>CM045998.1:10091152-12591152 GCA_025175895.1 Wurfbainia villosa | reverse complement strand
AACCAAATCTCGTTCGAGGTTTCGAGCTTTTTTGTTTTCCCATGAAGAACATTCCTCCTCGCGCCCTCGTCTTTGCTGCTTTGATAACGCTAGCAGTGGCCGCGGACAGTAAATCCTCCATCCTCCTCGATTGCGGAGCTCCTGCGCCAGCCTCGGACCTCGATGGAAGAAGTTGGACTCCCGACTCCAGTTCCCAGTTCGCCATCCCCTCGAGCAGTGCGACTGTCGTCGCAGATCCACAGCGAGCTTCGCCGGTGTCTAAAGTTCCCTACTCGACGGCGCGGATCTTCACTTCCCCTTCTACCTACTCCTTCCCTCTCCCCGTCGGTCGGGTATTCCTCCGCCTCTATTTCTACCCTTGCAATTACGCCAACTACACCGCCACCGACGCCTTCTTCTCCGTCACGGCCGGTCCTCACACCCTCCTCCTCCACAATTTCAGCGCTTCTCTCGTCGCTGACGCTGCGGGTTCTGCCTGCATCGTCCGCGAATTTTCCTTGAATGTGTCCGCCGGCGTCCTGAACCTCACCTTCACCCCCTCCTCCACTTCCAATTCCTTTGCCTTCGTAAACGGTATCGAGATCGTGCCCATCCCTGACATCTTTGGCTCCTCCCACAATGCTATCCTCATAACTGGTGCTCATGGGAAGTCTATCTCTTACGAGATTGATCCAGAATGGGCTATTGAAACAGTTCGCCGGCTCAACGTGGGTGGTCGGGCGATCACTCCTCGCGATGATGAACTGTTCCGCACCTGGGAAGATGATTCAAGCTATATTTTTGGCGCTGCTCGTGGCGTGGCATACTCGAAGGATCCAAACGTTAGCATCGCACACGCCCCTCGAGTTCCGACTTACATTGCGCCGACTGAAGTGTATATCACAGCTAGGTCAATGGGTCCAGCTGCACAAGTGAATTTGCAGTACAATCTTACATGGATTCTTCCAGTGGACGCTGGCTTCTACTACCTTGTCCGCTTCCATTTCTGTGAGATCCAGTATCCCGTAACCCACATAAACCAGAGAGTTTTTGGTATCTTCATCAATAACCAGACGGCAGAGAGACATGCTGATGTTATTGCTTGGAGCGGCAATATTGGTGTCCCAGCATACAAGGATTATGTGGTGATTACAACGGGACGTGGGCAGATGGACATGTGGGTTGCTCTTCATCCTAACGTTGAATCGAGACCAGAGTATTATGATGCGATCCTAAATGGGCTCGAGGTCTTCAAGTTGCCAAACCTCAGCAGCAACAGTTTAGCTGGTCTCAATCCAGAATCGGTTAGGCATCGAGTCGTCGACGATTCTAACAGGGTTATGAGCAGGAAGAATCATAAGGTTGTTCCTGCTATTGTCGGCGGGGTTTCTGTCTTGCTTGTTGCTTTTTGCATCATTCTATTATGCAGGTGTCGAAGGAAGAAGAAAGCCGCTGCTTACCCGAAGACTTCTTGTTGCAATGCCTCACCGCTCCGTTCTGATCTTTGTCGACATTTCTCCATTGCAACGATCAAGGCTGCCACACAAGACTTCGATGAGTCTCTTCTTCTTGGGGTCGGTGGGTTTGGGAAGGTCTATCTCGGGGAGATTAACGGCATAGGCAAGAAGGTCGCAATTAAGCGTAGCAACCCAAAGGCGGAGCAAGGTGTCCATGAGTTCCATACCGAAATTGAGACGCTCTCAAACCTCCGACACATACACCTCGTCTCTTTGATCGGCTACTGTCAGGAGAACTCCGAAATGATCTTAGTCTATGATTATATGTCTCGGGGTACACTTCGTGATCACCTCTATAATTCTCAGAAGCCACCGCTTTCATGGAGACAAAGGCTCGAGGTTTGTGTTGGGGCTGCACGCGGGTTGCACTATCTTCACACAGGCGCAAAGCATACCGTCATACACCGAGACGTCAAGACCACAAACATATTGCTAGATGAAAACTGGGTCGCCAAAGTTTCAGACTTCGGACTTTCCAAAACTCTCCAGGCTTTGGACGACACCCATGTCAGCACAATGGTGAAGGGAAGCTTTGGTTACCTTGACCCTGAGTACGCCTGGAGGCACCAGCTCACTGAGAAATCTGATGTTTACTCTTTTGGGGTCGTGTTGTTTGAGGTCCTCTGTGCCCGGCCTGCTCTTGTCCACACGCTTCCGGATGAACAAGTGAACTTGGCTGATTGGGCAGTTCACTGTCATGAGAATGGCAACCTTGTCGATATCATCGATCCCTGTTTGAAGGGTAGGATGGCTCCAGAAAGTTTTGACAAGTTTGCCGACACTGCGGAGAAATGTGTGGCTGGTGTTGGGTCGGACCGACCTACCATGGGCGATGTCCTTCAGAGCCTTGAATTCGCCCTCCGGCTCCAGAAAAATGCGGATGCTGGCGGTCAAATAACTGGCGGTATAACTGAAACTGCAGTACCTACTTCCATGGCGGAATCAAGCACGACCATCACTGTTTCCAAAATGATCAGAGGTCGGAGCTTGGCTAATGAGATGCTGCCGTACAAGAGATCGCTCACGCTGTCTCATAACAGGCCTCTGATAAGAGCTGACTCTTATTCTTGATTGTTGGATAAAACATGGATGACACAAACGGATTAGCTAGCCTTTATCTATGCATTAATTCAAGTTGGTACTCTAAGTTGACTTCGACTGCGTGAGATGCTACAAAGGAAATAAGTTTGTGCAATTTACTTCCAGTGGCTGTACGCTATTATTTTGATGTGGTAGCTAGATAGACTACTTCTCCCTGTGTTCACGCTTTTTCACCGGATTCAAAGATGTCTATATTGTCATGCTATTGAACCATGTACACTACTAGTAGGCTATTATCACCTCAGATTAGTGTGTTTTGTAATTACGAGCACGTTGTACAATCTATGGTTAGATTTCATATATGTTTGCTTAATTATCATGCGTTCCCTGGTGAAATCTGCCAACGACGTGGACTATGGAAGTCGAAGTGGACGTGAAGTCCGACTGCGCAACATGACGAGCACAGCACAAGCTATCAGCCCTTGATTAAGAACTATAATTCCGTCTCTGGCTCGCACTCGATGACCATTTTGACAGATGCGCAAAACACACCGCCAGTCGTCCCGGCGACGAGAACTCTGAGAGGTTGCATAGTCGCTGTATAATGCGTGTAGTTTCAGCCATGTTCTTCGTTTCCTCGCGTAGCAGAGAGTCTTAGAAAATATTGCTAATTTAAGATTGTTGTCCAAGTTATCGGATAAAATTTGCCAAAATTAAATGAGAGTTATCTGTCAAGATGATCCCAGGTGTTGGATGATGTCGCTGTTATAAGTCCGAGTATAATTGAGATGGGTTAAACCGAGCAGAGTTCTTGACCATATATATAAAAAATTAAGACGTACGAGAGGAATGTGTGTCCGAGCGGCCTGAGTGCTTGAGAGTGCAGGCGACCTGAGTATGAGTGAATGAGAATTCCAACTGAGCTACCTCCCGAGAGATCGGATCGGATGTCAAATGCGTCTAGACTAGTTAACTAATTAACCGAGCGAATCGCTTAATTGTCGAGCGCCAAAGTGTCGAGTGCTCGGAGGGTTGTATCATCGACTTTTCGAGTGTGTCGAAACTTCCAAGTGAATCGAGAATCGTCCCAGTCGATTATTGCTTGCTTTTAGTGTCCATTCGATTGGCCGAGTGATCCGTACGTCCTATTACTGATTGGGATTTTTTTGTAGAGGGTTCACGAGCCATGTTTATGCTTCGCCGAGCCAATCCAAATTTGACATGAAACTCCTGCTAGCTCAAAGAACTCTTCTCACGCGGTCCATCGTTATGATTGTTGCCGAGTCTCGATAACTGACGGCATAGTAGCCATTCGATGCTCACAGGATGATATTGAATGCAACTGCCCGGATCCTATTAACTCAGGTTAATAGTTTTCAGGATTAATTTGGTTGAATAGTATAAAAAAGGATCAATTCCTAAAAAAAATTAGGATTTTGAACTATGGATGATCTCTTTTATTCTTGTCAGATCCTGATTTATCTCTAGGGGCAACGGTATAGTATCATTAATGTCATGGTTTATTTTTTTTTTTCTATTAACTCAAGTATGTCCAAAGCCACATGCACTGATCAGAAGAGCGTGGAGGATATTTCTGGATGATTTGTAGATCAAAGTATGATCGTTCATCTTTCGTATGATGTTATATATTAAATTGGAATTAATTAAGTGCATCGATTTTTTGCAATATGAAAAAGAGGATTTTTAAATATATACAAGTTGCGTTTTGAATTTAAGTCGGTAGGGGAATTAAAAAAAAAGAGAGAGGGATATCTGAATTTTAAAAAATTATTTATGTTGGCAAAAAGAAATATTCTATTCTGTTGTTCCGGTGCAAAATTAAGTCCGACTCGCAAGCGGAACTCTACGCCATCGCATCCGTTCATCGAGAAACTCCGTCGTCTTCGCCGTTCATCGCGGTCAAGGCAGGCAAATTAACTGACGGCATTGCTGGGATAGTGACAGAATGGACGGTGGATGTTACCATTGCAAACGACAAGTTTCGCCACAATGGGGAGGCGATCTTTCCGCACCATTTCCTCTGTAATTCATCGCATCTTTCCTTTGACCTCGGTCTCATTCCCTTCCTTCGTTAGGCCGTAACGAAAGGGAGGGAGAGGTGGGTGGGAGAGCTTGAGTTCTTTTTGGATCTCTTCGCCAAGGTCCTCTGCGTCTTTCTCTCTCTTGATTCACCCCTTTCACTGTCCCTGATCGGGTGGAATCATGCTTCCCGGGGAGCTCTGACAGGTTTTCTCTTGGGGATTCGACTTTGATCTGTAAGGTTCTGTTTCCCTCTATTTACTTGATTTGTTTACCTCCAACTTTGGTCGATTGGAAAGTTGAAAATGTTACCTGGCAGATAGCTCCCTTTCTTGTGTTAAAGTGGAACTTTTTCTGCTGACGGATTCGTTCCTTTTGGAGTTAGTTCTTTGTTTTTATTCCAAAAAAAAATTGGTGCGTAATCGTGTTGAGATTTCTCTGGGAGACGAATGTTGGTTCTTCTGATTTACGTTCTTATTATTTACGCTGCCTCCTTAAGTAAGTTGGATGATCGAAGTTTTATCTTTCACTTTGCTCTCTGGATGTGGAAACGAACGAGTCATAGCCTTTAAGTCTTGTTGCGTATTCTTTGCCACTGTGTGTTGACTACTCTAGAGGATTTGTGTTCACTGCACTAAAGAGAATTTGTTTTTCTGTTCATGCGCTATTGGTTTCTGAGTCGGATGTCTAAGGAGCAGTGGATAAGTTAACAGAAGGATGATCATATTGTTGTTTCCTTTAAAAGATAAAGACGGAACAAAACAAATTAAAATTTCTATTTCTATCATTGTGCTTAATTTGGTCTTGCTGTTGCTCCCTTTCCCATTATTTTTCTTCCAGTGGAGATAGAAGCAATCTTGACATTGGATTATGTTGGCTAAGGATTGGTCACGTGGATCATCATTTCTGTGTTTCCTTAAATAGGCGAAAGGGGAAGAGGATTATTCAAAGGGTTGAATTAGAGCATCCATCCTTCATAACACCCACTCAAAATCTGATTGAAACTAATCAAAATTTCTACTTCTATCCTTGTGCTTAATTTGGTTTACTGTTGCTCCCTTTCACATCATTCTTCTTCCAATGGCGATGGTGGCAATACTGACATTGGATTATGTTCACTATATGGTGTACACAAGCACCGTCATCTTCATTGTGGCAAGAACCTTGTGGATTAAAGAATTGACAAGTGGTCCTTGACTTGAGGAGGTGATGTTGTTGGTCTTGTGACTGAAGAAGTGGTTGCGGTATGGGATGATCACTCATCAGTTAATCCATTACCAGGTGGTTCAGCTGTGATAGAGTAACAAAGGTGTTATGTTCAATGATTAGTGCCTGGAATTCCTTGTGAAACAATATCAAGGTGTTTAAGCCAAATCATTAAGTGGAGGCTGTCAGCATTAGAGTCTATGGTTGCAGATTGCTGAAGGTGTCCGAAAGAGAAACAATGAAAAAGAAGAGCAAAGAAATCTTTGATCTAATTGTCATTTGAATATTCAAATGTTCTAATCTGCCATGTATATATCCTTTCAAGGAAACGACTCATATACATGTATAAATGTAATTTACCCGTCTTCTATATAATCTAGATTATTTTCTCTGAATACGGTAGATGCTTTTGCAGGCTAGTCAAGATACCCAAGTTTTTTTAAAACACAACCCATTACTCATTGTTGTGCCACAATGTAGGATGCAACTGATAGCTTCTAAGTTCGTCACAGAGAATGATATTGTTGTATCTAGTTAAACAGCTTTTATTTCCTTCTCTCTTTTTTTTTTCACATTTACATCTCTGTTATCTACGATTAGTTTTCTTGTTCTTTCTCATGCTAAATTCACCTGCCAGATCACAGACATTAGTTTCCAGTGCTTGATAGGATGATACACAGATCCTAATTCCTAAACATAGTTTTTCTTAGCACTTTTGCCTGCTGAAGTATAATTCAGTAGGTAGAATGATACAGCTTGATATCCTTTCACAAATTAGCAAATATCTACAACATGCTTCTCCATTTTTTTTTTTGTTATTTGTTTGTGTTGATCTTTTCTTATAGTCCACTAACTTAGGATAATTTAATTGATTTTAGGTGGTCTTAACTTCTAATGCCTTTACATTCTCATGGTAGGCTGGCAAAAATCCACTATAGTCCAAGTTGACTCACTAGCTTTACCATGACCTGACTTCTGTTGTCAATTTTTATTCTTGTCTACAGCCTCAATGAGCTCAACAATTTCAACAAGGAACATTAATCCACCAATGAGGATTGCCTCATTGGAAACACCACAGTCATGGTTAGCTTCAAATCCTAGTCAAATGGACCCAACTGACTGTGATGATGGTAATCAAAGTGAGCTGCTATCAGTGGCTTGGAATCAAGACTATGAATGCTTTTCAGTTGGAACAAGCAATGGTTTCCGGATTTATAACTGTGACGCTTTCAAAGAAACCTTTAGGAGAGATTTGAAAAGTGGGGGCTTTGCCATTGTTGAAATGTTATTTCGTTCCAATATCCTAGCTCTTGTGGGCAGTTGTACCAACACACAATATCCACCTAACAAAGTAGTGATCTGGGATGATCATCAGAGTCGTTGCATTGGTGAATTTACATATAGATCTGATATCCGAGGCGTGAAACTAAGACGAGATCGTTTTGTCATAGTTCTTGAGCATAAGATTTATGTATATGATTTCACAGACCTGAAGCTACTTCATCAAATAGAGACTCTATCTAATCCTAAAGGACTTTGTTGTCTCTCACATCATTCCAGCACCTCTGTGTTGGCATACCCTGGTTTGCATCGGGGAGATGTCCGAGTTGAACATTTTGGTTTGAAGATGACAAAATCTTTTAGTGCTCATGATTCTCAGATATCTTGTATGACTCTTACCTTGGATGGGCTACTTCTAGCCACTGCAAGCACAAAAGGCACATTGATCAGAATATTTAACACCATGGATGGTACACAACTGCAAGAGGTAGAAATTCAAGCTTTGCCTTTATGCTACTGATGTGATAAGAAGTAGAACTTGTTCCTTATTTTGGTTGTAGTTCTTAATTTTATTGGAAACATTTGGGCTATGAGATACTTAGGAAAAGTACAACTCTTTTCCTTGCTCCCAATGGTTTTTCTATTCTCATAGGAAAGTACATCCATTAGTATCTTGCTTAACCTCTTTTGCATAATCAACCTTGTATCTTTCATATGGTTTTGAATGTATAATCCAGATTCTTACAAGCTCACAAATTAGTCAATGATTGCTTGCTAGTTGCTTAAGATTTTTTTTTTTTTGTGAAGAAAAAAAAAAGCACAAGGGCTCTTTTGCAGGTTCAAGACTTTACTAGAGCTAAGTTATTATATTAGAGTGAGTTAAGTAATTGATTTATCTAAATGTAGGATTTTTAGTGTGCTTAAAGTTCAATACTCTATTATGAGACTATGAGTTAGATTAGCTTGTTGTTTACTTCGTTTATGGCTTGATTTTTCTTCTTTTTTTTTCTAATTCTGGGAAAATGTTTGCTAAAATTTTGCATTTTACAAGATAAAAATTGCTTCCCTTTGGTTTCTTTAAGGATATTAGCCATCTAACTATGCTTTAAAGCCTGTCATAGAGGATGAGAGTATAGATGCGTTACTTCTTAGTGTTATGAAGTTATATGCTTCGTTTTATTTTATTTATTTATTTTCATATTCTTTTGTTCAATAACAATCTGCCATCTTGGACTAATACTGTCTATGATGAATATTTGCTCATTGATTGGTAATTATATTAATTTGTGTTTTGACTCATTTTATGCACTTATATATTTCTTGTCAATAAAGTATAGGTACGCAGAGGACTAGATAGAGCTGAAATATATAGCATTGCCCTTTCTCCAAATGTACAGTGGCTGGTTGTTTCAAGCGACAAAGGAACTATTCATGTGTTTAGTCTTCGAGTTAGAGTGGCTGGAGAAGATGCTTCCACCCAGCTTGCATATGTTCAAGCTCCAGGAATTGTTCATCAGAACTCTTCTAGTAGTCTCAATGCCCTTGTATCTACAAACACTGGAACGAATACCAACTCATCACTGTATTTCATGAGAGGTATGTCATTTGTGCCTAGGCCGCTGCTTTTTCTTTTCTGTGTTGTTTATGCTGGGGACAATACCTATTTGGATAATTCCACTGATTAATGGATTCGGTTTGATTTGTTTTCTTAGACACAAAACAACCTGTTAGAATATCTACTACGGTCAAGGAATGCATCTAGAATTGTTGATTTGTGGTGGTTCTGACTTGTGCGTTACAGCTCAATAGCTATTTAAAAATATAAATCATGTTTATTAATCTAATTTTCATTTCCTTATTTCAACATCTATTAAGGGTATACTAAAGAATTCTTGAATTAAACTATTATTCATTCCTAATGATGCGAAGTGTCTTTTTGACATTGGGTTTAAAATTCAGGCATAGAGTTCTCATTGGATATGACTCAAGTATCGATTGGCTAACCTTTTTAGATAAAAAGGTTTGACCGGCAGAGTTTTTTAGATAAGTCCATGCTCATGGAAAAGTAATAGAAAGCGCTAGAACAAGAGGACAATTTTAATATTTAATTTGAAACTTCAGATCATTATTGTACGGAAGGCTACATTACCAGTTTGCCAGGAGTGGACCTGCTGAGTGCTAGCGACTGTAAGTGAAACTGTAGTCAAAGCATTTGCAGGGTTGAAGTTCAGATACTTGTACCATAAAAACCATATCAATGTTCTTGACGATTGGTTGTGTGCCTTTAACACCCATTCAATTTTAAAAAGTAATACCATTGTCCTACATTGAGCTTTTGGTTCATAAAGGAATTTTACCAAACAATTTTACTATACAGAATAAAGAGCATAGTTATTAGACTTGTATGATTCACAATTCGAATTGAGCTATTCAATTGGATTAGCATTGAAAAAGGTTCAAATCATATGGGTGAATTGTTTGGGTCAAGAATCAGTTCGATTTTATAAAATTCAAACCAATTTGATACTGGTCAATCAATTTCCAATTTTGAACTTAACTATTAATTGGATATAATATGGTAAATGAACACTTCTGCATAATTAATTTATGGTTAAAAAATTCTCTTCAATGATTCATCTTGACCCTCTACATGTATTGTCTTCAACCTTTGCTCGTTGGAGGCTACTTATTTAGTGATAGCTCATTGTTGACGACCCTTTTCTCATCAAAGGTTGCTTCTTTAACCATGGCTCATCATCATCAACCCCTGTTGAGCACCTCTCAAACCATTGCCCTGGTTTGAAGCTGTGGGAGCTTCTTCCTCTTGCATCTTTGACCACAGGTCATCTCTAACACTTGTCCTCAGGAATCAACATTGACCAAAGGTAGCTGATATTTGTATTTCTTGAGCATCCTTAGTATTCCATGTTGACCAGAGGAAGTCTTTTAACCTCCATTGACGTCTATATTCCTTGAGCGCCTTTGATCAAAGGACATCTCCTCTCTATTGTTCTCAGCATTCCTCACCTGTTCTTTAAGCTTCTTTAACAAATAAACTGATTTTTGGTCCTGATTTTTGTCCTCAACAATCAATGTCGATGACTTGCTGATTTGTTGACCAAGACATTAAAAGCTTCTTCAACCAATGTCTATTGTCCTCAGCAATCCTCACCTGTTCATTAAGCTTTTTCAACCATAAGACTGATTATTTCTCGTGATTTTTGTCCTCAACTATCAATGTCAATGACTTGCTGATTTGTTAAGCAAAGCATTAAAAGCTTCTTCCCTCTTACCGGTGAAGGCAATTATTGGGAAAGAAGCTAAAGAGGAAAAGGAAGACTACGATAGACCAACATAATGATGTCTTGCTGTAGATAATATCTCAAGGGAAGAGGATATGAAGTGATGTGTTTTTTTTTTTCATTTTTTTAAAAATGTACTTCGGTCATATAGAAGATAGATAAAACTTTAGTGTATTTTAAAGAGATAATATGACTATTTTATTATTTGTGACATTGTTTTTTGTTAATGTAGATGTTAAAAGTGTTAAATATGATATTCTTACAAATTTCAGTAAGAGATTTTTTTTTTCTTATTTATCATTTGAACATGAGAAGGAAAGTCTTGGTGCAACGATAAAGTTGTTGCTATGTGACCTAGAGGTCACGGGTTCGAGTCCTAGAAACAGTCTCTTGTAAAGCAGGATAAGACTGTGTATAATAGATCTTTTTCCAGGATCCCACATGGCGAGAGCTTCATGCACCGGACTGTCTTTTTTTTTTTATCATTTGAACTTGAATCTTACAATTCATGATTTGTAAAATCACCAAAATAATTGACTATTCGACTATGCTCTTCTATATGATTTGAACCTTACTTTGAATTCCCTTTTTTCTTTTAATATGGAAACTAATTTTTAGATACTTGAGTTTTTGTTATTTGTCGAGGATGCCTGTCTTCATGCCTTGCTTTCCCAATAGATGCATGTTCCTTCTCTAATTGGGTGGTTTGAACAGGTGTCTTGCCTAAGTATTTCAGTTCTGAATGGTCTTTTGCTCAGTTTCACTTGCCAGAGGTCACTCGTTATATTGCTGCATTTGGATCACAAAACTCGGTTATGATTGTTGGCATGGATGGCAGGTACTAATCGTGCTAACTGGTACTTGACAAAATGAGTATAGATGGTAGATTTCTTCCATTTGCATGTCTGGTTTATCTTCTTTAAGATATTTGTTATTCACAATCCATCATGAAAGCTTTATTCCGCTATGCTCTTTAATACCACTTAACGGAATATTTCCAATTTTATGCCATCCTTTTGTTAAATAAACTCCAGATGAATGGTATCTCAGCATACTTCCTTAATCACATATTGTGCTGAAAGCTGTTGCATGGCATTCTTGGGTAATTAAATGTATGCTTAAAAATAAGAATAGTAGCTAGAAGATACAAGTGGAAAGAACACAAAGGAGACAGGTGAATGAAAGGTCAAGAACCTTTCTTAGGTATAGTTGACTTGATTTAACCTACAAAACTTGTTATCATGCTGATTTTTTCACAGCAACATGAATTTTCTTTATTCCCCTGACATGGCTCTGCCCAGTTCAATTTAAGAAATCTTGTTCTTTGAATTACTTATGCTGTTTTCATATCAAATTTTAAGTTTAAACTTTGTGAGTACATACAATCTCAAACTATGATCCAAAACTCCGTTTGATCGTGGTTTGGTGGTATTCCATCGTATTGAAATTTCTTAAGCGTCAAATTGTTCCAGCTATTTAGGATGGGTATATGTATCTTATCCTTCCACGGAACGGTTGAATATGGACTACTCTGTTATAGATTTCATTTTGTGTCTCTCAGAATAAGTAGCTCGTAATAAACAAAATTTCTTCATTACAAATTGTCCTTTTGCTTTTTCAACGGAAGGTCTTGGTATAAGAAAACCGAGAAGTTTATTTAGAACTGAGAAAATCCTATTGTAATTTGTAACTGATGGTAGCAATTTCGTACACTTGTTGGTGCTTGACAACTCAACGCCGCTAAAGATAAGGATTAAGGATTATGTTAAGAATAATATATATTAAAAGTAAGGCATCAGCTAAGGAAACACATTGCACGTATGAACGCACTGCATGGCTAATTAGGAGGGTGCCACCCTCTTATTTGCAACTATGGAAATAAGTCACCTAAATAAAATTACAGTTCTAATCTGGGAGACAAAAGCAGGTCTTCAGATATTTAGAACAAGAGTTGGATGGAAGTAGGAAAGAAAGAAAGGAAAGGAGGGAAGGAAACTGAGAGAAGCAAGCCCTGAATGAAAAAAAATAAATGCTTACCTTATATAAAGAAGGAAAAGAAACGAGAGAAATTAAAATTATCCTGTTATTTCTCATTTTTGTCTTCTTCCTCGAATATATTTTCATTCATAAGTGTAGAAATTTGTCGTCGTCTCTAGCTATGTCATTTGGCATTGAGAGAGACATTCCTATTTGCATCGGTCTTCGCTCCCAGAACTACACCTGACTCATCTATGATAACCCTCGACCAATCTGCTTGCATCCCTCCCTTAACTATAACCATTACGGTAACACCTTGCTTAAAGAGTGGGCAGACTAGGAATTTGACTAGTTCTTCTATTGGTTTGTACCATTTATTGTCTCGCAAAGATATACATAATGTGATCTGACGATTTGTCTATCAATAGGTTTATCACCTTTTAATGGTGCAACATCGAAGTAATGTTTTGTTAAAAGTTTCATAAAATGGTTGCTTGTTTGCCGTAGTGAGTCATAATGATCAAGTTTTTTTGTTTAAATAAAAAAGTAGAAGATAAAAGTAATATTTTTATTGGGTTGTATTATATTACTTCTAGATTTTATCTTTGTTAATCATACTGGTATTGGATTGAATTTTATCATGGACTCTGCTTCTTATTTCATCTAATTTCACCATTTTATATCAAAAAGTCAATCAAATGATTTATTTTCTTTTTTCTAAGATCTCTCGTTCTATTTTTTTTTTTCTTTCTTCTTCCTCCAGCTTCTGTAGGTGCAGCTTTGACCTAGTGAATGGTGGCCAGATGTTGCAGAAGGAATACGTACGGTTTTTTGAAACTGATGGCCGCCGACCAAAATCGGCATCAAACTGATCTTTTTCTTCAAAATCCACTTAAATATCATCTAGTGGCAGCCTGTATTGTCCAAAATATGTTGTATCTTCCAAGTTTGTAAATCCCATAAAAAGCATCTGCATAATAATGTGTAGGTATCGTTTTAATTTCAATTTCTAGTACCGACCCATATAACCTGTAAAAAAGAAAGCCCACTTTTGATCTTTGTACAGTTGTTGAATTGTAGACCCAAAAAATATATGGTCATGTTTAAAATTTGATGTGCATATGACAGTTGAGGTTTGATTAGCATTCGATACCATGCTTCATTCGACACTGAAACAGAATGTCAAGGTACGACCTAAATGATCCATGGCAATTCTTTTGTTGGATGCCTTAGATCACACTATTTTATTCCCATATAGTATGTTTGTTAGCAGTAAAAGACGATTAGATTCGTCTTCAACGTTTTTCATCGTCGGTCCTTCGATAATGATGAAGAGAGGTAAATTATTGAGGATTATGTTTTTTGATTCGTTGATCAGAACAGTAAAATATTTTTGAGCCCAAATGAAAATTTTAAATTTTATATCGAAAATTATTCTAATTTTATTCGCTGGGCATGAACTATAACAATGTGATATAAAACAAAACAGGTTAAATAATTTGAAGGTTAAAAAACTAACATTCAGAGGTTATCATTATCTCATAATTTGTTCTTTTAATTTCTCTTAACAAAGTTTTATTACCTCTCGATCTGTTCTGCCATTGTAAAATCACATGGAGCTTTAATCGGCTAAGTTTCCAATTAAAATTCGTGTTATAATTTTTAGTGAGCCAAAGTTGATCTGACCAGAAATGCTCCTGATATGAGTTGACATATAAATCGACTCTTGACTCTATTTTCATACCAGGATTTTGGCTCGTTAATCATACAAACATTTAACATTCTTCGAGTACATGTGATTCATCCTCGAACTGCAATTTGCTGCGAGCAGTGATTTTCCTTCTCTCTCTTTTTTTTTCTTTCACTCTGAGAACATGCATGTATCACTGCGAGTGGCATCACTTCTGGTGTTTACTTCCCTACTAAGGAGCATCTCATCGTAGGCACGGATGGGGGCACCATTTGCATGTTCAACAGCGGTGGCAGATAGATATGCTGAATTTGGTTTCTCTTTCAGTTCATCTTTCAGTATGCTCTCAATCTCCTTTATTATATCGTTCATCGTTGGACGATCCTCCGATGAGTCTTCGACGCATTGCAAAGCCAATTCCACAAACCTCCAGAAGCCAATGAGACATCC
The DNA here is from genome assembly GCA_025175895.1 of Wurfbainia villosa. Classification (NCBI taxonomy): domain Eukaryota; kingdom Viridiplantae; phylum Streptophyta; class Magnoliopsida; order Zingiberales; family Zingiberaceae; genus Wurfbainia; species Wurfbainia villosa. The sequence continues at coordinate 12,576,669 of CM045998.1, read as the reverse complement.
ATCTTCAACGAGTGCCGGATCTATTATGTCCTTTAGGCCATAGTGCTCTTTCTCACTCTTATCCAGTACTGTCCTCACCTCGCGAACGATGTATTTACCCTTCTCTATCGGCATCCTAGAAGAGATCAACTCCAGCATTACGACTCCAAAGCTATAAACATCACTTTTGGCTGTCAATTGTTGGGTCATGAAGTACTCAGGATCTAGATAACCCTGTGGAGGGAGATCAAACTAGCTCTTTCAATAATGCATCATTGTTAGGAATGCTAATTTGGTTAGAACACCAGGAGGTAGAGATGTTACCAGTGTTCCCTTGACGGTGGTAGAGACGTGACCTCGATCACTGTCCAACAACAACATTGAGAGACCAAAATCAGCAACTTTGGCAGTCAAGTTATCATCCAAAAGAATGTTGCTCGATTTGACATCCCTGTGGATTATCGGAGGTTTAGCGAGTACATGGAGATATGCCAATCCCCTAGCTGAGCCCAAAGCTATATTAAGTCTTCTTTTCCAATCCAATTTCATATCAGTCCTTCCTGCAATTAATAAAAGTTACTTCTGTGAGGTGGGGAAGAACAGCCATGGCAGATTAAAATTCCATCAGAGGCAGTGTTTGGAGATTCTACCAGACAAGTTTTCAGATAAAGTTCCATTGGAGATGTACTCATACACCAGCATCCTTTCGCCCTTTTCGAAGCAGAATCCTACAAGCTCCACCAGGTTCATGTGGTGCACCCTGGACAACATCTCGATCTCAGTCTTGAATTCGAGTCCACCTTGTGTGGAACCCTTCTGAGATCTCTTGATTGCAACTATCTGCCCATCTGAAAGCTTTCCCTTGTAGACCTGAAAAAAGGATACATGAGGCATTTGAATAATATCTGATGAGGGTTATTGATATAAAGGTAATTGAATAGCAAATTTCTTACCTTTCCATATCCACCTGATCCGATTTCATTGTCCGTTGAGAAATTATTTGTGAACCTTTTAATTTCATCTAGAGAAAAACATCTTGCTAGTTTAAGTTGTGGCGCATCTCCTGCATCGTCACCAGCTGAGCCCCATGATGCTACAAGACCAATAACAACAACTGTCAAAAAGGCCTTGTGCAAAGAAACAAATGGCTTTCAGCTAACAAAATAGATTCTGATCTCCTAAAAGAATAAAGATCTGCCGACCCATGATTATGGACTAGGAATTAGGAACAACTACTTCATGTTGATTAGCACCTCAATTTTGTAATTTGCAACTTTACAAACCTACAGAACTAAATGTTAATAGCATTAAAGCTAGTGAGATTTTTCCTTGAGCACAATGTTTTTGTGGAGGTATCTTACCAAAGGGGTTGTTCAGATTGATGGCCTTTTTAGCTCTCTTTTTCTGCCAATATGCATAGGTTCCGAGCCCTGAGATGATCAATGCTGCAGCAACAGATCCAGCTACTAGTGCAATGACTAAAGACCGATTTGCTGCGAGCCACTCAACAGTGTCAGTAGAACAGGTATCAGTTATCTCCAACTAGAATATATGAGATGTCAAAATTGCTAGCTTAATTGTGCTAAGAAATGTACCCTTTTTCCGGAACACATACGGCGAAGGATTGAAATGGCATGGCCCATACATTTCAGGAAGCGAGAGGTTTTGGCTATTCAAATCAAACCATTGCAGTATCTGGCTCCTAGTGAAGTCTCTTTTATTTTTAGAGCAAATTTTTAGCTCTACTTGAAGATATGCATTACCATCGAAGAAATAATTTCCAAGAGAGTAGGTAACTGGAGTGCCATTAAGATTATCTACCACTACATTCCACATTGGTTGAAGATTATTGCTAATGTCACTAAAGGATGGTGCTCTGCAAATAATTGGGCCTTCATAAGGATTTGAGCAATCAACACTGGAGAAAGAAGATGTTGAGTCTTGTTGTGGATTACAATATGATGTCCCTTGTAGCTGAAAATTACTACAAACTGGATTCCCCACAAGTCTAAAGACATGAAGTTGGAAGAGAAGGATCAGACACGGACACGGTTTCTTATTCGCAATGTGTTAATAGGAAGTTGAGAAGTGCTCACATTATAGAATTGTTGTAGTTGGAAGAGAGTATAACTGATGTCAACTTGTTGTTCTCAAAATCTACCACTTTCAACTCCCTACTAACGTTGTCACCCATGTTGAGATCACCAGTGAATTCATTATCATCGAGCTTCCTATAAATTGATCACCAAAAATGTTTATTTTTAAAGGTATCAAAGTATCAGCAGTTTCTTGGAAGTTTCTCTGTCTTGGATGAAAAATCATACACTTGTTGAAGTCCAGGAAAGCTAAATATTGTTTGCGGCACATCTCCTTGAAGATTCCCTGATTCTATATTTCTGACAAAACCAGTGGTGAATTCTTGGCTTAAGATGCTAACTCAAGACGACATGAGATTAGATTTAACCAATATTCAGAACTTTGAACTTACAGAGTGGTGAGATTTTGCAGATCTGAGAACCACAATGGAGCTACAGATTGACTGAATGAGTTGTTACTTAAATCCCTGAACAAGAACTGCTTATGATATCCTGATTCTCAATAACATGCTGCATCAACAATGGATTAGCATTCTTACAGATAGTTGAGGGCAGTCATTCCAGTTAGATCTGGCAACATTCCAGATAGCTTGTTGTTTGCTAGGTTTCTGAAAGCAATTGAAATATTGAATTTGTGAATCTAAGTGTGTTAAATACTTGATGGTTCTGGAATAAGTTGTAAGGAGTTGCAAAGATTACTCACAGGACATTGAGGGATGTGAGGTTACTAATCCTAGAAGGAATGGTTCCATTTAAGAAATTGCTATCGAGACGACTGAAAATAAGGTGAAGGACATATCGATAAGAAGTAAATTAAATAGTATAATGCTAGTAAATGAGATAGATTAGTGAGTAGGCAAGTAGTAACTTTAAAAAAAAAAAAACTCACAGGACTTCAAGTGATTGGACAAAACCTATGGAGTCTGGAATTGGCCCAGAAAAGTTGTTATGGTCCAGAAGTCTGAATACGAACGGAAAAATAAGAGATGGAAGAATTATAGAGCTTTGTAAAACAAGAAAGCAATGTCTGAGTTGTTTGCTTACATATGTATAGCTTTCATGTCGGAGCTGAAAAAGCTCTTTGGAATTGATCCTGATAACTGGTTCTTGTTCAAATGGCTGTTAAGGAAATAATAGACAAATAACAAATTCATGCTCTAGAATTCCTAGTTTTCAATCTAGATCAATACCATTATCAATACTAGTCTCACAAAAAATCAATTGTAGTTCTTGCATACTTACAGTCGGTAGTAAAGACTTTTTTATGTTGCTTTTGTTAATTGTATTGGAAGTTAGAATTCGATGTAAATGGTGTATCTAGTTTGCAACTAGACCAATATCAAACTTTCTCATTCTCGAGTTACTATTTGTCATAGCATGTTTATCTTAAAGAAAAAACTAATATAATCTAAATTCCCTCTCTTTAGTCGGAAAGAAATTTACTTCTCTCTCCGACTAATTTAGAAAGAAATTTGGATAGATTGAAAATTCACTACTTCTAAGATTGAAGTTTTACACAATTCTTTCATCTTTTCATTAATTAGTTTGCAATGCACTTGATATTTTGTACTTATGGAAATATGTGTGAAGATGTATTGCAAGTGTTGTCTAGAAACTCCATGCCATAGTTCAATAGCCGACTCAGGGGCGTGCCAAGCTGGGGATATTGTGCAAATCCAAGATGTGCTCACATGGAGCTTGATAACTTTAGCACTTAGTGATCTGTTTTAGCATTTAGAAAAATATTTATGAATTCAAAGATGGCTTACAAATGAGAGGCATTTAGAAGCTGATCTAATCCCCAAGCTTGATTTGTTGAAACTGGGAGATGCCCAAACAATTGATTATCAGCAAGGTCGAGCCAGTTGAGATTGAAGAGTCTACCAAGAGAAGCAGGTATTTCACCACTGAATTGGTTGGAGTTCAGTGATCTGGAACACAAGTTTAAGAGTCTCCAATTCATGTATATTTGATGAATATAAGTTCCAAAAATGACATAACAAAGATCTAAGTACTTACAACACAGTGACATTAAGTAGGTTGCCTATTTCATCAGGGATCTGATCACTGAACTTGCAACCAATCAATCTCCTAAGAAATAATGAAAGAATTTCATCATCACATGTATGAGCATGGATCTTCTTATAAGAGTATCAAACTGACTTACAAAGTTTTAAGCTTCTTTAAGTTCCCAATGCTTGGAGGAAGTGGACCGCCAAGATTTAGGTTAAATGAAAGATCTCTACAAGTTCAACACAATGTCATACATTGAAACATTTGGATTTGGTTTCTTAAGAATTCAAATAATTTGACATACAACTCTTCCAACTCTGTGAGCTTTTGTATGTCACTGCTCAAAGTTCCTTCGATGCCCATGCTGAATAGCCTCCTGAAGACACAGGATGTGGTCAATGATAAGGCCACTAAGAGTGACTTGTTCCGAAACCATATTGTTCGTCGACATAATTCATCACAGATATCGCGACGAGTATCTATTATGCATAGATTTTAAAACACTTGATCTTTAATCTAATGTGAAACTTGTAAATAAAGATATCTAGTTAAATTAAATGAACTACCTGTTTAAACTAAATTGTGAAAATTATAAGCTAAATAAAGACACATATTTAAAGTGAATAAAGACATCCGAAGCACTAAATGAAGGCACATATAATTTGATATAACAATTATATACAAAAGAAAAATGGTAGCTCCTTGAATTAAATGATGCCATGAGCTAGGTTAACTTGAGCAAAGGCATCTACTGAAATTAAATTGTGACATTTATAAATAAAAATGTATATAAAAAAGAGTAACACTGATAAACTAAAGTACGTCAAATTTGTGCACAACACCTATATAAGCATGGAAGGAAGCCCTTCATAGACCTAAAGTGAAGGGTCTTCTCTTCATTTTGATCCTAAGTTTATTGTTGAAGAAAATACTCACAGGCCCGTCACCCTCGAAGCCGTGCAGAGCACACCTTCCCAGGCATCATCGCAAGGATCATTGGATTTGCTCCAGCTTGGAGGTGTGTTCCTCCATTGGCTAGCCAGAGATTTGAGAGCAGAAACTGATGAGCATGTCAACAATTTAGTTAATGACAGCCTTATATTATCTCCTTCAGAATGTTCTTCTTACAAACAGAAGTAAGAAAAGATCATATTTCAATCGAAAACACACAAGAAGAAAGGAATTACCATCCTGTGAATCTGTTGCGCAGGAGCCAAGTCTAAGACAGGCAAAGCACATCAGCAGCAGATAAAACCCCTCCATCTGTGAAGAAACCTACCTGCAGCTTTGATTTAGCTAGCGATCAGTTGAACCACCATCATTTTCTATCGGGTCTCAGAAACCATCACAGCGTAAAAGCCAACTCTTATACCTTAATCCGGAGCCAAGGTAGCTTCAATGTTGTTGTTTGCCTTCTTTGGGCAGTCCGAGAGACAAGGAAGGCGAACAGGCATTGCTTGGTGCAGGGAATAAAACCATGCACAATGTTGCTATCGATGATGTCGTCCGGAGGATTAAAATATGACATTTAAACCGAGAACTCGTAAATGAAAGCCAGGTGTATGCAAACTAAGCAATACTAGCGACCAAATCAATATGAACAATGAATTGCCGTCTCGCACATTGTTAGTTATTAAAGAAAGTATCATAATTCGAGTTCGACAAGAAGAAAAAATCTGCCAACATTCTTCAGGTTCGCAAGTTCACACCGCGAAAATGACAATGTGCTGATGTTTAAATATATACACTGCATTGATAAATAACAAGATTATGTAATGCTTTGAGGCTTATTTATTCCGCGAATATCAAAAGAAAGAAAGAAACCTGTAAAGCTTAGGAGACTCATTCAAGGTTGCCAGATAGGACAACTGATACGACAAAGTTAACGATGTGTTGACGTGGGTTTTTTAGGAAGATTAAACTATGTGGTTATGTTGATTTAAATGGGAGATTTGATTAGTAGACCTGCAAAATTGCATGATAGAAGTGTCCTAATTAACGGTGAGGAGGAAAACATGATATATATGGCATGCTTTTGATTGTTTCCTTTCAAAAAATTTGGTTGCATTTGTTTGGATTGTTTCAATTTGTTTTCTAGAAATAATAATAATACTTATGAATAGATTTACTTTTTTTTTTCCCTCAAAAACAAAATCCCAGATGAGGTCTTAAAATCTAGAAGTGACTTGTTTCCTACCTTAAGATTATGAATTCAATGAGGCTCATTGCTCGTATTTTGTATTTTTAATATTATTGGAGAGAGCTAATTTACTGGCACCAAAGCTTGAATCAGGCAAATCAAGAATTGGAATATTAATAGATTGGGAACGAGTCCATTTTATCCCTAAAAACATATTGAGGCACCTAATTACCTCTCCACCAGGTGAGTTTTAATTGGCCAAGTTGCCCGATTAGTCTTATCTAGCCAAGCAACTCAATTAATTTACTTGATCAATCTAACTCGGTGAGGCTAGGCAGTCGATTCAACCATTCAGTCAACTTGAATTGATCTAAATTAACCAATCGATTCGAATGAACCCATTAGGCCATGCATTTAAGTCATGTTGCTCTAGTTGAGCACCTAACCTACTTCGTTCGGCTCGACTCGACTCGACCCGACTCGACTAACTTTTCCAACTGACCCAACCTGTAAAAACAATATTTCTTTTCCTTCACAGTTTCTGGTTTTCTAACACACGTTGCTTATAGATCGACGACAGCCGCAACACAACATGAAACCCACCATGCACATGAGAAGAAAGAAGATAGAACTGTAAACAAATATCTGAGCGTTTCTGCATCTACAAGTTCGTTATAATTGAAGGTGACAGAGCAAAGGGGAGTGACCATCCCTAAACTCCCTTTAGAATCAAATCAATAAATAAAATCATCAATCTGCTAACAAGGGATCAGGTTCACCCTGCATGTTACAGTATCTCTGTTCCTAAATTTGAAGAACAAACACAAAGGAATTCTATTCTGGTCTCTTCTTTCATCAACTCGATCTCACAAGTTTCATTCTGTCTCTTCCTTCTACTATGTACAGAGGAATAAATCTAATTCCAGAACAGATGCTTGTTTGATTGGCTCTGCTCCAGATACTTAACGCCCGGATTGAAGTAATTTTGGTTTGAGATACTGACAACTGATGCAGATTCAAATCCAATTGCGTCCATGGTGCTCTGGAAGTCATCCAGATTCAAGCCCGTGAACCAATCTTCCTCTTCTTTCACAGCATTCACCTCCTGAAAGCTGCCGGCGCTAGCATGATGCTCGACGCCGTCGGAATCTTTAGTACTCCACGCACTGTCTGACCTCGCATCGCCATTCGTGTCGAAGGAATCGGTGGGCTTCCTGTTCTGTTGCATCATCTTCTCCCAGTTGTTCTTTTTGTTGTACAAGCGACACAGCACGCAATCATCCAACTGCAGTGATGAATTTTACCTGGTCAGACAGTCAGTTGGCATAATTTTATGATTTAGTGAGGCAGCCGTGCATGGGACTTACTCTTAGATTGCCCTTCTTGTTGTTGGCGGATCGATCTACGTCGGCGAGGCGGTACTCATGCATGATCCAATCCGTCTTGACGCCTCTCGGCGCCTTGCCGTGGTAGAACACCAAAGCTTTCTTTACCCCGATAGGCCGACGGCTTCCCGGCACCGATATCGGCTTGTCGGCGCCGGTGGCTTTCCAGTACCCTCTTCCAGCTGCCCTGTTGGGCCTCGACCCGTTCTGGTATTTTCGGTCTCTCGGGGTGAAGAAGTACCAATCTTTGGTTCCGAACAACGCCATTTCTGGTCCAAGAAAGGTGCAATTTTTAGAGCGCACGAAAGGTGTTCGACGGAATGATCGACGTATAAACTATGTGATACCTGGAAGCTCCCAGGGGTCGAATTTGTAGAGGTTGACCTCGGCGATGATGGGGACCGGGAGGCGCTGGCCTGCGGCCTTGGGGACGAGGTAGTCGACGACGAGCTCCTCGTCGGTGGGGTGGAAGCGGAAGCCAGGCGGCAAGTTGAGCTCGGCCTCGGCGTCTCTCCTGGTGGCCATCAGTGACGTCGTGTTCATCCTTCTCCTGGGAAATATATCGAACGGTTGGCTTGCAGTTGAGGTAAGGAAGAGCCAGGAGGGGTACATATAGGAGGGACGTTGGAGTTGGCCTGCGGGGGGTGACGAGAGGGCAAGGAAAGGGGAGGCGGTTGAAAACAGAACGTGGGGTGGGGACGACGGCGGCGGCGGCGGTGGCGAGAAGGGTCGTGGAAGGTTCGCGGGGGGGGCGTCTTGACCGGAATGAAAGTATTATTTTGTTTAGCATGGTTTGGCGATGATGGTGAAGTCACGGAGTACGTGTGCGTCGAGGGCTCTGCACCTGAATCCATCGAGGTGCATGTTCGTATCCGACGGCGCAAGATCGGACAAGTCAAAGCGTTGAAAGTTGCCTTGCGGAGTTAGTTTTTGCTGTATTGAGACTTGAGACTACAGTCAACAAGTGAATTAGGATGATTACAGCCGGCAAAGTGAAATAAATTTGAATGTAGAATCCTTGTATACATCCTGCGTGACGTCACTGTACATGTCCGTGCTCGAAGCGGTGTTTCTGCAGTCGCATTCGATTCCTTCGATGTCTGCCGTTAATGACATTATTATAATCAATGTTTTGTTCTGTGTCCTCCTGTAACAGCTATGTTTAATACAGATTAATATAATCAAATTAGCCATCATCGAAATTCAATTATTCATCGTCGATCTCCGATAGTTATGATTGTCGCCCACCGAGAGTGGCGATCAATGATCGTCTATCGGTCAATGGTCGATTACCGATCCGACGAACGATTATTATCGATCGACATGCGATCGGTCAGTCGTCGATCGATTGACCACAAGTCGTCGTCGATCGTCGATCGCCGACCAATCACCCTCGATCGTCGATGGTGGTCATCGACGACCATCGTCGATAGTTGTCGAAAAGCAATAAGAAAAATAAAAGAATGATATATTTATCATAATAAATATTAAGTCTGTAGTGTAATTAAATTACATAATTTTTGTTTGTGATCGAATCTTATTTCATCTTTTATAATTCGATTGTATTATATTAGGTCTTTTAAATATTATCAAATAAACTAATCTATCTCATAATGTAATTTTTATTACATTATATCATCTTAGTTGAATCATTGCCAAGATGCATCCCGATGTTATAACAACACAGCAAAATTGTGGTTGAAATTATGACTGTAACTGAGATCGAATTGCAGTAGTAATCGCAGCCGCAATCATAGCCTCGATCACGCCAAATTTTGGTCACGTGGCAATAATTACGATCATAATTTGATCAAATTTCGATCGGATTACAATTAAAATCAAATTGAAATGCGATAATATTGAGCTCCCAGCGGGCAAAAAATAAATAAATTATTATGAATGTTTCATTTTTACTCGCGAACAAGCGCGGAAACGTAATCTAGAATATCGAAATCCTTTGAATACATATAGATATTTTATTCCGAATCCTTTTAAAATCTACCATGTTAAAGCAAGTACTATGAACATTTCTAAATTTATTTTAATAATTAATAAAAAAAATATAGATCTGAATCGATCAATTTTTAAAATTAATCGATTAGAAGAGTCAAATATTTAATACCAACTAAAAAAATTAAAAAAAAAATATTAGAAGATATCGATTTTTTTTTAAGAAGAAGTCCTTTCGTATAAGCAACCGAGTGACTTTAAGGTTTAGAATTTAGAATTTAAGATTTAAGATTTAAGTATTTAAATAAAAAAAATTGTCGCTAATTATAATACTTGTCGTTAATTTTATCTTCGACAATTTATCAAATAGTGTTCCTAAAATTTAGAATTGTCTAAAAAACATCTCATAATTTCAGATTTACCAAATAGCGCACTTAATTCCCTTTTTACCCTTCAAAAATAATACATTTAATTTCCGAACGCAGTCGAGACCAATTGAATCCAACAGCATTGTGGTGATCTTAATTTGAATTCTCAAAGACCAGGTGATAAAATCCCAAAGATCACCACCGGAAATTTAAATCTGTGGCGTTAGAAAATTAAATACGATATTTCTGAAGGGTAAAAAGGAAATTAAGTATGTTATTTGATAAAATATAAAAGTATAGGACGTTTTTTGAATAATTCTAAGTTTCATGAGCGTTATTTGGTAAATTTTTATCTTTTATTGACCGTTTTAAATTTTGATCATTAAAATTAACAATCAAAATTTAATTCGGTATAAAAGATAATTCGATTGTTATATTTTAGTGATAAATTTTTTAGTAACCAATTATATAGGTCATTAATATCATTTAACTATCAATTAGCGATCGAATATTTCGTAATTAAATTATGATATTCTTATAGTGCGATCGATAGTCGATATGGTTGTATGATATCAAAAAGAATATTCTACACATTATATAAGAGTACTTATGAAAGTATAAAGAAAAACTCTACATAGTAATTCTAATTATTATTATTTTTTCGAACAGGTATATATATTGTCAATCTAATTATGTTATTATTATTATTTATTTTTTTTTAAATCTTGATCACAAGGTAAATAAGACTCAATTACTTATGTCACATCGCGATAAGACTAAATCTCTATTTAATTCGTCACGTGGCACGTGGATGAAAAAGGTTAAACTTCGAGCACACTGTTTTTAACCGAATAAAAAGGATTAGATTGTCTCAGCTGTCAAACAAGCAAGTTGGATTTCAAAACACACCCTATATTTAATTAATGATAAATTAAATTTTGTGTGTCTAAAAAAATTAAAATTGTCAATTTAATAATTTTTATAATCATTAAAAAAGAAATAAATTATAAAGAGACTATGTGAATTTTAATATGATGATCAAAATACATAAAAATTATCTGAATTCAAAAAAATAATTTAAAAAAAAATAAGTTGAATTTATTATTTCTTTATTCTTATAGTCAATAGGAGAATGCGCACGGTTTAATCATTTATTGTAATATACAAGAATATTCCATTTTGACGTGCGACATCATATTTTATGGTTATCTTCTTTAAAAAATAATAATAATAAAAGAGAAATAAATTTATTAATTTCTTATTTTTATCTGAAATAAATAATATTTTCTTTTCTTTTTCTTTTCATATAAAACATAGCATCTAGTCATTTCTCAGGGGAAATAAAAAGAGAATCAATTCATCTAGACAGATGTGGTTTCAATTAGGGCGAAAATTAAAAGCGTGCCATGAAATTGTCAAAAAATAAAATAAAATTTATTAATCATCAAAGAGTTCGCTATATATATATATAACAGAAATTTCATCGATCGTGTCATAATAGATACGATTAATTATTACTATAATATATTATTAACTATAATAATTTGAATTGTGTATTTTATAAGAGCTATAAATGATGGATTGGGGAAGGTCGAGATCCACGTGGCAAGGAGAGGATTCAACCTAATAAATCGGATTTGTCAAGCTAAATGGAAGCTAAATAACGAGCGAGACAGACGAGCCGGCCATACGATATAGACGACAATATTATGGCTGGATAACTATGACAATTATATACGGTTTTGGCTGAGACACCGATGCAGGATTTTCCTCCAACGAGCAGCGTCTAATGATCGGATGGTCCATTGACTTAGTCGGATCAACAACTTGTCTGCGCTGAGGACGATGAAGATGCCTCAAATGAGCGATTGATGTATTTCGGATGAACGATTGATGTATTTCGGATGGATAAAAAAGAGAGATCTGAACAAGAAACACTGTTATATAAAGGATCTCGAGAGATCTCAACTACATCTCTCCGACGCTTAAATTAAAGATCAACAAGAAAATAACAAGAGATGTAATGCAAAGAGGAGTGGATTAAAGAGCTCGGACTTCCTAGGATCTCTTCATATTACTTTTATATATAGACGAATTAATCCGTACAAAATTATACGATAGATATGGGAGACATGAGTTCTTTATGATGACGGTCTGTCATATTTAAGAATGATAGAGGGTATTATCTGAATAAATACGACGGACGAATAGGCATAATCAATGTTGCTTCCATGGTTGATGGGAGATAGGATTCTATTAATACGGTGAATATATCCTCTTGATCTAGACATGGAGGGATGTTTGTTTGTCGCATGGTGCTTCCAACGCATGATGTCTCATTGGATATCTTGACTTTAACAATTACTATGTCAACTGGTACCAACATGTCAATCGAGATATAAGTCTGTCGAGATATAAGCTTGCCGGGATATAAGTCTACCGGGATATAAGCCTGCCGAAATATAAGTTTATCGAAATATAAATTTGTCAGAATACAATATACTCTGATTATGGGTCGGTGCTCATATCATGCACATTAACGACCAAAGCAAACTATGACTCCCAATGATAATCTTTTCTTCTCTCTTGGAACCGTCAACTTAGTAACTTTTACCAATCTGTTCTACGGTCATTTTGAGAGGGATAAATTACGAAAGACTCTATGAATTTTGACGTGATAATCAAGACACGTGAGAGTCATTTAAATTCAGAAAAAAAATTTAAATCTCTTCCGGATTTGATCCATATCATTTTTATAAATATTATCGTATTTTAATTGCCACGTCATCCGGACAAAAAAAAATAAAAAATTCACCCGTTGAAGCATATTAACATTCGGACAAAACTGATTGCTGGGAGGGATGATTTGGTGATTAATATATAACAAAAACGATCTTTCGTTCTTTTTTATTTTTTACTGCATAAATCAAATTGAGTCAAAATTTATCATAATGACCAGGTCAAAAAAGGAGCAGCGACCCACGTTGACAATTCTACCTCACGAGGTGGACTTTTCTTCATTTTCTTACTTACTACACTTCAAACTTTAATTAATTATTTATTTTGAAAAAAAAAAACTTCAAACGTGATTCATTGAACTTATCAGCTTTTTTCAATTCCGGATTTTATACTTCGTATTTTCCAAAATCAGAAGAAAAAAAAAAAAGTCATTGGCACGACGTGCATGTGTCGACGTTGACGTTTTCACGTCTGCCAAACAACTCCGGCTGGGTTAACCAATTCATAAAGCTACGACCCTTCTCATTTTTGATTTTTTTTTTGTTTCTATTAAAAATAAATAAAAGAGGTCACATCATGCGCTCTTCACGCAATTTAAAAAATTAGAAACCGCTCGTAGAAAGAAGAAATCGATTAATTAACCTTCATAGCAACGATGTGTCGGTAAGAATTTGAATGATCACTGCAATAGTCATGATTCGATCCTCGCTAATCACAGCTTGTGAAGAAGATTTCATCATTTTCTATTCGCTCGCGGATTACGGGCGTCGCTTTCCAGGTTGGATCGGTGTGAGTGGATCCAATTAACGACACACTCACGTGACGATTGTGGCCATCCCGATTTATCCTTGTGGGCCGATGACAACTCTTTAAAGCGTCATGGACAGACCAGCTTGTCAATTAATGGACGAAATCCAAACACCTTTTATAAATAAAAAAAAATCGATTAATTATCTAGAATAATAAAATTATCGAAAATTAATTATTATCCATTATAAATATAATTTTTTTATACTTATTAACTAATTAGTCCCGGAGACTAACACTTGACACAATTTAGATTATACCTTACTTAACTCAGTCAAAGACGGTTTGAGTCATATACAGTGCATCGAGGCTACATGCAAATCTCTGTATGTGACTCTGTGGTAAGTGTAAAGAATAAACATAGCAATTTTAATAATATATATTTCTTTTTTCAATTTTTTTTTGTTAATTTTTGATATAGCTCATCACGAAGCTCAACGGAGGAGATTAATTGAATTAAGTCCCACAGAAAAAAAAAAAGATATCCACATTTCAAACTATAATAATCTTCTCCTCCCATTTTCCGTAATTTTTTTTTTTTGAGTAAGAGGTGAGAAATTTTTTTAAATAATCAGAATTAGAAACTCATACAATATAAATTGAACATATGCCATGCTTAAATTATTAGTGATACAGAGATATACATTAGAACCTACTTAGGTTTGCATTAAAATCACCACCTAGTATGATCTATGGCATGTCGCTAATTAAATAAATGCATAAATCTATCTATATTGTGCAAAAGGTTGGAATCGTCAATCTAGTAGTCCCCTCACTCTGACTCTATAAGTATAAGAGGAAGTAAATCAAGAGTGGTCACTGACCTTAGTGCATTGACAAGTACGGTGGAGGACGTGATCCGATGCGGATATTAAATAGTTCACTGACATGGGTGATCGGGAGGTGATTATTTTGATCCGATCGATGGTAGCCAATTATTGTGGTCGAGTTCGAGCCCCTCGCTGCCGCTGGGTGTCTTGGCCAGGAACTATTCAGTTAAGGCCCCATGAGGTTCGACCAGGTGTCTTGGGCGAGAGCATGGGTGTCTCAGTCATGTTTCGGCTGAGACATCTTGTCTCGCCCGACCGAGACATTACATATCTCGACCGGGTTGATGTCTCGGCTATGTTTCGGCTGAGACATCCGGTCTTGGCCTTGTTTCGATTGAGACATCCTTTCTTGGCTGACCGAGATATCTGAGTATATAGAAGTGTGGTAGTCGACTGATGGTCCATTGCAATCGGTTGATATAGTGATTGTTGCCGGACCTGAAAGGGATTCGGGGAGGGCACTCGATTATTTCAACCTAATAGATAAGCAGACTGTACACTTGTAAAATATTTAATCTTTCTCGTTGTACGATTACATGTCAATGAGCCTCTCTGTATCATCATTCTTACCCTATCAATGGAGATGGTCTCCGTATGTGTATTAATTGAGCTTGTCTTTGATCATTCCTGATAAATTGTACCTCCCAAACCATAATTAATGAGGTATGTCCCTGACTAATGCATCATACCTTACAAGTGACTGTACCACTAGTAGTCATTAATGTGGTCTATCTCTTGACATCCTCATGACCATACCTCGATGTAATTGGATCCTATTAACCAATCACGTTCCATGTGATTCTTCTGGCAAATCTGAATTTTCCTCTCCGCTTATATAAAGGTAAGGATACAAAGTGAAAAAGGGGTTATTCTTCTTTTCTGTCGTCTTCTCTATCTTTTTGGACTAGCTCTCCTGACTTGAGCATTGAAGGGGCATTGTCGAGATCACTCTTGATGCCTTCCTCACTCTGTTGTTCATTTCTTTTAGGGTATTCCTGGTGGCCCCAACTGGTCATCATCTTCAGGGTTAAGTGATGCAAAACTCCTAGAGGAAGTTGACCTTATCATCCACCTTCCACGTCGTCGGATCATTGACGTCCTTGCCAAGTTTGTTCCTCAATTATCTACCTCAGGCCGAAATATAAATGGCGACGTTTGTGGAAACCTTTTTATCTGAGGCATAGAGATGAGAGATCATCGATAGGATTTCGAGAATCAAGGATCAACAGAGAAAGAGACTTTGATAAGGGAGAATATTATCACACTTGTCAACACCACCATAGAGGAGGTTCTGTGAAGGTACTTTTCACAAAGCGCAGTTCCAGTACCACCAACCTCAACCCCAATACCTCCGGTCTTGATCCCTACACCTTTAGCCCCAACTCCAACCTTATCATCCCCAGCTGAGGCATCTTCCATCGCACCATTGAAAGAACAACCTCAAGAGGCCACCTCTCAGAAGTTGCCTACGAGGGATCCCAAGAAGGGAAAAGCTTCCATGAGCAATTAAGGTACGCCTTTCTCCTTAGGTATTATAGCCGAGAAATTGCTCAAACATTTCAAATCACTACAAATAGGGGAGTACAATGGCTCCTTTGTTCCGAAAGACCACCTCGGTCTATTTGAGAAAGCTGCCCTATTACATCAGTATACTAACAGAATGAAGTGCAAAGTTTTCTCCATAACTTTGGTTAGGCCTGCTGATGTGTCAATTTTCGCAAGTGCATGGTTGTCGTCAAGTAATAAAAATATCGATCCCACAGGGATTGGGTCAATTACCGAATGATCGTGATACCAAGTTATCTAGTCAAATCAAATTTGTGAATTAAGTGAAGAAACTAAGCAGTCAAGAACAACGAATGAAAAGAACGATCTAAAAGTCAATTATTGAAGGGAATCTCAGGATATGGGTTTCACCGCATCGACAATTTATAAGGTGATTACGTTCTCTCCTACTCCTTAGAGTTGTTTCGATAGAACCTGTCCTAAGGTGAATCAACGACCCCTTTCGAGGTCTACGCCAATTGTACCTACCAAACTCAATTTCCCTATCACGGTATTCGAGCGTAGGTGATCATAAACAGCTAAGGGGACCTGTCACGAGACCCCGGCAAACCTCCCTAGTCTTATTATCGTTACTTGATAAAAATTGGATTTGATAGATCCATTAAGTCCATAAGAGTTTCTCTAGAGACTAAATTTCTTTTTCACGATAGGTTTGCACACGGGACCATAATCAGCTAAGGAATCATCAATGATTCCCGCAAGCCCTCATAGATACGCTATCGATACTTGGTAGGAGTTAATCCCTAGCTTGGATCTAGGTTTCAGGAACTTGAGTTCACTGTTAGGTACTTCCCCAAAGTTCCTTAGATTTATCGATAAATATCTAAAACCAAATCAAAACAAACATCTATTCAAGTAGAAGAGATTCAATCAACCATCATAAATTGTCAAGGGCTACTCCCCCATCCTAAGATTATAGGACACTACTCCATAGCTGAATAAGAATTGTCAGAGAAAGAAATTACAATCCTTAACGCCATCGTTGTGTTTCCTCCGCCGTCGACTTTGTCCTCCTTCTTCGAATTCCGCCGCCCCCCCTTAGGGTTAGAATGTCTCCTCTTTTATAGCCTTGGCTTGGTCTTTAATTAAGGCAGAAATCCTTCAATTAAGGCGGAAATCCTGGGTTTAGTCATGTTGTACGCAAAAAAAATAAAAGGAAAGAAGCCTGCGTCTGGAAATAGGGCAACATGCCCATGCCAATGGAGGGCACAGGCATGTCGGGCTTGAAGCATGGCGTGTCGGCTAACACACCTGGGGTGTGTTGAGGTTTGGAGGCTCGATACAGACGTGTCTCTGATGGCACGTCTGTGTTATTCTGATACGCCTCGATAATTGTCGATACTTCACCCTGTTAACATGAAAAATAATCCAAAATAGTTTCTTTGTCCAAAATACGTTAAACTTGACTAAAACATAACAAAATACATGACTAAAACATAAAATGGGATGAAATGCATGCATATTGAATACCCAAAATGCAATATGAATTACACACATCAAAATCCCCTAGACCTAAACTTTTGCTTGTCCTCAAGCAAAGAAAAGGGAAAAACACAAAAGACAACTTATGTGTGGAGTTGCAAGAAACCATCCAGAGATATAAAATCTGATCTTAATCTTATCAAATCATTCCTAGTGGTAAAACTTGAAAGATCCCTAATACTGCACGTGAAAAGTCGACCCAAAGGCATTGGACACCAATCCAGATTTGACATCCCCTCTATCGTGTTCCTCTCATTTCCGGCGTAGAGGCACTTACCTGCCTTAATGCATGGATCATCCTCACCTATCAACAAAAGGTCTCAAAGGAGCACTTACTAAGAAGAAAGAAGGGAAGAAATTTATAGTAAACATTTCCCCAGTAATTAGTTAGCCTCAAAGGGGCGCCTTTTAGGTGTTTCCCCAGTAGCTACTTGGTCTCAAAGGGGTGCTTCAAAACAATTCCAGTTCTCTTCTCTTTTTTTTTAGAATCTTCTAGGAAAAGTGTTTCTCCAATAACCAAATTGCCTAGGAAAGTCCCCAATGGAAAATCGAGTACTAGTCCGATATGGGGGATTTAAACCCTTTTCGGATACCTCAAACCTATAGGTCGTGTGAAAAGTGAAATAGGGTTCTTATCAAATAAGCAAAAAGAAATATCATGATTCGACCAAGGTTCAATTATACTACACTAGATGATATGCAATGTTATGATATATGAAGAGATAAAAACGGAATCACATAATGAAACATACTCCCCTAGACCTAAATTATGCAATAACCAAATTAAAAATCTAAGAAGAAACAGCATAAGCAATACATGAAAGGCATCGATACTCACCAAATAGCTCAAGGGGATCAATGGTCATCGTCCTCGCTACTAGCATCCTCCTTTGCCCATCTACGTCGCTGCTCCTGGTAAAACTCCCGGGACTCTTGCCTAAATCTAGCATCATCCTCCCTCCTGACGACCTCAGTGGTGAAGAACTCATCAACCCTCCTATGAAAATCTGCTGCCCACTCCAAATGCCGAGTCACCATACGATGGTGCTCCTCTGTAGCCTGGGCAAACCGATCCCACACACCCATATGCGAGGTATGCTCGACTCTGAAAGCCTTAAATGATGATCGAAATCCTGAAAAATCAAATGAAGAGTGTCCTGTAGAAAAATTGTCAGTAGAAAATCGAGGGGGCTCAGGAGTCGAATGGGATGGCTCAGGGGCTATGTGTGATGGTTCCCTAGGTGAGGGTGATGGAGCATGGGCAATAGGGGTAGGCAAGGGACTGTGGACATCTCTGAAAAGCCAATTGGCTTCATTACGTACGGTGATCCGCTCGGGGTTTGGAAGAAGGATTTTAATTCCATTTTTAACACTAAACGATATCCCTCTTCAAATGCCTCAATCATCTTCATATTGATACAAGCATCCAAATCCAATTTAGGGCTAGCAGGACAATGTTCAAGGTTATCTAGGTCACACCCCAAAGCAATGACAATTCTAGTGATAAGACCACCTACGATTATAACCCTATATGAGCTATTACTAACTTTAACTAGGTGTCTCACCATATGGGCTCTAGAATCAATGTTAACTTCATTTAGCATAGCCCATAAAAACTGTAGCTTGTTCTGCCTAGCTACCCCTGCACTATCATATCTCCCAGAAATTGTATTAGCCATAAACCTAAGGAGATAACGAAAAGTAGGATTCGGGATATTGAATGATTTAAACCTAGATGCATCATAAGGGCGAGGGTCATCAAAAATTAATCTCCAAAATTGATGATCAATAAAATGTCTATGAATTTGCCTCTCCGCTCCGCAAGGAAAATCAAATATCGCATTAAAATTACTTAAGGAAAGAGTAAACTCATGATTCATTAACCTAAACTGAATTTTTCCTTCTTCACAATTCTTCCCTTGAAGTATTTCAGCGGATAATGAGCTAAGGAATTCAAGAGTAATGCTAGGAGAAGTAAGATGATGATACGTGATAAAGTCAGTCCAACCTATCCTATTTGTCAACCAAATTACATCATCTCTAATTCCTAGGGTTGTCAACGTGTAGAAATCAATGGTTCATGTAGAAACTATTTTTCTTTTCTCAAGCTTACTGAACCTAGATTTCATAATATCATCTCTAAATACAATTCCACACGGATGACAAGAGGGCGGAGGATCATTACCCGAATCTTGAGCTTTCATCTTTCCCTTTTCCCGAGCCGTCGGTTGAGAAGAAACTCCTCCCCTAGTCTTCACTCACTTACTCATGGCGTTGGGGAGGGAGAGAGTCGGTTGAGCTTCTAGGCTCGTTGAGAGGGAGAGACGGTGGCTGCTCCAAGCTTGTGGAAAGTTAGGGCATGTTCGGGGCGATTTTAAAGGGCAAGCGGCGACACAGGCGTGCCACCCGTCCCTTTTTGTGCGACACAGGCGTGTTGAGCAGCACACCTTCCTTCTTTATGCGCGACACAGGTGTGTCGAAGGGCATACCCGACCCGTGTTATATACAAGTTATCTTGACATGCCCGTGACGTTTGACATAGGTGAGTTGTGTAAATTTGGCACGCAGTGGCACGTCAATGACACGCCCGCGTTAAATAGCACGATCTCACCGTGCCAACCTTTCGAGGCCGTGTCGACAAGTGACACGGACATGTTGTGTCCTGTAATCCTGAAAACCTGAAAAATGCAAAACTCAAAGTTAAAATAAAAACAAAGAAAATAAAATAAAATGAAAAAAAAAACAAAAATAGCTTGGGTTGCCTCCCAAGAAGTGCTTGTTTAAGGTCATTAGCTCGACCCCTCAATTATTCCCTAGTTGGATGGATGTGGCTTGAGGAGTGTACTCTGCTCCTCCTCCTCAATTAGCTCCTCAGGTTTGTTTGAGAAATATTTCTTAAGTCTTTGTCCATTCACCTTGAAAATTCCGGTAGACTCACTTGATATATCAATAGCTCCATGAGGATAAACCTTTTTAACTTGGTATGGTTTGGTCCATCTGGATTTCAGCTTTCCAGGAAAAAGTTTCAATCTCGAGTTGAAGAGTAATACCAAGTCTCCTTCGTGGAATTCTCTACGCATGATATTCCGGTCATGCCATCTCTTTGTTTTCTCATTGTAAGATTTTGCATGTTCATAAGCATCAAGGCGTAGTTCTTCAAGTTCATTTAGCTATAATTTTCTTTTCTCTCCAGCTTTCTTTAGGTCAAAATTAAGCCATTTAATTGCCCAATATGCCCTGTGCTCTATTTCAACTGGAAGATGACATGATTTTCCATAAACTAATTAAAAAGGAGTCATTCCAATGGGTGTCTTGTAAGCAGTTCGATCGGCCCACAGAGCATCGTCGAGCTTCAAAGACCAGTCCTTCCTTGACCTTGATATTGTTTTCTCCAAGATAGCCTTTATTTCCCTGTTCAAAACTTCGACTTGCCCACTTGTTTGTGGATGATATGGTGAGGATACTTTATGGGTTACTCCATACTTCTTGAGAAGGCTTTCAAATTGTCTTTCGATAAAATGTGACCCTCCATCACTTATTACTGCTCTCGGTACTTCAAATATTGGAAATATTATACTCTTGAAAAGTTTTATAACCGTTTTTGCATCACAGGAGGGAGATGGGAGAGCCTCAACCCACTTAGACTCATAGTCCACCACCACCAATATGTAGGCATTGTTATAGGAAGAAGGGAAAGGTCCCATATAGTCAATTCCCCAGACATCAAATAATTCAACTTCCAATATCGAATTTTGAGGCATCTCGTGTCTTCTTGATACGTTCCCGGTCCTTTGACAATGGTCACAAGTCATCACATAATTCTGGAAGTCTCTAAAAATATGAGGCCAGTAGAATCCTGCTTGTAAGACCCTTGTCGCAGTCTTGTCTGTGCTAGTATGACCTCCATAAGTAGAAGAATGACAATGATACAATATGTCCTCAATTTCTTCTTCGGATACACATCTTCGATAAATAGCATCCGCTCCTTGCTTGAACAAGAATGGCTCATCCCACACATATTGCTTTACATTCGCGAAAAACTTCTTCCTCTGATGATAAGTCATGTGGGAAGGTATTATCCGACAAGCTAGGTAATTTGCAAAATCAGCGTACCACGGAGCCTTGATTTTCTTGACAGCTAGTAGCTACTCATCCGGAAAGAAATCATTAATAGTAAGATCACCGTCACTTCCTGCATTTGTTTCTGGGTGTAGTTTCGATAGATGATCTGCAACTACGTTCTCCATTTTTTATTTGTCTCGAATTTCCAAATCAAATTCTTACAGAAGAAGTATCCACTGGATGAGTCTTGGCTTGGATTCTTTTTTGCTCAACAAGTACCTTATGGCTGCATGATCTGTGTAAACTATCACCTTAGACCCAATGATATAAGATCTGAACTTGTCGAAGGTGAAGACTATAGCCAAGAGTTCCTTCTTCGTAGTAGCGTAATTCACTTGTGCTTCATCCAATGTTTTACTGGCATAGTAAATTGCATACACCTTGCGATCCTTCCTTTGTCCCAAAACTGCACCTACAGTGAAATCACTTGAATTACACATAATTTCAAAAGGAAAACTCCAATCTAGAGGTTGCATTATTGGGGCGGTTGTCAATGCTTCTTTTAACCTGAAAAACGCATCAAGACAAGAATTATCAAAATGAAACTCAGCATCCTTAGCAAGTAAATTAGTCAATGGCTTTGAGATTTTTGAAAAGTCCTTGATGAACCGTCGGTAAAACCCCGCATGTCCCAGAAAACTACGCACTCCTTTAACATCTATTGGAGGAGGCAACTTCTTGATCACTTCAGTTTTAGCAATGTCCACCTCGATACCACACTGTGAAACTAGGTGCCCAAGCACTATGCCTTCTCGCACCATGAAGTGACACTTCTCCCAATTGAGCATTAAATTCATTTTCTCGCATCTCTGCAAAACCTTGATCAAATTAGATAAGCACATATCAAAATTTGCACCATATACAGAAAAATCATCCATGAATACTTCCATTATATTCTCGATCATATCGGAAAAAATTGAAGTCATGCATCTATGGAAAGTGGCTGGTGCATTGCAAAGTCCAAAAGGCATTCTCCTGAAAGCAAAAGTATCATATCGGCAAGTAAAAGTTGTTTTCTCTTGGTCATTAGGATAGATGGGAATTTGATAGAAACCGGAGTATCCATCTAGGTAACAGAAATGTGAATGTTTTGCCAACCAGTCTAACATTTGGTCAATAAATGGAGTAGGAAAGTGGTCCTTTCTAGTTTCCTTGTTCAATTTTCTATAATCAATACACATTCTCCATCCGGTGACCGCTCTCATGGGGATTAACTCATTCGTAGCATTTTTTATCACAGTTATCCCCCCTTTCTTAGGCATCACATGGACAGGACTCACCCATTCGCTATCGGATATAGGATAGATAATTTCTGCATCTAGTAATTTCAGGACCTCTTTCTTGACCACCTCTTTCATGGCCGGGTTCAGCCTTCGTTGATGTTCTATTGAAGGTTTATAGTTATCCTCGAGTAGAATTCTATGCATGCAAATCGATGGAATAATTCCCTTTATATCATCAATCTTGTATCCAATGACGTTCTTATGTGTTTTCAGCACCTTGATCAGTTTCTCAGTCTCTGCATCGCTCAGATTAGCGTTAATGATCACGGAATAAGTAGAGTTTTCACCAAGAAATTCATACCTGAGTGTTGATGGAAGAGGCTTAAGTTCTACCTATGGTGGTAGGTCAAGGTCGACAATCTCCGGCTCTTCATCCTTGAAATCCCTTTCGAGCTTACCAAGATAAGTTTGTTCTTGTGCTCCTTTTAGCGCAATTGACTGGAAACTGTCAATCCTGCAACAAACATCGAAATCAAAAGGTCGTTTAACAGCTTTTGAAAGGTCGAACTCAATCTTATCATTTCCAAATGTAAGTGAAAGTTTGTGATTCTTGACGTCTATCATCTCCCTTGCAGTAGCCAGGAAAGGTCTCCCTAAAATAAGTGGAATACATGGGTCTTCATCCATGTCAAGCACTATGAAATCGGCGGGAATAATAAAGTTTCCCACCTTCACAGGTACATCTTCTAAGATTCCCAAAGGATATCTAATGGATCGATCGGCTAACTGCAAGGTCATAGTTATTAGTTTCATTTCTCCCAAATCTAATTTCTTGCATATGGAAAGAGGAATCAAATTGACACTAGCGCCTAGATCACAAAAAGTCTTATCAAAACTAGAGTCATTAATTATGCAAGGAATAGAAAAACTACCTGGATCATTTAGCTTGGGAGGTACCATGTTTTTAATTAAAGCACTGCATTCTTCGGTAAGAGCCACTGTTACATGCTCCTCAACTTTTCTTTTATTGGTTAAAATATCCTTCAAGAACTTGGAGTACGTAGGCATTTGTTGAAGAGCTTCTGTAAAAGGTATATCAATATAAAGCTTTCTAATTATCTCAAGGAACTTATCAAATTGTTCATCCAATTTCTCCTTAATCAGCCTCTGAGGGAATGAGATCGGAGGCTTGTATGTCCTTGGCTCTTTGTATGACACGACTGTGTCTTCTGGCTCGGCTGGGCCGTGCTGGCTGCTGGAGCGAACTGACACGGGTGTGTCGACTGACACACCCTGGGTGTGCTTATGAGCATCACCCGCCACGGGTGTATTGGACAACACACCCTGGGTGTGTTGTCGGCTGCCTATCTCAAAATCGTTCAACACAGGCGTGCTGCTGGGCATGACCACTTCTTTAAACTCCGACACACCTGTGTTCTTGAACACGGGTGGGGCTTGTTGAGCTCTAGCAGGTGGTACTGCTTTCTTGTCTCCTTCTAAAATTCTTTCACTTCTCAAACTTATAGAATTACAATGTTCAGCTGGGTTTACTTTCGAATTTCCAGGTAATCTACCGGGTGTCCTAGATGTAGAGCTGGCAATTAGAGAAATTTGATTCTCCAACATTCTTGTGTGATTAGTCAAATTATCCATCTTGCTTCCCAATTGCTTATTCGCCTCGGTATTATTTTGATGTTACTGATTGGATTCTATAACATGCTGTCGAAATTCATCGTTTATCTTCCCTTGGCATGTGATAAAATTTTCCATCATCTTTTCTAAGTTTGACTTGGGCCCTAGTTGAAATCCCGAAGGTGTTCCAAAATTGTTCTGTCCAGAAGAATTTTGGTTGGCTCGGTACGAAAAGTTGGGATGATTCCTCCAACCAAGATTGTACGTGTTCGAATAAGGGTTGCCACCATTAGGCTTCTGATTAAAATTATTCAGCGTATCTACTTGCTCCACCCCTGCTCCCGATGATGGTGCGTGTAGGATTTGGCAATTTGTGGCTATATGTCCTGTTACACCACAAATCTCACAAGTGACATTAGATGAGTTTACAGCTGATACATTAAAATGTTCGAGCTTTTGAGTTAATGCATCAACTTTAGCGCTGAGTAAATCGAGAGTACTTACCTCATACTTACATGTCGTTTTAATCGGACACCCTCGTTCTGTAGCCCATTGGTGAGAATTCATTGCCACATTCTCGATGATCTCAAATGCTTCATCCAACGTTTTGTTCATAAGAGCTCCTCTTGCAGCAGAATCAAGAGAAACTTTAGTGGCATATGAGATTCCATTATAGAAAGTATGAACAATGAGTCATTTCTCCAGCCCATGATGAGGACATTGCTGTAGTAATCCCTTAAATCTATCCCAAGCTTCAAATAATGTCTCTCCATCCTTCTGTGCAAAATTAGTGATTTGATGACGAAGACTTGCAGTTTTGCTTAGTGGAAAATACTTGTCTAGAAATCTTTGCTCAAGCTGATCCCACGTAGTTATGCAATCCGCTGGAAGAGAGTGTAACCACGCTCTAGCTTTGTCCCGCAATGAGAAGGGAAACAAGCACAATCTAATAGCATCAGCTGAGGCTCCATTCAGTTTTAAAGTTTCGTAAAATTCTAAAAATACTTCCAAGTGCAGATTAGGATCTTCAGTGGGCGCTCCTCCAAATTAATGCTGTTGGACCATGAAAAGTAGAGCCGATTTCAATTCAAAATTGCTTGCTTCAATGGGGGGTCTTCTAATACTTGATCTCAATCCCCTTGTACTGGGTGCTCCATAATCCCTTAAAGATTTATTCTCGTTCTGATCAGCCATGTTAGAGTTCAAATTTTCTTCCTGTTGTTGCTGGAGTCGTCTTCTTGCAAGGAACGTTCTCTCTATCTCAGGATCATTGTCGAGAATTTTCCTGTTAAATCTGTGCATGTAACAATAGGAGAAACTTCAAAAACAAGAATTCAGAATAGACAAAAGAATAAAAACAAAAATAGAAATCTAGATTAACTAAATCACGCTCAATTCAATATTGAGTGCCAATCCTCGGCAACGGTGCCAAAAACTTGATGTGTCAATTCCGCAAGTGCACGGTTGTCGTCAAGTAATAAAAATATCGATCCTATAGGGATTGAGTCAATTACTGAATGATCGTGATACCAAGTTATCTAGTCAAATCAAATTTGTGAATTAAGTGAAGAAACTAAGCAGTCAAGAACAACGAATGAAAAGAACGTGCTAAAAGTCAATTATTGAAGGGAATCTCAGGATATGGGTTTCACCGCATCGACGATTTATAAGGTAATTACGTTCTCTCCTACTCCTTAGAGTTGTTTCGATAGAACCTGTCCTAAGGTGAATCAACGGCCCCTTTCGAGGTCTACGCCAATTGTACCTATCAAAATCAATTTTCCTGTCACGGTATTCGAGCGTAGGTAATCATAATCAGCTAAGGGGACCTGTCGAAATTTATTATTCATCTTCCCTTGGCATGTGATAAAATTTTCCATCATCTTTTCTAAGTTTGACTTGGGCCCTAGTTGAAATCCTGAAGGTGCTCCAAAATTGTTCTGTCCAGAAGAATTTTGGTTGGCTCGGTACGAAAAGTTGGGATGATTCCTCCAACCGGGATTGTACGTATTCGAATAAGGGTTGCCACCATTAGGCTTCTGATTAAAATTATTCAGCGTATCTACTTGCTCCACCCCTGCTCTCGATGATGGTGCGTGTAGGATTTGGCAATTTGTGGCTATATGTCCTGTTACACCACAAATCTCACAAGTGACATTAGATGAGTTTACAGCTGATACATTAAAATGTTCGAGCTTTTGAGTTAATGCATCAACTTTAGCGCTGAGTAAATCGAGAGTACTTACCTCATACTTACATGTCATTTTAATCGGACACCCTCGTTCTGTAGCCCATTGGTGAGAATTCATTGCCATATTCTCGATGATCTCAAATGCTTCATCCAACGTTTTGTTCATAAGAGCTCATCTTGCAGCAGAATCAAGAGAAACTTTAGTGGCATATGAGATTCCATTATAGAAAGTATGAACAATGAGCCATTTCTCCAGCCCATGATGAGGACATTGCTGTAGTAATCCCTTAAATCTGTCCCAAGCTTCAAATAATGTCTCTCCATCCTTCTGTGCAAAATTAGTGATTTGATGACGAAGACTTGCAGTTTTGCTTGGTGGAAAATACTTGTCTAGAAATCTTTGCTCAAGCTGATCCCACGTAGTTATGCAATCCGCTGGAAGAGAGTGTAACCACGCTCTAGCTTTGTCCCGCAATGAGAAGGGAAACAAGCGCAATCTAATAGCATCAGCTGAGGCTCCATTCAGTTTTAAAGTTTCGTAAAATTCTAAAAATACTTCCAAGTGCAGATTAGGATCTTCAGTGGGCGCTCCTCCAAATTGATGCTGTTGGACCATGAAAAGTAGAGCCGATTTCAATTCAAAATTGCTTGCTTCAATGGGGGGTCTTCTAATACTTGATCTCAATCCCCTTGTACTGGGTGCTCCATAATCCCTTAAAGATTTATTCTCATTCTGATTAGCCATGTTAGAGTTCAAATTCTCTTCCTGTTGTTGCTGGAGTCGTCTTCTTACAAGGAACGTTCTCTCTATCTCAGGATCAATGTCGAGAATTTTCCTGTTAAATCTGTGCATGTAACAACAGGAGAAACTTCAAAAATAAGAATTCAGAATAGAAAAAAGAATAAAAACAAAAATAGAAATCTAGATTAACTAAATCACGCTCAATTCAATATTGAGTGCTAATCCTTGGCAACGGTGCCAAAAACTTGATGTGTCAATTCCGCAAGTGCACGGTTGTCGTCAAGTAATAAAAATATCGATCCTACAGGGATTGGGTCAATTACTGAATGATCGTGATACCAAGTTATCTAGTCAAATCAAATTTGTGAATTAAGTGAAGAAACTAAGCAGTCAAGAATAACGAATGAAAAGAACGAGCTAAAAGTCAATTATTGAAGGGAATCTCAGGATATGGGTTTCACCGCATCGATGATTTATAAGGTGATTACGTTCTCTCCTACTCCTTAAAGTTGTTTCGATAGAACCTGTCCTAAGGTGAATCAATGACCCCTTTCGAGGTCTACGCCAATTGTACATATCAAACTCAATTTCCTTGTCACGGTATTCGAGCGTAGGTGATCATAATCAGTTAAGGGGACCTGTCACGAGACCCTCGCAAACCTCCCTAGTCTTACTATCGTTACTTAGTAAAAATTGGATTTGATAGATCCATTAAGTCCATAAGAGTTCCTCTAGAGACTAAATTTCCTTTTCACGATAGGTTTGCACACTGAACTATAATCAGCTAAGGAATCATCAATGATTCCCGCAAGCCCTCATAGATACGCTATCGATACTTGGTAAGAGTTAATCCCTAGCTTGGATCTAGGTTTCGGGAACTTAGGTTCACTGTTAGGTACTTCCCCAAAGTTCCTTAGATTTATCGATAAATATCTAAAACCAAATCAAAACAAACGTCTATTCAAGTAGAAGAGATTCAATCAACCATCATAAATTGTCAAGGGCTACTCCCCCATCCTAAGATTATAGGACACTACTCCATAGCTGAATAAGAATTGTCAGAGAAAGAAATTACAATACTTAATGCCATCGTTGTGTTTCCTCCATCGTCGACTTTGTCCTCCTTCTTCGAATTCCGCCGCCCCCCTTAGGGTTAGAATATCTCCTCTTTTATAACCTTGGCTTGGTCTTTAATTAGGGCAGAAATCCTTCAATTAAGGCGGAAATCTCGGGTTCAGTCGTGTTGTACGCAAAAAAAAATGGAAAAAAGCCTGCGTCTGGAAATAGGGCGACACACCCATGCCAATGGAGGGCACATGCATGTCGGGCTTGAAGCGTGGCATGTCGGCTAACACACCCGGGTGTGTTGAGGTCTGGAGGCTCAACATGGACGTGTCTCTGATGGCACGTCTATGTTATTCTGATACGCCTCGATAATTGCCGATACTTCACCCTGTTAACATGAAAAATAACCCAAAATAGTTTCTTTGTCCAAAATACGTTAAACTTGACTAAAACATAACAAAATACATGACTAAAACATAAAATGGGATGAAATGCATGTATATTGAATACCCAAAATGCAACATGAATTACACACATCACCTGCCGAGAGGTGATTTGATAGATTGACCGTCTATTCCATCAGATCCTTTGAAGATCTGAGCATCATTTTCCTACAGCACTTCGCCAATAGTAAGTGGTATCACAAGACAGCTCTCAGCCTTCTGTCCATGAAGCAGAGAAGTCAGGAGTCCTTAAGAGATTATATTCATTGCTTCAATCGCCTAACTATTGATGTGCCCTCAGCTACTACCGAGACATTGGTCAATGCTTTCTCTCAAGGACTAAGACAAGGTGACTTCTTCAAATCTCTGATGAAAAGGCCACCTACTGACTTCGAGGACTTACTGGGTTGAGCTGAGAAGTATATCAATTTGGAGGAGGCTAAGAGAGCTATAGATAAAACTTCATCAGAGAGACCAAACTCCACTCGCCTAAACAAAAAGATTCCCTTCCTTGTCCAAGCTCGGCCGCCGCCTTTAATCACTAGTTATACTCCCAATGCTCCCAACAGAGTCAGAGAAATGGTTGTCCAAGTTTTACAAGAAGAGCCGAGACTCCTCGCAGGTCTGAAACCACCTCAAAGATTTTGCACCTTTCACCAAGTGTATGGGCATTCTACCCTGGAATGCCATAACTTAGCTGATGAAATTCGCCAAGTGATTCGAGACCAAATGCCCCAAAACCAAGGAACTAGACCTAAGCCATTCAGAACAGCAGCCAAGCTTGAACTACTGAAGTATAATAAAAGACCCCTACCTCGAGAGCCTGACCGTCAAGCCAAGGTGCCTCGAAGATCTACTGAACTACCCACAAGGCAGCATCTTTCTCTACAAGAAGAAACTCAACAAGACAAGCAGAACGCCCTGCACTGAGGTACTATTAATATGATTGTAAGAAGAATGACCGATGGAGACTCCAACTGAGCCAAGAAGGCTCATGGCAGGCGCTTGGAGAATATGGAGGTTGGAACCCGCCAACACCGAGGGGAGGGGCCTTCAATCAATTTCGGACCTAAAGACCAACGAGGAATATCAACTTCGAATGACGATGCACTAGTGATCAGAGACACCATGACCAATTATGACATAGCTTGGATATTTATCGACACAGATAGCTCGATCAATATCTTATTTAAAGATGCTTTTTCCCGTATGCAAATTGACCGTGCTAAGCTTTACTTGATGAATACGACTCTTTTTGGATTCTTCGAGTATGAGGTCTTGCCTCTCAGTCGCATTGATCTACCTTTATCTTTGGGAGAAGAGTCGCTCCGTCGAAACAGAATCACTACCTTTACGGTGGTGGAGGCAACTTCTGCTTATAATAGTATCCTTGGAAAACCATCCCTACATGCCTTCCAAACCGTTGCATCTACTTATCATCAAAAGGTGAAATTTACCATCGGGGAACAAGTTGCAAAAGTGATTGGAGATCAAAGGGTTGCTCGAAAGTGCTACATGGAGGAAGTGCAGACCGGTTCTAAAAAAATCTGAAGGATGGAACAAGCCGAGATATATACCCTTCAGGAAGAACCTTTACAAGGAGAAGAAGAAGTGCAGATATATCCAACCCATCCTGAAAGAACTGTTAAAGTGGCAGCAGATCTACCTACTGAGCTGAAGAAGAAAGTGGTGGATTGTCTCTCCTCTAATCCGGACGTTTTTGCTTGGGCTGGGGAAGAAGTTCGAGGAGTACTCTCTAGGAGGGTGATGGAACATAAGCTCAATCTCTTGCTAGAAGCGCGGCTAATAAAGAAGAAGAAAAAACACTTCGACTCAAAGAAAGATCTATTGGGACCTGTGCACCCGGTAGAGGGGGGTGAATAGTGATTATCGTCGGTTGATCGGAATTCGTTCGTTTCTACAAATCGTGTTAGCGCGCAACGGAATAATAATAATAACAAAAACAAAATGCACAAGACACACGATATAATGTGGTTCGGAACCGAAAGATTCCTACTCCACGGATTGAGCTCAAACGAGCTCTAGCGATGCGAACAACACCACTAATCACAAATACTCCTTCTCGATAACACGTTGGAGGTGGAGAAACCTCGTACAAGCAATTACAATAGCAATAAAATGAAATATAAGCAAAATACAATTGAAATGTAAAGAACACTTTACAAACTGGGTTTTGAGAGCTTTGTTTGTTAGTTGCTTGGATGAGCTTGAAAACCCCTAAAATGTACTTGCACTTTGCCTTCAAATCGCCTCAAGAAAACTCTCAAAGAACCATTTGCCGAATCTCCCACGAACAACTCCTTTTAACCTGCATCGGGCTGGATTTCCATCTGGTAGTTGACTGCCAACACTGTTGTTGTGAGACAATGACTCGATCCACGTTGAAAAAGTTCCAACGGAACTCTCATCAGTCAACTGCCAACATTGGCAGTCGACTGCCAGCGCCCATAGCCGACTGCCCAGTCGGCTACGGAGCATTATGTGCTCGTGACTAAACCGTCAGTCAACTGCCATCAGTCGACTGACCCAATGATCAGTCGACTGCCATGCCTTTTTGGCCCTTAAATGACAGTCGAGTACTAGTCGACTCACAACAATCGAACCAACCATAATCCCAGTCGAATGCCGAGTGTCGACTCGACTGCTAAGTATCAAACACTTGACCATACGACCAGTATAAAGCCCCGGTTAATCGATAACCTCAAACATGAGGTTTAACCCCAAGTATGGTGCCCCCATACTTGCCAGACCACCCTTAGCCTAGACCTAAGTCTTCTAGCCACCTCCGTCAGTCTCGCGCCTATCGGATCCCTCAAGTCATCCATGACTTGTTCATCCATACTCTAGCCTTTAGGTGCTTCCATAAGCTATTGTCATGATAATGTGGTCTACACTGCCAAGGCACATTAGACTTATGTTGCCAAGACTCCGCTTGGACTTTACGCCGCCAACCATTGGACTTATGTTGCCAAGACTCCACCATTGGACTTTATGCCTCTAATATTCCCCTTGACTTTCTAATTGTCAAGACTCAAACTTGGACTTTCCCTTGTCAAGACTCATGCTTAGACTTTTCTTGCCAACCCATGTTGGACTTTCCATGCCAAGACTCAAGCTTGGACTTTCTCATGACAATGGTCAAACCATCGTCAAACATCAAATATGACCTGGGTCGATTGCATCAACAATCTCCCCAACACTTTGTTAGACATCAATGTCAAATATCAAAATACTACTCGAGTCAAACTCGAGTCTAGTCAATCGTAACCTGGGTTGATTGCACCAATAATCTCTCCCTTTTTGATGTTTGACAAAAACACCATTAAGTTAGGCCTAAACCCTAACTTAACTCTCCTTACCAATTATCCCAAATTGGTAGTTTTACTTTCTCCCCCTTTTTGACATACATAAAAAAGATTCTCCCTAAGGAGGTAAATGTCTTATATCCCAATGAGATCTTACAATCTTCCCCTTGGTAAAAAAAAATATCTAGGATGTCTTCACTCTTCCTAGTGATAAGTCTCATATCACTCAAGAGATATACTCCTACAAACTCTCCCAATTTTCAAATTGGGCATCTCACATTCTCATTCCTTTCCCTCATGAGGAATAACATATCCATTATCCCATGATGGATATCTCCCCCTAAAGGCTTGCTCCCCCTTGACCATTGCACCAACAATGTTCTTGGAGAGTCTCTAAGCTTATAAGAACACTGAACCATCAAAAATAAGGTTAAAAGTTCGACATTGAACTTTCCCACACTTTAAAATTGATACATCACCCTAATAACTCTCCTAATCCATATTCAATGGTTTTTCACCCTTTCTAATGCTTTCTAAAGCATATCCTAGGGTTAGGAGTGGTTAGGGAGCTTTACCATAACTGAAATCAGGCTAAATAAATATTGTTAACCCGAAATCAGACCTGACAATCGACTCATGACAGTTATCGATCAGTCGCCATCATCGATCATTGCCATTAAGCTGCGATCGATAATCTTCAATTTAAGAAATCAAACTTTGAAAAAACATAAGTAATTCTACGTATTTTGAAAAATCATGAAAATTCATACGTACATTACTTATAAGCAATACAATGGATGAAAAATATCAGAAAAATAATTTATCCACAAAATAGTAAAATTTATACAAAGTTCAAAAGTGAAGACAAACTTCAATGTTTGAGCTCACTTTGTATCAACATCATCAATGGTGATTGCTATCAAAAGATAGATTGCACCAAGATTTTTCAAAATGATTTTCAAATTGTTTTAAAACCTTATATTGGATCATGTTCTTTGGGCTCAATGCACATGACTTGTACATTAGCTTTTCCAATGATCCATCAATAATATAAGGTGAGTTTGAGTTCATCTAGATGCAGAAATTATGCACTTTGAACTTAACTCATTTCCTAACATTCCACATGTATCTAGAGTGTATCAATACACATGCATGTCAATGTGATGTGAGATGTGAATTTTGTTCTCCTAAACTAGGATTTCATGCATTTTCTAGGGCAACACTACTTGATTCCCTTATACATGGGACTTTAAGTCATGTCAATTGTCCTTAACTCAATTTTTACTAATGAATGAATGATTATGATATTAATGATGATATAAATAAGCATGTGCTCATAATCATGATGTCATGACATAAAATGGAATCTAAGCATACATGACATTTAACTTTAATCCTAAGCATGATCATGACATATTATATAATTAAAAGTAGATATGATATCACGATATAGTATATGACAAATTAAGAATGACAAATAAAAAGTAAAGGTATATAATACCTAAATTTTAATATTAGTTGCCATTTGTCAGAATTAAATTAATTTTTCCATATTACTAGTTTATCCCAAGTGTGCCAAAAACCCAAAATGACACATCTCAACCTCTAAGCCTAAGTTGTGCTAGTTTGATCAATTTTTCATAGTTCCATAAATTATATTGGCACATCCTAAAATCTTTTAGGATTTAAATTCAAATCTATTTCCAAAGTATCCCATTACCTTGGAAATGACCTAAAGTGTCACCTTTACCATGGTTAGGTTAACTACCTATTCATTCAAGGTTGGCACACCTAAACTCATCTAGCGTGGATCGATCATGCTCCTAGGAACCCAACACCTATTGGAGCTTCTTGGGTTTACTAGATATTCGCTAGGGATAACTTCCCTAGATACCCTCCTAATGACCCTCCTGGGTTTAGAAGCCTTGGTCATTTGGGTCTTACCTAGGTTAACTCTAGGGGTAACTCCCCTTGTAACCTTCTTAATGACTTCCCTAGATTTTCTTGAAACCTTAGCCACTAAACACCTATATTGGTCAACCTTAGGGATGACTTCCCTATTGACCTTGGTTTTCCTAGACCTAACTTGAATTCCATAATCGAATGGAACATTGTGGTAGGTTTCCTTGGGCTTAGGTTTGCCCTTGATTGGACCATGCTTTCTAAAACCTAGGTTTTGACTTTTTGACCTAGATTTTTTATCATTTGACCCTTTAATTTGATCTTGTATATTCCTAAGGGTCTTTTCTATTTTCTCAAGTCTTGACCTCAAGACTTGATTTTCCTTTTCGAATATCTCAATTTTTGATTTTTCATTAACTCTTGAGATATTCTTATTTCTAGGCATATGTCTAGTCCATTTAGGGTTGATGCCTAGGTGATCTTCTATCTTCTTAATACTTGTCTTAGGTAAAATTTACTTAGGGACATTAGTCCCAAATTTCTCCTTATTCTTAATATTTTATGATTTGATATCTAAGCAATAGTGTCTATTTCTAGCATACCTTTCATGTACAATAGCAAGATTGCTAAAATTAGTTCTAGCATATTTTTACCTATAACTTAAAGAATGAACATTATTTAAATATACCTTAGGGTTTATCTTAGAGGCTCCCCCTACTTGTGATGCTCCTTCTTTGACCTTCTTGCTCCCCCTAGGGCATTGACTCTTATAATGTCCTCTTTGGTGACACTTGAAGCACACCACATGCTCCTTGCTCTTTCTCATTGAAGCACCAGCATCCTTGACTTTTTTGTTGACTTTTGGTGTCGAAGGACTTTTCTTGACTCTTTTAAGACATTTACTCTTGTAATACCCTACTTCCCTACACTCAAAGCATATAATATGATTTTTAATATTAACCAAAATGCTTGAGTTACCTAGGTCAATGGTGGGAACCGGAGTTGATTCTTCATCTCCTCAACCGGAGGTAGATGGTTCTTCTCCTTGCTCCGACATGGAAGGTGATCTGATCTCTCCTCCCCCTCAATCCTAAAGGTAGAGGGTTCCTCTACTTCTTCTACCTTCTCTTCCTCCTCGGATGTCAAAAATTCCTCGACCTCCGAATCCTCACTTTCTTGTGAGGATGAACTCTCTTTCTCCTCTTCCTTATCTTCTTGGATTGAGTGAGGCTCTTCATGAAATTTTATCAATTTGTTCTATATCTCCTTGGCATCTTTGCAATCTCCAATATTGATCAAAATATCATTAAGAATTACGTTAAGCAATATACCCATTACCTTATTATTGATGTTGTAATATCGGAGTTGGTCTTGACTCTAATTCTTCTTCTTGATTTATCTTCCTTCTTCGTCTTTTGGAGTGTCGAAACCTACTAAGACACTAATCCAATTGTCAAAGTCATACATTAGAAAATGCATCATTCTACCTTTTCGATATGCGAAATCTTCGCGGTCGAAGGAAGCCAAAATGTTGATGTCATCACCCACTTTCTCTTGAAAATCCATCTTGTCCTCTAGGGCATTTGCTCCCTCAGATACGAAGCCGGTGAAGAGCGACCCGCTCTGATATCACTTGTTGGGACCTGTGTGCCCGCTAGAGGGGAGTGAATAGCGATTGTCGTCAGTTGATCGGAATTCGTTCGTTTCTACAAATAGTGTTAGCGTGTAGCGGAATAATAATAATAACAAAAACAAAATGCACAAGACACACGATATAACGTGGTTCGGAACCGAAAGGTTCCTACTCCACGGATTGAGCTCAAATGAGCTCTAGCGATGTGAACAACATCACTAATCATAAATACTCCTTCTCGACAACACGTCGGAGGTGGAGAAATCTCGAAGTAATTACAACAGTAATAAAATAAAATATAAGAAAAATACAATTAAAATGTAAAGAACACTTTACAAACTAGATTTTGAGCACTTTGCTTGTCGGTTGTTTGGATGAGCTTGAAGGATCTTGAAATGCACCTGCACTTCGCCTTCAAATCACGTCAAGAAAGCTCCCAAAGAACCATTTGCCGAATCTCCCACGAAAAAACTCCTTTTAACCTGCATCGGGTTGGATTTTTGTCAGGCAGTCAACTATCATAAGGCCCCAATTGACTGCCAACACTGTTGTTGTGAGACAACGACTCGATCCACGCTGAAAAAATTCTAATGGAACTCTCATCATTCGACTGCCAACATTATGATCATTGCTCGAATGGTCGTCGATCATCGAACATTCTATGCTCGCAACTAAACCGTCAGTCGACTGCCATATATGGCAGTCGACTGCCATCAGTCGATTGTCATGCCTTTTTGGCCCTTAAACGACAGTCAAGCACTAGTCGACTCACAGCAGTCGAACCAATCATAATCCCAGTCGACTTGGCTTCCAAGTGTCAAACACTTGACCATCCGACTGGTATAAATCCCCGGTCAACCAATAACCTCAAACATGAGGTTTAACCTCGAGTATAGTGCCCCTATACTTGCTAGACTACCCTTAGCCTAGACCTAAGACTTCTAACCACCTCCGTCATCCTCGCGCCTATCGGATCCCTCCAAGTCATCCATGACTTGTTCATCCATATGCTAGCCTTCAGGTGCTTCCATCAGCTATTGTCATGCTAATGTGGTCTACACCGCCAAGGCACATTGGGCTTACACTGCCAAGACTCCGCTTGGACTTTACGTCGCCAACCATTAGACTTATGTTGACAAGACTCCACCCTTGGACTTTACACCGCCAATATTCCCCTTGGACTTTTCAATTGCCAAGACTCAAGCTTGGACTTTCCCTTACCAAGACCCATGCTTGGACTTTCCTTGCCAACCCATGTTGAACTTTTAATGCCAAGACTCAAGCTTGAACTTTCTCTTGCCAAGACTCATGCTTAGACTTTCCTTGCCAACCCATGTTGGACTTTCCATGCCAAGACTCAAGCTTGGACTTTCCCATGACAATGGTCAAACCATCGTCAAACATCAAACATGATCTAGGTCGATTGGACAAATAATCTCCCCAATACTTTATCAGACATCAATGTCAAAGAGCAAAATACTACTCGAGTCAAACTCGAGTCTGATCAATCGTGACATGGGTCGATTGCACCAACAAGATCAAGTTATTCGAGCCAAAGTAGATAAGCTACTTTAAGCTAGATACATTCAAGAAGTTCAATTTCCGTCTTGGCTAGCTAATGTAGTTCTAGTGCCTAAGTCTGTGGACAAGTGGAGGGTATTTGTAGATTTTAGAGATCTTAATAAAGTATGTCCAAAAGATTGTTACCCGCTGCCTCAGATAGATCAATTAGTTGATGTCACTTCTGGTTATGAATTTATTTGTCTGTTGGATGCTTATCAGAGGCATCATCAAATTCCGCTAGCCAGAGAAGACCAAGAGAAAGTCAGTTTCATGACCTTGGATGGTACTTTCTGCTACTGAGTCATGCCATTTGGACTCAAGAATGCCGAGCCGCATATCCAAGGTTGATGGACCGGGTATTCCGATATCAAGTTGATCGAAACATCCTGGTCTATGTGGATGATATACTCATCAAGTTCATCCGAGCCAAAGTTATCACAAGAGACATGGCCGAGACCTTTGGTACCATTCGGAGATATATAGTCAAACTAAATCTGAGTAAATGTTTATTCGACGTAAGAAGTGGTCATTTCCTCAAGTATATTGTAACCAAGCGAGGAATTAAAGTAAATCCTGAAAAAGTGCAAGCCTTAAGAGATATGACCTCACCTCAGAATTTAAAAGGGGTTCAAAGATTGGTGGGGAGGATCACGGCGCTCTCGCGCTTCATCTCTAAGTCGGCTAAGCGAAGTTTATCTTTCTTTAAGGTACTCCATAAGTTGGCTCAATTTTCATGAGATAAAAAGTGTGAATAGGCTTTCTCCGACCTAAAATAGTACTTGGTTGAGCTACCCACCCTTTCTAAACCAGTGATAAAAGAAAGATTATGGGTATATCTAATAGCCGCTGAGGAAGCAATGGGGGTCGTGCTGATTTGACAAGAAAACGACAAGCAACATCTTGTTGGTGCAATCGACTTAGGTCACAATTGACCAGACTTGAGTTTTGACTCGAGCGGTATTTTAATGTTTGACAAAATGTATGATAACATGATTGTCATGAGAAAGTCCAAGTCATGGGTACTTGGCATGGAAAGTCCAAGTGGGACACTTGGCAATGAGAAAGTCCAAGTCATGGACACTTGGTATGGAAAGTCCAAACATGAGTCTTGACAATGGTAAAGTCCAATCTTGAGTACTTGACATGGAAAGTCCTAGCATGAGTCTTGGCAAGGGAAAGTCCAAGCTTGAGTTTTGGCAATTGGAAAGTCCACCATGGGTTGGCATGGAAAGTCCAAGCATGAGTCTTGGCAAGGAAAAGTCCAAGATTGAGTCTTGGCAAATGGAAAGTCCAACATGGGTTGACATAGAAAGTCCAAGCATGGGTCTTGGCAAGGGAAAGTCCAAGCTTGAGTCTTGACAAATGGAAAGTCCAACATGGGTTGGCAAGGAAAATCCAAGGGTTGATATTGGCAGCGTAAAATCCAAGCGGGAGTCTTTGCAGCGTAAGTCTAATGGTTGGTGGCGTAAAGTTCAAGCGGAAGTCTTGGCAGCATAAGTCCAATAGTTGATGGCGTAAAATCCAAGCGATAGTCTTGGCAGCGTAAGTCCAATGTGCCTT
Source organism: Wurfbainia villosa (assembly GCA_025175895.1). NCBI lineage: Eukaryota > Viridiplantae > Streptophyta > Magnoliopsida > Zingiberales > Zingiberaceae > Wurfbainia > Wurfbainia villosa. Next base: position 12,537,912 of record CM045998.1, on the reverse strand, counting down.
AGTAGTGTAGACCAGTTTAGCATGACAATAGCCAATGAAAGAACCTAAAAGCTAGCGTATGGATTAACAAGTCATGGATGACTTGGAGGGATCCGATAAGCGTGAGGCTGACAGAGGTGGTTAGAAGGCTTAGGTCTAAGCTAAGGGTGGTCTAGCAAGTATGAGGGAATCATACTTAGGGTTAAATCTCATGGTTGAGGTTATCAATCGATTGAGGCTTTGGATCAGTTGATTGGTCAAGTGTTTTAACACTTGGCAACTGAGTTGACTCTTGACAGTCGACTGGGATTATGACCAGTTGACTACCGTGAGTCGACTAGGGTTCGACTGTGGCAAAATACCTTGGTAGTCGACTGCTAGAATTGGGCAGTCGAATGATGGCAATCGACTGCCATGGAGGGAAGTTGACTACTGGTGGGGGTTACGGGAGCAGAATGCTCGGTAGTCGACTGGTCAATCGGCTACGACCCTGGCAGTCGACTGCTGGGTAATGACAGTCGACTATCAGTGTATCCGTTGGCTTGGACGTCGACGTGGATTAAGTCTGTTGTGAGACAATGGTACTGCTAGCAATCAACTGGGCTCTTATGGCAGTCAACTGCCAAGTGCGAATCCAACCCGAATGCATGTTATAAAAGCAGCTCGTGGAGGAGGATTTGACAATGATTTCTTGGGCAATTTTGAGGTGATTTGCTGGTTCAAACCAGGATCTTCAAGCTCGGTACAAACAATCAACAAACAAACATTTCAAAGCTCTTTATAAAGTTTTCTTTACTTGCATTTTAGTGTATTTGCTTAGTATTACTTTTATAATCATTGTAAGAGGTTTCTCCGCCTCTGACTTGTTATTGAGAAGGAGTATTTGGTTTAGTGGTGGTATTTGCATCGCTAGGGCTCGTTCGAGCCTAACCCGTGGAGTAGAACTCTAAAGTTCTGAACCACGTTATATCGCTTGTATTTGTGATTGTGTTTATGACTTTATTTTTGTTATTGCTATTATATACATTCCGCTATGCATAACAAATTTTGTAGAGACGAACACGATCGAATTCCATCGAGCGATGATCGCGTTATTCACCCCCCCTTCTAGTGGTCACCAACGTTCCAACACATCCTATTTATTTCACTAGCCATCTGTTGAAAGAAGCAAAAGGTCGATACACGATACTTGAAAAATTAGCTCTGACACTTATCTTGATGGCACGGAAGCTTCGTCCATATTTTCTGTCTCATCCCATCAGTGTCCTGACTAATAGTGGCCTCAGAAGAGTCTTGCTAAAGCCCGAAGCTTCCGGTCGATTGGTCAAGTGGACTACGAAACTAGATGAATATGATATCTAATATCAACCTCGGACCACTATTAAAGCGTAGGCTTTGGTTGATTTTCTAACGGAAGCCTCGGGCCTAGAGAATAACGAGGTGTGGAAGGTTTATGTGGATGACTCTACAATCAAGCATGGAAGTGGAGTAGGAATTTTACTTGTATCCCCCCGAGAAGAGGTTATACATATAGCTTTGCAACTTACTTTCCATGCCTTAAATAATGAAGCGGAATATGAAGCTCTGCCAGTTGGTCTTTGAGCAGCTCGGCATGTGGGCGCCGCTAGAGTTAGTATTTATTCAAATTCTCAATTAGTCGAGGAGCAGCTTAAAGGGTCTTTCGAGATCAATAATGATCAGCTTCGTCAATATGCTAGAAGCTATCAGAGGTTATCAGCCGAGTTTCAGGAGTTAGTCCTTCATAAGATTCCCAAAAGTGAAAATCTAAAAGTCGATGAATTAGCTCGGATGACCAACGCCTTGACTATGTGGACATTGGATGATCTGATTACGGAAGTGCAACTCATTGCTCATGTAGATCAGAGTCCTATTGAACATGGTGGCAACTAGAGGGATCCTCTGATTGTGTATCTGAAGAAAGGAACATTACCCATGACCATTGACGAAGCTCTACTTTTAAAAAGGAGAGGTACATGTTTTATTTTGATTGGAGATTCCTTGTATAGACGCTCTTTTTCTCGTCCGTTGCTTAAATGTCTTGGTCCAGAAGAGACCAATTATGTGATGTAGGAAATACATGAAGAATGTTGTAGTAATCGCCTTGGCGGCAAAGCTCTAGCCTAAAAAGTATTGTTAGCCGAATATTTTTGACCGACTCTACAAAAAGATGCCACCCACTGTGTCAACACATGCCTCAGCTGTCAAAAATATCAAAATTTCTCACAGTAACCGGTCGACTCCTAAAGGCTTTGGTAATATCCTGCCCCTTTGATTAATGGGGAATGGATATTGTGGGATCGTTGCGAAGAGGACCGTGTCAAAAAAAGTTTCTATTACTGGCGGTGGATTATTTTTCAAAATGAGTAGAGGCCGAGACATTGGCCAAAATTAAAGAGCAAATTGTGCTCAACTTCCTTTGGAAGAATATTGTTTGTCGATTTGGCATCCCTCGAAGGATTGTCTCTGATAACGGTAGACAATTCGAAGGTAGAAAGGTCTGAGAGTGGTGTCAACAGTTGGAGATCCAACAGACTTTGACTTTATTGCTTATGCCCAGAGCAACGGTCAAGCTAAAGTGGTTAACAGAGAGTTAATTTGAGGATTAAAGATCAAGCTTGATCATGTGTCTGGAAGTTGGGTAGAGGAATTACCAAGCACACTTTGGGCATATCAGACCACCTCGAAGGATAGCATCGGTGTGACCCCTTTTCACTTGGTTTATGGTTCAGAAGTAGTTGTCCCAGTGGAGATCGGCCTAAGTTCACCGCGAATTTCTACTTACGATGCAGATAACACAGAAGCTGACAAAAGGCGATTGATCGAGCTGAACTTAGTCAATGAAGCAAGAGATGAAGTCGTTGCTCGGATGAGGATCTATCGACAACCACTGACATGTGTCTATAACAAGAGGGTTGTTCCTCGCTCTTTTCAACCAGGAGATTTTATATGGAAGAAGGTTCAGCCTGTAGGAGAAGTCCAAAAGCTAGCCCCTAGGTGGCAAGGATCGTATAAAGTTACTAAGAAACTCAACTCAAGGCCTTATTATCTGTAGGATGAAAGCGGGAAATGTTGGTGCAATCGGCCCACGTCACGATTGACCTGACTCGAGTAGTATTTTGATGTTTGATAAAGGTTTGGAGAGATTATTGGTGCAATCGATCCAGGTCATGATTGATCGGATTTGAATTTGACTCGAGTAGTATTTTATTGTTTGACAATGGTTTGACCATTGTTTGACTATATGGTTGACATGAGGTTGACCATATGATGAAGAAGTCTAAGTGGGACCCTTAACAAATTGGAAAGTCCAAGTCTTATGTACTTGGCATGAGAAGTCTAAGTCTTGTGTACTTGGCATGGGAAGCCCAAGTCTTATGCACTTGGCATAGGAAAGTTCAACATGGAGTTGGCAAGAAAAGTCAAAGCATGAGTCTTGGCAATTGAAAAGTCCAACATGGAGTTGACATGGAAAGTCCAAGAGTGTAGTCTTGGTCATGTAAGTCTAAGAGTGTAATCTTAGTCATGTAAGTCCAAGTGTGTAGTCTTGACGGTGAAAGTCCAAGTCATGAGTACTTGACAATTGGGAAGTCCAATGGTATGATATTGGCGGTATAAAATCCAAGTGGTACTCTTAGCAGTGTAAGCTCAAATGTGTCTTGGCGGTGTAAACCCGATTAATATGACAATAGCCAATGGAAGCACCTGAAGGTTGGCGTATGGATGAATAAGTCATGAATAAACTTGGAGGGATACAATAGGTGTGAGACTGATGGAGGTGGCTAGAAGGCTTAGATCTAGGCTAATGGTAGTCTAGCAAGTATGAGAATATCATACTTGGGTTAAACCTCATGATCGATGTGTATTAGTCGACTGGTCAAGTATTTTGACACTTGACAGCCGAGTCGACACTAAGCGATCAATCGATTATGACGATCGACGCGAGTGAATCGGCGACGTTCGACTATAGTAGTAGCCTTGGCGCTTATGACAAGATTGGGTCGATCGGTACCGCCTTAAGATCGATTGTTAGTTTTGGTCACGAGGAATGAGGATAGAAATCTCGATTGTCGACTGAGCAATTGGCGACGAGCTTTGGCATTAGACTGATGGAAATGACAGTCGACTACCAGTGTATTCGTTGGTTGAAATGTCGACGTGGATTAAGCCGTAGTGAGACAATGACTATAGGGGCAGTCAATTGCTAGGCGTGGAATCAGCCTGATGCAGAGATAAAAGGAGCAACTTGTGGAGGATTTCACCTTGTTTTCTTGAGAGGTTGTTGAGGCAATTTGAAGGCGAAGTGCAGGCGCATTTTAGGGTTCTTCAAGCTCATTTAAGCAACCAACAAGCAAAACATTAAAAGCACTCTTGTAAAGTTTTCTTTACTTGTTTTTCTTGTATTTGTTTTTATTCTCTTGTATTACTTTTGTAATCTGTTGTAAGAGGTGTTCTCCACCTCCGGAGTATTTTTCAAGAAGGAGAGGTTGATTAGTGGTGTTTGGCATCGCTAGGGATCGTTTAGCTCAACTCATAGAGTAGAAACCCTAAGGTTTCGAACCATATTATATTGTTGTCTTGTGCTTGTGTATTCGTCTTCATATTTGTATTTGTATCTTGTATTTCCGTTGTGCTAATCGAATTGTAGAGACGAACGATCGAATTCCACCATCAAGCATGAAAATGCTATTCACCCCCCCTCCCTTTAGCGACGTCTAATTCTCTACAGGTGGTATCAGAGCGAGGCCGCTCTTCAAGGATTAACAACTAAGGGAGCAAGCTAGAGGAAAAAAAATGGTGGTTGAAGAAAGATTGGATGATGACATCAATGTGCCGCCTCCATATGAACTCTATGGAGCCAAGGATTTTGAGCAATGGGCTATAAGAATGAAATATTTTCTTATGTGTGATTACGATAATTGGATTAGTGTGATAGTAGGGTTCGATGCTCCAAAGGACGAAGAAGGAAAAATACTCAAGAAGAAGAAGTGGAGCAAAGAACAACTCAAATACTTCAACATAAATAATAAGGTAATGGGTATATTACTTAGTGCAATTCCTAATGATGTATTGTGTAGATTAGGAGATTGTAAGGATGCCGAGGAGCTTTAGAGCAAGCTAGCTAAGCTCCATGAAGAACCCTCAAAGTCTCAAGAAATAGAGGAGCCCAAGGAACAAGAATGCTCATCGGCTCATTGGGAGAAGGAAACCGAAGAAGCAAGTTCATCCTCACAAGAAAAAGAGGATTCAGAAGTTGAGATGTCATCAACATCCAAGGAAGAGGTGGAAGAAGTAGAGGAAGCCTCCACCTCTAGGATTGAGGGGGAGGAGAGGATTCCCACACCGAAGTAAAATCAAGAGGAAGCTTCAACCTTCGGAAGAGATGAAGAACCAACTTCGGCTCCCACCATCGACCTAGGTAACTCAAGTACTTTAATTAACAATAAAAATTATATTATGTATTTTGAGTGTAGGAAATATGGACACTATAAAAACAAGTGTTCTGAGAAGGTCAAGAAGGCTCACCCGACACCAAAAGTCAAGGATGTCGACGCCCCAACAATTAAAAGCAAGGAGCACGTGGCGTGCTTCAAATGCAATAAAAAAGGCACTATAGGAGTCAATTCCCTGGGAGAGAAAACAAACCAAGGGTCAAGAAGGAGCATCACATATAGGGGGAGCTTCTAAAGCAAACCCTTAGGTATACTTTAGTAATGCACATTCGAATTTTAATATTAAAAGGCATGTTTTTAATTCACTTGCTATTGCTCATGAAAAGCATGCTAGAAGTAGTAATAAATATTTTTGTCTAGGTGCTAAGAGTTGTAAATATAGGTCTAAGGATCATACTAGGCCTACTTTATCTAAGGACAAATCTAGAAACAATAACTCTAGACTCATTCTACCTAGGGAGTCCATTAGGAAGGTAGAGAATTACCTAGGCATTAACCTTAAGAAGGGTAGACATATGCCTAGAAAGAATCTTTCCCAAAGTGTTAATGAAAAATTAAAATTGGAAAAATTAGAGTTAGAAAATCAAGCCTTGAGGTCAAGGCTTGAGAAATTAGAGAAGACCCTTAAGAAGATGCAAAATCAAATTCAATGGTCAAATGATAAAAAATTAGGGTCTAGAAGACAAAAGTCATCAAAGGGCAAGAAAGATTTGGGTCACAAACCTAAGCCCAAAGAGACCTATCACCATGTTCCATTCGATTATGGAACCATTCATAGGTCTAAAAAAGCCAAGGTTACTAGGGAAGTTATCCCTAAGGTTAACCATGGTAAATGTCTAGTGGCTAAGGTTTCTATAAAATCTAAGAAAGCCACTAAGAAGGTCACAAGGGAAGTTATCCCTAGTGAATACCTAGTTAACCCAAGGAGCCCCAATATGTATTGGGTTCCTAGGAGTGTGATTTCATCACGCTAGATGGGTTAGGGTGTGTCAACCCTAAGTGGATAGGTAGTTAACCTAACCATGGTAGAGTTGACACTTTAGGTCATTTCCAAGGTAATGAGATACTTTAGAAATAAGTTTGAAGTTAATCCTAAAATCCTATATAATTTGAGAGGTTTGAAAAATTGATCAAATTGGCACAAATTAGATATAGAAGTCATGGTGTGTTATTTTGGGTTATTGACACACTTGGTAGATTTGATTATTATGGTAAAATGAACTTAATCATAAAAAATGATAATTAATACTAAAACTTAGGTATTATTATAGCTTTATATTTTATTTGTCATATGTCATGTCATGACATCATATGTCTTTTAAATAATATAATATGTCATGATAATGCTTAGGTTAGTTTTTATGTCATGTTAATACTTAGGTTGTATTCATATGTCATGACATCATGATTATTGACACATATTTTATTTATGCTATCATTATATGTCATAATCATCATTCATGCATTTAGGATTAATTAAAATTGATTTACAACCGAAACCCACATCTCACAAGAACACTTGACTTGTATATGTTTTCATACACCCTAGACACATGTAAGATGTTAAAAAATAAGTTAAGTTCTAAGTACATAGTTCTTGCATCTAGATGAACTCAAACTCATCTTATATCATAGATGAATCATGAGGAAAGCTTATTTACAAATCATGTGCATTAAGCCCTTAAACCATGGTTCAATATAAGATTTTAAAAATATTTTAAAATCATTTTAGAAAACCTTGGTGTAGTCTATCTTTTGATATAAGTCACCATTGATGAAGTTGACACAAAGAAGACTCAAAACAATGAAGTTTTTCTTATTTTTGAATTTTGTATCAGTCTCAATATTTTATATATATTTTATTTTTTAAATATTTTTTACCCATAATGATTGACTTAAGTATTATACATATAAATTTTCATGATTTTTTGAATTATGTATAATTACTTATGAATTTCTAAATTTTGTTTCTAAAAATTAGATTTCTGCATTTGTAGAAACTAGTTGACTGCCGTTGTGGGCAGTCGATTGTCGTTAAGAGCAGTCGACTGTTGATGGACAGAGTCGACTAGCAATGCTTATTTCGGGTAAACAATGTCTGTTTAGCCCATGTTTAGCTATTTCTAGGTTCCCTAATTGCTCCTAGCCCTAGGATATGCTTTAGAAAGTATTGGAAGGGTGAAAATTAATTGAAAATGAATTAGGAGAAGTGTTTAGGGTGGAAATCAATTTTCAAGGGGTGTGAAAGTTCAAGTTTGAACTTTTGCCCTTAATTTTGATGGGTTAGTGTTCTTTTAGGCTTAGGGACTCTCCAAAGATATTGTTGGTGCAATGGTCAAGGGGGAACAAGCCTTTAGAGGAAGGTTATCCATCATGGGATGATGAATGTATTCTTCCTCATAAGGGGGAGAATTTAGAGAATGGGAGAAAATTGAAGGATTGTCTCTCTTTAGTGATATGAGACTTATCACTAGAAAGTGTGAAGACATTCTAGATGTTTCTGGACCAAGGGGGAGATTGTAAGATCTCATTGGATATGAGACATTGATACCCTTGAGGATGTATGTCAAAAAGGGGGAGAATTTAAGTGAGAAGTTGGGAATTCTCAATTTGGAGAATTGGGAGGATTGGATTGAGTTAGGTGGCCTAATTCAACGGTGTTGGTTTTTGTCAAACATAAAAAGAGGAAGATTGTTGGTGCAATCGATCCAGGTCACGATTGACCTGGCTCGAGTTTGACTCGAGTAATATTTTGATGTTTGACAAAGATTTGGGGAGATTATTGATGCAATCGACCCAAGTCATAATTGACCGGACTCGAGTTTGACTCGAGTAGTATTTTATTGTTTGACAATGGTTTGACCATTATTTGACTATATGGTTGACATGAGGTTGACCATATGATGGAGAAGTCCAAGTGGGATACTTGACAAATTGAAAAGTCCAAGTCTTGTGTACTTGGCATGGGAAGTCTAAGTCTTTGTACTTGGCATGGGAAAGTCCAACATGGAGTTGACAAGGAAAGGCCAAGCATGGGTCTTGGCAATTAGAAAGTCCAACATGGAGTTGACATGGAAAGTCCAAATGTGTAGTCTTGGTCACGTAAGTCCAAGAGTGTAGTCTTGGTTACGTAAGTCCAAGTGTGTAGTCTTTGCAGTGAAAGTCCAAGTCATGGATACTTGGCAATTGGAAAGTACAAGGGTATGATATTGGAGGCGTAAAGTCCAAGCGGTAGTCTTGGCAGCGTAAGCTCAAATGTGTCTTGGTAGTATAGACTCGGTTAGCATGACAATAGCCAATGAAAGCACTTGAAGGCGAGAGTATGGATGAACAAGTCATGGATGACTTGGAGGGATCCAATAGGTGTGAGGTTGATGGAGGTGGCTAGAAGGTTTAGATTTAGGCTAAGGGTGATCTAGCAAGTATGAGGACATCATACTTGGGTTAAACCTCATGGTTGAGGTGTATCAGTCGACTGGGATTATGGACCAGTCAATTGGTCAAGTGTTTTGACACTTGACAGCCGAGTTGACACCGAGCAGTTGACTGGGATTATGACCAATCGACTGTCGTGAGTCAACTGACATTTGACTGCGACAAGTGGCCTTACCAATCGATTGCCAGCATTGGTCAGTTGACTGTCAGCTTTAGTCGTGAGGACAGAAAGCTCGGTTGCCGACTGAGCAGTTGGCTATGGGCTTTGGCAATCGACTATCAGTGTATTCGTTGGTTGAAATACCGACATAGATTAAGCCGTTGTGAGACAACGACTATAGGGGTAGTGACTGGGGCCTTTGGGCAGTTGATTGTTAAGCATGAAATCAGCCCGATGCAGGGATAAAAGGAGTAGCTCATGGAGGATTTTACGTATGTTTTCTTGAGAGGTTGTTGAGTTGATTTGAAGACGAAGTGCAGGTGCATTTCAGGATCCTTCAAACTCATCTAAGCAACCAACAAGCAAAGCATTCAAAACACTATTATAAAATTTTCTTTACTTGTTTTTCTTGTATTTGCTTATATTCTCTTGTATTACTTTTGTAATTTATTGTAAGAGGTTTTCTTCACCTCCGGAGTGTTTTCCGAGATGAAGAGGTTGATTAGTGGTGTTTGACATCGCTATGACTCGTTTGAGCTTAACCCGTAGAGTAGGAATCCTAAGGTTCCGAACCATATTATATTATTGTCTTGTGCTTGTGTATTCGTCTTCATATTTGTACATGTATCTTGTATTTCCACTGCGCTAACCGAATTGTAGAGATGAACAATCGAATTCCATCATCAAGCACGAAAATGTTATTCACCCCCCGCCCTTCTAGCGACATCCGATTCCTCTACAGGAAGGAGCTCGTGTGGCCATAGAACGCTTTCCATCTCCGACCTTATTGTATCTGAAGAAGATGGTTGGTTGGTATGTAGTCCATAATTTTGTTGGAGTGATAACAACTGTTGTTAGTATTCCTACCGCAAAGTCACCTATTCCCTTGTGTCTTGGACCGAGACATCCCTCAACAGAAGTCATCTTATCGATGCAGTCTAATTCCCTCGTGTCTCGAACCAAGGCGTCCCTCAGCAAAAGTCGCCTTAGCGGCACCATCTATTCCCTCATGTTTAGGACCGAGGGGCCCCTCAGCAAAAGTCATCTTATTGGCACTGTTTATTCTCTCGTGTTTCGGACCGAGGTGTCCCTCATCAAAAGTCACCTTAGCGATGTCATCTATTCCCTTGTATCTTGGACCGAGGCGTCCCTTAGCAAAAGTCTTCTTATCGGTGTCGTCTATTCCCTCGTGTCTCAGACCGAGGCGTCCCACATTAGTAGTCGCCTTAGCAGTGCAGTCTATTCCTTTGTGTCTCGGACCGAGACATTTCTCAGCAAAAGTCATTTTGGCGGCACCATCTATTCCCTCGTGTCTCAGACCGAGACGTCCCTCTGCAAAAGTCGCCTTAGTGGCGCCGTCTATTCCCTTATGTCTCAGACAAAGGCATCCCTTAGCAAAAGTGGTCTTAGCGGTGTCGTCTATTCCCTCGTGTCTCGGACCAAGGCATCCCACAGTAAAAGTCATCTTAATGGCGTCGTCTATTCTCTTGTGTCTCGGACTGAGGCATCCCTCAACAAAAGTCACCTTAGTGGCACCGTCTATTCTCTCGTGTCTCCGACCTAGCCGTCCATCAGCAAAATTCACCTTATCGGTGTCGTCTATTCCCTCGTGCAAAAGACATTTTAGCGGCGTTATCTATTCCCTCGTGTCTCGGACCGAAGCGTCCCTCAGAAAAAGTCATCTTAGCGACGGCGTCTATTCTCTCGTGTCTCGGACCAAGACGTCCTTCAGCAAAAGTCGCTTGTCGTCAAGAAATGTTGCCTTTGCGGCGCCGTCTATAGGAGTGAGGCATCTTCAATAAAGGTCAACTTGGCGGCGGCACCTATTACTCGTGTCACATCCTTCACTAAAAATTGCTATACGAGGGTGTTCTGGACGATAGACCCCGTGTCTCAGCCGAGAGGTTCCGACCGAGATGCTAGCTGAGGCTCCCAGTGTCTCGCGGTGTCTCGACCAAGGGGTGTCTCGGGATGTCTCGACCAAGGAGTTTCGACTGAGACATCCTATGTCTCGGCTGAGAGGTTTTGATCGAGACACTGCATGTCTCACCCATTCTTCATCCCACTAGCCCATGAGGCCCCTATTCATTTGCGCCTTGGACCAGTAAGAGGCAGAGGTGCAAGGGACTCTCGTCTATTACTCACCTTGCCATTACATTACCTACTGCGATGGCATTATGTTACACATGATGTGACGACATGGTAGTTAGTATTTCACATTATACTTAATCCCTTAGAACATTATCGGGAATCTTGTCAAGACAACGTTGCAAGTCTAGAAAGTCCAGTGGAGTACCCTCAGGAGGATAGCCGACCTCTTTGAAGTGACAGATGGCTCCGGAGTAACCCATATCTAGCATCTTTATGATCCGCTCTCCCATTCTATCGACAAATTCTTCGAAAGCAAGGAACTCTTTCTTCCAGCCCTCCCATCAATCTTCCACCCCTTCTTTGTAGTCGGTCAACTCTGCCTTGATCTTCTCTACCTCGGCAACTTGGGTTAGTTGGGCCTCCTCCGATTCTCACGGTTTGGCTCGGAGTTCATCCACTTCTGACACCTTAGCTTGTAATATGGCCAATTATCGTGCTTGACCTTGCAGCTCTATTAGTTCGGCCTTAAGATGGAAGACACTCGCCTTGTATGTCTCCAACTCGGCTTGCGTTACTTCTAGTTCTCTCTCCCTTTCTTGCAACTCACACTCTTTCTCTTGGAGCTGAGTAGAGCTCTCAACCACTTGAGCCCTCATGCTGTGGAAAGTATTCATGAGGTGGGGAAGTCGAGCCATCAACTCCAAGTGGTGTCCCCAAAATTGTAAGATGTCTAGAGTAATAAATTAGGTGTGGCAAACATATAGGAATTAAGAAAGGAGATGTACCTTAGTAATGTGGGTGTTCATGGAATCACATAGAGCAAGAATAGTCTTCTCTTTTACCTCGACTAGTTTCTCTTCGTGAATCTATTTTAGGTAACCCCTAGGTTGATGCATATTCTGAGGAGCCCTATGGCCTAAGGACATCCCGGGAAGAGAAGATGAGCTGGGGCTAACCTCCTATGTGGAGGACGGAGACTGCTCGGGAGATGCTCGAGGGGAGGTCTCTAGACGAGGATAGCCGACATAAGGAGTTTTTTAAGTCAACCTCATTTAGTGGGTTGATTTCGCTCTTCAAAATCCCTTGAACTTACTATCTTGGGCGTTGGTGATGCTCGAGAAGGTGACACCTGCTCGGACCCTCCCTCTGAAATAGGAGGTTCGGTAGAGATGGTAAGTGGCGCATACACTTGGGCTCTTTTCTATTTAAGGAGATTGTTGCAAGACGCCTTGAACATTACTTCGGCTGCAAAATAGATGAAAATGTTGCTAAGTAGGTTTAAATGAAGGAAGAGACAGAAATGTTGGGTAATTGATCATTGCTAGAGGGGGGTGAATAGCGTTTCATCGTGCTTGATGGATTTCGATCGCATGCTTGCTACAATGTCGTTGGCACATCGGAATATAGAATAATAAAAATAAAACATGACACAAGCACACAATATACAAGATATAACGTGATTCGGAACCTCAAGGTTCCTACTCCACGAGTTGGGCTCGAACGAGCCCTAATGGTGCAAACACCACCACTAAACCAAATACTCCATCTCGACAATAAGTCGGAGGCGGAGAAACCTCTTACAATGATTACAATAGTAATACAAAGCAAATATAAAGTGAAATACATAAAAGAATGCAAAGAACACTTTACAAACGATCTTTTGAAAGTTTGCTTATTTGGTTGCTTGAGCTGCACTTGAAGACCCTGAATTGCACTAACAAATCACCCCAAGAAACCATAGCCAAATCCTCCTCCACGAGCTCCTTTTAAAGCTTCATCTCAGATTGGATTCCGCCTAGCAGTCAACTGATCAAGACCATCAGTCGACTGCTTCTGTAGCCATTATGAGATAACGACTTAATCCACGTTGGATAAGTTCCAACGAATACACTGACAGTCGACTATCATAACCCAAAGAATGATCATTAGCCGGTCGTAGCCGATCGACCACGGCTATCGAGCATTCTACTCTCAGAACTCACGACCATCACAACTGTCATCCATGAAGGATCGCTTGCAAGTGTCAAAATACCAATCGAAGCCCCAATTAATTGATAACCTCAAACATGAAGTTTAACCCTAAGTATAATGCCCTCGTACTTGCTAGACCACCCTTAGCCTAGACCTAAGCCTTATAGTCACCTCCGTCAGCCTCACACCTATCGAATCCCTCTAAGTCATCCATGACTTGTTTATCCATACGCTAGCCTTTAGGTTCTTCCATCGACTATTGTCATGCTAAGTTGGTATATACTGCCAAGACACATTGGGCTTATGCTGTCAAGACTCTCGCTTAGACTTTACGCCGCCAACCATTGAATTTATGCTGCCAAGACTCCACCCTTGGACTTTACGTTGCCAATATCACCCCTTGGACTTCCCTTGCCAACCCATGTTGGACTTTCCATCTGCCAAGACTCAAGCTTGGACTTTCCCTTGCCAAGACTCATGCTTGGACATTCCATGCCAAGTACCCATGACTTGGACTTTCCCATTGTCAAGTGTCCCACTTGGACTTTCCATGTCAAGTACCCATGACTTGGACTTTCCCATTGCCAAGTGTCTCACTTGGACTTTCCATGCCAAGTACACAAGACTTGGACTTCTCCATCATATGGTCAACCCCATGTCAACTATATGGTCAAACCTTCGTCAAACATTAAAATATCACTCGAGTCAAACTCGAGTCTGGTCAATCATGACCTAGGTCGATTGCACCAACAATCTCCTCAAAATATTGTCAAAGATCAAAACACTACTAGAGTCCAACTCGAGTCTGGTCAATCGTGACCTAGGTTGATTGCACCAACAATCTCTCCCTTTTTTATGTTTGACAAAACCCCAAAAATATTGAGTTAGGCTACTTAACTCAAATCTCCTTATCAATTCTCCCAAATTGATAATTTTATCAATTCTCCTCCTTTTTTGACATACATCAAAAAGGTTCTCCTCAATGTCTCATATCCCAATGAGATCTTACAATCTCCCTCTTGTTCTAAAACATCTAGGATGTCTTCACTCTTCCTAGTGATAAGTCTCATATCACTTAAGAGAGACTTCCTATATACTCTCCCAATTTCTAAATTGGGCATCTCACATTCCCATTTCTCCCCCTCATGATGAAGAGCATATTTATCATCCCATGATGGATACCTCCCTCTAAGGGCTTGCTCCCCCTTGACTATTGCACTGACAATGTCCTTGAGAGTCCCTAAGCCTATAGGAACACTAAACCATCAAAATTAAGGGCAAAAGTTTAAACATGAACTCTCACACACCTTAAAATTGATATACACCCTAAACAACTCTCCTAATCTATATCCAATGGATTTTTACCCTTTCCAATGCTTTCCAAAATATATCCTAGGGTTATGAGCAGTTAGGGTAACCTAACATAGCTGAAATTAGGCTAAACAACCTTGTTTACCCAAAATCAGCTCTGACAGTCAACTCTTATAGTCACCATTCGACTTCCCTATGCATCAGTCGACTGCCCTATGCATCAGTCAACTTCCATGAAGCGGCAGTCGACTGATATATGCAAAATACAGAAATCAAAAATCAGAATCGAATTTTGGAAATTCATAAGTAATTATACATAAATCAAAAAATCATGAAAATTCATATGTATAATACTTATGTTAAATATTATGGGTGAAAAATATTGGAAAAATAAAATACCCATAAAATAATGAGATTGACACAAAGTTCAAAACCATTGAAAAGTTTAATGTTTTGGCCCTACTTTGTATCAACTCTCTCAATGGTGATTGCTATCAAAAGATAGACTTCACCAAGGTTTCTAAAATAATTTTAAAATATTTTTGAAAACCTATATTGGATCATGATCAATGGCCTCAATGCATATGACTTGCACATTAGCTTTCCCCATGATCCACCATGATATAAGATGAGTTTGAGTTTATCTAGATGCAAAAACTATACACCTTGAACTTAACTCATTTCCTAGCATCTCACATGTATCTAGGGTGTTTGAAAACGCACACATATCAATTTGATGTGAGATGTGAGTTTTGATTATTCTAATCTAAGGTCTCATGCATTTTTTAAGGCAACTCTACTTGATTCCTTTATACATGGGACTTCAAGTCATGTCAATTGTCCTTAAATCAATTTTTAATTAATGCATAAATGATCATGACATAAATGATAACATAAATAAACATGGTCAATGATCATGATGTCGTGACATATGATTTAATCTAAACATACATGACATTAAACCTTAAACCTAAGCATTATCATGACATATTAAATGATTAAAATGAACATGATGTCATGACATGACAAGGAAAATGAAGCATGACAAATATAAAATATTAAGGTATTAAATACCTAAGTGTTAAGCCCAAATTGTCATTTCTAGAATTAAATCCAATTTTTTCTTAATATCACTTATCCCCCAAGTGTGTCAAAAATTCAAAATGGCACACCATAACCTCTAAACCTAGTTTGTGCTAATTTGATTGATTTTTTATAATTCTCAAGATAATATTAGCACATCCTAAAATCTTTTATGATTTACATTCAAACTTATTTCTAAGGTACTCATAACCTTGAAAATATCTTAAAGTGTCACTTTTACCATGGTTAGATTAACTACTCATCCATTTAAAGTTGACACATCCTAACCCATTTAGCGTGAATCGATCACGCTCCTAGGAACTCAAAATCTATTTGAGCTCCTTGGTTAACTAGGTATTCCTTAGGAATGACCTCCCTAGATACCCTCCTAATGACCCTTCTAGGCTTAGTAGCCTTGGTCATTTGAGTCTTGCCTAGGTTAACTCTAGGGATGACTCCCCTTGTAATCTTTTTTAGTGGTCTCCTTAGGTTTCTTCGAAACCTTAGCCACTAGACACCTATCATGGTTAACTCTAGGGATGACTTCCCTTGTGACCTTAGTTTTCCTAAACCTAGATTGTATTCCATAATCGAATGGAACACTATGATAGGTCTCCTTGAGCTTAGGTTTGTGACCCAAACATTTCTTTCCCTTTAGTGGACCTTGCTTCCTAAACCCTAAGTTTTGACAATTTGACCTTTTAACTTGATATTGCATTCTTGCAAGGGTCTTTTCCATTTTCTCAAGCTTTGATCTCAAGACTTGATTTTCCTTTTCTAATATCTCAATTTTTTATTTTTCATTAACTCTTGAGATATTCTTCTTTCTAGGCATATGTCTAGTCCATTTAGGGTTGATGCCTAGGTGATCCTCTATCTTTCTAATGGTCTCCCTAGGTAGGATTTTTCTAAGGACATTAGTCCCAAATTTCTCCTTAATCCTAATGGTGTAACTCTTAGTACCTAGGCAATAAAATCTATTTCTAGCATGCTCTTTATGATAAATTGCAAGTGAATTAAAAACATGCTTTTTATAACTAAAATTCGAAGGTGCATTATTGAAATATACCTTATGATTTTCTTTTAAAGCTCCCCTTACTTGTGATGCTCCTTCTTTTCCCTTCTTCCTCCCCCTAGGGCATTAACTCCTATAATGTCCCTTTTGATGGCATTTGAAGCACACCATGTGCTCCTTGCTTTTAATTGTTGGGGCATCGATCTCCTTGACTTTTGGCACTGGTTAACTTTTCTTGACTCTTTTAGGGCACTTACTCTTGTAATGCTCGATTTTCCTACACTCAAAGTATATAATATGGATTTTATTTTTAATTTGAATGTTTGAGTTATCTAGGTCGATGGTGGTGGAGTTTTGGACTTCTTCATCTTCCCGACTGGAGGTAGATGGTTCCTCTTGAGTTGGCTCCGATATTGAAGATGACCTAGTCTCCTCACCCTCAATCCTAGAGGTGAAGACTCCTTCCACTTCTTCTGATCCGGATGTTGATTCTCTATCAACCTTCGAATCCTCAAGCTCTTGGGATGAAGATGTGCTTGCTTCTTCATGAGCTTGAGAGGATGAACACTCCTCCTTGGACTCTTCTTCTACTTCATGTGTCAGTGATGGGTTTTCATGATATTTTGTCAACTTGCTCTAAAGCTCCTTGACATCTTTATAATCTCCTATCTTACATAATATATAATTAGGAATTACACTAAGTAATATACCCATTGCCTTTTTATTGATTTTGAAGAATCGGAGTTACTCTTTGCTCAAATTCTTCTTCTTGAGTTTTCTTCCTTCTTCGACCTTTGGAGTGTCAAAACCTACTACGACACTAATCCAATTATCAAAATTGCACATAAGAAAATTCATCATTCTACCTTTCCAATATGCGAAGCCTTCGCGGTCGAAAGACGATGGAATGTTGATGTCGTCACCCAATTTCTCTTGATGATCCATGTTCTTCTTCCCTCTAGTGTACTCCCTTAGTTGTTAAACCTTAAAGAGCGGCCTTGCTCCGATACCACTTGTTGGGTAATTGATCATCGCTAGAGAGAGGGGGTGAATAACATTTCGTTGTGCTTGATGGATTTCGATCACGTGCTTGCTACAATGTCATTAGTGTAGCGGAATATAGAATACTAAAAATAAAACATGACACAAGCACACAGTACAGAAAATATAATGTGGTTCAAAACCTTAAGGTTCCTACTCCACAGGTTGGGCTTGAATGAGCCCTAGTGATGCAAACACCACCACTAAACTAAATACTCCTTCTCGACAATAAGTCGGAGGTGGAGAAATCTCTTACAATGATTACAATAGTAATACAAAGCAAATACAAAGAACATTTTACAAACTATCTTTTGGAAGCTTGCTTGTTTGGTTGCTTGAGTTGTACTTGGAGACCCTGCATTGCACCAGCAAATCACCCCAAATCGCCCTAAGAAACCATAGCCAAATCCTCCTCCATGAGCTCCTTTTAAAGCTTCACGTCGGGCTAGATTTCGCCTAGCAGTCGACTGATCGAGACCATTAGTCGACTACTCCTGTAGCCGTTGTGAGACAACGACTTAATCCACATTAGATAAGTTCCACATGATATATCGGTAGTTGATCGCCATGCGTAATCGATCGACCGATCGAGCATTCTCCGCTCGCTAACCTAACCATCGATCGATCGTTCCATCCATGACGATCGAACCATCAATCGACCCTATATGTGGCGATCTGATCGCCAAAGCTATTACCTGTAGTTGAACACCAGTCAACTCTGAGTAGTTCGACTGGCCATAATCTCAATCAACTGTCACGAGTCAACTCGACTATCAAGTGTCAAAATACTTGACCAATCGACTGGTCCAAAGCACCAGTCGATTGATAACATCAAACATGAGGTTTAACCCTAAGTATGATGCCCTCATACTTGCTAAACCATCCTTAGCCTAAACCTAAGCCTTCTAGCCATCTCCATCAGTCTCACGCCTATCGGATCCCTCCAAGTCATCCATGCCTTGTTCATCCATTCGTTAGCCTTCAGGTGTTTCCATCGGCTATTGTCATGCTAAGTTGGTCTATACTGCCAAGGCACATTGGGCTTACGCTGCTAAGACTCCCGCTTGAACTTTACGCCGTCAACCATTGGACTTATGCTGCCAAGACTCTACCCTTAGATTTTACGCCACCAATATCACCCCTTGGACTTCCCTTGTCAATCCATATTGGACTTTCCATTTACCAAAACTCAAGCTTGGACTTTCCCTTGCCAAGATCCATGCTTGGACTTTCCATGCCAAGTACCCATGACTTGGACTTTCCCATTGTCAAGTGTTTTACATGGACTTTTCATGTCAAGTACTCATGACTTGGACTTTCCATGCTAAGTACACAAGACTTAGACTTCTCCTTCATATGGTTAACCTCATGTCAATCATATAGTCAAACAATGGTCAACCATCGGTAAACATCAAAATACCCCTCGAGTTAAACTCGAGTCTGGTCAATCATGACCTAGGTCGATTGCACCAATAATCTCCCTAAAACATTATCAAATATCAAAATACTACTCGAGTCCAACTCGAGTCTGGTCAATCGTGACCTGGGTCGACTGTACCAAAAAGAAAGAGCCTTATCAAGGGAGTTGTTGAGTGCAACCTCTATCGGACTTAACCCAAAGTGATGGAAGTCCCCCTCCTCCAAAAGCACATTAATGTCAAATATAAGGTCAAAAAGTACCTCGTCCATCTCTCGATAAGAAGCTGACTCCTTGAAGTGTCTCAGCTTTGGAGGCGAAGGCAGCTCCATTTGCCAGTCAATGGACCAGGTAAAGGCAAGTACTGGTTGTATGTATAAATAATGGGACTTCTAGTGTTTATGGGAAGTAGGGAAATTGGTTAAAAATCTAATGTCTTGCTTGGCAGTAAAATAAAAAATGTCCAATTCCTTCCTTAGCAGGGTGAAGAAATAATGAAAAGTTTCGGCGCTCAATGGGAGGCGATAAAAATTGAAGACCACGACAAAACCATAAATTAGGCTAATAACATTTGGAGTTAGTTGTTGTAGATGGATCCGAAAATAGTCTGAGAGCTCTCTGAAGAAGGGAGGTATAGAAAATCATAATCCTGCTGCTAATTGACCATGAAAAAAGGTAACAAAGTTCTCCGTTGGATTATGGGGAAATTGGGTAGGTTTCGGCACTCGCAACCGATAGGAGGCTGGAAGCTCAAAAGGCAATCTAAGGGCTGCCCTCCCCTCGTGATCAAAGGATGTAGGAAGAGTCTCGCTCCAAAAAGCTGAATCTGTCATAAATCAAAGCGGAGCAGGACTTACAAATTGAAGAAGCATTGAAGGCGCAAGAGGAGAAAAGGATGTTGTCTAAAGGTAGAGATGACTCATGGGGAACTAGGGTCTTATAAAGAAAGAGAGTTGGAAAGGGAAGTTGGGAATATTTAAGAGGTCATGATGGTTGTAAGTGTGGTCACCGTCAAGGGAGGACATGAAGTGACATTTCTAGATCTTCATGTCATGAAGTGACATATCTAGATCTTCATGTCTTAAATGAGGTCAGAAAGAGGTAGGATAAGGAGTAAGTCTAGTCAGTCATGTTAACATATCCTTCGACTAGGCTCGTGGAAGATGCCTGTGATTGGGAGGTGAATATTCTAATCCAATGGTAGCCAATTGATGTGGTCGAGTCTGAGCCCCTCGCCACCACTAGATGTCTTGGCTAGGAACTATTCGGTTAAGGCCCCGTGAGGCTCGACCGTTGTCTCGCCTGAGAGCATGGGTGTCTCGGTCATGTTTCGATTAAGACATCCTGTCTCGGGCAGGTTGATGTCTTGGCTGAGACATGTAATGTCTCACCCATGTTTCGGCTAAAACATCCTATCTTGGCCATGTTTCAACCGAGACATCCTGTCTCGGTCAACCGAGACATCCTGTCTCGGTCAACCGAGACATTACATGTCTTAGGCGGGTTGATGTCTTGGTTGAGACATGTAATGTCTCGCCATGTTTCAGCTAAGACATCCTGTCTTGGCCATGTTTCGACCGAGACATCTTTTCTCGGGCGACTGAGACATCTGTGTGTATAGAAGTGTAGCAGTCGACTGATGGTCCATTATAGTCGGCTGACATAGTGATCGCTGCTGGACCTAAAAGGGATTCGGAGAGGGCACTTGATTGTTTCAACCTAATAGATAAGCAAATTGTACACTTGTAAAATATTTAATCTTCCTTGTTGTACGATTACATGTCAATGAGCCTCTTCGTATCATCATTCTTACCGTATCAATGGAGCTAGTCTCCGTATGCGTATTAATTGAGCTTATCGCCGATCATGCTTGATAAATTGTACCTCCCAAACTGTAATTAATGAGGTCTGTCCCTAACTAATGCATCATACCTTAATAATTGAATTGACTCGATCGATTAAATTAAAATTAAATAAAATAATTTTTTTTAATAAATCGAAGCGATTGAACTTTTCAATAAAATCGAATAAATTAAATCGATCGAATTTTTCAACAAAATCGAATAAATCGAACCGATAAAAAATTAATTAATGAAATTAAAAATCAAATAAACTGAATAAATTAAATTTTTGATCATCAGTTGACTGATTATGATCAATCGACTAATGTAAAATATCAGTCAATTGATGATGATGATGATGGAGATCATAGAACTCGAGATAATCAATTGACTAATTTATATTAATCAGTCGCGATTGAAATTGAACTCCAGTTCGGTTTAATCGATTTAATAAATTATTTTCGTCTCGACATCGAAATCGAAATCGAAATCGAAATCGGATCGAATAAACTGATTAAATTGATATATTTTTAAAAAAAAATTCTGAATAAATCGAATCGAAAAATTCGATTTAATCGATTTATTCAATTTAATTTAATTGAATTTTTGCTCATCCTTAACCGAGAGCATCATGGCGGCTTTAATTCCACAGCCACATTAACGATATCGTCAGGATCATCAGAGGAGATGAAATTAGGTCCTGACTCCTGACTCCTGACTCCTGACTCCTGACTCCATCTTCATATCTGCCTTTGCCTTGCCTCCTTTAATTTCTTCATAACCTAGCCAGCCAGCTGCTACATTACTGCAGTTAAGAGCGATGCAACCTTCTTCTGCTATCCCTGCACGTACTTGACATCTCTCTCATTCTTCTGCCCCTCTCGACCACCAAGTCTCATTAAGTCTTTATCCCTCGTATAATCATATTAAATTTTAAATTAAAATCACACTATAATTAGAAACTTGTTCCCACTTCAATTAGGGTATCGACAGCTTGCTTGCTCAGACTAAAAATGGAAGGGGAGAAATGAGCACGTTTTCATTCTGTGGCTATGAGTGGGGATTTTTTTTATTTTTTATTTTTATTTTTTTGGATTTTATCCAAATCCTATCCATTGCAATTACACCGGAGCGGGTATATTGACTCGCTTCTTATAGATTCGAGTCAAATCCACCGTCCAGTTTGGTCAGTTGATGGTTAAGATTAACCTTCTAAACCGAACGGAGAAGGTGAAGTTGGACCATTCGTGACTAGTGCCTTTTATTTTATTCTTTTACCATTCGAAGGCTCCCGTACGTTCGCCAGATCGCCGTGCGCCGATCTCGTTTTCGTCGTTTTGGTTTCGCAATCTGCGCGCGCCAGGGAGGTGGAGCCTCGATCTGCATTGTCCATGGTGCAGGTCTTGTCCCAGAGGAGCTTCCTTTCGCCGTGCGGAGGCCGCCGTCCCTCGTCGTGTTCTTCGGCGAGGAGGAGAAGCCCGGGCTTTGTGGCACTTCGCCGCGTTTCTTCACTGAATATTGAGACCTTGAGGTCGGCTTCTCGGAGCGGTGGCTTGCATCTCCGGGAACTCCATGTTGGGGCGCTGCGGCCGAGGGCCTCGTGGGGTTTCTTCTCGGCGGTTCCTGTACAGGTGGGTGCGAGCTTTTGGACCTAATTCTTCGCGATGTTAATTGTTCTTGAATGCTCGATCTTTTATGAAGCGAGTTGTTCTTGAAAGCCATAGCATTCTAAACAAAAAGGGATTTTTTTTAGGATTTATTTATTTCGCTTAAAATTAATCATGGAACTTTGGGCGAATTGCATCCAGATGACTCTTACCATCGGGAAATCCCAGAAATGGTGGGAAAAGGGTCTCCAGCCCAACATGAAGGAGATCGAGTCGGCACAGGATCTCGCAGACTCCTTATTGAACGCCGGCGACAAACTTGTCATCGTAGATTTCTTCTCCCCTGGATGTGGAGGCTGCAGGGCCCTTCAACCAAAGGTATGCCCTTTCCGCGAAATTCGTCGCCATCGACTGCTTTATATCGCCGATTTCATGTAATTTGGAAGTTCAGTCTGTCTTTCTCGACGCAGATCTGCCAGTTTGCAGAGACGAATCCTGATGTCCAATTTCTTCAAATAAACTACGAGGAGCACAAGCCCATGTGTTACGCCTTGAACGTCCATGTCCTCCCCTTCTTTAGGTTTTACCGTGGAGCACATGGTCGACTCTGCAGCTTCAGCTGCACCAATGCAACAGTGAGATTCACAATCCCAGAAACTACTTTCCATTCGATCGTTCTCTCTTCACCATTTTTTTAACCACCGAAGCAGATTAAGAAATTTAAAGATGCATTGGCGAAGCACAACACGGACAGGTGCGGTCTTGAACCAGCAAAGGGATTGGAGGAATTAGAACTAATGGCTTTGGCTGCCAACAAAGATCTCTCCTTCACTCGCAGTGAAAAGCCAGTTCCCGTTCCGAATCCCGATGATGTCGCAGGGGAAGATTCGACAAGTCTTGCGCCCACCACAATCAACGGCGCCGGCGAAGACTCTGAAGAGAAGGCCCAGTTTGTCACGGCAGGGGGATGAAAACGGTAGACGATGGATTGCCATCTCCATGCTTGTAGCTGTAAGGTGTCGTATTGGAGTTCAGACACCACTTTCACTTGTGTGTGTGTATCATACATGGGGAAAGGAAAAGGATATTAACCTATTTGTTTAGATTCATAAATGATTTTCATTTTACGTCGGATGATTAGCATAGTGACAGATTTATTAAAATGAATAAAATTCGATGTGTAAGAACTGTAAAATCTTTCGAAAATACTTATCTTCTCACTCTGTTAACGTTCGATTTATTTTTTTTACAATGATTGTCGGGACTGATTGATTGATAGACGAGTTTGGAATGAATGTATTATATTTTTTACTATAATAAATATTTTTTATTTTTCCAAATGTCTTGGATCATCTGAAATATAATTATTGATGTTAAACTGTCCAAAGAGTACAACGACATTTAGGCTCTGTTTGATAGGGATAATGTAATATAATATAAGAGTTGTATGTAATCTTTCATGGATGATTATATTTCATTATTTTTTTTTGTATAAAGGTGGTAATTTATATTATTATAAAATGATAAAAATATTTTTTTAATTAAATTTAAATAATTTTATTAAATTTTAATTTCGTTCAAATATAATCAAAATCTTAATCGATTGCTCATAATTGTCATTGTCGATCGTCACCGTCGTTGTCGGTCACTAATCGCTGCCACTACCATCAGTCGTTGCCACCGCCGCCACCACCATCGATCACTGCCACCATCATCGGTCGTTGATTGTTGTCATTGGCATTGGCCGTAACTGTTGTTCGTCGTCGTCGTCACCGTCAATGATCACTCGTCACTATTGCCGTCGACAATCATCGACTGCCGTCGCTGTCGCCATCCATCGCCATTGTTATCGTTCATGGTTACCGTTCGCTACTGTCGACGGTCGTCAATCGTCGCCACTTTCGAGAGTCCAGTTTAATCAAAAGAACGAGAGCTAAAACTAGAGATATATTTGATATTTAAATTTTAATTAAATATTGGACTTTAATATAATTGGATTATATATTTTTAGTTTTGTAATTTAGATTATAAAATTTTATTTTCTTTTATAATTTAGATTATATTATATTATAATTTTAAAAATTATATCAAATAAAATAATTAATCTTATAATATAATCTTGATTAGTTGGAGTCGATCGTGATTTTAAAATTTTAACTCGGGACTCTAAGTGAAATTTAGGAATTGAACCCATATTTTTTATTGAAAAATTTAAAAATTAAATCTTTCTTATAATATTTTTTTTGTTTGGACATACACGAGGGCTCAGCAATCCTCCCCGGGCCGGCTCTGATTAGCTGAGTATCCCTCGGCCTTAATTCTTACCTTTGCACAAATGAAAGAGCATTGAACTCATTTTCAATGTTGTTGTTTTTTTTTTTGCTTCTTTTAATAAATTTAAATGTGTAAAAAATTAAACAGCACTAAGTATTTAGTTTACTTAAAAAAAAAAAAAGAAAAAATTGCTGAAATTGTTTTCGCAGAGTCAGCTACGGAGAGCCACGTCGGCCGAACAAAATTTTTCCCGAGTTGTCTAAACAACCGCTTTCCAACAGAGACGGACCCCACCGGAGATGTTCCCGTCTTTTATGAGACGGCGTGCAAGTTCTCCAGATGAGACGAGAGGCGGTGCCGTGCCACCCCAGCGGTCGTCTGGGTTGACCATCTAGAACGCCATCATCATGTGTTTCCAGAAAGACACAGGGAAAAAAAAATGAATCTTTTTTGGGGAAAACCACTGAACGGAAGAGAAAATTTTCAATTTACTATTCATATTCCATTATTATTATTTTTTTAATATTCTGTCGTCTAGTACCTTCGCAATTTATGGAATAAGCTTAAAATACTTAATGTCCGTTCGATACTATTTTTTTTTTAATCATCAGAATACATATTTAGCATTAATACTTCTCAAGGTTGTTTTAAAAAATTATTTTAAATTAGGACGGGGGCAAATGAAAAAGTTGTTTTTCTCTTTGACAAAAAAGCCATCATGATTCAAATAATTAGGCTTCCTGCTTAAAGATGACAGAAGAAATGACGTTATTAAAGAGGCTATAGAGATCGAGAAGCCATGTCATCGGCTGCGGGTCCACGAACCCGGGAGCGAGCTTCCGAGTCCAACTCACCTTTCTCATCTCTTCTCTAGAACCCCAGATCGAAAGACTTTCCGAAACCGGTCCCGTTCTTCTCTCGCTGCGTGCCTGCTTATTTCCCCCTTTAGCTCTTGGAATCTCTAAGCCGATTGCCGTTCATGCTCTGAGATTGTCTGCTCATGGCTAGTCATAGCGTAAATCCGCCGGAGGATCCGGCGGCGGCGGCGCCGAACACGGTTCCTCCTCGGCGGAGGAGCTTGTCGTCCCGGTCTCGCGGAGAGAGGAGCTCGTCGGAGACGTTGTCGGTGGAGATTATGGAGCGGTCCAGGTCGAGGCCCATGGCGTCGTACCCCTCCAAACGCTCCGACTCCGAGAAGCTCGGATCGCAGCGGGAGATCGCCGACGATGAGGCCCGATTCGTGTACATCAACGACCCGGAGCGGAACAACCTGGCGGCCCGGTTCCCGAACAACGCGATCAAGACGACCAAGTACACCATCCTCACCTTCTTGCCCCGCAACCTGTTCGAGCAGTTCCACCGCGTCGCTTACATCTACTTCCTAATCCTCGCGGGGCTGAACCAGGTCCCGCAGCTGGGCGTCTTCAGCCCCGCCGCGTCTATACTGCCGCTCGCCTTTGTGCTCGGAGTCACCGCCGTCAAGGACGGGTACGAGGACTGGCGGCGCAGCCGCTCTGACCGTACCGAGAATAACCGCGCTGCCTGGGTCCTCGCGCCCGGCGACCGCGAGTTCCGCCTCAAGCCCTGGAAGTACGTCCGTGTCGGCGAGGTCATCAAAGTCGCTGCCGACGAGTCGATTCCCTGCGACATGGTCCTGCTCGCCACCAGCGACCCCGCCGGTGTTGCCTACGTGCAGACAATTAACCTCGACGGCGAGTCCAATCTCAAGACCCGGTACGCGAAGCAGGAAACGCAGTCAACAGCTCCCGAAGCCCTTTCCGGCCTCATCCGCTGCGAGAAGCCCAACCGCAACATCTACGGCTTCCTCGCCAGCGTCAACGTGGACTTCCCAACCGGCACAGCCACCACCAAACCTGTGTCGCTCGGCCCATCCAACATCATCCTCCGCGGGTGCGAGCTTAAGAACACGAGCTGGGTGGTGGGCGTGGCGGTGTACACGGGGCAGGACACCAAAGTGATGCTCAACAGCTCCGGCGCTCCCTCCAAGCGCAGCCGTCTCGAGTCGCAGATGAACAGGGAGGTGATCCTCCTGGCCGCCGCACTGTTCGCGCTCTGCTCCATCGTCGCGATCCTCGCAGGCGTATGGCTCGTCGATCACCGCCACGAACTCGACACCCTGCCCTACTACCGAAAGGAGGATTTCTCAGAACGCCAAGTTGGGAAGTACGACTACTACGGCATCGGGGCGGAGACCGTCTTCGCCTTCCTCATGTCCGTGATCCTTTTCCAGGTCATGATTCCGATCGCTCTTTACATCTCAATGGAATTGGTGAGATTAGGACAGGCCTTCTTCATGATTCAAGACAAGAACATGTTCGACGAAACGACTAAGACAAGATTCCAATGTCGCGCGCTCAACATCAATGAAGATTTAGGGCAAATCAAATACGTGTTCTCTGATAAAACTGGAACCCTGACCGAAAACAAGATGGAGTTCCGATGCGCTAGCGTCCGCGGCGTCGACTACGGGCACGGCGAGGAGGAAAGTCTCTTCATTTCAGTGAGTAATGGTGAGACACGGAAACCAAAGACGAGCGTTAAGATCGACCCGGTGTTGATGGATGTAATAAAAGGCAGCAAGGGAATGGAAAAGGCTAATCTTGCTCGCGACTTCTTCCTTGCGTTAGCGACGTGTAACACCGTCGTGCCGATACTAGTGGAGACTTCCGATCCGTCGGTGAAGCTCATCGACTACCAGGGCGAGTCGCCGGACGAGCAGGCGTTGGTGTACGCGGCCGCCGCCTACGGTTTCATGCTCGTGGAACGGACCTCGGGCCACATCGTCGTCGACGTCCTCGGCGAGAGACAGAGGTACTCTTCATTTTCCTTCAATTACTTTATCAGAGTCAGCGTCAGTGTAATTGTAAAAATTCTATTAGATAGTGATTTCAAATTGTTTGGGTTAAAAGCATAATCCAAAAAATTTTGGCTAATTTTTAACCAACATGAAAAAGACATGCCAATTGGCAGGGTAGTTGAACACTTGGATAATTGGATGTAATGGTTGTCCCTTTTGCTTGCTTTATTGGAGGTCGATATTCTTCATCCATGGTGGTAGTGCGTTCTCCTCAATTACTCCAAAGAGTCGAGTTAATTTCATGCCTGGAAAGGGCATTTATTAGTCTGCTGTAGCTTGCTTGCCTTACATCCCACGGCATTCAAATGGATGCACTTGACAATAGGATAGTGTATTCGAAGTGCCAGACTGCTAATGTTGAAACTTGAGCAAAATGATGTAGATGCCATCATGTTCTTAGTTCTATGAGACCATTTAGTGTCAGCGATTAGTAGGATGAGGGCAAAGAACTCACAGTCATAGATGAGTATTCATAAATAAGGATGAAGGAATTCACCAATGTGTGTAGAGGCTGACGGATGAGAGTGGAGTGGGAGCTCATCAACGGGGGTAGATGGCTCACAAACAAGGTGAAGAGTGGAGGGGAGATTGATCGTAAGGTTAAAAGTGTTTGCTGATAAGGGCGAAAGGGTTGCCAAAAGAAAGTAGCGTTTGCAGTCCAGGCAAAGGGGAGACTTATGGATGAGGGCAGAGCGCGGTGAGCTCATAGATGAATAGGAGAAAATGACCTTACTTACCTTATGCAAAGTTATTTTTCGTGAAGAACACTCTTATTTTGTTGGCCAATAAAAAAATTTCACTGATCTAACAATTGAGTATTGATTTTAGTTGATTCCACAATAAATACTTGTTGAACTTATCTCAGACTTCTCCTTCTGATGATTTCTTATTTAAGTTACATTTATCTTTGTCAATGAGAATTTGATCTACCCATAAGAGATCAGTAGCAATTTGGTCACCCTAACCCATCGAATTTTGCAAGATTAAGTTCAGTAAATAATTTTTCTATGGAGAGGTATGAATTAATGTTTAATGCTTGATTAGATTGGGAGATGCTGGCCTATAATATACTGGTTGGTTGGTGGCAATCAAATTTTGATTATAGAATCCAAATAACATGTGGCTTGGCATATTGGTTCAGCTCAGAAATTAAATTGGAGTAATGTGGATATCATGCATTAAATATGAATTGGAATATTGTTCTTATTAAACATTGTTGGTCCTTGGCGTGTATCACACCACAATAAACAAAGAACAGTGGTCAATCAATGATGCTAATCTATACAGTAAAATGTTAATGAAATGATTTTACAGCGTTGGCAATTGTTTCTCGCTTGATACATTTTCTGATGTAACTGAACTAATTTATTAAAACATTTCTGTGATACTGTAAATACAGATTCAATGTTTTGGGCCTTCATGAGTTTGATAGCGATCGGAAGAGGATGTCAGTTGTAATTGGCTTCCCTGACAGGACTATAAAACTATTTGTGAAAGGTGCAGATAATTCAATGTTTGGGGTTATACAA
Organism: Wurfbainia villosa; assembly: GCA_025175895.1. Lineage (NCBI taxonomy): Eukaryota > Viridiplantae > Streptophyta > Magnoliopsida > Zingiberales > Zingiberaceae > Wurfbainia > Wurfbainia villosa. The sequence continues at coordinate 12,508,809 of CM045998.1, read as the reverse complement.
AAGAACATAGACTTGGATATCATTCGTGAAACTGAGACAAATCTGCTTGCCTATTCATCAATGGGTCTGAGGACATTGGTTGTTGGCATGCGCGAATTTAGTATAGATGCGTTTGAGGAGTGGCATTCTGCCTATGAGAAAGCAAGTCAATCCTTGATTGGTAGGGCAAAGTTACTGCGAGCTGTTGCAGCCAACATCGAAAGAGATCTGAACATATTGGGGGCCTCTGGAATCGAGGATAAGCTGCAACAGGGTGTTCCTGAAGCTATAGAATCTCTGAGGCAAGCTGGGATCAAGGTCTGGGTTTTGACAGGGGATAAGCAAGAAACAGCGATATCGATTGGGTTTTCGTGTAAGCTTCTGACAAGAGAAATGACTCAGATTGTGATAAACAGCAACTCCAAAGAAACCTGTAGAAAAAGCCTACAAGATGCAGCTTCTAGATCCGGGCATCTCACAGCAGCACCTGACTCTGAAAGTACATTTTCAGGCACAGGATCCATCAAGACTCCTCTGGCTTTGATCATTGATGGCACCAGCCTTGTTCACGTCTTGGATACTGAATTGGAAGACGAGGTAAGGGTTTGCAGTGTATCATGTCTTTGGATTTCACCAGATTTGATTCATGTTGATTTGCTTGTTCTTCTTGCTGGTGTAGCTGTTCAAAGTGGCCACCGTATGTGATGTTGTGTTGTGCTGTCGCGTTGCACCTATGCAAAAAGCTGGAATAGTCACTCTTATAAAGAACCGAACCGATGATATGACTCTCGCGATTGGAGATGGTAATGTGGTTAATATCAATACTCACACTTTATGTAGCGACAATCAAAACATATCACATTGTTATGACTTGGTTTGTAAATGGTAATATCAGGTGCAAATGATGTCTCCATGATCCAAATGGCTGATGTTGGGATTGGCATAAGCGGGCAAGAGGGTCGGCAGGCTGTTATGGCCTCAGATTTTGCCATGGGACAGTTTAGATTCTTGGTGCCACTTTTGTTGGTACATGGCCATTGGAATTACCAGAGGATGGCCTACATGATCATGTACAATTTCTATAGAAATTCAGTATATGTTTTCCTCTTATTCTGGTAAGCATTACCATTTCATTTTCAGATTCTTGGTGTGACTTTTCGTTGCTTCTCGTATTCGTCCTTTTTTGTAGCCCATGCTATTTTCAACATCATGAATTCTCGCTTCATAGTATCTCCTCCAGTTAATTTCTAACAGATGGTTTCTCGATTATAGGAATGTGCTCTACACTGCATATAGCTTGAAGAGTGCAATAAACGAATGGAGCAGCGTCTTATATTCAGTAATTTACACTGCACTGCCAACTATCGTCGTCGGTATCCTCGATAAGGATGTCAATAGGGACACATTGCTAAAGTACCCGAAACTGTACCGAGCAGGCCAAAACAATGAACGATACAACCTGCAATTGTTTGTCCTTACAATGATGGACTCCCTTTGGCAGAGTCTCACCGTATTCTACGTCCCTTATCTCGCATACAGGCGCAGTAACATTGATGGTTCAAGCCTAGGGGACTTGTTGATCCTCTCAGTGGTCTTGGTAGTCAATGTTCACTTGGCCATGGATGTGTTTCAGTGGAACTGGATCACACATGCATCGCTATGGGGCTGCATTGTCGCAACGATAATTTGCGTCATTATTATCGACTGCATATGGATGTTTCCTGGTTACTGGTATGTCCTGACTTGCCAACCTTTGGATCCATAATTTCTAACCTAACAATGCCTCATTCTTGTAGGGCAATATTTCATGTCATGGGGACGAGACTATTTTGGGCTTGCCTTTTCGGAATTTTAGTGGCATCCATGGTTCCTCGCTTTACAATCAAGGCATTCACGGAGTATCTCGTGCCAAGTGATGTGCAAATTGCTAGAGAGCTGGAGAAGTCCGAGGAGATGAATCTATCCAATTCATCAGAGATTCCATTGAGCACATTCTCACCGCTCTAATGCTCAAGTTTTTTTATTATTATTTTTTTTATTTTCTCTTTTACCTTCCAATTTTGCTCACTTTTGATTTCCTACTTTGTGTATATTATTCTTTTAGCTGGCAATCGGATCAATGGCCGAATTCTAGATGGTCACCAATCCTCATCCTGAAGGATCTGGATTTTTGTTTTGTATATTTTGTTGAATGCCAGAGTTGCTTTGTTCAGCGTATTTCTTTTACAAATACGTCTTTTTATTTGTTCAGTTTCACAAGTGTATTTTTTTAAGACTTGATAAGGAATTGGTATACCTTGATATATAGCTATTGCTGTAGTTAATGTCATGACTCTCCATTTAGGTTTCTTAAATGTTTTTCAATATAGACGGAGTGCTTTCGAAATCTGTGATAGAGATAATTTTTTTTCACCAAAAAAAAAAAAAAAAATTATTAAACGAGTCATTAATTGTTAAAAGTGTGAGCATTTCTAAAATCAAGGCTGAGCAATAATTTAATCGATTAAATTCTTTGGTTTTTTTTTTTTTGACAAAGTTAACCATTGAATTTTTCCATAAAAATTGAACATATAAAATTTTGATCGATTCGTTAGAAATCAAATTAATCAAAAAATTTTATCATTTGTAAATAATTGAGTTGTACAGTCACTAATTACTTTTTTATTTGATTTTTTAATCGAATAATTAAATTAAATAATCCATCGAAAAATTTACTGTGAAATTTTAATTCGATTTAGTCGATTTTTAGATTTAAAAATCGAAATAGAATGGAATAAATTAAAATGATCAATATTTTAAAATTTATAAATTAATTGAATTGAATTTTTAATTCGAATCGATCAGTTAATTCGATTTAACTCGTAATTTAAAAATAAATTGCAGTTGGCTGATTTACTAGATACATTTGCATCGCTCGGTGTCAGTTTCCTCCAAAACCAGGTGCGGTTTCTTGAATAACCAGTCGAACAAGTCTCATCATTCTGTTCCATATGGTTTTCCATCGAATCCACAAAGATCCAGCTCGATTCTAATATTTTAGAAAATTCAACGGGATCGATGAATACTTTATGCTTTCTGTTTGATAGTTTGGCAAATAAATTTAACGTAATCTTTTAAACAAATACGACGTTGGAATCATAGATCCCTATCAACCTATTCCACGATAAAAATAGATCATCAAATATTTTATGAGTTTTGATATGATGATCAAAATATTTAAGAATTATCTAAATTCAATTTTTTTTTTTTAGATTTTCTCTAAATTGATTTATGCCACATCTATAAATACTATTATATCTTAATAACCACATCAACCTTGTAAAAAAAACATCGAAGCATCATGTTTAACCATGTACAATTTAGCAACTCACAAGGTACCTTTAGGTGGCGTTTGGTTGGTGGATTTAGAATGAGGGAATGAGAATGATATAGAATATTTGGTTAATGATTTTAGGAAGGAGGATTTAAGAATCAATTCTAAATAATTGAGAATCAACAAAACTCATCTCACATGATGAGTTTGGATTTCATTCTTGTTCGTCATCGTCCGTCGCCCACTCGACTATCGTTAACCACCGTCGGTCGCAGGTCGTCGGCCGCCGCCCGTCGACGGCCGTCGATCACTCTCATTCTTAATTTATAAACCAAACAACATTATTGAAATGACAAAATTTATTCTAGTTTAAATCTACTATCAAATTCATTCTCATTCTTATTTTCACCTTCCAATCAAAGGCCACTTTAACTTTGATATTTATTAAAAGTGTACTTATTTTCTAAAATGTTCCTGCATTTATCATATAGTCCAGTTTAATTTAGGAAATAAATGCATCAGGTAGTAAATTTTATAATTAGGTGCTTATTTTGATAGTTTTTGGACTTTTAAATGCATAATTTAGCGAATTATTTTAGATTTTTAATCAAATAAATATTTTGTTTTTTTTTTCTGAAGTACTTTTGCTGTCCTCTCCGGGCCACCTAACTGCAAACTCCCTTTTCGTCTGCAAATGTACCTTCACTCCTCCCTGTCCTCCCTCCCGTTTTCTTCTCTCTCTCCCTCCTCTCTGCTCTTCCATTGTTATTACAGTCCTAGCTACTGTCCTCCTAGTCCTACCTCCCTGAGGTTGAGAACGTTGTCCACGAGGTCCTGAGAGCCACAGTTGTCACCATTTACTCCCATCATTGATGACCTCGTCGCCTTCCTCCTCTCTCCCTGAGTCACGGCTAAACCCTGCGTGACCCCTTGCTCGCTTCCCTTCCTCCCTCCCTCCCTCCCTGAGTTCTTCCATCACAAGTTGTCAGGGCGGCGACGCCCAACGCCGCACGCTGCCGCTCAAGGTGGCAGCGCTTTGATTTAGCAGTTCCCGAGGGTATTTCAGAAAAAGAAAGACGCCTCATTTGATAATTAAAATCTAAAATAAGATCTTTTGATTAATTTAAATTAAAAAAGGAGCAATTTTTTTTTAAAAATATTTGCTTCTATTGATTTCCGCTTCTCCAATTAGAATCCAGTCGACGGCGTGAATACTCGGCAGCTGTCGCCAGTCAAATCCAATGCCTGAACAAAACGGGAGTATGACCGGTCACCGTCAGCGATGGAATGGATATGGTCAAACTTGGATTAATTGATAAGAAGGATAGTGGTCAGATTCCTCCATTCCGATATTATATCGACCAAAAAAAAAACAAACCAAAATTTAGCAGTAGAACAGATTATTTTTATTGAGATCCGTCAAAATAATTTGAATCTAAATCCTATTTGTTGATCATTGTTATCTATTTTCTTCAGTTTTGAATTGAATTTGATCGACCCATCCGTCAAATTTCAGCCAAATCCGATTCGCCCCTGGCCCAGATTCAAAAACGCTAATTTGTGAACCAATTACAATGAGAAACCCTAAATAAAAAATCTTGACAAAGCAAAGTACCAGGTTCGTTGAGGGCGGGGTTGTTGGCGAAGGGTTGGTGTCCTACAAGAGGCAGGTAGGTGAGCTGTTAGCGAAGAGGTTCTTCATTTAATCATCAGTGAGGTCGGGGAGAGCGCAGAAGAGAGAGAGAGTGGGGTTCGGAGGGCAAAGGACTCTCCTTTTCTGCAATCCATGGATTTGTTGGAGTCCTGTGGCGTCGAGGCTGTCGGGATAGCCGTCGCCGTTGTCGGCGTCGCTGCAGGCGCCGCTTACTTCTACTTGGGCAGGAAATCGAAAGGTGAGACTTTGGGTATCTCATCTATCCCTTTTTAGAGCTGAGCCTCGATGTGTTTGGATCGATTTGACTTTGCTATCGCCTGTGTTATGGATCTGGCCGCCTTCTTCTTTGTATTAAGCGATTGCTCGATTTGTTTCTACTGGATATTCTTCCTTCCCACGCCCATTAAAAGATTGCGATTTTGGTATTTTTATTTCTCCATCTGTAAATATCAGATCGCATCATATAGATTTTCTTTGAATTGGTCTGATGACTCGAAATTAGACGATGATTAGATGGTGATCCAGAGTCATACCATTTTTCCTTTTTCTTCAACTGATTTTGCTGTAAATATTTCTGGGTACTTAGTCGTGAAAGTGATGATATGTTGGAGATGATACTTGGTTTCTGTTACAGGATGCGCAATTTTTTTTTCCTTTTGAGTTATACTAATTGATTTAGGAATATTTTTTGATTGGCGAGTGAATTCGGATTTCATTGTTGAAAAATGTTTAGAATCTAGTGAGCTCTTTATAATTTCATTCTTTGCTTTCACAGGTTCCTTGGATCCTGAGAATTTCAGGGATTTCAAACTTGTTCAGAAAAAACAAATTAGCCATAATGTTGCTAAATTTCGATTTTCTCTTCCTGCTCCCACTTCTGTGCTAGGTCTTCCAATTGGTCAGCATTTAAGCTGCAGGTTGGTTAATCTTTGTTCACATGCAATGTGGTGAATGCTCTTATATCTATCTAATGGCATTTTTGTTTTAATTGGCAGAGGAAAAGACAATCTTGGTGAAGAAGTTATTAAACCATACACACCAACTACTCTGGACTCTGATCTTGGATACTTTGAACTTGTTATAAAGGTAATACAGAGACTTGTTCCATGTAAATGAGATAAAATCCATATACATACGGTTAAGCATGAATTCGTGTGCTCGGTGTACATCTATCTCTTGAAAACCATAGACAGATGCATGTGGCATGTAGTTGGATAACCTCATAGCACATACACAGTATGTTCTACGTGAGTGCATATATGGTCCTTAGTGGAATAATAGATTTTAAATAGTTTTAGTAATTAACAGTATGAACGTACTATACAATATCATTAACTTCTATCTCATAATAAATAGCCAAACTGCAAAAAAGATTTTGGTTCTTAGTCAGTGGTAGTGCCATAAGATTCAAACATTGTTATTCAGAATTGTTAAATATATTTTAGGAAGGAAAGATTTACAAGATGATCTGATTGAGTTTCTCAAATCATGGGTTTGCTACAAGTGGTGAAGCAATAAGAAAATGAAGAATTAGGTTACAGAGGGGCATCTACCATCAATTTGCACTAAAAGTGGATTTTAGCTTTTAGTTGTGGGCTCAAGTGAGTTGGCTCACTGAATTGGTTTTGATTTCACAAACCAATCCATGATTTTGTAATACATGCTATACTGACCATATAATCATTTACCTGAGTGTGTAAATGGTCCATTTGCACAATTATATGCATATAGCATATACAAAGCTCTGAACCTAATTATGTTGTGATCTGTGCCTATAATGCAGATGTATCCTCAAGGAAGAATGTCTCATCATTTCCGTGAAATGAAAGTTGGTGAATACTTGTCAGTGAAAGGGCCTAAGGTATGTCATACCTGTCCATCTTATTATGTTGCCATAATCTAATATCTAAGCACTTCATATCCTGATATTGTGGAGTATTTTGTCAACAAACACACTATTGTCAGCCTCTCTTCATTCTTCTTGCTGTTGTTGTCCATCCACAAAACGTTCCAGATCTGACCATTTTCTTGTTTCTTTTATTATTCTTGTCTGCTCTCTAGAGTGTTTTTCCCTTCTTGTATTGACAGGATGTCTGATTTATGATATGTACAGCTTGTGAATGTGTAACTCAATCCATATTTGGGTTGCATCCAATTAAACTGATGCTTTTCACAACGAACCTCTCCCAGAAAGTGAATTTTGAATTTCTTTTCTTATTGGCATTTTCTTGTATTGTAGAGTTAATATTTATACTCACTCACCGATTAAAAATTGCAAATGCTTTGCACCCTAAGTATATTTGTTGGTAGGTTCTTATCCAAGTACTTATATGTTAAGCCCAAAGTTTGTATGCCCTTGGTGCTCCTTCATCCATCATTCACCTTTTTTTTCCCTAGGGAATGAATGATGCTCTCATTGCATGGTAAGGATCATTGACTCAAAATGAGGTTTCTAACAATGAGAAAAATAAACATCTAGTTTTCAATAGAAAGGTTGAACATGAGTCTTCGATATTTGAAGTCAAATATCTGGTTTGCTTGTCCTCCTTGAATAACTCTCGTTTATAATGTGTCCTAAACAACTGCATTTTTGTAATAAATGGTCACCCCATACGACTTCTAATCACCCCTTCTATACTTCCAGGGACGCTTCACGTATCAGGTTGGGCAAGTCAGAGCTTTTGGAATGATTGCCGGTGGATCTGGCATTACTCCAATGTTTCAGGTTTAGAATGATTTAGTGATCATGTCTCAAGTATGACTGAAAATGGCCAAAAACCCATAATACATTTTTCATCTCAGGTTACAAGGGCCATACTGGAAAACCCAAAGGACAAAACTAAGGTTCACCTTATCTACGCTAATGTCACTTTTGAAGACATCCTTCTGAAGGTAAATTCACAATTTTTGTTACTTCCTTCATAACAGATTATATACCAACTACTATAGCTTATTAGGTTAATGGTAGGATTGCTCATTGGGCGCCATATTATTTTTTCAAGTTTGAATTACTAGTGTTTGCCCATCTGTTACAAGTATGAGAAAGTTTATGGCATATGCAGGAAGAGTTGGACAGCTTGGCTAGGAATTATCCCGATCGTTTTCAAATTTATTATGTACTTAATCAGGTGAAATACTGTTAATTCTCATTTGAAGTTCTTTTCTATGGTGTCAGTTGCAATATTACCTCTGATTCATATATGATGCAGCTGATATGATGGTTTCTTGATAATCAAATTCTGATATAAATGTTATATTTGTTTCGCATATTATTTTCTTTTGTGTTTCTTTGCATCCTCGTTATTTTCTGAACATTGTTATATCCCATTTTTCTGCAGCCCCCTGATAGTTGGGATGGCGGCGTCGGCTTTGTGTCAAAAGATATGATCAAAACTCACTGTCCTGCACCGGCACACGACATCCAGGTATGACATGAGTGCATAAATCATCACAATGTCGGTCCTCAACGCAGAAAAAAAGTTTGGAAGTTGCATTATGATCTAAAAGCCAGTTGAAACAATGTCAACCCAAATGAGCATAGACCTTAACCCTGCTTATTACGACACTAAATTCTCAGTCTGTCACTAGTGTGTCGATTCTCTGATTCATGACTCGGATGCATAATTATGTATATTTGCATAGTTTATGGTAACCTGAGCTTTCTTTTGCAAATTGACAGGTCCTGAGATGTGGTCCGCCCCCCATGAACAAAGCCATGGCAGCACACATAGATGATCTTGGTTACACAAAGGAAATGCAGTTCCAATTCTAATCAGATTGAAGAGGGCAAAAATAAGATTAAGATTTTTCTCAATTTCTGCTTTGTTTCTGTGGAAGGGATATGCCCAAACCTGTTAATCATTTAATTCGAAACAATCTTGGCCTAGTGAACTTCTCTGTGAGATTGCCTTCGATTTCCCGAAAGCAACATTTGTTGTGTTCTAAATCGAGCATGGATAATAGAAAGCATCACTATTTGTATGCCTGTTCCAATTAGCAGCAATCTTCTGTGTGAGCCATGGCGTTCTTCACTTCTTGCCATTAAAAGAGTTCCTTTTCTGCTTTGTTGCGTGATTCAGCAATGTGAGAAATCGATGTTTGTCATAAACCAACAAGCTTCTCTAAAACTCGTGCATGATTCTGCTTCATTCAGTGTTTGTGCCTACTATTTCCCGAGGAGCTTCCGTTGGCACTGAATGACGTGAATTCTGTAAAAAGATTGGAATGATCAATTTAGCAGTTCTAATCGATTTATTTTATGATCATTATGAGGGAGATAAATCATGGAAAATTTTATGAATTTTGACGTGATAGTTAAAATATATGAGGATCATCTGAATTCAGGAAAGAATTTTAGATCTCTTTCGAAATTGATCCATATCATTTCTGTAACCACCGTGTATCTTAGTCACCACAATATTCTCTTGAGGGCAAAATAATAATAGTTAAAATAAAAAAATATTAAATTAAGATGTGAATTCATTATAAAGGAAAACAAGGGTGTGAATTGATCATTCATGTAATTGGATAGAAGAATTGTACCATTCTCAAGAATTTTGGAGTGAAAATATTTTCAATACTTCGACATCTCCAAGAAAATCTTGATTTGATCTGATATTTGTTTTAAAAAAAACCTTGAATTAGCACAAATTTATTAGAAGAAACTACGCGACAATAAGTCTATCTTATGAGTGCCACTTTTACAATTGAAAATTTTAGTATTCAGTAGGGCTAAATGCTTAGGCTTCGGTTAAATTATCATCCATGATCCAGAAAGGACTCAAATAATTTAATCTAATGTTGTATTTTGTTGTTGAAAATTTAATTGAATCTAATGTTATATTTTGTTTTGTTGTTGAAAATTTGAATGAAAATGAAAGTTTCATGAGTCTGATGATAAATTGATTAATTTACGCATGCGGCGATTTATCAAAGAGCGCACTTCAAGTTTGAAATTGTCCAAACACAGTTTCATAGTTTCATATTTACCAAAGGACGCACCTCATTTCCTTTTTACCCCTCATGTCAAACGTGGATTTAATGTTCAGATATTGCATGCATTCGAACCACAACTGAAAATTCCGAATCATCCAAAAGGTGGTGATAGGAATTATATTCCCAACAACACAGTAGTCCTGAGATTTAAATTCCTAGCATCATATGTCACGGAGTTTAATTTTTTATATATGGCGGTGGACACCTCATAAAATCTAGATTATCAAAAAATTTAGATACAGATACACATAAAAACACTTTCCAAACTCAATTGACTTGGATTGGATAGAAGAAGAGGTGAGTAGGGTCATCAATAGGTTTTGATCGAAACCCATTGATGGACCTAGAGGAGTCCAATTTCTGAAATCTTGAAATGGATTGAAAGATCTTATAGCATGAATTATTGATTTGTCGAGGAAATTTAGTTCTGATCCTTCTATATCCTAGTTTTGGTTGTGCCATGTATAAATTCAAGCTGGGTGAGAAAAAAGATAGTGCTGAGAATTATATTCCCAGAACACAGTGGTCCTGAGATTTAAATTTTCAGCAACACATTCAATTTCAAACTGACCGAGAAAAAAAGTGGTGCTGGGAATTATATTACTAGGAAATTTTCAACACCACGTACAATATCAAATTGGTCGAAAAAAGATAGTGCTGAGAATTATATTACCAAGAATATAATGGTGCTGAGATTTAAATTTTCAATATTACGTACAATATTAAGCTGCCAAAAAAAAGATGGTGCTGAAAATTATATTAACAGGAACATAGTGATGTTGAGATTTAAATTTCCAACACCACGTACAATATTAAGCTGGTCGAAAAAAAGATAGTGTTGAGAATTATATTATCAGGAATATAGTCATGCTGAGATTTAAATTCTCAGTACCACGTACAATATCAAATGATATTTGAATGACTCAGAATTTTCGATTGTGGCTCGAATGCATACAAAATCTCAGTATTAATTGCATATTTGTTTGACGAAAAGAGTAAAAAGGGAATGAAATGTATGTTTTAGTAAATATGAAATCGTAGAACTATGTTTAAACAATTCTAAATTTAAGATGCACTTTTTTGGCAAATTACCAATTAATTTATATTGAATCACATGTAAATATATATAGGTAAGAAATTCTCTCTCGTGTGTGGTCCACGTATATAGGATTCAAATTCAGAACTCAAGTTGCATTTAATTCAGATAGCTTGGATGCTAATGTATCAAAAATTATTATTTTTGAATTTGTAATTTCTTTCTTACTGAGTGATATGTTAGATAGGTCTCCCATGATAATATTTGGATGTATATTTAATTGATTGCAAATAATTTATATTTGGTTATGTTATATCCTAGAAAATAGACGTTCATCATAATCTCGAATGATTAACTCAACATTTCTTTCCACTTTGTGATACGATGACTCGACAACTTAAGCCACTCTATCATTCGGACAGTTCAATTACTCATACCACTCAGATGACTCAATCATTCGACCAAACGAGTACTCAGTCATTCTATTAGTTTAGCTAGCTATGATACTCGACATTTAGCTCGCTCGAATACTCAATTAATTCAGATAAATAGCCAGCTCGATTGCTCAACTAAGCATGGCATCATTTTTAATAATTAATTTGAATTGAGTTCTAACAAAAAAATTCCAATTTACATTATCCTTGTAATTCAGAATATATCGAATAACATATTACTCATGAGTTGGTAGTTCAATTGATAAGTCTATAATTAATCCTCTCAAACTCTTTATTACCTTTTTCATAAGATTTTGTTATTTTCTCCCTCTAAACCTCACCCTTTCTTAATTATTCAATGACAAAGGCTTAATTATATAAAAAGGCGAAGCATTGGCAAATAATTCCTTTCTTAATTTCACTAGTTAGTTATTTTGCCGCCTTGTTTTTCTTCCTCCAAAAAACTTCCCCTCGGTGTAAATGTACAGAATGATCACACTCATCCCGCCCATCACCTCCAACGGTATCAGCGAGATCATGAGCTCCGCGTCGGTGACCGCTCCGGTGGTGTACGCCGCCAGGATGATCACCAGATTGACGTACATGATGAGCACCGGCCAGCGAGGGTGCCTCACCTTCCGGCTCCGGAACAGCGGCTGCGCCAGCAGGAACAGAATCAGCACCGAGGAACACGTCAGGGACAGCGAGTTCAGCCACGCGAATCCGAGGTAGCAGTTCCGGTACTTGGACCGCAGGATGGGATCCCCTGCCTGGTGCGGCTCCACGGCGTCACCACCGTTTTCTCCTCCGAGAGGAGCCGGGGCAAACGACGAGCCGGCGATCCTGACGCTGCGCTGGGCGGCCGCGGGCGGCGCAGACAAGTCGTCCTGCCAGAAGCCTCCGGGAGGGTTTAGGCCCGCTTGGTACGCCATTTGCAGGAAGAGGGTGGCGAGGACCATGAGCAGGCCGCGCATCTCCTTGCCGTACTGCTCGGTGATGAAGACGGACGACTGGGTGCTGCCCCGTTCGTGCTCCTGCTGCTTGATCTCTTCATCTTCCACTACGATCTCCACGCTGTTCTCTTCTTCTGATGCCGGTGGCGGCGGTAGCGGTGGCAGTTGATCCAGTTGACGAACGACGACTTCCACAGCCGACGGCGATGTCTTGCTCAGGACGACCGACGTACATCCCAACAGGAACGTCATGCTCTGCAATAACCCACAAATTAACTAGTGTTCGACGCGCGATGATCCAACAGAGAAAGTATATATATAGAGGAAGCACCTGAATCTGCTCATCACGCTCGAAGAACGGAATAGGTTCCGTCGCCGTCTGGCCATCATGGAAGACGAGAGTCACGGAGTTCGTCGTCGACATGCATGCAAATATTCTAAAACCTAAAGCTCCCCTTTGTTTTGCCGATTCAGGTTAAAAATTAAACCCTAATAACTCATCCGAGTTCTACAGAATTACTACAAATGGCACTATTTATAGAATTTGAGAGCTCAACTGCACCAGCTGGTTCATTTTTACATTTGCCGTGGCATCTCAGGCACAGCTAGGGCACTCCTCTAGTCTTTGGTCATTCAAAAATATTAATCAGAAGCTTCTAATTAATTTATCTCATCAAATGAAAACAGGACAATTTTTGTCACTGCATTTGATTTTTTTTTTTTTTTGTTTCATTCAATTCATCTATCTTTGTCTAGCTCATACCGATTATATAGGTTTGTCCCGTATCTGAGAATTGAATAGATGCTAGTCGAAGAAGAAAATATATATATATATATAGGAACATATATCTCTTGATTCACAAAAATAAATTTTGAATTTAGCTTTTTAAAAGAATATCTACTCCTGAAGCCCATTTTCTTTTCTTTTCTTTTCCTTTTTTTTTTCATATATCAGTATAATTTGCCGAGGGAAAACAAGCTCATGGGGCACGTTATCTCCTCTCTGAAAAGTCATGGACGACTGTGCATGCAGCGAGAAATCTACACTGTAATTTGTGCTCCGACTGCATGCTACATATGTCCATCACAACGATATAGTTCGTTGACTCTTACTATGTTTTCGGCGATTTAGAAGGTAATTGGTTAATGTCGTTGATGATCTGTAAGACAATTGGTTACGTGAATGAAGGAGCGAGAGCAAACTGAATGATCACCACAAAACTTACGATAGTTGGTTGACTCTTGGCTTTGTTGATGACTTAGAATAAATAATTGGTTAATCTTGGACGACGAAGGGCGCCAAGAGTAAACTAGATCTTCCAAACAATAGAATTTGTAGAGTACAATTGACGTCGTTGTTGGATTGTTGGTTGGAAGAAGAAATTAAAGATCATATCAGAGCAAACTAGACCGCCACTACCATACTACAGCACAGTTGGAATATATTTTTTTTTCCCCATTAAAGAGATCGATCGGTCCAATAGGTTTGTGTTTAGTACGCCAATTGATCGATAATAAAGTTCTTATCAATGATATCGAGCCTCCTTTGTGTCGTCGATACTAGTTCTTCTCCTTTTTTTGATACTCTCATTAATTTCGACTAATTCAATTTTATTTTTTGATAAAATTCTTCCCTTTTTTTTTAAGGCAATATAATAATATTGTCTCCCGAGTTATGATAACTTTACATCCCAAATCCTGATCAGTTCTAGCTAAAATCTTGAAATTTTCAGATATCTTGTTCTTACTTTAGAGTTGAGTCTTGATTTTGTTGGCGATTCAAATTAAAGGATGCTTTTGATTTTGTTGAAATACGGAAAGGAGGAGAGCAAACTAGTCGATCGCCACAACGTCAGCGAGTTGATTGACTCTAGATGTTGTTGTTGTTGACTCGAAAGGCCAGAGCCAAGTAGACGACTTTTGCCGTTGTCGAAGTTGCAAACTAATTCCTTTATTTCTCGAGCAGACAAAATCTATGAGCGTGCAAGTTAATCCACGAATTAGTTAACGAGAAAAGAATAGATACGAGCATCTCTGCATCTGTTGTTGGTTTGGAGAAGAACACTACACGGCTATGACTTTTAAACAAAAGAAAACCATATATAGGGCGAAGACCGTTGACCTTGACTAAATTTTTCACAGACTAATATTAACTACTAAAAGACGACTTACAAGTCATGGTAAATATAAATGCACAAGCTAGCTAGCATTGTGCACGTGGTGATAAATTTCCATGATTCATTTATAAATTATTTTCAAAATGATTCTTTATATATATATATTTGATCATTTTTTTTCTGATATTATTTAATAAAGTAAAGTTGAAAGTCGAGAGTTGGGAAAATGTTTTTTTTTCCCAATAAGGATAATGCAAAAGTTATTTGGTTTTATGAACTAGAAAATTTTATTGGATTTTTTTTTTCACGCGGTGAGTTTACATATTAATTAACAATAAATAGATTTATCATTCTACACAAATATGATAAAACAACCGAATATGAATTATATATACAGAATTCATTAATATATATATATATATATATATATATATATATATATATATATATATATATATATATATATATATATATATAATCATGAATTATCAATGAATTTAGACCAAATATATTAATACGAGGGTGATGATTTTGATGTCTTCATCGGAAAAATTAATCTATAACTAGGCATATAACAAACAACAATCAGTACCGTAACTCATTGCATCACTATTCCAGGGAAGAAAGGAAACCTGACAATCAGGTACATCCGAGTCGTATCATCGGTCAAATTATATTCTAGACGCTCCGCGTCTCGGCTAGCACTCTTCAGCTCAGTCATATTATATTCCAAATGCCCCACGTCTTGGACAACACTCTTCAAATCGACCATATTATATTCCAGATGCTCTGCGTCTTGGCTATTATCTCGCATCTCGGTAGTTGCATACTATTTTGGATGTATGACTTCCCAACACATGATCTATCTTATTTAGTCAGAGGACGTGGTGGGTATTCCTATTCATATGGTTCACAAGGTAATCTTTGTCAGCATTTCTCTCCGACCAGGAAACAAATGCCCATACTGACTTCCAGAGGCATGTCCACCACATTAATGAGGAGTTGTCTCCCATCAATCACACGATGAGTATTAATTACATTCCACGCGCCTGCGCCATTTATGAGGATAATGACCCCTATTACTTCTTAGAGCAGGTCTGAACACATTATGAAGTCATATCACCCATACCGACCGTACTGTTTGGCAGGAGAATTCTCTTCTATATATAACCCTCTTAGAGGAGAAGAAAAGAGGTTCGCGCATTCTCAACTAATTCTCTCCACTGTTTTTACTGCTTTTCTTACTAATTCCTATCTTGAGCGTTGAAGGGGCCTTGTCGAGATTGTAGGATATTTGACGCCGCTAGAAGGGGGGTGAATAACGTTTGACCGTTCGTAGATGGAATTCATTTGCGTGTTCGTGTCTACAATTTCGTTAGCGCAGCGGAAATAGAAAGATAATAATGATAACAAAATATACAATACGCAAACACAAATATTTAACGTGGTTCGGAACCGCATGGTTCCTACTCCACGGATCGAGCTCTACGAGCTCTAGTGATGCACATGCACTCACTAATCACAAATACTCCTTCTCGACATAAGTCGGAGGTGGAGAAACCCCTTACAAGTAATCTTACAACAATAAGATACAAATACAAGCAATTACAATAATGAAATACAATGCAAGTAAAGAAAACTACTTTACGATTGCCTTTGGATTGCTTGATTGCTTGGTTGCTTGAAATCACCTTGGAGACCCTTATTTGCAACAACAAATCGCTCCAAAACCCTCAAAAAATCGATGCCAATTTCCTCCATCACGAGCTCCTTTTATAGCTTCAACCTGTGCTGGAAAAAGTCGATCAGTCGACTGATCGGGACCATCAGTCGACTGATGCCACTGTTGTCGTGAGACAACGGCTAGATCCACGCTGGATAAGTCCAACGGATCTACCATCAGTCGACTGATGGTGTCCTCACTTGACTGTTGGTCCCAGCGATCGAGTGAGACTACACTCGCGGGTGAATTCGAGCACCGATCGGTGATCATGCAATCGATCGATCGCTGAGGCATCGATCATTGCCCACCTATGGCGTCATCGCTAGGCCACTTCGCAATAAACCCTAGTTGACTTAGTCGGTCCGCCACATGACACACGGCACATCTCAAACATGAGGTTTTAGCCCAAGTATGGTGCCCCCATTCTTGCTAGACCACCCTTAGCCTAGACCTAAGCCTTCTAGCCACCTCCATCAGCCTCACGCCTCTCGGATCCCTCCAAGTCATCCATGACTTGTTCATCCATCGCGCTAGTCTTCAGGTGCTTCTATCGGCTATGTCATGCTAACGGTGTCTACACTGCCAAGACACATTGGACTTACGCTGTCAAGACTCCGCTTGGACTTTACGTCGCCAACCATTGGACTTATGCTGCCAAGACTCCCGCTTGGACTTTACGCAGCCAATATCAAACCCCTTGGACTTCTCATGCCAAGACTCAAGCTTGGACTTTCCCTTGCCAACCCATGTTGGACTTTCCATGCCAAGTACTCAAGACTTGGACTTTACCTTGCCAAGACCCATGCTTGGACTTTCCATGCCAACTCATGTTGGACTTTCCATTGCCAAGAACCATGCTTGGACTTTACCAAATGCCAAGTGTCCGACTTGGACTTGGTGCAACAATGCTCCAAGCATTTATATGTTTTGATGTTTAGATAATCATCTAAGTTAGGCAATATCTTGTGATCTAATTGCGAATATGTTTTTAAGTAACAGGGAAATCCAAGGATGAAGACTTGGTAAAAGAGAAGTCCAAGTATGATCTTGGCAAGGAAAGTCCAAGGGATGGACTTGGCGGCGTAAGACCAAGCTTGTAGTCTTGGCAGCGTAAAGTCCAAGTGAACCTTGGCAAAGGAAGTCCAAAGTAAGGTCTTGGCAGCATAAGTCCAAGTTTGTAGTCTTGGCGGCATAAAGTCCAAGCATTTGGCAAACCCAAGACATGACGAAACCGAAGGAAGCTCCTGGAAGCAAAGCGCAAAGGATGAACAAGTCGCGGACTCGGAGGGATCCTGAAGGCGCAAGGCTTAATGAGGAGCTAGAAGGTTGAGTCTAGGTCTAGGGTATAAAATCAAGTGTGAATTACTCATACTTGATGAGTATCAGTCGACTGATACGATGTATCAGTCGACTGGTCAGGCGTTCGACTAAGTCGGGGTGAAACCAGCCATCGATCGGCGCCTTGGTCATGGCGATCGATCGATATTGCGATCGATCGCCAATGGCAGCGTGATCGGTGATCAAGAAAAAATATCGCCACAGAATGCAGTCTCACTCGACTGATCACTCCATCAGTCGACTGATGGAGGGATCAGTTGATTGATCACCTGGTCATTGGAGATTGCGGCTACGAATCTCTGCGGAGATCGCGTTTGGCCGCGTTGGCCCGGCGATCGTGATGGTAAGCATCGGTCGGTGATCAACAACGAAAAAACCCTTCTTCTATAAAAAGGGGCCATGGGGAGCTTGGTGAAGCTAGTGCTCTTGCTCCTAACTACATCCTCGTGCTCACCAAGCTTTCCAAGTGTTTTTAGTGATTCAAAACCTCCTCTTCTCTTGTTCTTGATCATCCATCATTGTAAAGAAGAGGAGAGCATTGTAAGAAAGATTTCTCCACCTTGGTTCATCCAAAGGAGGTTCTAGTGAAGATTGATTAGGGCTAATCCACCTTACGGATTGCCGTGGAGTAGGAGCGTCATCTCCGAACCACGTACATCGGGTGTTAGCTTTGTTTCTTGCTTTGATTTGTGTTTATATTTTGTATTGCTTCCGCTAACGTTTTTATAGAAACGAAGAAAGACTATTCACCCCCCCCCCCCTCTAGCCGTTCCAAGGGTCCTAACAAGTGGTATCAGAGCTCGGATAGCTTGGAAGATCTCACCATCAACCAAGATATCAATGGCTCTTCAAGAGGGATATAGCACCGCCAAGCCACCGCTCTTCGATGGGAGTCATTTTGCGTATTGAAAAGATAGGATGAAGTACTATCTTATGAGTAATATTGAAATTTGACATAGCATTGTAGATGACTTCAAGGAACCAGTGGATGAACATGGAGACCCTATTCCAAGCAAGGATTGGACAAGGGAGATGAACCGGAAGTTTGAGTCAAATGCGAAAGCCGTACTCACCATCCAATGCGGCATTACAATGGAGCAACTCAACAAGGTAGGGCCTTCCGAATCCGCCAAGGAGCTATGGGAAAAGCTCATTGAGCTAAATGAAGGTTCCAAGGAGTCAAAGAGGGCTAAGAAGGACCTACTAATTGGACAACTTCAAGCCTTCCAAATGAAGATGCATGAAATCGTAAGTCAAATGCATGGAAGGTTCAAGGAAATTGTTAATGGACTTCACATCATAGGTGAGCGAGTTGACAATCGGGACTTGGTAAGGTATATTCTTCAAGCGTTTCCTAGAAATTCTTTATGGACTTCTATAGTTGATGCCATTAAGGTAACTAGGGATCTTTCTCAAATTAAAATTGATGAATTATTTTGTGAATTTGAATTGCATGAGCAAACTAACATGTCTTCTAAGGAAAAGGGTTTAGCTCTATTTGTTGAGAAGAAAGAAAAGAAGAAGAAAGAAAGGAAAGATGTGTCATCATCATCCGAGTCGGAGCGTGAGTCAAGTAGTAATGGAGACTCGGCTAGTGAGATGGCCCATTTTGTCAAGAAGTTCCTTAGAAAATCAAAGGAATTCAAGAATAGAGAAGCAAGGAAGGGGTCCCTTTCTTCAAGAGGTAAAATTAGTGGTAATTCAAATTTTAACAATAATGTAATTTGCCATGCTTGCAATAAGAAGGGGCACATAAAGCCAAATTGCCCGGAGCTAAAGAAGAAGGAGGAAAAGGAAAAGAAAAAGAAGGACAAGAAGAAGAAGGAGGCCATGGTGGCTCAAACCACATGGGACACACCAAGTGTTGAAGACTCCTCCTCCAATGATGAGCTTTGCCACATCACACGCCATGTGGCACTCATGACATTAGAAGATGATTCTGGCACATCAAGCCAAGAAGACTCCTCAAGTGATGAATCGTCATCTAGTGACGATGAGGTAATGAACTCTCCCAAAGTTACGCTTTTTTATAAATCAATTGTTTATCTTCAAGAAGCTCTAGATAAGTCTAAATCTAAGGTTAAGAGCATGAAGGTAGAACTAAAGGCTATTAGGAATGAGAAACCCTCACATGTTGATTCTTGCATGCTTAAGGAAGAAAATGACAAACTTAAGGATGAGGTTAGTGAATTTAAAGCATGTTTAGAGAAATTTTCAAATGGCTCAAAATGTCTTGATATGATCCTTAGTCGACAAAGAGTCGTTTACAACAAGGCCGATTTAGGATATAAGCTAAAAGAAAAAGAAGTTGCTTATATTTCATTGATTAATAGGAAAGCAACCATTAAGGGAAAAGTTAAGAAAGCATGGGTATCTAAGAAGCTTTTACTTAATGTTACCGGTCCAAATGTTTGGGTACCAAAAGCTTGTGTTTTTCATGTGATTTAGGTAGGAGAGCGAGGTATGTGGATTGTGGATAGCGGTTGCTCAACACATATGATCGGGGATGTGAGCAAGTTCTCCACAATTAAATATGTGAAGAAGAGAGCGGTGTCCTTTGGGAATAGTGGAAAACTCAAGATATTAGGTAGAGGTACAATTGAGGTATCCCCCAAAATTGTCATTCACAAAGTTTTACTAGTTGAAAATATGAAATTTAATCTATTAAGTGTTAGTCAACTTTGTGATGCAAACTATCATGTCTCTTTTGAATCCTCTAAATGCATGATTAGGCACAAGGAATTAAATGATTGCATGTTAGTTGGATATAGGAAATCAAATATCTATTATGTTGATCTTTCATATGCTTCTAACATTTCTACTAAGTGCTTTGTTGCAAAAGAAGAGGAAAGTTGGCTATAGCATAGGAGATTGGGGCATATCAACATGAAAAACATAGGCAAGGTAGCCAAGATGGAGTTGGTCAAAGGACTACCAAAGATCAAGTATGTCAAGAATAAAATGTGTGATGCATGTCAAGAGAGAAAACAAACAAAGGCATCGCACAAAGGTAAAACCCTAATTAATACTTTCTTACCATTAGAATTATTGCATCTTGACCTATTTGATTGTCATAGTACTCCATCTTTAAATGGCAACAAATATTGTTTGGTTATTGTAGATGATTTCTCTAGGTATACTTGGGTCTACTTTATGAAACATAAGGATGATACCTTAGAAATAATCATAGGATTTAGTAAAAGGGTTGAAAATGAAAAGAGTCTCAAAATCAACCGGATCCGTAGTGATCATGGTGGTGAATTTGAAAACTTAAAATTTTCACAATTTTGTTTAGAGCAAGGGTACAAGCATGAGTTCTCTTGTCCTAGAACACCCCAACAAAATGGGGTGGTGGAAAGGAGAAATCGTGCCATACAAGAGGCGGCTAGGACTATGCTTAATGCATATTCTCTACCTAGCTACTTGTGGGCGGAAGCGGTTAATACCGCTTGCTATATCCAAAATAGGGTTCAAATCCATAGGTTTTTAGGAAAGACACCTTTTGAATTATGGAATGGGACTATTCCCACAATTCATTATTTTAAAGTCTTTGGATGTAAAGTTTATATTCTAAACACCAAGGATAACTTAGGAAAATTTGAATCCAAAGCGGATGAGGGAATGCTAGTTGGATACTCATCTACAAGTAGAGGATATAGAGTCTACAATAAGAGAACCCAAGGGATTGAGGAGTCCTCCAATATTCAATTTGATGAAGCTACTAGGACCTACCCTAGAAAGTCCTCTATTGATAAGGATATTAATGACAATAATCAAAACATTACCCAAAAACTTCAAAACTTGACCATTAGGGGTAATGATCAAGGGGGAGGACGAGGAGACTCCGATGATGAAAGAAGGGTGAAAGATAACAATGATCAAATTGAAATCCCTTCTAGAAACCTAAGAATTCATCAAGATCATCCACTTGACCAAGTAGTAGGAGATCTATCTCAAGGAGTAAGAACTAGGTCATTTCATAGACTTCCTACTAGTCAAGTAGCTCTTATCTCACAAATTGAGCCCAAATCGATCAATGATGCATTACATGATCCGGATTGGATTTTGGCAATGCAAGATGAATTGGCTCAATTTGAGAGAAGTCAAGTGTGGGAATTAGTACCTAGACCCAATGATAGCACCATAATTACTACAAGATGGGTCTTTAGGAATAAGCTAGATGATCAAGGAAATATCACTAGAAATAAGGTTAGGTTGGTTGCTAGGGGATTCAATCAAGTTGAGGGGCTTGACTATGATGAGACTTATGCCCCGGTTGCGAGGTTAGAATCTATTAGGATTCTCTTAGGGTATGCTTCCTACATGGGATTTAAACTTTACCAAATGGATGTTAAATCGGCATTCTTAAATGGTTATATTAAGGAGGAAGTATATGTAGAACAACCACCCGGATTTGAGAACATAGATTATCCAAATCATGTATGTAAGCTTAGGAAAGTATTATATGGGTTAAAACAAGCTCCCCGGGCATGGTATGAAAGATTGTCATCTTTCTTAATTTCTAAGGATTTTAGAAGAGGCCAAGTAGATCAAACATTATTTATAAAGTCAACATTAAAAGATATATTCATAGCCCAAGTATATGTTGATGATATCATTTTTGGGTCAACGAATGATGATCTTCTTCAAGATTTTATAAAAAATATGGAAAATGAATTTGAAATGAGTTTGGTTGGAGAGCTTACCTTTTTCCTAGGTTTACAAGTCAAACAAACCAATGAGGGTATTCATATTTATCAAACCAAATATACAAATGAAATGATCAAGAAATTTGGTTTGGAAAATGCCAAAATTGTAACCACTCCTATGGCCACTAGCACTAGAATAGATAGTGATCATGAAGGTAAATCAATTAATCTTAAACTTTATAGGAGTATGATTGGTAGCCTACTATATCTAACCGCTAGTAGACCCGACATTTTATTTGTGGTAGGTATGTGTGCAAGATATCAATCTTGTGCCAAAGAATCACATTTAGTAGTCGTTAAGAGAATATTGAGATATATTAAAGACACCCTAAATGTAGGACTTTGGTATCCTAGGACTAGGTTATTTGAATTGCTTGGTTATACCGATTCCGATTATGCCGGGTGCAAATTGGATAGGAAAAGTACTAGTGGTGGATGTCAATTTCTTGGGTCCTCCCTGGTTAGTTGGAGTAGTAGGAAGCAACATTATGTTGTTTTATCAACCACCGAAGCCGAATATGTGGCTATGGGTGGTTGTGTAGCTCAATTACTTTGGATGAGACATACTCTTGTGGACTATGAGCTACACTACTCTAACATCAAAGTTTATTGTGATAATGTGAGTACCATCAACTTGACCAAAAATCCGGTACATCACTCTAGGACCAAGCACATTGAAGTGAAACATCACTTCATAAGAGATCATGTGGCAAGAGGGGACATTGAACTTAATTATGTAGAATCTAAGTCCAACCTTGCCGATATCTTCACCAAAGCTCTTCCCGAAGCCGAATTTTCATCATTAAGGAGAGAGCTTGATATGTGCTTTGTAGAGTAAAACTCTAGGTTTGCATGATCCTATACTTTTATAGTAGCTTTATACCTTGATGCATCTCACAAAAAAAGGCCTTAAGACACCTTGATTTTTGTATTGAAACAATTAGAACCATGTGAGATGATAGGGAAGGTGTACTTGGCTCATCATGCTTGTTATGATGCATTACTATGAGCCAATAACACACCTAGAGACATAAAAACCTTATGGACCAATCATTGGGAAGGCTTGTATTCAAGTAATGAATACATAGCTCAAAGAACATGGTTGGAAATTCCAAATAATATATATATTAAACTATGTTTATCATATTTTGAAAAACAGTTTTCAAATGGAATACAAAAGTGATACAAAGTTTGCAAAAATCTTTAGAACTTTTGTTAGGTTCCAAGTTTGTATCAATCTTGAAATCTGAAAAACATATATTTTTCAAATTATTTTTCCTTAATAAAGTATAATTTCAGAAATGTGTACGCAAAATTTCGTGATTTTTCGAGATTTCTGGAATTTCTAACGCATTTCTGAAGTTAATTTGAAAATGAAATTTCGATTTCGGGCATAGCGATCGGGTTGAAACGTCAGTTGATACACTGTATTTTCTGATAAACAACTCCATTTTATGGTATTTAGTGTATCCTTGATGTCCTACAACTATAGCTTGATAATATTGCGTATAAACAAAGGTTTAGGACTGTTTAGTGCAGTAGTTTAGGGGGAGTTTCATAAATTGTATCTTTTTCATCCCCAAATCCATTATTGGTGCAAAGTTAGGACTTAATGTTTTTAAATTTCTGTTATGCTTTACTTCAAATATTATTTACACATTATAAAGCTTATCTTGGATTAAGGGGGAGCTTTAAATTCAATTTTATACCTTAGTCCAAGATCCAACACCTTTGATTCCTTCATTTTTGAATCCTTCTCTTTTTGATGTATGTCAAAGGGGGAGAAGGGATGTTTAAGTTAGATGATTATGTGTGTATTTTTAAAAGACCTAACTTAAATGATTGTCAAACATCAAAAAGGGGGAGATTGTTGGTGCAACAATGCTCCAAGCATTTATATATTTTGATGTTTGGATAATCATCTAAGTTAGGCAATATCTTGTGATCTAATTGCGAATATGTTTTTAAGTAACAGGGAAATCCAAGGATGAAGACTTGGTAAAAGAGAAGTCCAAGTATGATCTTGGCAAGGAAAGTCCAAGGGATGGACTTAGCGGCGTAAGACCAAGCTTGTAGTCTTGACAACGTAAAGTCCAAGTGAACCTTGGCAAAGGAAGTCCAAAGTAAGGTCTTGGCAGCATAAGTCCAAGTTTGTAGTCTTGGCGGCATAAAGTCCAAGTATTTGGCAAACCCAAGACATGACGAAACCGAAGGAAGCTCCTGGAAGCAAAGCGCAAAGGATGAACAAGTCGCGGACTCGGAGGGATCCTGAAGGCGCAAGGCTTAATGAGGAGCTAGAAGGTTGAGTCTAGGTCTAGGGTATAAAATCAAGTGTGAATTACTCATACTTGATGAGTATCAGTCGACTGGTCAGGCGTTCGACTAAGTCAGGGTGAAACCCTGGCCGTGATCATCCTTGGTCATGGCGGTCGGCGATCGATGTTGCGATCGATCGGCCAATGGCGCGTGATCGGTGATCAGAAAAAAATCGCCACGAGAATGCGGTCTCGCTCATTGCTGATCGCCTTGATCACTCGGTCGATCACTCCATCACGATCATGGAGGGATCGATTGGTGATCACCTGGCCGTTGGAGATTGCGGCTACGAATCTCCGCGGAGATCGTGTTTCAGAAGCCGTTGGCGGCGATCGTGATGGTAAGCATCGATCGGTGATCCAAGGAAAAACAACCCTTCTTCTATAAAAAGGGGCCATGGGGAGCTTGGTGAAGCTAGTGCTCTTGCTCCTAACTACATCCTCGTGCTCACCAAGCTTTCCAAGTGTTTTTAGTGATTCAAAACCTCCTCTTCTCTTGTTCTTGATCATCCATCATTGTAAAGAAGAGGAGAGCATTGTAAGAAAGGTTTCTCCACCTTGGTTCATCCAAAGGAGGTTCTAGTGAAGATTGATTAGGGCTAATCCACCTTACGGATTGCCGTGGAGTAGGAGCGTCATCTCCGAACCACGTACATCGAGTGTTAGCTTTGTTTCTTGCTTTTATTTGTGTTTATATTTTGTATTGCTTCCGCTAACGTTTTTGTAGAAACGAAGAAAGACTATTCACCCCCCCTCTAGCTGTTCCAAGGGTCCTAACACCCATGCCAAGTACTCAAGACTTGGACTTTCCCATGACAATTACATTGTCATATGTTTTTGTCGAAACATCAAAACATCACTCGAGTCAAACTCGAGTCCTGGTCAATCGTGACCTGGGCCGATTGCACCAACAATCTCCCCCTTTTTGATGTTTGACAAAAACCAAACAAATCATTTGAGTTAGACCACTAACTCAAGTCTCTTACCAATTATTAAATGTTATCCCCCAAACATTCTCCCCCTTTTTGACTAACATCAAAAAGGTCTTCTCTCCAAGGAGGTCAATGTCTCATGTCCCAATGAGATCTTACAATCTCCCCCTTGGTCCAAAAATACCTAGGATACCTACCATCTTCTTAGTGATAAGTCTCATATCACTCAAGAGAGACAATCCTATACACTCTCCCAATTTCCAAATTGGGTTTCTTAAAATCCATCAATTTTCCCAATTGATAACCTTTTCCCCTTCAAGAAGAAGGAAAAACACATCCATCACTCCAAGATGGATACCTCCCCTAAAGGCTTGCTCCCCCTTGACCATTGCACCAACAATGTCCTTAAGAAGTCCCTAAGCCAATAGGAACTCTAAACCATCAAAATTAAGGTTAGAAATTCAACATTGAACTTTCCAACACCTTAACATTGATACAAACCCTAAACAACTCTCCTAATCCATATTCAATGGATTTTCACCCTTCATCATGCTTCCCAAAGCATATCCTAGGGTTAGGAGTGGCTAGGGACCTTAACCGCAGCCAAAATCGGGTTAGACAAGTTTGTTTATCCCGAAATCAGTAACAATCGATCAGTGATTGAAATCACGACTAAACTACATCGATCATTGCCACTATGATGCGATCGATAACTAAAAAATACGATTTTCAGTTATCAGAAATGAGATTTGGGAATTCATAAATAATTATACGTTTATCGAAAAATCACGAAAATTGATACGTATAATACCTATGACCAATACAATGAGTGAAAAATGTTTGAAAATTATTTTACCCATAAAATAGTGAGTTTAATACAAAACTCAAAAACCATTGAACTTTTCAATGTTTTGGCCATATTTTGTATCAACTCTATCAATGGTGATTGCTATCAAAAGATAGACTTCACCAAGGTTTTTCAAAATGATTTTAAAATGTTTTCAAAACTTTATTTTGGATCATATTCCTTGGGCTCTATGTACATGACTTGTACACATGCTCTCCCAATGATCTACATTTGGGTTAATATGAATTTGAGTTCAACTAGATGCAAAAACTATGCACTTTGAACTTAACTCATATCCTAGCATTTCACATGTATCTAGGGTGTATAAATACACATACATGTCCATTGGATGTGAGATGTGGGTTTTGGTTCATTTAATCTAGGGTTTCATGCATTTTCTAAGGCAACTCTACTTGATTCCCTTATAAATGTGACTTCAAGTCATGTCATTGTCCTTAACTCAATTTTCAATCAATTTAATGCATGAAATGATCATGGCATAAGAGATGATATAAATAAGCATAAGCTCATAATCATGATGTCATGGCATAAGATGAAAACTAAAAACACATGACATTTGAAACCTTAATCCTAAACATGAACATGACATATAAAATGATTAAAATAAACATGATGTCATGGCATGTTATATGGCAAACAAAGCATGACATATAAAATATATAGGTATAGTAATACCTAAATTTTAATATTAATTGTCATTTGATATAATTAGATATATTTTGTCATATTATCCTTAATCTCCCTAGTGTGCCAAAAACTCAAAATGACACATTAACCTCTAAATCTAAATTGTGTTAATTTAATTGATTCTTCTTAATTTCAAAAAGCGCATTGGCACATCCTAAAATCTTTTAGGATATTTATTCAAATCTATTTCCAAGGTAACCATAACCTTGAAAATATCCTAAAATGTCACCTTTACCATGGTTGAGTTAACTACCCATCCAATCAAGGTTGACACACCCTAAACCCATCTAGCGTGAATCAATCACACTCTTAGGAACCCAAAACCGATTTGAGCTCCTAGGGTTAATCAGGTATTCCTTAGGGATAACCTCCCTAGATACCTTCCTAATGACCCTCCTAGGCTTGTTAGCCTTGGTCATTGTGGTCTTACCTAGGTTGACTCTAGGGGTAACTCCCCTTGCAACCTTCTTAGTGGCCACCCTAAGTTTCCTAGAAACCCTAGCCACTAGGCACAACCTTTGGTCAACCCTAGGGATGACTTCCCTATTGACCTTGGTTTTCTTAGGTTTAGTTCCATAATCAAATGGAACATTGTGATAGGTTTCCTTGTGCTTAGGTTTGCCCTTGGATGCATTTTGATCCTTAGGTCTTAAGTGTTGACTTTGAGTTTTTGACCTAGGAGTTTGATCATTTGACCCTTTAAATAGATTTTGCATTTTTGCAAGGGTCTTTTCCATCTTTTCAAGCCTTGACCTCAAGACTTGATTTTCCTTTTCTAGTTGCCCAATTTTAGAATTTTGATTTAATCCTTGGGCATTGGACTTCCTAGGCATATGCCTAGTCCATTTAGGATTGAAACCTAGGTGTTCTCCTATTTTCTTGATAGATTCCCTAGGTAAAATATTTTTAGGGACATTAGTCCCAAATTTCTTCTTATTTCCTAAGTGGACACTCTTAGCACCTAAACAAATATGTCTATTATTTCTAGCATGCTTTTCATGTACAATAGCAAGACTATTAAAATTATTCCTAGCATGCTTCTTATCCCTAGAAATTGAAGGTGCATTAATAAATTTTACCTTAGGGTTTGCCTTGGAGGCTCCCTCTACTTGTGTTGCTCCTTCTTGCCCTTTCTTCTTCCCCCTTGGGCAATGACTCCGGTAATGCCCCTTTAAGTTGCACTTGAAGCATATGATATGCTCCTTGCTCTTTTGACTTTGGGGACCGACATCCTTGACTTTTGGTGCCGATTGAGTCTTCTTTACCTTTTTTGGGCACTTACTCTTGTAGTGCCCGGATTCCCTACACTCAAAGCAAATTATATGATTTTTGTTTAAAACCGAATTGCTTGAGTTACCTAGAGTGGTTGTAGGCCCCGGAGTGGATTCTTTATCTCTCCCGGAGGTGGATGGCTCCTCTTGAGATTGCCCCGGTGTAGAGGATGGTCTCTCCTCCTCAATCCTAGAAGTGGATGCTTCTTCCACTTCTTCCACCTTTTTTTTCTCCGATCCGGAAGTTGACTCCATCTCAAGTTCCGATTCCTCACTTTCACTTGAGGATGAACTCTCTTCTTCATCCTCCTTGTCTTCATGGATTGAATGAGACTCTTCATGGAATTTTGCCAATTTGTTCCATATCTCCTTGGCGTCTTTACAATCCTCAAGGTCACCTAGGCTACACAAGATGTCATTAGGAATTAGATCAAAAATAAGTTTGATTACCTTCTTGTTTTTATCGAATTGTCGGAGTTGCTCCTCACTCCATTTCTTCTTCTTGAGAAACCCTCCCTTTGGTCCCTTAGGATATTCAAACCCTTCCATCAAAGCGGACCACTCCTCAAGGTCTCTCATCATTAGGAAGTCCTCAATTCTCGCCTTTCATTGTCGAAATCCTTCTTGTCCATATAAGGAATACGGAATTGGGGTGTTGATGTCCCATCCCAATGGTTTTTCCATCTTCACCCTCTAGCGTCTTTTGTCTTATCTCCCGGCGTTTAGTCCGTATAAGAGCCCCAGGCTCTAATACCAATTGTAGGATATTTGACGCCGCTAGAAGGGGGGTGAATAGCGTTTGACCGTTCGTAGATGGAATTTGTTTTCGTGTTCGTGTCTACAATTTTGTTAGCGCAGCGGAAATAGAAAGATAATAATGATAACAAAATATACAACACGCAAACACAAATATTTAACGTGGTTCGGAACCGCACGGTTCCTACTCCACGGATCGAGCTCTACGAGCTCTAGTGATGCACACACACTCACTAATCACAAATACTCCTTCTCGACACAAGTCGGAGGTGGAGAAACCCCTTACAAGTAATCTTACAACAATAAGATACAAATACAAGCAATTACAATAATGAAATACAATGCAAGTAAAGAAAACTACTTTACGGTTGCCTTTGGATTGCTTGATTGCTTGGTTGCTTGAAATCACCTTGGAAACCCTGATCAGCGGTCGAGTGAGACTACACTCTGTGGCCGAATTCCCGAGCACCAGTCGACTGATCATGCAATCAGTCGACTGCTCGAGGCATCAGTCGACTGCCCACCTATGGCAGTCGACTGCTAGGCCACTTCCCGCAGTCAAACCCTAGTTGACTCGGTCCAGTCGACTGCCACATGACACCAGTCGACTGGCACACCTCAAACATGAGGTTTTAGCCCAAGTATGGTGCCCCCATACTTGCTAGACCACCCTTAGCCTAGACCTAAGCCTTCTAGCCACCTCCATCAGCCTCACGCCTCTCGGATCCCTCCAAGTCATCCATGACTTGTTCATCCATCGCGCTAGCCTTCAGGTGCTTCCATCGGCTATGTCATGCTAACGGTGTCTACACCGCCAAGGCACATTGGACTTACGCTGCCAAGACTCCGCTTGGACTTTATGCCGCCAACCATTGGACTTATGCTGCCAAGACTCCCGCTTGGACTTTACGCAGCCAATATCAAACCCCTTGGACTTCTCATGCCAAGACTCAAGCTTGAACTTTCCCTTGCCAACCCATGTTGGACTTTCCATGCCAAGTACTCAAGACTTGGACTTTACCTTGCCAAGACCCATGCTTGGACTTTCCATGCCAACTCATGTTGGACTTTCCATTGCCAAGAACCATGCTTGGACTTTACCAAATGCCAAGTGTCCCACTTGGACTTCCCATGCCAAGTACTCAAGACTTGGACTTTCCCATGACAATTACATTGTCATAAGTTTTTGTCGAAACATCAAAACATCACTCGAGTCAAACTCGAGTCCTAGTCAATCGTGACCTGGGTCGATTGCACCAACAGAGATCTCTCTCGGCGGCCTTAACCGCTGCTGTCTTGCAGGACACGTCAGTCGACCTCTTCATGACATTCGGCTCGGCTCCCAGCCGAGACACCGCTCCTGCCACCTCGGCTTTCCCTCCGAGTCATTTTCCCTTTTGTCCAAGTCATTGGTTTTTGCTGCCTTCGCCATCGAACACCTCATCGTCCCTGTCTCAACGGACAACATAATTGGCGCTGTCTGTGGGAACTAATTCTATAAACACGCCTGAGACAATGATGGAAGACCAAGGAGCAAACTCCGGTAACCACAACTCCACTGAAGGGAGTATGACCAGGAAAAGTATCATCGCCCTTGTCAAAACTACCATGGAGGATGTCTTACGTGACCTTCTTCCCCGAGGCTCTGCCCCTATACAAACATCCCCCAGCCCGATTCAGGGTCCTGTACCAACATCCATCCCTTCTACTCCGGCTCCACCGGGCGCAACTCCCATCGTCCCAATGTCGGTCGAGTCGTCCTCAATAGCATCTTCGCAAGAGCCCTCTGAGGAAGCACCCTCCTACACCCCACTAGAAAGAGATCCCAGGAAAGACAAGGCTCCGCTAATCAATACCGAGTCCCCCCTATCCCCCAATATCATAGTTGATAAAATGTCAAAATCTTTCAAGCAGATCTCTATAGGAGAGTATAGTGGTTAGGCTGACCCGGAAGAATACCTGGGGAGATTTTAAAAGGCTATCTTGATACACAACTACTCGGATGGAGCCAAATGCAAGGTTTTCTCTCTCAATCTAATAGGCTCCGCCCAAAGGTGGTTCGATCAGCTCCCTGCGGGATCTATCGATTCCTTCTAGGAGTTGTCTACCCTATTTCTCCAGCGCTTCGCTAGCATCAAAAGATACCGCCGAATTGCTCAGTATTTTATGACTATAAAGCAGAAGAGTACTGAATCCTTAAGGGACTACATACATCGGTTTAACCGAGTGGCAGTCGACGTCTTAGATGCTTCGCCCGGGACAGTGGTCAATGCTTTTTCCTAGGGTTTAATAAGGGGGGATTTCTCAAAGTCGCTAATGAAGAGACCCCCACCTCACTTCGAAGCCCTACTGGCTAGAGCCGAGGCTCACATCAATTTAGAGGAAGCTAAAAGGCGGCAGATGAGCAGCAAGGAGGAAGATCTGATCAGCCTAAGCCCCAAAAGTCGAGCCAGAAGGCCCTTCTGTCAGTACAGAATCGCCCTCCAGAGTCCCTCCTTTCTACCCTCCTCGACTGGTCAAAGACAGAGTAATTCATACCGTGCATGAGGTTTCTCAACCATTAATGCTTCCAGGTCAGCGCGACCCTTTCTGCGGCTTCCATCAAGTATATAATCACTCGACTCGGGAGTGTCATACTCTAGCAGATGAAATCGGGCAAGTTATGAGAGAGTAATAGCAAAACTTCAATGCCCCGCCCCGGTTCCCGCAAATAGATACAAGACCAGAACCGCAAAACCATGCTCGGCGAAACTCGGCTCGGCGAGCTCCGCGATCGTCACCTGAACCCCAAAGACTCGCTCAAGTTCCTCGAAGGGCTCCCTTCTCCGAGGAAGTTACGCAGTCAGCCGAAGATAACCAGCAATACGTAACTCCTCATCGCGGCACCATCAACATGATCACTGGCAAGGTCACATATGGGGATTCAAACCAAGCCAGAAAGGCTCATGGAAGACGGTTGAAGAACATGGAAGTGAACAGCAGTTGAAGACACGCCGAAGGACCTTCGATGAGTTTCGACCCCGAGGACCTGCGAGGAATTTCTGTCCCGCATGATGATGCCTTGGTGATTAGAGCCACCATCGCAAATTATAACGTGACCAAAATCTTCGTGGACACAGGTAGTTCGGTCAATATTTTATTTAAAGATGTCTTTGATTGTATGCAACTCGATCCATCACAACTCCAGCTGATGAGTACTGCTCTATTCGATTTCTTCGGGTCACGAGGTATCTCCACTCGGTTGGATTGATCTGCCTCTGTCCCTAGGAGAAGAGCCTCTGTGGTGGACTCGGATAGCCACTTTTATTGTAGTAAATGTCACCTCAACCTACAACGTCATCTTGGCAGGGCCAGCACTGCACTCCTTCGAGGCTGCCGTATCAACTTATCACCAGAAGATCAAATTCTCTGTGAATAATCAAATAGGGGAAGCTACCAGAGACCAAAAGGCAGCCCAAAAGTGTTATGTGGAGGAAGTCCGAACGGGCCCCAGGAAGAGTCGGAAGATTGAGATGGTAGAAGTCTATACCCTGCATGAAGAGCCTCTGGAGGAAGAAACTGTGCAAGTATGGCCTGGCCAACCTGAGCGAGTCATCCGAGTTACTGCAGATTTGCCAACCAAGCTGAAGCAAGGAATATCTGACTGTTTGGAAAACAAATGAGATGTCTTTACTTGGCCGGAAGAGCAGAATCAGAGTATTTCTTGGGACATAATGGAGCATCGATTGAACGTCCTTCCTGGATCTCGACCTATCAAGCAAAAGAGAAGACATTTTGGATCGGAGAAAGATCAAATCATCCGAGCCGAAGTACAGAAACTTATGCAAGCAGGATACATCCGAGAAGTGCAATTTCCTGAGTAGTTGTTCAACATTGTATTAGTGCTAAAACCAGGAGAAAAATGGAGGAGGGTATGTGTAGACTTCAGAGATCTTAATAAAGCGTGTCCTAAAGATTACTATCCCTTGTCTCGGATAGATCAATTAGTAGATTCTATGGCAAGATGTGAATTAATCTGCTTGCTAGACGCTCATCAGAGGTATCAGCAGATTCCATTAGCACGAGAAGATCAAGAGAAAATCAGCTTTGTTACGGAAGATGACACTTTTTGTTACAAGGTTATGTCATTCGGATTAAAGAACGATGACGCCACTTACCAAAGGCTAATAGACAAGGTATTTCGGTTGCAAATAGATCGAAACATCGAAGTATACGTGGATTGTATTCTCATCAAATCCACAAAAGCTGAAGACATAGTCAGGGATATGGCGGAGACATTTGGCACACTGCGTCGATATAGAATTCTGCTCAACCCTGCCAAATGTATATTCGGAGTTTGAGGAGACAAGTTTTTGGGGTACATTATGATCGAGAGGGGTATTGAAGTTAATCTCGAAAAGGCTCAAGCCTTACAGAATATGGTTTCTCCTAGAAATCTCAGAGAGGTACAAAGGTTATTGGGCAGGATAACGACACTCTCCCGCTTCATCCCTAAGTCGACTGACCGAAGTCTTCCTTTCTTCAAGGTGCTCCGCAAGTCGACTCAGTTTTCATGGGACGAGAAGTGTGAACAAGCCTTTACCGAATTAAAGTGGTATATATCTGAGTTGCCTATACTTGCTAAACCAGCGTCGAGGGAAAAGTTGCAATTGTATCTAGCCTCTTCAGAGGAGGCTGTGACATCAGTGCTGCTTCGGTAAGAGGATGGTAGGAAATTACCTATTTACTTTGTCAGTCATTTATTAAAAGTTGTCGAGAGCAGGTACACAACACTAGAAAAGCTAGCATTGACTCTGCTCATAACAGTCAGGAAGCTTCGTCCTTATTTCTTGTCTCATCCTATCACCGTCTTAACTAATAGTGGCCTTGGAAGGATCTTATCCAACCCCGAAGCATCTTCTCACCTGATCAAATGGATTAATGAATTGACCGAATACGATATCCAATATCAACCTCATATGACTCTTAAAGCACAAGTATTGGCCAATTTCTTGGCCGAGACACTAGAGGTCGAGAGAAATGAAGAATGGAAGATATATGTGGATGACTCGACAACTAAGCAAGAAAGTGGAGTAGGAGTATTATTAATATCCCCTCAAGGAGATACGATTCGGATAGCAATACAACTCAACTTCCGAGCTTCCAATAATGAAGCCGAATACGAAGCCTTATTAGTTGGAATGCGAGCAGCTCAGCATGTTGGAGCCACTTGGATTTCTTTATATTCTGACTCACAGTTGGCCGTGGAGCAAGTCAAGGGATCATTTTACACCAACAACCAAAGGCTTCAGCACTACATACAAGATTATCGCAAGCTATCCTCGGAATTTCAAGAGGTCACCCTTCATAAAATTCCTCGGATAGACAATCAAAAGGCTGACGAGCTGGCTCACATGACTAGTGCTCTCACTACTTGGATCCTCGAGGATTCAATAGCTAAGATGCAACTCATTGCTAATATAGATCAAGACCAGATAGCGCCCCAAAGCCCACCGGACTGGAGGACCCCCTTAACTGATTATCTGAAAGGGGGAATACTGGCAAATGACCGAGCCGAGGCACAGACCATCAAGAAAAGAAGTACTCGTTTTGTTTTAATTGGTGACACAATGTACAAACGAGCCTTCGCTCGACCTTTACTTAAGTGTCTCGGTCCAAAAGAGGTGGATTATGTTATAAGAGAGGTACACGAATGTTGTTGTTGAAATCATTCCGGAGGAGCATCCCTTGCTCGGAAGATCTTATTGGCCGGGTATTTTTGGCCTACTCTCCAGTAAGATGTCATCCACTGTGTACGAACATGTCTCAATTGTCAGAAGCACCAAAACTTTTCTCAACAGTCGGTCGAACTATTGAAAGCTTCAGTAATATTCTACCCTTTTGACCAATGGGGAATGAATATAGTGGGGTCGCTACCAACGGGGCCGAATCAAAAGAAATTTTTGTTGGTCACAGTGGATTATTTCTTGAAGTGGGTAGAAGCCGAGCCACTGGCCAAAATAACTGAAGATGTCGTGTTAAAATTCCTTTGGAAGAACATAGTTTGTCGATTTTGCATTCCGCGAAGGCTGGTCTCAAACAATGGGCATCAATTTCAAGGCCGCAAGATAAGAGAACGGTGTCAGTAGTTAGAAATTCAATAGGCCTTTACCTCAGTAGTCTATCCTCAAAGCAATGGACATGCTAAAATCACCAACCGAGAACTAATTCGGGGAATCAAAATCAAATTAGATCACACGGGAGGAAGTTGGGTTGAAGAGTTACCCAGTATCTTATGAGCATACAGAACTACTCCTAAAGACAGTACGGGTCTCACCCATTTTCATCTCATTTACGGCACTGAGGTACTCGTCCCCATAGAAATCGGCATGGGATCACCTTGAGTTTCTGCTTATACTACAGGTAACGACAGCAATGACGAAAAAAGGTTAACTAAACTAGACTTAGTAACGGAGACTCAGGATGAAGCGGCTAGCCGAATGAGTGCCTTCCGGAGAAAAATCGCCCAAGCTTACAACAAAAGAGTAGTGCCTTGCTCCTTTCAGCTCGGCGATTTTGTGTGGAAGAAAATCTAGCCCGCGGGGGAAGTTCGTAAATTGGCACTCCGGTGGGAAGGCCCATACAAAGTCATTAAGAAGCTCAGCTCTGACGCTTATTATCTTCAAGATAGCAAAGGAAAGGAACTGACTCGACCATGAAATGCTTTTCATTTGCGGCCCTATCATGTCTAAAAGAGCCTAGCAATTTGTAATGAAGTTTCTCCCTAATGAAAGCTCTTTTTCATCCAGGTTGGTTTTCCTATAATCCACTCATTTGGATCTTCTCTTGAATATCGCCTATTACGGCTGGTTCCAAGTATTTATTATTCGACTTTCCTTAGATATCATCTATCACAACTGGTTCCAAGTATTTCCCATTCGACCTTCCTTGGATATTGTCTATCACGGATGGTTCCAAGTATTTATTATTCGACTTTCCTTGGATATCGCCTATCACGGCTGGTTCCAAGTATTTCTCATTCGGCCTTCCTTGGATATCGCCTATCACGGCTGGTTCTAAGTATTTATTATTCGACTTTCCTTGGATATCGCCTATCATGGCTAGTTCCAAGTATTTCTCATTCGACCTTCCTTGGATATCGCCTATCACGGCTGGTTCCAAGTATTTTCCATTCGACTTTCCTTGGATATCGCCTATCACGGCTGGTTCTAAGTATTTATTATTCGACTTTCCTTGGATATCGCCTATCATGGCTGGTTCCAAGTATTTCTCATTCGGCTCATCCTCGGATCATGCCTGGCTCCATGTATTTGTATCACAACTCCTTGAGATATCACTTATTACATCTCAGCCAAGTATCCTATCATCAGGCATAGCGAAGGTACTATAGAGTTGTTGATTATTGTTAATTATGGCAGTAGTCAATTAGTTGCGTTAAATTCTTACGAGGCCGAGAGATAACACTTAGTTCAAAAAACTTATATTAAGATAAAAGATATTACAAGTTTATAAATGCTGCGTACGACTACAAAATTCTACTGCTAGACTAGAAATTAAAGATTAAGTTATTTGGGGAGACCACTAAGCACCGAATTTGGGGTCTCATCGATGAGACGCTACATATCTAGGAACTTAGTCGAAGCCTCTTCGGGTATGTATCCAGCTTCCTTGACATGCCGGATAGCCCCTTCGTAACCTATCTCTAGGAGGTCGACAGTGCAACTTCCCAGGATGTCAGGAAACTCTTCTAAGGTGAGGAAGGTCCTTTTACGCTTCTCCCAGCGATCCTCCTCGCCCGAGCGGTACGAGACTAGTTCAACCTCAGCCTTCTCGGCTTGGTCTGCTAGCTCGTCCCGTCGTTTTAGCCTCGAACTCTGCCTGAGTCGCTCTAATTTGCTCAACTTGCAGTAGTCTAGCCTCAGCTTCTTCGGCGCGGGCTCTGAGTTCGTCCGCCTGGCAGCCTTAACCTGTAACTCCTCCGCTTGGACCCTTAGGTGCTCCAGCTCCTACGCCTGGTTCCTAAGGTCGTCCTCATAGCGAAGGGCCTTAGACCGGAACACGACAGCCTCGGACTGAGCTAGTCCGAGCTCCGTTTCCTTGCCTCAGAGTTAGGTCGAAAGAGCCTCTACCTAGGCCCACATCCCCTGAAAGGTGGTTGTTGGGGGGGGGGGGGGGGCAGCGAGAACATTAATTCTAAGTGATAGCCCTAAAACTACAAGGAAAGAAGTCGAGTTAGTAAAAGGGTAGTCGAAATAGTAAAACCTAAAAAATGCTTACCTTGGCTAGGTGGGTGTTCATCTCGTCGCTCAGCGCCGGGATGGATTTCCCCTTAGCGGATTCCCCGACTGCATCCCAGATTTATCGGAGGAAGCCCCGAGCAGGTCGCTCCTATCTCTCCCTCGAATGTCTAGAGACCTCGGGGAGGGGACTTGGACTACGTGGTCGTGAGGATGATGGCTTAGCCGGGGGGAAAGGAGCCTCCAGGTACTCTTCCAAGGGGGGCGTCGGGATATCAGGACCCGCATCACTCGACCCCTCGTCGCTCGGCCCAGTCGAGTCGCGAAGACTTGGACTGGGAGAGGATAGCCGAGAAGGGCTCCTTTCCACGGAGGAGAGCACCGCGCGACTCCTTTTACGCTGTCGTCGCTGCTCCTCCGACTCCTCGGAACTTATCACCTCGACCACTATGGAGGGTCGAGGTTGGGGGGGGGAGGGGAGGGTGTGTCGGAGCCAGCCTCCTCGGGTGTCTCAATCGGAGCGTCTGCTGGAAGGATTGCCTGTACCCTTTTTCACTTCATTCTTTTGTTGATTGAGGCGCGAAACATGACTTTAGTTGTCATAGATAAGGAAAGAAGTTAGTAGTTAAAAATAAAATAAAAAGTAAAATAAGGTAAGATTTTTTTTTTACCTAATGAGCCGCTCAGCTCGACCTCTATTGGACTTATACCAAAATGATATAGAAGTCCCTCCTTCAGCAAGACGTTGACGTCAAAGTTTAAGCCGGCGAGGACTCTGAAAATCTCTCGATAAACGGGAGATTTTTTGAAGCTATGGATAGAGAAAGAAGGTGGCAGCTTGAGATGCCACCCGGTCTGCCAAGAGAAGGGAGATTCATGTCTTACAAATAAGTACCGGGTTTTCCAGTGCTTGTGTGAAGTGATGAGCTTCGACAAGAATTTCACTTTTTGCCGAGCCAAGAAAAAGAAGACTCCCATTTCTTTCTTTTTTTGAATGAAGCAGGAGTGAAGAGCTGGGGCCGAAAGGGGGAGGTGATAGAAAAGGAAAATAATAATGAAGTCGTTAATGAGGCTAAAGGCGTTAGGGGGAAATTGGTTCAAGGGGATAAGAAAATAGGTTGACAACTTGGCAAAGAAAGGGTGAAGGGGAAAATGAAGGCCAACTGTCAACTGGTCAAGGAAGAAAGTAGTAAACTCGGGGGGAGGCTCATGAGGTCGTTGTTCGCATTGGGGAGATCTAAGCCTATAGGTGTTGGAGATGTGGAAAACAACCCTAACCTCGGTGCGAACCTCAGAGGTGATGAAATTACAGGCCCTAAGATACCAGATATCGGTAGAGGAGGCCATTGAGAAAAAAGAGAGCGAAGGACAGAGAATTTACAAAGGAAGTATCGCCGGGGAAGGAGAAGGGAGGAATCGCCGGGGAAGAAAGGTCTGAGGAGGCGTCGCGTGCGAAATGGCGAGACCTAAGTTTCGAAAGACACTTATAGACAAGCCACGTCGATTCATCTCTCGAGGACCTTTCCTCGGGATCCTATAGACACGTGGCATTGCGAGAGAAACCCTAGGGAAGTGAGACAATCATATCATATCCTCATATTAATAGGTATTAATGGGTCATCTCCAAAAGAGAGATCTCCTCCGTTCCCAAGGGGCACATCCGTGGCGCCACCTCCCATACCTCGTTAAGTTGAAAAAGGGAAATCATGACACAATAAGATCCGTCCAGTCAGTCAGGCTACGTCTATCCTTTGACTAGACTTGAGGGGGGATGCCTATGATACCGGAAAAACTAACTTATGACTTGACATATAACAAACAACAACCAGTATCGCAACTCATTGCATCACTATTCCAGGGAAGGAAGGAAATCTGGCAATCAGGTACATTCGAGCCGTATCATCGACCGAATTATATTTCAAACGCCCCGTGTCTCAGCCAGTACTCTTCAGCTTGGTCATATTGTATTCCAAACGCCCCACGTCTCGGACAACACTCTTCAGATCGACCATATTATATTCCAGATGTCCTGCGTCTCGGCTATTATCTCGCATCTCGGCAGTCGCACACTATTTTGGATGTGTGACTTCCCAACAGATGATCTATCTTATTTAGTCAGATGACGTGGCGGGTATACCTATTCATATGGTTCACAAGACAATCTTTGTCAGCATTTCTCTCCGACCAGAGAACAGATGCCCATACTGGCTTCCAAAGGCATGTCTACCACATTAATGAGGAGTTGTCTTCCATCAACCACACGATGAATATTAATTACAGCTCACGCGCCTGCGACATTTATGAGGGTAATGACCCCTATTACTTCTTAGAGCAGACCTGAACACATTATGAAGGCATACCATCCATACCGACCGTACTGTTTGACAGGAGGATTCTTTTCTATATATAACCCTCTTAGAGGAGAAGAAAAGAAGTTCGCGCATTCTCAACTAATTCTCTCCACTATTTTTACTCTTTTCTTACTAATTCTTGCCTTGAGCATCGGAGGGACCTTGTCGAGATCTCTCTCGACACCCTTAACCGCTGCTTTCTTACTGGACACGTCAGTCGGCCGCTTCACGCCATTCGCCTCGGCTCCCAACTGAGACATCGCTCCTGCCACCTCGACTTTCCCTCCGAGTCATTTTCCCTTCCGTCCGAGTCATTGGCTTTTGCCGTCTTCGTCATCGGACACTTCGTCATCTACACTCACATCTACGGAAAAATCAAATACTAAGTACTACTATTACATTTTGATCTTCGAGTTATTCTAATGACAATTAATGAAGACGTACGATAATATTTAATTTCTAGATTCAAGTGCATGCGGTTACAATTTTATTCTGTTTCAACATTTAATTATCTGTTGTATTGCGTCTATTATTATAGATATATATGTGATAAAATCTCATATTGAATTATTTGAATCTTTATCCATATATTCCATAAGAATTTAGTTGATATATTAAGAATGATGATCGATATTGTATTTATAAAGATGGGTCTGCTAATAGAGTCCCTCTTAATTTTCAAATTTGATTTTAGAAAAATTGATCTCTCTATTTTGTTATAAAATTTAAAAATTAAGCTCTATAAAATATTAAAAATAAATAAATCTTGAACGAGAATCCCAACAGTCCTTTCTGAGCCTGCAGGCATCCGCCGGTCGATTTTGACTCACTGCAGTGCACATATTAAAACGGGGGAAACGAAAAAGACAAAAGAAAGGCAATTATTAGGCTGAGCCTGA
Organism: Wurfbainia villosa; assembly: GCA_025175895.1. Taxonomy (NCBI): domain Eukaryota; kingdom Viridiplantae; phylum Streptophyta; class Magnoliopsida; order Zingiberales; family Zingiberaceae; genus Wurfbainia; species Wurfbainia villosa. The sequence goes on along the minus strand of CM045998.1, from coordinate 12,468,242 downwards.
AACCAGTACTGCTTCATCCATATTTTGCAGAATTAACAAATTCTGAGCTCCATCGCCGACTAAAAAAAATAGGATTTTAAAAATAAAATTTAAATCTATTTATAAAATTTATAAATTAGACACGGATTTACAATGGAATTACTAATCTACTTCACTTAAATAAAATATATCATATATAAAAAATTTAAGACAAAATTTAAAACGAATTAAAAACAAATTTATAAAATAATTTTTTATAAATAAAAATAAATACCGATTAGAAACAAAATTTGATACAAAATTATATTTGTTACAAAATCTATTTAAAATAAATATAAACAAAAAAGACTATGTTTATACTTTATATAAATTAAAAAGAAATTTATTAAATAAATATACATTTATTAATTTTGAATAAACTAAAATTTTATTCTCTATTTTTTAATATATTTTTTCTTTTTCTTTTGAGAAATAACAACTCACACATTGTATGGCTAAATTTTTTTCGAAGTTTTTTGAAAGTTTATGGAAATAAAATAAATAAGCTTCGATAAAATCGGTTTATCGATTGGAGTTAATCGATTTAATTAAATATCAACACGCTAGGTCTAAGTCTTATTTTTCCTTTCCCGTCTCTTCTCCTCCCGATCCTATCTTCGTCGCCGCTTCTTTTTCTTCTCTCGGTGCACTGTCTCCACCGACGTTTCCACCCCGACTACACTGCCGCATGCCGCGACGTTGAGGCTGCCGCCCATGTGCACTTGTCACATGTGTTGTGTCGCTGTTGTCGATCGCACGCGGCTGCCATGTGCCACAGCTCTGCCTCCTTCCCTTCCTTCACCCATGTCGGCTGCCGCCATAATCACCCGTGCGACTCTCTCGATCGTCGTCATCCAATGAGGAGCGCCACCCCCTCCCTGCTTCCTTTGTGCTCCTTCGCCACAACTCACCTTCCTCCCTCACTATATGTTGATGCAAATTAGCCATTCATGCTCTACAGCAAAAGGCTATCAATTAATCTTGGACAGATGAATGTCAGATAATATCAAGCACATACTAAGACTAAGTTCAATGAATATCACTTGAGGTAAAGTCTTTAAAATTTTCAAATACTGCATGTATAAATCCCACATCACTTCTCAGCCCTTTCGGATTCATTTTGGATTATATCTCACGCTTGTTCTCAACAAGTCTCTTAAGATTTCTATTGAATTTTGTTTTGTACGATTTTAGAATTTGAAGCTGAGTACCCTAAATTAAAGTTTGTTTTGTTATACAAACCCTTGGGTTTTGAGGGCACTCAATTTAAATGGCTGGGATATAGCCACAAGCAGTTGCTAACATACTCATAGATGCCTAGAAAAGAATGGAGAGAGTAAATCAGAAAAGTGTCATTTCCATGATAATGGAAGATGAATTTGTAATCATGCAGTGAGATATTTTAGGCACTAAGTTTTGGTTTGTCCCACATTTTGTAATATATTTTCAAGCTCGAAGGCTATATCTTCATGGGTTGCAACTTATTATGATTGATACAAATTCTTGAAATTTGTTGGTGTCTCTCTTAGATAATTTAGTTGGCCAAGTCCTAGTTGATTGGTATTCAAAAGTTGCAACACAAGTTTACAACTATTCTCTTTGGCGCAAACCATATTACAAAAATTGTCATTTTGTGGAATGGCAAGTTCATTTTTTTTTTCTTCAGCTCATTGCATAAATCAAACAGGCATCCCCGAGGACTGATTTGATATTCTATCTTTTGGCTAATATACATATCTTACTCAATGCTTCAACTTTCAGTTCGGGCTTCGAAGGTTTTACTCCATAAAAGAGAAATAAAAACATGAGCATCCTATATTGACTGTGTTGATTATGCACGGATGATACAAATAAAAAAAATACCTAAAAATAGCTAGCATAATTGATATTATTTAGTACTATCAATTAATTTCATACTTTGTAAATGTGATTATCTATGTAGTATAATACTAACTTATGGTCCACGGTTCTCTTCCTTTCTTTTTCTATTGTTGCCTTCTCCCTAATACCTTGACTTCTTTTTGTTTGAAATATCGATTGTTTGAGATGTCAACTTGTTGTTTGTTTGTTATTGATTTAGGATGCATGGCTAGATAGTGTTGTAGTTGATACCGAGTTGGGTAAAAAGTTTAAGCCAAAGCATCTACGAGGAGGCATACGATGATCTATCTTCAAATGATGTTGGAAAAATAAAAAGGAGAATAGCAAATGCACTTCAACTTGGAGAAATAGTAAGTCTTTATTAAAATACTTCCTATATTTGGTTTTATTTTATTGAAGTTCACTGTGATAAATAAGTTGTAAACCTACTGATAGCTTTTCTTTCCAAATCTTAAGTTATATGTAACTGAGCATTCTCATTCTTTTTTTTTTTTTTTTTGAGTTGTTTGGACTCTATATATTAAATGTGCATGCAAAGTTTAGTTGTCATTTTGAATGATCAATCTATGTTAGCAAGAAGTCCAGAAGGTAAACTCTGTCATGTTGTTGACTCACCTATGTTGTTAATTACAGTTAATATATAATTTCTTATATACTAGTAGCTTATGCAATCTGGATTATAACTTGGTTTATATTTAATGCCTTAATTAAAGTCTCACTCTCTCATTTACTTTTTAGTTCTCTTTTGTTAAATATTTTGTACTAATTAATTCATTTTTGATATTATTTATAATCATTTATTGTTTATTGGATTTGATGCAGTTGAGATATAAATAGGAGGATTTTACAGATAGAGATATATAAAAGCTATGGAGAAGTAGGCAAAGAGAAGAAAATTTCAAGGAGATGATTCATAAAATAATTTAAGAGGTGGAATAGAGAAATCATTTATATACAAGATGAATTGATTCCCATGAGCGATATGATAGATAAAATAAAGATTAAATTATTTGTGGTGAGATGTAAAAATTGTATGCTATTTTTTATTTAGAAATTAGTTGTTTTAAATATTTTTAATTTATTTGAAATTTATTATTGTTTCTTGAAAAATATTGTGTATATGGGAAATATAAAAAATGGAATATAATAAAATTTTGGTGATATATATAAAAATAAAATTATATATGAATTAATAAATAGAAATGTAGATAGATTTATAAATAGATTAAAATTATATTTGATACGTTATTTGAAACAGATCATTAAAGAATTTAAAATAAAATTAGAGATAAAATTTGTATTTAAAAATAATTTTATTTGGTCAATTTAAAAATGGATTTATAAACATATTTTAATTCGTTTTTGAAATTAGAGACGAAATATTTTAGTCTCAAAATTAGCTACGGAGCTTTTACTAATGAATTTTTGAGATGGAATATTCCGTTTCAAATTATCTTTAGAAATAGAAAATTAATTTTCAAAGATAAATTTTTCCGTCTCTAAAGAAATATTTTCTTGTAGTGTGCTACCGTTTGAGTTTAATTATTTATTGATTTATTTTTAATTATTGAATAAATATAAAGCTATGATTAATTAAATAATTAGGAGCGGCAATTAAAGTTTTTCTGAACTTGCACTTCGATCGATTCTTGAATATAATGACTGATCCATCGAAGAGAAATTAAGGAGTAAGACCATTGTTTGTAGGATAATTTTGAAAACTACATCTATAAAGATATATATTGATAAACTGGAGTCTTGATATTTGTATCATTTGAGAATAGTGATCGAAGTAAATATTTCCACTATTTATTATACCTATTTAAAGTCAGATTTAACTTCATGTGTGAAATATGCACTATTTATTAGTAAAGAGAATAACATCGTAACATATGATTCATACCACATATGCTAAGACGACAATAAGGATAGTAGAAGAATGAATTCTTACTTCTCTACTATGTGAACTCTTTGAGATTATATGTTAATCTCAGCATTTATTCTTTGTGACTATCTAGCTATCTACTTGAAGTTTTAATCAGGGTCTACTACTTTAGCATGTAAATCTATTGACTATAGATGATTCGGTCTATGAAACATGATTAAAAAAACGACTGATTAAAATGAATGAATTCAAGCTAAAAAATAATATTAAATAGATTTATATTTTTTGATAATTATTTACTGATCGATTCATTTTTGTTGTGTATAGAAATGATTATGAATATTAAGAATATGAAATATGCTCTCGACCTAATAGTCATTATAAGAGATCAGAGATGTTCATATTGATGTAAAGGAAGATTATTTAATCTAGATAAATAGTAAGACATGAATGTATCCAAAAAAATGATTGTGTACCATCTGGAGAACGACTATGTGCCACCTGGAAGAATGACTATGTGTCATTTAGAGAATGATTATGTATTATTTGAAGAGCGGCTAAGTTAAGTGTAATAAATTTTTTTTAGCAATGATCGTTCTATGAGTAGCTATGTAAGGTGTAATAATTTTTTTAGTATTTGATTGCTCAGTGTACTTGCTGTTACATGAACCATTTTTCTAAATACAAATTGATTGTTCTATTGGTGTATGCTATCATTAATCTCTTAGTCTTTGTGACTATTGATCTCTGTTCTATTAATCTTTTGGAACTATGAACTCTGGTTCTATTATACTCTCATCAGTGACCGGTAACCTCTATATGGTCTTTGTGAATACCTTTATGGCTTAACTTGGACTAGTGGAAGATCCAAGTATAGTTGACACACGTTGTCATAAGTGGCAATATGGTGTGGCAAAGTGTGCAAGGTGTTGCCATACATCCTTATAAAAGGATGTGCGTCCAATTGTTGGGATGTTTTTTTTTTGTGCGCTGTGAGCAACGCCAAAAGACTGTCAGAGAAGAGACTGTGAGTGCACAATTCTGTCGGAGAGAATAAGAGATTGGCGAACATCAAAGTGCAGTTGGAACTTGGTTTGTGGAAGAGTAAAGATCTTTTGATTTTCATCGTGATCATTCCTTGGACGGCGAACATCTTCCTCCGATCACCGGTGATATTCCGACAAAAACATTGTAAGATATTTGTGTTTACAGTTCTTCTAAATGTATGCATTTCAGTTTAGATCTCATAAAATCAACAGATGCCGGTGGAGAAGACGAGACGCATGGTCCGATCTCTGATGATCGCTGTGCCTCAGCACTGTCAGCGAGCCGATCGACACTTTGTTGATTGTTGTTGCGGCCTACACAGTAATAAATCGAGAGTGACCAGCCTCAACGTACATGGACTTATTTTAAAAATATTGAGCCTTAAAAATTTTTGGGTTCGTAGTTCAATTGATAAGTCTATAATTACTCCTCGATCTCTAACTCTTTATTACCTTTTTCATAAGATTTTGTTATTTTCTCCCTCTAAACCTCACCCTTTCTTAATTATTCGATGACAAAGGCTAATATAAAAAAGCAAAGCATGGCAAATAATTCCTTTCTTAATTTAACTAGTTAGTTATTTTGCCGCCTTGTTTTTCTTCCTCCAAAAAAACTTCCCCTCGGTGTAAATATACAGAATGATCACACTCATCCCGCCCATCACCTCCAACGGTATCAGCGAGATCATGAGCTCCGCGTCGGTGACCGCTCCGGTGGTGTACACGCCAGGATGATCACCAGATTGACGTACATGATGAGAACCGGCCAGCGAGGGTGCCTCGCCTTCCGGCTCCGGAACAGCGGCTGCGCCAGCAGGAACAGAACCAGCACCGAGGAACACGTCAGGGACAGCGAGTTCAGCCACGCGAACCCGAGGTAGCAGTTCCGGTACTTGGACCGCAGGATGGGATCCCCTGCCCGGTGCGGCTCCATGCCGTCGTCGCCACCGTTTTCTCCTCCGAGAGGAGCGGGGGCAAACGACGAGGCGATTCTGGCGCTGCGCTGGGGGGCCGCTGGCGGCGCCGACAAGTCGTCCTGCCAGAAGCCGCCGGGAGGGTTTAGGCCTGCTTGGTACGCCATTTGCAGGAAGAGGGTGGCGAGGACCATGAGCAGGCCGCGCATCTCCTTGCTGTACTGCTCGGTGATGAAGCCGGACGACTGGGTGCTACCCCGTTCGTGCTCCTGCTGCTTGATCTCTTCATCTTCCACTACGATCTCAACTCTGTTCTCTTCTTCTGATGCCGGTGGCGGCGGTAGCGGTGGCAGTTGATCCAGTTGACGAACGACGACTTCCACAGCCGACGGCGATGTCTTGCTCAGGACGACCGACGTACATCCCAACAGGAACGTCATGCTCTGCAATAACCCACAAATTAGCTAGTGTTCGACGCGCGATGATCCAAAAGAGAAAGCATAGGGGAAGCACCTGAATCTGCTCATCGCGATCGAAGAACGGAATAGGTTCCGTCGCCGTCTGGCCATCATGGAAGACGAGAGTCACGGAGTTTGTCGTCGACATGCATGCAAATATTCTAAAACCTAAAGCTCCCCTATGTTTTGCCGATTCAGGTTAAAAATTAAACCCTACAAATGCACTATTTATAGAATTTGAAAGCTCGATCAAACAGGACAATTTTTGGTTGGTTTCATTCAATTCATCTATTGTTTGTCTAGTTCACACCGATTGGTTTGTCCAATTCATCGTTCATCTTATTTGGTTTGCTCGTCTTGGCTTTTCAATTCACTTGGCGTACGTATCTGAGAATTGAATAGGTGCTAGACGACTGCTAGAAGAAAATATATCTCTTTTGTAAAGATTGAAATTGTTAATCTATTGATTTTCACTAATCTATCCTACGATCATTATAAAGAAGGTAAATCATGAAAAATTTTATAAGTCTTGACGTACATATAATGATCAAGATATATAAAAATTATCTGAATCTAAAAAAATTTTTAGACCTCATTTAAAATCGATTTATATCATTTTTATAAGTATTATCTTAATCATTACTTCACTTTAGTGGGGACGAAAAAATACATCTCTTGATTGGTAACAATAAATTTTGAATTTAGCTTTGTCAAAGAATATCTACTGCTGCATGCCTAACTACTAAAAGACGACTTACTAGTCATGGCAAATATAAATGTACAAGCTAGCTAGCATTGTGCACGCGCGTGGTGATAAATTTCCATGACTCATTTATAAATTATTTTCAAAATAATTCTTTTATATATATACATATATTTTTTTTTTTGATCATTTTTTTTATTCTGATATTATTTGATAAAGTAAAGTTGAAAGTCGAGAGTTGGGAAAATGTTTTTTTTTTCCAATAAGGATGCGAAAAGTTATTTGGTTTTATGAACTAGAAAATTTTATTTTTCACGCGGTGAGTTTACAAATTAATTAACAATAAATAGATTTATCATTCTACACAAATATGATAAAAACAACCGATATATATATATATATATATATATATATATATATATATATATATATATATATATATATATATATATATATATATATATATATATATATATATATATATATATATATATATATATATCTGGCGTTGATTTTCTACGCTCGCTCTCGGCGACAGCGTCACGCGCCGCCGCTCGTCGACCATCGCCGCGTCGGGCCGACCAACGCGATCGGCGCCACTCGCCGGCGATCCGGCGAGAGTTTATCGGGCGGTTGAATCCAATCACTAAAATCGTTATGTTATTTTCTTTCTGTTATTTTCCAGAGTCTTTGTAATATCATTTCCAGAGTTTGTGTAATATCCTTATGTCCCTGCAATTAATATTATATCATGTTTCTTTAAGTTGTTCTTCATAGTCATTGTTCTCTTCTCCAAGAGATGACTCTGCTAAACTGCCTGTAAGACCTGTGCTGGTAGGAGAGTATCCTAGATACCGGGGCTTGGTAGAAGATTTAGAGAGGTGAGGCTCACGAAGAAAACCTAAAAAAAAAAAAAAAAAAAAAAAAACTAACTTAAAAATATTGGTATCAGAGCCTTCGAACCTAGGTATGAATGAACAGATTGAACTTCGAAAATACCTACTACGAAGAAGCTTTGGAATACGCACAAGCTTATACAAAAACCCGTGAAGACGGATATAACAAAGTAGTACCAGGAAAGGCAAATCAAATCCAAATACAACAAAATAATACAATAATAGCACTGTTAACCTCATTACATCATAGGATCACAATACTAGAAACAAAAATCCTTAATATTGAAAGAAATACAGTGGAAGTAGGAAACATAAGAAATTGGAACCAATCCATCGAAACTCTCAGTAAAGATTTAGGAAAACTCTCTACAGGAGGGATAATGAGAAGGAGACCCTCTACATATTCATTTATAACATACCAAGAGAAAAAATGAATAGAACAGCCGCTAATATATTTTCTGGAACCTCCAGGACAATTGGAGGACGAAGATCTTTATCAGAACCTCCATCGAGCCTATCTTGGCTGGATAACCTACAAAACAACACAACAAATCAACATAGGATAGAAGAAATTATAGATATCGATCGAACAATAGAAACATTTTCTAATGAACAATTAAACATTCTCAATCCCAGAAGATTATATGGACGCAATTTGCTGTCTTTTACAAACTCTGTCTATAGACACCATAGAGTGGAAGCCTTACATTTACCTGACGGAGGGGAGGAAAGGCTTACCCTTATGACAGAAGAAGCAGGGAGACAATTACTACACAAACAACACAACTACATACATTTAGGACTAATAGTCTTTGGAATTAGAGGACTAACCAAGATGAAAATAGGAGCAAAAGTACTGTTAGTATTGTATGATTCCAGATTTTCAGATGACAAAGAAAAATCTATTATTGGGTTAATAGAAGTAGATATGAACAACAACAGTGGAATTACCTACATATGTCCAAATTTCAACATGACAATAAAAGACTTCGTTAAATACATTAAAATAATAGCCCAAGGAAAAGATTATGGGAACTTTCAAGGCAAAAATATACAGTTAGACATAGTATTTTTTGGAAAAACAATGAACTATATGAACAACCATTTCAAAATCCAGATAAATGGAATGATAGAAGCTCTTAGCTCAAGGGGGACAAACTTCTTAAAACCAAGAGAATATAGTTCGGAAGAATTGGCTAGTTTAGAATGGAATCTTAAACTAGAAGAAGAAACCCCAATAACAAAACCAACACAATCTATAATGTACAAAAACAGACGTGGAGAACTAAGTATCAGGTTTTCAGGTTACCTAACAAATACAGAAGATGGCGAAGAAGAACCTGAACTTGAAACAAACCTAATGAACAGAGAAGTAAACTACTCCGAAGTACTTATGACATTAGGCAGAAAACATTTGAATGAAATAAAAAAAAGAAAGGAAACAAACCTAATGAATAGAGAGACTAGAGGTATATTTGACAATCTAGGAGGATACGTATACCAACCAAGCAATAAAAACAACATGACCATTAAAGAAATAAAACAGTTAGAACTACAGGAAAAAAATAAAGGCATACTGAAATCGAATGAAGTATTAGCACTAGATGAAGATGGAAACATCTTAGTCTTAGAAGAATCGGCACACGAATACATGAATTATATGAACACAGAATCAACAGCTACATCTAGGATCCATACATATCCAGAAAGTACGATGGGTACTTTAGATTATGGACAAGGACATCCCCCTAGGAGAGCAGCTCCTCCTTATACTAATAACAATCCACTCCTAAGAACATTAGGGAGAAGAAGGCCAACAGAACAGACCTTTTTCGGAATAGGATCAGTACTACTAAATATCACTGAATGTGATCCACAACTATATGATACCTATCTAGAATAATGGATGGTATCAGTACAAAGAGACTATTTAGAAAAACATGAACTTGACATAGAATCTGGAGAGGCTATGCTAAGAATAGGAGAAAACTACCTGGGAGAAACAGCGAGATCATCCTGGGAGGCATATAAGAAGAAATTCCCAGAAGAAGTCGTAAAATTAGCAAGTAGAGGCAACAACATACTAAATTTCTATTATGCAATCCACAGAATTCTTACAGCAAGGGACGCTAATACAGGTTTAGATATCAGACAAAAGGAAGCTATGAGAGACCTAGAACAAATCCAACTCTTTGACTGTTCTATGATAAAAAAATTTTGTAATGACTTCCTACACCTAGCATCCATCTCCGGAAATTATTATAGTACAGATGTAGGAGAAAGACTATTTAGCAAATTACCAGGAGAATTAGGGAAATAAATACACAAATCATGGACAGAAATGCAAGTACCGGAAGAATACAACAACATAGGTGTTAGAATACAGCACATAATAAACAAACTTAAGGAAAAATGTACTTACATTCAGATACAAAAACAGCTTAAGAACCAACAATACGAATTCTGTAAACAAATCTACACTCCACAGCAATATGGAAACAATCCACAAAGAGAGAGAATAAATCCAAAACCAAAGAGGAAACCTAAACAAACATATTATCTAAGAAGGAGTAAGGCCAGAAAACCATATCTAAACAAAGAAAAACATGTCAGAAAATTTAACCCAAAGAAAACATACTCAAATCTAATAACTTGCTATGCCTGTAACCAGCAAGGGCACCTGTCATCAGCATGCCCAAATAGGAAAAACCTATTTACAAGAGAAGCTGCCCTAGTAGCATGCACAAACGAAGACTTAGTAGAAGTACAGACAGACGTATCAGACACATCCTCAATATACTCAGTAGTGACAGTAGCTGACCTAGAAGAAATCCCGCAGACAACAGATTATTCCTTAGTAAATTCGTTTTTAGAAGCAGATCAAACTAGACAAAATTTTAGCCAAACAAACCATGAAACAGACGAAACAGAATGGGATCAATTACAAAAATTTGAAAACAACTACATGTTTAGACAAACTCCAGTTCAATCAACGTGTACACACATTTGGGATCTAAGATCTGGAGCAGACCATATACCATGCTCAGTCTGTGGCTATTTTCCCTCATTAGATAAAAGAGGAACTTGTAGAATCTGTAGACAGCAGTTGTGTAACTACTGTCTATTTGAACAACACCACATAAGTATACCTGAACCATCTACAAGACAAGGCACATTAAAGACTACCCTACTAGAGACCAGAATATCAGTGTTAGAAACTAGGATAAATATCTTAGAAAATGAAATAGAATTACTCAGACAAAATCTACAACAACGAGACTTTGAAGGATTTGAGGAAGAGCAAACGAATGTAGTAGCCCAACCAACAGAAACCAATATGGTTTTTGTAAAAACACCAAGCATGTGCAATACTGGAAGGTCAGTTGACTTGAGAATACAGTGTATCCTAAACATACAGGGACATGAAATAAAGATCCAAGCCTTGTTAGACATAGGAGCAACAAGTTCAACATTAGACCTTAAGACAATACAAAATATACTTCCTAAAGAAGTAATAAAATATACCTCGGAACCAATGGTCAGCACACAATTTGACGGACAACACTTGGCCTGCCACACCTTTATAAAAAATGGCCACATTAAGATTTACAATAACTGTGGCCAATATAGCAATGTTATATCCATACCGCATATCTGGGTAAGACCTTTGAATCACCCAGACCTACAGCTTATCTTAGGACTCCAATTCCTTCTAGTAAAGATGAGCTCTATTTCATCACGGACTATGTATTCCTCCTTTCCAATCCTATAATTTCTCCCGTCCTATCAGAATACTCAGCTTCTTTCAGGGCTCCAGAAAGAAGATGTGAATGTCCTGAAAATGACAAACAAAAATGTAATTGTAAAAACCAACCAACAAACAATTATCTAAGTAGTCAAGACACCGATAATGAACTTGAAATATACAGCGAATTGGAATTAGACTCAGAGATAGAAGAACCCCAGTTGGTCAATACAACATACATACTAAAACAAATTAACACTTTTGATGACCTAGACACAATAGTATCTAAATTAGAGAAAATCGAAATCATAGGAGACAACCCTACAAAGTACTGGGACAAAAATAAAATACTATGCAAATTAAGTATAATCAACCCAGACATAACTATTAAAGCACAAGAACTAAAATATACAAATTGGGAGACAGAAGAATGCAGACTACATATAAAACAAATGTTAAAGATGAACATCATAAGAAGATCCACCTCGAGACATAGAAGTCCAGCTTTTATAGTAAACAAAAGTTCAGAACAAAAACGGGGACAATCTAGAATGGTATTTAATTACAAGAGACTAAATGATAATTGCCATGACGATGGATATAAGATCCCAGACAAAGAAGCCTTAATCAACAAAATACAAAACTCAGAATGGTACTCAAAATTTGACATGAAATCTGGATTTTGGCAAGTTAAAATGCACCCAGAATCCATAGAATGGATAGCTTTCACTTGCCCAGAAGGGCATTTTGAATGGCTAGTAATGCCTTTTGGCATAAAAGTAGCACCCCAGATATTCCAGCGGAAAATGGACGATATATTCAAGGATACAAAAGACTTTACATGCGTGTACATAGATGATGTGCTAGTTTTTTCAAAAACCAAGCAAAAACATATGGCACATCTCCACATGGTTTTTACCATTATAGAAAATAACGGACTAATTATATCCAAAAAGAAATTACAATTAGCAACCAAACACATAGAATTGTTGGATCGATGCGGTTCGCTAGAGGGGGGGTGAATAGCGAAAAAACTTTTTCTTCGAGTTCGTATCAAAAGAATTGAGTGCAGCGGAAAAGTAAATGAAACAAAAAGAGACAAGTTTATTTTTTACTTGGTTCGTAGCCTTCGGCTACTACTCCAAGGCCCTAACGGTCCTAGACCGTGTATGGAGGGCAATTCACTAAAACACTCCTCCTCGTTGGAGGTAAGAGTTTGACGATTACAAAAAAACTTTCGAAGCAAAATGATAGAGAGACAAACCCTCTCTTCTATTAAAGTAAAATGCAATGATAGAAAGACCTCGAGTAAAAGAATTGTAATATTGAAAACAATAACAAGGATTATACCAACAACTAAAAAGAAAGACCTTAAGCTAGGGTTGTTGGCAGCACTTCGTTGTCGTAGAGTCGTCGGAGAGTCGCAGCGTTGTGGAAGCTTTTGAGCACTTAGAATTGTTGATGAAACCCTAGGTTTGGCCCTCCTTTTATAGCCTTTGAGTCCCTTTTCGAGAGGAACCCTAGCCAATCAAAATTGAGCACCAATCTCCTTGAAATGGGGTGATAAGCCTTGACTCCTTGAATCTGATCATTGACCATCAGTCGACTGATGGCCATCATCACGATCGATGGCAACATCGATCACGATTCGACCTCTCGATAGCGATCATGACCGCTGATCAATTAGCTCAACAAAAATATAATTTCGATGGTCATCGACCATCCGATCTCGACCTATACCATCTATAAGATGTCTTTGGTCGGATCTACGCTTAAGATTATCCCCGTAAAGAGGATACGACCTCACTTACGCTCGCACACATGAGCTTACCTCGATACTTACGTGTCGCTTTTGCTTCTGGCCTTCCACTTGATTCCTTCGGCTCCCTCCGAAGTCACTCAAGTGTCGCCCGACCACCGCGGCTTCCTCCGGGTGTCGCTAGCCTTCAGCTCCATCTATAGCAATCTTCTGCACACTCGATTCAGCTCGTGAGAAAACGATATGATCTTAACTTTGTATCGTTTGCTATAATCAAAACTCAAGTTCGACTTAGGTGCCTACTACACCAACAATCTCCCCCTTTTTGATTTATGGCAAACCCGCATACAAAGTTAAGAAAAATAAATTAAGTGCACTAAGTAAAATGAGTAAGAGATATGCATGAATGAGCAGGAGTATATAAAAGCTCTTTTTCAAGTGCTCCCCCTTGAGGAATCCTCCCCCTTGACCGAAGGTGAGTACTTGAGAAAGAGTTTTAACTCTCCCCCTTGATATTTGCTACTAAAAAAGAATTAAGTAACCGAAATTACTTAATATTGGCCATAGTATTTAAAATAAGTTTTAAGTTAAGAAAATGATTTCTTAACCTTGGCCTTTACTTTCGTTTTGTTAACAAGTTAACTTAAAGTTAAGTAAATTATTTGTTAACAAAAACAAACTAAATATGTTTAAGTTAAGAATTCCCTTAACTTGTTTTGTTAACTTAAAGTTAAGTAAGCCTTGGCCATAAAAAAAAATTGATCCCTTAACTTTGGCCTTTTTCTCCCCCTTTTGCCATATATCGAAAAGAGTGAGGATGTATGTGGAATAAAAAATAAGTTTTAATTTTAAAGTCCAAGCATGTTCCACATTATTTTGAAAATAATATACTAAAAATAGGTTCATCTATAAAATTTTCGACTCATATTTGGCTTGATTGATATGAAGGATCAACCAGTCCTGGTCAGAGTCGGTTAGTATGTATGATTATACTCCGTGGTTCATAGCGATGCACTAGCTCTACATCTGGAACCAGGAGTAAGGTCCTAACATCTCACACCCATCTACGTGGCTAAGTACACAAACACATTAGTCCTATGTGTTGTGAGATGTATTGGCTCCTTAAATCTATAGATGCATGATATCTAAGGTATGTCCTATGCTAGTTCCATAATAATGAAAAAGAAATAGTAGTAAGAACATATAATTTGCAAGTACCTATTCTATTACGCACATACCCAATTTTCGTCTTAATAGACTAAATTCGGCTTCGGGTAGGGGTTTAGTAAATAGGTCTGCTAGGTTAGACTTCGAGTCAACATATTCGAGTTGTATGGAGCCGTTGGCTTCATGTTCTCGAATGAAATGGTATTTTACCTCTATATGCTTTGTCCTTGAATGACATATAGGGTTCTTAGTTAGATTAATTGAACTAATGTTATCTACATGAAGTTTAGTATTCGTAAAGTCTAACTTAAAGTCGCGGAGAGTGTGCTTCATCCAAAGAAGCTGCGTGACACACTCACCCATCGCGATGTATTAAAGCCGGTGGTAGATAAAGCAACCGGTGTTGCTTCTCTTGCCTGACTCACTAGACTCGAGCTGAGTAGTTGACAACAACCACTCGTGCTCTTTCTATCGAGTTTATTACCGACATAATCCGAATCGGAGTAGTCGATTAGTTCGAACTCCGTAGATCTAGGGTACCAAATACCAACGTTAAGTGTACCCTTAAGATATCTAAGGATACGCTTAACTAGGGTTAGGTGAGACTCCTTAGCACAGGTTTGAAACCTGGCGCACATACTTACTGCGAATAGGATGTCGGGTCGACTCGCAGTTAAGTATAGGAGACTTCCTATCGCGCTCCTATAGTACTTTAAGTCAATGGACTTACTTTCAGGGTCTTCTCCTATGTTAACATTAATCGCCATTGGGGTGTTTATTATCTTAGCGTCTTGCATTCCAAATCTTTTAATTAACTCCTTAGTGTATTTCTGTTGATATAGGTATATACCATCCTTAGTTTGTTTAATTTGTAGACCTAAAAAGAAACTTAACTCGCCTACCAAGTTCATTTCGAACTCACTTTCCATGAGTGAAACGAACTCGTTTAGTAAGGCTGAGTTAGAGGTTCCAAAAATTATATCGTCTACGTAAATTTGAGCTATGAATATTTCTTTACCTAAGGTTTTTACGAAGAGAGTTGGGTCAACTAAGCCTTGGTTAAACCCTTTTGACTTAAGATGGATTGAAAGTCTCTCGTACCAAGCTCGAGGAGCTTGTTTAAGTCCATAGAGAGCTTTCTTAAGTTTTAGAACATGGTCGGGTTTATCTAGATTTTTGAATCCGAGGGGTTGGCTAACATAAACTTCTTCTTTAATGTATCCATTTAGGAATGCCGACTTAACATCCATTTGAAACAGCTTAAATCCTAGATGTGCGACATAAGCTAGCAACATTCGAATGGATTCGAGTCTAGCTCTTTGGGGCATAGGTTTCGTCGTAATCTAAGCCTTCGACTTGACTAAACCCTTTGGCGACTAACCTAGCCTTGTTTCTAACTACTTCACCTTTATCATCAAGCTTATTTCGAAACACCCACCTTGTTCCAATTATCGTTTTGTCTTTAGGTGGTGGTACTAATTCCCACACTTCATTCCTAGTAAATTGAGCTAGCTCTTCTTGCATTGCAATAATCCAATCGGGATCAAGAAGAGCTTGTTCAATTGATTTGGGTTCTATCTTTGAAATTAAGGAAATTTGACTAAGGTTCCTATAGGATGCTCTAGTTGAACTCCTAGATTAGGATCTCCTATCACTTGATCGATAGGGTGGTTAGCCTGAATCCTAGATTGGGTTGGGTTTGTGTCACCTAATGCTTGATCAATGGGGTGACTTGGTTGAACACTAGTTTGACTCGGATCACTTGTCACTTGGTCGACAAGAGAAGTTGGTTGATGTGGATTAGACTCGATCTCGTGGTGGAGGCGAGTTTGGTATCGATGGGCTCAACACTTGGGGTCATTAAGGGTTTTGTAGGTTCGGGTACTTCATCGAACACTACATTAATAGTCTCTTCGACTTTAAGGGTATCTTGGTTATATACCCTATAGGCCCTACTCGTGGTTGAGTATCCTAAGAAGATTCCGGTGGAGGTTTTGGATTTGAATTTCCTAGGTGGTTCTTAGTGTTTAAGATATGTACCTTACATCAAATACCTAAGTAGCGATGTTTTGGTCACTTTATTGTGATAAATCTCGTCGAGGTCTTAAGGTGCCTCTTTACCATAAGGATCCTATTCTTGACATAGCAAGCCGTGCTAACTATCACCTTAAAACCTATCGGGTAGGTCATATCGCTCAACATGGTCCTAGCGGCTTCTTGTAGAGTTCGGTTTTCCGCTCCACTAGGCCATTTTGTTGAGGGTCCTAGGGCAAGAGAATTCATGGTGGTATCCGCTTAGGTTACTGAGTCGTGAACCTTTGATTTTCGAATTCACCACCATGATCGCTTCTAAG
The DNA here is from genome assembly GCA_025175895.1 of Wurfbainia villosa. Lineage (NCBI taxonomy): Eukaryota > Viridiplantae > Streptophyta > Magnoliopsida > Zingiberales > Zingiberaceae > Wurfbainia > Wurfbainia villosa. The sequence goes on along the minus strand of CM045998.1, from coordinate 12,451,416 downwards.
TCTTTTAACCTTAAGGTCTTTTTGATTCTCGATTAATTTGAATAGATTGATTAATTGATCTAGGGTATCATTTTTATGTTTGATGAACCTAACCCAGGTAAACCTGGAGTAGTCGTCAATTATGACTAAGCAATATTGACTTCTATTGAGTGACTTGGCTCCATGTGAATCGAATAGATCCATATGCAGGAGCTCAAGTGCACTTGAGGTTCATTCTTGGTTAGTTAACTTGTGTTGTGTCCTAGGTTGTTTTCCTTGTTGACAAGCATTACAGATTTTATTAACCAAATTGTTTAGGTTGGGTAAGCCTCTCGACTAAGCCACTCGACTCATCTTGTGGGCCGAGTCTTGGGTGCAGTGAGTCGTCGTGCCACAACCATGATTCCTCTTCCTGTGTCATAAGACATTTGGCTGAGGATTTGATTAAGTTAATTGTATAAATGTTATTTGTCCTAGTTCCTTTGAGTATTGTTTTAGCTATTTTATTTGTTTTAATTACACATTCATTATCTAAAAATACGACCTTATATTTATTGTCACATAATTGGCTTACGCTAAGCAGGTTATATTCAAAATTCTCTACAAGTAATACATTTTTAATAACAAAATTCGAGTTAAGCTCGATATCACCTGATCCGATGATTTTGAGCTTGCCGTTATTCCCAAAGGCTACCGATCATTGTCGTTTGAATTGAAGCTATGTGAATTTGAGTTGATCCCGGTCATGTGTCGGGAGCAATCATCTGATCCTACACACAAGGTGGTTGGATTGGATGTTAGATTCTTTTTAAAAAAAAAATGGTTGTAAGTTGTTAAACCTAGGTCATCTCACCTGTGTCTATATGATCAAGCATGTTATACTTATGTGGTTTTTGTGAGATGACTTCCAATTAAGTTGATTAAGTGGATTTAGGTTCAAGTAATTTTATGTTAGATTTGGATTTGACCCTAGGCTTGTCAAGTTTACCTTTTCAAGATCATGGCTTCCGTGTCGTGGCGGTAGCAGAGGCCTTCTTTTATCGGATCATCGACCACTTCCTTAGACAAAGCCATTTTCAAGAAAATGATGACTTGACTCACCTAAGACTATTTCCTAGTCTAACTGGTTATTTTTGAAAAGAGGCTTCCCGAGGCTCAATCTTTTCGAAGGATTTTAGTTGGTTATTTGAAAAGAGGCTCCCCGAGGCTCAATCTTTTCGAATGATTTTAGTTGATTTTGTACGTGTTCTAAGTGAGTTCACAAGTTAAAAAAAAAACTAAGCATGCAATTTCTAAGCTAAAGCACAAACATAGTGAGTTCACAAGTTTAAAAAAAATATGCAATTTCTAAGTTAAAGCACAAACATATTTTGTACTGGCTCCCCCTAGACCGTTGAAACGATTCGGTCTATCCACATAGTGGATTTGGTCCTTGGGAACCCAGTACGGGTTGGATCCTAGAGTTGAAATCAAAAAGTTCTTAGGGACCCATGCTTGGACATGTTTCCTGTTGGGGGTCGATTGATACGAATGGCCGGCTAGAGGGGGGTGAATAGCCCTCGTTCGTTGTATGTCGTATTTTGCTCGTCTACGAAAACGTTAGCGCAAGCGGAAGCAATAAACTAAGACAAGCAAATAGAAGTAAAACAAAGACAATACAAACACGGAGATATAACGTGGTTCACGGCTACGCCGCTAATCCACGGTCCGATTCGTCCACGGTGAATCACTCCGAAACCCAATCACTATTGGTCTCTCCTTTGCACCAAGCTAGGTGGAGGTAACCTTTACAAACACTCCTCTTACAAGTAGAATGGAAATAAGCTTGAGTAAGAGGATAGAAAGCCTTAGGGAACTTTGGGAGAGTATTAGAGCATAAGCATTAGCCTCCCAAACCCTTACCCCCTTCCTTTTTATAGAGAAAGAGGGTTTCTTCCCGTTGACCACGATCGATCGATCGATTCCTCGATCGATCGGTGATCCGTAGCCGCTGCCCAACAACGGCCGCTTCCACGCTGGATTCCATCCAACCAGATATTGGCATCGACCGACCGATGGCACCATCACCGACCGGTGCTCGATCAACGAGTGCCCAATGAGTCGACGCATTCGTCGTGCAGCATACACCGATCGCCATTCCCTCGGCGCCATCGGCTATCGGATCACCGATCATTGCCGACATGGTAGTCGATCGCTGGCACTGACCGGTCTTATACCGGTCGATCAACCCATCGATTGAGCGATCGATGCCATGACATGGCAATGATCGGCGTGTCGAAAACCCATCCGACACTTGGCCAGATGGCCAAGTTTCACCTAAGAGCTACCCTTCCCGGGTTACAATCGCTCACTCTCATCTCTCGGAGTCCCTCGCCTTCAAAGTTCTCTTCGTTCTCGGCCACGTCCCTCGGCAGCATCAGGCGCACGGCTCTGCAATGCTCCTTCGCGTTTCTTGCCTCGAAGTCTACTTCCTCCGGCTTCACTCCAAGCTTCTCGTCCGGCGGTCCCTCGGATGCTCCAAGCGCACGGCTTCCGCAAAGCAATCCTTCACCGACTCAAGGCCCGAGTGATGAGTTGGTGAAACTCGCCATGGCTCCATGTGCGAATTACTAAGTCCTGCATGACTTCAAGGCACATATCAAATCAACATAACAAACTAACTTAAACCCTTTGCCACACCATCAAAATCATATCACGGCAAGAGATTGCCCTAACAATCTCCCCCTTTTTGATGTGTGGCAATCCGTTTAAGTTAGGTAAAAGCATTTGATATAAATTTTAAAGGAAAGAAAGCATGTAAACATAAACATTTGATAGCAACATGCAACTCCCCCTTAATCCATGAAACTTCTCCTAAATCTCTTCCCCTCTCATAAATAACTTAAACACATTCATTTCTCCCCCTTTGACACCATCAAAAATATGAATACTAAGTTAAGAGCATATGGCATCAAGTCTAATAGAAAGAAAATACCACAAGTTGATAAAAATTGAATTCAGCTGATGTCTGAATGCAAGCCATCACGATCGTTCGATATACCGATCGCACGTGATTTTCGGAATTTCTGATTTTTCTGGCCGAAATTCAGAAATGCATAAAAAATTCCAGAAAATTTGAAAAATCATGAAATCTGGGGAACACATTTCATTTAAGTGTATCTATCAGGGAAAAATAGTTTTTCATGAAAAATCATTATATTTTCACGTTTTTGCCAAAAATCCAAAAGCTTAAAAAAAACTACTAGGTTTTTGATCATGATAGTATCAAGTTTAACACCTAGTTTTGGTTCCAATTGTTTCAAAACATGAATACATGTATTTAAAGGTAAGAAATTGTTTTGAAAACATATAAAATATCCAACCATGATCTTTGGGCAATATGTCTATGAATTAAACATAAGCCTTCCCCATGATTGGTCTATTATTGCTATGTTGATACTTTAAATGACCATCTAAATGCCATAGGCATTAGTGGACATTTGTATCATCCTAACATCTCACTCATGCTAAGTTTTCAATCAAAGTAGCCTATAGTGAGTGTGAGATGCATCCTAGGGGGTATTTGAATATACTTAACCAATATATTCATGCAATTCTATCATGGTTAAGTATCAACCTAACAATTTACATGATCATAATGACATATATGAATGAATTCTACATTATGATCATGAAACTCATGTATTCATCAAATAATAGTCATGCATTAGGTATTATATGATGATAATAAACAAGGTATCACCTAAAGCATGATTCAAACCTATTTCTTATGATAACGTGCCAAATTTCAAAAACATAAATCATGATTGCAAATATACATAGGGATTACATTAATCATCATGATTTAAGCATTATTACCTATTTATGGGTACGTTATCATCACCCAACACTATCTAAAAAATGTTGTCCCGTCATCCTAAGTCAACCAAAATATGATATAGGTTAGGTCCATGTGGTTGACTACCCTAGGGGTTTTCTAACCCTTAAGGATGGATTTTGGAACCCAAAATAGATTTTTGCCTATGGGGTTCACTAGAAATTCCTTGGGGATCCATTTCTTAGCTATTACTTTGTTTTTGTCTTGTCCCCTAGCTATTAGGCATTTGTAGGCCTTTTCATTTTTCTTTTCCTTGTAGCCTAGGCCTTTTTTGTTAAAACTTGCCCTTTGGCTCCCAATTATCATGTTAAGGGTATTGGAGCCTATTGTGAATTTCTCTAGGGCTTTGGTTAAGTAATCTACCTTTTCCCTTAATGCCCTATTTTCCTCTATGCATGCATCATTAACATCCAATGGCATATAAAGGTCATGTGAGCATGCATCATCATGGCAAGAAGAAACATTATCATTTAAGCATGCATTTTCTAGCTTTTGTTCTAATTCCCTAATTTGACTAAGCATGCTTTTACTTTTCTTTTTCATGCCAAATAACTCCTTAGTTAAACTAGAAATTATGGAAACTATTTTCTTAGGAGAAGCATTCGTTACCATAGTTTCCATATTCTCTTCTTCTTCTTCGGATGAAGAGGATGTAGAAGCTCCCCCTTCATTTGAGCTTTCCCCACGTGAGCTTGATTCTTCATTTGAGGAGGAGGAGGAGCAATCCGAGTCATGAAGAGCCATAAGTGCTAGGTTAGAGTAGACATGTTCTTCTTCTTCGGATGAGGAGGCGGGGGCAACGTCATCCCATGTCTTGGCTTTGAGTGCCATGGCCTTCCCTTTTCCTTTTGCCTTCTTTTCTTCTTCCTTTTTCTTGCTCCCCTTCTTCTTCTTTTCTTCTTTCTTGTTCTTATTTAGGAGGGGACAATTATCCCTTATATGTCCCTCTCCTTGGCAATTATAGCATATGACCTTCCCCCTTGGTCTTCTATTCCTATCATTAGATTTATGAAAATGAAAACCTTTTAAAGCCCGTCTTACCCTTCTTACCATATAGGCTTCTTCGGTGCTATCCATGGAGGAGGAGGAAGATGCTTCATCATCGAAAGAGGAGGGGACTTCCATCTTCTTCTTCCCCTTGTTTGCCATCAAGGCTACTCCTCGTGAATTTTGGACTCTAGGCTCTTCTTGTATACCTTCAAGCCTTGTCTCATGAAGCTCCATGGTTGAAAAGAATTCCTCCAAGGTGCTTACTTCTAAGTTCTTGGAGATGTAAAATGAGTCCACCATGGAGCTCCATCTTGAGGACCGGGGAAAGGCATCTATGACCTTCATTACTATATCCCGGTTCGATAGCTTCTCACCTACACTCGTTAGCCCAATCAATATTTCTTTAAATCTAGAATGTAGGGAAGTTACCTTTTCTCCCTTTTCAAGCTTGATATTTGATAATTGGGAGCGGAGGAGATCTCTTCTTGCTAGCTTTGCCTCCGAAGTGCCTTCATGAAGTTCAACCAACTTCTCCCACATCTCCTTGGCACTTGAGCACTCCCCTATTCTATTTACTTCTTGTTGAGGGAGCACATTGTATAGGTGGTGCTTGGCCTTTGAATTTGCCAAGTATTCTTCTCTTTGTCTTTTGCTCCACCTAGATTTCTCCAATGGCTCCCCATTCTCGTTCCTAGGCAACTCGAAACCGTTTTCCATTATTAAAAGGATTTCAAAGTCGGTTTCGAAGAATACCTCCATTCTCTTTTTCCACCAAGAGAATTTGCCGTCAAACTTCGGAGGGTGGATGTTTGAGCCGGCCATTTACTTGTTGAAGTGCTCTCGCGGCGGTTAGTCCTTGAAGAGCGACCTTGCTCTGATACCACTTGTTGGGGGTTGATTGATACGAATGGCCGGCTAGAGGGGGTGAATAGCCCTCGTTCGTTGTATGTCGTATTTTGCTCGTCTACGAAAACGTTAGTGCAAGCGGAAGCAATAAACTAAGACAAGCAAATAGAAGTAAAACAAAGACAATACAAACACGGAGATATAACGTGGTTCATGGCTACGCCGCTAATCCACGGTCCGATTCGTCCACGGTGAATCACTCCGAAACCCAATCACTATTGGTCTCTCCTTTGCACCAAGCTAGGTGGAGGTAACCTTTACAAACACTCCTCTTACAAGTAGAATGGAAATAAGCTTGAGTAAGAGGATGGAAAGCCTTAGGGAACTTTGGGAGAGTATTAGAGCATAAGCATTAGCCTCCCAAACCCTTACCCCCTTCCTTTTTATAGAGGAAGAGGGTTTCTTCCCGTTGACACAGGATCAGTCGACTGATTCCCTCGATCAGTCGACTGATCCCGTAGCCGTTGCCCAATAACGGCCGCTTTCCACGTTGGATTCCATCCAACGGTATTCGATCGGGATGGCACCATCGATCGGCCCGGTGCTCGATCGGTCGAGTGCCCGATCAGTCGACTCCATTCTGTGCGTGCAGTGCTATCGATCGATCATTGCCATTCCTGGTAGTCGATCGCTATCGACATCGATCAAGCTGCCGATCCATGGTAGTCGATCGCCCAAGCACTGGCCGGTCTTATACGATCGATCAACCCATCGATTCGAGCGATCGGCCGCCATGACATGATCGATCGTGTCGAAAACTCATCCGACACTTGGCCAGATGGTCAAGTTTCACCTAAGAGCTACCCTTCCTGGGTTACAATCGCTCACTCTCATCTCTCGGAGTCCCTCGCCTTCGAAGTTCTCTTCGTTCTCGGCCACGTCCCTCGGCAGCATCAGGCGCACGGCTCTGCAATGCTCCTTCGCGTTTCTTGCCTCGAAGTCTACTTCCTCCGGCTTCACTCCAAGCTTCTCGTCCGGCGGTCCCTCGGATGCTCCAAGCGCACGGCTTCCGCAAAGCAATCCTTCACCGACTCAAGGCCCGAGTGATGAGTTGGTGAAACTCGCCATGGCTCCATGTGCGAATTACTAAGTCCTGCATGACTTCAACGCACATATCAAATCAACATAACAAACTAACTTAAACCCTTTGCCACACCATCAAAACCATATCACGGCAAGAGATTGCCCTAACATTTCCTATGTCGACTTACAATCGACATATACGACCTATTAGTCATGTTTGAGTTAAACCCCAGTCCAGCCTTGTTGTACACGACCCTTTGAGATCCAAGTAGGAGGTCAAGTCCTTTGGATCCCGAAGTGAACCTTTCCAACGTATTCCTAAGATCTTCGACTTGACTTTTCAAGAGTGAGTTCTCAACTTCGAGTTTTTCAACCCGAGTTGAGTCCTTCTCTTGAACTCGACTAGTCGAAGAGGTTAGGGAGACCTTGTGTTTGAGGAGTTTGACCTCCTCAACCAGGGTCTCGACCTTGGACTCAGACTTAGCTAACTTTCTAGACAAAAACCTAACCGTATTATGTAAAGTATTAAATAAAGTTCGACTTACTTTAAGGGTATCTTTTGAACCGGATGCGTATCTGTGGCTTGACTTGAAGGTAGCTTCGTAGTCCGAGTCATCCTCAGGTTCTGACTCAAGTTCAGGTTCGGTCTCCGTGTCTGACTCAATCGATTTCGCCATGAAGATGTGGTATTCGTCTTCTTCGGATGACGCTTCTTCCCATGTCGCGTTGAGGGCCTTCTTGTGCTTAGGTGCTTGGTGGTTGAGCTTGGGGCACTCGGACTTGATATGTCCAAACCTGTTACACTCATAACACCTAATATTAGAACTTTTAGGCTTACCTTGGTTGGGTCGAGTCGTGGTTCGCTTTCGTCCCTTGGCTATCCTTCGAGCTAGGTTCATTAGTTCAGCAGTCAACTCCGGGTCAACTTCTTCTTCGGATTCATCTTCCTCCTCGGTTGGTGGTGGCTTGCTTGCGATTTTCTTCTTCTTTGAACCTGCAAACAAGGCTATACCCCTCTCGGGTTCCGAGTTGGACTGCTCATGTAATTCGAAATCAGAAAATAATTCGTCTATTCTAACTTTAGAAAGGTCCTTGGAAACCTTGTAGGCGTCGACCATGGATGCCCACAAGGTAGTTCTCGGAAAAGAGTTTAGAACATACCTTATAAGGTCGCGGTTTTCGACCTTTTGCCCGATTGCGTGTAGGTTGTTGACGATGTCCTGGACGCGGGCGTGCAATTGTGTTGTCGTCTCGTGTTCCTGCATTTTTAGTGTGTACAATTTATTGAACAACAAATCACATTTGCAAACCTTAGCTTGATCCGATCCTTCGTGTAACTCGATCAGCCTCGTCCAGAGATCTCTTGCGCTGATGAAGGGTCCGACTCGGTTCAGCTCCTCCTTGGATAGCCCGCACTGCAGGATTTGAGTCGCCTTTGCATCTGCCTCAACTTGTCGTTTAGTGGCAATGGACCACTGATTGTAATCCAAGGATTCACCTTCTTCATTAGTAGAAAGGGTGAACCCGGTTTGGATCACAATCCACATCTCTATTTGGGTTTTTAGGAAGCACTCCATCCGACCTTTCCAGTAACGAAAATCGTCACCGTTGTAAAACGGTGGTCGGACGGTGCTAAAACCCTCGAGATGGGCCATTAACACGAAAGACAAAAAGAGACGAAGACGAAAAAACTAGCAACGACAAAAAAACACAAAAACAAGTACCAAGACTCGCGTCTTGGATAAGTAGTGCGGGAGAAAAACCTAACAAAGCGAAATAAATAATAAAAAAAATTAAAAGAAAAATAAATCTGTAAAAATGGCTAGATTGGTTGTTTCACCAAATCTTAGCAACCCCCGGCTCTGATACCAATTGTTGGATCGATGCGGTTCGCTAGAGGGGGGGGTGAATAGCGAAAAATCTTTTTCTTCGAGTTCGTATCAAAAGAATTGAGTGCAGCGGAAAAGTAAATGAAACAAAAAGAGACAAGTTTATTTTTTACTTGGTTCGTAGCCTTCGGCTACTACTCCAAGGCCCTAACGGTCCTAGACCGTGTACGAAGGGCAATTCACTAAAACACTCCTCCTCGTTGGAGGTAGGAGTTTGACGATTACAAAAAAACTTTCGAAGCAAAATGATAGAGAGACAAACTCTCTCTTCTATTAAAGTAAAATGCAACGATAGAAAGACCTCGAGTAAAAGAATTGTAATATTGAAAACAATAACAAGGATTATACCAATAACTAAAAAGAAAGACCTTAAGCTAGGGTTGTTGGCAGCACTTCGTTGTCGTAGAGTCGTCGGAGAGTCGCATTAGAATTGTTGATGAAACCCTAGGTTTGACCCTCCTTTGATAGCCTTTGAGCCCCTTTTCGAGAGGAACCCTAGCCAATCAAAATTGAGCATCAATCTCCTTGAAATGGGGTGATAAGCCTTGACTCCTCGAATCTGATCATTGACCATCAGTCGACTGATGGCCATCATTAGTCGACTGATGGCAAGATCGATCGATTCGACTTCCGAGATCGCTTGACGGCAAATGAGTCCTCCAAGTCGGGCAATGGTGATGCTTGTGTCAAAATTAGCTCAACAAAAACATAATTTCGATGGTCGTCGACCATCCGATCTCGACCTAGACCATCTATAAGATGTCTTTGGTCGGATCTACGCTTAAGATTATCCCCGTAAAGAGGATACGACCTCACTTACGCTCGCACACATGAGCTTACCTCGATACTTACGTGTCGCTTTTGCTTCCGGCCTTCCACTTGATTCCTTCGGCTCCCTCCGAAGTCACTTAAATGTCGCCCGACCACCGCGGCTTCCTCCGGGTGTCGCTAGCCTTCAGCTCCAGCTATAGCAATCTTCTGCACACTTGATTCAGCTCGTGAGAAAACGATATGATTTTAACTTTGTATCGTTTGCTATAATCAAAACTCAGGTTCGACTTAGGTGCCTACTGCACCGACAAGAATTTCTAGGAGCAGAAATAGGAAAAGGTACCATATCACTACAACCCCACATCTCAACAAAAATAATAAATTTTCCAGACAAAATAGAAAATACCAAAGACCTTAGAGCTTTTCTAGGACTACTCAACTACGCAAGGCAGTATATCAAAGACATTGGAAAAATCAGTGGACCTCTATGCAACAAGACAAGCCCTAAAGGCCAGAGACATTTCAACCAACAAGACATCGAGTTAGTTAAACTTATAAAAGAAAAGGTTAAAAATTTACCGACACTCTCTTTGCCATTAGATACAGATTACTTAGTTCTCGAAACAGACGGCTGCGAAACTGGGTGGGGAGGAGTATTACTTAAGAAATCCAATAAATATGAAACAAAGGCACAAGAAAGCCTATGTAGGTATGCCTCAGGGAAATTCCATGAAAAAGGACATCTGACATCTTTAGATTATGAAATATTAGCAGTCATTTACTGCCTTGAAGCCTTTTATTTATTCATATGCGACAAAAAAGAAATTACAACACGGACAGAATGTGAAGCAATAGTCCGATACCACGAGCAAAGTAAAACTAAGAAAAGAACCCTTTCTGCAAAAAGATGGATGAAGTTTGCAGATACAATTATTAACAAGGGTATGAAAATACAGTGGGAACACATAAAGGGAACTAACAATTCCCTTGCCGATACATTATCCAGATTGCTAACATAATGTTCTTGCAGATGGAAAGGCAAAATCCCAAAACAATGCTTACACCCACCAAAACATGGGGCCAATATAAGACAACAAAAATTGGACCACAAGAACTACGAGTACACTCCCGTATGGAGGAACAATTCAGAACATAACACAGGCCACACATGGAGCCAATATAGACGACAATAATTGACAACATATGGAACATCCCGACCGTTCCAGGAGTGGCTTCTTACAAAATAGGAGTAATAAATGCACTCATCTATTACTTCCTACACCTAAAAGACATGCACAGCACAGCAAGACAAACAGGGAAATACACCTATTACTATTGACAGTCCTCATGCGAGGTTATATATACAGGAAGAAGGTGAGCCTTCTCCTAGGAGATGCACAAGGGGAAGAACTAGGAGGCTTTGATTCACTGGAGGAAGTCTTGAAAACAATCAAAAAGGAAGTAGGACCAAACTACTTCTTGAGCTCAGCCATAAAAAATAAGCATCTCATGAAAACAAGTCCGCAACAGACTTATGCACAAACAGTAGCAGACAAAGGCAAATTTGTAAAGTCACGGCTCTAAAAGCTGGAGCTAATAGAATAGATATGCAATTCGATCTAGAACCCTACTTGTGTATATGAAGCAGAGGCAGAATGAAGAAAACCTTCAGATCTTAAAGCACTGATAGACACAGTTGATCTGACCAAGGTATTACAATACTATTTGAAGTGAAAATAAACATAATTTGACTTTCTAAAACTGAATGATATCCAAGGAACCTACCATAGAGAATTAGAAACTTCTTTAGTATTCTTAATGAATTATACGAATGGATAAACCACAAATAGAGCCACCTCTCATTAACTCGATCTCGAGAGATCATCTACAATCGAGAACCCAGAAGCCATATTTCCAAGCGATCAGGGCGAACATTGGGAGTCTGTTGTACCTCTCGAAATGAAACATTGGAGAGCCTCTCTACAGGGAACAAATTGGCTATGGGATGATGCCAAAGATAGCTACGACTTCGTGTTAGTAGCAGAAACATTTACAGAAAAAATATACTGGCCATCACACATGGGAATCGATTTTCTCCCGCTCAAATACAATACACAAAATCTAGAGTTAGTAGAACATTACAGACAGCGACAGCTAAAATGGATGTTAAAAAAATCTACCCAAATTACGGCTAAACAATACAGAGAACAAATGGCGGAACAACAGATAGCAGAACAACAAAGAAGGATGAGAACCCCACCAACATCAGAGACAGCGGGTCCAAGCTCCACTTCATCACAAGAGAGGAATCTCGATAACATGATGGAAAGCTAATTCCATCACGAAATTGGCGACTTCTACTCGGAAAGAATCTTTGCAAAACCTCATGAAAACAAACCAGTTAACTTAAGAAACACAAAGGAAACAACTTCCATTACTAAAAGGAGTGTTCAGAATAATCTTAGTTATCCTAGGATGGTGTGTGTTTTCTAGAGTTGTTATCTTCCATGGAGTTGTAATATGAGTTATATTATTTTAATATCTATTTCATTTGTTATAATCTTAAGTTTTTGTTCTCATATCCTGCTCGCCCAGATTATATGTATCTTCTGATAATATTTTGATGTTGGAAGTAGATGATTTAAGAGCGATTTTAAGACATGTCGATTTCATCTTATTCCGGCCTCATCGGATGATATTGTCCTCTGAATGATTTGGCGATTAATATTTCAATGTTGGAAGAAGCACGAACTCTATCCCAATTGTACGGATTTTCAATTTTGTATAAAGCTAATGCATGTGAAGGATTAAATGATTTTAGCAATAAATCTCGATATATTTACTGATTATTGCAGCGTTCTAAACCATGTGATTATTTATTATACAAAAAATTATTGAAAGATTTATTAACATATAATATATGTAGAATATATATATATTATATGAGCATGAATAAATAATATGATGTCACCAATATAAATAAATAATAAAAAAAATTCAAAAAATTGATTAATTATTCATTTAAATAGACTTAAGAGGATTTTATTTTAAATATAATAAATTCATAAAAAAGCGAGTTAAAAATGATGTATTAAGACACTCTAATATGAATATAAAAAATTTAATGGTAAAATATTTTAGTGATAAAATATTTTTAGAGTTATTTATTTTTAATATTTTGAAACATGTCAATGAATAGTATTGATTTAGCTTGTGAATTATAATTTGCCACGAAAATGATGAATAAATCATATGATTATGTCTCTAATTCACGCCTAACACGTTAAAGTAATTATACCTCGATTTGAAATTGATTCGTATGATGATTGACTTAACAAGTTTTTAATTACATGTCATGATTACATTCACATTTTCAACATACTAAAATTTAAATAGCCTTATAAGGCATGTCATATACAATGAAATCAAATCTCAAGGTTAAGTAAAATATACTACATGTCATAAATGATTCTTGATGTAAATACGAAAATAAATTTCAATGGAAAGGTTGAAAAAGAAAGACCATTAATGAATATGAGATTTTATGTAGATTATCAATTGACTTAGCATTTTATTATAAAAAATATTGAGATCTTGGATAAATACAAATTGGGTAAAAGAAATCTATATTTTTTGAGTTACCATATTATTAGTTTAAAGTTGAGACACAATTTAGATCTTGATGCATATGAAAAAAAATATTGTGATGTTTAATTAACATTTAAATATAGATGAAATGAAGACACTCTCAAAGCGAGATTAGATTTGCAAGATATAAGGATAATAAGGAGTTGCAAAGTAAAGACAAATTAGGGTATCAAGAATTTACAATGATAAGAAAGGCGTGAATTTTGTCAATTTTGAAATGGACTTAAGAGGATGTTTATTTTGAATATATCTAGACATATGAATGCAAATAAAGGAAAGATATGACTAAAATCACATGATTATGTATTGCAAAAAATACTTCCATATTTGTAGGTAAATTTTCCCAAAAGACATATATAGATTAATTGAGTTATAACTTTAAAAATATATTCAAGATCTTTACACACCTTATGTAGAATGGAGGAGCAAATAGTGATTTGTGAAAATGGGAAATATTTCTCATGTGACATTATGGTCCATTTGATGGTCATTTACGTGACATGTTTTGGGTTTTATCACGATGGATGTATCCCTTTAGTGATATTTGGGGCTAAAAAAATATGTGGTAATAAAGCATGATGAAGATTTTAAAGTATATTGTAAATGAGTCTTGACTTTATTCATTATTTTCAAAATTGAGACAATTTTTCTGGAGAAGAAAGGGTCCAAATCAAAATGCAAATTAAGTATCTCAGAAACAAAATTCTCAATGATAATGCAAAATTGTCATTGTCATTGTGAAAAGCACATTAGACATTCTAAACAATTGAAAAGAAATGAAGAATATAAAAGTAAAATATTAAGTTATTATTTAATTCCATTCAAGAGTTTAAAATTGATTAAGTTTTTACAATGGCATCTCTATTTTCAAAAGGTTCATATTGATCAAGTGATGCAAATCACAATAAAGATTTCATGGTGGTATAGGGATAAAATTGTTTCAAAAAAATTAACATTATATCAATATTGTATTATTTAGCAATGGGACCAGATGCTAAAGTTCAACTATATGATGCATGCATAGTAAATGGTATTGATATACATCTGTGATTCACTAGAACTACTCGAATAGTAGGGTTAGTGATCATAGACGATGGAACATTTATTTTTCATTTGTTGAAAGATATGGTAAATATTTTACTCTTTCAGATAAAGTTCAATTATTTTGGTGTGATGGTTCCAATGTAATCCAAAAAAATCTTTAAAGTATGATCTCCTTTATTAGAATTGGATGCTTGGAGTCATTGGCTAATATCCCAGATTAAATTTTCACTAATGAAAGGATTAATCGGATGGGATCAAAATCACCATTTAAATCGTCGTGCTAACAACTTGGTGTCAGACAAACTAGTTGTTCAAGCAAACAACTCTTCTAGTTGGTTGTAGCGGAAGAGGCAAGACGGATTGTTTTGTGTTTGTCTTGGTCCATGATTATACAATATATTCATACACACACACATGCATAATCAAAATATATAGAACATGCTCAGATCTGAAATTAAGTTATAACTTTATACCTTCGATCTTCTAGTATGTCCTATCCTTCTCGTGGACGGCGTGTGGGATCCTCAGTAAAGCCTTCTAGATCGTTCTTCTCTTCCTTGTCCGCTGCGAACAAAGAAGAACCATCCTTCCTTTCTAGAAGAACCAAACAAGAAGTTTGATTATGCAGCAGGGAGACGATTGGATAAATAGTTGTGTGTCTTGCCACCTAGATGTTGAGAAGCACCACCAATTGGGAAATGCCGGCCCAGGAGAGGAGGAAGAAGAGAAGCAAAGGAGGAGGAGAAGAGGCGCCGCCAAGACCTGGAGAACAATCACCTTGCCGACTTTCTAAAAACCCTAGATCCTCTAGGGTTTGTTGCCTAACACTTGGATAGCAAACCCTAATTCTCGATCAAAAATCATATTTCGCAATACCTAAGCCCTTATTTATAGAATTTGAGAAAGTTGGTTAGCCTAAAAATAGAACTAATCCTATTTTCTTGCCTAACCCTATCTCCTCTAGGATTTGTTGCGCCCAACACATGGATGAAACCTAACTATAGAATTAGCTTATCCTTTAATCTCCACCGTCGGATCTAATTTAATCTCCAAATCGGATCTAGGGTTTTATCCCAACCGTCGGATCTAGGATTTATCCCAGATCTAGGATTTCGCCAGTAAATGGGATCTAAGGTTTCATCCCAACCGTCGGATCTAGGGTTTAATCTATCGGATCTAGGATTTAATCCCCGTCGATTCTAGGATTCATCCAACCGCCGGATCTAGGGATTTAATCCCAGATTGGTTCTAGGTTTTGTTTACATTCTTGGATCTAGACTTCACAAGGATTGTATTAGGCTCGATAGGGACCATAAGGAGGTTGGGTCTTGGCCACAGATGGATCGAATACCATCTTGATCCATCATGATGTTCCATTCCACTAGAGGATCATCTTGAACTACTCCAACCCCTAAATTAATATGGGCTCCATATATTATTTGTACATTTATCTCACCGTGTTTAAGATATCGAATAAGTGATTCATTGATTCTTGACCATCGATTAATTAACATCTAACTCCTCAAAGTACCACTCAACCTTATCATCATGTTAAGTCCCAAATTTGAGTTACATGATGAACCTATGAGCTCCTCAGGACATCATCAACCTAATATATAGGACACGGTTTCCTCCTATAATCAGCGGTCCATGTAAATAATATTATTTCAACTTCACAACATATTGATTTAATCCATCTAAATCTCACCGTAAATCGAAATAAATACTAAGTACATGTGCATTATTATATCGGGATTAAGAGCATGTACAACATAATATCAGTCCGATTCAATTATGTAGTCGACTAAATTGAATCACCTCTATGTCAGTCCTCAATACACCTAAGTGTACTAGTGTAACTCTATGTTCAAGATAAAAATACCAAGCTACACTACAATGCCAATGGTTTGTCCAAAACCATCTTGGTTGTGAGCCTACTTATATTTTACAAGGATAACATGATCTTACATCCACACAAGCACCATGTTATCTCTGATATAAAATATTAGACAATATCACACACATATAATAAATATATAAAGTGCAAACAATGATCATGTGATTCTTATTTCAAAATAAAATGTTAAATACAAAAAAAGAGGCTTTTATATACATTCTAACAATCTCACTTATACTAAAAGACTATGTGTCATCACTCGCCATACATCGATCCCCATGTCCTCCCATGCCTATCAAGCGCTTTATTTGGAAGGGCCTTAGTGAATGGATCCGGGTTATCCTCTGATGCAATCTTGGCGGCAACTTCTCCTCTTCGATCTCTCGTATAAGGTGGTACTTGCGCTCTATGTGTTTACTGTTATGGGCTCGTGGTTCCTTGAGTTTCATCACTTTATTATCACAATAAATTGTGATAGTTACAGGCAAACCAGAATCACATCCAAGTCCATCAAGAAGTTCTGAGCCATACAACTTCCTTGGCGCCTCAGTGCCACTCAACTTCCATGGTAGAGTCCACGCATTTTAGACACTCCTCCATACTGGCTCCACCTCCAAAGTAAACACAAACCAGGAGACTTACTCTTGTCCCTATCGATTGGAAATCAGATCGTAACCCAGGACTAATTGATGCGTAAACCATATAATCCTAGTCCTTCTCATTTCATATATGCTTTCAGTCCGATGTCCTGTCGGGATTACTCGATGTCGCTAACCATGCCAGCAGCGGATATCCGGTCTCTACATAGCATACATATAAGGCTTCTCTGCAAGCATAAGGAACCGCCTTCATGTCCTCTATCTCCTTTGATGTTTTGGGACACATCTCTTTAGATAAAGGAACTCCTACCTAAAAGGTAGAAAACCTTTCTTGGAGTTTTGCTAAAACGAGCAAGGATAGTGTCATATATGAAGCTTGAGATAAGCATAACATCCTTTTCTTGCGATCCTTATAACTTTGATCCCAGGATGTGTCACTTCTCCCAAGTCATCAATGTTTGGACAACCATACCCTTACGTCGATAACACTTTGATATTGTTGTCAACTCAAAATGTCATCTACGTATAGTACAAGAAATATCACTACGTTCCGTCACATCTCTTGTATACACAAGGTTCAGGACTTTGAATAAATCCATATGACTGGATTACCTCATCAAGCGGATGTTCCAAGATCTAGAAGCTTGCTTCAATCCAAATGGAATTAAAACTTACATACAAGATGCTCTTTGCCTTTAGCAATGAATCCCTCTGGTTGCCGCATATAGATGTTCTCCTCAAGACTTCCGTTAAGGAAAGCTGTCTTGACATCCATCTGCCAAATCTCATAATCCATATGAGCAGCTATAGATAAGAGAATCCGGATAGACTTAAGCATAGCTACCGGCGAAAAGGTCTCCTCATAATCGATACCCTCTTTCTGAGTATACCCTTTCGCAACAAGCCTAGCTTTGAAGGTTTCAACCTTCCCGTCTACTCCTCTCTTTCTCTTGTAGATTCACTTGCATCCAATGGTTTTTACACCATTGGGTGGTTCTACTAGCTCCCAGACCTGATTAGAATCCATAGATTCTATCTCTGAATTCATCGCACTTTGCCAAGATGCCGCATCTCTATCTTGGAGTGCCTCATCATATGTCCAGGGATCAGGTTCATGTTCACCAGGGACTAAGTCCGAAGACTCTCCCAAAAACATGAATCTGTCGGGTTGTCTAACAACCCTCCCACTACGACGAGGTGCCTCCTGCGTATGCTCTGTGACACGCGGTGCAATGACTTGTGGTGTGTCCTCTTGTACCGGTGGTACTGAAGTTGGGACTTCCCCTGTCAACTCCTCAAGAACAATCCTACTCGTGGGCTTGTGGTTCATCACATAGTCCTCCTCTAGAAATTTGGCATTCGTACTCACGATCACCTTCTGATCTCTAGGACTATAGAATAAACCACCCTTCGTTCCCTTAGGGTAGCCAACAAACAAGCGCACTTCTGTACGAGATTCCAACTTACCAGCATCTCCCTTCAGCACATGTGCTGGACTCCCCCATATCCGAATATGTCTCAGACTAGGCTTTTGCCCAGTCCACAATTCTACAGGGGTAGAAGGTACTGATTTAGATGGAACCAAGTTCAGAGTATACATTGCCGTATCCAGTGCATACCCCCAGAACAAAACAGGTAACTCAGAATAACTCATCATCGATCTGACCATCTCCATAAGAGTCCTATTCTTTCGCTCCGCTACACCATTCTGCTGGGGTGTGCCAGGTGCAGACAATTGGGATTGAATCTCAGCCTCTGATAAGTAACTCCTAAACTCTCCCAAGAGGTACTCGCCACCATGATCAGATCGTAATGTCTTGATACTTTTACCTTGACGGTTCTCCACATTAGACTTGAATTCTTTGAACTTGTCAAAGCATTTAGACTTGCGGCGCATCAAGTAAATGTATCCATACCTTGAATAATCGTCTATAAAAGAGACGAAGTATTCAAAGCCACCTCTTGCCTGGATAGACATAGGACCGCACAAATCAGAATGAACCATTTCCAACACATCTTTGGCTCTATACCCCTTGGCCTTGAAAGGCCTCTTGGTCATTTTACCTTCCAAGCAAGATTCGCAGGTTGGGAGATCCTCCACCACTAATGAACCCAAAGGTCCATCAGCTATCAACCTTTGAATTCTGCTTAGTTTAATATGACCAAGCCTTAGATGCCAAAGATACGTTTGGTTCATTTGTGAAGGTTCTTTTCTCTTATTAGACTTAGAAGATGAGTTATTCACTTCTATATGCATCGTGGGAGCTTTTGGTTCAAGAGTATACAAATTGCCAACCAATGTACCTGAACAGATAATCTCTCTATTTCTTTTTATAACAACTCTGTCATTAAAAGAAATAGAATATCCATCCATAAACAATTTAAAAACCAAAATCAAATTCTTTCTAAATGTAGGTACATAAAGACAATTTCTCAAAACCAAAACTTTATTTCTATCAAACGATAAATAAACGTCTCCCACTGCAATAGCCGCTACCTTTGTAGCATTGCCCATGTAGACAGTAATCTCTCCCTCAGCTAGTCGTCGGGTTTCCTGGAACCCCTGCAAAGAATTGCAGACATGATCAGTGGCTCCCGTATCTACACACACAGTGCTGTAGATAACACCACTAAACATATTTCAACGACTAAGGCGTAAGATATACCTTTGTTCTTCTTTAGGAAGGAAGTCTTTCTTCCCATGTCCACCTATCTACAAGTGAAGCACTTGCCTTCTGCCTCTTCACTCTCGAGATCCTCCCACCACCTTTGCTCTACCTTGTTTCTTCTTCTTCTTGCCTTTCGGCTTAGAAGTAGAAACCTTCTGAGCAACCATGGCTACCTGCCTAAGAGCTCGATTCTGGTATCTGAAAAGTTCCTTTTCCCCAGAATCATCTGCAGGCCTAGGAGGACACTCATCGACAGTTAAGACACTATCCATATTTCTTTTCCAATCACTATTGTTTGGGACAAGAAGTTTGTTTCCTTTAGTACCAAAGTAAGTGGATTGAAAGCCATTTGAAAATCCTAAGAATCACAATGATCAAAATATTAGATTTCAAATATTATTGATTCCTCAAAACAATAAAATCCCGAAATCAACCAACACCTCAAATCACCGAGAATATCGCATGCCACGCTGTATGGACGTATACGAATTCTACATTTGTAAGAGGAGGTTTTACCCATTAATTTTATTATCTTGTCAACCTTACTTTTTGACAAATAAAATTAATAGTTGGTTCCTCTTTAGCCCTACAAATAAAAGCAGTGACTCCGATGGGGAGGATACTTTTATTTGCATCTAAGTGTGCACCATTACACGATACTAAGGGAATTATTTCGGATTATGTGTCTTACCGCTTTGGAAGTACACATGCTCCTAGATAATTTCCTATAACCATTATTTGACCTAGTGATCCGCAAACAAACCCCTCACAGGAGGAAGGCACTCAGAGCCAACACACAAGTTTGTTCGCATCACACGTCAAATTGTAATGGAGGCCGCGGGAATTAATTAAAATATCTCTCTCCCACTTAGTAAATTGCAAATGAGGAATTTTAAATCACACACAACATGCATATAAAACAAATAAGAAGTAAATATGGAAAAAAACAGAATTTTTCCAACTATTATGGCATTGTCCTCCAATATGCATCCCGTCGTGTGGCCACCTCATCCGCTCCATCTTTTCCGTCCAAGTCACCAAAGAGTTCCGAGCCGAGATAAATCATTTTATTTACATCCATCGATCCTATACTCCATGAAAGAGTGTACAAATAATCTAGATCAAAAGTAAACTAAAATGATCGGCTAAACAATGCCGTATTTAATTACAAAAATTAAATACTAATCTAGCCTCGTCAACCCCGAGGATTCAAATAATAAATTTTTACACACATCCATTCACATACACACACATGGCCATAATAGTCGGATCTTATGCCTGCAACCAAAGAGTTAAACTATGCATATCCTACTATTATCCGGCACATATAATATATGAAAAAGTGCATAAAAAATTAACCGAATCCAAAACACACAAAACCGGAAATCGTGGCTCTGATACCAGTTGTTAGGGTGGATGCTTCGGAGGCTCATTGGCTCCCATATCCCCGGATTAAAATTTTCACTAATGAAAGGATTAATCCGGATGGGATGAGCTTCCTTAACGACACCATTTCGTCGTCGTGCTAACAACTTGAGTGGTCGCTTGAACAAACTAGTTGTTCAAGCAACACAACTCTTCTAGTTGGTTAGCCGCGGAAGAGACGACGGACGGATCGCCGGTTTTTGTGTTTGTCTTCGGGGTCCATGATTATACAATATATATTCATACACACACATGCATAATCATCATATATAAGAACATGCTCAGATCTGAAATTAAAGTTATAAAACTTTATACCTTACGATCTTCTACCGTATGTCCTATCCTTCTCGTGGACGACGTGTGGACGAAGATACTCCACGCGTAGAAGCATACTAGATCACCTTCTTCTCTTCCTTGTCTGCTGATAACAAAGAGAAGGACCAACGAAACATATCATTACTAGAACCGACCACCAAACAAGAGAGTTTGATGCAACCGCCGGCCAAGGAACGATTGGATGAGCGCCGGCCAACTAGTTGTATTGTTGCCGTCGGCCACCTAGATGTTGGAGAAGCACCGGACACCAATTGTTGGAGAGCCGTCGGCCACCACGGAGCAAGAGAGGAGGAAGAAGAGAACCGGCAAAGGGAGGAGGAGAAGAAGAGGGGCGCCGGCCAAAAACCTAGGGAGAACAATCACCTTGCCGCCCACTTTCCTAGCCGCCCAAAACCCTAGCTCCTCTAGGGTTTGTTGCCGCCCAACACTTGGATGAGCCAAACCCTAATTCTCCAATCCAAAAAATCATATTTCCGTCCAATGCCTAAGCCCTTATTTATAGAATTTAGGAGAAAGTTGGTTAGCCTAAAATATAGGAACTAATCCCTATTTTCTTGCCGCCCAAATAACCCTATCTCCTCTAGGATTTGTTGCCGCCCAACACATGGATGAGCCAAACCCTAACTATAGAATTAGGCTTAGGCCTCCTTTAATCTCCACCGTCGGATCTAGGGATTTAATCTCCACCGTCGGATCTAGGGTTTTATCCCAACCGTCGGATCTAGGATTTCATCCCAACCGTAGGATCTAGGATTTCATCGCGATCTAAGGTTTCATCCCAACCGTCGGATCTAGGGTTTAATCCCAACCGATCAGGATTTAATCCCAACGATTCTAGGATTTCATCCTGATTTAATCCCAATTTTGTTTTACATTCTTGGATCTAGACTTCACAAGGATTGTATTAGGCTACGATAGGGACCATAAGGAGGAGTTGGGTCTTGGCCACCCGATGGATCGGAACCACACATACTTGATCCATCAATGATGTTCCATTCCACTAGAGGATCATCATTGAACTACCTCACCAACCCCCATAAATTAATATGGGCTCCATATATTATTTGTACATTTATCTCACCGTGTTTAAGATATCGAATGTCCGTCAATTCATTGATTTACTGACCATCAATTAATTAACATCTAACTCCTCGAGTAGTACCACTCAACCTTATCATCATGTTGACTAAGTCAACCAGCTGGGTTTACATGATGAACCTTATGAGCTCCTCAAGGGGACATCATCAACCTAATATATAGGACACGGTTTCCTCCTATAATCAACGGTACACCATGTAAATAATATTATTTCCCAACTTACCGGGCATATTGATTTAATCCATCTAAATCTCACCCACTGTTAAATCAAAGAAATAAATACTAAGTACATGTGCCCGTTATTATATCGGGATTAAGAGCATGTACAACATAATATCCGAGGTCCGATTCAATTATGTAGTCAGCACTAAATTGAATCGCCTCTATGTCGGTCCTGCTCAATACACCTAAGTGTACTAGTGTAACTCTATGTTCAAGATAAAACAATACCAAGCTACACTACAACCATGCCAATGGTTTGTCCAAAACCATCTTGGTTGTGAGCCTCTACTTATATTTTACAAGGAACTGATAACATGATCTTCTGTGCCACACCAAGCACCATGTTATCTACAATGTAAAATATTAGACAATATGCACACATATAATAAATATATAAAGTGCAAACAATGATCATGTGATTCTTATTTCAAAATAAAATGTTCATACAAAAAGAGCTAGGCTTTCAGTATACATTCTAACAATCTCCCACTTATACTAAAAGACTATGTCGTCATCACTCTGCCATACATCTGATCCCCATGTCCTCCACATGCCTATCAAACGCTTTCGCTGGAAGGGCCTTAGTGAATGGATCCGCCAGGTTATCCTCTGATGCAATCTTGGCGACAGCAACTTCCCCTCGCTTTACGATCTCTCGTATAAGGTGGTACTTGCGCTCTATGTGTTTACTCGCCTTATGGGCTCGTGGTTCCTTCGAGTTTGCAACTGCACCACTATTATCACAATAAATTGTGATAGTTCTGGGCAAACCAGGAATCACATCCAAGTCCATCAAGAAGTTCCTGAGCCATACAACTTCCTTGGCTGCCTCAGAGGCTGCCACATACTCAGCTTCCATGGTAGAGTCCACCACGCATTTCTGCTTGACACTCCTCCATACTATGGCTCCACCTCCAAAAGTAAACACAAACCCCGAGGTAGACTTACTCTTGTCCCTATCTGATTGGAAATCCGAATCCGTGTAACCCACAGGGACTAATTGATCTGCCCGGTAAACCAGCATATAATCCCTAGTCCTTCTCAGGTACTTCAATATATGCTTTACTGTAGTCCAATGTCCCTGTCCAGGATTACTCTGATATCTGCTAACCATGCCCACGGTAAAGCAGATATCCGGTCTCCTATATAGCATAGCATACATAAGGCTTCCTACTGCCGAAGCATAAGGAACCGCCTTCATGTCCTCTATCTCCTTTGATGTTTTGGGACACATCTCTTTAGATAAAGGAACTCCATGCCTAAAAGGTAGAAAACCTTTCTTGGAGTTTTGCATGCTAAAACGAGCAAGGATAGTGTCAATATATGAAGCTTGAGATAAGCATAACATCCTTTTCTTGCGATCCCTTATAACTTTGATCCCAAGGATGTGTCCCACTTCTCCCAGGTCCTTCATGTCAAACTGTTTGGACAACCATACCCTTACGTCTGATAACACTTTGATATTGTTGCCAACTAACAAAATGTCATCTACGTATAGTACAAGAAACATCACTACGTTTTCGTCACATCTCTTGTATACACAAGGTTCATCCGGACTTTGAATAAATCCATATGACTGGATTACCTCATCAAAGCGGATGTTCCAAGATCTAGAAGCTTGCTTCAATCCATAAATGGACCGATTAAGCTTACATACAAGATGCTCTTTGCCTTTAGCAATGAATCCCTCAGTTGCGCATATAGATGTTCTCCTCAAGACTTAGTTAAGGAAAGGCTCTTGACATCCATCTCGCCAAATCTCATAATCCATATGAGCTATAGATAAGAGAATCCGGATAGACTTAAGCATAGCTACCGTGAAAGGTCTCCTCATAATCGATACCCTCTTTCTGAGTATACCCTTTCGCAACAAGCCTAGCTTTGAAGGTTTCAACCTTCCCGTCTACTCCTCTCTTTCTCTTGTAGATCCACTTGCATCCAATGGTTTTTACACCATTGGGTGGTTCTACTAGCTCCCAGACCTGATTAGAATCCATAGATTCTATCTCTGAATTCATCGCACTTTGCCAAGATGCCGCATCTCTATCTTGGAGTGCCTCATCATATGTCCAGGGATCAGGTTCATGTTCACCAGGGACTAAGTCCGAAGACTCTCCCAAAAACATGAATCTGTCGGGTTGTCTAACAACCCTCCCACTACGACGAGGTGCCTCCTGCGTATGCTCTGTGACGCAGCGGTCTTTGTGACTTGTGGTGTGTCCTCTTGTACCGGTGGTACTGAAGTTGGGACTTCCCCTGTCAACTCCTCAAGAACAATCCTACTCGTGGGCTTGTGGTTCATCACATAGTCCTCCTCTAGAAATCTGGCATTCGTACTCACGATCACCTTCTGATCTCTAGGACTATAGAATAAACCACCCTTCGTTCCCTTAGGGTAGCCAACAAACAAGCGCACTTCTGTACGAGATTCCAACTTACCAGCATCTCCCTTCAGCACATGTGCTGGACTCCCCCATATCCGAATATGTCTCAGACTAGGCTTTTGCCCAGTCCACAATTCTACAGGGGTAGAAGGTACTGATTTAGATGGAACCAAGTTCAGAGTATACATTGCCGTATCCAGTGCATACCCCCAGAACGAAACAGGTAACTCAGAATAACTCATCATCGATCTGACCATCTCCATAAGAGTCCTATTCTTTCACTCCGCTACACCATTCTGCTGGGGTGTGCCAGGTGCAGACAATT
This sequence comes from Wurfbainia villosa, assembly GCA_025175895.1. Lineage (NCBI taxonomy): Eukaryota > Viridiplantae > Streptophyta > Magnoliopsida > Zingiberales > Zingiberaceae > Wurfbainia > Wurfbainia villosa. The sequence goes on along the minus strand of CM045998.1, from coordinate 12,426,334 downwards.
AGGATTGAATCTCAGCCTCTGATAAGTAACTCCTAAACTCTCCCAAGAGGTACTCGCCACCATGATCAGATCGTAATGTCTTGATACTTTTACCTTGACGGTTCTCCACATCAGCCTTGAATTCTTTGAACTTGTCAAAGCATTTAGACTTGCGGCGCATCAAGTAAATGTATCCATACCTTGAATAATCGTCTATAAAAGAGACGAAGTATTCAAAGCCACCTCTTGCCTGGATAGACATAGGACCGCACAAATCAGAATGAACCATTTCCAACACATCTTTGGCTCTATACCCCTTGGCCTTAAAAGGCCTCATGGTCATTTTATCCTCCAAGCAAGATTCGCAGGTTGGGAGATCCTCCACCACTAATGAACCCAAAGGTCCATCAGCTATCAACCTTTGAATTCTGCTTAGTTTAATATGACCAAGCCTTAGATGCCAAAGATACGTTTGGTTCATTTGTGAAGGTTCTTTTCTCTTATTAGACTTAGAAGATGAGTTATTCACTTCTATATGCATCGTAGGAGCTTTTGGTTCAAGAGTATACAAATTGCCAACCAATGTACCTGAACAGATAATCTCTCTATTTCTTTTTATAACAACTCTGTCATTTAAAGAAATAGAATATCCATCCATAAACAATTTAAAAACCAAAATCAAATTCTTTCTAAATGTAAGTACATAAAGACAATTTCTCAAAACCAAAACTTTATTTCTATCAAACGATAAATAAACGTCTCCCACTGCAATACCCGCTACCTTTGTAGCATTGCCCATGTAGACGGTAATCTCTCCCTCAGCTAGTCGTCGGGTTTCCTGGAACCCCTGCAAAGAATTGCAGACATGATCAGTGGCTCCCGTATCTACACACCAGGTACCGGTAGATAACACCACTAAACATATTTCAACGACTAAGGCAGAAGATATACCTTTGTTCTTCTTTAGGAAGGGGAAGTCTTTCTTCCCATGTCCAGTCTATCTACAAGTGAAGCACTTGCCTTTCGGCCTCTTCACTCCCTGAGATCCTCCCACCACCTTTGCTCTACCTTGTTTCTTCTTCTTCTTGCCTTTCGGCTTAGAAGTAGAAACCTTCTGAGCAACCATGGCTACCTGCCTAAGAGCTCGATTCTGGTATCTGAAAAGTTCCTTTTCCCCAGAATCATCTGCAGGCCTAGGAGGACACTCATCGACAGTTAAGACACTATCCATATTTCTTTTCCAATCACTATTGTTTGGGGACAGTAAGTTTGTTTCCTTTAGTACCAAAGTAAGTGGATTGAAAGCCATTTGAAAATCCTAAGAATCACAATGATCAAAATATTAGATTTCAAATATTATTGATTCCTCAAAACAATAAAATCCCGAAATCAACCAACACCTCAAATCACCGAGAATATCGCATGCCACGCTGTATGGACGTATACGAATTCTACATTTGTAAGAGGAGGTTTTACCCATTAATTTTATTATCTTGTCAACCTTACTTTTTGACAAATAAAATTAATAGTTGGTTCCTCTTTGGCCCTACAAATAAAAGCAGTGACTCCGATGGGGAGGATACTTTTATTTGCATCTAAGTGTGCACCATTACACGATACTAAGGGAATTATTTCGGATTATGTGCCTTACCGCTTTGGAAGTACACATGCTCCTAGATAATTTCCTATAACCATTATTTGACCTAGTGATCCGCAAACAAACCCGTCCGCAGGGAGGAAGGCACTCAGAGCCAACACACAAGTTTGTTCGCATCACACGTCAAATTGTAATGGAGGCCGCGGGAATTAATTAAAATATCTCTCTCCCACTTAGTAAATTGCAAATGAGGAATTTTAAATCACACACAACATGCATATAAAACAAATAAGAAGTAAATATGGAAAAAAACAGAATTTTTCCAACTATTATGGCATTGTCCTCCAATATGCATCCCGTCGTGTGGCCACCTCATCCGCTCCATCTTTTCCCGTGCGCAAGTCACCAAAGAGTTCCGAGCCGAGATAAATCATTTTATTTACATCCATCGATCCTATACTCCACGAAAGAGTGTACAAATAATCTAGATCAAAAGTAAACTAAAATGATCGGCTAAACAATGCCGTATTTAATTACAAAAATTAAATACTAATCTAGCCTCGTCAACCCCGAGGATTCAAATAATAAATTTTTACACACATCCATTCACATACACACACATGGCCATAATAGTCGGATCTTATGCCTGCAACCAAAGAGTTAAACTATGCATATCCTACTATTATCCGGCACATATAATATATGAAAAAGTGCATAAAAAATTAACCGAATCCAAAACACACAAAACCGGAAATCGTGGCTCTGATACCAGTTGTTAGGGTGGATGCTTCGGAGGCTCATTGGCTCCCATATCCCCGGATTAAAATTTTCACTAATGAAAGGATTAATCCGGATGGGATGAGCTTCCTTAACGACACCATTTCGTCGTCGTGCTAACAACTTGAGTGGTCGCTTGAACAAACTAGTTGTTCAAGCAACACAACTATTCTAGTTGGTTAGCCGCGGAAGAGACGACGGACGGATCGCCGGTTTTTGTGTTTGTCTTCGGGGTCCATGATTATACAATATATATTCATACACACACATGCATAATCATCATATATAAGAACATGCTCAGATCTGAAATTAAAGTTATAAAACTTTATACCTTACGATCTTCTACCGTATGTCCTATCCTTCTCGTGGACGACGTGTGGACGAAGATCCTCCACGAGTAGAAGCCTTCTAGATCACGTTCTTCTCTTCCTTGTCCGCTGCGAACAAAGAGAAGAACCAACGAAACCTTTCCTTTCTAGAGCCGGCCACCAAACAAGAGAGTTTGATGCAACCGCCGGCCAAGGAACGATTGGATGAGCGCCGGCCAACTAGTTGTATTGTTGCCGTGCCACCTAGATGTTGGAGAAGCACCGCCACCAATTGTTGGAGCAGCGGCCACCACAGAGCAAGAGAGGAGGAAGAAGAGAACCGTGAAGGGAGGAGGAGAAGAAGAGGAGGTAGGCCAAAAACCTAGGGAGAACAATCACCTTGCCGCCCACTTTCCTAGCCGCCCAAAACCCTAGCTCCTCTAGGGTTTGTTGCCGCCCAACACATGGATGAGCCAAACCCTAATTCTCCAATCCAAAAAATCATATTTCCCCTAAGCCCTTATTTATAGAATTTAGGAGAAAGTTGGTTAGCCTAAAATATAGGAACTAATCCCTATTTTCTTGCACAAATAACCCTATCTCCTCTAGGATTTGTTGCCGCCCAACACATGGATGAGCCAAACCCTAACTATAGAATTAGGCTTAGGCCTCCTTTAATCTCCACCGTCGGATCTAGGGATTTAATCTCCACCGTCGGATCTAGGGTTTTATCCCAACCGTCGGATCTAGGATTTCATCCCAACCGTAGGATCTAGGATTTCATCGCAATCGTCGGATCTAAGGTTTCATCCCAACCGTCGGATCTAGGGTTTAATCCCAACCGTCGGATCTAGGGATTTAATCCCAACCGTCGATTCTAGGATTTCATCCTAACCATCGGATCTAGGGATTTAATCCCAACCGTTGGTTCTAGGTTTTGTTTTACATTCTTGGATCTAGACTTCACAAGGATTGTATTAGGCTACGATAGGGACCATAAGGAGGAGTTGGGTCTTGGCCACCCGATGGATCGGAACCACACATACTTGATCCATCAATGATGTTCCATTCCACTAGAGGATCATCATTGAACTACCTCACCAACCCCCATAAATTAATATGGGCTCCATATATTATTTGTACATTTATCTCACCGTGTTTAAGATATCGAATGTCCGTCAATTCATTGATTTACTGACCATCAATTAATTAACATCTAACTCCTCGAGTAGTACCACTCAACCTTATCATCATGTTGACTAAGTCAACCAGCTGGGTTTACATGATGAACCTTATGAGCTCCTCAAGGGGACATCATCAACCTAATATATAGGACACGGTTTCCTCCTATAATCAGCGGCACACCATGTAAATAATATTATTTCCCAACTTAAGCATATTGATTTAATCCATCTAAATCTCACCCTTTGGTAAATCAAAGAAATAAATACTAAGTACATGTGCAGATTATTATATCGGGATTAAGAGCATGTACTGACATAATATCGAGGTCGATTCAATTATGTAGTCGGCACTAAATTGAATCACCTCTATGTCGATCTGCTCAATACACCTAAGTGTACTAGTGTAACTCTATGTTCAAGATAAAACAATACCAAGCTACACTACAACCATGCCAATGGTTTGTCCAAAACCATCTTGGTTGTGAGCCTCTACTTATATTTTACAAGGGACTGATAACATGATCTTCTGTGCCACACCAAGCACCATGTTATCTACAATGTAAAATATTAGACAATATCACACATATAATAAATATATAAAGTGCAAACAATGATCATGTGATTCTTATTTCAAAATAAAATGTTCATACAAAAGAGCTAGGCTTTGTATACATTCTAACAATCTCCCACTTATACTAAAGACTATGTCGTCATCACTCTCGCCATACATCGATCCCCATGTCCTCCACATGCCTATCAAACGCTTTATTTGGAAGGGCCTTAGTGAATGGATCCGCCAGTTATCCTCGATGCAATCTTGGCGACAACAACTTCTCCTCGCTACGATCTCTCGTATAAGGTGGTACTTGCGCTCTATGTGTTTACTGCCTTATGGGCTCGTGGTTCCTTGAGTTTGCATTGCACCACTATTATCACAATAAATTGTGATAGTTACAGGCAAACCGGGAATCACATCCAAGTCCATCAAGAAGTTCTGAGCCATCTGACTTCCTTGGCGCCTCGGAGGCGCCACATACTCCTTCCATGGTAGAGTCCACGCATTTACCTTGACACTCCTCCATACTATGGCTCCACCTCCAAAAGTAAACACAAACCCGAGGTAGACTTACTCTTGTCCCTATCGATTGGAAATCGAATCGTGTAACCCAGGACTAATTGATCTGCCGGTAAACCCGGCATATAATCCTAGTCCTTCTCGGGTACTTCAATATATGCTTTACATGTCCAATGTCCTGTCGGGATTACTCGATGTCTGCTAACCATGCCCATGAAGCGGATATCCGGTCTCGTAGCATAGCATACATAAGGCTTCCCTCTTGCCAAGCATAAGGAACCGCCTTCATGTCCTCTATCTCCTTTGATGTTTTGGGACACATCTCTTTAGATAAAGGAACTCCATGCCTAAAAGGTAGAAAACCTTTCTTGGAGTTTTTGCATGCTAAAACAAGCAAGGATAGTGTCAATATATGAAGCTTGAGATAAGCACAACATCCTTTTCTTGCGATCCCTTATAACTTTGATCCCAAGGATGTGTCCACTTCTCCCAAGTCCTTCATGTCAAAGCTGTTTGGACAACCATACCCTTCGTCGATAACACTTTGATATTGTTGCCAACTAACAAAATGTCATCTACGTATAGTACAAGAAACACCACTACGTTTTAGTCACATCTCTTGTATACACAAGGCTCATCCGGACTTTGAATAAATCCATATGGTGGATTACCTCATCAAGCGGATGTTCCAAGATCTAGAAGCTTGCTTGATCCATAAATGGACCGATTAAGCTTACATACAAGATGCTCTTTGCCTTTAGCAATGAATCCCTCTGGTTGCGCATATAGATGTTCTCCTCAAGACTTAGTTAAGGAAAGGCTGTCTTGACATCCATCTGCCAAATCTCATAATCCATATGGCGGCTATAGATAAGAGAATCCGGATAGACTTAAGCATAGCTACCGTGAAAAGGTCTCCTCATGTCGATACCCTCTTTACGAGTATACCCTTTAGCACAAGCCTAGCTTTGAAGGTCTCAACCTTCCGTCTACTCCTCTCTTTCTCTTGTAGATCCACTTGCATCCAATGGTTTTACACCATCGGGTGGTTCTACTAGCTCCCGGACCTGATTAGAATCCATAGATTCTATCTCTGAATTCATCGCTCTTTGCCAAGATCGCATCTCTATCTTGGATTGCCTCTCATATGTCGAGGATCGAGGTTCATGTTCACGGGGACTAAGTCGAAGACTCTCCCAAAAACATGAATCTCTCGGGTTGTCTAACAACCCTCCCACTCTGACAGGTGCCTCCTGCGTATGCTCTGTGACCAGCGGTCACGATGACTTGTAGTGTATCTCCTCTTGTACAAATTAGTCTTTGAAATTGGAACTTCCTCCTCAAGAACAATCCTACTCGTGGGCTTGTGGTTCATCACATAGTCCTCCTCTAGAAATTTGGCATTCAGACTCACGATCACCTTCTGATCTCTAGGACTATAGAATAAACCACCCTTCGTTCCCTTAGGGTAGCCAACAAACAAGCGCACTTCTGTACGAGATTCCAACTTACCAGCATCTCCCTTCAGCACATGTGCTGGACTCCCCCATATCCGAATATGTCTCAGACTAGGCTATTGCCCAATCCACAATTCTAGGTAGAAGGTCGATTTAGATGGAACCAAGTTCGTAGTATACATTGCCGATCCAGAGCATACCCCGTAATCTAAACAGTAACTCGTAATAACTCATCATCGATCCGACCATCTCCATAAGAGTCCTATTCTTTCGCTCCGCTACACCATTCTCGGGTGTGCCAAAGTGCACAATTGGGATTGAATCTCAGCCTCTGATAAGTAACTCCTAAACTCTCCCAAGAGGTACTCGCCACCACGATCAGATCGTAATGTCTTGATACTTTTACCTTGACGGTTCTCCACATCAACCTTGAATTCTTTGAACTTGTCAAAGCATTTAGACTTGCGACACATCAAGTAAATGTATCCATACCTTGAATAATCGTCTATAAAAGAGACGAAGTATTCAAAACCACCTCTTGCCTGGATAGACATAGGACCGCACAAATCAGAATGAACCATTTCCAACACATCTTTGGCTCTATACCCCTTGGCCTTGAAAGGCCTCTTGGTCATTTTACCTTCCAAGCAAGATTCGCAGGTTGGGAGATCCTCCACCACTAATGAACCCAAAGGTCCATCAGCTATCAACCTTTGAATTCTGCTTAGTTTAATATGACCAAGCCTTAGATGCCAAAGATACGTTTGGTTCATTTGTGAAGCTTCTTTTCTCTTATTAGACTTAGAAGATGAGTTATTCACTTCTATATGCATCGTGGGAGCTTTTGGTTCAAGAGTATACAAATTGCCAACCAATGTACCTGAACAGATAATCTCTCTATTTCTTTTTATAACAACTCTGTCATTAAAAGAAACAGAATATCCATCCATAAACAATTTAGAAACCGAAATCAAATTCTTTCTAAATGTAGGTACATAAAGACAATTTCTCAAAACCAAAACTTTATTTCTATCAAACGATAAATAAACGTCTCCCACTGCAATACCCGCTACCTTTGTAGCATTGCCCATGTAGACGGTAATCTCTCCCTCAGCTAGTCGTCGGGTTTCCTGGAACCCCTGCAAAGAATTGCAAACATGATCAGTGGCTCCCGTATCTACACACCAGATACCGATAGATAACACCACTAAACATATTTCAACGACTAAGGCAGAAGATATACCTTTGTTCTTCTTTAGGAAGGGGAAGTCTTTCTTCCCATGTCCAGTCTATCTACAAGTGAAGCACTTGCCTTTCGGCCTCTTCACTCCCTGAGATCCTCCCACCACCTTTGCTCTACCTTGTTTCTTCTTCTTCTTGCCTTTACTTAGAAGTAGAAACCTTCCGAGCAACCATGGCTACTGCTTAAGAGCTCGATTCTCGTATCCGAAAAGTTCCTTTTCCCTAATCATCTGCAGCCTAGGAGGACACTCATCGGCGCTAAGACACTATCCATATTTCTTTTCCAATCACTATTGTTTGGGGACAGTAAGTTTGTTTCCTTTAGTACCAAAGTAAGTGGATTGAAAGCCATTTGAAAATCCTAAGAATCACAATGATCAAAATATTAGATTTCAAATATTATTGATTCCTCAAAACAATAAAATCCCGAAATCAACCAACACCTCAAATCACCGAGAATATCGCATGCCACGCTGTGTGGACGTATACGAATTCTACATTTGTAAGAGGAGGTTTTACCCATTAATATTATTATCTTGTCAATCTTACTTTTTGACAAATAAAATTAATAGTTGGTTCCTCTTTGGCCCTACAAATAAAAGCAGTGACTCCGATGGAGAGGTTACTTTTATTTGCATCTAAGTGTGCACCATTACACGATACTAAGGGAATTATTTCGGATTATGTGCCTTACCGCTGTGGAAGTACACATGCTCCTAGATAATTTCCTATAACCATTATTTGACCTAGTGACCCGCACACAAACCCATCCGATGGGGAGGAAGGCACTCAGAGCCAACGCGCAAGTTTGTTGCATCACACGTCAAATTGTAATGGAGGCCATGGAATTAATTAAAATATCCCTCTCCCACTTAGTAAATTGCAAATGAGGAATTTTAAATCACACACAACATGCATATAAAACAAATAAGAAATAAATATGGAAAAAACAGAATTTTTCCAACTATTATGGCATTGTCCTCCAATATGCATCTCGTCGTGTGGCCACCTCATCCGCTCCATCTTTTCCCGTGCGCAAGTCACCAAAGAGTTCCGAGCCGAGATAAATCATTTTATTTACATCCATCGATCCTATACTCCACGAAGGAGTGTACAAATAATCTAGATCGAAAGTAAACTAAAATGATCGGCTAAACAATGCCGTATTTAATTACAAAAATTAAATACTAATCTAGCCTCGTCAACCCCGAGGATTCAAATAATAAATTTTTACACACATCCATTCACATACACACACATGGCCATAATAGTCGGATCTTATGCCTGCAACCAAAGAGTTAAACTATGCATATCCTACTATTATCCGGCACATATAATATATGAAAAAGTGCATAAAAAATTAACCGAATCCAAAACACACAAAATCGGAAATCGTGGCTCTGATACCAGTTGTTAGGGTGGATGCTTCGGAGGCTCATTGGCTCCCATATCCCCGGATTAAAATTTTCACTAATGAAAGGATTAATCCGGATGGGATGAGCTTCCTTAACGACACCATTTCGTCGTGCCGCTAATAACTTGAGTGGTCGCCGAACAAACTAGTTGTTCAAGCAACACAACTCTTCTAGTTGGTTAGCCGCGGAAGAGACGACGGACGGATCGCCGGTTTTTGTGTTTGTCTTCGGGGTCCATGATTATACAATATATATTCATACACACACATGCATAATCATCATATATAAGAACATGCTCAGATCTGAAATTAAAGTTATAAAACTTTATACCTTACGATCTTCTACCGTATGTCCTATCCTTCTCGTGGACGACGTGTGGACGAAGATCCTCCACGAGTAGAAGCCTTCTAGATCACGTTCTTCTCTTCCTTGTCCGCTGCGAACAAAGAGAAGAACCAACGAAACCTTTCCTTTCTAGAACCGACCACCAAACAAGAGAGTTTGATGCAACCGCCAAGGAACGATTGGACGAGCGCCGCCAACTAGTTGTATTATTGCCGGCCACCTAGATGTTGAGAAGCACCGCCACCAATTGTTGGAGAGCCGGCCACCACGGAGCAAGAGAGGAGGAAGAAGAGAACCGCAAAGGGAGGAGGAGAAGAAGAGGCGTCGGCCAAAAACCTAGGGAGAACAATCACCTTGCCGCCCACTTTCCTAGCCGCCCAAAACCCTAGCTCCTCTAGGGTTTGTTGCCGCCCAACACTTGGATGAGCCAAACCCTAATTCTCCAATCCAAAAATCATATTTCCGCCCAATGCCTAAGCCCTTATTTATATAATTTAGAGAAAGTTGGTTAGCCTAAAAATATAGGAACTAATCCTATTTTCTTGCCGCCAAATAAACCTATCTCCTCTAGGATTTGTTGTCACTAACACATGGATGAGCCAAACCCTAACTATAGAATTAGGCTTAGGCCTCCTTTAATCTCCACCGTCGGATCTAGGGATTTAATCTCCACCGTCGGATCTAGGGTTTTATCCCAACCGTCGGATCTAGGATTTCATCCCAACCGTAGGATCTAGGATTTCATCGCAATCGTCGGATCTAAGGTTTCATCCCAACCGTCGGATCTAGGGTTTAATCTCAACCGTCGGATCTAGGAATTTAATCCCAACCGTCGATTCTAGGATTTCATCCTAACCATCGGATCTAGGGATTTAATCCCAACCGTTGGTTCTAGGGTTTCATCCAACCATCGGATCTAGGTATTTAATCCCAACCGTTGGTTCTAGGTTTTGTTTTACATTCTTGGATCTAGACTTCACAAGGATTGTATTAGGCTACGATAGGGACCATAAGGAGGAGTTGGGTCTTGGCCACCCGATGGATCGGAACCACACAAACTTGATCCATCAATGATGTTCCATTCCACTAGAGGATCATCATTGAACTACCTCACCAACCCCCATAAATTAATATGGGCTCCATATATTATTTGTACATTAATCTCCCCGTGTTTAAGATATCGAATGTCCGTCAATTAATTGAGTTACTGACCATCAATTAATTAACATCTAACTCCTCGAGTAGTACCACTCAACCTTATCATCATGTTGACTAAGTCAACCAGCTGGGTTTACATGATGAACCTTATGAGCTCCTCAAGGGGACATCCTCAACCTAATATATAGGACACGGTTTCTCCTATAATCAATGGACACCATGTAAATATTATTATTTCACAACTTACGTGGCATATTGATTTAATCCATCTAAATCTCACCCTCTGGTAAATTTTAGAAATAAATTCTAAGTACATGTGCCCGTTATTATATGGGTATTAAGAGCATGTACAACATAATATGCGAGGTCCGATTCAATTATGTAGTCAGCAATAAATTGAATCACCTCTATGTCGGTCCTGCTCAATACACCTAAGTGTACTAGTGTAACTCTATGTTCAAGACAAAACAATACCAAGCTACACTACAACCATGCCAATGGTTTGTCCAAAACCATCTTGGTTGTGAGCCTCTACTTATATTTTACAAGGGATCGATAACATGATCTTCGTACACACCAAGCACCATGTTATCTACAATGTAAAATATTAGACAATATGCACACACATATAATAAATATATAAAGTGCAAACAATGATCATGTGATTCTTATTTCAAAATAAAATGTTCATACAAAAAGAGCTAGGCTTTCAAAGATACATTCTAACAATCTCCCACTTATACTAAAAGACTATGCGTCATCACTCGCCATACATCCGATCCCCATGTCCTCCACATGCCTATCAAACGCTACCGAAGGGCCTTAGTGAATGGATCCGCCAGTTATCCTCCGATGCAATCTTGGCGACAACAACTTCTCGCTTACGATCTCTCGTATAAGGTGGTACTTGCGCTTCATGTGTTTACTCGCCTTATGGGCTCGTGGTTCCTTCGAGTTTGCAGAATCGCACTATCAAGTATCACAATAAATTGTGATAGTTCGGGCAAACCAGAATCACATCCAAGTCCATCAAGAAGTTCCCGAGCCATACAACTTCCTTGGTCGCCTCGGAGGTCGCCACATACTCGCCTTCCATGGTAGAGTCCACCACGCATTTCGCTGACACTCCTCCATACTATGGCTCCACCTCCAAAAGTAAACACAAACCCCGAGGTAGACTTACTCTTGTCCCTATCCGATTGGAAATCGAACTGTAAACCCACAGGACTAATTGATCCGCCAAACCAAAGATATAATCCCTAGTCCTTCTCGTGTACTTCAATATATGCTTTATCAGAGTCCAATGTCCTCGCTCAGATTACTCGATATCCGCTAACCATGCCCACAGAAAGCAGATATCCGATCTCCTACATAGCATAGCATACATAAGGCTTCCTACTGCCGAAGCATAAGGAACCGCCTTCATGTCCTCTATCTCCTTTGATGTTTTGGGACACATCTCTTTAGATAAAGGAACTCCATGCCTAAAAGGTAGAAAACCTTTCTTGGAGTTTTGCATGCTAAAACGAGCAAGGATAGTGTCAATATATGAAGCTTGAGATAAGCATAACATCCTTTTCTTGCGATCCCTTATAACTTTGATCCCAAGGATGTGTCCACTTCTCCCAGTCCTTCATATCAAACTGTTTGACAACCATACCTTACGTCGATAACACTTTGATATTGTTGCCAACTAACAAAATGTCATCTACGATAGTACAAGAAACATCACTACGCTTACATCTCTTGTATACACAAGGTTCATCCGGACTTTGAATAAATCCATATGACTGGATTACCTCATCAAAGCGGATGTTCCAAGATCTAGAAGCTTGCTTCAATCCATAAATGGACCGATTAAGCTTACATACAAGATGCTCTTTGCCTTTAGCAATGAATCCTCCGCTGCGTGATATAGATGTTCTCCTCAAGACTCATAAGGAAAGCCGTCTGACATCCATCCGCCATATCTCATAATCCATATGAGCAGCTATAGATAAGAGAATCCGGATAGACTTAAGCATAGCTACCGGTGAAAAGGTCTCCTCATAATCGATACCCTCTTTCTGAGTATACCCTTTCGCAACAAGCCTAGCTTTGAAGGTTTCAACCTTCCCGTCTACTCCTCTCTTTCTCTTGTAGATTCACTTGCATCCAATGGTTTTTACACCATTGGGTGGTTCTACTAGCTCCCAGACCTGATTAGAATCCATAGATTCTATCTCTGAATTCATCGCACTTTGCCAAGATCGTGATCTCTATCTTGGAGTGCCTCATCATATGTCCAGGATCAGTTCATGTTCACTGTGGACTAAGTCCAAGACTCTCCCAAAAACATGAATCTCCGTTGTCTAACAACCCTCCCACTACGACGCAGGTGCCTCCTGCGTATGCTCGTGACACGCGGTGCGTGACTTGTGGTGTGTCCTCTTCGGTGGTACTGAAGTTGGGACTTCCCACAACTCCTCAAGAACAATCCTACTCGTGGGCTTGTGGTTCATCACATAGTCCTCCTCTAGAAATATGGCATCTGACTCACGATCACCTTCCGATCTCTAGGACTATAGAATAAACCACCCTTCGTTCCCTTAGGGTAGCCAACAAACAAGCGCACTGCACGAGATTCCAACTTACCAAAGATCTCCCTTCAAAGACATGTCGACTCCCATATCCGAATATGTCTCGAGACTAGGCTTTTGCCACCCACAATTCTACAGGTAGAAGGTACTGATTTAGATGGAACCAAGTTCAGAGTATACATTGTCAGATCCAAAGGCATACCCCGAATAAACAGTAACTCGTAATAACTCATCATCGATCCGACCATCTCCATAAGAGTCCTATTCTTTCGCCTCCGCTACACCATTCTCACGGGTGTGCCAAAGTGCATAATTGGGATTGAATCTCACCTCGATAAGTAACTCCTAAACTCTCCCAAGAGGTACTCGCCACCACGATAAGATCAGAATGTCTTGATACTTTTACCTTGACGGCTTCTCCACATCACCTTTGAATTCTTTGAACTTGTCAAAGCATTTAGACTTGGCATCAAGTAAATGTATCCATACCTTGAATAATCGTCTATAAAAGAGACGAAGTATTCAAAGCCACCTCTTGCCTGGATAGACATAGGACCGCACAAATCAGAATGAACCATTTCCAACACATCTTTGGCTCTATACCCCTTGGCCTTGAAAGGCCTCTTGGTCATTTTACCTTCCAAGCAAGATTCGCAGGTTGGGAGATCCTCCACCACTAATGAACCCAAAGGTCCATCAACTATCAACCTGAATTCGCTTAGTTTAATATGACCAAGCCTTAGATGCCAAAGATACGCTTTGGTTCATTTGTGAAGGTTCTTTTCTCTTATTAGACTTAGAAGATGAGTTATTCACTTCTATATGCATCGTGGAGCTTTTGGTTCAAGAGTATACAAATTGCCAACCAATGTACTAAGAGCAGATAATCTCTATTTCTTTTATAACAACTCACATTAAAAGAAACAGAATATCCATCCATAAACAATTTAGAAACCGAAATCAAATTCTTTCTAAATGTAGGTACATAAAGACAATTTCTCAAAACCAAAACTTTATTTCTATCAAACGATAAATAAACGTCTCCCACTGCAATACCCGCTACCTTTGTAGCATTGCCCATGTAGACGGTAATCTCTCCTCTAGTCGTGGTTTCGAACCCCGCAAAGAATTGCAAACATGATCAGTGGCTCCCGTATCTACACACCAGATACCGATAGATAACACCACTAAACATATTTCAACGACTAAGGCAGAAGATATACCTTTGTTCTTCTTTAGGAAGGGGAAGTCTTTCTTCCCATGTCCAGTCTATCTACAAGTGAAGCACTTGCCTTTCGGCCTCTTCACTCCCTGAGATCCTCCCACCACCTTTGCTCTACCTTGTTTCTTCTTCTTCTTGCCTTTCGGCTTAGAAGTAGAAACCTTCTGAGCAACCATGGCTACCTGCCTAAGAGCTCGATTCTGGTATCTGAAAAGTTTCTTTTCCCCAGAATCATCTGCAGGCCTAGGAGGACACTCATCGACAGTTAAGACACTATCCATATTTCTTTTCCAATCACTATTGTTTGGGGACAGTAAGTTTGTTTCCTTTAGTACCAAAGTAAGTGGATTGAAAGCCATTTGAAAATCCTAAGAATCACAATGATCAAAATATTAGATTTCAAATATTATTGATTCCTCAAAACAATAAAATCCCGAAATCAACCAACACCTCAAATCACCGAGAATATCGCATGCCACGCTGTGTGGACGTATACGAATTCTACATTTGTAAGAGGAGGTTTTATCCATTAATTTTATTATCTTGTCAACCTTACTTTTTGACAAATAAAATTAATAGTTGGTTCCTCTTTGGCCCTACAAATAAAAGCAGTGACTCCGATGGGGAGGATACTTTTATTTGCATCTAAGTGTGCACCATTACACGATACTAAGGGAATTATTTCGGATTATGTGCCTTACCGCTGTGGAAGTACACATGCTCCTAGATAATTTTCTATAACCATTATTTGACCTAGTGATCCGCAAACAAACCCGTCCGCAGGGAGGAAGGCACTCAGAGCCAACACACAAGTTTGTTCGCATCACACGTCAAATTTTAATGGAGGCCGCGGGAATTAATTAAAATATCCCTCTCCCACTTAGTAAATTGCAAATGAGGAATTTTAAATCACACACAACATGCATATAAAACAAATAAGAAATAAATATGGAAAAAATAGAATTTTTCCAACTATTATGGCATTGTCCTCCAATATGCATCCCGTCGTGTGGCCACCTCATCCGCTCCATCTTTTCCCGTGCGCAAGTCACCAAAGAGTTCCGAGCCGAGATAAATCATTTTATTTACATCCATCGATCCTATACTCCACGAAGGAGTGTACAAATAATCTAGATCGAAAGTAAACTAAAATGATCGGCTAAACAATGTCATATTTAATTACAAAAATTAAATACTAATCTAGCCTCGTCAACCCCGAGGATTCAAATAATAAATTTTTACACACATCCATTCACATACACACACATGGCCATAATAGTCGGATCTTATGCCTGCAACCAAAGAGTTAAAGTATGCATATCCTACTATTATCCGGCACATATAATATATGAAAAAGTGCATAAAAAATTAACCGAATCCAAAACACACAAAATCGGAAATCGTGGCTCTGATACTCGCTTGTTAGGTGGATGCTTCGAGGCTCATTGGCTTCATATCCCTCGATTAAAATTTTCACTAATGAAAGGATTAATCCGGATGGGATGAGCTTCCTTAACGACACCATTTCGTCGTCGTGCTAACAACTTGAGTGGTCGCTTGAACAAACTAGTTGTTCAAGCAACACAACTCTTCTAGTTGGTTAGCCACGGAAGAGACGACGGACGGATCGCCGGTTTTTGTGTTTGTCTTCGGGGTCCATGATTATACAATATATATTCATACACACACATGCATAATCATCATATATAAGAACATGCTCAGATCTGAAATTAAAGTTATAAAACTTTATACCTTACGATCTTCTACCGTATGTCCTATCCTTCTCGTGGACGACGTGTGGACGAAGATCCTCCACGAGTAGAAGCCTTCTAGATCACGTTCTTCTCTTCCTTGTCCGCTGCGAACAAAGAGAAGGACCAACGAAACCTTTCCTTTCTAGAACCGACCACCAAACAAGAGAGTTTGATGCAACCGCCGGCCAAGGAACGATTGACGAGCGCCGCCAACTAGTTGTATTATTGTCGCCGGCCACCTAGATGTTGGAGAAGCACTGCCACCACCAATTGTTGAGAGCCGCCGCCACCACGGAGCAAGAGAGGAGGAAGAAGAGAACCTCAAAGGGAGGAGGAGAAGAAGAGGGGCGCCGCCCAAAAAACTTAGGGAGAACAATCACCTTGCCGCCCACTTTCCTAGCCGCCCAAAACCCTAGCTCCTCTAGGGTTTGTTGCCGCCCAACACTTGGATGAGCCAAACCCTAATTCTCCAATCCAAAAAATCATATTTCCGTCCAATGCCTAAGCCCTTATTTATAGAATTTAGGAGAAAGTTGGTTAGCCTAAAATATAGGAACTAATCCCTATTTTCTTGCCGCCCAAATAACCCTATCTCCTCTAGGATTTGTTGCCGCCCAACACATGGATGAGCCAAACCCTAACTATAGAATTAGGCTTAGGCCTCCTTTAATCTCCACCGTCGGATCTAGGGATTTAATCTCCACCGTCGGATCTAGGGTTTTATCCCAACCGTCGGATCTAGGATTTCATCCCAACCGTAGGATCTAGGATTTCATCGCAATCGTCGGATCTAAGGTTTCATCCCAACCGTCGGATCTAGGGTTTAATCCCAACCGTCGGATCTAGGGATTTAATCCCAACCGTCGATTCTAGGATTTCATCCTAACCATCGGATCTAGGGATTTAATCCCAACCGTTGGTTCTAGGGTTTCATCCAACCATCGGATCTAGGGATTTAATCCCAACCGTTGGTTCTAGGTTTTGTTTTACATTCTTGGATCTAGACTTCACAAGGATTGTATTAGGCTACGATAGGGACCATAAGGAGGAGTTGGGTCTTGGCCACCCGATGGATCGGAACCACACATACTTGATCCATCAATGATGTTCCATTCCACTAGAGGATCATCATTGAACTACCTCACCAACCCCCATAAATTAATATGGGCTCCATATATTATTTGTACATTTATCTCACCGTGTTTAAGATATCGAATGTCCGTCAATTCATTGATTTACTGACCATCAATTAATTAACATCTAACTCCTCGAGTAGTACCACTCAACCTTATCATCATGTTGACTAAGTCAACCAGCTGGGTTTACATGATGAACCTTATGAGCTCCTCAAGGGGACATCATCAACCTAATATATAGGACACGGTTTCCTCCTATAATCAACGGTACACCATATAAATAATATTATTTCCCAACTTACCGGGCATATTGATTTAATCCATCTAAATCTCACCCACTGGTAAATCAAAGAAATAAATACTAAGTACATGTGCCCGTTATTATATCGGGATTAAGAGCATGTACAACATAATATCCGAGGTCCGATTCAATTATGTAGTCAGCACTAAATTGAATCGCCTCTATGTCGGTCCTGCTCAATACACCTAAGTGTACTAGTGTAACTCTATGTTCAAGATAAAATAATACCAAGCTACACTACAACCATGCCAATGGTTTGTCCAAAACCATCTTGGTTGTGAGCCTCTACTTATATTTTACAAGGGACTGATAACATGATCTTCTGTGCCACACCAAGCACCATGTTATCTACAATGTAAAATATTAGACAATATGCACACACATATAATAAATATATAAAGTGCAAACAATGATCATGTGATTCTTATTTCAAAATAAAATGTTCATACAAAAAGAGCTAGGCTTTCAGTATACATTCTAACACTCACGTGTATTGACACTTCTAAAATATGGTATAATGATGACTCATTCATTTTGGCAAACCAAGCAAATCAAGTGTATTTTTTGAATGATATCAAACGTGGAGGTCATTGGAAGGTCGTGCAAAGGGTTCACCACCACGATATATACAAAGTAACTGAAGTTGATGAAGTATCTGAAGATTTTGAGGGTGATAATATCTTGATCATGGAGCCAAACCAAGAGATTTCATCCAATGATTCATCTTTAATAGTCGGTGAAGACTTAGAAATAACTCAACTTTGTCGATTAGATGTTGAACATCACCAAATTAATATGGCAAATGCACAAGTGGATCTAGATATGGGCGCTCAAAGTAATCGTATTGTCGATGGTGAAGATAGTGAAATTGACACTGAGACAGATGATTATTTATCATTTTCAGATGATGATAGTGATTAAATGTATTTACACGGTATTTATATTATTCTTCATTTATATTTCATGTATTTAATATAATCTTTTTTTATACGTCGATCTGTATATAATACTTTTGTCGCAGCCATGTCGCCTAAGAGAATTGAGCACTCCCCAGTTGTGCCTACGCCTGACAATGACAGTGCTCCTGCTCCTACTGGTTAGTTATATGGTTTTAATTACGTTTATTTTGTTTGCTATTTATTTAACTTGTTAATTGTTAGCATCCTTTGATTTATAGTTCATCCGACACGTAGAGAGACACGGGGTGCACACTCCGATCGGCTCCAACGGCAAATCGAGGAACGGGGTAGATTATCCATTACATTTTGTAAGAGCGATGGTCACCCTATCGGGACCAATGCAGCTACTTTTATGACAGAGTTAGGTCTGTCAATTAAGAAGTTCGCTCCCCTACAAGCTAAGAGCTGGAAGCATATCCCTGCAGATAATAAACAGATGATATATGACTGATTATCAGTAAGTACGAGTATTTTTATAATTAAAGAATCAACCATCATTCATTATTAAAATTCAATATTGATATTTTTTTCAGGTTGCTTTCGATATAAGTTTTGCCGAGAAGGCAACGTCGGTAAGGAAGGAGACCGACAGATTAATGAGTGCAAGGTACAGAGATAATCGAAATAAGATGCACACTCATATAAGAATCTATTGCATCTTCCTCCCACCAAGTGGCGGCTTCATATGCCGAGCGAGTTTTGTGAGACGCACGAAGATTGGAACTACATGTGCGATCTGTTTGAATCAGAGAAATTTCAGGTAACTCAATCTATACCAATTATCTGTGTTATATGTAAACTAAAATATGTGCAACTCATATTTTAAGTTTTATCTTAACAAATTTTGATATTGTAGACACGATCGGCAATAAATGCCCAAAATCGAGCACAACTACCATTTACCCATCGAGGTGGCTCAAAATCCTTCATTCAGTACAGTTACGACGGTGTAAGTACAAATTTTATAGGTATAATATATTAGTTGATATTTTTAATATTAACGCATTATAATATTTTTCAAGCCGATCAATCTCAAAGAAAAGATCGGATTACTGTCTTTAATACAAACCACTGTACTTCATCAAAGGGATGGAGTGGGGAGAGAGCCGAGGCTGTATACGTAAGATATAATCAATAAAATTTAGTAAAGTTATTTTTAAATATTAGTAATTCTTTGTAAACATATTGATAATGTATTTGTTATTCTTAGGGTGAAATGGTGAGACTGCGAGATGAACACATCCAGTCACAAGAAATCGAAGATGATATCGATGCAGTTCAGATTGTAGATCAGTTGTGTGATCAAGTACTCGGTGTTCGCTCTGGATATATCAGAGGACTTGGAAGTGGGCCAAAACCAGTTAAATCCACTTATTCATATGTCAGCTCCTCCTCCAGAACAACTAACGCAGCACTGCGTGAACAACTTCAGTCCACTCAGCAAGAATTGGCGGGGGCGAAAGAGGAGCTAGCAAACACTCAAGTTCGATTAGCTAGCGCCAAAGATGAGTTGACATCAATGAGATTAAGACAAGATATGTTCGAAGCAATTCCGAATCGACTTGCACCTGGAGCATTACAATCATTGATGCATGAGTCCTCTTCAGCTTCAACTCCACCTCCTCCTCCTCCTTAGAGTTTGTGACCATTTAAATTTTGAGCTAGTAAAATTGTGCTTGATTTGAATGTGTTTGCATTTTAATACTATGAATTTGTGGAAATGGATGTTTTGGATACTTAAATTTGATGTTATGTTTACATGTTAGTTGTTTTTAATTGTATATATTGGTTTTATTATGTGAGTGATATGTTGTTAATTTAAATTGCGTGATTGATATTGTATTGCAGGATTTTGAATACAAATAAAATGGATCCTGGAAATCTGTATTTTCATAGTTAGCGATGATTTTTTGAAATTTCGTCGCTAACTTTCGTTATACGACATCAGGATTTTGCAAGTTGAGTCGTCAGTCGACGCGTTCGACTCTGTAGGACTTTGGCGACGAAGTTTATAACTTTCGTCGCAAAAATAATCTCCAGTCGAGGTGACAGTCGAGGGGCTCCCGCTTCTGTGGCTAGCCAAAAAATAGATATTAGTGACGAAAATATATATTTCATCGCTAGAGTTGGAGTATCAGTCGAGTCGCCAGTCGACGCGTTCGACTGCTATAGGACTTTGGCGATGAAGTTTATAACTTTCGTCGCAAAAATAATCTCCAATCGAGGCGGCAGTCGAGGGGCTCCTACTTCTGTGACTGGCCAAAAAATAAATATTAGTGATGAAATCAGATATTTCGTTGTTAAAGTTTCTTATTATTAGTGACGATTTTTGTATATTTCGTCGCTAATATTGGTGATTTTCGTAGTTTCCGCTGTCGAGATTTTGTGACGAAAGATTTATTTTTTATGACGTTTTAAGTTCCGTCGGTAATATTAACGATGAAATTATTTTAATTCGTCGCTAATGTGTCTTAGCGACAAGCTTATTACGACGAATTATTTTCGTCGCAAAAAATATTTAGCGACGAATTAGTGTTAGTAGCGACGAAAATAATTCGTCATTATTTTCTATTTTTTTTTATAGTGCCTCATCCTAACACCTATCAAAAAATCAAATACTAAGTACTACTATTACATTTTGATCTTCGAGTTCTTCTAACGACAATTAATGAAGACGTACGATAATATTTAATTTCTAAATTCAAGTGCACGCGGTTACAATTTTATTCTGCTTCAACATTTAATTATCTATTGTATTGTGTATATTATTATAGATATATATGCGATAAATTCTCATATTGAATTATTTGAATCTTTATCGATTTATATGCGATAGCACTGCATATTCCATCATAATTTAGTTGATATATTAAGAACAATGAGCGATGTTTGTATTTATAAAGATGAGTTTGCAGCAGCTGATCCTGATTTTCAAATTTGATTTTAAGATCCGGAGTGAAATTGAAAAATTAAATTTTATTTTTATTATAAAATTTAAAAATTAGATTTTATAAAATATTAAAAAAAAATTAGACCCGAAGGCCAGCAATCCGGCCTACTGGTCGGTTTTGAGATTACTCGCTGCTGTGGAAAACGAAAAAGACAAAAGAAAGGCAATTATTAGGCTGAACCTGAAACCAGTACTTCTTCGTGCATATATTGCAGAATTAACAAATTCTGAGCTCCATCGCTACCGTTTGAGTTTAATTATTTATTGATTTGTTTTTAATTATTGAATACATATAAACGAGTTCTAAGTATTGTATTTGCATTATGTAAAGCTGTGATTAATTAAATTGGGACCTGCAATCAAAGTTTTTCTGAACTTGCACTTCGATTCTTGAATATAATGACCGATCGATCGAGGAGAAATTAATTAAGGAGTTCAAAACAAATTAATTAATTAATGCCTTTATATAGGAAATTATGTCCGCAGTGAAATTTTATTATGGAACAACTCAATTAAAGGGATAGAATGAAGAAGAATTAAGAACTTGGCAAATTGATCCTGATCTGCATGCATATATGCATGTCGGCAAGTAAGTTAGTTAAGTAACCCAATTTCCTCTCGTACGTGATCATTCCACGTGATACACGAGTCAACGTGATAATAATAATGCCCCAGCAGGATCTGTTCGATCGTACGTAGTAGTGAAATCCTTCCTTCTAAATCACGTTCGTTAATTAATTAATATCCCGGCCCACGCTGAGTGGTGTACTGGTTCCCCCAACTAATTAATCAATTCAACCACCCTGCCAATTCCCATTAATTAATATTCCATGAATAATTAATCGATCACAAATTAAATGAGTCGAGAATAGGAGTGATCACGGTTCGATTCGAATCGTGAATTGAATCAGAATCGATGGCTCAAAAATCGAATCGAAATCGCTTTTTTAGTTTCGATTTCGAAACCAAAATCGGAATCGGAACCGGAGGTATATCGTTCGGTTCCGATTCTTAAATATTTGAAATCGAAATCGAAACGGAATCGAACCGAAATCGGATCGGAACGGAATAAAATTAAAATATTTGATTTAAAGAGTTATATAAATAAATAAATCAAATCTCCCGATATAAAATTTAAATTTAAATATAACTTAAATTAAATAAATCGATAAAATTAATAAATTAAAAAATAATATACTCATACAGTCTATTAAAAAAAATAAAAGACTTAAATTAAATAATTTAAATTTAGATTCTAAATGATTTTAATCGAAATCGAACGTAAGGAACTGAAATCATCGGTTAACGGTTCGCTTTCGGTGAATGATGAACCGGAATCGACGGTTCTAAAATTAAAATCGAACCGTAAAGAATCGAAACTGACGGTTTTAAAATTGAAATCGAAATCGTTGATGAGTAATTTGATTTCGATTTTATTGGATGACAAACACAGGAACCGATGGTTCAAAATCGAAACGGACGGTTTCAAAACCAAAACAGAAACCCACGATTTTAAAACCGTTGTCACCCCTGGTCAAGAAGCCGCAGCAACAAATTAAAACAATCCATTATCCAATTTGCCCAAACTAAATGAATAATTACTTAATTAATTAATTAGGGCCGTCTAATTAATTCCGGCTGCTGCAGCATGCATGCAGTAGTTACCACAGGCACCGACTCCGTTTATTCCAAAGTCGTTGGAGACCGGCAATTTGCCTGAGCAGGGCATGTGAACGACTCGCGTTGGCGTGGCGTCTGAAAACATAATCCAAATCTTATAACGTATAGTAATTAAAAAGATCGGCCTGTCAATGGGTTTGATTCGTGCTATCTTGTGTGTGAGGACTAGCTGTAACTAATTATTACTGAAGTTCTCACTTTTATCGAAGCCAAAGTCAATGTCGAACATGTAAAGCTAGAAGAGAAGCAATGATTTTTCGACTATTTAACGAATTGTCTGTTGCGAATGGCGACTGTAAGCACATGTAACTGAAGTTGACATAGTACTTAGCTAGCAAAGTGTTAAGCTGGTTGAGTGTTGAGTATTTGAGCATATCACTGAACACTTGAACCGATTGAGATAAGATAGTATAGATCTTGCTGAGTAGATGAGTTGACTGAATACTTGAGCTGATTGAGATTCTAATGTCTAATTAGCAGAGTGTCGAGCTAAGTATTGGGTTAGGGTAGTCGAGAAGAGTTCAAGTTCGAGCGTCGAGTGCTCAAGAAGTGAACCAAAGGACAGAGTTAGTTTGTGCAATGCTCGGGAAGCCCGAGTTCGAGTTACGAAAGAAGTGTCAAGGCTTCCAAAGTTTAATTGATGTCTATTTTATTTGTAAGATACAATGACACCCATGATCTTGACCAAGCACTAACTTGTCGCTACACGAATGTTATCACATAGCGGAAAGGAGCACCTGTTGACCGTCGAATTGTAACACCTACAACTGACATCATTAATGTTTGTCTGTTATGCAATTAAGCAACCAACGAACAAAAGAATTCAGATTGACAAAATATTGATTGATTTGCTTGGGTAATTTTTATCTCGACTGATCCAATATTTGATATGCACAAGTCGCTCTCACATATGAATCATCTGTATTCAGTACAATCTGGATTTGAATTTATACTCCTACCAGCACACACATGATTAAAGAGAACCTCTTATATATATTATATAGGTTCATAATTATAAATACGATTGAATATAAATCAATCAATTTATTTTCAATTTAAAATAAATAAAATAATATAATTGATTAGGGAGGTAATTAACTGATGCAGGGTCATTCTGTAGTTCGAGCCGTTTGTATCTTATGATAAGGATTTGTCTTCTCCCAAACCATGACGAAGGATTATTAAAGCCACCAACAAAGACATCATGGTCTCCATGGCCCACGTGCTTCATTCAGAATTGGAACGAGACGAGATTGGAGCTCCTATAAGCCACCACGGGTTGCCCATGGCCAACATCATGGTTGTGGACCCGACTGTGGCTCAACATAAGGATCCTCCCGTGGGAACCATAGTCTGCCAGTGGTCTTCACCACGGTCATGTCGTGGTCCACTCCACGACTGTGGAATGCCGTCGTCGGCGTTGTACAATAATTAGGGTTAGGACTGTAAACGAGCTAAGTCAAGTCAAGCTTTACAGTATTCAAACTTGTTTAATAAATTAACCAAGCCAAGCCAAACCAAGCCTAAAATTAACAAGCTATTGAAAAATCTATTCAAACCTGGCTTGGTTTCTTTTTTTAGAGATTGAGCTTGACTTGTTTATTGGGTATCAAACTTCTAATCAAGCTCGATTCAAACTTGTTTAAGTTCGATTTATTTAAACGTTATCAAGCTCTTAAGTTAAGTTTGTTTATTTATTTTAAACTTTTAATATTTTAATCCTTATTTATAAATGAGTATAAATAAGCTCATAAATAATTTTTAAATGAGTTTGTTCATGAACACTGTTCATGAATATTAACAAGCCAAACACATATGTGTTCAAGCTTGTTTATTAATTGACTTTGATGCATATTGAATGAACGTAAACGAGCTCTTATCGAGCCGAACACCAAACTTGTTCATGAACGTTTGATTTGTGTACATCCCTAATTAGGGTTTTTTAGTATTTCTAGTTTAATTTTGAATATTTCTCAATTTGTTTCAAACTTTCCTCCTTTCCTAGATATAAACATGAGCTAAGACTCTTGTAAGCATTGAATTTGATTTTGATTAATAAAGTTTGCTTTAGTTTCTTTTAACCTAGAGGTGGATGTTAGTGCCTATAAGATCCACATATCTCCACAATGGTATGATATTTTCCACTTTGGGCCCAAGCCCTCATGGTTTTGTTTTTGGGCTTTACCCAAAAGGCCTCATACCAATAGAGATATCTTTTCATCTTATAAGCACATAATCTTTTTCATGTCTTACCAATGTGAGACTTTGATTGTATTCCCAATACTCCAACAATCCCCCCCTCAAACCCCCCTCAAGCCTATCCGTCCTCGAAGGACATCCTCTGCTTGATGTCCGATCCTCAACCCACCAGGACTTCCTGTCAACTGTCTAGTCCTCCTGACCCAGCTAGACTTCCTACCAGTTGTTCGGTCCTCCTGACCCAACTGGACTTCCTGCCTGGTGTCTAGTTCTCTTGATCCAGACATGGAGCTCAACTTCCTTCGTTTGAGGTTCATGGCTTGACATGGACCATGACTCTGATACCAATAAAATTGTCACGCCCCGGAAGTATGTCGTGCCGAAAAGCAAACGGACGGCATCTCCCCTGTACGTGGCAACATATCGGGTTAATGCAAGGCCCGTAGGCCCACAACAACAATATGATATACACAGATATCAACATATCAAACATACTAAACACAACGGAAACAATACAAACAGATCAACAAGATACAAAGACCAACTGTGCACTCCGGAGTGACTTGACACGACAAGAATCATAACAGAAATCGAATCAAAGACCAAATACATACAATATGTCCGTATATCACAAATACGAAAACAATACAAGGAAAAACCCAAACCATCAATCCGTAAGGATACAACAACACGGAAATATATCCATTCGTCCGGTGTGAGATGGGATCAGCTGGCGGAGCTCCGAACGTCCAAGGAATCTTCTACATTATGCAGGCAACGAGCCGAAGCCCGAGTCGGGGTGGTGAGTATAAACTCAGGGGTAATATATAGAAAGTGCATGAACAACATATAATGATAGATCTACAAGTATACATGTGAAGATCTACGGTATCTGATATGAGTCCAATAGACATACGATCGTATCCAAATCTAATAACAAGTAACTATAGTAAAGTCATACTCGATGTATATACTAAGCGATCAGGAACATAAAGTAATGTACCAGCGTGCACGACGGTTAGCAACACCATAAGCTATATCATCTGAGCGGATATACAATAACATAACCCATATAATGTACGGTCAATCCATACGACCCGATACTCGGACATATGAGCGTATATGATCACTGTATAATAACCCGGTCAGTACTACACGATGACATGATGCTAATCAAATGCATATAACGATCGAATCAACAGCATGTATATATGCTCAACACATAGTATATAATATGCAAATGGCATGTAACATGATGAGCGAACATATCACGGCAATCATAGTCAATGCATCATCTCACAGGCATATGTAAAACATATATCAAATACATTCATACATATATATCATCAGTGCATATGCATGGCCATGTCTGCGGACCCGTCCAACCACGACCCAGATGGCGGGTGGTACGGCATGACGACTAGCCCGACTCGGTACCACTCTCGGTGGCCAGGGTTGGGTAGTATGAATGAGTAGCATATAAGCGTAAAAAGCTAACTACTCCCCGGGGGTCCCTGTTGCTGGTCGCTCCGTCACTACCCATGAGTAGACGAGCTCTGCACACGGAGACAATGCCGCGTCGCACAACCACCGTCTATAGTGGGCGAGTGCTAACACCACTCTGCTCGGTGGCGGTGCGCATCTCCTACCACCATCCCTAGTGGCCGAGCGCGGCACATCCAATGCTCTGCCCTCAACCCTGCTACCACTACCGCGAGTGGCCGGGGAGGCAGGATGACTGACGACCCGTCTCATCCACAAGGGAGACCGGTCGTCGGCATGCATGCAATGTAATGATCATAGCTCCATACATGTATCCTAGCGACACTCCCTATCCCGCGAGTCACGGTCAACTAAAGTCAACTATGCAAGGACCACAAGACTCTCTATCGCATAAAGAGTCATACTCATCGACCAATCAACCACGCTAAGACCTCTAGTCGTATGGCGATATACAATCGGCCGATTCATATAACCATACACAGGCACACAATCCATAATGGATATACCATCGCGCTAGGACCTCTAGTCCATGGTCACATACTGACAACCATACACTTATCTATGCACAGACAACTAGATCCACCATAAATGCACCACTAATACGGATATGATATAACAATCGGCTCCATAATCCAAACCATCACCTAACCCTAGTGATGTAAGAGGCGATAACCAATCGAAGTCACAAAGTTAACTCTAACCACATGTACTTCTTGAACATATATCGGCTAATACATAATAGGGTTTATAGTTCCTATCCAGAGCTAGATAATCAATGAAGTACGAGTATATATCTCGAGGTCAAGCGGTGATTAAATAAGAGTGGATTTAAGGTAAACAGGTATAAACATAAATCCAAGATCATGCACTAGAATTTGATCAAAACTACCGGACCAGGTAGATATTACCCACCTGCTATGTAGCTCGTATCAGCCATCCCTAACTACGAGCATCATCACTAATCAAAGTCCTGAATCATCATCCTGCAAACAAAACATATTTGATCCAATCATACTGTCAATTCTAATATTAGGATCAAATCCTAATCCTACATCAACTTTATATCTCGATCAACTAGATTAATCCAATTATCCTAATCAAGTATCCACATAGATCCATCAATCGAATTTCTACCAAATAAACAACTTCTTCGATTCACGATAATCAATAAATCAATGACAAATAATTACAACCATAGTATATCTATCATGATAGATTCAAATCGAAACTTACCTAGTTACAGACCCATGGCACGACTCGCGGCTTCCCGTTCTACGCTTCCCGCCTCCGCCAACCAACAATTTGTCGATATACCAGATCGGAACCTTCACGCACACAGCTCTTCCATACAACAGGGTCGTTACAAACATCAATCAATATTCACCAAAATCACTAGATCAGAATAATCGAATACACTCTAAATCTTGGCTAAAGCAGTAGCTTACCTTCCCCATCTCATACACAGCTTCCAGCCGAAATCCCTAACATCTCAGCTCAATAAACCACCTTGCACAAGTAGATCCGATGACAGTAGCGGCAGATACGGAGAAGGTAAGCTACTGCTTTAGCCAAGATTTAGAGTGTATTCGATTATTCTGATCTAGTGATTTTGGTGAATATTGATTGAGGTTTGTAACAACCCTGTTGTATGGAAGAGTTATGTGTGTGAAGGTTCCGATCTGGTATATCGACAAATTGTTAGTTGGGCGAAAGCTAAGGGAAGCAGTAGAATGGGAAGCTGCGAGTTGGTGTCATGGGTTCATAACTAGGTAAGTTTCGATTTGAATCTATCATGATAGATATACTATGGTTGTAATTATTTGTCATTGATTTATTGATTACTGTAATTGGAAGAAGTTGTTTATTTGGTAGAAATTCGATTGATGGATCTATGTGGATACTTGATTAGGATAATTGGATTAATCTAGTTGATCGAGATATAAAGTTGATGTAGGATTAGGATTTGATCCTAATATTAGAATTGACAGCATGATTGGATCAAATATGTTTTGTTTGCAGGATGATGATTCAGGACTTTGATTAGTGATGATGCTTGTAGTTAGGGATGACTGATACGAGCTACATAGCAGGTGGGTAATATCTACCTGGTCCGGTAGTTTTGATCAAATTCTAGTGCATGATCTTGGATTTATGTTTATACCTGTTTACCTTAAATCCACTCTTATTTAATCATATGCTTGTACTGCCTTGACCTCTGAGATATATACTCTGGTACTTCATTGATTATCTAGCTCGGATAGGAACTATAAACCCTATTATGTATTAGCTGATATATGTTCAGTAAGTACATGTGGTTAGGGTTATCTTTGTGACTTCAGATTGGGTTACTGTCTTACATCACTAGGGTTAGGTGATGGTTTGGATTATGGAGCCGATTGTTATATCATATCCGTATTAGTGGTGCATTTATGGTGGATCTAGTTGTCTGTGCATAGATAAGTGTATGGTTGTCAGTATGTGACCATGGACTAGAGGTCCTAGCGCGATGGTATATCCATTATGGATTGTGTGCCTGTGTATGGTTATATGAACGGTCGATTGTATATCGCTCGACTAGAGGTCTTAAGCGTGGTCGATCGTCGATGAGTATGACTCTTTATGCGATAGAGAGAGTCTTGTGGATTGTAGTCCTTGCATAGTTGACTTTTAGTTGACCAGGACTCCCCGTGGGATAGGGAGTGTCGCTAGGATACATGTATGGAGCTATGCATCATTACATTGCATGCATGCTGACGACTGGGTCTCCCTTGTGGATGAGACGGTCGTCACCATCCCGCTCCCGCCACTCGGGGTAGCAGGCCGAGTTGAGGCGAGCATTGGATGTGCGCGCTTCGCCACTAGGGATGGTGGTAGTGGAGATGCGCACAGCCAGCAGAGCAGTGGTGTTAGCACCGCCCACTATAGACGGTGGTTGTGTGGCGACGCAATTGTCTCCGCGTGCAGAGCTCGTCTACTCATGGGTAGTGACGAAGCGACCAGCAACAGGGACCCCCGGGGAGTAGTTAGCTTTTTACGCTTATATGCTACTCATTCATACTACCCAACTCGGTCACTCGAGAGTAGTGGCGACTGGAGTCGGGCTAGTCGTCATGCCGCGCACCCGCCATATCGGGTCGTGGTCGACGGGTCCGCAGACATGGCTATGCATATGCACTGATGATATATATGTATGCATGTATTTGATATATGTTTTACATATGCCTGTGAGATGATGCATTTGATTGCTGCATATGTTTATTCATCATGTTACATTCCATTTGCATATTATATACTGCTGTGTGTTGAGCATGATACATATGTTGGTTCAGACTGTTATATGCATTTGATTAGCATCATGTCATTGTGTGGTACGGACCGGGTTATTATACAGGTGATCATATACTGTTCATATGTCTGAGTATTGGTCAGGTATGGGATTGACCTGGTACATTATATGGGTTATGTTATTGTATATCTGTCAGGATGATATAGCTTATGGTGTTGCAGACCGTCAGGTACGTTGGTACATTACTTTATGTTCAGTTGATCAGTTAGTATATACATTGAGTATGACTTTACTATAGTTACTTGTTATTAGATTTGGATATGACTGTATGTCTATTGGACTCATGCTGTATACCTGTAGATCTTCACATGTATACTTGTAGATCTATCATTATATGTTGTTCATGCACTTTCTATATATTACCCCTGAGTTTATACTCACCACCCCGGGACCCTGGGCTTCCTGTCGCCCAGATAACAGGTAGAAGATTCCTTGGACGTTCGGAGCTCCGCCAGCTGATCCCATCTCACACCGGACGAATGGATATGTTTCCGTGTTATTGTATCCTTACGGATTGATGGTTTGGGTTTTTCCCTGTATTGTTTCCGTATTTGTGATATACGGACATATTGTATGTATTTGGTCTTTGATTCGATTTCTGTTATGATTCTTGTCGTGTCAAGTCACTCCGGAGTTCACAGTTGGTCTTTGTATCTTGTTGATCTATTTGTATTGTTTTCGCTGTGTTTAGTATGTTTGATATGTTGATATCTGTGTATATCATATTGTTGTTGTGGGCCTACGGGCCTTGTATTAACCCGATATGTTGCCACGTACAGGAGAGATGCCGTCCGTTTGCTTTTCGGCACGGCATACTTCCGGGGTGTGACAGTGGAACCTCTCCGTTTGCGAAGTCCCCTTTCCTCCTTCGATTCACCCTTCTCCGCTCTCTTCTAACGTCACCCGTGTAAGGATTAACACTCATTCCGCATTTTGCGGTACATTATACGCAAAAAATTTCATTGATTGGCTTAACAAAGTTAAGAGGACTTTTGACTTCAAAGAAGTTCTCGATTGTGCAAAAGTAAAGTTGGTCACCATTAAGCTCAAGGGTTGAGCATCTGCTTGGTCGAAACAATTACGGTGCACACGCGAAAAGCAGGGCAAGGCCAAAATTATTGATTAGGAAAAGATGAAAAAAAAAGAGGTGAAAGGTCAATTTCTTTCTTTTGGATATTCTCAGTCTTTATTTCTTCGTTTACATACATTAAGATAGGGCACCCTCTCGGTCAAAGAGTATATCGAGGAATTTTATCAACTGATTGTTCACAACGATTTATATGAGACAGAGGAGCAACGGATAGCCCGATATTTGGGAGGTTAGAGACAATCCTTTCAAGATATTTTTAGTTTGCATTCTCTTTGGACTGTTTCATAGGTTTATCAATGTGTATTGATGATTTAGAAGCAACTAAGCCTAGAACCCAAAATTCTGAGCAATCAAACAGCAACCCAAGTTCTTCTTAAATCTACTCTTAAATATTTTCAATATGGCAAACCTGATCATAGAGCCATAGAGTGCAAAAAATTCGCCAATCAGAAGGGAAAAAACTTATTGGTTGAAGAAGATGTAGAAGATCCCGCTACCGACAAAGAC
Source organism: Wurfbainia villosa (assembly GCA_025175895.1). Lineage (NCBI taxonomy): Eukaryota > Viridiplantae > Streptophyta > Magnoliopsida > Zingiberales > Zingiberaceae > Wurfbainia > Wurfbainia villosa. The sequence goes on along the minus strand of CM045998.1, from coordinate 12,394,571 downwards.
GAGATTGACGAAGTACTACACGGAGATGGTCTGGAGACGTTGATTGTTCGCAAGAACCTTCTCACCCCAAACGAGGAAGCAAAGGATGTTTGGCTAAGGACAAACATCTTTCACACAACCTGCACCATTACGGACAAAGTGTACAAGAAATTGTGAAAATATAGTATCCAAAGACACCATATAGAAGTTACAATTAAAGACCGAACATCATCCGAGACCATACAAGTTATCCGGGATAAATAAGGAAAGCGAGGTAACCGTGGATCAAAAATATCTCGTTTCTTTTTCTATTCATCATAAGTACCATGATCTTAAAATGTTTTTCAAAATCTAATTTCAATCATGATCTATGGGCTAGATTGACATGACTTGTGCATTAGATTTTCTCATGATTTATCCTTATGATTTAATGAGTTCTAAGTTCATTTTGATGCATCATATAAGCAGATTGAACTTAACTCATATTTCTAACATCTCACATATGTTTAGAATGTATCAATGGACACATATGTTTGTTGGAGACCTTTTGTATATCTAGAGGGGGGTGGATAGCCTCTTTCGATTTCTACACAAATAATTAGCGAAAGCTAATAATGGAAGACAAAGAAAAATAATCACTAACATAAGTTGTTTAACGTGGTTCGGAGATGACGCTCCTACTTTGTGACAACCCTTAAGGTGGATCACCCCTTTCAAGCCTTCACTAGAAAACTATTTTTGATGAGAACACCAAGGTGGGAACAAGATTGTATTAACATTCCAATAAGAGAGTCGGAGTCTGTGCACAGATAATACAATCAATCTGAATTTGAAGATGAATTCTTTTCAACTCGGGCACCTGATGCAGGGGAATCCCTCAGTTCAAGTCGTTCATATCTTATGATGAGGAATTGTCTTCTCCCAAGCCATGACCAAAGACCATTGAAACCATCAACAAGAATATCAGAGCCTCCATGGCCCTGTGCTTCATTCAGGATTGAAACTAGGCAAGATTAAAGCTTGATTCAGGTATGGATCCCCACGTGCCTTTTTTTACCCTTTTGTGAAAGATACATACATAAACACTAACAAATTTCTCGCATTAGTTTTAAATATGAGCTTAAGTAGAATCTAGTTATGGGAAAAATGAACATGGTAAGTGGGAATGATTGTGGATCCAGGGAAGGTAATACTTTGGTAGCTTTTGTTTGCCTTGTCTAAAGTCTTTGAGCAATGAATTTTAAAGATATTTATATGATTTGTTGTCCCAACAGGCACACTGCGATGGTCATTAGTAGTAAAATTTATATTAAATGAGCAAGGATCATTTTTTTAATTGACGCATGCCCACGAGGATAACTCCTCTCACTTTTTTTTGTAGTCGACTATAAACTGACCTCGTGATTTATCTTTCTTTATACTACTATGGGGTTGCCATTGAGGGGTGCTCGAGATGAGTGCATCAAAAGTTTACTTTGGTTTCGTGTGATCTAGAGGTGGAACCTCTCTATTTGTGAAGTTCTCCTTTCCTTCTTCAATTATCTCTTCTCCTCTCTCTCCTAACGATGCTTGTAGAAGGATTAGCACTCATTCTGTTACCTTGTCTACGTCAGTAACGTCGATGAATTACTATTAAGAGTAAATTTATTAAAATAGATTAAAAAAATTCATCATAATTCTATTATATTTGACTTTATTTTTTTAGTATATGATCATTAAATATTTTAACCAAAATAGATATATATATATCATCGTCAAATCTTCTAGAGTTCAAGGATTGAGCTATAGTGCTCACCCGATCGGATGATGAATAATAAAGGTGTTCACGAATGAATTGTATAGAGGATTGTTTCTCTCTCTATATATTTTTAATATCTTTAATTTATAAAATTGTGTGTAAAAATTTATATATTTTGCTCTCTTTCATTTTTAAAATTACATGTTTTTTATTTTTATTTTTAATTTGTAAAGCATGAGATAATTTTGAATTATTGTATAAATCTATTTAGGTGCGCATGTAGACAAGCATATAAAAGTGTTCTGAGAGTTGGAGAGCTCCTTTGTGATTCCACTATATCATGTCAAAAGAAAAAAAAATTATTTATCTCTCTACTATAATAAAAAATTTCTCAACAACTTCTTTATGATCCCATTCTTTTTTATAAAATATTCATTTAATATAATATAAGATAATTAAATATATCACCATTAATAACTTATTTTTCACTGATTCCAATCGTAGCGTATCTAGATATGCTCAACTAAGTTGGTTTGAAGATGATGATGCAAATGATTATCATGCACAGTGATGAATCTAAATTGAAATTTGAACGGGTATTCAATGAAATTTGATAGCGACTGACAGAGGCACAGGACTAATGGTCGACGACCAACAGGGGAGAGGACTACCTTTACCTCCTGGAGGACGGGGGTGCTTCCGCACACCCTCGCCCCCCTCTTCTCCATTGATTACGTATCTTGCAATTTCTCTGGAGGTATTTCTTGAAATTCTTAAGTGGAGCCCTAAAATATTTGTGACGAAGAGTCTCCTTCTTCATCCAACCAATTGACTACCGTATCCCCCTCATTCTCAATAATCATGTTGTACAAAATAATGTATGTATACATAATGCCTTTTTAAGTTATCCTTGTACCAAAATCATCCTGGACCTCTGATCATTGTCCATCGAGATTGAAGCACCCCAAATGTCCATTCGACATCCTTTTTTGTAGCCTCTTGTCGTTCCTTAAACATCTTTCCCTTGAGATTCTGAGGACACAGAAAGCTCTTGATGAAAGTAGCCCATTCTAGATGAATCCTTTTAGTTAGATAGTATCCTTCTGTGTATTATGTATTGTTGACTATAAAATTAATTTCTAATACATTTCCTTCTAAGACATTGAATAAACATGATTCGTTAAGCACGTTGATATCATTACGTGACCCTGGAATTCCAAAAAAGACATGCCAAATCCACAAGTCTGCAGATGCGACTGCTTCAAGCACAATTGTCGGGACCCATGATCTCCTTGAGTAAACTGGTCTTTCCAAGTGACAGGATAATTTTTCTATTGTCAATGCATACAATCAAGATTATCTAACATGCCAAGAAAGTTATGACTCTGCTCATGCATTGATAGCAAGCATTGGATGTCAGCAACATTATGTCTACCAAAATATTGAGACCCAGACACTTGAATCACACATCGGCAGAAGTTAAACAAGCATTCAATAATAGTTGTTTCAGCAACTCGTATCTACTTATCGTAATAATCGGCAGAGACTCTATATGCTAATTGACGAATAGTCGTCGTGCATTTCTAAAGTGGCGACAAACCTTTTTTTCCCATGGCATCGACCCTCTATTGAAAATATCCAAAATGAATTTTCAAAGTATCGACTATATAAAGGAATAACTCTTTTTGCATCCAAAATCGATGTCAAAATATATCATCAAGATTTATCGGCTCATCAGAAAAGTAATCATTGAAAAGGCAAGCGCATCCAACTTCTCGATTCCGATTCAAATACCTCTTCTTTTGTATTCTGCTCGAAGAACTTTGAGCTCTTTAATATATCATTCGTCACTACTCATATAACCGGAGCATTATTTGTTCATCTATATCCTTCGCATCTTTCATTAATTTATTTATTCAGAATTTATGGATCATCAATTTGTTAGATCGATCTTGATTTTCAGACATTTGGAATAAATGAAGATATAAGTGCGATTGGAAAAATAATATTTGTAAAATAGAAATTTGTAGAATGAAAAGATCATATCTATATAATTTTCTTACTTGTATATATAGATAAATTTTTTTAAATAAAAATAAAAAATTAGCCATGATTCAACGTTGAACAACGGATCTATTCAATTTTAATTAATTTTATTTTACAAAAAAATAAAATTATTTTATTAAAAAAAGGTGAGGATCCTCTCCCTAATTGATTAAAAAATTTTCTTAGCACAAAAGACAATGTGTTTATTCTAGCAAATATGAATTCATGATTTTATATTGGAGATACCGTCGTACTAAAATATAATAGTGTTAATTAAAAAAAATAAATAAAATTTTGATAATTATCACTTAAAATTTGAGGGAGGTCGTCATCTCAGACATCTTTCATCATCGATCCCATGCTAAATGAAGGAAGGCAAATTATGATGGATATTTTTGCCCTATCAAGAGATAACACGACAGAAGGATAGACATCTCGAAATTTTTTATAATTTTTAGAGATTAACTTTTATTTATTGGGATATTTTTAACGGTCATGCTAACTGCTTAGGGCATCCCTAGCGAAAGTTCCTTTTGGAGATCCCACTGATGAGTTGGCAGTTGGGGACCGCTCCCTTCCATTGTGGGAGGGAGCAGTCCCCAACTAAGAGCTGGAGCGACTCCTCAATTGGGGAGCCGCTCTTTCTGTTTTTTTTAATAATTTTTTTTTATTTATAATAAGTATATATAATGTAAAATATAGATAAATGGTGTGACCTATAAGAGTTGTTGGAAAAAATTTTTATAATGGAGAGATGAATGAGATTTTTTTCTTTTGATATAACATTGATGTAGTATGATGGAGTTCACAAAGAAACTCTCTAATAATTTTCATCATTGGAGATGCTCTTAATTCGATAATTAAAAAGCTTCCTTGGCTAATGAGAGAGAGGTGTTCCTCGTGACACATGAGCACAATATGGGCCGGGAAACATTAAATGGGATTCTTTGGTCGACAATTATTATTATTATTTTTAAAATGTTCATTTAATGATTTTGTAAAATAGGTGTCCTGTTTTGAAAATTCCATATCTTGGGGATATGACTGACCATGTAAATCCTCCTGAATCCCACCAAGATTGGACCGAGTGCTGTGACAGAAGGGGTTGACCATCAAGTCAGTGCTCCCTTGCAAACCGCACGTGACTGGACCCACTTCTCCACCATCCAGTCAACGAAATTGATTCTTCCTCCCCCAAGTCAACAACTCAGTCTCTCCTGGTTATCCACAAGACAGATGGCAGACTGTCAGCGGACCAGCCAAGACTTTGCTTGCTCATGTTTTGAGAAATGAACGCTCGATTCAATTTTTTTTAAAAAATATAGTTTGAATTCTAAGCCTTATTAGTTAATATAAATTCAGAACCGGCTCAGATTTTAAAATTTTAACTTAGGGCTTAGATAAAATTTAGAAATTAAATCTTATTTTCTATTGAAAATTTTAAAAATTAAATTTTTTCTGTGAAAATTTTTTTTTGGAGTTCTGAACGAGAACTCCAATAGGATCGAGTATAAATTGCCTTTGTTCTCTCTCAAAATCTAAAATGAAACAGATCGAATCTTAAACGTCAAATAAGATTCATTTTGATCTAATTTGAGTCATTTTGACTTGTGAGCTAAAATATTTATGGCAATTAAGTTGACAAGAACAAAAGCATTTAAAAGCGACCGCAAGAAATTACGGAAGTCAAAGGGCGCAATAATTACGATTTGGGACTTTGTTATTCGTTCTGATCGGCCGTGCCGTTGGTTTCTAGAACTTACTGATGTCATTGCTTATCTAATTATGACGTCACAATCACTATGTATATATATATATACATACGTGAACATCGTGAATATCCATGAATAATTTTACTATATATCATCCAATCGAATGAATATTATAATATAATTCTTAAATAATATATATATATATATATATATATATATATATATATATCGACTCAATCGTCCATGACGTCATGACGCCGAGAAGCGACCATCCTTGTCGCCGCCGCCGTCCGTCCCATGCCGTCGTCGGCCGATCGACGCGATCGGCGCGTGAGCTTCATGATCCGGCGATGATCGGTTTCGGCCGGTTAAACGCCCAAATCCGGTGCAAGCAAATGGGCTCAATAACCGTCGTATTTATTTATTATATCAAATCATTCGATCTCTTAGAATATAAGAATTGAGCTAAAGTATATATATATATATATATATATATAATTAAATCGTGATATCTACTATTATTAATACGTTTAATCATTTTAGAATTGAATTAAATTATATTGTTATATATATATATATATTCTAGTTCATTGTACGATAAATAATAAAAATATTTACGGATAAATTATATAAAAGATTATATATATATAACGTGGAGTTGAAACTCGATCCGCATACAATAAATATGTCGCTGTCATGTATTTCAATAGGTTCCTTTATATTTAATATAATTAATTATGGCATTAGGGCCAATAAATTATATGCGACAGATAATGCTCTAGTGCGTATGCACAAAGACTTATAATATATATTGAAATTGCTGAAGCATATCGTTGTCGACGAAAAATAAAATAAAAAAATGGAATATGTCAAAATCATTGACGTGAAAGAATTCGAGGGCCAATTGCTACACAATCCTACTGTAAATTTAATGTTGGCCTTTACCGAGCAGTGACGTTGGAAAAGTAAATGTAGTGGCCTGACATACACTAAGTAAACCTTTGGCAATCTCGTCGACCACAAATGCAATTGATAATGATAAAAAAAATAAAAATAAAATAAAAGTTTATAGCATCCAAAGGTAGATTCACCCTTCCAATAGCTAGTTTGAGGCAACCTTTTCAATTCACCAACACAAATTAAATTTACTATGAAAAAGATGTGAATAATTTAATTAAGAGGGAGAGAGCATAACAATAAAATTATATATATCCCACAATTTTTTTAAAAGAATTTAGTGCATTGGTACATAATATATATACAATTGTAATATATCATGTATAATGTTGTATTTTTTTATATATATATACTTAATGAGGAGATATGATAAATTGTTGTACTCTGTATTTACAAATCTAATTTCTATAATCATGTCTTATAGAAATATTTCCTAGAGCACTCACTCAATCAAGCACCTCCCTTAATTTCTAGAACTATCAGTTGGTCGAGTACCTCTTTCAATTTCTAAGACTAGTAATGAATCATTGTAGTCAAAGATCAGAGTCAACTTTGAAGGAGAGCTATTGAGACCCTCGGCTTAAAAGAATTTTAACGCTAAAAGAGATTAATTTTTAAATTTCGTTCAAAGTCTTACTATCCAATTAAAAAAAATGAATAAAATCATTCTAAATGCTTTATTAATTAATTTCACAGTTTTCATACGAAAAAATAAATCATGATAAATAAATAATCTTCTAAGCAAAAGAATATTTTTATTTATAAATTTGCACTTAACGGCATGATAAATAATTAAATTGCCGAGTCGCCTGAATCCGTATAGGCGACAAGTGACAAATCATGGTCCTACTCAGCTTGGCCCCCACTGGCACGTGGCCCACGCCCACGACGGCCGCTCCTCTCCTGTCTCCTTTTCCTCTCCGCACTATGACGTCATTGCTGGCGCACTACCTCCTTTCTACTTCGATACCCAAAACGCCACTGCCTTTTGCCAGAATTACACCGACCACTTCCGCTTCCGGGATGCTATTCCATATCAATTGGCGACCCGTGGACATAAACGTAAATAAATGAAAGTCCCTGGCCAAAAGATTTCAGCAGTATGGGTGGCAGGATCGTAATATGGTGCGACTGCCAGCCAATGGGCACGCATCGACTACGCGTTTTGACGGTCAACGTCATATCCACATCCCTCACATTTTTAAGTTTAAAAAAAAAAAAAACTGACCGCTACGGCGCTGGTCCGCCGTTATACCGATACCAGAAGCCGGAGGAACTACACGTGGCCGGTTGGACGCGCTTATTAAAGTCCACCGCGTCCACTCGCACAGCAAATCCCTCGCTTCCCTTCGATCGAATGCTCTGTGAGAGAGGGCGGAGAGAAGAAAGAAGGTTTGATCGTCGGTCATGGCGGAGAACTGCTCGGTGCTCGATTCGTGGGCGTTCAGCTCGGAGCCGGCGTGGTTGAGGGAGGCCTTCGTCCGCGACAACGAGGCGCTCACCCGCGCCCTCCAGATCTCACTCTCGGACACCTCCTCTTCGGGCGCCGCCACCCCCGCCTCTGCCTCGCCCTCCGCCGCCACCTCTTCCTTCTCCTCCCCCTTTCTCCTCCATCAACACCAGCACCACCTGGCCCCCTCCGCGGCGCCCCTCCTCCCGCGGACCCCGCTCGGCCCCGCCTCCGCCGCCCGGGTCGCCAAGCGCAAGTCGCGCGCGTCCAAGCGTTCGCCCACCACCTACATCAGCACCGACCCGGCCAACTTCCGGGAGATGGTGCAGCGCGTCACAGGCATCCAGATGGTCGGGGATCTGCCTCCGGACGTCGGGCCGTTGGTGAAGCCGGAGCCGTTCCGTCCCGCGCCGTGCCCCCGCGCCGCCCCGCAGCAAGCCTTTCTGCCCACGCTCGACACGTCGGCGCTTTTGCTGGCCAACGGTGATGCATCGCCGGAACCCCCCGTTTTTGACGGCGACGCGTTGTTACCGGCCTTCCCCACTCTCGAGTCGTGGGGAGTCATGTAACGGCCGTCACATGCCGTTTACCTCCTCTTCACTTTCCATTTTTTTTTTCCCTAAAAAAAAAAATTGCTGTGTACTGTTTTTTCTTTTTTACCAAAACGTGGTCGTACGTTACGTTTAAGCAAATCAAATTGTTTGACCGCACTGAAGCGACGCCAACTCGCCCAGTCTAAAAAAAACACAAAAAAAAAGCGAGAGGGACGCATGGACCCGCAAACTACCGGCCACATCCGTTGCTGATGGTGCAGGAGCAGACAGGCCTAATTAATTGGGATGTTTTCTGGTTCAAATCTCAAAAGTCCAAGTTTTGACTCCGCGCCGTTGTTTCGGCACGTTCGAGTGCCTCCAGCGCTGAGCACCGACTCTGGCTGACGTTACGGTTACGCTGAAATGACGTCATTACGCTGCTGAAAGAGGCGTGCTCTGGCTCGGTCGGCCTGGATTTAGCGACTCGAGTGAGTCGAAGTCGTTAAGCAATGGATCGTCGAGTCGAATCAGAATTGTGGGATTCTGAACGCATAATTCTCTGTTCGACTTCTCATCTTATAATTAAGCGTGGAATTAGCAATGAATTTAGGGTTAGAGGTGTTGTATGTTTTAATCGTATTTTATCAGAAGTTTGCCGATAATATTAAATTAAATAGTAAAAAGAGTTGACTTAATTTGGAAGATAATGAATGTAATGATAGTGTTGTTGCCGAGCAAAGACTCAATCATTGTATTTGTTTTAAATCAGCGTGATACACAACTTCAAAATTCGATCCGTGTAGTCCTTTATACCAATTTATTATTGGACATTATTCCAAGTTTGCCGTGTCTTCAAATTCTATAATAATATTTTCATTCAAAATTAGGTTCATGTACTCCTTTGCATCGCTCTTATGGATTTAAATTAATTCCGAAGATATGATTCAGCATAATTGTTACATAACAAGCAAGTTTTGCATCTTTTTCTATTGGGTGATTTATCAAACCGCGCACGTAAAATTTAGAATTATTCAAATAACACTCCATATTTTCATATTTATCAAATATCAAATTTAATTCCTTTTTTCTTCCAAACAGATCACTAATGCACAGTCTGAATTATAAATTTAGACCACTACGATCGAGAATTCAAATCAAAGACTACACAGTGGTAGTGCAATTCAAAGACACCACCAGCATTTACAATTCCAAAGACCAGTGATCGAGATTTCAATTCCAAAGAAGACCATCACCGCGGTCTTTGAAATTCTAATTCCAAAGATGGTGGTGTTATTCTTGACACAACACAATCTTTGAGATTTGAATTTTTAGTACCACGTTCGTAATTTTCACTGTGGTGAAGGTCTGTTTGGCGGGAGAGGTAAAAAGAGAATTAAGTGCGCTATTTGATAAATATAAAAGTATAGGGTGCTATTTGGGCAATTCTAAACTTCACGTGCGCTGTTTGATAAATTACCGTTTTCTATATCTACCTTGAACAAGGGTCAATCGCCAAGGGCTACAAGTTTTTCGGAATGCCTATCCTCCTGTCGTACTAGTCCTGAGTTAGACAATATATTCTCTCTAATTTATCTTCTTTCTGTTGACTGTAAGATCGGTTAACGGAAACGTTGAGGGCGAACAAATCACCTTTGCATCAGTCAATCAATTAACTATCTAACACAATTGATTAATCGATTAAATTAATTAATTTCTCTTAACTACTATAACAATAACTAAATCTTATCTCGAATCGACTAATTAATTTCTCTTAACCAAAATTAATTCTGTTTTCACAACCTTTCCATACAAATTGACATTTATAAATTCAACTCACGTCCAAAGTACAATCATACCAAATCAATCCTTCATCACTCAAATACTTTTAGACATTAATTTCTCATAAATTGAATTAATTAATGACAATATACTCTAAATAGCTGTCTGGTCCCTATTCAATTTATTGGTAACCGAAACCAATTTTCCAGTGGCTTCGTGGGATATCGTCTACTTGCATAGTAATACCAAAGTAGAACTGCAAGCTATAGCAGAAGACAAGCCTGTACGTGCTCAGAATCATGATTTTCAAGCCAAAAGTCTGAAAAATGAAGTCCATAAATAACCTGGAAACTAGAAGGATGGAAACGAAGTTTAAAATTATCCTTTCTAAGAAAAAGTTAACAAAATTCTTCGACATCAAGATTAACCAGCAATCGTGTAGCCACTATAGTAATTTTCTTCCAGGAAAAGAAGTTTAAGCTGTAATGGCAAAACATAATCATAAAGGGCACTAAATTGAGGTAAATTAATAATTTAGTATGTGAACTGGTAGATTGCACGTCAGAAAGAACAAAGAAGCTCTCGTAGACTACCAAAACTGTCTTAATTTTTTGCCACTAAAGGTTTGCTCATGCTCACCTTGTTTCTGTTGCAGTTACTAGTACACTTCAACAGACGATATATTTATGGATTTTTCCATAAATTAGAATCGATCGATCTCTTGGAATGTCGGATATGTTGAGACAGTCTACGTTAGTATCCGTCCGATTTGTTAGATATTGAGTCTTATAAAGACCAATATACGGTTTTGAAAAGGAAAATCGATGTGTCATCAATCATTGAAAGTCTAAATTGACTTCAAAATCGAAATCTACGTTTCGAGTAGATGAATCTAGACTATTAATTTGCTCAAAATCGATTATGGGTGAATAAGAAATTAATTGTTAAAGTCAACCTAAAAGTTATTAAAGAAAGTAAGGGGAACAATAGTCCCACATTGGAAATTTCATAGAGGAATTACTTCCTTATATGTGTTGATGAGTTAATTGAGTTAACTCAAATAAACACATATACTCTCATCCAATGGGCGAGCAGGTGCTCGCACCTGCAAGCCCGCCACGCGCACAATGGGCGCTTTATTGGCGCACTTTGCACTTCACTCGGTTGGGCCTAGAGAGGTGACTAGCTGCTGACTGGGCAATCGGATGGACACGTTGGAACAAAGAGATTGAGTAGCGCGATCTGGAGCGTTGATTGCGAAGAATCACGATCGGATCACTGGTAATTACAATTGATCTGGAGCGTCGGATTGACTGGATCGTTGGATCCAGATCTGGCGGTTAAGATCAAAGGATGATCTGAAAGGTTACAATCATTCAAATCTAATGGCTGAGATCAAAGGGTTTGATGAAGGGTTACAACCCTCTACATCCAATGGCTCAGATTAAACTCACCAAAGGGCACCTCATCTCTTCACCTAGTATAAATAGATCCCTAGATAATGGAATAGAGAACTCAACTCATTCCCTCAATCTCTCATCTCATCCATCCATCCTCTGCATCCAGAGTCCAAAAAGTCTACGAGTAGGTTCACCGGTCTCGGAATTTGTAGTGCTACTATTCCGAGACATCGTCGTTGTATCTTGGAAACGAATTGCTGCTATCCGTAAGCACCTGAGCGGAGCAATATCGTTTTACGGAGATAGTATCGAACACTAGCCTCGACGAGATCATATCAGATTGTTATCTCTCCGATTATTTCGAAAAACTTTTCAACACGATTTGTCTCCCTCTTCGATAGAAGCAATTGAGGAGATTGTTAATGTGACGGTACCACACTAGGGTGGGTAGCTTTGGAGCTCTTGTAGTTGTATGTGTCTGGACAAAGTTATAAACACACTTTTCAATTTGGACTTCGAATGGAATCTGAGAGCGCAGACTCAACCTAATCATTATGTACAGTCCCTATATGATATGATCCAATAGACCATCAACTCCATGGCAACTTTTTGGATATCACATCTTAACAAAAAAGTTTTAGCCACAAGATTCGAAATTTGGGTTATACAATATGAAGTAATAATCGTGACCCACTTGTTCTTTCCTTGGGATGCATGCGCGAGGCATTCCGATCAGTGAAAGCCACAGAAAATGCAATAAAACATGTAGAAAATGATTCGTATATGCACAAACACACAGCATATTGTATAACTCCTTAGCGATGCACAGATAAGATGAACCCAAACCTTTTATAAAAAGTCCATTTAAAATTCAAGTATCCTACTGGTAGTTTTGTGCTTTTTCTGTCAGAGCTTTTGGCACAAATGCAATGTTGATGTCTTATCAAAAGTTCATGATTATATCATGCATGAGACGGGCATGATCTCAAAAAATGATGTCCTAGCAATTGGTATAATCCATATGTTGTGGACAATACAATAATGAGAAGAGTGCATAATGAATTTTCCACTGTGCAAGAAGAGATTTGCATCATTATGCTGAGGTTATATTCTCTTCCGGCAATCCACTATTGTCACATTATATACCTCCTATCAAATTTACATCTTGATTAGCTAAGACAATTAACAAATAAATTAAACTTGATTAGCTGGTTGAGAGGTTATATAGCTAGGCTACTGAATAACTATAAGATTAAAGAGAAATAAAATTAAGTTTAAATAGCTAAGACATACTATATGTGAAAATTCAACAAGTTTAAAATTACCTCACTGACTAACAGTGAGCTAAAGTTTCCAAGTTTAGCACATCTCATATCATATATAGGCTATCATCATGTGACTTCTAATGCTTGCTGAATAATCTAAAAAACTTCGAAACCAGTTTAATGTAGAAGATTGATATTTTAGTTATGAGATACATATTACAATGATATTTACATAATACCAAATAATCAAACAAACAATAGTTAGTCTTTTTCTTTGTGGCAGTCTTCCTTCCTCAAGTCGAAAATAAGCAGTAAAGAAGCCACCAGCTAAGTACACACTATTCCATTTGGATACACGGACAACAAGGGTTACTAGTCACTTATTGGAGAAAACATCAGAGAGAATATTTTCCTATTAGAAATGAAACGTCAAACACAAAAAAGCATATGAATGATGGATTTAATTAACTAGAGTGGATTCCTACAAGCTAGCTTTGTTGCTCAAATTCTGTTACCTCAAAAATGATATATTTTTATTTAATTGAGATTTTTTTAGTTATTTCATAGCAGAATCAACAAAACTGTTTATACGAATTGGAATTGGATACACCTAGTCATCCTCTAACCTGAGGCAAGGTCACGTTCTCGATTTAAGAAGGCTCACCTATCTTTTGTTGCCATGCCCATGAGTGCTATCATGTTTCTTCATTCTTTGTTTTCTACTTGTCATTCCTCTGAGAGTGTAGACTGTAGAGACAAAGACAAGGTTTATCATCATCATGGCAGATAGAAGTATCCACCTAGGTTGTACTAGAGGTATAGGGTTGGATCAAACCCACAAAAAGGTGGAGTTTAGCCTTACAAAACACAATAGTCATCTCCAAATTCATCTTTCAAACATGCCTCCAACAAACGAGAATCGTGCTTATCTAATTTTATACTAACAAAGCTAGACTCTCTTAGTTTTAATTAATTTTAGTTGTGTTTTTGTGTGTGCGTGTGTTGGCATATTAGGGCACAATTTGAATAGCGAATCTAAGGGAGCGTTTGGTATGTAGAAAATGCTCTATTTTCCATTTTTATTTTTTTAGAAAATCGAGAAAATGCATTTGGTTGATATTTTCTATCTTCATTTTCTAGAAAATGAAAGAGCATTTTCTGGAAAATTGAAAAATACAAAAAAGTCATTTTCAGGAAAATGAGAAAAGGTGGAAAACGAGAAAAGAAAATAGAAACCAAACACAGCCTAAACATCTTAGAAGAGACTCACATTTGATCAAATTACCTATACCACAAGACAAAACGTAGGAGACTCATTTGCCAACAACGATGATGAGAAATCATATTTGTTGTCACAACTCCTAACTTTTTTAATCAATGAAAAAGAACAAAAAAGAAAGGAAAATCAATCCCTATTCACGTGGTAAACGTAACAATGCTCATGCCAAATGCCCTTCATAGTCGGCCCTCCAGCTTAACAAAGGATGATAAATCACAGGGGCTTTGCCTTAACACAGTGATCCCTTTGCATAGGAGAGGTCAAGAATCCAACGAAGCATTTCGCATCTGCTAAAACTTGATCCCAAAATCTCGTGTGATAAGCACCCATACAGTTTTGCTACAATTCCTATTCACAGCTAAGAATAAACTAGCCGAATGAGCCATTCATTTTGTCTGGTTAGAATCATGCAATCCAATTTTCCAAAAAGAAAACCATGACATCCTAAGTAAAGAATCGTTGTATGTCTTCCAACCATCAAATCTCAAGACAATAACAATAAGCTTCTAGGGCTAACTCAGTTAGTAAGTGTAAAGCGATTTATCCATAATAGATAAGAGTCAATTCCTAAAGATTTTATCACCTTAAACTATCGACCAACCATTTCCTTTGCACTTATTTGGGATCCTGATTTACCTCCTTTGTCTGGGATCCTGATTTATCTCTTTCACTGATAGAGATAATCGGAGGGGATAGTTAACATGACGATTCCACATTTTTTCAAGACAACAATAATCGAGGTGGTGAAGACAACCATGGTTCGTCGGAACGGTCGTGGAACGGCCGGAATGGGCATTTCAGAATCGGAACGGCGTGCTCCGTGCCAATTTTCCGATGAAGAACGGAGGTTGTCCTGGAATGCCGTCTGCGAGCATTATAATGAAAAAAAAAACAGATCGAAACGGTGGAAACGAAACGACCGTGTGACTTTGGATTCTTGAGTTTGAATTATTTGGTTCTGACAACTTTAAAAAAGGTATGTCAATTACGACAAAAAAATTATCATTCACAATAGCCAGATTTGATTTAATAAATTTTTTTAATTACAACTCAAAAATTGTCATTCGCAAGCCATATTTGATTTAATAGATTTTTTTTTCAATTACAACTCGAAAGTGATTGATTACAACGTACAAATGTGATAAATAATTCAATTATATAGAAGTCCCTTGTCCATTTTATTTCGTGGAACGAGCGAGTCTTCTTATCAATTAATCTGTCCATCTTCTTAGCTTCGATTAAAGTCTTTTGTCCATTTTATTTGTGGAATGAGCAAGTCTTCTTATTTATTAATCTGTCCATCTTCTTGGCTTCGATTATTTTCGATTAATTAAAATTCCACTTTCTATCAGGTAATAAGTTTTTATTTTTCATTTATATAATTTAATTTGATATGATCCATGCATACTTTGATTGAATTTTGAGATTGACATGTTTGAAATTGATGCTAGTAGCACTTGTCATTAAATTCATCTTTCATGTCTCGTAATTATTTTTTTCAAGTTTGTTTAATTGCTTAGCTGAGTGCTTTGCCATTACAGTGAGAGTTCTATGAATCAAATACTTTCGATTTAAATGAATTTGGTATTTTTCAGTTTCAATTTGGAGCAAACTCTTTGTTAAACTAAGGTCACCAAAATACATATTGATTCTTCCTGTTAAAGTTTCCTAGGCTTCTTCTAATTGATCCATCTATCTTATCTTCCAATTAAACTTCAATTGCATTTTGTATCTCACTAATAGTAAGGAATACAATAAAATTAACCTTTTCAAAATAAATTGCCTGAACAAGATGAATTTGATGATAGTCTAGTTTCAAATTTCTTTAGTTTTTTTTACTAAAAAAAAGTAGTTTTATTATCCAACCTTTATTCTAGCAAAGTTGATATTTTTTATGTGTTATGAAACTGAAGTTTTTTTTTTAAATCCAATAAAAGAGTGTTGGAGATTCTTGGATGGCTAGAGGGAGGTGAATAACCTCTTTTCGTTTCTACAATTTCGTTAGCGGAAGCAAAAACTTAATATGAAATGAAAGCAAAAGAGTACAAGCGCTAACAAGAGTGTTTAATGTGGTTCAGAGATTATGCTCCTACTCCACGACGATCCGTAAAGTGGATCAACCCTAATAATTCTTCACTAAGGACTTTTGATGATCACACCAAGGTGGAGAAGCCTTTTTTACAATGCACTCCTCTTCTTACAAATGATAGAAGTGAGACTTAGAGAAGAGGAGATTAGAACACAATAGAAAGCTTGAGAAGACTTGGAGAGCATAGTTAGGAATGAGAGCACTAGCCCTCTCAAGCTCCCGAGGCCTCTTTTTATAGAGAATAGGCTGATTTTTCCGTTGGGACTGTAGCAGTCGACTGATCGAGCCATCAGTCAACTGTTGTTGTAGCTGATCGAATCCAACGGTTTCTGACAAGCCGGATCTGCGGTTGTCACATCCCAATGGATTTTTGATCAGTCGACTGATCGAGCCATCAGTCGACTACTCCAAGCAATCAATCCACTCAAAATGTTTTTGTGCCCGTGTCCACTTATAACAGGCGACTGCTAGAGTATAATAGTCGATTGATAGTGGACCATCGACTGTCAAATCCTAACAGTCAACTGTTGGACCACATAACTCAGCCGTAGTCAGTTGTCTGACTGATCAGTCGACTGGGACAAAACACCAATCGACTGATATACTTCAAGTATGATCAAAATATACTTGAAATCGACTCCCTAGACCTAGACTCAATCTTCTAGCTCTTCCTTTAGCCTTGCGCCTCTAGGATCCCTCCGAGTCTGCGACTCCTTCATCCTTGCGCTTGCTTCCAAGAGCTTCCCTCGGTTTCGTCATGTCTCGGGTTTCTTTCTGCCAAAGTCCGCTTGGACTTTACGTCGCCAAGACTACATGCTTGGACTTACGCCGCCAAGACCTTGCCTTTGGACTTCCTTGCCAAGGTTCGCTTGGACTTTACGCTACCAAGGGAACATGCTTGGTCTTATGCTGCCAAGACCTTCTCTTAGATTTCTCTTGCCAAAATCACACTTGGACTTTCCTTTACCAAGTCTTCACACTTGGATTTTCCTATCATTTAACATATCCACGATTATATCACAAATATTACCTAACTATAAATGATTATCCAAACATCAAAATACATAAATGTTTAGGGCATCATTGCACCAACAAAGAGGTGTCTTTAAGTGTCATGTGTCCTAGTTTACAACCCTTGGGATAGTTGAGTAAGGCACACATGCCTTGTTCGTTTTCTGCTAATTTAAAAATTACATATCTGTACATGTTAATGTTTCTCAGAGTTTAGTATTCTCTTTTTCTTTTCCAATTGTTCAATTCTTTTCTAAGTACTTTTTTTTTCCTCTTGTTGGAATAATCAAACATTTCAATCCACATTTTAGTAGGGGTGGGCGAATTTGGAGTTGGAACTCACATATAATTCTTACGATGCATTTCTTATTTGGAATGATGAATTTGCTATATATATATATTCTATTGGTAAATGTGGAAATATATTCCAAGACTTTGTCAACAACTATACAAGAGCTTACCTCTTGAGTTAGCTTTGATATGTTTTGATGCACTATAACAGTATAGCTTGCAATACCATTAGATTTTTTTCATCTTCATACTATGTTTATATGTGCAATATATATTCTCATTTGATTTTATTATTATGATTCTTGAATTATTAGTACTCTACACATCAAGTATAAGCTTAAAGATTTAATTATGAATAGATAATAGTTTTTTATGTGAATTTTTTAAAAAGATTATGAGTTAAAATTATGTATCATTATTTATTTGTTTAGAATGACACCAAACCCTTATATTGGTTGGCAATTTGGGTCAACTGGTGGGTGATAACCGTAAAATAATACGATGTAAATTTTATAGAAAAGTTATAACATGAGGAATTACGAGGTTAAAACAACATATTGCACATGTTATTAGAAATGTCGAAGCATATCACAAAGCTCCTAAGAAAATATCATCAATGTTATAAAAACATCTTCAAGACTCTAAGACAAGTAGAAGTTTAATGCAAAGAAAAAAATAAATAGCTTTAGAGTCAATTACACAAAATATATGTGTATCAGAAAGTGACCGTAGTGGTGAAGATAACATTGAAGATATTGAAAATCGAGAATTACAAAAAGTCATTAAAGAAAGTCATAAAACAAAAGCCAAAAAGAGGAGATGCATCATCGCTATGGTCAAGGTAAACAATATCTAAATAATATTTTAAATTCACATGTATATACTTATCAATTTAATTAACTTAACTATTCTAAATTTTATAATCGTAGGATTTTCTAGTGTTGGTTCTTTCTCTGGCTTAGATCCTGCTTTGAGAAAAAGAATGTCTCGAAGCTTTAGTGTAAGAGAGGATTCTCGATTACCATCAAAAGAAATTGACTCTTTTATGTTTTCCATGAAATGCAAGAGTATCAAAAATTGGTTTAGTGCTAAAAAGGTGAAAGATGTTGGCAAGGCAATATCAAAATGGTTTATATATAATGCTATTCCATTTAATGCAGCAGATAGTGAGCTTTATTATCAATCAATGATCAATACTATTGCTAAGGCTAGAACAGGAATAAAAGGTCCCACAAGATGCTAAATTGGTGGTGTTTATTTATAAGAGAAGGTAGATGAGATAAATGGATATTTGAATACTTTAAAATCAAAATGGCCAAAGTATGGATGCACAATAATGTGCGATGGTTGGAGCACACACAACAAACATCCAATCATAAATTTTATGATATACTGTAATCACCATATGATTTTTCATAGTTCTGTTGATTGCACCAACAAAGCAAAGACAGTAGATTTTATTTTATCTTTGTTAAATAAAGTTATTGAAGAAATTGGAGAGTAAAATGTTGTGCAAGTGGTCACAGACAGTGAAGATCAAATAAGGTCATTGATGCTAGATCAATGATAGAAAAATCACATTTATTTTGATCTCCTTGTGCAACACATTGTATTGATCTCATATTAGAAGATATTGGCAAGACAAAGAAAGTAAAAAGTTGTGTTAAGAAAGCCAAGCAAATAACAAGCTTCATATATAATAGCGATAAAGTTGTGAATTTGATGAAAATATTTACAAATGATCGAGAATTATTGAGACCAGGAATAACTATATTTGCAACAGAATTTATTTCAATTGAAAGCCTTGTTCGACATTCTTCGGATTTAAAAAGAATGTGCAACTCTGGTGATTGGGAAGCATACAATAACACAAGCAAACGAAGGAAAGATGCAGAAAAAATTGCGAACATCATAATGGATGGAAGATTTTGAAAAAGAGCTCGTGATATCTGTGCTACAATTGAACCATTGGTAAGAGTTTTGAAATTAGTTGACCAAGATAAAAAACCAACAATGTCAATTATCTATGAACAATGGATAGAGCAAAAATGACAATAAAAAAAAATGCTGGAGATTGACAATCATATTGGGAAATTATTGATAAACGATGGTACAATCAATTACACCAACATCTACATGCGACAGATAACCATATAATTTATATAAATTTATAAAATGTTGCATGTGATAATATAATTTATTTGCTTAAATTATAGACTACAAACAAAGTATGTTATCAAAATCATTTACAAATTCCTCATTTCTTATTTTTTGATATTTCACCGTATTTTCTAAATTTTTTACTTCAATATTCTGGAACATGTGTTTATAATAATGAAGTTAAACGAGAATTAAAGATTGTAATCAAGAGATTGGAGTCAGACTTAAATGCACAAGCTTCAGCAATTAGTGAGGTAATTTTTTTTGTTCCTATATTTTTTTTAAACATGAACAATAATTATTTATTTTTTCTTCTCTTTTTTAGATTAAATTATTCACTGACCAGATAGGTGAATTTGGATCTCCACTAACAAAAATGGCAGTTAAAAAAAGTCTTTCAGGTTTTGAATTTAAATTTTATAAATATTTATAATTACAAAAATATGATATTGATTTGTTTATATCAACTGAACAGTGGAATAATTACGGTGAAGATGCGCCACACCTTCAAAAAATTACAATAAAAGTTCTAAGTCAAACATGCCCATCTTCAGGATGTGAAAGAAATTGGAGCACATGGTCTCTTATACACATAAAGCTCCGTAATCGCTTGGCTATCAAAAAATTGCATAAATTAGTTTATGTTCACTACAATATGCGGCTTAGGGTACGAAACATGATGTGTAGAAAAGAAAATGATAATTTTTATAGTCCAATAGACCTCAATCATATTTTTCATGACGATGACATCTTAAATGAATGGACAAGAGATAATAAATCATCGGTTTTAGAAGATGATGACTTGACATGGTTAGATCAAGCACTTCAAGCATCAGATGCTGAAGAATACAATACAACAATAAGAGTTTAAAGGCATTCGAGAAAGAATAATTTAGAAAAATCAACATAATTGAAAGGAAAAAGAGTTTTATCAAATGATAATAGTGAAAATACTGATGAAAGTGGTGACAGTGGTGATTCAAATGATGAAAATAATCAACGAAGTCATGGTGAGCATCATAGTCATCAAAGTCATCAAGATTATCAACACGACATGAGTATGACATGGACACAAGATCATAAAATTATTATGCAACACAAGATATTGATCATGGGTATCGCTCTGAGACTGAGGAACAACATAACTTTTTGACAAGTTTATCAAAATCTCCTAATGTTGATGGTAAAAAATATTTGATTGGATCTTCACGACAATATATGAGTGTTGAAGAACATATGAAATATTTGGTTTTGGGAGGGAACCAAAGAAATTTAGTAAGAGATGATTATGGATCAAAAAGTTATAATTGGGAGTCTCAAAACATTAGACATGATTCAATTGGATATCAATCAAGTGAATATGAATATTACGGAATGATCAATCCAAATATGATTCATTTGATGGATCATTTAATTATTTATCATATTATACAAGTGAAAGTAGACATCATGAATTTGAGGATCATTTTGATAATGCACACCGCACAGAATGTAATTCCTATTTATTCGACATCTCTTTGGAGAAATATTGGACACTATGGTGGTGATCGTGAATCGTCAAGTGCTACTGATAGTTTTGTTGGATATCAAGGTTTTGGATATTATAATCGTCGTGATGAAACGTTATTACAAAGTCAATCATCAAATTCTGAACATCTTTCATCAATTCAATAAAATGAATATGCATATGGACAATTTAATGCTAATTTATATCGACACCCATATGTCGGAGATCAAGTTAATCAACGTGAGACTCAAGGAGAATATCATGAAGATTTAGTTCCTCCTCGTCATTTTTCATGATATTAGAGGTATAATATTCATTGTATGTTTATTATTATTATTATTACTTATGTCTTGATTTTTTGTTATAACCTTGTATTTTTTTTATTACTAATGTCATTATGTATTTATTTAAAACTTTTTACTAATTTTTTATTTTTTATTTATAAATCCATATCATGATAATTTCGTGAAATAATTTTAGAACTAGAACAATAAAAACTGCGACCGGGACCGCAACGTCACCCACAATAAGTAGAAAGCAAGAAGAAGAAGATAGTTTTGCTACAGATCTAGAAGATTAGATCCAAAAATATTGAGATTCAGAGGGCTTACACATCGCCATCCTTGTCGAACAAGCTGAAGGCCTCCTTGAACTCGGCGATCTGCTCGTCGGTGAGCTGCTCGGTCATGCTTCCTGCGCTGTCGGCTGAACCCGCGACCGGTGAAAAAAAAAAAAAAAAGGACCGGCAGAGAGGAGGAAGAGAGGACGCGAGGGTCTGATGCCCTCGAGCTCGACTTCCCCTTGCCAACTACTTGGAGTCACCGAACCGAGCAGGTATAAGATTTCGAGGAAGTGCGATTTGGGCCCGAACCGAGTGTCGGGCTGCTACCCTGGTAGCAACTAGGGCGACTCGAGACCAAGTGAAACGCTGAAAGATCTCATTTTGATCCCTGCAGCACAATCACAAATCTAGTCTATCGCATGCAAGACTTGATTAGCAAACTGGTCTCCATGTTCTATGTAAATCGGTACCATCAGAAGCTGTCAGCTACTAGATTGAACTTGATCTTGCTTTTCTTTGAGAGGATCATCACTGGTTTGTTGGGGAAAGAAACCTGAAACATGATTAACCACAATGTGCTTCTCTTATCGGCTTTGCTTCCCGAGTAATCCATGCTCCTTCGAGCGTACATCTCAGACCTAGCTGAATATTTCCGTTCTTTCTGTTCGGTTGAGTATCTCTTATCTACAATGCCGAAGCATCGACAATGGAGGATCTTTCTGAATGACAGAGATCTGTTTGAGAATCTGGTGACTTTCCAATAATGAGTTCTTGTTTCAAGGAACTCTTATATTAAACCTCACAGATATCCAAGATCTTACCTTTATTTGCATATGATCGATCTATTGCAGTTTTGCAAATAAAAATAGCGGCGTGAACTTCAAATTACTGGAACACAGCGAACGGTCCGAATGAAGATGAAATCCCTACCTACGGGGAATTCCTTGGTGAATCTCATTCTTCTGCTCCTGCTTGCTGCCGGCGCAAGATTACAGTGACAGACGTCGTTGGCAAAACGAGTACACGAATTTTATGGAAAGATCATGCACGTAAGATTCTTTTTTATTCTCTGTCCAGCGTATGGATCCCATATGGAGTAGGAACGCCACGAGGAGGTGGAATATCGAAGAAATTAGGAGGGCAGCCAATAGATTGATAGATTGAGTGGGGAGCAGAGTGTCATAAATGATTCAAAAAATAAAAAATAAAAAATGGATCGAGTTGGATTACTAGAAAGACAAAAATGGAGCAAGTCGGAAACATAATGACTCGAAAAATCAAGTAGGACAACTCACAAAGTCAAAAACGAAGTGAATTGGGAGAAGTGATTCGGAAATCTAGGAACTAGCGGGTCGAGAGCAAGGTAAATCAAAAAGTCGAAAGAAGTGACAAAATAAAAAACTTAGAGACAAAAGCAGGTGAAGGCTTAGAGATCATAGAGGAGATTCCTCTGGACAAGTGTTACGTATGATCTTTTAAATTCTCAGACACGTAGTGTGACAAATAAAAATTTTCTACAATAATTGTGTTCTAACAACCTAACAAATAACATTAACAGTGGAGACGGAGAACTTCAGAGATGCTGATGCTTAAGGTAAAGAAAAGCTCTATGATATTTTGTATTGTTGAATACTTTTCTATCTATACACTCTCATTTTTTTTTTTTTTTTACGTTTGATTTAAACATCGGAGAGTCATAGCTAAATCAACATCGACAATTTGACTCATGTTATGTTTGATTGAATATTTTTATGGATGTGAGAATTCATTCTCTCCTGGAGACTTGACAAAGAGGACAAAAATGTGACTGCATCACTTACTATTTAATTTATATTTCTTTATAAATTACACAGTGTGATTTTTTAAATACCCTAGCACGAGATTAATATATATCTCAGACAAAGGCATTTTAGCAATTTCATGGATAACTTTTATTGAGACCATGCCTTCATTCAGACTTATCTTGATAGATTTCACCTTCATCTAAGGCTAGAGTGCAATTTATTTAACCTATTCCCGCACACCTCGTTGCCATCGACCATAATCAATCCCTTTGAGAAGGAGTGCCATAGTTTCGAAGGCCCTGCGACTCTCTGCACATAATGAAAGTAAAACAATAAGGAGACATGCAATACGAAGCAAAGAAAAAGGTTAAAGCTTATCTCCAACAAATGATAAGACAAATAGAAACAGTTATAATGGATTGTGTATGAAGCAGAGGGAGAACAAAAAGACACTAATTAATGTAATAAAAAAGAATTTAATTTGATTTTCATCTTACTAACAATATAGTCTCCCATATACTTCAATGAATAATTAAGATCTTAGTCGACCATAAATAGTTGTAAGTTGGGACTGATAACGACAAATGTAGGCTGAATGTTGTACACCTTGCCATGCCTGCTCGACAGGGATGATTTAATCAAAGGATGTTTGTCTTGAAGAGAAGATAAAGAGTACACCTAGCTGTGATGCAACACTTGGAAATTAACCAAAGATGAAGTTTGGAAATTGGCAGATTCCTTTGTGATTAGAACCAGGGACAACTAAAGCAAAGAATTGGAACTTGGGAATCTGAAAAGCAAATCATTTATTGTTTTATGCGCTTACCGAAGGAGAGTACTTAAAATCACTCTTCAGGAGCTCATTAAGGCAACCATTGAAACTTAGGAAGCCTTAAAACTTGGACCTTGGGCAGCAAACAGCAAATCAATGCTAAGAGCGCACTTATGGGAGGGAGGATGAGGATCTAGAATCAATCTTGAGCAGCTAATGTAAGGCAATTCCCAAGAAATTGGTACTTAGGAACCTGGAAGACAAATCAGTAAATCAATGCTAAGAGTGCATTAACAAGAGGCAGGGAGGGAAGGATGCAATTTAGAATCACTCGAGTCAGCTCATTAAGGTCAACTTCACTGCCAATCAACAGTATTATGACCCTACTCGGCAGGGGTGATATGGCCAAAAGCAGTTTCTTGAAGAGCAGATCAAGAGAACACCTACTTCAGATGCAAATACACAGGATTGACTGACTCCCAGCCAAAGAATTTGTGCGATTCAGCAGCTCAGATGAGAAGAGCAGATTGAAACAATATAACTGAGGGCTTGTTCTGTTGAAAGGATGACTAAGTTAAAGGATAAATGAATGAGCAAATGGATGGACATTAATTTATGTTTCCACCTATTCATTGAGACGACCAAATGGACGATCGAAGTGAGCAATCAATTCATCCATCCTTTCACTCACTAAATCATCCAAGGATGAACAACTAAATTTCAAAAAAGAAAAAAATGTTATCCTTTTCAGCATAACTTCTGTCCTCACTTATCACTCCTATTTCCAACCAACTTACACACAACAATCCATACTTCTAATCAATCAAATAGTTATAGTCACAACCAACAAATATTTATGAGAAAAAAAAATGTATTCGATTACTACATATATGAGAGCAACATATCCGATGAAAAGGCTAGCTGACTAAAAGGCAACAACAACCAAATTAATGATAGGGATTAGGATGTAACCCTTCTAAATTACTCACTTGTTCATGGATAGAAAGAATTTTGACAATAAAATAGACACCTTGAGGGCATTTTGAAAAAGTTATTAAACATTAGAGGGAATTTTAAAAATCACCCTTAATGGAGAAAATGGTGGAAGCTTAAGTTACAAATAAGAAGCTAAATCAGAGGCTCTAAAAAGCTAAAGCCTAATGAGTTTTCAAATGGCACTTGGACAATAAACAGTGGTTCCATTCATTACAAGGATTTAGCCATAAATAACAAGTACCGACTATTTGATATCCATTTAGGATAGAAACACACTCAGATTTAGAGTAAACAAGAAGTATATTCTCAAAAGGGTGATCAGAGGTGATTTATCTCTGTATTGAAGCTGTAAGTAAATGTCAATGAACTTCAAAATGTAGCTATACTTACTAAATAATGATTGTGTAGATAAAAAATTCTGCCCTACTTAGGAATAACAGACAAACATAAGATTAGATAGTAGGTTGTAGGTTCATGGGATTCCAATCCAATTAAGATCCTATGCGAGATTGGAATCATTAGGATAACTTAGTTCTTAGGATCATAAATCCTAGATTTAGATTGCAAACTTGACTATCATGCTTACAACGTCGCTTGCTTAGCAAGGATCTGAGTTAGAGTTAAAGTAGGTTAACCTTTAAACCAGGCTAACATCCCTAAGTTGCATCTATCAGCTTAATTAAACAATAAGTACTGTTACATTTTTCTTCAACTTAGGAAGTGGCCCTTTACCTTAATTACACAATGGTAACTTAATCCAATTAATAATTCTTGGGAGAACCTTTTTATTGATTTAATCAAATTAGTTAGATATTAGCCTTAGCTGCAAAATTTTTCTTCCTAATTCAGAGATACAAACAACAATTCACCGCCTCTAGCTATATATGAGAACTGGCATTCATTCACATTATTTACTAGCTTATCAAGTAGCAAGAGTATATCTAAGGTCCAAACAATCAACATGCAACTATCGATCCATGTAATAATGACTTCAGAAGAAGCTTTGAGAACAAGGTGGTACTTGTTTAAGGGGAAGTGTTCAAATGGCCCAGTAGTTGGAATGGGGCTACTAAGATCATTGTTTGTTACGTTCCTGAAAGCAACAAAAATGTGAACACTATATTAGAAAAAATAAGTATTGTAGGGAATAAAAAATGTCTATTGAACCTAAGTCTTGCAGCGAATAACTTAATGTATATTCAAACCAAAATTGAAGCACTTACAAAACTAGGAGCGTAGGAATTTCAAGAATTTCCTGTGGAATTTTACCAGTCAAATGGTTATCGTTGAGGCGTCTGAAAAACAAACATCTAAGCGTATTAGTCTTGATAGTTGTACAAATAAATGGTGAACGACCTAAAAAAAATACAGGAAGATATAATTTTCTACAACTTAAAACTAAAATACTGGATATCAGGAACATTATTTGCTATTGTAGTTAACAATTTAACTTAACCATAGGTTAATGATATATCTGTTTAGTATGATCCCACCGACGATATCAAATAGTTATTTGATGGATGGCTTTCATAACAAAAATAAAATCTGAAAAATGATAACTTACAGGAACAATAGATGTTTCAGATTCCCTAATGTTGGAGGGATGACACCAGAGATATTGTTATGAAACAAATCCAGGCTAA
Source organism: Wurfbainia villosa (assembly GCA_025175895.1). NCBI lineage: Eukaryota > Viridiplantae > Streptophyta > Magnoliopsida > Zingiberales > Zingiberaceae > Wurfbainia > Wurfbainia villosa. The sequence goes on along the minus strand of CM045998.1, from coordinate 12,367,618 downwards.
TAAGATTCTTCAGGTTACCTAATTCTGCTGGAATTGTTCCTTGAATGTTGTTATGGTAGAGTTCCCTGCAGTAGTTGTGTGATAAAAGTATTATAGATTTTGGCTGATATTGAGAAGAATTAGTTTGCTTAAGAAATACAATACTGTAAACAAATCATGACAATGTTCTTCATTATCAAAGAACTAGAGTGAATTTCATCCAGTAAACATGATAAATTCTATGGCATCTAACATGGAGTTCAAGTAGGAAATATTTGAAGCGTATTAACCATAAGTTTATGGGATTCTTATTGATACTTGTTCCCAGAAAATTTACTCCCAATAAGTAAGGATGGTAGTTGGTGACTTGATGAGGGATTAAATTTTCACGAATCTTGTTTTACATGTGAAATTAGACTAGAACCAGTTACAATGAACCAAAAAAATCTACAGAAGTCGGAAAGAGGCAAATGAACCTTATTTACTGTATTCTACTTGATTCAATATTCTACAGGACATCATCAAGAAAAACCAATCAAACTTAGTGAGAATGATCAAATACTATTTTGCTTCCCAATAATTATCAACAGACAGTCCAAAACCTTTTCATCCAATTCTCATAATCCAGGAACATGATTAATTGTCTAAACTCTATAGTTACAGTTTAGGCTATAGATATGGAAATGGAATGGATACTGCCCGAATTCATCTTAGTTTTTAAATAAATAGAAATGGATCATTTGGCAGTATAATATAGATTGCTCAACTGTTGAAAAGTATGTGTCATCTATCTAGGGCTAGTGCACTCAGATTTATAGGTCATGACTCATGAGTAGGATCCCATGTTAGGGTTCTTGGTCAGATTAACATTGATGTTTAGATTTTAAAATAAAAATTGGTCTGTAAATCTAAGCTCCCAAAAGAAGTAGAAGAGTCTATGCTTTGTTTGATTCCCATAAAATTTTACCAAGAGAAAAATTTTGTCCAAGGAAAACAATTTGTTATCATATCTTCTATAGTGAATAATTGGAAATTGATACTACGTTTGTTTGCTAAAGTGAAATTAACAATCAAGACAAAATGAGATCAATAATGGATGAAGAGTGCATTGAAGATCTGTTCTTAGCAAAAGAGAATGATAGAAAGAATGGGTGTCACTAGACCAACGAGTGTGACATACCTTAAGTGAATTTACTTGTTCTCAATAAGAAGATATTTTTTAGTGAAATTGGTTTGATTCTTCATAAGTCAAGATTAAGTGTCTCGGTGTCACTAGGCCAATGAGTGTGACATGTCTTGAGTGAATTTACTTGTTCTTGATAAGAATATATCGTTGAGTGAAATTAGTTTGGTTCTTCATAAGTCAAAGTTAAGTGTCCTCAATATAGAGCAACTTCGGGATGGATGACCTCCTATGAAGCTCAATTCTTTTCAACATCAGCTAAAGCTATGATACTGATAGTATAGTTTCAGACTTTCAGTCAAAGCATATAATACCTTCATGCTGACAACTATATGGTGTCTCACATTTTGGTATCAGAGAAAAAGGAATTACCTATCAGCCAAATGATGATATGCCATGTTTAAGAGTATAACCACTAGCAATACGGCTGAGGTCTACAAAACTTTCATCCTTGAAGATGCTTCGATACTCTTTTTTTTTTTTAAACTATTAACTTGGCATGTATAGTTATGCTTTACTAGTGTTGAGTATTAACTTTTGCATCAGACACAGTATATGGGCATTGCATTTGAAGACATAACAAATAAATGACAAAACAAATTGCATCGCATGGGAAGGACATAAGAAATAAATGACCAAAAGAAAACTAAGTGGTAAATTAATTGATTGATGTGTTCTCTCATGTTCCTAAATATCTAGATGTTTGTATGAGATAATATAACTCCCAAATTCAGTTCCTTTATGCATACAAGATAAGGATGAAAGAATCACTCATACATAAACTAGACAACAATATACGGAACCAAATAACTAAGCAAAACTTCAAATGAAAACTTTCACAAGCATGTCCGAACCACAGTCAGAGTAATAGAGAAATAATAAACAGAATGAAAAACACAGGAAGTGAGACTGGCATGTCGACCATAAAATCACAGCTGAAAACATGATTCTTACAAATATTGTAGGTATTCAAGATTTCCAAGTTCAGGAACAAGATGGCCTGTTAAATTTGAAAATCCCAAGTCCCTGTAAAAAGCACTACGTGAATAACCAAAAATATGAATCCAAATAAGAAATATGAGAAACAACATGCAGCAAAAAGACCAAATCAGTATATTACAGTCTGATTAGAAATGTTAGATATGATACCGATGAATTGAAATTACTGCTCAAAACTTGCAATTTCTGCACCTACTACTTTGTGATTTGGATTAGGGAGACACGCCATCTAAAACCCAATGTTGCATTTTTTAGGAGGTTGTAGTCATACAAAGAGTAAGACACAAAACATATACTTTCAACAAATTCAGAAAAAGAAAATTGTGGTCTTTTTCAGTTCTACATTTCCATTATTTAAAACTACACGAGTTAAAGAGGATTTTTACACCTTTGCAAGTTTCACATGGATAAAACATACGACTACCATTGAACTTCAGCAATATTTTAATTGTACCAGTGAGAAACTCAATAATCAACTGAGAGATGGCACTCATGCAAACTCTCAAGATTGTCAGAGATTATGGAATTTCAATATTATGATAGTTCTCTTATGTGTTTATTTGTACATGCTGCAGAATGCTTAGCTACAACAAGCAAATAGGACAAACTCTTCCAGCATATATATGTACACCATGCATGTGCGCATCTTATCAAAATAGGATTCTGAAAACTCATAAGTCCAGAGATAAATTCCAGGTCGCACAAGCAGTCTACAAAATCTAATTTTAAGTATCTCAGTGAAGGACTGGATGGATGAAAGAAATTTAAAAAAGAAATATCCAAAAGGGGAAAAAACACTCCTCTCTCAACCAATTATATTCATAAGTTTATAATTAGGAACTACAATAGCAAAGATGATGTCTGAAATGAAAAAGATCGACAGTATTGACATAAGATTAACTTGAAACGTGCAACTAAACCATACAAAGGCTGCCACTTCAAACTTATACTTGATATTCTTTAATGCCCCTCATGAAGATAGCTAAAATCCATTATACGCAGCCTTACCTTGCTTTTATGCAAGAGGTTGTTTCCAGGATTTGAGCCTGTGACCTCTTGGTCAAAAGACAATAACCTTACCGTTATGTCAAGGCTCCCTTCTAAAACTACAACCCGGTGCACGAAGCTCCCGCCATGCGGAGTACCGAAGAAGGAATCCATTGTACGCAGCCTTACCTTACTTTTTTGCAAGAGATTGTTTCCAGGATTTGAATCCGTGACCTCTTGGTCACAAGACAGCACCCTTACCGTTGTACCAGGCTCCCAAAGATAACCAAGATGAGTTACTAAATTTGGAAAAATCGTTTAACAAATAGGAACTAGAATAGAAAAGCTGTATGTCTGAAAAGAAAAGAACAAACTCATTAACAAAATATCTACATGAAAAGTGCAACACAAAACCATATAAACGCTGCCACTTCAAATTTATACCTGGTTTTTCTAAATGTCCCAATCAAGATAGCCAAGATAAATTACAAAATTTAGTAAAAAAAAAAGAATCAAACAGATCAACATTTATTAAAAATCTATACTTTTTCCTAAAACTATTCAGATATACTGGTTGATTATCAACTCAATGAACCCACCGATATGCCATCAAATGCAGTTAGCGATATTTACACCATCCCATCGTGAGAACGTTCCAAACTTGAGAGAAATCAAAAGATAACTTTAAAAGCCAGCAGGGAAAAAAGTGAAAAAAAAAAAAAAACGCATACACTCGCGTGACGCGATTGTCTTGGTTGCATGTGACGTGGAACCAAGTGCACGGATTCACAAGCGTCGTGTCCCAGCTCTCGAGCATCCTGTCAGGATCCGAGACACTCTGTCGAAACGCGTTCAGAGCGTCCCCGTCGGAGTTTGACGATACCAACGGCGGCATCAGCAAAGCAGCCGCCAAGGCAACTGCCACGATTCCTGTTGCTACATCCCCAGCGTTGGCCATGGCGCCTCCCTCAGGAAAAATACTCACACTGACAAGGATCTAAAGTTGGGCAGCTTTGCGGTAGATTTTTGTAAGAATTCGAAGGTGCTGGGGGAAGGAAAAGCAGCGAGTTATAAAGAGAAGGTTGCAGGAGGTTCTGAGTATTTCCAAAGCCGGCGTGGGAATTCACAAAGACGTAAGAATTTCCAAAGGAGCACTTTTTTTTAAAAATAAAATATTTTTAAAATAGTGAGTTTCAATTGGCAGGTTACAAAGGGTGGATTTTAAGATTTTCCAAAGGCGACGTAGGCGTTGATAATTTCCAAAAATACTCTTTTCTAAACTATTTTAGGCAAAAATAAAAAAAATATATCCTTTTTTATTGGAATCGTTAAAAAATATCAAAATAACATCTCATCCTATTGGCTATTTCAATCTATTTTTTTTTTCAAAAATATTTTTATTTTTGACAATATTGTAACGACTATAAAATTATAACTTCTGATCTCATAGTTACTATATAGTTATTATGTAATTGTAATAGTTATAATCTCATAGTTATTATGTAATTGTAGCAGTTACAATTTTATAATTAATGTATAGTTGTAGTAGACTGTGTAATTATAACAGTTATGATTATTTAGCTGCTATAACATAATACTGATTAGTATTGATCATCAATAAATTATCTATATTATAATAACTATGATTCATAACTGATATAATATAAGAGTAACCCATCACCCATGTTGATCAGAGATTAAGTGTTCGTATTATAGTCATGGACGGAGCTTACATGGGCCCAGTAGCCTACAATGCGCCTAAAATGTTATAATATCTTTGCAGTAAACGATTTTAATATAATTTTAATTATTTAATATCTTTTGAGTAATTTTATATCCTTGAAATGAAATATGCAATTTGTTACATGACAAGAAAGACACATCGTCGAAAACAGCATACAGAAACATTATTTAACTTGATGTTTTCATTAATTTCATTAACTATTTTATTGACATTGCAAGTGTAGATGCACCAATATGCCATGATTTGTTATAAATTATAGCAAGACCATTTGTACTTCCTTTCAAACAAAACATTTTTTTTCTTCATGATAATAGAGTTAATTTTTTATCAAGATATTTTTCGAGTTCTATTTTTTTTTTCTTTAAGGAAGTTTTAAGCAATGAAAAATATTGTTTTACTTCTCTATTTTTTTTATAAGGAAATATAGATTTAAGATTAATTTACTGAAGTAAAAAAGTTAAAATTTTGATAGGTTAGATAGGGAAGGTGGAAAAAGAAGGGATCAATGAACATTCTTTAATTATTAGGCAGAATATTGAATTCAACCGAGTTTGGAATAAAAAAAAAAAAGGATTGATATTGGATGTTAGGCATTAAAAAAGGGATAACGACGAGTAATGATTCAATAAATAAATGATAATTTTATTGTTTATATAAAAAAAATTTAAAATGAACAACGATGAGACAATTATTTTGGGGAGCTTTATGATTATAAAATTTTATATTTTTATTTTATTAATTATATTATAATATTGTTTACACTGAATTAAGATTCTAGTTTCGGCAATTTACTAAATACAGTTGCTAAAGTTTCGAAATGCCCAAAACGCGGACTATACTTTCAGAATTACCAAATCGTGCGTATAATTCCCAAAATACCCCTCCCGCCAAACAACTTGCAATTTAATGCAGAGAGAGATTTACATCCATCTGAGCCACAACTGGAAATCCCGAGCCATCCAAATGTCACTTCCAGCCGCGTGGGAGCGCCAGACCTATGCTGTTGATGAGCACTACACGCAGATTTCCTCCGTAAACCAACTGAGCAACACCATTTTTGATGAAACCTTAATAGTTATCAACGACATCACTGCTCCCACGAATATATCAGCACTTAATTCAGAAGTTGGCATAGCTCACTCACCAGCCGCTTCACATAGTATTATCATGTATGTATGTGTTTTTATTCTTGAGACTGCTATGAGGTTAATAAATGCATTGTAGGTGGTTGTATAGCCAAGTTTTCCACACACCCATAAATACGATGTAGGCATATCATACCAAAGTAGACTAATGCGCCCATAATTGCAATGCAGGAGATTCATAACCGAGTTTTGTCGCCACCTAAACAAATGTCACCTAACTTAAAAGGTGATGCTTCCAATTAAATCCCACGATTACTGAAGTTTCCTGATTGATATTCCCAGCACTAGGAGATTCAATATGTCTGAGAGAGTAGGTGGTGCTGGCAATGAAATTTCCAGCACCACCGTATCCCTAAAATTTAAAATTCCAGCACTATGGGAGAGTAGGTGGTGTTGACAATGAAATTCCCAGCTCGCTGTTCTGGATAAAAAGTGATGTTGGGCTTCAAATTCTCAGCACCATTAAGATTCAACAAATTCGAGATAAAATCTGGTGCTGGGAATTTAAATCTCGTCACCACCGTGGTGTTGAGATTAAAACTCCCAGCACCATGGGGAATGAACTTGTCGAGATAAATGGTGGTGCTGGTAATTTATATTCCAGCACCACCATGGTAATGAGATTCAAATTCCCAGCAACACCTTGGTGCTGGGAATCTAATTCAATAGACCAGGGAGATATAAGTTGTCGACATTAAGGGTGGTGCTGGGATTTGAAACCTCAGCAACACTATGGTCCTGCGAATAAGACTCCCAGCACCATTGACATGAGACTGATCGAGATAAATGGTGGTGCTGGGAATTTATATCCCAGCACCACCGTGGTAATGAGATTAAAACCCCCAGCAACACCATGGTGCCGGGAATGTAATTTCCAGCACCATGTACATATAAGTTGCCGAAATTGTTGGTGGTACTGGGAACTAAAACCCCAGCAACACAGTAGTTCTGCGTTTAAAATCCCAGCACCAGGGAGATGGAACTAGTCTAGAAAAATGGTGGTGCCAAGAATTTATATCCCAGCACCTCCGTGGTAATGGTATTAAAACTCCCAGCAACACCATGGTTCTAGGAATGAAATTTCCAGCACAATGTACATAAAATTTGCCGGAATTGTTAGTGGTGCTGGGAACTAAAACCCCAAAGAACACAGCTGGTTACGTTTAAAAATCCCAACACTGTGGAGATGGAACTGTCGAGATAAATGGTGGTGTCTTTGAAAATTTATATCCCAAAGACCACAGTGGGCTCGAATATAAATTTCCAGCACCATGGAGAGGGAACCTGGCCGAAAAAAAGAGTGGTGCTGTCAATTTATATTGGAGATAAATAAAGTCCTCTAGGCGGGTCGAGTCCAAGCGTGACCTATACTATCATTCTCCACCTTTCCTTATGCTCCCAAATAGTAGTTATGAAAATTAATGCTCTGTGCCAACATTCAGACGAGTGTGCCAATTGGCATGCTGCGTGCCAATTGGCACGCACCCATAACTGCCTGTAGGAGTGTGGGAACTAAGTATCCCTCTGCGCATAAACCCTGTAAATGTCTTCCTCTTCCATTCCATATAAACCGTTCATAATTTCAACATTGAAAGGTCCATCAATGGGTTTCGATAAAAATCCATTGATGGCCCTATCAACATCAAATGTTCTAATTAGTTAAGTGCATAATTGGGAAACCTAACCATAAACTCTCATCCTCCACTTGTCTTCAGACTTCTAAAGCCTAGTTAAAAAAATCAGCCTACTTGCCTAACACACTACATATAACAGTGTTGATTTTAAAAACATTTGCAGGGACGACCCCCTTCCTGATGAAGTGTTAACATTTTTGGAAACAATTGAATCAAATTTGAAGGATAGAGAGTTAGATGATCAAGATTCCATAAATCTGTGCCCAAGTAATATTCCATCTTCATCTCAGTTTACTGATGTGGGCAATAGAATTACCAGTGATCAACACCTTGATATAAATAGAGACACTTCTTCCATACTCGAAGAAGAGTTTGTCACTGCTACCACAGTAGATCATGAATATTTTGAACAAACTTGGAGTGAAGAGGAGGTAAGTGATATACATGCGATAGAAGAGTTAGAATATACAAATCCTTCGGAAGAATTCTTAGCTGATGATATCCAACATGAAGAAGGTGAGTTAAACCCAGATCAGTGACTTAGAGGAAGTGTTCCCAATTGCTGATGATCCCTATGTTTTAAATCCACAAATAAGACTATTGGCAGATGTCAGTTCATCAGATCCAAATGAATTTTTCACTGGACAAGTTTTTTCCTCTCGACAAGAGTTTAAAGATGCACTAGTAAGGCATGCGATGCTAAAAAACTTCAGATACAAGCCAGTTGACACCAGACTTAATAGAATTAAAGTTATTTGCTTTAGTCAGCCTTGTTCATGGAGTCTAGTTGCAAGTGGAGACGTGGAGTTCACTGTCACAAAATATGTAAAGCAGCATGAATGTGACAGTGTTAGGGAAACAACATATCACCATGCTTGCACATCCACATTTGTAGCAAACCAGATCAGAGGGACGGTTAGCTACCTCTGATGATTACAAACCAAGTTCAATTCGAAGAGAAATGCAAGCTAGGTTTGGTGTTCACATTTCATACAAGAAAGCATACACAGTCAGACAGAAAATATTAAAAAGAGTGGTAGGTGATTTTGATCAGGCCTATATTGATCTTTCAATGTACTTGTGTGAGTTAAGAGTTAGAGATCCTGATACATATGTTGCAGTACTAAGAAATAGTGAAAATCAATTTCAGAGATGTTTTTGGGCATTTGGTGCTTGTGGAAGAGTATTCAGGTCTTATTTGCGAAAACTAATTGGAATTGATGCTACACATATCACTGGCAAGTATCCTGGTGTTTTGCTAATGGCTATCGTTGCTGACGAATGCAAAAATTATGCCAGTTGCATTTGGAATTGCCGAAGTTGAATGTGGATCTGCCTGGGAGTGGTTTTCGGATCATGTAAAGACATTCCTTGCTGTCCTGCCAGAGTCGTTGAGCATTGTATCGGATAGACATCGGGGGATTATATCAGCAGTTAACAAAGTGTATCCATCTGCCCATCATGCTTTTTGTTGCTATCACTTGTCTTGTAACATGGTGACAGATACCCGGGATAGATCCTCATTAGGTTTATTTTGGGCAGCAGCAAGAGCCAATACAAGAGTTGACTTTGATCGATTAATGCAGAACATGCATGACAAACACAAGGAAGCATATGCGTGGCTACAGATCGATCCAAAAAGATGGGTCAATGCACACTTTCCTGGGAGGAGGTACACAATGTTAACCACTAATTGTTCTGAGAGTTTAAATGCATTATTCAAGGAAACACGTGAACTCCCCATCACCAGTTTAATTGACAACACTAGAAGAAAGGTTGCTCAATGGTTCTATAACCGTAGGGAAGAATCTTCAAAAAGGTCAGGTTTTCTAACACCTTATGCCATTAAAGAGATTGATGAAAGGAGAGAAAGAACTCGATTATATTCGGTATTCCCATATTCACAAACGGAAATGGAAGTACAGACAATAGCTTCTTCGTATATTGTTGATTTGGATAGGCGAAGTTACATCTGCGGTGAGTTTCAAATTTCAGGAATTCATTGGCATGTTATGCTATCATATCATCATATATCGGAACATGGATCCATAATTCTATCGCGAGCATTATTTTCTAAGGGAAACCTGGGAGGCCACTTACATGGATTGTATTTACCCATGTCGAAGTAAGAAATTTTGGCCTAATGGTGACAAAATTTTCGGAGTTCTACCTCCTCGTAGCCTTGTGCAGCCCGGGCGAAGAAAAAAGGCACGCATAGAGTCCAAACATACTGGGAGGGTGAAAAATAAATGCAGCAGATGCAAACAGCTTGGGCATAATCGGAGGTCATGTAGAATGCCACCGGCTACTAATTCCTAAGTGTAAATAGTGGTTGTGTAAATATTTTTAAAGGAAACAATGTTAATGTTAATGTTAATGTTAACAAAATTGTAATGTAAATATTTTTTACGCTATTTTGCAAAATTGTAATCTAAATCCGATCCGATCGATCCGATTAATATAAAACTTCAAGGCTCAAACATTTCAACACCACATTTCATTTCTCTCTCGCTCCTTGCATTTTGTCTCTTGGAATTCCGCTTCCATTCCCGGTGCGCTCAAAGTCTCGGTTCGATTCAAACTCCCTGCGCACCAAAACCCTGCGCTCAACCTCCCCGGTGTGAGTTAAAACATCTCAACACCAGCTCAACACCATCTCAACGCTATTTTTGACCTAAGTAAGTTTTGTAGATTTCTTAAATTCTGTGTCGCTATCGTTTCTTCCTATCTATCTAGGGTTTTTGCCTTTTTCTGTGCACGATCTCGTTTAAACTCGGGCCTGATAGGGTTTAGGGTTTTAGGGTTTACCATTTAAGCAGAGGTAACGTTTGTTTGTATCATCACACATGTTTCAATCCATTTCATCTATTAGTTTAAAATCGCTGTATTACAATGCATTTGGTTCTTAACCTAAGGATTTTTTTTCAATTAACGATGGCTTCAACTGGTGAATCATCAAGCGATACTTCTGCAAGAACCCGTGCATTGATGCGAGGAAGAACCAAGAGAATGAACTGGAAAAGCAACGTTTCACAGTTTAAAAAATTTATTGCAAGTGTGCCACCGGGTGTGGAAGAAGAAACGCTTATTCGGAGCTCCCCCTTTGTGTGAGTTTTGGACATTCCAGATATTACCCATGTCAGACCCCTCGTTCAAAATATGTTTGATAATTGGGACTGCACGGAGAAATGTTTTATATTCCAAGACAAGAAATTGCATTTCACAAAGACGGATGTCTCCTCATCCTCGTCTACTGGGATGATGGACTCAAGTTCCTATGAATAATGAAGCTCCATCCGACGCTATATTTGCAATATTTCGTGGAAGTCGATTGCTCTAACAAGCATCCGGAGGATTTATCAAGACTTCGCATCTCCGATAATTTAGGATCGCAAAACTTTATCACGCTTGTTTATTTTATATTTTTCTCTTGTGTATTTTTTACTACCACCAGTAGAAGCCTAGAATACCTATGCGATCACTTATAGATTGTGTAGAGGATTTTGATAACTTAGGCAGTACAAGCACTTTATACGCATACATGACTCTCAAATGGAGTCAATTGGTATGAGTCACATCATGACCAAAAGCAGACGTCGTCGGTGGATCTATGAGACCAATGCTTAAGGGTTTCACACACTTATTGGCTGTGAGTAAATATATTTTATGTGTTCCGCAAATAGTATAGATCAATCTATCTATTAACAACTAATCTTGCCATTCCAGGTATGGATGTGTGAGCATTTGTGTATCCTACCTCCACACGTCCCTCATGCTTTGCCAAGAATGCTGAGATGGAGGTGGAGTTCCACAAATGTAAGGGTCGTTAAGAAGATGGTAGATGGTCTCGTACCTGACAAAATCATTGTCGATCTAATTCCAGCACAGTCAGAGCTGCATCTGGTACACACCGCTTCCCCACCTAGATTTTCTACATCAACTCCTCAACCCGAAACTCAGGTCGACGCAAGAGGAATGACCTGTCTAGTATGCCAGGAGAATGCAGAAATTATATTTACTCTAAGCACCAAGCTAGTTGAAGCAAGGTGTGATTTTGAAAGCACCTCCCTACTTAAGGAAGCGACCATCGAACAACAAGAAAAAAAAATACAAAAGCTTCTTCAAGAGTTAGAGGAGGTCGAGAGCGGGAAGGACGAGATAAGTGAAAGGGATGATATAATTGCTGAAAAAGAAGCATTAATCACTGAAAAGGATAGTTTAATACTGGAGCTTCAACTCAATTTATAATCCCGGGATGTAGAGGGGTTACAATCACAGCCTATACAAGCTATACAAACCCAACAACCTTCTACTGCATACACTAGGCGGAAGGTTTGTGTGAGGAAGAAGGCTCTTAACGGTCTATCACCCCCTAGCCTTAGAAGCCTCCCTCCATGGTTTTTCAAACATCCCTAAAGAAGGAGAGTTGAAACTCAAATTGTCCCAAGAAGGCTATTGAGTATCCTCGGTAGACCCTAATATCTCTCTGTGAGCCAAACATTGAGCGAAGTCGGGCCGGATAAAGGGAAATCAATTAGGGAGGGTGAACCCGAAATATCGAATACCACACAAGTCTCCACGGACAAACAACCAACACTCGTGAAGTCAAGCGAGGATATTGGAGGTGAGCATAAGTTATCTGTCAGATCCTATTTTTTGAGATAAAATATTTACGAGCAGTTTTATTTTGTATCTGACAAGCTTATAAAGAATTCACCGGTAAGATGGATCCAAGCGTCGAAGTGTTTATTGAAACTAAAAAAATAGAGTAAAGCAGTCTTATATTCTTTGTATATACCTTTCATCTTATGTTTTGAGAGTTGTAATAACCCTTTCCTTGTGTAGTGTGACAAAGATCGTGACCAAAGGTGGAAGACCGATGCTATTAACTTATACATGGACTCTTTCCTTACAATATTTGATCGAATGTTTTGACACATGGGGATTGCATAAGCGCATATTTTTCACCTTAGCCGAGCAAAGGCAAGGTGACCGATAAGGCGTACTTTATAACTCAATTTTCAATGGATTCCCTGTGAAGTTTTCGCCCTTTGCAAGGAATTGTAAACTTTACGCTTCTGTGTTTTGATGATTTTTTATACACAGTGATATGTTTAATATTATGTGACGCCAAGCATTCGAGCAAACTTTTTAAAACCCTGCAATCCAATCACGGATACATATTTTGTCCAATAATCCGTGATGAGCACGCCACCTACTAGTGGCCGACTTGGAAAATTCGAGTTCATCCTGACTCCTTGTCCTCGGAAGGCTTACACTACTCAATTTGAAGAAACAGTAAGCATTAGATTAGATTTCAGTTAAATAAATCGTTTGTGTATGGAGGATTCATAGCATTTATTTGGGTCCCTGGTTGAATTCTTTAAAAAGATCCACCCTTCCTATTATGATAACTGACATCCTGGCCTGGCTGAAAAATTTTGTAATGCAAACTTTTCCGTGCGTCGAGTCCAGAATAAATCGTAAGACATCTAACAATCTTTGTAAATATCATATTTTATAAGCTAGCAATGGACTAATAATTTTTAATTTTTTATAGCTATGATTGCGCATTTTTTATAATACGATACATTGAGAGCCTACTATTTGGGTACCCTAAAAGATTGACACAGGATATGAGAGCTTGATTCGTGGTGGGGAATAGAATAATCGCGCTCACAATTTTGTTTGCAATTATGGTATGTTGTATAGTGGGATATGTTGTAAGACTATCTGAGTTTTAGATTTGTAACTACACCAAGGTGCTGCTGTAAAGTCATTAGTCATTTGCAAAGTGTTTGCAATCTGTAGTATTTGTACTGATTATGGAATATATATACTTTGTTAAATATTTCAACCACTTCGACTTTATGATTTTGTGATGGGATTTATGCGTGGTCTTGAATTAAATTTCGGGACCACCGTGTTCGATTAAGATTCCATTCGCAAATGGGCGTGGTCACGAGAATTATATTTCGACACTGTGTTCTGATTTAAATTCAGCACCACAATTTTCTCGGCGATTGCGTGGTGCTGAGAATTCACTTACGGACTACCGTGTTCTGATTAAGATTCCGGCACCACCTTATTTCGGATTCGCAAATGGCATGGTCTGGGAATAAAATTTCTAGGACCATGTTCTGAGATTTAATTCCAACCATTTTATCTCGGCGATTGGCTATGCGTGGTGCTAGAATTCACTTGCCCGGCACCACCGTGTTCTGGGATTAAGATTCTCAGACCACCTTATTTCTCGGCAGTCCCAAATGGGCGTGGTCACGAATTAAATTTGAATCATTGTGTTTAGAATTAATTCCCGGCACATTTATCTGGCTTGAAGATGCGTGGTCTTTGGGAATTCACTTACGACACCATTGTGTTCTGGGATTAAGATTCTCGGACCACATTATTTCGGCGGTCAAATGGGCGTGGTCAGAATTAAATTTCAGACTGTGTTCAGAATTAATTCCGGCACCACATTTTATCTCGGCGATTGGCGTGCGTAGTGCTGGGAATTCACTTACCAACACCACCGTGTTCCTGGGATTAAGATTCCCAGCACCACCTTATTTCTCGGCCAGGTCCCAAATGGACGTGATCATGGGAATTAAATTTCGACCACGTGTTCTAGAAATTAATTCGGCCACCACATTATCTCATTCGAAGCATGCGTGGTCTTGAAATTCACTTACCCACACCGTGTTCTGGGATTAAGATTCCCCACCTTATTTCTCGGCCAGTCCCAAATGGGCGTCACGAATTAAATTTCGAGGACCCTGTGTTCTGAGAATTAATTCTCGGCACCATTTTCAATCGGGCCCGTGCGGTTGAAACCAACTCCGGTGGCTTTGGGACTCTGGGTCCCTCGATGGTTTCACCTCAACTTCGGTCCAAACCAACTCCGGTAGCTTTGGGACTTGCCCTCTGTATCGTGTCCAAAATTTACGATTTTCAAGGCGGGATTAGGTTTACCACAATTTTGAAATTAATCGTGTCAGTGGCACGGTGAAGCGGGAGGTAGGAGGATCGAAGGAAGTTTCCTCGACATTTGTTGGTTTGACACGCGGCGTGTGTGTTCGATCATGTTTCGTAAACATGAACACAGCGGAAGCAATAAAAATGATAAATCTACATTTATTACAACACACACAATGCATGCATGCATATTACAACAAGTGTAGACATAACCGTAAATTTAAATTTGCAATAAAAGGAAATTTATCTACGTTATACCTTTCGTATGACGTGTAGCGGGACGCATCAACCGAATGATCCTCGCTAGAATCGTCTCTATCCGTATCCACGCCGAGTTCCTCGGGATGACTTCGCTAAGCCACGAGCCGTCTTCGTGCGGGTTACTAGCCTCGTGTTGAAGGCGGCGTGATCGAGAGATGATCACGATCCGAATCCAAATTCGGATCCAGCGAGTCCTCAAAACTTCGCCGGAGAGGTATTAAATCAACCGATTGGCGGTCCTTCGTCCACCACCTCATAGGATTACCGGAGATCGATAAGTTATCCACCGGAGTCGTCCGGCGATGCTCCACGAGGGAATGCTGTCCGAAAAACTGGACAGCTTTGGTGGATAGGCCGCCAACCAAGGGATAGAGCTCACCTTGATGCCAAACTTGAAGGAGATCAAGCACTAACAGCGGCTTGGCGCGGCGAGAAGAAACAACCTTCGGGCCGGTTGGAGCCTCAAGGTGGCGGCGGCAAGGAGGAGGAGGGTTAGCTCGAATTTCTCCAAGGAGAGGTGGGCGGCAATTTAGGGTTGTGGATTAGGGCTTAATTATCCATTAAGCCCTCTTTATAGAGAACTAATTCTCTTAATGGTTATTGGATCATAACCATTAGGCCCGTTAACTCCATTAAGATAAGTTAAAATAAACCAAACCATGATGGTTTATTTTAAGTTAAATGCAGCAACTGGTATTCGTTTATAAAAAATTTATTGGTTTTGGCATTTATTATACCATTTCATCCATTTATGTTTCGAGAACATATCTCCATGATCGTGAGATTTCTGCTCCATTCCGCGGTGCTTTCATTCTTTTTGGACCAATAGGTCTATTTGGTTAAATCTGGTTCTGGCGTCGATTATGGACCTATTCTCTGGCGATAAATCATTTGATCCGGATATAATTTAGCTCGGACAATATTAAATCCATAATTCATGTAGAATATTGTCATTTCTGTAAAAATCGTAATTTGATCGTCACACTATCTTTTGAATAAGTTCGCATTCGATGATTTTCCTCCTACTTAATGTATCTTTCGTGTGACTATTTATCGAAAATTTGGTTTCACATCGCTTCTGACATCCTTATATTACTAACATTTTATCTCGGCGGTTCATGCGTGGTCTTTGAAATCACCAGATGTATTCGATTAATTCAGACACATTATTTCAGGCGGTAAATGGGCGTGGTCACGAATTAAATTTCGGACAAGTGTTTCACGAGTAATTGGATTTTGTCGAGTGGGTAAACAATGGTATGAGGATCTTTATACAAATCTTCATCAATTATCACAATGATGACTTTGGGACATCTCGTGTATCGTGTCGAAATTTATTTTCAAGCATTATACACGCTTTTAGATTATCCCGTGAGTGTAGTCGCTTAAGGAGAAGAAGTTTCCTGTTGACAAATTAAGCGTTAGTCTTGATCGATGTAAGATTTGGAATTTAACTCGTGGTCCATCGATTTTTGGTCAACCATGATGGCCTAGTCACCTAATTTGATCACACTCGGTGCTTTGGGACTTGCCCTCTATCGTGTCCAAAATTTCATTTTCAAGGCGGGATTAGGTTACACCAATTTTAAACAGTGCCAAGTGGCGTGAAGCGGAGTAGGAGGATCGAAGAAGTTTCTCTCAACAACATGTGAAGCTAGGTCTTTGATCGATGTAAGAATTTGAATTTGACTCCAGAGGTCCATCGATGGGTTTGTCAAAACCCATTGATGGCCTGTCACCTCAATAGTCGAAACTCCGGTGGCTTTGATCGTGTATCGTGTCAAAATTTCGATTTTCAAGGAAGGATTAATTCGGTACACATTTTTTCTCGGCGGGAGCATGTGGTCTTTGAATTCACTTACAAGAAGGTGTTCTGGGATTAAGATTCGGACCACCTTATTCTCGGCCGGTCCCAAATGGGTGGTCTGGGAATTAAATTTCGAGACCCTTGTGTTCTGGATTTAATTCCCACCACATTTTGATCGGGCCCAGTGCCAGTGTCTCAAAAGGTAGGAGGATGGGAAGTTTCTCGGCGCAACACATGTGCGTTAGGTCTTCGATCGATGTAAGATTTGAATTTGGACTCGGTCCATGATGGGTTTCGGTCAACCCATTGATGCTTCACCGGTAGCTTTGGGACTTGCCTTGTGTATCGTGTCCAAAATTTCTGATTTTCAAAGCGGGATTAGGTTTACGACCAATTTTGAAATCAATCCCTGCCCAGTGGCGCGTAGGCGGGAGGTAGGAGGATCGGAAGGAAGTTTCCTCGGCAAACATCTGAAGCCGTTAGGTCTTTCAGTCGATGTAAAAAATTCTGAATTTGGACGCCTGTAGGTCCATCAATGAGTTTCGGTCAAAACCCATTGATGGCCTAGTCACCTCAACCCGGTCCAAACAACTCCGGTGGCTTTGGGACTTGCCCTGTGTGTCGTGTCGAAATTTCTATTTTCAAGGCTGATTAGGTTTACACAATTTTAATCGGCCCGTGCCAAGTGGCCACGGGGAAGGTAGGAGGATCGGAAGTTTCCTCGGCAAACATGTGAAGCGTTAGGTCTTTTCGATGTAAAGATTTGAATTTGGACTCCTGGCAGGTCCATCAAGTTTGGCCAAAACCCATTGATGACCCTAGGCTCTTCCGGATTTTGCACTACCTTATTTGATTTGATCGTGTCAATTGAAATCAACCCGTGTATTCGGCGGTTAAATTTCTCGAGGAATTGAAATCGGGACTTGTTCCGTCGATTAATATCGTGGTCTGATAAATCCCGAGACACCTTATTCTCCATTTTCAAAATTATCGTGGTCGAAATAAATTCGAGACCCGCTGTGTTCTGGGATTATAATTCGGCACCACCGTGTTCGGCATTCGAAATTCGTGGTCACGAGGTAAATCGGGAGGTTCTGGGATTTTAATTCCCGGCACCACCTTATTCTCGGCCGATTCGAAATTGTGCGTGGTCTTTAGGACTTTCGTCGGACACCATGTGTTCTGAGTTAAATTGGCCCGTATTCGATCGAGTATGCGTACGGGTAAATCGGGACCATTGAGTTCTCGGATTTTAATTCCGACACCACCTTATTTCGGGATGTTTGAAAATTGTGCGTGATGCTGGGGTGAAATCGAGACCACCGTATACCGGCGATTCTAAATTGTACGTGGTCACGAAATTGAAATCGAATACGTATTCCGGCGATTCTAAATATCGTGGTCATATTGAAATCGGGACCACCTTATTCTAAGCCATTTCGAAATTGTAGTGGTCTGAAATAAATTCCCGGGACCGCGTGTTCTGGGATTATAATTACTACCACCGTATTCTCGGCGATTCGGTATGCGTGGTCAGTTAAAATCGAGACCATTGTGTTCTAAATTTTAATTGCACCACCTTATTTCTCGGCGATTCGAATATGCATTGGTCTTTGGGACTTTATTCCAACACCTGTGTTCTGGAGTTAAATTTCCGATCACCTATATTCTGGTCGATTCAAATTGTATGGTCACGAATTAAAATCCGAGACCGTTGAGTTCTGGGATTTTAATTCCACCTTATTTCCTTGGTGAATTGGACATGTCTTAACTTTAATTACCACCGCTGTTCACAGGAGTTAAATTCCCAGCACCACCATATTTCTCGGTCAGTTCAAAATTATACGTGACAACATTCAATAATATATTATATAACATTTATTAAAGCTCAAACACAAACAATAAACATATTTACAGTCACTGTTGATCTATGGAAAGTAGTATCATTTATAAATTAGCAAAATTCATTAATTACAACAATGCATTATCATACTGACACCTGAACTTTTCTAAAATTACATCAGGAAGAACTCATCACTTAAAATTGAGGCGAGACATCTATTACGAATTTGGTCGTATGCCTTGTTTGAAGTCCATCTTCTCACCATAAGCGAGACATCTCATGTATTACATCACAAAGAAGGCACAATCATTGCTGTAAACATGCAAAGAAAAATTTTATATTTCAATTCAAAAGTATAATTTTCACGTTCAGTATTTTTCTTTTAGTACCTTGCCACTTGTTGGGGACAATCGGTTATAACGAAACCCGGGTATGGTAATAGGATGGATGAATTCTTTGCAAGCTCCTTAGAGTGAATATCCTTTAAATTGGGATACCTATAATTACGATGACTAAGTTAACATAACTATTCATTAACAGATAACTAAGTTAAATTGATGGAATATCCATATTTAAAATATTTAACTACTCACCTTTGCTTGAAATCGACTTTTGATCTTCCACACGTATGAAATGGAGTTGTAATGATTGAAACTCATTGCTTTTGTGTCGATACACAGCGGTGAAAGTGAGTTTGATCGTATTTAGAGGTATAAAAATATATCTAACCTCTCCATCATTCATATGTGTTTATGATTTGTGTTGTGGCGGTCTCTACGACAATCTTAATGCTTGATCAAAATTGTGTAGAGGAAAAAATATTTAAACAGTTAGTATAACATCAAATGTCGTGAAAATACAAGATAATTTAACTCCCTTACAATGAACAGGGATGAGCAATACGCAGACTTGTTATATGACCTACATGAAGAGGAGGCCCCCCTAAAAAGAATTGAGCAAAATGTATCGATAACCTCCCCATCTGTGAAAACAGATCCATTATCTCCTGAGTATAAATAATTCTTAGTTAATGACAAAGGACCTTGCTCCCAAACATAACTTTATCGGCCTATAAAAAAATTTAATCGTAAATAAATATTTGCACTTTATAATATTGTAATAAAATTTTTGAATGTAATGGTGGATGTAACTACCATACTTTATTTTTTCTAAACTTTTTAGCAAGTAGGTCACATCAGCATCTTGTTTCTGGTTCTTTGTCGTCTTACACTTTTTCTTGACATACTATAATATAAAAATAATATTAGTTATTTAAATAAAATAACACAAACTAATTTTGGGAAGTATTCTGACTAACCGCAATGACTTTCATTCTCATTTGGTTGAGTTTATCAATTATTGCTTCATCCCTATCAAGATCTTTTTCATCTTCTTCCAAAAATCTGAGATAGTATCCCTTGCTTGCAATTCATCCATACCAATTTTTGTTTGCCTTTCTTGTCAAATACTTACGCTTCTTTTCTGACTTTATCGCCCTTCTAATAACTCAACATCGTAAATTTCTATCTTTTTCTTTTGCTTTGAGATACCAATTTTGCCCACGATGGACTATCAGCGGGAGTATCCTCAGAATCATAGCGGATTCTATCTCGCGTCTTGTTCTGTGGCAATTGGTTCCGGTTGAGGTTGAGGGTCAACTTCGGCTTATTTGGTCCTATAATTTCCATTAGTTCTTTTACCCTTTCAGTTAGTGCCATGTTTTTCATTCTTAACTCTTTGAGTTGTCTCTGATAAACTAAACACTCATGACATTCACTAGCTGGGTATTTTTCTTGTATAGTTTGTGATGATGATGTCTCTATTGGATGAGGAGTATTTTCAATATAATAGTCAACCTTATCAAGCAATATATTTTCACTACGGGTACATACTAGATCAACAATGACCTATAAAAAAATCAACAATTATTTAGATAACGAAAATAAAAAAAAGCTAAGTTGTGGTCTTCTATTTACCTGTTCAGGGGAGACTTGCTCCAATAAATTCCTGACCTTGCTAATATGTGAAGGAGTTGCCCTCCACTTATTTATTCGTGGGCCTTCGGTATTGTATGGTCTCTGGATTGGGACATGTTCCAGAAATCAAGTCTGCTCATATCGAAAGTGTTACATACTTACGTAAATATAAAAGAAAAAATTATTTAGTAAGAAAGAACTTACAGCCAAAAGGCCGGCAAATCCCTTTAGGTAAGGAATTCACCTCTTCTACGCAACTGTATTAGTATATGAACATATATCTCCAATAGTAGGCAATTGTGGAGCCATAAATTGATGGATGGTTTCGACCCAATTGAAACTACCTATGTTGTCAAAATCATCTACAATATCTACAAGACCTATGGGGACCTTATATGTAGTAGTACAGAACAACACACAAGCAAATATATACAATACATACAACTTGCAAAATACCAAAACATCTTCATCTACTTCTACTCTAGTAGAAAAGGTTTTAAGCAAAAACTCTAACCTCGATCTAGTTGGTTCTTTTTTGGAGAATTGAGAATTGAAAAGAGCACCTGATGCATTAGTTGAATTCATAGGAACATAAGCCCCTCTATCTGCAATACCGAACAAAAGGGACACATCTCTTCTGGTGAAAGCAACTGGCACAGTTGAAAACTTAAAGCTTTGACTTGTCGAATCCCAACTTTGAAATATATTGACTAATATGCCACGGATTTGTGGAATGTCTTGTATATTAAAAAAAATAGCAAATGGGGTTTGTTTAATGATCTCTCTGTGCCTTTCATGTAAACAAACTGACGGACGTTGCTTTCCTTTAGCACTTGGACCTCCAAAAAATTCAATAAAGTGGCCTAAAACGCTGGTTCATTGCAGTTTCTTCGCACACTCATTATTTCCCTATCAATTTGAAAATACAAAATTTATTCCTTCATTTTGTCATTGTAAAAAATAAATTTCAGCTTCGGCAATTCTTTGCAATAATGCTGTTAAAAAAACTTTAGGGCTCTATTTATCTAATTCATATACAGATTGAAGAGATCGTTCATTTGTATTTTGATGTTTGAAACCATTCCAAAACCATAACGGAAAAATCATTTTAAACATATGGCATACTTCATATTGGACTAAAGCAAGGAATGCGACACATACCTTGGCCGGTGAAGGAGAGGTTGAACCGGATGCTTGACTCATTCTGCAACACAGAATGGTAGAAAAAAAATCAATGAGAAGTACGTCTTTCAACGGAAACCCTAAAACCGAGTAAGAAATGGATAAAACTCTAGTTAAATGAGAGGACGACACCATATTACCTTGAACCGTCTCGACGAAATTCCAAGAACTCGGAAGCTAACAGAATGAAGCTGGAGGAAAAATGGAGTCTAAGCTTTTCCAAGTTTTTGTGCGCTCGAAGATTTCCCGGAAGCTGAAGACACGAAGACGCTGATGTAGTGACTTGTTTGGACGGGACGTTTCGATGGCTCGGGATTTGGAAATGTGGCTCGGATGCATGCGAGATCTCTGCATTAAATACGCTGTTTGGCGGGAGGGGTATTTTGGGAATTATACGCACGATTTGGTAATTCTGAAAGTATAGTCCACGTTTTGGGCATTTCGAAACTTTAGCAACTGTGTTTGGTAAATTATCGTTCTAGTTTCGCCCTTGATTATAACAACTATGCATTATAGATGCTACAACATAGTTTTATTAGTGTTTATTAAAGTTGAAATGCGGTTATAATATAATGTGGATCGGTATTGACCAAAGATAAAATGTCATATTGTAGTAAATATGAATTATATCTACTATAACACAACATTATTAGTGTTAAGCAAATTTGAAATGTTTATGTTTTATTCAAAAAGTTGGGAATCTGTCCAACTAGCAGTCCCCTGTCACTCGTCTCAGGGCTACGGCGAGAGGGAGGTAAATCGCGGGGGGACTATGTCCCTTGACACGGTGGCAAGACAGTGGGGGGGTCATCTGAGCCCAGGGGGGATTTTAGACCCCCTCCGAAATCGACCCCACTCCGTATCCAAAGCAACCACACTACCTTACCACTGCACCATCCCCGTGGGGACAAAAATGTTTATGTTTTAGCAACTATGATCAGTGGATGAATTAAACTTCCTGAAGTTTTAAATGAGTTTTTAAGCGGGCTTCAATAGGTGGGCTTTTGGATGGGCTTTCAATAGATGGGCTTTTGGATGGGCTTTTTGCTTCAGTAGGTCAGTCAAAATCGTTTTCACTAGTAGCTCGTATAACTAATCCATATTATTTTAAGGTCTGAACAAAATCCTAATAGATGATCTCTGATCCAAAGTTAATTTTAATATATAAAATTTTTTGGAGCCCTAATAATTTAAAAATATATATATACCTCAAAAAGGGCTTAGTAGCTCTAGCCCAGCGACTCTGCTAGTAGATTGACTGATCGTGTTAGCCTTCTTTAATTGGCCGACCACAAGTGATCCGATGTCCTCGTTTTGGGTCGGCTACTAGGTAGGTCAGTGAGTACTTGAATTGGCAATTCGATATGCATTCACAAAGAAGATAGCTCCCACTAAATTGCAGTGAATACTTTCTTTTCTGTAAACAATGATGAGTTGAAAAAGATTAATCAAGGGGTGACTCTTGGTAAAACTACTACATTCAAATCAGATTTCAACGATGAAAATGAAAAATTAAAATAGAAAATCGAATAGTAAAGTGATGTACCAGAGTCGGAACTTATCCCTATGTATATCCATCAATTTCTCTTTTTAAATAGTTAAAACATACTATGTGAAAATTAAACAAGTTTAATTAGTGCCATCACACCAACTAACAGTAAGCTTAAGTTTTCCTTTTTCTTTTTTTTAATACTACCATCTAGTCATTGGGTTGGAATCGTCAATCCAATAATTCTTTCGTTCCGATTTTTCAAGATTCGAAAAGGAATAAATTATGAAAGGACTATATTCTATACGTGATTAGTAAGATAGTAGAAGATCATCTGAGTCCATGATAAAATTTTAGATCGTTTTCAAATCATCGTCCATTATACAAATATTTCTATTGATTTACCAATGCACGTATCCAAGGAGCACTACAACCTAGTCATGCTTTAACCTAGGCAAGCTCACGTTCTCAATTTAAGAAACCTCACATACCTTCTGCTGCCATGCCCATGAGTGCTGTCATTTTTCCTTCTTTGTTTTCTACTTCTCTCATCGGATTGCTTCATGGCTAATCCATGCTCCTTAATTCAAGCTGAATATTTCAGTTCTTTCTGCTTGGTTAAATCTCTCTTATCTACAATTTCATCAATTGCATGCCGATATTTTGTGGAAAACAATGAATATGGATTCTGAAGCATCAACGATGGAGGATCTTTTTGAATGACAGAGATTTGTTTGAGATCAGTCTGGAGACTTCCAATAGTGAGTTCTTGTTCCAAGGAACTCTTAAATTTAGCCTCACAAATATCAAAGATCTCACCTTTGTTGCATAAATATGATACAATCTTTTTATTCATTTATTGAAAGCAGGTGATAAAGAAAGTTCGTGGATTGGGATCAATAATATATATTTGCCTATATTAGAGAAAAATCATTTGTCAAATAATATATAGAGTATACAAATCGTAATCTTTTAGCTTCAAGATTTCTGTGCACGCCCTTGATTCAAGTGTGATTAAGGAATGGAACAGTCACTAAATCTTTTTTAACTCGAGAGAGGCTGATTCTTTATTAAATGTGTCTAGTAGACTTTAAGGGTGTCAACTTGGCTTTGAAATAGTTGACATCGTTGAAAGTCTGTTTGTAAGTTCGACTCTAGAAGGATTGAAGTCTGAGGTCTCCTCCGAAATGATCACTTAAGATCGGCTAATCTACGAGAATTCAAAATGAATTAGAAGAGGGTTGAGAGTTTCCTCTATGAAACTCTTCCAATGCTCAAGTCAAAAAATAAAGAAAGAGAGGGAGAATAAGAGAAAGTAGTCTTAGAGAGCAAACCTCTTTTCGTTCCTACCATCTGGCTATTATATTTGGAGAGAGATCGTGTAGATACGGAGACATGGAAATGTGTTTTTATGGAGGGATCACAGAGATCTCGAAGATCACATAAATGTGGAGGCGTGGAGGGACTGACATGGGGAGAGAGAGAGAGGACCTAGATCCTTCGTCGATAGACACACTCGATAGGCTGCTTGGAGCATGATTCGAATGAGCTCAGGTTACTTCATATGAGCTCCCGATGAAGTCGGGTCAAACTTAATCTGGCTTGAAATCAAGCTATGCTTACTTTGATTTTCGATATAATATGACTATTGACTTGATCTGATCACGCAGTCTTAGCAGAGGGGGCGTAGAATTTTAAAAAAATTGAAATGGTTAAGATTAGAAAAGGCCTTTTAGCAATTTCATGGACACCTTTTAATGAGATCATGCACTGACATAACTTTTATTGAGACCATGCCTTCATTCAGACTTATCTCGATGGATTTCACCTTCATCTAAAGCTTGAGTGCAATTTATTTAACCGATTCCCACACACTCGTTGCCATGGACCATAATCAATCCCTTTTAGAAGTAGTGTCATGGTACGTAGGGAAGGCGGCCTTGCGACTCCCTGCACATGATGAAAGTAAATAGTCAAGGAGCTAGGTATGCAATACGAAGCCAAGAAAAAGGTTAAAACTTAAAACCCATCCAAAGAATGTATTTCGAGTTCCACTCGAAAGAATAATCTTTGTATACATATTGTGTAAACACTATTTGAGTTATATTTTTTTTTCCTAAAAATAAATTAAGATTATGAAACTATTCACCGTATTTTATGGCATAAGGTAAACTAACATAGATGTGTTAGGTTTTAGTAAAGATAAAAAATTATAATTATTTAGGATAGATTATGTATATCTCCAACAAACGATAAGAAAAAAGTGAAACGATTAGAATGGATAATGTATGAAGTAGAGGAAGACCAAAAAGACTCTAATGTAAAAGGATCATTTTTTTTTTATTTACACTTATGGAAGGAAGGTACTTAAAATTTATGACAGAAACACACTCAGATTTAGAGTAAACAACTATGTCGAGGTGTATATTCTCAAAAGGAAGATCAGAGGTATTGAAGCTGTAAGTAAATATCAATGAACTTCAAAGTGCAAGTATACTTAGTAAATAATGATTGTGTAGATAAAAAATCCTGCCCTACTTAGGAACAATGGACAAACATAAGATTAGATCATAGGTTGTAGGTTCATGAGATTCCAATCCAATTAAGATCCTATTTGAGATTGGGATCATTAGGACAACTTGTTTATTAATTAGGATCATAAATCCTAGATTTAGATTGTAAACTTCACTATCATACTTACAACATCTTCAGTGCTTGATTAGCAAGGATCTGAGTTGGAGTTAAAGTAGGTTAACCTTTAAACCAGGCTAACATCCCTAAGTTGCATCTATCAGCTTAATTAGACAATAAGTACTGTTACATTTTTCTCTTCAACTTAGGAAGTTGCCCTTTACCTTAATTACACAATGGTAACTTAATCCAATTATTATTGGGAGAACCTTTTTATTGATTTAATCAAATTAGTTAGAAAATTAGCCTTTAATTAGCTGCAAAAATTTTCTTCCTAATTCAGCGTTATAAATAACAATTCACTGCCTCAAGCTATATATATGAGAACTGGCATTCATTCACATTATTTACTAGGTTATCAAGTAGCAATAGTATATCTTAGGTCCAAGCAATAAGCATGCATGTCGTAAAGAACTATCGATCCATATAATGACTTCAGAAGAAATTAACATTGAGAACAAGATGGTACTTGTTTAAGGGGAAGTGTCCAAATGGCTGAGCAGTTGGAATTGGGCCACTAAGATCATTGTTTGTTAAATTCCTGAAAGCAACAAAAATGTGAACACTATATTAGAAAAAATAAATATCGTAGGGAATAAAAAATGTCTATAAAACCTAAGTCTTGCAATGAATAACTTAATGTATATTCAAACCAAAATTGAAGCCCTTACAAAACTATGATATTAGGGTTTTCAAGAATTTCCCGTGGAACTTGACCAGTCAAATGGTTATCGTTCAGCCGTCTGAAAAACAAAACATCTCAATGTATTATTAGTCTTGATAGTTGTACAAATAGACGGCTAACAACCTCAAAAAAGTACAGGAAGACATAATTTTCTACAACTTAGTTTTAATACCAGATATCAAGAACATTATTCATCACTATCGTAGTTAACAATTTAGCTTAACCATAGGTTAATGATGTATCTGTTTAGTATGATCCCGCCAACAATATCAAATAGTTATTTGATGGATGGTTTTCATAACCAAATAAAAGCTAAAAGAATGATAACTTACATGAACAATAGTTTTTTCAGATTCCCTATTGCTGGAGGGATGGCACCAGAGAGACTGTTTTGATACAAATCCAGGCTAACAAGATTCTTCATGTTTCCTAATTCTGTTGGTATTGGTCCTTGAATGTTGTTGCTGTAGAGTTCCCTGCATTAGTGGTGTGATAAAAGTATTATAGATTTTGGCTGATACTGAGAAGAATTAGTATGCTTAAGAAATACAATACTTTAGGCAAATCAAGACAATGTTCTTCGTTATCAAAGAAATAGAGTGAAATTTCATCCAGCAACCATGATAAATTCCATGACATCTAACATGCAACTCATGTAGGAAATATTTGAGGCAAATTCCATGACATGATAAGCTTATCTACCATAAGTTTATGGAATTCTTAATTAATGATTCCTGTTCCCAGAAACTTTACTCCCCATAAGTAAGGATGGTAATTGGTTGATGAGGGATTAAATTTTCACGAATCTTGTTTTACATGTGAAATTAGACTAGAACCAGTTAGAATGAACCAAAAAATCTACAGAAGTCAGAAAGAGGCAAATAAGTCTTATTTATTGTATTCCACTTGATTCAATATTCTCTAAGACATCATCAAGAAAACCCAATCTAAGTTAGTGAGATTGATCAAATACTATTTTGCTTCCCAATAATTGTCGATATACAGTCCAAAACCTCTTCATCCAATTCTGATAATCTAGGAACACGATTAACTGGTCTAAACTCTATAGCTACAGTTTAGGCTATAGATATGAAAATGGAATGGATACTGCCTGAATCCATCTTAGTTTTTAAATAAATAGAAATGGATCATCTGGTAGTATAACATAGACTGCTCATCTATTGAAAAGCATGTGCTGTCTATCTAGGGCTAGTGCATTCAGATTTATAGGTCATGACTCATGAGTAGGATCCCATGTTAGGGTTCTTGGTCAGGTTAATTAACATTGATGTTTAGAATTTGAAATAAAAATTGGTCTGAAAATCTAAGCTCCCAAAAGAATTAGAAGAATCTATGCTTTGTTTGATTCCCATACAATTTTACCAAGAGAAAATTGTTGCCAAGGAAAACAATTTGTTATCATATGTTCTATAGTGAATAATTGAAAATTGATACTATGTTTGTTTGCTAAAATGAACTGTGCAATAAAGACAAAATAGAGATCAATTATGGATGAAGAGTGCATTGCAGATCTCTTCTTAGCAGAAGAGAATAATAGAAAGATTGGGTGTCACTAGGCCAATGAGTGTGGCATTCCTTGAGTGAATTTGCTTGTTCTCGATAAGAAGATATCTTTTAGTGAAATTGGTTTGGTTCTTCGTAAGTCAAAATTAAGTGTCTTGGTGTCGCTAGGCCAATGAGTGTGACATGCCTTGATGGTGAATTTACTTGTTCTCGATAAGAATATTTCTTTTAGTGAAATTAGTTTGGTTCTTCATAAGTCAAAATTAAGTGTCCTCACTACAGAGCAACTTGGGGATGGATGACCTCACTACAGAGCAACTATGGGCATTGCATTGGAAGACATAACAAATAAACGACAAAAAGAATTGCATTGTAGTGGAAGGGCATAAGAAATAAATGACAAAAGAAAATTAAGTGGTAAATTAATTGATTGATATGTTCTCTCACATGTTCCTACCATATCTAGATGTTTGTATGCGATAATAACTGAAGTAATTAATATAACTTCAAATTCAGTTCCCTTATGCATACAAGATAAGGATGAAAGAATCACTCATACATAAACTAGGCAACAATATATGGAACCAAATAGCTAAAGAGAACTTCAAATGAAAACTTTCACAAGCATGTCTGAACCACATTAAGAGAAATAGGGAAATAATAAACAGAATAAAAAACACAGGAACTGAGACTGGCATATCAACTATAAAATCACAGCTACAAACATGATTCTTACAGATATTGTAGGTATTCAAGATTTCCAAGTTCAGGAGCAAGATGGCCAGATAAATTTGAAGATCCCAAGTCCCTGTAAAAAGCACTACGTGAATAACCAAAAATATGAATCCAAATAAGAATTATGAGAATCAACATGCAGCAAAAAGACCAAATCAGTATATTAAAGTCTGATTAGAAATGTTAGATATGATACCGATGAATTGAAATAACTACTCAAAACTTGCAATTTTTGCACCTATTACTTTGCGATTTAGATTAAGGAGACACACCATCTAAAACTCAATGTTGCATTTTTGAGGAGGTTGCAGTCTTACAAATGATGACCACCAAAGAGTAAGACACAAAACATATACTTTTCAACAAATTCAGAAAAAGAAATTTGCAGTCTTTTTCCCTTCTCGTATATTCCCATTATTCAAAATTTTACAAGTTAAAGAGGATTTTTACACCTATGCCATGTTTCACATGGACAAAACATACGACTACCATTGAACTTCAGCAATATTTTAATTGCACCAGTGAGAAACTCAAGATTGTCAGGAATTTCAAATTCATACATGGTATTCCTAAATGTCCCAATCAAGATGGCCAAGATAAATTACAAAGTTCAGAAAATCGTTTAAACCTCGAAGCCAATCAAAAGATGAAATACGATGAATTTAGTTACAACAACAAAAAAAAGAATCAAACAGATCAACATTTATTAAAAAATATATACTCTTTCCTAAAACTATTCAGCAGGGCCAAGGCAAATGGGGCATGGGTCCAAAAGTTATTTCTTAAAATATCACAGATAAAAGGGCTCAAATTTCATCAATTTTTTTTTTATATATGTCAGAGGGCCCAATTTGTATTGCTTCGCCCCGGACCTTTAAATACTCCCGGCGGCTTTGCTATTCAGATATACTGGTTGATTATCAACTCAATGAATCCACCGATATGCCATCAAATGCAGCTAGCGATATTTACGCCATCCCATCGTGAGAACGTTCCAAACTTGAGAAAAATCAAAAGATAACTTTAAAAGCCAGCAGGAAAAAAAAATGAAAAAAGAAAAACGCATACACTCGCGTGACGCGATTGTCTTGGTTGCAAGTGATGTGGAACCAAGTGCACGCATCCACAAGTGTCACGTCCCAGCTATCCATATATCCTTGAGGATCCGAGAGACTCTGTCGCAACGCGTTCAGAGCATCCACGTCGGAGTTGGACGAGACCAACGGAGGCAGCAGCAGCAAAGCCACGGCCAGGGCAACTGCTACGATTCCTGTTGCTACATCTCGAGCGTTGGCCATGGCGCCTCCCCCAGGAAGAAGAATAACACTGACAAGGATCTGGAGCTGGGGCTTCAGGCTTTCAGCGCAGCTTCGCTGTGGGTTTTTGTAGGAATCCTAAGGCGCTGGGGGGGGAGGAAAAGCAGCGAGTTATAAAGAGAAGGTCACAGGGCAGGTTTTGTCGTTTTGAGACTTTCCAAAGGCGGAAGAATTTCCAACGGAGCACTTTTTTCTAAATATTTTTTTTAATAAAATATATATTTTAACCGAAACTATAAATAAAAAAAGATAGAAGTAAAAAATGGCGAGTTACTACAAATAGCAGGTTACACCGGGAACATCTAGGCTTTGTTTGGGAGGAGGGGAGAGGAATATAAGTAATGGAAGAATAATGGAGAGGAAGGGAAAGGAGATTTACATTTCAAATTGAAGTGTAAGAAAAGTTCAGTTTTTGTGAGGAGAAGGGGTATAATTTCACCTCTATTTCCTCCCTTTTCCTTTCTCTTACTTCTTTCCAAATAGAGATAAATTTTTTTCTTCTTTATTTATTCTTACCCTTCCATTACTTATCCCTCATTCACTTTCTCCCAAATAAACCCTTAAGGCTGCGTTTGGTATGCTATAATCTGCCTTGTAATGTAATCCAGATTACATTACAAGGCAGATTTTTTTGTTTATTATTGTCTTAGAATTGTAATGTAATGTAATCTGGATTACAAAAGACACTAAATGTGATTTATTGCATGCAAATGGTGCGTTTGGCGATCGGCGTGATCGGTTGTCGATCGATCGGCAGCCGTGATCGGCGCGTCAGCCGATCGGCGACGGCCCGGTCGATGATCAGCGGCGGCCGTCGGTGTCAGCGACGGCCGTCAGCGGCGGTCGATCAGCGATCAGCGATCAGGCGCGGCGATCGGCGGCCGGCGGCGGCGGATCGATCGACGCGATCGGATCGGTTTGGCCGGCGGCGATCGATCGACGACAACACCGGCCGACGGCAAACCGACGATCGGCAACGCGACGGCCGACCCGACGGCGGCGACAACCGGCCGTGCGGTCGGCCGGCGGCGATGGCGTGGTGATCAACCGATGATCGGCGATCGGCCGTCAGCGATCGTGATCACTTGGCCCGTGTGATGTCGCCGACGGCCAAACGGCGATTATCGATCGGTCGTCGATCGTCGGCCGACCAGTCGATCGCCGGTTGGCCATCGTCATCGTCGTCGTTGTCTACATCATCGTCGTCGATCCATTCCTATCGTCTTTGTAATGGATATCAAATAAAAGAATGTAAAATGACCTTTGTAATCCAAGATTACATACAATTTGTATCCAAATATAGAAATGTAATCAAGATTACATTGCATTCCAGTACAATTTAAATTATATTATAACTTGGATTACATTATGTCCTACTAAACGCAACTAAACGCAGACTAAGAATTTCCAAAGGTGACGTGTAAGTGTTAAATATTTCCAAAACTGGCACACAGGCGTTGATAATTTCCAAAAGCGCTCTCTCTTTTCTTACCTATTTTGGCCAAAAGTTGAAAAAAAAAAAACGCCATTTTTTTATTAGAATACAATGTTATTTTTATTTATTATCCAAATAGTATTTTATCCCTCTCAATCTATTTTTATTTCGAAAACGTCTTTAATTTCTATAATATCATAGTTGCTAAATGTTATGTGGTTATAATAAAAATTTCAATTTAGTAAAAGGTTAGAATCGTCAATCTAGTGTCCTTCATCAGTCTATCCTACGATCATTGTGAGAGAGATAAATCATGGAAGATTTTCGGTCTTGACTCAATTGGTCTGAGCCCAAAGAGGGATTTTAAACTTTCTTTCGGAATCGAACCGTGCTCATTTTGTAAGTATTATTCTGTCTCAATCAATGTACAATCTCCGTGGAGACTATAATAAAAAATTCAAGATTGACACGTTGATATATCTACAATAAATGAAAATCAATGAAAAATATTTGAGATTTATGGATTTGAAATAAATTAGAGATTTGATTTCTTAGTTATTTTGTAATTAATATTTTTTAATTAGACAATAAATAGAGAATAATTTCTTTTACATTAGTGTACTTAAACTCAACTCCTTCGTTCCACCATCGCACAGAGATAATGACTTCGGTTGATACCGAGATGTAAGAAAGTGTGATGACTTAGTCTAGGGCTTTGCCCGATTAGGTCAGAATAATTTTTTACTCCGCCATTCTTCACAGGTGTTTTTACCTTAAACTCTACTCTGTTCCGCCACCGCACGGGGATAATGGCTTCGGCTAGTACCGAGTCGTAAAAAGTGTGACGACCTGGTCTAGGGCTTTGCCCCATTAGGTCGGAATAATTTTTTACTCTGTCGTTCTTCACAAAGTGGATTTACCTTAAACTCTACTCCTCCGTTCTGCAACTGCACGGGGATAGTGGCTTCAGCTAATACTGAGCCGTAAAAAGTATGACGACTTGATCTAGGGCTTTGCCTCATCAGGTCGGAATAATTTTTTACTCTGTCGTCCTTCACAAAGTATATTTACCTTAAACCCTACTCCTCCGTTCCACAATCACACAGGGATAATGACTTCAGCTAATATCGAGCCGTAAAAAGTGTGACGACCTGGTCTAGGGCTTTACCCCATCAGATCGGAATACTTTTTTACTCCGCCGTTCTTCACAAAGTGTATTCTACCTTAAACTCGACTCCTCCCATCCACCACCGCATGGGGAAATAAGAAAACCTTAAAGAAGTGTGTAGCTCCAACCTCCGTATAGAGAGTAATAATCCATATATGATAAATAGGAGTAGTCCATAATAGATTATGTTTGGAATTACTTCACTGAGAACTTTGAGAAAACCTGCTTATACTTAGAAATCCTGAAGTTGATAATATATATGGACAATAAATAAACTTAAAAGTGAATGAACAACTGAGCAAGGTCTTCTCTTTAGATAGACATTTAATATATTTGGCAATTGTTATGGAGATCATTGGAGATGGATCTCTTGCAGGTGAGTAGCTCGGCTGAGTAGTTGAGTGCAAATAATTACCCTAGCTGAGTGGGCGGATAGGATGAAGTATGTTAGCTCAGTCGAATGACCGAGTGTAAGTAATTACCCTGACCAAGTGGTCGGAAAAGATGAAGTATGTTAACTCAGCCGAATGGCTGAATGCTAGTATTGACCCTAGCTGAGTGTCCGGAAGAGATGAAATATGTTAACTCAGCCGAATGGCTGAATGCCAGTATTGACCCTAGTTAGTCGAGTGTTTGGAAGGGATGAAGTATGTTAATTCAGCCGAATGGCTGAATGCCAACATTAACCCTAGTCAGTCGAGTGTTCGGAAGGGATGAAGTATGTTAATTCAGCCAAATGGCTGAATCCTAGTATTGACCCTAGCCAGTCGAGTGTCCGAAAGAGATGAAGTATGTTAATTCAGCCGAATGACTGTAAGTAATTACCCTAGCCAAGTGGTCGGAAGGGATGTCGTATGTTAACTCAGCCGAATGATTGAGTACAAATAATGACCCCTAGTCGAGTGGCCGAAAGGGATGAAATATGTTCTCGGATGAGCTACCGAGTGAAACAACTTACCTCGGCCAAGTGACCAGAGGGAATGAAGTATGCTCTCGGCCAAGTGGTTGAGTGCAAATACTTACCTTGATCGAGTAGTCGGAAGGGGCGAAGTGTGCCTCGGTAAAGTGATAAATTGGTTATGTGGTCGAGTGACCAACTAGCTAGGCAACCGAGTGACCGACTGACTGTGCAGTCAGACGGTCGAGTGGTTATACACCCGAGTAACCAACCGGTTATTTAGTCGGGTGGTTGACTTATGATGCGACCGAGTGGCCGACTTGCTATGCAGCCGAGTGGCTGACTTGTGATATGACAGAATGGTCGACTTATTATGCAGTTGAATGGTAGCCCGACTGCATGGCCGAGTGACCAACTGACTATGGTCGAGTGGTTGACTTGATATGCGACCGAGTGACTGACTTATTATGCAGCCAGATGACCGACTGACTATGTGGTCGAGTGGCCGACTAGGTATGCCACCGAGCGGTCGACTTATTATGCAGCCGGATGACTGACTAGCTATGCAGTCGAGTGGTCGTCTGGGTATGCGATCAAGCGGAGGACTTATTATGCAGCCGAATGACTATGCTGTTGGTGCAATCGGCCCAGGTCACGATTGACCAGACTCGAGTTTGACTCGAGCGATATTTTAATATTTGACATGGAAGTTTGACATTGATGTATGATAATGTTTTGGGGAGATTGTTGGCACAATCGACCCGGGTCATGATTGACCGGACTCGAGTTTGACTCGAGGGGGATTTTGATGGTTGACTGGAGTTGACCATGTCAAGGAAAAGTCCAAGCATGGGTCTTGGCATGGAAATTCCAACATGGGTTAGCAAGGGAAAGTTCAAGCTTGAGTCTTGGCATTTGAGAAGTCCAAGGGGTTTGATATTGCCGGCGTAAAGTCCAAGGGTGAAGTCTTGGCAACATAAGTCCAATGGTTGGCGACGTAAAGTCCAAGTGGAGTCTTGACAGCGTAAGTCCAATGTGCCTTGGCGGTGTAGACACCGTTAGCATGACATAGCCAATGGAAGCACTTGAAGACTAGCGTATGAATGAACAAGTTATTGATAACTTGGAGGGATCCGATAGGCGCAAGGCTGACGGAGGTGGCTAGAAGGATTATGTCTAGGCTAATGGTGGTCTAGCAAGTATGGGGACACCATACTTGAGGTTAAAACCTCATATTTGAGGTTGGCAGTTGACTGGCATTATGGTCGGTTCGACTGCCTGAGTCGACTAGAGTTCGACTGGCGTTTAAGGACTGAAAAGGCTCGCGTGATCGCTCATTGGAAGCGATGGTGATGGTGATCGATCGATGGTTCGATCGCGAGCAGTACGCCGCCGTAATTGATTGGACAGTGGGCTACGGATGTTAGCAGTTGACTGGTGATGTCATCAGTCGACTGCCAAGAGATTCATTGGAATTTTTCCAGCGTGGATTGAGCCGTTGTCACACGACAACAGTGTTGGTAGTCGACTGGGGCCTTATGGCAGTCGACTGCCAGGCGGAAATCCAGGTCACACGGAGGGATAAAAGGAGCTTGACGGAAAGGATTTTAGCAGCGATTTCTTGGACATTCTTGAGGCGATTTGCTGCTGCAAATCAGGGTCTTCAACCACGGTTCAAGCAATCAACAAGCAAGCATTCAAAGAAGCATTTGTAAAGTTTTTCTTTGCATAGATTGTTGTTTTCCTTTTGTATTTGTTTGTTTTACTTTGTATTACTTAGTGTAATCTTTATACGAGGTTTCTCCACCTCCGGATTATTCCGAGAAGGAGTTATTTGTGATTAGTGGTAGCATGCATCACTAGAGTTCTTTAGAGCTCGATCCGTGGAGTATGAACCATTCGGTTCTGAACCACGTTACATACTTGTGTACTGGTGTATTTGTGTTTTCCTTCACTTTCGTTATTGCTATTATTTCTATTTCCGTTGTGCTAACGAGATTTGTAGACGAACACGAAACGAATTTCATCGAGCATTGAAACGAGCTATTCACCCCCCTCTAGCGGTCACCGAATCCTCTACAATTGGTATCAGAGCTAGGATCTCTTCTACGGATTAACACTCGGGAGCAACACCGCTAGAGGAAGAAAGATGGAGGTTTAAGAGACGTTGGGATGGGATATCAATACGTCAGTCCCTTGCGTACTGTATGGATGAGAAAGCTTCAATTCTTGGAAGAGAAGAATTGAAGATTTCATCATGATGAGAGACTTTGAGGAATGATCTATTTTGATGGAAGGATTTGAATATCCAAAAGGACCAAAGGGAGGATTCCTCAAGAAGAAGAGATGGACCGAAGAGCAAGTCCAAGCCTTCGAGAAAAATGATAAGGTAATGAAATTTTTGATTGATTTAATACCTAACAATATCTTGTGTATGTTAGGTAATTATATAGATGCCAAGGAGCTATGGAGCCAAGTGGCAAAGCTCCATGAAGATTCATTACCGGTCCAAGAAGAGGAGTGTTCATCGGCTCAAGAAGAGGAAGAGGCCGATGAAGCGAGTTCATCATCCTCACAAGCAAGTGAAGATCCGGAAGTTGGAGAGGAATCAACATCCGGATCGGGATTGGTGGAAGAAGAGGAAGAAGTAGGAGAATCCTCCACCTCTAGAATTGAGGGGGAGGAGATTAGAGCATCTACACCGGAGCAACCTCAAGAGGAACCATCAACCTCCGGTCAAGAAGATGAACAAGCTCAAGAGGCCTCCACTACGGACCTAGGTAACTCAAACATATGTGTTAATAATAAAATGCATATAATATATTTTGAGTGTAGGGAATCCAGAAACTACAAGAGTAAGTGTCTGAAAAGAGTAAAGAAAGCTCCTCCGACACCAAAAGTCAAGGATGTCGGTGTCCCCACTAGAAGAAGCATGGAGCATATCATTTGCTTCAAGTGCCAACAACCGGGGCATTTTAGGAGTCAATGCCCTAGGGGGAGCAAAAAGACCCAAGAAGGAGCATCACAAGTAGGGGGAGCTAAGGCTAACCCTAAGGTATATTTTAATAATGCACCTTCTAGTTTAAATGTCAAAAAGCATGCTAGGAATAGTTTTAACAATCTTGCTATTGTACATGAAAAGCATGCTAGGAACAATGAATATTGTTTAGGAGATAAGAAAGTCAACCTTAGGAATAAGGAGAAATTTGGGACTAATGTCCCTAAAAATATTTTACCTAAGGCATCTATTAGAAAAATTGAAGACCACCTAGGTTTTAATCCTAAATGGACTAAACACATGCCTAGGAAGAACAATTCCCAAAGGACACATGAAAAATCTAATTTGGGAAGATTAGAGCTAGAAAATCAAGCCTTGAGGTTAAAGCTTGAGAAATTAGAGAAGACCCTTAGGAATATACAAAATTTGATTAAAGGGTCAAATGGTCAAAGCCTAGGGTCTAGAAGTCAAAATCAAAGACCTAGGAAACAAGAACAATCCAAGGGCAAGCTTAAGCCCAAAAAGACCTACCACAATGTTCCATTCGATTATGGAACTCAAACTAGGTATAGGAAGACCAAGATTACTAGGGAAGTTATCCCTAAGGGTAACCAAGGTGTATGCTTAGTGACCAAGGTTTCCATGAAACCTAGGAAGACCACTAAGAAGGTTACTAGGGAGGCAATCCCTAAGGTTAACCCAGTCAAGACCCAAATGACCAAGGCTAACAAGCCTAGAATGGTCATTAGGAAGGTATCTAGGGATGTCATCCCTAAGGAATACCTAGTAAACCCTAGGAGCTCAAATAGATTTTAGGTTCCTAAGAGTGTGATAGATTCACGCTAGATGGGTTTAGGTGTGTCAACTTTAAATGAATGGGTAGCTAACCTAACCATAGTAAAGGGGGCACCTTAGGTCATTTTCAAGGTTATGAATACCTTGGAAATAGATTTGAATAATTATCCTAAAAGATTTTAGGATGTGCCAATATTATTCAAGAAGTTTAAAAAATCAATCAAATTGACACAATTTAGGTTTAGAGGTCTTAGTGTGCTATTTTGGGTTTTTGGCACATTTGGAAATTTTTGGGTAATATGACAAAATATATTTAACTATATCAAATGACAATCAATATTAAAATTTAGGTATGATTATACCTATATCTTTTATTTTCCATGCTTTGTTTGTCATATAACATGTCATAACATCATGTTTATTTTTAATCATTTAATATGTCATGATCATGTTAGGATTAAGATTTAATGTCATGTGATTTTAGATTATATCATATGTCATGACATCATGATCATTGGTCATGCTTTATTTATGTTATCATTCATGCATTTAAAATGATTAAAATTGACTCAAGGACAATGATATGACTTGAAGTCCCATTTATAAGGGAATCAAGTAGGGTTGTCTTGGAAAAATACATGAAACCCTAGATTAGGATGAACAAAACTCACATCTCACATCACATTGACTTGTGTGTATTTTATATACCCTAGATACATGTGAGATGCTAGGATATGAGTTAAGTTCAAGGTGCATAGTTTTTGAATCTAGATGAACTTAAACTCATCTAAAATCATGTGTGGATCATTGGGAAAGCTTATGCTTAAGTAATGTACGTTAAGCCCAAATAATATGATCCAATATAGGTTTTCAAAAACTTTTTAAAATCAATTTAGAAAACCTTGGTGAAGTCTATCTTTTGATAGCAATCACCATTGATGAAGTTGATACAAAGTGAGCTAAAACATTGAAGTTTTTCTTCACTTTTAAACTTTGTATCAATTTCAATATTTTACGGGTAAAATATTTTTAAAACATTTTTCACCCATTGTATTGCTTATAAGTAATGTACGTATGAAGTTTCACGATTTTTCGAATTATATATAATTACTTATGTTTTTTTGCAATTTTATTTCTGATAACTGAAAATCAGATTTTTCATTTATCAGTCGACTGACCTTGGTGGCAGTCGACTGATGGACACGATAGTCGATTGATCTCTAATAGAGTCGACTGCCAAGCTGATTTCGGGAAAAACAAAGTTGTTTAGCCCGTTTTCAGCTACGGTAAAGTTCCCTAATCACTCCTAACCTAGGATATGCTTTGAAAAGCATTATAAAGGGTGAAAATCCATTGGACATGGATTAGGAGAGTTATTAGGGTGATGTATCAAATTTAAGGTATAGGAAAGTTCAATGTTGAACTTTAGACCTTATTTTTGATGGTTTAGAGTTCCTATTGGCTTAGGGACTTCCCAAGGACATTATTGGTGCAATGGTCAAGGGGGAACAAGCCTTTAGGGGGAGGTATCCATCATGAGATGATGGATGATATTTTTCCTCATGAGGAGAAAAATGGAATTAGGAGATACCCAATTTGGAAATTAGGAGAGTGTATAGGATTGCCTCGCTTGAGTGATATGAGACTTATCACTAGGAAGATGGTAGACATCCTAGGTATTTTTGGACCAAGGGGGAGATTGTAAGATCTCATTGGGACATGAGACATTGTCCTCCTTGGAGAGAACCTTTTTGATGTATGTCAAAAAGGGGGAGAAAGTGAAATTACCAATTTGGGATAAT
Organism: Wurfbainia villosa; assembly: GCA_025175895.1. NCBI lineage: Eukaryota > Viridiplantae > Streptophyta > Magnoliopsida > Zingiberales > Zingiberaceae > Wurfbainia > Wurfbainia villosa. The sequence goes on along the minus strand of CM045998.1, from coordinate 12,328,367 downwards.
TGGTAAGGGAATTTGAGTTAGTGTTTTAATTCAAAGGTATGTATTTTTGTCAAACATCAAGAAGGAGGAGATTATTGGTGCAATCGACTCAGGTCACGATTGATCGGACTCGAGTTTGACTCGAGCGATGTTTTGATGTTTGACATAGAAGTTTGACATTGATGTCTGATAATGTTTTGGGGAGATTATTGGCACAATCGACCCAGGTCATGATTGACCGGACTCGAGTTTGACTCGAGGGGGATTTTGATGGTTGACTGGAGTTGACCATGTCAAGGAAAAGTCTAAGCATGGGTCTTGGCATGGAAAGTCCAACATTAGTTGGCAAGGGAAAGTCCAAGCTTGAGTCTTGACATTTGAGAAGTCCAAGGGTTTGATATTGGCAGCGTAAAGTCCAAGGGTGAAGTCTTGGCAGCATAAGTCCAATGGTTGACGCCGTAAAGTCCAAGCGGAGTCTTGGCAGCGTAAGTCCAATGTGTCTTGGCGGTGTAGACACCGTTAGCATGACATAGCCGATGGAAGCACCTGAAGACTAGCGTATGGATGAACAAGTCATAGATGACTTGAAGGGATCTGATAGGCGCGAGGCTGACGGAGGTGACTAGAAGGCTTAGGTCTAGGCTAATTGTGGTCTAGCAAGTATGGGGGCACCATACTTGAGGTTAAAACCTCATATTTGAGGTTGGCAGTTGACTGACATTATGACCGGTTCGACTGCCTGAGTTGATTAGAGTTCGACTGCCATTTAAGGGCTAAAAAGGCTTTGGTAGTCGATTGCTCATTGGAGCAGTCGACTGATGAGCTGATCAGTCGACTGCCATGGACGACAGTCGACTGATGGTTCGGCCGCGAGCACAGAACGCTCCGTAGCCAACTGGGCAGTTGGCTATGAACGTTAGCAGTTAATTGGTGATGTCATCAGTCGACTGCCAAGAGATCCGTTGGAATTTTTCTAGCGTAGATCGAGCCATTGTCTCACGACAACAGTGTTGGCAGTCGACTGCCGGGTGGAAATCCAGATCGCACGGAGGGATAAAAGGAGCTCGACGGGAGGGCTTTTGGCAGCGATTTCTTGGACATTCTTGAGGCGATTTGCTGCTGTAAATCAGGGTCTTCAACCACGGTTCAAGCGATCAACAAGCAAACATTCAAAGGAGCATTTGTAAAGTTTTTCTTTGCATAGATTGTTGTTTTCCTTTTGTATTTGTTTGTTTTACTTTGTATTACTTAGTGTAATCTTTGTATGAGGTTTCTCCACCTCCGAATTATTCCGAGGAGTTATTTGTGATTAGTGGTTGCGTGTGCATCACTAGAGCTTTTTAGAGCTCGATCCGTGGAGTATGAACCATTCGGTTCCGAACCACATTACATACTTGTGTATTGGTGTATTTGTGTTTGCCTTTGCTTTCGTTATTGCTATTATTTCTATTTCCGCTGCGCTAACGAGATTTATAAACGAACACGAAACGAATTCCATCGAGCATCGAAACGAGCTATTCACCCCCTTCTAGCGGTCACCGAATCCTCTACATATGCGACCGAGTTGCCAACTTGCTACGTGACTGGGTGGCCAACTACCTATACGACCAAATTGTCGCGATTGGTCATACGATCGAGTGGTCGACATGCTATGCAGTCGGGTGACCGATTGACTATGTAGCTGAGTGACCAACTTGCATGTGGGCGACTTGCATGCGGGAGAGTGGCCAGAAGAGGAAAACCTCCTCTTGGCCAATCGGCCAAGGGGGTATTGAAGCTCCTAACTAAGTGGTCGGGAAAAAAAAATCCCATCTCGGTTGAGCGACTAAGAGAGAAGAAAATTTTTTCCAGCCGAGTGGTTGAGCGAGAAAATCTCCTTCCGGCCATTCGACCGTGAGAGTACTGAAGCTCCCGAGCCAAAATCAATCCAATATATTATAGGGAATAGTGATAGTAGAGGCTAAATATAAAGTCAATTCAACATCTCCCAAAAAGTCATATGACAATAAAACAAGCTAGTAGTAATTATCAAAATATGAAACCTCGTGTCAATAGCAGATCACAAGTACAACATTGAATTTAAATAGCAAAATAGAGTAAAAGATCCAAGAAGAGACATCAGAACATGGGCAGACAAAACATATGGTCAACCAAAATTAGTATCTCGTTTACCCGAATGATGTCAGTATTATATAACATGTCAAAGTGATGGCTGAACTCTGATGATTTTGCTTTAAACCCACAATGGTGACATAAATAAGTTCAGTCATATTCATGTAGCCCATTGGTTTTTAAACACTATAGTCAAAATATAGATTCTCTAAACCACATGATGTAAATTTGCAAGCTATTATAAAGCTGAAGAAAATTAAATAGAAGAAAAAATAATGAAACATATAACAAAGCCAAGATAAAAAAGAAGCTTTGGTAACCGAGACAAACCTATAGTAAGAACAGATAGAGACATTTCATGGTATAGGTTGGAGGTCTTCCCTGAATATCCAATATTAGCTAAGACGACATTTCCATAAATATATTGTTCCGAGAGATATGAAGCCCTTGGATTGAGCATCAATTCAACATTTACTATTGTGCATCTATATAGATCTGATAAGGCCTCACAGTAAGGAACGTCTAGCAAAGGGAAGTATAACTTCATCTCAGAAGAATCCTTGCCAACTGTCCTTGAGACAAGAATTTGAGAAGAATCCCTAACATTCAACTTCTGAGCAATTAAATCAAGATAGTAATTATCATAAGAGACATCAAGAGTGAGTGTTTCAACAATTTCCTCAATAGTGCATGGAATATGTAGTGTCTATACTCTTATAAACCTAAAATAACCTGAGTCACCGCTTTTTACTGATACTGAGATATATTCTCAGGAGAATATGTAATGCATATACTCAACGTCTTGCTCAGAGTTTTCCACAGACGACGCTAACTGATGCGGTACGAATTTTTTGCTTCTCGATCTAGTGCCACCGAAGAAGGGATTCTCTCCGACCGCATCAGTAAATTTATCCTGAAAAGTTAACACAGGTTAAACCGTTGTCGACCTACTTGGTGACGACACTCTGATGCTTAATTTAGGTTGGATATTAATGAAAGAGAATATACAGTAAAAGTAATGTAAAAAGAAGAGTGATAAAACTTATCTCATGTGTAGCTAGAAGCATGCGAAATAATATTTAGGTAATACCCAAAGAAGTAGTGACGGCCGGATAATTAGAAGAGAAATGTCAACCATGTATTGTTAAGTCAATATCCCAGCCATAGCACTTCACCCAATCTCAAAGTAGTTCTTTTCCACGTAGAAACTTGTGTTAAGGAAGAGACAAAATTGGTTTCTCATTATATGCATGCATAAGTGTCCACTCGGCAACGCCTAAAGGAAAATCCTCCACATTTGCTACACGGCCAAGTATTCAGGAAATTGCTAAACTCAAGGATAATGGCTTGATTATTTTAATCCTAAACATATGACAGCATGTTGAATTGCTGCAATTATCTTCTTCCAGGACCGATTTGCAATGAGCAGTGGTATGACAACCCACCAACCATTTGGTCCAATGTAATATACCCAATAATGGAATGGGCTTGTCACAAAGTTATCACCTTCTAGGAAAGCAGTAGTGAAGTAAACAAAACAACCATAGAGCTATCCAAGACAACCTGCAAACTTAAGAATGTAATTGTAGGGCTTCCTTGTGGCAATTACATATACTGCAATAAGGCTGGCTGGACCCTCTACAACAGCAGTGATTCCTTCAACAGTGACAATTCCTGTATCTCTTTCAACATATCTAGAGTCCCCCATGCTATATTCCTTCCAGACTTCAGCAAAATACTGTGGAGTTTTCTCCTCGTAGTACTCGAGAGAGAAAGCAAAGTAACTGAAGGTAGGAAACTTCGCTTCCCACTTCAACTCGGTCGCTTGTTCATGGCGATCCCTTCTACGTCCCCGGATAAAAAAAATTTATCCTTAACAAGAGAGATTACCCAAGCTACCGTTTCATCGTCGTGCTATTCGATTAGAGTAGTCACTTGAACAAACTTGTTGTTCAAGCCACCAACCTCTATTCTACGAATAGCCGCGGAATAGACGATGTACGGATCGCCGACTTTTGTGTTTGTATTCGGGGTCCAAGTTAATTTAACCACAAAATAGAATATACAACATGTATATGATTGAAAAACAATTATAGACATGTTACAAAAGAAAATAAACAAGCGTTATACTTCTTGATCTTCTATTGTATGTCCTTCCTCCTTTTGGACGTCGTGTGGGCGACGATCTTCCAAAAGTCGAAGCCTCCTAGATCACCAATCTTCCTTCCTTGCTCGCTCTGAACAAGAGGAAGTATAGAAATAAAACTCTTCTCCTTCCTTTAGCCAACCACCAAGCACCAACCTAGATGCTTGCCGTCGACCAACAAGAAGAAGAGATGAGAAAGTGGGCTGGCCAAAAGCTTCAAGGGAAGACCCTAAGCTCCGGCCAAGGATGAAGGGAAGAAGGTTGGACGCCAGCAAAAATAAGGAGAGAAGAGGAAAGGATGGGCGCCGGCCACCTAAGGAAGAAGAAGAAAAAACTTTCCTTAATTGTGGTCGCCCAAGCCTCCAAGCCCTCTTGCCGCCCAAAACCCTTGCCCCTCTTATATTGCTCTTGCCGCCCACCCCCTTGCCTCCTTTTATAGAGTTAGGCCTAAGCCTCCTTTAATCTCCACCGTCGGTTCTACGGATTTAATCTCAACTGTCGGATCTAGATATTTAATCTCAACCATCAGATCTAGGGATTTAATCTCCACCGTCGGATCTAGAGTTTTGTTTTCAACCATTGGATCTAGGCTCCATGAGGTTTTAATAGGCTACAATAGAGATCATGAGGAGGAGTTGGATCTTGGCCACCCAATGGATCAAGCCCACATAAATTCCGATCCATTAATGATAATCCATTCCACTAGAGGATTATCATTGATCTACCTCACCAACCCCCATAAATTAATATAGGCTCTATATATTATTTGTACATTTTTTCCCCATGTTTAAGATCTCGAATGTCCATTGATTATTTAATTTATTAACAATTAATTAATCAACATCTAACTCCATTAGTAGTACCACTCAACCTTATCATAATGCCGGATCATGTCCACCTGCAGGGTTTACATGATGAACCTTATGAGCTCCTCAAGGGGACATCATCATCCTAATATATAGGACATGCTTTCCTCCTATAATCAACGACACACCATATAAATAATATCATTTCTCAACTTACCGAGTCTATCAATTTACTCTATAAATCTCGCCCATTGGTAAATCAAAGAAATGAATACTAAGTATATGTGCCCGTTATTATATCGGGATTAAGAGCATATACAATATAATATCTGAGGTCCGATTCGATTATGTAGTCAGCAATAAATTAAATCATCTCTAAGTCGGTCCTGCTCAATACACACAAAGTGTACTAGTGTGATTCTATGGTCAAGACAAACTAATACCAAATCACACTACAACCATTCCAATGGTTTATCCATAACCATCTCGGTTGTGAGCCTTTACTTATACTTTACAATGAACTGATAACATGATCTCCTATGTGACACTACACACCATGTTATCTACAATGTAATGTATCAGACAATATGCATAACCATAAATATGCAAACAATGATCATGTGATTCTTATTTCAAAAATAAAGATGTTCATATAAAAGATAGACTTTTCAGTATACATCCCAACAATCTCCCACTTATACTAAAAGACTATGCTGTCCTCAAACTGCCATACATCTGATTCCCATTCCCTCCACATGCCTATCAAAAGCTCTCGCTGGAAGGGCCTTAGTGAAAGGATATGTCAGGTTATCCTCCAATGCAATCTTGGCCACAACAACTTCTCCTCTCTTTATGATTTCTCGTATCAGGTGGTACTTGCGCTCTATGTATTTACTTGCCTTATGGGCTCGTGGTTCCTTCAAGTTTGCAACTGCACCACTATTATCACAATATATTGTGATAGTTCTGGGCAAACCAGGAATCACATCCAAGTCCATCAAGAAGTTCCTGAGCCACACAACTTCTTTGGCCGCCTCAGAGGCTGCCACATACTCAGCTTCCATGGTAGAGTCTGCCATGCATTTCCGCTTGACACTCCTCCATACAATGGCTCCACCTCCCAAAGTAAATACAAAACCTGAGGTAGACTTACTATTATCCTTGTCTGATTGGAAGTCGGAATCTGTGTAACCCACAGAGAGTAATTGGTCTGCTTGGTAAACTAGCATATAATCCCTAGTCCTTCTCAGATACTTCAATATATGCTTTACCGCAGTCCAATGTCCCTGTTCTGGATTACTTTGATATCTGCTAACCATGCCCACGGTAAAGTAGATATCCGGTCTCGTACATAACATAGCATACATGGGGCTTCCTACTGCCGAAGCATAAGGAGCCGCCTTCATCTCCTCTATCTCCTCAGATGTTCTAGGATATATCTCCTTAGATAAAGGAACTCCATGCCTGAAAGGTAGAAAACCTTTCTTGGAGTTCTGCATGCTAAAACGATCCATAATGGTGTCTATGTATGAAGCTTGAGATAAGCACAACATCCTTTTCCTGCGATCCCTTATAACCTTGATCCCAAGGATGTGTCCCACTTCTCCCAAGTCCTTCATATTAAACTATTTGGACAACCATACCCTTACGTCTGATAACACCTTGACATTGTTGCCAATTAACAAAATATCATCTACGTATAGTACAAGAAATACCACTACGTTTCCGTCACATCTCTTGTATACACAAGACTCATCTGGACTTTGAATAAATCCATAAGACTGGATTACCTCATCAAAGTGGATGTTCCAAGATCTCGAAGCTTGCTTCAATCCATAAATGGATCGATTAAGCTTGCACACAAGATGCTCTTTGCCCTTTGCAATGAATCCCTCTGGTTGCTTCATATAGATGTTTTCCTCAAGACTTCCATTAAGAAAAGCTGTCTTGACATCCATCTGTCATACCTTATAATCCATATGAGTAACAATGCATAAGAGAATCTGGATAAACTTAAGCATGACTACCGGCGAAAAGGTCTCCTCATAATCGATACCCTCTTTCTGAGTATACCCCTTTGCAACAAGCCTTGCTTTGAAGGTCTCAACCTTTCCGTTTATTCCTCTCTTTATTTTGTAGATCCACTTGCATCCAATGGTTTTTACACCATTGGGTGGTTTTTCTAGCTCCCAGACCTGATTTGAATCCATAGATTCAATCTCAGTATTCACTGCACTTTGTCAAGATACCGCATCTCTATCTTGGATTGCCTCATCATATGTCCTGGGATCAGGTTCATATTCGCCAGGGACCAAATCAGAAGATTCTCCCAAGAACATGAATCTATCAGGTTGTCTAACAACCCTCCCACTACGACAAGGTATCATCTGTGTATCCTCCGTGACACGCAGTGCAGTGACTTGTGGTATATCCTCTTGTACCGGTGGTACTGAAGAAGTGACTTCCCCTTTCAATTTCTCCAGAACAATCTTACTCATGGGCTTGTGGTTCATCACATAGTCTTCCTCTAGAAATCTGGCGTTCGTGCTAATGATCACCCTTTGATCTCTAGGACTATAAAACAAACCTCCTTTCGTTCCTCTAGGATAGCCAACGAACATGCGTACTTCTGTACGAGGTTCTAACTTACCAGCATCTGCCTTCAGCACATGTGCTGGACTCCCCCAAATCCGAATATGTCTTAGACTAGGCTTTCGCCCAGTCCATAATTCTGTGGGAGTAGAAGGCACTGATTTAGATAGTACCAAGTTCAGAATATACACTGTCATATCTAGAGCATATCCCCAGAACGAATCTGGCAACTCAGAATAACTCATCATCGATTTAACCATTTCCATAAGAGTCTTATTCCTTCGCTCTGCTACACCATTCTGCTGGGATGTGCTAGGTGCAAACAATTGGAATTGAATCCTAGCCTCTGATAAGTAATTCCTAAACTCTCCCAAGAGGTACTCACCACCATGATCAGATCGTATTGTCTTGATACTTTTACCTTGATATTTCTCCACATCAACCTTGAATTCTTTGAACTTGTCAAAACATTCAGACTTGCGGCGCATCAAGTAAATGTATCCATATCTCGAATAATCGTCTATAAAAGAGACGAAATACTCAAAACCACCTCTAGCCTGGATAGACATAGGACCACACAAATCAAAATGAACAAATTCCAACACATCTTTGGCTCTATACCCCTTGGTCTTAAAAGGCCTCTTGGTCATTTTACCCTCCAAGCAAGATTCGTAGGTTGGGAAATCTTCCACCACTAATGAACCCAGAGGTCCATCAGCTATCAACCTTTGAATTCTGCTTAGGTTAATATGACCAAGTCTTAGATGCCAAAGATATGTTTGGTTCATCTTCGAAGGTTCTTTTCTCTTATTGGAATTAGAAGATGAGCTATTCACTTTTATTTGCATCGTGGGAGCTTTTGGTCTAAGTGTATATAAATTTCCTATCAATGCACCAGAATAGATAATCTCCCTATTCCTTTTTATAACAACTCTGTCATTAAAAGAAATAGAATATCCATCCATAAATAATTTAGAAACCGAAATCAAATTCTTTCTAAATAAAGGTACATAAAGGCAATTCTCAAGAACCAAAACTTTATTTTTCTCAAAAGACAAATAAACATCTCCCACTACAACAGCCGCCACCTTCGTGGCATCGCCCAAGTATACGGTAATCTCCCCCTCAGCTAGTCATCTGGTTTCCTGGAACCCCTGCAAAGTATTGCAGACATGATCAGTGACTCCCATATCTACACACCAAGTGTCGGTAGATAACACCACTAAACATGTTTCAACGATTAGACTAAAAGATATACCTTTGTTCTTCTTCCGGTTGAGGCAGTCCTTCTTCCAGTGTCCAGTTTGCTTACAAGCGAAGCACTTTCTTTTCGGCTTCTTCACTCCTCCTTGAGTTCCTCCCACCGCCTTTGCCCCAGCTTGTTTCTTCTTCTTCTTGCCTTTCGGCTTAGAAGTAGAAACCTTTTGGGCAACCATGGCTTGAACCTGAGCACTCTGATGAAAAAGCCTCTCTGCCACCTGGAGTTCTGTTAGAAGCTCCATCAACGAATACAATCTCTTGTTCATGTTGTAGTTCAGGCAAAACTGTTCAAAACTCCTAGGTAGAGACTGGAGAATGATATCGACCTGAGTTTCCCCATCAATCTCAGCTCCAAGGACTTCCAGCTCATTTGCAGGCTTAGGAGGACACTCTTCGAAGAGTATATATTTGTACTCCTTAGCAGTCAAGACAATATCAAGATTCCTATTCCAATCTACATAATTGAGTCCAGTAAGTTTATTCTCTTTTAGTATCACAGCAAGTGGACTGAAAGTCATTTTTGAAAAAAATAAAGAATCACATAGATCAAAACTTTAGATTTCAAAAAATTATTGATTCCTCAAACAATAAAATTTTAAAATCAACCAACACCTCAAAACACCGAGAATATCGTATGCCACGATAGTGTGGACGTATACGAATTCTACATTTGTAAGAGGAGGTTTTACCCATTAATTTTACTTTCTTGTCAACCTAACTTTTTTGACAAATAAAATTAATAGTTGGTTCATCTTCAGCCCTACAAATAAAAGCAGTGACTCTGATAGGGAGGATACTTATATTTGTATCTAAGTGTTCACCATTACTCGGTACCAAAGTAATTATCTCGGGTTATGTGCCTTCCGATGGGGAAATACACACGCTCCTTAATAATTTTCTATAACCATATTCGACCTTGTGATCTGCAAACAAACTCATCTGATGGGGAGGAAGGCATTCAGAGCCGATGCACAAGTTTGTTTGCATCACATGTCAAACCGTAATGGAGACCGTGGGAATTTATAAAAATATCCCTCTCCCACTAAGTAATTTAAAATTGAGGAATTTTCTAGCCTACGACATGCATATCAAACAATAAGCAATAAATATGGAAAAGAAATATTTTCCAACTATTATGGCTTTTGTCTCCAATATGCCTCCCGTCGTATCGCCATCTCGTCCGCTCCTCCCTACGCCATGTACAAGCCATCCGGAGATTCGAGCCGAGAAAAACTATTTTAATTTACATCCATCGATCCTATACTCCACAAGATAGTGTACATGAAATCTAGATCGAAAGTAAACTAAAATAAAAAGAGTGGCTAAACAATGCCGTATCTAATTACAAAAATTAAATACTAGCCTCGTCAACCCCGAGGATTCAACAAAATATACAATTACACATATACAATCACATACACACATATGACCATAATAGTTGGATCCTATGCTTGCAACTAAAAAGTTAACATATGCACATCCTTCTATTATCCGACACATATAATATATGAAAAGTGTATAAAAGTAACCGAATCCTAAACACACAAAACTGGAAATCATGGCTCTGATACCACTTGAAGGTAGGAAACTTCGCTTCCCACTTCAACTCGGTCGCTTGTTCATGGCGATCCCTTCTACGTCCCCGGATAAAAAAATTTTATCCTTGACAAGAGGGATTATCCAAGCTACTGTTTCATCGTCGTGCTATTCGATTAGAGTAGTCACTTGAACAAACTTGTTGTTTAAGCCACCAACCTCTATTCTACGAATAGCCGCGGAATAAACGATGTACGGATCACCGGCTTTTGTGTTTGTATTCGGGGTCCAAGTTAATTTAACCACAAAACAGAATATACAATATGTATATGATTGAAAAACAATTATAGACATGTTACAAAAGAAAATAAACAAGCGTTATACCTCTTGATCTTCTATTGTATGTCCTTCCTCCTTTTGGACGTCGTGTGGGCGACGATCTTCCAAAAGTCGAAGCCTCCTAGATCACCAATCTTCCTTCCTTGCTCGCTCCGAACAAGAGGAAGTATAGAAACAAAACTCTTCTCCTTCCTTTAGCCAACCACCAAGCACCAACCTAGATGCTTGCCGCCGGCCAACAAGAAGAAGAGATGCGAAAGTGGGCTGGTCAAAAGCTTCAAGGGAAGACCCTAAGCTCCGGCCAAGGATGAAGGGAAGAAGGTTGGACGCCGACAAAAATAAGGAGAGAAGAGGAAAGGATGGGCGCCGACCACCTAAGAAAGAAGAAGGAAAAACTTTCCTTAATTATGGCCGCCCAAGCCTCTAAGCCCCCTTGCCGCCCAAAACCCTAGCCCCTCTTCTATTGCTCTTGCCGCCCACCCCTTTGCCTCCTTTTATAGAGTTAGGCCTAAGCCTCCTTTAATCTCCACCGTCGATTTTAGGGATTTAATCTCAACCGTCAGATCTAGAGATTTAATCTCAATCGTCGGATCTAGGGATTTAATCTCCACTATCGGATCTAGAGTTTTATTTTCAACCATTGGATCTAGGCTCCATGAGGTTTTAATAGGCTACAATAGGGACCATGAGGAGGAGTTGGATCTTGGCCACCCAATGGATCAAGCCCACTTAAAGTCCGATTCATTAATGATAATCCATTCCACTAGAGGATTATCATTGATCTACCTCACCAACCCCCATAAATTAATATGACCTCCATATATTATTTGTACATTTTTTCTCCGTGTTTAAGATCTTGAATGTCCGTCGATTAATTAATTTACTGATAATTAATTAATCAACATTTAACTCCATTAGTAGTACCACTCAACCTTATCATCATGCCGGACCATGTCCACCTGCAGGGTTTACATGATGAACCTTATGAGCTCCTCAAGGGGACATCATCATCCTAATATATAGCATACGATTTCCTCTTATAATCAATGACACACCATATAAATAATATCATTTCCCAACTTACCGAGCCTATCGATTTACTCTATAAATCTCGCCCATTGGTAAATCAAAGAAATGAATACTAAGTATATGTGCCCGTTATTATATCGGGATTAAGAACATATACAATATAATATCTGAGGTCCGATTCGATTATGTAGTCAGCAATAAATCGAATCACCTCTAAGTCGGTCCTGCTCAATACACACAAAATATACTAGTGTGATTCTATGGTCAAGACAAACCAATATCAAATCACACTACAACCATTCCAATGGTTTGTCCATAACCATCTCGGTTGTGAGCCTTTACTTATACTTTACAATGAACCGATAACATGCTCTCCTGTATGACACTACACACCATATTATCTACAATGTAATGTATCAGACAATATGCATAACCATAAATATGCAAACAATGATCATGTGATTCTTATTTCAAAAATAAAGATGTTTATACAAAAGATAGACTTTTCAATATACATCTCAACAGTAACTTTCAAGAATTATATGTGTTAGCCCCTTGAATGATCACCAACACATAAGCAACCTATTTCGTCTTCGTCAGCTTTGATCGTCCAGAGATGAGGAGGAGAGGAGTGCCAAGATAGGGGACGATGATATCCATTTGGGACAAGAAGCAATGGACATAGTTTGGCAACTTCGCATCCTTGTGCACGTATCTCCCTTCTCCTCTTGCCTCCATCGCTTCCCTTGTGTACCCCTCTACCTTGCTGCCTCCCTAGCAGAAGAAGACCTAGAAGAAGCTCCAGCGAAGTGGAAATCGAGAGTGGGAGAAAGAGCATGGAGCTGCCCCGGGAAGCGTAGTAGGAGATGAGAGAGGTCGCGTGGATGGAGGAGGGAAGTGGAGAAGCCGCCGAGGCGGAGCCGGCCCTCCGAAGGTGTCGTCACCTTTTTTTTCCTTACAGCGACCGCTCCCAATAAACGACCTCCCCTTTTTCCTAATTCTAGCAACATCTTTTATATTCTTCCAATTGGATCGAACCATATCATTACTCAAATTCTGTTACCTCAAAAATGTTATATTTTTATTTAATTGAGATTTTTTTAGTTATTTCATAGCAGAATCAACAAAACTGTTTATACGAAGTGGAATTGGATACATTTAGTCATACTTTAACCTGAGGCAAGGTCACGTTCTCAATTTAAGAAGGCTCACCTATCTTTTGTTGCCATGCCCATGAGTGCCATCATGTTTCTTCATTCTTTGTTTTCTACTTGTCATTCCTCTGAGAGTGTAGACTGTAGAGACAAAGACAAGGTTTATCATCATCATGGCAGATAGAAGTATCCACCTAGGTTGTACTAGAGGTATAGGGTTGGATCAAACCCACAAAAAGGTGGAGTTTAGCCTTACAAAACACAATAGTCATCTCCAAATTCATCTTTCAAACATGCTTCCAACAAACGAGAATCACGCTTATCTAATTTTATACTAACAAAGCTAGATTCTCTTAGTTTTAATTAATTTTAATTGTGTTTTTGTGTGTGCGTGTGTTGGCATATTAGGGCACAATTTGAATAGCGAATCTAAGGGGAATGTTTGGTATGTGAAAAATGCTTTATTTTTTATTTTTATTTTTGAGAAAACGAAAAAATATGTTTGGTTGACGTTTTCTATCTTCGTTTTCTAGAAAATAAAGAACGTTTTCTAGAAAACTAGAAAATGGGGAAAAGTCGTTTCTGGAAATGAGAAAAGAAAATAAAAACCAAACGTATCCTAAGCATCTTAGAAGAGACTCACATTCGATCAAATTACCTATACCACAAGACACAATGAAGATGGACTCATTTGCCAACAACGATGATGAGAAATCATATTTGTCGTCTCAACTTCTAACTTTTTTAATCAGTGAAAAAGAACAAAAAAGAAAGGAAAATCAATCCATATTCACATGGCAAACGTAACAACACTCACACCAAATGTCCTTCATAGTCAACCCTCAGCTTAACAAAGATGATAAATCACAGGGGCTTTGCCTTGACATAGTGATCCCTTTGCATAGGAGACACTACAAGAAAAAGGGAAAATAGTGACGAATTATTTTTATCGCTAATATCAAAACTTCGCCACTAAATACATTTTACAATGAAAAACTTTCGTCGCTAGAGTCGTCGTAATAAGTTTGTCGCTAAGATAAATTAGCGACGAATTAAAATATTTTCGTCGTTAATATTACCGATGGAAATGGAAACGTTGCTAAAAATAAAAATTTCGTTGTAAAATCTCGACACCGAAAAATAGAAAAATCACCGATATTAGCGATGAAATATAAATAATCGTCGCTAAACATCAGTCGACCGCAACTCGACTGGAAGTTAACGACGAAATACCTTATTTCGTCACTAAAACCCCTTTCGACTGGCGCCTCGACTGAAGATACTTTTGCGACAATATTAATAACTTTCATCGCTAACATCTATTTTTTGGCTAGCCACAGAAGCAGGAGCACCTCGATTGGCGTCTCGACTGGAGATACTTTTGCGACGATATGTATAATTTCATCACTAAAGTCCTACAACAGTAGAACGTGTCGACTGACGACTTGACTGATACCCCAAATTTAACGACGAAACTATAAATTTCTTCGCTAACCCTCAAAATCCTAAAGCCATATATCGACCGTTAACGACGAAATATTAAAAAATCATCGCTAACCATGAAAATATAGATTTTCAAAATTCATTTTATTTGTATTCGAAATTCTGTAATACAATATCAACTACACAATTTAACTTAATAACATACAACTGAAACAATAAAACCAACATATACATTTAAAAACAACTAACATAACATCAAATTTAAAGTCCAAAACATCCATTTTCACAAATTTATAGTATTAAAATGCAAACACATTCAAATCAAGCACAATTTCACTAGCTCAAAATATAAATGTTCACAAACTCTAAGGTGGAGGAGGAGGTGGAGCTGAAGATGACTCATGCATCAATGATTGTAATGCTTCAGGTGCAAGCAGATTTATAATTATTTCGAACATATCTTGTCTTGATCTCATTTATGCTAACTCATCTTGGGTGCTAGCTAATCGAGCTTGAGTGTTTGCTAGCTCCTCTTGGGTGGACTGAAGTTGTTCATACAGTGCTGCTACAGTGCTGCATTAGTTGTTTTGGAGGAGGAGCTGACATCTGAAGAAGTGGATCTAACTGGTTTTGGCCCACTTCCAAGTCCTCTAATATATCCAGAGCGAACACCGAGTACTTGATCACACACCTGATCTGCAATCTGAACTGCATCGATGTCATCTCCGATTTCTTGTGACTGGATGTGTTCATCTCGCAGTCTCACCATTTCACCCTAAAAATAACAAAACACATTATCAATATATTTACAAAGAATTACTAATATTTAAAAATAGCTTTAATAAATTTTATGGATTATATCTTACGTATGCATCCTCGGCTCTCTCCCCACTCCATCCTTTTGACGAGGTACAGTGGGTTGTATTAAAGATAGTAATCCGATCTTTTCTCTGAGACTGATCGGTCTGAAAAATATTATAATGTGTTAATATTAAAAATAGCAACCAATATACTATACCTATAAAATTTGTACTTACACCGTCGTAACTGTACTGGATGAATGATTTTGAGCCACCTCGATTGGTAAATGGTAATTATGCTCGATTTTGGGCATTTATTGCCGATCGAGTCTACAATATCAAAATTTGTTAAGATAAAACTTAAAACATGAGTTACACATATTTTAATTTATATATAACTCAGATAATTAGTATAGATTGAGTTACCTGAAATTTCTCTGATTCAAACAGATCGCACATATAGTTCCAATCTTCTTGCGTCTCACAAAACTCGCTCGGCATATGATGTCGCCACTCGGTGGGGGGAAGATGCAGTAGACTATTATAATGAGTATGCATTTTATTTTGATTATCTCTATACCTTGCACTCATTAATCTGTCGGTCTCCTTCCTTACCGACGTTGCCTCCTCGGCAAAACTAATATCAAAAGCAGCCTGAAAAATACCAATATTGAATTTTAATAACAAATGATGGTTGATTCTTTAAATAGCAAAATACTCGTTCTTACAGATAATTGGTCATATATCATCTGTTTATTATCTACGGGGATATGCTTCCAACTCTTAGATTGTAAGGGAGCGAACTTCTTAATTGATAGACCTAACTCTGTCATAAAAGCAACTACATTGGTCCTGATAGGGTGACCATCGCTCTTAGGAAATGTAATGGGTAATCTACCCAGTTCCTCGATTTGCCATCGGAGTCGATCGGAGTGTGTGCCTCATGTCTCTCTACGTGCCGGATGAACTGTAAATCAAAGAATGTTAAAAATTAACAAGTTAAATATATAGGATACAAAATATACATACTTAAAACCACATAACTAACCAGTAGGAGCAGGAGCACTGTCATCGTCAGGCGTAGGTACAACTGGGAGGTGCTCAATTCTCTTAGGCGGCATAGCTATGACAGAAGCATTATATACAGATCAACGTATAATAAAAGATTATATTAAATACATGAAATATAAATGAAGAACAATATAAATACTATGTAAATACATCTAATCACTGTCATCATCTGAAAAGGATAAATAATCATCCGCCTCACTATCAATTTCACTTTCTTCACCATCGGCAATATGATTACTTTAAGTGCCCATATCTAGATCCACTTATGCATTTGCCATATTAATTTGGTGATGCTCAACATCTAATTGACAAAGTTGAGTTATTGCTAAGTCTTCACCGACTACTGAAGTTGAATCATTGGATGAAATCTATTGGTTTGGCTCCATGATCAAGATATTACCACCCTCAAAATCTTCAGATACTTCATCAACTTCAGTTATTTCATATATATCATGGTGGTGAACCCTTTGCACGACCTTCTAATGACCTCCATATTTGATATCATTCAAATAATGCACTTGATTTGCTTGGTTAGCCAAAATGAATGGGTCATCATCATACCATATTTTAGAAGTGTCAATACAGGTGAGATCATACTCTTCCACCAATGATTTTTTTTTTTGGATTACATTGGAACCATTCACACCAAAATAATTGAACTTTATACCTGAAAGAGTAAAATATTTGGACGACATCCTTCAACACACCAAAAAAAACTAAATTGTCCCCATCGTCAGAGGATGATACACTGACCCCACTATTCTGAGTAGTTCTACGTGAATCACGGGACGTCGTATAATATTGAATCCCATTTACTGTGCATGCATCATATAGTTGAACTTCAGCATCAGGTCCCATTGCTAAATAATACAACTCATCTATGATCTCTGAATTTGTTAAATTTTTTAGCGCTACAATTTTATCCCTAAATCACAGTGGGAAATCTCGCTCGTGATTTTGCATCACTTGATCAGCATGAATCTTTTGGGACACAAGTTGTAGATGCTCACTGTATAAAACTTAATCAATTTAAACTTTGTGAATGAAATAAAATTAAAGTAATAACTTAATGTAAACACTTACTTTCGATATTGGTTGACTTCTTTACAATTATTCAGAATGTACCAATGTGCTTTCTTAAACAATGAAAATGGCAATTTTAGACTTTGTTGGTTGCCAAAGACTCTTGTTTCCTATGAGAAAACACTTAATTTGCATTTTGATGGTTGGACATCTTTATTTCGTTTCGGCCTAGAAAAACTTATCTCAATTTGACTCATATATAACGAATTGAAAGTCAAGGCCTCATTTATAATATACCCCTCTGCAATAGATCTTTTAGGTCGTGCTTTATTACTAATATATTTTTTTAGCCTTCCTAAATATAGCTCAAAGGGATACATCCATCGTGATGAAACTGGCCCAGCCAACATAGCTTCACGAGGTAAATGGACTATCAAATGGACCATAATGTCAAAAAATGCCGGAAGAAATATCTGTTCCATCTTACACAATATCAGGACTATTTGCTCCTCCATTTTACATATGTCCGTTGTATGTAAAGATCTTGCAGTGATCTTTTTGAAGAAATCACATAGCTCAATTAGTGGGCTACATATGTCTTTTGGGAAAAATTTATGTACAACAACTGGAAGTATTTTTTGCAACAATACATGACAATCATGTGATTTTAGTCCATATATCTTTCCTTCATTCGCATTCACATGTCTAGATATATTAGCAGCATAACCATCTGGAACTTAACTGATTTCAAAAATTGACAAAATTCACGTCTTTCTTCCAATGTCAACGTGCAACTTGCATACGACTTCTTGAATTTGTCTCCTATCGACTGTAAATACAACTCACTCCTTATCCCCATATCTTACAAGACTAATCTTGCTTTGAGAGTGTCCATTGACTTTCCATCTATATTTAATAATGTGTCAATTAAAGCATCACAAACATTCTTTTCAATATGCATCACATCTAAATTGTGTATCAACTTTAAACCTGACTAATATGGTAACTCAAAAAATATAAACTTCTTTACCCAATTTGTATCATCGAAGATCGCTGTCATTTTTTACTGAATAAAGGATGCTTACTGAATGTCACTTGGGGCAACGCGTCTAATTGTGCTAAAATCTCATATCCATTCATTAATCGTGGTGGCCTTCTTTTTCAACCTTTCCATTGAAATCTTTATTTCTATGCCATGGGTGGTGCACATCCAAGAATCGACGGTGACATGTGTAGCATATTTTACTCCTTAATCCTTGAGATTTGTGTTGGTGCAGGGGCACTAGATAATCGAACCTGTGTTTTGATTATGGCAAAGACACAAAGTTAAGTTTACATCGTTATCTCACGAGCTATCGAGTGTGCAGAAAAGTATTAAAGCTGGAGCTGAAGGCTAGCGACACCCGGAGGAAGCCGCGGTGGTCGGGCGACACTCGAGTGACTTCGGAGGGAGCCGAAGGAATCGAGTGGAAGGCCAGAAGCGAGAGCTACTATCGAGGTAAGCTCGTGTGAGTGAGAGATTGTAAGGTCGTGTCCTCTTTACGGGGACGACCGTAGGCGGCGATCCGACTAAGACTTCCTGTGGAAGGTCTAGGTCGAGATCGGACGGTTAGAAACCGTCGTATTTATCATTTTTCGAGCTAACCTCTTATTGCAGGGAAGTGGCCAAGGTCGATCATTCGGACATGGAAGCGATCGATGATGTCCATCACGATCGGTGATGGGAGGCATCAGTCGACTGATGGCGATGATTCAGCTTTTGCGCTAGGTCAAAACGGATAACGTTTGACGCGGCCACTTCGCGATAAAATTTGGACAATTTCATGATCCGTTCTGAAAAAAGAGGAGACAAATTCAGAGGCCAAAATCTATAAAAGGAGGGGAGGATTCCGCTCCAAAGACATTAAGTTTATTCATCAAGTGCTCCTACAACGCCAACGCTCCAACACCGTCATAACGCCGACGCGACGACAACCTCAGATCTTCTTCGTCTACAGCAGCATCTAGTAATTTATTTTAATATTGTATTCGTTGTTTTTATTCGTAACGAGGTGAGGTAGGCTTATTGCCTCATCCTCGTATTCTTGGATTTTGTGATCGTTGTCTCCTACCTCCAACGAGGAGGAGACGTTATAGTGCTTTGCCCTCCATACGCGGTCTAGGACCGATAGGGCCTTGGAGTAGCAACCGCTGGGTTGTGAACCAAGTAAAATAAACGTGTCATTTTATTTTCCGCTGTGCTTACTCATTTACTTGTGTCTCAACGAACGAATTCGAACGAAAGATTTACGATCGCTATTCACCCCCCCTCTAGCGACGCTTCTCGATCCAACAATTGGTATCAGAGCGGGGGCGCTAAGATTTGGTGAAACCACCGATCTAGCACGTTTTGGTTTTCTGTTTGTATTTTTCGATTCGTATTTTTTTTAGGTCTTTTTCCTCCCGCACTACTAATCCAAGACGAAGTCTTGGTACGTTTCTTTTGGTTGTGTGCTTGCAAGTTTTCTCTCTTGGAGTAGCCAACGGTAAAAGGGTCATAACTTTTCGCACAAGTGGACTCACATAACGATCTACCTACCAAATTGAAGCTCTATGAGAGATCTACATTTCTTACGAGGGTTTACCCTTGTAACAAGCCATTTCCAGCCCCAAAATCCAACGTCTAGTACCCTTTCGGGGACATCAAAGGTCGTAAGTTGTTAGTTTTTGTTAGTTTCTTATTTTTCTCATTTAATTCTCTTTATTTCCTATTTATTTCCTGCATTACTAATCCAAGACGAAGTCTTGGAATTCCCCTTGGTTTTTATTTGTGTTTTGCAAGATACTTAATGGCTCACATTGAGGGATATAGCACCACCCGACCTCCGTTCTTTAACGGAGATGATTTCCGTTATTGGAAAGGTCGGATGGAGTGTTTCTTGAAAACACAAGTCGAGACTTGGATAATAATCCAAACCGGCTTTGCTTTACCCACAAATGATCAAGGAGAGCCCTTGGATTTCAACAAGTGGACAAATGCAACCAAGAGGCAAATCGAAGCCGATGCAAGAGCAACCCAAATATTGCAATGCGGCTTGTCCAAGGAGGAACTCAATCGCATCGGACCATTCATTAGCACCAAGGATCTATAGAACAAATTAATCGAGCTACACGAAGGAACGTCCGATGCTAAGGTATGTAAACGTGACCTTCTTTTCAATAATTTGTATAACCTTAAGATGCAGGAACACGAGACGGCGACGCAACTACATGCCCGCGTCCAAGACATTGTCAACAGCTTACACACCATCGGACACAAGGTCGAAAATCGTGACCTACTAAGGTACGTTCTTAATTCATTTCCTAGGACTACCTTGTGGGCATCCATGGTCGATGCCTACAAGGTCTCTAAGGACCTTTCGAAGCTTAGGTTAGATGAATTATTTTCCGAGTTTGAACTTCACGAGCAAACTAACGTGGTCCGGGCCGAGAGAGGTATTGCTCTACTTGCAGGACAAAGAAGAAAGGCACCCACCAAGCAAGAAGATGGACTCGAACCCGAAGACGAATCAGAGTCCGAATCCGAAAAGGTGGAAGCAATAGTGAACGTAGTGCGGAAGATCGTTCGGAGGAAAAGGAGGCTACTAAAAAACAAAAAGAGGGCAAAATTCAAATCAAATCAAAAGAAGGCGTTTCATGCAACATGGGACAACGAAGAAGGCGGCGGCATAGCATGCATGGCAAGACCCGAAGAGTCCGAGTCAGAGTCTGAATCCGAATCCAACTATAACACCGACTCCGAACTCGAGGACTACTTCGAGAAGCAACTCAAAGACGGACCAAAAGAGAAAATTAAGGTTAGCCGCTCACTAATTCATACGCTTTACAATACAATTAAAATGCTTAATAGGAAATTAACTAAGTCCGAGTCTAGGGTTGAGTCGTTACTTGAGGAGGTTGAAACCCTCAAGCAAGAGGCTACTCTAACCCCTTCAACTAGTCAAGTTCAAGAGGGAAACTCAACTCAAATTGAAAAACTTGAGGAGGAGAATTCTCTCTTGAAAGACCAAGTTCAAGAGGTTGAGGCTAGGTTGGAAAGGTTCACGTTGGGATCTAAGAACCTTAATCGACTACTTGGAACCCAAAGAGCCGTGTACAACAAAGCCGGACTCGGATTTAGGTCAACGACTACGAATAGGTCATATATGTCTATCGTAAATCGTAGTCATCAAAGAGTCCAAGCATGGGTCCCAAAGGTTTTATTGAACACACATATAAGGACTAATAAGTATTGGATTCCTCAGGATCAAGTTCATTATTTGAATAGATCATATTGGTTCAATGGTCCAGGGGGAGCTAACACTAAAATAGTATACCCGATTACTTAGCAAAATCATTGAATATTTTTCTTTAATTTTTAGAATGGCTAGATAGGAAAAATAGTTAGTCAACTCTTGACAACATAGTATCAGGATGCGGCGAGATGATAGTACGTTAGGGAAACAAAGTCTCGTGTATTCAGGCTAGATAAGGCGTATCTAGCTTGGTGCACTTGACCGAGTGGAACTAGCTGAAGCTACCTCGCCGTATCCTAAACTAGTTAGACCAGAAAGTAACCCTAAGTGACTTAAGTGATATTTTCTTGAATTTGGCTTTGTCTAAGGAAGTGGTCGTTGTTCCGATCAAAGAAGGCCCCTGTGCCTCGCCACGACCTGGAAGCCAGTTTCTCAAAAAGTTACTTAACGATCTAAAGGTTAAATCCAAATCTAACCCAAGGTTGACTATCTTTAATCAATTTAAAATCATCTCACAAAATATATAAGGTGAACAAATTCTGAGACACATAGAATGGGTGAGATGTTAAAGATAATTGAAATATACTTAAAACAATCTCTTCAAAATACTACTTATTTTCTCAACTATTGTACTTAACAACTCTTAGGCAAAAGTTTAGCGCCCCCTACATCTCTTATACTTCATATATTTGACTAAGGGGGAGAGCAAACTAACCCTAAGGGTTATATTATAAACCTTTAGATTATTGGTGCAGAGGGACACACCTCGAACCAATCTATCTAACTTCTGCTAGACGCATGCTTGGACTCATATTTGATTTATCTAGATGCATGCATATACGATATTGTTTTCAAAACCCTATTTTATACAAAAACCCCAATTTTTTTTTGAATTATGGCAAAAGGGGGAGAAGAGCAAAAGTTAAGGGGGAGTAACATTTAAGGGGGAGTTTTGGTTGAGGGGGAGTTTTTGGAAATGATATTCATCTTCACATTCATCTTCTACTATACCTGTTTTATGCTTTAATTTCCCTTAACTTTGTGTTGGTTTGCCATAGATCAAAAAGGGGGAGATTGTTGGTGCAAGGGCACTAGATAATCGAACCTGTGTTTTGATTATGGCAAAGACACAAAGTTAAGTTTACATCGTTATCTCACGAGCTATCGAGTGTTTAGAAAAGTATTAAAGCTGGAGCTGAAGGCTAGCGACACCCGGAGGAAGCCGCGGTGGTCGGGCGACACTCGAGTGACTTCGGAGGGAGCCGAAGGAATCGAGTGGAAGGCCGGAAGCGAGAGCTACTATCGAGGTAAGCTCGTGTGAGTGAGAGATTGTAAGGTCGTGTCCTCTTTACGGGGACGACCGTAGGCGGCGATCCGACTAAGACTTCCTGTGGAAGGTCTAGGTCGAGATCGGACGGTTAGAAACCGTCGTATTTATCATTTTTCGAGCTAACCTCTTATTGCAGGGAAGTGGCCGTGGCGATCATGGACATGGGCGATCGGTGATGTCCATCGATGATGCATCGATCGGTGATGGCGATGATTTAGCTTTTGCGCTAGGTCAAAATGAATAACGTTTGACGCGGCCACTTCGCGATAAAATTTGGACAATTTCATGATCCGTTCCGAAAAAAGAGGAGACAAATTCAGAGGCCAAAATCTATAAAAGGAGGGGAGGATTCCACTCCAAAGACATTAAGTTTATTCATCAAGTGCTCCTACAACGCCAACGCTCCAACACCGTCATAACGCCGACGCGACGACAACCTCAAATCTTCTTCGTCGGCAGTAGCATCTAGTAATTTATTTTAATATTGTATTCGTTGTTTTTATTCGTAACGAGGTGAGGTAGGCTTATTGCCTCATCCTCGTATTCTCGGATTTTGTGATCGTTGTCTCCTACCTCCAACGAGGAGGAGACGTTATAGTGCTTTGCCCTCCGTACGCGGTCTAGGACCGATAGGGCCTTGGAGTAGCAACCGTTGGATTGTGAACCAAGTAAAATAAACGTGTCATTTTATTTTCTGCTGTGCTTACTCATTTACTTGTGTCTCAACGAACGAATTCGAACGAAAGATTTACGATCGCTATTCACCCCCCCCCTCTAGCGACGCTTCTCGATCCAACAATTTGGTTTCATTCAGACATACTGGACATGCCTTATAGCCCTTTGTGCTCCATCCAGAAACTATTCTGTATGTTGGAAAGTCGTGAATGATCCACATCACAGCAATATGTAATTGAAATACTTGTTCAGTTGATGCATCATATACTTCCACTCCATCATCCCAGAGCTCCTTCAGTTCATTTATCAGAGGCCGTAGTTATACATCTATCTCTTTGCCAGGTGATTTAGGCCCAGGAATTAAAAGAGACATAATCATATATGGTAGCTTCATCATTTTTCATGGTGGCAAATTATAATTCACAAGTATAATAGGTCACATATTATAAGCATTTGACATGTTTCCAAATGGATTAAACCCATCAGTAGCCAACCCTAAGTGAATAGTTCATGGATCACCTGTAAATATTTCATGTACATTGGCAAATTCTTTCCAACCTTCACTATCAGCTGGGTGTCTTAATACACCATCTGTTTCAACTCGCTTTTCTTTATGTCATCTCTTCTCTTTAGCTGTATGCCTCGAAATAAACAACCTCTTAAGTCTCGATTTCAGAAGAAAATATCGAAGAATTTTGTGAGGATTCTTTTTCTTATTGTAACACCCCCTAGTCTTTCCACTCTCTACCAAGGGAGATGTCACTACTTTACTGTCTCTATCTTTAATTCATGCAATATACTAATGCAATATGCTAACAACTAAAATAATCATAAGGACCTTTACATCACTTAAACAATAACCATTTCAATATCTTCACCTAACATGCAATTATTAAAACTAACCCAATATGACTCTAGCATTCTTTGGTCTCAACCATAAATAATCCAGTTGAACTTCAACAATATCAAAAGAAAACAAGAAACTAAAAATCTGATTTAGACATCTGCACTTAGGATCTTTTACTTCCACTGTTCTGTCGCCACACACACCCAACACTTCATCCGCCATGCCACCTTACTGAAGCTTTTCTTTACCTTTATCTGTAGTATAAGGAAATGCAAACTGTAAGCAATAACGCTTAGTAAGTACTTTCTATGCTCACAAAAACATGCACTGTATGAAATCATGCAACTAGTTCTCTTGCCCTGGATACATTGATACACATGTAAACATAACTGAAAATCATAACTCTGATTACATGTCTCTTGTATAAATCATGCTCTTAAGTATTTTAAAACTTGTAAACAGTATATCTAAACTGGAATGATTAACTTTGAAAACTTTTACTTATACTTATACTGATACTTCAAAATAATAATCATCTTGGATATGGACTCGACATAGTACCAATGCGCGCTTTCCTAATAAGCCGGGGTGGCCAACCACCGAACCTACCAGGGTAACTGAGACTGAGGGCCTTGGCCCGTGGGCGAAATTGATGTCCGGTACATGCCCTGTTAAAAGTAAAATACTTCCTTTATACTTATATTCTTATACATACTGAAAAAAATGCTCTTAATCCCCTAAACCACGAATGGAGAGCACCATAAAGATCATTATGCTCTTGACCCCTAAAATTGAAATGGGGAGCATACTGAAGATCGATGTGCTCTTAATCCCCAATTCGAATGGGGAGCATCTTTAAATTTTCTTTATAAAGGAAATATATTTACATCTTACTTTACCTCATGCATATAATTGTAAGCTACAACTCATCTACAACATGCATGATCATAAATCACATTCTTATCATGGATCTAAACATGATGCTGAATTACCCATAACATAACGGTAAAATCACGTAACTGAAAACACCATTCATAACTAAAAATAACATGCACATAAAAACATATCAATGATATACAATAACTACTTATACTGCAGGTGAGAAATACTTACCTCCTATGCTTTTCATCAATTTATATCGCTAGATTTCGTAAGGAAAAGATCTCCTACGTGTTCCTTTGCTTTAGCGTGATACTCTACCAAGTCCTTGCGGAGATTTATCTTAAAAATCCTTTCTTGAATTATCCCATGGTGGAGGAAAAATCAAGGGAAGAATCAATCACGTTCTTCAAAAAAATATTTCTCGAAGAAAACCCTTGGTCGGCGGTTGGGTGCTCACGGCGTAGAAAAAAAACCACCTAGAGATTTAGGCGTGAGTGGGTTTCGGTGCAAGGAATTTAGGAGAGAAGAGAGAGAGGCGGCTGGAAAAATGAGAGGGAGAGAGAGAGAGGCGGCTTGGAAAATAAAAAAATGAGAGGGAGGCATGAGATTTAAAGAGAGATACGGAAAATATATATATATAAAAATTAGAACTTTTCTTAACCTAATTACCCCTTTAAATAATTAGTCAAATTAATCAATCTCTTTTTTTTTCGCCTATAGATATATTTTGTTATATCTTACTCATTGGTAATCTTATAACTTAGTGGTGGGAAGCCTATTCTCCCAAACCAACGGTTCATGGTTCAAGCCTCGGCTAACGAACTATTTATTCGATTTTTTTTATTCCTATTCTTAATTATTTCTATTTATTTTTATTTTTATTATTATTCTATTCTTATTTTTATTATTTCTATTCTTATTCTTATTTCGATTTTTTTCTCTAATAAAAATATAGGAATTAAAATTTAGGGTGTTACAATCCCTTATACCTTATAAAAGTTTCGTCCTCGAAACTTAGAACATCTCGGGGTACTTTTGCTTCATGTCATCCTCATGTTCCCAGGTTGCTTCTTCAACCCTTTGACTTTGCCATAAGACTTTTACTAACGGTATTTCTTTATTTCTTAGTTTCCTGACTGCTCGATCTATTATCTGAATAGGTCGACTTTCATAACTTAGATCTGTCTGAATCTGTACCGTCTGTGGCTCAATCACTTGGTTGGTGTCTGGGACGTGCTTCTTAAGCATTGAAACATGAAATACATTGTGGATGACATCTCTTATTGGTAGCTCTGGGCTCATAAGCTACCTTACCAACTCTCTTGGTGATCAGGTAGGGGCCTACATATCTGGGACTTAACTTGCCTTTCTTCCCAAATCTCATTACCCCTTTCATAGGAGCTACCTTAATGAACACTGAATCTCCGACTTGGAACTCTAGGGGTCTGCGTCGGACATCGGCGCAACTCTTCTATCGACTTTGGGCAGTCTCTATCCTTTGGCGTATGTTCTTTATAACTTTGGTGGCGTCATCTATAAAATCAGTCTTGAGTCCCATTTCTTTCTTCTTGTCACCCTCATACCAACAGATAGGCGATATGCATCTCCTTCCATACAAGGCTTCATAAGGTGTCATTCCAATTGTGGTTTGATAACTATTATTATAGGCAGACTTTGCCAAACACAAATATTTGCACCAGCTTCCTTTAAAATCTAAGGCACAAGCTCTGAGCATGTCCTTCAAAATCTGATTCACTCTTTCTGTTTGCCCATCTGTCTTAGGATGAAATGCAGTGTTGAATCGTAACTTAGTGCCGAGGGCTTTCTGAACACACTCCCAGAAGTGTAAAGTGAAGCGACTGTCTCTATCTGAGATAATGGTCTTAGGTACTCCATGCAGTCTAATCACTTCCTTGACGTATAACTGGGCTAACTGCTCCATGGAGTATGATATTCTAATAGGCATGAAGTGAGCAGACTTTGTCAATCTATCGACAACTACCCAAATAGAATCGCAGCCATTGGTTGTTTTGGGCAATCCTACTATGAAATCCATGGCTAGTTCCTCCCACTTTCATTCTAGAATCTGGATAGGCTGTAGAACTCCTCCTGGTCTCTGGTGTTCGGCTTTCACTCTCTTACATGTCAGGCAAGTGTTAACATACTTAGCCACGTCCCTCTTCATACCTAGCCACCAGAATTTCTCTTTCATATCTTGATACATCTTGGTGGATTCAGGATGCATCGAATATGGGGTCCCATGAGCTTCTTCTAGGATCTTCTTTCTTAAGTCTGGGTCGTTGGGGATACATAGGCGTTCACCCAAATATAATACCCCACTATCAGAGACACAGAATCTTTCATCCTTCCCTTCTTGGATCTCTTGCTTGATCCTTTGGATGCTAGGATCTTTGTCCTGTCTCGCTAATATATCCTCAAACAATGTAGGTACTATGGTCAAGGCGGAGAGCTATCCAGAAATGATCTCAACTCCAAAATTCATTATCTCTTTCTCTAGTGGTTGGGATAGTGTTGCTAGGGACATCAAAGTGGCGCATGATTTTCTACTCAGCGCGTTTGCTACTTTGTTTGCCTTTCCAGGATAGTAGTGAATTTCACAGTCAGTCCTTTACTAGCTCAAGCCATCTGTGTTGTTGCATATTCAGATCCTTCTGAGTGAAGAAATACTTCAGACTCTAGTAATCTGTGTAAATCTTGCATTGGACTCCATATAGGTAATGTCTCCAAACTTTCAGAGCAAAGACCACTGCTGTCAACTCAAGGTCATGAGTGGAGTAATTCTTTTCGTAGTCCTTGAGTTGTCTAGATGCATAAGCAATGACTTTACCCTTCTGCATAAGTATTGCTCCGAATCCCATCTTGGACGCATCACTATACATGTCAAATCCCTCATTACTTTCTGGAAGGGTAAGCATTGGAGCACTTGTGAGCCTCCTCTTTAATTCAAGGAAGCTCTTTTCACAATCTTCGGTTCATACGAACTACTTGTTCTTTTTGGTAAGAACTGTCAATGGTGAAGCTATCCTTGAGAAGTTTTCCACAAACTTCCGATAGTACCCTGCTAATCCGAGGAAACTTCTGACTTCACTGCATTCTTTGGTTGACCCCAATTACTGACCACTTCTATCTTTGTCGGGTCTACCATAACTCCATCTTTTGAAATAACATGTCCCAGAAACAACATTTGATCAAGCCAAAACTTACACTTGGAGAACTTTGCATATAACTGTCTTTGTTGAAGGGTCTGCAAGACTGTCTTCAAGTGTTCGGCATGTTCCTCCTGGGTTCTCGAGTAGATAAGGATGTCGTCAATGAAGACGACTACAAACTTGTCAAGGAACTCCTTAAATACCCGATTCATCAAGTCCATAAATATAGCGGGTGCATTTGTCACTCCGAAGGGTATGACCACGAACTCATAGTGTCCATACCTCATTCGGAAGACTATTTTCAGTATATCATCCTCTTTAACTCTTTCTTGATGATAACCGGACCGCAAGTCAATCTTGGAGAAGACTGTGGCTCCCCTCCATTGATCAAATAAATCCTCTATCCTTGGCAGAGGATATTTGTTCTTGATCGTCACTTGATTCAAGGCTCGGTAGTCTATGCACATCCTCATAGACCCATCTTTCTTTTTCACAAATAACACTGGAGCTCCCCACGGGGAATGACTAGGGTGGATGAATCCCTTGTCTAGTAACTCCCGTAATTGTTCCTGAAGCTCTTTCAATTCAGCTGGAGCCATACGGTAGGGTGCTTTTGAGATTGGGTTGGTACCAGAAATAAGCTCAATCTCAAACTCAACTTCCCTTCTAGGTGCTAGTCCTGGTAGCTCGTCAGGAAATACTCCTAGGTAGTCACATACAATTGGGATGTCTTCTAGCTTTTGGCTTCTTTCTTGCTTAGTATCAACTATATGTGCTAAATACCCAGTGCATCCACCAGCTAACATCTTCTGAGCTTCCATGGCAGACAAGAACTTCTTAGTCTTCTTCCTTGGTTCTCCAATAAACTCAAATTTGACCTCGGTCTCGGATTGGAATATTACTCTTCGCTTACGACACTCAATGGAAGCACTGTACTTGCTAAGAAAGTCCATTCCAAAGATGACATCATATTCATGCATGTCAACAAGATCGGATCACATAAAGCTCTCATCGAAATTTTGACCGCGACACGCAACTAGTGTGTAGATGTCATTATTTCACCCGAAGGTAGGGTCGTTAAAAACTGAATATCTAAGATATCCGGAGTTATATCTATCTTCTTAGCAAATGTCATAGACATGAAAGAATGGGTTGCCCTCGATGTCAAGCAGTCTGTAGCATCTGACTAAGGATAGGTATCTGACCTGTGACTACCGTAGAAACATTTGCTACCTCTTCCTTGGTGAGGGAGAAGATCCGGGCATTAGGTGTAACTGATGGGGCCTCCAATCTTCCTTGGTTGATGTAAGGACCCTCCTGTGCTCCCTGCATCTGATGTAGCTGAGCTGGTCTACCTCCATACTGAGTAGACTGTGGCGGAGGTAGATTGGTCTTGGTGGGGCATTGTTTGGCGAAGTTTCCCTTGACACCACATATATAACACTCGCTCATGCCCTGGCGGCAAACTCCTGGATGCTTCCTCCCACACTTAGAACATGTAGGATACGTAGGCTGCTTACTGGCTGAACCTCCCTTTGAATTATTCCACTATCAGGCTATTATCACTATTTTTTTTTTCATCTTCACATACATATCTAGGTATGCTCTATTACTTACTGTTTATCATCTTCATATATATATCTGCAAACATGTTTAACTCAAAGATAACATTCTAGGTGAGCAAGTTTAACTTAAAAGAAGCATTCCTTACTACTCATAAAGTAAATAAAGCAGATAAATACTTGCTTACTTGGAGGCGGCAGGACTGATGCTCGATGTGTGTATGACGGAAGAGCGGAAACTCGCTCTGATACCATCTTGTAACACCCCCTAGTCTTTCCACTCTCTACCAAGGGAGATGTTACTACTTTATTGTCTCTATCTTTAATTCATACAATATACTAATGCAATATGCTAACAACTAAAATAATCATAAGGACCTTTACATCACTTAAACAATAACCATTTCAATATCTTCACCTAACATGCAAGTATTAAAACTAACCCAATATGACTCTAGCATTCTTTGGTCTCAACCATAAATAATCCAGTTGAACTTCAACAATATCAAAAGAAAACAAGAAACTAAAAATCTAATTTAGACATCTGCACTTAGGATCTTTTACTTCCACTGTTCCGTCACCACACACACCCAACACTTCATCCGCCATGCCATCTTACTGAAGCTTTTCTTTACCTTTATTTGTAGTATAAGGAAATGCAAACTGTAAGCAATAACGCTTAGTAAGTACTTTTTATGCTCACAAAAACATGCACTGTATGAAATCATGCAACTAGTTCTCTTGCCCTGGATACATTGATACACATGCAAACATAACTGGAAATCATAACTATGATTACATGTCTCTTGTATAAATCATGCTCTTAAGTATTTTAAAACTTGTAAACAGTATATCTAAACTGGAATGATTAACTTTGAAAACTTTTACTTATACTTATACTGATACTTCAAAATAATAATCATCTTGGATATGGGCTCGACATAGTACCAATGCGCGCTTTCCTAATAAGCCGGGGTGGCCAACCACCGAACCTACAGTAATCGAGACGAGGGCCTTGGCGTGGCGAAATTGATGTCAGTACATGCCTGTTAAAAGTAAAATACTTCCTTTATACTTATATTCTTATACATACTGAAAAAATGCTCTTAATCCCCTAAACCACGAATGGGGAGCACCATAAAGATCATTATGCTCTTGACCCCCAAAACTGAAATGGGGAGCATACTGAAGATTGTTGTGCTCTTAATCCCCAATTCGAACGGGGAACATCTTTAAATTTTCTTTATAAAGGAAATATATTTACATCTTACTTTACCTCATGCATATAATTGTAAGCTACAACTCATCTACAACATGTATGATCATAAATCACATTCTTATCATGGATCTAAACATGATGCTGAATTACCCATAACATAACGGTAAAATCACGTAACTGAAAACACCATGCATAATTGAAAATAACATGCACATAAAAACATATCAATGATATACAATAACTACTTATACTGCAGGTGAGCAATACTTACCTCCTACGCTTTTCACCAATTTATACCGCTAGATTTCGTAAGGAAAAGATCTCCTACGTGCTCCTTTGCTTTAGCGTGATACTCTACCAAGTCCTTGCGGAGATTTCTCTTAAAAATCCCCTCTTGAATTATCCCACGGTAGAGGAAAAATCAAGGGAAGAATCAATCACGTTCTTCTAAAAAATATTTCTCGAAGAAAACCCTTGGTCGGCGGTTGGGTGCTCACGGTGCAGAAAAAAACCACCTAGAAATTTAGGTGTGAGTGGGTTTCGGCGCAAGGAATTTAGGAGAGAAGAGAGAGAGGCAGCTGGAAAAACGAGAGGGAGAGAGAGAGAGGCGGCTTGGAAAATAAAAAAACGAGAGGGAGGCGTGAGATTTAAAGAGAGATAAGGAAAATATATATATATAAAAATTAGAATTTTTCTTAACCTAATTACCCCTTTAAATAATTAGTCAAATTAATCAATCTCTCTCTTTCTTTTTTTTTTTGCCTATAGATATATTTTGTTATATCCTATTCATTGGTAATCTTATAACTTAGTGGTGGGAAGCCTATTCTCCCAAACCAACGGTTCATGGTTTAAGCCTCGGCTAATGAACTATTTATTCGAATTTTTTTTCTAATTCCTATTTTTAATTATTTCTATTTATTATTATTATTATTCTATTTCTATTTTTATTATTTCTATTCTTATTCTTATTTCGATTTTTTTCTCTAATAAAAATATAGGAATTAAAATTTAGGGTGTTACAATTATTCATCCCTTTGTACTTGTATATAGGCTCCTTGCATACTGGACATACATCCTTATTCTCATGCTCTTTCTAAAATAATATACAATCATTCTTACATACATGTATCTTCTCATATATTAATCCTAACTCTTTTAATAATTTTTTGGCTTCATAATAAGAGTTTGGAATTGCATTCGATTTATGAAATGCCTCTTGCAATAACTGAAATAACATGTCAAAAGATTTATTACTCTAGCCATTTAATACCTTCACATGCATTAGCTTCATCACAAAATTGAAAACCGAAAATTTAGTACAATTGGGATAGAGTTCTTTTTGTGCTTCTTCCAATATTGAAATATAACTTCGTCTACAATCATTTGCATTTGTGTTTACATTTATATCATCTGATTGAGGCTCGTTGTTGGTTATATTTTTTGCATTTTGTAAATCAGTAAACATGTCTTCAAAATCGTCTTCGAATTCATCTATGTCAACATCAAAATCATTCTCATATTGATTGACAATATTTATACTACCGGATAATGTAGAAGCTTCTCTATGAAAGTTCCAGATTTTATATAATCTATCGAATCCCCATCTATATAGATGTCCTCGCACATAATCCAATTCATACTGAAACAAATTGCCACACCGTCGACATGGACAACGAATTTTTGATAAATTCAAACTGATCATATAATTTTCTGCAATATTTATAAACTGATTCAACCCATTGATATATTCAAGACTAATCCGATTCTGATTCGTTATCCAACTTTTATCCATATTTTTAAACCCTAGTTAAACATATATAAAATAATTTTAATGTTAATTTTCAATAAAAATAATTTAACAACTCAAATTTAGTTGTCACATACAAAATAATCAAACAATTTATTGTTGGTGCAGTAGGCACCTAAGTCGAACCTGAGTTTTGATTATAGCAAACGATACAAAGTTAAGCTCATGTCGTTATCTCACGAGCTGAATCGAGTGTGCAGAAGATTGCTATAGCTGGAGCTAAAGGCTACGAGCGAGTCGCGATCGGAGGACTTCGAGGAGCCGAAGGAAGGTGGAGACCGTAAGGCTTCAAAGGTAAATGTTGAGGTAAGTCCCGCTAAGCCGGCAAGGCCGATTCCTTGTACGGTGGACATCCCAGCGATTTATCCACCGATAAATCTTTACGCATTCGCCATTGAGCACATGAATCAGTTCGACTCTTCTTTTTTTCTTCACTTATATTTCGAGCTAACTCTTTATTACAGTCAAAAAGTCTAAAAATCAGTTCAACCGCCAAAATCAGTTCAATCGCTAAGCCATCGTTCAACCGCCAAGGATGGATCAATAACTGAGCCATTAGTTCAACCGGCCAAGAAATCAGTTCAACCGATGGTCAAAAATCAACCTCGAGGAGTCAAGCTTTACCACCATTTTTCAAGGAGTTTTGTGCCCAATTCCTATTGGTTGAAGACCCATTCGATGAGGGGCTTAAAGGCTATAAAAGGAGGTCCTAACCTAGGGTTTCTTCATCAATTCTAAGCCTCCAAAAGCCTCCGCAAAGCTACAACTTCTCCGACAACGAAGTGCTTCTTCTCCGACGTCTAGGTTTATTTGTTTTCATTTTATTACGTCGGTTAGAGTTTTATTTCAGTTTAGTACTTTCATTTTCGGAGCTTTTATCGTAACGAGGAGAGGGGGAGTGTCCCTCTACCTCAAGCTTTGTGCTTTACTTGTATCGATTAAACTCCTACCTCTAAAGGGGAGGAGTTCTTTAGTGTTTTTGCCCTCCGTACGTGGTCGAGGACCGCTAGGGCCTTGGAGTAGTAGCCGAAGGCTACGAACCAAGTAAAACTCCTTTGTCTCTTTTTACTTTACATTTACATTTCCGCTGCAATTAATTATCTCTCGAGTTTTAACGAACGAAAAGAAAAGAAAAAGGTTTTATCGCTATTCACCCCCCCTCTAGCGATCCGCTTCGATCCAACAATTGGTATCAGAGCCGGGGGTTGCTAAGATTTGGTGAAACCACCAATCTAGCCATTTTACAGATTTTTTTTCTTTTTAATTCTGTTTATTTCAGATTTATTTTGCTTTGTTATTTTTTTCTCCCACACTACTAATCCAAGATGCGAGTCTTGGTACTTTTTTTGTATTTTTGTCGTTGCTAGTTTCTTCGTCTTCGTCTCCTTGTGTCTTTTGTTCTAATGGCCCATCTCGAGGGGTTTAGCACCGTCCGACCTCCATTTTACAACGGAGATGACTTCCGTTATTGGAAGGGTCGGATGGAATGCTTTCTCAAAACCCAAATCGAGATGTGGATCATAATCCAAACGGGTTTCACACTTCCGACTAATGAAGTGGGTGACTCCTTGGATTATGATCAATGGACCATTGCGATAAAATGACAAGTCGGCCGACGCCAAGGCAACACAAATCCTCCAATGCGGCTTATCCAAGGAAGATAAATCGCTGCCCCTTCATAAGCGCAAAGGACCTTTGACAAAACTAGTGGAGCTACACGAAGGGACCGATGAAGCCAAGGTATGTAAGTTGATCTTCTATTCAATAAACTATATAACCTAAAAATGCAGGAACACGAGTCCGCGACGCAACTTCACGCCGAAGTCCGTGACATATCAACAACCCACTACACGCAATCGGACAAAAGGTCGAAAACCGCGACCTTATAAGGTATGTCCTAAACTCCTTTCCGAGGACTACCTTGTGGGCATCCATAGTCGATGCCTACAAGGTCTCCAAGGATCTTTCTAAACTTAGATTAGATGAACTTTTTTCTGATTTTGAACTTCATGAGAGCCTAATTCAACCCAGAAAGGTATAGCTTTATTTGCGAGGTTCAAAGAAGAAAACCGCTAGCAAGCCACCTCCAAGGAAGAAGAGGATGAGTTGGATTCTGAGGTCGACTGAAATGGAAGCCGAACTAGTAAACCTAGTTCGGAGGATAGTCAAGGGCCGAAAATGAGCCGTCACTCGACCCAACGAAGGTAAGCCTAAAAGTTCAAACATAAGATGTTATGAATGCAACAGGTTTGGACACATTAAGTCCGAATGCCCAAAACTCAAGAGCAAGACACCAAAATACAAAAGGCACTCAACGCTACTTGGGAAGAAGCTTCCGAGGAAGAAGACAACGATCGAGTCCTTATGGATAAACCGGTGGAATCGGAGACGAGTCGGAACAAAACTTGAATCTAAAACCAAGATGAGTCGATCGCAAGCACTATTCAAGACAAGCCACGGATACACATCCGCTTCAAAAGATAAACTCAAGGTAAGTCGCCTCTTATTACCACACTTTATAGTGCAATTAAGTTTTTAAATAGAAAGTTAGCTAAGTCCGAGTCCAAGGTTGAGAACCTGGTTGAGGAAGTTAAACTCCTCAAACACGAGGTCTCCCTAACCTCTTCGACTAGTCGAGTTCAAGAGAAGGACTCAACTCGGGTTGAAAAACTCGAAGTTGAGAACTCACTCTTGAAGAGTCAAGTCGAAGATCTTAGGAATACGTTGGAAAGGTTTACTTTGGGATCCAAAGGACTTGACCTCCTACTTGGATCGCAAAGGGCCGTGTACAACAAGGCCGGGCTAGGGTTTAGCTCAAACACGACCAATAAGTCATATATGTCAATCGTAAGTAGACATAAAAAACGTGTCCAAGCATGGGTCCCTAAGACCACCTTAATTTCAAACTTAGGATCAAACCAGTACTGGGTTCCCAAGGACCAAATCCACTATGTGGAGAGACCGAATCGATTCAACGGTCGGGGAGCTAGACGAAAATTTGTTTGTGTTTTAACTTAGAAATTGCATGCTTAGGTTTTTATTTTTTTTTTAGAATGGTTAGATAGGACTATAACTCGTCAATACTTGATAACATAGTACCAGGATGCGGCGAGATGATAGTACGCTAGGAAAGCGGAGTCTTGTGTATTTGGGCTAGATAAGGCGTATCTAGTTCGATGCACTTGACCGAGTGGAACTAGCTGAAGCTACCTCGCCGTATCCTAGACTAGTTAGACCAGGAAGTGGTCTTAGGTGAGTCAAGTCTCTATTTTCTTGAAAATGGCTTTGTCTAAGGAAGTGGTCGTTGTTCCGATCAAAGAAGGTCTCTGTGCCTCGCCACGACCTGGAAGCCATGATCTTGAAAAGGTGACTTGATGAGCCTAAGGTCAAATCCGAATCTAACATAAGGTTGACAAGTGTTTAAGTCATTAAATTTAATTCAACTAAAATTGGAAGTCATCTCACAAGAACATATAGGATTAACATGTTTGATCATGTAGACATGGGTGAGATGATTTAGGTTAATAATTTTCAACCAATTTTTAATAAATCCAATATCCGATCCAACTACCTTGCGTGTAGGATCAATGGATGTTGGATAGTGGTTGCTCCCAACACATGACCGGGGATCAACTCAAGTTTTCGAAGCTTCGATTCAAACGACAAGGATCGGTAGCCTTCGGAAATAATGACAAGCTCAAAATCATCGGATCAGGTGATATTGAGCTTAACTCAAATTTTGTCATTCAAAACGTTTTATTAGTAGAAAATTTTCAATATAATCTTCTCAGTGTAAGCCAATTGTGTGATAATAACTATAAGGTCATATTTCTAGAAAACGAATGCGTAATTAATACAAATGAAACCTCTAAAACAATTCTTAAGGGAACTAGAAATAACAACATTTACACTATTAACTTAACTAACTCCTCAACTAAGTGTCTTATGACACGGCAAGAGGAATCATGGTTGTGGCACCGACGACTCGATCACTCACACCCAAGACTCATCCACAAGATGAGTCAGAGTGACTTAGTTAGAGGTTTGCCTAACCTCAATAACTTGGATAATAAAATATGTAATGCTTGTCAACAAGGTAAACAATCTAGGACACAACATCAACTAACTAGTCAAGAACGAACCAAAAGTGTGCTTGAGCTCCTACACATGGATCTATTAGATTCACACGAGCTAAGTCACTTAATGGAGTAAATTGCTTAGTCATAATTGATGACTATTCTAGATTTACTTGGGTTAGGTTCATCAAACACAAAAGTGATACCCTAGATCAATTAATCAATCTATTTAAATTAATAGAAAATCAACAAAGCATTAAAATCAAAAGACTTAGGACTGATCATGGTGGTGAATTCGAAAACCATAGGTTTACAGAATTCTGTAACCTAAATGGATACCACCATGAGTTCTCTTGCCCTAGAACTCCACAACAAAATGGCCTAGTAGAACGCAAAAATAGAACCCTACAAGAAGCCGCTAGGACAATGTTAAATGAGTATAACCTACCCGATAGGTTTTGGGCGAAGCCGTGACGACATGCTATGTCCAAAATAGAATCCTTATGGTAAAGAGGCACCTTAAGACCTCATACGAGATTTATCACGATAAAATACCTAACATCAAGTACTTTAGGGTATTTGGATGTAAGGTACATATCCTAAACACTAAGGATTACCTAGGGAAATTTACATCTAAAACCACAACCAGAATCTTTCTAGGATACTCGACTACAAGCAGAGCTTATAGAGTATATAACCACGACACCCTTAGAGTCGAGGAGAATATCAATGTAGTATTTGATGAAGGACACGAACCTACAAAACCCCCGGCAACCCCAATTAGCGAGCCGATTCATACTAGACCTAACTCTGATCCGGAGATCAGGTCTAGTGTTAATCCTAACCTAAGTCAACCAAGTCACTCTATCGACCAAGTGATAGATGACTCAACCAAACTAGAACTCAAACGAGTCATCCTATGGATCAAGTTGTAGACTCAAACCCAAATCCAACTAGGACTCAAACGAATCATCCTATCGACCAAGTGATAGGTGATCCAAGTCTAGGAGTTCGAACTAGATCCTCATACAGAAACCTTAGTCAAATATCTTTGATTTCTAAAATTGAACCCAAAACTATTGACCAAGCTCTTCTTGATCCCGATTAGATTATTGCAATGCAAGAAGAGTTGGCTCAATTCACTAGGAACGAAGTATGGGAATTAGTACCACCACCTAAAGATAAAACAATCATTGGAACAAGGTGGGTGTTTAGAAATAAAATTGATGATAGAGGTGAAGTAGTTAGAAATAAAGCTAGACTAGTTGCTAAAGGGTTTAGTCAAGTCGAAGGTTTAGATTACGACGAGACCTATGCCCCAGTAGCTAGATTAGAGTACATTTGAATGCTATTAGCATATACAGCACATCGAGGATTTAAGTTGTTTCAAATGGATGTGAAATCTGCATTCTTAAATGGATACATTAAAGAAGAAGTTTATGTTAGTCAACCCCCCGATTTCGAAAGTTTAGACAAACCCGATCATGTCCTTAGGTTAAAGAAAGCTCTTTATGGACTTAAACAAGCTCCTCGAGCTTGGTACGAGAGACTTTCGATTTATCTTAAGTCCAAAGGCTTTAACCAAGGTGTAGTTGACCCAACCCTTTTCGTAAAAACCTTAGGTAAAGACATATTCATAGCCCAAATCTACGTAGATGATATTATTTTCGGAACCACCAACTCAATCCTACTAAATGAGTTCATTTCACTTATGGAAAGTGAATTTGAAATGAATTTAGTAGGTGAGTTAAGTTTCTTTTTAGGTCTACAAATTAAACAAACTAAAGATGGAATATACCTACATCAACGCAAATATACTAGGGAATTAATTAAACGCTTTGGAATGCAAGACGCTAAAATTATTAATACCCCAATGGCAACTAATGTGAATATAGAAGAAGATGTAATCGGAAATTCAATTGATTTAAAATACTATAGGAGCATAATAGGGAGTCTCCTTTACTTAACTGCGAGCCGACCTGATATCTTATTTGTAGTAAGTATGTGCGCAAGGTTTCAAACCTGTGCCAAGGAGTCTCACCTAACTCTAGTCAAGCATATCCTTAGATATCTAAAGGGTACACTTAATGTCGGTATTTGGTATCCTAGATCTACCGTGTTTGAACTAACCGGCTACTCCGATTCGGACTATGCCGGTAGTAAGCTCGATAGAAAGAGTACGAGTGGTTGTTGTCAACTTCTCGACTCGAGTCTAGTGAGTCGAGGGAAGCAACACTGTTGTTTTATCTACCACCGGCCAATACATCGCGATGGGTGAGTGTGTCACGCAGCTTCTTTGGATGAAGCACACTCTCCGCGACTTTAAGTTAGACTTTACGAATACTAAACTTCACGTAGATAACATTAGTTCAATTAATCTTACAAAGAATCCGATATGTCACTCTATGACCAAACATATAGAGGTCAAACATCATTTCATTCGAGAACATGTGGCCAACGGAGCCATACAACTCGAATACGTCGAATCAAAGTCTAACTTAGCAGACCTATTTACTAAACCCCTACCCGAAGCCGAATTTAGTCTATTAAGACGAAAATTGGGCATGTGCGTAGTAGAATAGGAACTTGCAAATTATATTTTTTTACTACTATTTCTTAACTTTCATTTTTTATGGAACTAGTATAGGACATACCTTAGATATCATGCACCTATAGATTTAAGGAGCCAATACATCTCACAACACATAGGACTAATGTGTTTGTGTACTTAGCCACGTAGATGGGCGTGAGATGTTAGAACCTTACTCCTGGTTCCAGATGTAGAGCTAGTGCATCGCTATGAACCACGGAGTATAATCATACATACTAGACTCGGTTGATCTTTCATATCAATCAAGCCAAATATGAGTCGAACATCTTATAGATGAACTTATTTTTAGTATATTATTTTCAAAATAATGTGGAACATGCTTGGACTTTAAATTTAACACTTTTTGTTTTCCACACACACACTCACTCTTTTCGATATATGGCAAAAGGGGGAGAAAAAGGCCAAAGTTAAGGGGTCAAAAAATTTTTTGATAACTTAACTCTTACTTTATATTTAAACCAAAAGTTAACTTTAAGTTTTGAAAACTTATTAAAGGCCAAGTTAAGAGAATTCTTAACTTAAACTTATTTGTGGCGTCAACGTTTTACTTATTTTTTGTTATGCCCTTAATGTTTTACTTAAGGGGGAGAAAGGGCCAAGTTAAGAAGAACTCTTAACTTAAACGTTTTACTAAGGCCAAATTTAAGTAATGTTAATTACTTAAAGAAACCCTCAAAGGGGAGGATTAAGGTCTTTCTTCAAGACTCACCCTCGGTCAAGGGGGAGGTTTCCTCAAGGGGGAGTACTTGAAGAAAATCCTTACTACTCCAACTTAATCTTCTTTATTTATTGTTTCTAATGCACATTATTCTTCATGCTTGATATTTACTTAACTTTGTATGTGGGTTTGCCATAAATCAAAAAGGGAGAGATTGTTGGTGCAGTAGGCACTTAAGTCGAACCTGAGTTTTGATTATAGCAAACGATACAAAGTTAAGCTCATGTTGTTATCTCACGAGCTGAATCGAGTGTGCAGAAGATTACTATAGCTGGAGCTAAAGGCTAGCGACACCCGGAGGAAGCCGCGGTGGTCGGGCGACACCGGGAGGACTTCGGAGGGAGCCGAAGGAATCAGGTGGAGACCGAAAGCAAGGCTTCAAAGGTAAATGTTGAGGTAAGCTCGTGTGAGTGAGCGTAAGTAAGGTCGAGTCCTCCATACGGGGACATCCTTAGGCGACGATCCGACCAAGACTTCCCATGGAAGGTCTATGTTGAGATCGGATGGCAAGTGACCGTCGAATTCACTTATATTTCGAGCTAACTCTTTATTACAGTCGAAAAGTCTAAAAATCAGTTCAACCGGCCAAAAATCAGTTCAACTGCTAAGCCATCAGTTCAACCGGCCAAGGATCAGTTCAATCGAGCCATCAGTTCAACCGGCCAAGAAATCAGTTCAACCGATGGTCAAAAATCAACCTCGAGGAGTCAAGCTTTATCACCATTTTTCAAGGAGTTTTGTGCTCAATTCCTATTGGTTAAAGACCCATTCGATGAGGGGCTTAAAGGCTATAAAAGGAGGTCCTAACCTAGGGTTTCTTCATCAATTCTAAGCCTCCAAAAGCCTCCTCAAAGCTACAACTTCTCCGACAACGAAGTGCTTCTTCTCCGACGTCTAGGTTTATTTGTTTACATTTTATTACGTCGGTTAGAGTTTTATTTCAGTTTAGTACTTTCATTTTCGGAGCTTTTATCGTAACGAGGAGAGGGGGAGTGTCCCTCTACCTCAAGCTTTGTGCTTTACTTGTATCGATTAAACTCCTACCTCTAAAGGGGAGGAGTTCTTTAGTGTTTTTGCCCTCCGTACGTGGTCGAGGACCGCTAGGGCCTTGGAGTAGTAGCCGAAGACTACGAACCAAGTAAAACTCCTTTGTCTCTTTTTACTTTACATTTACATTTTCGCTGCAATTAATTATCTCTCGAGTTTTAACGAACGAAAAGAAAAGAAAAAGGTTTTATCGCTATTCACCCCCCCCCTCTAGCGATCCGCTTCGATCCAACATTTATAACCTACAATTTGCATTGTAACCCTATGTTTATCATCGAACATTATAATCTAAAAATAAGAAAACCCTAACCTTGTCCTCTAATTGCAAAATAATCCTAAAATCATCTAATTGACAACAAATCAAAGAATGTATCATCTAGGCAATAAGTTATTGCTTGATTACCATGAATATGTCCAAAGCTAAATGATAAAAAAACCCTAAATTCATCGTCTAATCGCTAACAAAACCCTAATAACCGTATATATAATCTACAATAACCTTAAACCCAAACAAAATCCTAAATTCATTGTCTAAGTATAACAAATCTTTAAATTTATCAT
Organism: Wurfbainia villosa; assembly: GCA_025175895.1. Classification (NCBI taxonomy): domain Eukaryota; kingdom Viridiplantae; phylum Streptophyta; class Magnoliopsida; order Zingiberales; family Zingiberaceae; genus Wurfbainia; species Wurfbainia villosa. The sequence continues at coordinate 12,286,295 of CM045998.1, read as the reverse complement.
CTAATCAAAACAATCATAACAATAATATATAAAAAACCCTAAATTTATTGTAAAACTTTGAAGAAAGAATTTGTATAAACCTAAGTCAGAGTTGAAGGATGAGTTTGAGATGGCGCCGAGAAGAAGTCGGAGCTGGAGACCAGAGCTGGAGAAGAAGCCACCGAAGCTGCTGCCAGAGCCGGAGAATCGCCGAAGCTGCTGTCGGAGCTGGAGAAGTTGCACGCGCCGGAGAAGAGGAGTGACACGTGCCGGAGAAGAGAAGTCGGAGCACGGAGAAGTCTGAGCCGGAGGCGAAGCACGGAGATGAAGGAAGATTCGCGCGGAGCTTGTCGCCTGAGAATCGCTGGAGAGCAAGAGAATCGCCGAAAGAGGAGGTCGATCGCGCCGAGAAAATGGGGGAATCGGTGTAGGCGAGGATTTTTCCGCAGAAATTAGTGACGAATTAACTATATTCGTCGCTAATATTTACTACTTTAGCGATGATTTTTATATTTTCGTCGCTAATATTTGATCATCAATCAACTGGCGAGATTGACGACTCGACTACTAGACATTTGGCTTGCCACAAAATCGAGTAAACTTGACTGGCGGCTCGATTGAATCTTTCACGACGAAATTTAAATATTTCGTCGCCGACAGTCAGTCGACTAGCGGGATTGACGACTCGACTGCTAGACATTTAGCTTGCCACAAAATCGAGTAAACTCGACTGGCGGCTCGACTGAATCTTTCTTGATGAAATTTAAATATTTCATCGCCAATAGTCAGTTGACTGGCGGGATTGACGACTCAACTGTTAGACATTTGGCCGACCACATAATCGAGTAAACTTGACTGGCGGATCGACTGAATCTTTCACGAAGAAATTTAAATATTTCGTCGCCAATAGCCGATCAAATATTTAATCGCCTCATGCTCGCATCTAATAGCAATACGTAACTGAACGTTTGGCCGACAACGGAATCGAGTTAAGTCACTTGGCGGCTCGACTGAAGGTTTTGCGATGAAATTTCATTGGTCATCACTAAGTTATTTACAACGAATATTTATGTATTCCGACTGCTAAGTATCAATTTGCGATGAATATGTTTCTATCGTCGTAAATATATATTATGTTAGCGACGAAAAACTAAATTTTCGTCGCAAATATAAGATTATTTGCGACGATAAAGAAATTTATCATAAATGTTCATTTTTACGACGAATTAATAAATCGTCGCTAATATTTCGTCGCTATTTTCCATTTTTCTTATAGTTTAAAGTATCCACCTAGGTTGTACTAGAGGTATAGGGTTGGATCAAACCCACAAAAAGGTGGAGTTTAGCCTTACAAAACACAATAGTCATCTCCAAATTCATCTTTCAAACATGCCTCCAACAAACGAGAATCACGCTTATCTAATTTTATACTAATAAGCTAGATTCTCCTAGTTTTAATTAATTTTAATTGTGTTTTTGTGTGTGCGTGTGTTGGCATATTAGGGCACAATTTGAATAGAGAATCTAAGGGGAGCATTTGGTATGTGAAAAATGCTCCATTTTCTATTTTCATTTTTGGGAAAACGAAAAAATACGTTTGGTTGGCGTTTTCTATCTTCTTTTTCTAAAAAATGAAAAAGCATTTTCTAGAAAACTGGAAAACGTGAAAAAGTCATTTCGGGAAATGAGAAAAAGCGGAAAATGAGAAAAGAAAATGGAAACCAAACACAGCCTAAGCATCTTAGAAGAGACTCACATTTGATCAAATTACCTATACCACAAGACACAACGAAGGCGGACTCATTTGCCAACAACGATGATGAGAAATCATATTTGTCATCTCAACTCCTAACTTTTTTATTCAGTGAAAAAGAACAAAAAAGAAAGGAAAATGAATCCATATTCACATGGCAAACGTAACAACACTCACACCAAATGTCCTTCATAGTAGACCCTCAGCTTAACAAAGGATGATAAATCACAGGGGCTTTGCCTTGACACAGTGATCCCTTTGCATAGGAGAGGTCAAGAATCCAACGAAGCATTTCGCATCTCCTAAAAATTGATCCCAAAATCTCGTGTGATAAGCACCCATATAGTTTTGCTACAATCCCTATTCACAGCTAAGAATAAACTAGCCGAATGAGCCATTCATTTTGTCCGGTTAGAATCATGCAATCCTATTTTCCAAAAAGAAAATCATGACATCCTAAGCAAAGAATCATTGTATGTCTTCCAACCATCAAATCTCAAGACAATAACAATAAGTTTCTAGGGCTAACTCAGTTAGTAAGTGTAAAGGGATTTATCCATAATAGATAGGAGTCAATTCCTAAAGATTTCATCACCTTGGACTATCGACCGACCCTCTTCCTTTGCACTTGTTTGGGATCCTGATTTACCTCCTTTGTCTGGGATCCTGATTTATCTCTTTAACTGATAGAGATAATCGGAAGGGATAGTTAACATGATGATTCCACATTTTTTTCAAAACAATAACAATAATCGAGGTGGTGAAGACAACCATGGTTCGTCGAAACGGTCATGGAATGACAGGAACGGGCATTTCAGAATCGGAACGGCATGCTCTATGCCAATTTTTCGGTGAAGAATGGAGGTTGTCGTGGAACACCGTCCGCGAGCTTTATAATGGGGAAAAAATGGATCGGAACAATGGAAACAGAACAGTCGCGTGACTTTGGATTCTTGAGTTTGAATTATTTGGTTGTGACAGCTTTAAAAAAGGTATGTCAATTACGGAAAAAAAAATTTATCATTCACAGTAACCAGATTTGATTTAATAGATTTTTTTTAATTACAGCTCAAAAATTGTCATTCACAAGCCAGATTTGATTTAATAGATTTTTTTTTCAATTACAGCTCGAAAATGATTGATTACAACGTACAAATGGTCCAACACAATCACGTCGACAGATCTGATTTAATAGATTTCTTTTTTCAAAATTGATAAATAATTTAATTATATAGAAGTCCCTTGTCCATTTTATTTTGTGGAATGAGCGAGTCTTCTTATCGATTAATCTGTCCATCTTCTTGTCTTCGATTAAAGTCCCTTGTCCATTTTATTTCGTGGAATGAGCAAGTCTTCTTATCTATTAATCTGTCCATCTTCTTGGCTTCGTTTATTTTCGATTAATTAAAATTCCACTTTCTATCAGGTAACAAGTTTTTATTTTTCATTTATATAATTTAATTTGATATGATTCATGCATACTTTGATTGAATTTTGAGATTGACATGTTTGAAATTGATGCTAGTAGCACTTGTCATTAAATTCATCTTTCATGTCTCGTAATTATTTTTTTCGAGTTTGTTTAATTGCTTAGCTGAGTGCTTTGCCATTACAGTGAGAGTTCTATGAATCAAATACTTTCGAGTTAGATGAATTTGGTATTTTTCTGTTTCAATTTGGAGCATACTCTTTATTAAACTAAGGTCACCAAAATACATATTGATTCTTCCTGTCAAGGTTTCCTAGGCTTCTTCTAATTGATCCATCTATCTTATCTTCCAATTAAACTTCAATTGCATTCCGTACACCACTAATAGTAAGGAATATAATAAAATTAACCTTTTCAAAATAAATTGCCTGAACAAGATGAATTTGATGATAGTCTAGTTTCAAATTTCTTTAGTTTTTTTTTACTAAAAAAAGTAGTTTTATTATCCAACCTTTTCTAGCAAAGTTGATATTTTTTATGTGTTATGAAACTGAAGTTTTTTTAAAAAAAAATCCAATAAAAGAGGTGTCTTTAAGTGTTATGTGTCCTAGTTTACAACCCTTGGGATAGTTGGGTAAGGCACACATGTCTTGCTCGTTTTCTGCTAATTTAGAAATTACATATCTGTACATGTTAAGGTTCCTCAGAGTTTAGTATTCTCCTTTTCTTTTCCAATTGTTCAATTCTTTTCTAAGTACTTTTTTTTTCCCTCTTATTGGAAATAATCAAACATTTCAATCCACATTTTAGTAGGGGTGGGTGAATTTGGAGTTGGAACTCACATATAATTCTTACAATGCATTTCTTATTTGGAATGAAGAATTTACTATATATATTCTATTGGTAAATGTGGAAATATATTCCAAGACTTTGTCAACAACTATACAAGAGCTTACCTGTTGAGTTAGCTTTGATATGTTTTGGTGCACTATAACAGTATAGTTTGCAATACCATTAGATTTTTTTTCATCTTTATACTATGTTTATATGTGCAATATGTATTCTCATTTGATTTTATTATTATTATTCTTGAATTATTAGTACTCTACACACCAGTATAAGCTTAAATATTTAATTATGAATAGATAATAGTTTATTATGTGAATTTTTTAAAAAGCTTATGAGTTAAAATTATGTATCATTATTTATTTGTTTAGAATGACACCAAACCCTGATATTGGTTGGAAATTTGGTTAACTGGTGGGTGATAACCGTAAAATAATACGATGTAAATTTTATGGAAAAGTTATAACAGGAAGAATTATGAGATTAAAACAGCAAATTGCATGTGTTATTGGAAATGTCGAAGCATGTCACAAAGCTCCTAAGGAAATATCATCGATGTTACAAAAACATCTTCAAGACTCTAAGACAAGTAGAAGTTTAATGCAAAGAAAAAAACAAATAGCTTTAGAGTCAATTACACAAAATATGTGTATTAGAAAATTACCGTAGTGGTGAAGATAACATTGAAGATATTGAAAATCAAGAATTACAAAAAGTCATTAAAGAAAGTCATAAAACAAAAGCCATTGAAGAGGAGATGCGTCATCGCTATGGTCAAGGTAAACGATATCTAAATAATATTTTAAATTCACATGTATATATCTTATCAATTTAATTAACTTAACTATTCTAAATTTTATAATCGTAGGATTTTTTGGTGTTGTTGGTTCTTCCTCTGGCTTAGATCTTGGTTTAAGAAAAAGAATGTGTAGGTAGTTTTAGCATATAATCGAGTTATTCTAAACGAAATAAACGAAAGAAAGCTGAAATGCAATAAAAAAGAACTTACAGTGAGTTCTTGCTTCCGGATCTTTAGAACGACGAATCTGCTTGTCGTCTGAGGACTGATCACTTCGGAAAGGTCTTACTCTTTCACGAGACAAAATCTGACCTGACTTGGTGTTCACTCTTCACTCCGACAACACTTCACTCACCTTTGAAACAACGCTCTGACGTCCTCTTCACTGCCTGCTCTCTCAAGCCTTTAGACACACACCCCCTTATAAAGGGGGTGTATCTTTTGCTGTGCTGCACGAAGTGCAGTTGCGCACTTCATGCAATGTGTGCATGCTGTAGCCGCCACGAGTGGTTATATCTCCCACTTGTCCAAAGCATGTCACATAGATACAATGGTCACATAGACCAGTAAGATGTATTTAGTCACATAGACGAAATAGAGTCGGATTCATTAGTCCCAAATGACTAATCGAAGTATCCAGTCACATAGATCAGAATCGTGTCAGAGACCATAGTCCCAAAAGACTAATAGAAGAGAGATTAATAGTCACAAAGATCATTAATACAACAAATTCATACTTAAGAAAATGGCTCGTGCGGCAGCAAGCACACTGAGCAATCCAATGCTATGAAAGTTGTTACACCTTAAATAGCTGCTCATAGAGCGATCAATGTTAAGAAAAGTCGTTATGCCTAACTTAGCCGCTCTTCAAATGGTACATAATCATTCTCTAAATGATACATAATCACTCATTTGATGACCCATTGCCACCCTCTAGGTGGCTCACAACCATTTACCAGGTGGTACTGAACCTTTCTCCTGGTGGTTCTCAATTATTTTCCTGGAAATAATGTCTTGCTATTTGCCCAGATTAAATAGTCTCCACGTACATCAATATGAACATCTCTAATCCCTTATAATGACCATCAAGTCAAGAGCATGTTCCATATTCTCAATATTCACAAATATTTCTATACATAACAGAAATGGGTCGACTAGTGAATAATTCTCAAAGGATGTAAATTTATTTAATCTTCCTTTTTAGTGTGAATCCATTCATTTTAATCAATCGCTTTCCTAGTCATGTTCCATAGACTGAATCATCCATAGTTAATAGGTTTACATGCTAAAGTAGTAGACCCTGATTAAAACTTTCAGCAGACACCTAAATAGTCAAAAAGGGCAAATGCTGAGATTAACATATAATCTCAAAGGGCTCACATAGTAGAGAAGTAGGGATCCATTCTCCTACTACCGTTATTGTCGCCTTAGCACACGTGGTATGAATCACATGCTACGATATTATTCTCTTCATCAATAAAGAGCGCATGTTTACCTCAACATCATACAGATTTTGATCCAGACATTCCAAATGTCTAATCCTGAATTCAACATATGAATTCTAATCTGGCTCATAAACAGGCATAGTAAATGGTGAGAACATTTACTTAAATCACTTTTCTTAAATGATCTTATCTTGATACACATATAAAGATGACCCCAACTTATAGGTATGTATCCCATACATATAGCTTCCAAAGCTATCCTATAAGCAATAGTCTTACCCCTATTCGTACATAACAAACAGAGATGATTGTCCATGTAAGAGGTTCAATCACTACCTGTCAACATGCTCACCGAGATCTTATTAGAATGTAACATCACATATACTGAATAAATTATGGCTTGCATTAAAAACAATCAAATTACAATATCCGATTGTCATTACAAAACTGTTACATTCTACGAAGTCCCAAAGACTTTACATGCTCATTAAATGACTCTCTAGTCATTGGCTTAATAAAAGAATCTGCAAGCATAACTCGAGTAGGGATATACTCAAGAATCACCTTCCTCTTAGCAATAATATCCCTGATAAAGTTATACTTTATAGCAATATGCTTACCCTTACTGTGATATTTAGGATCCTTGGAAAAAAGCTATAGCAGCTTGACTGTCACAGTAGACAGTCACTGGACTCCCACTATCTTCAGCAATCTTCAGATGCTTTAGGAACCTCCTTAATCAGACCGCTTCTTGTACAACTGTCGAACATGCCACATATTCAGCTTCCATGGTTGAAAGTCCACACAAGCCTGTTTCTTGCTGTTCCAGGAGATGGCGCCACCATTCAATAAGAACGCGTAGTCTGATGTGGATTTTCTATCATCTAGGTCCCCAGCCCAAACTGCATCTGAATATCCCTTCAGGCTCATATCTGATCTTTGATAACAGAGACTATAACCTGTCATCGCTTTCAGATATTTGAATATCCTTTTCACTGCCTTCCAGTGTCTCGGTCCTGGGTTTGACTGGAAACGACTGACTAAGCCAACAACATAGCTGATATCGGGACGAGTACACAACATAGTGTATATTAAACTACCAACAACACTAGCATATGGTTTTTTATTCATCTCGGCTATTTCATTAGGAGTTTTGGGACTCATACTCTTGCTCAGAATAATACCTTTTACAATAGGTGTCTATTCACTGTTGCAATTAGACATGCTGAAGTGTTGTAACATCTTATTTATATAAAACTTTTGAGACAAACCCAAAAGTCTCTTAGATCGATCCATGATGATCTTTACTCCTAAGATGTATTCAGCTTCTCCCATATCTATTGTGTCAAATTGTGATGAAAGTCACTTTTTGACTTCTATCACAAAACCTATGTCATTTCCTGCAATCAGCATATCATCAACATATAATGATAAAATGATATACTTTCTTTTATCATTCTTCAGGAAAATGCAATGATCCTCATTGATCATTTTGAAACCATAAGATAAAACCACTTCGTTAAATCTTATGTTCCACTGTCTTGATGCTTGCTTTAGCCCATATATAGATTTCTTTAATCTACATACTTTATCTTCTTGGCCTTCAGCAATGAAACCTTCTGGTTGAACCATATAGATTTCCTCATCAAGCTCACTGTTAAGGAAAGCGATTTTTACATCCATTTGATGTAACTCCAAGTCATAATGCACCACTAAAGCCAAAATAACTCGGATTGACACAAACTTTACTACGGGAGAAAATGTCTCCTCAAAGTCAATACCCTCAAATTGGGTAAATCCTTTTGCAACCAAACGAGCTTTGTATCGGTTAATCGATCCATCAACTTTCCTCTTTATTTTGAGAATCCACTTATTCCAAATAGCCCTTCGGCCAGGAGGAAGATCGACTAACTCCTAAACATGATTCTTAATCATTGACTCCATTTCTTCAACCATCGCAACTTTCCACTTTTCTCCAGCTCTAGAGCCCAGAGATTCCTTTACTGACTGAGGTTCCTCATCGTCAACAGGGAGTGTCATCATTGCCTCATTCTCAATATCAAACCTTTTCTTAGGTTTGATCTTACGAACACTTTTTCGTAAGTTGGGCTGATGAGAAGTCACCTCGTAACTAGGCAAAGTACTCCCACTGGGTTGACTAGTTATAGGTATCCCACTAGACACCTGTCCAGTTGACAATGACTCTTCCTTCTCAAATAGAGGAACTGTCTTATCAACTTCACCTCTAGTTGGGAACTCAGTTTCTAGAAAAGTAGCATCTCTCGAATCCAATTCGGAGATTATTCCATCTTGTTGCTCACCTATGAAAACATAACCTTTTAAAGTATCAGAATATCTTATAAAGATACACTTCTTACCTCTAGGTCCTAGTTTTCCATACTTGTGAGAACTGTCATGAACATAGGCAGCTGACCCCCAGGGTCTCAGATTTCTCAAATCTGGTTTTTTGCCTGTCCAATGTTCATATAGGGTAGATGAAACTGACTTTGAATGCACTTTGTTAAGTATATAGATTGCAACTAATAATGCATCTCTCCAAAAGGAGATTGGCAAATTAGCCTGCGCCATCATGGACCTAACCATTTCGAGAAGAGTTCTATTTCTTCTCTTAGCAACCCCATTTTGCTGTGGAGTTTCAGAGATTGTCAGTTGTCTAATAATCCCTTTATCATTACATACTATCTTGAATATATTAGACAAATATTCTCTTCCATGATCAGTGCATAAAGTTTTAACCTTACATTCTGTTTCATTCTCAACTTCGTTCATATAACGAATGAAGCAATCCAATACTTCAGATTTGTGAGAAATCAAATACACATGACCGAAATGAGAGAAATCATCAATAAATGTAATGAAATAGGAAGCTCCATGTCTAGCCCTCACATTCATTGAACCACAAATATCCGAATGAATCAATTGCAATGGTGACTCTACCCTAATAGTCTTACCGAATGGTTTCCTAATTGCTTTTCCAGCAAGACAATGCTCACATACAGACAAGCTAATCTTAGCTCGAGATCCCAATAAGCCCTCTTTAGCTAACCGATTCATGCGATCTTGTCCTATATGTCCTAATCTAGCATGCCAAATATCATCATTTATTTCTGCATCACTAGTAAGAGCAATGTTTGAAAAACAATTATTAATCGCACAATTGACATTTGGTTCCACATCAAGAACCATAAAACCATTCATTAAAAAACCATAACCGATTGACACTGAGTCAATCTTGAGTTCAACACACCGATTGTAAAAATTTATACAATATCCTAAATCAAGAAGACAAGTAACAGAAACAAGATTCCTCCGAATCTCAGGAGCATACAAGACATCATGTAGAAACAATGTTCTTCCACCCCGAAGGTTAAGTTTGCAAGTGTCGACTCCTTTGACTTCGACTCTTGTATTGTTTCCTATATATATCCATTTGTTGCCAGCTAGTACTCGGTGGTACTCCACATATGTAACTCGCTCCCGAGCTATATGGTTGGTTGCTCCCGAATCTATAATCCACAAAGGATAAGAATCAGCCAACAACACAGAACTAGCAACAAAATGCTCAGAAGACAGACTAGAAGTTATCTTTCTTGGCTCGGTACACTCTCGAGCGTAGTTACCCTTTTTGTCACAATTAAAGCAAGTCACCTTGCTTTTAGGTTTCTTCCATGCCTTCTTGTTCTTCTTCTTCTTGATTGGGCTTGTCCCACCTGCAGCAGCAACTTCTTTCTTCTTTCCCTTCTCCTTCTTGAACCATCTCTTTTTCTTGGATCCAGATGATCCAGCAGAACCGACATCCAAGTAGGCTTGGTCAGAAATCCTTGCAGATTCAACTCTCTCCGCCTCCAGTTCAACATGGCGCAAGACATCATCGAAAGTCTTAATACTCTCACTGTGAGTAAGGGTCTACTTCATGGTCTCCCAAGAATCTGGAAGGGATCAAATAACTGCCTGAACCTGTTGTTGGTCTGTCAGCTCGTGACCGGCAATTCTAAGTTCCCGAATCATATTCGACATCTCCCTGAGATGTTGAACCATAGTAACATTCGGGCGCTTCTTGTAGCTATCGAACTTGATCATCAACTGTCGAAGCTTGCTCAGACTAACTCCACTGTACTTATCCTTAAGGGCAACCCAAACAGCATGAGCTGAAGGATACGGCACATACTCAAAAACCAGGTCATCAATCATTGAACTAATCAAGATGCCCTTAGCAGTAGAGTCTTTCTTCTTCCATGCCTTGTAGGCATCAAGATCTCGCCTGTTTTGTGCAGTGGGACCATCTACAGGTTCTACCATGACCTGATTTACAGCCTCTAGAACTTTTTGTTCCTCAAGAACGTACTGTATCTTGAGGTGTCAGATCTTGTAGTTATCCTCATTGAGTTTCTTACTCTTATTTAGTTCAGCTATGATGTTTTTGGTTGTCATAACCTAACATAAATAAACATATTATTTAGTTATTCAGTGTATGTCTTTATGTATGTAATCTATAAATTGACTCAATATAAATTCGATTTGGTTTACAAAATCAAGTGACAATCAAATTCTCACTCATCATTTGTATGTGTCAATCCAATCGACTTTGATCAATTTTATTACATACATGTCATCTTAACATGATATTATTAAATGAACATATCATTTAAAATTGTACTCAATATGAACAAATCAAAGAGGAAGAATATCATGCTATATGTAAAGTTAACAGCATAAAATGAACATATACTTTTTGTACATTGTCAACATATAACAAAGATAACTCTACTAAGAATATTACACATAATATTCTTCCTACTCATAAATGAAAAAAAAACTAACAAACTAGATAGATAATCATTACTCCCACTAGGATAAACACTAGCGCAGTAACGATCCAAACATGCCCAATCTTCTTGGGCTGAACTAGGACATCCCCCGCTGAGATGCTCTCAAGATGATGTCAGGATGCAGAATCTTCTGAAGGACACCTTTGAAGCGATACAAAAGGAAAGACTTCTTCAGGGTCTTCTTCCGAATCTTCCTCTAGATCTTCACAGTGTACTTCACAGTCCTTGTAGTGAAGCAGCTCAGCGCATAACTGGGTATAAGAGACGCATCCCTCATAGTGCCCCCAGATCTGATGCGCTATGTCACTCAGGTGTTGTGGCAGTGAGTGAACCAGAGCCCATATCCTGTAATTCTCCAGAATCGAAAACTCCTGCATCTCAAGTCTCCAAAACAACCTATCAAGTCTCCCGATGTGCCACCCGACCCCATGAGCTAGGTCATACTCTATCTCCTAGATAGCCTCTCTCAGCCGATTACGCAACACATCGTGTCTAGTCATAGTGGTAATCATCTGTGTCATCTGAAAATTGATATTAATTAAGTCAGTACAAAATCGACAAACCAGTACATATACCGACTTAATTCAATTTATATATAGGCATAGAACCATCACAATAAATCAAGAATAAATTTTCTTTTTTTTTTTTTTGATTAACCTGTGGTATCGGGCTTGCGCCCACTAATCCACAGGGCCAACCGGCCCCGCCCCAAGGCCTTCGACTAGAGTCCCCACCGGTTGACGAGGGTAAATCAGGGTGACGGGTGGTCCGACATGTTTGAACCCGTGCTGCCCAGGATAGTTGATCGCGCTGCGACGAGGGGGCATCGAGCACCGCCACTCGCGCAGCGCGCGCTGCCAGGGCGGAATCGACCCCTGGATGCGCAGAGGGGAGCCTCCCGCCGCTACCACCACGCCGTTGCCCTGGGGGCAAGAATAAATTTTCTTGATTCTATGGAGAATTGTCGACAGACTTACTTAGACCAGTCAATTGGTATTTTTTACCAATTGACTATCATCTAAGTTTAGTCGACTAGTACCATGAAGACTCATAATTGACTGTGAGAATCCATACACCATGCAATTTGCTCCGAGTACCCCAGACACCTAAGCAATATGTATAGTATTCTTTTTCTTCTCATCATCCTTAGGCATCAACTCTAGTTCATTTGGTCTATCTTTAAGTTGTTTATGTCAAGTCCTAATTGTTCCAAACAATTACTTGATTATTAAGTCATGAGTTAAGTTGACCAAAGTCAACTTAGTCAACTTTGGTTGACCAACAGTTGACTTAGTTATACTGCCTGGGCACTTACTATGGTTCCCGACCACTTTAAGTGAATTTCCGACCAGTTCAGATCAGTTTCCAAACTGATCTCGTATGCTGACCGGTCTGACGTTCAGACCGATTCCCAAACTGGTCTGGAAGCGGTGATGCCACTTGCAAGCGAAGAAACCGCCTTTGCCAACGGTGAAAATAGCCCTGCAAGCGATTAAACTGCTCTATCCAGTGGTAAAACTGCTCTGCAAGCGGTCAAACCGCTCTGGTCAACTGTGAAACTGCCCTGGTCAGCGGTTAAACCGCCATATAAGCGGTTAAAATCGCTCTGCAAGCGATGAAACGACCCTGGCCAGCAGTTAAACTGCCATGCAAGCGGTGAAACCGCCCTGGCCAGTGGTTAAACCGCCCTGGCCAGTGATTAAATTGCCCTGCCAGCGTTAAACCGCCCTGCCAACGGTTAAACCACCCTGGCTAGCGGTTAAACCGCCCTGGCAGCGGTTAAATTTCTCCATGGTAGTTTTCCCGCCAGGGTAGTTTGTGCTTCCAGACCAGTCTGACGTCAGACCGATCAGGAACTATTCAACCGGTCTATTTTCCAGACTGGTCTAACTACCAGGCCGATTTGTTAAGAGTGATTTTCCACTCGACAAACCACTCTGGAATGGTCAGGGCAGTTTGTCCAGAGTGGTTTTCCACTCGACAGAAACATTGTTCATCTTCCTCACAAAGCAGATTTTGTGATGAACAGTGGATTTACAGAAAGAAAAAACTTTAAAACCTCGAACAGATGCTTACCAACTATGGCTCTAATACCATTGTAGGTAGTTTTAGCATCTAATCGAGTTATTCTAAATGAAATAAACGAAAGAAAGCTGAAATGCAATAAAAAAGAACTTACAGCGAGTTCTTGCTTCCGGATCATTAGAACGACGAATCTGCTTGTCGTCTGAGGACTGATCACTTCGGAAAGGTCCTACTCTTTCACGAGACAAAATCCGACCTGACTTGGTGTTCGCTCTTCACTCCGACAACACTTCACTCGCCTTTCAAATAGCGCTCTGGCGTCCTCTTTACTACCTGCTCTCTCGAGCCTTTGGACGCACACCCCCTTATAAAGGGGGTGTATCTTCTGCTGCGTTGCATGAAGTGCGGTTGCACGCCGTGCGTAGCGTGCACGATGCGTTGCAGAACGCAGTATGTAAGAGAGGATTCTCGATTACCATCAAAAGAAATTGACTCTTTTACGTTTTTGACGAAACGCAAGAGTATCAAAAACTGATTTAGTGCTGAAAAGGTGAAAGATATTAGCAAGGCAATATCAAAATGATTTATATATAATGATATTCCATTTAATGCAGCAGATAGTGGGTTTTATTATCAATCAATGATCAATACTATTGCTGAGGCTGGAACAGGAATAAAAGGTTCCATAGGACGCCAAATTGGTGGTGTTTATTTACAAGAGGAGGTAGATGAGATAAATGGATATTTGAACACTTTAAAATCAAAATGGCCAAAGTATGAATGCACAATAATGTGCGATGGTTGGAGCACACACAACAAACATTCAATCATAAATTTTATGATATACTGTGATCTCCATATGATTTTTCATAGTTCTGTTGATTGCACCAACAAAGCAAAGACAACATATTTTATTTTATCTTTGTTAAATAAAATTATTGAAGAAATTAGAGAGGAAAATATTGTGCAAGTGGTCACAAACAGTGAAGGTGCAAATAAGGTCGTTGGTGCTAGATTGATGATAGAAAAACCACATTTATTTTGGTCTCCTTGTGCAACACATTATATTGATCTCATGTTAGAAGATATTGGCAAGACGAAGAAAGTAAAAAGTTGTGTTGAGAAAGCCAAGCAAATAACAAGCTTCATATATAATAGCGATAAAGTTGTGAATTTGATGAAAACATTTACAAATGATCGAGAATTATTGAGACCAAGAATAATTAGATTTGTAATAGAATTTATTTCAATTGAAAGTCTTGTTCGACATTCTTCAGATTTAAAAATAATGTGCAACTTTGGTGATTGGGAAGCATACAATAACACAAGCAAATGAAGGAAAGATGCAAAAAAAATTGTGAACATCATAATGGATGGAAGATTTTGGAAAGAGCTCATGATATTTGTGTTGCAGTTGAACCATTGGTAAGAGTTTTGAAATTAGTTGACCAAGATCAGAAACCAACAATGTCAATTATCTATGAAGCAATGGATAGAGCAAAAATGGAAATAAAAGAAAATGCTGGAGATTGGCAATCATATTGGGAAATTATTGATAAACGATGGTACAATCAATTACATCAACATCTACATGTGGTAGGTAATCATATAATTTATATAAATTTGTAAAATGTTACATGTGACAATATAATTTATTTTCTTAAATTATAGACTACAAAGTATGTTATCAAAATCATTTACAAATTCCTCATTTCTAATTACTTATTTTTTTGATATTTCAGCGTATTTTCTAAATCCGTTACTTCAATATTCTGGAACATATGCTTATAATAATGAAGTTAAACGAAAATTAAAGATTGTAATCAAGAGATTGGAGCTAGACTTAAATGCACAAGCTTCAACAATTAGTGAGGTAATTTTTTTTGTTCTTATATTTTTTTTCAAACATGAACAATAATTATTTATTTTTTCTCCTCTTTTTTAGATTAAATTATTCATAGCCCAGATAGGTAAATTTGGATCTCCACTAGCGAAAATGACAGTTAAAAAAAGTATTCTAGATTTTGAATTTAAATTTTACAAATATTTATAATTACAAAAATATGATATTAATTTGTTTATATCAGCTGAATGGTGGAATAATTACGGTGAAGATGTGCCACACCTTCAAAACATTGCAATAAAAGTTCTAAGTCAAACATGATCATCTCCGGGATGTGAAAGAAATTGGAGCACATGGTCTCTTATACATACAAAGCTCCGTAATCGTTTGGCTATCGAAAAATTGCATAAATTAATTTATATTCACTACAATATGCGGCTCAGGGTACGAAACATGATGTATAGAAAAGAAGATGATAATTTTTACAGTCCGATAGACCTCAATCATATTTTTCATGACGATGACATCTTAAATGAATGGACAAGAGATAATGAATCATCAGTTTTAGAAGATGATGACTTGACATGGTTAGATCAAGCACTTCAAGCATCAGATGCTGAAGAATACAATATAACAACAAGAGTTCAAAGGCATTCAAGGAAGAATGATTTAGAAAAATCAACACAATTGAAAGGAAAAAGAGTTTTATCAAATGATAATAGTGAAGATACTGATGAAAGTGATGATAGTGATGATTCAAATGATGAAAATAATTAACAAAGTCATGGTGAGCATCATAGTCATCAAAGTCATCAAGATGATCGACATGACACGAGTATGATATGGACACAAGATCGTGAAAATTATTATGCAATACAAGATACTGATCATGGATATTGCTCTGGGACTGAGGAACAATGTAACTTTTTGACAAGTTTATCAAGATCTCTTGATGTTGATGGTAAAAAATATTTGATTGGATCTTCACGACAACATATGAGTGTTGAAGAACATATGAAATATTTGGTTTTGAAAGGGAACCAAAGAATTTCAGTGAGAAATGATTATGGATCAAAAAGTTATAATTGAGAATCTCAAAAATATTGGACATGATCCAATTAGATATCAATCAAGTGGATATGAATATTACGGTAATGATCAACTCAAATATGATTCATTTGATGGATCGTCTAATTATTCATCATATTATACAAGTGAAAGTAGACATTATGAATTGAGGGTCATTTTGATAATGCACAAAATGCAATTCCTGATTATTCGACATCTCTTTGGAAAAATATTGGACACTGTGGTTGTGATCGTGAATCATCAAGTGCTACTGGTAGTTCTATTGGATATCAAGGTTTTGAATATTATAATCGTCGTGATGAAACATTATTACAAAATTAATCATCAAATGAATATGTATATGGACAATTTATGCTAATTTATATCGACACCCATATGTTGGAGATCAAGTTAATCAACATGAGACTCAAGGAGAATATCACGAAGAATTGATTCCTCCTCGTCATTCTTCGTGGTATTAGAGGTATAATATTCATTGTATATTTTTTATTATGTTATTACTTATGTCTTATTTTTTGTTATGACCTTGTATTTTTTTATTACTAATGTCATTTATGTATTTATTTAAAACTTTTTACTAATTTCTAATTTTTTATTTTTTTATTTTTATTTATAAATCCATACCGTGACTATTCCGCAAAATAATTTTGGAACTAGATCGATAGAGACCATGACCGCGATCGTTCCTATTCCGACGAACCGTGAAGACAACAACACCCACAATAAGTAGAAAACAAGAAGAAGAAGATGGTTTTGCTACAAATCTAGAAGATTAGATCCAAAAATATTAAGATTCTGAGGGCTTAACCATCGCCATCTTCGTCGAACAAGCTCAAGGCCTCCTTGAACTCGGCGATCTGCTCGTCGGTGAGCTGCTCGGTCATGCTTCCTGCGCTGTCGGCTGAACCCGCGACCGGTGAAAAAAAAAAGACCAGCAGAGAGGAGGAAGAGAGGACGCGAGGGTTTGATGCCCTCGAGCTTGACTTCCCCTCCAACTACTTGGAGTCACCGAACCGACCAGGTATAAGATTTTGAGGAAGTGCGATTTGGGCCCGAACCGAGTGTCGGGCTGCTACCCTGGTAGCAACTAGGGCGACTCGAAACCAAGTGAAACGCTGAAAGATCTCATTTTGATCCCTGCAGCACAATCACAAATCTAGTCTATCGCATGCAAGACTTGATTAGCAAACTGGTCTCCATGTTCTATGTAAATTGGTACCATCAGAAACTGTCAACTACTAGATTGAACTTGATCTTGCCTTTCTTTGAGAGGATCATCACTGGTTTGTTGGGGAAAGAAACCTGAAACATGATTAACCACATTGTGATTCTCTTATCGGCTTTGCTTCATGAGTAATCTATGCTCCTTTGTAACGATCTGATCCCTATTGGCACCGACCCATCGTGAGTTGACTTATTGGTCGACGGCCATCACGCCTGTTGGCTAGCGTTACTCATCGTCTTCACACGAAAGTGGGTTTTTTTCTCCGCATTCAAGTTGACTCTGGCAAGCCATTTAAATCTAAAGTTTATGAATCGCAGTGGTGATCGGATCACTTGGTTCTGAGATCGTAAACTTAATCTTTGGAAGTCAAGAATCTGAGAAGGAAAGACCAAGTAAGATGGAAAGACAGTGGCGACGATCGTGGCCAACGGTCGTCGACGATAGAATCGTCATCATGATAAAGTCGGTGCGATAAGGAGTCGTTCAATAAAAGACGCATTGTTATTGTAACGACCGGGCCCCTATTGGCGGAATTCGACGACCCCTATTGGTCGACGACCGTCGCCCATGTTGGTGGAATTCGGCTACCCCTATTGGTCGACGATCGTCGCCCCTGTTGGCCCGTCGTTACTCACCTGGACTTCCCACCCCTGGAAGTGGGTTTTTGCCTTCCCCAGGATTCGAACTCTAGACCTCCAAGCTAAGTACTAAAGTTTATGAATCCTGGTAACCAAGTGATCAATCATGAATCACTTGGTTACCAAATTGTAACGACCTGGTCCCTATTGGCGGAATTCGACGACCCCTATTGGTCGGCGACCGTCGTCCCTGTTGGCCCGTCGTTACTCACCTGACCTTCCCACCCCTGGATCACTTGGTTACCAGGATTCATAAACTTTAGTACTTAGCCTGGAGGTCTAGAGTTTGGGAAGGCAAAACCCACTTCCGGGGTGGGAAGGCGGGTGAGTAACGACGGTCAACAGCGACGGCGGTCCCCGACCAATAGTCGTCGATTCGCTAATAGTCCGGTCGTTACAATAAAAAAGTGTTTTTTTATTGTAACGACCTGGTCCCTATTGGCGGAATTCGGCGACCCCTATTGGTTGACGACCGTCGCCCCTGTTGGCCCGTCGTTATTCACCTGGTTTTTCCACCCATGGAAGTGGGTTTTTGTCTTCCCCAGGATTCGAACTCTAGACCTCCAGGCTAAGTACTAAAGTTTATGAATCCTAGTAATCAAGTGATTCAGGGGTGGGAAGACCAGGTGAATAACGACGGGCCAACAGGGACGACGGTCGTCGACCAATAGGGGTCGTCGAATTCCGTCAATAGGATCGTTACATCCTTCGAGCGTACATCTCAGACCTAGCTGAATATTTCAGTTCTTTCTGTTCGGTTGAGTATCTCTTATCTACAATGCCGAAGCATCGACAATGGAGGATCTTTCTGAATGACAGATTTATTTGAGAGTCCGGTGACTTTCTAATAATGAGTTCCTGTGTCAAGGAACTCTTACATTTAGCTTCACAGATATCCAAGATCTCACCTTTATTTGCATATGATCGATCAATTGTGGTTTTGCAAATAAAAATGGCGGTGTGAACTTCAAATTTCTGGAACACAGCGAGCGACCCGAATGAAGATGAAATCCCTACGGGGAACTCCTTGGTGAACCTCATTCTTCTGCTCCTGCTTGCTGCCGGTGCAAGATTACAGTGACAGACATCGTTGGCAAAACGAGTACACGAATTTTATGGAAAGATCATGCACGCAAGATTCTTTTTTATTCTCTGTCCAGCGTATGGATCCCATATGGAGTGGGAACACCACGAGGAGGTGGAATATCGAAGAAATTAGGAGGGCAGCCAATAGATTGAGTGGGGGAGCAGAGTGTCATAAATGATTCAAAAAATAAAAAATAAAAAATGGATCGAGTTGGATGACTAGAAAGACAAAAATGGAGCAAGTCGAAACTAATGACTCGAAAAATCAAGTACAAAAGTAGTTGAAAGTAGGACAACTCGCAAAGTCAAAAATGAAGTGAATTGGAAGCGAAGTGATTCGGAAATCTAGGAACTAACGGGTCGAGAGCAAGATAAATTAAAAAGTCAAAAGAAGTGACAAAATAAAAAACTTAGAGATAAAAAGGTCTTGCACAACAGATTCTTTTATATTATGTGTCCAGCGTATGGATCCCATATCGAGTCAAAAGCAGGATGATTCGAGTTACGGAGCATGGATCTCATAAATAAGCCAAGTCACGAACAACAGAATGACTAAAAAAATCAAAGGTAGATCAAGTTAAAAGTTGAATGACTCAGAAAGTCAAAAGTAGAGTTACGGAGCATGGATCTCATAAATAAGCCAAGTCACGAACAACAGAATGACTAAAAAAATCAAAGGTAGATCAAGTTAAAAGTTGAATGACTCAGGAAGTCAAAAGTAGAGTAAATCAAGAACAAACTAACTCGAAAAATCAAGCACGGAATGAGTCGGAAATGGAATGATTCAAGTGTTGTGATTGTATACGGTGATTGTCGCCGGAGAGGATGCAAATTGATATCAGATCGTCGAGGCTAGTGTTAAACACTATCTTCGTAAAATGATATTGCTACAGGTGTTTACGGATAGCAGCAATTCATTTTCCAAGATACAACGACGACGTTTCGAAATAGCAGCACTATAAATTTCGAGACCTACGAACTTTCTCGTAGGCTTTTTAGACTTTGGATACAGAAGATGGGAGGTTTTGAATGAATGGATTGAGAGTAGATTTAGTGAACTTGAGTCGAGTAAATTTCATCGTCTAGAGAATTTTATTTATACAAGGTGAAGAGGTGAGGTACTCTTTGGTAATTGGTTGTATCCTTTAGTCAGGATGCATCTGGGTCGTTCGACTGGAGGATTGCAATCCTTTAGATAGCCCTTTGATCTCAGCTGTCAGATATGGATACAGTGATCCACTCGATCAACGCTCCAGATCAACCTTCATCACCAACGATCAGATCGTGACTCTTCACGATCAATGCTTCAGATCGCGTCACTTGCGATCCATCATCCCTCTTTGATCCAACGGTTACCATCATCCCACCCAGTCAGCCTCCCAATCATCTCTCTTTGTCCCAACCGAGTGCCACATAGGCGCGTCACATCACCTGAGTGCCACGTAGACACTGACGCATCATCTGGAGCATAAATTTAAGCTCCTCAGTGGTCCTCGCGACGAAGTGCAAAGTGCACTAACAAAGCGTCCATTACGCGCGCACGTGCGTGTGCACGTGGCAGGCCACGGGCTCATAGGTGCGAGCACTTGCTCGCCTATTAGAAGAGAGCATTTGTGTTTTTTGTGTTAACTTCATTAATACAATAACACATATAAGGAAGCAAATCCCTTTTGAAATTTTCAATGTGGAACTATTCCCCATTTACTTCCTTTTATAACATTAATTTACAATTAATACTATTTTGGTTGACTTTAAACAATTAATTTCTCATTCATCCGTAATCGATTTTGAGCAAATTAATAGTCTAGATTCATCTACGCGAAACATAGATTTTGATTTTGAAGTCAATTCAGACTTTCATCGATTGATGACACCTCGATTTTTCCTTGCAAAATCATATTGATAATTTAAGACCCAATATCCAACATCAAGAAGTAAAAAACGGAGCGAGTTAAGACCGAAGTGATTTAGCAAATCAAGAATTGATTGGGTCGAGAGCGAAGTAACTTGGAAAGTCAAGAGAAATGACGAGGCATAAAACTCAAAGACAAGAACAGGTGGAGGCCTAAAGATCACAGAGGAGATTCCTCCTGATAAGTGTTACATCTGATCATCCAACGATTTCATCCCATGATCACTTTCAAATATGTGGTGTGACAAATAAAGATTCTCTACAGTAATTATCCTTTAATAATCTAATAAATGACATTAATAGTGGAGACAAAAACCCTCAAAGATGTTATATAAAATTAGATTGAGATAAAGAAAAACTCTGATATTTTTCGCTATTGAATACTTTTCTACATATACACTCTTAATTTTTTCTTCATCTTTCTATCTAGCTTAAGCATCGAAGGATCATAGCTAAATCACCGACGGCAATCTAACTTATATTATATTTGACTAGGTACTACTACGGATGTGAGAATACATTTTCACCCGAAGATTCAATGAAAGGGGGCAAAAACAAGAGCACATCAGTACATCACTTACTATTTAATTTATATATCTTTATAAATTACACAATGTGATTTTTAAAGTAACCTAGCACGAAATTAATGTATATCTCAGACAAAGGCATTTTAGCAATTTCATGGATAACCTTTATTGAGACCATGCCTTCATTCAGACTTATCTCGATAGATTTCGCCTTCATCTAAAGCTTGAGTGCAATTTATTTAATCTATTCCCACACAACTCGTTGCCATCGACCATAATCAATCCCTTTCAGAAGGAGTGTCATAGTTTGGAAGGCCCTGCGACTCTCTGCACATAATGAAAGTAAAACAGTCAAGGAATACGAAGCAAAGAAAAAGGTTAAAACTTATCTCCAACAAATGATAAGACAAATTAAATAGAAACAATTAGAATGGATTGAGTATGGAGTAGAGGGAGAACAAAAAGAATTAATGTAATAAAAAAGAATTTAATTTGATTTTCATCTTACTAACAATATAGTTTCCCATATACTTGAATGAATAATTAAGATCTTAGTCGACCATAAATGGTTGCAAGTTGGGACTGATAACGACAAATGCAGGCTCAATGTTGTACACCTTGTCATGCCTGCTTGACAGGGATGATTTAATCAAAGCATGTTTGACTTGAAGAGCAGATAAAGAGTACACCTAGTTGTGATGCAACACTTGGAAATTAACCAAAGATGAAGTTTGGAAATTGGCAGATTCCTTTGTGATTAGAACCAGGGACAACTAAAGCAAAGAATTGGAACTTGGGAATCTGAAAAGCAAATCATTTATGTTTTATATGCTTACCTTACCGAAGGAGCGTACTTAAAATCACTCTTCAGGAGCTCATTAAGGCAACCATTGAAACTTAGGAAGCCTTAAAACTTGGAACTTGGGCAGCTAACAGCAAATCCATGTTAAGAGCGCACTTATAGGAGGGAGGATGAGGATCTAGAATCAATCTCGAGCAGCTAATATAAGGCAATTCCCAAAAAATTGGTACTTAGGAACCTGGAAGACAAATCAGTAACTCAATGCTAAGAGTGCATTAACAGGAGGCAGGGAGGGAAGGATGAAATTTAGAATCACTCTTGAGTCAGCTCATTAAGGTCAACTTCACTGCCAATCAACAGTATTATGACCCTACTCGGCAGGGGTGAAATGGCCAAAAGCAGATCAGATCAAGAGAACACCTACTTCAGTTGCAAATACACAGGATTGACTGACTCCCAGCCAAAGAATTTGTGTGATTCAGCAGCTCAGATGAGAAGAGCAGATTGAAACAATATAACTGAGGGCTTGTTCTGTTGAAAGGATGACTAAGTTAAAGGATAGACGAATGAGCAAATGGATGGACATTAATTTATGTTTCCACCTATTCATTGAGACGACCAAATGGATGATCGAAGTGATCAATCAATTCATCCATCCTTTCACTCACTAAATCATCCAAGGATGAACAACTAAATTTAAAAAAAAAAAAATGTTTTCCTTTTCAGCATAACTTCTGTCCTCACTAATCACTCCTATTTCCAACCAACTTACACACAACAATCCATACTTCTAATCAATCAAATAGTTATAGTCACAACCAACAAATATTTATGAGAAAAAAAATGTATTCGATTACTACCTATATGAGAGCAACATATCCTATGAAAAGGCTAGCTGACTAAAAGGCAACAACAACCAAATTAATGATAGGGATTAGGGTGTACGTACCCTTCTAAATTACTCGCTTGTTCATGGATAGAAAGAATTTTGACAATAAAATAGACACCTTGAGGGCATTTTGAAAAAGCTATTAAACATTAGAGGGAATTTTAAAAATCACCCTTAATGGAGAAAATGGTGGAAGCTTAAGTTACAAATAAGAAGCTAAATGGGAGCCTCTAAAAAGCTACTGCCTAATGAGTCTTCAAATGGCACTTGGACAATAAATAGTAATTCCATTCATTACAAGGATTTAACCATAAATAACAAGTACCGACTATTTGATATCCACTTAGGATAGAAACACACTCAGATTTAGAGTAAACAAGAAGTATATTCTCAAAAGGGTGATCAGAGGTGATTTATCTCTGTATTGAAGCTGTAAGTAGATCTCAATGAACTTCAAAGTGTAAGTATACTTACTAAATAATGATTGTGTAGATAAAAAATTCTGCCCTACTTAGGAATAATGGACAAACATAAGATTAGATAGTAGGTTGTAGGTTCACCAATCCAATTAAGATCCTATGCGAGATTAGAATCATTAGGATAACTTAGTTCTTAGGATCATAAATCCTAGATTTAGATTGCAAACTTGACTATCATGCTTACAACGTCACTTGCTTAGCAAGAATCTGAGTTAGAGTTAAAGTAGGTTAACCTTTAAACCAGGCTAACATCCCTAAGTTGCATCTATCAACTTAATTAAACAATAAGTACTGTTACATTTTTCTTCAACTTAGGAAGTGGCCCTTTACCTTAATTACACAATGGTAACTTAATCCAATTATTAATTCTTGGGAGAACCTTTTTATTGATTTAATCAAATTAGTTAGATATTAGCCTTAGGTGCACAATTTTTCTTCCTAATTCAGAGATATAAACAACAATTCACCGCCTCTAGCTATATATGAGAACTGGCATTCATTCAAATTGTTTACTAGCTTATCAAGTAGCAAGAGTATATCTAAGGTCCAAACAATCAACATGCAACTATCGATCCATGTAATAATGACTTCAGAAGAAGCTTTGAGAACAAGGTGGTACTTGTTTAAGGGGAAGTGTTCAAATGGCCCAGTAGTCGGAATTGGGCCACTAAGATCATTGTTTGTTACATTCCTGAAAGCAACAAAAATGTGAACACTATATTAGAAAAAATAAGTATTGTAGGGAATAAAAAATATCTATTGAACCTAAGTCTTGCAGCGAATAACTTTAATGTATATTCAAACCAAAATTGAAGCACTTACAAAACTAGGAGAGTTGGAATTTCAAGAATTTCCTGTGGAATTTTACCGGTCAAATGATTATCGTTGAGGCGTCTGAAAAACAAACATCCAAACGTATTAGTCTAGATAGTTGTACAAATAAACAGTGAACGACCTAAAAAAGAGTACAGGAAGATATAATTTTCTACAACTTAAAACTAAAATACTGGATATCAGGAACATTATTTGCTATTGTAGTTAACAATTTAACTTAACCATAGGTTAATGATATAACTGTTTAGTATGAGCCCACCGACGAAATCAAATAGTTATTTGATGGATGGTTTTCATAACAAAAATAAAAGCTGAAAAATGATAACTTACAGGAACAATAGATGTTTCAGATTCCCTAATGTTGGAGGGATGACACCAGAGATATTGTTATGAAACAAATCCAGGCTAATAAGATTCTTCAGGTTACCTAATTCTGCTGGAATTGTTCCTTGAATGTTGTTATGGTAGAGTTCCCTGCATTAGTCGTGTGATAAAAGTATTATAGAGGCTGATATTGAGAAGAATTGGTTTGCTTAAGAAATACAATACTGTAAATAAATCATGACAATGTTCTTCATTATCAAAGAACTAGAGTGAATTTCATCCAGTAAACATGATAAATTCTATGGCATCTAACATGCAGTTCAAGTAGGAAATATTTGAAGCTTATTAACCATAAGTTTATAGAATTCTTATTGATACTTGTTCCCAGAAACTTTACTCACAATAAGTAAGAATGGTAGTTGGTTGATGAGGGATTAAATTTTCATGAATCTTGTTTTACATGTGAAATTAGACTAGAACCAGTTACAATTAACCGAAAAAATCTAAAAAAGTCGGAAAGAGGCAAATAAGCCTTATTTACTGTATTCTACTTGATTCAATATTCTACAGGACATCATCAAGAAAAACCAATCAAACTTAGTGAGAATGACCAAATACTATTTTGCTTCCCAATAATTGTCAATAGACAGTCCAAAACCTTTTCATCCAATTCTGATAATCCAGGAACATGATTAATTGTCTAAACTCTATAGCTACAGTTTAGGCTATAGATATGGAAATGGAATGGATACTGCCCGAATTCATCTTAGTTTTTAAATAAATAGAAACGGATCAATTGGCAGTATAATATAGATTGCTCAACTGTTGAAAAGTATGTGTCATATATCTAGGGCTAGTGCACTCAGATTTATAGGTCATGACTCATGAGTAGGATCCCATGTTAGGGTTCTTGGTCAGATTAACATTGATGTTTAGATTTTAAAATAAAAATTGGTCTGTGAATCTAAGCTCCCAAAAGAAGTAGAAGAGTCTATGCTTTGTTTGATTCCCATAAAATTTTACCAAGAGAAAAATTTTGTCCAAAGAAAACAATTTCAGGAAAATAATTTGTTATCATATCTTCTATAGTGAATAATTGGAAATTGATACTATGTTAGTTTGCTAAAGTGAAATTAGCAATCGAGACAAAAATGAGATCAATAATGGATGAAGAGTGCATTGAAGATCTGTTCTTAGCAAAAGAGAATGATAGAAAGAATGGGTGTCATTAGACCAACAAGTGTGACATGCCTTAAGTGAATTTACTTGTTCTCAATAAGAAGATATATTTTAGTGAAATTGGTTTGATTCTTCATAAGTCAAAATTAAGTGTCTCGGTGTTGCTAGGCTAATGAGTGTGACATGTCTTGAGTGAATTTACTTGCTCTTGATAAGAATATATATCGTTCAGTAAAATTAGTATGGTTCTTCGTAAGTCAAAGTTAAGTGTCCTCAATATAGAGCAACTTCGGGATGGATGACCTCCTATGAAGCTCAATTCTTTTCAACATCAGCTAAAGCTGTGATACTGATAGTATAGTTTCAGACTTTCAGTCAAAGCATATAATACCTTCATGCTGATAACTATATGGTGTCTCACATTTTGGTATCAGAGCAAAAGGAATTACCTATCAGCCAAATGATGATATGCCATGTTTAAGAGTATAACCACTAGCAATACGGCTGAGTTCTACAAAACTTTCATCCTTGAAGATGCTTCGATACTCTTTTTTTTTTTTATTAACTTGGCATGTATAGTTATGCTTTACTAGTGTTGAGTATTAACTTTTGCTTCAGAGAGAGTATATGGGCATTGCATTAAATGACAAAACGAAGTGGTAAATTAATTGATTGATGTGTTCTCTCATGTTCCTACAATATTTAGATGTTTGTATGAGATAATATAACTCCCAAATTCAGTTCCTTTATGCATACAAGATAAGGATGAAAGAATCACTCATACATAAACTAGACAACAATATACGGAACCAAATAACTAAGCATAACTTCAAATGAAAACTTTCACAAGCATGTCTGAACCACATTCAGAGAAATAGAGAAATAATAAACAGAATGAAAAACACAGGAAGTGAGACTAGCATGTCAACCATAAAATCACAGCTGAAAACATGATTCTTACAAATATTGTAGGTATTCAAGATTTCCAAGTTCAGGAATAAGATGGCCTGTTAAATTTGAAAATCCCAAGTCCCTGTAAAAAGCACTACGTGAATAACCAAAAATATGAATCCAAATAAGAAATATGAGAAACAACATGCAGCAAACAGACCAAATCAGTATATTACAGTCTGATTAGAAATGTTAGATATGATACCGATGAATTGAAATTACTGCTCAAAACTTGCAATTTTTGCACCTACTACTTTGTGATTTGGATTAGGGAGACACGCCATCTAAAACCCAATGTTGCATTTTTTTTAGGAGGTTGTAGTCATACAAAGAGTAAGACACACAAAACATATACTTTCAACAAATTCAGAAAAAGAAAATTGTGGTCTTTTTCCGTTCTACATTTCCATTATTCAAAACTACACGAGTTAAAGAGGATTTTTACACCTTTGCAAATTTCACATGGATAAAACATACGACTACCATTGAACTTCAGCAATATTTTAATTGTACCAGTGAGAAACTCAATAATCAACTGAGAGATGGCACTCATGCAAACTCTCAAGATTGTCAGAGATTATGGAATTTCAATATTATGATAGTTCTCTTATGTGTTTATTTGTACATGCTGCAGAATGCTTAGCTACAACAAGCAAATAGGACAAACTCTTCCAGCATATATATGTACACCATGCATGTGCGCATCTTATCAAAATAGGATTCTGAAAACTCATAAGTCCAGAGATAAATTCCAGGTCGCACAAGCAGTCTACAAAATCTAATTTTAAGTATCTCAGTGAAGGACTGGATGGATGAAAGAAATTTAAAAAAGAAATATCCAAAAGGGGAAAAAACACTCCTCTCTCAACCAATTATATTCATAAGTTTATAATTAGGAACTAGAATAGCAAAGATGATGTCTGAAATGAAAAAGATCGACGGTATTGACAAAAGATTAACTTGAAACGTGCAACTCAACCATACAAAGGCTGCCACTTCAAACTTATATTTGATATTCTTTAATGCCTCTCCTATGAAGATAGCCAAGATGAGTTACTAAATTTGGAAAAATCGTTTAACAAATAGGAACTAGAATAGAAAAGCTGTATGTATGAAAAGAAAAGAACAAACGCATTAACAAAATATCTACATGAAAAGTGCAACACAAAACCATATAAACGCTGCCACTTCAAATTTATGCCTGGTTTTTCTAAATGTCCCAATCAAGATAGCCAAGATAAATTACAAAATTTAGTAAAAAAAAAAAAGAATCAAACAGATCAACATTTATTAAAAATCTATACTCTTTCCTAAACTATTCAGATATACTGGTTGATTATCAACTCAATGAATCCACCGATATGCCATCAAATGCAGCTAGCGATATTTACGCCATCCCATCGTGAGAACGTTCCAAACTTGAGAGAAATCAAAAGATAACTTTAAAAGCCAGCAGGGAAAAAAATGAAGAAAAAAAAAACGCATACACTCGCGTGACGCGATTGTCTTGGTTGCAAGTGACGTGGAACCAAGTGCACGGATTAACAAGCGTCGTGTCCCAGCTCTCGAGCATCCTGTCAGGATCCGAGACACTCTGTCGAAACGCGTTCAGAGCGTCCCCATCGGAGTTTGACGATACCAACGGCGGCATCAGCAAAGCAGCCGCCAAGGCAACTGCCACGATTCCTGTTGCTACATCCCCAGCGTTGGCCATGGCGCCTCCCTCAGGAAAAATACTCACACTGACAAGGATCTAAAGTTGGGCAGCTTTGCGGTGGATTTTTGTAAGAATTCGAAGGTGCTGGGGGAAGGAAAAGCAGCGAAGTTATAAAGAGAAGGTTACAGGAGGTTCTGAGTATTTCCAAAGCCGGCATGGGAATTCACAAAGACGTAAGAATTTCCAAAGGAGCACTTTTTTAAAAATAAAATATTTTTAAAATAGTGAGTTTCAATTGGCAGGTTACAAAGGGTGGGTTTTATGATTTTCCAAAGGCGACGTAAGCGTTGATAATTTCCAACAATACTCTTTTCTAAACTATTTTAGGCAAAAAAAAAAAAAAAAATCCTATTTCAATCTATTTTTTTTCAAAAATATTTTTATTTTTGATAATATTGTAACGACCATAAGATTATAACTTCTGATCTCATAGTTACTATATAGTTATTATGTAATTGTAATAGTTATAATCTCATAGTTATTATGTAATTGTAGCAGTTACAATTTTATAATTAATGTATAGTTGTAGTAGACTGTGTAATTATAACAGTTATGATTATGTAGCTGCTATAACATAATACTGATTAGTATTGATCATGAATAAATTATCTCTATTATAACAACTATGATTCATAACTGATATAATATAAGAGTAACCCATGTTGATCAGAGATTAAGTGTTCGAATTATAATCATGGGCGGAGCTTACATTGGTAAATTGCCTACACTGCGATTTTAATTCTAACTATTTAATATCCTTTGAGTAATTTTATATCCTTTCTCTCCCTCTATTGAGCAAAGGAAATGAAACCAGTTACACGACAATAAAGACACATTGTCCAAAACTAGCATACAGGAACACTATTTAACTTGATGTTTTCATTAATTTCATTAGCTATTTCATTGACATTGCAAGTGTAGATGCACCAATATGCCATGATTTGTTATAAATTATAGCAAGGCCATTTGTACTTCCTTTCAAACAAAACATCTTCTTTTTTTTCTGAAAATAGAGTTAATTTTTTATCAAGGTAGTTCCCTTTTTTTATTTTTTTTCTTTAAGGAAGTTTTAAGGAAACAATGAAAAATATTGTTTTACTGATTTTTCTCTCTTTTTTTTATAAGGAAATATAGATTTAAGATTAATTTACTGAAGTAAAAAAAAGTTAATATCTTGATAGGTTAGATAGGGAAGGTGAAAAGAGAAGGGATCGACGAACATTCTTTATTAGGCAGAATATTGAATTCAACCGAGTTTGGAATAAAAAAAAATGAATTGATATTGGGTTGTCATGTCAGGCATATAAAAAACGAGCAACAAATAACGCTCATCCTATGTTTGACTTTGACTTTGTTGGTGCAATTAAATGGATAATGATTCAATGAATGATAATTTTATATAAAGAGAAATAAAGATTTAAAATGAACAACGATGAGATAATTATTTTACAGAGCTTTATGATTATAAAATTTTATATTTTTATTTTATTAATTATATTATAATATTGTCTACACTGAATTGAGATTCTAGCTTCGCCCTTAATTATAACACAATTATTCATTATAGATGCTGCAACATAGTTTTATTAGTGTTTATTAAAGTTGAAATGTGGTTATAATATAACATGGATTGGTATTGACCAAAGATAAAATGTCATATTGTAGTAAATATGAATTATATCTACTCTAACACAACATTATTAGTGTTAAGCAAATTTGAAATGTTTATATTTTAGCAACTATGATTTAGTACGAGATCAGTGGATGAATTAAACTTTCTAAAGTTTTAAATGAGTTTTTAAGCGGGCTTCAATAGGTGGGCTTTTGGATGGCCTTTCTGCTTCAGCAAGCCTATCGAAATCATTTTCACTAGTAGCTTGTAGAGTTGATCCATATTATTTTAAGATTCTAGACGAAATCCTAATAGATGACCCTGGTCCAAAGTCAATTTTAACACAGAAATTTTTAGGTCTTATATAAAAGTTCTAATAATTAAAAAAAAAAAATAGACTCCGGAAAGGGAAAGGGGCCTGTAGCTCTAGCCTAGAGGCGACTCTGCTAGTAGGTTGGTGTTGTCGCATCGTGCATACGTTGCGGTGCAACATGTGCACGGCGCTGCACGAAGTGCGCAGTTAGCGCACTTTGTGTAGCGCAGGTAACACCCCCTTTATAAGGGGGTGTGCTGCGTCCAAAGAAGAGATAGAGAAATCAGAGTGTGATGCCGAGAGGCTGTTCGAGCGGAGTGTTGTCGGTGTGTGAAAGGAGAGATACGAACACCAAGGCTGTTTGGATCTTATCTCGTGGAATAGTAGGAGCTTTCCACTGTGATTGTTCCTCGCATGCAGAGCTCTTCTTCCTTGGTCGCGAAGTTACGATTTTAATCACTGTAAGTTTTTCCAGTTTTTGTATTTCGTTCATTCTTTTATATTTACTTAGATAATCTCAATTAGATGCTAAAACTACCAACATTGGTATCAGAGCCCTTGTTGGAAAGCATCTAATAGAGTTTAGAATTTTTTCTATAAAAAAAAAATCACTCTGTTCATCGCGAAAATCGCGAGGAAGAAGATTAACAAAGAAGGCGTAAATCATCGCTTCGTGGGCGAAGTGGAAAACCACCGACAAACCACTCCGCCATTCCGCAGTCGCTTGTCGAGTGGAAAACACTTCGACAAACCACTCGCCATTCCAGAGTGGTTCATCGAGCGGAGAACCACTCGGGCTAATCGCCTGTAGAAACCACTCGAAGGGTGGTTTTTACGACATAGCAGGTGGTTTTCAATCTTGCCAGGTAGTTTCACCAGGCAGAGTGGTTTTAAGCCTCTACAAAAAGGGCTGAGCCTTGGCAGAGTGGTTTCAACCTTGCAGTAGTTTCACCTTTCGCAGAGTGATTTAAGCCTCGCAGTAGTTTCAAATGCCTTGCAGAGTGGGTTTCAAGCCTCATTGTAGTTCGAGCCTCGACAGAGTGGTTTTCACCACTGTCAGTGATAACCCGCGAGTGGTTTCCACCACTGGTAGTTTCAACCCAGGCAGAGTGGTTTTAAAGTCTTGTCGGTAGTTTGAGCCTTGGCAGTGGTTTTGAACCTTGCGAGTAGTTTGAGCCTTAGCAGTGGTTTTAAGCTTTGCTAGGGCGGTTCATTGGCAAAGTGGTTTCGATCTTGCGGGGTAGTTTGACCTTGCAGTGGTTTCATCTTGCAGTAGTTTCGACTTTTGGCAGTGGTTTTGAGCCTTACGGGGTAGTTTCGGCTTTGGCAGTGGTTTTGAGCCTTGCAGGCGGTTTGAGCCTTGGCATGGTGGTTGGAACCTTGCGAGGTGGTTTTGAACCTTGCGGTGGTTTCACCAGGCGAGTGGTTTTGCCTTATCGAGGCGGTTTGAGCCTTGGCAGGTGGTTTTGAGCCTTGCGAGGGCAATTTAAGTCTTAGCGGGGTGGTTTGAACCTTGCAAGGTGGTTTGAGCCTGGCAGTGGTTTTGACCTTGCGAGGCGGTTTGAGTCTTGGCGAGGTGGTTTTAAGCCTTGCCATGGCGCGTTTAAGCCTTGGCGGGGTGATTTTTTGAACCTTGCGAGGTAGTTTGAGCCTTGGCGGGGTGGTTTACCGTCGGCGGGCGGTTTCTTGCTGGCGAGGCGGTTCGCTGCCGAGCGGTTTTACGCTGCAGGCGATTTACACTGGGCGAGGCGGTTTACCATCCTGCAAGAGCAGTTTTTTTTTAAATTGGACCGAATTAAATGGGCTCAGAATCAATTTTTTTTAATTAGGCTGGATTTCTAATTGGGCTGTCAATTAGAGAGGCCTGATTGAATAAATTGAACTTAGGCTTTAATTTTGATATCCAAATTAATTTGGACATAGGTTCAATTAATTGGATTTCAACAAAACCTAGGTGCCCAATTAGCTCACACAAGTGTTGTGCTAAGTTGACTGTGGTCAACTCAACTCATGACTAAATAATCAAGTAATTGTTTGGAACAATTGGGACTTGATATAAATAACTTAGAGATAAACCAAATGAACTAGAGTTGATGTCTAAGAACAATGAGAAAGAATACTATGCAAATTGCTTGAGTGTCTGGGGTACTTGGAGCAAATTGCGTGGTGTTTGGATTCTCACGGTCAAAGTTGAGTCTTCATGGTACTAGTTGACTAAGCTTAGATGATAATCAATTAGTAAAGGTACCAATTGACTGGTCTAAGTAAGTCTGTCGACGGTCCTCTATAAAATCAAGAAAATTTATTCTTGATTTATTTTGATGGATCCATGCTTATATATAAATTGAATTAAGCTGGTAAGTGTACTGATTTGTCAGTTTTGAGCTGACTTAATTAATTTCAATTTTTTCAGATGGCACGAATAATTACCACTATGACTAGACGTGATGTGTTGCGTAATCGGCTGAGAGAGGTTATCCAGGGGATAGAGTATGACTCAGCTCATGGAGTCAGGTGGCACATTGGGAGGCTTGATAGATTGTTCTGGAGACTCGAGATGCAGGAGTTTTCGATTTTGGAGAATTACAGAATTTGGGCTCTGGTCCGCTCACTGCCACAACACCTGAGTGAGATTGCGCATGAGATCTAGGGGCGCTATGAGGGACGTGTCTCTTATACCCAGTTATGCGCTGAGCTGCTTCATTACGAGGCCTGTGAGGTGCATAGTGATGATCCAGAGGATGATTCGAAAGAGGACCCTGATGGAATCTTTCCTTTTGGATCGCTTCAAAGGTCTCCTACAGAAGATTCTGCATCCTGACATCATCTTGAGAGCATCTCGGCAGGGGATGTCCTAGTTCAGCCTAAGAAGATTGGGCATGTTTAGATCATTACTGCACTAATGTTTGTCCTAGTGGGAGTAATGATTATCTTTCTAGTTGTTTAGTTTTTATTTTTCAGTTATAAATAGGAACAATGTTATATGTAACATTCTTAGTAGAGTTATCTTTGTTATATGTTGACAATATACAACAAGTTTAATTTAATGATATGTTCATTTGATGCTGTTAACTCTAGATGATGCATGATTTTTTTGCTCTTTAATTTGTTCATATTGAGTACAATTTAAATGAAATGTTCATTTAATGATATCATGCTACAAATGTATGTAATGTAATTGATCAAAGTCGATTCGATTGGAACATACAAATGATGAGTGGGAATTGAATTGTCACTTGATTTTGTAAACCAAATCGAATTCACGTTGAGTCAATTTGTAGATTACATACATAAAATCATACACTGAATAACTAAATAATGTGTTTATTTATGTTAGGTTATGACAACTAAAAATATCATAGCTGAACTCAATAAGGGTGAGAAACTCAATGGGGATAACTACAAGATCTGGCACCTCAAGATACAGTATGTACTTGAGGAACAAGAAGTTCTAGAGGCTGTAAATCAGATCATGGTAGAACCTGTAGATGGTCCCACTGCACAAAACAGACGAGATATTAATGCCTACAAGGCATGGAAGAAGAAAGACTCCACTGCTAAGGGCATCTTGATTAGTTCAATGATAGATGACCTAGTTTTTGAGTATGAGCCGTATCCTTCAGCTCATGCTGTCTGGGTTGCCCTTAAGGACAAGTACAGCGGAGTCAGTCTGAGCAAGCTTCGACAGTTAACGATCAAGTTCGATAGCTACAAGAAGCGCCCGAATGTCACAATGGTTCAACATCTCAGGGAGATGTCGAATATGATTCGAGAGCTTAGAGCTGCGATCCGCGGCCACGGCGGATGAACAACGAGTTGACGGTCATTCGATCCCTTCCAGATTCTTGGGAGACCATGAAGCAGACCCTTACTCACAGCGAGAGTATTAAGACTTTCGCTGATGTCTCGCGTCATGTAGAACTTGAGGCGGAGAGAGTAGAATCCGCGAGGATTTCTGGCCAAGCCTATTTGGCTGCCGGTTCTGCTGGATCATCTGGATCCAAGAAAAAGAGATGGTTCAAGAAGGGGAAGGGAAAGAAGAAGGAAGCTACTGCTGCAGGTGGGACAGACCCAATCAAGAAGAAGAAGAACAAGAAGACAGGGAAGAAACCTAAAAGCAAGGTAACTTGCTTTAATTGTGACAAGAAGGGTCACTATGCTCGGGAGTGTACCGAGCCAAGAAAGGTAACTTCTAGTCTGTCTTCTGAGCATTTTGTTGCTAGTTCTGTGTTGTTGGCTGATTCTTATCCTTTGTGGATTATAGATTCGGGAGCAACCAACCATGTAGCTCGGGAGCGAGTTACATATGTGGAGTACCGTCGGGTACCAGCTGGCAACAAATGGATATATGTAGGAAACAATGCAAGAGTCGAAGTCAAAGGAGTCGACACTTGCAGACTTAATCAACTCAAGATTGACTCAGTGTCAATCGGTTATGGTTTTTTAACAAATGATTTTATGGTTCTTGATGTGGAACCAAATGACAATTGTGCGATTGATAATTGCTTTTCAAATATTGCTCTTACTAGTGATGCAGAAATAACTGATGATATTTGGCATGCTAGATTAGGACATATAGGATAAGATCGCATGAATCGATTAGCTAAAGAGGGCTTATTGGGCTCTCGAGCTAAGGTTAGCTTGTCTATATGTGAGCATTGTCTTGCTGGAAAAGCAATTAGGAAACCATTCGGTAAGGCTATTAGGGCAGAGTCGCCATTGCAATTGATTCATTCGGATATTTGTGGTCCAATGAATGTGAGGGCTAGACATGGAGCTTCCTATTTCATTACATTTATTGATGATTTCTCTCGTTTTGGTCATGTGTATTTGATTTCTCACAAATCTGAAGCATTGGATTGCTTCATTCGTTATATGAACGAAGTTGAGAATCAAACGGAACGTAAGGTTAAGACTTTACGCACTGACCGTGGTAGAGAGTATTTGTCTGACATGTTCAAGACAATATGTAATGATAAAGGGATTATTAGACAGCTAACGATCCCTGGAACTCCACAGCAAAATGGGGTTGCTGAGAGAAGAAATAAGACTCTTCTCGAAATGGTTAGGTCTATGATGGCGCAGGCTAATTTGCCGATCTCCTTTTGGGGAGATGCATTATTAGCTGCAACCTATATACTTAACAAAGTGCCTTCAAAGTCAGTTCCAACTATCCCATATGAACATTGGACAGGCAGAAAACCAGATTTGGGAAATCTAAGACCCTGGTGTCGGCTGCCTACGTTCATGACAGTTCTCACAAGTATGAAAAACTAGGACCTCGAGGTAAGAAGTGTATCTTTATAAGATATTCTGATACTTCAAAAGGTTATGTTTTCATAGGTGAGCAATCAGATGGAACGATCTCTGAATTGGATTCAAGAGATGCTACTTTTCTCGAAACTGAGTTCCCAACTAGAGGTGAAGTTGATAAGACAGTTCCTCTATTTGAGGAGGAAGAGTCGTTATCAACTGGACAGGTGTCTAGTGGGATACCTGGAACTAGTCAACCCAGTGGGAGTACTTTGCCTAGTCACGGGGTGACTTCTCATCAGCCCAACTTACGGAAAAGTGTTCGTAAGATCAAACCTAAGAAGAGGTTTGATATTGAGAATGAGGCAATGATGACACTCCCTGTTGACGATGAGGAACCTCAGTCAGTAAAGGAAGCTCTGGGCTCTAGAGCTGGAGAAAAGTGAAAAGTTGCAATGGTTGAAGAAATGGAGTCAATGATTAAGAATCATGTTTGGGAGTTAGTCGATCTTCCTCCTGGCCGAAGGGCTATTGGGAATAAATGGATTCTCAAAATAAAGAGGAAAGCTGATGGATCGATTAACCGATACAAAGCTCGTCTAGTTGCAAAAGGATTTACCCAATTGGAGGGTATTGACTTTGAGGAGACATTTTCTCCCGTAGTAAAGTTTGTGTCAATCCGAGTCATTTTGGCTTTAGTGGCTCACTATGACTTGGAGTTACATCAAATGGATGTAAAAACCGCTTTCCTTAACGGTGAGCTTGATGAAGAAATATATATGGTTCAACCAGAAGTTTTTGTTGCTGAAGGCTAAGAAGATAAAGTATGTAGATTGAAGAAATCTATATATGGGCTAAAGCAAGCATCAAGACAGTGGAACATAAGATTTAACAAAGTGGTTTTATCTTATGGTTTCGAAATGATCAATGAGGATCATTGCGTTTTCCTGAAGATGGATAAAGGAAAGTATGTCATTTTATAATTATATGTTGATGATATGCTGATTGCAGGAAATGACATAGGTTTTGTGATAGAAGTCAAAAAGTGACTTTCATCACAGTTTGACACAATAGATATGGGAGAAGCTGAATACATCTTAGGAGTAAAGATTATCAAGGATAGATCTAAGAGACTTTTGAGTTTGTCTTAAGAGTCTTATATAAATAAGATGTTACAACATTTCAGCATGTCTAATTGCAATAGTGAACAGACACCTATTGTGAAAGGTACTGTTCTGAGCAAGAGTATGAGTCCCAAAACTCCAAATAAAATAGCCGAGATGAATAAAAAACCATATGCCAGTGTTGTTGGTAGTTTAATGTACACTATATTGTGTACTCGTCCCGATATCAGCTATCTTTGTTGGCTTAATCGGCTTCAGTCAAACCTGTGACCCAGACAACTGGAAAGGCGATAAAAGGATATTCAGATATTTGAAAGCGACGACAAATTATAGTCTCTGTTATCAAGGATCAGATATGAGTTTGAAGGGATATTTAGATGCAGATTGGGCTGGGGACCTGGATGATAGAAAATCTACATCAGGCTATGCGTTCTTGTTGAATGGTGGCTCCATCTCTTGGAACAGCAAGAAACAGACCTGTGTGACCTTATCAACCATAAAAGCTGAATATGTGGCATGTTCGGCGGCTGTACAAGAAGCGATCTGGTTAAGAAGGTTCCTAAAGCATCTGAAGATTGCTGAGGGCAGTCACAGTCCGATCATTTGATCGCTCATCGCGATACTTTCCAAGGATCCCAAATATCACAGTAAGGGCAAGCATATTGCTATAAAATACAACTTTATCAGGGATATTGTTGCTAAGAAGAAGGTTATTCTTGAGTATATCCCTACTCGAGCTATGCTTGCAGATCCTTTTACTAAGCCAATGACTAGAGAGTCATTTACTGAGCATGTAAAGTCTATGGAACTTCGTAGAATGTAACAATTTTGTAATGACAATCGGATATTGTAATTTGATTGTTCTTTAATGTCAGCCATAATTTTTTTTTAGTGTATGTGATGTTACATTCTGATAAGATCTCGGTGAGTATGTTGACAGGTAGTGATTGGTCCTCTCACATGGACAATCATCTCTGTTTGTTATGTACGAATAGGGGTAAGACTATTGCTTATAAGATAGCTTTGGAAGCTATATGTATGGGATACATACCTATAAGTTGGGGTCATCTTGATATGTGTATCAAGATAAGATCATTTAAGAAAAGTGATCGAAGTAAATGTTCCCAACATTTACTATACCTGTTTATGAGCCAGATTAGAATTCATGTGTTGAATTCAGGATTAGACATTTGGAATGTCTGGATCAAAATCTGTACGATGTTGAGGTAAACATGCGCCCTTTATTGATAAAGAGAATAACATCGTAGCATGTGATTCATACCATGTGTGTTAAGGCGACAATAAAGGTAGTAGGAGAATGGATCCCTGCTTCTCTACTATGTGAGCCCTTTGAGATTATATGTTAATCTCTGCATTTGCCCTTTATGACTATTTAGGTGTCTGCTTGAAGTTTTAATCAAGGTCTGCTACTTTAGCATGTAAACCTATTGACTATGGATGATTCGGTCTATGGAATATGACTAGGAAAGCGACTGATTAAAATGAATGGATTCACAGTAAAAAGGAAGATTAAATATGTTTACATCCTTTGATAATTATTCACTGGTCGACCCATTTCTGTTATGTATGGAAATGTTTGTGAATATTTAAGGATATAGAACATGCTCTTGACTTGATGGTCATTATGAGGGATTAGAGATGTTCATATTGATGTAAGTGGAGATTATTTAATCTGGGCAAATAGCAAGACATTATATCCAGAAAAACGGTTAAGTACCACCAGGAGAAAGGTTCAGTACCACCTGGTAAATGGTTGGGAGCCACCTGGAGGATGACAATGGGTCATCAGGTGAGTGACTGTGTCATTCAGAGAATGATTATACACCATTTGTGGAGCGGCTAAGTTAGGCGTAACAACTTTTCTTAGCATTGATCGCTCTTTGAGCAGCTATGTAAGGTGTAACAACTTTCATAGCATTGGATTGCTCAGTGTGCTTACTGTCACATGAGCCATTTTCCTAAGTATGAATTGGTTGTTCTAATGGTTTTTGTGACTCTTGATCTCTATTCTATTAGTCTTTTGGGACTATGATCTCCGATATTATTCTGGTCTATGTGACTGGATATTTCTATTAGTCATTTGGGACTAATGACTCCGGCTCTATTTGGTCTATATGACTAAATATCTCTTATTGGTCTATGTGACCATTTTGTCTATGTGATATACTTTGGACGAGTGGGAGATGTTGCCGCGTCGTGCACACGTTGCGATACAATGTGTGCACGGCGCTGCACGAAGTGCACAGTTAGCGCACTTTGTGTAGCGCAGGTAACACCCCCTTTATAAGGGGGTGTGCTGCATCCAAAGAAGAGATAGAGAAATCAGAGTGTGATGCCGAGAGGCTGTTCGAGCGGAGTGTTGTCGGTGTGTGAAAGGAGAGATACGAACACCAAGGCTGTTTGGATCTTGTCTCGTGGAATAGTAGGATCTTTCCACTGTGATTGTTCCTCAGACAGAGAGCTCTTCTTCCTTGGCTGCGAGAAGTTATAGGCAGAATCACTGTAAGTTTTTCCAGTTTTTGTATTTCGTTCATTCTTTTATATTTACTTAGATAATCTCAATTAGATACTAAAACTACCAACAGTTGGCTTAATGTGTGGCCTTCTTTGATTGGTTGACTACAAGTGATCAGGTGTCCTCGTTTTGAGTTGGCTACTAGGCAAGTCAATGAGTACTTGAATTTGCATGGCGGGTTGGTTAAGGCAGAGGTGCTTGCAGATGAAGGTCGGGGGATCGATTCCAGGGAAAGGCAGGATTTATCCTGCCGCCCTGGCAAAAACCCCCCCTCTGCTGGTACCAGCCCGTCAAAGGCCAAAGGCTCAGCCCAAGAAGGGTAACGTCCCCGATTGGGCCGCCCCGTGATTAACCCCTTCGTGCATCCTCCTTGGGACGGGAGGCCGGAGGCTCCTAGGTTGGGAGTTCCAACCTTTTGCAGACAAAGAAGATAACTCCCACTAGACCGTAATGAATACTTTCTTCTTCCGTGAACAATGAAGAGTTGAAAAAGAATCAAGGGGTGACTCTTGGTAAAACTCCTACATTCAACTCAGATTTCAATGATAGAAAATGAAAAATTTAGAAACAAAAGCAAAATAGCAAGGTGAGGTACTAGAGTCGGAACTTATCCCTATGTATATCCATCAATCGCTCTTTTTAAATAGCTAAGACATACTAGCTATGTAAAAATTAAACAAGTTTAGTACCATCACACCAACTAACAGAAAGCTAAAGTTTTTTTTTTAATACTACCACCTAGTCATTGTGCATAAGATTGAAACTGTCAATCTAATGGCCTCTTCGTCTCGACTCTTCAATATTCGAGAAAGAATAAATTACGGAAGGATTATATCTTAAATGTAATTAATAAGATATCCATCAATTGCTCTTTTTAAATAGCTAAGACATATTAGCTATGTGAAAATTAAACAAGTTTAGTACCATCACACCAACTAACAGTAAACTAAAGTTTTTTTTTTTAATACTACAATCTAATAATTGTGCATAAGATTGAAATCGTCAACTTAACAGCTCCTTCGTCTCGACTCTCTAGTATTCGAGAGGGAATAAATTATGAAATGATTATATCTTAAATATAATTAATAAGATAGTGGATGATCATCTAAGTTTAGAACAGAATTTTAAATCGTTTTTAAAATCGATTCTTTTCAATTGTATAAATATTCTCACTGACTTATTAACGTACCACATCCACGGAGACACTCTCACCTAGTCGTACTTTAACCTGAGGCAAGCTCACGTTCTCAATTTAAGAAGGCTCACATACCTTCTGTTGCCATGCCCATGAGTGCTGTCATTTTTCTTCCTTCTTTAATTTGTTTTCTACTTCATTCTCTCATCGGATTGCTTCATGGCTAATCCATGCTCCTTCAACCTTACATCTCAGACCAAGCTGAATATTTCAGTTCTTTCTGCTTGGCTAAATCTCTCTTTATCTACAATTTCATCAATTACATGCCGATATTTTGTCGAAAACAATGAATATGGATTCTGAAGCATCACCGATGGAGGATCTTTTTGAATGACAGAGATTTGTTTGAGATCAGTCTGGAGACTTCCAATAATAAGTTCTTGTTCCAAGGAACTCTTAAATTTTGCCTCACAAATATCAAAGATCTCACCTTTATTGCATAAATATGATACAATCTTTTTATTCATTTATTGAAAGCAGGTGATAAAGAAAGTTCGTGGATTGGGATCAATAATATATATTTGCCTATATTGGAGAAAAATCATTTGTCAAATAATATACAGAGTATACAAATCGTTATCTTTTAGCTTCAAGATTTATGTGGACGCCCTTGATTCAAGTGTGATTAAGGAATGGAACAGTCCACTAAATCTTTTTTAACTCCCAAGAGGCTGGTTCTTTATTAAAAGTGTCTAGTAGATTTTAAGGATGTCAACTTGGCTTTGAAATAATTGAGATCGTTGAAAGTCTGTTTGTAAGTTCGACTCTAGAAGGATTGAACTCGTTGCTAGTAGTAGTCTGAGGTCTCCTCCGAAATGATCACTTGAGATTGGCTAATCTACGAGAATTCAAAATGAATTAGAGGAGGGCTGAGAGTTTCCTCAATAAAACTCTTCCAACGTTCAAGTCAAAAAGTAAAGAAAGAGAGGGAGGATAAGAGAAAATAGTCTTAGAGAGCTAACCTCTTTTCGTTCCTACCATCTGACTATTATATTTGGAGAGAGATCATGTGGATACAAAGATGTAGAATCGTGTTCTTATGGAGGGATCACGGAGATCTCGAAGATCACAGAGATGTGGAGACATGCAGTGTAAAATATGAAAAAAAAAAAATTAATTAATATGGATTAACCCTTTAATTAATTGGGTTTAATTAGTGGGTTAATTGGTATTAATTAGTGGTTAGGTTGATTAACTAATTGGGTTGAATCAAGGTATGGGTTAAGAAGTGGGCTTGGGATAAAACTATTGGGTTGAGTCCATTGGGCCAAATTACTGGGCTTGAAATTGGGGGAGTCGGTTGGGCTGAACCAAATTTGATTGGATTGGAGTTAACTAGGTTAGCTTGAGTCAAATCGAAGCTAGCCCAACCAAGTCGATCGGCCCTTAAAATCGATTTCTTCTGCGTTTTCCCCCGATTTCCTCTCGCGACTTCTATAGCCGATCGCCGCCGATTTTCTTCCATACCTTCCCGATCTGAGCTGCGGCTTCTCGTCGAGAGCTCTCCGTCACTCCCTCGCCTTCCTTCAAGCATCGCCGGAGCGATCGCCAGCCCCGTAGAACGCCTGCGGCAGCCACGATTGATTCCTTCATCCCTCTGCTTCGTCGCCGTGACCGATCTCCTCCGACGCCGACTCGATCGGCAGTCGCCTTGGATCTCGAAGCTAGGTTTGTCGGCGACTCTTCTTCCTTGTCCTTTCGTTGCCATCTTATATCGTGTCGAGCTGAGCTCCGGTCGACCTTTGCTGTCTCTCGTCGGCCGACGCTGCAGCTGCTCGAGTTGGCGTTTGCAAGAGGAGAGGCTGGTGGCTTAGGGTTCTCGATGTTCTCCGCGGATGAGCTAGAGTATAAGCAGCTGGGAGTTTGGATCGACAGCGGCTTCAATCTGCCGGATTGGGGAGCTGCCATTCCAATCACTGCCGGAGTTAGCAAGTGAACAGGGCAGCTGGGAAAACTATTGCCGGTGAAGAGTTAGCCGGTAAGTTTCGGTTCCTTTGTTGTCTCAATGGAAATGTGTTGTTCTGTGGAGCTGTAAAGGAAGTAATTTAGCAAGCTATTGAAGTGTGTTTTGGATTTCTATTGTAGATAGTGAAATTGGGCTGTGAATTGGCTATTGAGATGATTCTGTTCCCTGTTTTTGTAGGGTGAACATTGATCTTTGGATTGCGATTGGGGTGGATGTTGATCGAGGTTTCTGAGGTGTGGTGAGCTGAATTGCAACTCTAATTTAGTTGTTGTTTAGATTTTGTGTATTATTGCTGTTGATTTTAGAGTGTCAATTATGGTTGCTGTGCTGTTGTGGCTATATTGATCTGGGTGATGGTTAGGGCAGAATTTGGACCCGAGTTGGAATTGGGAGGTAGGTGATTTTGGGATGTGGTGTGGGGATGCTTTACGTTTTGTGTCGGCTGTGTGTGGAGGAAGTTGTAGCCGGGTTTGATTGATCCGATAGGGGAGTGACCAAGTGGCCTAGAGGATTGATTTTGGTAGACGAGGAGATTAAATCTAGACTGGCAGTAACTGTGTGGATTTATATGGTAAGTGTATAGTCCGATTGTTGCATCTTTTGCTATCTGCTGTGGTGTGGAAGCTGCGATTGAGGTGGTGGTTTGATCTTGTGGTAGTAAGCTGCCATTACAGCTCAGATTTGTGTGTTGATTCATTGGTTGGTTTTATAGCGATTTTCGTATTGGGTTGGATTATGTTTGCTTTTGGTGTATCAGATTGGGATAATCGGGGTTTCTATCTCATAGGCGAGGAAAGGATGCGAATATAGAAACGATGTAGTCTTTAGTTCGTATATTGGTCGGACACTTGTACTTAATCATTGTTGCAATTATGTGCAGGTTTGGGATACGAAGCAGATCCACGGCCATAGGGATTATTTCGAGCTTCGTATCAGGTGGGTAATATCTACCTGGTCCAGTAGTTTTGATCAAATTCCTGTGCATGATCTTGGATATGTATGTTTATACCTGTTTACCTTAAATCCACTCTTATTTAATCATATGCTTGTACTGCCTTGACCTTTGAGATATATACTCTGGTACTTCATTGATTATCTAGCTCGGATAGGAACTATAAACCCTATTATGTATTAGCTGATATATGTTCAGTAAGTACATGTGGTTAGGGTTATTTTTGTGACTTCAGATTGGGTTACTGTGTTACATCACTAGGGTTAGGTGATGGTTTGGATTATGGAGTCGATTGTTATATCATATCCGTATTAGTGGTGCATTTATGATAGATCTAGTTGTCTGTGTATAGATAAGTGTATGGTTGTCAGTATGTGACCATGGACTAGAGGTCCTAGTGTGATGGTATATCCATTATGGATTGTGTGCCTGAGTATGGTTATATGGACGGTTGATGGTATCTCGCTACTGACTAGAGGTCTTAGCATGGTTGGTATCGGTGTGTATGACTCTGTGTGATAGAGAGAGTCTTATGGATTAAAGTCCTTGC
The DNA here is from genome assembly GCA_025175895.1 of Wurfbainia villosa. Classification (NCBI taxonomy): domain Eukaryota; kingdom Viridiplantae; phylum Streptophyta; class Magnoliopsida; order Zingiberales; family Zingiberaceae; genus Wurfbainia; species Wurfbainia villosa. The sequence continues at coordinate 12,242,173 of CM045998.1, read as the reverse complement.
ATGGTTGACTTTTGGTTGACTAGGTCTCCCCGTGAGTTAGGGAGTGTTGCGAGGATTTGTGTGTGAGCTATGCATCATTACATTTCATGCATGCTGACGACTAGGTCTGCCTTGTGGTTGAGACGAGTCGTCAGTCATCCTGCCTCCCTGGCCACTCGGGGTAGTGGTTGGAGGGTTGAGGGCAGAGCATTGTTGTGCGTGCCGTTCTCGGCCACTATGGATGGTGGTATCTGGAGATGCGCACTTGGACACTGTGCGGAGTGGTAGTTAGCGCACTCACCAACTATAGACAGAGGTCGGGTGAAGTGCAGTTGTCCTGAGTGCGGTGCTCGTCTACTCATGGGTAGGGGAGCGGCTAGCGTGAGGACCCGTGTGGGTAGCATATATCTCTATGGCGTGCTAGCTACTATTTCATACTTACCAACTCGGTCACTCGTGATTGGTGGCGGCTGGAGTCGGGATAGTTGTCATGTCGTGCCACCTAGGCCACCGGGTCGTAGTAGCGAGTGGGGTCTTGTGAGCATGACCATGCATATGCATTGCAGATATATATATATATATATATATATATATATATATGTATGCATGTATTTGATATATGTTTTACATATTTCTGTGAGATGCTGCATTTGATTGAGCTATGATTGTTGCACATGCTTGTACATCATGATACATGTCATTTGCATTTTTATTTACTGCTATGTGTTGAGCATGATTCATGCGTTGATTTAGACTGTTATATGCATCTGATTAGCATCATGTCATTGTGTAGATGCAGATAGGGTTGTTATTACAATTGATCATATATTGTTCGTATGTTGGAGTATTGGTCGGTATGGGATTGACTTGATACATTATATAGGTTATGTTATTGTATATACATCGAGGATGATATAGCTTATGGTGTTGCAGACCGTCGGGTACGTTGGTACATTACTTTATGTTCAGTTGATTAGTTTAGTATATACACTGAGTATGACTTTACTATAGTTACTTGTTATTAGATTTGGATATGACTGTATGTCTATTGGACTCATGTTGTATACCTGTAGATCTTCACATGTATACTTGTAGATCTATCCTTATATGTTGTTCATGCACTTTCTATATATTACCCCTGAGTTTATACTCACCACCCCTGGACCCTGGGTTTTCTGTCGCCCAGATAACAGGTGGAAGATTCCTTGGACGTTTGGAGCTCCGCCAGCTGATCCCATCTCACACCGAACATTTGGGGTTTTCCACGTATTTGCTTCCGCTGTTATTTTGTATTATGGCCATGTATAATCAGTGTTGTATCTGGCTGTGGATTTGTACGTTGTTGTGTGTAGTATGTTAGAGTCGCACTGGTGCGCACCTCTTGTGTTGTTGTGGATATATTGTTTGGTATTGTCCATTTATATATTGTTGTTGTGGGCCTACGGGCCTTGTATTAACCCGATATGTTGCCACGTACAGGGGAGATGCCGTCCGTTTGCTTTTCGGCACGACATACTCCCGGGGCGTGACAATTTTATTGGTATCAGAGCCCTAGGTTGCGAAGTCCATTTTCGGATTTTATTTCGTTCGGACATCGAGTTTTGCTTTACTCGGTTTTGGTTTGTGAGTTCTGGGATCTGGCTGTTGCGGACATCTCCGAGCTACAAGGATTAAGGTATGTTAATTGTTATTACATATCCTTCTATTGGTTATGCATTTAATTGCTTATAACATGGATGACTTGTATGATATTGGTTAGTATTCGTAACCGTGGTTTGAGTTTGACCACGGGAACGATATGTTGAGGTTATTAGATATGTACCTGCTATCGAAAAGGTAATTACCTTTGAGGCCGTAATCTCTGAGAGTCGGAGCGTAGATTAGGTAGTCACATCTATTGTGGAGATTAAGGATTTCGGTCCTAAGATTTTCACTAATTATGTTAGTCAGATCATTACCTATGGGGTAATGAACTGCGCGAGTACACTATTGCTGATGCAGATAGTAGAGGATTAGTTTGGAGATATTCATAGAGATTTTGATCTCTGAGATGGTCGTTCTAGGTTGTATAACGTTGAGGGTACTTTTGAGTACTTAACTCGTGTTATACAGAAGAAGCTAAGTTAGTTGCATACCATTATCCGGATTTAGCCGGTACTTGGTGTAAGATATAGGAAATAACCTACGGGAAATAATGTATCACTTGGTCACAGTGCAGTGATGTTGTGAGATAGTATTTTCCCCCGTCATCTTCTTTGACTCATTGTCAGGGAATTCTTGGGCATCGAGTAGGGTAATCGTTTGGTTACGAAGGTACCATGCAGAGTCGTTAGACTTGCGAAGGTTACGACTATTTAATAGCCCAAGAATGTGATTGGGTTGGTTTTGACCACCCCCGGGTTATCGGTTGACATTTTGATCAGGATGTTTGGATCTTCTATCAGATCTTACCGGAAGTCCTTAGACCGAGTCATGTGTATAGAAATGACTCCGTAGTGAGTGTTTTAAGAGTTGAAGATTTGATAAGCAGATATTGCAAGTCAAATTATTGGAATTAGAAGTCTCCAAATGTTGGATAAAAAGGAGCAAGATTAAAGTCGTAAGTCACGAGCGACTATTGGAGAGTTTTCCGATCATAGAAGAACGATTGCAGATTGTCAGTAGCTTCTCATGTTATCAGCGAACTCAGAGGAAAGACTCCGAAGGGAGATTGTGTGCGTGCAGTACGGGTCACAACGAGATGCAGAGTCAGATTATCCGATGGACCATTGTATCTGTTTCTAATATAAGCAGCCGGTATCTACGAGGAGAGTATGTATTTTAAAGACTCAGTTGAAGACTATGGATGATGCTTTCGAGCGGACGATCCACAACCTCGAAAGCCGAGATTATGACAGAAGAATGGAATATCACATCAGCAATGATCTACTATCTTAGATATAGTTGGAGCTCTTTGATACTTTCATCCGGAAGAAGTAAGTTACTCGTGATGCTCGGTAGAAGACATCTTAGAAGACTCGACGATCGAGACAAGAATGCATTTACCTTCGACAAAGAATAGCTTACCTCCCGGTAGGATTATGATTTGTTCAGAGGAGAGAGATTTTACGACGATAGTCGTATCTATGCAGTATTTCTCCAGTTGCAGCTATACCTTTCACAGAGATGGAGCGTGCTACGATGTAGACAATTCTTGATTTTACGGGATGTGTATCTTTTGCAAGACAAATGTTATCATCTCCGTGCGATTGTTTGATTTGTACCTCGATTTTTCCTCCATGATAGTCTTTGCATCTACATGAGCGCAGCCGTCCAGAACAGATGTTGGACAAGTTACATAATTACTCGAGAAAAAGTATAGAAGACCGAAGGATCGGTCCTTCGGGGTATTACTTTAGGTTATCCTATTTGCGGATATATCGAGAGATACTGGTAATTTACAGGTATCTTTGTCTAGAACATTCTTGGATAGGGTTCGAAGGGTTCCTATCGTCGACTTGTGGGTTGGTGATTTTCTCTACCGTCAGTTGAGATGTTGATCAACAATCAAAGTCAAGGGATACCCTTAGCCTTTGCTAGACATACCTCTACTATAGACATATCCTTATGGATAGTTAGATTGTTGGAGCGTTGGTATACTAGGACTCTCGGATGTACGTATAATTCGAGAGTATTCGGATATAATTTTGGATAAACTCTCGAGCTTGCCACTGCCTGGGCAAGTAGAGTAAGCGATTGAGGTGATTTCGGGAATAGTCCTGATATTGGGGACCTCATACCGGGAGATGATTTTATGGGTATCAGTGTCGCTAAACACTATTGGAGATTTATCTGCCTAAGTGTTTCTTCTTGAAAAGACTTGTAACTCTTTGTTAGAAGAGAGTCAGACCTTGAGTTATGCATCGATTATCGATGATTTGAACGCAATAGTTGAGAATGAGTATCCTTCGTTGTGGATAGAGGATCTGTTAGATCAGCTAAATGACACCTGTGTATATCCTAGGGTTGGCCTACGACTGAAGGTTTGATATTGTAGCGACTTAGTGTCATATAATTATCATTGTCGGTGTGATGATCGAGCTATCATTAGCATAGGGTGAAAGGATTCAGGTGTATAGAGCTGATTGATAATGTTGTTAGACTTATCGACGATTTAGTCATTCATGAACTTGAGGAATCAAGTACTCATGGAGTATTTGAGATCGATTGTCGTCATATCTGTAGATGATATATTTTTGGGATATATTCACGATTTTAAGGGAAGTTATGTTTTCCTAGATTGATTTGGTATTTACCATAGATGAGGATAGGATGTTCTTGGGATACTATACCGCCGTTTTGTTGGACCAAGAAGGTGATGGAAATCACCTGGTCGGAAGTTGGGAAGCTAGGTTTCAAGGCCTAGAAGGTGACTAACTTTTGGGTCAGTGTTAGTTAATCTGTCCGATATTGATGGAAGAGTATGGTACGCAAATACATCATTTCAGGGATTAGGAGCGATCCCGATGCAGTTAAATGAGACGTATATTATGTATATGCTAGTTGAGAAACTAGCGAGATTAGTCATTATAGTCTTCCAGTTACTTTCAGTTCTGTGTGACAGAGTGAATTTTGGACATTAGATTAATTTCTCTTGTGAGAATAAATCTCCGTCTCTGGGAAGGATAGTGGTTCCCAGAGTTGCATTTGATTTAGGAAGAGTTGGTTCAGGAGACTCTTCATTCGAGAGTGATGATTTATTCGGAGTATATCCGAAAATAGCAAGTTTGAGACGTCCTTTATGGTGGAACGTCAGGTAGAACACGGTTGATTCCGTAGTTTGATGTTGGGTATGCCCACAAGCAAAGGTGGAATATTGTGACCAGTAGAGTTATGTACCGTGATGAAGTGGGAGCCTAGTATGTTAGACTGCGTTGGGAGATTATTTAGAATTCGGAAAGGACTTGATCAAATGTGGGTAGTCGATGATCGATTAGCTAGGTCCGTTCATTTTCTTTCGAGTCGTAAGATGGACTCCGTTGGATCGCTTGATGAAATTATATCCATGGAGTAACCTTGAGTATCATTTCTGATAGTGATTCATGATTCACCTTACAATTCTGGCAAAGTTTCTCATCGGTTACGGGTATAGAGCTCCACTCTGGTACAGTTATTGACATCTTAATAGGTCAATTGAGAGTGTATATAGGAGCTGGAATATAATATTCGAGCTCAGTACCCACTTAGTCACTTGAGGTGTGACTTTGCTCTGGATACTTGAGATGGTTATTGTGACAATTCGTACTCGTACATGAGTCGGAAATTTGGGGACCAAATTTTTATAAGTGGGGGATAATGTAAAATACGAAAAAAAAAATTTAATTAATATGGATTAACCCTTTAATTAATTGGGTTTAATTAGTGGGTTAATTGGTATTAATTAGTGGTTAGGTTGATTAACTAATTGGGTTGAATCAAGGTATGGGTTAAGAAGTGGGCTTGGGATAAAACTATTGGGTTGAGTCCATTGGGCCCAATTCATCGGGCTTGAAATTCGGGGGAGTTTCTGGTCAACCAAATTTGATTGGATTGGAGTTAACTAGGTTAGCTTGAGTCAAATCGAAGCTAGCCCAACCAAGTCGATCGGCCCTTAAAATCGATTTCTTCTGCGTTTTCCCCCGATTTCCTCTCGCGACTTCTATAGCCGATCGCCGCCGATTTTCTTCCATACCTTCCCGATCTGAGCTGCGGCTTCTCGTCGAGAGCTCTCTGTCACTCCCTCTCCTTCCTTCAAGCATCGCCGAGCGCCACTTCACGACGCCTCTCCGCTGCAGCCACGATTGATTCCTTCATCCCTCTGCTTCATCGCCGTGACCGATCTCCTCCGACGCCGACTCGATCGGCAGTCGCCTTGGATCTCGAAGCTAGGTTTGTCGGCGACTCTTCTTCCTTGTCCTTTCGTTGCCATCTTATATCGTGTCGAGCTGAGCTCCGGTCAACCTTTGCTGTCTCTCGTCGGCCGACGCTGCAGCTGCTCGAGTTGGCGTTTGCAAGAGGGGAGGTTGGTGGCTTAGGGTTCTCGATGTTCTCCGCAGATGAGCTAGAGTATAAGCAGCTGGGAGTTTGGATCGACAGCGGCTTCAATCTGCCGGATTGGGGAGCTGCCATTCCAATCACTGCCGGAGTTAGCAAGTGAACAGGGCAGCTGGGAAAACTATTGTCGGTGAAGAGTTAGTCGGTAAGTTTCGGTTCCTTTGTTGTCTCAATGGAAATGTGTTGTTCTGTGGAGCTGTAAAGGAAGTAATTTAGCAAGCTATTGAAGTGTGTTTTGGATTTCTATTGTAGATAGTGAAATTGGGCTGTGAATTGGCTATTGAGATGATTCTGTTCCCTGTTTTTGTAGGGTGAACATTGATCTTTGGATTGTGATTGGGGTGGATGTTGATCGAGGTTTCTGCGGTGTGGTGAGCTGAATTGCAACTCTAATTTAGTTGTTGTTTAGATTTTGTGTATTATTGCTGTTGATTTTAGAGTGTCAATTATGGTTGCTGTGTTGTTGTGGCTATATTGATCTGGGTGATGGTTAGGGCAGAATTTGGACCCGAGTTGGAATTGGGAGGTAGGTGATTTTGGGATGTGGTGTGGGGATGCTTTACGTTTTGTGTCGGCTGTGTGTGGAGGAAGTTGTAGCCGGGTTTGATTGATCCGATAGGGGAGTGACCAAGTGGCCTAGAGGATTGATTTTGGTAGACGAGGAGATTAAATCTAGACTGGCAGTAACTGTGTGGATTTATATGGTAAGTGTATAGTCCGATTGTTGCATCTTTTGCTATCTGCTGTGGTGTGGAAGCTGCGATTGAGGTGGTGGTTTGATCTTGTGGTAGTAAGCTGCCATTACAGCTCAGATTTGTGTGTTGATTCATTGGTTGGTTTTATAGCGATTTTCGTATTGGGTTGTTAGCCATGGTGTTGGTAGATTATGTTTGGTTCTGTTGTATCAGATTGGGATAATCGGGGTTTCTATCTCATAGGCGAGGAAAGGATGCAAATATAGAAACGATGTAGTCTTTAGTTCGTATATTGGTCGGACACTTGTACTTAATCATTGTTGCAATTATGTGCAGGTTTGGGATACGAAGCAGATCCACGGCCATAGGGATTATTTCGAGCTTCGTATCAGGTGGGTAATATCTACCTGGTCCGGTAGTTTTGATCAAATTCCTGTGCATGATCTTGGATATGTATGTTTATACCTGTTTACCTTAAATCCACTCTTATTTAATCATATGCTTGTACTGCCTTGACCTTTGAGATATATACTCTGGTACTTCATTGATTATCTAGCTCGGATAGGAACTATAAACCCTATTATGTATTAGCTGATATATGTTCAGTAAGTACATGTGGTTAGGGTTATTTTTGTGACTTGATTAGTTCTTGTGTTACATCACTAGGGTTAGGTGATGGTTTGGATTATGGAGTCGATTGTTATATCATATCCGTATTAGCGGTGCATTTATGATAGATCTAGTTGTCTGTGTATAGATAAGTGTATGGTTGTCAGGACTAGAGGTCCTAGTGTGATGGTATATCCATTATGGATTGTGTGCCCGAGTATGGTTATATGGACGGTTGATGGTATCTCGCCACTCTGACTAGAGGTCTTAGTAGCGTCAGTGTGTATGACTCTATGTGATAGAGAGAGTCTTATGGATTATAGTCCTTGCATGGTTGACTTTTAGTTGACTAGGTCTCCCCGTGAGTTAGGGAGGGTTGCGAGGATTTGTGTGTGAGCTATGCATCATTACATTTCATGCATGCTGACGACTGGTCTGCCTTGTGGTTGAGACGAGTCGTCAGTCATCCTGCCTCCCTGGCCACTCGGGGTAGTGGTTGGAGGGTTGAGGGCAGAGCATTGTTGTGCGTGCCGTTCTCGGCCACTATGGATGGTGGTAGCTAGAGATGCGCACTTGGCCACTGTGCGGAGTGGTAGTTAGCGCACTCACCCACTATAGACAGTGGTCGTGTGATGTGCAGTTGTCCTGGGTGCGGTGCTCGTCTACTCATGGGTAGGGATGGAGCTGGCGTTAGGACCCCCGTGTGGGTAGCATATATCTCTATGGCGGGCTAGCTACTGTTTCATACTACCCAACTCGGTCACTCGAGAGTGATGACGGCTGGAGTCGGGATAGTTGTCATGTCTTGCCACCTAGGCCACACTGGGGTCGTGGTAGCGAGTGGGGTGCGCAAACATGACCATGCATATGCATTGCAGATATATATATATATATATATATATATATATATATGCATGTATTTGATATATGTTTTACATATGTTTGTGAGATGCTGCATTTGATTGAGCTATGATTGTTGCACATGCTTGTACATCATGATACATGTCATTTGCATTTTTATTTACTGCTATGTGTTGAGCATGATTCATGCGTTGATTTAGACTGTTATATGCATCTGATTAGCATCATGTCATTGGGTGGTACGGACCGGGTTGTTATTACAGGTGATCATATATTGTTCATATGTTGGAGTATTGGTCAGGTATGGGATTGACTTGATACATTATATGGGTTATGTTATTGTATATCTGTCAGGATGATATAGCTTATGGTGTTGCGAATCAGCACGTTGGTACATTACTTTATGTTGATTGATTAGTTTAGTATATACACCGAGTATGACTTTCTTGTAGTTACTTGTTATTAGATTTGGATATGACTGTATGTCTATTGGACTCATGTTGTATACCTGTAGATCTTCACATGTATACTTGTAGATCTATCCTTATATGTTGTTCATGCACTTTCTATATATTACCCTTGAGTTTATACTCACCACCCCTGGACCCTGGGTTTTCTGTCGCCCAGATAACAGGTGGAAGATTCCTTGGACGTTTGGAGCTCCACCAGCTGATCCCATCTCACACCGAACATTTGGGGTTTTCCACGTATTTGCTTCCGCTGTTATTTTGTATTATGGCCATGTATAATAAGTGTTGTATCTGGCTGTGGATTTGTACGTTATTGTGTGTAGTATGTTAGAGTCGCACCGGTGCGCACCTCTTGTGTTGTTGTGGATATATTATTTGGTATTGTCCATTTATATATTGTTGTTGTGGGCCTACGAGCCTTGTATTAACCCGATATGTTGTCACGTACAGGGGAGATGTCGTCCGTTTGCTTTTCGGCACGGCATACTCCCGGGGCGTGACATGCAGGGATTAACGTGGGGAGAAAGAGAGAGAGAGAGAGAGAGAGGACCTAGACCCTTTGTCGATAGACGTACTCGATAGGCTGCTTGGAGCATGATTCGAATGAGCTCAGACTACTTCATATGAGCTCCCGATGAAGTTGGGTCCGACTTAGTCTTGCCCGAAATCAAGCTATGTTTACTTTGATTTTCGATATGATGTGACTATTGACTTAATTTGATCAAGCGGTCTTAGCATATCAGATATCAAATTACAGAGGGGCGTAGAATTTTAAAAAAAATGAAATGTTTAAGATTAGAAAAGGCCTTTTAGCAATTTCATGGACACCTTTTATTGAGACCATGCACTGATATAACTTTTATTGTGACCATGCCTTCATTCAGACTTATCTCGATGGTTTTTACCTTCATCTAAAGCTTGAGTGCAATTTATTTAACCGATTCCCATACACTCGTTGCCATGGACCATAATCAATCCCTTTTAGAAGTAGTGTCATGGTATGTAGGGAAGGCGGCCTTGCGACTCTCTGCACATGATGAAAGTAAATAGTCAAGGAGCTAGGTATGCAATACGAAGCCAAGAAAAAGGTTAAAACTTAAAACCCATCCAAAGAATGTATTTCGAGTTCCACTGGAAAGAATAATCTTTGTATACATATTGTGTAAACACTATTTGAGTTATATTTTTTTTTCTAAAAATAAATTAAGATTATGGCATAAGGTAAACTAACATAGATGCATTAGGTTTTAGTAAAGATAAAAAATAATTATTATTTAGGATAGATTAAGTATATCTCCAACAAATTATAAGAAAAAGTGAAACGATTAAAATGGATAATGTATGAAGTAGAGGAAGACCAAAAAGACTAATGTAAAGGGATTTTTTTTTGTTTTTTTATTTTTGCACTTATGGAAGGAAGGTACTTAAAATTTATGACAGAAACACACTCAGATTTAGAGTAAACAACTATGTCGAGGTGTATATTCTCAAAAGGAAGATCAGAGGTATTGAAGCTGTAAGTAAATATCAATGAACTTCAAAGTGCAAGTATACTTATTAAATAATGATTGTGTAGATAAAAAATCCTGCCCTACTTAGGAACAATGGACAAACATAAGATTTGATCATAGGTTGTAGGTTCATGAGATTCCAATCCAATTAAGATCCTATTTGAGATTGGGATCGTCTGGACAACTTGTTTATTAATTAGGATCATAAATCCTAGATTTAGATTGTAAACTTCACTATCATACTTACAACATCTTCAGTGCTTGATTAGCAAGGATCTGAGTTGGAGTTAAAGTAGGTTAACCTTTAAACCAGGCTAACATCCCTAAGTTGCATCTATCAGCTTAATTAGACAATAAGTACTGTTACATTTTTCTCTTCAACTTAGGAAGTTGCCCTTTACCTTAATTACACAATGGTAACTTCAGTAGGGTAGGACTTAGTAATTCGCACATGGAGCCGTGGCGAGTTTCACATCTCATCACTCGGGCCTTGAGTCGGTGAAGGATTGCTTTGTGGAAGCCGTGCGCTTGGAGCATCCGAGGGACCGCCAGACGAGAAGCTTGGAGTAAAGCCGGAGGAAGTAGACTTCGAGGCAAGAGACACGAAGGAGCATTGCAGAGTCGTGCGCCTGATGCTGCCGAGGGACGTGGCCGCGAACGAAGAGAACTTCGAAGGCGAGGGACTCCGAGGGATGAGAGTGAGCAATTGTAACCCGGGAAGGGGTAGCTCTTAGGTGAAACTTGGTCATTTGGCCAAGTGTCGGATGGGTTTTCCCGACACCACCGATCGCTGCCGGAATGATGATCGCTTCCGAGTCGATGGTTCGATCGGTACCGTATAAGACCGCTTAGTGTTTGGCGATTGACCGCCATGGTGCGATCGGCCCGATGTCGGCGTGATCGCCAGGAATGGCAATGATCGATGGCACGCTGTGCGAGCACGTAATGGAGTCGACTCCATTGAGCACTCGACTGATCGAGCATCGATCGGTGATGGTAGGATCGATCGATGCCAATACCATTGGATGGAATCCAACGTGGAAAGCAGTCGTTATTGGGCAACGGCTACGGGATCAGTCGACTAATCGAGGGCATCAGTCGACTGATCCTGTGTCAACGGGAAGAAACCCTCTTCCTCTATAAAAAGGAAGGGGATGGGGCTTTGGGAGGCTAATGCTTAAGCTCTAAACTTCTCCCAAAGTGCCATACACGATTCCCTACTCTTCTACTTGTTCTAATCTCTATTTTATTGTAGAAGAGTGATCCTTGTGTAAAAGAGGTTACCTCCACCTAGCTTTGTGCAAAGGAGAGATCTAGTGGATTTGGAGGAGTGATTCACCTTGGACGAATCGGACTGTGGATTAGCGGCGTAGCCGTGAACCACGTTACATCTCGTGTTTGTATTGCTTGTCTATCTTTTGTGTTGTCTTTATTTGTATTTGTATATTCCACTTGCGCTAACGCTTTGTAGACAAGAGAATTCTGACATCCATCGTAAGAGGGCTATTCACCCCCCTCTAGCCGGCCAATCGATCCCCAACATAAGGTAAATCCACTTTGTGAAGAACGACAAAGTAAAAAATTATTCCGACCTGATGGGCAAAACCCTAGAACAGGTCGTCACACTTTTTATGACTCGGTACTAGTCGAAGTCATTATCCCCGTGCAGTGGCGGAACGGAGTAGTAGGGTTTAAGGTAAAAATACCTGTGAGGAGTAAAAAAATATTCCGACCTAATCGGGCAAAGTCCTAGACCAGGTCATCACACTTTCTTACGGCTCAGTATCAACTGAAGCCATTATCCCCGTACGGTGGCTAGGGTTGTAAACGAGTCAAGCCAAACCAAGCTTTGTAGTGTTCAAACTTGTTTGATAAGATAAACAAGCCGAGCCAAGCCAAGTCTAAAATTAACCAAGCTATTGAAAATCCTGTCAAGCTTGACTTGATATTTTTTTTTTAGCTTGAGCTTGAATTGAGCTTGGCTTATTTAATGGGTATCGAGCTTCTAATCAAGCTTGATTCAAGCTTAATTCAAAAATCCTGTTCAAGCTTGGCTTGGTATTTTTTTTTTTTAGCTTGAGCTTGACTTGAGCTTGAATTGAGCTTGGCTTGTTTAATGGGTATCGAGCTTCTATTCAAGCTTGATTCAAGCTTAATTCAAGCTTGGTTCAAGCTTGATTCAAGCTTGTTTAAATTTGACTTATTTAAACGTTATCAAGCTCTTAAGTCAAACTTGTTTGTTTATTTAAAATTTTACTAATTTAATCTTGGTTTATAAATGAGTATAAATAAATCCAAAAATAAACTTTAAAAGAGTATAATCATAAATCGTCTATGATATGGGGTAAATATGGGTCCATGAAATGGAACAGGGGCTTGGCCCATTGAAGGGGAAATAAAAGGATGGTTAGGGTTTTGAGATAGGGGATCTTTTCTTCTGCATTCTGGGGGGCTTCTCACCTTCAATGGATATTTTCGCCTGTGTGATCGACTGCAAAGAGGAGGGGGCTTCAGCTGAGGGAAGAGGGGCTATCATCCTCCGTGCGTCTACCCACAATCGCTCGTGCACTCTAGCTAATGCCCTTGCAACACATTTCGTCATGACCAAGAAGCCCCAGGAGGCCTACCGTATGCTGCATGATGTCAATGCTCCTTTGGGCAACTCCATGCCACAAGAGAGAGCAGTGGTCGCAGCGATATCTTGTTTGGTGGGCGATAAAAAGGACGAGCACTTGGTGTTCAATCGGCACATTGAACTATTGAAAAAGTTTTCTAAGGATCTTTTGTCACTCAAGAGAGCACAGATCTTATGTTTCCACTTAGGTAAGCCTGTCGTGTCTCTTAATATAGTTCAACAGGTGCCAACGCACAACGAAGGTCATAGCTATATCTATGGCATGCTTTCTTTTCCATTGTTGGAACTTGAGAGGATGACTAAAACTGAGGAAGCTGCAAGAAAAGGATTGAGTATCAACGGGAGCGATTTCGGGTCATAGCATAATCTGTGCCATGTTCTTCAAAATGAGTGTCGTTTTAGAGAAGCCACAAGTTTCATGGAGGCCTATTCTTCCTCATGGGATTCCTGTTCGTCCTTCATGTATTCACACAACTGGTGGCATGTTGTTGTATGTTATTTGGAAGGGTTGTACTTCAAGGAATTGGCTAAGGAGACATGGAAATGGTCAGCCCGATTGTTTTGGCCATGCTAACCAATATGCATTACCTTAAACTGTATGTCCAAACGCGCTCTGGCAGAAGAAGAGTGGATTTTTTCTCTCTTCTCATATATTCTTCTAGCGTCATATGAGATAAGTTCTATCACTCTTCTTTTACATTATTTTTACTGTATTTAATACATTTTTTTTCATTAATGTCCGACCTAACTTAAGCATCGGAGTGCTGTCGCCGGGTAGGTCGGCGACGGTTTAACTCGTATTAACTTTTTCAAGACATATTCAAATTTACTGATGCGGTCGGAGAGGACCCCTTCCTCAGTGGCACAAGATCGAGGAGCAAAATAATCCGTGCCGCATCAGTTGGCGCCGTCTGTGAGAACTATTGAGCAAGACGTTGAGAGAACAATACAACCATCTGACTGGGATGCTTCCCTATTGAATATGACTCTGCGATGGGAGGAAGACATCAATCCTCCATGTTGTTAAATTCAGTAAGTATGTATATAAATGCTTACCTTTAATATTTTGTTGCATTCTTATACCTTGTCATTTCTCTAGCTATATTTAAAATCTTCTCCATTGAAGATATATCAAATGAGACATATTTAGAGAAGAAACAATATGATTATATATGCACTTAGAATATCTTAAAAGCTCAAATTTAATTATCTCAGTATTTAATGCTCATCTTGCAAGTTTACATTTAGTTCAACATTCTAGTGTTTCTTAGTCATACATACTTAGTTGGTCACCCGACCGCATATCAAGCCGACCACTCGGTCAGGGTAGATATTTGCACTCAGTCATTCGACTAAGAGCATACTTCATTCTCTCCGATCACTCGACCGAGATAAATTGTTTCACTCAGTAGCTCATCCGAGAACATACTTCATCCCTTTCAACCATACTTCATCCCTTTCGACCATTTGGTCAGGGTAATTACTTACACTTAGTCCTTCGGCTGAGTTAATATACTTCATCCATTTCGACTACTTGGTCAGGGTCATTACTTGTACTCGGTCACCCGACTGAGTTAAGATACTTCATCCTATCCGGCCACTCGATTAGGGTAATTATTTGCACTCAACTGTTCAGCCGGAGTCGTCATCCCCGCATAGCGGAAGAACGAAGAAATTGAGCGTCAGAACAAAGATGTGGCCCCCTAGAGATACATAAGTTATCTCTCTTTTAAGGTCTGGCATAAGTCAGAGCCGTCATCCCCATGTGGTGGTGAAACGGAGGAGTAGGGTTTAAGGTAGAATACACTTTGTGAAGAACGACGGAGTAAAAATTTATTCCGGCTTGATGGGGCAAAGCCCTGGATCAGGTCGTCACACTTTTTGTGGCTCGACACAAGTCGAAGCCATTATCCCCGTGCGATGGCGGAACGGAAGAACCGAATTTTCGTTCGGTTATATTTATATTATTTTTATCCCCGTACGGTGGCGGAGCGGAAGAACCGAGCTTTCGTTCGGTTATATTTATATTATTTTTATCCCCGTACGATGGCGGAGCGGAAGAACCGAGCTTTCGTTCGGTTATATTTATATTATTTTTATCCCCGTGCGGTGGTGGAACGGAAGAACCGAACTTTCATTCGGTTATATTTATATTATTTTTATTCCCGTACGGTGGCGGAACAGAAGAACCGAGCTTTCGTTCGGTTATATTTATATTATTTTTATCCCCGTGCGGTGGTGGAACGGAAGAACCGAACTTTCGTTCGGTTATATTTATATTATTTTTATCCCTGTACGGTGGCGAAACGAAAGAACCGAGATTTCCTGGGTTATATATCATTTTTATCCCCGCGAAGTGGAAGAGTTGAATTCATATTTCAACTATATATTATTTTATCCCCGTGTGGTGGTGGAACGAAAGAACTGAGATCTCCTTAGTTATATATCATTTTTATCTCCGCGAAGCGGAAGAGTATCCCCGTGTGGTGGTGGAACAGAAGAACCGAGATTTCCTCGGTTATATATCATTTTTATCCCCGTGAAGCGGAAGAGTTGAATTCATATTTCAACTATATATTATTTTATCCCCGTGTGGTGGTGGAACGGAAGAACCGAGATTTCCTCGGTTATATATCATTTTTATCCCTGCGAAACGGAAGAGTTGAATTCATATTTCAATTATATATTATTTTATCCCCGTGTGGTGGTGGAACGGAAGAACTGAGATCTCTTCAGTTATATATCATTTTTATCCCCGCGAAGCGGAAGAGTTGAATTCATATTTCAACTATATATTATTTTATCCCCGTGTGGTGGTGGAATGGAAGAACTGAGATCTCCTCAATTATATATCATTTTTATCCCTGCGAAGCGGAAGAGTATCCCCGTGTGGTGGTAGAACGGAAGAACCGAGATTTCCTTGGTTATATATCATTTTTATCCCCGCAAAGCGGAAGAGTTGAATTCATATTTCAACTATATATTATTTTATCCCCGTGTGGTGGTGGAACGGAAGAACCGAGATTTCCTCGGTTATATATCATTTTTATCCCCGTGAAGCGGAAGAGTTGAATTCATATTTCAACTATATATTATTTTATCCCCGTGTGGTGGTGGAACGGAAGAACTGAGATCTCCTCAGTTATATATCATTTTTATCCCCGCGAAGCGGAAGAGTTGAATTCATATTTCAACTATATATTATTTTATCCCCGTGTGGTGGTGGAACAGAAGAACTGAGATCTCCTCAGTTATATATCATTTTTATCCCCGCGAAGCGGAAGAGTATCCCCGTGTGGTGGTGGAATAGAAGAACCGAGATTTTCTCGATTATATATCATTTTTATTCCCGCGGAGCGGAAGAGTTGAATTCATATTTCAACTATATATTATTTTATCCCCGTGTGGTGGTGGAACGGAAGAACCGAGATTTCCTCGGTTATATATCATTTTTATCCCCGCAAAGCGGAAGAGTTGAATTCATATTTAAACTATATATTATTTTATCCCCGTGTGGTGGTGGAACGGAAGAACTGAGATCTCCTCAGTTATATATCATTTTTATCCCCGCGAAGCGGAAGAGTACCCCTGTGTGGTGGTGGAACCGAAGAATCGAGATTTCCTCGGTTATATATCATTTTTATCCCCGCGAAGCGGAAGAGTTGAATTCATATTTCAACTATATATTATTTTATCCCCGTGTGGTGGTGGAACGGAAGAACTGAGATCTCCTCAGTTATATATCATTTTTATCTCCGCAAAGCGGAAGAGTATCCCCGTGTGGTGGTGGAACGGAAGAACCGAGATTTCCTCGGTTATATATCATTTTTATCCCCTTGAAGCGGAAGAGTTGAATTCATATTTCAACTATATATTATTTTATCCCCGTGTGGTGGTGGAATGAAAGAACTGAGATCTCCTCAGTTATATATCATTTTTATCCCCGTGAAGCGGAAGAGTTGAATTCATATTTCAACTATATATTATTTTATCCCCGTGTGGTGGTGGAACGGAAGAGCTGAACATCTCTTCAGCTATATATTATTTTATCCCCATGCGTAGCGGAACGGAAGAGCTGAACATTTCTTTAGCTATATATTATTTTATCCCTGTGCGATGGTGGAACGGAAGAGTTGAACATTTCTTCAGCTATATATTATTTATTTTATCGCCGTGTGGTGGTGGATCGGAAGAGTTGAACATTTCTTCGGCTATATATTATTATTATCCCCGTGTGGTGGTAGATCAGAAGAGTTGAGTCTTCACTCAACTGTATTATTATTATCCCCGTGTAGTGGTGGATTGGAGAAGTTGGGTTTAAGATAAGATGCACTTCAGAAGAACGGCGGAGTTTATTATCACGGCGGACAGAGGCAATTCCAGGAGGAGTATGATTTTATATTCAGTCGATCGAGGAGAGGGGTATTCATTTGCCTACTTATGAAGTGTTGATATGGAGGGAGTTTTTATTTTATTCAATCCACGTGTTCTTAAGCAGTCAAGACATTTAAATGTGGTTATTACTTTATTCTATTAATGTGTTCTGAGGCAACTCATGTATTGACGGGCTAATTCTTATTCTATTGAAGTATTGGAAGATGTATATTATTTTATTCAGTTCATCCAGGCCAGGTGTTGTTGGGTCAAATCTAACCTTATTGAAGTATTGTGAGACGGACCTTATTTTACTCAGTCTAGTCGAGATATGTCAGACCAGTTGATATTTTATTTCTTTAAGCAAATTGCTCCGAGCCAAGTCGTTCTAAGTTTACGGTTATTTTATTTGATCAAACTGAATTGAAGGAGGTATTATTTCATTTCGGCGGGACACTCTGAGTCAGACATTATTTTATTCATCCGAAGGCATTTTTGAGTCAACTTTTATTCAATGTAGCCTAAGTGTTATGAGGCGGATATTAGTTTGTTTAGCTCAGGATGAAGTGGTTTGAGCTTAAGCGGTTCGGAGGTGTTCTAAAGTGGATCTTATGTTATTCGATTTGGGTGTTTCCAGTAGCTCTTATTTTATTCTTCTGAGGTATTCTGAAATGGACATTATGTTATTCGGTTAAGGTGTTCTCGGTCTTCTCTTATTTTATTCAGCCTAAGTATTTTGAGATGCGTATCATTTTATTCAGTCGAAATTTGGAGGTCCTTTTTTTTTTATATATATCTATTCGAGGCAATTCGTAAGTCCTCGCTTTCGGTATTCTCTTATTCATCCCAGGCTATTTTTAAGTCCTCGAATTTATTGTCTTATTATATTCACCCGAGGCTATTCGTAAGTCCTCGCATCAATCGTCTTATTATCTCCATCTGAGGCAGTTCGTAAGTCCTCGAACTGGCAAATTTTTCATTCAGTCGAGATAGATCCTCGGATGTTATAGATGTGTATGATATTTCTGAATATATGAACAAGAAGTAGAGATATGATTTGATTCGAGATGATGAAATGATAAGACTAAAGTCAGACTTGTCAGAATGACTCGTCTGACTGTTTAGGAGGGTTACCTGTGATATGGGGTAAATATGGGTCCATGAAATGGAACAGGGGCTCGACCCATTGAAGGGGAAATAAAAGGATGATTAGGGTTTTGAGATAGGGGATCTTTTCTTCCGCTTTCTGAGGGGGCTTCTCACCTTCAATGGATATTTTCGCCTGTGCGATCGACTGCAAAGAGGAGGGGGCTTCAGCTGAGGGAAGAGGGGCTATCATCCTCCGTGCGGCTACCCACAATCGCTCGTGCACTATAGCTAATACCCTTGCAGCACATTTCGTCATGACCAAGAAGCCCCAGGAGGCCTACCGTATGCTGCATGATGTCAATGCTCCTTTGGGCAACTCCATGCCACAAGAGAGAGTAGTGGTCGCAGCAATATCTTGTTTGTTGGGCGATAAAAAGGACGAGCACTTGGTGCTCAATCGGCACATTGAGCTATTGAAAAAGTTTTCTAAGGATCTTTTGTCACTCAAGAGAGCACAGATCTTATGTTTCCACTTGGGTAAGCCTGTCGTGTCTCTTAATATAGTTCAACAGGTGCCAACGCACAATGAAGGTCATAGCTATATCTATGGCATGCTTTCTTTTCCATTGTTGGAACTTGAGAGGATGACTAAAACTGAGGAAGCTGCAAGAAAAGGATTGAGTATCAACGGGAGCGATTTCGGGTCATAGCATAATCTGTGCCATGTTCTTCAAAATGAGTGTCGTTTTAGAGAAGCCACAAGTTTCATGGAGGCCTATTCTTCCTCATGGGATTCCTGTTCGTCCTTCATGTATTCACACAACTGGTGGCATGTTGTTGTCTGTTATTTGGAAGGGTTGTACTTCAAGGAATTGGCTAAGGAGACATGGAAATGGTCAGCCCGATTGTTTTGGCCATGCTAACCAATATGCATTACCTTAAACTGTATGTCCAAACGCGCTCTGGCAGAAGAAGAGTGGATTTTTTCTCTCTTCTCATATATTCTTCTAGCGTCATATGAGATAAGTTCTATCACTCTTCTTTTATATTATTTTTACTGTATTTAATACATTTTTTTTACATTAATGTCCAGCCTAACTTAAGCATCGGAGTGTTGTCGCTGGATAGGCCGGCGACGATTTAACTCATGTTAACTTTTTCAGGACATATTTAAATTTACTGATGCGGTCGGAGAGGACACCTTCCTCGGTGGCACAAGATCGAGGAGCAAAATAATTCGTGCCGCATCAGGCTCGTTAATGTTCACGAATAGTGTTCACGAACATGGTTCACAAACACTGTTCACGAACATTAACAAGCCGAATACATATATGTTCAAGTTTGTTTATTTAATTTGTCAAGTTGTTCGAGCTTGTTTATTAATTGACTTTGATGCATATTGAACGAAAGTAAACGAGTTCTTACCGAGTCGAACACCAAGCTTGTTCATGAATGTTTGGTTCGTTTATAGCCCTAGCGATGGCAGAACGAAGGAGTTGGGTTTAAGTATACTAATCTAAAAGAAATTATTCTCTATTTATTGTCTAAT
The DNA here is from genome assembly GCA_025175895.1 of Wurfbainia villosa. Taxonomy (NCBI): domain Eukaryota; kingdom Viridiplantae; phylum Streptophyta; class Magnoliopsida; order Zingiberales; family Zingiberaceae; genus Wurfbainia; species Wurfbainia villosa. The sequence continues at coordinate 12,222,329 of CM045998.1, read as the reverse complement.
TAAAAAAATATTAATTACAAAATAACTAAGAAATCAAATATCTAATTTATTTCAAATCCATAAATCTCGAATATTTTTCATTGATTTTCATTTGTTGTAGATATATCAATTTTGAATATTTCCCATTTATTTTCATCATTGCACTGGATGTGTCAATCTTGAATTTTTTATTATAGTCTCCACGGAGATGGTGCGTTAATTGAGATAAAACGACACTTATAAAATAAACACGGATCGATTTAGGAAAAAGGTCTAAAATCTCTCTTTGGACTCAGACCAATTGAGTCAAGACCAAAGATTTTCCGTGATTTATCTCTCTCACAATGATCGTGGAATAGACCGGTAAGGAACACTAGATTGGCGATTCTAATCTTTTGCGAAATTAAAATTTTTATTATAACCACATAACATTTAGCAACTATGATATTATAGAAATTAAAGATGTTTTCGAAATAAAAATAGATTGAGAGGGATAAAATATTATTTGGATAATAAATAAAAATAACATTGTATTCTAATAAAAAAATGGCGTTTTTTTTTTTGAACTTTTGGCCAAAATAGGTAAGAAAAGAGAGAGCGCTTTTGGAAATTATCAACGCCTGCGTGCCAGTTTTGGAAATATTTAACACATACACGTCGCCTTTGGAAATTCTTAAGATGTACCCGTTGTAATCTGCTATTTGTAGTAACTCGCCATTTTTTACTTCTATCTTTTTTTATTTATAGTTACGGTTAAAATATATATTTTATTTAAAAAAAATATATTTAGAAAAAAGTGCTCCGTTGGAAATTCCCGTGCCGCCTTTGGAAAGTCTCAAAACGACAAAACCTGCCCTGTGACCTCTTCATAACTCGCTGCTTTTCCTCCCCCAGCGCCTTCGAATTCCTACAAAAACCCACAGCGAAGCTGCGCTGAAAGCCTGAAGCCCCAGCTCCAGATCCTTGTCAGTGTTATTCTTCTTCCTGGGGGAGGCGCCATGGCCAACGCTCGAGATGTAGCAACAGGAATCGTAGCAGTTGCCCTGGCGGTGGCTTTGCTGCTGCTGCCGCCGTTGGTCTCGTCCAACTCCGACGCGGACGCTCTGAACGCGTTTCGACAGAGTCTCTCGGATCCTCAAGGATATATGGATAGCTGGGACATGACGCTTGAGGATCCGTGCACTTGGTTTCACATCATATGCAACCAAGACAATCGTGTCACGCTAGTGTATGCGTTTATTTTTTTTCACTTTTTTTTCCTGCTGGCTTTTAAAGTTATCTTTTGATTTTTCTCAAGTTTGGAACGTTCTCACGATGGGATGGCGTAAATATCGCTAGCTGCATTTGATGGCATATCGGTGGATTCATTGAGTTGATAATCAACCAGTATATCAGAATAGTTTTAGGAGAAAGTATAGAATTTTAATAAATGTTGATCTGTTTGTTTCTTTTTTGTTGTTGTAACTAAATTCATCGTTCATCTTTTGATTGGCTTCGAGGTTTAAACGATTTTCTGAATTTTGTAATTTATCTTGGCTATCTTGATTGGGACATTTAGGAATACCATGTATAAATTTGAAATTCCTGACAATCTTGAGTTTCTCACTGGCACAATTAAAATATTGCTGAAGTTCAATGGTAGTCGTATGTTTTGTCCATGTGAAACATGGCATAGGTGTAAAAATCCTCTTTAACTCGTAAAGTTTTGAATAATGGAAATGTACGAGAAGGGAAAAAGACTGCAAATTTCTTTTTCTGAATTTGTTGAAAAGTATATGTTTTGTGTCTTACTCTTTGGTGGTCATCATTTGTAAGACTACAACCTCCTCAAAAATGCAACATTGAGTTTTAGATGGTGTGTCTTCTTAATCTAAATGGCAAAGTAATAGGTGCAAAAATTGCAAGTTTTGAGTAGTTATTTCAATTCATCAGTATCATATCTAACATTTCTAATCAGACTTTAATATACTGATTTGGTCTTTTTGCTGCATGTTGATTCTCATAATTCTTATTTGGATTCATATTTTTGGTTATTCACGTAGTGCTTTTTACAGGGACTTGGGATCTAAAAATTTATCTGGCCATCTTTCTCCTGAACTTGGAAAACTTGAATACCTACAATATCTGTAAGAATCATGTTTTCAGCTGTGATTTTACAGTTGATATGCCAGTCTCAGTTCCCGTGTTTTGTATTCTGTTTATTATTTCCCTATTTCTCTGAATGTGGTTCAGACATGCTTGTGAAAGTTTTCATTTGAAGTTCTCTTTAGCTATTTGGTTCCTTATATTGTTGGCTAGTTTATGTATGAGTGATTCTTTCATCCTTATCTTGTATGCATAAGGGAACTGAATTTGAAGTTATATTAATTACTTCAGTTATTATCGCATACAAACATCTAGATATGGTAGGAACATGTGAGAGAACATATCAATCAATTAATTTACCACTTAATTTTCTTTTGTCATTTATTTCTTATGCCCTTCCAATGCACAATGCAATTCTTTTTGTCGTTTATTTGTTATGTCTTCCAATGCAATGCCCATAGTTGCTCTGTGGTGAGGTCATCCGTTCCGAAGTTGCTCTGTAGTGAGGACACTTAATTTTGACTTATGAAGAACCAAACTAATTTCACTAAAAGATATATTCTTATCGAGAACAAGTAAATTCACCATTGAGGCATGTCACACTCATTGGCCTAGCGACACCAAGACACTTAATTTTGACTTATGAAGAACCAAACCAATTTCATTTAAAGATATCTTCTTATTGAGAACAAGCAAATCCACTCAAGGAATATCACACTCATTGGCCTAGTGACACCCATTCTTTCTATCATTCTCTTCTGATAAGAAGAGATTTGCAATGCACTCTTCATCCATAATTGATCTCTATTTTGTCTTTATTACACAGTTCATTTTAGCAAACAAACATAGTATCAATTTTCAATTATTCACTATAGAACATATGATAACAAATTGTTTTCCTTGGACAACATTTTTCTCTTGGTAAAATTGTATGGGAATCAAACAAAGCATAGACTCTTCTAATTCTTTTGGGAGCTTAAATTTTCAGATCAATTTTTATTTTAAATTCTAAACATCAATGTTAATTAACCTGACCAAGAACCTTAACATGGGATCCTACTCATGAGTCATGACCTATAAATCTGAGTGCACTAGCCCTAGATAGACAGCACATACTTTTCAACAGATGAGCAGTCTATGTTATACTACCAGATGAGCCATTTCTATTTATTTAAAAACTAAGATGGATTCGGGCAGTATCCATTCCATTTTCATATCTATAGCCTAAACTGTAGCTATAGAGTTTAGACAGTTAATCGTGTTCCTGGATTATCAGAATTGGATGAAGTGGTTTTGGACTGTATATCGACGATTATTGGGAAACGAAATAGTATTTGATCATTCTCACTAACTTAGATTGGTTTTTCTTGATGATGTCTTGGAGAATATTGAATCAAGTGGAATACAGTAAATAAGACTTATTTGCCTCTTTCTGACTTTTGTAAATTTTTTGGCTCATTCTAACTGGTTCTAGTCTAATGTCACATGTAAAACAAGATTCGTGAAAATTTAATCCATCAACAACCAATTACCATCCTTACTTATGGAGAGTAAAGTTTCTGGGAACAGGAATCATTAAGAACTCCATAAACTTATGGTTGATAAGCTTCAAATATTTCCTACTTGAGTTGCACGTTAGATGTCATGGAATTTATCATGGTTGCTGGATGAAATTTCACTCTAGTTCTTTGATAATGAAGAACATTGTCATGATTTGCCTAAAGTATTGTATTTCTTAAGCATACTAATTCTTCTCAGTATCAGCCAAAATCTATAATACTTTTATCACACCACTAATGCAGGGAACTCTACATCAACAACATTCAAGGACCAATACCAACAGAATTAGGAAACCTGGAGAATCTTGTTAGCCTGGATTTGTATCGAAACAGTCTCTCTGGTGCCATCCCTCCAGCAATAGGGAATCTGAAAAAACTATTGACCCTGTAAGTTATCATTCTTTAATTTAGCTTTTATTTGGTTATGAAAACCATCCATCACTATCATCCTGCCCTACTGAAGTATGTTAATTCAGTCGAATGGTTGAATGACAGTATTGACCCTAGCCAGTCGAGTGTCCGAAAGGGATGAAGTATGTTAATTCAGCCGAATGACTGTAAGTAATTACCCTAGCCAAGTGGTCGGAAGGGATGCAGTATGTTAACTCAGCCGAATGATTGAGTACAAATAATAACCCCTAGCCGAGTGACCGAAAGGGATGAAATATGTTCTCGGATGAGCTAACTTACCTCGGCCAAGTGACCAGAGGGAATAAAGTATGCTCTCGGCCAAGTGGTTGAGTGCAAATACTTACCCTGATCGAGTAGTCGGAAGGGGTGAAGTGTGCCTCGGTAAAGTTATAAATTGGTTATGTGGTCGAGTGACCAACTAGCTAGGCAACCAAGTGACCGACTGACTGTGCAGTCAAACGGTCGAGTGGTTATACACCCGAGTAACCAACCGATTGTTTAGTCCGGTGGTTGACTTATGATGCGACCGAGTGGCCGACTTGCTATGCAGCCGAGTGGCCGACTTGCTATGCAGCCGAGTGGCTGACTTGTGATACGACAGAGTGACCAACTTATTATGCAGTTGGATGGTAGCCCGGTATGTGTGGCGAGTGACATTGACTATGGCGAGTGGCGACTTGATATCTGGCCGGCAGCCAGGCTTAATGTCACGACCGATGGCCGGTGACTATGGTGGTAGTGTGCGCCCATTAGGTATCTGGACCGGCGGCCCGACTTATTATGCAACCAGATGATCGACTGACTATGCAATCGAGTGGTCGTTTGGATATGCAACCGAGCGGCTGACTTATTATGCAACCGGATGACTGACTGGCTATGCAGCCGAGTGGTCGTCTGGGTATGCGACCAAGCGGCTGACTTATTATGCAACCGAATGACTATGCGACCGAGTGACCAACTTGCTACGTGACTGGGTGGACAACTACCTATACGACCAAATTGTCGATTGGCCATACAATCGAGTGGCCGACATGCTATGCAGTCGGGTGACCGATTGACTATGCGACTGAGTGACCGACTTGTATGTGGGCGACTTGCATGCGGGGCCAAAAGAGGAAAACCTCCTCTTGGCCAATCGGCCAAGGGGGGTATTGAAGCTCCTAACTAAGTGGTCGGGAAAGAAAAATCCCATCTCGGTTGAGCGACTAAGAGAGAAGAAGAAATTTTCCAACCGAGTGGTTGAGCGAGAAAACTTCCTTCCGGCCATTCAGCCGAGAGAGTACTGAAGCTCCCGAGCCAAAATCAATCCAATATATTCTAGGGAATAGTGATAGTCAGAGAGGCTAAATATAAAGTCAATTCAACATCTCCCAAAAAGTCATATGACAATAAAACAAGCTAGTAGTAATTATCAAAATATGAAACCTCGTGTCAATAGCAGATCACAAGTACAACATTGAATTTAAATAGCAAAATAGAGTAAAAGATCCAAGAAGAGACATCAGAACATTGGGCAGACAAAACATATGGTCAACCAAAATTAGTATCTCATTTACCCGAATGATGCCAGTATTATATAACATGTCAAAGTGATGGCTGAACTCTGATGATTTTGCTTTAAACCCACAATAGTGACATAAATAAGTTCAGTCATATTCATGTAGACCATTGGTTTTTAAACACTATAGTCAAGATATAGATTCTCTAAACCATATGATGTAAATTTGCAAGCTATTATACAGCTGAAGAAAATTTAAATAGAAGAAAATATAATGAAACATATAACAAAGCCAAGATAAAAAAGAAGCTTTGGTAACCGAGACAAACCTATAGTAAGAACAGATAGAGACATTTCATGGTATAGGTTGGAGGTCTTCCTTGAATATCCAATATTAGCTAAGACAACATTTCCATAAATATATTGTTCTGAGAGATATGAAGCCCTTGGATTGAGCATCAATTCAACATTTACTATTGTGCATCTATATAGATATGATAAGGCCTCACAGTAAGGAACGTCTAACAAAGGGAAGTATAACTTCATCTCAGAAGAATCCTTGCCAACTGTCCTTGAGACAAGAATTTGAGAAGAATCCCTAACATTCAACTTCTGAGCAATTAAATCAAGATAGAAATTATCATAAGAGACATCAAGAGTGAGTGTTTCAACAATTTCCTCAATAGTGCATGGAATATGTAGTGTTTTTACTCTTATAAACCTAAAATAACCTGAGTCACCACTTTTTATTGATATTGTATTCTCAGGAGAATATGTAATGCATATACTCAACGTCTTGCTCAGAGTTTCCCACAGACGACGCTAACTGATGAGGTACAGATTTTTTGCTCCTCGATCTAGTGCCACCGAAGAAGGTATTCTCTCTGACCGTATCAGTAAATTTGTCCTGAAAAAATTAACAGAGGTTAAATCGCCATCGACCTATCCGGCGACGACACTCCGATGCTTAATTTAGGCCAGATATTAATTAAAGAGAATATACAGTAAAAGTAATGTAAAAAGAAGAGTGATAGAACTTATCTCATGTGTAGCTAGAAGCATGCGAAATAATATTTAGGTAATACCCAAAGAAGTAGTGACGGTCAGATAATTAGAAGAGAAATGTCAACCATGTATTGTTAAGCCAATATCCCAGCCATAGCGCTTCACCCAATCTCAAAGTAGTTCTTTTCCACATCGAAACTTGTGTTAAGGAAGAGACAAAATTGGTTTCTCATTATATGCATGCATAAGTGTCCACTCGGCAATGCCTAAAGAAAAATCCTCCACATTTGCTACACGGCCAAGTATTCAAGAAATTGCTAAACTCAAGGATAATAGCTTAAGTCATTTTCTGATCCTTAAACATATGGCAGCATGTTGAATTGCTGCAATTATCTTCTTCCAGGACCAATTTGCAATGAGAGTGGTATGACAACCCACCAACCATTTGGTCCAATGTAATATACCCAATAATGGAATGGGCTTGTCACAAAGTTATCCCCTTCCAGGAAAGCAGTGGTGAAGTAAACAAGACAACCATAGAGCTATCCAAGATAACCTGCAAACTTAAGAATGTAACTGTAGGGCTTCCTTGTGGCGATTACATACACTGCAATAAGGCTGGTTGGACCCTCTACAACAGCAGTGATTCCTTCAATAGTGACAATTCTTGTATCTCTTCCAACATATTTGGAGTCCCCCATGTTATATTCCTTCCAGACTTCAGTATTTAACTGTGGAGTTTTCTCCTCGTAGACTCGTAGTACTCGGGAGAGAAAGCAAAGTAACTTTCAAGAATCATATGTGTTAGCCCCTTGAATGATCACCAACACATAAGCATCCTATTCCATCTCCGTTAGCTTTGATCGTCCAGAGAAGATCCAGATAAACGAGATGAGGAGTGCCAAGATAGGGGACGATGATATCCTTTTGGGACAAGAAGCAACGGACATAGTCTGGCAACTTCGGATCCTTGTGCACGTATCTCCCTTCTCCTCTAGCCTCCATCGCTTCCCTTGTGTCCCCCTCTACCTTGCTGCCTCCCTGAGCAGAAGAAGCTCCAGCGAAGTGGAAATCGAGAGTGGGGGAAAGAGCATGGAGCTGCCCCGGGAAGCATAGTAGGAGATGAGAGAGGTCGCGTGGATGGAGGAGGGAAGTTGAGAAGCCACCGAGGCGGAGCCCGAAGGTGTCGTCCCCTTTTTTTCCTTATGGCGACCACTCCCAATAAACGACCTCCCCTTTTTACTAATTCTAGCAACATCTTTTATATTCTTCCAATTGGATCGAACCCTTATTTCCGTATAAGAGCTAATATTTATCCCATATCATTACTCAAATTGTGTTACCTCAAAAATGTTCTCAATTTAAGAAGGCTCACCTATCTTTTGTTGCCATGTCGATGAGTGTTATCATGTTTCTTCATTCTTTGTTTTCTACTTGTCATTCCTCTGAGAGTGTAGACTGTAGAGACAAAGACAAGGTTTATCATCATCATGGCAGATAGAAGTATTCACCTAGGTTGTACTAGAGGTATAGGGTTGGATTAAACCCACAAAAAAGTGGAGTTTAGCCTTACAAAAGACAATAGTCATCTCCAAATTCATCTTTCAAACATGCCTCCAACAAACGAGAATCGTGCTTATCTAATTTTATACTAACAAAGCTAGATTCTCTTAGTTTTAATTAATTTTAGTTGTGTTTTTTGTGTGTGTGTGTGTGTTATTGGTGCAATCGGCCCAGGTCACGATTGACCAGGACTCGAGTTTGACTCGAGTGATGTTTTGATGTTTCGACAAAAATATATGACAATGTAATTGTCATGGGAAAGTCCAAGTCTTGAGTACTTGGCATGGAAAGTCCAACATGGGTTGGCAAGGGAAAGTCCAAGCTTGAGTCTTAGCATTTGGAAAGTCCAAGGGGTTTGATATTGGCGGCGTAAAGTCCAAGGGTGAAGTCTTGGCAGCATAAGTCCAATGGTTGGCGGCGTAAAGTCCAAGTGGAGTCTTGGCGGCGTAAGTCCAATGTGTCTTGGCAGTGTAGACACCGTTAACATGACATAGTCGATGGAAGCACCTGAAGGCTAGCGCGATGGATGAACAAGTCATGGATGACTTGGAGGGATCCAAGAGGCGTAAGACTGATGGAGGTGGCTAGAAGGCTTAGGTCTAGGCTAAGGGTGGTCTAGCAAGTATGAGGACATCATACTTGGGTTAAAACCTCATCTTTGAGGTTGACAGTCGACTGGCATTATGGCCGGTTCGACTGCCGTGAGTTGACTTGAGTTCGACTGTCGACTTGGGGTTGAAAGTGGCCGGGCAAATGATCGCTCATTGATAGTAGTCGATCTTTGGTTGATCCGACCGCCATGGATGGCGTCGATCGATGATTCGCGCCACGAGCACAACGCTCCGTGGCGATCGGGCGTGGCACGGCGTGATCGGGCGATCCAATGCGGCATGACTACTAAGAGATCTGTTGGAACTTGTCCAACGTGGATCGACCCGTTGTCTCATAGCTACAGTGTTGGCAGTCGACTGCCAGGCGGAAATCCAGCCCGACGCAGGATATAAAGGCAACTCGGATGGAGGGTTTTGGCAGCGATTTTCTTGGGCAAAATTGAAGGGGAAAGTTGGTTCTTTCCAGTCCTTCAAAGCTAGTTCAAGGCAATCAAAGATCAAGCAATCAAAAGCTCTTGTAAAGTGTTTTTCCTTTACTTGCATTTGTATTTCATTATCGTATTTGCTTGTATCTATTTGTTTATTGTTGTAAACAATTGTAAGAGGTTTCTCCACCTCCGACTTGTGTCGAGAAAGAGTATTTGTGATTAGTGAGTGTGTGTGCATCACTAGAGCTCTTTAGAGCTTGATCCGTGGAGTAGGAACTGTTCGGTTCCGAACCACGTTATATCTCGTGTTGTGAGTTGTGTTTGTTTTGTTTCGTTGCTTTATTATTTCTATTTTCGCTGCGCTAACGAAATTGTAGAGACAAACGCGATCGATTTCCATCATCGTACGAATGGGCAACACGCTATTCACCCCCCTCTAGCGGCCTCAAATCCCCTACAATTGGTATCAGAGCCCGGGGCTCTTCTACGGATTAACTGTCGGGAGATAAAGAAGCTAGAGGGAAGATGGAATTTCAAGACAAGCTTGGATGGGATATTAACACACCTATCCCTTATACCTTCTATGGACAAGAAGGTTTTAGACAATGGAAGGCAAGGATAGAAGATTTCCTAATGATGAGGGACTTCGAAGAATGGTCAATTTTAATGCAGGGATATAGCTATCTAATAGGACCAAAGGGAGGCTTCCTCAAGAAGAAGAAGTGGAGTGAAGATCAACTCCAAGCCTTCGAGAAAAACATGAAGGTAGTAAAATTTATTCTTGATTTGGTCCCTAATGAGATTGTGTGTATGGTAGGGGACTATATGGATGCTAAGGAGTTATGGAGCCTAGTGGCAAAGCTTCATGAAAATCCATCATCAATCCAAGAAGAAGAAGAAGAAGAGGAGTGTTCACCCTCTCAAGCTCAAGCAAGTACATCATCATCTAAAGAGCTTGAGGATTCAGAGGTTGATAGGGAGTCAACTTTCGGATCGGTGGAGGAAGTGGAAGAAGCATCCACCTCAAGGATTGAGGGGGAGGAGAGAATTTCCACACCGGAACATCAAGAAGAAGCTTCGACATCCGGTCAAGATGAAGAAGCTCAAAATCCGATTCCGGCACCTACAACCACCCTAGGTAACTCAAGCATATGTGTTAATAATAAAATGCATATAATATGTTTTGAGTGTAGGGAAACCGGGCACTACAAAAGCAAGTGCCCAAAGAAGGTTAGGAAAGCTCCACCTGCACAAATAGTCAATGAAGCCGGTGTTCCCAACACCAAGAAAAGCAAGGAGCAAGTCATTTGCTTCAAATGCCGGCAACCGGGGCATTACCAGAGTCAATGCCCAAGGGGGAAAAAGAAGGGACAAGATGGAGCATCACAAGTAGGGGGAGTCTCTAGGGCAAACCCTAAGGTATATTTAAACAATGCTTGTTCCTTAAATTATAGTAAAAAGCATGCTAGAAATAATTTTAGCAATCTTGCTATTTATCACAAAGAGCATGCTAGACATAGGGAATTTTGTTTAGGAGCCAAAAATGTCTACCTCTCCAAGAAGAAGAAATTTGGGACTAATGTCCCTAGAAACGTCCTTCCTAGGGAGTCTATTAGAAAAATAGGAGAACATTTAGACCTTAATCCTAAATGGACTAGACACATGCCTAGAAAGTCTCATGCCCAAGGACCAAATCAAAATTCTAAAATTGGGCAATTAGAGATTGAAAACCAAGTCTTGAGGTCAAGACTTGAGAAACTAGAAAAGACCTTTAGGAATATACAAAATCAAGTTAAAGGGTCAAATGAGCAAAAGTCTAGGTTCAAAAGTCAAAGTCAACACCTAGGACCTCAAAAACAAAAGTCAACCAAGGGCAAGAATGGTTTGGGTCACAAACCTAAGCCTAAGATGACTTATCATAGTGTTCCATTAGATTATGGAACACTAACTAGGTCTAGGAAGACCAAGGTTACTAGGGAAGTTATCCCTAAGAGTAACTATGGTAAGTGCCTAGTGGCTAGGATTTCTAGGAAACCTAGGGTGGCCACTAAGAAGGTTATTAGGGATGCAATCCCTAAGGTTAACCATGGCAAGACCACAATGACCAAGGCTTCTAAGCCTAGGAGAGTCATTAGAAGGGTATCTAGGGAGGTTATCCCTAAGGAATACCTAATTAACCCTAGGAGCTCAAATAGGTTTTGGGTTCTTAAGAGCGTGATAGATTCACGCTAAATGGGTTTAGGGTGTGCTAACCTTGATTGGATGGGTAGTTAACTCAACCATGGTAAAGGTGACATTTTAGGATATTTTCAAGGTTATGGTTACCTTGGAAATACATTTGAGCTTTGATCCTAAAAGATTTTAGGATGTGCCAATGTATTTTTGGAATTATGAAAAATCAATTAAATTGGCACGATTTAGGTTTAGAGGTTAGTGTGCCATTTTGGGTTTTTGGCATACTAGGGAGAAAAGTAGAAATATGGCAAAATATAATTAATTATATGAAACTGCAATTAATATTAAAACTTAGGTATACTTATACCTGTACTTTTTATTTGCCATGATTTGTTTGTCATATGTCATGACATGACATCATGTTTATTTTCATCACTTATGTGTCATAATCATATTTAGAAATTAGGATTAAATGTCATGTGCTTTAGTTTTATATCATATGTCATGACATCATGATCATTGGTCATGATTTATTTTGCTATCATTATGCCATGATCATTTCATGCATTTAAATTGATTAAAATTGAATTAAGGACAATGACATGACTTGGAGTCACATTTATAAGGGAATCAAGTAGGGTTGCCTAGAAAAATGCATGAAACCCTAGATTAGGGAGAACAAAACCCACATCTCACATTACCTTGACATGTATGTGTATTTATACACCCTAGATACATGTGAGATGCTAGGATATGAGTTAAGTTCAAGGTACATAGTTCTTGCATCTAGTTGAACCAAAACTCATTTTAATTCAAAGATGGATCATTGGGAAAGCTTGTGTACAAGTCATGTACATTGAGCCCAAGGAATATAATCCCAAATAAGGTTTTGAAAACATTTTAAAATCCTTTTGAAAAATCTTGGTGAAGTCTATCTTTTGATAGCAATCACCATTGATGAGATTGATACAAAGTGAGCTAAAACTTAGAAGTTTTCTTCACTTTTGGATTTTGTATCAATTTCGATATTTTATGGGTAAAATATTTTTCACCCATTGTATTGACTATAAGTAATATACGTATCAAATTTTATGATTTTTTGAATTATGTATAATTACTTATGAATTTTTAAAATTCATTTCTGATGATTGAAATTGAAATTTGATTATCAATCGATGCGCCATGGGTGGCAATGATCGATGTAAATGTGATGAGTTGGTAGTCGATCGCTAATCCGATTTCGGGAAAACTAGGTTTGTTTAGCCCATGTTCAGTTGCGGTTAAGGTCCCTAACCACTCCTAACCCTAGGATATGCTTTGTGAAGCATTATAAAGGGTGAAAATCCATTGAATATGGATTAGGAGAGTTGTTTAGGGTTTGTACCAATTTTAAGATAGGGAGAGTTCATGTTTGAACTTTTAACCTTATTTTTGATGGTTTAGAGTTCCTATTGGCTTAGGAATTTCCCAAGGACATTGTTAGTGCAATGGTCAAGGGGGAGCAAGCCTTTAGGGGGAGGTATCCATCTTGGGATGATGGATGTGTTTTTCTCCTTGAAGAGGAGAAGTTATGGGGAGAATGTCATCAATTGGGAAAATTGATGGATTTTTGAGAGACCCAATTTGGAAATTGGGAGAGTGAATAGGATTGCCTCTCTTGAGTGATATGGGACTTATCACTAGGAAGATGGTTGGCATCCTAAGTATTTTTGGACCAAGGGGGAGATTGTAAGATCTCATTGGGACATGAGACATTGACCTCCTTGAAGAGAAAACCTTTTTGATGTTAGTCAAAAAGGGGGAGAATGTTTGGGATTACCAATTTGGAATAATTGGTAAGAGTTTTGAGTTAGTGTTCTAACTCAATGGTTTGTTTGGTTTTTGTCAAACATCAAAAAGGGGGAGATTGTTGGTGCAATCGGCCCAGGTCATGATTGACCAGGACTCGAGTTTGACTCGAGTGATGTTTTGATTTTTCGACAAAAATATATGACAATGTAATTGTCATGGGAAAGTCCAAGTCTTGAGTACTTGGTATGGAAAGTCCAACATGGGTTGGCAAGGGAAAGTCCAAGCTTGAGTCTTGGCATTTGGAAAGTCCAAGGGGTTTGATATTGGCGGCGTAAAGTCCAAGGGTGAAGTCTTGGCAGCATAAGTCCAATGGTTGGCGGCGTAAAGTCCAAGCGGAGTCTTGGCGGCGTAAGTCCAATGTGCCTTGGCAGTGTAGACACTGTTAGCATGACATAGTCGATGGAAGCACCTGAAGGCTAGCGCGATGGATGAACAAGTCATGGATGACTTGGAGGGATCCGAGAGGCGTAAGGCTGATGGAGGTGGCTAGAAGGCTTAGGTCTAGGCTAAGGGTGGTCTAGCAAGTATGGGGACACCATACTTGGGTTAAAACCTCATCTCAGGTCGTGAATGATCGGGCATTATGGCTTCGACCGCCGTGAGTTGACTTGAGTTCGATTGTCGGGCTCAGAAAGTGTGGCCGGCGCTTGATCGCTCATTGGTAGCGCCGATCAGGCCGAATGACACCAATCGCCATGGACGATGACGATCGATGATTCGCCACGAGCAGATCGCGCCCGTAGCCGATCAAGGCGGCTACGGGGCGCTAGCGAATGATCGCCAATGTCGGCCGATCTGATCGCTAAGAGATCCGTTGGAACTTGTCTAACGTGGATCGACCCGTTGTCTCACAGCTACAGTGTTGGCAGTCGACTGTCAGGCGGAAATCCAACCCGACGCAGGATATAAAGGCAGCTCGGATGGAGGGTTTTGGTAGCGATTTTCTTGGGCGAAATTGAAGGGGAAAGTTGGTGCTTTCCAGTCCTTCAAAGCTAGTTCAAAGCAATCAAAGATCAAGCAATCAAAAGCTCTTGTAAAGTGTTTTTCCTTTACTTGCATTTGTATTTCATTATCGTATTTGCTTGTATCTATTTGTTTATTGTTGTGAACAATTGTAAGAGGTTTCTCCACCTCCGACTTGTGTCGAGAAGGAGTATTTGTGATTAGTGAGTGCGTGTGCATCACTAGAGCTCTTTAGAGCTCGATCCGTGGAGTAGGAACCGTTCGATTCCGAACCATGTTATATCTCGTGTTGTGAGTTGTGTTTGTTTTGTTTCGTTGCTTTATTATTTCTATTTCCGCTGCGCTAACGAAATTGTAGAGACAAACGTGATCGATTTCCATCATCGTACGAATGGGCAACACGCTATTCACCCCCTCTAGCGGCCTCAAATCCCCTACATGTGTTGGCATATTAGGGCACAATTTGAATAGCGAATCTAAGGGAGCGTTTGGTATGTAGAAAATACTTTATTTTCCATTTTCATTTTTTAGAAAATCAAGAAAATGCATTTGGTTGATGTTTTCTATCTTCATTTTCTAGAAAATGAAAGTGCATTTTTTGAAAAACTAGAAAATACGAAAAAGTCATTTTCAGGAAAATGAGAAAAGGTGGAAAACGAGAAAAGAAAATAGAAACCAAATGCAGCCTAAGCATCTTAGAAGAGACTCACATTTGATCAAATTACCTATTCCACAAGACACAATGAAGGCGGACTCATTTGCCAACAACGATGATGAGAAATCATATTTGTCATCTCAACTCCTAACTTTTTTAATCAGTGAAAAAGAACAAAAAAGAAAGGAAAATCAATCCATATTCACATGGCAAACGTAACAACACTCACACCAAATGTCCTTCATAATCAACCCTCAGCTTAACAAAGATGATAAATCACAGGGGCTTTGCCTTGACACAGTGATCCCTTTGCATAGGAGACACTACAAGAAAAAGGAAAAATAATGACGAATTATTTCCGTCGCTAATACCAAAACTTCGCCGCTAAATACATTTTATGACGAAAAACTTTCGTCGCTAGAGTCGTCGTAATAAGCTTGTAGCTAAGACAAATTAGTGACGAATTAAAATATTTTCGTCGTTAATATTACCGTCAAAAATGGAAACATTGCCAAAAATAAAGATTTCATCGCAAAATTTCGACACCGAAAAATAGGAAAATCACCGATATTAGTGACGAAATATAAATTGTTAAATACTGAAATTTAAAATATAAATAAAATGGCCAAAGAATTAAGAAATTTATCCTAGAAATTTTTCAGGATTTTTAGGGAATTTTAGGAATTTTTTAGGAATTTTTCTGGAATTAAATGGGACTTGTACGGGGTATTTACGGGGATAAGAAAAACAGGCTTTTTAATGGTCTGTTTAGATTATTTAATGGGTTTAAATAACCTAAGTTATAAACCTAGGTTTTTCTATTCCTATTTCCTCGAGCCTTCCTTTCACGCC
Organism: Wurfbainia villosa; assembly: GCA_025175895.1. Lineage (NCBI taxonomy): Eukaryota > Viridiplantae > Streptophyta > Magnoliopsida > Zingiberales > Zingiberaceae > Wurfbainia > Wurfbainia villosa. The sequence goes on along the minus strand of CM045998.1, from coordinate 12,206,694 downwards.
ATTCACGCGCCTCAACTCGCCGCCTTCTTCCTCAAGGTCGGCGAGTCCATACCACACCGACGCACCGCCGAGATCGCCCCGCCGCGCCTTGCCTCCTTCCGCTCTAGATCGCGCGCCCGCTACCGCTGTTCCTCGACGCGCCGCCAGGCAATAACGCCACTGACAGTCGCATGTGATGATGCCGACCACTCTCGCGAGCACGGCGACGATCTTCGCCGTCATTTTCCCTGCCGACGCGCTCGTCGCAAACGCCGATCGCCTCCTCGAACACGACTTGCCCTTTCCCTCCTCTCGCAGCGACGCCGACCACCACGGAGCCGCGGACGAGCAAGAGCAGAGAGGAAGCGTGGTCGGAGTGTGCATCGGGCCTACACCTTGATTTGCTCGGAGGCGAATTTTGCCGGAGTTAGCGGAGTAGTCCAACAAAGAGTCGGCACCAACAGTTGAGCGTTTCAACTCCGATCAGCTTGGTAAGGGCCCCTCGACAGAAGTTGTTCTCAATTTAGTCTACATGAGCCGCCGGTGAGGTCTCAGTCGCTGGTATGATGCGTTCTGTTTCTTTCTCTTCATCCGTTGGTGTTTGATTTCTGTATTAGGTCGGCTGTGAAGGTGGCGGTGAGTTGGCCGGCTGGGGAAGGCTATGAACAGCTGTGGGTGGACAGTGCATGTAAAGTGGTGGGTTGGTCAGTGAAAGGGTTGTCGATGGATTGGTATCGTAGAAGCTTGGTAAGCTTGATCTATCTTCTCTTTTTATTAGCTGTAAGTTGATAGATTATGGGTTTGGCTGTGAGATTTAAGATGGAAAAATTGGTAAGTTCAGATATGGGTGTTAATAAATGCATAATATGTTGTTAATTTGCTTAATGGTCGATAGGGATTAATGCGGAGGATTAACTAGGTTAAATGGCATAACTAGATCAATCTGGTTGACCGGGATTTTATTAAGCATTTGGGTTAATTGGTATAAGTCCGAAATCGGCTTAGGATTTGATTTCACAGTGGATCGTATTTTTGTGCGTAACTATAGTTATGTTGTATGCAGGTTTCGATCCACGAGGCGTGTTACTAGTGACGATCTGGTTCTTTTTGTGGATATTTTATCAGGCGGGTATTTTGACTTATCTTTTAGATATAGTCAAGTTGATATGTTAGTTAGGATAGCTTTCAATAATTTTCATGCTTATATGCCTAGTATGTTTTTGTGCCTATTGATACATGCATTGGATAAGATATGATTTCTATCTTCCCTGATTTATTTGGATCATTGTTCCTTGGATCATAGATACGCACTTATTGATCGCGTATTATTGGATAGGTATTTTTGGTAGGATTTACATGCTTTAGTATCATTCCATTATTGTTGAGCTGCGATTCCATTGGCTCGCGCACCACTACCACTGGCGGATTAGTGGTACATCGAGAGGGTGTGTGCGGTTGCTCTGTCGACTCCGCCACGGGTAGCGAAGGTAGCGGCAGCGTGGTAGCGGCAGGATCCCTCCTCCGCTATGACACCGGAGATGAGCTTAGCTCCCACTGTTTGGGCGGGAGGATAGGTGTACTCGACAAAGATCCTGTCCCACTCGGCCACCAGAGCGATGATGGCAGAGTGCATGATTGTCATACCCTACCCACTCGGCTTCACCATCGCAGCGTGAGGCTACCGACGCGTCGAGGTGACATGTCATTCAGACGGCATGCATTTTGCGGATTGCATTTGTATTGTGTTTCTGCGATTATTGTATTGATGCCTTGGATGTTGCATGATGATTGCCATGCATCTGGTGATACATGTTTGTATATGGTGACGACTCTTATCAGAGGCACTTGCTCCTATATCGAGATAGGAGATTCAAAGTGAGTACTGATCATTTTCATTTAGTTCTTGCTTACTATATATGAGGTATCGCATGATTAGTATTGTTAGCTATATCTTGCTATTCATATCGACTAATATCCGCTAAGTTCTTTGAACTTATCCCGTGGTTTTATATTTATTTCGGGATGGGTCGGGAGAGTCCAGTTGTCAATCCCCCTCGTCGAAATGGATAGGTTTATTGGTCTTATGGTTTTGGATTTTGTATAGAGGATATGTTTAGGTCCTGATGTTTTGGTTATGTACTTGTGGAAGTTTGGGAATATTTGTGGTGTCCTTATGGACTATTCGATTATTTGGTTGTATGTTCCTGCTCATATAGCAGAAGGGGTAAGTCTAGATGTGATAGACTTCATTTATTTACTATGATGGTTGGCCTGAGGTCTTATGATCTGCGTGTGTAGATGTGGTATGTTCCGGTCGTGTTGACCGATGTATAGTGGTCGTGTAGGCCTTGTATTAAAAATTGGTATTGTCACCCGCAGGAGTCGCCGGATTTTCGCGGAGATCCCTCGAGGCGTGACAATTTATTTGGTATAAGAGCGTAGGTTTCCGAATTCCTTAGGGTCTTTGGGTTTATGGAGTTCGCCAAGTTTGGCAGGTTAACTGGGTATTTTCGGAGTTGTACGGATTTCCGACGATTTTTATGTTTCGAAAATTCGAGGTATTATTGACGAGGTCAATATGAGGGATTTGGCGGCAACAGGACATCTCCAGACGGCTAACAGGTAAATAAATTCTAGAAAATTTTCTAGATTTAGTACATATTTGTATTGGTTATATTTGGTTATGCGGGATATCATGTTTTATCTAGTGTTGTTTTAACCTAATATCTGTTGGACAATTAGATTTTTAGATTACTGGTTTGTAGATAGCATTTGGTTATTAATTGCTATTACTGCTATACGTAGCTAGTTATCATTGTGGTATAAATGATAAGATATTATTGGTAGATGTTTACCACTTAGGATTTGACTAGTATTAGGATTATTAGACTAGTTGAATAATATGACTAAGATGGATAAATTCGTAGAAGGCATGAGGACATGATTACATTGCTTACATAGTTTAGGGTATATATAGGCATCTGATGTTTTATTTAGTATTGTCGTGACTTTGATCTGGCATGACCCTTTAGATATACCCTAATTAATTTCAGCTATTGATTGCCATTGGTATGACTATCTACGTCACGCTTATTACAAAGATGTTATATGTTTATGGTCATGAGTTTTTGCGGTGGATACCATGATTAAGACTAGTAGAAATAGAATAACTTAGGTGAAGTTATTCTGTAAGAGCGGATCTCAGGAATGAAACAACATTAGCGGAACCCTAGGTGTTGGAACCCTAGGTGTAATAACCCGGATGTGCATATTAGTATATGTTTATACATTTACTATTTCAGCTGATATGGTGATCGGATTAGTAGAGGTCATATGATTAGGATGCGATTAATCCTTAGAGGGTATATAATGTTGTTTATAATTATCGGCTGCTAACAATATCACCCATTCGTGGTTGAGGAAAGTTAAAGTAGAGTTTCCCTAAAGGGGCTTTTGTGTATTTGAGGTCGAATAGGTCTCCCATGTATGGTTGAGATAATCTACTATAAGGTTATACTCTTGCGTTATTCGTTCAGAGTTGGTGATAATCGGATTCGTATGATGTCTGTAACAAGATAGCTACTTTACAGGTTATGTACCCACGAGATCTGTTCGTGGTAGCATGTTGGAGCATGCATGATTGAACTGGTAGGACGGTATAATTTAGGCTTAATCCTCTTGAAGGGCTTGATAGTAGATTTGTGGCCCTTATTGGCCTGGATAGACGTTTCCTGTTAATTGGGATGAAACCCTATGATTACTCGTCTCGACGAGTTTATTAGTGGACATATGACTTTTATCGACCTTGATAACCGTTTATATTAGAAGGGTTAGAACCTTAGACTAACCATCTGGAGGAATTTATTTATTAGTCGATGATCTTTACCGACTTTGGTAAACATTTCATTTTAGAGGTGTTGAAACCCTCGCTTAACCGCCTCAATGGGTTTAATTATAGATCGATGATCTTTGTCGACGTCAATGGTCGTTTTATATTGGATGTATTGGATAACCCGAGGTTTAACAACCTAGGATAATCGACTGCTCACGCAACCTATTGGTGATAGTATGCTAATGCCTGCAGTCGATAATTAGATATTTATATACAGCCTGTCTATCCACGAGTCTCATTCGTGGGCTTGCCTGGCCATGGGTTACGTTCGCGGTAGCTCATAGATTGTTCCTTTGTATTACCTCGAGAGCCACGAGACTTTGTCGTGATATCCAGATGTGCACTGCTTGTTGCAGTGGTTGAGTTTTACGGGTATATTTATTATACTGCTGATCAGGATAGTTGAAGACTGATATTGGTACTCTGAGGGTTGGGTTACTCTAGCTTGTTCCCTGTGACTTCCATTATGTGCATTATGATTATGCACTATTGTCTATACATCCACAGAGTGGTTGTACTCACCCCTCCCTCTTCACTTATCTTCTAGGTTAGCTGATGGAGGATGCGTCATGTTGACCTACCTTCGAGTCGCTCAGAGAGTTCCTTGCCGTGCTTATTCTACTGCATCGTCGAGATGCCGCTTTGTTTACTTTATCGGTATTGCATTTTGATTATGCACTTTGGATTTTGTCGCAGTTTGATTTGGTGTCATAAAACTATTTTACTTTAATGGATATATGTTTAGTCGTGCATGCATGCAGTTGTTAAAATACTGGTATTTCTATAATTATTTTGAGGTTTTTACTAGATCTGGTCCATGGATTTCGGAATATTGTCACTTAGGGGTTCCTTTGTCATTTGGATGACGGATATGCCCCCAGGATGTGACAATTTTATTGGTTTACGGTTTTGGTTTGTGGGTTTTGTGTTTCGAGGATTATCTTTTCCTTGGATTTTTGGGAGTTCTCGGGTTTTGGGACCAGGCGAGCTGAAGGATATCTCTGAGCTATAGGAAAAGTATTGTCTTTAGTGGTTACTGTACTTTAGTGGTTAGGAAGAGTATTGATTTAGTGAAATTGTTCCTACTCATGGTCGGGGACGAGGTCGAGGACGTAGTGACCTTACGGAACCTAACGATGGTTTCAAAAGTACGGACTCTTTAGAGGTGCCGACTGATGTTGAATTAGGAGGCTAGGGTTAGACCCGCTAGCCACCCATTAGGAGGACAAGGAGTAAACCCTCAGAGAATATCAGTCCCTACTATTAGTGGTTTGGTTATGGATAAGGCGTGTATACTTACACTGGTCAAGACGTTGAAAGATCATTTTACCTTATTATAGGAGGTGTTGGATGGGATATTTATCTATCCCAGAATTTCTTCCAGAGAAGATCCGGAACTCTTTGTTAAAAGAGAGATAAACCTTTGAGGTTATGCATCGATTATCGATGATAGAATGCGGTAGTTGTAGAAGGAAATTAATATTCTTCATTGTGGATGGAGGATTTATTTAGATCAACTATAGGATAACTGTGCATACTCTAGGATTGATCTATGGCTAGTGGGTTGATATTGTAGTGACACGGTGTCATACAATTATCATTGTCATTGGGATGATTGTTATAAAATCAGCCTAGAGTAAAGAGAATGCAGTTGTATAGCGACGACAATTTCATACTTGGTATGAATTGTATGAGTTTATGGTTATCTTTATCTTATTAGACTTATTGACGACTTAGTCGTCCAGGGATTTGGGAAGTCGTGTATTCTGGACACGATAGGATCATTTGTGGTCATTAGAGTTACGTAACTTGGCCATTGTTGAGGGTGGTAGTTGGAGTTGCGCACTCGACCACCGTAGATGGTGGTTTTCTTGGTATTGATTTGATTATTATCATATATATGGATAGGATGCTCTAGCGGTACTACATCGCTGACTGGTTGGATCAGGAAGGTGATGAAATTTACTTGGTCTGCAGCTTGTGAAACTAGTTTCAGGGCTCAGACGATGGTTGACTTTTACGCCAGTGTTAATTAATTATTCTGGTGTGGATGGAAGAGTAGTGTATATGGATGCAACCTTTCGGGGATCGGAGCAATTCCGATGCTATAGAATAGGACGTATCCTAAGATTACGGCAGTTAAAGAACTGCGAGATAAGTCATATATATGGCGTGGACTTAGCAGTGATTAGGTTGTATTGTAGAGGTGAAGAGCAGGAATGCTCATGGGGTTTTGGCTAGCATCGACTACTATAGAGTAGCTGGAACACAAACGATTGTAACAAGGAAGTTTGGTCGCGATAGCCTCCCATGCACTTACAGAGTGTGTGGTGGAGTGGATGTTGGATGGTAGATGGACTACTGTCTCTGACACCGAGGAGGATAATGGTTTCTGAAGTTGCATTAGTTTAAGGAACAGATGCTTCAGGAAATTCTGATTTCGGAATGGAAGTGGAAGCATATTATTATAGATTTTTGTAGTGGGTTGCCTAGGACACATCAAGGTCATGACGCGATTTGGGTAGTCGTTGACCGACTAACCAAATTCGTGCACTTCTTAGTGATTTGGAAGACGAACTCTTTGGATCGTTTAATAGAGTTATATATTGTCGGGATATCATCAGATTGCATGGTGTTCCTTGAGCATTATATCAGATAGAGATCCCCGATTCACATCCTGATTTTGGCAGAGTCTGCAGCAGGCCTTAGGCATACAGATTCTCGTTTTAGTACTGCATTCCATCCGCAGACAGATGGACAGTCTGAGCGGGCCATTTAGACACTCGAGGACTTGTTAAGGTCCTGTGTAATGGATTTCGGGGGCAACTGGGAGGACCAGTTGCTATGACCCATAGAGCTCAGTATGAGACAGGGTTGGTCCGTACTATCAGACGTAGGATGGCAGAGGCGTAGGATCGTCAGAAGAGTTATGTAGATCGGAGACGGAGACCTCGGGAGTTCTCTATTGGTAACCAGGTATTCCTGCGAGTTTCACCCATGAAAGGGGTGAAGAGATTTGACCTTCGTAGTAAGCTAGCTCCTAGATACATTGGTTTGTTTGAGATTTTGGAGAGGATCGGAGCAGTCGCTTACCACCTAGCGCTACCACCGTCCTTGACGGGTATTTATGATGTGTTCCATTTCTCTATGTTGAGGAAGTATGTGCCAGACTCTACACATTCTATCAGATGTGTTAGGTTCCATTCAACCTGATGCTACTTACGAAGAGGCTCAGGTACGGATTCTGGATCACAAAGAACGACAGTTGCGGAATAAGATTTTTGCGACTTGTTAAGGTCGGGTGGAGTTACCACACCGGTGAGGAGGCTACTTGGGAGCTTGAGGAAAAGATCATAGCTCAATATCCCCACTTGTTTATTTAAGGTACGTGAGATATATTTTCAGTACTTGTGCTATCTCTTACTCATTATGCATCTGAGTAGGAAATTTGGGGACCAAATTTTAATTAGTGGGGGAGAATGTTAAATACTGAAATTTAAAATATAAATAAAATGGCCAAAGAATTAAGAAATTTATCCTAGAAATTTTTCAGGAATTTTAGGAATTTTTTAGAAATTTTTCTGGAATTAAATGGGGCTTGTACGGGGTATTTACGGGGATAAGAAAAACAGGCTTTTTAATGGTCTGTTTAGATTATTTAATGGGTTTAAATAACCTAAGTTATAAACTTAGGTTTTTCTATTCCTATTTCCCCCGCCCGAGCCTTCCTTTCTCGCGACGCCATTCACGCTCCGCCTCAACTCCGCCGCCTTAAGGCCCAGCATCCACACCACACCGACGCAAATGCCGAGATCGCCTCGCGCCATTTGCCTCCTTCCGCTTCCAGATCACGCTCCGCTACCGCTCCTCGTGACGCTGCCGCCAGTAATCAACGCCGGCCACAGATGGTGAAGCCGTCGCGCGATGATAGCCGACCACCTGCGCGAGCACACGACGATCTTCGCCATTTTCCCTGCCGCGACGCCGCTCGTCGCACGCCGATCGGCCTCCTGACACGACTTGCCCTTTCCCTCCTCTGCAGCGGCCACCACCACCTCGGAGCTGCGGATGAGCAAGAGCGCAGAGGAAGCGTATCGGAGTGTGCATCGGCGGGGCTACACCTTGATTCGCTCGAGGCTAATTTCACGGGAGTTAGCGAGTAGTCCAACAAAGAGTCGGCACCAACATTGAGCATTTCAACTCCGATCACCGTAAGGGCCCCTCGATGTGGTTGTTCTCAATTTAGTCTACACGAGCCACCGGTGAGGTCTCACACTGTACGACGCTGCTCGCTTTCTTTCTCTTCATCCGCTGGTGTTTGATTTCGATTAGGTCGCATGAAAGTGGCAGTGAGTCAGTTTACCGGGGAAGGTGTGAACAGCCAGGTGGACAATGCATGGATGTAAGTGGAGTGTGGGTTGGTCGTGAAAGGGTTGTCGATGGATTGGTATTGGGAAGCTTGGTAAGCTCGACCCATCTTCTCTTTATTAGTCAGTAAGTTGATAGATTATGGGTCTGGGCCGTGAGATTTAAGATGGAAAAATTGGTAAGTTCAGATATGGGTGTTAATAAATGCATAATATGTTGTTAATTTGCTTAATGGTCGATAGGGATTAATGCGGAGGATTAACTAGGTTAAATGGCATAACTAGATCAATCTGGTTGACCGGGATTTTATTAAGCATTTGGGTTAATTGGTACAAGTCCGAAATCGGCTTAGGATTTGATTTCACAGTGGATCGTATTTTTGTGCGTAATTATAGTTATGTTGTATGCAGGTTTCGGTCACGAGGCAAGTTCACGGTCGTGACGATCTGGTTCTTTTTGCGGATATTTTATCAGGCAGGTATTTTGACTTATCTTTTAGATATAGTCAAGTTGATATGTTAGTTAGGATAGCTTTCAATAATTTTCATGCTTATATGCCTAGTATGTTTTTGTGCCTATTGATACATGCATTGGATAGGATATGATTTCTATCTTCCCTGATTTATTTGGATCATTGTTCCTTGGATCATAGATACGCACTTATTGACCGCGGCGTATTATTCTGATAGGTATTTTGTAGGATTTACATGCTTTAGTATCATGCACCATTTTATGGCGACGGGTTCCATTATTGTTGAGCCCGCATCCAGTTACATGGCCTGCACACACTGCCACTCATGGGTTAGTGGTACATCAGAAGGGTATGTGCAGTTGCTCTGTCAGGCTCCGCTGGTCCGCTCATGGGTAGCGACGAGGCAGCGTGGTAGCGGGCAGGGATCCCTCCTCTGGTCTATGACACCGGGAGATGAGAGCTTAGCTCCCCCACTCTGTTTGGGGCAGGAGGATAGGTGTACTCCGACAGCATCCTGTCCACTCGGTCACTCAGGAGCAGTGATGGCAGAGTGCACAGTTGTCATAGTCCTACCCACTCGGCTTCACCATCGCGTGTGAGGCGGCTGACTGGCGTCAGGGGTGACCATGTCATTTGCACGGCATGCATTTTGCACGGATTGCATTTGTATTGTGTTTGCTGCATTATTGTATTGATGCCTTGGATGTTGCATATGATTGCCATGCATACATGATACATGTTTGTATATGGTGATGACTCTTATTGTAGGGCACTTGTTCCTATATCAGGATAGGAGATTCAGGTGAGTACAGTCATTTTTCATTTAGTTCTTGCTTACCATATATATGAGACTGTACTGGCATGATTAGTATTGTTAGCTATATCTTGCTATTCATATCGACTAATATCCGCTAAGTTCTTTGAACTTATCCTGTGGTTTTATTTTTATTTCAGGATGAAGCTGTCAGGAGAGTCCAGTTGCCAATCCCCCTCGTCGAAATGGATAGGTTTATTGGTCTTATGGTTTTGGATTTTGTATAGAGGATATGTTTAGGTCCTGATGTTTTGGTTATGTACTTGTGGAAGTTTGGGAATATTTGTGGTGTCCTTATGGACTATTCGATTATTTGGTTGTATGTTCCTTCTCAGATAGCAGAAGGGGTAAGTCTAGATGTGATAGACTTCATTTATTTACTATGATGGTTGGCCTGAGGCCTTATGATCTGCGTGTGTAGATGTGGTATGTTCCGATCGTGTTGACCGATGTATAGTGGCCGTGTAGGCCTTGTATTAAAAATTGGTATTGTCACCCGTACAGGGGAGGTACTGCCGGATTTTCGTCTGGCGGAGATCCCTCGGGGCGTGACTTACCAGGATTCATAAACTTTAGTACTTAGCCTGGAGGTCTAGAGTTCGAATCCTGGGGAAGGCAAAAACCCACTTCCAGGGGTGGGAAGTCCAGGTGAGTAACGACGGGTCAACAGGGGCGACGGTCGTCGACCAATAGGGGTCGTCGAATTCCCAACAGGTGACGGCCGCCAATACTGGGTCGCCAATTCCGCCAACAGGCCCGGCCGTTATACAAAAAGGCGCTTTATTACACGATCGGCGATTTTATTGGTCGACGATGACAGCGCGACTGGCGACTTATCGTCAATGATCGTCGCTCGCCGTTGACCGACTTTCACTCGAAGTTTTGCTTCAGATTCGACCCAGACTAAGTACTAAAGTTTATGAATCTCGCAACCGCGATCCGATCACTTGGTTACCAGGATTCATAAACTTTAGTACTTAGCCTGGAGGTCTAGAGTTCGAATCCTGGGGAAGGCAAAAACCCACTTCCAGGGGTGGGAAGTCCAGGTGAATAACGACGGGCCAACAAGGGCGACGGTCGGTGACCAATAGGGGTCACCGAATTCCGCCAACAGGGGCGACGGTCGTCGACCAATAGGGGTCGCCGAATTCCGCCAACAGGGGCCCGGTCGTTACATAAATAATCGTTGCTAAACATCAGTCGGCCGCAACTCGATTAGCGACTCGACTGGAAGTTAACGACGAAATCCCTTTTGACTGGCACCTCGACTGAAGATACTTTTCGACGATATTAATAACTTTCGTCGCTAACATCTATTTTTTGGTCAGCCACAGAAGCGGGAGTACCTCGATTGATGCCTTGACTGGAGATACTATTGCGACGATATGTATAGTTTCGTCGCTAAAGTCCTACATCAGTCGAACGCGTCGACTGGCGACTCGACTGATACCCCAAAGTTAGCGACGAAACTATAAATTTCGTCGCTAACCCTCAAATACAAATTTTCAAAATTCATTTTATTTGTATTTGAAATCCTGTAATATAATATCAACCATACAATTTAACTTAATAACATACAACTGAAACAATAAAACCAACATATACATTTAAAAACAACTAACATAACATCAAATTTAAAGTCCAAAACATCCATTTTCACAAATTCATAGTATTAAAATGCAAACACATTCAAATCAAGCACAATTTCACTAGCTCAAAATATAAATGTTCACAAACTCTAAGGTGGAGGAGGAGGTGGAGCTGAAGATGACTCATACATCAATGATTGTAATGCTTCAGGTGCAAGCTGATTTAGAATTGCTTCGAACATATCTTGTCTTGATCTCATTGATGCTAACTCATCTTGGGTGCTAGCTAATCGAGCTTGAGTGTTTACTAGCTCCTCTTGGGTGGACTAAAGTTGTTGACGCAGTGCTGTGTTAGTTGTTCTGGAGGAGGAGCTGGCATCTGAAGAAGTGGATCTAACTAGTTTTGGCCCACTTCCAAGTCCTCTAATATATCCAGAGCGAACACCGAGTACTTGATCACACACCTGATCTGCAATCTGAACTGCATCGATGTCATCTTTGATTTCTTGTGACTGGATGTGTTCATCTCGCAATCTCACCATTTCACCCTAAGAATAACAAAACACATTATCAATATGTTTACAAAGAATTACTAATATTTAAAAATAACTTTACTAAATTTTATGTATTATATCTTTACTATGCAGCCTTGGCCCTCTCCCCACTCCATCCTTTTGACGAGGTACAGTGGGTTGTATTAAAGACAGTAATCCGATCTTTTCTATGAGACTGATCGGTTTGAAAAATATTATAATGTGTTAATATTAAAAATACCAACCAATATATTGTACCTATAAAATTTGTACTTACACCGTCGTAACTGTACTGGATGAATGATTTTTAGCCACCTCGATTGGTAAATGGTAATTGTGCTCGATTTTGGGCATTTATTGCCGATCGGGTCTACAATATCAAAATTTGTTAAGATAAAACTTAAAACATGAGTTGCACATATTTTAATTTATATATAACTCAGATAATTGGTATAGATTGAGTTACTTGAAATTTCTCTGATTCAAACAGATCGCACATATAGTTCCAATCTTCTTGCGTCTCACAAAACTCGCTCGGCATATGATGTCGCTGCTTGGTGGGGGGAAGATGCAGTAGACTCTTGTAATGAGTGTGTATTTTATTTCGATTATCTTTGTACCTTGCACTCATTAATCTGTCAGTCTCCTTCCTTACTGACGTTGCCTCCTCGGCAAAACTAATATCAAAAGCATCCTGAAAAAATACCAATATTGAATTTTAATAACAAATGATGGTTGATTCTTTAAATAGCAAAATACTCATACTTACAGATAATCGGTCATATATCATCTGTTTATTATTAACGGGGATATACTTCCAACTCTTAGCTTGTAGGGGAGCGAACTTCTTAATTGACAGACCTAACTCTATCATAAAAGTAGCTGCATTAGTCTCGATAGGGTGACCATCACTCTTACGAAATGTAATGGGTAATCTACCTAGTTCCTCGATTTGTCGTCGGAGTCAATCGGAGTGTGTGCCTCCTGTCTCTCTATGTGCCAGATGAACTATAAATCAAAGAATGTTAACAATTAACAAGTTAAATATATAGGACACAAAATATACATACTTAAAACCACATAACTAATCAGTAGGAGCAGGAGCACTGTCATCGTCAGGCGTAGGTACAACTGGGGTGCTCAATTCCCTTAGGCGGCATAGCTATGACATAAGTATTATATACAGATCGACGTATAAAAAAAGATTATATTAAATACATGAAATATAAATGAAGAACAATATAAATATCGTGTAAATACATCTAATCACTATCATCATCTGAAAAGGATAAATAATCATCCGCCTCACTGTCAATTTCACTATCTTCACCATCGGTAATATGATTACTTTGAGTGCCCATATCTAGATCCACTTGTGCATTTGTCATATTAATTTGGTGCTGCTCAACATCTAATCGACAAAGTTGAGTTATTGCTAAGTCTTCACTGACTACTGAAGTTGAATCATTGGATGAAATCTCTTGGTTTGGCTCCATGATCAAGATATTACCGCCCTCAAAATCTTCATATACTTCATCAACTTCAGTTACTTTATATATATCGCGGTGGTGAACCCTTTGCATGACCTCCACGTTTGATATCATTCAAATAATGCACTTGATTTGCTTGGTTAGCCAAAATGAATGGGTCATCATCATACCATATTTTAGAAGTGTCAATACCCGTGAGATCATACTCTTCCACCAACAATTTTTTTTTTTGGATTACATTTGAACCATTCACACCAAAATAATTGAACTTTATACCTGAAAGAGTAAAATATTTGGACGACATCCTTCAACACACAAAAAAAATCTAAATTGTCCCCATCGTCAGAGGATGGTACACTGACCCTACTATTCTGAGTAGTTCTGCATGAATCACGGGACATCGTATAATATTGAATCCCATTTACTATGCATGCATCATATAGTTGAACTTCAGCATCAGGTCCCATTGCTAAATAATACAACTCATCTGTGATATCTGAATTTGTTAAATTTTTTAGCGCTACAATTTTATCCCTAAACCACAGTGGGAAATCTCGCTCGTGATTTTGCATCACTTGATCAGCATGAACCTTTTGGGACACAAGTTGTAGATGCTCACTGTATAAAACTTAATCAATTTAAACTCTATGAATGAAATAGAATTAAAGTAATAACTTAATGTAAACACTTACTTTCGATATCGGTCGACTTCTTTACAATTGTTCAGAATGTACTAATGTGCTTTCTTAAACAATGAAAATGACAATTTTAGACTTTGTTGGTTGCCAAAGACTCTTGTTTCCTGTGAGAAAACACTTAATTTGTATTTTGATGGTTGGACATCTTTATTTCGTTCCGACTTAGAAAAACTTGTCTCAATCTGACTCATATATAACGAACTGAAAGTCAAGGCCTCATTTACAATATACTCCTCTGCAATTGATCTTTCAGGTCGTGCTTTGTTACGAACACATTTTTTTAGCCTTCTTAAATATTGCTCAAAGGGATACATCCATCGTGACAAAACTGGCCCAGCCAACATAGCTTCACGAGGTAAATGGACCATAATGTCAAAAAATGCAGGAGGAAATATTCGTTCCATCTTACACAATATCAGGACTATTTGTTCCTCCATTTTACATATGTCCATTGTGTGTAAAGATCTTGCAGTGATCTTTTTGAAGAAATCACATAGCTCAATCAGTGGACTACATATGTCTTTTGAGAAAAATTTACATACAATAATTGGAAGTATTCTTTGCAACAATACATGACAATCATGTGATTTTATTCCATATATCTTTCCTTCATTCGCATTCACATGTCTAGATATATTAGCAGCATAACCATCTGGAACTTAACTGATTTCAAAATTTGACAAAATTCATGCCTTTCTTCCAATGTCAACGTGTAACTTGCATATGACTTCTTGAATTTGTCTCCTACCGACTGTAAATACAACTCACTCCTTATTCCCATATCTTGCAAGACTAATCTTGCTTTGAGAGTGTCCTTTGACTTTCTGTCTATATTTAATAATGTATCAATTAAAGCATCATAGACATTCTTTTTAATATGCATCACATCTAAATTGTGTATCAACTTTAAACCTGACTAATATGGTAACTCAAAAAATATAAACTTCTTTACCCAATTTGTATCATCCGAAGATCGCTGTCGTTTTTTACTGAATAAAGGATGCTTACTGAATGTCACTTGGGGAAACGTATCTAATTGCGCTTAAATCTCATATCCATTCATTAATCGTGGTGGTCCTTTTTCAACCTTTCCATTGAAATCTTTATTTCTACGCCATGGGTGGTGCACATCCAAGAATCGACGGTGACATGTGTAGCATATTTTACTCCTTAATCCTTGAGATTTGGTTTCATTTAGCCATACTGGACATGCCTTATAGCCCTTTGTGCTCCATCCAGAAACTATTCCGTATGTTGGAAAGTCGTGAATGGTCCACATCACAGCAACATGTAATTGAAATACTTGTTCAGTTGATGCATCATATGCTTCCACTCCATCATCCCAGAGCTCCTTCAGTTCATTTATCAGAGGTCGTAGGTATACATATATCTCTTTGTCAGGTGATTTAGGCCCAGGAATTAAAAGAGACATAATCATATATGGTGGCTTCATCATTTTCCATGGTGGCAAATTATAATTCACAAGTATAACAGGTCACATACTATAAGCATTTGACATGTTTCCAAATGGATTAAACCTATCAGTAGCCAACTCTACGTGAATATTTCATGGATCACCTGTAAATATTTCATGTGCATTGGCAAATTCTTTCCAACCTTCACTATCAGCTAGGTGTCTTAATACACCATCTATTTCAACTCGCTTTTCTTTATGTCATCTCATCTCTTTAATTAGTCATATGCTTCAAAATAAACAACCTCTTAAGTCTCGATTTCAGAGGAAAATATCGAAATATTTTGTGAGGATTCTTTTTCTTATTCATCCCTTCGTACTTGTATCTGGGTTCCTTACATACTGGACATGCATCCTTATTCTCATGCTCTTCCCAAAATAATATACAATCATTCTAACAGACATGTATCTTCTCATATATCAATCCTAACTCTTTTAATAATTTTTTGGCTTCATAATAAGAGTTTGGAATCGCATTCGATTTAGGAAATGCCTCTTGCAATAACTGAAGTAACATATCAAAAGATTTATTACTCCAACCATTTAATACCTTCACATGCATTAGCTTCATCACAAAATTGAAAACCGAAAATTTAGTACAATTGGGATAGAGTTCTTTTTGTGCTTCTTCCAACATTGAAATATAACTTCGTCTACAATCATTTGCATTTGTGTTGACATTTATATCATCTGATTGAGGCTCATTGTTGGTTATATTTTCTGCATTTTATAAATCAGTAAACATGTCTTCAAAATCGTCTTCGAATTCATTTACGTCAACATCAAAATCATTCTCATATTACTTGACAATATTTATACTACCGAATGAAGTAGAAGCTTCTCCATGAAAGTTCCAGATTTTATATAGTCTATCGAATCCCCATCTATACAGATGTCCTCGCACATAATCAAATTCATACTGAAACAAATTCCCACATCGTTGATATGGACAACGGATTTTCGATAAATTCAAATTAATCATGTAATTTTCTGCAATATTTATAAACTGATTCAACCCATTGATATATTCAGGACTAATCCATTTATGAATCATTATTCAACTTTTATCCATATTTTTAAACCCTAGTTAAACATATATAAAATAATTTTAATGTTAATTTTCAATAAAAGCAATTTAGCGACTCAAATTTAGTTGTCACATACAAAATAATCAAACAATTTATAACCTACAATTTGCATTGTAACCCTATGTTTATCATCAAACATTATAATCTAAAAATAAGAAAACCCTAACCTTGTCCTCTAATCGCAAAATAATCCTAAAATCATCTAATTGACAACAAATCAAAGAATGTATCATCTAGGAAATAAGTTATTGTTTGATTACCATGAATATGTCCAAAGCTAAATGATAAAAAAAACCCTAAATTCATCGTCTAATCACTAACAAAACTCTAATAACCGTATATATAATCTACAATAACCTTAAACCAAAATAAAATCCTAAATTCATCGTCTAAGTATAACAACTCCTTAAATTTATCATCTAATCATAACAATAATATATAAAAAAAAACCCTAAATTCATTGTAAAACTTTGAAGAAAGAATTTGTATAAACCTAAGTCGGAGCTGAAGGATGAGTTTGAGATGGCGCCGAGAAGAAGTCGAGCCGAGACCGAGTCGGAGAAGAAGTCGCTTGACTACGGCCGAGTCGGAGAATCGCCGGAGTTGCCGCCGCCGGAGAAGTTGCATGTGCCGGAGAAGAGGAGTGACACGCGTCGGAGAAGAGAAGTCGGAGCATGGAGAAGTCAGAGTCGGAGGCGAAGCACGGAGATGAAGGAAGATTCGCACGGAGCTTGTCGCTGGATAATCGCTGAAGAGCAAGAGAATCGCCAGAAGAGGAAATCGATCGCGCCGAGAAAATGGGGGAATCGGCGTGGGCGAGGGTTTTTCCGTCAAAATTAGAAACAAATTAACTATATTCATCGCTAATATTTACTACTTTAGCGATGATTTTTATATTTTCGTCGCTAATATTTGATCATCAGTCGACTGGCGGGATTGACGACTTGACTGATAGACATTTGTCCTGCCACAGAATCGAGTAAACTCGGCTGGCGGCTCGACTGAATCTTTCACGATGAAATTTAAATATTTCGTCGCCAACAGTCAGTCGACTAGCAGGATTGATGACTCAACTGCTAGACATTTGGCTTGCCACAGAATCAAGTAAACTCGACTGGCGGCTCGACTGAATCTTTCGTGACGAAATTTAAATATTTCATCACCAACAGTCAGTCGACTGGCGAGATTGACAACTCGACTACTAGACATTTGGTCGGCCACAGAATCGAGTAAACTCGACTTACGGATCGACTGAATCTTTCGCGATGAAATTTAAATATTTCGTCGCCAATAGTCAGTCGACTGGTGGGATTGACGACTCGACTGTCAGACATTTGGTCGGCCATGGAATTGAGTTAAGTCGACTGGCGGCTCGACTGAAGGTTTTGCAATGAAATTTCATTGGTCGTCGCTAAGTTATTTATGACGAATATTTATGTATTCCGACAGCTAAGTATCAATTTCGACGAATATATTTCTATCGTCGTAAATATATATTATGTTAGCGACGAAAAACTAAAATTTCATCGCAAATATAAGATTATTTTGCGACAATAAAGAAATTTATCATAAATGTTCATTTTTGCGACGAATTAATAAATCGTCGCTAATATTTCGTCGCTATTTTCCATTTTTCTTATAGTTTGAAGTATCCACCTAGGTTGTACTAGAGGTATAGGGTTGGATCAAACCCACATAAAAAGTGGAGTTTAGCCTTACAAAACACAATAGTCATCTCCAAATTCATCTTTCAAACATGCCTCCAACAAACGAGAATCACGCTTATCTAATTTTATACTAACAAAGCTAGATTCTCTTAGTTTTAATTAATTTTAATTGTGTTTTTGTGTGTGTGTGTGTTGGCATATTAGGGCACAATTTGAATAGCGAATCTAAGGGGAGCATTTGGTATGTGAAAAATGCTCCATTTTCTATTTCCATTGTTGAGAAAATGAAAAAATATGTTTGGTTGGCGTTTTCTATCTTCGTTTTCTAAAAAATAAAAGAGCGTTTTCTAGAAAACTGAAAAACGTGGAAAAGTCATTTCGGGAAATGAGAAAAAGTGGAAAATGAGAACACAAAATGGAAACCAAACTCAACCTAAGCATCTTAGAAGAGACTCACATTTGATCAAATTACCTATACCACAAGACACAACGAAGGCGGACTCATTTGCCAACAACGATGATGAGAAATCATATTTGTCGTCTCAACTCCTAACTTTTTTAATCAGTGAAAAACAACAAAAAAGAAAGGAAAATCAATCCATATTCACATGGCAAACGTAACAACACTCACACCAAATGTCCTTCATAGTCGACCCTCAGCTTAACAAAGGATGATAAATCACAGGGGCTTTGCCTTGACACAGTGATCCCTTTGCATAGGAGAGGTTAAGAATCCAACGAAGTATTTCGCATCTGCTAAAAATTGATCCCAAAATCTCGTGTGATAAGTATCCATATAGTTTTGCTACAATCCCTATTCACAACTAAGAATAAACTAGTCGAATGACGGAATGAGCCATTCATTTTGTCTGGTTAGAATCATGCAATCCTATTTTCCAAAAAGAAAACCATGACATCCTAAGCAAAGAATCGTTGTATATCTTCCAACCATCAAATCTCAAGACAATAACAATAAGCTTCTAGGGCTAACTCAGTTAGTAAGTGTAAAGGGATTTATCCATAATAGATAGGAGTCAATTCCTAAAGATTTCATCACCTTGGACTATCAACCGACCCTCTTCCTTTGCACTTGTTTGGGATCCTGATTTACCTCCTTTGTGTGGGATCCTGATTTATCTCTTTCACTGATAGAGATAATCGGAAGGGATAGTTAACATGATGATTCCACATTTTTTTTCAAAACAATAACAATAATCGAGGTGGTGAAGACAACCATGGTTCGTCGAAACTGTCATAGAATGGCCGAAACAGGCATTTCAAAATCGGAACGGCGTGCTCTGTGCCAATTTTTCGGTGAAGAACGGAGGTTGTCGTGGAACACCGTCCGCGAGCTTTATAACGGGAAAAAAAAAGGATCGAAACGATGGAAACAGAATAGTCGCGTGACTTTGGATTCTTGAGTTTCAATTATTTGGTTCTGATTGCTTTAAAAAAGGTATGTCAATTACGACAAAAAAAATTATCATTCACAGTAACCAGATTTGATTTAATAGATTTTTTTTAATTACAGCTCAAAAATTATCATTCACAAGCCAGATTTGATTTAATAGATTTTTTTTCAATTACAGCTCGAAAGTGATTGATTACAACGTACAAATGGTCCAACACAATCACGCCGACAGATCTGATTTAATAGATTTCTTTTTTCAAAATTGATAAATAATTCAATTATATAGAAGCCTCTTGCCCATTTTATTCCGTGGAATGAGTGAGTCTTCTTATCGATTAATCTGTCCATCTTCTTGTCTTCGATTAAAGTCCCTTGTCCATTTTATTTCGTGGAATGAGCAAGTCTTCTTATCTATTAATCTGTCCATCTTCTTGGCTTCGTTTATTTTCGATTAATTAAAATTCCACTTTCTATCAGGAAACAAATTTTTATTTTTCATTTATATAATTTAATTTGATATGATTCATGCATACTTTGATTGAATTTTGAGATTGACATGTTTGAAATTGATGCTAGTAGCACTTGTCATTAAATTCATCTTTCATGTCTCGTAATTGTTTTTTTCAAGTTTGTTTAATTGCTTAGCTGAGTGCTTTGTCATTACAGTGAGAGTTCTATGAATCAAATACTTTCGATTTAGATGAATTTGATATTTTTCTGTTTCAATTTGGAGCAGACTCTTTGTTAAACTAAGGTCACCAAAATACATATTGATTCTTCCTGTCAAGGTTTCCTAGGCTTCTTCTAATTGATCCATCTATCTTATCTTCCAATTAAACTTTAATTGTATTTCGTACCCCACTAACAGTAAGGAATACAATAAAATTAACCTTTTCAAAATAAATTGCCCGAACAAGATGAATTTGATGATAGTCTAGTTTCAAATTTCTTTAGTTTTTTTTTACTAAAAAAAAAGTAGTTTTATCATCCAACCTTTATTCTAGCAAAGTTGATATTTTTTGTGTTATGAAACTGAAATTTTTTTAAAAAAAAATCCAATAAAAGAGGTGTCTTTAAGTGTTATGTGTCCTAGTTTACAACCCTTGGGATAGTTGGGTAAGGCACACATGCCTTGCTCGTTTTCTGCTAATTTAGAAATTATATATCTGTACATGTTAAGGTTCCTCAGAGTTTAGTATTCTCCTTTTCTTTTCCAATTGTTCAATTCTTTTTTAAGTACTTTTTTTTTTCCTCTTATTGGAAATAATCAAACATTTCAATCCACATTTTAGTAGGGGTGGGTGAATTTGGAGTTGAAACTCACGTATAATTCTTACGATGCATTTCTTATTTGGAATGACGAATTTGCTGTATATATATATTCTATTGGTAAATGTGGAAATATATTCCAAGACTTTGTCGACAACTATACAAGAGCTTATCTGTTGAGTTAGCTTTGATATGTTTTGGTGCACTATAACAGTATAGCTTGCAATACCATTAGATTTTTTTTCATCTTTATACTATGTTTATATGTGCAATATGTATTCTCATTTGATTTTATTATTATGATTCTTGAATTATTAGTACTCTACACACTAGTATAAGCTTAAAGATTTAATTATGAATAGATAATAATTTATTATGTGAATTTTTTAAAAAGCTTGAGTTAAAATTATGTATCATTATTTATTTGTTTAGAATGATACCAAACCCTGATATTGGTTGGAAATTTGGTCAACTGGTGGGTGATAACCGTAAAACAATACGATGTAAATTTTATGGAAAAGTTATAACGGGAAGAATTACGAGATTAAAACAGCAAATTGCACATGTTATTGGAAATATCGAAGCATGTCACAAAGCTCCTAAGGAAATATCATCGATGTTACAAAAACATCTTCAAGACTCTAAGACAAGGAGAAGTTTAATGCAAAGAAAAAAACAAATAGCTTTAGAGTCAATTACACAAAATATGTGTATCAGAAAATGATGGTAGTGGTGAAGATAACATTGAAGATATTGAAAATCAAGAATTACAAAAAGTCATCAAAGAAAGTCGTAAAACAAAAGCCATTGAAGAGGAGATGCGTCATCGCTATGGTCAAGGTAAACGATATCTAAATAATATTTTAAATTCACATGTATATATCTTATCAATTTAATTAACTTAACTATTCTAAATTTTATAATCGTAGGATTTTTTGGTGTTGGTTCTTCCTCTGACTTAGATCTTGGTTTGAGAAAAAGAATGTCTCGAAGCTTTAGTGTAAGAGAGGATTCTCGATTACCATCAAAAGAAATTGACTCTTTTACGTTTTCAACGAAACACAAGAGTATCAAAAACTGGTTTAGTGTTGAAAAGGTGAAAGATGTTGGCAAAGCAACATCAAAATGGTTTATATATAATGCTATTCCATTTAATGCAGCAAATAGTGGGCCTTTTTATCAATCAATGATCAATACTATTGTTGAGGCTTAAACAAGAATAAAAGGTTCCACATGATGCCAAATTGGTGGTGTTTATTTACAAGAGGAGGTAGATGAGATAAATGGATACTTGAACACTTTAAAATCAAAATGGCCAAAGTATGGATGCACAATAATGTGCGATGGTTGGAGCACACACAACAAACATCCAATCATAAATTTTATGATATACTGTGATTGTCATATGGTTTTTCATAGTTTTGTTGATTGCACCAACAAAGCAAAGGCAACATATTTTATTTTATCTTTGTTAAATAAAGTTATTAAAGAAATTGGAGAGGAAAATATTATGCAAGTGGTCACAAACAGTGAAGGTGCAAATAAGGCCGCTGATGCTAGATTGATGATAGAAAAACCACATTTATTTTGGTCTCCTTGTGCAGCACATTATATTGATCTCATGTTAGAAGATATTGGCAAGACGAAGAAAATAAAAAGTTGTGTTGAGAAAGCCAAGCAAATAACAAGCTTCATATATAATAGCGATAAAGTTGTGAATTTGATGAAAACATTTACAAATGATCGAGAATTATTGAGACCAAGAATAACTAGATTTGTAATAGAATTTATTTCAATTAAAAGTCTTGTTCGACATTCTTCAGATTTAAAAAGAATGTGCAACTCTGGTGATTGGGAAGCATACAATAACACAAGCAAACGAAGGAAAGATGCAGAAAAAATTACGAACATCATAATGGATGGAAGATTTTGGAAAGAGCTCGTGATATTTGCGTTGCAGTTAAACCATTGGTAAGAGTTTTGAAATTAGTTGACCAAGATCAGAAACCAACAATGTCAATTATCTATGAAGCAATGGATAGAGCAAAAATGGCAATAAAAGAAAAATGCTGGAGATTGGCAATCATATTGGAAAATTATTGATAAATGATGGTACAATCAATTACATCAACATCTACATGCAAGTAATCATATAATTTATATAAATTTGTAAAATGTTGCATGTGACAATATAATTTATTTGCTTAAATTATAGACTACAAAGTATTTTATCAAAATCATTTACAAATTCCTCATTTCTAATTTCTTATTTTTTGATATTTCAGCGTATTTACTAAATCCGTTACTTCAATATTCTGGAACATGTGTTTATAATAATGAAGTTAAACGAGAGTAAAAGATTGTAATCAAGAGATTGAAGCCAGACTTAAATGCACAAGGTTCAGCAATTAGTGAGGTAATTTTTTTTGTTCTTATATTTTTTTTTTCAAACATGAACAATAATTATTTATTTTTTCTCCTCTTTTTTAGATTAAATTATTCATAGACCAGATAGGTGAATTTGGATCTCCACTAGCGAAAATGACAGTTAAAAAAAGTCTTCTAGATTTTGAATTTAAATTTTACAAATATTTATAATTACAAAAATATGATATTGATTTATTTATATCATCTGAATGGTGGAATAATTACGGTGAAGATGCGCCACACCTTCAAAAAATTGCAATAAAAGTTCTAAGTCAAACATGCTCATCTCCGGGATGTGAAAGAAATTGGAGCACATGGTCTCTTATACATACAAAGCTTCGTAATCGCTTGGCTATCGAAAAATTACATAAATTAGTTTATGTTCACTACAATATGCAGCTCAGGGTACGAAACATGATGTGTAGAAAAGAAGATGATAATTTTTACAGTCCGATAGACCTTAATCATATTTTTCATGACGATGATATCTTAAATGAATGGATAAGAGATAATGAATCATCGGTTTTAGAAGATGATGACTTGACATGGTTAGATCAAGCACTTCAAGCATCAGATGCTGAAGAATACAATACAACAACAAGAGTTCAAAGGCATTCAAGAAAGAATAATTTAGAAAAATCAACACAATTGAAAGGAAAAAGAGTTTTATCAAATGATAATAGTGAAGATACTAATGAAAGTGATGACAGTGATGATTCAAATGATGGAAATAATCAACAAAGTCATGGTGAGCATCATAGTTATCATAGTCATCAAAGTCATCAAGATGATCGACATGACACGAGTATGATATGGGCACAAGATCGTGAAAATTATTATGCAATACAAGATACTGATAATGGGTATTGCTCTGGGACTAAGGAACAACGTAATTTTTTGACAAGTTTATCAAGATCTCCTGATGTTGATGGTAAAAAATATTTGATTGGATCTTCACGATAACATATGAGTGTTGAAGAACATATGAAATATTTGGTTTTGAGAGGGAACCAAAGAATTTCAGTGAGAGATGATTATGGATCAAAAAGTTATAATTGGGAGTCTCAAAATATTGGACATGATCCAATTGGATATGAATATTACAGTAATGATCAACCCAAATATGATTCATTTGATGGATCATCTAATTATTCATCATATTATACAAGTGAAAGTAGACATCATGAATTGAGGGTCATTTTGATAATGCATATAATGTAATTCCTGATTATTCGACATCTCTTTGGAGAAATATTGGACACTGTAGTGGTGATCGTGAATCGTCAAGTGCTACTGATAGTTCTGTTGGATATCAAGGTTTTGGATATTATAATCGTCGTGATGAAACATTATTGCAAAGTCAATCATTAAATTTTGAACATCTTTCATCAATTCAATCAAATGAATATGTATATGGATAATTTATTGCTAATTTATATCGACATCCATATGTTGGAGATCAAGTTAATCAACATGAGATTCAAGGAGAATATCATGAAGAATTGATTCCTCCCCGTCATTCTTCGTGGTATTAAAGGTATAATATTCATTGTATGTTTTTTATTATGTTATTACTTATGTCTTATTTTTTGTTATGACCTTGTATTTTTTTATTACTAATGTCATTTATGTATTTATTTAAAACTTTTTACTAATTTTTTATTTTTTATTTTTTATTTATAAATCTGTACAGTGACCATTCCGCGAAATAATTTTAGAACTGGAATGGTAGAGACTGCGCCCGCAACCATTCCTATTCCGATGAACCATGAAGACAACAACACCCACAATAAGTAGAAAACAAGAAGAAGAAGATAGTTTTGCTACAAATCTAGAAGATTAGATCCAAAAATATTAAGATTCTGAGGGCTTAACCATCGCCATCCTTGTCGAACAAGCTGAAGGCCTCCTTGAACTCGGCGATCTGCTCGTCGGTGAGCTGCTTGGTCATGGTTCCTGCGCTATCAGCTGATCCTGCGATCGGTGAAAAAAAAAAAGGACCGGCAAAGAGGAGGAAGAGAGGACGCGAGGGTCTGATGCCCTCGAGCTCGACTTCCCCTCCAACTACTTGGAGTCACCGAACCGACCAGGTATAAGATTTCGAGGAAGTGTGATTTGGGCCCGAACCGAGTGTCGGGTTGCTACCCTGGTAGCAACTAGGGTGACTCGAGACCAAGTGAAATGCTGAAAGATCTCATTTTGATCCCTGCAGCACAATCACAAATCTAGTCTATCGCATGCAAGACTTGATTAGCAAACTGGTCTCCATGTTCTATGTAAATTGGTACCATCAGAAACTGTCAACTACTAGATTGAACTTGATCTTGCTTTTCTTTGAGAGGATCATCTCTAGTTTGTTGGGGAAAGAAACCTGAAACATGATTAACCACAATGTGATTCTCTTATCGGCTTTGCTTCACGAGTAATTCATGCTCCTTCGAGCGTACATCTCAGACCTAGCTGAATATTTCAGTTTTTTCTGTGCAGTTGAGTATCTCTTATCTACAATGCCGAAGCATCGACAATGGAGGATCTTTCTGAATGACAAAGATTTGTTTGAGAGTCCGGTGACTTTCTAATAATGAGTTCCTGTTTCAAGGAACTCTTAAATTTAGCTTCACAGATATCCAAGATCTCACCTTTATTTGCATATGATCGATCAATTGTGGTTTTGTAAATAAAAATGGCGGTGTGAACTTCAAATTACTGGAACACAACGAACGACCCGAATGAAGATGAAATCCCTACGGGGAACTCCTTGGTGAACCTCATTCTTCTGCTCCTGCTTGCTGCCGGCGCAAGATTACAGTGACAGACGTCGTTGGAGTACACGAATTTTATGGAAAGGTCTTGCACATAAGATTCTTTTATACAATGTGTCCAGCGTATGGATCCCATATAGAGTCGAAAGCAGGATGATTCGAGTTACGAAGCATAGATGTCATAAATAAGCCAAGTCACGAATAGAATGACTAAAAAAATCAAAAGTAGATCAAGTTAAAAGTTGAATGACTCAAAAGCAGAGTAAATCAGGAACAAACTAACTCGAAAAATCAAGCACGGAACGAGTCGGAAATGGAATGATTCAAGTGTTGTGATTGTATACGATGATTGCTGCCGGAGAGGATGCAAACTGATATCAGATCGTCGAGGTTAGTGTTCAACACTATCTCCGTAAAATGATATTGCTCTGCTACAGGTGCTTACGGATAGCAGCAATTCATTTTCCAAGATACAACGACGACGTCTCAAAATAGCAACACTATAAATTTCGAGACATACGAACTTTCTCGTAGGCTTTTTAGACTCTAGATACAGAAGATGGGAGGTTTTGAATGAATGGATTGAGAGTAGATTTAGTGAACTTGAGTTGAGTGAATTCCATCGTCTACAGGATTCTATTTATACAAGTGAAGAGGTGAGGTACCCTTTGGTGAATGGTTGTATCCTTTGGTCAGGATGCATCTGGGTCATTCGACTAGAGGATTGTAACCCTTCAGATAGCCCTTTGATCTCAGTTGTCATATATGGATGCAGTGATCCACTCGATCAACGCTCCAGATCAACCTTCATCACCAACGATCAGATCGTGACTCTTCATGATCAACGCTCCAGATCGCGTCACTTGCGATCCATCATCCCTCTTCGATCCAACGGTTACCATCATCCCACCCAATCAGCCTCCCAATCATCTCTCTTTGTCCCAACCGAGTGTCACATAGGCACGTCACATCACCCAAGTGTCACGTAGACACTGACACATCATCTAGAGCATAAATTTAAGCTCCTTAGTGGTCTTCGCGATGAAGTGCAAGTGCGCTAACAAAGCGTCCATTGCGCGCGTGTGTGCGTGTGCGCGTGGCGAGCCACAGGCCCGTAGGTGCGAGCACTTGCTCGCCCGTTAGAGGAGAGCATTTGTGTTTTTTGTGTTAACTTCATTAACACAACAACACATATAAGGAAGCAAATTCCCTTTGGAATTTTCGATGTGGAACTATTCCCCATCTACTTCCTTTTATAACATTAATCTGCAATTAATGTTATTTTGGACTGACTTTAAACAATTAATTTCTCATTCACTCGTAATCGGTTTTGAGCAAATTAATAATCTAGATTAATCTACGCGAAACATAGATTTCGATTTTGAAGTCAATTCAGACTTTCATCGATTGATGACACCTCGATTTTTCCTTGCAAAACCGTATTGGTAAGACCCAATATCCAACATCAAGAAGTAAAAAACGGAGCGAGTTGAGAGCGAAGTGATTTAGAAAACCAAGAATTGATTAGGTCGAGAGCGAAGTAACTCGGAAAGTCAAGAGAAATGACGAAGTAAAAAACTCAAAGACAAGAACAAGTGGAGGCCTAAAGATCACAGAGGAGATTCCTCCTGATAAGTGTTACATCTGATCATCCAACGATTTCATCCCATGATCACTTTCAAATATGTGGTGTGACAAATAAAGATTCTCTACAGTAATTATCCTTTAATAATCTAATAAATGACATTAATAGTGGAGACAAAAACCCTCAAAGATGTTATATAAAATTAGATTGAGATAAAGAAAAACTCTGATATTTTTCGCTATTGAATACTTTTCTACATATACACTCTTAATTTTTTCTTCATCTTTCTATCTAGCTTAAGCATCGAAGGGTCATAGCTAAATCACCGACGGCAATCTAACTTATATTATATTTGACTAGGTACTACTACGGATGTGAGAATACATTTTCACCCGAAGATTCAATGAAAGGGGGCAAAAACAAGAGCACATCAGTACATCACTTACTATTTAATTTATATATCTTTATAAATTACACAATGTGATTTTTAAAGTAACCTAGCAAGAAATTAATGTATATCTCAGACAAAGGCATTTTAGCAATTTCATGGATAACCTTTATTGAGACCATGCCTTCATTCAGACTTATCTCGATAGATTTCGCCTTCATCTAAAGCTTGAGTGCAATTTATTTAACCTATTCCCACACAACTCGTTGCCATCGACCATAATCAATCCCTTTCAGAAGGAGTGTCATAGTTTGGAAGGCCCTGCGACTCTCTGCACATAATGAAAGTAAAACAGTCAAGGAATACGAAGCAAAGAAAAAGGTTAAAACTTATCTCCAACAAATGATAAGACAAATTAAATAGAAACAATTAGAATGGATTGAGTATGGAGTAGAGGGAGAACAAAAAGAATTAATGTAATAAAAAAGAATTTAATTTGATTTTCATCTTACTAACAATATAGTTTCCCATATACTTGAATGAATAATTAAGATCTTAGTCGACCATAAATGGTTGCAAGTTGGGACTGATAACGACAAATGCAGGCTCAATGTTGTACACCTTGTCATGCCTGCTTGACAGGGATGATTTAATCAAAGCATGTTTGACTTGAAGAGCAGATAAAGAGTACACCTAGTTGTGATGCAACACTTGGAAATTAACCAAAGATGAAGTTTGGAAATTGGCAGATTCCTTTGTGATTAGAACCAGGGACAACTAAAGCAAAGAATTGGAACTTGGGAATCTGAAAAGCAAATCATTTATGTTTTATGCGCTTACCTTACCGAAGGAGCGTACTTAAAATCACTCTTCAGGAGCTCATTAAGGCAACCATTGAAACTTAGTGATACTACTGGTACCTTCTCTACATAATCCTCGATAGAGGGGTTAGCGGGTGACCTAAGATCCGATCCAAAATACACGGCTCAGCTAAGAAAGGAAAGGAAGATTGGCGCGGGCGAAACGCAGAAGCCATTGGTACGAGCGAACCTCAGAAGCCATTGGCGCGGACGAAACACAGAAGCCATTGGCACGGGCGAACATCAGAAGTCATCGGTACGGGCAAATATTGAAAGTCATTGGTACGGGAGAGTTAATGAAAGCAATTGATACGGCAAAGGAGAGGCGGAAGGCGCTTCGCCAAGAGGCCAGTCCAATCTGATCAATACAAGGGGAATTTGACATGGGGAAAAGAGGAGTTGGTTCGGGTTGATAAAAAGCCTTAGGGCTAAGTCACCCGTGGGCTATAGACCTAAACTAGCTTCCCTCAACACGGAAGGTTGAGGGAGATAGTCTAGCCTAGTTTCCCGAAAAATAGAGGAAAGGGTGTTAGGCAACGGCCTGGGAGGCCCCACATAATATTCCAAGGAGTCTTCACTCCTCATATCTGTAACAGAATTATTCTCCAGGTGAAGGTGGTGGCCACGTGTACGATGGAGATAGCCTGCGACGTTACGATGAAGGAAAAGGGAAGATAAAAGGGAGGGAGGAAAGAGGAAGAGGAGATCCGCAATCATTCCGACGCAGCAAGAGAGAGAAGAAGAGGCAAGAGGCGAAGGAAGAAAGGGAACAGCCATCTCGCCGGAGAAGAAGGACGGAGATCGGCCATTGCTACATCTCTTGTATCTTCCTTGTCTTATAATATCATTGTAAGAGGTCTTTCTCCTCCACCTGCGGAAACTTGCTTTCTGTAAAGGAGGACCTTCATAGTGAAAGTGCTTAGGCACCGCATCTGGTGAGAAAACTCACCTCTGTGGAGTAGGAATCCTCATTCCGAACCACGTTACATCTTGTGTCTGAATCTCAATTGCTGGCGTCAGTTTCTTGCGTTTCATCTACTTCATCCTCTTATTCTTTACTGATTACGGCCGGGGAGAATCCTCTGAGACCTCCCTCAATGCTTCACTGCATTGAAAACGGAGTGACCAGATTTTTTCCCATACCCGCATCAGTTGGCACCGTCTGTGGGAACATTTAAGCTGGACATCGAGATGCAACCTGAAGAAATACAACAACCTGATACTTCTGCAGCAGAGGAGCGCTCCATCACCCTTCTACCATCGCAGCTGAAGGCCCTGATGGATGACGCTATTACAGAAGCCCTCGCCAGGGAAAGGAGAAGGACCGGATATCTGCATCCGCACTCCGGGGAACCTTCTTCCAGAGGCCCACCCCCAGAAATGCCTCCTCCCTCTCGTACAGCCGCCAATGGGGAAGTATTGCTTAGAGGCGGACTGGGGGGAAGAACGCCTCAGAATACTATGCCCTTCACCCAAACGCGCAGAGAGGAACAGGGTGAAAATCAATCAACCAGACCTCCGGAAGTATACGAGCCTAGTCCCTTCACGATGGACATTCTCACTGAGCTCCCTCCATCCTACTTCCGGAATCCTCAGGTCAATAAGTATGATGGTTCGACGGATCCTGAAGAGCACATATCTCAATTCGACGGAGCGGCCTCGCTTCACTTTATTATCTTGGCGCTCTCAAGTGCCGAGTCTTTCGAACCACCCTGACTAGCTCGGCGCAAAAGTGGTTTACTACTCTGCCCCCGGGGTCTATCACCTGTTTCGTTGACTTCCAGAGAATGTTCAGTCAAGAATTTGTCAGCTGCAAGGTGTATAAACAAGACGCCTCTATGTTAATGCATATCACCCAGGGACCTTCTAATCCCTTAGGGTATATTCATCGATTCACTTCGCGCAGAGAATCCCGCCACCCGTCTGAATCTTTGGGCGCGCTTATTCAAGTGAGGGAGGGCCCCTTCCTCAGTTCCTTGTTAAGACAACCTACGGATAGTTACGAAGAGCTACTGAGCCGTGCGGAGCAGTTTATCCGCGAAGAAGAAGGATTAAAGGTACGGAGGGCCGAACGGACTGCCACAGCAGTCCCAACTGAAAGAGTTCGTCCCGCTGCTCCTCAAGCACCCCCTCGGCGGGAGTATACAAGACCTTTTCGACAGGAGGTTCCGAGGCCTCGTCCAATGCTGCAAGGTGTTCGCCCCACCCCGCCATTACAAATCATGGCCGCTGAAGCGCTTCCTCCTGTGAGGACATGGAAAGAACGTGAAATGGAATTTTACGACCAGCAGGGTCTGCTACAACGACCCTTGGGACACAGGGGGATCCCGCGTAACCCCCCAGCCCCGTTCTTTTGCCAATATCATACAGAATACGGCCACAGTAGTGGTCGATGTTTCAAGTTACAAGAAGAATTGGATCGCCTCCATACTGCATATCCGCAAGTAAGGTTTCAGGCAGGAGGGCCGGCGCGGCGAGGCCCCCGACCTAATGTAACCCGTCCAGGGCCGTATAATCAACAACCCCGGGTCACTTTCCCCCAAACGCCATCCCAGGAGGTTGTCTCTCAAGAAGGTCCATCAGGTGAGGGCCCTTCATCCAATCTAGATGACATTCCCACACGGGGAGTTATTCATGTTATAGCTGGAGGACCTACCGACGGGGACTCCAACCGGGCACGGAAGTCGTACGCCCGTCTCATGGAGAGTTTGGCCATCGTCACCGACCAGACTATTCAAGTTGCACCGCTAGTTTCATTCGGGCTAAAAGATCTGCAAGGTGTCCTGCTGCCCCACACGGATGCCTTGGTTATCCGTATATCCCTGGCCAATTATGAAGTGGCTCGGGTACTAGTTGACTCGGGAAGCTCATAACATCCTTTCCGGAAGCCTTCTGACAAATGTAGCCGAAATGCCCAATTAGAAGATGTGTCCACTCCCTCTCTGATTCGCAGGCACATGGTTCACCCGAAGGGACAGATATCATTGCCTTTAACTCTGGGTGTAAAACTCAACCAAAAAACCAGTATAATTCCTTTCCTTATTGTGGACGCTCCGTCCACTTATAACGCTATTCTTGGGCGTCCTTTCCTCACCCTTTTTCAGGCAGTGGCTTCCCCATACCACCAGAAGCTGAAATTTCCCGTAGGGCAATCGGTGAGCGAAGTTCGTGGAGAACAGAAGGCCTCTAGGAGCTGCTACGTGCAAATGGTTCGGGACGATCAGAAGAAAGCCCGAACCGAGGACCTAAAGGGCAAAGCTGTCATCATCACTGATGTGCGGAGGAATCCCCAAAGTTGATAAAATAGAGGAGGGAGGCGGTGGAAATCGCTCAGAAAGGCCATACGGATAGCACAACAGCTGGATGTCAAAGAAGAGCTGGTGGCTTGCCTGAAGGAGAATGAAGACATCTTTGCAAAAGATGTGCATGATCTCACGGGGATCCATCCTCAAGTGGCGGAACATCATCTCAATATCATTAAAGGAGCCCGACCCGTCCAACAGAAGAGGCGACATTTTGGACCAGAAAAGGACAAAGTCATAGCAGAAGAAGTGGACAAACTACTAAAAGCGGGTCATGTAAAGGAAATCCAGTTCCCCGAATGGGTTTCTAATGTAGTCTTGGTCCCCAAGCCTTCGGGGCAATGGAGGATGTGTATCGATTTCCGTGATTTGAATAAAGCATGCCCTAAAGACTGCTACCCCTTGCCTCGTATTGATCAATTGGTGGATTCTACTGTGGGATATGAAGTGGTGTCTCTAATGGATGCATATCAAGGGTATCATCAAATACCTTTGGCCCAAGAAGATCAAAAGAGGGTTAGCTTTGTGACTGCGGGGGGGTTATACGCTTATGTGGTAATGCCGTTCGGACTAAAAAACGCAGGAGCCACCTATCGTATATATGGACAAAATCTTGGCGGAGCGAAGGGAAGAATGTGGAGGTCTCGTGGATGACATCTTAGTCAAATCGAAAGCCACTCGGGATTTAGTCAATGACTTACATGAAACCTTCGCTACATTAAGGCGGTTGAATATGAAGCTAAACCTAACAAATGCATTGTTAAAGAGTGGCAAGTTCTTGGGGTACATAGTAGCGGAGAAGGGGAAGCCAACCACGAGAAAGTGCAAGCCCTATGCAACATGAAATCACCGGCTAATCTGCAGAGACCCAAAGGTTGGTGGCGGGATTGTTTCTTTATCGATTTATAGCTAGATCGGCGGACAAGTGCCTTTTTCAAGATTTTGCGTTGGTGCTAAATTTCGGTGGGATGATCAATGTGAGCAGGCTTTCAGAGTTGAAGAAATATTTGGTTTGGACTCCCCCCTTTAGCCAAACCAATACGGAGAACCATTATGGATGTATCTGGCCTCTCGGAGGAGCCGTTAGTTGGTATTATTGAAACAAGAAGGTTCTCACCAAAGAACCTATTTATTATACCGACCATATCACGAAGAAGGCGAATTTCATTATCTGAGCTAGAGAAGTTGGCATATATCCTAGTACTAACCGCCCGCAAATTAAGGTCATACTTTTTGGCTCATCCCATCAGTTCTAAACACACATTGAATTGGGTAAGGTCGTCACTAAGCCAAATTTCTCTGGAAAGATTGGCCAAATGGGTGGTAGAACTAAGCGAGTATGATATTCACTACCAACCTCGAAGCGGTTATCAAGGCCCAAGCACTCGCGATTTTCGCGAGGTACCTTGCTGAGAAGATGGTTGCAACAAAGGAGGAGGGATCGAGGCATGGAATATATTCGTGAAGCGGTTCTTGAGGATCTACTGAGCGTGGCGTTGGTATTTTATTAATTTCCCGGAGGTGAAGAAACTTCGATTAGCGCTCACCGAATATCGGGCATCTAATAATGAAGCGGAATATGAAGCCATTCTAGCGGGATCGCAGTCGCTAAAGCGTGGAGGCTTCTTCCATTGTGATCCACTCGGATTCTAGCTTGGTAATATCACAACTTCAAGGTTCTTTTGCGATTCGGGAGGAAAGGTTGCTGTAAGTACTTGAAGACTTTTGAGAAAGAAAAGCTCAATTTCTTAGGTCCTCTTGAAGCAAATCCGCGGAGCACAATGGGAAGGCGATGAATTGGCTCGGATGGCTAGCGCTATGGGAGGAATAAAACTCAAGCGATCCATACGAGAATTCATACTTCAATATGCAACATGGAGGAGAGAGACATACAATCAAGCCTAACTCTTGATTGGAGGACCGACATCATAGCTTATTTACGACGGGAAGATCCTGAAGGAAAATAAGCGGCATCCACTTTAATAAACCGAGCCAAAGCGGTTCATCCTCTTAAATGAAGACCTATACAAGACCTCTTTTAGACCCTTGTTAAAATGCAGGGGAAACGAGGATGCGGAATGGGTACTGCGGAGATCCATGAAGGATCGTAACAATCATTTAGGAGGGAGAGCTTTAGCAAGAAAGGCCTTATTGGCGGGATACTGGCCTACTCTTGACAAGATCTTGCTCATATAGTGCAAACCTCGCATCGCTTGTCGAAACATAGCAACCGCCAATGACCGAGTTAATGAAAGTCGTAATCTCTTCTTGTCCTTTCGATCAATGGGGAATAGATATAGTAGGCCCGATGCCGGCGGCACCTTTACAGAGGAAGTTTTTATTGGTAGCTGTGGATTATTTTTCCAAATGGGTGGAGGCAGAGCCCTTAGCCAAAATTACTGAGAATGCCGTAATACAGTTCTTATGGAGAAATATCATTTGTCGGTATGGTATCCCTCGGAAAATAGTCAGTGACAATGGCATGCCCAAGGAAAAAAGATCCAAGAATGGTGCCAAAGTCTCAACATTCAGCAGGCTTTCACTTCGGTAGCCCATCCTCAAGCGAATGGGCAGGTGGAGGTAACTAACAGGATCCTCATTCAAGGATTAAAGACCAAGTTGGGTGCTCAGAGGGGAAACTGGGTAGAAGAGTTACCTGGCGTCCTGTGGGCCTATCGAACCACACCCAAGACAGCAACAGGAGAAACTCCCTTTAGTTTGGTATATGGGGCGGAAGCCGTTATTCCGGTCGAGGTTTTGTTGAATAGCGCTCGGATAAAGGCATACGAACCAAATCAGAACCAACTTATCCGAAGCACCGAATTGGACTTGGTGGAGGAAAGGCGGGAGATGGCACGGAGGCGAGCGAAATTTTACAAGCAAAGAGTGCAGCGAGCCTTTAATAAGAAAGTGATGCCTCGGAGATTTCAAGAAGGGGATTGGGTTTTGCGTAAAGTCAATCCAGCTGGAGACCCTGGAAAGCTGGCTCCCAACTGGGAAGGACCCTATAAAATAACGCAAGGAGCGAGATCAAGATATTATCTGAAAGATGATCAAGGCAAAGAGCTTCCACGACCTTGGAATGCCCTTCATTTAAAACTCTTTCACACTGTATGAGAAACATGGAATAGAAGAAGGGAAATTATGAAACTCCGAAGGGGGTGCTTCTTGAATTGATTGCGTTAATTAGATGCCAAGTATTCTCCAAATTTCATTAAGGGGTTATTTATAAGGGCAATATGGTATTATCAATACATTTTGAAGAAGAAAAAGAAAAATAGAAAGGAAAGTCCCGTGTCAAAATGGGATATTATATTACAGCTTAAATCGGTCGGGAGGATAACGTCGAAAATCAGCCTCCCAATTTAAAGAAAATGAAGGATAAGTGGGTGGAGGTAATCTATATTCACAACCGCCATTAAATCCATCTTGATAGGTGGCGCATTAAAATGATGAGTCGCCTCGCGGTTCGGACGGCCGTGGCTTCGCCTCGATGCAACCTCTCGCATGTTTCTTGTTGCTCTTGAAGATTTCGACGACGCCCACATAGCGCCGCGACACCTCCATAATAGCATCGCCAAGATGGAGACATCATCGGCTCGGGAACTTTGGTCCCGCCGCACAAGGTGCGCCATCTCCACCATATTTCGACGCATGGAAGCCAAATCCTCCACCGCTCGAATACGATCCGTTCGCAAGTTCTGCTCATCCTCCGGAGGGAAGTTTCTTGCTCGCAGAGACGGGCATGAGCATGCGCCCGGAATTTATAAGGGATGAGTTTTCTTGTACCTCCTTGCACAAGCGTGCGAAGGTCCCTATCTTATCTTGTGCTCGTGATATTGAACTCAAGGCGAGCGATGACATCGTAATCGCTGTTTCCTCGAGGAGCTCGCTACCGCCTTTGAAGACGAGTAACTCTTGAGCCGAGGAAGATTCCGTGTCAAGAGAGCCGACCGACTTCGCCGGGGGACAAGTGGCTCTGCACCTGGACGTGGTTGCTCCTTTAATGCTGCAATAGTGTTAGCATCCTTCTGAATTTGCTGGCGAGCTTCGGCTAATTGCTCGTGGCACAGGTGCAATTGTTGTAACAGAGTCGTCGATTCTCGAGCATTCGCCAAGCCTTCCGTTGTCGCGCTCCCATTCTTGGGCTTGAGCCTGGTATTGATGAAGAGAGCGATCCAATTCTTGATGGTTGGTCAGGGCCTACATACCGATTGTGGGAAAAGAAATTGGTCAGCTAGACAAAGCTAAGGAAGCTGAGTAAGAAAACATACCAAGTCCAGAGCATGACGCAGGCCTTCCATGCGAGGAACCACTTCCTCTAAGTTCAGAATCCGAAGACTCCTGGGAGAAAGGGAAGAAGACGGGACGGACGATGCTGAAAGAGGAATCTCACTTATAAAGGGGAAAATGGGGGCGGTATCCATTGGTTGAGAATGGAAAGAAGGAGGAGTATCATTCGGACGGCCCATGGAGGTGGTAGTCAGGCGCATATCCGAGTTTGGGAGAATATGTGTCACGCCTGGTTGGGGGTTGGGTTCGGAAGGAAAAACGGAAGGAGGCTGATCGGAGGAGGGATCTTGAGAAGAC
Source organism: Wurfbainia villosa (assembly GCA_025175895.1). Taxonomy (NCBI): domain Eukaryota; kingdom Viridiplantae; phylum Streptophyta; class Magnoliopsida; order Zingiberales; family Zingiberaceae; genus Wurfbainia; species Wurfbainia villosa. The sequence goes on along the minus strand of CM045998.1, from coordinate 12,170,036 downwards.
GAGACGATGAGCATTGGGCTGGAGGAGCCTTCGATGGGGACGCAAGAAGTAGAGGGACCCTGGTCAGGGTCCACAGGAGGAGAGGGATTCTTCAGGCGATGAACGAAGGGGGAAGTTGGCAGTGAAGGAATATCAACCGCCATGGGTTCAGAAAAGGAATGACGTACCGGGGAAAGAGAAGACAGGGGTGATCCAGCCTCTGTCATTGGCTGACATGGGAATACATCCTCCCCAGGTTCATCCCCAGGTTGCGGGGAAGAAGAAGGTGATTTCTAAATGTCGTTGGCGGAAGGAGAAAGAGTGGGAAAGTTAGGGCTTGTAAAGACCGGAGGAAGTGAGGAGAGACTAATGACCTCGCTTCTCCGGGATGGAGGTAGTGAGGGTCACCGGAGGAGGAGAGGGAGAACGAGGTGAATCGGATATGGTGGTGATCGGGAAGGTGAAAAGGAAGAAGCAAAAAGGTCACCAAAGATCCCGCTTATGCGATTCGGTAGCGCCCGCTATCTCTGGAAGAAGTTGGAATGCATCTTGGGGGTCTAAAAATAAAAGGAAAAGAGGGGCTGGGAAGAAAGGATCGAGGAAACGAGGTTTGGCGGTGGAGGAGCAAGCAGATGAAGAAAAAGGAGACCAAAAGGCGAAGGGATGAAGATGGCAGAAGAAACGAAGACAAAAGAACCCCCTATAAAAGGGGGGAAGAATGGGCTTGCAGCCATTAGTGGGCTTCTCGTCTGTGGTGAAAGGGAAAGAAGGGTTTATATTTCTAAATGACCCATTATGTGATATATAAATTTCTATCCTCGCAGAGCGAAGATATCCTCGCGTGGTGGTGGAACTAAGAACCGAGATCCCTGCTATTATTTACTTATATATAAATTTCTATCTAGGCAGAGCGAAGATATCCTGCTGGTGGTGGAACTAAGAACCGATATCCTCTGCTATTATTTACTCTATGTATAAATTTCTATCCTCAAGCAGAGCTAAGATATCCCCGTGGTGGTGGAACTAAGAACCGACGAAGAACCGATATCCTTCGGTTATTATTTACTCTATGTCTAAATTTCTATCCCCGCAAGGCAGAGCGGAAGATATCCCCGTGTGGTGGTGGAACGGAAGAACCGATATCCTTCGGTTATTATTTACTTTATATATAAATTTCTATCCCCGCAAGGCAGAGCGGAAGATATCCCCGTGTGGTGGTGGAACGGAAGAACCGATATCCTTCGGTTATTATTTACTTTATATATATAAATTTCTATCCCCGCAGAGCGGAAGATATCCCCGTGTGGTGGTGGAACGGAAGAACCGATATCTTTCGGTTATTATTTACTTTATCTATAAATTTCTATCCCCGCAGAGCGGAAGCTATCCCCGTGTGGTGGTGGAACGGAAGAACCGATATCTTTCGGTTATTATTTACTTTATCTATAAATTTCTATCCCCGCAGAGCGGAAGCTATCCCCGTGTGGTGGTGGAACGGAAGAACCGATATCCTTCGGTTGTTATTTACTCTATATATATAGATTTCTATCCCCGCAAAGCGGGAGATATCCCCGTGCGGTGGTGGAACGGGAGGATTGGGACTTCCCCAGTTGTATATCACTTTTTGTCCCCGTAAAGGGGGGGGAGTTGAAATTCTTGTTTAACTTTGTATTGTTGTATTCCTGTGAAATAGCAGGGTTGACTCATTTAAGGGTTCCATATACCCGGCAGATTGAAAAGACGGAAGAGCCGAAATATGCCTCAGTCCTGTGTGAGTCTACGTGAATACAACTCAGAAGATACTGGAGAAAGGAGATAAACTAGGAAAGTTCATTAATGTGAGAGAAACAAACCCTTATATATCCCGGGCGTATGCTTTTTGTTAGGAGGGACAGAGGGAGTTCCCTTTGTAGATTGAGGTTGGCACCATAGTTGACGCCTGATAGGATCGCAGAAGGTCCGCTCGCGCCTTTGGGACCCGACCAGTTGTTGGCGCAGGGAGCGATTATTGGCGTAAGTTTCCTTCAGCTATTGCTGTAAACACTTCACTTGTTCCTCCAAGATAGCTATGTATCGGCGATCATTTATCTGTTCTTTAGAAGGCGAGGAACTGCTACCCTGTTCCGATATCCTGTCCATGGCAAGCAAAGGAAAAAAGGAGAATGATGGAAGCTAACAGGTAAAGGTCGGGGGTTTTTATGGCAACGAAGGAGAATAGCATGCATTTATTGGTGGAGAAGTAGCGACCATAAAGGCCAAAGAAGAAGAGAAACGTAAAGGAGGGAAGGTCGACGGACTACAATTGTACTTAAGAGGGTCCGAATCCTCGAAAAATGAGAGAGGAAGGTATGTTCGGATCGGGACATCCCTTTTGGAAGACAGTAACCCTTACTTCTACAGAAAAGATAAAACAGATATCATTTGCCTCCCTTATTTTTTATTAACATATTTGAAATGATTACATTAGCTTGATCTATAAAGACTTTCCATGATTACTCCTAACAGATGAAACGGGAGATGTCTCTTTGGGGGGAGAAGGAGCTAATATGACTTTGAAGCGTTCGCTGAGGAGGAAGAACGTGGACCTTCATCGAAAGAGGAAGGAGGAGTCCTCGCCGGGGAATCGGGACGAAAAGCCGGCCGTGGAAGTGGGGAAGTTCAGAAGACGAGGATCTCCTACTATATACTCCCACGTGAAGGGAGGATTCCACACCGGCCAAGGAAGGAGGGAAAGGAGCTGAAGGACCTCCCACGAGGGTGGGAGCCGGACGAGAGGCGGAAACGGAAGGGGGCGGAAGGTCAAGTGGCAATGAGCGGTCTCCGAATCTTCAATATCCTCGAGACCAGCCTGTAGTTCAAAAGATTCTCGACTTTGAAGAAATCGATGGGATGCCCCACCAAGCCATGATAGAAAGATAGTAGGACGAAGACATGGGGGACGAAGGATTTATAATGGAAGGAAAGGGGCAACAGAGGTTCTGGGAAAGGGAAAGAAGACGAAGAGGTTGATATCATTTCCAAAGCAGTAAGAGAGATAGGGAAGATCAACAAGAAAGAACGCGAATCGGGACGGTATGAATGATGTCGCAGAGACCTTTCGCGAATCCCAACCAAAATTAGGGTGAGGGGAATAACGGTACATCTATCCGATAAACCGTAACCGAGATAAGGTTATTGCCCGTACACGGGAAAGAGATAATAGTGTAGAGCGAGACCAAGTTATAATTGGTTCAGAGTTCCCAATCCCTCAAGGAGCATACCAGGAGGATGATAGCTAGTTATAGGGACAAAGTATCGCAGAAGCCCTCGTGAAAGTTACTAAAAAGAGAATGTTATAAAGTTACACTCAAAGAGATCGGGGACACTTGGCTAACGCCTCATCGGATCCAAATAACTAGTGTCCGTACGGAGGCGGTATCCTCGCTCGGCGCTTTGAGTCGAGGACCCCTCAAAGCCTAATACAAATAAATCTACCCCTTCTTCACATAGCGTCTTTTAAGATCAGTCTCCTGCTCTTTCATCTGATCTCGGCATTGGGCTAGTTGAGCTCGACTTTCTGCCAGTTCAGCTGCCAGAGCATCTTTTTCAGCGGCTGCTTGGATGGCCTGCCTACCCAGAGTCGAGAGGGCTTCGGAGTATTCTTGGTGAAGGATGGATTGTCGAGCCACCAATGATAAGGTTCGGGAATAGCATTACCATGGAGAAGAGCTCGACACTTCTTCGCACAGATTCCCTGGTAGCCCAGCTGCACGCTCTAGGTTAAAATGACGACGTTCTTGTTGGTGTGTGATAGTAGCCAGAAGAATCGATCCTTGATCATGGCATCCATAAGATATCTCTTATACTCTTTCGAGTCAGATATCTACCTGGTACCGCTAGATCGCAAAAAGAGGCGCCGTTCTAGTTCCTCATTTTTCGCTGCAGCCTCTCTTCTCGCTCAACCAAGGCTAGTTGCATCGTGGCATCTTCAAGATCGCCCTAAAGTCCGCCTCCTTTGCCTCTTGCTCGCTTAACCGTCGCATGAGCTCTTTACATTGCGACACGGCAAGAAATGGCTAGTCTCCACACTAGATTAGAATCGGGCTAGATGGGCTACTATGTTGGGTGGAGGCCTAAAAGGAGAGGAAAATTATCACCTACATCAAGATAGGGAATACCCATAGCAAAGAGGAGGAGAAGAAGGAGTAAATACCTCTGCCATCAGTTTGCTCACTTGCTCACAAGGGCCTTGTATACCCGACTGGTTAAAGAATTTTACCTCCGACGGGTGCCGAATCTTCAGCAAAGATCCCAGAGTGGCCCTCTGAGGAACCGGAAGGGAAGGATCTTCTCCTTCCAAGAAGATGGGGGCCTGCAGCGAAGATGGATAGGAGCGCTTCGAGTCAAGGTATTGGAGCTTGGAGGGATTCCGTATGAGAAGGCAGGGGTGAATTCTGTGCGGAGGGGGAAGAATGCAGAAATTGGGAGGGAGAATCTCCTCCTTGGGGAGCTAAAGAAGAGGCAGGGGAGGTGTTGCCTTCCCTTCTGGGTTCATAGATGATTAGGGGTTGAGCTTCCGGCTGGTGGGAAGACAAGGGAAGAAGAGCTGATGAACTTGAAGCTCCTTTCTTGATAAGCCGCAGCTTCTTCCGAGGAGATGACGGAGCTGCTGTGGATTTGCCTCTTTTAGTCAGGGTCTTCTTCTTCTTGGCAGCCTCGATCGACTCCCCTTCCACCAAAGCATTCTCGCATCGATTATCTACAAGATATACCGTAAGAAAGATGAATGCCCTAAAAGGAAGTCACATCATAGATAAATGTCACCCTACCTATAGAACCAAGTCGTCAAAGGTAGAGGAGACAATCCAAAGTGGCTTAAGAGGGGAGTTTCTATCAGATGGTTTGAGCAATAATGTAGCTCTCCTAAGACTATACACTTCCGGGAAGGGACATTTGGTCCTCATTTCCCGGAAAGAAGGCAATTCAGGAAGGTCTACCTTCCAAGTATCAGAGTAAGGTAAAGACTCTGGAAGTTGTACAAAGAAATATAAGGCTTCCCAACCCTTGTGGGAAGTAGGCAGGTTCACCAGGAATTGATGATCAACGACTAGACAAATAGAAGAGGCGCCTTAGAAGACTTTAACGGAAGAAGCAATGGAATATTTCGGGGTCAAAGAGAGGTTCAAATGTTGGAATACTATGTGGGCTCCCGATAGAATCCGGAAGAGTTGGGGTGAATTGGTTCGGGTAGTCCGTAGAAGTTTAGGAGGTCCAAATAGACTGTGGTACTACAGGTGATAGACCGTTAAGAAATTGTTCATAGAAAAAGCATGTCAAGCCGGGAGGAGGTTTATGAGGCCGATGCAGTTTGGTCGTGAAACAATATTTTATAGAAGGGTCTATGTAGTTGTTCTTCAGGTTAAAGAAATAATGGTTGCAATCTAACTGAGTTATGGTATGTTCATACCAAAGTGTGAAGAGAGGGTCCTAGGAGCCATGGGTGTGAACAAAGCAGAACACTTACTCGGAGGATAAGGAAGAATCATGTGAGAAAGGAAGGACTGGATCGCCGCAACGCCACCGGTGAGAATCACGGGAGAAAAAGAACAGACTGGATTATCAAGCACACTAAACGATACCTAAAAGAAGAAGGCGAGGGTTTATATAGGGTTTTCCGCAACGATTCAGCTACACAGAGGGAGAAGGAGAAGCGGAGCCCATGGGCCCAGCGGGCCTCCTTCAATATACTGGGGGGAGTTATAAGGGAACGGATGGATTTAAGTCGAGAAATGAAGAATAGGTCAGAAACTTTATGTACATTAGGAAAGTCAAGCTTATAACTTCACTTGACTATTTTTCGGGGTTGACTAATGATACTACTGGTACCTTCTCTACATAATCCCCGATAGAGGGGTTAGCGGATGACCTAAGATCCGATCCGAACCTCGAAAGCGAAGCTTACCGGGGCGAACGCAGGCTTACCGCACGGGCGAACATCGGGCTACCATGCAGACGGGCAAATATTGAAAGTCATTGGTACGGGAGAGTTAATGAAAGCAATTGATACGGCAAAGGAAAGGTGGAAGGCGCTTCGCCAAGAGGCCAGTCCAATCTGATCAATACAAGGGAAATTTGACATGGGGAAAAGAGGAGTTGGTTCGGGTTGATAAAAAGCCTTAGGGCTAGGTCACCCGTGGGCTATAGACCTAAACTAGCTTCCCTCAACACGGAAGGTTGAGGGAGATAGTCTAGCCTAGTTTTCCGAAAAATAGAGGAAAGGGTGTTAGGCAACGGCACGAGGCCCCACATAATATTCCAAGGAGTCTTCACTCATCATGTGAATGCACTATTCTCCGTGAAGGTGGTGGCCACGTGTACGATGGAGATAGCCTGCGACGTTACGATGAAGGAAAAGGGAAGATAAAAGGGAGGGAGGAAAGAGGAAGAGGAGATCCACAATCATTCCGACGCAGCAAGAGAGAGAAGAAGAGGCAAGAGGCGAAGGAAGAAAGGGAACAGCCATCTCGCCGGAGAAGAAGGACGGAGATCGGCCATTGCTACATCTCTTGTATCTTCCTTGTCTTGTAATATCATTGTAAGAGGTCTTTCTCCTCCACCTGCGGAAACTTGCTTTCTGTAAAGGAGGACCTTCATAGTGAAAGTGCTTAGGCACCGCATCTGGTGAGAAAACTAACCTCCGTGGAGTAGGAATCCTCATTCCGAACCACGTTACATCTTGTGTCTGAATCTCGATTGCTGGCGTCAGTTTCTTGCGTTTCATCTACTTCATCCTCTTATTCTTTACTGATTACGGCCGGGGAGAATCCTCTGAGACCTCCCTCAGTGCTTCACTGCATTGAAAACGGAGTGATCAGATTTTTTCCCATACCCGCATCACTTAGGAAGCCTTAAAACTTGGAACTTGGGCGGCTAAAAGCAAATCCATGTTAAGAGTGCACTTATGGGAGGGAGGATGAGGATCTAGAATCAATCTCGAGCAGCTAATATAAGGCAATTCCCAAAAAATTGGTACTTAGGAACCTGGAAGACAAATCAGTAACTCAATGCTAAGAGTGCATTAACAGGAGGCAGGGAGGGAAGGATGAAATTTAGAATCACTCTTGAGTCAGCTCATTAAGGTCAACTTCACTGCCAATCAACAGTATTATGACCCTACTCGGCAGGGGTGATATGGCCAAAAGCAGTTTCTTGAAGGGCAGATCAAGGGAACACCTACTTCAGATGCAAATACACAGGATTGACTGACTCCCAGCCAAAGAATTTGTGTGATTCAGCAGCTCAGATGAGAAGAGCAGATTGAAACAATATAACTGAGGGCTTATTCTGTTGAAAGGATGACTAAGTTAAAGGATAGATGAATGAGCAAATGGATGGACATTAATTTATGTTTCCACCTATTCATTGAGACGACCAAATGCACGATCGAAGTGATCAATCAATTCATCCTTCCTTTCACTCACTAAATCATCCAAGGATGAACAACTAAATTTCAAAAAAAAAAATGTTTTCCTTTTCAGCATAACTTCTGTCCTCACTTATCACTCCTATTTCCAACCAACTTACACACAACAATCCATACTTCTAATCAATCAAATAGTTATAGTCACAACCAACAAATATTTATGAGAAAAAAAAATGTATTCGATTACTACATATATGAGAGCAACATATCCGATGAAAAGGCTAGCTGACTAAAAGGCAACAACAACCAAATTAATGATAGGGATTAGGATGTACCCTTCTAAATTACTCACTTGTTCATGGATAGAAAGAATTTTGACAATAAAATAGACACCTTGAGGGCATTTTGAAAAAGCTATTAAACATTAGAGGGAATTTTAAAAATCACCCTTAATGGAGAAAATGGTGGAAGCTTAAGTTACAAATAAGAAGCTAAATCAGAGCCTCTAAAAAGCTAATGCCTAATGAGTTTTCAAATGGCACTTGGACAATAAACAGTGGTTCCATTCATTACAAGGATTTAGCCATAAATAACAAGTACCGACTATTTGATATCCATTTAGGATAGAAACACACTCAGATTTAGAGTAAACAAGAAGTATATTCTCAAAAGGGTGATCAGAGGTGATTTCTCACTGTATTGAAGCTGTAAGTAAATCTCAATGAACTTCAAAGTGTAGCTATACTTACTAAATAATGATTGTGTAGATAAAAAATTCTGCCCTACTTAGGAATAATGGACAAACATAAGATTAGATAGTAGGTTGTAGGTTCATGAGATTCCAATCCAATTAAGATCCTATGCGAGATTGAAATCATTAGGATAACTTAGTTCTTAGGATCATAAATCCTAGATTTAGATTGCAAACTTGACTATCATGCTTACAACGTCGCTTGCTTAGCAAGGATCTGAGTTAGAGTTAAAGTAGGTTAACCTTTAAACCAGGCTAACATCCCTAAGTTGCATCTATCAGCTTAATTAAACAATAAGTACTGTTACATTTTTCTTCAACTTAGGAAGTGACCCTTTACCTTAATTACACAATGGTAACTTAATCCAATTATTAATTCTTGGAAGAACCTTTTTATTGATTTAATCAAATTAGTTAGATATTAGCCTTAGCTGCAAAATTTTTCTTCCTAATTCAGAGTTATAAACAACAATTCACCGCCTCTAGCTATATATGAGAATTGGCATTCATTCACATTGTTTACTAGCTTATCAAGTAGCAAGAGTATATCTAAGGTCGAAACAATCAACATGCAACTATCGATCCATGTAATAATGACTTCAGAAGAAGCTTTGAGAACAAGGTGGTACTTGTTTAAGGGGAAGTGTTCAAATGGCCCAGTAGTTGGAATTGGGCTACTAAGATCATTGTTTGTTACGTTCCTGAAAGCAACAAAAATGTGAACACTATATTAGAAAAAATAAGTATTGTAGGGAATAAAAAATGTCTATTGAACCTAAGTCTTGCAGCGAATAACTTAATGTATATTCAAACCAAAATTGAAGCACTTACAAAACTAGGAGCGTAGGAATTTCAAGAATTTCCTGTGGAATTTTACCAGTCAAATGGTTATCGTTGAGGCGTCTGAAAAACAAACATCCAAACGTATTAGTCTTTATAGTTGTACAAATAAACGGTGAACAACCTAAAAAAAGTACAGGAAGATATAATTTTCTACAACTTAAAACTAAAATACTGGATATCAAGAACATTATTTACTATTGTAGTTAACAATTTAACTTAACCATAGGTTAATGATATATCTGTTTAGTATGATCCCACTGACGATATCAAATAGCTATTTGATGGATGGTTTTCATAACAAAAATAAACCTGGAAAATGATAACTTACAGGAACAATAGATGTTTCAGATTCCCTAATGTTGGAGGGATGACACCAGAGATATTGTTATGAAACAAATCCAGGCTAATAAGATTCTTCAGGTTACCTAATTCTGCTGGAATTGTTCCTTGAATGTTGTTATGGTAGAGTTCCCTGCAGTAGTTGTGTGATAAAAGTATTATAGATTTTGGCTGATATTGAGAAGAATTAGTTTGCTTAAGAAATACAATACTGTAAACAAATCATGACAATGTTCTTCATTATCAAAGAACTAGAGTGAATTTCATCCAGTAAACATGATAAATTCTATGGCATCTAACATGGAGTTCAAGTAGGAAATATTTGAAGCGTATTAACCATAAGTTTATGGGATTCTTATTGATACTTGTTCCCAGAAAATTTACTCCCAATAAGCAAGGATGGTAGTTGGTGACTTGATGAGGGATTAAATTTTCACGAATCTTGTTTTGCATGTGAAATTAGACTAGAACCAGTTACAATGAACCAAAAAAATCTACAAAAGTCGGAAAGAGGCAAATAAGCCTTATTTACTGTATTCTACTTGATTCAATATTCTACAGGACATCATCAAGAAAAACCAATCAAACTTAGTGAAAATGATCAAATACTATTTTGCTTCCCAATAATTGTCAATAGACCTTTTCATCCAATTCTGATAATCCAGGAACATGATTAATTGTCTAAACTCTATAGCTACAGTTTAGGCTATAGATATGGAAATGGAATGGATACTGCCCGAATTCATCTTAGTTTTTATATAAATAGAAACGGATCATCTGGCAGTATAATATAGATTGCTCAACTGTTGAAAAGTATGTGTCATCTATCTAGGGCTAGTGCACTCAGATTTATAGGTCATGACTCATGAGTAGGATCCCATGTTAGGCTTCTTGGTCAGATTAACATTGATGTTTAGATTTTAAAATAAAAATTGGTCTGTAAATCTAAGCTCCCAAAAGAAGTAGAAGAGTCTATGCTTTGTTTGATTCCTATAAAATTTTACCAAGAGAAAAATCTTGCCCAAGGAAAACAATTTCAGGAAAATAATTTGTTATCATATGTTCTATAGTGAATAATTGGAAATTGATACTATGTTTGTTTGCTAAAGTGAAATGTGCAATCGAGACAAAAATGAGATCGATAATGGATGAAGAGTGCATTGAAGATCTGTTCTTAGCAAAAGAGAATGATAGAAAGAATGGGTGTCACTAGACCAATGAGTGTGACATGCCTTAAGTGAATTTACTTGTTCTCAATAAGAAGATATATTTTAGTGAAATTGGTTTGATTCTTCATAAGTCAAAATTAAGTGTCTCGGTGTTGCCAGGCCAATGAGTGTGACATATCTTGAGTGAATTTACTTGTTCTTGATAAGAATATATATCGTTCAGTAGAATTAGTATGGTTCTTCGCAAGTCAAAATTAAGTGTCCTCAATATAGAGCAACTTCGGGATGGATGACCTCCTATGAAGCTCAATTCTTTTCAACATCAGCTAAAGCTGTGATACTGATAGTATAGTTTCAGACTTTCAGTCAAAGCATATAATACCTTCATGCTGACAACTACATGGTGTCTCACATTTTGGTATCAGAGCAAAAGGAATTACCTATCAGCCAAATGATGATATGCCATGTTTAAGAGTATAACCACTAGCAATACGGCTGAGTTCTACAAAACTTTCATCCTTGAAGATGTTTCGATACTCTTTTTTTTTAAACTATTAACTTGGCATGTAGAGATGCTTTACTAGTGTTGAGTATTAACTTTTGCATCAGACACAGTATATGGGCATTGCATTTGAAGACATAACGAATAAATGACAAAACGAATTGCATCGCATGGGAAGGACATAAGAAATAAATGACCAAAAGAAAACTAAGTGGTAAATTAATTGATTGATGTGTTCTCTCATGTTTCTAAATATCTAGATGTTTGTATGAGATAATATAACTCCCAAATTCAGTTCCTTTATGCATACAAGATAAGGATGAAAGAATCACTCATACATAAACTAGACAACAATATACGGAACCAAATAACTAAGCAAAACTTCAAATGAAAACTTTCACAAGCATGCCCGAACCACAGTCAGAGTAATAGAGAAATAATAAACAGAATGAAAAACACAGGAAGTGAGACTGGCATGTCGACCATAAAATCACAGCTGAAAACATGATTCTTACAAATATTGTAGGTATTCAAGATTTCCAAGTTCAGGAACAAGATGGCCTGTTAAATTTGAAAATCCCAAGTCCCTGTAAAAAGCACTACGTGAATAACCAAAAATATGAATCCAAATAAGAAATATGAGAAACAACATGCAGCAAAAAGACCAAATCAGTATATTACAGTCTGATTAGAAATGTTAGATATGATAGCGATGAATTGAAATAACTGCTCAAAACTTGCAATTTTTGCACCTACTACTTTGTGATTTGGATTAGGGAGACACGCCATCTAAAACCCAATGTTGCATTTTTTAGGAGGTTGTAGTCATACAAAGAGTAAGACTCAAAACATATACTTTCGACAAATTCAGAAAAAGAAAATTGTGGTCTTTTTCCGTTCTACATTTCCATTATTCAAAACTACACGAGTTAAAGAGGATGTTTACACCTTTGCAAGTTTCACATGGATAAAACATACGACTTCCATTGAACTTCAGCAATATTTTAATTGTACCAGTGAGAAACTCAATAATCAACTGAGAGATGGCACTCATGCAAACTCTCAAGATTGTCAGAGATTATGGAATTTCAATATTATGATAGTTCTCTTAATTATGTGTTTATGTGTACATGCTGCAGAATGCTTAGCTACAACAAGCAAATAGGAAAAACTCTTCCAGCATATGTACACCATGCATGTGCTCATCTTATCAAAATAGGATTCTGAAAACTCATAAGTCCAGGGATAAATTCCAGGTCGCACCAGCAGTCTACAAAATCTAATTTTAAGTATCTCAGTGAAGGACTGGATGGATGAAAGAAATTTAAAAAAGAAATATCCAAAAGGGGAAAAAACACTCCTCTCTCAACCAATTATATTCATAAGTTTATAATTAGGAACTAGAATAGCAAAGATGATGTCTAAAATGAAAAAGATCGACGGTATTGACAAAAGATTAACTTGAAACGTGCAACTCAACCATACAAAGGCTGCCACTTCAAACTTATACTTGATATTCTTTAATGCCCCTCCTATGAAGATAACCAAGATGAGTTACTAAATTTGGAAAAATCGTTTAACAAATAGGAATTAGAATAGAAAAGCTGCATGTCTGAAAAGAAAAGAACAAACGCATTAACAAAATATCTACATGAAAAGTGCAACACAAAACCATATAAACGCTGCCACTTCAAATTTATACCTGGTTTTTCTAAATGTCCCAATCAAGATAGCCAAGATAAATTACAAAATTTAGTAAAAAAAAAAAGAATCAAACAGATCAACATTTATTAAAAATCTATACTTTTTCCTAAAACTATTCAGATATACTGGTTGATTATCAACTCAATGAACCCACCGATATGCCATCAAATGCAGCTAGCGATATTTACGCCATCACATCGTGAGAACGTTCCAAACTTGAGAGAAATCAAAAGATAACTTTAAAAGCCAGCAGGGAAAAAAGTGAAGAAAAAAAAAACGCATACACTCGCGTGACGCGATTGTCTTGGTTGCAAGTGATGTGGAACCAAGTGCACGGATTAACAAGCGTCGTGTCCCAGCTCTCGAGCATCCTGTCAGGATCCGAGACGCTCTGTCGAAACGCGTTCAGAGCGTCCCCGTCGGAGTTTGACGATACCAACGGCGGCATCAGCAAAGCAGCCGCCAAGGCAACTGCTACGATTCCTGTTGCTACATCCCCAACGTTGGCCATGGCGCCTCCCTCAGGAAAAATACTCACGCTGACAAGGATCTGAAGTTGGCCAGCTTTGCGGTGGGTTTTTGTAAGAATTCGAAGGTGCTGGGGGAAGGAAAAGCAGCGAGTTATAAAGAGAAGGTTGCAGGAGGTTCTGAGTATTTCCAAAGCCGGCGTGGGAATTCACAAAGACGTAAGAATTTCCAAAGGAGCACTTTTTTAAAAATAAAATATTTTTAAAATAAAATATTTCAATTGGCAGGTTACAAAGGGTGGATTTTAAGATTTTCCAAAGGCAACGTAGGCGTTGATAATTTCCAACAATACTCTTTTCTAAACTATTTTAGGCAAAAATAAAAAAAAATATATCCTTTTTTATTGGAATCGTTAAAAAATATCTTTTTTTTACTTATTATCAAAATAACATCTCATCCTATTGGCTATTTCAATCTATTTTTTTTTCAAAAATATTTTTATTTTTGACAATATTGTAACGACTATAAAATTATAACTTCTGATCTCATAGTTACTATATAGTTATTATGTAATTGTAATAGTTATAATCTCATAGTTATTATGTAATTGTAGCAGTTACAATTTTATAATTAATGTATAGTTGTAGTAGACTGTGTAATTATAACAGTTATGATTATTTAGCTGCTATAACATAATACTGATTAGTATTGATCATGAATAAATTATCTCTATTATAACAACTATGATTCATAACTGATATAATATAAGAGTAACCCATCACCCATGTTGATCAGAGATTAAGTGTTCGTATTATAATCATGGAACATGGGCCCAGTAGCCCACAATGCGCCTAAAATGTTATAATATCTTTGCAGTAAACGATTTTAATATAATTTTAATTATTTAATATCTTTTGAGTAATTTTATATCCTTCCTCTCCCTCCATTGAGCTAAAGGAAATGAAATCTGCAATTAGTTACATGACAAGAAAGACACATCGTCGAAAACAGCATACAGAAACATTATTTAACTTGATGTTTTCATTAATTTCATTAACTATTTTATTGACATTGCAAGTGTACGTAGATGCACCAATATGCCATGATTTGTTATAAATTATAGCAAGACCATTTGTATACTTCCTTTCAAACAAAACATTTTTTTTCTTCATGATAATAGAGTTAATTTTTTATCAAGATATTTTTCGAGTTCTATTTTTTTTTCTTTAAGGAAGTTGTAAGCAATGAAAAATATTGTTTTACTTCTCTCTTTTTTTATAAGGAAATATAGATTTAAGATTAATTTACTGAAGTAAAAAAGTTAATATTTTGATAGGTTAGATAGAGAAGGTGGAAAAAGAAGGGATCGATGAACATTCTTTAATTATTAGGCAGAATATTGAATTCAATCGAGTTTGGAATAAAAAAAAAAATGGATTGATATTGGATTGTCATGTTAGGCATTAAAAAACGGAGAACGACGACTAATGATTCAATAAAAGATAATTTTATTGTTTATATAAAAAAAAATTAAAATGAACAACGATGAGACAATTATTTTGCGGAGCTTTATGATTATAAAATTTTATATTTTTATTTTATTAATTATATTATAATATTATCTACACTGAATTAAGATTCTAGTTTCGCCCTTGATTATAACAACTATGCATTATAGATGCTACAACATAGTTTTATTAGTGTTTATTAAAGTTGAAATGCGGTTATAATATAATGTGGATCGGTATTGACCAAAGATAAAATGTCATATTGTAGTAAATATGAATTATATCTACTATAACACAACATTATTAGTGTTAAGCAAATTTGAAATGTTTATGTTTTAGCAACTATGATCAGTGGATGAATTAAACTTCCTGAAGTTTTAAATGAGTTTTTAAGCGGGCTTCAATAGGTGGGCTTTTGGATGGGCTTTCAATAGATGGGCTTTCTGCTTCAGTAAGTCAGTCGAAATCGTTTTCACTAGTAGCTCGTATAACTAATCCATATTATTTTAAGATATGAACAAAATCCTAATAGATGATCTCTTATCCAAAGTTAATTTTAATATATAAAAATTTTTGGAGCCCTAATAATTTAAAAATATATATATACCTCAAAAAGGGCTTAGTAGCTCTAGCCTAGGGGCGACTCTGCTAGTAGATTGGCTCATCGTGTTAGCCTTCTTTAATTGGTCGACCACAAGTGATCCAGTGTCCTCGTTTTGGGTCGGCTACTAGGCAGGTCAGTGAGTACTTGAATTGGCAATCCGATATGCATTCACAAAGAAGATAGCTCCCACTAAATTGCAGTGAATACTTTCTTTTCTGTAAACAATGATGAGTTGAAAAAGATTAATCAAGGGGTGACTCTTGGTAAAACTACTACATTCAAATCAGATTTCAACGATGAAAATGAAAAATTAGAATAGAAAATCGAATAGCAAGGTGATGTACCAGAGTCGGAACTTATCCCTATGTATATCCATCAATTTCTTTTTTTAAATAGTTAAAACATACTATGTGAAAATTAAACCAGTTTAATTAGTACCATCACACCTACTAACAGTAAGCTAAAGTTTTCCTTTTTTTTTTTTTTAATACTACCATCTAGTCATTGTATTGGAACCGTCAATCCAACAATTTTCTCGTTTCGATTTTTCAAGATTCGAAAGAGAGTAAATTATAAAAGGACTATATTTTATACGTGATTAGTAAGACAGTAAAAAATCATCTGAGTTCATGATAAAATTTTAAATCGTTTTTAAATCATCCGTTATATAAATATTTCTATTGATTTACCAATGCACGTATCCACGGAGCACTACCGCCTAGTCATGCTTTAACCTAGGCAAGCTCACGTTCTCAATTTAAGAAACCTCACATACCTTCTGCTGCCATGCCCATGAGTGCTGTCATTTTTCCTTCTTTGTTTTCTACTTCTCTCATCGGATTGCTTCATGGCTAATCCATGCTCCTTAATTCAAGCTGAATATTTCAGTTCTTTCTGCTTGGTTAAATCTCTCTTATCTACAATTTCATCAATTGCATGCCGATATTTTGTGGAAAACAATGAATATGGATTCTGAAGCATCAACGATGGAGGATCTTTTTGAATGACAGAGATTTGTTTGAGATCAGTCTGGAGACTTCCAATAGTGAGTTCTTGTTCCAAGGAACTCTTAAATTTAGCCTCACAAATATCAAAGATCTCACCTTTGTTGCATAAATATGATACAATCTTTTTATTCATTTATTGAAAGCAGGTGATAAAGAAAGTTCGTGGATTGGGATCAATAATATATATTTGCCTATATTAGAGAAAAATCATTTGTCAAATAATATATAGAGTATACAAATCGTAATCTTTTAGCTTCAAGATTTCTGTGCACGCCCTTGATTCAAGTGTGATTAAGGAATGGAACAGTCACTAAATCTTTTTTAACTCGAGAGAGGCTGATTCTTTATTAAAAGTGTCTAGTAGACTTTAAGGGTGTCAACTTGGCTTTGAAATAGTTGACATCGTTGAAAGTCTGTTTGTAAGTTCGACTCTAGAAGGAAAGTCTGAGGTCTTCTCCGAAATGATCACTTAAGATCGGCTAATCTACGAGAATTCAAAATGAATTAGAAGAGGGCTGAGAGTTCCCTCCATGAAATTCTTCCAATGCTCAAGTCAAAAAATAAAGAAAGAGAAGGAGAATAAGAGAAAATAGTCTTAGAGAGCAAACCTCTTTTCGTTCCTACCATCTAGCTATTATATTTGGAGAGAGATCGTGTGGATACAGAAATGTAGAAATGTGTTCTTATAGAGGGATCACGGAGATCTCGAAGATCACATAGATGTGGAGACATGGAGGGACTAACGTGGGGGGAGAGAGAGAGGACCTAGACCCTTCGTCGATAGACCTACTCAATAGGTTGCTTGGAGCATGATTCGAATGAGCTCAGGCTACTTCATATGAGCTCCCAATGAAATTGGATCAGACTTAGTCTTGCCCAAAATCAAGCTATGTTTACTTTGATTTTCGATATGATGTGACTACTTGATCTGATCAAGCGGTGCGGTCTTAGCATATAAGATATCAAATTACAGAGGGGCGTAGAATTTTAAAAAAATTGAAATGTTTAAGATTAGAAAAGGCCTTTTAGCAATTTCATGGGCACCTTTTATTGAGACCATGCACTGACATAACTTTTATTGAGACCATGCCTCCATTCAGACTTATCTCGATGGATTTCACCTTCATCTAAAGCTTGAGTGCAATTTATTTAACCGATTCTCACACACTCGTTGCCATGGACCATAATCAATCCCTTTTAGAAGTAGTGTCATGGTACGTAGGGAAGGCGGCCTTGCGACTCCCTGCACATGATGAAAGTAAATAGTCAAGGAGCTAGGTATGCAATACGAAGCCAAGAAAAAGGTTAAAACTTAAAACCCATCCAAAGAATGTATTTCGAGTACCACTCGAAAGAATAATCTTTGTATACATATTGTGTAAACACTATTTGAGTTATATTTTTTTTTCCTAAAAATAAATTAAGATTATGGAACTATTCACCATATTTTATGGCATAAGGTAAACTAACATAGATGTGTTAGGTTTTAGTAAAGATAAAAAATAATTATTATTTAGGATAGATTATGTATATCTCCAACAAACGATAAGAAAAAGTGAAACGATTAGAATGGATAATGTATGAAGTAGAGGAAGACCAAAAAGACTCTAATGTAAAGGGATCATTTTTATTTATTTATTTTTTGCACTTATGGAAGGAAGGTACTTAAAATTTATGACAGAAACACACTCAGATTTAGAGTAAACAACTATGTCGAGGTGTATATTCTCAAAAGGAAGATCAGAGGTATTGAAACTGTAAATAAATATCAATGAACTTTAAAGTGCAAGTATACTTATTAAATAATGATTGTGTAGATAAAAAATCCTGCCCTACTTAGGAACAATGGACGAACATAAGATTAGATCATAGGTTGTAGGTTCATGAGATTCCAATCCAATTAAGATCCTATTTGAGATTGGGATCGACAGGACAACTTGTTTATTAATTAGGATCATAAATCTTAGATCTAGATTGTAAACTTCACTATCATGCTTACAACATCTTCAGTGCTTGATTAGCAAGGATCTGAGTTGGAGTTAAAGTAGGTTAACCTTTAAACCAGGCTAACACCCCTAAGTTGCATCTATCAGCTTAATTAGACAATAAGTACTGTTACATTTTTCTTCAACTTAGGAAGTTGCCCTTTACCTTAATTACACAATGGTAACTTAATCCAATTATTATTGGGAGAACCTTTTTATTGATTTAATCAAATTAGTTAGATAATTAGCCTTTAGCTGCAAAATTTTTCTTCCTAATTCAGCGTTATAAACAACAATTCACTGCCTCAAGCCATATATATGAGAACTGGCATTCATTCACATTATTTACTAGGTTATCAAGTAGCAATAGTATATCTTAGGTCCAAGCAATCAGCATGCATGTCGTAAAGAACTATCGATCCATATAATAATGACTTCAGAAGAAATTAACATTGAGAACAAGATGGTACTTGTTTAAGGGGAAGTGTCCAAATGGCTGAGTAGTTGGAATTGGGCCACTGAAATCATTGTTTGTTAAATTCCTGAAAGCAACAAATTAAAATGTGAACAGTATATTAGAAAAAATAAATATCGTAGGGAATAAAAAATGTCTATAAAACCTAAGTCTTGCAATGAATAACTTAATGTATATTCAAACCAAAATTGAAGCCCTTACAAAACTATGAGATTAGGGTTTTCAAGAATTGCCCGTGGAACTTGACCAGTCAAATGGTTATCGTTCAGCCGTCTGAAAAAAAAAATCTCAATGTATTATTAGTCTTGATAGTTGTACAAATAGACGGCTAACAACCTCAAAAAAGTACAGAAAGATATATAATTTTCTACAACTTAGTTTTAATACCAGATATCAAGAACATTATTCATCACTATCGTAGTTAACAATTTAGCTTAACCATAGGTTAATGATGTATCTGTTTAGTATGATCCCACCAACAATATCAAATAGTTATTTGATGGATGGTTTTCATAACCAAATAAAAGCTAAAAGAATGATAACTTACAGGGACAATAGTTTTTTCAGATTCCCTATTGCTGGAGGGATGGCACCAGAGAGACTGTTTCGATACAAATCCAGGCTAACAAGGTTCTTCAGGTTTCCTAATTCTGTTGGTATTGGCCCTTGAATGTTGTTGATGTAGAGTTCCCTGCATTAGTGGTGTGATAAAAGTATTATAGATTTTGGCTGATACTGAGCAGGATTAGTATGCTTAAGAAATACAATACTTTAGGCAAATCATGACAATGTTCTTCTTTATCAAAGAACTAGAGTGAAATTTCATCCAGCAACCATGATAAATTCCATGACATCTAACGTGCAACTCAAGTAGGAAATATTTGAAGCTTATCTACCATAAGTTTATGGAGTTCTTAATGATTCCTGTTCCCAGAAACTTTACTCTCCATAAGGATGGTAATTGGTTGATGATGGATTAAATTTTCACGAATCTTGTTTTACATGTGAAATTAGACTAGAACCAGTTAGAATGAGCTAAAAAATCTACAAAAGTCAGAAAGAGGCAAATAAGTCTTATTTTCTGTATTCCACTTGATTCAATATTCTCCAAGACATCATCAAGAAAAACAATCTAAGTTAGTGAGAATGATCAAATACTATTTCGTTTCCCAATAATCGTCGATATACAGTCCAAAACCTCTTCATCCAATTCTGATAATCCAGGAACACGATTAACTGTCTAAACTCTATAGCTACAGTTTAGGCTATAGATATGAAAATGGAATGGATACTGCCTGAATCCATCTTAGTTTTTAAATAAATAGAAATGGATCATCTGGTAGTATAACATAGACTGCTCATCTGTTGAAAAGTATGTGCTGTCTATCTAGGGCTAGTGCATTCAGATTTATAGGTCATGACTCATGAGTAGGATCCCATGTTAGGGTTCTTGGTCAGGTTAATTAACATTGATGTTTAGAATTTAAAATAAAAATTGGTCTGAAAATCTAAGCTCCCAAAAGAATTAGAAGAGTCTATGCTTTGTTTGATTCCCATACAATTTTACCAAGAGAAAAATGTTGTCCAAGGAAAACAATTTGTTATCATATGTTCTATAGTGAATAATTGAAAATTGATACTATGTTTGTTTGCTAAAATGAACTGTGCAATAAATACAAAATAGAGATCAATTATGGATGAAGAGTGCATTGTAAATCTCTTCTTAGCAGAAGAGAATGATAGAATGAATGGGTGTCACTAGGCCAATGAGTGTGATATTCCTTGAGTGGATTGCTTGTTCTCAATAAGAAGATATCTTTTAGTGAAATTAGTTTGGTTCTTCATAAGTCAAAATTAAGTGTCCTCACTACAGAGCAACTTCGGAATGGATGACCTCACTACAGAGCAACTATGGGCATTGCATTGGAAGACATAACAAATAAACGACAAAAAGAATTGCATTGCATTGGAAGGGCATAAGAAATAAATGACAAAAGAAAATTAAGTGGTAAATTAATTGATTGATATGTTCTCTCACATGTTCCTACCATATCTAGATGTTTGTATGCGATAATAACTGAAGTAAAACTAATATAACTCCCAAATTCAGTTCCCTTATGCATACAAGATAAGGATGAAAGAATCACTCATACATAAACTAGCCAACAATATAAGGAACCAAATAGCTAAAGAGAACTTCAAATGAAAACTTTCACAAGCATGTCTGAACCACATTCAGAGAAATAGGGAAATAATAAACAGAATAAAAAACACAGGAACTGAGACTGGCATATCAACTATAAAATCACAGCTACAAACATGATTCTTACAGATATTGTAGGTATTCAAGATTTCCAAGTTCAGGAGCAAGATGGCCAGATAAATTTGAAGATCCCAACTGCCTGTAAAAAGCACTACGTGAATAACCAAAAATATGAATCCAAATAAGAATTATGAGAATCAACATGCAGCAAAAAGACCAAATCAGCATATTAAAGTCTGATTAGAAATGTTAGATATGATACTGATGAATTGAAATAACTACTCAAAACTTGTTGTTGGTTGTTTTGGCATCTAATCGAAATTATCTAAACAAAAATAATGGGAAAACGAAGCTGTAAAAACTGGAAAAGCTTACAGAACCTCCTCGCGCCCGAGTAGTAAAGGAAGAAGATGACTCTCTGTCTAAGGAACGATCACAGCGAAAGTTCCTCCACCTCCACAAGCTAAGTCCCGATGCGCCTTGGTGATTTGTCTCTTATTCTCTCCGACAACACAGCCTTTCGGCGTCAAACCTTGCTCTTCTCCTCTCATTTCTTTGGACGCACCCCCCTTATAAAGGGGGTGTCTCTTGCGCTGCACAAAGTGCGCACACTTCGTGCAGCACGTGCACATGTTACACCGCAACGTGTGCACGGCGAAGCGAGCGAAGCGGGCGAACAGTTATATCTCCTACTAGTCCAAAGCATGTCACATAGACAAAATGATCACTTAGACCAATAAGAGGTGTTATTGTGTAAAATTAATAATCTAACTTACATGAAAGAAGCCCTATTTATAGACAAGATTAGGGCTTATTCAAAAGAATAAATCAAACCCTATCCTAGGAATAAATCAAAATTCTATCCTAAGTAATAATTATTCCTAATGATATTTAGGGATAACAATTATCCCTAATCATATCTACAATATTCTAACACTCCCCCTCAAGCTGAAGAATATAAATTATATGCACCCAGCTTGTTACATATGTAGTCAATTCGGGAACCTCTCAGTGACTTAGTAAATATATCTGCTAGCTGATCATGTGAGTTAACAAAACTAGTAGATATTTCTCCAGATATGACTTTCTCTCTGACAAAGTGACAGTCGACTTCTATATGCTTTGTTCTCTCATGAAAAACTGGATTTGAGGCGATATGCATGACGGTTTGGTTATCACATATAAGTGACATTTGTGTAATGTCTCCAAATTTTAGCTCCTGAAGCAACTGTTTGAGCCATATAAGTTCTTGACTGGCTATGACCATAGCTCGATACTCTGTCTCTGCACTGGATCTTGCCACAACATTCTATTTTTTGCTTTTCCAAGAAATAAGGTTATCTCTAACAAATATACAAAAACCAGAAGTAGATTTCCTATCAATGGGAGATCCTGCCCAGTCTGCATCAGAATATCCTATAACTCGAGTATGTCCTTTGTCTTCATACAAAAGACCCTTTCTGGGCACCTCGATATATCGAGCAATGCGAATCACAATCCCAATGTTGTTCTTTACATGGAGAGTTGAAAGCGACTTACTACACTTACTGAATGAGATATACGGGCGAGTAGCGGTAAGGTAACTTAGTCTTCCTACTAATCGCTGTATCGTTCGGGATCTAGTAGAGGCTCCCCACGATTTGGTAGGAGCTTGACATTAGGATCGTAGGGTTGTCATTGTCTTTGAGTTTAACATTCTGTTTCTTCTAGAATATCCATTGCATACTTCCTTTGAGATATAATGATCCCATTTACGGACTATGCTTTATTCCCAAGAAGTATTTAAGTCTGCCGAGATCCTTTGTGCGGAAATGTTTGAAAAGATGTTGTTTCACTGTGAGATCCGAGATGATCACTACCGTGATGACAATATCATCAACATAAACCACTAGGTAGATGCACCGCCCGATGAGTGGCGATAAAGGCGAATGGTCGCCTCGCTCAAAGTCATAGAGCTGTTGAATTACAATACTAAATCTACCGAACCATGCTCTGGGTGACTGCTTGAGACCATATAAAGACTTTCGTAAGCGACATACGAGACCAGAAGACTCCCCCTGAGCAACAAAACACGGAGGTTGCTCTATGTAAACTTCCTCAAGCAGATCACTATGTAAGAATGCATTCTTAATGTCTAGCGATAAAGAGACCGGTGTTGAATCGCGGATGGACATGAGTAAGCGTATAGAGGACATCTTGCAGCGGGAAAAAATGTGTCTCCATAATCGATCGAATCTGAGTATAACCTTTATGACGAGGCGTGCCTTAAGCGATCAGCCGTTCCATGCTGGATCGACCTTCTGTATATACCCAGCCATGACCAACAAGCGGCTTTCGGTGGTAGAGGCGATCCCAAGTCCTGACTCTGTAAGGCACTCATTTAAATCGTTTATCATGCTTTGTTTGGATGGGCAAATGCATCTCCTGCGATCTTTGGAAGAAGCAGGCGGCGAGAGGAGGAAAGGCAAAGAATAATAGGAAGGAGAAAGGCGATGGTAACTCGAAGAAACATAATGTGGAGAAGGATTACGAGTGGGCGTATACCTTTTGAAGAGCGATGGGAATATCAGTTGAGATTGGGCGGAGGAGGAGGCGGAGGATTTGGCTCGAGAGATGATTCCATGCGAGTCGGTGTTGGCCGTAAGCGAGCGAGGGCGGCGGATAAACTTGCAGCGGAGGAGGAATTGGGGGGGTGATAGAGAAACTTCCGGAGGATCAGCGATCTGACGTAGAAGGATGAAACTCGGACGATGACTCTAAAGACCCAAAGGCCCGAATCGAAGAGCGTGGCGTGGCGAGATGAAATCTGGAGTGGAGAGTAGGGAATAACACTTATACCCTTTACGAGACCTTGGATACCCAAGGAAAACACATTTATCACGTAGGAGAGGTTTATCGATGCAGATCAAGATACGAGCAAAACATGTAGAACCAAAGACCCCGGGTGGTAAAGGATGAAGGGATCCGCTTTGATAAAGTACATGATGAGATATTTGACCTGTAAAGTAGAGGAAGGCATGCGATTGATGAGATAACACGCAGATAAGTGCGATCACCCCAAAACGAAGAGGAACATGAGAGTGGAGGAGAAGGGTCCGAGTGGTCTCGAGAAGACGGCGATTCTTGCTCTGCGACTCCATTCTCGATTGGGGTATGAGGACAAGACTCACGATGTAATACGCCGTGAGATGCCAACAAGGTTCAAACGGAGTAGATAGATATTCCGCATTATCACTCGCAAGGATCAAGAGGATACCAAATCGTGTTTTGACTTCATTAAAAAGATGAAAATAGAAACAATTCAGAGCGATCTTTCATCGATATAACCAAGTACAACGGAAAATCATCTACAAAAGTAACAAAATATCGCGACCTAATGTAGAGGTAACACGACTTGACCCCAAATATCGAATGAACCAAAGCAAAGGGAGACGAGTGACTTATAATGCGAGGAGAAAATGAACTACGACATGCCGCTTAACCGATACGACTCACAAGACAAAGACTCTAAGTGAGACAGACTAGATGTAATTGTTTTAACTTATCAAGACCAGACGCCCCAACCGAGCATGATAATATGGAGATGCCGCACACGCACTAACAAGAGAGTTTTGGTGAAGTTGATATAAACCATGAGATTCACATCCGAGCCAATCATCCTCCCTGCATCTCGGCCCCAGAATGAAACAAGATTTAGTAAATGAGATGACACAATCAAGAGACCGAGTGAGCTGGCTTATTGATAATAAATTAAAGGGAGCTCCGGGAACATAAAGAACAGTCTGCATGGGAAGAGATGGAGAAGAATGAACAATACCAACCCCTTGGGACTGAGTCTGAGAACCATTTGCCATAGTGACAAAGGGTAGATAACCAAGTAGATAGTGAGGAAAAAGAGATCTATTACTTGATATGACGGTGGCCCTGCAGTCAAGTACCCAAGGACCCAAGAGCGAGATATGCCAAAGAAAGGAATTACCACCAGGTAATGGCAAAGAAGGGAATTAGACTGTCGACCTCATACCACTTCGTAAAGTCATCATAGAAGGCGTGGAGTCGAGCCGTGTGACCGAGGTGGAATGTGAGCCGTGTCAATCAATCGAAGTCAAGACGCGATGTAACTCCGAGCGATCCGAGCAAAGACGAGGAGGTCGACCACGAGACTCCAACATTTATCAATCGGGTGTCCCGGTGACAATGATTACACCAAGGACGCCCTTTCGCCATTCTTACGCTGTGGAGGTTTATTGTTATTTCCAGAGACCAATGCCAAGAGTCAACCGAACGGAGGATGGTAATGCCAAGACTTCGGTAGTAGGACACGAAGAGAGTCGCCTAGAGTCCATGGTCGTTTTTGGGCCGCCAGATCCGATCACGAACATGAGAGTAATCTGTGGGCAGACCATATAACGCCAGAGACATAAAAAATTTCTTCCGATTTTCAAGCTCTGCAATAGGAGTGGCCGCAGGTGGGAGCAGATCATTGAACTCACACAGAAGGCTGGAGATTGATCCCAAATAAGTCGATAGACTCCTTGATCGTAGCATTAAGAATGGTCCGAGATCATCACAAACTTGATAGAGTCGCCGAGAAGTATTCGTAAAAAGTTGTTGAGCTTGTATCCAAACATCCTTGCAGGTCTTATGAGTTCGGAAGACATCCCGAAGAGATGGATGGATGGTGGCTCGGATAATGCAACACAACTGAGCATCAACTTTTCTCCATAAAGAACGATCGGCCACTTGAATATCCTCTTCAGTTTGTGTGAGATGCTTTTCATAACCCTGTCCAACAAGCCAAAGCTCAATATAAGAGGCCCAAGAGGAGTAGTTCTTACCATCCAAGAACTCAGACGAGAGCGGTGCCGTCACATGGTTAGTAAAAATTGGAAACTCCGGCTTCGAAGTATTGGAGGTAGTCATGACGAATGACACAGGTATTGGCTACTTGATCGGGTTCTCTGTGAGAACGAACCACGTTATTCGTACGGAAACCGATCCTGCTACTGCGGCAGTGGAAGAGGAGAAGGACCTCCAAGGACTTCCCTCGAAGGAGGTGACAGTGGAGAGCAGAAGCCGCCCGATTCAGCGACGATCGGCCTCGTAGCGGATTGCGGAGACCCGCGGTTCCGTGGATGACGTCGGTGACGGCAGCAACAGGAGCCTGGGCGCCGACGTGGACGACGAAGCCGAGTGAGAGGAGGGCGTCGCGTGCGTCGACGGCAGCAGCAGGAGCCTGGGCGCCGACGTGGACGACGAAGCCGAGTGAGAGGAGGGCGTCGCGTGCGTCGGCGACGGTTTCTAGTGTCGGAGAGAAACGACAGAGAAGAAGATGGCTGCCCGAAATTGTCGCCGCCGTTGGGAAGAAAGACCCCGCTCGCGCGTTCGGGAGAGAAACGCAGCTGCGGAAAAGAAAGAAGAGGTGCGTTCGGGAGAGAAACGCGGGAGAGAGGAGAAAAAAAAAACGCGAAACCTAAAAAGAAACCTAATGCTCTGATACCATGTTATTGTGTAAAATTAATAATCTAACTTACATGAAAGAAGCCCTATTTATAGACAAGATTAGGGCTTATTCAAAAGAATAAATCAAACCCTATCCTAGGAATAAATCAAAATTCTATCCTAAGTAATAATTATTCCTAATGATATTTAGGGATAACAATTATCCCTAATCATATCTACAATATTCTAACAAGAGGTATTTAGTCACATAGACCAAATAGAGTCGGAGTCATTAGTCTCAAATGACTAATAGAAGTATCCAGTCACATAGATCAGAATCGTGTCGGAGACCATAGTCCCAAAAGACTAATAGAACAGAGATCAATAGTCACAAAGACCATTAGAACAACCAATTCATACTTAGGAAAATGGCTCGTGCGACAGCAAGCACACTGAGCAATCCAATGTTATGAAAGTTGTTACACCTTACATAGCTGCTCAAAGAGCGATCAATGCTAAGAAAAGTTGTTACGCCTAACTTAGCCGCTCCTCAAATGGTATATATAATCATTCTCTGAATGACACATAGTCACTCACCTGATGACCCATTGTCATCCTCTAGGTGGCTCCCAGTCATTTACCAGGTGGTACTGAACCTTTCTCCTAGTGGTACTTAACCGTTTTCTTGGATATCATGTCTTACTATTTGCCCAAATCAAATAATCTCCACTTACATCAATATGAACATCTCTAATCCCTCATAATGACCATCAAGTCAAGAGCATGTTATATATTCTCAATATTCACAAAATTTTTCATATATAACAGAAATGGATTGACCAGTGAATAATTTTCAAATGATGTAAACATATTTAATCTTCCTTTTTAGTGTGAATCCATTCATTTTAATCAGTCACTTTCCTAGTCATGTTCCATAGACCGAATCATCCACAGTCAATAGGTTTACATTCTAAAGTAGCAGACCCTGATTAAAACTTCAAATAGACACCCAGTCACAAAGGGAAAATGCTGAGATCAACATATAATCTCAAAGGGCTCACATAGTAGAGAAGCAGGGATCCATTCTCCTACTACCCTTGTTGTCGACTTAGCACATGTAGTATGAATCACATGCTACGATGTTATTCTCTTTATCAATAAAGAGCGCATGTTTACCTCAACATCGTACAGATTTTGATCCAGACATTCCAAATGTCTAATCCTGAATTCAACATATGAATTCTAATCTGGCTCATAAACAGGTATAATAAATGGTAGAAACATTTACTTCAATCACTTTTCTTAAATGATCTTATCTTGATACATATATCAAGACGACCCCAACTTATAGGTATGTATCTCATACATATAGCTTCCAAAGCTATCCTATAAGCAACAGTCTTACCCCTATTCGTACATAACAAACAGAGATGATTGTCCATGTGAGAGGACCAATCACTACCTGTCAACATGCTCACCGAGATCTTATCAGAATATAACATCATATACACTGAATGAATTATGGTTTGCATTAAAAACAATCAAATTACAATATCCGATTGTCATTATAAAACTGTTACATTCTACGAAGTCATATAGACTTTATATGCTCATTAAATGACTCTCTAGTCATTGACTTAGTAAAAGGATCTGCAAGCATAGCTCGTTTAGGGATATACTCAAGAATCATCTTTTTCTTAGCAACAATATCCCTGATAAAGTTGTACTTTATAGCAATATGTTTGTCTTTCCTGTGATATTTGGGATTCTTTGAGAAAGCTACAGCAGCTTGACTATCACAGTAGACAGTCACAGGACTCCCACTGTCTTCAACAATCTTCAGATATTTTAGGAACCTCCTCAACCAGACTGCTTCTTGAACAGCTGTTGAACATGCCACATATTCAGCTTCCATGGTTGATAAGGCCACACAGACTTGTTTCTTGCTGTTCCAGGAGATGGCGCCACCCTTTAACAAGAACGCGTAGCCTGATGTGGATTTTCTATCATCTAGGTCTCCAGCTCAATCTGTATCTGAATAGCCCTTTAGGCTCTTATCTGATCCTTGATAACAGAGACTATAATCTGTCGTCGCTTTCAGATATCTGAATATCTTTTTCACTGCATTCCAGTGTCTTGGTCCTGGGTTTGACTGGAAACGGCTGACTAAGCCAACAACATAGCTGATATCGGGACGAGTACACAATATAGTATACATTAAACTACCAACAACACTGACATATGATTTTTTATTCATCTCGGCTATTTCATTAGAAGTTTTGGGACTCATACTCTTGCTCGTAATAAAGATCTTTCACAATAGATGTACATTGCATTGATTAGACGCCTTGAAGTGTCAGAACATCTTATTTATATAAGACTCTTGAGACAAATCCAAAAGTCTCTTAGATCGATCTCTGATGATCTTTACTCCTAAGATGTATTCAGCTTCTCCCATATCTATTGTGTCAAATTGTGATAAAAGTCACTTTTTGACTTCTATCACAAAACCTATATCATTTCCTGCAATCAACATATCATTAACATATAGTGATAAAATGATATACTTTCCTTTATCCTTCTTCAGGAAAACGTAATGATCCTCATTGATCATTTCGAAACCATAAGATAAAACCACATCGTTAAATCTTATGTTCCACTGTCTTGATGTTTGCTTTAACCCATATATAGATTTCTGCAATCTACATACTTTATCTTTTTGGCCTTCAACAAAGAAACCTTCTGGTTGAACCATATAGATTTCCTCATCAAGCTCACCGTTAAGGAAAGCGATTTTTACATCCATTTGATGTAATTCCAAGTCATAATGCGCTACTAAAGCCAAAATAACTCGGATTTACACAAACTTTACTACGGGAGAAAATGTCTCCTCAAAGTCAATACCCTCCAATTGGGTAAACCCTTTTGCAACTAGGCGAGCTTTGTATCGGTTAATCGATCCATCAGCTTTCTTCTTTATTTTGAGAATCCATTTATTCCCAATAGCCCTTCGGCCAGGAGGAAGATCGACTAACTCTCAAACACGATTCTCAATCATTGACTCCATTTCTTCAACCATTGCAACTTTCCATTTTTCTCCAGCTCTAGAGCCCAGAGCTCCTTTACTGACTGAGGTTCCTCATCGTCAACAGGGAGTGTCGTCATTGCCTCATTCTCAATATCAATCCTCTTCTTATGTTTGATCTTACGAACACTTTTCTATAAGTTGGGCTGCTGAGAAGTCACCCCGTGACTAGGTAAAGTACTCCCACTGGGTTGACTAGGTCCAGGTATACCACTAGACACCTGTCCAGTTGACAACGACTCTTCCTCCTCAAATAGAGGAACTATCTTATCAACTTCACCTCTACCGGGGAACTCGGTTTCGAGAAAAGTAGCATCTTTCGAATCTAATTCGGAGATTGTTCCATCTGGTTGCTCACCTATGAAAACATAACCTTTTGAAGTATCAGAATATTTTATAAAGATACACTTCTTACCTCTGGGTCTCAGTTTTCCATACTTGTGAGAACTGTCATGAACATAGACAGTCGACCCTAGGGTCTCAGATTTCCCAAATCTGATTTTCAGTCTGTCCAACGTTCATATGGGGTAGATGGAACTGACTTTGAAGGCACTTTGTTAAATATATAGGCTACAACTAGTAATGCATCTCCCCAATAGGAGATCGGCAAATTAGCCTACGCCATCATAGACCTAATCATTTTGAAAAGAGTTCTATTTCTTCTCTCAGCAACCCCATTTTGCTGTGGAGTTCCAGGGATCGTCAGCTGTCTAATAATCCCTTTATCATTACATATTGTCTTGAACATATCAGACAAGTATTCTCTTCCACGGTCAGTGCGTAAAGTCTTAACCTTACGTTCCGTTTGATTCTCAACTTTGTTCATGTAACGAATGAAGCAATCTAATGCTTTAGATTTGTGAGAAATCAAATACACATGACCGAAACGAGAGAAATCATCAATAAATGTAATGAAATAGAAAGCTCCATGTCTAGCCCTCACATTCATTGGACCACAAATATCCGAATGAATCAATTGCAACGGTGACTCTGCCCTAATAGCCTTACCTCCTAATTGCTTTTCCAGCAAGACAATGCTCACATACAAACAAGTTAATCTTAGCTCGAGAGCCCAATAAGCTCTCTTTAACTAACCAATTCATGCGATCTTGTCCTATATGTCCTAATCTAACATGCCAAATATCATCATTTATTTCTACATCACTAGTAAGAGCAATATTTGAAAAACAATTATCAATCGCACAATTGACATTCGGTTCCACATCAAGAACTATAAAACCATTCGTTAAAAAACCATAACCGATTAACACTGAGTCAATCTTGAGTTCAACACGCTGACTGTAAAAATTTATACAATACCCTAGATCAAGAAGACAAGTAACAGAAACAAGATTCCTGCGAATCTCAGGAGCATACAAGACATCATGTAGAAACAAAGTTCTTCCACCCCGAAGGTTAAGTTTGCAAGTGTCCACTCCTTTGACTTAGACTCTTGCATTGTTTCCTATATATATCCATTTGTTGTCAGCTGGTACCCGGCGCTACTCCACAATGTAACTCGCTCCCGAGCTACATGGTTGGTTGCTCCCGAATCTATGATCCACAAAGGATAAGAATCAGCCAACAACACAGAACTAGCAACAAAATGCTCAGAAGACAAACTAGAAGTTACCTTTCTTGGCTCGGTACACTCCCGAGCATAGTGACCCTTCTTGTCACAATTAAAGCAAGTTACCTTGCTTTTAGATTTCTTCCCTGTCTTCTTGTTCTTCTTCTTGATTGGGCCTGTCCCACCTGCAGCAGCAGCTTCTTTCTTCTTTCCCTTCTCCTTCTTGAAACATCTCTTTTTCTTATATCCAGATGATCCAGCAGAACCGGCAGCCAAATAGGCTTGGTAAGAAATCCTCGTGGATTCTTCTCTCCGCCTCTAGTTCAACATAGCGCGAGACATCAGCGAAAGTCTTAATACTCTCGCTGTGAGTAAGGGTCTGCTTCATGGTCTCCCAAGAATCTGGAAGGGATCGAATAACTGCATGAACCTGTTGTTCGTCTATCAGCTCGTGACTGACAGTTCTAAGCTCCTGAATCATATTCGACATCTCCCTGAGATGTTGAACCATAGTAACATTCGGGCGCTTCTTATAGCTATCGAACTTGATCGTCAACTGTCGAAGCTTGCTCATACTAACTCCACTGTACTTATCCTTAAGGGCAACCCAGATAGCATGAGCTGAAGGATACGGCTCATACTCAAAAACCAGGTCATCAATGATTGAACTAATCAAGATTCCCTTAGCAGTGGAGTCTTTCTTCTTCCATGCCTTATAGACATCAAGATCTCGCCTATTTTGTGCAGTGGGACCATCTACAGGTTTTACCATGACCTGATTTACAACCTCTAAAACTTTTTGTTCCTCAAGAACATACTGTATCTTAAGGTGCCAGATCTTATAATTATCCCAATTGAGTTTCTCACCCTTATTGAGTTCAACTATGATATTTTTAGTTATCATAACCTAATATAAATAAACACATTATTTAGTTATTCAGTGTATGATTTTATGTATGTAATCTATAAATTGACTCAATGTGAATTCAATTTGGTTTATAAAATCAAGTGACAATCCAATTTTCACTCATCATTTGTTTGTATCAATCGAATTGACTTTGATTAATTACATTACATACATCTCATCTTAACATGATATTATTAAATGAACATATCATTTAAATTGTACTCAATATGAACAAATCAAAGAGCAAAAATATCATGTATTATGTAGAGTTAACAGCATAAAATGAATATATCATTAAATTAAACTTGTTGTACATTATCAACACATAACAAAAATAACTTTACTAATAATGTTACATATAACATTCTTCCTACTCATAACAAAAAAAACTAAACAACTAGATAGATAATCATTACTCCCACTAGGACAAAAACTAGCGCAATAATGATCCAAACATGCCCAAAGTTCTTGGGTTGAACTAGGACATCCCCGGCTGAGATTCTCTCAAGATGATGTCGAGATGCAGAATCTTCTGAAGAACACCTTTGAAGCGATCTGAAAGGAAAGACTTCTTCAGGGTCCTCTTCCGAATCTTCCTCTGGATCTTCACAGTGTACTTCACAGTCCTCGTAGTGAAGCAGCTCAGCGCATAACTAGGTATAAGAGACGCGTCCCTCATAGCGCCCCAGATCTGATGTGTTATGTCGCTCAGGTGCTGAGGCAGTGAGCGGACCAGAGCCCACATCCTGTAATTCTCCAGAATCGGAAACTCCTGCATCTTCAGTCTCCAGAACAATCTATCAAGTCTCCCTATGTGTCACCTGACTCCATAAGCTGAGTCATATTCTATCCCCTGGATAGCCTCTCTTAGCCGATTACGCAACACATCGCGTCTAGTCATAGTAGTAATCATCCGTGCTATCTAAAAAAATTGAAATTAATTAAGTCAGTACAAAATTAACAAATCAGTACACTTACTGGCTTAATTCAATTTTATATATATAGGCATAGAACCATCACAAAAAATCAAGAACAAATTTCCTTGATTTTATGGAGAACTGTCGACAGACTTACTTAGACCAGTCAATTGGTACTTTTACTAATTGACTATCATTTAAGTTTAGTCGACTAGTACTATGAAGACTCAAAATTGACCGTGAGAGTCCAAACACCACGCAATTTGCTCTGAGTACCCCAGGCACCCAAGCAATATGTATAGTATTCTTTTTCTTTTCATCGTTCCTAGGCATCAACTATAGTTCTTTTGGTCTATCTCTAAGTTATTTATATCAAGTCCTAATTGTTCCAAACAATTACTTGATTATTAAGTCATGAGTTAAGTTGACTAAAGTCAACTCAGTCAACTTTAGTTGACAATTACCAATGTTTGCGGCACTTCTCGTGATTCCCGACCACTTTAAGTCCAATGCTAGTGAAATCGCTTCTTCCAATGATAAACCGCCGTAAACCGCCTCGCGTAGTAAACCGCTCACAATGGTTTAACCGCCTCGCCGAGGTCAATCTCCGCCTTTTAGCCGCTTAATCGCCTTCGCCGACGGTAAACAACCCCGCGGTGTGTAAATCGCCGCCTGATGGTAAACCGCCGACGACGTTAACCGCTTCGCGGTGCAAAGGAAACCGCCTCGCCAGGTTTAAATGCCTGATCGGGTTAAATCGCTCGCAGTAAATAAATCGCCTCGCCAGCCGCTCGACCGCCGGCGTAAAACCACCCTTTCGACGGAAAAGCCCCGCGGTGTAGTAAACCGCCTCGCCGTTTAACCACCTCGCAGTGAGAAACCGCCCGCCAACGTTTAATCGCCTGCAGATAGTAAATCGCCGCTCGCCGGTTTAAACCACCTGCCGGTAGTTATACCATCCTGCCGACAGAAATCGCCGGACAATGGCCAAACCGCCTCGCCGACGGTGAAACCACCCTACCGTGATCTAACCGCTCGCTCTGGGCGATGAAACCACCCCGCCAGGTCTAACCACTGCCGGTGGTGAACCACCGCCGACACCATACCGCCGCCGACGGTAAAATTGCCCGGCAGCGTCAAACCACTCGCCGATGCGAAAACCACCGGGGTAGTTTCGCCAGTGGCGTTAGAGCTTCGACCGCCTAACATTAGACCGGCCAGAACCATTCAACCCAGATATGTTTTCCGACGGCCTAATCGTCCATTTGTTGTCTAGAGTGGTATTCCACTCGACAAACTACTCTGGAATGGCCAGGGTAGTTTGTTCAGAGTGGTATTCCACTCGACAGAAATAGTATTCAGCACTGTTCATCTTCTTCTTCGCGATTTTTTCTTTCGATTTCGCGATGAACAGTGTATTTGCAGAAATAAAAACTTTCTAATCTCTATTAGATGCTTACCAACTGTAGCTCTGATACCATTGTTGGTTGTTTTGACATCTAATCAAGATTATCTAAACAAAAATAATGAAAAAACGAAGCTGTAAAAAATGGAAAAACTTACAGAACCTCCTCGCGTCCGAGTAGTAAAAGAAGAAGATGACTCTCTGTCTAAGGAACGATCACAGCGAAAGTTCCTCCTCCTCCACAAGCCAAGTCCCGACGCACCTTGCTGATCTGTCTCTAATTCTCTCCGATAACACAGCCTTTCGGCGTCAAACTTTCCTCTTCTCCTCTCATTTCTTTGGATGCACCCCCCTTATAAAGGGGGGTGCACGGTGAAGCGAGCGAAGCGGGCGAACAGTTACATTTGCAATTTTTGCACCTATTACTTTGCCATTTAGATTAAGAAGACACACCATCTAAAACTCAATGTTGCATTTTTGAGGAGGTTGTAGTTTTACAAATGATGACCACCAAAGAGTAAGACACAAAACATATACTTTTCAACAAATTCAGAAAAAGAAATTTGCAGCCTTTTCCCCTTCTCGTACATTTCCATTATTCAAAACTTTACGAGTTAAAGAGGATTTTTACACGACAAAACATACGACTACCATTGAACTTCAGCAATATTTTAATTGTACCAGTGAGAAACTCAAGATTGACAGGAATTTCAAATTTATACATGGTATTCCTAAATGTCCCGATCAAGATAGCCCAGATAAATTACAAAATTCAGAAAATCGTTTAAACCTCGAAGCCAATCAAAAGATGAACGATGAATTTAGTTACAACAAAAAAAAAAAGAATCAAACAGATCAACATTTATTAAAATTCTATACTTTCTCCTAAAACTATTCAGATATACTGGTTGAATATCAACTCAATGAATCCACCGATATGCCATCAAATGCAGCTAGCATATTTACGCCATCCCATCGTGATAACGTTCCAAAATCGAGAAAAATCAAGGGATAACTTTAAAAGCCAGCGGGAAAAAAAGTGAAGAAAAAAAAAACGCATACACTCGCGTGACGCGATTGTCTTGGTTGCAATAGATGTGGAACCAAGTGCACGGATCCTCAAGCGTCATGTCCCAGCTATCCATATATCCTTGAGGATCCGAGAGACTCTGTCGAAACGCGTTCAGAGCGTCCGCGTCGGAGTTGGACGAGACCAACGGCGGCGGCAGCAGCAAAGCCACCGCCAGGGCAACTGCTACGATTCCTGTTGCTACATCTCGAGCGTTGGCCATGGCGCCTCCCCCAGGAAGAAGAATCACACTGACAAGGATCTGGAGCTGGGGTTTCAGGCTTTCAGCGCAGCTTCGCTGTGGGTTTTTGTAGGAATTCGAAGGCCCTGGGGGGGGGAGGAAAAGCAGCGAGTTATAAAGAGAAGGTCACAGGGCAGGTTTTGTCGTTTTGAGACTTTCCAAAGGCGGCACGGGAATTTGACAAAGACGGAAGAATTTCCAACGGAGCACTTTTTTCTAAATATTTTTTTTAAATAAAATATATATTTTAACCGTAACTATAAATAAAAAAAGATAGAAGTAAAAAATGGCGAGTTACTACAAATAGCAGGTTACAACGGGTACATCTCAAGAATTTCCAAAGGCGACGTGTAAGTACTGTTAAATATTTCCAAAGCTGGCACGTAGCCGTTGATAATTTCCAAAAGCGCTCTCTCTTTTCTTACCTATTTTGGCCAAAAGTTCAAAATAAAAAAAAAACGCCATTTTTTTTTATTAGAATACAATTTTTTTTTATTTATTATCCAAATAATATTTTATCCCTCTCAATCTATTTTTATTTCAAAAACATCTTTAATTTCTATAATATCATAGTTGCTAATTGTTACGTGGTTATAATAAAAATTTTAATTTCGCAAAAGGTTAGAATCGTCAATATAGTGATCTCTATTGATTTGTTTCATGATCATTGTAAGGAAAATAAATCACAGGAGATCTTTGGTCTTGACGTGATTGGTCTAAGCTCAAAGAGGGATTTAAATTTTCTTCCGGAATCGATCCGTGTTTATTTTACAAGTATCGTTTTATCCTAATCAATGTGCTATCTCCATGAAGACTATAATAAAAAAATTCAAGATTTACACGTGCAGTACAATGATGAAAATAAATTGAAATATTCAAAATTGGTATATCTACAATAAATGAAAATCAATGAAAAATATTCGAGATTTATGGACTTGAAATAAATTAGAGATTAGATTTCTTAGTTATTTTGTAATTAATATTTTTTAATTAGACAATAAATAGAGAATAATTTCTTTTAGATTAGTTTTTTTCTTTTATTTAAATATTTATTTCTATATTTACTATTGAGTTCTAAAGTCTCGTATTTTAATTATATATAATTTTCAATTTGACTTTTTCGTATAAAGTTATTTTCTTATTTACTCCATCAATTTTTTTCATAATTCTTAGATAGTTCAACAATTTGAATTTGGTATTGCATCACTCATGACCCCTATAAATTTAAGAAAATTATTTAAATAATTAAACTTTCTTTACTTTTACGTAAATGCTTCTAAAATCTTGAGTCTTTAGCATGCACAGAGTCCGGGGCAGGGGCAGTTGGGGCTTCTGCCTAGAGTCCAATAAAATTTTTTTAAAAATTATATAGAAAAGAAGTTTATTTTTATAAAAAAATAATTTTTTTTATCTATAAAAAGACTCTTTTTTTTTTATTTCGTCCAGAGTTCTAAAATATCAAGGACCAACTCTGAGATATAGGATTAAGCTTGTACAAGAAAGCAATTAGTATTGTCAAAAAGTGAATTAGAGGTTTCTAAGTTCATATATGACACTGCTAAAAATAAAGATGCCTCCATTTTTTAAACAATTTCATTAAATCGACAAAGGTTATAAGTCAAGATGTTTTGGGCATGGTGACATTCAAAAGAGTCGAAGAATTCTATTAGACTAGTATCAAAATTTATTAATATCTTAAATACTTCTAAAATCTAAAAATTTTAGCATGAACAAGATATTAAGAGAATGCGATGAAATTATTAGTATCGTACTAGAATAAATCAGGGATATTTAAGTCCATATATAATACTATGTCAAAAGTGAGAAGTTTGAATTTTTTGAATAATTTGTAAATCAATGAGCTAGGTTATCAATTAAGAGTTTTGAGGCATGATGAAATTCAGAGAAGTGGCTATTAGACTTAGTCTAGATTAAATTTAATTTTTTTAGGTCTATCAATGTATTTTGATCAAAAATAAATGATTTAAATACTTCTGAAATCTTAAAACTTTATCCAAGATAAAATTAGAAGAGTGTATGGAAGCTAATGATGTTGTCATTGTTGTCATGTAGTGAATCAAAGTAGTCTATCTTTAAATATGATACTATCCAAAATTCAAAATAAATAAATTTTTGAACAGTTCGTTCATGTCGATAGAGGTCATGAGTCAAAATAAAATAAAATAAAATAAAATTGGGCATAATGGAATTCAAAGGAGTGAAAGGAACTTATTCAACTAAATATTTTAATTTTCCACCTTTCGAGCACCTTAAAGTTGTTTTGATCAAAACAATTCATAGATGAATTTTTTTTTCTATTTTTATTTTTATTTTTATTTTTTTTTAATTTTGTTTCACTTTCTTTTTTGTCCTCTTGTAATTAGCAATTAAGAAAATATAAAACAAAAAATTTAAGTTTTTTAAATTTTTATTAACATTCTTTGGCAATTTATAATTTTTAATTTTATTAAGACTTCAAAATTGAAAATAAAAATACAAATAAATTTAGATAATCATTAGGAGTATAACAGTGTAAATTTAGAGAGAGAGAAAATGAGTTTTTTTATTATCAATGATTTTTTGTCAAACAATCATTGATAATCTTTAAAAATTTAGAAAAATTATAAATAAATTAAGGATGTCATTTGAAAATTGTAAAGTGATCAACGTCTTTTATATGAATGTCCTTGATGAAATAACTATTTTTTTTTTTTTTTTTGCATGTTTCGATCTAATTCAATTAGGTTTGACAATTCAGTTCAATTAAGTAAGAAAGATTATTTTTTTTTCACTTTAACTTAGAATTGAAATAATCAAGAAGGGTATTTTAGAAAAAAAAATCCTTCGATAAAAATCAAAATATGATACACCTTTTTGAAAATTTCGAAATCTGCATGTGCCCTAGAATAATGTCAAAATAAAAAAAAAAAGGAAAGCTTGATTTATCAATAAATTTTGTGCCAAAGATTCTCTATAATTTATCTTCTTTATAATAATTTAAAGACGAATTAATTGGGGCATTAAATTGATAAATTTCAATCTTTTGTTCAAAGAAAAATTCACTTGTAAGCTGACGATTAAAAGAGAGCAATTTTTAGTACCTTAATTATCCCATTTGAAGTTCAATAGATGGCTTTTTTTTATCCTTCACGCTTAGAGTTATTTGTACTGTCTCTACTCGGTCTAATCCGATTGTAGTTATTTGTATTGCCTCTGCTCGATCTAATCTAACCATGTCCACCTCCTCATCTGCTTCCTCTAAAATAGTTATTTTCTTTTTCGTTATTTTTTTAATGTAGCCTTGGATTAATTTGAGAACATGCTCATCAAATTTTAGAGTCGAATAACTGACAACATTGCCTTTACATATGAACAAGAATCTAAAATGAATGGATTCAAACTCTTTAATTTCATTTGTAATGCTTCAAAACACATGTACATTTCAGTGATTGAAGTTTCACCTTCTTTTACACTCTCGGACAACTTTTGCTAAAGTCTTTCGGTCTTTCTTTGAAGTAATTAATGTAATCATCTTCTCAAACATATTGATGAATGAAGTCAAGGGCTTGTCGATCCTTAGCAAAGTATCCTTCTCTATCTACTCGCTTCATTTTCAGATTTCTCATAGCTTTTCTCTGCAACCTCCGATTTTCATCCTTAAAGCTAGGCCATGGTTCATACTTATCCTTTGTGGGACGAGGGAATTAAAAAGAAACAAACTCCATTGTTAGCCATCTCTTGAGAGTTATAGGTCCACGCCAAACTCACTCTATTAATATCACTTTGTCAGAGATGAACAAGAGCAAATTGAGAGAGAGGGAGAGGATATATACAACTTTCTTCTCTATATTCCTTCACGTTTCAAATGCCAAATACAAGGGCCGGGGGGTATTTTATACACACAAGAGGATAATCTAGATATATATATATACTCCTCTAGCTAGATTAATGAAAACCAATTTCCTAGATTCACATATATGCATGATGCATATTCCATGGATGTGATATATATAAGAGAAAAATCCTTGCTCTTATCCTAGAGACGACGAATATATTCTACCCATTCATATTAACACAAGTGTGTGGATGCTTGAGCAAGTCAAATTAAGGCCGTGATACTTGTTTAGTGGTAGAAACTACAACTCCTCGAACAGTGGAAATGCCTACGATGAGTTTGATGGTGAGCCAACGAGCGCGCGCGGCCGATGAGATTACACAGGTGCTTCATGGGTCACCATCTATGGTATATATGGCTGGGAGATATTCTACTTAAACTGTAGTAACCGCGTGACAATTCTGCCATTCAAATATCAATAAAAATAAATTGAAACGGTCACATTAACCGATTGCCCTTATCGATAGAGGAGGTAAATCAAAAATTTAGATTGCAAGTGTAAAGGAGGAGATCGATTGATAGCTCAGAGTCATAACTTCTCTAGGAATTGATACATGTCCACTTAAGAATTATCTCTTTATACTTACCAACTAGACTAGTCCTGGGAGCTTTCAAATATCAATCCAAGATTTCACAAAAGAGGGCGATGACAATGACCGAGACATCATGGGAAATAGAAAAAGTAAATAACTTTTGTTTTTTTGGCATCAGATATCCAGATCTTTGACCCGATTAATTTTGGAGGTGACAATCTAGTCGTACGGAAGTTTTCCACCGACCATCTAAATAAATCAGGAAGCACTAAGGACAGATAGACCAATAGCCCAGCGTTCACGATTTATTACTAAGGAAAATTCCTATCGCTACAAAAAAAAGTATGATTTAACGACGAAATTTATTTGTTGCTAATCTGGAATGAATTTTGTGACGAAAATAGAAGTCGCCACAAATCAACCATGAATTTTACAACAAAAAATAATTTATCTCGAATTTAGCAACAAACTACGAATTTGTCACAGATTTTGCAACAAACAAAATTTTGTCTCTATATTCGTCGCAATATTTGTGACGAATATAACTTTCGCCGCCAAATCAGCGACGAAAAATAAAATTCATTGCAAAATTTACGACGACAATTCAATTCATCGCAAACTTTGCGACGAAAATAACATTCGTCGCTGATTTTAATTAAAGTTGAAAATCATGGTGGATGCAGGTAAAAATATTGCGACAAATATAAAATTCATCGTTGATTTGCAACGAATTCTGTGACAAAAAATTTTCGTCGCAAAATTTGATTAAATTTCCACTTGTTCCCCTTTCCTCCTTGCGCTCACTCACGACCTCCTCCCTCTCTCTCTCACGCTCGCTCACGACCTTCCCCCTCCCTCTCTCTCTAAATACGACCATCCACCATCAAAAAATGAATGGATCATCGTTGGTACGTATTAGACCTCCTCCCTCTCTCTATCTCTCTCTAAATATGGCGGAGAATCATCGAATTTGGGCAAATCCGACGGTGGATCTTCGGATATGCGTAGATCCGATAGTGGATCGCAGATTCGATAGTGGATCACCAGATCTACGTAGATCCGATGGTGGATAGCAGATCCAACAGTGGATCGCAGATCCGGTGGTGGATCACTGGATCTGTGTAGATCCGGCAGTGGATCATCATATTTACACAGATCTCACGGTGGATCACAGATCCGACAGTGGATCGTCGGATCTACACATATCTGACTGTGGATCACAGATCCAATAGTAGATCACTGGATATGTACAGATCCGACGATGGATCCTCGGATATGCGCAGATCCGACGATTTGCGTAGATCCGACGATGGATCGTCGTATCAGTGCAGATCTAGTGGTGGATCGTTAGATCTACGTAGATCCGACGGTGGATCGTAGATCCGACAGTTGATCGTAGATTCGATGGTGGATCGTCGGATCTACGTAGATCCGACGATCTACATAGATCCAAGTAGATCCGACGGTGGATTGTCGGATCTGCGCAAATTCGATGATGGATCGCCAGATCTAGCTCGATGAACCACCGGATCTGACGGATCGTCGGCGACATCAAACCTAATGGGTCTGTGTCGATCATCGTGTGTTCAACAATCGAGGACGACCCTTGTAGGGGCGTACCCATGCGCCGACGAGGGCGCCTGCTGTCCAAC
Source organism: Wurfbainia villosa (assembly GCA_025175895.1). Taxonomy (NCBI): domain Eukaryota; kingdom Viridiplantae; phylum Streptophyta; class Magnoliopsida; order Zingiberales; family Zingiberaceae; genus Wurfbainia; species Wurfbainia villosa. The sequence goes on along the minus strand of CM045998.1, from coordinate 12,128,321 downwards.
GAGAGGCCCCTTGCAAGGTCATCGACGACCATCACGTGCTCACAACTCACATGGGTTGATGCCTAGTGTGACGTGCCTAGCGATGGGCAGCGCAAAGTTCGACTAATTAAGCTTGTGACCTTTACTATTCTAGGGGTTTTCACGATCGTCTTATCGCAGTCATGTTGTCCCCTTTAGTAGTTTATATAAAATGTACATGATTTAACTTTTATCTTCTGTAAGTTTAATTTCAGACATGATTTTTCATCTTTAATCAGGTGATCGACATGTACGCAAACAATTACTAATACGCTCATAATATAATGCTCGCCTTCAACTTTCATCTGACTACGACTTCGAATAATGTCTAGTAACATGACATGATCACGAGGATCTGTCATATATTTTAACTTATTGTGTCGTCCTGAATTGTCATCCGTGGTTCGTGTGTCCATTAAATTTTCTTCATATTTTTTTCCGCACTATCTTGCTCATTGATCACTTAGAGTTGATATTTGTCGGGCAAGCCAACTTGATATTATGCAACCAGTCTACTACCTAAAAAACTCACATGCTTTAGTGGTCGACTATGTGGCTTCTTTTGAGTCACTACTAAGTAATTCATCCATATTTATTTTAGCATCCATGTCGCTTGTAAAATAGATAAGGATGAATCCCTTAGTAGTGACTCAGAAGAAGCCACATAGTTGATCACTAAAACATGCAACTTTTTAGGCCGTAGACTTGTTGCTTAATATCAGATTGGCTTGCCCGATAAATATCGACTCTAAGAGATCAATAAGTAAGATTGTGTGAGAAAAAAACTGAAAAAAGATTAATGAACACATGAACAACGGATGATAATTTAGGACGACACAATAAATTAGAACACATGGCAGATCCTCTCGGTCTCCAAAAGCAAATCCTCTCAGTCTTTTAGTCGACAGAAGATCCAGCATTTAGCAATGAAAATTTTTTTTGTCACAAATTTGGCGATGAAAAAATTGTTCGTCGCCAAAATCTACGATGGAAAATTTTTTCGTCGCTAAAATCTAGACAGTCGACTGGTGAGGGAAGGATGTCGACTACTAACACTGTCGGTGTTGTATGCGAGCTAGCAGTCGACTGTTGATACAGTAATAGGGTACAAAATATTTTTTAGTCGACTGAGCAGTCGAGTGGCGCAGCGACAGTCGACTGATATTCTTTAGCAGTTGATTGGACATCCGGAATTTTGCGATGAAAATATTCTTTTGTCGCTAAATTCGCGACAAAAAAATTTTTTACCGTAAAATTTCAGTCAACTAGTAAACTATGATAATCGATTGCTAGCACTGTCAACGATTGCTAATGCGATGAATATTTACAGGATTTAGCGACAATTTTATTTTCGTCGTGAATTTGGCGATGAAATTTTATTTTTGTCGCCAAATTTTGCGACGAAAACTAAAGTTTGTTGCAAATATTTGCGACGAAAATATTATTTCATCGCCAAATTTTACGACGAAAATCAAAATTCATCGAAAATATTTGTGACAAAAGCATAACTTCATCGCAAATTTTGCGACAAAATTTTATTTTCGTCGTCAAATTTTACAGCGACTTATTTGCAATAAAAATATTTTCGTTATAAATATCATTGCAAAATCCTTATATTTTTATAGTGTATAAATACCCAATAGATATCAGATGTATGGATAGTTGAATTTTTTTTCAAAAAAAAAAATAGACTTATCATATAAATCTAATTTTATAATGTTCAATAGATACCTTGTATAATAATAAAATATTCAAAAAAATAATTAAAGTATTTGATGTGTCGTGAACGTTCCGCAAGTGTACGATCTTTGTCAAGTAATAAAATATCGATTCCACATATACTTTGTATAATTGTTTTGCAAAGAAAGATTATCTAGAAGATTAAATAATCGAGTAATGGTTAAATAGGAGAGATAAGACAGACGATTGAGATACAAGTATAGAACTAATTTATGAAGAAATCTTAGAACTTTGGTTTCGCTACAATGTCAGATATCTTGGCAACTCTTGGTTAATATGTATTCTTGAAGGAAGTCTATCTACATATAAAATATCTTTTAGATCATTCATAAGTCGATGAACTTGTTGCAACGACGGACATCTATCACATACTTAGATAGATCACTACAGTTAATGAAGATCCAAGAGATATACTTATGAAATATCTTTTCGGAGTATTCATATGTCGATGAACTTGTTGCAATGGTGGGTATTTGTCACATACCCAAACAGATCACTATAGTTAATGAAAACCCTAAATATAGATCATTAAAGCCTCGAGAGATTCTAATTGCTTTTTAGAATATTCACAGGTCGATGAACTTGTTGCAACGGTGGACACCTATCACATACTCAGATAGATCACTACAATTAATGAAAAATCTTAAATTACAATAGTTTCTTACGATTGATTATATAAATCCAAAAAAATTCAAAAGCATGTGAATAGGTGATCAACAAACTCTCAAGACAATCCATATACACCGTAAAACTAATTCAAGAAATTCGCGATGAATAGATAAAAGAGTCATAACAATCAAAGACAAACCGACAAAGAGCTACTCTCTAATCCTAAGGTATAAGATTACTCCATAAAAGAGTTACAAAACATAGGCGATAGAAAAAAAGAATTAACTCAGTGTCCTATGCTCTGCACATCTTGTCCTCGACTCCTAAACCTTGATCTTCCTCCGAGTGATCCCAAGGGTCAGAGTGATCCGAAATGATCTGGATGATCCCTGATGATTTGGGATTCTCGAATGAATTGGAATGTCTTTCTCCTTAGTCCTCGGTTTATTTTATAGCTTTTTCTGGAGAGGAATTCAAGAATTCCGTTGCCAAAAGATCGGAATTTGGCATGGCCTAGGCATGCCAGGCGCTGTGAAGACCTGGCACGCCCCGAAATCAGGCGTGTCGAATAGTTCTGGAACGGGCATGCCCCTGGCACGCCCTGGGCATGCCCCTGGCACGCCCTGGGCATGTCGGCTGCTAAAAGCTTCAGAAAACATGCATTGTAGCTCCGTTTGCTCTCAGTTTCGTCATGATTTCCCTCCATTGCTCTATTATGCATTCTTTTGTTCCTCCTGAGAGTAAAAATATAGAAATCGCAGTAATTTGAATTAAAAATATAATATGAAAATAAATATTATGTTTTATACATGTTATACGAATGTAATGCTAAAAAAAATATTAAATAAACTCTAAAATATATATGTAATTCACACTCATCAATATCATAACTTAAAGTCAATTTCTGAATATAAATAAGCTATGTTCTAAATTTATTTGGTAGGTCAATTAAAAAAAGGGAAGATCGTCGTGAATACGAAAAATAAAAATTACTAAATTTTTTAAAAATATCTCATGCAGCTTTAATAAGTAGATACTAAATTATTTAATTAGTAGGCTAAAAATAAAATAAAATATTGTATTTCTAATGGGAAGTTTTAAGATGCCAAAGACTATTAACTCTAATTTTTTTAGTCTAAATAAATTCAGCTACTTTTTCAATTTAATTTTCTTAATTATTTAATATGAAGTATTACTCCATAAAATTGAAGATCTTAAATATTATAATAATTTATTTTCTTATATAAATAAGCTAAATATTATTATTATTTGATAATACAGTGTTAGTGTTAATCCTAAGAATCAATTGATATCCTTATAACCCGTCCTGAGGAATAAAGGAAGAAATAATGAAGGGCTAAAAAGGGAGAGGATAAGATCAAATGAATGTGACTACAGTTCGGGGTATATATCTGAATCAAGTAGGGCCTAGCTTGGGAGGTTAAGCCAAGTTGAGGGGGTGGCAACTTGGGGAGCCAAGTTGGGTTGGCGGCCAGAACAATAATGAACAACAACTCGGGAAGCCGAGGTAGATTATAAGGGCATGTGCCCGATGGCCAGAACAAGATCAAATAGCAACTCGAATGACCGAGTTGAATTATATGCATTTCCTCTTAATTGACCAGAATGGTGTAGGAAAGCAAGTCAAGAAAATGAGTCAAATCAGTAACAGGGTAACTCGAGAAACAGAGCAGAGTTTGGGTGTGGATAAGGACGGGTCCATTGGTAAAACAAAGGTAAGGAGGGAGGGTCCCTACTAAGTTTTCTCATGAGAGTTTGTTACACAACATAACAAATCAAGACACCTAGAAGACCCCACAAAAGATTCTTAATAACTCTCACTCGCTAATATCATAACATTATTATTCTTCAGATTGGGATGACCCTTCACGTGGACGGTGATCCAGGTAGTTTGTTACGTGACAATTAACTTCAGGCGTGACAAGGATAAAAGGAAGGAAGGAAGGAAGAAGAAGGGGACTTTTTTCTCTTTCACACACACTCTCTCTCTAGCAAATTAACTTTCTGAATGGAGACTCACTACTGGAGGAGAAGAACCATCCTAGATGGAGCAAGAAAGGGGAGGACCATACGAGTTTCCTTTTTCTTTTATCTTGTATAAGCTCTTCTCCGTAAGGGGGTTCTCTACCTCCGGAAGAACTTCCGAGAAGGAGGGATTATAGTAAAGGTGTCTCGCGTCGGAGCTCACTCTAGAACTCACTCGTGAAGTATAAATTTGAATTCCGAACCACGTTAAACCTCTTGTCATTACTCTCTTATTTACTATTGTGGTCGGAGATGACCCCAAGCCTCGCTGACATCTTCATTCCAAAGGAGGCAAAAAATCCGTTCTGCATTAGTTGGCATTGTCTGTGGGAAAATTTTTGCTGAACAAGACATGGAGATGCATTTACAAGAGATATCTCCTCCGGCTGCTTCCTTCGCAGAGGAAACCCCCATTACCTTGCTGCCATCTCAGTTGAAAGCTCTAGTAGGTACAGCAGTCTCTGAAGCTTTGGTAAGAGGAAGAAGAAGGATGAGATATCTTCATCCTCATTCTGGTGAACCCTCTCAGAGGAAGCCCCCACCCGATGGACCCTCTCACATCCCTCCGCCCAGTCCTCAAGAGACGGAGGTGTTTCCTAGAGAAGGGCTAGCAGGGGGAGCATATCAATATCCTTTCCTTGTACCGCAGGTGAGACGGGAGGACCAGGGAGAAAGTCATTCTACCAAGGCTCCAGAATCTTATGAGTCTTGCCCCTTTACGACAAATATAGTCCTAGAACCGTCGCCAACCCACTTTCACAATCTGCGGGTGGGAATGTATGATGGTATTTCTTATTCAGAGAAACATTTGTCTCAATTTGAAGGTGCAGTCTCTCTCCACTGCTACACTGATGCTCTTAAATGTCGAGTCTTCTGCATCACCTTGAAGGCATTTGTTCAAAGCTGGTTTAGATCTCTACCTCCTAGCTCTGTTATATGTTTTACATATTTAAAAGGAGCCTTTCTCAAACAATTTACTAGTAGTAAAAAATATAAGCATGACACTTCCATTTTACTTCACCTAAAGCAAGAGCTAGCTGAATCTTTAAAAAGTTATATACATCGTTTTACCACTACTACCCGGGAAATACCTTCAGCAACACCTAACTAGGGCTATAAACGAGGCAAGCCAAGCCAAGCTTTACAGTGTTCAGACTTGTTTGATAAGATAACCAAGTCAAGTCAAGCCAAGCCTAAAATTAACCAAGCTATTGAAAAATCTGTTCAAATTTGACTTGATTTCTTTTTTTTTTGAGATTGAGCTTGGCTTGAACTTGAATTGAGCTTGGCTTGTTTAATGGGTATCAAGCTTGTTTAAATTTGACTTATTTAAACGTTATCAAGCTCGTAACTCAAGCTTGTTTGTTTATTTAAATTCTTAATATTTAAATCCTTATTTATAAATGAGTATAAATAAGCTCATAAATAATTTTAAAAAAAGTTTAAACATAAAATATTATTCATGAACACTGTTCACTAACACTGTTCACGGACATTAACAAGTCGAACACATATGTGTTCAAGTTTTTTTATTTAATTTACCAAGTTGTTCAAGCTTCTTTATTAATTGACTTTGATGCGTGTTGAGCGAACGTAAATGAGCTTTTTGTTGGGGATTTGACGTCCGCTAGAGGGGGGGTGAATAGTGTGTGACCCGTACGTAGATGGAAATCGTTCGCGTGCTTGTCTACAATTCGTGTTAGCACAGCGGAATAATAATAATAAAAGCAATACACGAAATACAATCACACACGAACACAATGATATAACGTGGTTCGGAACCGTAACAGTTCCTACTCCACGGATCGGGCTCAAACGAGCCCTAGCGATGCCAAAAACACACCACTATCAAATAACTCCTTCTCGACACAAGTCGGAGGTGGAGAAACCTCTTACAATAAGATTACAACAATAATCTAAATACAACAAGCAAATATAATAGGAAATACAACAAGAGAAGTAAAGAACACTTTACAAAAACTCTTTAGATCGCTTGCTTGTTGATCGCTTGAATCGTGGTTGAAGACCACGATTTGCGGCAGAATCGCCTCAAAACGTCAGAAATCGCTGCTAAAACCCTCATTCCGAAGCCGCCTTTATAACTGCGTTGGCTGGATTTCCGCCTATCGATCATTGCCGCCATAAGTCACCGCATTGGTGATGCCACGCTTCTCGTGAGACAACGGATCGATCCACGCTGGAAAAACTCAGCGGATCTCTTGGCGATCGGATCGCCAATATTGGCGATCGCTAACGCCCGTAGTCATTGCCCGATCGGCTATGGAGTGTTCTGCTCGACACTCGACAATGATCGTACCCGAGCCATCACCGATCGGCTCTCCCATGAGCGATCGCTGCCAGCAATCCCAGCTCTAACCTGGCAGTCGAACTCAAGTCGACTCACGGCAGTCGAACCGGCCATAATGCCCGGTCGAGCCCAACCTCAAGAATGAGGTTTTAACCCAAGTATGGTGCCCCCATACTTGGTAGACTACCCTTAGCCTAGACCTAAACCTTTTAGCCACCTCCATCAGCCTCATGCCTCTCGGATCCCTCCAAGTCATCCATGACTTGTTCATCCATCGCGCTAGCTTCCAGGTGCTTCTATCGGCTATGTCATGCTAACGGTGTCTACACCGCCAAGGCACATTGGACTTACGCCGCCAAGACTCCGCTTGGACTTTACGCCGCCAACCATTGGACTTATGCTGCCAAGACTCCCGCTTGGACTTTACGCTGCCAATATCAAACCCTTGGACTTCTCAAATGCCAAGACTCAAGCTTGGACTTTCCCTTGCCAACCCATGTTGGACTTTTCATGCCAAGACCATGCTTGGACTTTCCTTGCCAACCCATGTTGGACTTTACATTGCCAAGACCCATGCTTGGACTTTTACATTGCCAAGACCCATGCTTGGACTTTTCCTTGCAACCCATGTTGGACTTTTCCTTTGTCAACCCATGTTGGACTTTCCATTTGCCAAGACCCATGCTTGGACTTTCCCATAATCACATGGTCAACCCTAGTCAACCATCAAAGTCAATTATAACCTGGGTCGATTGTATAAACAATCTCCCCGACATCAATGTCCAACATCAATGTCAATCCATTTTGTCAAATCCCTTTGTCAAACATCAAAACATTACTCGAGTCAAACTCGAGTCTGGTCAATCGTGACCTGGGCCGATTGCACCAACAATCTCCCCCTTTTTGATGTTTGACAAAAACCAGCTCAAATCATGAGTTCGAACACTAACTCAAATCCCTTACCAATTATCCCAACTTGGTAAATACTCACCAAATGTTCTCCCCCAAACATTCAATTGAAAAAGTAAACCAAATGTTCTCCCCCAAACATTCTCCCCTTTTGACTAACATCAAAAGGTTATCTCTCCAAGGAGGTCAATGTCTTATGTCCCATGAGATCTTACAATCTCCCTTGATTTAAAAATATCTAGGATGCCTACCATCTTCCTAGTGATAAGTCCCATATCACTCAAGAGAGGCAATCCTATTCACTCTCCCAATTTCCAAATTGGGTATCAAAAATCATCAATTTTCCCAATTGATGATACTTTCCCAATAACTTCTCCTTTTCAAGGAGAAAAATACATCCATCATCCCAAGATGGATACCTCCCCCTAAAGGCTTGCTCCCCCGACCATTGCACCAACAATGTCCTTGGGAGTCCCTAAGCCAATAGGAACTCTAAACCATCAAAATTAAGGTTGGAAATTCAACATTGAACTTTCCACCACCTCAAATTGATACTTTGACCTAACACCTCTCCAAATCCATATCCAATGAATTTTCACCCTTCATAATGCTTCCCAAAGCATATCCTAGGGTTAGGAGTGGTTAGGACCTTTACCATGGCAAAATGGGCTAAACAACCTCATAACTCAGAATCAGACTCCTCGACACTGACAGATGTCAGTCGATTGCCACATACATCGATCGCCACCAATGGCAATGATCGGTAGCTGAATTTTCAAATTCAATTATCGTAATCCACTTTAAAATCATAACTAATTATACGTATATCGAAAAATCACGAAATTTGATACGTATAATACTTATGACCAAAACAATGGGTGAAAAATGTTTGAAAAATATTTTACCCATAAAATAGTGAGTTTGATACAAAACTCAAAACCATTGAAATTTTCAATGTTTTGGCCCTATTTTGTATCAACTTCATCAATGGTGATTGCTATCAAAAGATAGACTTCACCAAGGTTTTCTAAATTGTTTTTAAAATGATTTCAAAACCTTATTTTGGATCATATTCCTTGGGCTCTAAGTACATGACTTGTACACAAGCTTTCCCAATGATCCACCAATAAAATTAGATGAGTTTTGGTTCAACTAGATGCAAAAACTATGCACCTTGAACTCAACTCATATCCTAGCATCTCACATGTATCTAGGGTGTATAAATACACATACATGTCAATTGGATGTGAGATGTGGGTTTTGTTCTCCCTAAACTAGGGTTTCATGTATTTTTCTAAGGCAACTCTATTTGATTCCCTTATAAATGGGACTCCAAGTCATGTCATAGTCCTTAAATCAATTTTAATCACATTAGATGCATAAAAATGATCATGGCATAATGATAGCAAAATAAATCATGGCCAATGATCATGATGTCATGGCATATGATAAAATCTAAAAACACATGACATTTAAAACTTAATTCTAAGCATGATCATGACATTTAAATGATAAAAGAAAATATGATGTCATGTCATGGCATATGGCAAACAAATCATGGCATATAAAATATATAGGTATAATAATACCTAAATTTTAATATTAATTGCCATTTGATATAATTAAATATATTTTGCCATATTATCACTAATCTCCCTAGTGTGCCAAAAACCCAAAATGACACACTAAAAAACCTCTAATCCTAAATTGTGCCAATTCGATCATTTTATCAATACTCATAATTAATACTGGCACATCCTAAAAACCTTTAGGATTCAAATCAAACCACATTCCCAAGGTAGCCATAACCTTGAAAATGACCTAAAATGCCACCTTTGCCATGGTTGAGTTAACTACCCATCCAATCAAGGTTGGCACACCCTAAACCCATCTAGCGTGAATCAATCACGCTCTTAGGAACCCAAAATCTATTTGAGCTCCTAGGGTTAATTAGGTATTCCCTAGGGATAACCTCCCTAGATACCTTTCTAATGACCCTCCTAGGCTTGTCAGCCTTGGTCATTTGAGTCTTACCTAGGTTGACTCTAGGGGTGACTCCCCTTGCAACCTTCTTAGTGGTCACCCTAGGTTTCCTAGAAACCCTAGCCACTAGACACACCCTTTGGTCAACTCTAGGGATGACTTCCCTATTGACCTTGGTCTTTCTAGACCTAGTTAGTGTTCCATAATCTAATGGAACACTATGATAAGCTACCTTAGGTTTAGGTTTGTGACCCAAACCTTGCTTGCCCTTGGTTGACTTTTGACTCTTAGGTCCTTGGTGTTGACTTTGACTTTTGGACCTTGACTTTTGATCATTTGACCCTTTAAATTGATTTTGTATAATTTTAAGGGTCTTCTCTAATTTCTCAAGCCTTGACCTCAAGGCTTGGTTCTCTAATTCTAATTGCCCGATTTTAGAATTTTGATTTAGACCATGGGCATGGGACTTTCTAGGCATATGCCTAGTCCATTTAGGGTTAATACCTAGGTGCTCTTGCACCTTTCTAATGGTCTCCCTAGGTAAAATTGATCTAGTGTTATTTGACCTAGGTTTATCCTTAGATGAATTATTTTTAGGGACATTAGTCCCAAATTTCTTCCTATTATCTAAGTGAATATTTTTAGCTCCTAAGCAATATTCATTCCTATTAGCATGCTTTTCATAAATTGCAAGAGAATTAAAATTATTTCTAGCATGCTTTTACCTATTAAATCTAGAAGGTGCATTATTGAAATATACCTTAGGGTTTGCCTTGGAGGCTCCCCCTACATATGATGCTCCTTCTTGCCCCTTCTTCTTCCCCCTAGGGCATTGACTCCGATAATGCCCCTTCGAATTGCACTTGAAGCATATGATGTGCTCCTCGCCTTTAGGTGTTGGGGAACCGACATCCTTGACTTTTGATGCCGGTGGAGCCTTCTTAACCCGTTTAGGACACTTACTCTTGTAGTGTCCTTGCTCCCTACACTCAAAGCATATAATATGAATTTTATTATTATTTGAAATGCTCGAGTTACCTAGGTCCGTGGTAGGTGCCGGAGTTGAATTTTGAGCTTCCTCATCTTGACCGGATGTTGAAGGCACTTCTTAAGGTTGCCCCGGTGTAGATGGTCTCTCCCCCTCAATTACGGAGGTGGATGCTTCTCCCACCTCTTCTATTTTCTCTTCCGATCCAGAAGTTGACTCTTCACTTTCTTCCGATTCCTCACTTTCACTTGAGGATGAGCTCTCTTCTTCATCCTCCTTGTCTTCTTGGATTGAATGAGGTTCTTCATGGAATTTTGCCAAAATGTTCCATACCTCTTTGGCGTCTTTACAATCCACATAGTCACCTAGGCTACACAAGATGTCATTAGGTACTAAATCAAATATAAATTTGATTACCTTCTTATTTTTATCGAATTGTCAGAGTTGCTCCTCACTCCATTTCTTCTTCTTGAGAAACCCTCCCTTTGGTCCCTTAGGATACTCAAATCCTTCCATCAAGGCAGACCATTCCTCAAGGTCTCTCATCATCAAAAACTCTTCAATTCTCGCCTTCCAAGAATTGAAACCTTCTCGTCCATAGAATGAATAAGGGACCGGTGTGTTGATGTCCCATCCTAATTGATCTTGGACTTCCATCTTTTACCCTCTAGCGTCTTGCTCCCGGTTGTTAATCCGTTGAAGAGCCACCGTGCTCGATACCACTTGTTGGGATTTGACGCCTTGCCAGTAGAGGTGAATAGCGTGTGACCCGTATGTAGATGGAAATCGTTCGCGTGCTTGTCTACAATTCGTGTTAGCACAGCGGAATAATAATAATAAAAGCAATACACGAAATACAATCACACACGAACACAATGATATAACGTGGTTCGAACCGTAGTTCCTACTCCACTGGATCGGGCTCAAACGAGCCCTAGCGATGCCAAAACACACCACTATCAAATAACTCCTTCTCGAAGGTGGAGAAACCTCTTACAATAAGATTACAACAATAATCTAAATACAACAAGCAAATATAATAGGAAATACAACAAGAGAAGTAAAGAACACTTTACAAAACTCTTTAGATCGCTTGCTTGTTGATCGCTTGAATCGTGGTTGAAGACCTCGATTTGCGAAGAATCGCCTCAAAAACGTTCGAAATCGCTCTAAAACCCTCATTCCGAGCTTCCTTTATAACTGCGTCGGGTTTGGATTTCCGCCATCATCGGCCGATAAGTCACCCGGTCGATGCCACTGTTGTCGTGAGACAACAGATCGATCCACGCTGGAAAAACTCCAACGGATCTCTTGGCGATCGGATCGCCAACATTGTGATCGGCCCGCTAACGCCCGTCGATCGGCCGCCGATCGGCTATGGCGCGTCATGCTCGACACTCGGGCGATCGGCGGCGCCATCCTTAGCGCGATCGCGAGCATCACCGATCGCATGAGAGCGATCGCCGAGCAATCCCAGCTCTAACCTGGCAGTCGAACTCAAGTCGACTCACGGCAGTCGAACCGGCCATAATGCCAGTCGACTGCCAACCTCAAGAATAAGGTTTTAACCCAAGTATGGTGCCCCCATACTTGGTAGACTACCCTTAGCCTAGACCTAAGCCTTCTAGCCACCTCCATCAGCCTCACGCCTCTCGGATCCCTCCAAGTCATCCATGACTTGTTCATCCATCGCGCTAGCTTCCAGGTGCTTCTATCGGCTATGTCATGCTAACAGTGTCTACACCGCCAAGGCACATTGGACTTACACCGCCAAGACTCCGCTTGGACTTTACGCCGCCAACCATTGGACTTATGCTGCCAAGACTCCCGCTTGGACTTTACGCTGCCAATATCAAACCCTTGGACTTCTCAAATGCCAAGACTCAAGCTTGGACTTTCCCTTGCCAACCCATGTTGGACTTTTCATGCCAAGACCATACTTGGACTTTCCTTGCCAACCCATGTTGGACTTTACATTGCCAAGACCCATGTTTGGACTTTTACATTGCCAAGACCCATGCTTGGACTTTTCCTTACCAACCCATGTTGGACTTTTCCTTTGCCAACCCATGTTGGACTTTCCATTTGCCAAGACCCATGCTTGGACTTTCCCATAATCACATGGTCAACCCTAGTCAACCATCAAAGTCAATTATAACCTGGGTCGATTGTATAAACAATCTCCCCGACATCAATGTCCAACATCAATGTCAATCCATTTTGTCAAATCCCTTTGTCAAACATCAAAACATCACTCGAGTCAAACTCGAGTCTGGTCAATCGTGACCTGGGCCGATTGCGCCAACACTTTTATCGAGTCGAACATCAAGTTTGTTCATGAATGTTTGGTTCATTTACAACCCTACACCTGACTTCTTAAGACTGACTATTCCTCATGGTCTGAAGGAGGGGCCTTTCCTCAGCTCTTTGTTGCGGAAGTCAGCTGCTAGTTACGAAGAATTACTTGGTTGTGCAGAAGAATATATCAATGAAGAAGAGGGGTTGCAGGTAAGGAGATCTGAGAAAAAGTCCACCTCCACCTCAGCAGAAAGAAATCCTCCCCTTGCTCAGTGAGGACCTCCCAGAAGAGAGTATGTTAAGCCTTTTCTGTCTGAAGTGCCTCATCCTAGACCCCTTAGGATAGAAGGTCGTCCTCACCCTCCCCTCCGAGTTATGACTACTGAAGCTCTACCCTTGCCTCGGACCTGAAAAGAGCGGGAGATAGAAATCTATGATCAATAGGGTGTTCTACAACGCCCGATAGGGTATAGAGGAGTTCCTCGTAATCCCCCAACTCTTTATTTTTGTCAGTATCATATGGATTATGGGCATGTCAATGATTAGTGCTTCAAGTTACAGAGTGAATTGGAGTGTGTCAGAGCCAGTCATCCGCATTTGCAGCCACAGTTCAGGGGATAAGCAGGAAGAGGATGCTGATTTAATGCTGCTCATTTTGGGCCTTACAACAGAAGGCCTTAAGTCCTTCCTCCACCAAGATAGGTACCACCCAATGTTGAAGTTGTTCCTCAAGGAGGATCAGCAAATGAAGGGACCTTAGCCACTGTAGGTGATTCCCCCACTAGAGGGGTTATTAATGTTATTGCAAGAGGATCTATTGATGGAGATTCCAACATAGCTCGAAAATCCTATGCTCGCATGTTGGAGAGTTAAGCCATTGGAGGAGACCGAGGTGCTCAAAGCACACCTCAGATATATTTTGGACCTGAGGACCTTCAAGGTATTCTATTGCCCCATACTGATGCCCTGGTGGTTAGGGTTTCGTTAGCAAATTATGAGGTGGCTCGGGTCCTAGTGGGCTCAGGAAGTTCGATTAATATTCTATTTCAGGACGCTTTCAACCAGATGCAGCTCGGGAATGCCCATTTGGAGGATATATCAACCCCTTTGTTTGGGTTTGTTGGGCATGTGGTGCACCCTTCAGGGCAGATAACTCTACCCCTTACTTTGGGGACAAGGCCGACTCAGAAGACCAACATGACCTCCTTCCTGGTGGTGGATGCCCCTTTTACTTATAATGCTATTTTGGGTCATCATTTTTTATCAGCTTTTTAGGCAGTGCCTTCTCCTTATCACCAGAAGATAAAGTTTTCGATGGGCTAACTCATTGGGGAAGTTCGAGGCGAACATAAAATAACTCTGAGTTGTTATGTGAAAATGGTAAGGGACGACAAGAAAAAGGCTAGAGTAGAAGACACCAAGGGGAAGGTCATTGTCACTCCAGAAGCATTGTACTAAAAGAAACCTTGCTCAAGAAGGAGAAGTTAGAAGAAAAGGAAGCTGTGGAAATAGCTCCGGGGAAAATGACTCGGATAGCACAGCAGTTGGAGGTGAAGGAAGAACTCATTATTTGTCTGCGGAGGAATGAAGATATCTTCACCAAAGATGTGCATGATCTGACTAGAATTGACCCCCGAGTTGTAGAGCACCATCTGAACATCATCCCTGGAGCACAATCTGTCTAGCAAAAGAGGTGATACTTCAGGTCGGAGAAGGACAAAGTCATCGCTAAAGAGGTGGATAAGCTACCAGAGGCTGGTCACATAAAAGAAATTCATTTCTCCGAGTCGGTATCAAACGTAGTGTTGGTCCCTAAGCCCTTTGAGCAATGGATAATGTGTATCGATTTTTGTGATTTAAATAAAGTATGTCCAAAAGACTGCTACCTGTTGGTGCAATTGATCCATATCACGATTGACCAGACTCGAGTTTGACTCGAGTGATATTTTGATATTTGAAATTGATGTTTGACAAAAGGAGATAGTTGACTAGGGTTGACCATGTGATGAAGAAAGTTCAAGTCATGGGTACTTGACATTTGGAAAAGTCTAAGTCTTGTGTACTTAGCATGAAAAGTCCAAGCATGGGTCTTGGCAAGGGAAAGTCCAAGATTGAGTCTTGACAATTGGAAAGTCCAACATGGAGTTGGCATGGAAAGTCCAAGGGTGTAGTCTTGGTCACGTAAGTCCAAGAGTGTAGTCTTGACGGTGAAAGTCCAAGTCATGGGTACTTGGCAATTGAGAAGTCCAAGGGGAATATTGGCGGCGTAAAGTCCAAGGGTGGAGTTTTGGCAGCATAAGTCCAATGGTTGGCGGCATTAAGTCCAAGTGTGCTCTTGGCAGCGTAAGTCCAATGTATCTTGGCAATGTAGACACCGTTAGCATGACAATAGCCGATGGAAGCATCTGAAGTCTAGCATATGGATGAACAAGTCATGGATGGCTTGGAGGGATCCAATAGGCACAAGACTGACGGAGGTGGCTAGAAGGCTTAGATCTAGGCTAAGGGTGGTCTAGCAAGTATGGGACACCATACTTGGGGTTAAATCTCATGTTTGAGGTTATCGGTTGACCGGGACTTTATACCGGTCAGATGGTCAAGTGTTTGACACTTGGCAATTGAGTTGACACTCAGAAGTCGATTGAGATTATGACCAGTTCGATTGTTGTGAGTCGACTAGTGTTCGACTGCGGTTTAGGGCCAAAAAAGCCTTGGCAGTAGACTGCTCATTGGAGAAGTCGACTAATGTCAGTCGACTGCCATAAGTGGCAGTCGACTGATGGTTCCATTGCGAGCACAAAATGCTCCGTAGCCGACTGGGCAGTCGATTACGGCGCTGGCAGTCGAACTGGCATTGTTGTCAGTCGACTGCCCAATGACCCGTTGGAATTTTTCAGCGTGGATCGAGCCGTTGTCTCACGACGGAACTATTGACAGTTGAACTGGAGACCTTGGGAGTCGACTGCCATGCACGAAATCAACCCATTGCAGGTTAAAAGGAATAACTCGTGGGACATTTCGACATTGGTTCTTTGGGAGCTTTCTTAAGGCGATTTGAAGGCGAAGCGCAAGTGCATTTCAGGGTCCTTCAAGCTCATCCAAGCAACCAACAAGCAAGCGCTCAAAACTCTAGTTTGTAAAGTGTTCTTTACATTTCAATTTATATTTTCTTGTATTTATTTTGTATTACTGTTGTAATCATTGTACGAGGTTTCTCCACCTCCGATGTGTTGTCGAGAAGGAGTGATTGAGTAGTGGTGTGCGTTTACATTGCTAGGGCTCATTCGAGCCTAATCCGTGGAGTAGGAACCTTGAGGTTCTGAACCACATTACTTCTTTGCGTTGTTGTTGTGTATCTTATTATTTGTCTTTGTTATTATTATTCCGCTGTACTAATAAGATTGTAGACGATCAAATGCAAACGAATTCCATCGAACCGACGACAACGCTATTCACCCCTCTCTAGCGGGCACATAGGTCCTAACAAGTGGTATCAGAGCGAGGTTGCTTTTCAAGGTTTAACAACTAAGGGAGCACCGCTAGAGGAAGAAGATGGAATTTGAAGAAAAAGTTGGATGGGACATCAACACTCCGGTCCCATATGCATTCTATAGATGAGAAGACTTCAACCAATGGAAGGTAAGGATTGAAGACTTCGTGATGATGATGGATATCGAGGATTGGGCTACCTTGATGGAAAGATTCAAATTTCCAAGAGGTCCTAAGGGAGGATTCCTCAAAATGAAAAAGTGGACCGAGGAACAACTCCAAGAATTCAAGAGAAGTAATAAGGTAATTAAATTCTTGGTTGATTTGATTCCTAATAATATCTTGTGTAGCTTAGGTAAATACAAGGATGCTAAGGAGCTTTGGAGCGAATTGGCAAAGTATCATGAAAGTCCATCACCGATCCTAGAAGAAGAGAAAGAAGAGGAGTACTCATCCTCTCAAGCTCAAGAAGAAGCAAACACATCTTCATTCCAAGAGCTTGAGGATTCGGAGGTTGATAGGGAATCAACATCCGGATTGGAAGAGGAAGAAGAGATAGAAGAATCCTCCACTTCAAGGTTTGAGGGGGAGGAGAGATCATCTACTCCAGAACAAGGGCAAGAGCAAGGCGAGTCATCTACTTCCGGGAGAAGTGATGAACAAGCTCAAGAGGCCCTTTCCACCACCATTGACCTAGGTAACTCAAGCACATTAATTCAAAATAAAAATCACATTATGTGTTTTGAGTGTAGGGAATATGGGCACTATAAGAGCAAGTGCCCTAAGAAGGTTAAGAAGGCTCCACCGGTGCTAAAGGTCAATGAAGTCGGAGTCCTTACTAAGAAAAGCAAAGAGCACATTGTGTACTTTAAGTGCCAACAATGGGGACACTACCGAAGTCAATGCCCTAGGGGGAGCAAGAAGGTCAAAGAAGAGGCCACATATGTAGGGGGACCTTTAAAAATAAACCCTAAGGTATATTTAAATAACGCACTTACGAATTTTAATAATAAAAAGCATGCTTTTAATACTCTTGCAATTGTGCATAATCATGAAAAGCATGTTAGGAATAGAAATAACAAAATCTTTTGTTTAAGTGCCAAATCTTGTAATTTTAGGTCTAAGGGAAAATCTAGAAATAATAATTCTAGACTTATTCTACCTAAGGAGACCATTAGGAAAATAGAGGTTCACCTAGGTATCAACCCTAAATGGACTAGACATATGCCTAGAAGGAATGGTAATGCCCAAAGATTAAAAAAAATTTAAAAATTGAGCAATTAGAGCTAGAAAATCAAGTCTTGAGGTCAAGACTTGAGAAATTGGAGAAGACCCTTAAGAAAATGCAAAATCAATTTCAAGAGTCAAGTGATAAAAAATCTAGGTCTAGGAGTCAAAGTCAAAGGCCTAGGAAACAAAAATCATCCATGGGCAATAAAGGTTTGGGTCACAAACCTAAGCCCAAAAAGATTTATCATAGTGTTCCATTCGATTATATATGGAACACAACCTAGGTCTAGGAAAACCAAGGTCAATAGGGAAGTCATCCTTAAGGTTGACCAAGTTAGATGCCTAATGACTAAGGTTTCAAGGAAACCTAGAGAAGTCATTAAGAAGGTTACAAGAGGAGTTACCCTTGGAGTTAACTTAGGTAAGACTCAAATGACCAAGGCTACCAAGCCTAGAAGAGTCATTAGGAGGGTATCTAGGGAGGTTATCCCTAAGGAATGCCTAGTAAACCCAAGGAGCTCCAATAGATATTGGGTTCCTAGGAGTATGATCGATTCACGCTAAATGAGTTAGGATGTGTCAACTTTAAATGGATGGATAGTTAACCTAACTATGATAAAGGTGACACTTTAGGTCATTTCTAAGGTTATGAGTATCTTGGAAATAAGCTTTATCATAATCTTAAAGGATTTTAGGATGTGTCAATATTATTTAAGAATTATGAAAAATCAATCAAATTGACACATACTAGATTTAGAGGTCATAGTGTGATAATTTTAGATTTTTGGCACACTTGGGGGATTAGTAGTAATATGACAAAATTAATTTAATTCTAACAAATGACAACAAATATTAAAATTTAGGTATTATATACCTTTACATTTTATTTGTCATGTTTGATTTGTCATATAATATGTATGACATCATATCTATTTTTACCATTTATATGTCATGATCATACTTAGGTTATGTTTTTAATGTCATGTATGTTTAGATTTAATCATATGTCATGACATCATGATCATTGGTCATGCTTTATTTATGCTATCATTTATGTCATGATCATATTCCATGCATTTAAAGTTAATTAAATTGATTTAAGGACTATGACATGACTTGAAGTGTCATGTATAAGGGAATAAAGTAGTATTGTCTTAGAAAATACATGAGACATTAGTTTAAGATGAACTAAAACACACATCTCACATCAAATTGACTTGTATGTGTTTTCATACACTTTAGACATATGTGAGATGCTAGGAAATGAGTTAAGTTCAAGGTGCATAGTTTTTGCATCTAGATGAACTCAAACTCATCTTATACCATGGATGAATCATGAGGAAATCTTATGTACAAGTCATGTGCATTAAGCCCATAGACCATGGTTCAATATAAGGTTTTAAAACTATTTCAAAATCATTTTAAAAAACCTTGGTGAAATTTATCTTTTGATAACAATCACCATTGATGATGTTGATATAAAGTGAGCTCAAAACAATGAAGTTTTTCTCATTTTTGAACTTTGTATCAATTTCACTATTTTATGAGTAAAATATTTTTCAAACATTTTTCACCCATTGTATTTGTTATAAATAATGTACGTATCAAGTTTCACTATTTTTTAAAATACGTATTTTTACTTATGAATTTTTGAATTTTGAATCTGAAAGTTGAAAATTATATTTTGCAGTTATCAGTCGACTACCACTTATTCGATCGGTATAATGAGCAACGATTGAGATAAGCTGAAGAAAACAAATATGTTTAGCCTATGTTCAGCTATGTTAGGGTTCCTTGACCACTCTTAACCCTAGGATATGCTTTGGAAAATATTAGAAAGAGTGAAAATCCATTGGATATGGATTAGGAGAAGTGTTTAGGGTGTGTATCAATTTAAGGTGTGTGAAAGTTCAAGGTTGAACTTTTAACCTTATTTTTGATTGTTTAGTGTTCCTATAGGCTTAGGGACTCTCCAAGGACATTGTTGGTGCAATATTCAAGGGGGAGTAAGCCTTTAGGGGAGGTTATCCATCATGGGATGATGAATGTATTCTTCCTCATAGAGGGGAGAATTTGGAATGTTTAGGAGAATTTTGAAGGATTGCTTCTCTTTAGTGATATGTGACTTTTCACTAGGAAGAGTTAAAGCATCCTAGATATTTTTGGACCAAGGGAGAGATTGTAAGATCTCATTGGGATATGAGACATTGACCTCCTTGGGAGAACCTTTTTGATGTGTGTCAAAAAGGGGGAGAATTTGTAGGGAGTTTTTGGAAGAATTGAGAATTCTCAATTTGGAAATTGGGAGGATTGGTTTGAGTTAGGTGGACTAACTCAAAGGTTTGGTTAAGGTGTTTGTGCTTTTGTCAAATATCAAAAAGGAGGAGATTGTTGGTGCAATCGACCCAGGTCACAATTGACCAGACTCGAGTTTGACTCAAGTGGTGTTTTGATGTTTGACAAAAGGAGATGGTTGACTAGGGTTGACCATGTGATGAAGAAAGTCCAAGTCATGGGTACTTGACATTTGGGAAAGTCTAAGTCTTGTGTACTTGACATGAAAAGTCTAAGCATGGGTCTTTGCAAGGGAAAGTCCAAGCTTGAGTCTTGGAAATTGGAAAGTCCAACATGGAGTTGGCATGGAAAGTCCAAGGATGTAGTCTTGGCCACGTAAGTCCAAGGGTATAGTCTTGGCGGTGAAAGTCCAAGTCATGAGTACTTGACAATTGAAAAGTTTAAGGGGAATATTGGCGGCGTAAAGTCCAAGGATGGAGTCTTGGTAGCATAAGTCTAATGGTTGACGACGTAAAGTTCAAGCGTGGTCTTGGTAGCGTAAGTCCAATGTGCCTTGGCGGTGTAGACATCGTTAGCATGACAATAGCCGATGGAAGCACCTGAAGGCTAGCGTATGGATGAACAAGTCATGGATGGCTTGGAGGGATCCAATAGGTGTGAGGCTGACAGAGGTGGTTAGAAGGCTTAGATCTAGACTAAGGGTGGTCTAGCAAGTATGGGGGCACCATACTTGGGGTTAAACCTCATGTTTGAGGTTATCGATTGACTGGGGCTTTATATCGGTCGGATGGTCAAGTGTTTGACACTTGGCAACCGAGTCGACACTCAGCAGTCGACTGAGATTATAACCAGTTCGACTGCTGTGAGTCGACTAGTGCTCGACTGTGGTTTAGGGTCGAAAAAGTCTTGGTAGTCGACTGACATAAATGACAGTCGACTGATGGTTCTATCACGAGCACAGAATACTCCGTAGCCGACTTAGCGATCATTCACGACCAGCGATCGAAGCGGCACTATTGTCGATCGGTATCCGGTGACCGATTGGAATTAGTCCTGCGTGGATCGTAGCTCATGAGAGATTTCGACATTGGTTCTTTGGGAGCTTTCTTGAGGCAATTTGAAGGCGAAGTGCAAGTGCATTTCAGAGTCCTTCAAGCTCATCCAAGCAACCAACAAACAAGCGCTCAAAACCCTAGTTTGTAAAGTGTTCTTTACATTTCACATTGTATTTGTTTTGTACTGTTGTTTAATTATTGTACGAGATTTCTCCACCTCTAACGTGTTATCGAGAAGGAGTGATTGAGTAGTGATGTATGTTTGCATTGCTAGGGCTCATTCGAGCCCAATCCGTGGAGTAGGAACCTTGAGGTTCCGAACCACGTTACATCTTTGCATTGTGGTTGTGTATCTTGTTATTTGTCTTTGTTATTATTATTTCGTTGTGCTAACAAGATTGTAGACAATCAAACGCGAACGAATTCCATCGAACCGACGACAACGCTATTCACCCCCCTCTAGCGGGCACATAGGTCATAACACTACCTCTTGTCTTGTATTGATCAGTCGGTGGATTATATTGTAGGATATGAAGTTGTATCACTTATGGATGTTTCTCAGGGGTATCATCAAATTCTATTAGCTCGGGAAGACAGAAGGAGGGTTGTACGCATATGTAGTGATGTCATTAGGGATGAAAAATGTTGGAGCCACTTATCAAAGGTTAATGGACAAGATATTCGATGAACAAAAGGGCAAGAATGTGAAGGTATACATTGATGACATTTTGGTAAAGTCACGACTCACTTGGAGTTTGGTGCAAGACTTGGAGGAAACCTTTGCTACCCTCAGGTGTTACAACATGAATTTGAACCCAAAGAAGCATTTGTTTGGGGTAAAGAGTGGAAAGTTCTTGGGATACATCGTGACTAAAAAGGGATTGCAGGTTAACCCAGAGAAAGTTCAGGCTTTGTGTAATATGAAGTCACCCATCAACTTGCGGGAAACCTAGAAGTTGGTTGGGAATATTGTTTCGTTGTCTCGGTTTATTGTCAGGTCGACAGATCGAGGGTTACCCTTTTTTCGAATTCTGAGGAAGGTCACTCGATTTCAATGAGATGAACAGTGTGAACAAGCTGTCCAAGATCTAAAGGAGTACGTAGCGGAACTCTCGTTACTAGCTAAATTTATTTCGGGAGAACTGTTATGGGTATACCTAGCCGTATCTGAGAGAGTCATCAGTTCAGTTTTATTGAGGCAGGAAGGCGCACAACAACAATCTATTTATTATACAAGTCACATATTTAAAGGGGGCGAGTTGAGATATACTAAATTAGAGAAGTTGACATATATACAAATCCTGACTGCCCGCAAATTGAGGTCATATTTCCTAGCCCATCTAGTGAATGTGTTGACAAATAGTGAATTGGGTTGGGTAGTTACTAAACTGAATTCTTCTGAAAGATTAGCCAAGTGGGTTGTGGAGCTAAGTGAGTATGTCATTCACTACCATCCCCGAACTACCATCAAGGCTTAGTCGCTAGATGATTTCCTAGCTGAGGTGCCAATGGGTATGGATAACAGTTCGACAAAAGAAAAAGGGGGGAAGAGTGTATGGAACATTTTTGTGGATGGATTTTCAGGAGCTAGAGGAAATGGATCGGAGTAGTACTTATATCTCCATTAGATGAAGAGACTTGTATAGTCATTCGCTTGGGATATAAAGTATCTAACAATGAGGTAGATTATGAAGCTATTTTGGCTGGATTACAGGCAGCTCGGGCAATGGGGGCCACTTCAGTCATAATCCATTCAGATTCTCAATTGGTTGTGTCACAGCTCAAGGGTGCTTTTGCCATTCGGGAGGATAGGTTATAGAAATACTTCGTGGCTTTTGAAAAAGGAAAGACTAATTTTCAAGAGGAAACCCTACAACAAATTCCCATAGAGGAGAATAGAAAGGCGGATGAATTGGCTCGGCTAGCCAGTGCCTTAGATGAATGGAGGCTTTAGGATTCTATATGTATATAAGTTCCTCATTCCTTGGTGGTGCATAATGTAGAAGATGTATTGCAGGAAAGTAATGTTAAATCTGACTAGAGAATTGACATTATGACTTATCTGCAGCATGGGAGTATTCTAGCCGAAGGTGGGGCAGCATCAACTTTGTTAAAAAGAGTGAAGTTGTTTGTAATTATTGACAAAACTCTATACAAGACGTCTTTTGGACGACCTCTATTAAAGTGTCTCGGGAAGGAAGATGTCGAGTGGGTATTCAAGGAAATACATGAAGGATATTGTAGCAACCATTTGGGAGGAAGGGCGATGACTCGAAAAGTGTTGTTATCCGAATACTTCAGGTAAACTCTTTATCAAGATGCAGCATGCCTAGTGTAGACTTGCCCAGCCTGTCAAAAGCATAGTAACAGGTCGAAGCGGTCAGCTGAGTTGATGAAAGTTGTAGTTGCTTCTTGTCCATTTGATCAGTGGGAAATGATATAGTCGACCCAATGCCTACAACCCCTTTATAGAAGAAATTCTTACTAGTGGTTGTGGATTACTTTTCAAAATGGGTGGAAGTTGAATCTTTATCTAAGATCATAGAGAGTGTGGTGATGATGAAGGTTGTAGTTGCTTCTTGTCCCTTTGATCAGTGGGAAATGATATAGTCGACCCAATGCCTACAACCCCTTTATAGAAGAAATTCTTACTAGTGGTTGTGGATTACTTTTCAAAATGGGTGGAAGCTGAATCTTTATCTAAGATCATAGAGAGTGTGGTGATACACTTCCTTTGGAAGAATATTATCTGTCAATATGGGGTCCTCCGAAAGTTGATCAGTGACAATAGATGCCAGTTCTAGGGCCGAAAAATTAGGGAGTGGTGTCAGAGTCTTAACATCTAGCAAGCCTTCACTTCGGTAACTCATCCTCAGGCTAATGGTCAAGTGGAGGTAGTTAACAGGATTCTTATCCAAAGGTTGAAAACTAAATTAGGAGCTAAACGAGGAAGTTGGGTAGATGATCTACAAGGGATATTATGGGCTTATCGCACTACACCTAAGACAACCACTAGAAAGATTCCTTTCAGTTTGGTGTATGGAACTAAAGCAGTCATCCCGATGGAAGTCATCCTGAATAGTGTCCGAGTTCAAGCTTATGACCTAGAGCAGAATCAAATCTTGAGAGGTACTGAATTAGATTTGTTGGAAGAAAGGTAGTACTAAGAAGGTTTCAGGAAGGTGACCTAGTTTTACCCAAAGTCAATCCTACAGGAGATCCTAAAAAGTTAGCCCCTAATTGGGAAGGACCTTATACAGTCACTCGCCGAGTTGCTGCATCGACGTATTACTTAAGAGACACTGAGTGCAAGGAGTTGCCTAGGCCTTGGAATACTATGCATTTAAAATATTTTCATACAATGTAATCGAGAAACATCAATGAGAAGAGTTATTTGTTACATGTTTGCTATTAATCACAAAAAGGAGGAATGCAACTTGAATGCAATTTCATATCGTTGCAACCAGTAATTATTTACAATTATCAAGAGAAGGAAAGTAAGAAAATTATCGTCTAAAATGTTCAGGGATGCATCGTCTGAAGCCAATCTCCCAATTCAAAAAAGAAGTCAACTGTTGAGCTGAAGGAAATCCTTGAGCAACATACTGTCGAACTGCTCCGTTGAAACCATCTTGAAATGTGGCTTGTATCAAAGGTTTCAGACGCTCTTGTCGGTGCTTATCCGCAGCATATACATCTTGACGAAGCTTTATACAATGCTCTCTATGCTCCAAAAAATCTTGTCGAATGAGGCAGAATTAGCATGATGTTTGGGTAATAATATCAGTGAGGATGTACCTACCCTACGATTGGAAGGCATAATCTTGTTGCATGATCCTTGATATATTTATCAAATCTTGGCGCATTGAAGCTAAAATATCTCCCACCGTTGTAGTATGTGCCCTGGTTTGGACAACTTCATGGCTCACTTGCTGCAAGGAAACTTCATACTAGTGCACTTGAGAAAGGGCATGATTCCTCTCTGATATTAAAGCTGAATTGTGGCAAATCTCCCTACTTACTTGGGCTCGTAGGGTGGCTATGGTCTTTGCATCTCTCTGTTACTGTTGTTGGGCTTCTGCTAGCTGAGCTCGACATTGAGATAACTCTTGGAGCAGGGAATTTTCTCTTTGCTGAAATTTCACTTGAGTTGCTGAGTCAATTAGGGATTGTTGTAAGGATTGTCGTTGAAGTTGTATCTGATAATGGGAGTGGGAGAGTGAGTGTTTCATCTCTTGGTAGTTTGTCATGGCCTGCATACAGCAAGTGAGAAGTCGGAGTTATTCCTAAAGTCAAGTGTCAAAATGAGGTGAAAATACTTACCAGTTCTAGAGCACGTTGTAAGTTTTCCATTCGCGACAGTAGCTCGTATTGATGGAGGATACGTAAGTCTCTCTCTGGTAGTGAAGAAGAAAGAGACGGGAGAAAGAGAGCGGGGGCATCTGATATTATTACAGATGAAGAGGCAACTGCCCCTGTCTGAAGGAAGGGAGAAGTCTCAAAAGGAAGAGGAGGGATGTTCTGAGGGAAGGCAGTATAAAGGGGGATGTGAGCAAGATCATATGAAGAAGGGAGGGATGATGGCAGTGACATTGAAGGACTGACAAATGTAGTATGTTCAGATTTAACTGTGTTCATATCTGGGGAGGAGGGGTAAGGTGACATGTTGGAATTGGGGGTCAAAGAGGAAGAGTGGGTATACTCTGAAGATGGAGGGGATGTAGGAAGAGGGGAATTTGGCTATACGAGTGATACGGACATCAGGGTAGAGGCTTCGACGGAAGGCATGAAGGTAGTCAAAGGGGAAGTGACAATTATAAGCTCCTCTTCAGCCAGGGAAGGGGCACCAGAGGGGGAATTGGGGTTGGACCATTGACGAAGGCCTTTAGAGATCGGGGGAGAATTGACAGAAAGAAGGATATCTGAAGGGAGAGATAATGGTTCTGGTGGGGTTGATGAAATAGGAGATGAGGGGAGCATGATAGGAGTCAATTCATTGTTTGTAAGCGAAGCAAGCAAAGAAGAGGGGTAAATGGCAGAGGCATCTTCTTCTTGAATTCATCGGCGTGTAGCTTCTCGCAGGTTAGCTTTAATATTTATGAATGCTGGAGGTAGCACAGGGCTATATAGAAGCGGGGGTGAAGAAGAGGAAAGGCTAGGGTTTGGTGGTAATACAGTCAAGAGAGGGGAAGATGACAATACTTGCGGGAGATTGGTGGTAGAAGACTATGGGGTAATGGAGGAAGATATCATTAATGGAGAGGAAGGCGATGTTAAGAAGGAAGTGACAGAAGGGGGCTCCATGGGAGCCAAAGTAGTGGGCGGTGGTGTGGGATTGGCAAGCATTTGAAAGGAGTTCATCTCACAGTCGTCGAAGGGCCACATTCTTTAGGCGAGCTTTCATCTTGTCAAAAGGAAGGAAGGACTGGGGGCGATGCAAGGGAAAGGAGAATCTTTGTGCTAAGCAGAAGTGATTGGAAGGGTTTCAAAGAAAGGAAGAGCGGAGGATGAAGAAGGGGAAGACAAGGAGTCGAATTTGAAGGAGGGTAGTGTATTTTTGTTGAGTAAGGTAATTGGGCCTGTGGGCAAGGATATGAGCCCTAAAAAAGGTTTAGGCGTGATTTATTAGTGGGTTGAGCATTCGTTTATTTTTATAGCTCGGCTTTAGCCGAAACTTTTATCTCCGTGCGATGGCGGATCGGAGGAGTTGAGTTCAAAGTAGATACATTATGGAGGATGACGAAAGTAAAAAATTATTCCGATATGAGAAAGAAAGGCCTTAGATTAGATCATTACTATTTTTATAGCTCGACGATTGAAGCTTTTATCCCCATGCAATGACAGATTGAAGGAATTGAGTTCAAGGCAGATGTACTATTGAAGATGACGAAAGTAAAAAAAATTCATTCTGATCTAATTAGGCGAAGTTGTAGGTCAGATCATCACTATTTTTACAGCTCGGTGTCAGTCGAAGCTTTTATTCTCGTACGGTGGTGAATCGGAAGAGTTAGATTCAAAGTAAATTTTGTTTTAAGGGATTTCTTCTTCTTGAAAAGAAGGCTAGCTCTCTCTATTTTTATTTTTATTTATTTATTACATTTGGGGGCACTACGATAAATCCTCGCCCAGATAATTCCTGATAAATATATGCAGATCCAATAATATCGTAGAAAAAAACTTCATCAATAACCTCAAATAAA
This sequence comes from Wurfbainia villosa, assembly GCA_025175895.1. NCBI lineage: Eukaryota > Viridiplantae > Streptophyta > Magnoliopsida > Zingiberales > Zingiberaceae > Wurfbainia > Wurfbainia villosa. The sequence continues at coordinate 12,101,153 of CM045998.1, read as the reverse complement.
GCTATAGATTTTTACCCCATCAAATATCTTAATTGTCTAGTTAATTAAAAGGAGGAAGCTTACATTTATTTCCTTTTACCTTGCAAATTACAATACATATCATATCATGCACTTTGATACTTAATTTGTGTATCAAAATTAATTAGATAAAAGCCTCAGTTACTAAAATTGTAAAATGTGCATCGGCTTATTTTTTTCATAAATTTATTATGAATACTAAAGAAGGAGAAAAAAAAAATCCAGAAAAACTGAGTAAACGGTTTCCTATACACAGGAGCACAGCCACAGCGTTATACCTCCTCAGATCTCATTATTAGATTCGACTATATACCAGAATCAATCTATAGATTCTGTCGTTTGATAAGTTGGCACTTGATTCAGTGACGGATCCAACTCCCAAAGCCGGCCATCGGAGGTTCATATATAGTACGGCGGCGCGGCCGCCGAGAAGATTCCGCATAAGCTCTCCAGCATCTGCGCGTCGAATCCCCCGCCGAACAATTCACTCGGAGCCACCAAACTGTTGCAGAGATCCACTGACCTCGACGCCGTCGACCCAGCAGCGCTGTTGGGTTGCCGCGACGACAAAGCCGGCGGCGGCTCGGTGACAGAGGAGGATCCACCGCCGGCGGCAGCGGCGCTGGCGTCGACGTCGGCGTCCCGGCCGGTGAGCTTCTGCACGAGGGCACGGAAGGTAGCGGTGCTGGCGTTGAACCTCATAGGATTGGAGATATACACCACCTTGACGGGCTTCTTCTTGGCGATCGGCCGGCCGAGGCACTTGCGATGGGCACTAAGTATTTGCTCCATGTGGCGGATTGAGAGGAGACGGAAGGGAGTTGCAGGGAGCTTTATAGGGGCTGAGGTTGTGCGGTGGTCGCCGGACCCGGAGCACTGGCTGCTTCCTGGAAGATCGGGAGGAGCAAAAAAAAAAAAAGGACATATTTGTCAAGGAGTGGACAAATCGAAAGCTGTAGAACAATTAAAGATTTCGACGTCAATCATGTTGCTGCGTGGCGTGGCGTGGCGTGACCTGCCTTCCAGGAAGATGAGCCGCTACGGGATGACGGCGAGGGTCAGACCCGCCGTTACGTACTGAAGTTGATATTAATTAATTAATTAATTGGTTTCTTTTTAATCATGTTTTATCACGTTCCTAATGGCGATTTCTCAAGCATGTTAATCAGTAACTCGATGAGTGGCCTGATCGAGCTAAGATAATCGAACGATTGAGTCCAATTGATTTGGTCGGCTGATTTAGTTGGACGATTAATTAAACCGTTGAACCGATTGGTTAGACTAATCGAATAGGAATAAACATAAGCGTAAGTAGAACAGATGAAAGTGGAGGATTGTGGTATTATAGTCAAATTGATTAAGGTAGTTGAGTTAGATAGATTATCGACCAATTTTGAATTGAACTAGTCATAATTAAACGTGTTTTAAAATTAAATCTTATTGAACGTATAACTAAGTTAGTTGAAATATATATTAGGTTAATAAAAAGATTAATTTCTTCCTATTCCATTCATTCTTTATTGCTAGCTAGCATCGTGAAAGTTTTTGAGACACACATATTGATTAATTATAATAAATGTTTTAGCTTTATAATTAAGTGGTTTAAGTTGAAATAAAATATAAGTGAAGTCGTGTTATTCACCATCACATGCGACCGGTGAATGATGTCCACGTTATTGGATCATAAATTTTAAAAAGATTTTGCGTGAATCATAAATTATCATTTATTTAAAATAAATAAATGAATGTGCTTACATTCTTTTTAAGTAAATACACGTTGCAATTAAATAAAGCCATGTAGGATAACTAAATGAAAACGTATTCTAATTATTATTTATTTTTAAAAAAAATATTAGTTACGACTAAATAAAAAGTTTATTATCACTTAATAAAGACATCAAATCGGTGGATCTGTATTATAATATATATTTTTTTTATTCGTATACAATAGGTAAATGAAACGCACTTTTTACAAATGAAAGAATATACACGGTAACTATACAATATTACATGCTTAATTAAACAAAACACACATATTATAAGTAAATAAAATCGCTTATTATAACTAAAAATAACAGACAAACACACCTACCTATGATAATTAAATAAAATTAATTATTTTTTAAAAATAAAATTTTTTAATATAGACTCAAAAAGTATATATATATATATATATATATATAGAAAATTGATCTCATGCGCCGTCATTCTGCGCCCGTCGCCACCGTCGGTCGCCGGGCCGGGCCGCGATCGACGCCCACTTGTTATCGTGATGCGGCGGTGAGTTTTTCGGTCGGTTAGCGGCCGGAATCCGACGCTAATGGATCGAAAATCACCAAAGATCACGGCCGACAGTAGCGCACCCACTGTCGGCCGCGATCGGGCCGGATTCTGGCCCAATTGTGGTTGAAATCTGGCGCCGGACGGACCGGTAGCCAACGCCGGTCCGTCCGGTATAATCGGCCGGCCGACCGAATCACGGTCGAAATTGATCGCCCGATTTTGGCGGCCGATTTCGGCCGCGATTCGATCGGATTCCGGCCGAATGGTGGCCGGTCGATTAGACCGGACGGACCGACGTCGGCTGCCGGTCCTTCCGGTGACGGATTCCGATCGCAATTCCGTCGGAATTCGGCCCGATCGCGGCCTGCAGTGAGTGCACCACTCCCGGCCACGATCTTTGGTGATTTCCGGCCGGTTAGCGCCGGATTCCGGCCGCTAAACTCCCCCCGTCGGATCACCGGCGAGTGGCGCGTCGATCGCGCTCGGGCCGGCGGCCGACGGTGGTCGAACGGTGCGGTGGCGACGGCGGCAACACGTGTGACTCGCACTGTGCTCGTGGTTGATCGAACGGCTGGAAGCGCGTCACGCACGGGCGCGCAGGGATCAGTCGCACAGGCTATATATATATATATATATTCGGAGCATCGTCTACTGCGTGACTCGTACGCAACGATTTCTTCATTGTCCGATCAATCATGTTTTTACAGTGAATGGGAAAATACATAGTATTTTCTCCGCCACAATTTCACTCGCCCACCGCTCAAATTCGCTCGTGACCGGTCGAATTTTCATTGAAATTCGACCGTGATTAGATCGACACTAGAGTCGAATCACAGTCGAATTCCGATCGAAAACGGTCACGATCCGGTCGGACTTCAATACTGGTTGAATCGTGATCAGATTTCGACTGAATTGTCGTCGAATTCTTGTCGGATTGTGGTCAGAATCCGACCTATCGACGAATTCGAGCGGACATTGGACATGATTACTATATATTTTTCATTCATCGCACACGGACACACATGGATGTTCAGAATATTAAAGCACTCTCTCTTTTCATATATAAATTTTTTATCATAAAAAACCTTTTCATCCGTATAATATATGTTATATTAAAAAAAAAAAGGTGAAGGGTATAATTAAGTTTTATCCAAACAAATCGATGCATGTATTGAATGACTTTTTTCAAGGCGCGCGCGTCCATGCATGATTGCTCGTGGTAATCCAACAATTTACGAGGAATAACCCAACTGCTGGCGTATATATACTAGCCAACAGATCTATTATACTTACTGCAGTCGTCTCGCTTAAAACTTTGTTTTGATAAAGACAATAAAATCTATTAATATTAAGGTGATGAAGGAGGAGTGTGAGACTTCGTCTCTGGCTTTGTCCTTGATTAAGGCGACATTTTTCCGTTTTCTTCCTTGTTTAAGTAGCTCACGGCCAAAGCAAAGTTTTAATGACAGAAAGAGACAGACTCACACCTCGATTTTGTGAATGATAAAATAATTCTAGTAATTTGTACATCTGTCTCTGTCGATGCGACTGCTCGACGAATATTTATTTAATTATTTTTTATTGAAAAATTGCTTTGATTTTTTACAGACCATTATAAAATGTGAACCACTGTATTAACAGTTTTTCACCGCTGTCTTTACGTATGAAGAGAGATAAATCAGATATGGAATAAATCAGATGTTAGATAACTAACGTAGAAATATAGATAATTATAAAAAAAAAAATGAAACCATCACATTAGCGGTCCCCTATCGCTGTTTCTACATGTGGAGAGGGATAAATTAAATGTTAGATGGCTAGCGTAGAAATACGAAGTCATCGATAGTCTGATCGTTATCTCTAGAAATCAATTTCTTATCTTTTTTAAATTTTAACACAGTTGTATTGACCATCTGAATTTATCTCGAGAATTAATACAGAAAATTATAAAGCTACTGCTGTGGGTGGCGGTGCACAGTTCGACACATTGATATCTCGAATTGACAAGGAAACAAAAATCTGGAGGAAGCTGACAAAGTCAAGGTCTGAGAAAAAAAAAAAAAGAACAGTACAGGAAACTGCGAAATGTTCCACACTTTGTCAAGGCAGTTTTCGCTCGAATCATTTAAACTCCACATGCCTATCTTCTTCGAAGGTGGAACACTGCAGGTTTCTCTTCTCTTTCCTCTGAATTAATTAAGGAAGGTGCTGGGGAAGGAGGTCAAAGTATTTGTCTAACTCAAGAGGAGCTTTAATTTCATGTGATATTAGAATGGAGCTTCTCTTTGGCGTTTTCCGTTTTGCCATTTTTTTTTAATCTCTTTGAATTTATAATCTATTTTCTGGTAGAGTTAAGGACTTGCTTGTTTTTATTTATTTATTTATTCTATTTTCGCGGTCAGTAGCTTGACATGTATGGTAATTGAAGCCGCAATAAATTGTTGATGTCTTATCAAGTCCGCTGTTGACGGGCACCCATCCAAATTAATTCAAATATATCAATAAAAAAATTAGAACCATCGCGTTAGGGATTCCATCATTGTCTCTATCGTGAAATCGTGAAATCGTGAAATGAGATAAATCCGAATTCTAATTGACAAATAGGAAAGGCGATAACCTAAAGTCATCATTTCTCTAAGAATTGAGTCATTAATGGACGGAAAAATAAAATAAAATTTGACATGATGCGGTGGTAAAATTAAAAATAGATTTTTTTAAAAAAAAATCATGGATTAAATCTCAACAGTAATTTAACTGACCAATTGAGAGCGTTGAAAGTATTGAGAATACACTTATGCACTTCAAACAAAATAAAAAAATCATGTGCTTATAAGATGATAAGATATCTTCATTGATATGAAGTCTTTTAAGTATAATCCAAAAACAAAAATCACAATGGTTTAGATCCAAAGTAAATAATATCATATTATTTATGGATATGTGTGAATTTTATTGTATCAACTATTGCTATCAGAGTCATGGTCCATGCCAAATTATGCACCTCGAACAAAGGAAGTGAGACTCTAATGTCGGGATAAAAAAGAATCAGATATCAGAAAGACAGTCCAGTTAGGTCAGGAAAACTAAACAACTAACAGGAAATCTAATTGAGTTAGAAGGATCGAACAACTAATAGAAAATCTAGTTGGGTCATGAGGACTAGGCAATTAGATAATTGACAATAAGTTCTAGTGGATTGAGGATCAGACATCAAACATAGGAAGTCTTTCGAAAAAGGATAGACTTAAAAGGGAGGGTTCAATGTGGTAATTCATTTAAAAAAGAATTATTGAAAGTATTCAAAATACAATCAAAGTTCAATATCGATAAGATATAGAAAAGATTATGTGTTTATAAGATGAAAAGATATCTCCATTAATGATGTGAGACTTTTTGAGTATAGTTCAAAAATAAAATCATAAGAATTTAGGTATCAATAGAGATATATGAATTTTATATGCACTAATAGAAAGAAACTTTAAATGACAAAAAATCGAGATAGAAGTGCATGCACTTTGTGAATTTGTTTGGTATATATATGTGAGATCGGATGCTCTTTCAAGGCTAATCAAAGTTGTCGTTGTCGATGTCCCCTCTCTAATTGAAGAATCGTTCTAGATATTATAAAAAAATCTCAATAGGTATTATTGAAATTACAATTGAATTAGCTTTTTTTTTTAAAAAATAAATTTAAAACAAACTTTTAGGAAACCTAAATATGTAAGATTTTAGTCCGTCGTTAGTCTAATCTTAGACCTCGTGTGATGCCTCGACTTACGCATCCTTGCCGTATTTCAAATTGCACAGTATATTAAATTAGTAGGACAATGAAATCCGAGAAATAATACGACAGAATTGATTAAGGAATATATTATGTATAAAATATTATTTGAATAAAAGATGACAAGGATTTTAAGTCCATGATTTATTAAACATTGTATTTCTCAAGGATCTCTTTTTAAAATACTTCATCGAGGAAACTAGGAAAGGGATTTAAAATTTTATGAAATTCTTTTATAAAAAATTAACGACCCTATGAATATACGTACGGTTAATGAGATAGTTAAATACAAGGCTCACAGAAACTGATTGTATTAATTTCATATTCACTCTCTTAATATAATAATGGAAATGATTTTAGAATCAATTCATAAAATAACATACATATTAAATAACTCAATTGGATCTTATTTTATATAATGAAACCATATATATTAATTAACCTTCACTTTGAGGCTATTAATATATGCTTTAAAATTATTTCGATATAATAATTAGAACAATCACTGCATAAATTATTATTATTTTTAACGATAAATGATGGGAAAATCAATTTATTTTAATAGTAGATCAGTTTAAGGTATAAAAAAAAGTTTGCTGATGATTGGGTTTGTCCCCTTTTCTCGAGAATTTGTTCCAAATCCTTTTTAATTCTTCATGATTTCAAAAAGCTAATTTCCTATTCTCTTCTTCCACCCCCTCTTTTTCTTTCTTTCTTTCTTTTTTCTTTCTGCTATTTCTGATCTTAATTCTTTCTCTGTTCTGTTCATAAAACAGCAGCAGCTTGCTACTTTTTCTGAACGCTGTTAAAAGAAAAACTAGAGGCTGAGTTTAGACTCAGCCCATAGTTTTCAGTCAAGTATGTTGGTTGACGAGCTAACATCACTTCAGGCCTTTTCCAGCACTTCAATCATGGCTGCACCGCTGCAGCGATTGCCTTTGTGGACAGAAACATCAAATACTTTCATAATTGAGCTGCCGTTAAGACGAAGAACACTAAGAATGCAGAGACTGCGAATCATTGAAGGTGTGCGAGATCAAGACAGACAAATTTTAAAGCGAGAAGCTTGCTGTTACTTCAGGAATTAACACAGCATTGGAGGAAGACGCTCGCTTCATCTTGTTGGTAAGAGAGTTTTCAAACATCTTTAAATTTGTTCGAAGAGTTTTCGAACATGGAGAAAGCTCAGAGAGCATCGGTCGCACCTTGTCGGTATGAATTTCGGCAGAGTGAACTCTCCCTTGTTTGGGCCTAAAAGTTGGGCTTTAAGTTGAGTTGGGCTTCAATCGCATGCACCTTGTTTCTTCGATTCGACGTATGATTCGTGCCGTCTCCATACAGGCGAAGAAATTCGCGGAGATCTGGCGGCAGCGGATTGATGATCTCGCAATGCGAAGCTTGTCTATGGCGTCAGCGCTCCGCTCCCTGGCTTCTCCGATCTTCGTTTTGCACAATCTCAGAGCGTCATCCATCGACTCTGCTTCGGGACCGCCTCCCTTCAAGTCATCCTTCCACCCTAAATCCTCTTTCTCCTCAAGACAGCGCCTTCGTATCTCTCCCCCTTCCTCTTCCTCCTCCTTGAAGTGGAGCTTGTTCATGGCGGATGCCCCCAGGTTGCAAAGTCGAGGTTGGTGCATTTCCACTTTTAAACCCCCTTTTGACATGAAAACTTGATAGCTAGATAGTTACGATTTTGAGAGAAACTGTTTTTATTTTTATTTTTATGGCTGGAGGAGATTAAATGCGCCAAAATTATATTTTGTTTGTATTCAAGTAATAAAAGTTTGTTCTTGTGGCTTGTTTTTGCACTCGGTAGACTTTCTCAGCTAATTAACGGCGAGGTTTTAGGATTGATATGTTTTATTTATCCATAGTTTGTTTCAGTGCTGGAATCAGCGGAAGAGAGAATAAAGAGCTTTTGGTACAACATCTACTTGTTGGTGAAGACAACCTTAAGCTTTTGTTGGAGCTCCAGCAGCGCATTTATGGAGGTTTTTCTGCATTTTAACTTCCTTTTTTGCACAACGATTTGTAATAGTCAAAAGTATTGCAACAGTGTCTAATATCTGAATAGATGATTTCTCTTTTAATATTAAATAGGACGAACCAATTCGCTTTCAAATTTTTTGCCTGAAATTTGTAGTGTTATATGGTAATATGAATGCTATGGAATAACGAAAGCTACCCTCTAATGTGCAAATGCTTAGGTCACCTGGTCCATAGGGAGATATGAAGATGGTATCTTGTAAGCAAAAAGCCAGATGAGATGAGCTGCAACTTGATATGGTCGAGTTCCCCTAGACATTAAGCATTTCATAACATCATGTCTGACTTCATAGTAGCCATTACAAACCTTTTTGAGTTGCCAGGATTGATGTTTAAAAGTGTTCAGATCCACAAGGTTAAATCAAGCGAACCCTTGACATTGCATTTGTTTCACACTTTATGTGCAGTTACAATTTTTCTACGAATTTCTGGTCTTCAATCTCTCATTTTACCATCTTTTCTGTACAACTTTCTTGATTTTATATATCATTTCACTTAAGTGACGTTCCAGTCTTTCTCCAGGGGTGGATTTAAGTGATTTAGCCGTGGAGTACTCTTTGTGTCCTTCAAAGGAAAGTGGTGGAATGCTTGGATGGATAAGAAGAGGGCAAACGGTACTTTTACAATTTTTTGTGCCACATTGATTAGTTTTAATGAAAGCTAGTCAGTCAAAATGTCTGATGCTTATTTAGAAAATCACCCTAATTGTTATGAAGATGAAGTGTCACTCTTCTATTATATTCTTGGATGTGGTGTTCATAAATGTTTGCCAATATTCTGATGAATGTTGCTTTTCAATTAAATTTTCAGGTATTGGTTCCTCTGTGCTTCCGAAGTCTTATTAGTGTGCAGACCTTTTACTGATAGCAGTTCTGTGAATTTCAAAAGAGAAATTAAAAGCTTGTCATTAATAGCACAATGAAAACTCACCATGTCTGCTTCTTCTATTTGGACATGATATTTTGTGTTTTAGATTCTTAATATGGTTTGCAAAATATTTTAGAACTGATAGCGTTTAAGAAACTACTTTTCTATCAGAACAAGGAAGGTAGAGATGAAATCACTGTTTTGGGAATGTTTAAGGATTCTCTGTTTTACTAAATTTATCAACCTCTGGTTTGTGATTTTATTTATATGGTGTGATTTTCGTTTTCTCATGGGTTCATGTCATGGTCATGTGATTTTTGTACTTGTATCATGATCCCCTAAAATATCTTTCTCTTACAATTTCTGGGGTAAAACATTCTTGTCCACCTAGTAGTAGTATTTATTGTCTCATGGAAGTGCAACAATGGTATATTGTAAGCTTTAACTATGTTGGAGAAATCTGACCAGGTTCCTGAATTTGAGGAAGCTGCATTCAGTGCTCCTTTAAACAAAGTTGTGCGCTGTAAGACTAAATATGGATGGCACCTTTTGCAAGTGCTTTCTGAGAGGTATTGATTGTATGCATCTTGTTGTTTCTCACCTTTTCACATTTCACATATTTGCCAGAATAAATTTCCTGGAAACTTTTGCATTATTAGGGAAGAATCAATTCTGCAAGACATTAACCCTGAAGAACTTCATTCGAAAATGCAAGATCCAGGATTCTTTGAGGAAGCTCAGTTGATAGATGTTAGAGAACCCGAGGAAGTGTAAGCAAGCTTCTTTTTGTCAGTATTAACCAAGTTGCTATTTTCTGTGTGCATGTAGCATTAGTTAAACATATGTTTCATGGTAAAAGAACTGCAGGAACACACATGCAGCTTCTGATGCATTTAGACCGATATGAGTTCTTATGGTTAACAATTCTTTTACTTGGAACGTTATTAGACTTAAAGGTTTCACCTCTCAAATTCATTTTCTTCACTTAAAATATTGCATCTGTTATCAGGGTATAGACACACCAGTAGTTCTATTAAGTTCTAGAATTTACCATTGTTAGGCGATTTTCTTTCATAGTTTTGAGAGCACATTGATAGTTCCTCATTTTGAAGCTGACTTAGTTCTATTGACCTATTCAACAAGTTAAAAAACAGTCCCAGATATGTCCAGCCTGCCAAAGGATTCTAAAATTTTGTGTTTGTATATGTGGGAGACTGGAACAACATAATGAGGGACTCAGGATATTTGATGGAAGAACAGTCTCTTTCCTTTCCCTTTTTGCAATATAATCAAACTCCGTATCTGATTGTAAATCGAATAACATTCTGGAGGTGTCTATATCTTCCTCATGTTAGGTGATTTTTTTTGTGCTGTATCTACCTTTCAGATAATGTCAAAGCACTTATTGGGTGATAAAGATATTTCTGATATTTATGTTTGTTTTGGGATGAAAATACTTGGATTATTTGAAAGTTGCTATTCAAGTTTTGGAGTTTAGGTCTTCCAGTGTCAACATATCAGTACACGTTGCAGCCCACAAATAGGGAACTTAAGGAAAACAGGGCATATGACAATTTGTCTTTTGACAATTTCATTAATATTTATATACTTTTTTAAAGAAAAAAATCGCATATGACATGCCCCAAGGCTTAGATATTATGTTCATTTTTTTCAAAATCATCTCACAACATTTAACATGTAGGACAGAAGCAACAATTTAAGATGATAACAATAACTTGCATTAGGACATTAAATATCTACACAGTCACTGTTATTGAGAATTATAATGATGACAATAACTTGCATTTGGACAATCAATATCTTCACCATCCCTGTTATCAAGAATTAGGGATTATTGCCCCCACAGGAAGGGCCGAATGGCTAGCGCACGCAGGCGTTGTACCATAGGACAAGGGTCAATCCCTCTCAAATACGAAGGTGTCATCACTCCATGCGCTGATTACTAGTCTTAAGGGCCAAAGACCTATTATGATTTACCTCCCTTACGATGGTTCGGGGACGGGCTGATAGGAGCCGCTAGGTTGGCGGATTTCAACCTTTTACACCATAAGAATTAGGGATTACTGAGTATATTTCTCTTTTGTTCAATAAGTTAAGTGAGCCACTAATTGTCCCACTATCAGCGACAATATAAAATTTCCTTGACAGTGGTGAGCTTACTCTATAGCCTATAAGCAAGTAATTCAGATCTTAGAATGTGAGAACTTACTGAACAATACCCTCTTATTATGTTCATGAGACAGATTCTTATTTCTAATTAATCCTCCCTTTGCTTCAAAGTTTAGAATCCATAATGCCTCTTAACATTTCACTGATTTCTAATCCATGAAACAACTTAATTTTCAGCCTTCAATTCACTGAATCACTGCCCTCTTTGAATAATATTGATTAACAATGGACTCTTCACACAACCAATGTGTTGGGATGTTATCAAGATCTCTGACTCGCTTACCACTGCAGGCAGCCAGTTGGAAAAGCTCCAATTTTTCTGCCCTGGAGTTCCATAAAACCTAGGGTCCTAAATTTCTAGTTGATGGAAGTGAACATAGACTTAGCATCATCATATCCATTGGAACAATATAAGCTAAGAGTAGACCTACCTTTGGAGCACGAAAACTAAACAAGACAAATTCTTCTTTCCACGATTGACTTTTGACCTTCGTCATTCCTTAACTGTTGCAGCTTCTGCTGCCACCAGATCTCTACTAATGATTTTCACAAATTTGTCAGTTGGGAATACTGATCCAGAAATTATGAAAAGATTCACCAGACTTTTGACATGAACTTCAGGTTCTCACATATAATATGCGACAAGGCTTAGATACTGTGGATCACGTGGATTGGCACAGTTTTCTGGATGATCCATAACTCCCACATCTCTTAGTTAGCAAAATGTTTCAGAAGCTGAAAACTCACTCCGGATAAGGCAGTGAATTTAGCTGAAGTTTGATGGAGGATAGGATCGAGTCTATGATTGCATTAATTTGATATCTGGTCTCAATGTTCATATTAGACTTGGTGGATCAAGCACAAGTAGATATATGTGCTCGTGCTGAACACGTGGAAGTTAAACAGGGTGATGCTTTTTAGTGAACTAAGTTGGGAGTATAACTCGTTCAAACATTTTTTTCAGAGATCTAGCTTAAATGCTACTCTGCTACCTTGGAGAGCAGTTCTACTAGGAAACAAAATTTAAGATTATCTCAAGGTTTTCAATCCTACGTGTTGTTTGTGTTCCTTGCAAGTCTTTGATGCATTCAGACTCTGGGCTGCAACCCTTATGACCACTGATAATAAGTGGAAGAGATTGCTTTTTGCTAGTATTCAGTTCCATTAATATGTATACATATTTTATCATTTCGCTACATGCTTGACATTTGTTGATTGTGGATGATAGGGCTCAAGCTTCTCTGCCGGGCTTCAAGGTTCTTCCACTCCGCCAATTCGGGACATGGGGATCATTAATAACCGAAGAGTTTGATCCTCAAAAGGACACTTATGTTCTGGTAGTAACGATGCTTTACAATTTGCTTATTGTGAATCCAGTGTTTGCACAAGCATTGAGAAAAATATGAATGAACACAGTCACATGTATATGCTACTAATGGCGTGCAACTATACATCTGCGTGTTGTTCTTTATTTATATTCACAAATTCATGTACCTTTTTTTTTCTTAAATTATTGTGCTTAAATTGAATTCTTTGCTTTGCTCGTCTCAAAATTTTTGTTGTTTTTCTTGGCCACTCAAATTGATCATTCTGAATGGCAGTGTCACCACGGTGTGCGGTCACTTCAAGTAGCCCAGTGGCTACAGACGCAGGTAACCACCCTTCTTGCATCAAAAGCCATTACCTTCCTTTTTAACACTGGTTTTCATCATTTTGTTTATATCTTTTTTTTTTGGACATAAAGTTTGTTTTCATCATAACATGCATGTTTTATTATCTTTACGGCTCCTCGTGCAATATCCACCAAATATTACCAACTGCGCATTTGCATGCCTATTCATGTCGATGAAAATTTGCCTTGTGTTCGTGTTTCTTGCAGGGATTCAAAAATGTCTTCAATGTAGCTGGTGGAATTCATGCATATGCTGTCAAAGCTGATCCATCAGTTCCAAAATATTAAGCGTTTTGGCCTTCAGCCTTTAGTAGCACTTGTTGGATACGGGGATCTTGTGTACGTAAAAGTATTTTGCATTTGTGTTCTGCTTTTTTCTTCTTTTTTTTTCTCTCGTTACCAGTTTGAGTTTAATAGGTCATGTGATAACAGTGTACAAGTCGTCAACAATCACATAGTTGTGACAGAAAAAAAAAAGAAAACATTATCCATAAATATTTTACTTCAGAATTGATTTTCACGGTTAATCCTTTCGGTTCGTTTCTGTGAAAAGTAATGTGCCTTAATTGTCTTCAGTAAACATTTTTCGACTTTTTGTTTTTGGATACATATTTCATCTATTTATTATTCATCCCTGTTCCTCAAAAGTATATTAATCATGTTAATTTGAATCATAAAATTCTGAAACAGCGGAGTATATTTATGAGTAAATTATTACTACATAAATAGATCGAACGCTTATTTATAGCTGTCTTAGAAAAAAATGTACTTAATTACAGATTAAGGCTCACTTTATGAATTGATTTTGCATTTACTGGCAAATTCTGGTACAAATTCGCGGTTGTGTTAAACACAGAAGGGGCGAAGTTTGCTATTTTAATAGCCAAAATCTGTTGCTTCCCGCCAATCCCTCGTATCCTCTCTTCCCGCTTCTTCCTCCTTCGCAACTACCCTTCTCCATCGACGCTCCTTTCTCCATCTCAAATCTCGATCTCCTCTCTCTTCCTTCTCTTCTCCAATCTTTGGCCTCGCGATGGGCAACTGCTTCTCCCATGGCAACAAGAGAAAATCCCGCCACCATCCCGTTACTCCACCGTCCTCCGCCTCCCCCCCACCCACTTCTCCGCCTCACACCATTCAAGACGGCGAGAGCTCTCCCAATGCCATTTCCACGACAGTCACACCGCAACGGCAAGAGAATCCGCAGCCGCAAGCTCCACCGAAGCCCGCCGCCATGGGCTTCGTGCTGGGCCGGCCGATGGAGGACATCCTTGACACGTACGAGATCGGCAAGGAGCTGGGCCGCGGCCAGTTCGGCGTCACCTACCTCGCCACCCGCAGGGCCACCGGGGAGCAGTTCGCGTGCAAGACCATCAACAAGCGCAAGCTCATCAACGTGGAGGATATCGAGGACGTGCGGCGGGAGGTGGAGATCATGCGCTACCTCTCCGGCCAGTCCGGATACATCGTTGAGCTGAAGGGCGCCTACGAGGACAAGAATTCGGTGCACCTCGTCATGGAGCTGTGCGCGGGCGGCGAGCTTTTCGACCGGATCATCGCCAGGGGGCACTACACCGAGCGGGCAGCGGCGGAGCTGATAAGGACCATCATGCAGATTGTGCACACCTGCCACTCGATGGGGGTGATGCACAGGGACCTCAAGCCGGAAAACTTCCTCTTGTTGAACCAGGAGGAGCATGCCCCGCTCAAGGCCACCGATTTCGGCCTCTCTGTCTTCTTCAAAGAAGGTTAATATCTAAAATTCAAGGGTTTGTCCAAAGTAAGTAATTTGTACTCGCCAAGAGTTTCACGATTGATACATCGCATAGCTACTTCTGCACAGGAGAGATATTCAGAGACATAGTTGGCAGCGCATATTACATAGCTCCTGAAGTCTTAAAGCGAAAATACGGCCAAGAAGCTGATATTTGGAGCACTGGGGTGATGCTTTATATATTTCTCAGTGGATCTCCTCCGTTCTGGGCTGGTAAACTTCTTTCTGATTTGTTTTTGCTCAAATATACAGTCGAGGATGAGCTTTGGGCATAGATGATTTGCTTCGTTGTCACATTCATAAGCAAGTTTCTGGTCAGGAAGAACCTCCCTTTTGCAGTGACACATGCTAACCTGCATGATGCATGATCTTTATGGAAACACAAAATTGTCTGAATTTTGTGACGTTTATTCCACCAGAGACAGAACGAGGGATCTTCAATGCCGTACTCCGAGGAGACGTCGATTTCACATGCGATCCATGGCCCAACATCTCATCTGGTGCTAAAGATCTTGTGAGGAAGATGCTAATGTCAGATCCGAAGAAGAGATTAACAGCTGTGGAAGTTCTAAGTAAGTAAATCTACCTTTCTGGTGCTCCAGTTAATTTCCCATGCTATTCTGTTAAAATTATGACTCGTCAGGTTGTCCATTTGATATTCTCTAGCTAGCATATTTTGATTCATTAATTTTCCTGTTCTTATTCCGTAGTTTTTGCTCAACGATGCGGAGTGAATATCAGATATTTTCATCTCATTATTCTTTTTTTTTTCCTATCCATTGCAGACCATCCTTGGATCAAGGAAGACGGAGATGCTCCTGATACTCCACTGGATATCAATGTTCTGAACAGATTAAAACAATTCCGAGCGATGAACAAGTTCAAGAAAGCTGCATTGAAGGTAAACATAAACTATGCATGTATATACATAGAGATGTGCATCTTGAATTGTCCTTGATTCCTACATGGTTTTGGTTTTGGTAGGTAATTGCAGGTTGTCTGTCAGAGGAAGAGATTAGTGAACTGAGCGAGATGTTCAAGAGTATGGACTCTGATAATAGCGGATCAATAACACTAGAAGAATTGAGGAAAGGTCTTGCCAATCAAGGAGCAAAGCTCTCAGAGAAAGAACTCACATTGTTGATGGAAGCTGTAAGCTGTACAAATTCACCTCAAACGCTTTTAGGAAATGCCGATGGCTCTGTTCGAGGAACCTAAGAAACCCTGATTATTACAATGATACTTGGTACAGGCTGATGCGGATGGAAATGGAACTATTGATTATGAAGAATTCATCACTGCAACCATGCACATGAACCGGGTGGACAGAGAAGAGCATCTCTACACAGCATTTCAATTCTTTGATAAAGATAATAGCGGGTGAGAGTATAAACTCAGTAAAATATTAATAACAATTCATTTCGATTGCATAGAATTGAGCAACATCTGAACATATGTTTTGTCATTTGTCTTCATTATAGTTTCATTACAAAGGAAGAACTCGAACAGGCACTGAAAGAGAAGGGAATGTACGATGGGAAGGAAATCAGGGATATTATTTCTGAAGCTGATTCAGACAACGTAAATTTATATAGCTTTTCTACTGAATTCATTCATTCTTTTGTTTTTTTTTTCATTTGATGTTGTGATATCCTGATGTGGTTTTTAACTTGCTACGCAGGATGGAAGAATTAACTATGAGGAGTTTGTGGCCATGATGCAAAAGGGAAACTCTGAACATACACCAAAATCAAGGAGGAGAAGTTTTGCTTATGTTTGATTTGAGACAAAAAAAAGAAAGAAAGGAGAGGATTTATTCTTTAAAAAGCTTGGTCGACATTGGCAAAAGCATGCACGTCTGTCAAAAATTAAACCCTGAAACACACGTCGCTGATGGAGGAGCTTCCAAGTAACACACGTTCATGTAGTATATTCATCAAAGATCCATGTATAGTATTTAATAATTTGCTTGAAATTAATTGATTTTATTGATTTGTGTATTAAAGAGAAAATTTTCTGTGCTTCCTAATGGCGATCTTTTTATTTCGAAGTGAGACGCGCAGACGTGATTCACCAGCAATTTGTGTAAATTTGTACAGACCAATGATAAAATATTTAGAAGTTCGTAGTGACCAAATTCGTTAATTTCCAACGCATCAATTGATTTAGGAATCATCCGCACTTTGAAAATCGATATAAATAAGAGCAAATTGATTTTACAATGTAGGTTGTGGCCAGATATTTTTTTTATGAAAATAAACTCTTAGATAAACATATGGATATTCTAGTTAAAGTATTTTAAAAATCATAATGTCTTTTTTTTTTCTATATGTATTCTAGTTAAAGCATTTTAAAGGATTTATAATATTTTGTTTAATTTACCGAATATTTAAAGATGCAACATCTCCAATGCTAAAAACTCTTTGAGAGCTCTTTTATCATCTCCACTGTAAGAACAAATTTCATTTATTTCTTCGCTATAAGAAAACCTCTTTACATGCCTTTCATTTATATTTTACATTTATATATAGATAATGTAATAATTAATTTATAACAATTATTTTACTATAACTAATTTTTAATAATTAATTATTAAATCTATATGATTACTAACTTCAAATGATATTAATAATTTAAAAATAAATTAACATTAATAAAAAATAAAAATTCTAAGAATATATGAATTATCTATTTAATTCTTTTAATAATTTTCTCATGTATATGAAGTTGCTCTGGTGCCATCTTTTACTAGTATCCTTCATAATAATTTCATAATCAATGTGAAGGATTTTAGCTTGTCGCAAAGTTATTTTTTGCATTTGATATTTTTTAATTTCTTGCCAATCTATGTTAATATTTTGTTCTGTGTTATCACTTCCTTTGACTTTGAATTTGCCCTTCATCTTCGTCGTCTTTTGCCCCATTGGATGAATCTGAACTTTATAATCGTTCACATCAATACTCATATCTAGAATTTTAAGTCGGAAGTGTACCCTCCTGATTCAAATATCTTTCCCTTTTTGCTGGAGTGGTGACTAACTGATTGTGTAGTATCTTTATCATATTCTCTGAAAACCTTTCATACATGCATATACTTGAAGTCCTCGTTATCATTGTTGATTTTCCACGTAGTGAGTACATTCTCGTCGCTCCAATCGCTTTGACGATAAGAATAAAAATTATTATAGTAGGTAGAAAATTCATTTACCATTGACGTGGACTTATAATAATGTGAATTTTGTTGGTGCAGGGGCACTAGATAATCGAATCTTAGTTTTGATAATGACAAAATTTCAAAGTTAAGCTATTTTGTTATCTCATGTGCTATGCTTAGTGTGCAAGTATTGTATTAGACTTGCCAAGGTCAACGACACCAGGAGAATCTCCGAATGAGAAATCTCGATGGTCAACGACACCAAGAGAATCTCGGGACGAGAAACCTCGATGGTCGGCTGACACCAGGAGAATCTTAGGACAAGAAATCTCGGTGGTCAACGACACCAAGAGAATCTTAGGACGAGAAACCTCGGTGGTCGGGTGACATCGGGAGAATCTTGGAAGGAGAAACTTCGGTGGTCGGGTGATGCCAGGAGAATCTCAGAAGGAGAAATCTCGGTGATCAAGTGACCGAAAGCTAAGTAGCAAGTTAGGAGGACCAAAGGTAAGCTCCAGGTGTGGAGCGGTGGTAAAGACGCATCCTCGGTTAGAGGACAATCCTAGGCTTCAATCCGACCAAGACTTCCAGGAATGCCAAAGTCGAGGTCGGATAGTCAAAGGACTGTCACATTGTATGACATTATACATCTCTTGTGCTAACCTTGTGTTGCAAGTGTCAGGTTGAATTCTCAAGTGTAGCAGTCAACTGAAGGTTTCAACAGTCGACTGTCAAGAGGATCAGTCGTCTGATGTCGACGAATCACCCCAATGCACATGGTTAAAGAGATATAGATCGATGCTGCCACCTCATGATAAGATAAGCCGTCACCTCAAGATAAGATCCACGAGTTTTGGATTTGGATCCGGACATATTTCAAGACAGCAATCTATAAAAGGAGGAGAGGACTCAAACCCTACATCATAAATCATTATCAATCAATCAATGAACTCCTAAGTGCATCGGCTCTCCGATCGTAATCCTTCGTGCTACAACGCTACTTCGACCGTGCATCCGCTACAAGTTATTTGTCGGTATCTTGTTTACTTCTTAATTATTATTTGCAAAGAGGAGAGGTAAGGTTGTTGCCTCTTTCTCTACATCATTGTAATCTCTTGTCTCTTACCTCTAACGAGAAGAGATTTTTAGTGCGTTGTCATTCGAAAGCGATCAAGGATCGCAGGGCCTTGGATTAGCAGCCGGTGGGCAGTGAACCAAGTAAAAAATACTTATATTTTGTGTTTTAGTTTTCCACTACGTATTTTGTTTTAATCGATGAAAAGAAAAGATTTTCAAACGCTATTCACCCCCTCTGACATTTTTCTCAATCTAACAATTGGAATTAGAGCGGGGGCACTTAGATTCGGTGCAACCATCCGTCGAGCATTTTTCTTTTCGATTTTTTTTTCTTTTATGTATTATCTTTCACACTACTAATCCAAGACCAAGTCTTGGGACATGTTCTTTGTAATTAACATTGCAGGAAAATGGATAAATCAAGGATTCAGGGGGAGAATTCATAAGGTAAATTAGATTTAAATTTTAAATTGCATATTATGTGTTTTAAGTGCAGAGAGAGAGGACACTATAAAAATAAGTATCCTACTCGTAAGACTTGAATGACGCAACCGATGACAAAGGAGAAACCAATGCTAGAAGTCCGGAAGAATAAAGAGCACATCAAGTGTTTCGGGTGTGGAAGATTCAGTCACTATAAGAATTAGTGCCCGAAAAAGAAGGTTAGTAAAATTAATAATTTTAAAAATTTGAGATTTAAAATACTTGATAATTTAGATAAATTGTGCATTAAAGCTAGTAAATTAGTTGATTGTTGTCAATTAATTAAAATAATTAATAATTCAACTAATAAAAAATTAATTAATTCAGATTTAATTAGTTTAAATAATAATAATATTATTGAAGAAAATTATCAAATTAATCTAACATTTGATAAAATTAATCAAGAGCTTAATCAAATCTTTAGTTTAATCAATATATATCTAGATCAAGTCAAGAATAAAACTAACCTAAGACATAATCAGAATAATCAAACCTTAAGACATAATCATCAAACCCTAGATCTGATTAATCTAGATAATTCTGAATTAAAAAATTCTATTTTGAAAAATTCAACTATAAAAAATTCGAAATTAAATTTAAAAAATTCCAATTTTAATCTAAATAATTATAAAAATTATAATAATTCTACTTTTAAAAATTCTAATAATTTTATCTTGAAAAATTCTAATAATTCTATTAATAATTATACTATTAAAAAGTCTAATAATCTTATCTTTAAAAATTCTAATAATTCTATTTTTAAAAATTCTAATAATCTTATCTTAAAAAAATTCTATTAATAATTCTACTTTTAAAAAATTCTAATACTTTTATCTTGAAAATTCTAATAATTCTATTAATAATTTTACTTTTAAAAGTCTAATAATTTTACTTTGAAAAAGTCTAATAATCCTATTAAATATATTTTAAATTAAAAATCTAACTTAATTAAAAATTCAGAATTAACTAATCAAACCAATAAAATTAATTAATTATAATAAAGTACCATTTGATTATATAAAAATTAATAATTTAGCAATTAAACCTTCAACCTTTAGATATTTAACAAATAAATATTTACCCAAGAAACAACCATTTCTTTGAATTGATTGAACATAACATGCTCATGCATATATGTCATTTTAATTAATTACTATCCTTATTTTTGTCATATCATACATACTAGTCTTAAATTAAATCTCATAGAATGATTATATAGAAAATGATTAATTAACTTTGACAACATAGTATCAGGATGCGATGTGTAAAATATCGAAAAATAAAATAACATAGGTTAATGAAGAAATTGACTTGTAGAAATTTTTAAGAATTTTTAATAATTTTTCTGGATTTAAATGGAGTTTTTATGGTATTTTATGGAGAAAGATCGAAGAGGCTTTTATAAAACTTGGTTGGTTATCTGTTATTAGGAGTTAATGGATTTCATTAACCTAAGGTTTAAATAACTAAACCTAATTTTCCTTTTCCTTTTATTTTCATTTCTCCCAATATCAATCGCCGCTTTCCATTTTACCTTTTCCCATCGCGAGCCCAACCTTCTTCCCTCTCCCGATCACACTTTTCTTCCTCCCTCTCGATTTCTCGCCACCGCCCGAGCAAGCTCGCATTGTTTCCCATCTTCGCCGCCAGGCGATTTGTCTCCAGCCACCATGGACAACCTCGGCAGTCGACCTTACTCGAGTTCCCCTGATCTTGCGACGGTCATCGCCGACTCGGATCGATGCCGACTCTTCTGCTCGCACAATGCAGCCGTT
Organism: Wurfbainia villosa; assembly: GCA_025175895.1. Lineage (NCBI taxonomy): Eukaryota > Viridiplantae > Streptophyta > Magnoliopsida > Zingiberales > Zingiberaceae > Wurfbainia > Wurfbainia villosa. The sequence continues at coordinate 12,080,033 of CM045998.1, read as the reverse complement.
GTTCAAACCTTTTGCTGTCGGAGATCTCACCTGATCAGCTGCCGGATTATGCGATCACAGTGATGCCACTGCCTTCCATCGCCGACGCTTGCAACCATCTCCTCCAGTCGTTGTAGTCGCTACACACGTGGTCGCCGCCTGCCCAACCGGGAGATGTTCCTGTTGGGTTTCCTCCCTTCTTCCTCACAGCTTGATCGACGTTGCCATCTTCCTCATTTGCAGCGGCGTTGGCCTCATCGGCAATCTTCTGAAGCCATTGCAGTTTCGATCTATTGTCGGCTATTCGCTAGACTTCTGGTTGTGTCCCATTCCCTTCCCGGCCGTTTGGTTTTTGAGCTCCGAGACTCAAGGCCACCACCTCAGTTCTGGGTAATTTGAGGGTTGGGGTCTGTGAATTGATCAGTGAGGTTCCTACAACCTATTCATTAGATTTCTGGTAAAAAAAGAATTATGTTTATGGTTCTGTTTCATTGATTTGGGAAGTTGTAGATCAGTGGTAAATGGGTATACTGTGCTATCACAGGTGTATGGGATTTGGAAGTAGCCTTTTGTTATGTTATTGCTCGGATTATACCAGATCTACTATCTATACTTGGATTTGGCAAATGTGGATTGAACCTGAAGAGTGGTAAGTCAGATTTGATTCTAATATAGTTGAAGAAATATTGTACAACTAGTTTTATGGTGAGAGGATGGTTGGTTGATCGGATGAAGATTGTTATAGCATATGCTTTATGTATGACAGGTTGTAAGGGTTGCTCGGTGATCTACTCTCACATCTATGGGTAATCGCTTAGCCAACTTGCTATTTTTTTTAGATTATAGATTTGTGGTGTGTTTTGGATAGGGATTTAGGTTGTGTTGTGTGTAGCAGAGATGAGGTAGACCATTGTGGGGTTTGTCTCCAATTCAACTGTTTGGACTTAGGTCCGATTGAAGCAAGAAGCTCTGGTTGAATAAAGTGGTGTTAGGTAAGTTTGGATTTGGATGTATACCATTGGTTGTTTTGTTATCTGATCTGATGGTTGGCTGGTGATGAAATATAAGGATAGATGTGAAGGCTTGATTAGATTAATTGGATAACTAGATCAATCTAGTTGATTGGGATACAAAGTCGATGTAGGATTCGATTCGATCATTTGTTGTATAATAGAACTTAATTGTAGTTTATGTTGTCTTGTAGGACTTTGATAGTGATGGATGCTTGTACATGTGGATAGCTAGCATGAGCTATTTAGCAGGTGGGTAATATTTTTACCCTGGTCAGGTAGTTGGTAATCTTAGTGCATGATATTATATATATTGATGACTTCATTACCTTGACTCCACTCTTATTTAATCACGTGCTTGATACTTAGTCTTTGTACTTTGAGTTGCTCTATTGTTATCTCTACATTTCGTTCATCATGGTTATGGATTACATATGCTATGGTATGTGGACCTATGTGTGTGTAGCTGAGTATGATTGTAGACTTAATTTGTGTCATTAGGATAAATCACTTGGGGGGTGAGGGAGGTTGTAAATGTGGAGTTGATTGTCGGATCATGTTTCTTTATGTTGTGGGTCTGTTATGGACCATAGATCTGTGTATGGTTGTATAGATTGTCGATAGTGGATTGCTACAGACTGGAGGTCCTAGCATGGTTGATTGTCGATAGTGGTTGCTACGGACTGGAGGTCCCAACATGGTTGACTGTCAATTGTGTATGACTCTCTGTTGGATAGAGAGTGTGTTGTAGATGTATGTGTGGTTGTGCATTCATGTCATTTACATGCATACTAGCGACTTTGTCTCCCTTGTGGTTGAGAGGGTTGTTAGTCATCCTGTCTCCACGGTTACTCGTGGTAGTAGTAATTGGTGTGAGGACAGTTCATTTGTTGTGCCGCACTCGACCACTATTGATAGTGGTAGTTGGAGTTACGTGCAGTTGTCCTGGGTGTGTGACACTTGACCACTCATGGGTAGTGTCAGTTGGAGTGGCCAGCAGTAGGGACCCCCGTTGTGTAGCCTGAAGCTCTTTAGCTTATCGCTACTTATTCATACTGCCCACTCGGCCACTCAAGAACAGTGATTGATGTTGAGTTGAGACAGTTATCATGTCGTGCCACCTAAGCCACACTAGGGTCGTGGTAGCGAGTGGGGTGTGCAGACATGACCATGCAGTCATGACCATGCATTTGCATTCTCCTAACTTTAACTGGTGTATTGTCATACATCAAAAAGGGGGGGTTGTTGATGCAGTGAACATCACTCTTTAGTTTTGATGTATGAACCACAATTAAATGTCAAGATTCACTTGTGATTTAATATTAGTGTTAAGTGTGCAGGCTTAACAGGAAGTCCTAGTAGATCGTGTTGATCAGATATTAGGCACGTATCTTGACAGATCAGGAGGACCGGACACCAGGCATGAAGTCCAGATGGGTCGCGTGGACTGGACATTTGGCATGAAGATCGGTTGGGTTAGGAGACCGAACAATCGACAAAAAGTCCAGTTGGGTCAGGCAAATCGGACAGTTGGTGGAAGCCCTGGTGGGTCAGATCGGATGTCAATAATGGTAAGTTCGATAGGTAGCCGACAGATAAGCCTCGGGTGAAGAGGTGAGGCCTAGTCCTCTTTAAGGGGACAAAGCTAGGCGTCGATCTGACGAAAAGTCTGCATGAGACTTAGTAGTCAAGATCGGACAGCATTACTACTGCCAATTCATATTATATTGTATATTGTGATGATCTAGTTTTGCAGGTTTTCAGTCAACTGGAATACCTAGTTGGCAGTTTTGAGCTGGTGACCGTCGGAGATTCAACAGTGCAAATGGAAGGAGTTCCAGTCGACTGGAGAGTTTTTAGTTGACTGGAGAGAAAATTCCCGATGCGGAGCCGGGTGATGTGGAGTCGACTGGAAGACCAGAAATTCCATATCAATGGGCTGATGTGGAGTCGACTGGAAGTCATTCTAGTCAACTGGAAAAGGTCTATATTACCAGTGCTCAACCGGATCTGAATAATCAATTCTATCTATGTCGAAGTGCTATCAAAATTTTCTCACGACCACAAGAGCTTCAACCATTCAGAAGGACTCTTTTCCGACACCTCGTGCTGCATCCTATACTATATATTGTGTCGGTATAAAGTAGTCATTAATTCTTTTTATTTTGTTTGTAAATTTAATTTCAAGAGTGAGTAGGTTGTTACTCTTCTCTCATATTTGTAAAAAGCGAACTCCCTCCGAAGTCGAGAGTTCTCGAATCGGAGGGTATTATAGTGATTGCCCAATGAGGTAGCTCTCGGGAGAGATATGGGCCTTGGAGTAGCAACCAAGTCCAGGTTGTGAACCAAGTAAATCGCTAGTGTCTTTGACTGCTTTTAATTTCCGCTGTGTACTCATATTAAAATTAATAAAAAATTATTAAACACCGAGATTCAACCCCCTCTCTGAGCTTACTTGATCCTACAGTCGTCCTCTCTCCGATAATCGTAGATAGAAGTGTATGATAGAGTAGGAAACAATATACGTTCTGACTCTTCATAGGGATTGATTTGACATCCTCGTATTGTTTGTTCTATTTTAACAATATAGGGCGGCCACAGTAGGAGAAATTAACTCTAGAAGGGTTGAGGGATCTTAGTGACGGGAGCCCCCAACGGTAACAACCCCATGAGCTCTGATGATCCGAAAGGTTCATCTGTCAGGAGTAGGTAGATCTCGATAGACGCGAGAGCTCATCAGGAAAGTGTATGATGTCCCTTTCACAAGATTATGATTAGAGATCTAGACAACGTTTAATTGATGTTCTGCGACGCACAAGTGAAATCGAAGTCCTAGAATCCCCTTTAAGAACTCGAAGCCATCCTTCCCTTCTTTCGTGTGACACCGTACTTAAGTTATGACCATCGTCGACCTCACATTCGTAAACCCTAGGATTTCCAATCCGAACAACGAGATCCACCGGACGAACGATGCTCGGATCTCAGTCCCTATGGGATCGATTCTTTATTACTTGACGACACTCGTGCACTTGTGGGCGTTGAGTGCAAGCGCGCGCTTTGAGTCCTTGATGGTTTCCGTCGTAAGATTTGAGATCGCGTTCGCATGCATCAAGTTTTTGGCGCTGTTGCTGGAGACTGATTGATTCAATATCGAATAAAGGGTAGATAGTTGGATCGGACTTAGGGTAGATTTGCTTTCTTGTTTTAATTTATTTTATCTTAGTTTCATATTTTTGCTATTCAATTTTCAGTTTAGATTAATTACATCTTGTTTTATTTCAGTTTTAGGTTTTTGCTATTTAAATTCAGTTTAGCAGTCACGTTATGTCTCATTTTGGTTCAACCCTTAGGTTTATTTTATTCATTATGTGTGATTTACTAATCCCCTCTCAATAAGAAGCGTTGTTATGCCAATACATCACTCTCGACCACTGAGAGATTATATAGTGCTTAGACGAAAAGTATGGAACTCTTGCATAATTATTCCACGAATCCAGGCAGCAAGCTAGGAAATAAACTCTGCATTAATCGCCCTTATTCAAAAGAAGCAGTTCGGAGGAACTCAGATTGAAGAGTCTTATCAACACCTTAAAGAATTCCTAGCATACTGCGACACAGTGCAATATGAAGGAGTCCCAACAGACGCCATTAAGCTCATTATGTTTCCTTTCTCCCTAAAAGGGGAGGATATGCAATGGATACACACTTTACTAGAAGGAAGTATAACTACATGGGAACAAATGGAAGGTGTTTTTCTAGATAAATTCTTTCCTCCCCACAAAACAACCTACCTTAGGGATAGAATCCTCTCGTTTGAGCAAGGGTACAAAGAGACTTTGGCCGAAGAATGGAAGTGACTCCAAGAGTTTATTCTTCAATGCCCACACCATGGATTACAGGATTGGTTACTCATCTATATTTTTTATTCTGGAATCACCAGCTCATCAAAAGAACTCTTGAACATAGCCGTGGGGGGAGTATTGATGAAAAAGAGCATAAACGAAGCCTATTGCATTATAGAAACAATGGTGTGAACCCTTGAAATATAGGCAAATAGCGAGCCGGATCTTCAGGAATCTCTCCCCATAAAGGAGGTAGGCAAGTTTGAAGTGGCGTGCCAAGTACTGAGGGAAGACAAGGAGAGAGAGTACTGAATGGAAGAAGCTTTCCTGCCTTCGGGACCTGAAGAAGAAGAAGAAGAACTAGGGCAGGTGGCGATAGAAAAACACCCAAGGCCTGAGATGAAGCCACTTCTCCCGAATCTCAGGTACGAATTTTTGGGCCCAACTTCAACTTATCCGGTGATTATAAATGCTAGTTTGAGTGAAGCAGGGACGAGGAAGTTGCTAGGGGTGCTCAGGACGTACAAAAAGGTACTGGGTTACACCATCGATGACATAAAGGGGATAAGCCCATCTCTCTGCATGCATAGGATAATACTCAAGGACGGGTGTAAGTCGATCATGGAGCGTCAGAGGCGACTTAACCCAAATTTGTAGGAAGTTGTGAAAAAGGAAGTGCTTAAACTATTGGATGTCAGATTAATCTATCCGATTTTAGATAGCAAGTGGGTAAGTCCGGTGCACGTAGTCCCAAAGAAGGGAAGGACTACGGTGGTCAAAAATGAAGAGAATGAGTTGATCCCTGCTCGAACGGTGACAGGATGGAGAATGTGTATAGATTATCATAAACTAAACAAAGCAACAAGGAAAGATCACTTTCCACTTCCATTCATCGATCAGATGTTGGAGCACCTCGCTAAGCATTCCTATTTTTGCTACCTTGATGGGTACTTAGGGTTTTTCCAAATCCCAATTCATCCTAATGACCAAGCAAAGACTACATTCACCTGCCCGTATGGAACCTTCACATACTGAAGAATACCCTTTGGCCTATGCAATGCCCCAGTTACTTTCCAGCATTGTATGATAGCTATTTTTTCAGATATGATTGAACAAATCATGAAGGTATTCATGGATGATTTTTTAGTCTACGGAACAAGTTTCGATGCATGTCTGAGGAATCTTGAAAGGGTCCTACAAAGGTGCGAGGAGAATAGCTTGGTTTTGAATTGAGCGAAATGTCAATTCATGGTAACTGAAGGGATAGTTTTGGGACATAAGATATCAGGGAATGGTATCGATGTAGATAAGGCGAAGGTCGAAGTAATTGAAAGGTTGCCACCACCCAGGGATCTGAAGGGCATCTAGAGATTTCTTGGGCATGCAGGTTTTTATCGGAGGTTCATAAAGAATTTTTTTCAGATAACTAGACCTCTGACCAATCTACTAGCTAAGGATACATATTTTATTTTCGATCAACAATGTTTAGCAGCTTTTAAAGAAATAAAAAAGGCTTTAGTAACGTCCCCGATAATACAACCCCTAACTGGAGCCTACCATTTGAGGTTATGTGTGATGCTAGTAATTATGTAGTAGGAGCGGTATTAGGGCAACGAAAGGAGAAAAAGATGCACGCTATTCATTATGCTAGTAAGACATTGAATGGAGCATAGATCAACTACGCCACGATCAAAAAACAATTGCTGGCGGTCGTGTTTGCGTTTGACAAGTTCAGACCGTACTTATTAGGGTCAAAGGTGATAGTTTATACTGACCATACAACAATTCGCTACTTACTGAGTAAGAAGGATGCTAAACCCTGCCTTATTCGCTGGATTCTATTATTACAAGAATTTGATATAGAAATCAGGGATAAAAAAGGCTCAGACAACGTCGTTGCAGATCACTTATCGTGCATGTCAATAGAAGGCGGAGTCGAAGGGGGAGACAGTTCCCAAATAGATGATGCCCTGCGGGATGATACCCTCATGACAATCACTAAAGTCACCACCCCTTGGTATGTAGATTTGGTGATTTTTTTGGCCGGGAGAGTGATATCACTAGAATACACGACCCAGCAAAGGAAAAGATTTTTCGCAGAGGTTAGACAATATGTATGGGATGATCCCTTCCTGTTTAGAAAATGCGTAGATAGCATATATCGAAGATGTGTACCAGAAGAGAAAGTGGGGAGCATTCTCTTTCACTGCCATTCCTCTATGTATGGGGGACATGCTGGAATCTAAAAAACAGTTGCGAAGTTACTTCAGGCAGGGTTATACTAGCCTAGTTTGTTTAGAGACATGCGCAACTACGTAGTATCCTACGATTGGTGCTAGCGAACAGGGAATATAGGTAGGAGACATGAGATGCCGACAAGCACCATATTAGAAGTAGAACTCTTTGACGTATGGGGAATATATTTCATGGGCCCCTTTCCTGCTTCTGACACAAATAGATATATCCTGGTAGCTGTGGACTACGTATCCAAATGGGTGGAGGTCATAGCATCACCCCACTGCGACGCTAGGACTGTAATAAAAATGTTCAAAAGAAACATATTCCCCAGATTCGGAGTCCCTCGAGTCGTAATCAGTGATGGAGGATCTCACTTCATCGAAAAGCAATTTAAAAAGTTGTTACACAAATATGGGGTCATCTACAAAGTCTCTACAGCGTACCACCCACAAATGAGTGGTCAAGTGAAAATTTCGAATTGAGAGATCAAAAGTATTCTAGAAAAAACTGTTATGGCATCAAGGAGAGATTGGACACAAAAATTTGATGATGCTCTTTGGGCCTACTGTACGACATATAAGACCCCGATAGGCATGACCCCGTTTCGCTTAGTTTACGAGAAGCCTTGTCACCTCCCCGTTGAATTAGAACATAAGGCCTACTGGGCCATAAAAAAAGCTCAATTTGGACTATTGTGCAGTAGGAGAAAAAAGGAAACTATAGTTGAGTGAGCTAGATGAAATTCGAAGAGATGCTTATGAGCATGCTAAGGCATATAAGGAAAGAACTAGGAAGTTGCATGACCAACACATCTTGAGAAGGGAGTTTAAGGAAGGGGACCTAGTACTCCTATATAATTCCAGACTAAAACTTTTCCTAGGGAAGCGGAAGTCGTGGTGGTCAGGGCCATTTCAGATAAAAAGGGTATATCCATTGGTGCGGTGGACATATGGAGTAAAGAATCAGGAGAGATCAAAGTAAATGGGCAGCGGTTAAAGAAGTATCTAGGGGAGTATCCAGTTATCGAGACGGATGAATGGAGGTTTACGGAGACTCTGAAGCCGAGTTGAAATAGTGGAGTATGGTCGAGCTAAAAGACCTTAAACAAAGTACTTCTTGGGAGGTAACCCAAGTTTAGTTTTATATGTGTTTTTGACTTTATCGCATTCATGTGTATAATTTAGATTGTGGTCTATGGTCACTTATGTTTTTGCAAATAGTTTAGGATTAGAAAGAACTTGCTACGTAGAAGCAAAAATCATTTTGAGCCCACCTAGTCCCACTGATTTCTCTGAGTTCCGATCGCGCTTCGACGACATATACACTGAGCAGTAGATGCAAAGGCAACGATGGGAGGAGCAGAGTGCTTATACGCAGGCGGAGTTTCAAGGCTTATGGGTGAACTTCCAACAAGTCGAGGAGTTCTACGACGAGGTCCGTATCTATTTCTAGGAGGAGGCTGCCCATCGCCAGAAGGAGGTCGCATATCGCCAGGAGGTTCGGCAGCACATTCGTGCCCAATAGGCATAGTGGGTCCGGGAGGAGGAGCACAGAGCAACCACTACATCCACTAGCTCTCAGATCGACCATATGTATATGTGACATCAGTGGCTGAGCACCAGGTTTTCTCAGGAGCCCGACATGCCGAGACTGCCAGACTTCCCACCTCGGCCACCGTATTAGAAGAATTGTTCCATACAAGTCTGGGGGGGGGGGCAAGTTTTAATTTATTTTGTTTCTAGCAGTAGTTTCTTTCTTGATATTTGCATTTTAGTCTTAGCATTCATTTGTTCATGCATAGAGTGTCTAGTTTCTTTCAGCACTTAGTTTTTGCTATCTTTAAGCTACCTCAGTAATATTATTAAGATTTCTTCACGAGTTGTTTCCATAGGTAGCTTAACTTCGTTTATCTCGTGGTATTTTATTTTATTTGCTCTAATGAATGTTCTAGACTTGCACTGGTTAGCTTTTGTTTTTACAGTTACACTTGACGAATATTCTAAAAAGGAGAATCTAGTACATACATAGTTATGATTTATCCTAGTAGTCTAGTACTTTGGAATCCATAGGTGACTCTAGATTTAGCATTTTAGTTATTGGAGATGCTCGGATTGTGTAAGCCCATTTGAAAAAATCAAAATCCCTGCGAGCAGAAAAATAAATAAATAAAAAATATAATAAAATAGATAGAAAATAGAAAAATTTATGAGGGATAAAATAAATAGTTGTCATGGGTGGAAATAGTTATGTGCCCCTTTGAGACCGAGTTAGATTACTAGGGAAACACCTATCAATTTCTCTCAATACCGAGCACGCCTTTACGACTTTGTGCTAGATCTAGGGAATGACCCTCGCTTAGGGCAGACTAGTGGCTAAAAGTCAGAAACTTTGGAAAGTTATAAGATGACGACTTAACTTACCGTGGAACGATGTATCCCTTAAAAAGATTCGCTTAGCACGTGCACGAGAAGCTAACTTAGTGAACTTTTAAAACATATCTGTTTTGCTTTGATAGAAAATACCACTTGATAAATTTAGTTAGCATGCTAAGTATGTAACAATACTTTTAAAATTTCATGGTACTGAGGTTTGCTTGAGGACAAGCAAAGATTTAAGTCTAGGGGAATTGATGTGAGCAAACATATAGGATTTTAGAAGTAGTTTTTGCTCGCATCTCGTTGTATTTTATACTTATTTCATGCATATCATACTTTATTTTGCATGTGATGCACGCGAATGCGACCTCAAATCTCACGACAGAGACTGTCAAGGACTCAAAGTGTGCGCTCGTGCTCAACGCCCGCAAGTGTACGGATGTCGTCAAGTAATAAAAAGATTATTGATCTCATAGGGACTGAGATTCGAGTATCGATTTGTTCGGTGGATGTAATTGTTCGGGACTAGACTCTAAGGGTTGTGAATGTGAGGGTTATTGATGGTCCTACTCAATACGGTGTCACACGGAGGAAGAAAAGAGTTTGCCGCGAGATCTTTTAAAGGGATTCTAGGATTTCGGTTTTGCTTGTGTGTCGCAAAACATGCTATCAACTGGTCGTTGTCTAAACGTCTAACTATGGTCTTGTGGAAGGGACATCATACACTCTCCTGATGAGCCACCGTATCTATCGGGAGCTATCTCTGCCTTATAAGGACTGGATAGGGGGTACGAGGATGCCGAATCAATCCCTGCGACGAACCGTTTCTAGTTCTATCGCATCCTTTTATCCACGATTACAGGAGATGAGGCCAACCCCTAGGTTCCTCGTATAAATCCCCTAAAACTTAGATACGAGGGCTGTCACTCCTCGTATCGGCTAAGCACACTAGATAGAAAACCAAATACACATAGATATCAGTCTAAACTAATTCCAATTGCAAATTCAAACTCAATAACATAATTCAATTTGAAGCAATCTCCCTAATCCTAGAATCGAAGAAACTACTCCATAGATAGGAGAGGAGAAACACAAAGCATGTTCATGTTCGAATAAATAATAAATAAAGTGCAAGAACAGAAATTTACAATGCCAATGTTGCCTTCTCTTTGGCATTGAAGTGCAAAACTCGGATCTCCGGCGGTGTTCTTCCTCCCCGTTGCGAGTTCCCTAAGTTTTTTAGGGCTTAGGTGTGCCGTCCCAGCCGTCTTGCCTCCCCCTAGAAGTTGGGAGCCCTAGGGCGGCTCCCTCGTCCTCCCTCGCCTCTTGGAAGAGTTTCCTATATATAGAGGCGGCTTCGGCTTTCCATAAGTGCTTGAAAAATCCTATTTCCTTGAATTCGCGGTGCCACCACACGACCGTGTGAATTTCACATGGCCTGGCCATGTGCAAGGCTGGAAAACAGATGAAATCTCGGCTGGAAATTGAGTTGGAAAAAAGGCACAGCCGTGTGTTTTCACACGACCTGGCTGTGTGTTTTCCTGGAGCCTCCGTTTTGATCCGTTTTGCTTCGGAATCTTGGGGCATGGCTAGTGCATGTTCCCTAAGGTCCGTGCTCCACAAATTGCTCCATTTTTGCTCCAAAAATGCTGCCCTACGCATAAATTAACAAAAGTAGATCTCGAACTAGAAAATAGGAAATGCATGCAAAATAAAGTAAAATATGCATGAAACAAACATAAAATGAAATGAGATGTAAGCGAAAACTACTCCTAAAACTCTATATGTTTTGCTCATATCAATTCCCTCAGACTTAGATCTTTGCTTGTCCTCAAGCAAACCTTAGTGCCATGAAATTTTAAAAAGGTATTGCTCCATACTTAGCATGTTAACTAGATTTATCAAGTGGTATTTGCAATCAAAGAAAAATAGACATGTTCTAGAAATTCACTAAGTTAGCTCCTTGTGCTCGTACTAAGCAAATCTTCTTAGGGGATACTCATTCCATGATAAGTTAAGTCATTATCCTATAGCTTTCCTAAGGTCTCCGGTTCTTAGGCACTTACCTGCTCAAAGCGAGGATCGTTCCCTAGATCTAGTATAAAGTCTCAAAGGCGTGCTCGGTATTGAGAGAAATTAGTAGGTGTTTCCCCAGTAACCTAACTTGGTCTCAAAGGGGCATCTAACCATTTCCACCCACGACAACTGTTTTTTTATCCCTCAATTTTTTTTTTCAAATAATTTTTTTTATTCTCTTTTTTTTCTTTTTTTATTCTATTTTTTTTCTCTCTCTCTTGGGATTTTGATTTTTCCGAATGGGCTTCCACAATCCGAGCATCTCCAGTAACTAAAATGCTAAATCTAGAGTCACCTATGGATTCCAAAGTACTATACTACTGAGATGAATCATAACTAGGTACGTATAGATTTTCCCTTTCAAAATGTTCGTCATGTGTAGGTGTAATAAAAGTTAACCAGTGTAAGTCTAGAACATTCATAAGAGCAAATAAAATAAAATGTTAGTTCATATAAGATCCACATATCTCCACAATGGTATGATATTGTCCACTTTGGGCTCAAGCCCTCATGGTTTTGTTTTTGGGCTTTACCCAAAAGGCCTCATACCAATGGAGATATCTTTTTTCTTATAAGCACATGATCTTTTCCATGTCTTACCAATGTGGGACTTTGATTGTATTCCCCATACTCCCAACAATCCCCCCCTCAAACGAAGGACCACATTGGGCCCCCCCTCAAGCCTATCCCTCCTCGAAGGATTTTCTTTGCTTGATGTCCGATCTTCAACCCACCAGGACTTTCTGTCAGTTGTTCGGTCCCCCCGACCCAACTAGACTTCCTTCCTGATGTCTGGTTCTCTTGATCCGGACGTGGGAGCTCAACTTCCTTCGTTCGAGGTTCATGGCTTGACATGAACCATGGCTCTGATACCAATTGTTAGTTCATATAAGATCCACATATCTCCACAATGGTATGATATTGTCCACTTTGGGCTCAAGCCCTCATGGTTTTATTTTTGGGCTTTACCCAAAAGGCCTCATACCAATGGAGATATCTTTTTTCTTATAAGCACATGATCTTTTCCATGTCTTACCAATGTGGGACTTTGATTGTATTCCCCATACTCCCAACATAAAATACCATGAGGTAAATAAAGTTAAGCTACCCATGGAAATAACTCATGTAAGTAACTTTAAAAATACTATTGAGGTAGCTTAAAGATAGCAAAAACTAAGTGCAGAAAGAAACTAAACACACTATGCATGAATAAATGAATGCTAACTAAAACTAAAATGCAAATATTAGGAAAGAAACTACTGCTAGAAACAAAATAAATCAAAACTTGGGGCACCCCCAAACTTAAGTGAAGCAGTACCTCTAATATGGTGGATGAGGTGTGAAGTCCGGTAGTCTCGGCATGTCGGGCTCCTGAGAAAACCTGGTGCTCAACCACTGATGACACATGTACATGTGATCGATCTGAGAGCTGGTGGATGCAATGACTGTTTTATGCTCCTCCTCCAGGGCCCACTGTGCCTGCTGGGCATACATGTGCTGCCGCATCTCCTAGCGGTAGGCGGCCTAATCCTGATGACGGGCAACCTCCTCCTAGAAGTAGACGCGGGCCTCGTTGTAGAACTCCTCATCCCACTGGAAGTGCTCCCAAAAGCCCTGAAACTCTGCCTATGTGTAAGCACTCTGCTCCTCCCATCGTTGTCTTTGCATCTACTGCTCGGCATATATGTCGTGGAGGTGCAATCGGAACTCTAAAAAATCATGGGTAGATGTACCTGCATCATGCTCAGAAGTAGAAAAAGATGGTGGTGCAGGTGCAGACTCATGTCAATGTGGACTAGGTGGGCTCCTATACATGCGTGGATTGGAGAGTGATGTATAGGGGAAAAATGCACGGTGCAGTGCCCTTTATCCCTTGCACAACACGGTCATGTGAAAACACACGACCAGGCCATGTGCACTACTGGAATGTGGGGCACGACCATGTGAAAACACACGGCTAGGCCGTGTGCCCCCATTTCTCTCTCATAGTGCACAATGGTCTGAATTCTCCTTACATGCTCAGTCGTGTAGGTTCAAAATGATTTTTATTTCTACCTAGCAAGTCCTTTCTAATCCTAAACTATTTGCAAAAATCATAAGTGACCATAAATCAAAGTCTAAATTATACACATGAATGCAGAAAAATTAAAAACATGTAAAATTAAACTTGGGTTACCTCCCAAGAAGCGCTTATTTAAGGTCTTTTGCTCGACCGTATCGTTATGCTTCAACTTGGCTTTGATGGCCGAAGGAGATCTTTTGTCACGCCCCGAGAGTATGCCGTGCCAAAAATCAAACGGACGACATCTCCCCTATACGTGACAACATTTCGGGTTAATACAAGGCCCGTAGGCCCACAACAACAATATAATAAATAGATAAAGATATATCAACACACAGCGGAAATAGAAACCACATACCCACAACAAAATATACCAAAACATACAGGTGTACACCACCTGACAAGACCACAGTACTAAAACCGTACATAAAACATCGACACAAAATAATGTCCCCAACATAAAGACGAAGTCCATACATAGAACAAAATCCATAACACAAATACAAATCACAAATCCTCGGGAGACTCAAAATGTGGAGATGGGATGGATCGCCGGCGCAGCTCCAAGTCGTCACAAAGACTTCTACCTGTTACCTGGGCGACAGAAAAACCCAGGGTCTGTGGGAGTGAGTAAAACTCAGCAGGTAATAGATAAACATGTACGTTAATATCACATATATTTTGACAGAAAATCTACAGGTATCACTAGCATGATAACATATCCATGTATATATATAACTTCTAACCAAGAGTCAATATGAAATGCAGACATACCTGAATGTCTGCTACGCTACACCTATCCAACCTGAGCACATATCCACAACATATGGTATAGGGAATAGAACTAACTCATACTACATCCTGATATGGGTCAAGGGTATCACAATGAATAACCAACAAGTATACAGGTACTGGCCTACTACCATAGAAAAATGTAATAACATGTATGAATATGTGCAAACAAATGCAACAAACATAGTACATACAAATGCAGCATCACAATAAGCATATATTTATATAGACTGCATCTATATACGTATGCTAATCACAATCATCCATATATATATATACATGCATATATGTATATATATGGTAATATGCAAAAATATGCCATAAGTCGGCAATGCAGCATGCATGGTCATGTCGGCTCACCCTAAAGCTACCACGACCCCAGTGTGGCCTCGGTGGCTCGAGCATGACAACTGTCCCAACTCAACACCAACCACTACTCTCGAGTGGCCGAGTGGGAAGTATGATCGAGTAGCATATAAGCGTAAAGAGCAAGCTACACGATGGGGGTCCCTGCTGTTGGCCACTCCGACAGTCACTACCCATGAGTGGTCTAGTGCCACACACGCATGACTACGACACACAAATCCAACTATCACTGTCTATAGTGATAGAGTGCGGCACTACAATGCTCTGCCCTCACACCGGTTACTCCTCCTATGAGTAACCGTGGAGGTAGGATGACTGACGACACTCTCAACCACAAGGGAGACATCGTCGCCAGCGTGCATGCAAATGACATGAATGCAATGTCTCTCATATAGACATCCACCATAGACTCTCTATTCTATAGAGAGTCATACTAACCAGATCAACGCACTCTCTATCCTGTAGAGAGTCGTACTCAACTGATCGTATCAGACTAGGACCACCGGTCCGTAGCGACACCCTAAATACCATTCACCCGACCATTTACATAATGCATGGTCGGTAGAAACATGCAATCTAAGGGTACTAGAATTAACTCTAGGTTCAAGACATCATCTACCTACGGATGACCCTTTTTGCCCAATTTATAATCAGGTTGTCATCCGGACTTTACTACTTGTACTTAACTTAAATAAATTCCAAGTTATTTACATCATCTATATGTATAACTCCTAATCATAGTAAAATAAACATGATAGCAGCAAAGGAGTTAATAACCAATGTATAAAGTATCAAACATAAGATAAATAGAACAGGGTCAAGGTAACATGATCATTTAAGATGATCATGCATCTAAATCTGTATGCATTAACTACCTGACCAGGGTAGGAATTACCCACCTGATAAGAAGCTCGTGACAATAAAATCCTCACGGCCGCGGTCCTGCCTCGTATCCACGTCCTGCACAAATCATAATATGCATTAATTCAAGCACATGACAACATATTATTTACTACTATCTTGCTCCTATAGTCGCATCCTTTTTATCGAATACGGATTAGGAAAATCCCTCAAATTATCCAAGGTCGATTCACTGTAACCAACCTTCACATTAGACCCTCAACTGATACGATTAACATCATAATTAAAAATCCCCCATTTCTAATTGACCACTACACTACTCTATACATTCAATTCCACACTAACCGGACATTCCTATGCTTATTTCTACTAAACAACCCCTTCTCACAGCCAAAAGAACCCCATCACAACTTGATTCACAACCGTAAACAATCACACAATAGTAAATCGATATTAAGAACAATAATCCCACACATTGCAATGAATTGACCGCATAAAAATAAGGAAGGGGATCGTGCTTACCAACAATTGGAGTCTCCACCGGCAGCAACACTTCTAAAACTGGCAGTTAATCCCCAACAACCGGCAACTCGTTCCCTAATCAACCTCCTGCCCAAATTATAAATCCAATTTCCGAATGACCACTACAGCAGGTGTAGATCTCATCCAAGGTAAGGAATCACCCCTTACCTAGCTCCGATGACCACCAGCGTTGCTTCTTCCCTAAACCAACAGTTCCGTTCACTGGCTGCGATCGACGCTCACGATCCCTGCCCAAATCACAATTTAGGTCACGGTAAATCCACAGAATTCTAAAATCCCGTCCACTGTAAGAAACATCCACATCTTACCTTGTTCCAGCGTTGATCGACAATGAGAAACCCTAACCGACGACTCTGCTCACCGACAAAATCAACGCCCTGTTCACCGATGCACTGCTCTAACTCTCGTCAGAAACCCCTGTTCAATTGACTCCAAATCAACTACCCATCGTATAAGAATTCCTTCTGGTGTCGAAAGAGAACACTGCCTTACCCGACTTCGACAGTGAGTCGTCGCTTCCGATCAGAACACCGCATCATCGCCACTGATCCCACCTCACGACCTCGTGCCTGCTTGCCGTTCTGACTCGACCATGGCCACAGGCGAGGGTACTCGCTGGTCGTCACTTGCACCAGGGAAGGAGACTGGCGAGGATGTAGGTGAAGGCACTCGACCAGTCGCGTGCATCGGAAGGGAGGATGAAGATCGAGTGGCGAGGCAGAGAGGTTGTCGCGGTGAGGGAAAAGAGGAAATGAGGGGCTTGGGAAAGGGGAAGCACCGGCGGCGGAGTCGGCGATGAATTACTGCGCGAAACACTCGCGCGAGGAGGAATCTTCGGCGAGGAACGGAAAGGGATAAGCGGCGATGTTTAATGGCTAGCGGGTTGGGTTTTTGGTTTTAACGGGTGTTTGTGTTGGGTTTTAACCCTATAAGCCATTAACCAAATTCAATTAACCCTAGGTTAATTGAACTATTAAAATTTCCTAAGCTAGGTTAGATGTAATTAACTCTTAACCATACTTAAATTTTTTTTTCTCTGGTATTTTACATCTTTCTCCCTCCCCTAATGTGTTTGAATCTTGCTCATGGGGGAGCAAGATACTTGCTCACTTTTCGCCTCTTGCCATTTGGTCCTCCATCACTATATTCCTTAAATCTTGCACAGGGAGGGGCAAGATACTTGTTAGCAACTTTCCTTGGCTCGAGATTGAGCATGCTTAGCCTCAAAGAATTTTTAGGAGTTTGATCATAATATTTTATTTCATTCATATGCTATAAATAATATAACTCACCACAAATATCTTCACCAAAAGATTGATCAGTAGATTCCAATATGTCGACTGAAATTTTATCATTATCAATCATTAAAAGGGATCGTTATTAGTAATTAAATTTTCAGTGAAAATTAAGGTAGTCTCTTCTAGATCCTTAGGGTTAGGAGGTGTTTTGATTGAAGCAATGCACTCCTCGATTAAAGTGTCCATTATATAATCCTCAAGTTCTTCTCCAAGTGGTGATTGAATGGATTGTCCTTCTTTACTTTCAATGTCATCTACGTCCTTCTCATCCATTCGCTCAAAGTGAGTCTCCACCCTATTAGGTGTGATCCAGTCATCAAAGCCACCTTCTAGTCATTTGGTTTCTTTTCTTGTTAGATCTCGTTCCATAATCTCCGAAAATTGTTGGCTATGCTCCTCGCATTCCCTAGTAAAATTATCTAGCGGGGCTTCTAAGTGGGATCTTGGTTCTGGATAAAATTTGCATGGTGACTCATAACTCTCGTTCTCATTTTGGAAACAATATTGAGTCTCTGTCTGTGAATGCCGTCGTTGAAATTCGGCATTCGTCGCTTGTTGAAATCTTTCATCATTTGCTCTAGTCGGGATTTAGGCGGACAATATTGAGGGTTTAATTAGTCATGGTCATAACTATATAAATAGGAATCATCTTGTGGTCACACGTTTTAATTGTAGGTGACATCTTTTTGTTCAAATTGTGAAGGTTTGAATATATCCGGACAATTATTAATAGTATGTCATGTTTCATCACAATGCTCACAATAAATGTTACCAAAACTTACAGCATTAAATTGACCATAATCATGAGTAAAAGCATGCATCGTTATATGCAGGAAATTATAAATAAGGAAAGAGCAACGGAATAAACAAAACTGAAAGAAAATAAAATAAAACAAAACAAGAAAAGTAAATCTATCCTAGGTCCGATCCAATTATCCACTTCTCGATTCGATATCGAATTAATCAGTCTCTGACAACGGTGCCAAAAACTTGATGCACGCGAATGCGACCTCAAATCTTATGATGGAGACCATCGAGGGCTCGAAGTGTGCGCTCGTGCTCAACGCCCGCAAGTGCACGGATGTCATCAAGTAATAAAAAGATTATCGATCCCACAAGGACTGTGATTCGAGTACCGATTTATTCGGTGGATGTAATTGTTCGGGACTAGACTCTAAGGGTTGTGAATGTGAGGGTTATCAGTGGTCCTACTTAATACGGTGTCACACGGAGGAAGAAAGGAGTTTGCCATGAGATCTTTTAAAGGGTTCTAGGATTTCAGTTTCGCTTGTGTGTCGCAAAATATGCTATCAACTGGTCGTTGTCTAAACATCTAACTATGGTCTTGTGGAAGGGACATCATACACTCTCCCGATGAGCCACCGCATCTATCGGGAGCTATCTCTATCTTACAAGGACTGGATAGGTGGTACGAGGATACCGAATCAATCCCTGCGACGAACCATTTCCAGTTCTATCGCATCCTTCTACCCACGGTTACAGGAGATGAGGCCAACCCCTAGGTTCCTTGTATAAATCCTCTAAATCTTAGATACGAGGCCTGTCACCCCTCGTATCGGCTAAGCACACTAGATAGAAAACCAAATACACATAGATATCGGTCTAAACTAATTCCAATTGCAAATTCAAACTCAATAACATAATTCAATTTGAAGCAACATGTCCTACGCACATAAACTACTCCATAATCCTAGAATCGAAGAAACTACACCATAGATAGGAGAGGAGAAACACAAGGCATGTTCATGTTCGAATAAATAATAAATAAAGTGCAAGAACAGAAATTTACAATGCCAATGTGGCCTTCTCTCTAGCGTTGAAGTGAAGAACTCGAATCTCCAACGGTGTTCTTCCTCTCCGTTGCGAGTTCCCTAAGTTTTTTAGGGCTTAGGTGTGTCGTCCCAGCCGTCTTGCCTCCCCCCTAGAAGTTGGGAGCCCTAGGGTGGCTTCCTCATCCTCCCTCACCTCTTAGATGAGTTTCCTATATATAGAGGCGGCTCCGGCTTTTCATAAGTGCTTGAAAAACCCTATTTCCTTGAATTCACGACGCTGCCACATGACCGTGTGCAAGGCTGGAAAATAGATGAAATCTCGACTGGAAATTGAGCCTGAAAAAAGGCACGACCGTGTGTTTTCACACGACCTGGTCGTGTCTTTTCCTGGAGCCTCCGTTTTGATCTGTTTTGCTTCAGAAGCATGCCCAAGTCTTGGGACATGGCCGGTGCGTGTTCCCTAAGGTCCGTGCTCCACAAATTGCTCCATTTTTGCTCCAAAAATGTCGCCCTACGCATAAATTAACAAAAGTAGATCTCGGAACTAGAAAATAGGAAATGCATGCAAAACAAAGTAAAATATGCATGAAACAAACATAAAATGAAATGAGATGTGAGCGAAAACTACTCCTAAAACCCTATATGTTTTGCTCACATCAGCATGCATTTCTTATTTTCTGGTTCGGAGATCTACTCTTTGTGCTTTTGTGTGCAGGACAACATTTTACAAGATAAACAACACACTTTTGGAGGAAAATGAAGGCATTTGGCAAGCAGAATGAAAGGAGGCATGGCTCGATCGTGTGAAATCACACGACCGTGCCCCACCAGCCCAGCACCACACATGGCCTGGTCGTGTGGATCCACATGGTCATGTGGCGCTGGTGTATTTCAGCGTGACTAGTTTTTTTTCGTGGATTTGGGTAGCGCCGACCTCAAGTCTATATAAGGAAAGCCACGTCCAACCCCTAGAGGAGGCCACGACGGCTAGGACGGCACACCGATGCCTTGAAAAGTACCGGGAACTCGCAACGGGAGGAAGGAAGCGACTCGAGGACCAAATTCTGCGCTCCACCGCTAGAGAGAAGAATCAAAGAGCTTTGTAATTTATTTTCTATACATCTTCTGCATTGTAATGATGAATTCAATTATGCCTTGTGTTTCTTCTCTTTTATTTATGGAGTAGATACTCTAATTCTAGGATTAGGGAGTAGCTTGTGTGCGTAGAAGATGCTAGTTGAATATATGTTTCGTCTTTAAATTTATATTCGCAGTTTGTGTTGTTTGGATTTATGACGATTGTGTTTTGGTTTTCTGTCTATTGTGCATAGCCGATACAAGGGGTGATAACCCTTTTATCAAAGATCTAGGAGAACTAAGGAGGAATCTAGTGGTTGTCCTCTCTCTGGTAACCATAGATAGAAGGGTATGATTGAGTAGGAAACGGGATACGTTCCGACTCTTCATAGGGATTGATTTAGCATCCTCGTACTATCTATCCTATCTTAACAATATAGGGCGGCCACAGTAGGAGAAATTAACTCTAGAAGGGTTGAGGGACCTTAGTGACAGGGGGATCCCAACGATATCAACCCCCTGAGCTCTGATGATCCGAAAGGTTCACCTGTTAGGAGTAGGTAGATCTCGATAGACGCGAGAGCTCATCGGGAAAGTGTATAATGTCCTTTCCACAATATTATGATTAGAGATCTAGACAATGTTAAATTGATAGTATGTTCTATGACGCACAAGTGAAACCGAAGTCCTAGAATCTCCCTTTAAGAACTCGAAGCCAACCTTCCCTTCCTCCGTGTGACACCGTACTTGAGTTAGGACCACTATTGACCTCACATTTGTAAACCCTTGGATTTCCAATCCGAACAATGAGATCCATCGGACAAACGATACTCGGATCTCAATCCCTGTGGGATCAATATTCTTTATTACTTGACGATACCTGTGCATTTTGCGGGTGTTGAGCGCAAGCGCGCGCTTTGAGTCCTCAATGATCTTTATCGTAAGATTTGATATCGCGTTCGCGTGCATCATATATCATCTATTTATTGTCCGCGGGGACATGCTTCATACTCTTAGCTTGTAGGAGAGTGAACTTCTTAATTGATAGATCTAACTCTGTTATAAAAGCAGTTGCATTTTGTCCAATTGGATGATCATCGCTCTTACGAAAGGCAATGGGTAATTTATCCCGTTCCTTGATTTACCGACAACGACTATCAGAGTGTGTGCCTCATGTCTTCCTACATGTCGGACGAACTGTAAATACAAAAGTGTTAACAATTAACATGTCAAATAAATAGCAAACTAAATAAACATATTTAAAACCAAATAACTAACTAGTAGGAGCACTATTATCGTTAGGTGTAGGCACAATTGGAGGGCTCTCAATTCACTTAGGTGACATAGTTGTAACATAAGCATCATATAAAGATCGACAAATAATAAAATATTATCTTAAAATAATGAATTATAAATGAAGAATAATATAAATACCATGTAAATAAATCTAATCGATATCATCATCTGAAAAAGATAAATGATCATCCACCTCACTATCTTTATCTTCATCAATACGATTACTTTGAATGTCCATATCCAACTCCACTTGTGTATTTGTCATATTTATTTGTTGATGCTCAATATCTAATTGACATATTTGAGTCATCTCTAAGTCAATATCGACTACTGAAGTTAAATCATTGGATGAAATCTCTTGGTTTGACTATATATTCAAAATATTACCAACTTCAAATTCTTCAGATACCTCATCAACTTCAGTTACTTTGTATATTTCTCGGTGGTGAATCCTTTGCACACTTCTATTAATCTTCACGCTTGATATCATTCAAATAATACACTTGACTTGCTTGGTTTGCCAAAATGAATGGGTCATCATCGTACCATGTTTTAGAAGTGTCAATACACAAAAGATCATACTCTTCTACCAATGATTTTTTTGAGATTACATTGGAACCATTCACACTAAAATAATTAGACTTTATACCTAAAAGAGTAAAATATTTGAATCACATCCTTCAACACTAAAAAAAATCCAAATTGTTCCTATCGTCAGAGGATAGTACGCTAACCCCACTTTTCTGAGTAGTTCTACGTGAATCATGGGACTTCGTATGATATCGAATACCATTTACAATGCATACATCATACAGTGGAACTTCAATATCAAGTCCCATTGCTAAATAGTACAACTCGTCTGTGATATCTGAATTTGTACAATTTTTTAGCACTATAATTTTATCTTTAAATGACAGTGGAAAATCTCGCTTATAATATTGCATAACTTGATCAACATAAACTTTTTGTGACATAAGTTGAAGATGTTCGCTGTATAAAAACTTAATCAATATAAAATTTATTAATGAAATAGAATTAAAATAATAACTTAATGTAAACAATTACTTTCGATATTGATCGACTTCTTTACAATTCTTCAGAATATACCAATGTACTTTCTTAAATAAAGACAATGCAATTTCAGACTGTGTTGATTGCCAAAGACTTTTGTTTGTTGTGAGAAAATACTTAAATTACACATTGATGGTTGAACATCTTTATTTCGTTCCGGCCCCAGAAAATCTTGTCTCAATTTGACTCATATATAATGAAATGAAAGTCAATGCCTCATTTACAATATAACCCTTTGCAATAGATCCTTCATGTCTTGCTTTATTATGAATATATTTTTTTAGTCTTCCCAAATATCGCTCAAAGGGATACATCCATCGTGACGAAACTGGTCCAACTAACATGATTTCATGAGGTAAATGAACTGTGAAATAAATCATAATGTTAAAAAATTCACGAGGAAATATTCGTTCCATCTTGTAAAATATCAAGATTATTTGTTCCTTCATTTTACATATGTCAGTTGTGTGTAAAGATCTTGCAGTAATCCTTTTGAAGAAATCACATAACTCAAATAGTGTGTTACATATGTTTTTTGAGAAAAATTTACATACAACAACTGAAAGTATTCTTTGGAATAATACATGACAATCATGTGATTTTAGTCCATATATCTTTCCTTCATTTGTATTCCCATTTCTAGATATATTAGCAGCATATCCATCTGGAAACTTCACAGATTTTAAAAATTGACAAAATTCACGCTTTTCTTCCAATGTTAACATGTAACTTGTATACGATTTTTTAAATTTATCTCCTACTATCTGTAAATGCAATTCACTCCTTATCCTCATGTCTTGCAAGTCTAATCTTGCTTTGAAAGTATCTTTTGACTTTCCATCTATATTTAATATTGTGCCAATCAAAACATCACAGATATTTTTTTCAATATGTATTTCATCTAAATTGTATCTCAACTTTAAATATGACCAATATGGCAACTCAAAAAATATATACTTCTTTACCTAATTTGTTTCATCCAAAGATCGCTGTCGTGTTTTATTGAATGAAGGATGTTATACTGAATGTCACTTGAGGTAATGCATCTAATTACGCTAAAATCTCATATCCATTAATTATTCGTGGTGGTCCTTTTTCGACCTTTCCATTAAAATCTTTATTTTTATGCCATGGGTGTTCACATTAAAGAATCGATGGTGACATGTGTAGTATATTTTACTTTTTAATCTTTGAAATTTGATTTCATTCAAACATACTGGACATGCTTTATAACCCTTTGTGTTCCATCCAGAAACTATTTCATATGCTGGAAAGTCATGAATGGTTCACATCACAACAACATGTAATTAAAATACTTGTTCAGTCGATGCATCATATGCTTATGCTTCCACCCTGTCATCCCATAGCTCTTTCAATTCGTTTATCAGAGGTCGTAGGTATACATCTATCTCTTACCAAGTGATTTATGCCTAGAAATTAAAAGAGACATAATCATATATGGTGGCTTCATCATTTTCTATGGCGGCAAATTATAATTTACAAGTATAACATGCCACATACTATAAGCATTTGACATATTTTCAAATGAATTAAAATCGTCAATAGCCAACCCTAAGTGGATATTTCGTGGATCACCGACAGATATTTCATGTGCATTGTCAAATTCTTTCCATGATTCACTATCAGCTGGGTGTCTTGTACACCATCTATTTCAGCTCATTCTTTATGTCATCTCATATCTTTTGCTGTATGCTTCAAAATAAATAACCACTTAAGTCTCAATTTTAGTGGAAAATATCGAAGAATTTTCTGAGCATTCTTTTTCTTATTCATCCCGTCATACTTGTATTTGGGCTCCTTGCACACTGAACATGTATCCTTATTCTCGTGCTTATCCCAAAATAATATACTATCATTCTTACATATATGTATCTTCTCATATGTTAATCCTAACTCTTTTAATAATTTTTTGTTTCATAATGAGAGTTTGAAATCACATTCGATTTGAGAAATGCCTCTTGCAATAACTGAAGTAACATATTAAAAGATTTATTGCTCCAACAATTTAACACCTTCACATACATTAGCTTCACCACAAAATTGAATATCGAAAAATTAATACAATTGTGATATAGTTCTTTTTGTGCTTCTTCAAACATTGAAATATAACTTCGTCTAAAATTATCTGCATTCGTGTTTCCATTGATATTATTTGATTGAGGCTCATTGGTATTTATATTCTCTGTTGATGTTGTGATGGGAGAAGAAGATCTATTGACTTCCTCTTGATGCGATGAAGCACGAAGGAAGCTTAAGGGGTTCTCTCCGGTCGCAACAGTAAAAATGAAAACGTAAAGCAAAGACACGCGAGCTAACACAGACAACAAACCAAGACATAGGATGTAACATAGTTCGGAATAAGGATTCCTACTCCATGGAGGTGAGCTCTCACCGGATGTAGTGCTAAAGCACTTTCACTATGAATGTCCTCCTTCGCGGAAAGGAACTTCCGGAGGTGGAGGAGAAAACCTCTTATAGTTAAGTCAAGATCCAGGAAAAAGTACACGAAAGGTGAAGATCATCACTCTCCTTCTCCGGCAAAGTGGTAGCTCTCCTTCTCCCAATGTGTCTTCATCTCTTACTGGTGGAATAATGCGGATCCCCTTTCCTTTGTCCTGCTCCTCCCTTTTATTCCCCTCCTTTGATCAATTGTTGCCTCACAAGCTTTCCCCATCGTACACGTGGCCACCACGTCCACCTGGAGAATCATTCTGTTATAGACACGAGGAGCGAAGACTCCTTAGAATATAATATGAGGGCCCCCCTCCTGTTGTGTAACAACATCTTCATTTACATTTCGGGAAATATGCTAGCCGGTCCCTTTCAACCATTTGCCTTTGGCGAACTAACCTAAACCTATAACTGTCGTGTGGTGTAGCCCTTAGGCTCTTCCTAGCAACCCAAACCAACTCCTCTTTTTCTCGAACCAAGTCATTTCTGGGCTGGCCATGCCGAACCAATTCTCGTCCACCCTATCGGTTTCCAGGCCTATCAAGCCGAACCCATTCTCGTCCGCCTCAATCGAAGTGATCTACGCCATCGCTTCGCCGTGCCGATTACTTCGATTTTTCCTCCCATTTCAATCATCCCAGACGGTCGTGCCCGAATCATTTTACCTTGCTTTCTTTGCCGGACCAATTATTTGGTTCAGATAACATCTCACACGCGAGCCCTTTGGCTTGGTTCGTAGAGAAAAGGTAACAATAGTATCATTAGTCAACCCCCAAAAATAGTCAAGCGAAGTCATAAGCTTGACTGTATAAAGCCTCTGCTTCATCCTTTGCTTGCCAACTTCAAATCTGTTCTTTGCCCATTACCCTGCTCTATATACTCGAAGCGGCTTAATGGACCCATGGGCCCCGCTTCCCCTTTTCCCTTAGGTAGTCAAACAGTCACACAAAACCCTATATAAATTTTTGTCTTTCCCTTTTAGGCAGAACTTAGCGTGCCTAACAATCCAGTCTCTTTCGCTTCTTCTTCCGAGCGATTTTCTCCAGCAGCGTTTCAGCGACCCAGTCCCCCCTTTTGCAAACGTTTATCCTTCAATCTTCAAGTAAGTGCTCCTCTCTGTTTTGCACCTATGGCCCCTAAGACCTTACCCTCATCTCCTTGGTACGAGCACACCATTACTCAACTAAACAGCGACCATTACTTTTTCAATATGAAGGACCAATTCATCGACCCTTCCATCCAATGCCGTTTTAACACAAAAACGTACCGACCACATCATCCTCCCCCTGGCCTAACCTGCTTTTTCCCTGAACAATTTTTTAACGACTTATTTTTACCCGTCCCTTCCTCTTATTTGGAAATCCTGGACTTTTATGGATTGCCTATAAATCAATTTACCCATAATTCCTTCCGTCTCTTGTCGGGGGCTATCATAATATTCCAGCACCTGAATCTCCCTTTATCCCCCCAGCTGTTCCACTACTTCTTCCAACTGAAATCTTCTAAGGCAGACCTTTTTTACCTCTCTAGCCACACAGACTGCCAATTCCTAGTAAATATGCCTTCTTCCCACAAAGGATGGGAAGAATTATATTTCTTTGCTCAGCTTCCAACACCTTTACCCCACTCAGACACTTGGAAGCTAGATCTTCCCGAGTTGCCTCCTTTTCGTGAAATGAGAACCCAATGTCCTTTCTCAGAGGTCTGTAAAGTGTTGGGAGAATCCCACTACTGCTCGGAACATCTAATGAAACAACCACTCCTCTGTCACTTCAGGCTGTCTCCTTTCCCTCTAACAACTCCGGCCGCCATAGGTAGGACGGTGCTAGTATTTTGATATAGCTTATTATCTGAATCAACTTACCCTTCTTTCCCATGGATTTCGCATATAATCTAATGCAGAGCGCTCTAGTAAAAGGCGAAGAGATCGAAGCAGCCAAAAAGAAGAAGACCTCCATAAAGTGAGGTAAATCTGTGAATGCCCCTTCTTCCCCTCGAAAGAAATTGCGCCTGATTAAGGAAGGAGTTCCCAGCTCTTCATCTCTTCCTTCCTCCTCTTCTGATCGGCAAGAATCCTGATGCCTAACCATCTATGAACCAAGGATAAGGGATACCACATTAGTCGCCCCATCCTCTTCTCCCCAAGGGGAAGATTCTCCTTCCCATTCTCCTGTTTCATCCCCCATTCCCCTTGACTCTCCCACACATTCCCCGACCGAATCTACCCTTGCCACCATCCCTCCAGAAGCACACCCTTCTCCTGCCCCCCTTCGGCGTGCCGATCCTACTCTTCCTCCCTCGGAGGGGGGAGATCTTCCCCTTCTGAACCCTTCACTGGTTACATTGGGGTCCCTCCTGAAGATCCGTCATCTCTCAGAGGTGAAGTTTTTCAACTAATCAGGTATACAGGGCCCCTGCGACCAAGTGAGAAAATTATTGGCCGAGGTAATTATTTTCCCTCTTTACCTTCAGCATGTATATATATATATATATATATATATATATATATATATATATATATATATATATATATATATATATATATATATATACCAACGCTTGACATTTGCATTCTCTTTCCTTCAGGTCTTGGCCAAGCATAATAAGATGATATCTCACATAGCCCAATTCCAATCCAATGTGGAGACGCGCCATTTTGCTTCCCTGGCGCACCAGAAACAGCTCACCCAACAGCTGAGCGAAAAGGAGCAGAAGGAATCTGACTTAATTAGCCAATGTGAAGATTCCATGACCCAACTGGCTCTGGCTCAAAGTGAGAATGAAGAGCTTCAACGAAAGAATAAAGACCTCGAACAACAAATTTTCTTATAGTCTAGCCAACTTGAGCAGGTGGATCTTCTTACTCACGAGCTAACAGTGTATAAAAGACAGTTTGGGGACGCAATTATTCAAGCTGCTGATTCTTCAACTACAATTCAGCAATTGCAGCAGGAACGCCAAGCATGGGAGGCCACCCAAAAGTCTTGTTTGGAGAGGTGCCAAGAACTCTCTTTATTGGTGGCTACCTTTCCCAAAGCCCTGTCGGCTATGGCTCGGCAACAAAAAGAACTCCACCGAGAATATACCGAGGCTTTTTCGGCTATGGGTCAACGGGCCATGGAGGCAACAACAGAAAGAGATAGCCTGGTAGCCCAATTAGCTGAAAGCCAAGCCCATGAATGCGTGTCAAGCCCACGCTACACCGCCAGCTCAAGGAGCAGAGGCCGACACAAGGCGTTATGTCAAGAAGGGAGTGGATCTATTTATACTTGGCTTCGATGGGTCCTCGGCGTTAAATGCTGAATGAGGGTATCCTCCCCCCGACACGGATACCAGCTATTTAAACCCCATTGACGATTTATCCAAATGCCCTCCTGAACTCTTTGAACTGTAATCTGTCTCCTTTTGATCCTTGTAATGACTCCTTTATTATTAAAGAACATTGGTGTTGACACAGTTCTTTATGGTTTTTTACGCATATCTGGGTACGGGTCAAGAACTTTGGGTCTATTCTGTATTTCTTTCTCTTTATAACTACAACCCCTTTTCTGCCCTGTATAAATGAAAGGACGACACTCCTTGCTTTGGAACCGGTTTTGGATATCCTTGGAGAGATCTTTTTCCTAGCCCGAACTAATTTTTTGGGCTCAGTCGGCAATTAACCCACCTTAACCTTTGATCTTCTCAAAATAATTAATTGCTCCGGAAATGATATCTCGACAATTACCTATGCTGACGCCATTACGGTGTTGGTCCTTTCCTCTTCTTCTCCTTTCCGAGGACAAGTGCAACTCCTCCCTCGATTATAAATTATCACCTGAAGTGTCTTCGCCTTTCCATTTGGCTCTCATGGCTTCCGTGGAACATCCCATTGAGATCTCTTCTGATTCTGACTCTTTTGAACTGTACGACTGAACCACTGGAGACACAGAGGAATCTGAGACCTGCTCGACGACAACTTCGGCTTTTCACCCCCCCCTCTTTTCCATCCTTAACCACTGTTCCAACCCCTACCGCAGGGAGGTCCTTCCGAGCTCCCTTCCCTTCCTTTCGCAACCGGGTCTGGAATCCTCCCTTGACCTGGGAGTATACGGTAGGAGATTCTTGGGCCCCCACTGAACTTCCTCCTCTTCCGCCGACCCTAGCATTTGTTCCAGTCCCTCCAGCGAGGACTCGTCCGCCCTCTTTTAATGAAGCTCCACCAGTTATACCTCCCACTCAAGACGATCTCTACAGAGTCATCTTGGCGCCTTCCCCCTCGGAGGAGCCTTCTAATAATCCTCCTATTAAGAATGATCATAAAAATCTTAAGTAGCTTAAATGATGTAATTACTATCAAGTCTGTTAATAAAAAGGAAGAAAGGGACTAATGTTAATTCTTGTCGTTTTCTTGTAAAGGTAGGGCATCTGCCATTAGAAAAAACTATAATATTATCTGAACATACTTCCCCTTACTGCTTCCGTAGAGTTCGGACAATCTCTCTCAGAGTTACTGTACTAACAACTTTTCACCTACTATCTTTACGTTTCCCCTTCTTTACTAGCATTTATTATTTTTATCTCCTCTGTAAATAAAGGCGCCTTCCTCCTTCATCGTTATAAGGACCCCCAACTATCACCGCGTAACATCCATCTTCTCTTTTCTCTTCTCCCCGTCATGGAAGAAACTTCTTAATAGGGCATCAGTTCTTTTCCTCCCGAGGAAAAGACTCAACTCTTCTGTTCCGCCACCACACGGGGATAAAAATAATATATAGTTGAGAAATAAACTCAACTCTTCCGTTCTACCACCACACGGGGATAAAATAATATACAGTTGAGTAAAGACTTAACTCTTTCGTTCCACCACCACACGGGGATGAAATAATATACAGTTGAGAAATAAACTCAACTCTTCCGTTCCGCCACCGCACGGGGATAAAATAATATACAATTGAGAAATAAACTCAACTCTTCCGTTCCGCCACCGCACGGGGATAAAATAATATACAGTTGAGGAATAAACTCAACTCTTCTGTTCTGCCACCGCACGGGGATAAAAATAATATATAGTTGAGAAAAGACTCAACTCTTCTGTTCCACCACCGCACGGGGATGAAAATGAAAGCGACCAAGGCTTTCTGCGGAAAGAGTGCGCTGACTTGACCTCTGACTCTGCTTTTATACCCTCGTCCATCCTCTCATATGAAAGCAAGGGTTCTAACAAATAACGGGCTATCAAAGGAATAAATCATCACTTTTCTTCTTCCTGGGGCTCTTTTTATAGATTAGGAGTCCAATCGCCACTGCAAGCCCATTCTCCCCTCCTTTTATAGGGGACGCTTCGTCTTTCCTTTCTTCTGTTACCGCCATTCCTTCTGCCTTTTCGCTTCCTTCTTCTTCGTCCATTCTTCTTTCCACCGCCATCCTCCGGTGCTCCAGTTATTAACTCCAGCGCTTTTCCTCTTTCTTCAGCGGGCAGGATGTATTTCTTTTTCCACCGAGAAATAGCAAGCTTGGGTATCCACCAGCATCAACTTCACCCTTACCTTCGTCCATTACCACCACACCTATCTCATCTCTCCCTTCTCCTTCACCTTCGCCTGAAACCCTTGTCCCCTCCGCTCCAGATGAGACTAGGGTAGCCAATCCATCCTCATTTCCAATGTTACTTATAAACCCCAACTCTCCCATTTTTTCCCCTTCCACCTTGGGTATCCGAAAATCGCCCCCTCTCTCATCGCAACCTGAAGATGAACACAGAGAGGTGGTGCGTCAACGCCAATTGACAACAGACGTTTCTGCATCCCCGGCTTCTCTTTCCCCGGAGCATTCTCCCGTACCTGAACCCATGATAGTTGATATTCCCCCATTGCCAATTTCCCCCGTCGTCCATAACTTAGAAGACCTTTCACCTCCTTTGAACACAGATCAGGGTCCTTCTACTTTTCACCCTCCCAGCGAAGAGTTTTCCATCCCAGTGCTCTCTATATCTTCCTCCCCAAACTCCTCATCGGACCAATCCCCTTCTACAAATTCTTCTATACCCATCTCACAACCAACCACACTAAGTCTTCCACCCCCCCTTCTGCTTCTCTCTCGGCCCCTATCTCTTTGACCTTCCATACAGGAGCTCCTTCTTCTTTCCCTTCTGAATCTCCCATGCAACCTCCTTTTTTCATCTTTCTTTCCCCCATTATGAGTGAGCCTTCACCCCTGGTGTCATCTGTCCCTTCTTCTTCCTCTTCTCCCCGGAGTCTTCGGATCTTAAATTTAGAGGAACTGGTCTCCCGGATAGAAGGCCTGCGCCATGCTCTAGAATTGGTATGTTTCTCGAATTGAATTCTTTGACATTTCTCATTGGATAAATTCTTTTTGATAAATGGCTTACAGACCCTTATCAATTATCAAGAATTGGATCACTCCCTCCAGCAATATCGAGCTCAATCTCTGAAATGGGAGCAGCAACGACGGGAGGATCAAACAACTGCTCAGAATCGAGAGCATATCTTGTTGCAGCAACTGAAGCAGTGTTAAGAGCAGCTGACAGAAGATCATTGCCAACATAAAAAAGATGGCGAAACTATAGCGGCATTGCGAGAATAGCAGCGGGTTCATACAGAATCGCTATCCATCCGGTGGGGTGTTCAGTCGGCGCAGTCTGACAAAGAGACTTCCCCTACTCAAGAATTAATAAGCCTTCGAGAGCAAGTAGCAGAACTCCTTTGGGAGAAGCAAAAGGATTCTGATATCATCGCCAACTTGCGGGTTCAATACTATCAAGCGGAGAACAAAATAGGGGACCTCTGCACCCGCCTATGTAAGGAGGTACAAGAAAACTCCTCCTTAATAACTTCTATGGCGCATGCTCACGCCCGTACATGCAGGCAAGAAACATCCCTCCAGAGACTAGACAATGAGCTTGTCCGCACCAGATCCTACACAGAGGCGGTAGAGGGAATTTTAGCTTCAATATGCCAGAACATGATGGATATGACTAGTCTCCTTCAGCAGGATCAAACTTCCCGAGCAGATGACATTTCGGTCCTGCGAATGTCATTATGGAAATATCCCGTCGTTACAGTGAAATGCACTGAGCCCTCCAGGAGCAACAAGAGAAGTGTCACAGGCTCCATTGAAACCGAAGTCCTGACCGTCCGAATCGACAAGAGCGGTTGATCATCCTAATGTGTGCTACCTATCAAGACGGGTTTAATGAGGCGGTTCGATAGTATACTGACCAAGGACTTCCCCCCTGCGAACCATCCCGCTCTCTCCTTGCACTGGGAAGCCAGCTTCCGACGCTATCCTCTAGATCATTTTAAGTTATAACTTGATGTATTGCTTCGAGACATGACTCCCTTTTTATCTTCTTTTCTTTTCATAGCTCGTCACAAGGAATATAGTATTTGATGCAAGTGATACATCAATCAGACTTGAGTTCGCCATACATCTAATTAATATAACAAATTGTCAAATACATTTCTCCAAGGACCCCCCAACTCCTTTCTTTCATCCATCATCCCTTATACAGTATAAAAATATTTCAAGTGGATAGCGTTCCAGGGTCGAGGAAATTCCTCGCCCTGGTCATCCTTAAGATAATACGCTGACCCTGCTACGCGACGCGTCACTTCATAGGGCCCGTCCCAGTTCGGAGCTAACTTTCTCGGATCCCCAGCAGAATTAACTTTGCGCAGAACCAAATCCCCCTCTTGAAACCTTCGAGGCATCACCTTTTTGTTAAAGGCTTGCTCCACTCTCCGCTTGTAAAACTCCGCTCGCCTCCATGCCACTTCCCTCTTTTCTTCCACCAAGTCCAACTCAGTGCTTCGAATAATTTGGTTCTGCTCTGGCTCATAAACTTCCACTCGGGCGCTACTTAGAAGGGCTTCCACTGAAATAATGACCTCTGTCCCATATACCAAGCTGAAGGGGATTTCACCTGTCGCAGTTTTCGGTGTGGTTCGATAGGCCCACAAGATTTCGGGCAACTCTTCCACCCAGTTTCCCCTCTGAGCCCCAAATTTAGTCTTCAGTCCTTGAATAAGAATTCTATTAGTGACTTCAACTTGCCCATTAGCTTGGGGGTGGGCTACCGAAGTAAAAGCTTGCTGGATATTAAGACTTTGACACCATTCTTTGATCTTCTTGCCCTGGAATTGTCGTCCATTATTGCTAACTAACCTTCGGAGAATACTGTATCTACAGACAATATTCTTCCACAGGAATTGTATCATAGCATTCTCAGTAATTTTGGCAAGAAGCTATGCTTCCACCCACTTAGAGAAATAATCCACAACCACCAATAAGAATTTTTTCTACAACGGCGCCATAGGCATAGGACCCACTATATCCATCCCCCATTGATCAAAAGGACATGAAGCAACAACAACTTTTATTAATTCAGCCACTTGTTCGGACCGGTTACTATGCTTTTGACAGGCTGAGCAGGTTTGCTCTATATGAGCTGCATCTTGTTGGAGGGTGGGCCAAAAGTATCCCGCTAATAAGGCATTCCTCGCCAGAGGTCTCCCTCCCAAATGATTGCTATAATAACCTTCGTGGATTTCCCGCAGTACCCACTCAGCATCTTCCTTTCCCAAGCACTTCAGCAGGGGTCATCTGAAAGATGTTTTGTATAAGTCCCCATTTAGGATGGTGAATCGTTTGGCCCTATTCATTAAAACAGATGCCGCCCCTTTTTCTTCAGGGACTCTTCCCTGCTGCAGATAAGCTATAATGTCAATCCTCCAATCAAGGATCAGATCTGGCTCGGGCATGACCTCCTCCACGTTGCATATCATCAGAGAAGTAGGGATTTCCATGCAGACTGTTTCAAGTGGTTTCACTCCTTCCATATCACTAGCCAATCGAGCCAATTCATCTGCCTTCCCATTGTTCTCCCTCGGAATTTACTTCAAGAGGACTTGATGAAAGTGAACTTTTTCTTTCTCGAAAGCCTTCAAAGTATTTTTGTAATTTTTCTTCCCGAACCGTAAAAGAACCCTGAAGTTGTGATACTGCCAACTGGGAATCCGAGTGGATTATAACAAAGGTTGCTCCTACAACTTTGGCAGCCTATAACCCTACTAGAATAGCCTCATATTCTGCCTCATTATTAGACGCCCGATATCCCTGACGCACGGCTATGCGAGTCTCCTCTTTCTCAGGGGATATTAACAAGACTCCAACTTCGCTACCTGTAGACCCCGAAGAACCGTCCACAAATACATTCCATGCCTTCGATCTTTCTTCTTTGGTTGATGAGATGTTCTCTAAACCAACAGGTACCTCAGCTAGAAAATCAGCAAGAGTCTGAGCCTTGATAACGGTTCGGGGTTGGTAGCGAATATCATACTCGCTTAATTCCACCACCCATTTAGCTAGTCTTTCAGAAAAATTGGGCTTGGTAACCACTTTGCCTAATTCACTGTGAGTCAACACATTAATAGGATGAGCTAAAAAGTATGACCCCAGTTTGTGGGCTGTCAAGACTAAGATATATGCCAACTTCTCCAACTCAGTGTAACGAGATTCAGCTCCTTTCAGGATATGGCTGGTGTAATAAATAGGCTGCTGATGAGAACCTTCTTGCTTCAACAACACTGAGCTTATAGCTCCTTCTGAGACGGCTAAATACATCCACAATGGCTCTCCTGCCACAGGTTTGGCTAATAACAGAAGTCCAGCTAGATACTTCTTCAGCTCTTGGAAAGCCTGCTCGTATTGATCATCCCATTGAAATTTGGTAGCTTTGCGCAAAATTTTGAAGAAAGGTAGCCCCTTGTCTGCCGACCTGGCTATAAATCGAGATAGGGAAACAATCCTCCCCACTAGCTTTTGAGTCTCTCGCAAATTAGTGGGTGACTTCATATTGCATAATGCCTGCACCTTCTCAGTTACTATATATCCCAAGAATTTCTCGCTCTTCACCCCGAACAAACATTTTTTAGGATTCAGCTTCATATTATACCGTCTCAATGTATCGAAAGTTTCATTTAGATCCTTAACCAAATCCCGAGTGGTTTTTGATTTGACTAGGATATCGTCCACATAAATTTCCACATTTTTCCCTTTTTGTTCTGCGAAAATCTTATCCATGAGCCGTTGGTATGTAGCCCCCGCATTTTTTAGGCCGAAGGGCATTACCACATAAGCATATAACCCTCCTGCCATTACAAAACTAACCCTCTTCTGATCTTCTTTAGCCAGGGGTATTTGATGATATCCTTGGTAGGCATCCATTAAGGACACCACTTCATATCCTACTGTAGAATCCACCAACTGATCAATGCGAGGCAAGGGGTAACAATCTTTAGGGCACACTTTATTCAAATCGCGGAAGTCAATAGACATCCTCCACTGTTCAGAAGGCTTGGGGACCAAGACTACATTGGAGACCCACTCGGGGAATTGAATTTCTTTCACATGACCTGCTTTTAACAATTTATCTACTTCTTCAGCTATCACCTTGTCCTTCTCAGGTCTAAAATGTCGCCGCTTCTATTGGACGGGTCGGACTCCTCTAGTGATGTTGAGGTGATGTTCAGCAATGCGAGGGTCAATTCCCGTGAGGTCATGCACGTCTCCTGCGAAGATGTCTTCGTTCTTCTTCAGACAGGCCACCAACTCCTTCTTGGCCTCCAGCTGCTGTGCCACCCGCGTGGCCTTTACGGGAGCTATCTCCACCAGCTCCCCTTCCTCTATCTTGCCCGCCTTGGGAGGAGATTCTTCCAGGACGCATACATCAGAAATTACGATGGCCTTCCCTTTGAGGTCATCGGTTCGGGCCTTCTTCTGATCATCCTAGACCATTTGCACATAACAGCTCCTAGCGACTTTCTGCTCGCCTCGGAATTCTCCCACCAACTGTCCGATTGGGAATTTCACCTTCTGGTGGTACGGAGAAGCCACCGCCTGAAAAATAACAAGGAAAGGATGACCAAGAATTGCATTATAAGTACACAGAGCGTCCACAATGAGAAAGGGGACTATACTGGTTTTTTGGCTGGGCTTTGTGCCCAGAGTCAGGGGCAATGAAATCTACCCTATATGATGGACCACATGTCCCGTGAACCCGAAGAGGGGTGTGGCCACATCTTCTAGCTGGGCATTTCCTAGCTGCATCTGTCCAAAGGCCTCCTGGAAGAGGATATTGATAGAGCTTCTTGAGTCAACTAATACCCTAGCCACTTCGTAGTTGGCCAGAGAAATATGGATCACCAAGGCATCCGTGTGAGACAGTAGGTGCCTCGGAGATCTTCCAGCCCGAACGAGACTGACGGTGCGATTTGGATAGTCTGATCGGTGATAATAGCTAGGCTCTCCATGAGACGGGCGTATGAATTCCGCGCCCGATTGGAGTCCCCGTCAGTGGGTCCTCCCGCAATAACGTGAATAACCCCTCGGGTGGGGGGCATTATTCACATTAGATGATGGGCCCTCACCTGATGGGCCTCCTTGAGAAATAACCTCCTGGACCGGAGTTTGGGAGTCCGGAGGGAAAGTGACATGCGGTGGTTGGTTATATGGCCCTGGACAAGCCACATTGGGTCGTTGGTCTCGTCGTGTCGGTCCTCTAGTCTGAGGCTGCAGTTGTGGGTAAGCGGCTCGGAGGCGCTCCAAGTCCTCATGCAGCTTGAAACATCGACCGCTGGCGTGGCCATACTCCATGTGGTACTGGCAGAAAAATGGAGCGGGGGGGGGGGGGGAGGGGGGGGGGGTTGCGCGGTACTCCCCTGTACCCTGTGGGTCGCTGTAGTAGACCCTACTGATCATATAATTCCATCTCCCGCTCCTTCCAAGTCCGTGGGGGAGGAACTGCATCGGCAGCCATGATCTACAATGGCGGCGCGGGACGAGCTCCTTGTAGTAGCAACCGAGGCCTGGGAGCCTCCAGTAAAAGAGGTCGTGCATATCCCTTTCTGGGAGACGCTTGAGGGGCGGCAGGGCGATTTCTTTCAACAGGGGCTATCACGGAGGCTCGTTCGGCCCTCTGCACTTTCAACCCTTCTTCCTCATTGATGTATTTCTCCGCACGGCTTAACTGCTCCTCGTAGCTGTTAGCGAGCTTCCTCAAAAGGGAACTGAGGAAGGGGCCTTCCCTCAACCCGTGCGGGATAGCTACTCTAAAAGCATCCGACCTGGCTGAAGGGATGCTTCAGGCGGTGGATGTGAATCGGTGTAGATACCCTCTGAGTGATTCTGAGGGCCCTTACGTGATATGCAGCAGGATAGAAGCATCATGCTTGTACACCTTGCAGCTGGCGAACTCTTGGCGGAACATCCCTTGAAAATCAGCAAAACAATTAATAGACCCCGGGGACAGGGTATTGAACCATTTTTGTGCCGAATCGGTTAAGGTGTTCCGGAAGACCCGACACTTGAGGGCGTTGGTATAGCAGTGGAGCGAGGCCGCTCCAGCAAATTGCGATAGATGTTCTTTCGGATCTGTTGTACCATCGTACTTGTCTACTTGGAGATTCCGAAAGTATGATGGCGGGATTTCAGAAAGGATGTCCATGGTAAAAGGGTTGGGCTCATAAACCTCCGGAGCCCTGGTCGACTGGCTTTCGCCCTGTTCTTCTCGTTGATTCTGGGTTAATGGCAGGGTGTTCTGATGTACTCTCCCTCCCAGCCCCTCTCCAGGCAATACTTCAATGTTAGTGGTTGTATGAAATGGAGGGGGCATATATGGTGGTGGTCCATGAGAAGAAGGTTCACTAGAATGAGGATGAAGATATCCTGTCCTTCTCCTTTCTATGGCGAGGGCCTCAGCCACGGCGTTGTCCACCATGGCTCTCAGTTGTGATGGTAGTATTGTAATGGGGTTTCCTCTGCAGCGGAGGCAACTGGGTGTTATATTTCTTCAGGCTGCATCTCTACGTCTTGCTCAAGTGTTCCCATAGACGGCGCCAACTGATGCGATGACGGGAGAAGAAGATCTGTTGACTTCCTCTTGATGCGATGAAACACGAAGGAAGCTTAAGGGGTTCTCTCCGGCCGCAATAGTAAAAATGAAAACGTAAAGCAAAGACACGTGAGCCAACACAAATAACAAACCAAGACATAGGATGTAACGTGGTTCGGAATAAGGATTCCTACTCCACGGAGGTGAGCTCTCTCATTGGATGCAGTGCCAAAGAACTTTCACTATGAACGTCCTCCTTTGCGGAAAGAAACTTCGGAGGTGGAGGAGAAAACCTCTTACAGTCAAGTCAAGATCCAGGAAAAAGTACACGAAAGGTGAAGATCACTACTCTCCTTCTCCGGCGAAGTGGTAGCTCTCCTTCTCCCAATGTGTCTTCGTCTCTTTCTAGTTGGAATAATGTGGATCCCCTTTCCTTTGTCCTGCTCCTCCCTTTTATTCCCCTCCTCTGATCAATTATTGCCTCGCAAGCTTTCCCCATCGTACACGTGGCCACCACATCCACCTGGAGAATCATTCTGTTACAGACACGATGAGCGAAGGCTCCTCAGAATATAATATGAGGGCCCCCTCCTGTTGTGTAACAACTTCTTCATTTACATTTTGGAAAATATGCTAGCCGGTCCCTTTCAACCATTTGCCTTTGGTGAACTAACCTAAACCTATAACTGACGTGTGGCGTAGCCCTTAGGCTCTTCCTAGCAACCCAAATCAACTCCTCTTTTTCTCGAACCAAGTCATTTCTGGGCTGGCCATGCCGAACCGATTCTCGTCCACCCTATCGGTTTCCGGGCCTATCAAGCCAAATCGATTCTCGTCCGCCTCAATCGAAGTGATCTACGCTATCGCTTCGTCGTGCCGATTACTTCGGTTCGTCCTCCCGTTTCAATCATCCCAGATGGTCGCGTCCGAATCATTTTACCTTGCTTTCTTTGTCGAACCAATTATTTGGTTCGGATAACATCTCACACGAGAGCCCTTTGGCTTGGTTCGCAGAGAAAAGGTAACAGCAGTATCATCTGTATTTCGTAAATCAGTAAATATGTCTTCAAAATCATCTTCGAAATCATCTACTTCAACATCAAAATCATTTTCATCTTTATAGACAATATTTATATTAAGAGATAATATAAAATCTTCTATATGAAAGTTTCAGATTTTATATAATTTATCAAATTTCCACCTATAAATATGTCCTTGCATATAATCCAATTCATATTTAAATAAATTGCCACACCGTCGACATGGACAACGAATTTACAATAAATTCAGACTGATCATGTAATTCTCTGTTATATTTAAAAACGGATTCAACCTATTTATATATACAGGACTAATCCGATTCTGAATCGTTATCCAATTTTTATTCATATTTTAAAATATGGTTAAACATATATTAAATGTCAAATTATTTAATAAATAATTCTAATAAATAAATTTGATGGTAATTTTAAATATAATTATTTTAGCAACTTAAATTTGTGATTACATCGAAATTAATCATAAATTTATGATTTAAATATCAAAATAGCCATAAGCTTATTATCTAAGCATCAAAATAACCCTAAAATTAACATTTAAGCATCAATTTAATCCTAAATTTATCATCTAAGCATCAAAATCTAACTATCATGAAAATGATCATCAAAATAATCCTAAAATTGTCAAAATAATCCTAAAATGATCATCTAAATATCAAAATATCTCCAAAGTTTTCATCTAATCACCAAATTAACTCTAAATTATCATGAAAATTTATTATCTAAGCAACAAATTAACTCTAAGTAACCCTTTTATCGTAAGCATACAAATAAACCTAAAATTATCATTCTAAAATTTTTAATTTCTACTAAATCTTAACCTATGAAAAATTCTTACCTAAGCTGAGGTGGATCCAGAGTCGGAGGTGGAGAGATGGCCGGAGACGGAGGAGACAGAGCAGGAGAGATGGTCATTCCCGAATTGGAGGCGGAGAGGATAAGAGAATACCGATCGAGGCAGCGACGACGGCGACGGCGGGACCAGTGGGTGATGAGAAGGAGACGGAGGCGTGCAGGAGAAAATCAAAGTCGGAGAGGCATATGGGCGATCGACGGAGTCGGAGGTGGAGGCAAAGAGAAGAAGGGGTGTTGATGGAGTCGAAGTTAGAGCTGGCGACGAAGAGGAGAAAGTGATCAGGCGATCGGAAAAAGAGGAGAAAGCTAGGGTGATTGGGCGAGTAGAGGGATTTTTAGTCGATCATTAGTGACAATTTTAGTTTATTTCGTCGCTAAATTTATACACTTAACGACGTAATAATAGATTTCGTCGCAAACAATCAGTCGACTGATAGAATACACCAGTCGACTGTTCATATTTTGACTAGCCATAGAATATTTTTTAGTCAACTAACCAGTCGACTAAAGTGTTCGTGATGAAAATTATGTCTTTTGTCACAAATAATCAGTTGACTATTGGAACAAACCAATCGACTGCCTATATTTTGACCGACCACAACATGCTTTTTAGTTGATTGGGCAGTCCACTAAAGGCTTAGCGACGAAATTAACTTATAAATTTCATCGCAAATAATCAGTTGACTAGTTGTATACAATAGTCGACTGCCCGTAATTTTGTCGGTCACAAAATATTTCTAGTCGACTGGCCAGTCAATTGACTAGTTAGCGACGAAATTAGTGTTGTTCGTCGCTAATATGTACATACCTATTAAAAATCTATTTCATGTGTCAGCTCTTGTAGTAACAATATGTACCTGTTCTTCGTTGATTTTACCCGGTTGGAGTATGGACTTGCATCGGAGGAAATATCACGGTGGAAGTTCCCTCTGTTTCCACAAACCAAGCTCGCCGGACACTTCTTCAATCGCTTCACACCCTCTTTGCCGAGCAGCCCTTCGTCTAGCAGCCGAACCCCCACCACCTTGGACGCGCCACCTTATCAAGGAAGGAGAGCACGCACGGCTTATGCCGTGCGTGCGTGATGGCGATTCCACAAACTGCCATCGCAGTTCGTGGAACTGCCCACGTCTAACATCTCCCACTCATCCAAGGTATGTCACACAGACAAAAATGATCACACAGACCATTTTAGAAAGAGACGTTTATTCACATAGACTAAATGATCACACAGACCATTTTAGAAGAGGTGTTTAGTCACATACACTAAATGATCACACAAACCATTTTAGAAGAGGTGTTTAGTCACATAGACTAAACCGAAGCAACATCTATTGTCTCAAAAGACTAATAGAACATAGATTAATAGTCACAAAGACTAAATGAAACATCAAATTAGAAAATGGTTCGTGCGACAGCAAGCACATTGAGCATTCAAATGCTAAGAAAGTTGTTACACCTTACATAGCTGCTCATAGAGTGATACATGCTAAGAGAAGTTGTTACGCCTAACTTAGCCACTCTTCATATGATACATAATCATTCTCCCGATGACACAGAGTCATCTCCAGGTGGTACAAAACTATTTATCTTATGGCACACAGCCATTTCCCAGGTGACACACAGTCATTTTCCAGATGATACAAAATCATATTTCTGGTGGTACATAACCGTTTACCTGAAACATTCATGTCTTGCTTTTTACCCAGATTAAATAATCTCATTTACATCAATATGAACATCTCTAATCCCTTAGATTGACCATAATGTCAAGAGCATGTCTCATATTCCAAATATTCACAATCATTTCCATACACAACAGAAATGGGTCGATTCGTTGAATAATTCTTATTAGATGTAAATCTATTTAATCTTCCTTTTTAGTGTGAATCTATTCATTTTAATCAATCGCTTTCTTAGTCATGTTCCATAGACCGAATCATCCATAGTCATAGGTAGACATGCTAAAGTAGCAAACCTTGATTAAAACTTCAAGTAGACACCTAAATAGTCACAAAGGGCAAATATTGAGATCAACATATAATCTCAAAGGGCTCACATAGTAGAGAAGCAGGGATCCATTCTCCTACTACCCTTAGTGTCGTCTTAGCACATGTGATATGATTCACATGCTACGATGTCTTCCTCTTTACCAATAAAGAGCGCATGTTTTCCTCAAATTAACATCGTACAGATTTCGATCTAGACATTCCCAATGTCTAATCCAAAATTCAACACATGAATCCTTATCTGGCTCACAAACAGGCATAGTAAATGGTGGGTTCATTTACTTCGATCATTTACCACAAAATGATCTTATCTTGATACAAATATCAAGACGACCCTAACTTATAGGAACGTAACAAATTTTACAGCTAACAACCACATAGGTTGACCTATAAGCATCGGTCTTACCTCTATTCATACGCAACAAATAGAGATGATTGTCCATGTGAGAGGACCAATCACTACCTGCCAACATGCTTATCGAGATCTTATCACTAGAATGCAACATAACATACACTGAATAAATTATGGCTAGCATTTCAAACAATCAAATCATTATATTCAATTGTCATTACAAGACTGTTACATTCTACGAAGTCCCATAGACTTTACATGCTCATTAAATGACTCTCTAGTCATTGGCTTAGTAAAAGGATCTGCAAGCATAGCTCGTGTAGGGATATACTCAAGAATCACCTTCCTTTTAGCAACAATATCCCTGATAAAGTTATATTTTATAGCAATATGTTTGCCCTTGCTGTGATATTTGGGATCCTTGGAAAAAGCTATCGCAGCCTGATCACACAATAGACAACATCGACTTCTTCAAAGAATCTTTAAATGCTTTAGGAACCTTCTCAACGATCGCTTAGGCCATCAAAACATGCCACATATTCAAATTTCCATTGTAGATAAGGCTCACACAGCTGCTTGTCGAGAGATGGCGCCACCATTCAACAAGAACGCATAGCCTGATGTTGATTTTCTATCATCCAGGTCTCCAGCCCAATCTGCATCTGAATAGCCCCTAAGACTCATATCTGATTCTTGATAACAGAGACAATAATCATTGCGCTTTCAAATATCTCGAAAATCCTTTTCACCTTCCCTTGTCTCGATCCTGGGTTTGACCGAACCTACCGACTAAGCCCATCGTGATAGCCGAGTATCGGGACGAGTACACAACATAGTATACATTAAACTACCTATGGCACTGGCATATGGTTTTTTATTCATGTCGGCTATTTCAGCTGGAGTCTTGAGACTCATACTTTTGCTCAAAACAGTACCTTTCGCTATAGGTGTCTGCTCATATTAAATGTTGTAACATCTTAGTAATATAAGACTCTTGTGACAAACCCAAAAGTCTCTTTGATCGATCCCGGATGATCTTAACCCCTAAGATGTATTCAGCTTCTCCCATATCTATTGTGTCAAATTGAGAAGACAGCCACTTTTTGACTTCTTCAATAAAACCTATGTCATTTCTTGCTATCAGCATATCATCAACATATAATGATAAAATGACATACTTTCCTTTTTCCTTCTTTAGGAAAACGCAATGATCCTCATTGATCATTTCGAAACCATAAGATAAAACCACTTTGTTAAATCTTATGTTCCATTGTCTTGACGCTTGCTTTAGCCCATATATAGATTTCTTCAATCTACATACTTTATCCTCTTGGCCTAAAGCAACGAAACCTTCTGGCTGAACCATATAGATTTCCTCATCAAGCTCACCGTTAAGGAAAGCGGTTTTAACATCCATCTGATGTAATTCCAAGTCATAATGCACCACAAAGGCCAAAATAACTCGGATTGACACAAACTTCACTACGGGAGAAAATGTCTCTTCAAAGTCAATACCCTCTCTTTGGGTAAATCCTTTTGCAACCAAACGAGCCTTGTATCGGTTAATCGATCCATCAGACTTCCTCTTTATTTTGAGAATCCACTTATTTCCAATGGCCCTTCGGCCAGGAGGAAGATCGACTAACTCCCAAACTTGATTCCGAATCATTGACTCCATCTCTTCTTCCATTGCACTTTTCCACTTATCTCTAACCCTACATCCCAACGCATCCTCAACTGATTGAGGTTCATCTTCGTCAACTGGGAGTGTCATCATTGCCTCATTCTCAATATCAAACCTCCTTTTAGGTATGATCTTACGAACACTTTTCCGTAAGTTGGGCTGTTGAGAAGTCACCCCGTGATCAGGCACATTACTCCCACTTGCCGACTAGGTTCAGGTATCCCACTGGACATCTGACTTGTTGATAACGACTCATCCTCCTCATAAAGAGGAACTGTCTTATCAACTTCACCTCTTGTTGGGAACTCAGTTTCGAGAAAAGTGACATCTCTCGACTCAATCTCAGAGATTGTCCCATCTTGTTGCTCACCTATAAAAACATAACCTTTTGAGGTATCAGAATATCTTATAAAGATACACTTCTTACCTCTAGGTCCTAGTTTTCCATATTTGTGAGAACTATTAACGAGGCAATGACCCCGTGGTCTCAGTT
This sequence comes from Wurfbainia villosa, assembly GCA_025175895.1. Classification (NCBI taxonomy): domain Eukaryota; kingdom Viridiplantae; phylum Streptophyta; class Magnoliopsida; order Zingiberales; family Zingiberaceae; genus Wurfbainia; species Wurfbainia villosa. Next base: position 12,035,539 of record CM045998.1, on the reverse strand, counting down.
GCTCAAATCTGGTTTCTGCCTATGGGGTTGATGGAACTGACTTTGAAGGCACTTTGTTAAGTATATAGGTCGCAGCTAGTAATGCATCTCCCCAATAGGAGATTGGCAAATTAGCCTGTGCCATCATAGACCTAACCATTTCAAGAAGAGTCCTATTTCTTCTTTCAGCAACCCCATTTTGCTGTGGAGTTCCTGGGATCGTTAGCTGTCTAATAATCCCGTATAAATACATGTCGCCTCAACAAACCGCATGATATTCACCCCCACGATCAATGCGTAAGGCCTTAACCTTACGTTCCGTTTGATTCTCAACTTCGTTCAAATAACGAATGAAACAATCCAACGATTCAGATTTTTGAGAAATCAAATACACATGACCATACCTAGTGAAATCATCAATAAATGTAATGAAGTAGGAAGCTCCATGCCTAGCCTTCACACTCATCGGACCACAAATATCCGAATGAATCAATTGCAATGACAAGTCTGCTCTAATAGCCTTTCCAAATGGTTTCCTAGTTGCTTTTCCAGCAAGACAATGCTCACATATAGACAAGCTAATCTTAGCACGAGAGCCCAATAAACCCTCTCTAGCTAATCAATTCATGCGATCTTGTCCTATATGTCCCAATCTAGCATGCCAAACCTCATCAGATATATCCGCATTACTAGTAAGAGCAATGTTTGAAAAATAACTATGAATCACACAATTCACATCAGGCACCACATCTAGTACCATAAAACCATTAGATAAATAACCATATCCGATTGACACAGAGTCAATCTTAAGTTCTACACAACGATCAAAAATTTACAGAGTACCCCAAATCAAGAAGACAAGTAACAGATACAAGATTCCTTCGAATCTCTGGAGCATACAAGACATCATGCAGAAACAAAGTACTTCCACCACGAAGGTTAAGTTTACAAGTGTCGACTCCCTTGACTTCGACTCTTGCATTGTTTTCTACATAAATCCATTTGTTGCCAGCAGGTACCCGACGGTACTCCACATATGTAACCCGCTCTCGAGCTACATGGTTGGTTGCTCCCGAATCTATAATCCACAAAGGATAAGAATCAGCCATCAACACAGTACTAGCAACAAAATGCTCGTAAGACATACCTTCTTAGGCTCAAGATATTCCTTGAGCAAAGTGGCCCTTCTTACAATTAAAGCAAGATAACTTGCTTTTAGGTTTCTTCCTATCTTCTTCTTCTTGATTTGATCCTTCCCAGCGATAGCAACGTTTTTATTCTTTCCCTTTCCCTTCTTGTACCATTTTTTCTTGGATCCAGATGATCCAGCAGAACCGGCAGCCAAATATGCTTGGCCTGAAATCCTTGCGGATTCTACTCTCTCAGCCTCCAGCTCCACATGCCGTGAGACATCAGCGAAAGTCTTAATACTCTCACTGTGAGTTAAGGTCTGCTTCATGGTCTCCTAAGAATCGGGAAGAGAACGAATAACCGCCTTAACTTGTTGTTCATCGGTCAACTCATGACCGGCAGTTTTCAGCTCCCGAATCATATTAGACATCTCCCTGAGATGTTGAACCATCGTTGCATTTGGGCGCTTCTTGTAGTCATTGAACGATCGTCACCAGCTCGAGACTTATTCCCGTATCTCTCTCTAAGGGCTACCCAGACTGCATGAGCTGAAGGATATGGCTCATACTCTAACACTAGGTCATCCACCATTGAACTTATCAATATGCCCTTAGCAGTGGAATCTTTCCTTTTCCATACCTTATAGGTATCAAGGTCACGTCTGTACTGTGCTGTATTACTCTCAACAGGTTCTATCATAACCTGATTAACAGCCTCTAGAACTTCTTGTTCCTCAAGAACATACTGAATCTTGAGGTGCCATATTTTATAGTTATCCTCATTCAGTTTTTCACCTTTGTTCAGTTCAGCTATGATATTTTTAGTCGCCATAACCTAACATAAATAAACACATTATTTAGTTACTCAGTGTATGCTTTTATGTATGTAATCTCAAAAATAAACTCAAGATAAATCTGATCTGGTTTACAAAATCAAGTGACAACTACGTTATCACTCATCATTTGTATGTGTCAATCAGACTTATAGTGATATATTTTATTACATACATCCCACTTAATGATATTAATCATTATTACAGCATGATATTACACATGAACATATCATTATATACACATTTGAACTAATCAAGGGCATACCCAGTAATCATGCATCATGTAGAATTAACAACATTAAATGAACTAATCATTAAATGAACACATCATTAAAATAAACATGCTGTACAATGTTAACAAATAACAAAGTCTACTAAGAATGTAACAGATTACATTCTTCCTACTCATAAACTAAAAATAACTCCTAATAGACTAGATAAGCAATTACTGCTCCCACTAGGACAAGCCCTAGCGCAGCAGTAATCATGACATGTCCCCTCCGTCTGGACTCAACTACGATTTCACGACACTCACAGTAAATACATGTCCGCCCCGACATGTAATCCTTTAAAGACTTCACTATTCGAGAACCAAAATCCTCCACAGGGTCTTCTTCAGGATCCTCTTCACAGTCAGCATAGTTAATCAGCTCTGTGCACAACTGGGTATATGAAACACGTCCTTCATGTAACCCCCAAAATTGTCGTGTCGCGTCAGCAAGATTATCGGGCAATGAACGAATCAACGCCCAAATCCTGTAGTTGTCTAATACTGGAAACTCCTGCATCTCGAGCTTCCAGAACAGTCTATCCAGCTTCCCAATATGTCCAAGGACTCCATGGTAAGGGTCATAGTCCAAATCTTCGATAGCCTCCCTATACCGGTTGCGCAACACATCGCGCCGGGTCATAGTGGTATACATCCGCACCATCTGTAAAATTGAAATAAATCATGTCAGTACATAACCGACAAAACCAGTACAAATACCGGTATATTTCAATTAATCAAGGCACAGAACAAATACCCATTTATCAAGAAGAACTAAACTTCTTGAATTTTAGGCTATAATTAATTGACCCATTGATCAATCAATTTTGACCCATAGACAGTCATAATCTAGTCCTATCTTTGAGTTATTCAAAAATAAATTTTATAATCTGTACAAAACAAAAAAAATTTATTTATTTATGAGTTTTTCGTGTTAACAGGGCGGCGTATCAAAACAACACAGGCGTGTCGTCATTGACACGTCCGTGTCAGGAGTTCCAGCACTCAACACGCCCTGTTCAGCAACCGACACGCCCCGTGTTGGCCGCGACACGCCTGTGCCGGCATGGGCGTGTCGGCCGCGACACGCCCTGTGCGGCATGGGCGTGTCGGCCGCGACACGCCCTGTGCGGCATGGGCGTGTCGGCCGCGACACGCCTGTGCCTTCAATCGGCATGGGCGTGTCGGCCGCGACACGCCTGTGCCTTCAATCGGCATGGGCGTGTCGGCCGCGACACGCCTGTGCCTTCAATCGGCATGGGCGTGTCGGCCGCGTCAGAGGCCGTCGCCTCCGCGCCGCGCCGCTCGCTCGCGCCGCCGTCGCCGCCCGGCGCCGCCGCTTCCATCGCCGCGTTCGCCGACCGCCAAAGGACGCCGCCGCAATCGCGGCGACGGCAGCACTGCGCTCGACGAGCGTTATCGCTGCCGCCTCGCGCTTGGCCGGATCCATGTATCGCGAGGGCGTGCGGCCACGCCACTTCGAGGTCGCTGGAAGGCGCGCCGCCCGCCGCTTTGAGTGACCGTATGTCGCGATCGCGCTCGCAAGATCGATTTAATCGTAACAGAATTTTGTCTTCTCCGACGAGGGTATCACATAGGTATGAAATAAATTCAAAATTTAATTGCTCTGATACCAATGTAGTAACAATATGTACCTGTTCTTCGTTGATTTTACCCGGTTGGAGTATGGACTTGCGTCGGAGGAAATATCACGGTGGAAGTTCCCTCTGTTTCCACAAACCAAGATCGCCGGACACTTCTTCAATCGCTTCACACCCTCTTTGCCGAGCAGCCCTTCGTCTAGCAGCCGAACCCCCACCACCTTGGACGTGCCACCTTATCAAGGAAGGAGAGCACACACGGCTTATGTCGTGCGTGCGTGATGGCGGTTCCACGAACTGCCATCGCAGTTCGTGGAACTGCCCACGTCTAACAGCTCTTAGCGACGAAAATTGGATATTTCATTGCTAAGTTCCAAATATTAGCAATGATATCTAATTTCATCGCTACTATTATTATTTAGCTATAAATTATGATTCCGCCGTTATTTTTTCACTTTCTTGTAGTGTTTGCCGTGTTTCTTTTTTCTCTCTCTAAAAACATGATACTCAGTTAATTTGTTTAAACTATGTTATACTATTGTGAATCACATGCCTATATTTTACAAATGAGAATGTTGCGAGCTTGCAAATTGTTGTCGCCTTTGATTATTATAATGGATCTAGACCTTTTACAGATTGTATTTTATAAGATTCTAGTGATTATTTCACTTGCATCTATTGCTGGTTTATGGTGCGGATCTTAACTTAAAATTATTGATTTGCCAGCAACGGAGATAATGTTCAGTTTTAATTTATAGTTGCTTTGTAGAATAAGCTCAGTCTTGTGATACTCTAGCATAAAGTAAAATTTTCTAAACGATTGAAACAGAAATCAACTTTTGTCATATAATAACAAGAGAGATGTTCCTAGCACTGATTTTCTTAAAAATTATCTTCGTTCTGTTGATTGTCATATACAAATTATCTGATGCAGCAAATGCGAGCACCATTGCCTGATGACGCCCCACCAAAGCTGGTGTTCTTAGTGCAATCATGCTGGGTGGAGCCGTGGAGGATCCCGACACGCACACGACCCAGCTTCAGCCATATTATACGGATGCTGAACTCCTTCCTTTACACTCTCCCACAAATTTCTTCAACAGAACCAGAGGCCAGCTTTTCATCCCTAATGAGCACGAGTGGCACCATTTCAATGACTTCTGCACGCAGGGGAGGCAAGCTATATATCCTTTCTTCGTCAGCTCTTTGCTGCAAACAAGACAAGCAGTAGTTTTCTGTATGTCCTGCTAACCACTAATGAAGTACAGGTAACATGTAATACAGGAGAACTTATGCTGTATATTTGGTAAATGTTGTAAAAAAAATTAATGACAACATTTTATGCAACCTATATATATATATATTTTAACTTGCGTTTTTTTTTTGCACCTTTTTTTTAACGTTGCATCACACTGCAGCAGAAACAAGAGTGAGAAACAAAGCAAAATAAAAATAAAATTATCTATAGTTTGTATAAAAATATATATTTTATTTTATTAATTACGATGAGTGGGGATTATTTGAAAATCATGGAGAGAGATATGATAATTATAATTATTTATAACAAAAATAGATTTAATTTTGCAGAGATGTTACTTTGGATGCCTTCCTATGCGCATGGGCATGCACGAGTGAGAGGGCCGCTCATGTGATGATCACCGTTGATCATGTCATGTGGGTGTACCCCTTTCACGTGCGTACAACGTACATGGAAAGACATCCAGTAAAGTAGTGTGTATATATATATATACACAAAAATATTAATCTATATAATTTATCTATGAGTATCTATGAGCAGGGTCGACTCTGAGAGAGGGCTATCGAGACTTTCGCCAAGAATTTGAAAATTTTTAACACTAAATACTCAACTGTGAAAGTATAATTCAAGTTTCAAATTTCATCCAAGTCTTAGGATTTAATTTTCAAATCAAGATCGGTTCTATCCGTGAGTACCTTCATTATCCATCATCCGATCCTTAAGGGTTTAAGAATTGAGTTTAGTACTCATTTGATCGGACAATGAATAATGAAGATATGCACGAATACTCATGGATGAGTATATATATGAGCGTCTCCTACTGTGCGACTCGTATGCGAGGATTTCTCTGTTGTCCGATCGATCGCGATTGCACAGTGAATGTGAATGCATAGTATTTCCTTCGTCGCGACTTTCTTCTGCCCGTAGCTCGGAATCGCCGACGGCTGGTCGACTTCAGGTCGCATTAGGACTGACACTTGAGTCCGGCCAAATCACGGTCGGATTCTGTTCGAATTATGATCAGAATTGGACCGAATCGTGGCTGTAGTGTTGCATGCGACCATTGGCGGCTGCAATCGCAGTCGGAATTTGATCGGATTCTAGCAGAAATTATCGCGATTGTGGTCGCCAATGTCGTGACCACTAGCGGTCATCATCACGGTCATTTTCGACCATAATTTGATTGTGATCCTGTCGGACTTTGATGTCGATCGGATTGCGATTGCGGCCGTCAGTGCCCGCGACACTGGCGGTTGCGATTAGATCTGATTCTGACTGCAATCTGACAGACATCAGAGTCTCCCCGGATCACGATCGACATCAAAGTCTGGTCGGATCACGGTTAGAATCTGGTCGAATTGTGACCACCAACGCCACGACCGTTGGCGACCACAATCACGGCCGATTCCCGTCACGATTCGATCGGACTCCGATGTCGATCGGACCACAGTCGAATTTCTACCGGATCGCGATCGGAATCTAACCTCTCATCGGTGAGTTCAAGCGATCATCGTGGTGTGGTTATTGTGTATTTCTCATTCGTCGTGCACAGACGCATAAGAACGAACACTCAGGATATAAATTCTCTCTCTTAATATATATACACAATTCATCCGTAAGCATCTCAATTATTCATCGTCTGATCGGGTGAACATTATAGTTCAATCCTAAGAGATCGGACGATGAATAACAGAGGTGGTCACGAATACTCACAAATGAATTGAATTATATATATATATATATATGCTAAATCTTAACCCTTTTATTTTATACGGATGCAGTAAAAAAATATTATATTTCAAAGATAATACCTTAAAATAAATAAGGTATATATTGAAATCTTCAAACAAACCATTTATTGCATTATCAAATAATATTAAATTATATTTTATTTTCATAATTTTGATTATATAATTATTTGATAATCATATAATTAATTTAATTTGAACCAAATGCATCTTAGTTTTCCATTTTATCTTATCACAGCGAACACAATCTGAATAACGGTGCAGGCCAGGATGATAGCTGCAGCAACCACTAATATCACCAGCCACGGTCTGTTTTGATAATTGTGCTTCAGATATGCTAAGTAGTTGTTGCCCACATGATTGTAGTAGCTGTTCAATTCTTTAAACGGAGAGCTCAGAAAGTGTTCCCTGTTGACATCAAAGACGACTCCTTCAACAAGGTTGTTGAAGAAATCTGACACTTGTCTATCCGATCCGATGTAATTCTTGACAACTCCCTCCTTGACAAGCAAAGTGACATCCTCAGGCATGCGCATGAGCTCTCTCATGAAGAACGCATAAGCCGCAAAGTAATTCTCATGCGTGCACAATTGCTCAAAGGCTATCAGGTTTTGGAAAACAGATCTCGTGTTTTTTTCTATAATCAAAGTCGGGATCATTAATGTTTTTCCGGAGACTAACTTCACATCCAACAAAGATTCAGAAGGATCGCACAGTTTTGGCTTGAACTTTATGCCGACCTTATAAAGATCCGTCGCACCGCGCCATTGTTGGAGCTCACCCGTCGGTTGGCTGTTGGAAGAGGAGCTATTGGCCATGGCAGGTTTAAACTTCAGGTGGCAGCAATGGAGCAGGTGGTGAAAACTCTGTTTCGCAGTTACAAGGGGATAAGAATCTAGCAGTTTCTGTATGGTCTATCCACTTTGTCTATCAAAGAAAGTGACTCTGCAATAGTTGTTCTTGCAACGGCGAGATCGTATATTTTCTGAAGCACAATGAAAGGCAATTGATTTTCCATCAAAAGGAGATCACGTCTTATCGAATCGTGATGCCACAGTGCTATTATGTCAGAATCAGCTATCCGCGCTAGTTTTCTATCAACCGCTGGCATGTGTTTCGAAACTGTGCTTGCTTCAACTACGACATCATCTTGCCTTTGAGTTTGAGCCCCAATTTGTTGCTGTGGCAATGGCAATATGCTAAGAAAATCCAAAATATAACACCCATCGAGCAAAAGCATTTGTATTCCATAATTTGTTTCTATTTGAACGCACTTCTCATAACAATCTTTCACTTTTTGTTTCGCTCGAACCATTTCCTCCAAATACATTTCTAATGGTACTTCTTTATTCATATTGAGTATTTTTTGAAGGACGGACCATTTATATTTATCAGCCGACTTAAGAGCTTCAGTACTACCTTCAGGCCCGTACCTTTCACGAGGCAAGTGAGGCAATTGCCTCAGGGCCCACCCACAAATGGGTCCTAATTTTTTTAAAATTTATTATTAGAAAAATTTATTTAAAGGGCCTAATCATAATTTCAAAATTATTATGGGTTTTTTTATAATGTTGTAAAAAAAATAAAGGATATGTTTCTTCTCTCTCCGCATGCATGCCCTAATCTCTCTTTCGTTTTTTTTATTTCATCGCTCTCTTCTCAAAAAAAATTTTCTTCTCTTTGGCCGCTCAACTTTTTCATTTTTTTTTATTTTTTCTCTATTCTTCCACCTCTTTTACTTCTACCGTCGATCTTTTCTTCTCCTCTTTCACTTTCATCGCCTTTTTCATTTTTACCATCTCTGTTTTTTCTATTTTTCCTAATCTTTTATCGTCGTCATTGCCAGCATCTCATTGACCGTTATCGTCTCATCGCTCACCACACTGCTACAGTTACTACTTGCTACCATCACCATTGCAAAAAAAAATTGATCATTGAGGTATTGTGATACTTGTTTCATTTTAATTTACAAGTGTTTCCATGTTTGATTCATAAATCATATTTATTTTGATTTGAATGTAAATTTTGATTCAATATCAGCTGATGCAATATTTGGAATAGTTTATTGATATTGTTTACATAAATCTTAGAGCAATAATATATGATTAAATGAGAAATTTTGAATTAATTTCATTATAAATTATTGAGTTATAACTTATATATTACTTTTTATAATTTATAGGTATAATCAAAGAATATTGAAATGCCTCCTAAACATTTATCCGAGCTCAAAAGAGAAAAAATGAAACAAAGGGAGGAGACATTAATTCAAAGTCAAGCCGGTGATATTGACAAATATTTTAGAAAAAGTAGCAGAATAGAAAAAGGAGAATTAGAGGATAATTCGATGATTGAAGAACAAAGTCACTATGAAAATGAAGAATTTGCTGAGGCTGTCAATTTGGTTGAATCGAATGAGAACTTAGAAGAAGACTCCCAACATGAAAAATTAAATTCGACTCTGAATTTGGAGGATCCTAGAAATTGGAATAACATCTGTCAAAAATTAAGAGATTACTTAGTATAAATGGGTCCAAAAAGAATTAATGGTTTTTTATTTCCTAAGGATAGTAACAACAGACATTTTGATTCATCGCATTATACACGGATTATGGCAAATGGACAAACAGTAGATAGAAGATGGCTTGTTTATTCTATTTCATTGGATAGAATATTTTGCTTTTGTTGCAAGTTGTTCAAGACTGAATCAATGATGAGTAGAATGGGGAATTTGAGTAATGATGGATACAAAGACGGGCATAACATGCATAGGAGTCTTAAACATCATGAAGCTAGTAGAGACCATATGGATTGCATGATTGCTTGGGTTGAATTAGAAAAGAGGTTGAAAAAAATTAAACAATTGATTCAAGTATGCAACTTCAAATCAACAAAGAAAGACAACATTGGAGGCAAGTGTTAACAAGAATAATCTCTATTGTGAAAACACTTGCCAAAAATACTTTGGCTTTTCGAGGAGATGATGAGAAACTTTATGTTGAGAACAATGGACTATTTTTGCAAATGATAGAAATGGTTGCTGAGTTTGATCCAAAGTTGATGGAGGAGCATGTTCGACGCTAGAAGCAAGAGAATCTCAGTATACATATTTGAGTCCCAAAATTCAAAATGAATTAATAGAGACTTTGGCAAACAAAGTGAAAAGGACAATTATTGCAAAAGTTAAGCATGCAAAATATTTTTCAGTAATACTTGACTGTACTCCAGATGCAAGTCATCAAGAACAAATGTCTCTAGTGCTACGATGCTTGGATGATTCAATAGATATGCCAAAAGTAGAAGAATATTGGATTGAATTTTTGAAGGTGGATGACACATCAGGTCTTGGGTTATCAAATGAACTTCTGAATGCAATAACTAGAATTGGCCTTAACATTGATGACATAAGAGGACAGGGGTACGACAACGGATCTAACATGAGTGGAAGACACAAAGGTGTACAAAAAAGATTGCTTGAAATAAATCCTAGAGCTTTTTACACACCATGTAGTTGTCATAGTCTTAATTTGGCCTTGGTTGATATGGTGGAATGTTGTCCTAAAGCCAAATCCTTCTTTGGAGTAGTGCAACGCATCTACACATTGTTTTCTTCCTCTACAAAAAGATGGAAAATTTTTAAAGATAAGGTATCTGGTTTGACTGTTAAGCCATTGTCACATACTCGTTGGGAAAGTCATATTGAAAGTGTAAAAGCTATAAAAGAGCAAATTGTACATATAAGAGATGCTTTACTTGACTTGGCAGAAGTTACTGAAGATTCTAAAACAAAGAGTGATGCTGAGACCTTAGCACTGTATGATCTTGAGAGTTTTGAGTTTTTGCTTGGAATAGTAATTTGGTATAACTTGTTACGAGCAATAAATACCGTGAGTAAGTTTATTCAATTTGAAGACATGGATATTGATATTGCGATTAACCTCTTACAGGGACTTGATCAATTTCTTAATGAGTTTAGAGAAGAGGGATTTGCTATTGCTATGAATGAAGCTATACAAATGGCAAGTGAAATGGGGATTGAACCTAAATTTCGAGAAAAACGTATCATTCGAAGAAAGAAACAATTTGATGAAAATGACAATGACAATGACAATGTGACACAATCAGGTGAAGAATCTTTTAGAGTTGAATATTTTCTATTTATAATTGATCAAGCTCGATCTTCTCTTCAAGTTCGGTTTGAACAACTTAAACAATATCAAGGGATTTTTGGATTTTTATGGAATTTGGAGAAGTTAAAGAGTGAGCCTTTAACTAGCTTGATGAAGTCTTGTATGGAGCTTCAGCGATTTTTGAGTCACAATGGGCATTCAGACATTAATGGTGATGAGTTATATTCAGAGTTGATGGTTGTGAGATGCTATTTAACAAATGAAAAAAGAGCAATTGATATGCTACGATGTCTGACAAAATTGGATGGTTTATTTCCAAATACTTACATTGCATATAAGATTTTGTTAACCATACCAATAACAGTTGCATCGGCAGAAAGAAGTTTCTCGAAGTTGAAGTTAATCAAGAATTATCTTCGATCAACAATGTCACAGGATAGACTAAATGGGCTAGCAATGTTATCGATTGAGAAAGAAATAGTTCAACAATTGGATTATGCAGATTTGATAAATATTTTTGCCTCTAAAACAGCTAGACGAGTAATGTTTATGTAATTATTTCAAATATTTGTTAACTTTTTAATTTATTGATGCAATATATTATTTCTGAGTTATTTATCTATTTAGTGTATTCGTTATTTGTAAATTGAATTTTATAATCAATTACTGTGATAAAAGGCCCATTTTTTTATTCGCTTCGGGCCCTATTAAACACAGGTACGGCTCTGACTACCTTGATGATAAGGGCCGAACGACACAAACTGAGGAGCATAAGCATATTTATCTGAGATATGTCTAACTCTGTAGATCATTTCTGCTGGAACTCTTACTTTTTCCAACTGGCGAGAGAATTCCTCTTCCATGTCATCTGCTATCTCTACAATGTGACTTCTAATATTTTTCACATCAGAAGGTAACTCTGTCAAAATTTAAGGATGATTTGGTAGGAGAGTTTCTGTCGACAGAAAAAAAAAAAACGATGCAAAACATGAGAATTTTAATACTACAAATTCTCGTATGTAAGTTAGGATTTCATATTCTTGTTTATCATACATTGTAGTTTTAATATTACATATCACATATGATTTTCTATATACTTTGTCAAAAAATTATATATATATATATAATTTGATTTGAAAATTAAAAATTAATTGAATAAACATTTAGATATAATAAAAAAATATAATTGGCCCTGGGTTAAAAGCCCAACGGCGCAACTGTTTCCGCGGTTAGTCTTTCCAGCAAAGTGAAGCCCTTCTCCCCTGGTTTTGATGGGAATTTGTATTGAGAAAAATAACAGGCAGGCTCGTGCATGCGCTTACCTCTTCCTGCGACCACGAGAGGAGCGTCTGACACTCTCGGCATCTCCCAATGTAAATCTGCCCCCAAGATGAACGAACAATAGTATGTTAAAGGATAATTAATAATCAAGAACGAATTAAAAGAAACTGCAAACGAGATCATGCACCTCGAGAGATAGAATCCATTTCGAGATGCGGGAGTGAGCGACGAACCAAGTCCATCACCTTCGGTGCCGGATGTGGAGAAGTCCCCGGCGCCGGCAGCTGACGTTGTTTGTAGGCGTTTTCTTCCGCCATACCTGCATGCACTTGGTGCCCTGCCGATGATGTATAAGCTCAAAAAGAAATAGAAAAATAAATATTTCTTCAAGTATTTATGACAATGAAAAGAAAGATAACAACAGTAAAATATTATGAGTTGTTATGATAATTTTGATTGCGAAGTAAAATATGGAAAATTATTGATTGATTAAAATTAATAGAGATATTTTTCTTTATTGGAAAATTATTGATGGATTAAAATCAATAGAGATATTTTTCTTATTGGTATTATTACTTGTCATTATCTATCTCCTGACAATTTCAATGGAATTGTTTGATCTCCTGACAATTTCAATGAGATTTTGATAACCAATTTAATAAAATATTATCTAAATGACGACTTGATAAATATGTCAATAATTTAATCCCGGTAAAAATATAAAAAATTAAAAGTTATCGAATCGTCAAAATAAAAATTAACCTCCATATATTTGATACGAACATGATTTTAACTCTGCTCCATCAGCTTCTTATGATTGATCAATCATATATAACGATATGAGATAGGAAACTACATTGATTGCGATTTAATCCGTACGGAGCCAAATGGTCTTCTGGTCCATCGTTAATTTAGTTGATGGGATGCATCTAACCATTATCATTCTGTTCTCACATGCCGTCTCGTGTTTAGTATGTTAATAAAATTACATCGATAAATAAGAGTTAATTTTCGAGAATTATAAGTCGTTTTTTGAAATATTTTTTTTTTATATTGTTCTAGTCCTTAGTTAGATAATATATTTTTTATAATTTATCTTTTTTATATTGACTATAAAATTAATTGATGAAGAACGAGATGCATTGCTGTGTAATTTTTTTTTTGATGACTGAGACAACATTCTTCAATGGAAAAAAATAAATAAATCAAAGATCCTTTATCTTCAAAATCATAAAAAAAAAATCTGTCGCTTTAAAGTAAACAGTGCGAAATGCACAGTTTTGATCCATGCAGTTTCAACATCCTAGAAGCCAAAGTCCAAACGAACAATAGGGATCCATAGACCGTTCAATTTCCCATATTATATTTTTATAACAATAACAAATTAAAAAAATTTATATGGATTCGCATATAAAATCTGTAATTAATCATCAAATTAATCTTTTTACAAAATTTATATATCAATTAATTAAATATATTTGTCTAACATCCAATACTCTAACCCCACCCCCCGAGTGCGGTTGGTCCATTCCCAGCTGCAAATTGATCATGGTTGACGTGGCTGAGCATAACTACACTTCTTTTTATCAGTCATATAAATTGGTAAAATTGTCTTTAAAGTATATTATCTGTTAATGTCAGCACATGCAAAGTGAAATACAAAGAGAAAAAAAGTATACGTCGGCCAAGATCTACAGGAACAATATTTTACGGGCAGAACTAAGGGTGTAAATGAATCGAATCGGTTCGCGAGTTTTTCGAGTCGATTCGAATAATATTTGATTCGAATTCAAAATTATCGAATTCGAGTCGAACTCGAATATGTATAAATATTTTTTGAATCGAACTCGAGCTGAAATAATACTGTTCGAACTGTTCGCGAACTTTTTTTTTTTAAAAAAATTCGAATATTAAATCGAGTATTAATTTTCGAATATCAAACCGAGCCTCATTCGAATATTAAATCGAGCCTCAATTTTGAATAGTAATCGAACCGTTTGAATTAATATTCGAAAATTTCGAATCGAATCCGAACTCGAACTTTGATTCGAATCGAATTCGAGCCCAAAATTATTAAATTTTCGAATTTCGAATCGAATTCGAATATCTCAATTCGAACTTCGAATCGAACTCGAATACTAAATTTTTTTAAAAATTCGATTCGATTCGATTCATTTACACCCCTAGATAGAACGTTGACTACTTTATCATAATATTTAAAGACCAATTCAAATTCATATTCATACAAGATGTTTTGAAGAACACTGACTGTGAGATGATATTTAGATTTTCAAGATTAAGTTATAATATCTCTTGTAGAAAAAAGATGCCAAGTTATGGTTAAAGACTCTTCGAAACTAAATCTGCATTAGCCTCTTTCTACTTTGACTTAGATTTATCTTTACTCTAGGCTCGTTGTATTGTCCAAAAGGGGCAAATTATTATCGTAAAATAGGTCGATAAAGACCGCTAAATTAATAATTCTAATTTTTTCAGGTCAAGTCAATTCTTGTTGCGGTCAGTAATGGCAGAGCATTGTTTGAGTTCCTTGTCAGTACTCTCTGCAGAAAAGGGTCACTTGCAATTTTAGAATTGACAGTGAAAAGGAGGCATGGTGATATATAAATTCATCTTTATATAGATAATAGATATCACCATGATAAATTATAGTGAAAAGGTAAGGGTCATTATAATTTCAAGGATCACTTGGTTACCAGAATTCATAAACTTTAGTACTTAGTTTGGAGGTCTAGAGTTCGAATCCTGGGGAAGGCAAAAACCCACTTCCAGGGGTGGAAAGTCCAGGTGAGTAACGACGGGTCAACAGGGGCGACGGTCGTTGACCAATAGGGGTCACCGAATTCCGCCAACAGGGGCGACGGTCGGCGACCAATAGGGATCGCCGAATTCCGCCAACAGGGGCCCGGTCGTTACAATAAAAAGGCTGTTGCTATTGTTGAGCAACCAGTACAGTGGATTGATTGTGAGAGGTAAGTCCTGATTTGGATGTTGTGAAGGTATATCACTAATTAATTGATCAATTGATGTGTTGATTATGTTGTTGATTTGGAGATTTATAGATTAGATCATAATTGTGTATCAAAAGAAGTTGTGGCCAGAGATTGTGATCCATTCCTACGTGCTTGGGTAAGTTTTCATGGGTTTATCTGATGCTTGGATTGTGATTATGTAATGAGATAGAGCTAGAATGGAATTGGTAATTGTTGGTGCAGGGGCACTAGATAATCGAACCTGTGTTTTGATTATGGCAAAGACACAAAGTTAAGTTTACATCGTTATCTCACGAGCTATCAAGTGTGCAGAAAAGTATTAAAGCTGGAGCTAAAGGCTAGCGACACCCGGAGGAAGCCGCGGTGGTCGGGCGACACTCGAGTGACTTCGGAGGGAGCCGAAGGAATCAAGTGGAAGGCCGGAAGCGAGAGCTACTATCGAGGTAAGCTCGTGTGAGTGAGAGATTGTAAGGTTGTGTCCTCTTTATGGGGACGACCATAGGTGGCGATCCGATTAAGACTTCCCGTGGAAGGTCTAGGTCGAGATCGGACGGTCAGAAACCGTCGCATTTATCATTTTCCGAGCTAACCTCTTATTGCAGGGAAGTGGCCAAGTGCGATACCGATCACGACACATAGCAGCCGATCGATGCCCATCACGATCGATGGGAGTCATCACGATCGATGGCGACGACTTTACCATGCGCTTAGGTCAAAAAGGATAACGTTTGACGCGGCCACTTCGCGATAAAATTTGGAAAAATCCATGATCCGTTCCAAAGAAATAGGAGACAATTTCAGAGGCCAAAGTCTATAAAAGGAGGGGAGGATTCCACTCCAAATCACATCAATTATTCATCAAGTGCTCCTACAACGCCAACGCTTCAACATCGTCATAACGCCGACGCGACGACAACCTCAGATCTTCTTCGTCGGCAGCAGCATCTAGTAATACTTTTTATTATTGTATTCGTTGTTTTTTTTGTAACGAGGTGAGGTAGGCTTGTTGCCTCATCCTCGTACTTCCGGATTTTGTGATCGTTGTCTCCTACCTCCAACGAGGAGGAGACGTTATAATTCTTTGCCCTCCGTACGCGGTCAAGGACCGATAGGGCCTTGGAGTAGCAACCACTGGGTTGTGAACCAAGTAAAATAAACGTGTCATTTTATTTTCCGCTGTATTTACTCGTTTACTTTGCGTATCGAACGAACGAAAACGAAAGTTTTACGATCGCTATTCACCCCCCCTCTAGCGACGCTTCTCGATCCAACAGTAATATTTGTGGTATATTTCACTGATTAGGGGTGCAAATGAACAAGTATGGATTATGGTTGAATCAATCTAATCACCATAGATTGATACTTAAATGGTGAATCCAGAAGCTATGCAATTGAGGATAAGCAAGGTGAGTTAATCTGGATGTTTGTGGCCAGAGATTAGGTTAAGTGGATAACTAGATCAATCTAGTTGATCGGGATACGAAGTCATGTAGCATTCGATTCGATCACTTGTTGTAAAATAGAACTTAATATTTGTTCATGTTGTTTTGCAGGACTTTGATTAGTGACAGATGCTGGTACGCTTGGATAGCGAGCGGAGCTATTTAACATGTAGGTAATTTTTCCTACTGGTCGGGTAGATGTAATGACTTTCAGATTTAGACATAGATATGAACATGTTAGGTGTTCATATTACCTTGATCATGCTCTATTTATCGTATGCTTGAACTTACCGTTGATATATATGTGTGCTCGATTATTGATAACACATATTCCCTAGCATAATCTAGAAGTTACAGATGTGATGTAAGTTGGTCTAACTGTTTAGTAGGGCGTAGACGTTAGAGTACGGAGGAAGACCTAAGTTGTAAATTTGGCAAAAAGGTCCTCTGTGGATAAGTATGACCCTAGATGTAGGATTTATTTCATACCTGTATGTTGCACATTTCTTCACCAACCACGGGTTGTGTGAATGGTCATGTGAGTCGTGGACAGTGTGTCGCTACGGACCGATGGTCCTAGCTTGTCATGATCGGACCAACAGGGGCGACGGTCGTCGACCAATAGGGGTCGCCGAATTCCGCCAATAGGGGCCAGGTGCCAATAGGGGCCCGGTCGTTACAATAAAAAGGCGCCTTTTATTGTAACGACCGGACCCCTGTTGGCCCGTCGTTACTCACATGGACTTCCCACCCCTGGAAGTGGGTTTTTGCCTTCCCCAGGATTCAAACTCTAGACCTCCAAGCTAAGTACTAAAGTTTATGAATCCTGGTAACCAAGTGATCTAAAGTTGTCACGCCCCGAGAGCATGCCGAGCCGAAAATCAAACGGATGGCACCTCCCCTGTACGTAGCAACATTTCGGGTTAATACAAGGCCCATAGGCCCACAACAACAATAATATATATAACAAACAACAAATAACAGCAGCGGAAATAAAGAGCGCATACCCACAACATACATAACAAAAATATACAGGTGTACACCACCTGACAAGTCCACAGTCAAAACCGTAAATAACACAACGACATCACGATAAGTCCATAACAAAACAAAGGTCCATGACATAGGACCAAAATCCATAACTCATAAACAAGTCCATACATAACCAAAAACGAACTCCTCGGGAGACTCGAAAAACAGAGATGGGATGGATCGGCCGCAGCCTCCAAGTCGCCACGGTCGTTTACTCTACATTCAGGCGGCGTAAAACCTGTGGTCGGAGGTGGTGAGTAAAACTCAGAGAATCGAGAAAACATGTAAATATATGTATCAATATTACATGTCATTCAACATTTAATCTACTGCATAATAAGTATACATCGGATAACTATAGATATGCATGCATATACTAAATAAATCGAACATCAACGATCTTTGACATACTGATACTACTCTATCCTCGATCCAACTCGGGCATATAATCACATTATAGGGTATAATAAAGATAGTACTAACACAATATCCTAACCTGAGTCAAGGGTATCACTGTGAATATCCGATAGGTATACAAATATCAACCTACTACCATACAGGAATATGCAATAGCATGTATGAATATGTACAAACAAATGCAACAGGCATAGTACATACAAATGCATCATCAAAGTGAGTATACATATAGACTGTATCTGTATGTATACTAATCACCATCATCCATGTATATATATATATATACAAGTAGGTATGTATATATATATAACCATATGCAAAACACCGTATGCTACGGCAATGCAGCATGCATGGTCATGCCTGCTCACCCCTACTCGCTACCACGACCCCAGTGTGGCCTAGGTGGCACGACATGACAACTATCCCG
This sequence comes from Wurfbainia villosa, assembly GCA_025175895.1. Classification (NCBI taxonomy): domain Eukaryota; kingdom Viridiplantae; phylum Streptophyta; class Magnoliopsida; order Zingiberales; family Zingiberaceae; genus Wurfbainia; species Wurfbainia villosa. Next base: position 12,016,982 of record CM045998.1, on the reverse strand, counting down.
ACTCCAGCCGCCACCACTCTCGAGTGACCGAGTTGGGTAGTATGATCAAGTAGCATATGAGCGTAAGTAGCTCGCTACGCAACGGGGGTCCCTGCTGCTGGCCACTCCGACTGACACTGCCAATGAGCGGTCGAGTGCCACGCACCCAGGACAACTGCACGCAACTCCAACAACCATCATCAATAATGGTAGAGTGCGGCACAACAAATGCTATGCCCTCACACCACGATTACTCCTCGAAGTAACCTCGAGGCGTGATGACTGACTCTCTCAACCCCAAGGGAGACGATGTCGCCAAGATACATGCAATGACATGAGGGTACTGCCTCACATACGTAACATCTACCCTAGACTCTCTGCTCAACAAAGAGTCACACTCAATTGATCAAGACACTCTATCCCGTAGAGAGTCACTCATCTAATCAGACAAGCTAGGACCATATAATCACAACTCACTCGACATTTACACAACCCGTGGTTGTTAAATAAAGGTGCAACATACAGGTATGGAATGAGTCCTACATTTAGGGCCATACTTATCTACAGAGGGCCTTTTTGCTAAATTTACAATTTAGGTCATCCTCCGTACTCTAACATCTACACCCTACTAAACAGTTAAACTTACTTACATCGCATCTGTAACTTCTAGATCATGCTCGGGACTATGTGTTATCAATAATCGAGCACACATATATATATCAACGATAAGTTCAAGCATACGATAATGTAGTACATGGTCAAGGTAATATGAACACCTAAGGTTCATATCTATGTCTAAATCAAAATCATTACATCTACCCGACCGAGGAAATTACCTACCGTCTCAATGCGCTGCGGTAATAGAGTCCTCACGTCTCATGACACCGTATCCACGTCCCATCGCAGTCCCTTCAATCTGAACACTTCACATCCTGCCATTGAAGGAGCAGGAAACAAACCTTGCTAACATCGCCTAGAACCCATTACAAACCTACATGAAAACTACTCCTTGCATCCATAATTCAAGAACAGAACAAAGAAAACATCACACGGTATACATCTGACTTACATCTTAGAAATCTCTCGGCAGTCCCCCCCCCTTTCCTCCCCTGTTCAAAGTTATATCAGATCTATATTTCCAATTGATCCACTGATCAATGCAGTCTCAATTTATAGCAACAAAAAGGATGAACGGAATTACCCGACATCAAATGGGGTTGATTTGTGGATCTTATCTCGAACCCTCGCAGACTGCCCCGAAGCTTATTGCGGTGGAGATCGACGAGATCAACTGTCGACAGAGGCATACAATGGCGACCATGGCGACCGGTGAGGGAGGGAAGGCTGTCGGAGTTTGCTGCCGTCTGGATTGACAGATCGAACAAGGGCACGACAACGAGATGGTGGCACGCGGCTGATCTGCTCGCTCGGGAGAAAAACAGAGGAAATCAATGACTCCCTCACCAAAACTGGACTCGCTGCGGCAACAGCGACTTGGGGTGCCGGCGATCGAAAAGGAGCTCGCCGCTGGCTTGAGGCTTGCGTCGGCTGGAGGCCGGCCGGCAATGACTGATCAAAGGCGATGACGAGCGAAGAGAAGACGCCGACGCTAAACTCCAACGGTGATCTGCGATCGGGAGAGGACATCGCGGCTGTGGACGACGAGGTCATCGAAGCCAGGCAAGGAGGCCACGGGATGGGGAGAGATCGATGGAATCGCCGCGTGGCTCATGCAGCGCGCGAGGAGACTACCGATTCTCCTTCTCGGTCTCGAAATCTCTTCGGGAGAGGCTGACGCTAGCTGGAGATTGACAAAGCCTCCTCACGCCGCCGATCGCAAGCGAAGAAGTCGGGAGAGAAGGGGAATCGCGGAAGGGGGAGGGAACGGCTTAATCGGGAAATCAGGGAAAACGGAAGGTTTATAAAGGTTTTTAATTAAACCTATTAATTCTTAGCCGATCATCTAAACAGGCTTTACAAAAGCCTATCCGCTTTATCCCCATAAAATATCCATAAGACCTCCGTTTAAATCCAGAAAAATTTCTAAAAATTCCTGAAAAATTCACAAGATATTTTATCAATTACCGAGGAATATTTTTATTTTTATTTTTATTATTTTTTTTCCCCGGTATTTTACATTCTCCCTCACTTATAAAAATTTGGTCCCCAAATTTCGTACTTAAATATAAGAACCAACTCAAAAGATTTCTTGAATTACTTCATGCCTCAAGTGAACAAATGAGGATATCGAGCTCGGATAGTATCTTCCAGCTCCTCCGAAATCCATGATACAGGATCTCAATAGATCCTCCAATGTTTGAATGATACACTCAAACTGTTCATCGGTCTGCAGATGAAACATTGCACTAAGCCGAAGCTCTGTGCCCATAGTCTGGTGCAGACTCTACCAAAATCGCGAGGTAAATCGCGAATCTCTATCAGATATAATACCCAATGGCACGCCATGCAATCTGATAATCCCTCGACAGTACAACTTTGCCAGACGGTCCATCGAGTACGACCCACGAATAGGAAAGAAGTGAGCTGATTTGGTCAGTCGATCCACAATCACTCAAATCGCATCACGTCCCTTACGGGTTCTAGACAATCCCGTAACGCAATCAATCGTAATATGCTCCCACTTCCATTCCGGAATTGGAATTTTCTAGAGCAATCCAGCGGGTTTCTGATGTTCAGCTTTCACCTGCTGGCATACTAAACATCAAGCAGCAACATCTGCTATAACCCTCTTCATACCGTTCCACCAATATAAACGTCTCCAATCTCGGTACATCTGAGTACCGCCAAGGTATATAACCCATCTCGAATGATGTGCTTTCTGTAGCAACTATTCCTTAAACACTGCAACTTCGGAACCCACTATCCTTATTAGAGACGGGGAATTATTTTCTCAAAAGAGAAATCCATCAACCATCCAAGATACACTCCACACACGCTGCAAGTGCATGGAAGACTATAGTGACGAATCTCACTCGTTGCAATTGTTGCAACTGTTCGCGCTCCAGCAACTCCATTGTAGCTACCTAGTAGCTTGTTAAATTCAATGAGCACTTCTGCTCCATACATCCACAAATCCAGAAAATAACTACCAAAGTCCCATCATGTATATGACAGACTATCTCGTAGTTTCTTAACTGTCGTAAGCATAAGATACGTCTCATGTAATGCAATGCATCGAATCGCTCGATCCTCAAACGACGAGATCTGCGTACATCATCCTTTTATCCACTCTGGAAGGATTAACTAATACTTGTGTAAAAGTTAACCGCCGTCTAGGTCTTGTAACTGGTGTCATCAGCTTCCGACTAAATGATTTACAACATCACCTTTATCAAACAAGTCCGTGGTATAGAAATGTCAAGCATTCTATCCACATCAACGGAATTAACCAAAACATACAAGGCAAACCACCATCTACGGTGGTCGAGTGCGCAACTCCAACTACCACAATCAACAGTGGCCAGGTTACGCAACTCCAACAATCACAAACTGATCCAATCGTGTACAGGATACACGATTCTCCAATCCAGTGGCGACTAAACCGTTATTTAGTCTAGCAACTAAATCAAAATTCATACAATTCATACCAAGTATGAAATTGTCGTCTCCACACATCTGCATCCCCTTTACTCTACGCTGATGATATATATTAATCATCACAACGACAATAATAATCGTATGACATCATGTCACTACAATATCAATACTCCCGTCGTAAACCAACCTTAGAGTATACACAGGTGTCTTTGGTTGATCTAAATAGATCATCTATCCACAACTGAGGATATTCGCTTTCAACAACTATCGCATTCCCTCATCGACAATCGATGCACAATCTCAAATGTCCATCTCTCTTTCGACAAAGAGTTCTGGATCTTCACAAGGAGAAATACTGGGATAGATAGATATTCCCTCCAACATCTCCTATAATCGCAACTCACGTTATTCCGATTCTTTTATAGTGTTTAACAACACTGATACCAACAAAAATATCACTCGTTATGTGATCTTCGATACCGGACTATTTTCGCAATCATTTCGAACGCCTACTCCACTTGCCTAAGCAACGGCAAGCCTTGGAGTTCATCCGAATGCTCTCAGATTATACGCACATCCGAGAGACATATCGTACCATACTTCTAACAATTTGACCATCCGTAAGGATATGTCTATAGTAAAGATATGTCCATCCAAGTCTAAGGACCTCCCTTGACTTCTTAATCGTTGGTCCACTTCTCACCTGACGGTAGAGATACCATCGACCCACAAGTCGATGTAAAGGACCATTCTAATCAAACTGAGAATGTTCTAGACACAGATACCTGTAACTACAAGCATCTCTCAATATATTAATCCAAAGGGTAAAACTAGAGTAATACCCTGAACGATCAAATATCTGTTGATCCGATCCAAAAGGCTCCACACAGGTCTCGGCCTTTCTCCGAAGAGAAAAGATCAGATTCAACAGTCTGCGAAGCGGTCGCATTTCTGCGACGAATGCTTCGGGGATTTTTCCCTAGATCATCTGATCCATCCCTTAAATCTATGAGCTACAACGGTAGAATATCGACTAGATACGACCTTCGTCGTATACTCTCTCTTTTGCACTAAGCAAAACACATCTGGAGGTACTACTTGTTGTTGTCTGCTGAGTCTTCTACAATGTCTTCTGCTGATGCTGCTTCTGTGCTGATCTCTGCTGAAAGGGAGTATCAAGGAACTCCAACCACGCCTGAGATAGTAGGTTGATGCTGATGAGATAACTCAATCCTCTGTGCTGATCTCTGCTGTCGAGATAGTGCATCACCTTCCCGGAACACCATCGATAATCTTCCACTGAATCTTCAAGGTACACCTCCTCCATTGTACTGGTTGCTCACAATAGCAACAGCTGAACTGCCCCAATGGATATCTGACTTCGCGTGTCTTCGTGATCTGCACTGCACGCACACAATTTCCTTCGGAGTCTTTGTTCTGATTTTGCTGATATCCACAAGAACCTTCTGATAATCTGTGATTGGTCTTCTATAATCAGAAAGTAGCCCCAAGGCCTCTGACTCCGATCTTGCTCCTTTTGTCCAACAGTCGGAAACTTCTGACTCTATTAAGTTGATCTGCAATATTTGCTTACCGGTCTCCAACTCTTACACCCTTGTACGGAGTCATTTCTAAACTCCTATCTCAATCCAACGTCATCCGACAGGTCTGGTAGAAGATCCCGACATCCTAATCCAACTATAAGCCAATAACTCTGGGTGGCTTAAATCATCCATTCATCTTCTTGAGCTATTAGGTGGTCGTAACCTCCGCAAGTCTCACGACTCTACACAGTACACGATTACTAACCGATCACCCTACTTGAAGCTCAAGAATTCCTTACAATGTGTCACTAAAAGTGACACAGGGAAATACTCTCTTCCAACATCACTAAACAATGATCAAGTGATATATTATTTCCCGAAGATTATTTTTCTGTATTTTTCACCAAATACCGGCTTGACCCCGATAATGGTATGCAAATAACTCTACTTTCTTGGTATAACATGAGTTAAGTACTTAAAAGTACTCTCAAGGTTATACATCTCAGTACGAACAACTCAGGGATAAAATCCCTATGAAACACCGTAACCTAGCCTTCCGCTATCTGCATCACAAATAGTCTACTTTGTCTGTTCATTACCCACAGGTAATGATCTGACTAGCACAGTTAGTGGAAATCTCTAAGACTGTAGTATCTGATTTCCATAATAAATGTGACGACTTGGCCCCTGTTTTCTGATTCGGTATCAGTCGGCTCTCAGAGGTAAATCACCTCCTCGACACAGGTTCAAGACTTACAGACTCAACAGGTCGATTCCGTGGTCAACCCATACCACGGTTACGAACAATAACTAACAAACCATAGGTTATTCCCTGGTATAAGCGTCTAAATGCATAGCCAACATAACCGAGAATATAAACCCTAAAGGTCACTCCGGTTGGTCGCCTCGGTGGACGACCCCTACTACAAGTCTGCACAGGTGTTATAACTATAATGTATACACCTACTGATCAAGTTTAGATAAATATCTACTAAACCATAAGTTATTAGGAATTCTTACCTCGTGTTGCTTGGAGCTCAGGCCGCTATCAATCCCATCTCACAAAACCAAATCCGAAAAATATACCGACTCCCGAGAATCCAAGACTCGATACAAAAACAACATTGTATGACATCGCAGAACCTTGGGCTCTGATACCACTAAAGTTGTCACGCCCCGAGAGCATGCCGAGCCGAAAATCAAACGGACGGCACCTCCCCTGTACGTGGCAACATTTTGGGTTAATACAAGGCCCGTAGGCCCACAACAACAATAATATATATAACAAACAACAAATAATAAAGAATGAAATAAAGAGCGATACCCACAACATACATAACAAAAATATACAGTGTACACCACGACAAGTCCTGATCAAACCGTAAATAACACAACGACATCACGACAAGTCCATAACAAAACAAAGGTCCATGACATAGGACCAAAATCCATAACTCATAAACAAGTCCATACATAACCAAAAACGAACTCCTCGGGAGACTCGAAAAACAGAGATGGGATGGATCGGTCGGCGCAGCTCCAAGTCATCACGAAGTCGTCTACCTGTTACCTGGGCGACAGAAAAACCCAGGGTCGGAGGTGGTGAGTAAAACTCAGCAGGTAATCAGAGAAAACATGTAAATATATGTATCAATATTACATGTCATTCAACAGTTTAATCTAACAAGTATACATCAGCATAACTATAGATATGCATGCATATACTAAATAAACTGAACATCAACGATGCTGACATACCTGGCAGTCAGCTACTCTATCCTGATCCAACCTGGGCATATAATCACATCATAGGGTATAACAGTATAGTACTAACACAATATCCTAACCTGAGTCAAGGGTATCACTGTGAATATCCGATAGGTATACAAATATCAACCTACTACCATACAGGAATATGCAATAACATGTATGAATATGTACAAACAAATGCAACAGGCATAGTACATACAAATGCATCATCAAAGTGAGTATACATATAGACTGTATCTGTATGTATACTAATCACCATCATCCATGTATATATATATATATATACAAGTAGGTATGTAAATATATATAACCATATGCAAAACACCGTATGCTACAAGAATGCGATGCATGGTCATGCTGCTCACCTACTCGCTACCACGACCCCCGGTGTGGCCTAGGTGGCACGACATGACAACTATCCCGACTCGGCCGCCACCACTCGAGTGACCGAGTTGGGTAGTATGATCAAGTAGCATATGAGCGTAAGTAGCTCGCTACGCACGAAGTCCTCCTGGTCACTCACGACATCGCATGAGCGGTCGAGTGCCACGCACCCAGGACAACTGCACGCAACTCCAACAACCATCATCAATAATGGTAGAGTGCGGCACAACAAATGCTATGCCCTCACACCCGCTTACTCCTCGAAGTAACTGGGAGGCGGGATGATTGACGACTCTCTCAACCCCAAGGGAGACGATGTCGTCGATACATGCAATGACATGAGGGTACCGTCTCACATACGAACATCTACCTAGACTCTCTGTTCAACAAAGAGTCACACTCTCAATCGATACACTCTCTATCCTGTAGAGAGTCACTCATCTAATCAGGACAAGCTAGGACCATCGGTCCGTAGCGACACACTGTCCACAACTCACCTGACCATTTACACAACCCGTGGTTGTTAAATAAAGGTGCAACATACAGGTATGGAATGAGTCCTACATTTAGGGCCATACTTATCTACAGAGGGCCTTTTTGCCAAATTTACAATTTAGGTCATCCTCCGTACTCTAACATCTACACCCTACTAAACAGTTAAACTTACTTACATCGCATCTGTAACTTCTAGATCATGCTAGGGAATATGTGTTATCAATAATCGAGCACACATATATATATCAACGATAAGTTCAAGCATACGATAAACAGAGCATGGTCAAGGTAATATGAACACCTAAGGTTCATATCTATGTCTAAATCTGAAAATCATTACATCTACCCGACCAGTAGGAAATTACCTACCTGCTGTCAATGCGCGTGGTAATAGAGTCCTCACGTCTGCGGACCAGCCTCGTATCCACGTCCCATCGCAGTCCCTTCAATCTGAACACTTCACATCCTGCCATTGAAGGAGCAGGAAACAAACCTACATGAAAACTACTCCTTGCATCCATAATTCAAGAACAGAACAAAGAAAACATCACAGTTGTAAATATAGCTTACCTGTCTTAGAAATCTCTCGGCAGTCCCCCCCCTTTCCTCCCTTGTTCAAAGTTATATCAGATCTATATTTCCAATTGATCCACTGATCAATGCAGTCTCAATTTATAGCAACAAAAAGGATGAACGGAATTACCCGACATCAAATGGGGTTGATTTGTGGATCTTATCTCGAACCCTCGCAGACTGCCCCGAAGCTTATTGCGGTGGAGATCGACGAGATCAACTGTCGACAGAGGCATACAGTGGCGACCATGGCGACCAGTGAGGGAGGGAAGGCTGTCGGAGTTTGCTGCCGTCTGGTGGCACGCGGCTGATCTGCTCGCTCGGGAGAAAAACAGAGGAAATCAACGACTCCCTCACCAAAACTGGACTCGCTGCGGCAGCAGCGACTTGGGGCGCCGGCGATCGAAAAGGAGCTCGCCGCTGGCTTGAGGCTTGCGTCGGCTGGAGGCCGACCGGCAATGACTGATCAGAGGCGATGACGAGCGAAGAGAAGACGCCGACGCTAAACTCCAACGGTGATCTGCGATCGGGAGAGGACATCGCGGCTGTGGACGACGAGGTCATCGAGCTGCTTGCGCAAGGAGGCCGACGGGTTGGGATGGGAGAGATCGATGGAATCGCTCGCGTGGCTTGCGCAGCGAGCGGCGGCGAGGAGACGGCTGATTCTCCTTCTCGGTCTCGAAATCTCTTCGGGAGAGGCTGACGCTGGCTGGAGATTGACGAAGCCTCCTCACGCCGCCGGTCGCAAGCGAAGAAGTCGGGAGAGAAGGGGAATCGCGGAAGGGGGAGGGAACGGCTTAATCGGGAAATCAGGGAAAACGGAAGGTTTATAAAGGTTTTTAATTAAACCTATTAATTCTTAGCCGATCATCTAAACAGGCTTTACAAAAGCCTATCCGCTTTATCCCCATAAAATATCCATAAGACCTCCGTTTAAATCCAGAAAAATTTCTAAAAATTCCTGAAAAATTCACAAGATATTTTATCAATTACCGAGGAATATTTTTATTTTTATTTTTATTATTTTTTTTCCCCGGTATTTTACATTCAGACTACTAGTCGATTGGCACATGCATTTCAGGTTTTTCTGATTTTCGGGCTGAATTTCAGAAATGCATTGAAAATTTTATAAAATTCAAAAAATCATGAAATTTGGGGAACACATTTCTTTTAGGGTTCTTTATCAATAAAAAATAGTTTTCCATGAAAAAACATTATATTTTCAAAGATTTGCCAAAAATCTAAAAGCTTTAAAAACAACTAGTGTTTTGATTAAGTTTGTATCCATTTTAACACCTAGTTTTGCTTTGGATTGTTTCAAAATATTAACATGCAGATTTTAAAGTAAGAAATTGTTTTGAAAACATATGAAATATCCAACCATGATCTTTGGGCAATATGTCTATGAATTAAACATAAGCCTTCCCCATGATTAGTCTATTATTGCTATTTTGATACCTTAAATGACCATCTAAATGTCATAGACATTAGTGGACCATGAGTATCATCCTAACATCTCACCCATGCTATGTTTTCAATCAAGGTAGCCTATGGTGAGTGTGAGATGTATCCTAAAGGTATTTGTTTATACTTAACCATTATTTTCATGCAATTCTATCAAGGTTAAGTATCATCCTAACAATCGTCATGATCATAAAGACATATATGGATAAATTTCACATTATGATCATGAAACACATGTATTTATCAATTAATAATCATGTATTAGGTATTACATCATGATAATAAGACAAATATCACCTAAAACATGATTTATTTATTTATAGGTGCATTATCATCACCTAACACTATTTTAAAAATATTGTCCCGCCATCCTAAGTCAATCAAAAATATGATATAGGTGAAATCCTTATGGTTGACTATCCTAGGGTTTTCCTAACCTTTTAGGATGGATTTAGGAACCCAAAATAAGTTCTTTCCTATGGAGTTCACTAAAAATTCCTTAGGGATCCATTTTCTAGCTATTACCTTCTTTTTGTCTTGACCCCTAGCAATTAAACATTTATAGGACTTTTCATTTTTATTTTCTTTATATCCTAGGCCTTTCTTGTTGAAGCTTGCTCTTTGGCTCCCAATTATCATGTTAAGAGTGTTGGAGCCAATTGTAAACTTTTCTAGGGCCTTGATCAAATGATCTACCTTTTCTTTTAGGACCCTATTTTCCTCTATGCATGCATCATTAACATCAAATGACATATAAGGATCATGTGAGCATGCATCATCATGACTAGAAGAAATATTTTCATTAATATTTAAGCATGCTTTTTCTAGTTTATTTTCTAAGTCCTTAATTTGATCTAGCATGCTCTTATTTTTCTTCTTTGCCCTAAACAAGTCCTTAGTGAGACTAGAAATCATGGAAACTATTTTACTTGGTGAGAGGTTCGTTACTATAGTCTCCATGTCCTCTTCCTTCGATTCCGATGATGGTGAAGAAGCTCCCCCTTCACTAGAGCTCTCCTCACTTGTGCTTGATTCTTCATTTTCGGTGGAGGAGGAGTCTAAGTCATCAAATGCCATTAATGCCAAATTTGTGACAAAGGCATTTTCTTCCTCGGATGATGATGATGAGGAGGAAGAAGGGTCATCCCAAGTCCTTGCTTTTAATGCCTTTGCCTTCCCCTTTTCCTTGGCCTTCTTTTCTTCTTCCTTTTTCTTCTTGCTTCCCTTCTTCTTTTCTTCCTTCTTTCTCCTCTCCTCTTTACTCTTGTTTAGGAGGGGACAATTATCCCTTATATGTCCCTCTCCTTGGCAATTATAACAAATCACCTTCCCCCTTGGCCTTCTTCTCCTATCATTAGATTTATTAAATTTAAAACCTTTTAATGCACGCCTTACCCTCCTTACCATATAGGCTTCTTCCGTGCTATCCATGGAGGAGGAGGAGGATGCTTCATCGGAGGAGGAGGGGGTCTCCATCTTCTTCTTCTTTTTGTTAGCCATCAAGGCTACTCCTCTTGAAGGTTGAAACCTTAGCTCTTCTACTATTCCTTCGAGCCTTGTTTCGTGGAGCTCCATAGTTGAGAAAAACTCCTCCAAGGTGCTCACTTCTAAGTTCTTTGACATGTAGAAGGAGTCCACCATTGAGCTCCATTTTGATGACCAGGGAAAGACATCAATTGCTTTCATGAGCATGTCCCAGTTCGAAATTCTTTCTCCTACACTCGTCAGCCCAATTAAAATTTCTTTGAATCTAGAATGTAAGGAGGTTACCTTTTCTCCCTTTTCAAGATTGATATTTGTTAATTGGGAGCGGAGGAGGTCTCTTCTTGCAAGCTTGGCCTCCGAAGTGCCTTCATGAAGCTCTACTAGCTTCTCCAACATCTCCTTGGTACTTGCACACTCCCCTATCCTATTCACTTCTTGTTGGGGGAGTACATTGTAGAGGTGATGCTTGGCCTTTGAATTCGCCAAGTACTCCTCTCTTTGTCTTTTATTCCACCTTGATTTCTCCAATGACTCCCCTTCTTCATTCCTAGGCATCTCGAAACCGTTTTCCATAATTAAAAGAATTTCGAAATCGATTTCGAAAAATACCTCCATTCTCTTCTTCCACCAAGAGAATTCTCCTTCAAACTTCGGTGGATGAATGTTCGAGCCGACCATTCTTGAATGTAGCGCTTGTGTTGGCGGTTAGTCCTCAACAAGCTTTCCTCGGCTCTGATACCACTTGTAGGGGATTGAAGTGTAGATGTTTGCCGGCTAGAGGGGGGTGAATAGCTCTCAATCGTATGATGGTGGAATTTGCTCGTCTACAAAAACTATTAGCGCAACGGAAACAAAACAAGACAAGCAAATATAAATAAGAATACAAACGCTAACAAAGGATGTAATGTGGTTCACGGCTACGCCGCTAATCTACGGTCCGATTCGTCCAAGGTGAATCACTCCTTTGCCAAATCCACTAGATCTCTCCTTTGCACAAAGCTAGGTGGAGGTAACCTTTCTTACAAAATCACTCCTCTTGCAATAAGATGAATATAAGCACAAGGAAGAGAAGAAAATTCATTTGGGCACTTTGGGAGATGTTTAGAAGAGAAGCATTGAACATTAGGCCCCCAAAGCCCCACACCCTTCCTCTTTATAGAGGAATAGGGTTTCTTCCCGTTGACATAGGACCAGTCGACTGATCCTGTAGTCGTTGCCCAATAACGGCTGCTTTCCACGTTGGATTTCATCCAACGACTTCCACATCAGTCGACTGATATTGCCATCAGTCGACTGATGCTCCGATCAGTCGAGTGCTCGTGAGCTCGACTCCATTATGTGCCCGAAACACTTGCGACCCGATCGGTGATGCCTTCATCGATCGGTGATCAATCCAATGATCATTGTCAATCCATGGCGGTCAGTTGCACTGAACCGGACTTCGAACACTGTCACATAACATGGTATTCAATTGATGTCGGGAAATCCCATCCGACACTTAGCTAAATTGCCAAGTTTCACCTAAGAGCACTACCCCTTCCCGGGTTACATTCGCTCACTCTCATCCCTTGGAGTCCCTCGCCTTTGAAGTTATCTTCCTCCGGCCACGTCCCTCGGATGCGCCAAGCACACGGCTCTACAGCGCCATCCTTCACGTCTCACCCTGAAGTCTACTTCCCCCGGCTTTACTCCAAGCTCCTCGTCCGACGGTCCCTTGGATGCTCCAAGCGCACGGCTTCCGCAAAGCCATTCTTCACCGACTCAAGGACCGAGTCATGAGATGTGAAACTCGCCAAGGCTCCATGTGCGAATTACTAAGTCCTGCAAGACTCCAACGCACATATCAAATCCACACATCCTAACTTAAACCCTTTGCCACACCCATCAAAACAATATCAAGGGTTGATTGCACTAACGGTGAATGGCGCATTCTCGTCATTTGACAGAATTTGTTCATGCTTGTCTACGATTGTTAGTACACAGCGAAATATAGAATAATAAAATGAAAAAAAATACAAATACATAAGCATAATCCACAAGACTAAATATAACGTGGTTTGGAACCTTAGGATTTCTACTCCACGGGTTGAGCTCAAATGAGCTCTAGCGATGCCAAACACCACTAATAATCAAACACTCCTCGATGATATACTGGAGGTGGAGAAAACCTCTTACAAACGATTACACAAGTAATACAATGTGTTAGTGCAGTAGGCACCTAAGTCGAACCTGAGTTTTGATTATAGCAAACGATACAAAGTTAAACTCATGTCGTTATCTCACGAGCTAAATCGAGTGTGTAGAAAATTTCTATAGCTGGAGTTGAAGGCTAGCGACACCCGGAGGATGCCGCGGTGGTCGGGCGACACTCGAGTGACTTCGGAGGGAGCCGAAGGAATTGAGTGGAAGGCCGGAAGAAAAAGCAACACAGTAAGTATCGAGGTAAGCTCGTGTGTGTGAGCGTAAGTAAGGTCGTATCCTCTTTACGGGGATGATCTTAAGCATAGATCCGACCAAAGACATCCTATAGGTGGTCTAGGTCGAGATCGAATGGTCGGAGGCCGTCAAAATAATATTTTTGTTAAGCTAACTTTGCCTTGCAGCTAGCATCGATCAGCCGGCTTGGAGGACTCATTGCCTGCCCACAACGATCGGCCGGAGGTTAGCATTCGATCGATCGCCATCGGATCGATCGATGATGACCATCATTGGTGATGGTCAAGGATCAGCCTCGAGGAGTCAAGCCTTATCACGCCAAAACTCTATTGGGTGAAGTTCCTCTCGAAAAGGGGCTCAAAGTCTATAAAAGGAGGGCCAATCCTAGGGTTTCTTCATCAATTCTAAGCTTCCAAAAGCCTCCGCCAAGCTGCAACTTTCCGACAACGAAGTGCTTCCTCTCCGACGTCTAGGTCTTGATTGCTTTCTTTTTGTAACGTCGGTTTAATCTTTTATTTCAGTTCATTACTGCAATTTCTCGGAGCTTTTATCATAACGAGGAGAGGGGGAGTGTCCCTCTACCTCAAGCTTTGTTTTTATTTGTATCGATCAACTCCTACCTCTAACGAGGAGGAGTTCTTTAGTGTTTTTGCCCTCCGTACGTGGTCAAGGACCACTAGGGCCTTGGAGTAGTAGCCGAAGGCTACGAACCAAGTAAAAATATTTGTCTCCTTTATTTATTGCTTATCTTTCCGCTGCAATTACTTATCTACTCGGGTTTTAACGAACGAACAAAAAAAGAAAAGGGTTTTATTGTTATTCACCCCTCCTCTAGCGATCCGCTTCGATCCAACAATTGGTATCAGAGCTGGGGGCACTTAGATTTGGTGAAACCACCAATCTAGCATTTTTTTTCAGATTTGTTTTTCGTTCATTTAAGTTTTTCTCCCGCACTACTAATCCAAGATGAAGTCTTGGTACTCTTCGTTTGGTTTTGTTTTGCAAGTATTCGCTTTTGGAGTAGCCGACGGTAAAATAGGCATAACTTTTCGTACAAGTTGACTCACGAAACGGTCTACCTACCAAAACGAAGATCTCAGAGAGATCTACACTTCTTACCAGGGTAAACCCTCGTAACAAGCTGTCTTCATCCCCAAAAACCATCGTTTAGTACCATTTCCGGGACATCGAAGGTTGTAAGTGCTCATCTTTTATTTTAGTTGGTTATTTCTCATTTATTCCTTTTGTTTATTTTCATTTCCTACATTACTAATCCAAGGCGAAGTCTTGGAACCTTTTTTGTGTTTTTTTTTGGTATTTTTTTGTGCAAGGTTTCCCTTCCAAATGGCCCATCTCGAGGGTTTTAGCACCGTCCGACCTCCGTTTTACAACGGAGATGATTTTCGTTACTGGAAAGGTCGGATGGAATGCTTTCTCAAACCTCAAATCGAGATGTGGATCATAATCCAAACGGGTTTCACACTTCCGACTAACGAAGTGGGTGAATCCTTTGGTTATGACCAATGGACCATTGTGACAAAACGACAAGTCGAAGCCAACGCCAAGACAACTCAAATTCTCCAATGTGGCTTGTCCAAGGAGGAGCTAAATCGCGTCGGTCCCTTCATAAGCGCAAAGGACCTTTGGACAAAGCTAGTGGAGCTACACGAAGGGACCGATGAAGCCAAGGTATGTAAGCGTGATCTTTTATTTAATAAACTATATAATCTAAAAATGCAAGAACACGAGTCCGCGACCCAACTTCATGCCCGCGTCCAAGACATAGTCAACAATCTACACACGATCGGGCAAAATATCAAAAACCGCGACCTTATAAGGTATGTCCTAAACTCCTTTCCGAGGACTACCTTGTGGGCATCCATGGTCGATGCCTACAAGGTCTCCAAGGATCTTTCGAAACTTAGGTTAGATGAACTATTTTCTGATTTTGAACTTCATGAGCAGTCTAACTCGGAACCCGAGAAGGGTATAACACTTCTTGCAGGTTCAAGGAAGAAAACTGCAAGCAAGCCACCCCTGAAGGAAGAAGAGGATGAGTCCGATTCGGAGGTCGACCCGGAAATGGAGGCCGAACTAGTCAACCTAGTTCGGAGGATAGTCAAGGGCCGAAAGCGAACCATCACTCGACCCAACGAAGGTAAGCCTAAAAGTTCTAATATTAGGTGTTACGAATGCAACAGGTTTGGACACATCAAGTCCGAATGCCCAAAGCTCAAAAGCAAAGCACCAAAATACAAAAAGGCACTCAACGCTACATGGGAAGAAGCGTCCGAGGAAGAAGACGATGATCGAGTCCTCATGGCTAAACCGGTTGAATCGGAGACGGAGTCGAAACCGAAACACGAATCGGAAACCGAAGACGAGTCGGACTGCGAAGCGCTATTCAAGACAAGCCACGGATACGCATCCGGTTCAAAAGATACACTCAAGGTAAGTCGATCTCTAATTAGTACGCTTTATAGTGCAATTAAATTCTTAACTAGGAAATTAGCTAAGTCCGAGTCCAAGGTCGAGACCCTGGTTGAGGAAGTTAAACTCCTCAAACACGAGGTCTCCCTAACCTCTTCGACTAGTCGAGTTCAAGAGAAGGACTCAACTCGGGTTGAAAAGCTCGAAGTTGAGAACTCACTCTTGAAGAGTCAAGTCGAAGATCTTAGGAATACGTTGGAAAGGTTTACTTTGGGATCCAAAGGACTTGACCTCCTACTTGGATCGCAAAGGGCCGTGTACAACAAGGCCGGACTAGGGTTTAGCTCAAATACGACCAACAAGTCGTATATGTCGATTGTAAGTCGACATAAAAAACATGTCCAAGCATGGGTCCCTAAGACCACCTTAATTTCAAACTTAGGATCGAACCAGTACTGGGTTCCCAAGGACCAAATCCACTATGTGGAGAGACCGAATCGATTCAACGGTCCAGGGGGAGCTAGTACGAAATTTGTTTGTGTTTTAACCTAGAAATTGCATGCTTAGGTTTTTATTTAGTTTGATTTTCCTTTTTCGAATGGTTAGATAGGACTATAACTCGTCAATACTTGATAACATAGTACCAGGACGCGGCGAGATGATAGTACGCTAGGAAAGCGGAGTCTTGTGTATTCGGGCTAGATAAGGCATATCTAGTTCGGTGCACTTGACCGAGCGGAACTAGCTGAAGCTACCTCGCCGTATCTTAGACTAGTTAGACCAGGAAGTGGTATTAGGTAAGTCATGTCTCTATTTTCTTGAAAATGGCTTTGTCTAAGGAAGTGGTCATTGTTCCGATCAAAGAAGGCCTCTGTGCCTCGCCACGACCTGGAAGCCATGATCTTGAAAAGGTGACTTGATAAGCCTAAGGTCAAATCCGAATCTAACGCAAGGTTGACAAGTGTTTAAGTCATTAAATTTAAATCAAGTAAAATTGGAAGTCATCTCACAAGAACATATAGGGTTAACGTGTTTGATCATGTAGACATGGGTGAGATGATTTAGGTTAATAATTTTCAACCAATCTTTAATAAATCCAATATCCGATCCAACTACCTTGCGTGTAGTATCAATGAATGTTGGACAGTGGTTGCTCCCGACACATGACCGGGGATCAACTCAAGTTTTCGAAGCTTCGATTCAAACGACAAGGATCGGTAGCCTTCGGAAATAACGGCAAGCTCAAAATCATCGGATCAGGTGATATTGAGATTAACTCAAATTTTGTTATTCAAAATGTTTTATTAGTAGAAAATTTTCAATATAATTTACTTAGTGTAAGCCAATTGTGTGATAATAACTATAAGGTCATATTTCTAGAAAATGAATGCGTAATTAATACAAATGAAACTTCTAAAACAATTCTTAAGGGAACTAGAAATAATAATATTTACACTATTAACTTAACTAACTCCTCAACTAAGTGTCTTATGACACGGCAAGAGGAATCATGGTTGTGGCACCGACGACTCGGTCACTCACACCCAAGACTCATCCACAAGATGAGTCAGAGTGACTTAGTGAGAGGTTTGCCTAACCTCAATAACTTGGATAATAAAATATGTAATGCTTGTTAACAAGGTAAATAATCTAGGACACAACATCAACTAACTAATCAAGAATGAACCAAAAGTGTGCTTGAGCTCCTACACATGGATCTATTTGATTCACACGGAGCTAAGTCACTTAATGGAAGTAAGTTCTGCTTAGTCATAATTGATGACTATTCTAGATTACTTAGGTTAGGTTCATCAAACACAAATGTGATACCCTAGATCAATTAATCAATCTATTTAAATTAATAGAAAATCAACAAAGCATTAAAATCAAAAGACTTAGGACTGATCATGGTGGTGAATTCGAGAACCATAGGTTTACAGAATTCTGTAACCTAAATGGATACCACCATGAGTTGTCTTGCCCTAGAACTCCACAACAAAATGGCCTAGTAGAACGCAAAAATAGAACCCTACAAGAAGCCGCTAGGACAATGTTAAACGAGTATAACCTACCCGATAGGTTTTGGGCGGAAGCCGTGAGTACGACATGCTATGTCCAAAATAGGATCCTTATGGTAAAGAGGCACCTTAAGACCTCATACGAGATTTATCACGATAAAATACCTAACATCAAGTACTTTAGGGTATTTGGATGTAAGGTACATATCCTAAACACTAAGGATTACCTAGGGAAATTTACATCCAAAACCACGATCGGAATCTTTCTAGGATACTCGACTACAAGTAGAGCTTATAAAGTATATAACCATGACACCCTTAGAGTCGAAGAGACTATCAATGTAGTATTTGATGAAGGACACGAACCTACAAAACCCCCGGCAAACCCAATTAGCGAGTCGATTCATACTAGACCTAACTCTGATCCGGAGATCAGGTCTAGTGTTAATCCTAATCTAAGTCAACCAAGTCACTCTATCGACCAAGTGATAGATGACTCTAACCAAACTATAACTCAAACGAGTCATCCTATTGATCAAGTTGTAGACTCAAACCCAAATCCAACTAGGACTCAAACGAATCATCCTATCGACCAAGTGATAGGTGATCCAAGTCTAGGAGTTTGAACTAGAGCCTCATACAGAAACCTTAGTCAAATCTCCTTAATTTCCAAAATTGAACCCAAGACTATTGACCAAGCTCTTCTTGATCCCGATTGGATTATTGCAATCCAAGAAGAGTTGGCTCAATTCATTAGGAACGAAGTATGAGAATTAGTACCACCACCTAAAGATAAAACAATTATTGGAACAAGGTGGGTGTTTAGAAATAAACTTGATGATAAAGGTGAAGTGGTTAGAAATAAAGCTAGACTAGTCGCTAAAGGGTTTAGTCAAGTCGAAGGTTTAGATTACGACGAGACCTATGCTCCAGTAGCTAGATTAGAGTCCATTCGAATGCTATTAGCGATGCAAACATCGAGGATTTAAGTTGTTTCAAATGGATGTGAAATCTGCGTTCTTAAATGGATACATTAAAGAAGAAGTTTATGTTAGTCAACCCCCCGGTTTCGAAAGTTTAGACAAACCCGACCATGTCCTTAGGTTAAAGAAAGCTCTCTATGGACTTAAACAAGCTCCTCGAGCTTGGTACGAGAGACTTTCGATTTATCTTAAGTCCAAAGGTTTTAACCAAGGTGTAGTTGACCCAACTCTTTTCGTAAAAACCTTAGGGAAAGACATATTCATAGCTCAAATCTATGTAGATGATATTATTTTCGGAACCACCAACTCAATCCTACTAAATGAGTTCATTTCACTTATGGAAAGTGAATTTGAAATGAATTTAGTAGGCGAGTTAAGCTTCTTTTTAGGTCTACAAATTAAACAAACTAAAGATGGAATATACCTACATCAACACAAATATACTAGGGAATTAATCAAACGCTTTGGAATGCAAGACGCTAAAATTATTAATACCCCAATGACAACTAATGTGAATATAGAAGAAGATTTAATCGGAAACTCAATTGATTTAAAATACTATAGGAGCATAATAGGAAGTCTCCTTTACTTAACTACGAGCCGACCTGATATCCTATTTGCAGTAAGTATGTGCGCAAGGTTCTAAACCTGTGCCAAGGAGTCTCACCTAACTCTAGTCAAGCGTATCCTTAGATATCTAAAGGGTACACTTAATGTCGGTATTTGGTACCCTAGATCTACCGAGTTCGAACTAATCGGCTACTCCGATTCGGACTATGCTTGTCAAGTCTCGAAAAAAAAAATAAAAATAAAATAAAATAAAAAATTAATAACAATAATAATAAATAAATAAATCCATCCACGGGCGAAAATCATCGAAAAAGGAGGATAAATTTCGGGGTCTATTTGCACCCTAAATAATCACCGCTGAGAGGCAAAAAGGGGAAAAACCCTAAACCCTAATTAACCGGCCGAACCCTATATATATATGTTTCTTTTTCTATTTTTTTTTATTTTCTTCCTTTTTCCCTTCGCTCTCACTGACCCCCTTTTCTCGCCCATGAGCCGACGAAGGAAGCGAACGCCGAAATCCTTGCCGCCGGAGTCGACGCCAACCTGCCGGAGCTACACCGACCTTCCTTCTTCCTCTTCACGGTAAGTAAATCTTTGGCTAGGGGCTAGCGAGGCGGAGGGTTTAGCGAGTCGTACGGGGCTCTAGCGGCGGGACGGAGTCGGGATTTAGGGATTGAGTTTGGGTTTCCGGCGAGTTCTAGCAGGCGTCACGGATGGATTTCTGGTATTTGGAATGGATTTAGATAAGGTATCCGGTGGAGCTGGGGTTCGCGTCGGCAGGGAGGAGGTGATGGAGTCGGGACGTCGGGATTGAATTGGGCCTGAGCCTTGGGTTTCCGACGTAAGTTCTAGCAGGGGATTCCGGTAGGCTTGGATTGGACGGGGCTGGAGAAACCGGTGGAGCTTGGATCCCGTCGACAGGATGGAGGCGAGGAGCTGGGGTGTCGGAATTTAATCGGGTTTCTGGGATTTAAGCAGCGGGATTGCGTTCGGGATTTCGATTTTGATCGTGTTTACGCGCTGGGTTCTGTGATTGGGTTCCAGCAGAGTTCGTGGTTGTTGTTTTTTTTCGGGATGTTAGGAATGGATCAAGCTGTGGGAATCGGCTGAGCTTCGTTACCTTCGGATTAGAGGATTTGCAGAACAGGAGAGATGTTCGGACCAATTGATTTAGGGTTTCCAGTAGGTTAGGGATTCAATCGGTTGATATGTAATAACGGATAATATACATGATGGGGTCCTTATGAAATTGGAAATGCTGAGTTATGCATATGAGGTTTAAATGTCTAGTTAATAGCCAGATAAATATTTCATAGAAGAGATGGCGATTAGTTTGAAAGGAATCGATGCTAGGTGGATGTAAATTAGTGTGTACTTGAGCATTATGTCGTAGATGTTTTCCGCTATATATTTGTTATCAGTTAACATGCTTAGTTAATATTTCATAAGTTTTTCTTTATACTGTAAATGATATGTAATATGTGATAACTATCATCTACCTGTGTATGAGGTCAGATGCTAAATATATATATATATATATATATATATATGTAGTTGAGTTATCATCTACCTGTGTATGAGGTTGGATGCTATACGTATATGTGTGTACTTACCATCTACCTGTGTGAGGCTAGATGCTATATATAGATAATATATATAGTTGTCCACCCATGATGATGTCTGTTATTATTTTAGTTAAATTGTTTATCCAAATCTTTCCTGTGCACTGATGTTATGTAAATAAGTTATACGATCATCTACCTGTGTATGAGGTTAGATGCTATATATTTAGTTATAAATGTTCACCCATGATGTTTTATGTTATCCTTCTGTGACTGAGTATGATAGAAAATGACAGAAATTCTTAGATAGCTAACTGTATGTACATGAACATTAGTGGTGCCTGGACGGGTTGGGCTCCCCGGGTTGAGCTCCGGGGAGGGCTCACCCAAATTGACAGATTGACTGATGACTGATTCCCTTAGTTTCTTCCTAGAGGTACCTCAGGATTGCACGAGAAATTAAGATATTTGACTGGCTCAGCATTTTTAAATGCATAATGTGAGGCACCACGAGGGTTTATGTTTAGGTACAGTTAGCATAACAGAAAGGCATGATTGGGTTCGCTGTACTTGTTATAATGATATGATGCTAAAAGTATTGGTTATGTTTCATATTGACTCACCGAAAGTGTAATCGAAAATGTATGTTAAGCTACAGTAATTTACATTTACGATTATAGAGATATATGTTTTCTTTTGAAATTTTTCTCCCCCCTGTGTTATATCCCTGTCATTGATCTACTTACTGGGCTGTGAACTCATGATGTCACATAACAATTTCGTAGGGACAGGATACCTGCATTGAGATGCAAGAAGCGGAGGTGGTATAACTGAGGAGATGATGATGAGCATGTCACACATTGTCCGGAGCATTTATGAAACAGGGTTTCCAGTTTTTTTTTTTTGGAGATGATTTTATGTTCTATTTTTCTTCAGGTTCTGAGAGTTAATGGTGTTGTTGAGACTGCTAAACTGGATGGAATAAAAAAAAAAAAAAAAACCTACCGGGCATTTCGATCTTGTGTATAATGGGTAATATTGATGTGTGACTAGGGATCTAGTATGTGTATACTGGGTTAGGTCCTTTCAATGCTGGTAGTAAGCTCGATAGAAAGAGTACGAGTGGTTGTTGTCAACTTCTCGGCTCGAGTCTAGTAAGTTGGTGTAGTCGGAAGCAACACTGTGTTGCCTTATCTACCACCGAAGCCGAATACATCGCGATCGGTGAGTGTGTCACTCAGCTTCTTTGGATGAAGCACACTCTCCACGACTTTAAGTTAGACTTTACAAATACTAAACTTCACGTAGATAACATTAGTTCAATTAATCTTACTAAGAATCTGGTATGTCACTCTAGGACCAAACATATAGAGGTCAAACACCATTTCATTTGAGAACATGTGGCCAACGGAGTCATACAACTCGAATACGTCGAATCGAAGTCTAACTTGACAGACCTATTTACTAAACCCCTACCCGAAGCCGAATTTAGTCTGTTAAGACGAAAATTGGGCATGTGCGTAGTAGAATAGGACTTTACAAATTATATTACTACTATTTCTTACTTTTCATTTTTCATGGAACTAGTATAAGACATACCTTAGATATCATGTACCTATAGATTTAAGGAGCCAATACATCTCACAACACATAGGACTAATGTGTTTGTGTACTTAGCCACGTAGATGGGCGTGAGATGTTAGGACCTTACTCCTGATTTCAGATGTAGAGCTAGTGCATCGCCATGAACCACGGAGTATAATCATACATACTAACCGACTCTGACCAGGGCTGGTTGATCTTTCATATCAATCATGCCAAATATGAGTCGAATATTTTATAGATGAACTTATTTTCAGTATATTATTTTCAAAATAATGTGGAACATGCTTGGACTTTAAAATTAATATCTATATTTGTTTTTCACACACCCCACTCTTTTCGATATATGACAAAAGGGGGAGAAAAAGGCCAAAGTTAAGGGACCAAAAACTTTCATGGCCAAAAGTTAAGTAAATGTTTACTTAACTTTAAGTTTTAAAAATTTACTTAAAAGGAAGTAAAGGCCAAGTTAAGAGAATTCTTAACTTAAACTTATTATTTTTTTAAACACTATGCTAATGCTTTACTTAAGAAAGAGGGAGAAAGGGCCAAGTTAAGAAATCTTTTTAACTTAAATGTTTTACTAAGGCCAACTTTAAGTAATGTTAATTACTTAAACTCTTCCTAAATAGCAATTCTCAAGGGGGAGGACTAAGGTCTTCTTTCAAGACTCACCCTCGATCAAGGGGGAGGTTTCCTCAAGGGAGAGTACTTGAAAAAAAATTTTACTACTCCAACTTAATCTTTATTTTTGTTTTTCATGCACATTATTATTTTTCATGCATGATATTTTATGCGCATTATTATTCTTCATGCATGCTATTTTTATTCTTCATTCATGCTATTTTTATTCTTCATGCATGCTATGTTCTTAACTTTGTATGTGGGTTTGCCATAAATCAAAAAGGGGGAGATTGTTGGTGCAGTAGGCACCTAAGTCGAACCTGAGTTTTGATTATAGCAAACGATACAAAGTTAAGCTCATGTCGTTATCTCACGAGCTAAATCGAGTGTGCAGAAAATTGCTATAGTTGGAGCTGAAGGCTAGCGACACCCGGAGGATGTCGCGGTGGTCGGGTGACACTCGAGTGACTTCGGAGGGAGCCGAAGGAATCGAGTGGAAGGCCGGAAGAAAAAGCAACACAGTAAGTATCGAGGTAAGCTCATGTGTGTGAGCATAAGTAAGGTCGTATCCTCTTTACGGGGATGATCTTAAGCGTAGATCCGACCAAAGACATCCTATAGGTGGTCTAGGTCGAGATCGGACGGTCGGAGGCCGTCAAAATAATGTTTTTGTTAAGCTAACTTTGCCTTGCAGCTAGCATCAGTCGACTGCCAGCTTGGAGGACTCGACTGTCGTCCAATAGTTGACTGTCGGAGGTTAGCATTCGACTGATGCTGCCATCAGTCGACTGATGATGGCCATCAGTCGACTGATGGTCAAGGATCAGCCTCGAGGAGTCAAGCCTTATCACCATTTTTCAAGGAGCCATGTGCCAAAACTCTATTGGGTGAAGTTCCTCTCGAAAAGGGGCTCAAAGGCTATAAAAGGAGAGCCAATCCTAGGGTTTATTCATCAATTCTAAGCTTCCAAAAGCCTCCGCCAAGCTGCAACTTTCTGACAACGAAGTGCTTCCTCTCCGACGTCTAGGTCTTGATTGCTTTCTTTTTGTAACGTCGGTTTAATCTTTTATTTCAGTTCATTACTGCAATTTCTCGGAGCTTTTATCATAACGAGGAGAGGGGGAGTGTCCCTCTACCTCAAGCTTTGTTTTTATTTGTATCGATCAACTCCTACCTCTAACGAGGAGGAGTTCTTTAGTGTTTTTGCCCTCTGTACGTGGTCAAGGACCACTAGGGCCTTGGAGTAGTAGCCGAAGGCTACGAACCAAGTAAAAATATTTGTCTCCTTTATTTATTGCTTATCTTTCCGCTGCAATTACTTATCTACTCGGGTTTTAACGAACGAACAAAAAAAGAAAAGGGTTTTATCGCTATTCACCCCCCTTTAGCGATCCGCTTCGATCCAACACAATGAAATACACAAAATAACATAAAAGAAAACTTTACAACAATTGCTTTGGATGCTTGTTTGTTTGATTGTTTGAGAAGCACTTGAAGACCCTGCCTTGCACTAGCAAATCGCTCCAAATTACCCAAAGAATCGCTGTAAAAATCCTCTCTTCGAGCTCCCTTTAAAGATGCAACTCGGGCTAATTTTCGCCTAGCAATCGTTTGTTAATACCCATCAGTCGACTGCTCATGTAGTCGTTATCTTACAACAACTCGATCCACACCGAACAAGTTCCAATGGATAGACCATCAATCGACTGATCATGTCTCCACTCGACTACTAAACCTTAGCAGTCGACTCAGAAATATTCTGTGCTCGTGTCCTCAACCATCACGATCATTTGTCATCCATGGCGATCGACCGATCAAATCATCGATCGTCTAATGTTGACAATCAATCGCAAGGCCACACGGCCCGCGATCGAGCGTCGATCGACTACTTGATAGTTGGATCGATTATAATCCCGATCCAATCGATACAAGTCGACTCAGCTGTCAAGTGTCAAAACACTTGACCAGTCGATTGGTCCATAACCCCAGTCGACTGACAAACCTCAAATATGATGGTTAACCCCAAGTATGATGTCTTCATACTTGGTAGATCACTCTTACTCTAGATTTAAGTCTTTTAACCACCTCCGTCAGTCTCACGCTTATCGGATCCCTCTAAATCATCCATGACTTATTCATCCATACGTTAGCCTTCAGATGCTTTCATCGGTTATTGTCATACTAAGTTGGTCTACACCGCCAAGGTACATTTAGGCTTACACTGTCAAAACTACTGCTTGGACTTTACGCCGCCAAACCAATGAACTTATGCTGCCAAGATTCCACTCTTAGATTTTACGTCACTAATATCAACCCTTGGACTTTCCAATTGCCAAGTACCTATGACTTGAACTTTCACTGCCAAGACTACATACTTGGACTTACGTGACCAAGATTACACCCTTGGACTTTCCATGTCAATCCACGTTGGACTTTCCAATTGCCAAGACTCAAGCTTGGACTTTCCCTTGCCAACTCCATGTTGGACTTTCCCTTGTCAAGACTCATGCTTGGACTTTCCATGCCAAGTACCCAAGACTTGGATTTTCCATGCCAAGTACACAAGACGACTTTCTATTGTCAAGTGTCTCCCTTGAATTTCTCTATCATATGGGCAATCCCATGTTAATCATCTAGTCAACTTATTGTCAAACAATAATCAACTTATTGTTAAACAATGGTTAACTCATTGTCAAACATCAAAACACAAATATCAAGACACTACTCCAGTCAAACTTGAGTCTAATCAATCATGAGCTGGGTTGATTGTACCAACATCCTGTACACTGGCGATTCCACCATCACCTCTTTCTCCGACCATGAACAGATCTGTCAACATCCCCGACAGTATAATTGAGTTATTCTAAATAATTGAAAAATTAAATTATGAATGATTAATTAATAATAGGATTAATTAAGTGATAATTAATAATTATTTTGACTAATTATTAATAAATTGATTAATTAAATAATTAATAAATAGTAATAATTGATTAATGAGCTAATTGATGAAATAAATAGGTAATTGTTGATTAATTAATTTGATTTTAAATTCATATGTATGGATTCGAATTAGAGACACATCCTCTTCAATTGAATAAATGAACTCATCAAGAGTTTCAATATTATTTTGGAAGTAGGTAACTTGTCTCCTTTAATCTCTTAAATCTACTTTGGTGCATGATTATTTTATTTGCTTTAATTAGATGATACAATACGATACACTAGTCTTTTACTTGTTTATCTATCTATTAATCACTCGCTTGACCTTTCAATATAGATTGTTATCTAAATATCTTATCTATTGTTCATGCTTAGTGTCTTACTTATTTAGTTGAAAATTTTTATAGAGTTAATTAATTAATAATTTATATTGCTTTAGTAGAAGTCCTATTTAATAAATACTCATAGATAAATATATTTGTGATAAACAATTTGATTATGTTTGTTGTCAACTTAATTAACTTAAGGCAAGCTAAACGAGAGCAGCTTACAATTGATTATTGATAGTTAATTATTGATTAAGTTAATTGTTTAAGTTAATATTAATTAATTATCCAATAATTGTTAAACTAGTTTATTGGTTGGCTAAATAATCAAATTAATAAGTAATAATTAATTGATTAACCTATTTATTGATTATTAAAGTTCTTAATAAGTAAATAATTAATGAATTAATTAGTTGAAGGATAAAATTATTGATTGATTGAATATTTGATTAATTGGATTTGATGTTCATGAATTGTGCTAACATTTTCCTAATTCTACGTTTATTAGATTCTATGGGACAAATGACACTCATCATTTGTAGCTTTTGCATATATGTTTGCGAACACAGATACTCATGAATGTATTAATAGCTAGCTGACTAGTGGTTGAGTTTTTTCAATGTTGAGATTAAAAACTTCTTTAAGTTTGTTAGTTTTTTTTTTTTTCCCTATATGTAATGAACATAAATGAACTAGCCTAGTATTGGGCTTGTTCAGGTATGTTTGCTTTGCTTGCAATATTGAGATTTGATTGAAGGTGATGCAATCATTCCTATAGGTCAAGTGATTTTGTTTGTTGTACCCAAATCATGATTCTAGTTTCTGGAAAGGAAAGGAATTGAAAATGAGGTGAAATGAATCTAAAAATTGGTCTATGATAGCTGTTGCCATTGTTCTAAAAAGTGATTTAGGTGGTTGCCTATTTAGTTTGGATGCAGGATCGCATCGTTTAACCCCATAAGTGAGTATGCTGACATTCTAATAAAAGTGGATAAGGCAGGGGTGGTTTGAAAGAAACTATTTAGTCTGATTTGTTTTCTTTTAACTGATCAGTTACTTCGCACTTTTTTCACCCTATTTCTCACTCAAGCATCATGCAAAATCCTTGAACTTCCTGCTCCATGCAGATAAGCTCCAGACAGGCTATTCACTGTGATTATTCAACTTCTTCCTTCTCTCGCTGTGATTTCTTCCACTTCAAGATAGGGTTCTCCATCTTTTCTTTATATTTCTCATATCCTCTAATATTTACAGTCTTTCCCTTCAAAATTAACCGCTGAAATAGTTGTTCAAGGTTGAAAATTTATTATTCGATCTATTCAAGGTAAGATCTTTATTTTCTTCATCTTCTCTAGTCTATCCTCCTATCCTCTAATCATCACAGCTATTCCCCTTCAAAATATAGCTACTGAAATAGTTGTTGTAGTTACACATTTCTTCTCTCCAAGAGTTTTTATCATCTTTTCCATCTTCTATAAAATAAGCATTTCTTAATATAGTTCATAATATGCAAGATGGTGGCATTTTTGGTGATGCATGTAGTTTTCACTTTTCTGTTTGTTCTCTAATTGCAATTGAACTCTGGAAAAGTTATAGGAGTACGCCCTGGAGAACGTGATGGGGCTGGGAAACTTATCCCAGCCACTGTGAAGGAAGGAGATATTGTTCTTCTATCAAAATATGCATAGTGGGACTGATGTTAAGCTTGGTGATAAAGAGTGTGTTTATCTTACCCATATAATTTGTCTTCTCTGATTCCTTTTCTTCGTAAATAAAGCTAGAAAAAAGTTCTGATGGAGTTAGCATTGTTTGGAAAGTCAATGCTGTTTGCGTTACATGATGGAACTAGATCAAAGCAATTCATGGTGCAATATCATCCATTTAATACTCATATCTAAGAACACCTTCATTAACTTAGATAATTAACTCAAAATGTTAGCCAATACAGGATTCCCATTGAACTTGAATCCGTTCCAATCCAAAACCTGTGGAAGTTAGAATTTGGAGGTTGTTAGATATGTCCTAATGTGTTGTTATCTTTAGAAAATAGTCTGTAGTGTGTACAAAAATTTATCGGATGTAAATTAGAGATGACGATGTGTGATTGGAGTATGGCAAATTGTCATCCTTTTAAATTTCCTCAATTTTTTTTATGTTTCGGAAATATATACATATGCGTTCATCCCTCACAACTTGGACTTTTGGGACAAAATTGGTATCAATCAATTTCAAGTGGTATTTCGCTACTTCATTTGCTGGTTTTGGGCCAGTCAAATGCAACATAGTCACGCAGGACGGCAAAACATATAATTATATAGATTGAATTCTTTAATTACAATTTTACTTTAGAGACAAAATTGGTGCAGTAGGCTCCAGGATAATAATGTTGATCAGATTCCAATGAGATTTGAGTAGGATTTTGATGTTTGACAATGAGTTTGACTATGGTTTGACATATGTTGATCATATAACTAGTGGATGAGTGAGATATCTAAGATCATATGAGGAATATTATTAGAAAGAGATTGTTGGAGCAATCAACCTCATGTCAAGATTGACCAAGTTTGAGTGAAACTCGAGTAGAAGTTCAAGTTTGAATACTTGACAAGGGAAAGTTCAAGAATAGATTTTTGGTAAAGAGAAGTCCAAGTTTGAAGACTTAAAAATTACAATCCGGTATACAAAGCTTCCGCCACGTGGGGTATCGAAGAAGGAATCCATGGTATGCAGTCTTACTTTGCTTTTTTGCAAGAGACTGTTTCTAGGATTTGAACTCGTGACCTCTTGGTCACAAGGCAGTAACCTTATCGTTGTGTCAAGGCTCCCTTCTCCAAGTTTGAAGACTTAGCAAAGGAAAAAGTCCAAGTAAATAGTCTTAGCAATGGAAAGTCCAAATATAAATATTTGGCAATGGAAAATTCCAATGGAAGTCCTGGAGGTGCAGTCTCTTGGCAAAGGTAGACCCATTAGTATGACAAAGCCGACGGAAACACTTGAAGGCTAGCACCAAGGGTGAAGAGTTGTGGACTCGAACTAAGGGTGTGAGGCTGATGGAAGTGACTTGAAGGCTTAGGTCTAGGCTAAGGGTACCCGATAGCATGACAAAGCCGATGGAAGCACCTAAAGGCTAGCGCGAAGGAGTCGTGGAGGACTCGGATGGACCATGAGGGCGTGAGGTTAATGGAGATCATCAATAATGTCTAGCCTTCACATTCAAGGCTACACATGACCGAAACGTGAGAAATCATCAATAAATGTAATGAAATAGGAAGCTCCATGTCTAGCCTTCATATTCATTGGACCACAAATATCCGAATGAATTAATTGCAATGGTGACTCAACCCTAATAGCCTTACCGAATGGTTTCTTAGTTGCTTTTCCAGCAAGACAATGCTCACATATAGACAAGATAATCTTAGCACGAGAGCTCAAGAAGCCCTCTTTAGCTAACTGATTTATGTGATCTTGTCTTATATGTCCTAATCTAACATGTCAAATATCATTAGTTATATCTGCATTACTAGTAAGAGAAATATTTGAAAAACAACTATCAATCACACAATTGACATTTGGTTCCACATCAAGAACCATAAAAATATTTGTTAAAAAATCATATCCGATTGACACGAAGTCAATCTTAAGTTCTACATGTTGGTGCAAACGACCCAGGTCATGATTGATCGGACTCGAGTTTGACTCGAGTAATATTTTGATGTTAGACAAAATATATGACATGTGATTGTCATGGGAAGACCAAGTGTGTAGCCTTGGCCATGTAAGTCCAAGTGTGTAGCCTTGGCAGTGAAAGTCCAAACATGGGACTTGGCATTGGAAGTCCAACATGGAGTTTGCAAGGGAAGACTAAGTGTGTAGCTTTGGCCACGTAAGTCAAAGTGTGTAGCCTTGCCGGTGAAAGTCCAACATGGGTTGGCATTGGCAATGAGAAGTCCAAGTGTGTAGCCTTGGCGGTGAAAGTCCAAGCTTGTGGCTTGGCATTGGAAGTCCAACATGGAGTTGGCAAGGGAAGACCAAGTGTGTAACCTTGTCCACGTAAGTCAAAGTGTGTAACCTTGGCGGTGAAAGTCCAACATGGTTTGGCATTGGCAATGGGAAGTCCAAGTGTGTAGCCTTGGCCACGTAAGTCCAAGTGTGTAGCCTTGGCGGTGAAAGTCCAAGTTATGGGTACATGGCATTTGGGAAGTCCAAGTGGTGGTTTGGCGGCGTAAGGCCAAGCGGTATTCTTGGGAGCGTAAGTTCATATGTACCTTGGCGGTGTAGACACCGAGAGCATGATAATAGCCGAAGGAAGTACTTGGAGGCTAGCGTATGGATGAACAAGTCATGGATGACTTGGAGGGATCCACGCATGGATGAATAAGTCATGGAAGACTTGGAGGGATCCAATAGGCGCGAAGCTAGTAGAGGTGGCTAGAAGGCTTAGGTCTAGGCTAAGGGTGTCTTGGGTTAAACCTCATGGATGAGGTGAACTTGGCCAAGTGACTGAGATCAAGTGTCAGATGCTCAAACATATTGTTTGAGGTTTTACTTGACGGTCGGATGCTCAAACAACTTGTATTTGAGGTTTTACCCGACAACAATCGACTGGTGGTATGTCCCAGTCGACTGGTGGCAGCCGATTGGCATTCGACTGTGTCACGATGCTTGGCAATTAACTACCAGCCTTGGGCGATCGGCAGCCTTTGGGCGATCATCGCTAGTGTTGTCACGAGAGCAGAATGCTCGGATCGATCGGCTATGGGGTTGGAAGGATGGTAATGTGTATCCATTGGCTGGATGACAACGTGGATTAGGTCATTGTCTCATAATGGCTACAGGAGCAGTCAACTGGGGCCTTATGGCAGTCGACTGCTAGGCGCAGAATCAGCCCGAGACATGCATAAAAGGAGGAGCTTGAGGAGGATTTTCATAGCGATTTTTGATGAGATTTTGGAGGGGGATTGCTGCTGCATTCTAGACCTTCAAGATCAAACCAAAGTAAGCAACAAGAAAGCATTCAAAGCAAAGTGTTTCTTTACTTGTATTTCTTATTGTCTTTGTTCTTGCTTGTATCTTATTTATTACTGTTGTAATTGCTTGTAAGAGGTTTCTCCACCTTCGACTTATTGTCGAGAAGAAGTTTGAGTAGTGGTGTGTTCATCACTCGAGCTCATCGAGCTCATCCCGTGGAGTAGGAACCCTAAGGTTTCGAACCACGTATATCGTGTGTTGTGATTATCTCTTGTATTCGTATTTGCTATTTGGATTTTCGCTGCACATATCAATGAATATTGTAGATGAACGAACGAATTCCAACGAACAATGAACATGGGCTATTCAACCCCCTTCTAGCCCGGCCTCGATCCTTCAACAAGTCGTATTAGAGCGAAGAGGTTGTCATCGGACTCACCGCCACGACAACAAATCAAATGGCCGACATCAACATCCACCCACCAAAATTCGAGGGAGAATTCTCATGGCGAAGAATAAGGATGGAGGTATACTTTAAAACCGATTTTGATACTATGCTAATCATTGAAAATGGTTTTGAAGTGCCTAGGGGTGAAGACAACAAGCCATTAGTAAAATCAAGATGGACCGAGGAGCAACGATAACAATTCAAAAAAAAATGTTATGGTAACAAAATCATTAATAAATTTGATACCTTACGATATTTTGTGCAAGCTAGGTGAATATGGGGATGCTAAGGAGTTGTGGGACAAGTTGGTCAAATTCCACGAACATCCCGAACCAACTCAATCGGAGAAGGAGGCCAAGGATGAATGTCCATCAACATCTGATGATGTGGAAGAATTGGAGGAAACCTCCACATCTAGAAGTGAGGACTCGGAAGTTGAGAGATGCTCAACATCCGGATCGGTAGAAGAAGTAGAAGAAGCATCTACCTCCGGAAGAAGTGAAGAAACCTCCCATATCACCGCCACCACCCTAGGTAACTCAAATGTAATTCATAATAATAAAGATCACATAATTTTCTTTGAGTGTAGGGAGAAAGAGCATTACAAGAGTAAATGCCCAAAATTGGCCAAGGAGAAAGCATCGGCACCAAAAGTCAAAGGATGTCGGAGTCCTCGCTTAGAAAACCAAAGAGCACATTGTGTGTTTTAAATGCAACCAAAGGGGATACTACTGAAGCCAATGCCCTAGGAGGAAGAAGAAAATCCAAGAAGGAGTATCACATGTAAGGGGAGCTTCCAAAGCAAACCCTAAGATATATCTTAATGCACCTTCTAGTTCTAGGGTTAAAAAACATGTTTCTAGTACTCTTGCAATTGTTAATAATCATAAAAAACATGCTAGTAAAAATAAATACTATTGTTTAAGTGCCAAGCGTGTAGATTTATCTAAAAACAAACATAGGAACAATAACTCTAAACCCATTCTATCTAGGGAGTCCATTAGGAAGGTAGAGAATCACTTAGGCATTAATCTCAAAAATCATAGACATATGCCTAGGAAGTTTCATTCCCAAAAGATTAATGGACAATCAAAATTGGGAAAGTTAGAATTAGAAAATCGACCTTTGAGGTCAAAGCTTGAAAAATTGGAAAAGACCCTAGCAAAAATGACAAACTCATTTAAGGGGTCTAATGGTCAAAATCTAGGTTCTAGGGAGCAAAAATAAAAAAGGGGGAAGAAAGATTTGGGTCACAAACCTAACTCCAAGAAGACCTACCGCGATGTTCCATTCGATTATGGAACAATATTTAGGTCTAGGAAAACCAAGGTTAATAGGTGTAGAGGATTCGGTGACCGCTAGAGGGGGGATGAATAGCGCTTTGGATGCGTCAATGGAATTCGTTCTCGATTGCGTCTACAAATCGTGTTAGTGCGCAGCGTAATAGTAATGAAAATAATAACACAATACACAATCACAAACACTACATAAGATATAACGTGGTTCGGAATCGAACGGTTCCTACTCCATAGATTGAGCTCTAAAGAGCTCTAGCGATGCCACAACCACCACTAGACAATAAACTCCTTCTCGACAACACGTCGGAGGCGGAGAAACCTCGTACAAATGATCTTACAACAGTAAGAAACAAAAACAAGCAAGATACAACAATATAAGTAAAGAAAATAACTTTACAAGAGCTTTTGGATTGCTTGCTTTGTGGTTGCTTGAGTTGCACTTGGAGACCCTGAATTACACCAGCAATTTGCCCCAAAACTCCTCAAGAAATGCTGCTCCAAACCTCCTCCATGAGCTCCATTTAAAGCTGCTGTCTGGGCTAGAAATCATCTATCAGTCGATTGATCGGGATCATCAGTCGACTGATAATATTATTGCTGTGAGACAACGGTGCAATCCACGTTGGAAAAATCCAACGGATAGGACATCAGATGTTCATCAGTCGACTGATCGAGCCTTCACTCGACTGCTAACCCAGTAGTCGAGTCCGACTCCAATCTATGCCCAAAATACCGAGCACCAGTCGACTGATCACACGATCAGTTGACTGCTCGAGCCAGCAGTCGACTGCCCACCTCTGGAAGTCGACTGCTAAGGCACTCTCCGCAGTTAAACCCTAGTTGACTCACACCAGTCGACTGCCTATAGGTCACAGTCGACTGATACACCTCAAACATGAGGTTTTACCTCAAGTATGGTGCCCCCATACTTGCTAGACCACTCGTAGCCTAGATCTAAGCCTTCTAGCCACCTCCGTCAGTCTCGCGCCTATCGGATCACTCCAAGTCATCCATGACTTGTTCATCCATACGCTAGCCTTCAAGTGCTTCCATCGGCTATGTCATGCTAACAGTGTCTACACCGCCAAGGCACATTGGACTTACGCTGCCAAGACTCCGCTTGAATTTTACGCTGCCAACCATTGGACTTATGCTGCCAAGACTTCACCCTTAGACTTTATGTAAAATACCAGAAAAAAAAATAAATAAAAATAAATAAATAAAATAAAATGGATGTTGGGTACTTAGGAGAATACCCTATAGAAATTTTCTAGAAATTTTTAGGAATTTTTCTGGACTCGAACGGGAATTTCTAAGCCCTTTTTGTGTAAGTGTTAGTGGGCTTAACGGGTCGGAAATCCAACCCGTTAATCAAACCCGACCCAACCCGTTAAACCTTAACGCTCGGGTTCTTTTCCGTTTCTGCGCCGCGGACCTTTATTTGCACCCGAGCGTTTCCCGATCTCGCATCCTCCTCTTATCTTCTCCACGGCGCCGATCAGTTTCTCCGCACGAACATATCTCCCTCTCCTCTCGCTCGTTTTCTCTCCTCCTCTGCACGACCGCTTCGATTCCTGTCGCCCGAAGGTTCGTCGGCTCCTGTGCTCGAGTGGACGGCGACAGGGTGCTCGCGGACAGACCAGAGCAACGAAGGAGGCTCTCAATTTTGGGGGCTTGGGTCAATGGCGGCGGCACTGTGCTCGGGTAGGGAAGACGACAACTGGCTGCCGGAGACGGAGTTTCCAGTGTGAGCTAGGGCAGTGCGTCGGGGGGGGCTTTGATTTTGCGGGAGATCGTTGTCGGAATCGGGTAAGTCGAGGCTATCTTTCGGTGTTTTGTGATGGTTTCGGATGTTGTGGTGGATGTTGTTAACCGGATGCGATTGAGCAGGAAACTGGGAGCGTCGGTGGTGCGGGTGAACAGGGCTGTTGGATTTTCGAGAATTTCTGCCGATTTTGGTGTTTGGGCTGTCGGCGGAAGTTACAACAGCAAGGTAAAGCTGGTATTTTCTTACAGTGGACAGGATTTTTGGATGTTCAGTGAATTGCGTTCGGTATGGATTTCATACGTGACCTAAATTGTTGGTTTTCTACGATCCGGGATTTTGGAGGATTGTTGCCGGTTAAGCTCCTACTATCGGTAAGCCTGATTTTCCCTAGTTTCCCATGGGTTATTTCCTTGGCTAAGACAATTTCGATTTAGGGCAGGGATTTCCTTCGACAAAGTGAGGAATTTGGGGAAGGGGTTGGCTGCCGATTTTGGGGGTTTAAGCTGCGGGTGGAATTACAACTATAGGTAAGCATGAAACTCTTCCCTGTTCAATCCAGTTGGATTAGTCATATTACGATGTAAATGTGTTTCCTGTCGTGAGTATTGAACGGTAGGAGCTGTGGTAGTATGGTAGTAGCTTTGCTTGGACTACGAATGGAGATATGTATCGGTGTGAAAATGGGTTAGATTTATACTTAATTTGTTGGTGATCCTGTTGCATCAAATTAAGCATAAAAAAAAGATTAAATCTACATGGGATTGATTTGGTTGAATGGGTATGGAGTTGGATGAGTAGGTTAGCACTTTTGCTAATTGAAACAGTGAGTTAAATTAAATAGTCAAGCTTAACTATTTGAGCTTCTAATTCGTATTCGATAAAGGAATGCGAAATAAGAAATGATAGAATAGTAAATTATATATCTATTGTCGTATGCTTGAACATAACCACAATATTTGAAATGTGCAGGACGTGGATACGAGACAGGTCCACGACCGTGAGGACTTCATTACTACGAGCATATCCAGCAGGTGGGTAATTCCTACCCTGGTCAGGTAGTTAATGCATACAGATTTAGATGCATGATCATCTTAAATGATCATGTTACCTTGACCATGTTCTATTTATCTAATGCTTGATACTTTATCCGTTGGCTATTAACTCCTTGCTGCTATCATGTTTATGTTACCATGATTGGGAGTTATACATATAGATGATGTAAATAACTTGGAATTTATTTAAGTTAAGTACAAGTAGTAAAGTCCGGATGACAACCTGATTGTAAATTGGGTAAAAGGTCATCCGTAGGTAGATAATGTCTTGAACCTAGGGTTAATTTTAGTACCCATAGATTGCATGTTTACTACCGACCATACATTATGTAAACGGTCAGGAGAATGGTATTTAGGGTGTCGCTACGGACCGGTGGTCCTAGCCCGACATTTATCATTGAGTACGACTGAGTAGAGAGTGCGTGATCTGTTAGCATGACCCTATGTAGAATAGAGAGTCTATGGTGGATGTCCGCTTTGTGAGACCTTACATTCATGTCATTTGCATGCACGGGCGGCGATGTCTCCCTTGTGGTCGAGAGTGTCGCTAAATATCCGCCTACTGGTTACTCATAGGAGGAGTAATCGGTGTGAGAGGGCGAGCATTGTGCCGCACTCTATCACTACAGAGCGGTGATAGTTGGATTTGCGTAGTCCTGCGTGTGTGGCACTCGACCACTCATGGGTAGTGACTGTCGGAGTGGCCAACAGCAGGGACCCCCATCGTGTAGCTTGCTCTTTACGCTTATATGCTACTCGATCATACTGCCCACTCGGCCACTCGAGAGTAGTGGTTGGTGTTGAGTTGGGACAGTTGTCATGCTCGAGCCACCGAGGCCACACTAGGGTCGTGATAGCTTTACGGTGAGCCGACATAACCATGCATGCTGCATTGCCGACTTATGACATTTTGTGCATATTACCATATATAGATGCAGTCTATATATATATATGCTTATTGTGATGCTGCATTTGTATGTACTATGTTTGTTGCATTTGTTTGCACATATTCATACATGTTATTACATTTTCTGTATGGAAGTAGGCCAGTACCTGTATACTTGTTAGTTATTCACTGTGATACCCTTGACCCATATCAGGATGTAGTATAGTTAGTACTATTCCTTATACTATATGTTGTGGATATGTGCTCAGGTTGGATAGGTGTAGCGTAGCAGACATTCAGGTATGTCTGTGTTTCATATTGACTGTTGGTTAGAAGTTATATATACATGGATATGTTATCATGCTAGTGATACCTGTAGATTTTACTGTCGAAATACATGTGATATTAATGTATATGTTTATCTATTACCTGCTGAGTTTTACTCACCACCCCAACGGACCCTGGGTTTTTTTGTCGCCCAGGTAACAGGTAGAAGTCTTCGTGACGACTTGGAGCTGCACCGGCGATCCATCCCATCTCCACATTTTGAGTCTCCCGAGGATTTGTGATTTGTATTTGTGTTATGGATTTTGTTCTATGTATGGACTTCATCTTTATGTTGTGGACTTTACTTTGTGTCGATGTTTTATGTACGATTTTAGTACTGTGGTCTTGTAAGGTGGGTACACCTGTATGTTTTGGTATATTTTGTTGTGGGTATGTGTTTTCCTATTTCCGCTGCATGTTGATATATATTTATCTGTTCATTATATTGTTGTTGTGGGCCTACGAGCCTTGTATTAACCCGAGATGTTGCCACGTACAGGGGAGATGTCGTCCGTTTGATTTTCGGCACGGCATACTCTCGAGGCGTGACAACTTTATTGGTATTAGAGCCTAAGGTTCTGCGATGCCATACAATGATTTTGTTTTTGAGTCTTGGATTCTCGGGAGTCGGTATATTTTTTGGTTTTGGTTTTTGTGAGATGGGATTGACAGCGGCATAAGCTCCGGGCAGCACGAAGTAAGTGTTCCTGATAATTTATACTTAGTTAGATACTTATCTAGACTTGTTCAACAGGTGAATACTGTCAGAGTTATGCCACCTGTTCAGACTCGTGGTCGAGGTCGTCCATCCAGGCGAGCAGCCAGAGGGAGGGGACGAGATACCGTTGCGACTGAGCCTGCTACTCAAGCACCACCTCAGCAAACCTCTATTGGTGATTCGGAGCCTCAGAATCCGGATGTACCACTGACTACGCCAGAGCCCATAGAGTCCAGTAGGCTCAATGATAAGTCACGGATACTCGTGTTAGCACGATCAACCAAGGAGAAGTTCACCTTGTTCCGAGGGGAGTCCGACCCATGGATTGCCCGATCTTGGCTAAAAAATATGGAAGACACCTTCGAGTATATGAACTGCACAGATGTGGAGAAGGTGGGCCTTGTTGCATATCATCTCAGAGATCAGGCTGTCACTTGGTGGAAATTGCAGAAGACTTTGTTTGGGGAGCGTGGGATTATTTGGTCCAGCTTTTGAGACGCTTTCTGGAGACAATATTTTTCTTCAACGTTTTCTACAGCACGGCGTCGGGAGTTTCTAAGCCTGATGCAAGGTGATCGTTCTGTTATGGAGTACAACACAGAGTTTACCAGACTATCAAAGTTCTGCTCTCACCTGGTAGCACAGGATTCAGACCGGATGTACTACCACCACCTGTGGCCTAATAAATTATATCGAGCGAGGATGTCGAGATTCTAGCATTTCCTCCTACAGGAGGCATTGACCGTGCCCCTCTTCATCGAGATGACTTCCCAAAGAAATTTCCAGGAGAAAGATATCGAGAAACAGATGACTAAGGGCAAGCGCAGAACCGTGGTTCAACTGTGTGACTCAAGAAAGGGGAGCAAAAAGGACAAAGGCCTACACGGCCA
This sequence comes from Wurfbainia villosa, assembly GCA_025175895.1. Taxonomy (NCBI): domain Eukaryota; kingdom Viridiplantae; phylum Streptophyta; class Magnoliopsida; order Zingiberales; family Zingiberaceae; genus Wurfbainia; species Wurfbainia villosa. The sequence goes on along the minus strand of CM045998.1, from coordinate 11,977,878 downwards.
CTATACATCAGTCAACACGGGAATCCAAACTCACACGCAGTTATATAATTTGGCCTCAGGCCATCATCCAAAATAAATGACAAACAGTCTAAAATAAATAGACTTACCCCTTCTGCCATCTGGGCAGGAATACTCAACAAAATCCAACCAAACCAAAATCCAAATAAGGTCAATAAGGACACAAAAATACAAAATCAATCTCCAAACCTATACATGTCCTCTAACCAAAATATCCAAATACCGTAAAAACAAATATCCAAATCAAAACTTTTACGACGAGTGGGGTCCTAAGAATTGCACTCTCTGATAGCTTCATCCTTAAATATATATAAACCAACGGGGTTAGTTCAAAGAACTCTGCTGGTATAGTAGATATGCAAAAATCTGGTATAGCTAACAATAAAAATAACATGCCAGTACAGTCTCACATAAATAGGTTATGCAAGCAAGAAATACAAAATATTTGTACTTACGAATCTCTACCACGATATAGGAGCATGTGCGACTAGAAGTAATATAGTCCTGATCATATATAAGCATGTATCCTGTATGCATGACAATCTTATGCACTTCCAAGGCATCAATAAAAATGCAAGAACACAGTACAAATGCAATCTATGCAAAGTGCATGCTGCTACAATGACATGGTCACCCTCGACGCCTAGCCTCGCAATGGTGAAGCCGAGTGGGTAGGGCTATGACAACGTGCACTCTGCCATCATCGCTCTCCAGGAGTGGACGAGGATCTTGTCGAGTACACCTATCCTCCCGCCAAACATAGTGGGGAGCTAAGCTCTCATCTCCTCGTGTCATAGGCGGAGGAGGGATCCTGCCGCTACCACGCCGTGCCGCTACCCATGAGCGGTCCAATGAGCTCGACAGAGCAAGCACACACCTCGATGTACCACTAACCCATGAGTGGCGTGTGTGCGAGCCATGTAACTAGCTGCGGGCTCAACAATAATGGAACCCCGTCCAGCTAGCATGCAATCATGCGAAAATGGTGCATGATACTAAAGCATGTAAATCCTACTCATAATATCTATCCAAATGATATGTACAACCAATATATATACATATCACTAATCCATGTACTATGATCCATATCAAACAGTAAATATAATCATATCCTAACACATGCATGTATCTAGTAGGCACCAAAATATATCGAGCATATAAACATGAAAATGTTATTGTAAGCTATCCTACTAGCATATCAATTTGACTTAATCTAAACGTTAAGTCAAAATACCCGCCTGAAAATATATCCGCAAGAAGAACTGAATCGTCACGATCGGGACACCGCCTGATCAAACTCATATAGCATAATTATAGTCAAGCACAAAATATACAATTCACCGACAAATCGAATAAATAAATCGATTTCCTTTATATCCCAATTAAACCCAAATCTCATATCCTCCAAATATCATACAAATCAATCGATCAACACCCGAATAACTCTGGAATCAACCCAAATCGACCAATCAAGTCACCCGTCTAGAATTCCATCCACGCCATTCCTTTCCCAAATTAGATCTCAACTCAATTTACAGTGGCTCACACATTATTCACAGCCAACCTTGCACAATCACCTCCAACCTTAACAGCACGACGCCCCCAAATAGAACACTCACAGCCCCTCTCAAATCAACTAGCCGAAAAACTAAGTACTTACCGAAAACTCCACTCTCACCTGCGACACCAAGGGAGCTCGCGGCGGCGATTCGCGTGCCTTAAAGACGATCGGCGCGAGGACTCGGGTGGCTGCGACCAGCAGTAGCCGACGGCTTGGGCCCCGGAAGGTGGCGCGGCCATTGTCGGAGGGATGGGCCGCAGAAGACGGTGCAGACGGCGCGCGTGGAGGAAAGAAAAGAGGGCTTTCCGTGCGAAAACGAGACAGCGTCGGCGGCGGTGCTCGCGTCGGCGGCGTCAGGCGCGCGACGTCAGTCGCGAGGAAGAAGGGCTCTGGCGGTCGGAGGAGGTCGGCGATCCTGCTGCCGGCGTTCTCTTCTGCCGCCCGTGGCCGGCGAAGAAGAGGCGTCGCGAAGGTGAGACAATGGCTCAAAGCGCAAGGCCGTGGCGAGCAGGAAGCGACAGTGGACGGCGAGCTCACGTCGCGCCGATGCTCGCGGGAGCGCAGCGAAATGCCGCTGCCAGGCGGCGCTAGAGAAGAAGAGCTCAGCCGTGAAGAGGGATTCGGCGATGGAAAGATCGTCGGCAGAGAGAAAAGGAAATCGGGGAAGGAGAGAGTGCGCGAGAAACTGCCGAAGGAGTGGTTGCGGCGCGGCGGGGAAAAAGGGAATAGAAAAAAATAGATATTAGGGTTTCCGGTTTAGGATAATAACCCTTAAATAAAGCCTATCTATTTTATCCCCGTAAAAATCTCGTACAGAGTCCGTTTAAATCCAGAAAAATTCCGGAAAAATTCCTAAAATTCCATAAAAATCCCGATAAATTTCCAGGATTATTTCCCCAATTATTTGGCCATTAAATTTAGTGTTTTTAAATTTTCCAGTATTTAACACACACACCCCGTTAAAGAAGAATTGCTACAGGAAGCACATCAGTCGAGATTTGCTATACATCCTGGTGGTACTCGGATGTATCGAGATTTGAAGCATTTTTATTGGTGGAATGGTATGAAACGGGATATTGCAGATTTTGTGGCACGATGTCTAGTATGCCAGCAAGTGAAGGCTGAACATCAGAAACCTGCTGGCTTACTTCAGGAAATTCCGATCCCGGAATGGAAGTGGGAAAATATCACGATGGATTTCATTATGGGATTACCCATAACCCGTAAAGGACATACTGCGATTTGGGTGATCGTAGATCGATTAACCAAATCTGCTCACTTCCTTCCGATTCGTGAGACGGACTCATTGGATCGTCTAGCAGAATTGTACTGCTGAGAGATCATCAGATTACATGGAGTACCATTGAGTATTATATCTGATAGAGATCCGCGATTTACTTCGCGATTACGCGAGTCATGGCGAGCCATGGACACAGAGCTTCGACTCAGTACAACCTTTCATCCGCAGACAGACGGACAATCCGAACGTACCATTCAGACTCTGGAGGATCTATTGAGATCTTGCGTCATGGATTTCGGTGGCAGTTGGGAGGATCACATTCCTTTAGTGGAGTTTACCTACAACAACAGCTACCACTCTTCTATCCAGATGGCTCCTTTCGAGGCATTATATGGCAGACCCTGCAGATCTCCTGTACTATGGGAGGAAGTTGGGGAACGACAGATATTGGAGCCTCAGAGTATACAGCATGATGCGGAGTTGGTACGAGTCATCAGACGACGATTATCAGAGGCACAGGATCGGCAGAAAAGTTATGCGGACCGGAGGCGAAGGCCTTTGGAATTTTCAGTCGGGGACCATGTATTCCTACGAGTGTCACCCACCAAAGGAGTCAAGAGATTTGGGCTAAAAGGAAAATTAGCTCCATGCTACATTGGGCCATTTGAGATATTGGAGCGGATTGGAGGTGTTGCTTATCGGCTGGCGTTACCTCCGACACTTGCAGGTGTTCACAATGTATTCCATGTATCTATGCTGAGGAAATACGTGTCGCGATCTGACCATGTTCTGAAAGAGGTCTCGATACCACTCCAGGCGAATGCGACTTACGAGGAGCTACATACAGATGAGGAGGCTACATGGGAGCTGGAAGATATTATCCGAGCTCGATACCCTCATCTATTTACCTGAGGTATGTGGTTATTTCGGAAAATGCTTGAATTAATTTTTGCATTTGAGTACGAAATTTGGGGACCAAATTTTAATAAGTGGGGGAGAATGTAAAATACTAGAAAAAAAATAAAATAAATAAATAAAATAAAATGGATGTTGGGTACTTAGGAGAATACCCTATAGAAATTTTCCAGAAATTTTTAGTAATTTTTCTGGACTCGAACGGGAATTTCTAAGCCCTTTTTGTGTAAGTGTTAGTGAGCTTAACGGGTCGGAAATCCAACCCGTTAATCAAACCCGACCCAACCCGTTAAACCTTAACGCTCGGGTTCTTTTCCGTTTCTGCGCCGCGGACCTTTATTTGCACCCGAGCGTTTCCCGATCTCGCATCCTCCTCTTATCTTCTCAACGGCGCCGATCGGTTTCTCCGCACGAACAGATCTCCCTCTCCTCTCGCTCGTTTTCTCTCCTCCTGCACGCGCCCGATTCTGCCGCCCCGGAGGTTCGCTCCTCGCCTGCTCAGTGGGCGGGTGCTCGCGTGCTGCACTGAGAGCAACGGCGAGGCTCTCAATTTTGGGGGCTTGGGTCAACGGCGACGGCACTGTGCTCGGGTAGGGAAGACGACGACTGGCTGCCGGAGCCGGAGTTTCCAACGTGAGCTAGCACAGTGTGTCGGGGGGGGCTTTGATTTCGCCGGTGAACAGGGAGATCGTTGTCAGAATCGGGTAAGTCGAGGCTATCTTTCGGTGTTTCGTGATGGTTCCGGATGCTGTGATGGGCGTTGTTAACCGGATGCGATTGGGCAGGAAACCGGGAGCGTCGGTGGTGCGGGTGAACAGGGTTGTCGGATTTTCAAGAATTTTTGCCGGTTTTGGTGTTTGGGCTGTCGGCGGAAGTTACAACAGCAAGGTAAAGCTGGTATTTTCTTACAGTGGACAGGATTTTTGGATGTTCAGTGAATTGCGTTCGGTATGGATTTCATACGTGACCTAAATTGTGATTTGGGCAGTGTTGGTTTTCGGCCGACTGGGGATTTTGGAGGATTGTTGCCGGTTAAGCTCCTACTATCGGTAAGCCTGATTTTCCCTAGTTTCCCATGGGTTATTTCCTTGGCTGAGACAATTTCGATTTAGGGCAGGGATTTCCTTCGGCAAAGTGAGGAATTTGGGGAAGGGGTTGGTTGCCGATTTTGGGGGTTTGAGCTGCGGGTGGAATTACAACTATAGGTAAGCATGAAACTCTTCCCTGTTCAATCCAGTTGGATTAGTCATATTACGATGTAAATGTGTTTCCTGTCGTGAGTATTGAACGGTAGGAGCTGTGGTAGTATGGTAGTAGCTTTGCTTGGACTACGAATGGAGATATGTATCGGTGTGAAAATGGGTTAGATTTATACTTAATTTGTTGGTGATCCTGTTGCATCAAATTAAGCATAAAAAAAAAGATTAAATCTACATTGGATTGATTTGGTTGAATGGGTATGGAGTTGGATGAGTAGGTTAGCACTTTTGCTAATTGAAACGGTGAGTTAAATTAAATAGTCAAGCTTAACTATTTGAACTTCTAATTCGTATTCGATAAAGGGACGTGAATATAGAAATGATAGAATAGTAAATTATATATCTATTGTCGTATGCTTGAACATAACCACAATATTTGAAATGTGCAGGACGTGGATATGAGACAGGTCCGCGGCCGTGAGGACTTCATTACTACGAGCATATCCAGCAGGTGGGTAATTCCTACCCTGGTCAGGTAGTTAATGCATACAGATTTAGATGCATGATCATCTTAAATGATCATGTTACCTTGATCCTGTTCTATTTATCTTATGCTTGATACTTTATCCGTTGGCTATTAACTCCTTGCTGCTATCATGTTTATGTTACCATGATTGGGAGTTATACATATAGATGATGTAAATAACTTGGAATTTATTTAAGTTAAGTACAAGTAATAAAGTCCGGATGACAACCTGATTGTAAATTGGGTAAAAGGTCATCCGTAGGTAGATAATGTCTTGAACCTAGGGTTAATTTTAGTACCCATAGATTGCATGTTTACTACCGACCATACATTATGTAAACGGTCAGGAGAATGGTATTTAGGGTGTCGCTACGGACCGGTGGTCCTAGCCTGATACGATCAGTTGAGTACGACTCTCTACAGGGTAGAGAGTGCGTGATCTGGTTAGCATGACCCTATGTAGAATAGAGAGTCTATGGTGGATGTCTGTTTGTGAGACCTTACATTTATGTCATTTGCATGCACGCTGGCGACGATGTCTCCCTTGTGGTCGAGAGTGTCTCCGGTCATCTTGCCTCCACGGTTACTCATAGGAGGAGTAACCGGTGTGAGGGCAAAGCATTGTGGTGCCGCACTCTATCACTACACGGTGATAGTTGGATTTGCGTGCCGTAGTCCTGCGTGTGTGGCACTCGACCACTCATGGGTAGTGACTGTCGGAGTGGCCAACAGCAGGGACCCCCATCGTGTAGCTTGCTCTTTACGCTTATATGCTACTCGATCATACTGCCCACTCGGCCACTCGAGAGTAGTGGTTGGTGTTGAGTTGGGACAGTTGTCATGCTCGAGCCACCGAGGCCACACTAGGGTCGTGGTAGCTTTAGGGTGAGCCGACATAACCATGCATGCTGCATTGCCGACTTATGGCATTTTGTGCATATTACCATATATATACATATATGCATGTATATATATATATATATATATATATATATATATATATATATATATATATATATATATATATATGGATGATTGTGATTAGCATACATATATAGATGCAGTCTATATATATATATGCTTATTGTGATGCTGCATTTGTATATACTATGTTTGTTGCATTTGTTTGCACATATTCATACATGTTATTACATTTTCTGTATGGAAGTAGGCCAGTACCTGTATACTTGTTAGTTATTCACTGTGATACCCTTGACCCATATCAGGATGTAGTATAGTTAGTACTATTCCTTATACTATATGTTGTGGATATGTGCTCAGGTTGGATAGGTGTAGCGTAGCAGACATTCAGGTATGTCTGTGTTTCATATTGACTGTTGGTTAGAAGTTATATATACATGGATATGTTATCATGCTAGTGATACCTGTAGATTTTACTGTCGAAATACATGTGATATTAATGTACATGTTTATCTATTACCTGCTGAGTTTTACTCACCACCCCAACGGACCCTGGGTTTTTCTGTCGCCCAGGTAACAGGTAGAAGCCTTCGTGACGACTTGGAGCTGCACCGGCGATCCATCCCATCTCCACATTTTGAGTCTCCCGAGGATTTGTGATTTGTATTTGTGTTATGGATTTTGTTCTATGTATGGACTTCGTCTTTATGTTGTGGACTTTACTTTGTGTCGATGTTTTATGTACGGTTTTAGTACTGTGGTCTTGTCAGGTGGTGTACACCTGTATGTTTTGGTATATTTTGTTGTGGGTATGTGTTTTCCTATTTTCGCTGCGTGTTGATATATATTTATCTGTTCATTATATTGTTGTTGTGGGCCTACGGGCCTTGTATTAACCCGAGATGTTGCCACGTACAGGGGAGATGTCGTCCGTTTGATTTTCGGCACGACATACTCTCGGGGCGTGACAACTTTACGCCTCTAATATCAAACCCCTTGGACTTCTCAAATGTCAAGTACCCATGACTTGGACTTTCACAGCTAAGACTACACCCTTGGACTTACGTGGCCAAGACTACACCCTTGGACTTTCCAAATGCCAACCCACGTTGGACTTTTACTTGCCAAGACCCATGCTTGGACTTTATATGTCAAGTACTCAAGACTTGGACTTTCCCTTGACATGGTCAACTCCAGTCAACCATCAAAATCCCTCTCAAGTCAAACTTGAGTCCGATCAATCATGACCCGGGTCGATTGCTTCAATAATCTCCCCAAAATATTATCAGACATCAATGTCAAACATTAATGTCAAATCTCCATGTCAAACATCAAAACATCGCTCGAGTCAAACTCGAGTCCGGTCAATTGTGACCTGGGCCGATTGCACTAACAATAGGGAAGTCATCCCTAAGATTAACCATGGTGTGTGTCTAGTGGCCAAGGGTTCTATAAAACCTAGGAAGATCACTAAAAAGGTTACTAGGGAGGCAATCCCTAAGGTTAACTTTGACAAGACCCAAATGACTAAGGCTTCAAAGCCAAAAAGGGTCATTAGGAAGGTATCTAGAGAAATTATCCCTAGTGAATACCTTGTTAACCCAAGGAGCTCCAATAGGTATTGGATTCCTAGGAGCATGATCGATTCACGCTAGATGGGTTAGAGTGTGTCAACCCTAAGTGGATGAATAGTTAATCTAACCACAGTAGAGTTGACACTTTAGGATGTGCCAATGTGTTTTGAGAAGTTTGAAAATTAATCAAATTGGCATAATTAGGGTTAGAGGTCTTGGTGTATCATTTTGGGTTTCGGCACACTTGGTAGAGTTGTTTAACATGACAAAATAAACTTAATTCTATCAAATGACAACTAATATTAAAATCTAGGTATTCCTATACCTTTACCTTTTATTTGTCATGCTTTGATTGTCATTGACATCATATTTATTTTTATCACACTACAACAAAAAATCGAATAGACAACGTTGAAAAACCGTTGTCTATTAGCAAAAAAATCCATGGTAAATCGACCTGTTGTGAAAAGTGGTTCGGGCAAAGACAACGGTGAAAAACCGTTGTCGTTTCAAGGATAAGACAACGGTTTTTAACCGTTGTTTTTGACCGAACCACTTTTCACAACGGGTCGATTTACCATAGATATTTTTGCTAATAGACAACGGTTTTTCACCGTTGTCTTTTCCTTAAATCTATAACGGTCTTTCACCGTTGTCTTTGACCGACCACCGATTTACCACGGATTTTTTTTGCTCATTGACAACGGTTTTTCACCGTTGTCATTTCTCAACGGTTACTCTAGAAAATAATAAACCATTGTAGATTTATAGTGTTGTGTTTTTAATATAAATCATACAACATCAAAAAGAATTATAGAAAACACATATACACTCGCACTTGTAGCAATGTAAAGTACAAAGTCACATCATCTCATTTTAAATGATCACTCTTAAAAACATATATATTAAAAGTAATGTGGCAAAACAACTACACATCATATGCTTAGTACTGCACCAAAAGTATTATGCATAATAACCAAAACACTTATAGATTACCACATCTAACCAAAAGAGGTATGTACACTTAAATCTCTCCTAATTATCAGATATGTGATCTTGTATGTATTCAGTCCACTCCGAACGTACTTCATAAATTTCCTTTGCAGCTATCACAGATTTTGCGAACTGCATGTGAATAAATGAATGAAAATGTAATTAAACACTATGGTATCAATAAGAAAATTTGAAAATATATCTAATATTACTATTGGTCGTAGGAAAAACTTGTCAAAGGATGCGGTGTCTTCAATTATATCTCTCATATATCGTAAAACAAAATAACCGCATTGAGCTCCATCCAGTTGAAAGGGAACCTGTGATGCAAAAAATTATAGTAGTTATTCTAATAGTAAAATTCGATACATAAATTACACACACAAAAAAAAAAAGTTTTTCATCTCGAAAGTAGTGTGACAAAGCTTGCAATGTTTTTCATCTCTCCAGAACAAATCATTACAACTCTCACATGAATAAGTGTTTCCATATATGATCTCTTACCATATATTGTGGCATTCAGAGTCGAGCAGAAGGAATCCCAAACCCATTTATCATACAATCGCAGTCGGTCACACTTTTGTTTTTTTTCATCACTACTCTTGCCAATTTCAAGACCAATGGCGCCGGAACCAACTGATAAACTATTTGACTCAGCAGGAAGTAGAACATGATCGACATCTGAAGTTGGAGATGATCCATCTGCACTAGCAGCATCCAACTCTGGCAGCATATTTATCTGTCTGCCAACAGAAGCCATCATATACTCATTCATTGCTTGATAAAGAGATGATTTTCTCTTCTCTAAAGAAGCTATCAAACGAGCTTCACGAATACCTCTGCAATCTAAGATAGATAACAGAGCATGCAAGGCCTATAATCAAGGTAAAGAAGCAATGATCAACATGGATAACAAGCTTTGCAGCTACCATCAAAGTATGAAATATAAGTACTGAATAAATGGATAATTGACAAGAGAGAACATTGAAAACCTGTGCAGTATCAATGACCTCCCAATGACCATCTTCTGAAGATTCAAAATATACTCTCCGATGGCCAGGCTCATGTACAGTACACGGGCCAAGGAAAAGCCAATAGTTATTGTACCGACAATCAGACCCTAAAAATATAGATTGCATTGGGTGCACACTGTTACAGGCTTCTTTGACTTTAGAGCTGTTGGACCCTGAAGAACTTAACTGGAATCCTCTCCTGTTGCTAGAAGTGTCCATATTATTGGCAGTTGTTATGTTCAATGACGAAGAGCAAGGAGTATCAGCCTCTAGCATTGGTACTAATTGTTGGCTACCCATTTTTCTCTTGATCTTTGCACCTGATCCATGATACTGTATGTTGGAGACAAGTGTTGCGGTTCTAACATGTTCCTAACATATAGCAATGACAAATTAGTTCGTTCTAATCGTCAGCAAAGGGAATAAACAAGAATAAAAACAACAAAAGGTTAACTTGAAGCTTAAGCGTTCTATTATAATAAAATTCTTTGGTCATAGCAATAGAATATAAAATTTGTGTAAAAGATTAGAATAGTAATGAAGCATACAAATAGGACAAAAATAGTAATCTGGCTCAAGAATAAGCATAAGTAATATCAAACTCATAAGTAGCAGACATTACAGGGTAAATGTTCACATTGACCCGACTAGCACAATATAACAACACTACTTAAGTGGGAATAAAGCGTGGTCACTAAGCTGTACAAGTGCAATAATTCACCAGAGATACAACTAAAGCAAACACTCACAAGAACACGAAATCAAGGATGTGAAATCTATCTCGAAAGTAGTGTGACAAAGCTGTTATGTAGAAATTCACCAGAGATACACTAAGCTGTTATGCAGAAATCAAGGATGTAAAAGCAAACACGAAATCTACAAAAATAAGAACAAGAACAAGAACAAAAGATTGAAGTTTCCTATCAAACACGTCATCCATCACAATCTCTCTTCAGTTTTGTGAGATTGATTTATCAGAAATTCAAATCCATCCAAAATCCCAAGTCAAGAACAAAGAAAGCCGACAGGCTCGAAAAGATGCATCGCGATCAAACTAGGGTTTTCGGAGCGAACCAGTGGAAGCGAAGAGTCGCAGTTCTCCCATTGCCGGGCGGCGACGACAGCGATGGAAAAAAGAGAAGATGGAGCGGCGACAGAATATTGAGAGAAAAAGAAGGAGCGTGATGAAAAGGGAAGATAGAGAAAATAATTAAAGCCTAGTTTACCTTAATATGGAGTTTGGAAAAAAAAAATAAGGGAAAAAAATATAAGAAAAGAAATAAAAAATATAAATAAAATTAAGATATTTTTTAATGAAATAAAAATAGGAAAAAAATGAAAACGGATATAAATAAAATTAAATTTTCATAATTTATGTAAAGATGTTTTTTTATATTAAAAAAAATCTATCCAGTAAAAATATCGGTTTGGAGTCTCGATTTTATAAAAAATTTAAAAAATAATAACGACGGAAGAAAAAATCTATCGTTAAAGGTCTTACAATAACGACGGGAGAAAATATCATCGTTAAAAATACAACATTAACGATCGAAACAAAAAAAATCATAGTGGATAATAAAATATCAACGATGGGACAAAATATCATCGTTAATGCATATACATTAACAACGGGCATTAAATTTGGTCGCTATTGAACCACTAATAACGATGGTATTTTTATACCGTCGTTAAATGTAGCTTTTCTAGTAGTAAAAGGAAGAGAACGAACGGAGGGCGAGCAACCGTGAGAAGGCGGCGCGGAAGAAGAAGGAACGGATGAGCACGCAACGGAGAACGACGGAGGTTTTTGGGAAGTAGGAACGACGGAGAGGTTTAGGGAAGAAATTATTTAACCTAAAAATTTTTTAAATCTATATAAACTTTTAAAAAATTTATTGTTGTAATATATTGTTTAAAATATATATATATAAACTTTTAAATATATTGTTGTAAACGTATATATTTATAATTTAAAAAAAAACTTATTTCCAATAATTTTAAAAAAATAGTATTAATAATTAAAAAAATAATTTCACCACTGTATTATAATAAAAAAAACAGTATTAATAGTATTAAAAAAAATTCACCGTTGTATCATTTCCAATAATTTTAAAAAATAGTAAAAATAATTAAAAAAATAGTATTATAAAATTTTAAAATTTCATTGACAACGGTTTAAAACCGTTGTATTATTATCACAACGACAATAATTTTTTACCGTTGTGTCAAACGTTACAAAAATATTTTCATTGACAACGGTTGATTGTACCGTTGTCCCAACTGTTGTTAAGATAAAAAAAAAACTTAAAGACAACAGTTCTGAAAAACCGTTGTAAAATGTGTTGTTGATTAAAAAAAATATGTTCAACGACAACGGATAGTGTAAAACCGTTGTCTTTTGTGTTATATGGGCGCTCAAAGACAACGATTTTGTCAAAAACCGTTGTCTTTTATCAAAATTACAACGGTTTCTCCTAAAACCGTTGTCTTTGTGGTGTTGCCTTTTAGCATTTTTCTTGTAGTGTCATATAAAAAGTCATGATCATGTTTAAGTTTAGTGTCATGTTATGCTTAAGTTTATATCACATGTCATGACATCATGATTATTGACACATGTTTATTTATGTATCATCTATGTCATAATCATTATTCATGCATTAATTCAAATTGAGTTAAGGACAATGAGATGATTTGAAGTCCCATGTATAAGGGAATCAAATAGAGTTGCCTAGCATATGCATGAGACTCTAAATAATCAAAACCCACATCTTACAAGAACACTTGACTTGTATGTGTTTTATACACTTAGATACAAGTGAGATGGTAGGAAAATGAATTTAAGGTTTTAAAATCATTTTGAAAAATCTTGGTGAAGTCTATCTTTTGATAGCAATCACCATTGAATGAGGTGATACAAAGTAGAGTTAAACATTGAAATTTTCAATGGTTTTGAACTTTGCGTCAATCTCAATAGTTTATGGGTATTTTATTTTTTAAATATTTTTCACCCATAATGATTATTATAAGTAATGTTCGTAAGAATTTTCAAGATTTTTTAAAATATGTATATTTACTTATGAATTTTTAAAATTCGATTATCAACCCTGATTTCTGCATAATGTAGAAATCAGTCGACTGCCATGGATGACAGTCGACTGGTAACTGTAAGAGTCGACTGATAGTGCTAATTTCGAGTAAACAAGATTTGTTATGCCCATGTTCAACTATTTTTTGGTTCCCTAGTTGTTCCTAACCGTAGGATATGCTTTGAAGAGCATTGGAAGGGTGGAAATCCATTGAAAATGGATTAGGAGAATTATTTAGGGTGTGTATCAAATTTTAAGGGAGGTGAACGTTCAATGATGAATATTTGCCTTTAATTTCGATTGTTTAGTGTTCCTATTGGCTTAGGGACTCTCCAGGGGCATTGTTGGTGCAATGATTAAGGGGGAGTAAGCCTTTAGGGGGAGATTATTCATCTTGGGATGATGGATGTATTTCTTCTCATGGGAGGAGAATTGGGGGATTGCCTCTCTTAAGTGATATGAGACTTATCACTAGGAAGAGTGAAGGCATCCTAGATATGTTTTTGGACCAAGGGAGAGATTGTAATATCTCATTAGGATATGAGACATTGACACTCTTGAGGAGGACAGTTTTTATGTATGTCAAAAAGGAGGAGAAGGTACCAATTGGGGTTAGTTGGAATTCTCACAAGGTGTGAGAATTGTCAATTGGGGATAATTGGTAGACTTGAGTTAGGGCAACTAACTCAAAGGTATTTAGGGTTTTGTCAAACATCAAAAAGGGAGAGATTGTTGGTGCAATTGGCCCAGGTCACGATTGACCGGACTCAAGTTTGACTCAAGCAGTATTTTGATGTTAGACAAAACATATGACATGTGATTGTCATGGGAAGACTAAGTGTGTAGCCTTGGCTACATAAGTCCAAGTGTGTAGTCTTGGCGGTGAAAGTCCAAGCATGAGGCTTGGCATTGGAAGTCCAACATGGAGTTGGTAAGGGAAGACCAAGTGTGTAGCATTGGCCACGTAAGTCCAAGTGTGTAGCCTCGGCCATGTAAGTCCATAGCGATTTTTGGTGAGATTTTGGAGGGGAATTGTTGTTGCATTCCGGACCTTTCAATAGCAGACCAAAGCAAGTGACAAAAAAGCATTCAAAGCAAAGTGTTGTAAAGTGTTTCTTTAATTGTATTTATTATTGTCTTTGTTCTTACTTGTATCTTGTTTATTACCATTGTAATTGCTTGTAAGAAGTTTTTTCACCTCCGACTTATTGTCGAGAAGGAGTTTGAGTAGTGGTGTGTTCATCACTCAAGCTCGTTGAGCTCACCCCGTTGAGTAGGAATCCTAAGGTTCCGAACCATGTATATCGTGTGTTGTGATTGTCTCTTGTATTTATATTTTCGCTGTGCATATTAACGAATATTGTAGACGAACGGACGAATTCCAACGAACAACGCACACGGGTTATTCAACCCTCCTTCTAGTTGGGCCTTGATCCTTCAACACTACACACCGGCTGTAAAAATTAATACAATATCCTAAATCAAGAAGACAAGTAATAGAAATAAGATTTCTTCGAATCTCAGGAGCAAACAGGACATCATGTAGAAACAAAGTACTTCCATCTGAATGTTAAGTTTGCAAGTGCCGACTCCTTTGACTTCAACTCTTACATTGTTTTTTATATAGATCCATTTGTTGCCTGCTGGTACCCTGCAGTACTCCACATATGTAACCCCTCCCGAGCTACATGATTAGTTGCTCCCGAATCTATAATCCACAAAGGATAAGAATCATCCAACAGAACTAGTAACAAAATGCTCAAAAGAGAGAGTTGAAGTTACCTTTTTCGGCTCAGTACACTCCCGAGCGAAGTGGCCCTTCTTGCCACAGTTAAAGCAAGACATCTTTCTTTTAGGTTTCTCCTCAGTCTTTTTGCTCTTCTTCTTGATTGGGCCTTCCCCAGCAACAACAACTTCCTTCTTCTTTTCCTTTCCCTTCTTGAATCATTTCTTTTTCTTGGATCCATATGATCAAACAGAACCAGCAGCCAAATAGGCTTGACCATAAATCCTTGTAGATTTTACTCTCTCCGCCTCTAGTTTAACATGGCGTGAGACGTCAGTGAAAGTCCTAATACTCTCACTGTGAGTTAATATTTGCTTCATGGTTTTCCAAAAATCTGGAAGGGAACGAATAACTTCTTGAACCTAATGTTCATCGGTCAGCTCGTGACCAACGGTTTTAAGCTCCCAAATCATGTTCGACATCTCCCAGAGATGTTGAATCATTGAAACATTCGGGTGCTTCTTGTAGCTGTCGAACTTGATCGTCAGCTACCGAAGCTTGCTCAGACTCATTCCACTGTATCTATCCCTAAGGGCTACCCAGACTGCATGAGTCGAAGGATATGACTCATACTAAAAAACCAGATCATCAACCATTGAACTTATCAATATACCCTTAGCAGTGGAATCCTTCTTCTTCCATGCCTTACAGGTATCAAAATCTCGTCTATACTGTGTAGTGAGACCCTCAACAGGTTCTTCCAAAATCTGATGTACAACCTCTAGAACTTCTTGTTTCTCAAGAACATATTGAATCTTGAGGTACTAGATTTTGTAGTTTTCACCATTAAGTTTTTCACTCTTATTCAATTCAACTATGATGTTCTTCGTTGTCATAATCTACCATAAATAAATAGATTATTTAGTGATTCAGTGTATATTTTTATGTATGTAATCTTTAAATTGACTCAATGTAGATCTGATTTGGTTTACAAAATCAAGTGACAACTACGTTCTCACTCATCATCTGTATGTGTCAATCTGACTTATGTTGAACTATTCTATTACATACATTCTATCTAATAAACTTAATCATTATTCAATCATGATATTAAACATTAAATAAACTTATCATTTAAAATTATACTCATAATGAACAAATCAAAGAGTATAAACAAATATCATGCATTCATGTAGAGTAAACAACATTAAATGAACTAATCATTTCGAATGGACATATCATTAACTAAACATGTTGTACATTGTTAACAAATAATAATACTCTACTAAGAATGTTACACATAACATTCTTCCTACTCATAACTAACAAACAAAAACAACTCTAACAAACTAGATAGACGATTATTACTCTCACTAGGACAAACACTAGCGCAGTAATAATCCAAACATGTCATATCTGTCTAGGCCGAACTAGGACATCTTCTGCTGGGACGGTCTCAAGACCCCCATATCTGGGTATAGGATATTCGCCCCTCATAACACCCCTATATCTGATGCGCGACATCACTCAAGTTTTTAGGAAATAAACAAACCAAAGGCCAAATCCTATAGTTGTCCAGAATCGAAAAATCCTGCATCTCTAGGCGCCAAAATAATCTATCTAATCTCCCTATGTGTCCACCGACTCCAGTTGACTAAGCCTATTATTAAGTTGTTTATGTCGAGTCCTAGTTGTTCCAAACAACTACTCGACAATCAAGTTATGAGTTAAGTTGACCATTGTTAACTATAGTAGGTTAACCAATGTCGACCACCATATGGTGTGACAGAGCACCTCATGTGCTAGTCGACCACCATTAGGTCTGGATGAGCACCAAGTGTGCAAGCCGTCCAAAGTTAGGTTCGACTGAGCACCAAGTGTACAGGCCGACTACTATTAGGCTTGGGCGAGCACCAAGTGTGCAAGCTGATCACCCTGTGCTCTGGTTGATCACCCCGAGTGTCGAGTGCGACCACCTCTGTCGCTCGACTACCACATGTCCAGCCTGAGCACTGTGCATTTTGTCGTCGAGCCAAGTGTCGAGCACTTTTGTCTAGCAGCCCGAGCACACAATTCGGGAGCTTCATCGCTCGACTGATAGTGTCAGCATCACTTGCTCAGGCGCTTTATGCCTGTCGTAATACTGACCATCCAATGCTCGAGCATCGTGCGTCCAAGCACCCATGCACTAGGGAGTTGCGCTTTGTCGCGGTGTCGAGAAGCCAATGCTTAACCACCCCATGTTGGAGCACAACATGCTCGAGTGTTGCACGCTTGACACGGTGTCGAGCACCCAGTGCTTGAGCACTGCGTGCCCGATTTCTTCTCATCGAGTGACTCAGGCAGTGATTAATTTTCCATTCAGCAAATGTAGCAACAATCATTTTCCTAATCGAAAATTATCGCTCAACCATTAGAAAATCGCCGAGCGCTTCACACTCCTTAGTCCCGTGCACCAAAGTGCACAAGTGAGCCTTTCTCACTCAGAATCATCTGACGAAATCATTGTTCATCGTCTTCTCGATGAACTCATGATTTTTACAATTAAATTCACACGAACAAATGCAACCCAACGTTTACTTTAATACCAATGTTGGCATTATTGCATCTATTGCATGAATTTAAATGACAAAATAAAACTGTAAATACAGAACTTACAACATTCGTCAGATTCTTTGTGCTTCTCGGATATATAGGGATGACGATCTCTCGATCATTTGCTCACCGTCTGGAAGATAATTACGTATGAAAAGTCTCCTCTGATCCACGAACCAAAATCTGACCACGCCGTGGTGTTCTCAAGATCTCTCCATTCTCTTCGGCAGAGCTTCCGTAGCGATCCACAGATCACGTGCAAATTCTAGTAGCCTTTCAACGTTGCTCACAACCTCTTCTTCTCCTTTGCTCTCACACCTCTTTATTTCACCTCTTGCCTACACCTTGCAGTTCTCTATTGCACACACTCCCATAGCTTGGATGCTCACCTATTTATAGGTGTTATGCAGCAAGCACAAAGTGTGTACGTTGCTTGGCAACGTGCACACGTTGGCTACATGTGTGTGTTGCTTGCACACGAACATGTGCTAACATGTGGGTGGACGGGCAAGGCAAGGCAAGGCAGGTGCGTGGGCGTGTTTCCACACGTCTATGGGTTGTGCCAAGTTTGGAGCGGTGAACACGGTTGTGCAGAGGTAGACGGTGGGCTGTTGGACAACTAGGGACAATCTGGGCATTGTTTCAGATTTTTCTAGTGATCACCGGAGCTTGGACAACCTGCTTGGTAAGGAAGAAGAAGGCACAAATAGACAAGAAGATTAGGTGGGGTTGCATGACTTGGCAGGAGCGGCAGGTGTTAGCCCCTTAACTTGATGGCAAGGCTGGACAAAGGATTGGGTACTTCTCCTTTATCTAGCCTATTGGGCATGTGCACAGGACATGCCAAGCAGCAACCATTTGTGGCAGTGCGCGCGGTGCTGTCCAAGCCAAGTGAGCAGGAGGTCGACTTGGACCGTGGCAAAGAGATGCAAAGATGGTGCATGTAGAGTCTTAGCATTTAACAAAGCAAGGCTCACAAGAAAGGTGAGCCATGACATGCGGCGGGCGCATGCAATGCAGCACGAGGGATGGTGCAGCGAGAAGGCTATTTCTGCCTAAGTCCGTGGTGCAGGACTTGGGCCATGCATAGGGCGCGCAGGCTAGCATTTGGCATGGGGACAAAGCAACAATCCATGCAGTGGACCTGAGCAGAGAACAAGGGTGCTGACAGATCATTGGCATGGTGCCAGAGCAGCGGATGATGTGGACTGTCAGTTAGGACATGTGACATGACAGTTGACCAAACTGCCTTGCAACTGCTTGTAACCACCAAGCCAACTTCTGCCTATGCATGATAAATAGGCAATGTTGGGCATTGGCTGGGCAGAGAGGAATGTGTGAGCAATCTGTCAAGAGTCCACTTTGTAATCCTTATTGTGAATACAAGAAAGGTTGGGAGTTTTCTCCTATACATTGGGTGTTCTTGTTCGTGGCTTGGGTTTTGCCTTTGCTTGTGCATTCTCTTGCAGGATTTGTGGTGCATTTGTAGGCTGAATCAAGTGTGGGACTTGGTTGCCGCGCAAGAAAAATTCTAAGGTAGAATTGACCCTGTGACAACTGATATCAGAGCATAAAAAGATGGCTGGAGGAAGCAACCATGAAATTAGAGAAAGGATTGCCAATCTGGAGGCCTTAATGGGTGTTGTTCCTGAGGGCGAGGATGTTGATAATCTGGTCATGAAGATCCTAAATTTGGAGACGCACATGGACCAATTTCAAGCCTCCCTCAATGAACAAATGGTGCAAATCCACAAGGATAATGAAGATTTGCGCTCGGAATTGGTGGTTCTAAGACGGGCTATGGCTTCTACTTGTGAAAGGGGCCCTGATCGTCATTCGGTAAAAGTTCCTGAACCCAAATCTTTTGTAGGCACACGGAGTGCCAAGGAACTCGAGAATTTCTTATGGGATATGGAGCAGTACTTTGTGGCTGCTAAAGTGTCCAAAACAGAGAAAGTGACAATTTCCAGCATGTACCTTGTTGGGGATGCAAAGTTATGGTGGCGAACTCGCATGGTGGATGATGCCAAGGCGGGCTGACAAAAAATTGACGCTTGGGATCTGTTGAAGAAGGAGATGAAGGCTCAATTCATACAGGCAATACTGTGGTGCACGAGATGGGTTAAAACGTCTCAAACAGAATGGTTATGTAAGAGACTATGTCAAAGAATTTACTTCTTTGATGTTGGACATTGAGAATATTTCGGAAGAGGACAAGTTGTACAATTTCTTATATGGATTGCAGCCTTGGGTACAAATGGAACTTCGGAGGCAAAATGTGAAGGACTTACCTAGTGCAATTGTTGCTGCGGATGCCTTGGTGGACCTTCGCATGAACAAAGACAATCAGAACAGTTCATCGAAACCTAATAACATCCAAAAGGAAAAGAAAAAGGAATGGACAAAGGCTGGCAAAAAGAAGGGTATAGCAAACAACCAAGAGAAAGCAAAGACTGCTGCTTCGGGAAAGGATAATACAAAGAATCAAGGTTTCTTCTTATGCAATGTCCCTCATTTTGCTAAAGATTGTCCCAAACATGAGAAGTTAAATGCCCTCTTGGTGGGGGAAAATGCAGAAGTTCCAGTACATGAAGTTGCTACTCTTGTTAATCCCTTACAATTGTTGAATCCAATTGTTGATTTTGTTCCATTCGAATTGCTAACCAATATGTCAGAAGACATGGTACGAGCACACTCCCTACTCTTACACATTTCGGTGGAAATGAATGGGAAAAACATGCAGGCTATGGTGGACACGGGGGCCACTCATACTTTTGTGTCTTCCAAACTCGTGAAGGAATATGGGTTGTCCATAAGCAAATGTCCAAGCTATATCAAATCGGTAAATGCAAAGGCGCAAGCGGTGATAGGTATGGCTTATAATGTTCCTTTAACTGTTGGCACTTGTGTTGGTAAGGCAAATATGATGGTGATTCCACTTGAGGATTTTCAACTAATACTTGGTATGGATTTCTTGCGAAAGACAAAAACAGTGCCTATGCCTCACTTGAATGGGGTAATGGTGATGCAGGAGGCAGAACCATGTTTTGTTCCTTGTGTACATCCTTATGGAAAGGGTCTAAACAAGGGTAAGAAAGACATCATCTCTGCTGGGTCCCTAGAGAAAGGCTTGAAGCGGGGTGAAACAACCTATTTGGCTACCTTAATCGACATCAAACCTGACAAGGATGTCAAGTTGCCTGTTTGTGTCGAAGCTATCTTAGCCAAGTTTGAAGATGTGATGCCATCGGAATTGCCAAAGCACTTGCCACCAAGGAGAAATGTCGACCACAAAATCAAATTGATCTCTGGTGTTGTCCCTCCTGCAAATCCCCCTTACCGTATGTCTCCCTTGGAACTTGCTGAATTACGCAAACAATTAAATGAATTGTTGGATGCAGGGTATGTTCGAGCATCCAAGGCTCCGTTTGGTGCTCCAGTCTTGTTCCATAAAAAACAAGATGGTTGCTTGAGGATGTGCGTGGATTATAGGGCATTGAACAAGGTAACGGTGAAGAACAAGTACCCCGTTCCTTTGGTGCAAGATCTGTTTGACAGATTATGCAAGGCAACATGGTTCACAAAGCTTGACTTACGATCAGGGTATTGGCAAGTAAGAATTGCGGAAGGCGATGAGGCAAAGACAACATGTGTGACTCGTTATGGTTCCTACGAGTTTCTTGTCATGCCATTTGGTTTGACTAATGCCCCTGCTACCTTTTGCAATTTGATGAATGAGGTGTTATATGATTTCCTTGACAATTTTGTTGTAGTTTATTTGGATGATATTGTAATCTACAGTAAGTCATTGGAAGAACACTTGGACCATTTGGAAGTGGTGCTGGATCGTCTAAGGAAGCATCAACTTTATGTTAAGAAGGAAAAATGTGAGTTTGCTAGCTAAGAAATAATGTTCTTGGGACACTTGGTCAGCAAGGGCCATGTTCGGATGGACCCGAAAAAAATGTAAGCCATTGTTGATTGGCCAACTCCTTCGACGGTGCCTGGATTACGATCATTTCTGGGTTTGGAAAATTACTATCGCAAGTTTATTATTAACTACTCAAAGAAGGCTGCTCCTTTGACAGATTTATTGAAGAAGGGTGCGTGGTGGGAATGGTCAGATGCATGCAATGATGCTTTCGAGAAGTTGAAAACTGCTATAGCATCTGAACCAATGCTGCGCTTGCCTGACTTTGAATTGCCCTTTGAGGTGCATACTGATGCTTCAGACAATGCACTTGGTGGTGTGTTGGTACAGGAAGGACATCCAGTTGCCTTTGAAAGCAAGAAACTCAATTCGGCTGAGCAAAAGTATTCTGCACATGAGAAAGAGATGGTTGTTGTGGTTCATTGCCTAAGGGTTTAGAGAGTCTATTTGTTGGGAACAAAATTTCTTGTGAGAACTGATAATATTGCTAACACTTTCTTTGCTACTTAAAAGAAATTGTCTCTTAAACAGGCTCCGTGGCAAGAGTTCTTGGCGGAATATGACTTTGCATGGGAGCACAAATCGGGAAGGCATAATAATGTTGCAGATGCATTAAGTCGGAAAGAAGTTTTTGCTACTTTCTACTCGATCACAAGAGTAGAATCAAATATGCGGGAAAGAATAAAGGTTGTTGCTGCAGATGATACAACTTATGGGAAGTTGGTGCAGCAAGTAAGAGACGGAACAATACGACGATACTGGATCGAGGATGATCTCTTAACTTACAAAGGGGGAAGAATCTTTGTTCCTGCAGTAGGTGGTCTACGCAAAGAGTTACTGAAGGAAACTCATGACCCGCAGTGGGCTGGTCATCCTGGTGTTGAAAGGATGCTTGCTCTCTTGGCCCGTTCTTACATTTAGCCAAAGATGGACAACGATGTGGAAGCATATATGAAAACTTGTCTTGTGTGCCAACAAGACAAGACAGAGCGAAAGAAGGAAGCAGGATTACTCCAACCGTTGCCTATTCTAGAGAAACCTTGGGCTTCGGTTTCTATGGATTTTATTAGAGGATTTCCAAAGGTTGATGGCATGTCCTCCATCATGGTGGTGGTGGACAGATTCTCAAAGTATGCTGTGTTCATTGCGGCTCCTTCGGCTTGTCCCTCGGATGTGGTGATTGAACTCTTCTATTGGAACGTGGTAAAATATTTTGGTTTGCCTAATGACATTGTGAGTGATAGGGATGCAAGGTTTACGGGGAGATTTTGGACTTCCTTGCTCAATATGATGGGGACCGATCTTAAGTTCTCCACCACTAACCATCCCCAAACAGATGGACAGACCGAAAGAATTAATCATATTCTTGAAGAGTACTTGTGGCATTATGTTACAGCAAGTCAGAAAAATTGGCTAGGATTACTGGACATTGCACAATTTTGTTACAATTTGCACAAGTCTTCAGCCACCGAAAAGAGTCCCTTTGAGATTGTGTTGGGGGAACAACCAGCAACTCCTGTGGAGATCGCTAAGCAAAAATCTGGAGGCAAATGCCCTGCAGCATATAGGTATGCACGGGAAAAGCAAGAGTTGCTTGAGGAAGCCAAAGACAGTTTAAGGAAAGCTGTGAAGAGAATGAAAAAGTATGCTGATATGAGAAGAAAACCCTTAGAATTCTCTATTGGGGAGAAAGTGTTACTGAAACTCACTCCTCAGATCTGAAAGAGAATTAGTAAGAAGACTGCTCATCGAGGTTAAATTGCCAAATACGACGGACCCTTTGAAGTCTTGGAAAAAGTTGGCACTGTGGCTTACAGGTTGCATCTACCTAAAAGGCAAAAGGTACATCCTACATTTCATGTAAGTTTCTTGAAGAAGTTTCATGCAGATGAAACAGATCCATCAAGAAGCAGTGCGAAAAGAGCTCCACCAGTTATATGGAAGCAATTTAGCGATGAAGTTCAGGAGATCCTGGATCACAGAACATCTGGAATGAGCAAGAAAAATCAAAGGACAGAATTCTTGGTTCTTTGGAAGGGAAAACCTGAAACGGAGGCAACATGGGAAAGAGATGTTACCCTTTGGCAATTTGAGAAGCAAATTGAAGCATACTTGCAGAAGCATTCGATGAGGACGTCGACTTCTTTTGGTGGGGGTGGTTTGTGAGCCCCTTAACTTGATGGCAAGGCTGGACAAAAGATTGGGTGTTGCTCCTTTATCTAGCCTATCGGGCATGTGCACAGCACATGCCAAGCAGCAACCATTTGTGGCAGTGTGCGGGGTGTTGTCCAAGCCAAGTCGAGCAGGAGGTCGACTTGGACCATGACAAAGAGATGCAAAGATGGTGCATGCAGAGTCTTAGCATTTAGCCAAGCAAGGCTCGCAAGAAAGGTGAGTCATGGCATGCGGTGGGCGCATGCAATGCAGCACAAGGGATGGTGCAGCGAGAAGGCTATTTCTGCCTAAGTCCGTGGTGCAGGACTTGGGCCATGCATAGGGCGGGCAGGCTAGCATTTGGTCCGGAGCCAAAGCAACAATCCATGCAGCGGACCTAAGCAGAGCACAAGGGTGCTGACAGATCATTGGCATGGTGCCAGAGCAGCGGATGATGTGGACTGTCAGTTGGGACATGTGGCATGACAGTTGACCAAACTGCCTTGCAACTGCTTGTAACCACCAAGCCAACTTCTGCCTATGCATGATAAATAGGCGATGTTGGGCATTGGCTGGGCAGAGAGGAATGTGTGAGAAATCTGTCAAGAGTCCACTTTGTAATCCTTATTGTGAATACAAGAAAGGTTGGGAGTTTTCTCCTGTACATTGGGTGTTCTTGTTCGTGGCTTGGGTTTTGCCTTTGCTTGTGCATTCTCTTGCAGGATTTGTGGTGCATTTGTAGGCTGAATTAAGTGTGGGACTTGGTTGTCGCGCAGGAAAAATTCTAAGGCAGAATTGACCCTGGGACAGCAAGGTCCTTTGGGAGGCAGTGTTTCCGTTTTAGGGTGTTGCAAACTGGAAACTGCTTGTCGCCTCTGCCCCTTTCACCAAAATGGAAAGGAAGCCACAGAAGGCTGCTATAGCCAGCCATGCAAGCCAATCCCCATGCACCACAACTCCTCTACAAACTGCTCTCGTTCAGGAGTGTGCAGGGGAGGTTGGACTGGCAGCCAACACTGTTGAGGTGGCACCAGTAGCCCAATTGGAACCACAAGATAGTGACCTGATAGCGATGGTGACTGAGGCTGACGCGGCACATACTGACGTGGAATATGCTGATGTGGCACAATATGATCTTGCATAGAAGGATGATGGGAATTTGGTTGTTGGGACAGGATGAAATACGGTGGCGGCCGAAGCTCGACTGTGGTGGGTTGGCAGAGTCCCACATGGGTTGGGATGTCGGCTACACGAGGAAGAGATGCGACGAGGGGTGTGCGAAGATCAACTAGTGCATTGTGCAGGGTGGGCAGCACACTGCGACAACCTAGAAATGGGTTGCAGGGCCCGAGCAGTGTAGATAACCGCCCGAGGGGGGCAGACAACCGATCGGAGGGAGGGGGGACACAACTGGCGAAGGCAAGAAGATAGCGTGCAGGGAAAGTGGGGAATGGCTAGACCTAGGCCAACCTCTTCAAGGATAATAGGAATGTGCAACGACAATACAACTTGATCAACTTCAGCATATGGGGGAGACCATCCACATTGGATATAACGATATTGATGCCATGGAGACAGTGTTGGGACCTTGCTTGGTCGTTTCATGGGAAGGCACTCGAGATGGCAAGGGGTGGCACTCATCGCAAAGAGGTGGGGGTTCCTAGTAGCTTCCACCTTCATACGAGTGGTTGGTGTTGGTGCAATCGACCTAGGTTGCGATTGACCAGACTCGAGTGAGACTCGAGTAGAATTTTAATATTTGACAATATAAGTTTGACCATATGTTGACTATATGACTAGTGGAGGATTGGGATATCCAAGGTCATATGGGGGAAATTGTTTAAGGGGGGAGATTGTTGAGCAATCAACCTCAGGTCAAGGTTGACCAAGCTCGAGTAAGACTCGAGGGGAAGTTAAAATTTGGAGACTTGACAAGGAGAAGTCCAAGTTTGGATACTTGACGAGGAGAATGTCAAGTTTGGATACTTGACAATGGAGAAGTCCAAGTTTGGATACTTGACGATGGAAAAGTCCAAGAATTGATTCTTGGCAATGAAAAGTCTAAGAATGGATACTTGACAATGGAAAAGCCTAAGGGAGTCTTGGCTACGTAAGTTCAAGTGTGTAATCTTGATAGTAAAAGTCTAAATATGGATGTTTAACAAAAGAAAAAAAAAATCCAAGGATGTAATGTTGGTCACATAAGTCCAAGTGTATAATCTTGGCGGTAAAAGTTTAAGGCAAAGGAGACCCGTTAGCATGATATGATCCACGGAAACACTTGAAAGCTAGGGCTAAGGGTGAGGACTCGTAGACCCGAACCAAGGGCTTGAGGATGATGAAAGTGGCTTAAAGGCTTAGGTCTAGTCCAAGGGTATCCAATAGCAAGATACAATCGATGGAAGCACTTGAAGGCTAGCGTAAAAGGTAAATTAGTCCTGGAGAACTCGGATGGATCCTGAGAGCGTGAGGCTAATGGAAGTGACTAGAAGACTTAGATTTAAAATATGTGTGAGTATCAAGTATGAGAGAATCATACTTGGGTTAAACTTTACTTTTGAGATTTACCAGTCGACTGGTTGAGTGTTAAGCACTCAGGAGGCCTAGTTGCCTAGTTGACTCGAGCAGTCAACTAGGGTTATGACTCAGTCAATTGGTGAGTAGTCGACTGAGGCTCGACTATCTCACTAGTGCTCTGGCAGTCAACTGATGGCTTGCACCAGTCGATTGGTCACTGAAAGTCGATTATCATGGATGGATAGTCGATTGGCCATAAATGGACATGGCACAGAAGATATCATAGTCGACTGGACAATTGACTAATGGTCTAACAGTCGACTGATGGTAAAGGTAGTCGACTGCTCAGGTGTCTGTTGGTTGAAAGCCGACGTGGTTAGTTCGTTGTGAGATAATGGATAAGGGGTAGTCGATTGATGGGTAATGACAGTCGACTGTCAGGCAAAAATCTAACCTGATGCAGGTTATAAATGGAGGAACTCATGGAGGATTTTAGAAGCCGATCCTTGAGAATTTGGGAAGAGTTTTGTTGTTGCATTCCAGACCTTCCAAGGCGTTCAAAGCAACCAAATAAGTAAGCAATCAAAAATATTCGCTTGTAAAGTGTTCTTTGCATTTATTTTGTATTTGCTTTTGTATTTGTTGTATTTGGTTGTATTTCATTATATAAACTTGTTGTACAAGGTTTCTCCATCTCTGAATTATTTTTGATAAGGAGAAGTTGATAGTGGTGTATGTATCGTTAGAGCTCAATCGTGGAGTAGGAACCGTAGGTTTTGAACCACGTAAAATTCTTTGTCTTGTGTTATGTTGTGTATGCTTGTATTTCCACAACCTACTAACTATTTGTAGAAGAGCATACGAACGAATGACGAAAAATTGAAAGATGTTATTCACCCCCCTCTAGCGTACCAAATAGCCCACAACAAGTGATATCAAAGTCAGACTCGCTCAGAAGACCAACAAGTGGTATCAAAGCGAGATCGCTCTTCAAAGATTCACCGTCGCAAGAGCACAAGTGCTAGAGGAGAAGAGAAGATCGAGTTGTCCAATGATGAATTAGGATATGACATCTACACTCCTCTTCCTTATGGATTCTACAGGCTAGAGAGATTTGATCTATGGGTGGCAAGAATCGAGATATTCTTGCAAATGATGAGCATCGACAGATGGATCATCTTGATGAACGAGTTTGAAGCTCCAAGGGGTAAGAAAGACAGAATCCTCAAAATCAAGAAATGGACTAATGAGCAACGCCAAAAATTTAAGATCAATGTTAAGATAATAAAATTTTTAATTAATTTAATCTCCGATGATATCTTATGCAAGTTAAGGGATTATAAGAATGTCAAAGAGCTATGAAGCACGTTGACAAAATTTCATAAGAAGCCTTCGTTGGCCCAAGACAATAAAGAAGAATTCAAAGCAATTATTATATTACTTAACGCCTGTGGTAAAGATTGTTGTTTTTTTATACTAATTCTATAAAATAAGCATTTATTAGTATAGTTCATAATATGCAAGATGGTGGCGTTTTTGGTGATGTATATAGTTTTCATTTTTCTGTTTGTTCTCTATTTGCAGTTGAACTCTGGAAAAGTTATAGTAGTAGGCCCTGGAGAACGTGATAGGAATGGGAAACTTATCCCAGTCACTGTGAAGGAAGGAGACATTGTTCTCCATACCTAGCTATCGTGCCTTGCTTCTTAGTATGGCAAACCCAGGCAAAGCAAGCGGCCTGAGTGGGATGGTACATAAAATTTTCATCTCATAACCATTGTGCTTTGCATATTGGATTATGTTCACCTCAACTTTGCTCTGTCTATATTATGGTGCAAGGCAGGGCAGAGCAGAGCATAGTGGGTAGATAGTGAGTCTTGATTGGAGTATGGCAAATTGTCATCCTTTTATGAAATCGAATTCCCTCAATTACATTTTTTTTATGTTACAGAAATATATACATATGCATTCATCCGTCACAACTCGAACTTTTGGGATAAAATTGGTGTCAATCAATTGCAAGTGGTATTTCGTTAATTCATTTGGCGGTTTTGGGCTAGTCAAATGCAACATAGTCATGCAAGATATCGAAGCATATAATTATATAGATTGAGTTCTTTAATTACAATTTGCACTTTAGAGACAAGTGCTGAGCTAAAGTTAGTAGGAAAAATTATAAACTGTTAGGCTCATAAGGAAGGCATCTCTTAAAGAACGATGACTTCATAGTCTGCTGCCATTAGAGATAACTGAGTGTTGTTAGTATAGTTATTAAGTTGATTGGATTTTTCACTCTTACCTAGTATGTTTATCTCAATTGCTAGATTTACTTGGCCAATGTATTTGAGATCTGCTATGTTAGCATGAAGCTTCTTGTTATAATGCGAGTATTGGGCTGTTTCAGGTTTTACCTCTTCAGAGAGGATGATATTCTTGGGACCCTTTATGATTGATTTCCAAGCAGATCAAATATGTCAATTATTTCTGAATGCGTTCTCTTGCCATTGATGGCGATGTAACAAGAGTCGACTCGTGTACTTTCTTCTCAGGGATGGATCAAACTTTGAGTGTTGGATCTATTACAATTTGCATGCTGGATTTTGTTAGTTTTCCCCAGCAAAAGAGGACAATGCTAGTTGATATTTATGGATTCAACTAGTAAATATGAGAATGTATTATTTGTATCCTAGAGATTCTGGTTTTAGCTACCATTACTGAATAGAAAAGCATTAGCCTCAGGGGGGAACTGACAATAATGAGTGTTCTCGAGGTTGGTTGTCTATAATTTAATGATGCAAGTGGACAAGAATCTAATTCCATTAAGGTTACACAGTTCTCCACCCACATTTCTACTCTAAAGATTTAGAAGATACTATATACTTCTTTAGCATAAAGATTATTTAGCCAACAAGGAAAAAGCATGTATACCTCCAATAGAAATATGTTTTTTATATACTTGTGGTGGTTAATATGCTGGTAATCAAAATCCAAATGTTGAGGTATACCAGGATAGGAGAGCTACTAAATATTCTAGAGAAGTATAGAATACAAGTTGAAAAAAAAAATTATTTTATGGTCGTAACACTCGACATCTCATGTGCAATACGATGTGATCGATCAATTTTATAAATTCTTGTCATGATTGTTAAGGAGGTAATTTTAATATTCTTATAGTACCTTAAAATTTTTCTTGAGAAAAAGTATTATATTAAGATCGTTTTTTTATCTTAGGAAATGAAATACCTTGATACTTATTAACTTATTCACCACATGCTACAATTGGGATATGTACTGTTCCTATAGATCTGTAAAATCATATTATGATAATAAAACTTGATACATACGACAAAGGGATAAAATGTGGATTAATTATCACTTCATACTTGTTAAGTGCTTGGATATATATGACATTGTTCGAAATTAACTACAAGAGTAATTGTACTCAACCTCTTGTATCATGCTTTGGAACCTCAACAATAATATAGTTGCATGGTCGCGCGTTTGAATTCTTTTTTTTTTAAATATTAAGATACTTCTATCAAAAGTTTGTCATTTCATGAGCTAGAGCTAGATCAGTTTCTGTCCTCGATCGACTATAATATAGTTCTAAGTTGATGTCAATGCACTGACTTGTAGTGCCAACAGCAGCAAGAAGGGAAGAAAGAAATCAAAGAGAATGAAAAGGAAGCATTACTTAAATTAAGAAAGAACGAAAATATAAAGGAAGGAAACATCACACAAACCAAGGAAGAAAGAAATCAAGAAGGGAGGAGGAGAAGGAAACATCACACGAACCTGCAAGGAACAAAGGAGGGAAGAAAGGAGGAGAAAAGGGAAATATCACATGATCCTCAAGTCATCTACAAGTTGAGAATTTGTCCAATTAACAGTTCCCTGCCATCTGTTCTAGGGCACTGATGAAAGGGAGATAAATCACGGAGAGACAGTCAAGCCTCGACATAGATGACAAGAGAGGATCCATCCAAACTGGAGAAATTTTAGACCTCATTCAAATCGAACTGCCCATTTTAGAATCACTGCCTTACCATCGATTACTGAACATGAACCTCAAGTCATCACTCAGTGAGAGAGAGGAGAGAGAAATAAACATTTAGAACTAGAGAGTCATCGTTCCAACTTTGTTGAGGCAATATAAAGCGAAATGGAGAAAAAAAATGGCAAGTGGCTTCATGAGCTTTCTTATGATTCCTTAATTAGGTCACTTTCTCCATGGCTCACACTTTTTCCACTCGTCAACAACCGCCACTAGCTCCACTTTGCAGGGATCTCAATTATGGAAGATTTGTCGTTTTGGTGCCAAGAACATGAATAATCATTGACGATAAACCTTCTAAAACTCCAATCAAGTTATTCGGTTCCAGTAGAAATTTACGAAGGTTCGCTCGAGAGAGAAGAAAATGTACATCTCATGAGCAGGGAGTTCCCTGCCACTAGATGCAGCTTGATGAATCCTAATCGTATGACGTTATAGGCCAGCATAAAATCCCGACCAATAAAAGGTCGTTGGAACTCTCTTAACTAACGACGTTTGTCTAACCTATTATATTGCGTAAGCGAAGCCATTGATCATGATAAGTTAATAGCTCGAACTAGTAGTGTCAATGTGAATTATGTCCCTTTAAATTCTTGACAAATTTCTTAGTTGGTTGAGATATGATAGTAAAGACATGGCCCTTTTAGATAGCATTGTTACATATATATTATTATCCATCATCGATTTAATTAACGACGATTTATCAAACGGTGCTACTGAAGTTTGGAATTGTTCAAAAAACGTCCCATACTTTCATATTTACCAAATAACGCACTTAATTCCCTTTTTATCCTTCAGAAATAACGTATTTAATTTTCGAACGTGGTGCTGAGATTTGAAATCCCAGCACCACTGTGGTGCTGAGATTTGAATTCCCAGCACCACGGTGATGGTGCTGGAATTGCACCACCATTGTGGTGTCGAAAAATTAAATCACACGTGAATGGTCTTTGGAATTTAATTGATGATGTTGAATTTAAATTTCAAAGACCACAAAATCTTTGGAATTACACTACTACTTTGGTGCTAAGAATTCAAATTTCAACATCATAGTGGTGCTGAGATTTGCAATTTCAGCACCATAGTGATATTGAAATTGTAAATCTCAGCACCACAGTGGTGGTGTTGGGATTGCACCATCATCGTGGTGCTGGGATTTAAATTCCCAGCACCACGTGCGAAAATTAAGTACGGTATTTATGAAGGGTAAAAAGAGAATTAAGTGCGCTATTTGATAAATCTGAAACTATAAAATACTTTTTGGACAATTCCAAACTTCAGGAACATTGTTTGATAAATTACCGTTTAATTAATGACTGTCCAACCATACTTATGGATATTGATAAATCATTTTGAATCAACATATTTCTTCGAATAAGAGGATTAAAGTTGAGCCAATGAAAAATATTTTCTCCTTCTAAATCGATCAGATATCTGCAAAGATATAATGCCCTATAATTCACAATGAGAATATTTTAAATTTTAAGTTTTATTGAATTTTGAATACCTTCAAATTTCCGTATTTTATCAAACGACATATTTAATTTTTAAAATTTTTCAAAGAACACACTGTACTTTTATAGTTTCTAAAAGACATTTTTTCTTAAAATATTTTTTTCATTTTAAAAAATTAATAATAAAAAATATTGAAACAGTTAATCTAATAGCTCATATGATCTGTCTCACAATCATCATCGTGAGAGAAACGTTTAATCGTCTGGTCGTCCTACAATTAAGCCACACAGTTGTTATTATCGTCAATCAAATCATGATTAGATCACACGGTTGTCTTGGTCATCTTGATTAAGCCTGATATTGCATGGCCTGTCTAGATCTACCATGTTGTTTGATCCCTTGATTAAATGTGTCACTTGGCTAAGTTTGACGTGGAAGACACCCTCTTATAGCGATCTAACTAGTTGCTAGGGCGACCAGGTTACAATCCGATTGCTTGGCTAAGTCCCTCGCAAGTCGCAATGACCGTGCAGCGAAGTCGACGAACAATGAATTTTTAATTTTGTTAATTAAAAGAATATTTTAGAAAAAAAAAAGTCATATAAAAGTACGATGCCCTTTATGTTATGGGAAATCCAAAAACCCGTTTTTTGTTAAAATCTTTTCGAAGATGAGAAAAGAGACGTCAAGAGTAAAATTGATCATTTGATTTGAGAGGTCTTGGAACTTTGTACACGGATGGAGTAGTATAAACAAATGTGAATAGATTTTTTTTTTAATTTTAAATTAGTAGGAGAAGGAAAACAAATGTTTCTTTTTCCTCGCTTCTAAACCGACAAAATCACTTCCCAGCCAACAAAGTGCCAATTAGTATTATCGTTCTTTCATATGTAATTAATATGCATTTAAAAAATTCCTTGATTTTACTTTTACAAAATTAAGATTCACACCTACTCAGATTAATATTTGTAGGATAGACCATGGCCTTATA
The DNA here is from genome assembly GCA_025175895.1 of Wurfbainia villosa. Lineage (NCBI taxonomy): Eukaryota > Viridiplantae > Streptophyta > Magnoliopsida > Zingiberales > Zingiberaceae > Wurfbainia > Wurfbainia villosa. Next base: position 11,945,409 of record CM045998.1, on the reverse strand, counting down.
CAAACGCATATTCTCATTTAATTAAGTTAAATCAAACCAATAATATTATAATTTCCTTTATTATTTCAAATATCTTTGGACAGTAATTTTTTATTTACCCTATAAATTAATTTACAATGGTATACTTAAAAAGTAAGTATATCCATATTCAATTCAATGGATGGATTATGAAATTTAATTTTAGCATAAAATGAGTAGATGAGCCTCACTTCACATCCTTCACATTCGTAAAAGTTTGAATAGTCAATTTAACAATTTTTATCGATATGTCTCACTATCATTGCGAGGGAGATAAATCATAAAGATCTTATAAGTCTTAACATGGTGACCAAGACAAGTAGAATTCATCGGAATCCAAGAAAAATTATAGATCTTTTTCAAAATTGATCCATACTTTATTCATAAATATCGTCATATCTTATTCACTATGTCATTCCCGTGAAAATCACATCCCTTCACATTATTATATTCGGAGGACAGTTTAGATCTTTTCACTTAAACGTAACATGTAATAGGCTGATGAAATACCCTAACGTACAAGAATCCAGCAACCATGGTACAACAAGTCAACCTGAACTTGAGAAAAGTCAAAACTAGAGGCAAATTTGGTCGGCCAAATTGCCATTATTCATCTCTATGATTAAATCTAATAGAATGGAAATAAGCTTCCCCAGAACGCGACGTTCCAGTTGCTGCTGTCGTTTGCATTGACTAACAAGGCATGTAAAACCCACAGATCATGAAGCAACGTGAAAGATATATTACAAATTTTTTTAATCCAATGAAATGTTTGCGTCAGGCTATAGATATGTGAGGCACGGCTCACATGTCAGTAAGAGTCTAAGAGACAAGAGAGCGAGAAAGGGATGTCAATGGCAGAAGATGGCAGGGAAGAAAAGAAGAGGAAGCAAGGTGGTCTCAAGACCATGCCATTGGCATTCATTCTAGGTGAATAGATTCATTATTATTTCCTTCATCTTTTTAGCATTTTTTCTGTGAAAATAAAACACCATTTTAGATGGAGAATCGGACATTTTGGTCTATGTCGATTCAGTTTTTCAGCAAAGTTCATGCTTTCTCTGTCTTGATTAAACTAATTCTCGTTGATGCCTCAGCTTTGATGTCGCTAAGAAACATGTTCGTCCAAATTGTGCTTTCGAAGTTTCGACGGGAGACGTCTTGCAGAATTCTGACTGAAATATCTGAAAGTTTACGAAGTTTGCTGATGAGATTGGTGTTATGCAGCAAATGAAGTGTGCGACAGATTCGCCACGACCGGCTTCAACGCCGACATGATCACGTACCTGACGCAGCAGCTGCACATGCCGCTGGTGCAGGCATCCAACACCCTCACCAACTTCAGCGGCACCTCCAGCCTCACCCCGCTCGTCGGCGGCCTCATCGCCGATTCCTTCGCCGGCCGCTTCTGGACAATCACCGTCGGCTCCCTCGTCTACCAGCTCGGCATGATCGGCCTCACTGTGGCAGCTGTCGTCCCGGCGCTCCGCCCGCCGCCGGGCGCGCTGGCATCCGCATGGCAGCTACTGATCCTCTACGCCTCTCTTCTCTGCACGTCGATCGGGTCCGGCGGCATCCGGCCCTGCGTGGTGGCCTTCGGGGCGGACCAGCTCGGGGGCGACGTGCACCAGCAGCGACGGCAGCAGAAGTGGAGCTTCTTCAACTTGTACTTCTTCTGCATGGGACTGGCGGCGCTGGTGGCGTTGACAGTGGTGGTGTACATGCAGGAGAATGTGGGATGGGGGTGGGGATTCGGGATTCCGACGATAGCCATGGGTATCTCTGTATTGGCCTTCGTGGTAGGGTATCCTCTCTACATCAAGATGAAGCCCAGTGGCAGCCCACTGACAAGATTGACTCAGGTCGCAGTTGCGGCCTTGAGGAAGAGGAATGCAGTCAAACCGGAGGACCCCAATCTCTTGTACGAGGACAAGGAGTTGGATAGTGCTATCTCCACCGATGGCAGACTGCTCCACACCAATCAATTAAGGTGAGATCTATCAGAAAAGAAACAATGCCCTAAAGGGGGCTTCACAAGCAAATCGCATGAAACCCCCTGCTACATACAAAAGTCTATGCAAGGTAAACCTGAGCTTGCATAGGCAACTATATAATAAAAACGCAATCTTGTAAATTTTTAGCTCGATCAACAGGTTTCGCTAAGCTTAGAGTAATAGAATATATTACTCCGAATGCTTGTTCAGAGCATTTTTCTTGCACAAATTCATAATATATTTAGGATGGAATCGTAGTTTAATAGCTATTTAGTTTTTGAGGAAGCATCTCGGAGGATTCATCCTTGTGAGTTTATTGGCATGAAGGTTCCTGGATCGAGCTGCGATAGTTACTGAGGGGGACATGCTCGAGTCAGGCCAGCCACGGCTGTGGAGGTTGTCTACAGTGCACCGGGTGGAGGAGCTGAAATCGATCATTCGAATGATGCCCGTTTGGGCAGTCGGAATCCTGGTGACCACCGCCTCCTCGCATAACCACAGCTTCGTGATCCAACAGGCAAGGACGATGAACCGTCACCTCTCGCCGCACTTCCAGATCCCCCCGGCCACCATGTCCATCTTCTCAACGCTCGCTATGCTCATCAGCTTAGCTTTGTACGACCGGATCTTTGTGCCGGTGGCTCGCAGGTTCACAGGAAGGCAATCAGGCATCTCGTACCTCCAGCGCATGGGGATCGGCATGGCTATTGATTTATTAGCCAACATGAGCGCTGCACTCGTGGAGATCAGGCGGAAGGGGGTTGCTGCAGATCATGGGCTGATAGATAAGCCAAATGCACTGGTTCCGATCAGTGTTTTCTGGCTGGTGCCGCAGTACGCGATACATGGACTGGCGGAGTCATTCACATCGGTAGGTCGTCTGGAATTTCTCTACGACCAGGCACCGGAGAGCATGAGGAGTACCGCCGCTGCATTGTTCTGGCTTGCATCATCTATCGGAAACTACGTGGGGACCTTGTTGGTGACCATAGTGCACAACTGCACCACTAAGCGTGGAGATTGGCTGCAAGATAACATCAACAGGGGGAAGTTGGATTACTACTACTGGCTGGTGACCGGGTTGCAGGTTCTTAACCTGGGTTATTACATCACCTGTGCAATGTTTTACACCTACAAGCCACTTGAAATAGTTGAAGATGAGGATCCAGAAACGGAGGCTGATAATGTGGCCGGTGGCAATGATATAGAGATCGCCAAAATCATGACTGTAGCTGTAAAAGATGGAGATAACTAGCGTAGACATGAGTTTTGACTGTAACTAGCAGCGTGCTATACATGGAATTGAAATATCTTCTTTGTAGCTAGTTATGCTGAACATGATGCAGAGAGGAATATTGCTGGCGAGGGATCCAATCGGAATCCGATCATGATTTGGTCGGACAATCTTGAGTGTCGTCCGTTGCGCGATTCATGTGCGACGATTTCTTCACAATCCAATCAATCGTGATTGCACAGTGAATGATAAATGCACAGTATTTTCTCCGCCGCGATTTTATATCTGCTCGTAGTTCGAATTCGTCGACGGCTGACCGGATTCAAAAAATTAAGAGGAAAATAAAATTATGAAAAACATATTCAAAAAATAGAGGAGGAGGGGGAATTAAAGTGTAAAAATAAGAAAAATTAAGGGAAAATTCAAAAGAACTGAAACTGGAAAAAAAATAAGAATAAGAGGTGAAATTAAGCGTATTTGTAGTAAAAGTTTATATTTTTCAAGTTAATTTGATAACTCTAGACTTAATTTGGCTGAAATGATTTTAATTTCATCCAATTTTCAAACTAAGATCAACTTTATATGGTCGGAGGCTAATCCATTCCACACTACTAGTAAAGATTTGATACCATTATATTATGGTCAACTTGTTAGCTGGCAAAGATCACCTACTCTCCTCTCCTTGTCTATCCTCTCCTCTCTTATGGCAAAGATTTGGTTCGTTTATAGTCCTGCCTCTGTGAGCAAGGAAATAATGACAAACGAACACGATAACACTGTTAGACGCCAATTATCCTTCAAGCAATGCCATATTGGTCGACCCTTTTATTTAAAAAAAATGCAAAAAAAAAAAAAAACTGTAGCAGATCCTGCTGTATTGAAGATTTTGTTCATTGGCATCTTTACCTGCGGGCTGCGGCATAGACAATGAAATCGATCCTCTTCGAATTTCAGAGGAGGAAAAAAGACTGCGAAACTCTGTCATTATCGGGCGTATTGCAAACACATTGCCCCGATGCCATTGCAAAATTGCAACTAGAATATTTATTGTAAACCGATTGCAAATTGAACTGTCGTGAAATTACCTGATTTTTTTTTTTTTTGATAATTCAGATATCCAAACTTCGCCTCATCTGACACAGTGTTTCGGCGACAATTTTGATCGCAAATTGTCATGCTTTTTTGTTGCAAATTAAATCTGCAACAACTATCAGTATCACAATTTATCATAATTTTGTAATAGTTACAGGCAAGAATGGTATAATACCAAAAAGTTCATAACCTTTGAGAACGATAGTCATCAAACACTCACAAGTGCATATGGATTATTTAATCATAAACAACCAACCTTGAGAACACTCGTACGTAAGTGCCTATTCCTTTCCAAGACCAATGCTTTGTATTCAGAAACAATAGTCATGAAAAATAAAAGAATGGAAGCGAGTTCCAATAAATATTGCAGAAGTAGAGTAGCTGTGTTCAGAGATCGAGCAGGTGGTTTATCAGCGACTGCGAGAACAAATATTTAAGCATGGGAAGAGACAGACAGTAAACAAAGACAATTGTTTATCAAACAAGTTCAGAGAAACAGCCTGAACTTGAACACTTCAATCGCATTGTAATTTGTGACAGTAAAGGGCATGCAATTATTGGCCCAGCAGGTTTGGCGATGCAGTCTTAACATGAGCACTTAACCTCTCACCACAGCTCCAAATTTACTACGTGCTCAAGCAGCACTTTATCAATATTTGATAGAAGTGAGCTTCTTATTTTTGCACAGAATTGTACATCCCCCTTATCTCTCAGAGGTTCAGCAGCTCTCAGATCTGCTTCTAGCTTTAACCCATTCTCAATCATCTCCCTTGGACGATTCTTTCTCAGCAATCGCCAAGTTCATCCTATGAAGTTCTTCCTTAGCAGCAGTCTGCCCTCGATGAAAAACCACACGACCAAGCTGCTCCGCATTTGAATGTATAGAAGAATTAAATGTACAATTTCGAAAGAACTTTCATACCCGAAATACATTACGACATACTGTAGGTTTTCAAAATTTCGATTGATTAGAACCAAAACATAACTGATAACATAAAAAAAATAAAATTAAAATGAAAGGCATGCTGGAAAAAAAAAAATGCAATCCTGAGACATATAAAAAGTTGCTTTTGAGCCATCGTGCAATGATCTAAAGAAAACAATCTATGAACAAAGAAATAGTGTAAGAGCCAAGGATCAAGTCAGCAAACCTAAAGAAAGGAGGAGATGATAGAACTTAGCGGATCTAAGATAGAAACAAGTACGTAAAAGAGAATGAGAGAGACTTTTCAAAAGGAATATATATTCTATTACATAGGATTTCTATTTATACTCTTAGATCCATACTTCCACATCCTTCTACAATTAATACATTAGGAGACAATTCAATTTATGCTAATGACTTTTGTCATGAAGAGTTTCATTGAACTTAGTAAGATGATTGAACTTTGCTTAGTTGATGAAGAGTCATATGAAGTCAACTTGATTTTGTTTACTTGTATGGTTGAAGAAGTCAATTTGTCTTTGGAAGAAGTTTACATGCCAACATCTGCCCCCTTTAAACTTGTTCTTCCTTGAACTCCCAACAAATCTCTCAAGTATTGAAAAGCTTCCGCTTTTAGAGGCTTTGTAAATATATCAGCTATTTGATCACTTGATTTCACATGGAGCAATTCTATTTCTTATGACTTAATATACTCCCTTATGAAATGAAAACGAGTATCGATATGCTTGGATCTTTCATGATGAACTGGATTTTTTGCTAAAGCAATTGCTGATTTGTTATCCACATAGATCTTGGTTGTAGCTTTTTGTCGCAATCTAAGATCCGATATTAATCTCTTTAACCAAATAGCATGACAAATACAAGAGGCTGCAATAATATACTTCGCTTCACAAGTAGATAGAGCAACAATTGATTGTTTCTTTGAAGACCAAGTGAAAGCAGCATTGCCAAGATAAAACATACATGTATCCGGTAGTACTGCTCTTGCGATTATCATAACTTCTAGCCCAATCATGGTTACTGAAACCAAAAACCTCCATATCTTTTGTTGATGGATAGAAAATACCATAATCAATTGTTCCTTTTACATATCTAAGAATTCTCTTAGCTACATATAAGTGAGAAGTTTTTGGAGTTTCCATGTACCTACTTACCAAACCAACTCTAAATAATATATTAGGCCTTGTACTTGTCAAATATTTGAGGCAACACACAAGACTCTTGTAATAAGTCGGATTCATAGGTTTGCCTTCTCCATCTTTAGTCATTCTAATGCCATACTCAACAAGTGTATCCATAGCATGACAATCTTCCATTGAGAAATTTTTCAGAATCTCTGTGGCATATTTTTCTTGTGATACAAAGATTTCCTCTTCTCTTTGTTTATTTCAAAACCGAGGAAGTATCTCATCAATCCCAGATCTGTCATCTCAAACTTATGTTCTAATGATTGCTTGAATTCTCTAATCATGGAGATATTATTACCTGTAAAAATTAAGTCATCCATATAAAAACATACCAGTAGAATATCTCCATATGAATTATTTTTCAAGTATAAAGAATACTTGTAGGGATACTTTGTGAAACCTTCCTTTGTAAAGTATTCATCAATTCTTAAGTTCCAGACTCTAGGGGTTTGCTTGAGTCTGTAAAGAGCTTTTTTTAATTTGTACACCTTTTCTTCTTACCCTTTGATGATAAAACCTGGTGGTTGCTTGATATAGACCTCTTCTTCAATATTTCCATTTAAAAAGACAGATTTTATGTCCATCTGATATAGCTTCCATTTTCTTTGAGCTGAAAGAGAGATGAGTAGTCTTACTATTTCAAGCCGGGCTACTAGTGCAAAGGCTTCTTCGTAGTCAATCCTGTACTTCTGCTTGTATCCTTTAGCAACCAACCTTGCTTTGTGCCTTTCAACTTCTCCTTTTGCATTTGTCTTTATTTTGAATACCCATTTAACTCCAATAGCTTTGTGTCTATGAGGAAGTGAAGTGAGCTCCCATGTATTATTTTTCTCTATAGTATGAATCTATTCTTTTATTGCTTTTCTGCACTTTGCATCCTTCGAGGATTCTCCATAAGTTATAGGATTATATCCTGCAAATAAATATAAATTATTAAAATCAATGTCATTATCAATCACTTGGCTGGAGTCATATATCTCTTGGATGCTTTTCATCTTTTTCACAATTGGACTATTTGGATCATCACTTTCTGACTGAGTATCAACTTGTTGGAGTGATGATACTTCTTCACTCTCTCTTTGCTTGTCTTTTTGCTCTATATAATCTTCTTCAAGCAAGATTTGCTTCATGTCATCATTATTGTTGTTGTTCCAATTCCATGCTTGTTCTTCATCAAATTCTACATCTCTTGATACCACGAGCTTTTGAGTTATGGGATTGTACAACTTGTATCGGCTTGCATTCTCGCAATAGCCTAAGAGAATACACTTTTTGACTTTTATCTTCAAGCTTTGTTCATTTCTCTTCTTGTATTTTTGCAAATGCTACACTCCCAAAAATACGAAGATGATCCACCCTTAGTTCGTGTAAACACCAAGCTTCCTCTGGAGTGATATCTCCAATTCTTTTAGTGGGAAACCTATTCAATAAATATACAACACAAGCAATAGTATCTCCCCAAAATTCTTTTGAGATATTTTTTCTCTTTTAGCATACACCGAACCATATTTAGAAAAGTTCATTTTTTTCTTTTTGAAACACCATTCTACTGTGGTGTTTGGAGCATTGTAAGTTGGTGAATAATACCATTTCCCTTGCAAAAATTTTCAAACTCCAACGAGGTGTATTCACCTCCTCGATAAGTTCATAAATATTTCATATGATATCCACTTTGTTTTTCAACCAAAATTTTAAATTGCTTAAATTTGGTGAAAACTTCTTTCTTCTCTTTTATCATATATACCCATGTTTTTCCACTATAATCATCAGTGAAGGTCAAGAAATACCTGTTTTCACCAGTAGAGATGGGTTTGATAGGACCGCATATATCGAAGTGCACTAGTTCAAGCTGTGAAGATGCTCTCCTCATATTGTACTTTTTGAATGACTTTCTCTGCTGCTTTCCTACAACACATATTTTACATAGATGATTGGAACTTCAATTTTTGGGAATACAAATACTATGTCATGTTTTGGAAGTAGCTTTAATGCCTCAAAATTAAGATGCCCATATCGAAGATGCCAAAGAGTGGAACTATCCACAGTGATTGCCTTGAAGCAACTCCCTTCATTGATGCTCAACTTTAGTGAGAACATCCTATTTTTAGCCATTGTGACATGAGTAATAAGATTATTACTCTTATCACGAACACTAAGAGCCAAATCTTTCATTTGTATATCATATCCTTTCTCCAATAATTGACTAATGCTCAAAAGATTATTTTTTATGTCAGGAACATAATAAACATCTAAGATGCATACCTTCTCTCTATTTTGCAATTCAAACACAATATCACTTTTCCTTTAATTAGTCTTTGTGAGAGATCTCTGAAGGTCATATTGCCTATTTGCCTCTCATCAAGCTTTGTGAAAAACTCCTTCCTTCCACACATGTGGTTTGATGCTCCTGTGTCTAGGAACTAGGTAATAGGCTGGTCAAATTCTAGTCCATCACATGTCATCAACAAAATTGGTCCTTCATTGTCCACCTCCTTATTAGCAAGATTCACTATTTCGTCTCCATTGTTAGCGTTATACCAACATTCATTATAGTGATGACCATACTTCTTGCAAATGCGACATTGAGATTTAGTTTTATCATACCTCCATCCAGTGTTTCTACCTCATCCACGACCTTGACCTCGACTTCTACCACGTCCTCTTCCATGTACATGTCCATGTCCATGTCCTTTTTGATTATCATCATTCTGATTTTGAGCATCTTCATTGAAGTTAGAAGTACGACCACCTCTTCCTCTCTATGTAGAAGCCCTTCCTTGTTGAGGATCTCCTCTGTATGATTCATTCTTCTTGAATGATAGTTTGGCTTAGAGTGCTTGCTCCAAAGTTCTTCCTTCACTTTTCTTCAATATTCTTTGTTCATATGTTTGAAGGGATCCCATGAGCTCTTCTACGGTCATCATCCCCAAATCTTTTGATTCTTCAATCACCACAGCTACGAAATAAAACTTTGAGTTTATAGACCTTAAGATTTTTCTACAACTCGAACATCTTTTAGTTCCTTGCCATTTCGTCTCATTTGATGAACAATGGAGATAACTCGGGAGAAATAATCAGAAATTGTTTCTGAATTCTCTTGTTGTAGTGCTTCAAATTGAGCTTGTAAGGCTTGTAGGCAAATCTTCTTTACTTTATCTACTCCATCATACGTTGTCTTCAATATCTCCCAAGCCTGTTAAATACTGGAAAATTTAAAACACTAAATTTAATGGCCAAATAATTGGGGAAATAATCCTGGAAATTTATCGGGATTTTTATGGAATTTTAGGAATTTTTCCGGAATTTTTCTGGATTTAAACGGACTCTGTACGAGATTTTTACGGGGATAAAATAGATAGACTTTATTTAAGGGTTATTATCCTAAACCGGAAACCCTAATATCTATTTTTTCTATTCCCTTTTTCCCCGCCGCTAATCCTTCTAGCCTCGCGAGCCCTTCTTCTCCCGCCGCTGCCGCCGGGCCGCAGCCGCTTGCGCTCCCGCGAGCATCGGCGGCGACGTGAGCTCGCTGGCCCATCGCCGCTTTCCGGTGCTCGCCGCACGGCCTTGCCTTTGAGCCATTCTCACCTTCGCTGACGCCTCTTCTTCGCCGGCCACGGGCGCAGAGGAACGCGCCGGCAGCAGGATCGCGCAAGCTCCTCCTCGACCGCCATGAGCCCTTCTTCCTCGCGATAGGCCCGACGCCGTCGCGCGCTGACGCCGCTCGACGCGAGCACCGCCGCCGCTTCGACGCTCTGTCTTTCGCCGGCCGAAGCCCTTTTCTTTCCTCCATCGCGCCGTCTCGGCATACTGTGTCTTGCGGTCGGCCATCCTCCGACAATACGCCGGCGCCACCTTCCCGGGGCCCAAGCCGCGGCTCTACTCGTCAGGTCGCAGCCACCGAGTCCTCGCGGCCGATCGTCCCTTTGTAAGCACTGCAAGAATCGCTGTTTTCCGCCGCGAGCTCCTTGGTGTCGCAGTGAGAGTGGAGTTTTCGTAAGTACTTAGTTTTTTCGGCTAGTTGATTTGAGAGGGCGTGAGTGTTCTATTTGGGGCGTCGTTAAGGTTGGAGGTGATTGTGCAAGGTTGGCTGGAATAATGTGTGAGCCAACGTAAATTGAGTTGAGATTTAATTTGGGAAAGGAATGGTGGGATGGAATTCTAGGACGGGTGACTTGATTGGTCGATTTGGGTTGATTCCAGAGTTATTCAGGTGTTGATCGATTGATTTGTATGATATTTGGAGGATATGAGATTTGGGTTTAATTGGGATATAAAGGAAATCGATTTATTTATTCGATTTGTCGGTGAATTGTATATTTTGTGCTTGACTATAATTATGCTATATGCAGGTTTTGATCCACGGCGAGTCCCGATCGTGACGATTGGTTCTTCTTGCGGATATATTTTGGTCAAAGTGTATTTTGACTTAACGTTTAGATTAAGTCAAATTGATATGCTAGTAGGATAGCTTACAATAACATTTTCATGTTTATATGCCTGATATATTTTTGGTGCCTACTAGATACATGCATGTGTTAGGATATGATTATATTTACCTGTTTGATATGGATCATAGTACATGGATTAGGATATGTATATATTGGTGGTACATATCATTTGGATAGATATTATGAGTAGGATTTACATGCTTAGTATCATGCACCATTTTCGCATGACGGTTCCATTATTGTGCTGAGCCCATTAATTAGTTACATGGCTCGCATACACCGCCACTCATGGGTTAGTGGTACATCGAGGGTGTGTGCATTGCTGTCAGCTCAGTTGGACCGCTCACGGGTAGCGACGAGGCGCGTGGTAGCGGCAGGATCCTCCTCCCGCCTATGACACGTGAGATGAGAGCTTAGCTCCCCACTATGTTTGGGGCGGAGGATAGGTGTACTCCGACAAAGATCCTCGTCCACTCTGGCCACCAGAGCGATGATGGCAGAGTGCACAGCTTGTCATAGCCCTACCCACTCGGCTTCACCATTGCGTGAGGCTACCGACCGCGTCGGGGTGACCATATGTCATCACAGCATGCACTTTGCATAGATTGCATTTGTACTGTGTTTGCATTTTATTGATGCCTTGGATGTGCATATGATTGTCATGCATACAGAGATACATGCTTATATATGATCGAGACTTTGTTACTTCTAGTGCACATGCTCCTATATCGAGTAGGAGATTCGTAAGTATCTGATCATTTTGTATTTCTTGCTTGCATACCCTATTTATGTGAGACTGTATCGCATGTTATTTTATTGTTAGCTATACTTGATTTTGCATATCTACTTTACATGAGTTCTTTGAACTCACCCCGTGGTTTATATCTATTTCGGGATGAAGTCCGAGAGTGCAGATTCTTAGGACCCCACTCGTCGTAAAGTTTTGATTTGGATATTTGTTTTTACGGTATTTGGATATTTTGGTTAGAGGACATGTATTAGTTTGGAGATTGATTTTGTATTTGGTTTTGGTGTCCTTATGGATCATATTTGGATTTTGGTTTGGTTGGATTTTGTTGAGTATTCCTGCCCAGATGGCAGAAGGGGTAAGTCTATTTATTTTAGACTGTTTGTCATTTATTTTGGATGATGGCCTGAGGCCAAATTATATAACTGCGTGTGAGTTTGGATTCCGGTCGTGTTGACCGATGTATAGTGGCCGTGTAGGCCTTTGTATGTAAATTGGGATTGTCACCCGTACAGGGGAGATGCTGCCGGATTTTTGTCTGGTGGGGTCTCCTTCGGGGCGTGACAATTTATTTGGTATCAGAGCGCCTAGGTTTTCGAGTTCCTAGGGGTTTTTTGGATTTTTCGGAGTTCGCCATGTATTGGCAGGTTTTGCGAGGTAATTTGGAAATTTTGGATTGGTATGGATTTCCGACGATTTTATGTTTCGGAAATTCGAGGATTTTGACGAGATTAATATGGGGTTTTGGCGGCTACTGGACCTCTCCTGACGGTGAAATAGGTATGATGATAAATTTGGTATGTTTTTATTTATGGTAATATCTGTATTCATTTAACAGATATGAGACGAGGTGGGCGTACTTCTGCGCCGAGACGTGGTGTGGGACGGCCACGCCAGAGGACCCAGAGATCTTTGATGACTGACTTGCCAGAGAGATCTACTGAGGATGAGCATATTGATCAGGGTCAGATTCCACAGGGTGCTACGGGAGTTGTGGATCCTCAGTCCTCGGCGGATCCTCCTCCCGAGATACCCATTCTTTGGGGCATCCGATGTACCAATGGAGATCCTCTCGCTACACAGAATCCCCGCCAAGAGGGACCTTCTACTACAGACCCGACAGGCCCATCAGCGGAGCCGGTCGACCCTCACTCAGTATCGGCCCCTACTTATCCTATTGATGTAGCTGCGGCACGAGCTCGGATTCCAGGATTGGCTAAGTCGATGAAGAGCCGGTTCACTTTATTCAGCGGAGAGACTGATCCGATCGTGGCTCAGTCTTGGATCGAGACGATGGAGCGTACCTTCTACTATATGGTCTGCTCCGAGTGGGAGAAGGCAGAGTTAGCAGCCTTCCATTTACGAGGCGAGGCCGAGATCTGGTGGGATATGCAGCGCTCGATTATTGGCGAGCAGCAGGTTACCTGGGCGAGATTTAGAGAGGCTTTTGAGTCGATGATTTCCCGGGCATATCGGATGATGAGACGCGTCGGGATTTTCTCGAGTCTAAGGCGAATAATCGCCTTGATGGAGTATAATACAGAATTTAATCGGTTAGCCGGTTTTGCCCGAGTTAGTTCTTGAGGATAGTCACGCGGATGATGCGGTTTGTCAGACAGTGGATGGATGGGCATCTATAGGTCGGGATGGCGATTTGGTAGTTCTTCCTACCGAGAGGCGTTGGATAGAGCTTTGTTGATCAGTCGGCTCAGCGAGGGTCAATCGGCAGTGAAGAGGAAACAGCCGAAGATCTACGTGTCGACCCATCGCCCAGCATCATCGACGTCGCAGAGTGGCCGCGATCGGTCGGGTGAGTCATTCGGGCATCTAGCCGGCCTCGAAATCGGGGCGATCTTCACCGGGCCCTCGCGGTCTTTTCAGCCGAGGCGAGCCATTGGCGACACCTCGTACTCGTTGTGGATCGAAGGAGCATATCATCTCACCTGCACCTTGGGACCCGGTGCTATTATCGTAAGCCGCTCGGACACATGAGCCGAGATTGTTCGTTGAAGGCTCGGCATGTGGCTTCCGGGTTTCTATTCGGGGAGGACCGTGCGTCGATGCAGGACTCGGAGAGGGGCGACATGCACCTTCGCAACGCCCGCAGAGGGCGGCTCCCTTCGTGAGTCGCCATGGTATTCATGGACAGGGAGTACACCGTGCCCGTCACGGTGTCACAGGTTCGGGCCAGGACGCAGAGATGCCGTCCCCCCATCGGTATATACTTATTCGCGGCAAAGATCGCCATCGATACAGCGGCACCGCCACTAGTTCAGATCGTAGCAGCCGTCTGATGATCGGGCCTGCTATACCACTTCCTATCACCTTCGCTTCTTGTATCCTCTCGGGCTCGTGCACAACCACCTTTGGCGGTGATACCACCTCCACCGCCACCGAGATCGGCGATTCATGCGATTACGAGAGGATGCGCAATGAGCCAACGAATCCGTATTTCGCAGATGCGGTTTCACTTTATGCATTTTCACTATTATGCTAGTTGATACCGGTAGTTCGCATTCGCTTTATTTCTCGTACTTTTATGAGAGAGAGATTGGTAGATTAAGGCTAGTAGATCGAGATTAGTCGTCTCCTACCATCCGCAATACATTGGATGTTACCCGAGGTCGAGGTTGTCCTTTAGATTTTGGTAACATCATTCTTACGGTAGATTTATTGGTACTGGATATGGTCGAGTTCGATATTATTCTTGGCATGGATTGGCTGTCAGCATATCATGCCACAGTGGATTGTCAGACGAGGGTGGTCACATTTAGACCTCCGAACCAACCCTCGTGGGATTTCACTGGCATCCGGGACGACGGTATAGCGACCATTTCTGCGATTCAGGCTCAGAAGCTTTTATTGCACGGTTGCCAGGGTTTTCTATTATCTATGATCAATGTAGAAGACAGTGGTGACTCTCAGATCGCGGACATCCCTATTGTTCGAGAGTATCCAGATGTCTTTCCAGAGGAGTTACCGGGTCTGCCTCCCGGGCAAGTGGAGTTCATGATTGAGTTAATACCTGGGACGGCGCCGGCATCGAAAGCTCCTTATCGTATGGCCCCGAGAGAGTTGGATGAGTTAAAGGTTCAGCTCCAGGAACTTTTGGACAGAGGTTTTATTCGCCCTAGTGCATCACCCTGGGGTTCTCCGGTTCTCTTCGTGAAGAAGAAAGATGGTTCGATGAGACTGTGCATCGACTACAGGCAATTGAACGCCGTCACTATCAAAAATAAATATCCCCTGCCACGTATTGAGGACTTGTTTGATCACCGGAGGTACATCAGTCTATTCTAAGATTGATCTGCGGTCCGGATATCATCAATTACGAGTTAGAGATTCTGACATTCAGAAGACAGCGTTCCGTACCAGATATGGACATTATGAGTTTTTGGTAATGCCATTTGGGCTTACCAATGCTCCAGCGGTATTCATGGACTTAATGAACCGTGAATTTATGGATTTTCTAGATCGGTTCGTCATTGTTTTTATCGATGACATTCTGGTTTATTCTCGTTCCGAGGAGGAACACGCGCAGCATCTTCGTCTTGTTCTCGATAGGCTCCGACAGAAGCGGCTATATGCGAAGTTCAATAAATGCGCATTTTGGTTACACTCAGTCGGTTTTCTGGGACATGTGGTTTCGAGTAGAGGTATTTCAGTTGACCCCCAGAAGATCGAGGCTGTCACTAGTTGGGAGCAGCCGAAATCAGTTCAGGAGGTTCGCAGTTTCCTAGGCTTGGCCGGGTATTACAGAGCAGTTCGTTGAGGGTTTCTCGAGCATTTCTATGCCATTGATTTTACCGGTGTGAAGGGCGTGAAGTTCACGTGACAGAGGCGTGCGAGACTAGTTTTCGGAGTTGAAGAGGAGATTGGTGTCAGACCGTCGTATCGCCATCGAGGGGGACGATGGTTTCGTTCTTTATACTGATGTCTCTACTGAGGTTTAGGCGCAGATATTGACTACGAGGTAGTCTCCTATGCTTCTCGACAGTTGAAGGATCATCAGAAAAACTACCCAGTTCACGATTTAGAGTTTGCGCTATTATCTATGCCTTGAAGATTTGGAGGCATCATTTATATGGTATTACGTTTGAGATTCCCGATCATAAGAGTCTCTGTTACTGAAGGAACTCAATCTCCGAGAGAAGATGGATGGAGTTCTGAAGGATTATGACTGTCATCGCCTACCATCCAGAAAAGCCAATGTGGTTGCCGATGCACTTAGCCTAAGTCCCGAGGACTTTAGCTTCTTTCCGAGTTTTGGTCACGGATTTGATTCAGGGTTTCTCTGAGTTGAGCTTAGAGGAGCAGGGACCGACAGAGCAGGGCGTTCTAGTTACCATGGTTGCTCAGTCGTCTATCCGGACGAGAGTCCGGGAGGCTCAGGCCAGTGATCAGCATTTACAGTTCATTGGTAGTCAGATCACTTCGGGACAGCAGACTGAGTTCACCCTAGATGATGAGGGTATTATATATTTCCGAGGTAGATTATGTGTACCTCACCCGCATGGAGGAGTTACTACAGAGGCACATCGCTCGATTTGCGATCCACCAGCGGAACCCGTATGTATCGAGATTTAAAGCGGTTGTATTGGTGGAGCGGTATGAAGAAAGACATCGCGGATTTTGTAGGTAAAGGCTGAGCACCAGAGACCAGCTGGATTACTTCAGAGGATTCCTATTCCCGAGTGGAAGTGGGATCATATTACTATGGATTTTGTGATGGGTTTGCGTTATGATGCGATTTGGGGTAGTCGAGACCGACTAACCAAATCACAAGACTTTATCGATTCGAAGACCGACTCTCGGATCGATCGCAGAGCTATATTGTCGGAGATCATCGATTGCATGGTGTTCAGTTGATCATAATATCTGATAGAGATCCCCGGTTCACTTCTAGGTTCTGGCAGAGTCTGCAGCAGGCTTTAGGCACACAGCTTCGGTTTAGTACTGCATTCCATCCGCAGACAGATGGACAGTCTGAGCGGACCATTCAGACACTAGAGGATTTGCTGAGGTCCTGTGTTATAGATTTCGGAGGCAACTGGGAGGATCATTTAATTAGTGGGAATTCGCCTACAATAATAGCATTATCATTCTATTATCCAAATGGCCCCGTGATGAGGCATTGTATGGTAGGCAAGGTTGACACCCACCCTCCGGGAGGAGGTTGGGGAGGCCCAGCTGCTAGGACCCCGAGAGCTCAAGATGAGGCAGTTGGTCCGCACTATCGACGAGGATGACAGAGAGGCGCAGGATCGCCGTAAGAGTTATGCAGATCGTAGACGAGACCTTCGAGTTCTCCGTTGGTGATCATGTATTCTGCGAAGTTTCACCCACGAAAGGGGTGAAGAGGTTTGACTCCGTGGTAAGCTTGCTCCTAGATATATCGGTCCGCTTGAGATTTTGGAGAGGATCGAGCAAATTGCTTATCGCCTAGCGCTACCCCATCTTTGACGACAGTATACATGATGTATTCCATGTGTCTATGCTGAGGAAGTATGTGCCAGATTCTACACATATTCTATCAGATTTATCAGGTTCCATTCAACCTGATGCTACTTACGCAGAGGTTCATGCGATTTTGATTTCAAGGAACGACAGTTGCGGAACAAGGTTGTGCGACTTGTCAAGGTCGGGTGGAGTCACCACACCGACGAGGAGGCTACTTGGGAGCTCGAGGAAAAGATCAGAGCTCAATACCCCCACTTGTTTACTTAAGGTACGTGAGGTGTATTTTCAGTACTTATGGTATTTCTTACTCGTTATGCATTTGAGTAGGAAATTTGGGGACCAAATTTTTATTAGTGGGGGAGAATGTTAAATACTGGAAAATTTAAAACACTAAATTTAATGGCCAAATAATTGGGGAAATAATCCTGGAAATTTATCGGGATTTTTATGGAATTTTAGGAATTTTTCCGGAATTTTTCTGGATTTAAACGGACTCTGTACGAGATTTTTACGGGGATAAAATAGATAGGCTTTATTTAAGGGTTATTATCCTAAACCGGAAACCCTAATATCTATTTTTCTCCCTCTTCTCGCGCTCCCGCGAGCATCGGCGCGACGTGAGCTCGCCGTCCACTGTCGCCTTCCCGGTGCTCTGGCCGCCGGTCCTTGCCTTTGAGCCGCTGTCCTCACCTTCGCCGACGCCCTCTTCTTCGCCGGCCGCGATCGCGGCGAGCGAACGCCGGCAGCAGGATCGCACGCACCTCCTCCGACCCGCCGCCGAGCCCTTCTTCCTCGCGACGGCCCGCGTCGCGCGGCGCCGCCGACGCGAGCACCGCCACCGCCCCGACGCGTCTGTCTTTCGCCGGCCGACGCCCTCTTTTCTTTCCTCCACCGCGCCCGTCTGCGTACTGTCTTGCGGTCGGCCATCCTCCGACAATAGCGGCGCCACCTTCCCGGGGCCTGCCGTGGCTACTCTCGCCGTGTCGCATGACCACCCCGAGTCCTCGCCATTGTCCCTTTGTAAGCACCAAGCCGCTTGCCTTCGCCATGAGCTCCTTGGTGTCGCAGGTGAGAGTGGAGTTTTCGGTAAGTACTTAGTTTTTTCGGCTAGTTGATTTGAGAGGGGCTGTGAGTGTTCTATTTGGGGGAGTCGTGCTGTTAAGGTTGGAGGTGATTGTGCAAGGTTGGCTGTGAATAATGTGTGAGCCACTGTAATTTGAGTTGGAGATTTAATTTGGGATAGGAATGGCTGTGGATGGAATTCCTAGGACGGGTGTCTTGATTGGTCGATTTGGGTTGATTCCAGAGTTATTCGGGTGTTGATCGATTGATTTGTATGATATTTGGAGGATATGAGATTTGGGTTTAATTGGGATATAAAGGAAATCGATTTATTTATTCGATTTGTCGGTGAATTGTATATTTTGTGCTTGACTATAATTATGCTATATGCGAGTTTGGTCCAGGCGGAGTCCCGATCGTGCGATTGATTCTTCTTCGGATATATTTTCAAAGCGTATTTTGACTTAACGCTTAGATTAAGTCAAATTGATATGCTAGTAGGATAGCTTACAATAACATTTTCATGTTTATATGCCTGATATATTTTTGGTGCCTACTAGATACATGCATGTGTTAGGATATGATTATATTTACCTGTTTGATATGGATCATAGTACATGGATTAGGGATATGTATATATTGGTGGTACATATCATTTGGATAGATATTATGAGTAGGATTTACATGCTTAGTATCATGCACCATTTTCGCATGATTGCATGCTACCGGGTTCCATTATTGCTGAGCCCGCAAGTTACATACATGGCTCGCACACACCGCCACTCATGGGTTAGTGGTACATCGGAGGGTGTGTGCAGCTGCGTCAGTTCGCTGACCGCCATGGGTAGCGACGAGGCGCGGGTAGCGAGGATCCCTCCTCCGCCTATGACACCGTGAGATGAGAGCTTAGCTCCCCACTATGTTTGGGGGCAGGAGGATAGGTGTACTCCGACAAGATCCTCGCCCACTCGGCCACTCAGAGCGTGATGGCAGAGTGCATTGTCATAGCCCTACCCACTCGGCTTCACCATTGCGTGGCAGAGGCTTGCGTGGGGTGACCATGTCATTCACCATGCACTTTGCATAGATTGCATTTGTATCGGTTTTGCGATTTTTATTGATGCCTTGGATGTGCATATGATTGTCATGCATACAGGATACATGCTTATATATGATCAGGACTTTGTTACTTCTAGTCAGGCACATGCTCCTATATCAGGGTAGGAGATTCAGGTAAGTACAGTCATTTTGTATTTCTTGCTTGCATACCCTATTTATGTGATCAGATCGCATGTTATTTTATTGTTAGCTATACCGATTTTCAGCATATCTATTTTACCCAGAGTTCTTTGAACTCACCCGCTGGTTTATATCTATTTCGATGAAGTCGTCAGAGTGCAGACCCCCACGTCGTAAAGTTTTGATTTGGATATTTGTTTTTACGGTATTTGGATATTTTGGTTAGAGGACATGTATAAGTTTGGAGATTGATTTTGTATTTGGTTTTGGTGTCCTTATGGATCATATTTGGATTTTGGTTTGGTTGGATTTTGTTGAGTATTCCTGCCCAGATGGCAGAAGGGGTAAGTCTATTTATTTTAGACTGTTTGTCATTTATTTTGGATGATGGCCTGAGGCCAAATTATATAACTGCGTGTGAGTTTGGATTCCGGTCGTGTTGACCGATGTATAGTGGCCGTGTAGGCCTTTGTATGTAAATTGGGATTGTCACCCGTACAGGGGAGATGCTGCCGGATTTTTGTCTGGTGGGGTCTCCTTCGGGGCGTGACAAAGCCTCTTGTGATGTTGTTGCTAGAGCAATCAACTCAAAAGCAACCTCATCTACACCTTGATAGATAGTGAATAAGGCCTTCTTCTATCTTTTCTTCATCGCCTTAACAACTTGCTCATTCCCATCACTTGTTTTGGCTATAGTATAGCCATTCTCCACAAGGTCCCATACATCAAGGGATCCTAATAGAGCCTCCATTTGAATACTCCACATTCTGTAGTTGTCTTTGGTCAACTTTGGCACTTGGATGGAGCTTGATGAAGCCATTGATGTATATGGCTCTGATACCAAATTTGTTTAGTGTTGGAGGATCGTGGCCCGGCTAGAGGGGGTGAATAACCCTCGATGTGTACGATGGAAATTGATTGCATCTTAATCATCTACACTTAAGATTAGCGCAGCGAAAATACTAATAATGAAGACAATTAAACAAATACAAGAAGTAAAGAGACAAATGCTAACAAACCGATGTAATGTGGTTCACGGCCCTTGCCACTAGTCCACGGACGATTCGTTCGGCGAATCACTCCCTCAACAATCACTAATCTCTCCTCCAAGGTGGAGGTAAACCTTTCTTACAAAATCACTCCCTCTTACAATATGATTGAAATAAGAACAAGAAGAGGAGTGTTAAAACGTGTTGGGCACTTGGGAGAAGTTTAGGAGTTAAGCATTAACCTCCCAAGAACACCCAAGGCTTCTTCTTATAAGGAAGAGGTCATTCTTCACAAGGCAAAATGATCGATGGATCGTTAAATAACATCAAATTTAAAATATGAAATTAAATGGCCAAAATTTCGGGGAAATAATCCTAGAGATTATTTTCAATATTTTTAGGAAATTTTAGGAATTTTTTTGGAATTTTTCTAGAAATAAACGGAGCCCGTACGAGATAATTACGGGGATAATTAAATTTCTAAGGGGTTAATAAAAAAATAAAACCTAGGTTTAGTTTTCCCGATCACGAATTTCTTTTTCCTCTCGGTTTTCTCACGCCGCTCGACGGTTTCCCCACCCCCCGCGCCGTAGAGTTTTTTTCCCGAGCCCTCTCCTCTTTTCTCCTCACAGACGGCCACAGATCTCGCCTTCGCTGCTCACCGAGAGCTGGTTGGTCGTCGCTCCGCAAGCGCCGACAATGCCTCCCTTCCCTGTTACAGGCCACCATCTTCTCCACTCAGCCCGTCGCGATGCGTCCGCAGCCACAAGACAATGCCGCGAACCTCTTCTTCCTCGCATCCGTAGCCACCGCACCGTCGCCTGCCCATCGTCGACGCTGCCTCCGGCCTTGCGTCCGATCGCTTGACACTTTATTTCACCTAGGCGTGGCGTGGGTGTGTGTCATCACATCATCGGCCACGCCCACCGCTGAGGATCGCGATTTCCGATGGTCGTTGGAGCAAGGTAAGGGGTCGACTTGGGTTTTGTCTAACCCCTGAGGTATTTTTTTTCCACGATTTGATAGTGGATTGGGTTTGGGTAGTGAATTAGGGCAGCGACAGATCCTTTTCTCCGATGAACCGAGCGGCTGGGAGGTTTCAATCGCAGGTATATCTTGAGTTATCTACTGTTGGTATGCTGTTTGATTTTGTTTCGGTTGATGGTGGATGTGGTAGGCTGTGAAACAGGGATTGAGTCTCATGTAAAGGCTGTGAACAAATTGGGGATGGATGTGCATGGCCGTGGAGGAGTTGCGGGTTGATTCGATTTTGGTGTTCGAGGCGGCTATGATGGGAGTTTGTTGTTGGTTGAGAGGGATGTAAGGGTCTATTTGGGGGCGTCGTGCGGTTAGGGTTGGAGGTGGTCGGGCAAGGTTGGTTGTGAACAATGTTTGAGCCGCTGTAAATTGAGTTGGGGATCTAATTTGGGGAAAGGATTGGTTGCCGGTGGGATCCTAGGGCTGGTAAGCACGATTTTGGTGTTTTTTTTTTGGTTGATCGTATTGTATTTGGTTGATATTGGATGGTTGGTTGGATTGTTGAGTTCGGTGCGATGTTGATCGGTTCTGTAATTATGTATGGAGGATTGATTAGGTTGAATAGGATAATTAAATCAATCTAGTAGATCGGATATGAGGTCAATATAGGATTCGATTCGATCATTTGTTGTGTACTTGGATTTGATGGATTTACTTTGGATTAATTGATTATGGAAGGAATCGATTAAGTATTCGATTTGTCAGTGAATGGTATTTTGTGCTTAATAATAGTTATGCATTATGCAGGTTTCGGTCACGAGGCAGGTTCACGGTCGTGACGCTCTGGTTCTTTTTACGGACATTTTGGCAGGCGGGTATTTTGACTTATCTTTTAGATATAGTCAAATTGATATGCTAGTTAGGAAAGCTTGCAATAATTTTCATATTTATATGCCTAGTATATTTTTGGTGCCTACTTGATACATGCATGTGATAGGTTATGATTATACCTTCCCTGTTTTATTTGGATCATAGTTACTTGGATTATGGATATGTACATATTGATTGTGCATATTATTCGGATAGGTGTATTTTAGTTGGATTTACATGCTTTAGTATCATGCACCATCTTGCATGATTGCATGCTGGCTGGACGGGGTTCCTTTATTGTTGAGCCCGCAGCCAGTTACATGGCCTGCACACACTGCCACTCATGGGTTAGTGGTACATCAGGAGGGTGTGTGCTTGTTTCTGTCAGTTCGCTAGTCCGCTCATGGGTAGCGATGAGGCGTGCGGGTAGCGAGGATCCTTCTCCGGTCTCTATGACACCGGAGATGAGAGCTTAGCTCCCACTGCTTGGGGCAAAAGGATAGGTGTACTGACAACATCCTCGCCCACTTGGCCACCAGAGCAGTGATGACAGAGTGCACAGTTGTCATAGCCCTACCCACTCGGCTTCACCATCGCGTGTGAGGCAGCTGACTGGCATCAGGGGTGACCATGTCATTTGCACGGATCGCATTTGTATTGTGTTTGTTGCATTATTTTATTGATGCCTTGGATGTTGCATATGATTGCCATGCATACAGGATTCATATTCGTATATGGTGATGACTTTATCTCTTATAGTAGGGCACATGCTCCTATATTAGGGTAGGAGATTCAGGTGAGTACAGTCCTTTTGCATTTATTTTTTGCTTACCCTATATGTGAGACTGTATGGGCATGATTTTTATTGTTAGCTATATCTTACTTTGCATATCGACTATACCCACTGAGTTCTTTGAACTTACCCCGTTGATTTATATCTATTTCAGGATGAAGTTGTCAGGAGAGTCCAACTGTCAAACCCCACTCGTCGTGAAAGTTCTGTTTGTTATTTGTGTTTATGATTTTGGATCTTTTGATTAGAATATATGTTTAGGACTGGAGTTGGATATTTATACCTGTGGATGTTTTGGTATGTCCTTAGGGACCTTTGATCGGATTTATTTCGATTGATTTTGGTTGGGTATTCCTGCCCAGATGGCAGAAGGGGTAAGTCTAGTTATGTAGACTGTTTACCTTTTTCTTTGATAGTTGGCCAGAGGCCAAATTTATTATCTGCGTGGGTTGTTTGGATTCCGATCGTGTTGACCGATGTATAGTGGTCGTGTAGGCCTTGTATGTAAATTGACATTGTCACCCGTACAGGGGAGGTTCTGTCGAATTTTTGTCTGGCGGGGTCTCCATCGGGGCGTGACAATTTATTTGGTATCAGAGCTCTAGGTTTTTGAGTTCCTAGGGATTTTTGGATTTTTCGGAGTTCGCCACGTTTGGCAGGTTTTTACGAGGCAATCTGGAAATTTTTGGATTGGTATGGATTTCCGATGATTTTTATGTTTCGGAAATTCGAGGATTTATGACGAGGTCAATATGGGGATTTGGCGGCGACAGGACATCTCCTGGCGGCGAAATAGGTATGCTGAAAATTTTATATATTTTTACTTCTAGTAACATCTGTTCTAGTAACATATGTAATAATTTAACAGATATGAGATGAGGTGAGCGTGTTCTCGCACCGAGACGGGTGGGTAACCACGCAAGAGGACAAGGAGATCTCTCGCTAAGGAGTCATGTAAGGGTCTATAGAGTGTGACTATGTGCATCAGAAGTAGGGGTCGCCCACCAAGGTGACCAGCCGGAGTTACCGTAGTGTTTATACTCCTGGTTAGATTGGCTATGAGTTTAGTGGATAACAGGAAATAACATTTAGTGTGTTGGTCACTATTCGTAATTGTAGATGAAGTTAACCACAAATGACCTGTTCAGTTTGTGAGTCTTGAACCCGTGTCGAAAAGATGAATTGCCTTTTGAGAGCTGACCGATATCGAGTTAGAAAGCAGGGGTCAAGTCGTCACATTTGTTGTGGAAATCAAGGGCTACAATGTTAGGGATTTTCACTAATTATGCTAGTTGGATTATTATCCTGTGGGGTAATGGATAAGGAATGTATACTATTGTTGATGCAGACAATGGAGGTTAAGTTTCGAAGTTCCATAGGGATTTTGATCCTTGAGCGGCTTGAGCTTAGATCGATAACGTTGAAGGTACTGTTAAGTACCTAACTGGTATTTATATAAGGGGAGTGGAGTTAGTTTCTTACTATGGTAATGATCAAGTTGTTACTTGGTGGAATATGTAGAAGAAATTTATTTGAGGAAATAACCCATTATGGGATCACGGGTTCAGGATGTTTTCGAGAGACAGTATTTCCCTATGTTATTTTGTATGACTCATTGTTGGGGAATTCTTGAGCCTTAAGTTGAGTGATCAATAGTTAATGGAGTTTCACTATAGAGCTTGTTAGACTTGCAGAGTTTACCCCCACTTAACGGCTCAAGTTAGTGATTGAGTTGTCTTCGATCACATACGATTTATTGGCTTACATTTGGATTAGGATAGTTGGATCTTCCATCAGTTTCTATCGGGAGGCATTAGGGTGAGTCATATTTATGAAAATGACACTGCAGCAAGTGTCTCCAGATAATAGTGTAGTCAACCTTGTGATAATAACCTACACTTTTGATAAGGCAACCGTAGAAGTCGTGAACGTGATCTTCTAGCTAAATTCACGTGGCATTATTTCGCTCCCATGTTGTTGCTCGATATTGATCATGTCTGTTGCTAGATAGTAACTTGATGTTGATGGTAGAAGTTTACAACCTCTTGAGTGATTGAGGGTTTAGTTGGAATTTTAGTTTATTTTGGTGGTAATCAAGGCTCTGTCCTGGGAATGAAGGATTGATGAAACACTTCAATTCCCAGCGGAAAGCAGGGATATGCATTAAAGCTTTCTCCTCAGATTTACATGACTATCAGAAGTGGCTTGTGCACTTGTGGAAGATATGAAGCTGGTTGTGTGGTTCTTGGAGAACATGATAGGAAGAGGTGTACACCTAGATGCATATAGTTACCACCTAGATGCATACAGTTACCACCTAGATGCATACAGTTACTGAATTCTTATTCTAGGTCACTGTGAAATAGGGAATCCATTAAGAGCAGAAGTTGGATGAGTTTACATTTTTACTCGAAAGGAATTGTAGATGGTTGAAGGATTGATCATTAAGGTATTACTATAGTTTACCTTACTTGATGATATATTGAGAGATACAGGTGTTTACAGATATCTGTGGTTAAAACATGTACAGATAGGATTAGAAGGATTTCTATATTTGGACATATGGATTAATTGTGTTTCCACCGACAGGTGAGATGTTGAGATGATTACTGTGATGATTATCAGAGGGGTATGATATTGATTTTGGATGTTTAGAGGTTGATTGTTGGAGATGTTATATTATGGTGAGAGAGTTGACTTAGTTGAGTTATAGTTAACTTGGTTGATATGATATGGATATCTGGATATTAATTGGGAGGTTATGATTGTGACATGATGGTATAAGAATGTCTCTCGGATGCTGGTATAATTCGAGAGTAATCAGATGTAGTGTCGGATAAACTTCTAGGCTTGCCACTGTATAAGCAAGTAGAGTAGGTGATCGGAGTGATTTCGAAAATAGTTTTGATATCAAAGATCCCCTACTGGGTGATAATTTAATTGATACTGAGGTAATGATATTTTACGAGCCTAATGTTTTTACTTATGGTGCATTAGCTGAGGGCTAGTGTAAAGCGCACAAGGTTGTTGAAGCTCGAGATATACTCAAGGCAATGTCATCCAATTGGCTGAGCGCCAAATCGAGTTGCTTAGATACCGTCATCGATCGATCGTTCAAAGTTGACAAGGTTGATGATGCTGAGAGGTATTTGTTAGAATGATGATCTTTGAGGGGATAATTTAGTTGGTATCAATGTTGCTTAACACTATGGGAATTGGAAGAATCTAAGTTCCAATTATAGGAGGTGTTGGATGGGATATTTAGTTGTCCCAGTATTTTATTTCTTGAGAAGCTCTGGAACTCATTGTTCAAAGAGAGATGGACCTTTGAGGTTATACATCGGTTATCGATGATGGAATGTGGTAGTGGTAGAAGGAAATGATTATCCTTCATGGTGGATTGAGGATCTATTTAGATCAGCTATAGGACACCTGTGTATACTCTAGGATTGATTTATGATTGGTGTATTGATATTGTAGTGACAGGATGTCATACAATTATCAAAGTCGTAGGGATGATTGATATATCATTAGCCTAGAGTAAAGAGGATGCAGGTGTATAGTGGTGACAATTTCATACTTGGTATGAATTGTATGAGGTTTGATTATCTTGTTAGACTTATGACGACTTAGTCGTCCAGGGATTTGGGAAATCATGTGTTCTGGACACGATTGGATCATTTGTGATGGTGATAGTTGGAGTTGAGCACTCGACCACCGTAGATGGTGATTTTTCTGGTATTGATTTGATTATTACCATATATATGGATAGGATTCTCTAGTGGTACTACACCGCTGATTGGTGATGGAATTTACTTGGTCTAAAGCTTGTGAAACTAGTTTCACAGCTCAGACGATGGTTGACTTTTACACCAGTGTTGTTTGATCATTCTCGGGTGGAAGGAAGGGTATTTTATGCGGATGCAATGTTTCAGAGAATGGAGCGTTTCTGATGTAGTTGATCAAGGCGTATCCCATGTTTACGTCAAATGAGGAACTACGAGATGGGTTGTCATATATATGACGTGGATGTAGTAGTGTTATGTTGTTTTGTATAGGTGAGGAGTCGGAATGCTCATGGAGTTTTGGCTAGCTACTGGGTAGCTGCACAGAGTTGTTAGAACACGGATAGTTGCAACTGGGGAGATTGGTCAGTAAAGTTTTTCAGTCACCTTCCGTTCTGTGTGATAGAATGGATTTTAGACAGTAGATTACTCTTGTGAGGAAATATTTCTCCGTCTCCAAGAAGAATGGTGGGTTATATAGTTGCATTCGAATTTAAGAAGAATTACTATTGATTCAGGAACAACAGATAGATTCCTGTTGGAATGATAGAGAGCATCTACCATAGAGTTGTACCCTTGCTCTATCGGTTCAGAGTAAGTGATAGTTGAATTCGTATGTTGTCTGTAGCTAGATAGCTACCTGACATCTTGACTGGCTACGAGTCCCGGTCGTGGTAGCATGTCGTTGCCTGCAGATAGTGCCTTTTGCATTACCCCGAGAGCCACGAGGCTTGGTCACGATATTTTGATAAGTATTGTTGAAGATTGCAATAGGTTCTATATGTTGCAGATGTATAGGATTGTATTCGAAAAATAGTAAATATTGAAACATTCTCCGTGGTGGAACGACATGCGGAACATAGTTGATTTGGAAGTCTGGGGTTCAGTGTGTCAACTAGTAAAGGTGGTATATAAATAATCAGCAAGGTTCTGTACTGAGATGGACGTGAAAGCCTAGTATGATGGACAGTGTTGGGAGATTATTTCGAATTCGGAAAGGACTTAGTATGATTAGCTAAGTCTGCTCATTTTCGTCCGATCCATACGATGAGTTTGTTGGATCGCTGGATAGGTTATACTGTGGTGATTTTCAGTTCATGGAGTATCTTTGAGTATCGTATGTGATAGCGATTCAGGATTTACCTTAGGATTATGGTAAAGTCTTTAACAGGTCACGGATATCGTGCTCCACTCGGGTACAGTTAGGTACTTATGATAGGTGGTCGATATGAAGATACTATTCATACTTTGGAAGGGCTGCTAGAAGCAGGTGTGATTTGATTTTAGGGGATATCAGTAAACCCACTTAGTCACTTGAGGTGTGACTTGTCTCCAGATTCCTGAGATGATTATTGTGACATCTCGTACTCATACATGAGTGGGAAATTTGAGGACCAAATTTTTTATTAGTGGGGGAGAATGTTAAATACTGAAATTTAAAATACGAAATTAAATGGCCAAAATTTCAGGGAAATAATCCTAGAGATTATTTTCAAGATTTTTAGGAAATTTTAGGAATTTTTCCAGAATTTTTCTGGAAATAAATAGAGCCCGTACGAGATAATTACGGGGATAATTAAATTTCTAAGGGGTTAATAAAAAAATAAAACCTAGGTTTAGTTTTCCCGATCGCGAATTTCTTTTTCCTCTCGATTTTCTCACGCCGCTCGACGATTTCCCCACCCCCCGCGCTGTAGAGTTTTTTTTCCCGAGCCCTCTCCTCTTTTCTCCCCGCGCGTTGGCCACGCCAGATATCGCCTTCGCCGTTGCTGCCTGAGAGCCTGCGGTCGGTCGCTCCTCCGCAAGCGCCGGCAACGCCTCACTTCCCTGTTCCAGGCCACCGTCTTCTCCACTCAGCCCGTCGCGACGCGTCCGCAGCCACAGGACAGCGCCGTGAACCCCTTCTTCCTCGCATCCGTAGCCACCGCACCGCCGCTTGCCCATCGTCGATGCTGCCGCCGGCCTTGCGTCCGACTGTTTGACACCCCTACTTTACCCAGGCAGGCGACATGGGTTGTGCGTGTCACCGTCGCACACCACCGCACCGTCACAACCACTGTTGGAGGACTGCAATTTTTGTCGGTGGTCGCTGGAGCAAGGTAAGGGGTCGACTTGGGTTTTGTCTAACCCCTGCGGTATTTTTTTTCCACGATTTGACAGTGGATTGGGTTTGGGCAGTGAGTTAGGGCAGCAACATATCCTTTTCTCCGGTGAACCGAGCGACTGGGAGGTTTCAATCTCAGGTATATCTTGAGTTATCTACTGTTGGTATGCTGTTTGATTTTGTTTCGGTTGATGGTGGTTGTGGGTGGATGTGGTAGGCTGTGAAACAGGGATTGAGTCTCATGTAAAGGCTGTGAACAGTTGGGGATGGACAGTGCATGGCTGTGAGCCGGAGTTGTGGTTGATTTGGGCTGATTTTGGTGTTTGAGGCGGCTATGATGGGAGTTTGTTGTTGGTTGAGAGGGATGTAAGGGTCTATTTGGGGGCGTCGTGCGGTTAGGGTTGGAGGTGGTCGGGCAAGGTCGGCTATGAATAATGTTTGAGCCGCTGTAAATTGAGTTGGGGATCTGATTTGGGGAAAGGATTGGTTGCCGGTGGGATCCTAGGGCCGGTAAGCACGATTTTGGTGTTTTTTTTGGTTGATCGTATTGTATTCGATTGATATTGGATGGTTGGTTGGATTGTTGAGTTCGGTGCGATGTTGATCGGTTCTATAATTATGTATGGAGAATTGATTAGGTTGAATAGGATAATTAAATCAATCTAGTGGATCGGATATGAGGTCGATGTAGGATTCGATTCGATCATTTGTTGTGTACTTGGATTTGATGGATTTACTTTAGATTAATTGGTTATGGAAGGAATCGATTAAGTATTCGATTTGTTGGTGAATGGTATTTTGTGCTTAATAATAGTTATGCATTATGCAGGTTTCGGTCACGAGGCAGGTTCACGGTTGTGATGATCTGGTTCTTTTTACGGACATTTTGGCAGGCGGGTATTTTGACTTATCTTTTAGATATAGTCAAGTTGATATGCTAGTTAAGATAGCTTGCAATAATTTTCATGTTTATATGCCTAGTATGTTTTTGGTGCCTACTTGATACATGCATGTGATAGGTTATGATTATACCTTCCCTGTTTTATTTGGATCATAGTTACTTGGATTATGGATATGTACATATTGATTGTGCATATTATTCGGATAGGTGTATTTTAGTTGGATTTACATGCTTTAGTATCATGCACCATCTTGCATGATTGCATGCTGGCTGGATGGGGTTCCTTTATTGTTGAGCCCGCAGCCAGTTACATGGCCTGCACACACTGCCACTCATGGGTTAGTGGTACATCAGGAGGGTGTGTGCAGTTGCTCTGTCAGGCTCCGCTGGTCCGCTCATGGGTAGCGATGAGGCAGCGTGGTAGCGGGCAGGGATCCCTCCTCTGGTCTATGACACCGGGAGATGAGAGCTTAGCTCCCCCACTCTGTTTGGGGCAAAAGGATAGGTGTACTCCGACAACATCCTGTCCACTCGGTCACTCAGGAGCAGTGATGGCAGAGTGCACAGTTGTCATAGCCCTACCCACTCGACTTCACCATCGCGTGTGAGGCGGCTGACTGGCGTCAGGGGTGACCATGTCATTTGCACGACATGCACTTTGCACGGATCGCATTTGTATTGTGTTTGCTGCATTATTTTATTGATGCCTTGGATGTTGCATATGATTGCCATGCATACAGGATTCATATTCGTATATGGTGATGACTTTATCTCTTATAGTAGGGCACATGCTCCTATATCAGGGTAGGAGATTCAGGTGAGTACAGTCCTTTTGCATTTATTTCTTGCTTACCCTATATGTGAGACTGTACTGGCATGATTTTTATTGTTAGCTATATCTTACTTTGCATATCGACTATACCCGCTGAGTTCTTTGAACTTACCCCGTTGATTTATATCTATTTCAGGATGAAGCTGTCAGGAGAGTCCAGCTGCCAAACCCCACTCGTCGTGAAAGTTCTATTTGTTATTTGTGTTTACGGTTTTGGATCTTTTGATTAGAATATATGATTAGGACTGGAGTTGGATATTTGTACCTGTGGATGTTTTGGTATGTCCTTAGGGACCTTTGATCAGATTTATTTCGATTGGTTTTGGTTGGGTATTCCTGCTCAGATGGAAAAAGGGGTAAGTCTAGTTATGTAGACTGTTTACCTTTTTCTTTGATAGTTGGTCAGAGGCCAAATTTATTATCTGCGTGGGTTGTTTGGATTCCGGTCGTGTTGACCGATGTATAGTGGTCGTGTAGGCCTTGTATGTAAATTGGCATTGTCACTCGTACAGGGGAGGTGCTGTCGGATTTTTGTCTGGTGGGGTCTCCATCGGGGCGTGACAGATGCATTCATAAGTCGAATGCTGCTGTAGTCGTTGCCTCGTAACGACTTCATCCACATTGGCATCCAGCCGACGGCTCCCACATCAGTCGACCGATGGAGCCATCAGTCGAGTGATCCAGGTGATCAGTCACCTCTCAAACCCTCTGTGCCCGTGACCACCTTCATCAGTCGACTGATAGTGCAGTCAGTCAATTTCTAAACCTTAGCAGTTGACTGATGGGCCAGAAGATCTCTAGTCGAACATCGATCAAGCACCAGTCGAGTGCCATCGACCCAGAGCAGTCGACTGATATCTATATCAGTCGACTGGTATCAGGTAAAACCTCAAACAAAATATTTGTTTGAGCATCCGATTGTTGAATAAACCTCAAACCATATGTTTGAGCCTCCGACACTTCCATTCGTCAGGTAGAAACCTCAAACTCATGTTTTAGCATCCGACTTATCCATATGTTGGGTAAAACCTCAAAAACAAGTTTGAGTGTCCGACTTGTCGGGTAAACCTCAAATCCAAGTTTGAGCGTCCAACACTTGACTTAGCCATTCGGCCAAGTTCACTTATGAGCTATCTCGTCCCGGATTATAATCACTCACTCTCATCTCCCTTGGAGTCCCTCACCGAAGCTCTCTTCGTCCGACCATGTCCCTCGGATGTTAGGATGTATACTGAAAGCCTAGTCTTTGTATGGACATCTTCATTTTGAAATAAGAATCACATGATCATTGTTTGCATTTTATATTTATTATATGTGTGCATCTTGTCTAATACTTTACATTATAGATAACATGGTGTGTAGTGTCACACAGAGGATCATATTATCAGTTCCTTGTAGAGTATAAGTAGAGGCTCACAACCAAGATGGTTTTAGACAAACCATTGGCATGGTTGTAGTGTAATTTGGTATTGGTTTATCTTGACCATAGAATTACACTAGTACACTTTGTGTGTATCGAGCAGGACCGACTTAGAGGTGATTCAATTTATTGCTGACTACATAAATGAATTGGACCTCGGATATTATGGTGTACATGCTCTTAATCCCAATATAATAATGGACAAATGTACTTAATATTTATTTCTTTGATTTACCAATGGGTGAGATTTATGGGTTAAAGCAATAGGCCCGGTAAGTTGGGAAATGATATTATTTATATGGTGTGTCGTTGATTATAGGAGGAAACCGTGTCCTATGTATTAGGATGATGATATCTCCTTGAGAAGCTCATAAGGATCATCATGTAAATCCTATAGGTGGATTTGATCCAGCATGATGATAAGGTTGAGTGGTACTACTCATGGAGTTAGATGTTAATTAATTAATTATTAGTAAATTAATTAATTAACGGATATTCGATATCTTAAATACAGGGAGATATTTGTACAATTAATATATGGAGCCCATATTTAATTATGGGGGTTGGTGAGGTAGATTAATGATAATCCTCTAGTAGAATGGATTATCATTAATCGATCGGATTTTATGTGGGTCGGATCCATTAGGTGGCCAAGATCCAACTCCTCCTCATGATCCTTATTGTAGCCTATTAAAACCCTCAA
Source organism: Wurfbainia villosa (assembly GCA_025175895.1). Classification (NCBI taxonomy): domain Eukaryota; kingdom Viridiplantae; phylum Streptophyta; class Magnoliopsida; order Zingiberales; family Zingiberaceae; genus Wurfbainia; species Wurfbainia villosa. The sequence continues at coordinate 11,912,603 of CM045998.1, read as the reverse complement.
GAAGCCTAGATCCAACGAACACGATTAAAAGGAGGTTTGGGCAAAATCTATAAATATGCTTCCAAGGCTTGGGTGGCAAGATGATTTTAAGAGATTAGGGTTTGAGTTAGGGTTGGCTTGGGCGGCAAGGAGATAGGAGGTGTGTTAGGGTTTGTCCCTTTGGCCGGTGGCACAAGAGAATTAGGTTTTTTTTCCTTATTTTCTCTCTTGGCCGGCACAACCTCATCTTCTCCTAGGGTCGGCGACGCCATCTTCATCCTCTTCCCTTGGTCGGCGGCAAAGGTTAGGGTTTGGAACCCCTTCTCTCAACCTTTGGCCGGTGCCCTCTCCTCTCCCTCTCCTAGAGCCGGCGGCAACCCCTCTTTGTGATTGGTGGTCGGCACAAGCAAGGAGAAGAAGGGAGTTTATTCTTCCCTTTGTTCAGAGTGAGCAAGGAAGGGAAGAACATGATCTAGGAGGCTTCAACTCTTGGAGGATCATTGCCCACACAACGTCCAAGAGGAGGATATGTCATACAATAGAAGATCAAGAGGTAAACAAGAGTTATAATCTTGTTTGTTTTGATTTAGTTCTTTTGTATCATGCATGTGGTTAATTTACTTGGACCCCGATGATAAACACAAAAATCGGCGATCCGTACATCATCTATTCCGCGACTAATTGAGGAAAAGAGTTAGATTGCTTGAACAACAAGTTTGTTCAAGCGATGACTCAAATCGAGAAGCACAATGATGAATCGGTTGCTTGGGTAATCCTTTTTCGTCCGAATTAATTTTTTTTAATCTGGGGGCATATGATTGGATCACCATGCACAAGCGACTGAAGCGAAGCTTCAACCTTCAAGTGGTATCAGAGACACGATTTTCGATTTTGTGTTTAGGATTCGGTTACTTTTATGCACTTATCATATATTATGTGTGACGGATAATAGTAGGATGTGCGTAGGCTAACTTTTTGATTGCAGGCGTAAGATCCAACTATTATGGTCATATGTGTGTGTATGTGATTGTATGTATGTAATCGTAATATTATTTGAATCCTCTGTAGGGATGTATACTGAAAAGTCTATCTTTTGTATGAATATCTTTATTTTGAAATAAGAATCACATGATCATTGTTTGCATATTTTTATAACTATGCATATTATCTAATACATTACATTGTAGATAACATGGTGTGTGGTGTCACATGGGAGATCATGTTATCGGCTCCTTGTAAAGTATAAGTAAAGGCTCACAACCGAGATGGATTTGGACAAACCATCGGAATGGTTGTAGTGTGATTTGGTATTGGTTTGTCTTGACCATAGAATCACACTAGTACACTTCGTGTGTATTGAGCAGGACCGACTTAGAGGTGATTCGATTTATTGTTGACTACGTAATCGAATCGGACCTCAGATATTATTATGTACATGCTCTTAATCCCGATATAATAACGGACACATATACTTAGTATTCATCTCTTTGATTTACCAATGGGCGAGATTTATAGATTAAATCGATAGGCTCGGTAAGTTGGAAGATGATATTATTTATATGGTGTGCCGTTGATTATAGGAGGAAATCGTGTCCTATATATTAGGATGATGATGTCCCCTTGAGGAGCTCATAAGGTTCATCATGTAAACCCTGCAGGTGGATTTAGTCAGACATGATGAAAAGGTTGAGTGGTACTACTCATGGAGTTAGATGTTGATTAATTAATGGTCAGTAAATTAATTAATCGATGGACATTCGAGATCTTAAACACGGGGAGAAAATGTACAAATAATATATGGAGCTCATATTATCATATGGGGGTTGGTGAGGTAGATCAATGATAATCCTTTAGTGGATTGGATTATCATTAATAGATCGGACTTTATGTGGGCTTGATCTATGGGCGGCCAAGATCCAATTCCTCCTCATGGTCCCTAATGTAGCCTATTAACACCTCATGAAGCTTAGATCCAATGGATAGAAACAAAACTCTAGATCCAAAGGTAGAGATTAAATTTCTAGATTCGACGGTTGAGATTAAATCTCTAGATCTGACGATTGAGATTAAATCCATAGAACCAATGGTGGAGATTAAAAGGAGGGCAAGGGGTTGGCGTGGAGGATAATCCAAGAGAGGCTAGGATTTTGGAAGTGGGCAGCAAGGCATAGAAGCTAGGGTTTGGGCTTGGGCGGCACCTAATAAGGAAATTTTTCCTTGTGTTGTTCTTCTTCCCCAAGCTGCCGGCGCCCTTGGAGTTTCTTCCATCCCTTGGTCGGCATCCAAAACAAGTCCTCTTCTTCTCCTTGGCCGGTGGAACAAAGGTTTAGGGTCCTCCCTTGAAGTTTTGGCCGGCCACTCTTTATCTGCTTCTCCTTGTTGGCCGGCGGCAAGCATTCTTCTTGTTGCTTGTTGGTTGGCTATAGGAAGGAGAAGAGCTTTGTTTCTATTCTTCCTCTTGCTTTGGAAGAGCAAGGAAGGAAGATTTGCGATCTAGGAGCTTCGACTTTTGGTAGATCGTCGCCCACACGACGTCCGAAAGGAGGAAGGTCATACATTAGAAGATCGAGAGGTATATCAATTCTCTAATTTTTTATATGTTACATGTTTATATTTGTTTTTCAATTATGAGCATGATATAAATATGTTTGTGGCTAAATAATACTTGGATCCCGATCATAAATACAAAATCCGGCGATCCGTACATCGTCTATTTCGCGGCTACTCGTAGAATAGAGGATGGTCACTTGAACAATATTCAAGTGACCTCTCTAAACGAATAACACGACGATGACTTGATTGTTTGGGCAATCCCTTTTGTCTAGGATTATTTTTTTTTAATACGGGGACATCGATGGGATCTCCATGAACTAACGACCGAGGTGAAGTGGGAAGCGAAGTTTCCCCTCACGGATCACTAAATGAAACCCTTCATCCTCGGGGTTCACGAGGCTAGTATTTAATTTTTGTAATTAAGTACGACATTGTTTAGCCACTCTTTTATTTTATTTTACTTTCAATCTAGATTTCATGTACACTCCTTTGTGAAGTATAGAATCGATGGATGTAAATTAAAATAATTTTCCTCGGCTCGGAACTCCGGATGGCTTGTACATGGCATAGGGAGGAGCAGATGAGGTGACAACACGACTGGAGGCATATTGGAGAACAAAAGCCATAATAGTTGAAAATTTTATTTTTCATATTTATTGATTTTGATTTATATGCTTGTTGTGGTTGCATGGTTAAAATTCCTCAATGTTAAATTACTAAGTGGGAGAGAAATATTTTTTTAAAAAATTCTCGCAGCCTCCATTACAATTTGACATGTGATGCGAACAAACTTGCGCGTTGGCTCTGAGTGCCTTCCTCCATATCGTATGAGTTTGTTTTGCGGATCACAATGTCAAATATGGTTATAGAAAATTATTTAGGAGCGTGTGTACTTTCCCATTGGAAGGCACATAATCCGAGGTAATTGCCTTAGTATCGAGTAATGGTGAACACTTAGATGCAAATAAAAGTATCCTCCCCATTGGAGTCACTGCTTTTATTTGTAAGGCCGAAGAGGAACCAACTATTAATTTTATTTGTCAAAAGTAAGGTTGACAGGATAATAAAATTAATGGGTAAAACCTCCTCTTACAAATGTAGAATTCGTATACATCCACACTATCGTGGCATACGATATTCTCGGTGTTTTGAGGTGTTGGTTGATTTTAAAATTTTATTGTTTGAGGAATTAATAATTTTTTGAAATCTAAATGTTTTTTATCTATGTGATTCTTAGGTTTCTTCAAAATGACTTTCAACCCACTTGCTGTGATTCTAAAGGAAAATAAACTTACTGAACCTAACTATGTGGATTGGAAAAGGAATCTGGACATAGTCTTGACTGATGAGGAGTACAAGTATGTACTTCTTGAGGAGTGTCCTCCTAAGCCTACAGATGATTCTGGGGAAAAGGAGAAAGAGAGTTATAAAAAGTGGATCAAGGCTGATGAGATGACACAGTGTTACATTTTGGCTTCTATGTCAAATGTATTGCAACATCAGCATCAGGCCATGACTACTACCTATGACATGATGTTGAATCTCAAGGAACTTTTCGAACACCAGAATCGGGCTGCTAGGCAAGAAGTCATGAGAAACTTGATGACGACCACCATGGTTGAGGGAACACCCGTGAGGGATCATGTTCTCAAGATGATGGCTCATTTGAATGAGCTAGAAGTCCTTAGAGCTAAGATCGATGGGGAAACCCAGGTCGATATCATTCTCCAATCTCTACCTAGGAGTTTGAGCAGTTTCGCCTGAACTACAACATGAATAAGAGGTTGTATTCGTTGGTGGAGCTTCTGACAGAACTCCAGGCAATATAGGGGCTTTTTCGTCAGAGTTCTCAGGTTTTGGTTGCCCAGAAGGTTTCTACTTCTAAGCCGAAAGGCAAGAAGAAGAAGAAACAAGGTGCAGCGAAGGTGGTGGGAGGATCTCAGGGAGGAGTGAAGAAGCTGAAAGGCAAGTGCTTCACTTGCAAGCAGATTGGACATTGGAAGGCTGACTGCCGCAACCGGAAGCAGAACAAAGGTATATCTTTTGGTCTAGTCATTGAAATATGTTTAGCGGTGTTATCTACCGACACCTGGTGTGTAGATACGGGAGCCACTAATCATGTCTACAATACTTTGCAGGGGTTCCAGGAAACTAGATGACTAGCTGAGGAGAAGATTACCGTCTACATGGGCAATGCTACTAAGGTGGCGGCTATTGCAGTGGGAGATGTTTATTTATCTTTTGATAGGAATAAAACTTTGGTTCTGAGAAATTGCCTTTATGTACCTTCATTTAGAAATAATTTGATTTCAATTTCTAAATTATTTTTGGATGGATATTCTATTTCTTTTAATGATAGAGTTGTTATAAAAAGGAATAGGGAGATTATCTATTCTGGTACATTGGTAGGAAATTTGTATACTCTTGAATTAAAATCTCCCACGATGCAAATAGAAGTAAATAACTTATCTTCTAAATCTAACAAGAGAAAAGAACCTTTGAAAATGAACCAAATGTATCTTTGGCATCTAAGGTTAGGTCATATTAACCTGAGTAGAATTCAAAGGTTGATAGCTGATTGACCTTTGGGTTCATTAGTGGTGGAAGATTTTCCAATCTGCAAATCTTGCTTGGAAGGTAAAATGACCAAGAGGACTTTTAAGGCCAAGGGGTATAGAGCCAAAAATGTGTTAGAATTGGTTCATTCTGATTTGTGTGGTCCTATGTCTATCCAGGCTAGAGGCAGTTTTGAATATTTCGTCTCTTTTATAGACGATTATTCAAGATATGGATACATTTACTTGATGCATCGCAAGTCTGAATGCTTTGACAAGTTCAAAGAATTCAAGGCTGATGTGGAGAAACGTCAAGGTAAAAGTATCAAGACACTACGATCTGATCGTGGTGGTGAGTACCTCTTGGGAGAGTTTAGGAGTTACTTATCAGAGGCTGAGATTCAATCCCAACTTTCTGCACCTGGTACACCCCAGCAGAATGGTGTGGCGGAGCAAAGGAATAGGACTCTTATGGAGATGATTAGATCGATGATGAGTTATTCTGAGTTACCAGATTCATTCTGGAGGTATGCTCTGGATATGACAGTGTATATTCTGAACTTGGTACCATCTAAATCAGTACCTTCTACTCCCACAGAATTACGGACTGGGCGAAAGCCTAGTCTGAAACATATTCGGATTTGGGGGAGTCCAATACATGTGCTGAAGGTAGATACTGGTAAGTTGGATCCTCGTACAGAAGTGTGATTGTATGTAGGCTATCCTAGAGGAGCGAAAGGTGGTTTGTTCTATAGTCCTAGAGATCAGAGGGTGATCGTTAGCACGAATGCTCGATTTTTAGAGGAAGACTATGTGATGAACTACAAGCCCATGAGCAAGATTGTTCTGGAAGAGTTGAGAGGGGAAGTCACTACTTCAGTACCAACGGTACAAGAGGACATACCATAAGTGACTGCACCGCGTGTCACAAAGGATACATAGGTGATACCTCATCGTAGTGGGAGGGTTGTTAGACAACCTAAAAGATTTATGTTCTTGGGAGAATCTTCTGATTTGGTCCCTAGCGAACATGAATCTGATCCCTGGACATATGACGAGGCAATCCAAGATAAAGATGCAGTATCTTGGCAAAGGACGATGAATTCTAAGATAGAATCTATGGATTCAAATCTGGTCTGGGAGCTAGTAGAACCATCCAATGGTGTAAAAGCCATTGGATGCAAGTGGATTTACAAAAGAAAGAGAGAAACATATGGAAAGGTTGAGACCTTCAAAGCAAGGCTTGTTGCAAAAGGGTATACTCAGAAAGAGGGTATCGATTATGAGGAGACCTTTTCACCGGTAGTCATGCTTAAGTCTATCTGGATTCTCTTATCTATTATTGCTCATATGGATTATGAGGTTTGGCAGATGGATGTCAAAACAACTTTCCTTAATGGAAGTCTTGAAGAAAACATCTATATGGAGCAACAAGAGGGATTCATTGCAAAGGGCAAAGAGCATCTTGTGTGCAAGCTTAATCGGTCCATTTATGGATTGAAGTAAGCTTTGAGATCTTGGAACATCCGCTTTGATGAGGTAATCCAGTCATATGGATTTATTCAAAGTCCGGATGAGTCTTGTGTCTACAAGAGATGTGACAGAAACGTAGTGATATTTCTTGTACTATACGTAGATGACATTTTGCTCATTGGCAACAATGTCAAAGTGTTGTCAGACATAAGGGTATGGTTGTCCAAGCAGTTTGATATGAAGGATCGACTTGGGAGAAGTGGGACACATCCTTAGGATCAAGGTTATAAGGGATCGCAAGAAAAAGATGTTGTGCTTATCTCAAGCTTCATACGTAGACACTATTTTGGCTCGTTTTAGCATGCAGAACTCCAAGAAAGGTTTTATACCTTTTAGGCATGGAGTACCTTTATCTAAAGAGATGTGTCCTAGAACATCAAAGGAGATAGAGGAGATGAAGGTGGTTCCTTATGCTTCGGCGATAGGAAGCCTCATGTATGCTATGTTATGTACGAAATCGAATATCTGCTTTGCCATGGGCATGATTAGCATATATCAGAGTAATCCAGGACAAGGACATTGAACTGCGATAAAACATATATTGAAGTACCTGAGAAGGACTAGGGATAATATGCAGGTATATCAGGCAGATCAATTACTCCCTGTAGATTACACAGATTCTGACTTCCAATCAGATAGGGATAATAGTAAGTCTACTTCGGGTTTTGTATTTACTTTGGGAGGTGAAGCCATTGTATGGAGGTGTATCAAGCAGAAATGCGTGGCGGACTCCACCATGGAAGCTGAGTATCAGCCTCTGAGGCAGCCAAAGAAGTTGTATGACTCAGGAACTTTTTGATGGACTTGGATGTGATTCCTGGTTTGTCCAGAACTATCACAATTTATTGTGATAACAGTGGTGCAGTTGCAAACTCGAAGGAACCACGAGCCCATAAGGCAAGTAAACACATAGAGCGCAAGTACCACCTGATACGAGAGATCGTAAAGCAAGGAGAAGTTGTTGTCGCCAAGATTGCATCAGAGGATAACCTGGCAGATCCTGTCACGCCCTGAGGGAGTCCTCGCCAGACAAAAATCCGGCAGCATCTCCCTTATACGGGTGACAATACCAATTTTTCATACAAGGCCTACACGACCACTATACATCGGTCAACATGATCGAAATCCAAACAACTCACGCAGGTAATAATTAGACCTCAGGCCATCAATCAAAGTAAATAAATAAAATCTATCACCTCTTGACTTACCCCTTCTGCCATCTGGCCAGGAATACTCATCCAAATTCAATCCAAAATAAAACTTCGAACAGAGGTCCATAAAGACATACCAAAACATCCACAAGAACATAAATCCAACTCCAGTCCTAAACATATCTTCTAATCAAAATATCCAAAAACCATAAAACCAAACAACTAATAAACTTTCATGATGAGGGGGTTTGGCAGCTGGACTCTCCTGACAGCTTCATCCTGAAATAGATATAAATCAATGGGGTAAGTTCAAAGAACTCAGCGGATATAGTCGATATACATAGTAAGATATAATTAACAATAACAATCATGCCAGTACAGTCTCATATATATAGGGTATGCAAGAAAGAAATACAAAAGGACTGTACTTACCTGAATCTCCTACCCTGATATAGGAGCATGTGCCATACTAGAAGAAAGAAAGTCATCACCATATACAAATATGTATCCTGTATGCATGGCAATCATATGAAACATTTAAGGCAGCAATAAAAATGCAGCAAACACAATACAAATGCTATCCATGCACAATGCATGTGATGTAAATGACATGGTCACCCCTGACGCCAGTCAGCCGCCTCACACGCGATGGTGAAGCCGAGTGGGTAGGGCTATGATAACTATGCACTCTACCATCACTGCTCTTAAGTGACCGAGTGGACAGGATGTTGTCGGAGTACACCTATCCTCCTACCCCAAACAGAGTGGGGGAGCAAAGCTCTCATCTCCCGATGTCGTAGACTAGAGGAGGGATCCCTGCCCACTACCACGCTGCCTCATCGCTACCCATGAACGGACCAGCGGAGCCTGACAGAGCAACTGCACACACCCTCCTGATGTACCACTAACCCATGAGTGACAGTGTGTGCAGACCATGTAACTGGCTACGGGCTCAACTATAAAGGAACCCCGTCCAGCCAGCATGCAATCATGCAAGATGGTGCATGATACTAAAGCATGTAAATCCAACTAAAACACATATCCGAATAATATGCACAACCAATAAGTACATATCTATGATCCAAGTAAAACAGGGAAGATATTGTCACGCCCGCCCTTTTGGGACCCAGAACCCGGAGGGGCGGCGCGTGACACGACCGTACATACATACATTACATACAGCGGAAGACTTTATACATACTTCTTTATTCTTACAGCGGAAGACTTTAGACTTATTTTTTTTTCTTTTAAACATATGCATTGACATATATATATATACTTCTTCTTCTTAACATAGAACATGCATCATAACATATATAGATACTTCTTCTTACTTCTTCTTTACTTCTTCTTGATAACATAGAGCATGCATCATAACATATATAGATACTTAGTGCTTAGTTCAGGTTCTTAAACATCATCGTCATAAGGAGACATATATTTATAGACATAACGGATCTTCTCCACCATGCCACTACCACACACATTTGGCCCCTCCTGCTGCTCCCTTTAGTTTATCCATCCCTTACCCTTATCTGCAGTACGAGGGAAAGATAAACTATAAGCACATAGGCTTAGTAAGATCCAGTCCTACTCACAAAATCCATATATCGACATTAATCATGGCATGTAACATTCATAACATATAAGTAATATAACATGTAACATACATGGCGTAATCAACTTAACATGTAGCATAAGTAACGTGAGTAAACATAACATGTCTCATCCATAGCATGGCAGCATAACATGTATCATCTATAACATAGCATCATATCATGTACATTTAGGACTTAATTAAACATAACATATAACATACGTAACATAGTGACATAACATGGCATATCAAACATAACATACTTCATATGTAACATAGTGGCATAAACATGGCATATCAAACATAACATACATCATATGTAGCATAGTGACATAAACATGGCATATCAAACACAACATGCATCATATGTAGCATAGAGACATAAACATGGCATATCAAACATAACATACATCATATGTAACATATCAACATGGCATGTGAACATAACAATCTAATCAGGTAACATATGCAAGATGCTTTTGGAAACATATATTATAGGTACGTAAATATAAATCTCAACATATTTGGGCCCGGCATTGTACCACTTCTTCATTATCATAGCGCGCATCCCTAAATAGGCCCGAGGTAGCAAGTCTCGAACCTAATAGGTTATTAGGCCCGATCTTAGTCCGTCGACCTAGGGCAATCGTCATAGCGTAGAAGCCCATCCTAGGCCCGAGTCTTACTCCATCGACCTAAGGCATCTTGGAGCCCATCCCGTACTAGGCCCGAGTCTTATTCCATCGACCTAGGGGCAATCATACATAGAAGCCCATCCTAGGCTCGAGTCTTATTCCATCGACCTAGGGCATCATAGGAGCCCATCCCTTCTTGGACCTTGTTAAGGTCTTGGTACAAGCCATGCTGAAGGTAAAATACTTATATGCTTATTTTATAACATAGCTTATTTCATCTTGCAACATAGCATACTTCATTTCATAACATTTCATGCTTCACTTCATGAGCATATCATCTTTCATTTCATAACCATACCATTCTTCATTTCATAACATATCATCCTTCATTTCATCATCATGTCATATTTATGTCGTGAACATATCGTTCGTTTTCATTTCATAATCTTATCTTTTTCCATTTCATAACATATTTCAAATATCGCATACTCATAGACATGGCATAAGGCAAAAGTAAGTAAACACTAACCTAAGGCATGTCATCTTCATCTAGCATTATTTAGTATCACAAATCAACATGAATTCACCCAACATAAAACACATGTTAACCTATTCATTTAACTTAACAACAACTTCATATGTACATAAGACTTAAATTAAAACTTCATTTAATTCCCAAAAATACCTGATGGTCGTACGGTCCATAGGGGTTTCTAGGGTTATCCTTCATCCTAATTCATTTAACACAACCACAACTTCATTTGCACATAGAACATGAATTAGACTTCATTTAATCACCCATAATTCATGGTGGCCGAATGGTCCATAGGGTCTTCTAGGGTTATCTTTTAACCTAATTCATTTCATATAACAACAACCTAATTCATTTCATATAACAACAACTTCATTTGCATATAAAACATGGATTAAAACTTCATTTGTTCACCCAAAACCTAGGTTGGCCGAATGGTCCAAGTAGGGTTTTTAGGGTTAACCTTTAACCTAATTCATTTCATATAACAACAACCTAATTCATTTCATATAACAACAACTTCATTTGCATATAAAACATGGATTAAAACTTCATTTATTCACCCAAAACCTAGGTTGGCCGAATGGTCCAAGTAGGGTTTTTAGGGTTAACCTTTAGCCTAATTCATTTCATATAACAACAACCTAATTCATTTCATATAACAACAACTTCATTTGCATATAAAACATGGATTAAAACTTCATTTATTCACCCAAAACCTAGGTTGGCCGAATGGTCCAAGTAGGGTTTTTTAGGGTTAACCTTTAGCCTAATTCATTTCATATAACAACAACCTAATTCATTTCATATAACAACAACTTCATTTGCATATAAAATATGGATTAAAACTTCATTTATTCACCCAAAACCTAGGTTGGCCGAATGAACCTTAGTGGCTAATAGGGTTAGCTTTTGTCCTAATTCATTTTAAATCCTAGCATCATCATATAGTTACTAAAACATAGCATATAACTTCATGGAAACCCTAAATCATAGCTTGGCCGAATTAACCTTAGTGGTTATTAGGGTTAGCTTTTAACCTAAACCCTTTTTCCATCCTAACATCATCATCTACTTCCTAACGACATCTTCTTCTTACAAACATGACATAGAATTTCAATAAAACACCCAAAACTTCATTTTGGCCGAATATATCATATGAGTTTCTTTTACAAAATAGCAATCGAAGCTACCCGTATGCAGGTGAGGGATACTTACATCCTTCGCTTTGCTTTGGGTGGGGAAGATGACCTAAGGAAGACCAAAACCTAGCCTTCTCTTGCTTGGATGGGGTTCGGCCAAAGGTGGAGAGGGAGCTAGAATTCGGTGAGAAGAAGAAGAAGAAGAGAGGAAGTGGCAAATTAGAACCTTCCCTCTTCTTTATAAAGGGAGGAAGAGAAGTTTCTCTTCTCTTTCTCCATGCCTCTTCATTTACCTTTATCATACTTATCTATAATCCCCCCCCTTCCTCTAATGATGTAATCCTATTGGGCTTCTGGTTTGTGGGTGCATCTATAGGGTTTGGCTATCTCTAGAGGTTTGGAGTTCAATTCCTAGGTCTTGCATCCATTTTTGGCTTATTTTCTTTTATTTTGGAAAAAGGCCCACATAAAGCCCATGATCATCAAGCCAAAAATTCTTGTAAAATTGCTAGAAATTTTACGGGCGTTACAGATATAATCATAACTGATCAAATACATGTATCAAGTAGGCACAAAAACATACTAGGCATATAAACATGAAAATTATTGCAAGCTATCCAACTAGCATATCAACATGACTATATCTAAGAGATAAGTCAAAATATCCGCCTGATAAAATGTCCGCAAAAAAATGAAATCGTCATGACCATGGACCTGCCTCGTGACCAAAACCTACATACAACATAACTATTGTTAAGCACAAAAATGCAATCTACTGACAAATCGAATACTTAATCGATTTAGTTCATAACCCAATTAACCCAAACCACTTCCAATTTTCACTTATTTTCCAACCATCTTATTAATCTTTTCCTACCAAAAATATCCATACAATTATTCTAGCCCACTAAATCAATTGATCAAAATTTTGATTAATTAATCATAAGCTAATTAATCAATTAAATCTGGATTGACCCGCATTTTAACAACCTAAGCCAAATAAATAAAAATTCTATGGCTTTTAATTTATCAATTAATTGTACCAACCAATTTACCCAATTTATTTCTAATCAACTAACCTAATTCATCACCTACAACAATCCTCAAGATCAAATAATAGAAATTTAACAAAGTCAATAACTGAGATATACCTGCGCTAGGAAAAATCTTCCCAACTGCTTACCACCCCTAATCCTCTGTCGATCAACCCTAAATCACTTGCTCCAGCGACCATCGAAGAGACCACAACCCCCAACGGAGGCGGCGACAACGCGATGGTGCTAACCTCTGCTTGTGGTGTCGGACGCAAGGTCGGCGGAGATCCTGTGGCCGCAGGCGTGGGGAAGAGAAACGGTGGCGGCTGCTGGTGCGTTCGAGAGGATAGAACGACGGCAACTCGCAGAGGCGGCGGTCGGTGCTGTGGGTGGCGACGTGAGGAAGAAGAGAAACCCCACGGAAGAAAGGAGGGGTGCGGGGCCTAGGTCACCCCCGCCAGTAGACAGGATGCTGTCGGAGATACCCACTTCTAGGGTATTCGATGTACCATCGGGAGACCCTGCTACTACACACCAGACACCCCCACCAGTAGGGCCTGCTACTGCAGACCCGATAGGCCCATTAGTGGTGTCGAACGACCCTCACTCGGTATCTGCCCCTGCTCATGCAGCGACACCATCTACAGTAGTTCCACCAGTTCCTGCGATGACCCCTACTTATCATACTGATGTGGCTGCGGCACGAGCTCGGATTCTCGATTTAACAAAGTCGATGAAAAGCCGGTTCACCTTATTCAGCGGAGAGACTGATCTGAGTGTGGCTCAGTCTTGGATCAAGACTATGGAGCGTACTTTCTTCTATATGGTCTGCTCCGAGTGGGAGAAGGCAGAGTTGGTGACCTTCCATTTATGAGGCGAGGCCGAGGTCTGGTGGGACACGCAACACTCGATAATCGGCGAGCAGCAGATTACCTGGGTGAGATTCAGAGAGGCCTTTGAGAGTCAGTACTTCCCACGGTCATATCAGATGATGCACCGTTAGGATTTTCTGAGTCTTCGGCAGAATAATCGCTCAGTGATGGAGTATAATGCAGAATTTAATCGGTTAGCCAGATTTTGTCCAGAGTTAGTCGCTGAGGATAGGTCACACATGATTCAATTTGTTCAGGGACTAGATGGGCATCTTCAGGTCAAGATGACAGGATTTGGCAGTTCTTCCTACCGAGAGGTATTGGATAGAGCTCTGTTGATTGAGTCGGCTCAATAGAGAGCTAATACTAACAGGAAGAGGAAACAGACAGAGCGAACCACGACGATGCACCCATACGGTGCATCACGACCAGAAAGTGGTCGCATGTACGGGTCAGAGTCACTCTGGGGCATCTAGCTAGCCTCATAAATCAGGATGATCTTCAGTTGGACCCTCCTGGTCTTCTCAGCAGAATCGGAGGCCACCCACTAGTGACACCTACTGTACTCGTTGTGGATTAAGAGAACATACCGTCTCAGCCTGCACCTTGGGATAGTCAGTTTGCTATTATTGCAAACTGCCTAGACACCTGAGCCGAGATTGTTCGTTGAAGGCTTAGCATGTATCTTCTGGGGTTTCTATCCAGGGAGGACAATTTCGTTAGTCTGGGACTCAGAGAAGGGGGCATACAGCCAAACCTTCACAACGCCAGCAAAGGACAACTTCCCCTTCAGTAGTCGCATATGGCATGCATGGACAGGAGTACTCGGTTCGTGACGATGTCACAGGGTTCTGCTTTCAGACCTCGATAGGTGTGTAGCCCACCATGTACAAGACGCCAGCCTCACCATCGATTCAGATCACCGCACCGCCATTAGTTTAGGATCACCGCACTACCCGCATAGCATCTGCTGACCTTCAGACGGGCCTCGTGCCCGACACCACCATCTCTGGCAGTGCTACCGCCTCTACCTCCATCGAAGACTGGGCGGATTCATACGGTTACTGTAGAGGATGCGCAGCGAGCCAGCGAATCCATTTTCTGCGGTACGGTTTCACTTTATGCATTTTCGGCTATTATGCTAATTGATACTGACAGTTCATATTCATTTATTTCTCGTGCATTTATGAGAGAGATTGGTAGACTACCTTCTATTAGATCACAGCGATTAACCGTCTCCCTACCGTCCGGTGATACGTTGGATGTTACCCAGGAGGTCCGAGGTTGTCCCTTAGATTTTGGTAACATCATACTTACTGTAGATTTATTGGTACTGGACATGGTCGAGCTCGACCTTATCCTTGGCATGGATTGGCTATCAGCATATCATGCCACAGTTGATTGCCAGACGAGGGTGGTCACATTTTGACCTCCGAACCAACCCTCGTGGGATTTCACAGGCATCCGGGATGATGACATATCGACCATTTCTGCGATACAGGCTCAGAATCTTCTATCACATGGTTGCCAGGGTTTTCTATTATCTATAATCAATGTAGAAGACAGTGGTGACTCTCAGATCGCTAACATTCATATTGTCCAAGAATATCCGGATGTCTTTCTAGAGGAGTTACCAGGCTTGCATCCCAGAAGGCAAGTAGAGTTCACGATTGAGTTAATTCCTGGGACGTCACCGGCATTGAAATCTCCTTATTATATGGCCCCGAGAGAGTTGGACGAGTTAAAGGTTCAGCTCTAGGAGCTTTTGGATAGAGGTTTTATTCGCCCTAGCGTATCTCCCTAGGGTTCTCCAGTTCTCTTCGTGAAGAAGAAAGATGGTTCGATGAGATTATGCATTGACTACAGGCAATTGAACATCGTCACCATCAAGAATAAATACCCCCTACCACGTATTGAGGACTTGTTTTATCAGCTCAGAGGTACATCAGTATATTCTAAGATTGACCTGCGGTCTGGATATCATCAACTAAGGGTTAGGGACTCAGACATTTAGAAGACAACGTTCCGTACTAGATATGGACACTATGAGTTTTTAGTAATGTCATTTGGGCTTACTAATGCTCCAGTGGTATTCATGGATTTGATGAATCGTGAATTTATGGATTTCATAGATTGGTTCGTCATTGTCTTTATTGATGACATTCTGGTTTATTCTCGTTCTGAGGAGGAACACACACAACATCTTCGTCTTATTTTGGATAGGCTCCGACAGAAGCCACTATATGTGAAGTTCAGTAAATGCGTATTCTGGTTATCCTCAGTTAGTTTTCTGGGATATGTGGTTTCTAGTAGACCCTAAAATCGAGGTCACATTAGTTGGGAGCAAACAAATCGCTCAGAGGTTCGCAGCTTTCTTAGGCTTGGCTGATTACGCATTTGTCCTGAGAGTTTTGTAAGAGATTTGAGGCCGCTAGAGGGGGGGGTGAATAGCGTCGTGCACATTCTATGATGGAATTCGTTGCGTTTGTCTCTACAATTTCGTTAGCACAGTAGAAATAGAAATAATACAATAACGAAACAAAACAAACACAACTCACAACACAAGATATAACGTGGTTCGGAACCGAATGGTTCATACTCCACGGATCAAGCTCTAAAGAGCTCTAGTGATGCACACGCACTCACTAATCACAAATAATTCCTTCTCGACACAAGTCGGAGGTGGAGAAACCTCGTACAAGGATTACACTAAGTAATACAAAAGATACAAGCTAATACAAGTAAGAAATACAATGCAAGTAAAGGAAAAACACTTTACAAGAACTTTTGATTGCTTGATCTTTGATTGCCTTGAACTATCTTTGAAGGACTGTAAAAGCACCAACTCTTCCCCTTCAAATCGCCCAAGAAAACCCTTGCTTTGAGTCTTCCACGAACAGCTGCTTTTATCCTCCATCGGCCGATTTACCGCAATGATCGTCATAAGTCCTCACCGACCGCTAACACCGAGAGCCGTGAGACAACGGCTCAATCTACGCTGAAAAGTTCCAACGGACTTTGGCAACTTCCAACATTGGCGCGATTATTCCGTAGTCGATCGCCTAATGACTACGAGCATTATGTGCTCGAACCTTAATCGAAGTCGATCGCTAACTCGCCGATCGTCGTTAACATTAGTCGATCGCCCAATGAGCAAATGATCGCTAGAGTAATTCCAACTCTAAACCGGAAGTTGAACTCTAGTCGACTCACGGCAGTCAAATCGGCCATAATGTCAGTCGATTGCCAACCTCAAACATGAGATTTTAACCCAAGTATGGTGCCCCCATACTTGCTAGACCACCCTTAGCCTAGACCTAAGCCTTCTAGCCACCTACATCAGCCTCACACCTCTCGGATCCCTCCAAGTCATCCATGACTTGTTCATCCATCGCGCTAGCCTCAAGTACTTCCCTCGGCTATGTCATGCTAACGGTGTCTACACCACCAAGGCACATTGGACTTACGCCGCCAAGACTCCGCTTGGACTTTACGTCACCAACCATTGGACTTATGCTGCCAAGACTTCACCCTTGGACTTTACGCCGCCAATATCAATCCCCTTGGATTTTCTCAAATGTCAAGACTCAAGCTTGGACTTTCCCTTGCCAACCCATGTTGGACTTTCCATGCCAAGACCCATGCTTGGACTTTACATGCCAAGTACTCAAGACATGGACTTTCCCAAATGCCAAGTGTCCCACTTGGACTTTCCATGCCAAGTACCCATGACTTGGACTTTACCTTGCCAAGACCCATGCTTGGACTTTCCCATAATCACATGGTCAACCCTAGTCAACCATCAAGATTTTCCTCGAGTCAAACTCGAGTCCAGTCAATTATAACCTGGGTCGATTGTATAAACAATCTCTCCAAAACATTAACCGACATCAATGTCAAACATACTATGTCAAACCACTTTGTCAAACATCAAAACATCACTCGAGTTAAACTCGAGTCTGGTCAATCGTGACCTGGGCCGATTGCACCAACAAGTTTCTCGAGCATTGCTATGCCGTTGATGCGCCTTACCAGGAAGGGCGTGAAGTTCATGTGGTCAGAGGTGTGCGAGACTAGTTTCCAGGAGTTGAAGAAGAGACTGGTGTCAGCACTGATTCTGGTATTGCCATCAGGGGACGACGGTTTCGTTCTTTATGCCGATGCGTCTCTGTAGGGTTTAGGCATAGTATTGATGCAACATGGCAGGGTAGTCTCTTATGCTTCTCGCCAATTGAAGGAGCATGAGAAAAACTACCCAGTACATGATTTAGAGTTAGCCGCTATCATCTTTGCCTTGAAGATTTGGAGGCATCATCTGTATGGTATTACATTTGAGATTCTCACTAATCATAAGAGTCTCAAATATTTATTTACGCAGAAGGAACTCAATCTTCGACAGAGGAGATGGATGGAATTCCTGAAGGATTATGACTGTACCATTAGCTACCACCCAGGGAAATCCAATGTGGTTGCCGATGCACTTAGCCGAAAGTCCCGAGGGATTTTAGATTCCTACCGAGTTTTAGTCACGGATTTGATTCAGGGTTTCTCCGAGTTGGGCCTTGAGGCGAGGGGCCAAGCGAGCGGGGCATTACAGTTACCATGGTTGCTCGATCGTCTATCGGACGAGAGTCGGAGAGGCTCGGGCGATGATCAACATTTACAATTCATTAGCGATCGAGATAACCACAGGCGTGATCAGTTCACCAGATAGCGAAGGTATAGTTTATTTCCGGGGCAGATTATGCATACCACAGTCTCACCCGGTCATGGAGGAGTTACTTCAGGAGGCTCATCACTCTCTATTTGCAATCCACCCAGGCGGAACCCGCATGTATCGAGATTTAAAGCGTTTGTATTGGTGGAACGACATGAAGAAAGACATCGCAGATTTTGTTGCTAGATGTCTCATTTGTCAACAGGTGAAAGCTAAGACCAGAGACCAGTCGGACTACTTCAGAGGATTCCTATTCCTAAGTGGAGGTGGGATCACATTACCATGGATTTTGTGGTGGGTTTGCCTAGGATACGTCAAAGCCATGACACGATTTGGGTAGTCGTAGACCAACTAACCAAATCCGCACACTTTTTAGCGATTCAGAAGACCGACTCTTTGGATCGTTTGGCAGAGTTATATTGTCGGGAGATCATCAGATTGCATGGTGTTCCTTTGAGCATTATATCATATAGAGATCCTTGGTTCACGTCCCGATTCTGGCAGAGTCTGCAGCATGCCTTGGGCACGCAGCTTCGTTTTAGTACTGCATTCCATCCACAGACAGATGGACAGTCTGAGTGGACCATTCAGATACTAGAGGATTTGCTGAGGTCCCGTGTTATAGATTTCAGGGGAAACTGGGAGGACCACTTGCCTTTAGTGGAATTCGCCTACAATAACAGCTATCATTCGTCTATTCAAATGGCCCCGTTTGAAGCATTGTATGGTAGACATTGTTGTACACCCACCCTCTGGGAGGAGGTTGGGGAGGCCCAGTTGCTAGGACCCCAGAGAGCTCAACATGAGGCAGAGTTGGTCCGTATTATCAGACGTAGGATGGCAGAGGCGCAGGATCGTCAGAAGAGTTATGTAGATTGGAGACGGAGACCTTTGGAGTTCTCTATTGGTGATCATGTATTCCTGCGAGTTTCACCCACGAAAGGGGTGAAGATATTTGGCCTCTGTGGTAAGCTAGCTCCTAGATACATTGGTCCGTTTGAGATTTTGGAGAGGATCAAAGCAGTCGCTTATCGGCTAGCGCTACCACCATCTTTGACGGGTATTCATGATGTGTTCCATGTGTCCATGCTGAGGAAGTATGTGCCAGACTCTACACATATTCTGTCAGATGTGTCAGGTTCCATTCAACCTGATGCTACTTACGCAGAGGTTTGATGCACTCGGATCACAAGGAATAGCCGATTCTAACAAGATTGTGCGACTTGTCAAGGTCAGGTGGAGTCACCACACTGATGAGGAGGCTACTTGGGAGCTTAAGGAAAAGATCAGAGCTCAATATCCCCACTTGTTTGCTTAAGGTACGTGAGATATATTTTCAATACTTGTGGTATCTCTTACTCGTTATGCATCTGAATAGGAAATTTGGGGATCAAATTTTTATTAGTGGGGGAGAATGTTAAATATGAAAAATTTAAAATACTAAAATAAAATGGCCAAAGAATTAAGAAAATAATCCTGGAATTTTTTCGGGGTTTTTAGGGAATTTTAGGAATTTTTCCAAAATTTTTCTGGATTTAAACGGAGCCCGTACGAGATAATTACGGGGATAATTAAATTACAAAGGGA
Organism: Wurfbainia villosa; assembly: GCA_025175895.1. Lineage (NCBI taxonomy): Eukaryota > Viridiplantae > Streptophyta > Magnoliopsida > Zingiberales > Zingiberaceae > Wurfbainia > Wurfbainia villosa. The sequence goes on along the minus strand of CM045998.1, from coordinate 11,892,716 downwards.
TTAATAAAAATAAAACCTAGGTTTTTATTTATTTATAAAGGGGTAGTCCAGATTATTAGGGATCGATCCCAGTTTTCCCCATCGCGCCGGTTTTTCTTCCTCGCAACTTTCTCTCTGCGATTCTTCTCCTTCGCGACGGTTCCCTTCGCGATAACTTCTTTTTTTTCCCCGCCGCGCCTGCCCTCTTTCGTGCTGTCGTCTCTCTCGCGATCTCTTCTTCGCTGACGACCAGGCCACCGCCACACACAGCATCACCACAGTCGACGCTTCCCTCCTCTGCAAGCGACGACCAACCATTGCTCGTTGGTGCCTGCGGATGAGCCACAACAACGAGCTAAGGTCGGCAGCGTCGGCAATGTTTCAACTAGAGGCCCTTCTCCACAGTCTCCGCCGGAGTTAAACTCTCTGCGAGTGGGATTAGGGCAATCAGGTGGAGATTGTTGCCGATGGGGGAGCTGCCCTTCTGGCCGAGCATCACTGGAGTAGGTAAGAGTTGTTATTCTTCCTATCTTAGACGATTTTGGCTTCCTTGGTTGAGCATAGGTCTGTGTTGGGCAGAATTGTGGGTGTCGTTTGCTCAGGTGAACAGCGGATAAAGGACGGTTGCTGCTGAGGGATCTCTAAGGTCGGTAAGCTGTGATTTACCCTTCTTGGTTCATTTGTAATTTGTTGTATTTTGTGGAGGGTTGATGGATCTGGGAGTGGCTCGGTTAAGGGTTGTCGTTGGAGGTTCCCAGGACTGCGAGTTGGGGGTTTGGGTGTTTAAGTCAATTGCGATGTTCTTGTATGGAGTTGATGGCCGGTTGTGAAGGAGGGGGTGATTATGGAGGGTGTTTTGGGTTGTGCATGGGCTGTGAAGGTTGTTCACAGGTTGTGAACGGTTGTGAATAAGGCTGTGATTGGGTTGATGTCGGTTGTACGATCATAAGTGGTATGTTAAGTGAGCTGTGAATGGTTTTGAATGTGTTTTGATCTGTGAGGTAGGTATTTGGGTTTTGGCTCTGTCCCGTGGATGGTGAATTTGAGTAAAGAGGTGTTGTTTGAGTGTGATTGGAGGGATGGTTATGGGTCCTATTATTGTGTGGATATATGACGACAGTGAGTGGTCGCCTAAGGGGATAGTTTAATCCATTAGGTTTTGGACTTGATATTAGGGTTGGCAAGATAATCTAATTATATTATATTTTATGCAAGTTTCGGTCACGAGACAGGTCCACGGGCGTGACGATTTCATTTTTTGAGCATTTTATCAGGTGGATATTTTGACTTATCTTTTAGATATAGTCATGTTGATATGCTAGTTAGTTATAGCTTGCAATAATTTTTATGTTTAACTGCCTTGTATGTTATTGTGCCTACTTGATTCATGCATTTAATCAGCTTTTAGTTATACCTTTCCTGTTTTACTTGGATCATAGATTTGTACCTATTTGTTGTGCATATTGTTCGGAGACGTATTTTAGTTGGTATTACATGCTTTAGTGTCATGCACCATCTTGCATGATTGCATGCTGGCTGGACGAGGTTCCTTTGTAGTTGAGCCCGCAGCCAGTTACATGTTCTGCACACACATCCACTCATGAGTTAGTGGTACATCAGGAGGGTGTGTGCAGTAGCTCTGTTAGGCTCCGCTGGTCCGCTCATGGGTAGCGATGAGGCAGCGTAGTAGCGGGCAGGGATCCCTCCTCTGGTCTACGACACCGGGAGATGAGAGCTTTGCTCCCCCACTTTGTTTGGGGCAGGAGGATAGGTGTACTCCAACAGCATCCTGTCCACTCGGTCACTCGGGAGCAGTGATGGCAGAGTGCACAGTTGTCATAGCCCTACCCACTCGGCTTCACCATCGTGTGTGAGGCGGCTGACTGGCATCAGGGGTGACCATGTCATTTGCATCGCATGCATTTTGTATGGATGACATTTGTATTGTGTTTTCTGCATTTTGATTACTGCCTTGGATGTTGCATATGATTTCCATGCATACAAGATACATATTTGTATTTGGTCTGACGACTTTATTTATGCTAGTATGGTACATGCTCCTATGTCAGGATAGGAGATTCAGGTATGTACAGTTTTTTCGTATTTCTTTCTTGCATATCCTATATATGAGATTGTACTGGCATGATTGTTATTGTTAGTTATATCTTACTATGCATATCGACTTTTATCCGCTGAGTTCTTTGAACTTACCTCGTTGTTCTACATCTATTTTAGGATGAAGCAGTCAGGAGAGTCCAGCTGCCAAATCCCCCTCGTCGTGATAGTTTTCTTGTTATTAGATTTATAATTTTGGTATTGACTAGAAGATATGTTTAGGACTTGCATTTTGGATTATGTACTCGTGGATGTTTTTGGTGATATCTGGTATGTCCTTATGGACCTTTCTTCGGATTTTTATTCGATTGGATTTGGTTGTATATTCCTGCCCAGATGGTAGAAGGGGTAAGTCTAGATGAGATAAACTTTCATTATTTCCTTTGATTGTTGGCCTGAGGCCTATTTATGACCTGCGTGTGTAGTTTGGTTCCAGTCATGTTGATCGATGTATAGTGGCCGTGTAGGCCTTGTATGCAAGATTGGTATTGTCACCCGTAAAGGGGGAGATGCTGCCGGATTTTCGTCTGGCAGGGACTCCCCCGGGGCATGACAATGGTAGTCTGATCTCAAGTCAAGGTATGACTATCAAATCCAAAGACGACTCCTTTACTTCGTAACGGGGTGTTAAAGTATTCCTTGCTATTATAACTAATCTATAAGGGTGAGGTATCATAATTCTACTAATTTTTTCCTAAGTATTATCGGGATATAAAGAAATGTGAGCTATCAATATATCAGCTAGAATAGGATAAACCAACACGATACCTCGTATACCAAACCCACCGACTCATTGGGTCATCTCGACCAGTAAGACTCTAGACCTCTCGATAGATACCAATGGAGGATTCGGACATCCTAATCCAAATGTAGGATGCAAGACCATGGACAAACTGGAGCATATGGTCATAGTCTTGATCTCCTTAATGGGGTAAAAATTCTATAAGTCGATTAAATTTCTCCAATGTAATACTTCGATCGCCTTGCTTACAATTCAAAAACTCTTGACGACAACTTATACGGAAAGAGGCAGGGAAATACTATCTCTCCAAGGACTCTCGAAATAGTCTCCAAGTGATACTTTACTCTCGAAAATCATCTGCTGCATTTTCCACCATGTGATGGTCTGACCACGTAAGTGATACACTGCAAGCTCCATCTTCCCTACATCCATGCAAGTTATATATCCATATGAGTCTTCTAGATTGTCCATCCATGCATGCGCAATCCATGGACTGGTATCCCCTAAAATAAGGTAGAATGATCCTTCATCGTCTTGGCCAGTGTAGGTATATACGCCTTATCTATGACTAAATCACTAGTAGTAGGGGTTGATACTCTTTGAGGGGTTACTCTTTGACCTCCAAATGGGTGGCTAGCGGGCCTAACCCTAGCTTCCTAATTCGACATCAGTCGACACCTCTAAAGAGTCTATATTTTCAACCTCGAGGGTAGGTCCCGCAGCATCAATAGGTCGTTTTCGAGGTCGACCTCGTCCACGACCATGAGTAGGGGCAATTTCACTAAGTAGCATTTCCTACAATGAGCAAATATGTAAGTATCTAACAAAAACATAATGATAACTTCCTATTACATAAGGAAAGTACAGTGACCACTAAAGACAACTACTTTTCCTATAGCTCAGAGATGTCCATCAACTTGCATGGTCCCAAAATATAAGAACTCCAAAAACAAAGGAATAGAAAACCTCGAAACACAAAACCTACAAATCAAAATCACAAACCTAAGCTCTGATATCAATAAAATTGTCACGCCCCGGGGGCAAAATCATTATCCAAATGACGGAGGAGCCCCTTAGTGACAATATTATGAAATACATCGCTGGAACCAGATATGGTAAAACTTCGAAATAATAATACACTACAATTATTTTATAAACTGCATGCATGCACAACTAAAATATAAATCAATTAAAAGTAAATTAGATTTATGACACCAAATCAATTCACGACTAAAATCCAAAGGGATTACACAAAATACGACAACAATAAAGAAAATAAAACGACATCTCAACGATGCAGTGGGACCAACACGGTAAGGGAAACTCTGAGCGACGTGAAGGTAGGGCAACATGACATGTCCTCTATCAGCTAACCTGGAGGATAAGAGAAGAGGGGGTGAGTACAACCACTCAATGGGTGGATAGAAGATAGTGCATGATCATATAAACATAATGGAGGTCAAAGGAATCAAATTAGAGTAACCCAAATCTCAGAGTACCAATATCAATTTGAAGCTAACCTGGTCAGCAATATAACTAATACACCTACAACATACACAACCAGCTGTAATCTGCAAGCAGTACACATCAAGATACCACGATAAAGCCTCGTGGCTCTCGAGGTAATACAAAGGGGCACTATCTGCGAGCTACCATGAACGAGACTCGTGGTCCGAAAAGCAATATTCAAAGCACTATCTATGCGCAACCACATGCTACCACGAACGGAACTCGTGGGTAGACAGACAATATAAAGACTTAATATTTACGGGCAACGACATGCTATCACGAATGAGTCTTGTGGGCAGACAAAGTATATAGCTATCTAGCTATTGACTGCATGCAATAATATGCTACCACGAATGGGCCTCGTGGGCAGTCAAAGTATATAACTATCTAGTTATCGACTGCATGCAACAAAATGTTACCACGAATGGGTCTCGTGGGCAGTCGATTATCCTATGTTGTTAAGCCTAGGGTTATCAAACACATCTAGCATGGAACATCTATCAAAGTTGATAAAGATCGTCAATCTACTAATAATCCCATCAAGGCATTCAAGCGAGGGTTTCAACACCTCTAATATGAGATCTCTAGCAAAGTCGATAAAGATCATCAATCTACTAATAAGCATGTCGAGGTGGTTAATCCTAGGGTTCCAACCCAACTAACATTAAACGCCTACAAGGCCGATAAAGATAATAAATCCACTAATAAATACATCGGAGTGTTTAAGCCTGGGATTCCAACACATAAAACATAAAATGCTTATCAAGTCCGATAAAGATAACAAATCTACTAATGAACACATCGAGACGGTTAAGCCTAAATGATACCATTTCTACCAGTTCAATCATGCATGCAACAACATGCTATCACGAACAGGTCTCGTGGGTACTTATGAAGTAAGGTGGCTATCTAGCTACAGATGACATACAAATCCAATTATCACTAACTCCGAACGGATAATGCAAGCGTATAATTTTACGGTAGATTATCTCAACCATGATTAGGAGACATGATCGACCCCAGGTATACAAAGCAACCGTAGTTCAAAAGTAGGGAAACTCTATTATAGACTCTCTCTCAACCATGAATGAGAGATATAGTTGGCATCCGAGATATAAGAAATGTTATATACCCTCTAAAGATTAATTTCATCTTTATCATGCTACCTCTACTAGTCCAATCACAATATCCACCGAAACAATAAATAGATAAAACATATACCAGTAGCATATACAATTAAGCACGTCCGAGTTAGTATGCCTAGGGTTCCAAACCTAGAAAACTATTAAAGTTGTTTCATTCCTTAGATTAATAACTAAATAAATATATACCAATAACATCTACCAATAAGCACGTCCAGGTTATTACGCCTAGGGTTCCAACACCTAGGGTTCTAACACCTAGGGTTCTATTAATGTTGTTTCATTCCTTAGACTTGTTGGAGGATCGGTGGCTGGCTAGAGGGAGGTGAATAGCCCTTTTTTCTTGACAATGGAAATCGATCGCTTCTTGATTGTCTACGATTAGGTTAGCGCAACGGAAATATGCTAAACAAAGTAATTAAGACAAAACACAAGAAGTAAATGAAAGAACAATGCTAACAAACAATATAACATGGTTCACGACCCTTGCCACTAATCCACGGACCGATTTGTTCCAGGTGAATCACTCCTAAACCTTCACTAGTCTCTCCTTTTGCCCAAGCAAGGTGGAGGTAACCTTTCTTACAACAAACACTCCTTCTTACAATAGGATTGAAATAAAAGCAAGAAGAAGGAGTTGGGAGCATGTGGAGCACTTAGGGAGTACTTAGGAGCATGAAGATTTACCTCCCCAAAGCTCACACCCTCTCTTTTTATAAAGAGGGGCGAATTCTTCCCGTTGGGGTTTCGACAGTCGATTGTTGCATGCCACTAGTCGACTGTCGCCTTTGCAATGACTTCTGACAACGTCTGATCCGCGATCGTCACCGTCTAATGGAAACCTTATCAATCGACTGATGACCTCGTAGCCGAGTGATCAGTCGGCTACGAAATGTTATGTGCCCGTGCCACTTTCGGCAGTCAACTGCTAATCAGGCAAATCAGCCGAATACCAGTCGAACTCAAGTCGACTTGGAGTAATTCGACTGCCAATACTTGGCAGTCGATTGATGTCAGGTAAACCTCAAATAAATGGCTTGTTTGAGCATCCGACGGTCGGGTAAAACCTCAACCCACTCGGTTGAGCATCCGACACTCCCATTCGTCGGGTAAAACCTCAAACTAATGTTTGAGCGTTCGACTTAACCATACATCGGGTAAAACCTCAAATCCAAGTTTGAGCATCTAACTTGTCGGACAAACCTCATCCCACTCAGTTGAGCATCCGACTCTTGACTTAATCATTCGGCCAAGTTCACCTATAGGCTACGTTACACTTCGCTCATTCTCTCATCTCCCTTGAAGTCCCTCGTCGAAGTTCTCTTCGTCCGGCCACGTCCCTCGGATGCACCAAGCGCACGGCTTCGCAATTTCATCCTTCGCGTCTTGCCCTAAAGTCTACTTCCTTGGCTTCACTCTAATGTTGCTTGTCTGACGGTCCCTCGGATGCACCAAGCGCACAACTTCGCAATGCCGTCCTTCACTGACTGAAAGACCCGAGCCATGAGATGGTGAACTCACCAATGCTTTCTTCAAGCCAACACATGTGTGAATTACTAAATCCTGCATGAATTCAACACATATATCAAATCAACATAACAACCTAACTTAAACCCTTTGCCACACACATCAAAACCACATCATACATGGGTTGATTGCCCTAACAATCTCACCCTTTTTGATGTGTGGCAATCCGTTTAAGTTAGGTAAAATATTAACAAAAATACATAAGGCAAGGAAAGCATGTAAACATAATGAGTATCAAACACTCCTCCTAAATACATGCAACTCCCCCTTAACACATGCTAATTCTCTCCCCCTAGCATGATTAACTTAAACCCACATTCTCTCCCCCTTTGACACCATTAAAAATACTAAACATATGTTATATAACATGACATCAAGGTCTAAAGGAAGAAAAATACCAAAATCAGCCTCAAAACCTGTCAAAATAGGTTACTGTGCTCATGCACAGTCATCAGTCGATTGTTATCAGAATGGCAGTCGACTAGCACATGTAAAACCAGTTTTCTGAATTTCGGACCGAAATTCAGAAATGCATTAAAAATTCTAGAAATTTTGAAAAATCGTGAAATTTTGAAAACACATTTCTTGTAAGTCCCTTTATCAATGAAAAATAATTTTTCATGAAAATTCATTCAATTTTCAATCATTTGACAAAAACTCAAAAGTTGCAAAAACCATCAATCATGTATCAAGTTTAAGAACTAGTTTTGCCTTGAAATGATTTAAAACATGAATACAAAGATTATAAAAATAAGAAATGGTTTTAAAAACATTTAAAATATCCAACCATGATCTTTGGGCAATATGTCTATGAATTAAACATATGTTTTCCCCATGATTGGTCTATTATTGCTATCATGATACTTATAAATGACCATCTAAATGTCATAAGCATTAGTGGACCATTTGTATCAACCTAACATCTCACTCATGCTATGTTTTCAATTAAGTTAACCTATAGTGAGTGTGAGATGTACCTAAAGTATTATACTTAACCATCAATTTCATGCACTTTCTATCAAGGTTAAGTATCAACAAGCATGACCATGAATTCAAGTATTATCCTTAACTGCACATCATGATAAATCAAGTATATCATTCAATTCATAGGTCACACATTATCATCACCCAACACTACCATCCAAATCATGATTATAAACATGTATATCAAGTATCATGATTTAAACATTATACTCACATCATCCACCATGCTCATAATTCAAATATCACTACCCACATCATCCTAAGTCAACCATGTATCATGATATAAATTAAGTCCACTTATGGTTGATTAACCTAGGATTTTCTAACCCTTAAGGATTAACTTGGGAACCCAATATAGATTCTTTCCAATAGGGGTCACCAAGTATTCCTTTGGGATCCATTTTGTAGCTACCATTGTAGTTGTTTTGGCTTGACCCCTTGCAATTAAACAATGATATGCTTTCTCATTCTTGGATCCTTTATATCCTAGACCTTTATTGTTAAATCTAGCTCTTTGACTCCCTATGATCATATTTAGGGTATTTGAGACAATTGTGAACTTTTCTAAGGCCTTAGTTAAATAATCTATCTTTTCCCTTAAGGCCTTATTTTCTTCTACTAAGCATGCATCACTAGTCATAGAAGAAGAAGCATTATCATTAACATTTAAACATGCATTTTCTAGCTTTTCTTCTAATTTCCTAATATCATAAAGCATGCATTTATTTTTCTTCTTACTCCTAAATAAATCTCTAGTGAACTAGAAATCATAGAAACAATTTCTTGAGTAGGAAGATTTCTTACCATATCTTCTTCCTCCGATTCCGATGAGGATGCTCCCCCTACACTTGAGCTCTCCTCACTTGAGCTTGTTTCTTCTTTTTCAGAGGAGGTGGATTCCAAGTCTTCTATCGCCATAAGTACAAGACTTGTGAATGCTTGTTCTTCTTCCGATGAGGATGGATCATCCCATGTGCCCTTCAAGTTGTGGGGCTTTGACTTCTTCTTTTCCTTGGGCTTCTTCTCTTCTTTCTTTTTGCCCTTCTTCTTGCTATCCTTTTTCTTCTCTTCTTCTTTGCTTTTGTTCAATAAGGGACACTCATCCCTCATATGTCCCTCTCCTTGGCAATTATAGCAAATTACCTTCCTTCTTGGTCTTCTCCTATCATGAGACTTGTTAAATCTAAAACTCTTTAAAGAACGTCTCACCTTTCTTACCATGTAAGCCTCCTCATTGCTATCCATTGAAGAGGAAGATTCATCATCAGATGAGGAGGGTGAGGACATCTTCTTCTTTCCTTTGTTTGTTACTAGTGCCACTCCCCTTGGTTGACTCCTGGGTTCTTCTACTGTACCTTCAAGTCTAGTTTCATGAAATTCCATAGTAGAGAAAAATTCATCTAGAGTACTTACCTCTAGATTCTTTAAAATGTAAAATGAGTCCACCATGGAGCTCCAATTTGATGACCGGGGGAAGACATCTATGACTTTCATTATCATGTCCCGGTTGGAGAGTTTTTCACTTACACTTGTTAAGTCGTTAATAATTTCTTTAAAATGTGAATGTAAAGATAATACCTTCTCCCCTTTATCTAGCTTGATATTATTCAATTGAGAGTGGAGAAGATCTCTTCTTGCTAATTTGGCTTCCGAGGTGCCTTCATGAAGCTCCACTAGCTTCTCTCACATCTCCTTGGCACTAGCACACTCCCCAATTCGGTTGATTTCTTGTTGAGGGAGCACATTGTATAGATGATGCTTGGCCTTTGAGTTTGCAAGATGCTCCTCTCGTTGCTTCTTTTTCCATCTTGACTTTTCGATTGGTTCACCCTCTTCGTCCCTAGGCAACTCAAAATCGTTTTCCAAAATAAGCTTTATATCGAAATCGATTTCAAAGAATATCTCCATTCTCTTTTTTTATCAAGCAAATTCTCCTTCGAATTTACACGAATGAATGTTGGAGTCGGCCATTTCTTGTCGTGCTTGTGTTGGTGATGAGTCCTTGACAAGCTCCTCACTTTGATACCACTTGTTGGAGGATCAGTGGCTGGCTAGAGGGGGATGAATAGCCCTTTTTGCTTGACAATGGAAATCGATCGCTTCTTGATTGTCTACGATTAGGTTAGCACAGCGGAAATATGCTAAACAAAGTAATTAAGACAAAACACAAGAAGTAAAAGAAAGAACAATGCTAATAAACAATGTAACGTGGTTCACGGCCCTTGCTGCTAATCCACGGACCGATTCATTCCAGATGAATCATTCCTAAACCTTCACTAATCTCTCCTTTTGCCCAAGCAAGGTGGAGGTAACCTTTCTTACAACAAACACTCCTTCTTATAATAGGATTGAAATAAAAGCAAGAAGAAGGAGTTGGGAACGTGTGGAGCACTTAGGGAGCACTTAGGAGCATAAAGATTTACCTCCCCAAAGCCCACACCCTCTCTATTTATAGAGAGGGGCGAATTCTTCCCATTGGGGTTTCGACAGTCGACTGCTGCATGCCACTAGTCGACTGCCGCCTTTGCAACAGCTTTTGATGATGTCTGATCCGTGATTGTCACCGTCCAACGAAAACCTTATCAGTCGACTAATGACCTCATAGCCGACTGATCAGTTAGCTATGAAGCATTCTATGCCCGCACCACTTTGGCAGTCGACTGTTGATCGGGCAAATCAGCCGAACATCAGTCGAACTCAAGTCGACTTGGAGCAGTTCGACTGCCAATACTTGTCAGTCGACTGATGTCGGGTAAACCTTAAACAAATGTCTTGTTTGAGCATCCGACGATCGGGTAAATCCTCAACCCACTCGGTTGAGCATCCGACACTCCCATTCGTCAGGTAAAACCTCAAACTAATGTTTGAGCATTCGAATTAACCATACGTCGGATAAAACCTCAAACCCTAGTTTGAGCATCTGACTTGTTGGGTAAACCTCAACCCACTCGGTTGAGCATCTGACTCTTGACTTAGCCATTCAGCTAAGTTCACCTATGAGCTACGTTACACTTCGCTCATTCTCTCATCTCCCTTGAAGTCCCTCGCCGAAGTTCTCTTCGTCCGACCACGTCTCTCGGATGCACCAAGTGCACGTCTTCACAATGTCATCATTCGCATCTCGCCCCGAAGTCTACTTCCTTGACTTCACTCCAATGCAGCTCGTCCGATGGTCCCTCGGATGCACCGAGCACACGGCTTTGCAATGCCGTCCTTCACCGACTCAAAGACCTGAGTCATGAGATGGTGAACTCACCAATGCTTTCGTCAAGCCAACACATGTGTGAATTACTAATTCCTGCACAACTTCAACACACATATCAAATCAACATAATAACCTAACTTAAACCCTTTTCCACACACATCAAAACCACATCATACATGGGTTGATTTCCCTAACAAGATTTGCTCCTAAGGAATAACCTCATCTATGTTATACTATCTCTACTAGTCTCAATCATGGTATCAACCACAACAATACATAACCAAATAAACACATAAAGTGATATCCAATAAACAACAACATAAGCATACTAATGGAAATCAATAGTCCGATGTCAAATAGGGTATAAAAAGGGGTCAAGCAAGTACAAGGTCAAGGCAATACTAGAAAGAGCATCAAGTACAAACATACTATAAACTAAGTAAACAACGTAACCATAATAATCATGCACTCAAATCTAAAGAGATCACAGAACCTATATATACCTTCTAAGAATTTATCTCATCGTAGTCATACTACACCACTAGTCCAATCATAATACCAATCCAACAAATAATAGATAAGCACATACCAGTAATCTCTACCAATTTATATCACATCAATAAATAGGCACGTATAATAGTAATATCAATCAATAACTATATGCTAATGATGAGCAAGCAACCTAGAATCCAATGGTCCAGCAGATATAGGGTTAAAGCAATTCTAGAAAGAACATAAAGTGTAACTACAATATAACCTAAGTAAACAACCTAACCAATATAACCATGCACTAAATTCTAAAGAGATCACAGAACCACCCACTTCTAGTTGCAGAACGTCCTAGCTATCACCTACTCTAAAGATCTACTTTCGTTCCGAAATCTACAACATGGAGAACTGAACATTCTGTCACCGTCTAGTACTAGAGCTAATTCATTATTGTCAACGACAATCAAAGCCACAGGCTTATCGACGATGGTTGCCCCCCTAGATGACAACCTAGCATTGCTGGTTCTGAAACGACTGCAGGCTTAAGTATTTCTGCTGCTCATTAATGGCGTCATCGTTATAATTAGCAGTGCTAGTAATGCTAGAGTTGGGAAGCAGCATGCTCTATTCCTTGTCATCATAGCAGAGGTAATTGTTGAACTGATCGTGATCGGCTTGCTGTGGATGGTGGATCATCGCCCAAGGGGCAGAGATGTCGTTCAGTTTGTCGTGATCAACAATGTCGACACCGACGACCTGAAGGGCGATGGGGTGTGGTACCTCCCACTGTTGCTAGGAGGCGACGGCGGCATTGCACGCATTGAGTTGGTCGAGGATGAACTCGAGCTCGATGAAGTCATAGCGAAGCTGGCACTAGAGCTGTTGGACGACGCCGAGGCAACCGGAGACGGGGTTGGATGCGCGCATGTTAGACTCTTATATGATTGTCTCCATGGTGATGGTGCACTAGCAGGGCTCGAGTGGGCGGACGAGCTTGTGGATGTTACTGACGCCGAATAGGCAATGGGTGTTTTGGAACTTGGTGGCATCCTTCGCCGTGAATAACGGCGTGAGGAAGCAGTCGGGCATGCATCTCTGGCGCTAGAATGTATAGGCTGTGCAGGCTTGGCTAGTGCTACCGTTGTCACTGCCGGAGGAGAAGGATGAGGGGCGGTGTGAGGAGATGCTGGAGGAGGAGGTGGAGCGGCGGCGATGGGGGAAAAGAGATGAACACAGGAGGCGGTGGTGCTCGCGGGATTAGGGAAGTGCGGCGGACCGGAAAAAGAACGGGGAGGAGAGAAAACGAGATTCAAATATCAAACCCTAACTTAGGTTTTGATTTATATAACGTTATATTAATTGACTTAATTAATATTTTGGATTAAATAATTAGACTTAACCAAATCTAATAAAATTTTATCCCGAAATTATCAACTAAAATACTAAAAAATTTATCCCGAAATTATCAAATAAAATACTAATAAATAACTAATTTCCTTTTAGTAAAATAAATAAATAAATTTATTTAATTTATCCCTTTTTAAATTATATTATATTAAATTAATTTTTAATTTAATTTAATTTTTTTTCCCGGTATATTACAACTTCAATCAATTTCACTCAATTAATTGCACTAGGTAGGATCTCCTATCCAACATAGATATTCATTAACAAATCTTCCCTAACTCACTATCAGCTCGTCCTTCTCTGATATCAATAGATAGAACTGTAGCAACGATAGAGGGTGCGGGGACGGGGAGGGGGGCCTATCATTACTTCAATTTTATTGAGCTAATAGCAAATAAGTTAACAATCAAATAATCAAACAGAGTATGTAGTAAAAAGGTAAATTGCCACAATTATTTAACGTGGTTCAATAACCCCAAAATACTTGTCCATGATCTACAATCCATCATATGGATCACTCAAATGCACATACCCCACTAACTTTCTCCTTACAGAAGCTCTGGAGGTGGAGAAACCTCTTACAGTAAGTATAATATATGCAACACACTAAGAGTATAATATTCAAAAACAAAGGCAACACTTAAGTATACCAATTAAATACATGTTGTCATAGACGAAGAAGAAGAGTCATGTTGACTTGCTTTTGATGAATTTCTTGCTTTCTATGCATTTCTTGTATTCTTGTTGTGTTGATGTGACTATTGCTTGCCTTTTCTATAGACTCTTTTTGGTAGCCCAGATCACCTTTGGAGCGCCCCCTGCTCGACTGGTACATTTGGAAAGTTTTGCCTTTCGGTCACCCAGATTCTCTTTTGGGTGCCCCTAGCATGACCTTATCTAGTCCAATTCATTTGGTATTTTCTTCTTTCGACTGCCTGGATCACTTTCGGTTGCTCGGATTCATATGGTTAGTTTCCTCTTCTAGTCTTCTAGATTCCTTTCAGTCTTCCCTAGTTTGACATGGCTGACACCATGGCTAACCAATCACTGAGTGTCACCTCATGTTGAATCTGGATTGAATCTAGGCCTTTGATCGCCTAGAAATGATCCGATCGTCTGGATATGATTTGGTCACCCTGGATGTGTCAGATATGAAAACCTAAGTTCCTAGAGTATAAGGTTATTTCACAAGTATAATATGTGACTACCACAACTTAGTTGCCTCACTCTTGACCCATGTCAGAGTGGCACCTAGCTTGATTCTACATTGTCCACATAAATAATGACACTCTCTCACTATCTTCTGAAACTGAAGATCACTCAAGCTTACCTGCTTGGTACCTCTAGGACTTACCTTGCTAGATTCCATATATGGACTTCTATCTGGGTCCTCCAAGACTTGCTCTACTTCTGCTTGAGACCTTCAAGATATGCTCTATCAGACTCCTCATTTGAACTTCTACCTGGGTCTTCCAAGACTTGCTCTGCTAGAATTATCATCTAGACTTTTGGCTGGGTCCTTCAGGAATTAACTTGTCAAGTTTTTGCTCCTACACAATTGAAAAACTAAATTAGATCATAAAATATCGCAACATTAAATTTTGTTTCATACATCAAAACATCGGTTTAAACTTGTGGTGCTCAGGTGCGCAATAACTTTCCTGATGGAGGCATAGTTTTAGCTTGATATGAGGCATCCAATAACATAATTTGGCTATGGAGTTTCATCATAGGATTATAGATTGTAGATGGCATTGACAATTAAAGATATACTATAATAATAAAGCTGCAGAATTATAAGCCAAGAATAACCACAACTCATCAAAATTAAAACACACTAATATAAAGTACCTGAGATCAAAGAAAGAGTTTAAAGTGGTCAAATAATAATAGAGCATATTAAAATATAAAAATTCTATATATATTAGCGGATCCATTTACCAAGACCTTATCGTTTATAATTTTTTATCAGCATGTGTTGAGCACGGACGTTCTTCATATAAGTGGAGTACCCATTTAATGAGAGTATATATTGATTTATTTATTATTTTTGAATGTTCAATGTAATGCATACATGTAATTTTGATTATCGTATGAAATAAAAATTTATTTTTACATGTGTATATTTTGTTTTGACACACTTTGAATAAAAATATTATAATTTTTCATCAACATGTGAGCATGGGAGTTCTTTGTATAGGTGGAGTACCCATTTAATCAGAGTCTATATTGATTTATTTATTATTTTTGAATGTTCTATGTAATGTAAACATGTAATTTTGATTATCATATGAAATAAAGGTTTATTTTTACATGTGTATATTTTGTTTTGACATACTTTAAATAAAAATATCATAATATACTAATGTAATATATTAATGCAACTCGATGATCATAGTTTGTTGATGCGGTTTAACATATAGTATATGTAAACATGATCTAGACCTTATTGTGGGTCATAAGGATGACTAATTGAGAATTTGCATATGTAAATCATATTTCTTGCAATTCTTATGCTATACATTCACATATGGTCTATGTCATTAATGACATTAACACTGTGATTATTGATGGGTCTAGCTGCAAATTATATATAGCTATGATCACTTTAGTTCAATGTTAGTGAAGTTAATGGATCAGATTATTTTTGTTCAACATGACATATTTTTTGAGCTCAACTAAGGAATATTGGTATTTGTTACATTCAAGTCACATGTAACCTAAGTGAGAAATTATTGGATTTAATTTATTATTTGGGGGGCTTATATATTGATTAAGTAATATATCCGATTGTGTCATATTGGTTCAAACTTGATAAGATGATTAATTAAGTTTGAGGATTTGCATTATTGGATGTGAGTTTTATATGTGTGGAATTTGTTAAGAGAATAAGTTTCATTCTGTTAAGAGGATTATTTTCTCAGAGAATAATTCTCATTATGTTAAAAGAATTATTCTCTTTTTCTTATTATTGATAAACTAATAACAGAAAGAGAAGACCTTAGGCTATATATAGGGCATGACTGTCACGCCCCGAGAGCATACCGAGCCGAAAATCAAACGGACGGCACCTCCCCTGTATGTGGCAACATTTTGGGTTAATACAAGGCCCGTAGGCCCACAATAACAACAATATATATGTATGAAAACAAAAACTACACAAGACACAGCGGAAACATACTACAATAATACAACAATCCCACACATGCATACCGGTATGGCTAACACACCACAACAACACAAACCTCGACAAAATCTGAATATACAACATATACATCACGAAAATTCCAAATACATAACACGGCGGACGGAAGGCCCAAAACAAAACACGGGAGCCTCGGAGGTGAGATGAGAAGATGTCAGCCGGCGGTGCTCCAATGTCATCACGAAGTCTTCTACCTGTTACTTGGGCGACAGAAAACCCAGGGTCCGCGAGGGGGGGTGAGTAAAACTCAGCAGGTAATAGAAAACATGTATATATATGTAATATCACATGTATTTCAATGACATACTCTAGAAGTACAACAGGTATATCAGCATAGTATATAAATACAAGCATATACCGTCTAACTGAAATGAATAACATAAAATGCAGACATACTCAAGTTCGCTACGCTACTCGATCCAACAACATATATCAAACATATATATATAAGAAGAGTAATACCAACACATAATCTACTCATGCTACGAGGCCAAGGTATCTATGGTCTATCCAACCCATACCAATATCCGACACAATCAGATAATATATGCGAAGGAAACATGCATGAATATGACGATGTACAATCAAATGCAAAGAAACATAATACACTCACATGCAACATCACAATAAGCATATATATAGAGATTGTATCTCTATATGTATACTAATCACACTCATCGCTATATATATATATACATGCATATATGTATATATATGGCAATATGCAAAAATGCCATCATCGCAATGCAAAGATGCATGGTCATGTCGGCTCACCCTAAAGCTACCACGACCCAGCAGGCCTCGGTGGCTCGAGCATGACAACTGTCCCAACTCAACACCAACCACTACTCTCGAGTGGCCGAGTGGGCAGTATGATCGAGTAGCATATAAGCGTAAAGAGCAAGCTACACGATGGGGGTCCCTACTGTTGGCCACTCCGACAGTCACTACCCATGAGTGGTCGAGTGCCACGCACGCAAGACTACGACACGCAAATCCAACTACCACCGTCTATAGTGGTAGAGTGCGGCACCTCAATGCTCTACCCTCACACCGGTTACTCCTCCTATGTGTAATCGTGGAGGCAGGATGACTGGCGACCCTCACAACCACAAGGGAGACCTCGTCGCCAGCGTGCATGTAAATACATGAATGCAATGTCTCACATACAAACATCCACCATAGACTCTCTATCCTGTACAGAGTCATACCAATCTACTCGACGCACTCTCTATCCTGTAGAGAGTCGTACTCAACTGATCATAATACTCTCTATCTTGTAGAGAGTCATACTAATCTACTCGACGCACTCTCTATCCTGTAGAGAGTCGTACTCATCTGATTATAACAAGCTAGGACCACTGGTCCGTAGCGATACCCTAAGTATCATTCCTCTGACCATTTACACAACACATGTTCGGTGGTAATATACAACCTAAGGGTACTAGAACTAACCCTAGGTTAAAGACATTATCTACCTATGGATGACCTTTTTGCCCAATGTACAATCAGGTTGTCATCCGGACTTTACCATTTGCACTTAACTTAAACAAATTCTAAGTTACTTGCATCACCTATATGTATAACTCCTAATCATGATAAAATAAACATGATATCAGCAATAGAGTTAATAGCCAACGGTAAAGGATCAAGCATACGATAAAAAGAACAGGGTCAAGGTAATATGAACACCTAACATGCTCATATCAATCTAAATCAATGAAATACAACTACCCGGACTGTAGGAAATTACCCACCTGCTATGTAATCCATGCTATCCATCTTCACATCCATGAACCTATCTTGAATCAAGGTCCCAACTGTAGAATACAATATAACCAGTCGCTATCATACATACTATAGAAATATTAATCTAAGCTAATCTTAGTCTATTTTGTAAACTACATATATATACTATAAGTAGAATTTCCTTACAGTACCAAATTAAATCAATTTAACATAGAAATCTCAATCTAAACTTACCTCACACTGATTCAACCTCCTCTCCTTGATAGGCTAAAGAGGATCCAATCTCCAGTAAGTCTTAATTAATCATCCATCACTACACAATAGGAAACTATATCCCATTACCTAATTATAACATATCCAAACTAGTTACTAAACAACTGATATGCACTATAAACATTCAAATCTTACTTACCGAACTCAGCTTCCTTCTGCTCTACAAATCTACAAATCAACAACAAAACCAACACATTCATCAATTATCCAAATCCAAGCTTAACTTTACTCTGCAGATCGCTTCGATCCACCCAAGAAGGTCCAATCTGAGTAATTGAGATGAACTGCAACCAAAACCCATTTCGATTACCCCAACACCTGCAATCATAGGATATTCAAGTTCCCTCTGCTATAGCATCCTCACATTAATAACCCAAGGCAGAGCAACCAACATTTACCAAAAGGGGGTGTAGATGTTGTAGGGAACAAGAGCTGTCGATTCCTCGATCTAAGCTTCAAACCACCTTGAGCAGTAGTGATAATGCTCTTCCCAGCCACAATGTCAGCACAATCGAAACCTTCCACAAGCACAAATCGCTGACATCAAACAAATTGTGCTCCGAGGCAGAAATCGTCACGTAGATGCCCAAAATCACCAACTGGAACTCGTACAGGAATCGCAAAACCCAGATCAAGGTGGAGGCAGGCCGTAGCATCGTGCAAAAAGCATCCTCGACCTCAATCAACACTTACCATGACGCTGTGGCTGCAACGGAGGAGGAGAAATCGGGAGAGGCGATGGTGGATCGGGGGAAGGGATGTCGATCCGCCCGCTGCTCCGGTGAGAATGAAAAACGACGGAGAGGAGGGCAGTGCGTGCGGTTGTGGACGGCGAGTGGCGACGAGGAGGCGGCCACGGTGCAGCAGCGACGGTGCGATGGCGACAGTGCGGCGGCGACAGCGAGCTCGAGTAGAGATCGGGCGAAGATCAGTGGGGGGGGGGGATCGGACCGGATCTACATCGGCAGCTCGATGCAGAGAAAGGAAACGCTCGTCTGGCGATCCCGCGTGCTCGGCCGGCAGGGCGATTGAATCGTGTGTCACGGCGATCACCCGCGGTCGTGGATGGTTACGGGGACGGCGAGTTGAGGAGGGCGGCGCGCGATCAGGAGAAGAAGAAGGGGCATCGCGGGGAAAGTGAAACCGACGGAAAAAAAAATGGAGTTAATTAAACCCATTTAATACCTCGTAGAAGATAGCCTAAACAGGCTTTATAAAAGCCTGTTCATTTTATCCCCATGAAATATCCATAAAACACCCATTTAAATCCAGAAAAATTTCTAAAAATTCCTGGAAAATTGTCACGCCCCGAGGGATCTCCTCCAGACGAAAATCCGGCAGCACCTCCCCTGTACGGGTGACAATACCAATTTTTAATACAAGGCCTACACGGCCACTATACATCGGTCAACACGACCGGAACATACCACATCTACACACGCATATCATAAGGCCTCAGGCCAACCATCATAGTAAATAAATGAAGTCTATCACATCTAGACTTACCCCTTCTGCCATCTGAGCAGGAACATACAACCAAATAATTGAATAGTCCATAAGGACACCACAAATATTCCCAAACTTCCACAAGTACATAACCAAAACATCATGACCTAAACATATCCTCTATACAAAATCCAAAACCATAAGACCAATAGACCTATCCATTTCGACGAGGGGGATTGGCAACTGGACTCTCCTGACAGCTTCATCCTGAAATAAATATAAAATCACGGGATAAGTTCAAAGAACTTAGCGGATATTAGTCGATATGAATAGCAAGATATAGCTAACAATACTAATCATGCCAGTACAGTCTCATATATATGGTAAGCAAGAAATAAATGCAAAAGGACTGTAAACCTGAATCTCCTACCCTGATATAGGAGCAAGTGCCCTACAATAATAGTCATCACCCTATACAAACATGTATCCTGTATGCATGACAATCATATGCAACATCCAAGGCATCAATACAATAATGCAGCAAACACAATACAAATGCAATCCGTGAAAAGTGCATGCTGTGCAAATGACATGGTCACCCCTGACGCTAGTCAGCCGCCTCACACGCGATGGTGAAGCCGAGTGGGTAGGGCTATGACAACTGTGCACTCTGCCATCACTGCTCCTGAGTGACCGAGTGGACAGGATGCTGTCGGAGTACACCTATCCTCCTGCCCCAAACAGAGTGGGGGAGCTAAGCTCTCATCTCCCGGTGTCATAGACCAGAGGAGGGATCCCTGCCCGCTACCACGCTGCCTCATCGCTACCCATGAGCGGACCAGCGGAGCCTGATAGAGCAACTGCACACACCCTTCTGATGTACCACTAACCCATGAGTGGCAGTGTGTGCAGGCCATGTAACTGGCTGCGGGCTCAACAATAATGGAACCCCATCCAGCTAGCATGCAATCATGCAAAAATGGTGCATGATACTAAAGCATGTAAATCCTACTCAAAATACCTATCCGAATAATATGTACAATCAATATGTACATATCCCTAATCCATATACTATGATCCAAATCAAACAGGGAAATATAATCATATCCTATCACATGCATGTATCTAGTAGGCACCAAAAGCATACTAGGCATATAAACATGAAAGTTATCAGAAAGCTATCCTAGCTAATATATCAACTTGACTATATCTAAAAGATAAGTCAAAATACCCTACTTATATAATGCTCGAACTAATGAAATCTTCACGATCGGGACTCCGCCTGGACCAAACCTCGCAATGTAACCTCCTCGATAGCTCTTCCCCCAACTGCTCAATCTATCGGAAATTATCGCTGCCCTAAATCATCAATCGATTCAACCAATTAAACCACAATTTATCCAAAGTAAGAAGAAATTGATTCTTACCTCGCTCTGATAACCACCAAAAGAGCAACCTACACCAATAGCCCTCACGGTCACAGAGCCCGCGTTCCTCCCTTTTCGCCTCCTCACAACAGATCAAGCAAGAGAGGAGAACCACGGCTAGAAATTCAATCGAACCTTACCTAGCTACAATCACCATCGCAAGTGGACCCCCCACTGGCCGCTCGCTTCAGCGAAGAATGTCATCATCCAGATCACGCAAAGCGATCGGTGAGGTCCCAGATAAGAGGCACCAAGGAAACCACCCGTCGGAGCATTCAACTGTCGCCGACTCAACCTCCCTGTCGCGTGCGCTCGCCGTCTCGTCCATGGGGCATCGAGGGGTTCCGTCGCCGTCTTCTGTCGCGAGGAGAAAAGGCGAGAGGACCGACGTCGGACGGCGGTCAGAAACGAGGAGGGCGGCGCCGACGCTCTTTGGCTGAGGAGGCCGAGGCGACGGTCATCTAGGGCAGAGGGGCCGACGCTCGTAGAGGGCTGTCGGAACGGCGGCAGCCTGATCGTCGGCGGAGAACGGCTCGGGCGGCAACGGCGGAGAGGGGATCGCGTGGCCGACGCGCGGGGAGAAAAAAAGAAAGGATGGCTTCGACGCGTGAAGGAGTCGGGCGCAACGGGAAAGAAAAGAAGAGAAAAAAAATAGGTTTTCTGTTTTAGGTTACCATCGCGTATTTATCCCCTTAAATAGACCCCACCTAAAACCCATTTATTTTATCCCCGTAATAATCTCGTACGGACTCCGTTTAAATCCGGAAAAATTCCTAAAATTCCCTAAAAATCCCGTAAAATTTCCAGAATTATTTCCTAAATTCTTTGGCCATTGAATTTAGTATTTTAATATTTCAGTATTTAACATTCTCCCCCACTAATAAAAATTTGGTCCCCAAATTTCCTACTCAGATGTACGAGTAAGAAATACCACAAGTACTGAAAATATACCTCACGTACCTTAAGTAAACAAGTGAGGGTATTGAGCTCGGATCTTTTCCTCGAGCTCCCAAGTAGCCTCCTCGTCGGTGTGATGACTCCACCCGACCTTGATAAGTCACAAAATCTTATTTCGCAACTGTCGTTCCTTGTAATCCAGAATCCGTACCGGAACCTCTGCATAAGTAACATCAGGTTGAATGTAACCTGACATATCTGATAGAATATGTGTAGAATCTGACACATACTTCCTCAGCATGAACACATGAAACACATCCTGGATACCAGCCAAAAACGGTGGTAGCCCTAGACGGTAAGCGACTGCTCCGATCCTCTCAAAAATCTCGAAAGGCCCAATGTACCTTGGAGCTAACTTACCACGGAGGTCAAATCTCTTCACCCCTTCCGTGGGTGAGACTCGCAAGAAAACATGATCACCAATAAAAAAACTCTAGAGGTCTTCGTCTCCGATCTAAAGCATAACTCTTCTGGCGAACCTGCGCCTCTGTCATCCTACGTCTGATAGTACGGACCAACCCTGCCTCATACTGAGCTCTATGGGTCCTAGCAACTGGTCCTCCCAGTTGCCCCTGAAATCCATTACACAGGACCTTAGCAAGTCCTCGAGTGTCTAAATGGCCCGCTCAGACTGTCCATCTGTCTGCAGATGGAATGCAGTACTAAAATGAGAATCTGTATGCCTAAGGCCTGCTGCAGACTCTGCCAGAACCGGGACGTGAATCGGGGATCTCAATCTGATATAATGCTCAATGAACACCATGCAATCTGATGATATCCCGACAATATATAACTCTATTTAACGATCCAAAGAGTCGGTCTTCCGAATCGCTAAGAAGTGCACGGATTTGGTTAGTCGGTCAACGACTACCCAAATCGCGTCATGACCTTGATGTGTCCTAGGCAACCCACTACAAAAATCTATAATAATATGCTTCCACTTCCATTCCGGAATCAGAATTTCCTGAAGCATCTGTTCCTTAAACTAATGCAACTTCAGAAACCATTATCCTCGGTGTCAGAGACAGTAGTCCATCTACCATCCAACATTCACTCCACCACACACTCTGTGAGTGCATGGGAGGCTATCACAACCAAACTTCCTTGTTACAACCGTTTGTGTTTCAGCTACTCTATAGTAGTTATCTCGTAGCTAGCCAAAATCCCATGAGCATTCCTGCTCTTCACCTCTACAATACAACCTAATCACTGCTAAGTCCACGTCATATATATGACTTATCTCGCAGTTCTTTAACTGTCGTAATCTTAGGATACGTCCTATTATATAGCATCGGAATTGCTCCGATCCCCGAAAGGTTGCATCCATATACACTACCCTTCCATCCACACCAGAATAATTAATTAACACTGGCATAAATGTCAACCATCGTCTGAGCCCTGAAACTAGTTTCACAAGCTGCAGACCAAGTAAATTTCATCACCTTCCTGATCCAACCAGTCAGCGATGTAGTACCGCTAGAGCATCCTATCCATATATATGATAATAATCAAATCAATACTAAGAAAACCACCATCTACGGTGGTCGAGTGCGCAACTCCAACTACCACCCTCAACAATGGCCAAGTTATGCAACTCCAATGACCACAAATGATCCTATCGTGTCCAGAATACACGACTTCCCAAATCCCTGGACGACTAAGTCATCAGTAAGTCTAATAAGATAACCATAAGCTCATACAATTCATACCAAATATGAAATTGTCTTCGCTACACACATGTATTCTCTTTACTCTAAGCTGATGATATAACAATCATCACAACGACAATGATAATTGTATGACACTATGTCAATACAATATCAACCCACCAGTAATAGATCAATCCTATAGCTGATCTATCCACAATGAAGGATATTCATTTCCTTCCACAACTACCGCATTCTATCATCGATAATCGATGCATAACCTCAAAGGTCCATCTCTCTTTTAACAAAGAGTTCCGGATCTTCTCTGGAAGAAATTCTGGGACAGATAAATATCCCATCCAACACCTCCTATAATAAGGTAAAACGATCTTTTATCGTCTTAACCAGTGTAGGCATCACACCTTATCCATAACCAAATCACTATTAGTAGGGACTGATACTCTCCGAGGGTTTACTCCTTGTCCTCCTAATAGGTGGCTAGCGGGCCAAATCTCTAGCTTCCCAATTCGACATCAGTCAGCACCTCTAAAGAGTCCGTATTTCTGAAATCATCGTTAGGTTCCTCAAGGTCAATACGTTATCGACCTCGTCCCCGACCATGAGTAGGGGCAATTTCACTAAGTCAATAGTTTTCCTAGCCACAAAAGTACCATAACTACTAAAGACAATACTTTTCCTATAGCTCAGAGATATCCTTCAGCTTGCTTGGTCTCAAAACACGAGAACTCCCAAAAATCCAAGGAAAATAAAATCCTCGAAACACAACCCACAAACCAAAATCGTAAACCAATAAAATTGTCACGTCCTGGGGGCATATCCGTCATCCAAATGACAGAGGAGCCCCTTAGTGACAATATTCTGAAATCCATAGACTAGATCTGGTAAAAACCTCGAAATAATTATAGAAATACCAATATTTTATTAACTGCATGCATGCACGACTAAACATATATCCATTAAAGTAAAATAGTTTTTATAACACCAAAACAAATTGCGACAAAATCCAAAGTGCATAACCAAAATGCAATACCGATAAAGTAAACAAAGCGGCATCCCGACGATGCAGGGAGACAAGCACGACAAAGAACTCTCTGAGCGACACGAAGGTAGGTCAATAAGACATGTCCTCCATCAGTTAACCAAGAGGATAAGTGAGGAGGGGATTAGTACAACCACTCTGTGGATGTATAGACAATAGTGCATAATCATAATGCACATAATGGAAGTCACACGGAACAAGCTAGAGTAACCCAACCCTCAGAGTACCAATATCAGTCTGCAACTAACCTAATCAGCAGTATAATAAATATACCTGCAACATACACAACCACTGCAACAAGCAGTGCACATCCAGATACCACGATAAAGTCTCGTGGCTCTCACACAAAAAGGAAATTATCTATGAGCTACCTCGAACGTAACCCATGGGCCGACAATCAATAGCACGGTCTACGCGCAACTATATGCTACCACGAATGAGACTCGTGGATAGACAGGCTGTATATAAATATCTAATTATCGACTGCAGGCATTAGCATACTATCACCAATAGGTCGCGTGAGCAGTCGATTATCCTAGGTTGTTAAACCTCGGGTTATCCAATACATCCAGTATAAAACGACCATTGACGTCGACAAAGATCATCGATCTATAATTAAACCCATTGAGGCGGTCAAGCGAGGGTTTCAACACCTCTAATACGAAATGTTTATCAAATTCGGTAAAGATCATCAACTTATAAATAAATAAGTCGAGATGATTAAATCTAGCATTCCAACCCTTCTAACATGATCGGTATCAAGGTCAATCAAAATCATAAGTCCACTAATAATCGCGTCGAGACGATTAATCATAGGGTTTCGTCCCAACTAACAGGAATCGTCTATCCAGGCCAATAAGGACCACAAACCTACTATCAAGCCCTTGAGAGGTTAAGCCTAAATTATCGTCCTACGGTTCAATCATGCATGCTCCATGCGCTACCACGAGCATATCTCGTGGGTACTTAACACGTAAAGTAGCTATCTTGCTCCAACATGCTACCACGAACAGATCTCGTGGGTAATTAACCTGTAAAGTAGCTATCTTGCTACAGACATCATACGAATCCGATTATTACCAACTCTGAACGAATAACGCAAGAGTATAACCTTACAGTAGATTATCTCAACCATACATGGGAGACCTATTCGACCTCAAATACACAAAAGACCCCTTAGGGAAACTCTACTGTAACTTTCCTCAACCACGAATGGGTGATATTGTTGGCAGCCGATAAATATAAACAACATTATATACCCTCTAAGGATTAATCGCATCCTAATCATATGACCTCTACTAATCCGATCACCATATCAGCTGAAATAGTAAATGTATAACCATATACTAATATGCACATCCGGGTTATTACACCTAGGTTTCCACTAATGTTGTTTCATTCCTGAGATCCGCTCCTACAGAATAACTTCATCTAAGTTATTCTATTTCTACTAGTCTTAATCATGGTATCCACCGCAAAAACTCATAACCATAAACATATAACATGCTGTCTAATAAACGACAACATAGTCCTACTAATGGGAATCAATGGCTGAAATGAATTAGGGTATAACAAAAGGGTCATTCCATATCAAAGTCACGGCAATACTAAATAAAACATCAGATGCCTATATATACCCTAAACTACGTAAGCTATGTAATCTTGTCCTCATGCACTAGGACCTGAGAGTCAAAGAACCTATATATATACCTTCTACAAATTTATCCATATTATTCATATTATTCAACTAGTCTAATTCTAGTACTAGTCCAATCCTAATACTAAAAGTAAGAGGTAAACATCTACCAATAATATCTAATCATTTTTATCACAATGATAACAAGCTACGTATAGCAGTAATAGCAATTTATAACCAAATGCTATCTATAAACCAGCAACCTAAAAATCTAACAGTCCAACAGATATCAGGTTAAACAATACTAGATAAAACATGATATCACCGCATAACCAAATATAACCAATATAAATATGCACTAAATCTAGAAAATTTTCTAGAATTTATTTACCTGTTAGCCGTCTGGAGATGTCCTGTCGCCACCAAATCCCCCATATTGACCTCGTCAATAATACCTCGAATTTCCGAAACATAAAAATCGTCAGAAATCCGTACAACTCCGAAAATACCCAGTTAACCTGCCAAACTTGGCGAACTCCATAAACCCAAAGACCCTAAGGAACTCGGAAACCTACGCCCTGATACCAAATAAATTGTCACGCCCCGAGGGATCTCCTCCAGACGAAAATCCGACAGCACCTCCCCTGTACGGGTGACAATACCAATTTTTAATACAAGGCCTACACGACCACTATACATCGGTCAACACGACCGGAACATACCACATCTACACACGCAGATCATAAGGCCTCAGGCCAACCATCATAGTAAATAAATGAAGTCTATCACATCTAGACTTACCCCTTCTGCCATCTGAGCAGGAACATACAACCAAATAATTGAATAGTCCATAAGGACACCACAAATATTCCCAAACTTCCACAAGTACATAACCAAAACATCATGACCTAAACATATCCTCTATACAAAATCCAAAACCATAAGACCAATAGACCTATCCATTTCGACAAGGGGGATTGGCAACTGGACTCTCCTGACAGCTTCATCCTGAAATAAATATAAAACCACGGGATAAGTTCAAAGAACTTAGCGGATATTAGTCGATATGAATAGCAAGATATAGCTAACAATACTAATCATGCCAGTACAGTCTCATATATATGGTAAGCAAGAAATAAATGCAAAAGGATCAGATTTCACTAATCTCCTACTCGATATAGAGCAAGTGCCCTACAATAATAGTCATCACCCTATACAAACATGTATCCTGTATGCATGGCAATCATATGCAACATCCAAGGCATCAATACAATAATGCAGCAAACACAATACAAATGCAATCCGTGCAAAGTGCATGTCGTGCAAATGACATGGTCACCCCTGACGCCAGTCAGCCGCCTCACACGCGATGGTGAAGCCGAGTGGGTAGGGCTATGACAACTGTGCACTCTGCCATCACTGCTCCTGAGTGACCGAGTGGACAGGATGCTGTCGGAGTACACCTATCCTCCTGCCCCAAACATAGTGGGGGAGCTAAGCTCTCATCTCCCGGTGTCATAGACCAGAGGAGGGATCCCTGCCTGCTACCACGCTGCCTCATCGCTACCCATGAGCGGACCAACGGAGCCTGACAGAGCAACTGCACACACCCTCCTGATGTACCACTAACCCATGAGTGGCAGTGTGTGCAGGCCATGTAACTAGCTGCGGGCTCAACAATAATGGAACCCCATCCAGCTAGCATGCAATCATGCAAAAATGGTGCATGATACTAAAGCATGTAAATCCTACTCAAAATACCTATCCGAATAATATGTACAATCAATATGTACATATCCCTAATCCATATACTATGATCCAAATCAAACAGGGAAATATAATCATATCCTATCACATGCATGTATCTAGTAGGCACCAAAATCATACCAGGCATATAAACATGAAAAAGTTATTGTAAGCTATCCTAACTAGCATATCAACTTGACTTAATCTAAAAGTTAAGTCAAAATACCCGCCTTATATAATGCTCGAACTAATGAAATCTTCACGACCGGGGACCTGCCTCGTGACCGAAACCTGCAACAGAACCTCCCCTCGATAGCTCTTCCCCCAACTGCTCAATCTGTCGGAAATTATCGCTGCCCTAAATCATCAATCGATTCAACCAATTAAACCACAATTTATCCAAAGTAAGAAGAAATTGATTCTTACCTCGCTCTGATAACCACCAACAGAGCAACCTACACCAATAGCCCTCCCCTCATGGTCGCGTAGCCCGCGTTCCCCCCCTTTTCTGCCCTCTGTCAACAGATCAAGCAAGAGAGGAGAACCACGGCTAGAAATTCAATCAAACCTACGGCGACCACCGGCGATGGACCCCCACCTGGCCTATACCGCTTCCCAGTAATGTCGTCGTCCAGATCACGCAAAGCGATCGGTGAGGTCCCAGATAAGAGGCACCAAGGAAACCACCCGCCGGAGCATTCAGCTGTCGCCAACTCAACCTCCCTGTCGCGCGCGCTCGCCGTCTCGTCCATGGGGTGTCGAGGGGTTCCGTCGCCGTCTTCTGTCGCGAGGAGAAAAGGCGAGAGGACCGACGTCGGACGGCGGTCAGAAACGAGGAGGGCGACGCCGACGCTCTTTGGCTGAGGAGGCCGAGGCGACGGTCATCTAGGGCAGAGGGGCCGACGTAGAGGGTCGTCGAACAGGCACGATCGTCGGCGGAGAACGGCCGCAAGAACGCGGAGAGGGGATCGCGTGGCCGACGCGCGGGGAGAAAAAAAGAAAGGATGGCTTCGACGCGTGAAGGAGTCGGGCGCAACGGAAAAGAAAAGAAGAGAAAAAAAATAGGTTTTCTGTTTTAGGTTACCATCGCGTATTTATCCCCTTAAATAGACCCCACCTAAAACCCATTTATTTTATCCCCGTAATAATCTCGTACGGACTCCGTTTAAATCCAGAAAAATTCCTAAAATTCCCTAAAAATCCCATAAAATTTCCAGAATTATTTCCTAAATTCTTTGGCCATTGAATTTAGTATTTTAATATTTCAGTATTTAACAAAAATTCCATAGGATATTTTATCAATTACCGAGGATTTTTTTTTTTCGGTATTTTGCAATGACCCTCGTAAGTCTGGATATATTTAGATAGATTTTCTTGTTGCAAAATATACCTGTTCCTTGTTGATTACCCGGTGGAATTTCGACTTGCGTCGAAGGAGTGATCACAGCTGGAAGACTCCTCTGTTTCCACAAACCAAATCTGTCGGATGCTTCTCTACGCTTCTCACCCTCTTCGTCGAGCCACTGCCGAACAACACAGCCAACCCAACAAGCCTCCTCCTTTGCCTTTCAGCCGAACCCCAACCTTGGACGCACTCCTTCCCTTTTAAGGGAAGGAGACGACGCACGCGCTTGCCGCGTGCGAGGCGATTCCACGAATCGCTTCTGCATGCGGTCGTGGAACGCCATGAACTTACATCTCCCACTCGTCAAGGTATGTCACACGCACAAAAATGATCACACGGACCATTTTAGAAAGGGTGTTTAGTCACATAGACTAAATGATCACACGCACTATGTTAAGAGGTGTTTAGTCACATAGACTAAATCGAAGCAACATCTATAGTCCCAAAAGACTAATAGTAATGTAGATTAATAGTCACAAAGACTAAATGAAACATCATATTAGAAAACGGTTCGATGATGAAGCACATTGAGCGTTCAAATGCTAAGAAAGTTGTTACACCTTACATAGCTGCTCATAGAGTGATGCATGCTAAGAGAAGTTGTTACGCCTAACTTAGCCACTCTACATATGATACATAATCATTCTCCCGATGACACAGAGTCATCTCCAGGTGGTACAAAACCATTTATCTTATGGCACACAGCCATTTCCCAGGTGACACACAGTCATTTTCCAGATGATACAAAATCATATTTCTGGTGGTACATAACCGTTTACCTGAAACATTCATGTCTTGCTTTTTACCCAGATTAAATAATCTCATTTACATCAATATGAACATCTCTAATCCCTTAAATTGACCATCATGTCAAGAGCATGTCTCATATTCCAAATATTCACAATCATTTCCATACACAACAGAAATGGGTCGACCAGTGAATAATTCTCATTAGATGTAAATCTATTTAATCTTCCTTTTTAGTGCGAATCTATTCATTTTAATCAATCGCTTTCTTAGTCATGTTCCATAGACCGAATCATACATAGTCATAGGTAGACATGCTAAAGTAGCAAACCTTGATTAAAACTTCAAGTAGACACCTAAATAGTCACAAAGGGCAAATTTAGAGATCAACATATAATCTCAAAGGGCTCACATAGTAGAGAAGCAGGGATTCATTCTCCTACTACCCTTATTGTCGTCTTAGCACATGTGATATGATTCACATGCTACGATGTCTTCCTCTTTACCAATAAAAGAGCGCATGTTTCCCTCAAATTAACATCGTACAGATTTCGATCTAGACATTCCCAATGTCTAATCCAAAATTCAACACATGAATCCTTATCTGGCTCACAAACAGGCATAGTAAATGGTGGGTTCATTTACTTCGATCATTTACCACAAAATGATCTTATCTTGATACAAATATCAAGACGACCCTAACTTATAGGAATGTAACAAATTTTACAGCTTCCAAAGCTAACAACCACATAGGTTGACCTATAAGCATCGGTCTTACCTCTATTCATACGCAACAAATAGAGATGATTGTCCATGTGAGAGGACCAATCATTACCTGCCAACATGCTTATCGAGATCTTATCACTAGAATGTAACATAACATACACTGAATTTATTATGGCTGACATTTCAAACAATCAAATCATTATATTCAATTGTCATTACAAGACTGTTACATTCTACGAAGTCCCATAGACTTTACATGCTCATTAAATGACTCTCTAGTCATTGGCTTAGTAAAAGGATCTGCAAGCATAGCTCGTGTAGGGATATACTCAAGAATCACCTTCCTTTTAGCAACAATATCCCTGATAAAGTTGTATTTTATAGCAATATGCTTGCCCTTGCTGTGATATTTGGGATCCTTGGAAATTGATCATTACAATAGATACCATCGACTCTACTATTCTCAAGAATCTTCAAATGCTTTAGGAACCTTCTCAACTGCTTCGCTTATGCAATTACGAACATGCCATATTCATATTCCATCATTGTAGATAAGGCCACACAGGCCTGTTTCTTGCTGTTCCAGGAGATGGCGCTACCATTCAACAAGAACGCATAGCCTGATGTTGATTTTCTATCATCCAGGTCCCCAGCCCAATCTGCATCTGAATAGCCCATAAGGCTCATATCTGATCCTTGATAACAGAGACAATAATCATTGCCGCCTTGGATATCCGAAAATCCTTTTCACCGCCTTCCAAAGTCTCGATCCTGGGTTTGGTGGAACCACCGACTAAGCCCAACTGCATAGCCGATATCGGACGAGTACACAACATAGTATACATTAAACTACCTATGCCGGCATATGGTTTTTATTCATGTCTATTATTTCACCGAGTCTTGGGACTCATACTTCAAAACAGTACCTTTCGCAATAGGTGTCTGTTCACAGTTGCAGTCAGACATGTTGAAATGTTGTAACATCTTAGTAATATAAGATTATTGTGACAAACCCAAAAGTCTCTTTGATCGATCCCGGATGATCTTAACCCCTAAGATGTATTCAGCTTCTCCCATATCTATTGTGTCAAATTGAGAAGACAACCACTTTTTGACTTCTTCAATAAAACCTATGTCATTTCGATATCATCAACATATAATGATAAAATGACATACTTTCCTTTTCCTTCTTTAGGAAAACGCAATGATCCTCATTGATCATTTGAAACCATAAGATAAAACCACTTTGTTAAATCTTATGTTCCATTGTCTTGGCGCTTGCTTCACCATATATAGATTTCTTAATCTACATACTTTATCCTCTTGGCCTAAAGCAACGAAACCTTCTGGCTGAACCATATAGATTTCCTCGTCAAGCTCACCGTTAAGGAAAGCGGTTTTAGCATCCATCTGATGTAATTCCAAGTCATAATGCGCCACAAAGGCCAAGATAACTCGGATTGACACAAACTTCACTACGGGAGAAAATGTCTCTTCAAAGTCAATACCCTCTCTTTGGGTAAATCCTTTTGCAACCAAACGAGCCTTGTATCGGTTAATCGATCCATCAAACTTTCTCTTTATTTTGAGAATCCACTTATTCCCAATGGCCCTTCGGCCAGGAGGAAGATCGACTAACTCCCAAACTTGATTCCGAATCATTGACTCCATCTCTTCTTCCATTGCACTTTTCCACTTATCTCTAACCCTACATCCTAATGCATCCTCAACTGATTGAGGTTCATCTTCGTCAACTGGGAGTGTCATCATTGCCTCATTCTCAATATCAAACCTCCTTTTAGGTATGATCTTACGAACACTTTTCCGTAAGTTGGGCTGTTGAGAAGTCACCCCGTGATCAGACACATTACTCCCACTCGGTTGACTAGGTTCAGGTATCCCACTGGACATCTGACTTGTTGATAACGACTCATCCTCCTCAAAAAGAGGAACTGTCTTATCAACTTCACCCTTTGTTGGGAACTCAGTTTCGAGAAAAGTGGCATCTCTCGACTCAATCTCAGAGATCGTCCCATCTTGTTGCTCACCTATAAAAACATAACCTTTTGAGGTATCAGAATATCTTATAAAGATACACTTCTTACCTCTAGGTCCTAGTTTTCCATATTTGTGAGAACTATTATGAACGTAGGCAGCTGACCCCCAGGGTCTCAGATTGCTCAAATCTGATTTTCTGCCCGTCCAACGTTATGGGGTTGATGGAACTGACTTTGAAGGCACTTTGTTAAGTATATAGGCCGCAGCTAGTAATGCATCTCCCCAATAGGAGACCGGCAAATTAGCTTGTGCCATCATAGACCTAACCATCTCAAGAAGAGTCCTATTTCTTCTTTCAGCAACCCCATTTTGCTGTGGAGTTCCTGGGATCGTTAGCTGTCTAATAATCCCCTTATCATTACATGTCGTCTTGAACAAATCAGACAGATATTCACCCCCACGGTCAGTGCGCAAGGCCTTAACCTTACGTTCTGTTTGATTCTCAACTTCGTTCAAATAACGAATGAAATAATCCAACGCTTCAGATTTTTGAGAAATCAAATACACATGACCATACCTAGTGAAATCATCAATAAATGTAATGAAGTAGGAAGCTCCATGCCTAGCCTTCACACTCATCGGACCACAAATATCCGAATGAATCAATTGCAATGGCAAGTCTGCTCTAATAGCCTTTCCAAATGGTTTCCTAGTTGCTTTTCCAGCAAGACAATGCTCACATATAGACAAGCTAATCTTAGCACGAGAGCCCAATAAACCCTCTCTAGCTAATCGATTCATGCGATCTTGTCCTATATGTCCCAATCTAGCATGCCAAACCTCATCAGTTATATCCGCATTACTAGTAAGAGCAATGTTTGAAAAACAACTTTGAATCGCACAATTCACATCAGGCACCACATCTAGTACCATAAAACCATTAGATAAATAACCATACCCGATTGACACAGAGTCAATCTTAAGTTCTACACAACGACTGAAAAAATTTACAGAGTAACCCAAATCAAGAAGACTAGTAACAGATACAAGATTCCTTCGAATCTCCGAAGCATACAGGACATCATGAAGAAACAAAGTACTTCCACCACGAAGGTTGAGTTTACAAGTGTCGATTCCCTTGACTTCGACTCTTGCATTGTTTCCTACATAGATCCATTTGTTGCCTGCAGGTACCCGGCGATACTCCACATATGTAACCCGCTCTCGAGCTACATGGTTGGTTGCTCCCGAATCTATAATCCACAAAGGATAAGAATCAGCCATCAACACAGTACTAGCAACAAAATGCTCAGAAGACAGATTAGAAGTTACCTTCTTTGGCTCAGTACACTCCCGAGCAAAGTGGCCCTTCTTGCCACAATTAAAGCAAAATAACTTGCTTTTAGGTTTCTTCCCTGTCTTCTTCTTCTTGATTTGTTCCTTCCCAAAGAATAGAGCGTTTTATTCTTTCCCTTTCCCTTCTTGTACCATTTCTTCTTGGATCCAGATGATCCAGCAGAACCGACAGCCAAATAGGCTTGGCCAGAAATCCTCGCAGATTCTACTCTCTCAGCCTCCAGCTCAACATGCCGTGAGACATCAGTGAAAGTCTTAATACTCTCACTGTGAGTTAAAGTTTGCTTCATGGTCTCCCAAGAATCGGGAAGAGAACGAATAACCGCTTTGAACTCGTTGTTCATCATTGACTCATGACCGCTTTCGACTCCCGAATCATATTAGACATCTCCCCGAGATGTTGAACCATCGTTGCATTCGGCGCTTCTGTAGTCGTCGAACTCGTCGATCACCGACGGCTTACTGAGACTTATTCCACTGTATCTCTCTCTAAGGGCTACCCAGACTGCATGAGCTGAAGGATATGACTCATACTCTAACACTAGGTCATCCACCATTGAACTTATCAATATGCCCTTAGCAGTGGAATCTTTCCTTTTCCATACCTTATAGGTATCAAGGTCACGTCTGTACTGTGCTGTATTACTCTCAACAGGTTCTATCATAACCTGATTAACAGCCTCGAGAACTTCTTGTTCCTCAAGAACATACTGAATCTTGAGGTGTCATATTTTATAGTTATCCCCATTCAGTTTTTCACCTTTGTTCAGTTCAGCTATGATATTTTTAGTCGCCATAACCTAACATAAATAAACACATTATTTAGTTACTCAGTGTATGCTTTTATGTATGTAATCTCCAAAAATAAACTCAAGATAAATCTGATCTGGTTTACAAAATCAAGTGACAACTGTGTTATCACTCATCATTTGTATGTGTCAATCAGACTTAGATTGATATATTTTATTACATACATCCCACTTAATGATATTAATCATTATTACAGCATGATTTTACACATTAAATGAACATATCATTATATACTCATTTGAACTAATCAAAGGCATATTCATTAATCATGCATCATGTAGAGTCAACAGCATTATATGAACTAATCATTTTAAATGAACACATCATTAAAATAAACATGTTGTACAATGTCAACGAATAACAAAGTCTACTAAGAATGTAACAGATTACATTCTTCCTACTCATAAACTAAAACAACTCCTAATAGACTAGATAAGCGATTACTGCTCCCACTAGGACAAGCCCTAGTGCAGCAGTAATCATGACATGTCCCCTCCGTCTGGACTCAACTACAGTACTCTCTGCTGGGACACTCACAGGCATCACATGCCGCCCTGATACAGAGTCCTTTAAAGACCTCACTAAATGAGAACCAAAGTCCTCCACAGGGTCTTCTTCAGGATCCTCTTCACAG
Organism: Wurfbainia villosa; assembly: GCA_025175895.1. Lineage (NCBI taxonomy): Eukaryota > Viridiplantae > Streptophyta > Magnoliopsida > Zingiberales > Zingiberaceae > Wurfbainia > Wurfbainia villosa. The sequence continues at coordinate 11,856,796 of CM045998.1, read as the reverse complement.
TCAGCATAGTTAATCAGCTCTGTGCACAGCTGGACATAGGAGACACGTCCTTCATGTAACCCCCAGCATTGTCGTGCCACATCAGCAAGATTGTCGGGCAATGAACGAATCAACGCCCAAATCCTGTAGTTGTCTAATACTGGAAACTCCTGCATTTCGAGCTTCCAGACCAATCTGTCCAGCTTCCCAATGTGTCCAACGACTCCATGGTAAGGGTCATAGTCCAATCCTTCGATAGCCTCCCTATACCGATTGCGCAACACATCGCGCCGGGTCATAGTGGTATACATCCGCACCATCTGTAAAATTGAAATAAATCATGTCAGTACATAACCAACAAAACCAGTACAAATACCGGTATATTTCAATTAATCAAGGCACAGAACAAATACCCATTGATCAAGAAGAACTAAACTTCTTGAATTTTAGGCTACAATTAATTGACCCATTGATCAATCAATTTTGACATATAGACAGTCATAATTAGTCCTATCATTGAGTTATTCAAAAATAAATTTTATAATCTATACAAAATAAAAAAAAATTATTTATTTATGAGTTTGTGTTGCGCGACACGCATATCGGCAAGATCGCGTGTCGCGACCGCGCTGCGCAGCGCATGGGCGTGTCGGCCGCGACACGCCTGTGCCGGCATGGGCGTGTCGGCCGTGACACGCCCTTTGCGGCATGGGCGTGTCGCCCGCGACACGCCCTGGTGCGGCATGGGCGTGTCGCCCGCGACACGCCTGTGCCTTCAATCGGCATGGGCGTGTCGGCCGCGACACGCCTGTGCCTTCAATCGGCGGCGACCCCGCCGATTAATGCGGCGACGCCCAGCGCCGTCGCTTCTGTAAATTTCGAGGCGGTGGACGAGCGTCCACCGCCTCCGAGCGTCGCCGAGGCATTGGCGACCATGCCGTCGCCTCCGACGCCTCGGTAGTCGACTGTGCGTCGACGTCCACGTCGCCTCCGAAATCTGGCCTTACCGTCGGCGACAGCGCCGCCTCCAAAGCGAGCGCCTCCATCGCATGCGACAGTGTCGCTTCCGAGCGACCGGATGCCAGTGACGGCGACCGCGCCGCGCGAGGAGGTAACCAGAATAGAGAATTCTGTTCCGGTTGTCTTCTCCGGCGAGGGTATCAAACAGGTATGAAATTTCAGAAATGAAATATGCTCTGATACCATTGTTGCAAAATATACCTGTTCCTTGTTGATTACCCGGTGGAATTTCGACTTGCGTCGAAGGAGTGATCACAGCCGGAAGACTCCTCTGTTTCCACAAACCAAATCTGCCGGATGCTTCTCTACGCTTCTCACCCTCTTCGCCGAGCCACTGCCGAACAACACAGCCAACCCAACAAGCCTCCTCTTTTGCCTTTCAGCCGAACCCCAACCTTGGACGCACTCCTTCCCTTTTAAGGGAAGGAGACGCACGCACGGCTTCAAGCCGTGCGTGCTCGAGGCAGTTCCACGAACTGCCTCTGTGCAGTTCGTGGAACTGCCATGAACTTACATTTCTTGCCTCCTATTGGCGAGGAGAGTTTTGACGCCAACAACCCAGTATCCTATGGAAGGTCTTCTCTTTATTTCTTGAACTTTGAATTTTCTCGACATCACTAAGACAATGATTGCTTTGCTGCCTTCTGATTGACCATTGTCTTTACAGTTTATTATTTTTATTATATGCACCATAAAACATGATGAAACTAGATCTTGTAATATGAATCTTATTGTATTCCGTCTGATTTTATGAATACTTGTGTTAGATTCATAATCCTTCCCTTTATGCTATCGTATTTTTCTATAGTTTATAAAATATAAAAAATTATTGAATATTTAATATTCCCCCTCAAATCGGTGAATAGAAGGTTATCATTCTCAGCTTGAATAGAGTATTTTTAAAGCATCCAATTAATTATATACTTCATATTTGTTTGTCTGGTTAGTCTATCTATCGAGTTTGGTTTATTTATTTGTCTATCTGTTTATTTGTATATCTAGTCTATCTATCTGATCTACTTTGTCCATTTGCTTGATCTTTCTGATTTATTTGTTACTAGTTTCTGAGTTTTAGGATTGGTTTTTGATTCTTGAGTTCTGGGTTTCAATTCTAGTTCTGTTATAGGTTTTGATTTTTGTTCATTTTAGTTTCTAGGTTTTGGGTTCTCGATTCTAGGTTTTGGTTATGTTCTATTTTTTAAAATGTTAAATACAAAAGAAGGAATATATTTTACAATTAGAATTAAGATGGTAAAACTTTTGCAGTGTACGTATGTTGTGGATGGACTAGACCAGACCTAGTCCAGTTTGTTGGATGGGTGGTAGGCAAGTGTGTGGCTTGTAAGCTTTCTTCTACTATGTTTTTCGCTAACACTTAGTTATTTTTGGTAAATTCATGTAAAGATTTATATATGATAAGTTTCTTGGGTCACAAGGTACAACTCTACCTCAAAGATAATTTGTCTTTGTTAATCAGTTTTACTGTCAATATGAAGAAGATAAATTATGAGGAACATTTAAACGCATCCTTTGTTGATATACTTTGAGATGGATCAAGGGTTTTAATGTTATAAAGACTCTCTTAGTTGGATCATCATTTTTTTAATTTGAAGAACATCAAAATTTGGCAAATTCATATTTATGACATTTTAATCTGAATAACAATATTCAAAATACTATAAGAGAAAAATCTTTAAATGGACATATTTATATCAGATAGTTTGTCATAGTATCTCAATCTTCGATCCGATTAATCTCTGAGAGTGATCGATCCTAACCCATGGAATGGACCTTCGGAACACCTTACTAATAACTGAATCAGATAAGATCGGAGATTAAGTGATATCCACTAGCCACTAAAGGTAAATCAGGGAAACGCTAATAGCTTTTTCACAGTTTAGCTCGGACTCTGTAGTCGTGTCATCCCTGAACGATAGTCCAAAATTGAAGTAGTACTCCGTCCACTGGACAAACTCCTGGGTTCAAGGATAGTCCGAATGAATTTTTCCTAAATTCGTCGCTGAACGATACCATAGCAGATTATCGAATTGTATTCTCCTTTGAAATGTCTCTTCGTTTTTACCATTGCACTATGTCCTAGGATAGATAATTTATCTCTCTTTATATATATAGAGAGAGAGATTCCCCCACTTTGTTTTTGACACTATAAAAAGAAATACATTTTTAGAATACAATAATAATAACAACTACTAAATCTTATTCTAGAATAATTTTCTAATGCCATTTAAAAAATATATTGTTAGAATGTGATAGAGAAATATATCTATATTTTTGTGGATTTTTACTAGCTTCTAGGATTGCTAATAAAATAATAATAGATGTTTAATAGTGGAGATAGAATGATCTAGGAGTTGCTAATTGCACCATAGCATAGACAAGTGAGTGATTTGAGATGTAGTAGATATAGTTTTTGTTGGAGACCATGATGGTCAAGATCAAGGGTTTAGTTGAAACAAATGCTTTTGGTTTTTAGGACAAGATACGGTACTTGGTGGTGGAAACATCAGTGCTAATGCTAGGAATTTAAATTTCAAGAAAAAAGAATTTAACTCCGATACCACATTGGAAGTTAAAAGTTGATCTTAATACATTTGATTCGAAGCCCTTTTATCCATTCACAACTGCAAAAGAAGCAGCAGAAGAAGTTTTTTTATTCAGAGTATTAATTTAAAAAGGAATGATCTCCTATATAATTTATTCGTGAGTATCCGTAAATATTTTTATTATTTATCGTCCGATCGAATAAGTATTATAGTTCAATTTTTAAATCTTAAAAAATTAAACGATGAATAATAAAAATACTCACGAATACTCATAGAAATATAAATTGTATAGAAAAATATTCTTATTATTCAAATACTTATTACGATATATCTTCTTTATCCAAACATATATACTTTATAAAATATCACAAACTCAATTATTTAACAAACATCACATTAGATTTGTTGTAATATTTATTCTTTTTAATAAACTTTTTTTTAAATAGACTTATCTAAGAATTGAATTGATTTTTTAAAAATAATAAAGAACTCTACGCTACTATAACTTTTTTTTACACTTTCTAAAATATAATAAAAATAATTGAATATTTCAACATAAAAAAATAAGTCAATAAAATGAGTAAGAGTAATGTTGGAAAGAACAAAAGAAATAAAATAAGTATAATACAAAAAATCTCACCCACCTAAAGTAAAATTCTGATAGCCTTTTACATAGTTAAGTATAGATCTCTATCCAAAATTATTATTATTATTTATTAACAATAGGGTATTTAAATTTTCAATTTGATTAATCCGAGAGTGATCAGTCTTGCCTTACGAATTTTTAGGATATCTCACCAAAAACTGTATCGAGTAAGGTTGGAGTCCAAGTGATCTTCATCCATCATCAAAGAAAAATAAAAAAAAATACTTACAACTTTTTCATTGATTGCTCAATCGGACTCATATCATGTCGTTTTTGAACCTATCATCAAATCCGTACTCATCCATCGAATAAATTTCTAGATCCCAAGACCGACCGGATAGATTTTTTTTTTAATTCAACGTCGAACGTTGATAACAGATGATCAACCTGTGTTATCAAATACTATCTTATTTCATGGAGGATTCATAGAAGAGCCTAACTCCTAACTGCGACACCACAATCATATACCATAGAGAAATTTTATCGGAGATTTGCGTAGACTAATATCTCATATAAATCATCGCTTTTAGTCTCTTTTAGAGTTTCAAAAACTTTTCTTATCCATAAGGAGTACAAAGCATCGACAAAAGAACGAGGGTGGTATAAAATTTGTGGTCATAAGAACTCCATGGAGCTTTTAAAAATTCTTTTTGGGTACTTTAATCGATCGATCAATTTATTATCACCTCTCTTTCAAGTGACCATCCATCAAAGAGGTTGGATTGCATGGTTGAAAAGTTTATCATGGGCATTTTTCATTTCCCTGAAAGGATTGCAGGTAGTGATGGACAAAATAAGAAATTAGATTGTGCTCAGCTCAATAAAAGAATTTAATTGTTCAGGGCCACAAATGGGCCCAAGCCCAATAAAGAGATTGCGTTGAGAGGAACTTGCACCACTCAACCTGAATTTGGAATGTGCTCGACAAAGAATCCAGCTCAATATGGAATGTGGACCAAGTTAGAGCTACTTTTATTTCCTATATACTATGCTTATCAATGTTTTAAAAAAAATGTTAGTTTAAATAGCTTTAATTATATTTTTTAATTTATTATTGATTTTTATTTTTTATTTTTTAAAATAATATTTAAATGCTAACAAATTTGGACTCGACTCAACTTCCCTAGGTCAATCCAAGGCCAGGGCACGAGCCGACCAAGCTCAAGGGCAAAGATGTGATAGGGTCATGCCTAATTTGACATGACTTAATTGACAGGGACTAATCAAGATATTATTCATTGGCACTTCTATTTAGGACGGCAAATGATAAAACAAAGTAGGATCTTTTCCTAATAAGAGTCAAAAGACACTTTAAATTATCGACATTATTTACCGTATGTTTCCTAAAAGGAGAATATGTTGGACAATCTATGTCGGAGATATAGGGCAAGTAATCTAAATTAAAAATTACAAATCAATTCAGATTTATTTGTTGAGTGATTTGAGTTGATAATTTCAAATTGTCTATCTTGAAGGTTAGACCATGCCGAACTATTGAGTCTGAGTGGGAAGTCGGGTCATCAAGGTTGAGTAATCTAAAGGTTTGACTGGGCAATTGGATCTCCATGATCGAGTGTCGAGAGTCGAATGCCCGAGAGTTGAGAATCAAGTGCCCGAGAGTCGAGAATCGTGTACTCGAGAGCGGAGTGCTTGAGAGTCAAGTGTCAACTATCGAGCGCCGAGTATCGAGTATTGAGTACCAAGCACCCGAGCAGATTGCTCAGAAACTGAAAAGCTGAGGTCTGCATATAATACATATCCTTTGAAATAGATTCTCCCCACTTCCTCAATGCTTCGAGGTTATAATGAGTTGTATGTTTCCTAGGATACAACGGTGAATCACGATCCCCACCAAGCAATGGTGGTCACGACGAACTGAAAGGTACCCGAATGCTATCATAGGGGTTTTGTCGAGCGGGAAAAAATATACGTGGAGAGAAAGAGAGAGGAGAGAACACAGGTGGATGGAATTATATTACTCTTTCTGTTCAATACCTAGACTCCTTTTATAAGAGTGTCTCGCCTCCCCTTGGCTGACCAAATAAAATCCATTAATTACTTTTATTCACCAATAGTGAAACGTCAATTGTTTTACGTGGTAATTACGAAATCTCATTAATCGTATTAATGTATTTATTATAATTGAGCAAAAATAATTCGTATGACAAAATATTAATTCATTCACTTGGGCAAATTTTGTCTTGACCCATCTAACATTTGATGCCCATAAGTTGTGCTCGTACACAAGTCAACTTGGCTCAATACAATCCGAGCCCCTAGATTTGCACACCCATACGAGCAAGAGTCTCTCCATGCATTTGTTCATAATATACATGCTTATAAAACAATATAAATCAACCCCCACATATTTTTCCAGAGTTTCATTCATTCACTCCACCTCTTTTTCCATTTATATTTTTTTAACAACTCCCACATGAATAAAAATAATCTATGTGATAGCATTCAACAGTTGAGTCGAATGCATGACAGGTAGATTTTATACTTTGAATCTTCCCTTGTGAATATATATTTGTTTACCCACTGATAGAAGACACGATATCTTTGAACTGTTCTATTGTCTGTATAAGCATTGACATATCTCACCTAGGACTCTCCTTGATACACCTTAATTCTCATGAGTGTGTTCGTCTTGACCATGAATATGCCTGGTTCTATGAAAAGGTCAAAAAATTGTGTCTCCAATTCTCTTCAAAGTGACCATACTTCTTTCTTACATAGGTGATCTCTCAAGAGTATTCCACATTACTCTATTAGATTATTAAAAGTTATGTGCTTAACCTCCATCCTTCCATTGGATATTTCCCTCATTTAGTTGGTACAGGTAGGTTGTTTCATTGAATCTAGTTCTTGGGGTTTTTAGTCCATATAGATTGGATTTCCTTTACACCAATATTTTTCATGTTGGAGGATCATGGTTCGGCTAGAAGGGGGGTTGAATAACCCAATTGCGTGCTTGATGAAAATTGATCATTCGTCTACAATTCTCGTTAATATATGCAGCGGAAATAATAGATAAAAATATGAAATGAAGACAAATACAAGCACACAAAAAAGACACACGATATACGTGGTTCGGAACCTTAGGGTTTCTACTCCATGGGGTGAGCTCAACGAGCTCAAGTGATGCACACACCACTACTCAAACTCCTTCTCGACAATAAGTCAAAGGTGGAGAAACCTCGTACAAGCAATTGCAAAACATAATACAAAAGTACAAAAAAAATACAAAGACAATATGAAATACAAGTAAAAATTTTTTTACAACATTTTGCTTTGATCACATGCTTGTTGCTTGCTCTTGAAGGTCTGGAATGCAGCAGCAATTCTCCTCCAAAATCTCACAAAAAATCGTTGTGGAAATCCTCCCCAAGCTCCTCCTTTTATGCTTATCTCGGGCTGATTTTGTGCCTAGCAGTCGACTGCTCATACCCATCAATTGACTGCTCCTATAGTCGTTGTCTCACAATGACTCGATCCATGCTGGATAAGTTCCAACGGACACTCCATCAATCAACTGTTAAACCCTATCAGTCGACTAATGCAAAGGCAGTCGAGCCGCTGGTCGAGTTGCCTTGCTTTTGTGGTCGTTTCCACCTATAGCAGTCAACTGTCATCCCTTGGTAGGCCACAAATCTAGTTGACACCGATCAACGAGCAGTCGACTCGGACCAGTCGACTAATACCTATATCAGTTGACCGACGTCGGGTAAAACCTCAAACACTAAGTTGTTTGAGCATCTGACTGTCAGATAAAACCTCAAACAATATATTTGAGCATCCGACACTTGACCTCAGTCACTTGGCCAAGTTCACCTCATCCATGAGGTTTAACCCAAGTATGATGCTCTCATACTTGCTAGACACTCTTAGCCTAGACGTAATCCTTCTAGCCACCTCTACTAGCCTCGTGCCTATCGGATCCCTCCAAGTCATCCATGACTTGTTCATCCATGCGCAGATCCCTCTAAGTCATTCATGACTTGTTCATTCATACGTTAGCCTTCAGGTGTTTCCTTCGCTATTATCATGCTCCTGGTGTCTACCCCACCAAGGTACATATGGACTTACGCTCCTAAGACAATCGCAGCCTTACGCCACCAAACCACTCCTTGACTTCTCAAATGCCAAGTACCCATCACTTGGACTTTCACCGCCAAAGCTACATACTTAGACTTACGTGGCCAAGGCTACACACTTGGTCTTCCCTTGCCAACTCCATGTTGGACTTCCAATGTCAAGCCCCATGCTTGGACTTTCACCGCCAAGGCTACACACTTAGACTTACGTGGCCAAGGCTACTCACTTGGACTTCTCTTGCCAACTCCATGTTGGACTTCCAATGCTAATCCCCATGCTTGGACTTTCATCGCCAAGGTTACACACTTGGACTTACATGACCAAGGCTACACACTTGGACTTCCCATGACAATCACATGTCATATGTTTTGTCTAACATCAAAATACCGCCAGCCAAACTCGAAGTCCCCAATTGATAATTCTCATATCTTGTGAGAATTCCAACTAACCACAATTGCTACATCCTCCCCCTTTTTGACATACATCAAAAAGGTCCTCCCCAAGGGTGTCAATGTCTCATATCCCAATGAGATCTTATAATCTCCTTCTTGATCCAAAAATACATCTAGGATGCCTTCACTCTTCCTAGTGATAAGTCTCATATCACTTAAGAGAGGCAATTCCCCAATTCTCCTCTCATGAGGAGAAATACATCCATCATCCCAAGATGGATAACTATTAGGACCTATGCGCCTGCTAGAGGGGGGGTGAATAGCGTTGTTGTCGATTAGATGGAATTCGTTCGTGTGCTTGCTACACAATGTTAGTATACAGCGGAAATAATGAAATAAATAAACTAAACACACAAGCACAATCACAACACCAAAATATAATATGGTTCGAAACCTTATGGTTCATACTCCACGGATTGAGCTCAAATGAGCTTTAGCGATGCAAACACACACCACTACTCAAATACTCCTTCTCGACAACACGTCAGAGGTGGAGAAACCTCGTACAAATGAATACAAGAGTAATACAAAGAAATACAAGCAAAATACAACTAAAATATAAAGAACACTTTACAAACTAGAGTTTGAGTGCTTTGCTTGTTGGTTGCTTGAACGAGCTTGAAGGACCCTGAAATGCACCTGCACTTCGCCTCCAAATCACTTCAAGAAACCTCTCCAAGAACCAATGCCAAAATCTCCCATGAGCTGCTCCTTTTAACCTGTAACAGGTTGATTTCACGCCTGGCAATCGACTGCCAAAAGACCCTAATCGATTGCCAACAGTATTGTTATGAGACAATGGCTTGATCCACACTGAAAAAAACTCCAACGGATCAGTTGGAAGTCGACTGCTAACATCATCGATCGGCCGCCGTCGTAGTCGCCGATCAATCGGCTCATCGAGTGTTCTCGCTCGTAAACTCAACCAGCAGTCAATTGCCACTTATGGAAGTCGAATGCCATCAATCGACTACTCTAATGAGGAGTCGACTGCCAAGGCTTTTTCGACCCTAAATCGCAGTCGAGCACTAGTCGACTCACAACAGTCGAACTGGTCATAATCCCAGTCGACTGCTGAGTGTCGACTCAGTTGTCAAGTGTCAAACACTTGACCATCCGATCGGTATAAATCCCCGGTCAACCAATAACCTCAAACATGAGGTTTAACCCCAAGTATGGTGCCCCCATACTTGCTAGACCACCGTTAGCTTAGACATAAGTCTTCTAGCCACCTCCGTCAGCTTCGCGTCTATTAGATCCCTCCAAGTCATCTATGACTTGTTCATCTATACGCTAGCCTTCAGGTGCTTTCATCGGCTATTGTTATGCTAACGATATCTACACCGCCAAAGCACATTGGACTTACGTTGCCAAGACAATGCTTAGACTTTATGTCACGCCCCGAGAGCATACCGAGCCGAAAATCAAACGGACGACACCTCCCCTGTACGTGACAACATTTCGGGTTAATACATGGCTCGTAGGCCCACAATAACAACAACATATATGTATGAAAACAAAAACTACACAAGACACAGCGGAAACATACTACAACAATAGGATATCAATCCCACACATGCATACCGGTATGACTAACACAACACAACAACACAGAACCTCGACAAAATCCGAATATACAATATGTACATCAAGAAAACTCCAAATACAATACACGTCGGACGCAAAGCCCAAATACACACGGGAGCCTCGGAGGTGAGATGAGACGATGTCAGCTGGCGGTGCTCCAATGTCATCACGAAGTCTTCTCCGTTATCCGGGCGTGTAAAACCTGTGGTCCGCGGGGTGGTGAGTAAAACTCAAGAGTAATAGAAAACATGTATATATATAATATCACATGTATTTCAACGACATACTCTAGAAGTACAACAGTATATCAATAGTATATAAATACAAGCATATACCACAAACTCAATGAATAATATAAAAATGCGACATACTGAAGTCCGACGCTACTCGATCCAACCTGAACATATATCCAACATATATATATATATAACAGGAAGAGTAGACCAACTCAAAATATACTCTAGCTACAGGTCAAGGTATCTAGGGTCTGTCCAACACATACCAATATCCGACTCAATCGTATAACAAATGTAAGAGACATGCATGAATATGATGTCCACCCAAATGCAGCAAGCATAGTACAAACAAATGCAACATCACAATAATCATATATATATAGACTGTATCCATATATATATTAATCTCAACCATCCATATATATATATACATACATATATGTATCTATATATGGTAATATGCAAAGTGCCATCAGATACGGCAATGCGGCATGCATGGTCATGTCGGCTCACCCTAAAGCTACCACGACCCCAGTGTGGCCTCGATGGCTCGAGCATGACAACTGTCCCAACTCAACACCAACCACTACTCTCGAGTGGCCGAGTGGGCAGTATGATCGAGTAGCATATAAGCGTAAAGAGCAAGCTACACGATGGGGGTCCCTGCTGTTGGTCACTCCGACAGTCACTACCCATGAGTGGTCGAGTACCACACATGCAGGACTACGGCACGCAAATCCAACTACCACCGTCTATAGTGGTAGAGTGCGGCACCTCAATGCTCTGCCCTCACACCGGTTACTCCTCCTGAGTAGTGGAGGCAGGATGACTGGCGACCCTCTCAACCACAAGGGAGACCTCGTCGCCAGCGTGCATGAAAATGCATGAATGCAATGTCTCACATACAGACATCCACCATAGACTCTCTATCCTGTAGAGAGTCATACCAATCTACTCGACGCACTCTCTATCCTGTAGAGAGTCATACTCAACTGATCATAATACTCTCTATCCTGTAGAGAGTCATACAAATCTACTCGACGCACTCTCTATCCTGTAGAGAGTCGTACTCATCTGATTATAACAAGCTAGGACCACCGGTCCGTAGCGATACCCTAAGTATCATTCCTCTGACCATTTACACAACACATGTTCGGTGGTAACATACAACCTAAGGGTACTAGAACTAACCCTAGGTTAAAGTCATTATCTACCTACGGATGACCTTTTTGCCCAATGTACAATCAGGTTGTCATCCGAACTTTACCATTTGCACTTAACTTAAATAAATTCTAAGTTACTTGCATCACCTATATGTATAACTCCTAATCATGGTAAAATAAACATGATATCAACAATAGAGTTAATAGCCAACGGTAAAAGGATCAAGCATACGATAAAAAGAACAGGGTCAAGGAAATATGAACACCTAACATGCTCATATCAATGACTAAATCTGAATGAAATACAACTACCCGGACCAGGTAGGAAATTACCCACCTGCTTATGTAGTTCGTGCTGATTGTATTCACATCCGCGAACCTTCCTTGTATCAAAGTCCTGAAACCGTAGAGTATCAATATAATCAAAATAACTCTAGTCTCCACTAACCATCAATATAATCCAATAATAACATATTCAGATCAGTTTACTAAATTAATCTGATACATAACTATGAAGAACCAAATCTCACTTACCAAGCCTAGCTTTCATTTGCTCGACTTCTTGATCTTCATCAGATCTGACTCCAACAATGAAATTGGAAATAAATTCCAACTCTGATCTACCAATCCTACAAAGATACAATCATATCACTATTCGTTAACTACTGATTGCTTCGATTTCATTCTATACATTTTAACCAATCGTATCTCAAATGTTGTTTCCATAACACTTAGATTCAAGCTTACCTTGTCTCGTTTTCATGGTCCACAACGGATTTAGATAAAACCGATTACCAACTCATCAACCCAAGCTTCCAAGCTCGCAGCTTATCAACAAGAAGAAATCCAACAAATCGGAGCTACAACCACAGATTTCCTCCTCGTCGCATCAACATTTAGACCATCGCAAAGCTACAGCCGTGTCGTGCTTCCCGATCACAATGACAGCACAGTTGCTCCTCCACAAATCGCATATCACAACTCAAACAACTATCTGCAGATACATTCCATGGCAATAGCCCATCACAGCTGAATCACAACAACCTCTTGGTCCCAAATCTTACAACAAATCGAAGCAAACATCCAAGTTGGACTTACCTTACACAAGGGGATCCGATGACGACTGTGTCATTACTCGGGGCAAAGGTGTTGATCAGCGACTAATCGGTGATGATCCGAGCCGTGAGACTGGCGACGATGCAGATCTCGCCAAGCTGAGTTCACATGCTCAACAATGTCACCGGCAGGTGACTCCGATGTTTGGAGGCAAGCCGTCGACGAGCAGAGCAGAAACATCAGCAGAAAAGTCAAAGGGGATCGGCCGCGATGTGAAAAACGGAGGCCGACGATCGAAGAGATGGACCGGCGAGAGAGCAGGCGACGAATGGGCAGGCGGTGAGCACACGGCAGAGATCAAATCGGAAATCATCCCAGCGAAGAATGACGCCGCCAATTGGACGATCGGTGACTTGTAGAGATGTGGTGGTCATCTGCCGGAAATCGCCAGGAAGAAAACAGTGGAGGGTGGAGGAACTCGGGGATGTCTCGTGTGAGGATTTGAGATCGGGAGAGGAAACGAGATGATGGCGGTGAAGGTGTCGTCGCGCTGCTGCGCGCAGGGCCGTGCGTGCAACGTGACGACGAGCAGAGAGCTACCACTCGAGAAGGCGACCTAGGGCGTCGGCGGCTGGCTTGAAGCACCGGCGATCGAAGAGGATCTAGCGTCGGTGGCTGACGGCTGCGTGTTAGCTTGCACAGCAGCAGATCGAGCGGCGGAGGAAGAGGAAGAGGGAAAAAGGAGTGTCGGGGAAGAAGAGGAGAAGCGGCGGAGAAACGCCTGCACGGAGTAAAACCGCGTGTGGATTTTTGGTTTGGCGTTACGAAGGGGAAAACGGATCGGGTAGACCTGTTTAATGGGTTGGACTTAAAATGCTGTTTGGGTTCTTACCCTATAGAACCAACCCTGGCTTTAATCAACCCCTATCAATTGAACCCATAACTTCCGTTTAAATCCAGAAAAACTTCTAAAAATTTCTGAAAAATTCTATAAGGTATTTTATCAATTACCGAGGAATATATATTATTTTTTTTCTGGTATTTTACATTCTCCCCCACTTATAAAAATTTTGTCCCCAAATTTCGTACTTCACCACGAGGAGCACTATCATGCTAATTAACTCAAGTACTTCGAGAAAAGTAAGGCACCTAAAGTAACCCTGCGGTGTATAGAGCTCGAATATTATTTTCTAGCTCTCATATAACCTCCTCATCAGTCGGATACTATCATCCAACCTTTACGAGTCGGATGATTTTCGTCTCACTTCTGTCGCTCCTTGCGACCAAAAATTTGCACCGGAATCTAGGTCGCCTTAGACTGAGGTAGAATCGGAACCCCTAATAACTCTCATCCGATGACGTGCACCAACTCTGCATCATGTCCTTCACGGGTTCTAGGCAATCCCGTAACGCAATCAATAATGATATGCTCCCACTTCCATTCCGAAATGGGAATTTCCTGGAGCAATCTCGTAGGTTTCTAATGTTCAACCTTCACCTACTGGCATACTAAACATCGAGCAGCAAAATCTGCTATAACTCTCTTTATACCGTTCCACCAGTATAAACGTTTCAACTCTCGGGACATCTGAGTACCATCAAGGTATATAGCCCATCTCGAATGATGTGCTTTCTGTAGCAACTCTTTCTTAAACACTGCAACTCCGAAACCCACTATCCTTATCAGAGACGGGGAGTTATTTTCTCAAAAGAGAAATCCATCAATCATCCAAGATACACTCCACACACGCTGTAAGTGCATGGAAGACTATAGCAATCAATCTCCTTTGTTGCAATTGTTGCAACTGTTCGCGCTCCAGCAATTCTATAGTAGCTACCCAGTAGCTAGTCAAAATCCCATGAGCATTCCTGCTCCATACAATTACAAATCCAAATAATAACTACTAAATGCACGTCATGTATATAACAGCCTATCTCGTAGTTTCTTAATTGACATAAGCATAAGGTACGCCTCATTCAACTACATCGGAATCGCTCCGATCCCTGAAATGACGCATCCGCGTATAACATCCTTTTATCCACTCCGGAAGGATTAACTAATACTCGTGTAAAAGTTAACCGTCGTCTAAGCCTTGTAACTGGTTTCACCAGCTTCCGATTAAATGATTTTCATCATCACCTTTGTCAAACAAGTCCGTGGTATAGTAATGCTAAAACATTCTATCCACATCTACAGTACTAACCAAAACATACAAGGAAAACCACCATCTACGGTGGTCGAGTGCGCAACTCCAACTACCACAATCAACAGTGGCCAAGTTACGCAACTCCAACTACCACAATCAACAGTGGCCAAGTTACGCAACTCCAACAACTACAAAGGAATCCAATCGTGTTCAGGAGACACGATTTTCAAATCCAGTGGCGACTAAATCGTTAATTAGTCTAGCAACTTAATCAAAATCCATACAATTCATACCAAGTATGAAATTGTCGTCTCTACACGCCTGCATTTCCTTTACTCTAAGCTGACGATATAATAATCATCTCAATGACAATGATAATTGTATGACATCATGTCACTACAATATCAACACTCCAGTCATACATCAACCCTAGAGTATGCGCAGGTGTTCTTAGCTGATCTAAATAGATCATTTATCCATAACGAAGGATATTCTTCACAATAACTACTGTATTCCATCATCGATAATCGATGCATATTTTCAAAGGTCCATCTCCTTTTTAACAAAGAGTTCTGGATCCTTCTCAAGGAGGAATACAGGGATAGATAAATATCCCCTCCAACTTCTCCTATAATCGCAACTTATGTTCTTCTCATTCTTTTATAGTGTTTAACAACACTGATACCAACAAAATATCATTCGATATGTGATCTTTGATACCGAAGTATTTTCGCAATCATTTCTATCGCCTACTCCACTTGCCTAAGCAACGGCAAGGCTAGGAGTTCATCCGAAACTACATCCGAATGCTCTCGGATTATACGCACATCTGAGAGACATAATCATACTATAATCTCAACAACTTGACCATCCGTAAGGATATGTCTACAGTAAAGATATGTCTATCCAAGTCTAAGGACCTCCCTTGACTTCTTAATCGTTGGTCCACTTCTCACCTGACGGTAGAGATACCATCGACCCACAAGTCGATGTAAAGGACCCTTCTAATCCAACTGAGAATGTTCTAGATACAGATACCTGTAACCACAAGCATCTCTCAACATATTAACCCATAGGGTAAAACTAGAGTAATACCCTGGACGATGAAATATCTGTCGATCCGATCCCAAAGGCTCCACGCAGGTCTCGGCCTTTCTCCGAAGAGAATAAGATCAGATCCAACAGTCCGCGATAAAACGGTCGCATTTCTGTGATGAATGATCCAAGGATTTTTCCTAGATCATCCCATCCCATCCCTAAATCCTACGAGCTGCAACTGTAGAATACTGAATAGATACGACCATCGTCGTATACTCTCTCCTCTGTACTAAGCAAATCACATCTAGGGATAACTACTGAATCTTCTAAGATGTCTTCTGTTGATGCTGCTCCTGTGTTGATCTCTGCTGAAGGGGAGTATCAAGGAACTCCAACCACGCCTGAGGTAGTAGGTTGATGCTGATAAGGTAACCCACATCTTCTGTGCTGATCTCTGCTGTCGAGACGATGCATCTTCCTCCCGGAACACCATCGATAGTCTTCAACTGAATCTTCAAAGTACATCTTCTCCACGGTACTGGTTGCTCACAATAGCAACAGAAGACCTGATCCAATGGATTATCTGACTTCGCATGTCTTCGTGATCCGCACTGCACGCACACAATCCCTTCGGAGTCTTTGTTCTGATTTTTGCTGATATCCACAATAACATTCTGATGATCTGTGATTGGTCTTCTATAATCGGATAGTAGCTCAAAGCCTATGACTCCGATCTTGCTCCTTTTAATCCAACAGTCGGAGACTTCTAACTCTATTAAGTTGACCTGCAATATTTGCTTATCGGTCTCCAACTCTTAAACCCTTGTACGGAGTCATTTCTAAACTTCTGTCTCAATCAAACGTCTTCCGGCAGGATCTGGTAGAAGATCCCGGCATCCTTATCCAACTATAAGTCAATAACTCTAGGTGGCTTAAATCATCCATTCATCTTCTTGAGCTATTAGGTGGTCGTAACCTCTGCAAGTCTCACGACTCTGCACAGTACACTATTACTAACCGAGCACCCTTTCTTGAAGCTCAAGAATTCCTTACAATGTGTCACTAAAAGTGACACGAGGAAATACACTCTTTCAATATCACTAAACCATGATCAAGTGATGTTTTATTTCCCGAAGATTATTTTCTGCATTTATCACCAAATACCGGCTTGATCCCGATACTGGTATGCAAACAACTCCTCTTTCTCGGTATAACATGAGTTAAGTACTCTCAAAGTTATACAACTCAGTACTAACAACTCAGGGATAAAATCCCTATGAAATACCGTAACCTAGCCTTCAGCTATCTGCATCAACAATTGTCTACAAGTCTATTCATTACCCACAGGTAATAATCCGACTAGCACAGTTAGTGGAAATCTCTAAGACTGTAGTCTCTGATTTCCATAATAAATGTGACGACTTGGCCCCTGTTTTCCGACTCGGTATCAGTCGGCTCTCAAAGGTAAATTACCTTCTCGACACAGGTTCAAGACTCATAGACTCAACAGGTCATTCCCGTGGCCAAATCATACCACGATTACGAATAATAACCAACATACTATGGGTTATTCCCTGATATAAGCATCTAAATGCATAGCCAACATAACCGGGAGTATAAACCCTAAAGGTCACTCCGGTTGGTCGCCTCGGTGGATGACCCCTACTATAAGTCTACACAAGTGTTATAACTCTATTGTATACACCTACTGATCAAGTTTAGATAAATATTTACTGAACCATAAGTTTTTTTCAGGAATTCTTACCTCGTGTTGCTTGGAGCTCAGGCCGCTGTCCATCTCATCTCAGAAAACCAAAACCGAATAAATCGACTCCCGAGAATCCAAGACTCGACTCAAAAACAACATAACATGGCATCGCAGAACCTTGGGCTCTGATACCACTAAAGTTGTCACGCCCCGAGAGCATACCGAGCCGAAAATCAAACGGACGGCACCTCCCCTGTACGTGACAACATTTCGGGTTAATACATGGCCCGTAGGCCCACAATAACAACAACATATATGTATGAAAACAAAAACTACACAAGACACAGCGGAAACATACTACAACAATAGGATATCAATCCCACACATGCATACCGGTATGACTAACACAACACAACAACACAGAACCTCGACAAAATCCGAATATACAATATGTACATCAAGAAAACTCCAAATACAATACACGGCGGACGCAAAGCCCAAATACACACGGGAGCCTCGGAGGTGAGATGAGACGATGTCAGCCGGCGGTGCTCCAATGTCATCACGAAGTCTTCTCCACATTGCAGGCGAGAAAACCCAGGGTCCGCGGGGGGTGGTGAGTAAAACTCAGCAGGTAATAGAAAACATGTATATATATATAATATCACATGTATTTCAACGACATACTCTAGAAGTACAACAGGTATATCAGCATAGTATATAAATACAAGCATATACCGTCAAACTGAATGAATAATATAAAATGCGACATACTAAGTCTGCCACGCTACTCTGATCCAACCTGAACATATATCCAACATATATATATATATAACAGGAAGAGTAGACCAACTCAAAATATACTCTAGCTACAGGTCAAGGTATCTAGGGTCTGTCCAACACATACCAATATCCGACTCAATCGTATAACAAATGTAAGAGACATGCATGAATATGATGTCCACCCAAATGCAGCAAGCATAGTACAAACAAATGCAACATCACAATAATCATATATATATAGACTGTATCCATATATATATTAATCTCAACCATCCATATATATATATACATACATATATGTATCTATATATGGTAATATGCAAAGTGCCATCAGATATGACAATGCGGCATGCATGGTCATGTCGGCTCACCCTAAAGCTACCACGACCCCAGTGTGGCCTCGGTGGCTCGAGCATGACAACTGTCCCAATTCAACACCAACCACTACTCTCGAGTGGCCGAGTG
This sequence comes from Wurfbainia villosa, assembly GCA_025175895.1. Lineage (NCBI taxonomy): Eukaryota > Viridiplantae > Streptophyta > Magnoliopsida > Zingiberales > Zingiberaceae > Wurfbainia > Wurfbainia villosa. The sequence continues at coordinate 11,837,854 of CM045998.1, read as the reverse complement.
GGCAGTATGATCGAGTAGCATATAAGCGTAAAGAGCAAGCTACACGATGGGGTCCTCACGCTGGTCACCCGATGGCCACTACCAGTGGTCGAGTACCACACATGCGGGACTACGACGCAAATCCAACTACCACCGTCTATAGTGGTAGAGTGCGGCACTCGATGCTCTGCCACACCTGCATTACTCCTCCATGAGTAACCGCGGAGGCAGTGGATGAGCGATCCTCTCAACCGCAAGGGAGACCTCGTCGCCAGCGTGCATGAAAATGCATGAATGCAATGTCTCACATACAGACATCCACCATAGACTCTCTATCCTGTAGAGAGTCATACCAATCTACTCGACGCACTCTCTATCCTGTAGAGAGTCGTACTCAACTGATCATAATACTCTCTATCCTGTAGAGAGTCATACCAATCTACTGACGCACTCTCTATCCTCGCAGAGAGTCGTGACTCATCGATTATAACAAGCTAGGACCACCGGTCCGTAGCGATACCCTAAGTATCATTCCTCTGACCATTTACACAACACATGTTCGGTGGTAACATACAACCTAAGGGTACTAGAACTAACCCTAGGTTAAAGACATTATCTACCTACGGATGACCTTTTTGCCCAATGTACAATCAGGTTGTCATCCGGACTTTACTATTTGCACTTAACTTAAACAAATTCTAAGTTACTTGCATCACCTATATGTATAACTCCTAATCATGATAAAATAAACATGATATCAGCAATAGAGTTAATAGCCAACGGTAAAAGGATCAAGCATACGATAAAAAGAACAGGGTCAAGGAAATATGAACACCTAACATGCTCATATCAATGACTAAATCTGAATGAAATACAACTACCCGGACCAGGTAGGAAATTACCCACCTGCTTATGTAGTTCGTGCTGATTGTATTCACATCCGCGAACCTTCCTTGTATCAAAGTCCTGAAACCGTAGAGTATCAATATAATCAAAATAACTCTAGTCTCCACTAACCATCAATATAATTCAATAATAACATATTCAGATCAGTTTACTAAATTAATCTGATACATAACTATGAAGAACCAAATCTCACTTACCAAGCCTAGCTTTCATTTGCTCGACTTCTTGATCTTCATCAGATCTGACTCCAACAATAAAATTGGAAATAAATTCCAACTCTGATCTACCAATCCTACAAAGATACAATCATATCACTATTCGTTAACTACTGATTGCTTCGATTTCATTCTATACATTTTAACCAATCGTATCTCAAATGTTGTTTCCATAACACTTAGATTCAAGCTTACCTTGTCTCGTTTTCATGGTCCACAACGGATTTAGATAAAACCGATTACCAACTCATCAACCCAAGCTTCCAAGCTCGCAGCTTATCAACAAGAAGAAATCCAACAAATCGGAGCTACAACCACAGATTTCCTCCTCGTCGCATCAACATTTAGACCATCGCAAAGCTACAGCCGTGTCGTGCTTCCCGATCACAATGGCAGCACAGTTGCTCCCCCACAAATCGCATATCACAACTCAAACAACTATCTGCAGATACATTCCATGGCAATAGCCCATCACAGCTGAATCACAGCAACCTCTTGGTCCCAAATCTTACAACAAATCGAAGCAAACATCCAAGTTGGACTTACCTTGCACAAGGGGATCCGATGACGACTGTGTCATTACTCGGGGCAGAGGTGTTGATCAGCGACTAATCGGTGATGATCCGAGCCGTGAGACTGGCGACGATGCAGATCTCGCCAAGCTGAGTTCACATGCTCAACAATGTCACCGGCAGGCGACTCCGATGTTTGGAGGCAAGCCGTCGACGAGCAGAGCAGAAACATCAGCAGAAAAGTCAAAGGGGATCGGCCGCGATGTGCAAAACGGAGGCCGACGATCGAAGAGATGGACCGGCGAGAGAGCAGGCGACGAATGGGCAGGCGGTGAGCACACGGCAGAGATCAGATCTGAAATCATCCCAGCGAAGAATGACGCCGCCAATTGGACGATCGGTGACTTGTAGAGATGTGGTGGCCATCTGCCGGAAATCGCCAGGAAGAAAACAGTGGAGGGTGGAGGAACTCGGGGATGTCTCGTGTGAGGATTTGAGATCGGGAGAGGAAACGAGATGGTGGCGGTGAAGGTGTCGTCGCTGTGCTCGCGCGTAGGGCTGGCAGGCAACGTGACGACGAGCAGAGAGCTACCACTCGAGAAGGCGACCTAGGGCGTCGGCGGCTGGCTTGAAGCACCGGCGATCGAAGAGGATCTAGCGTCGGTGGCTGACGGCTGCGTGTTAGCTTGCACAGCAGCAGATCGAGCGGCGGAGGAAGAGGAAGAGGGAAAAAGGAGCGTCGGGGAAGAAGAGGAGAAGCGGCGGAGAAACGCCTGCGCGGAGTAAAACCGCGTGTGGATTTTTGGTTTGGCGTTACGAAGGGGAAAACGGATCGGGTAGACCTGTTTAACGGGTTGGACTTAAAATGCTGTTTGGGTTCTTACCCTATAGAACCAACCCTGGCTTTAATCAACCCCTATCAATTGAACCCAAAACTTCCGTTTAAATCCAGAAAAACTTCTAAAAATTTCTGAAAAATTCTATAAGGTATTTTATCAATTACCGAGGAATATATATTATTATTTTTTTTCTGGTATTTTACACTTTACGCCACCAAATATTGGACTTATGATGTCAAGACTCCACCCTTGGACTTTACGCTACCAATATTCTCCTTGGACTTCTCAATTGTCAAGTACCCATGACTTAGACTTTCACCGCCAAGACTACACCATTGGACTTACGTGGCCAAAACTACACCCTTGGACTTTCCATGCCAACTCCATGTTGGACTTTTCAATTGTCAAGACTCAAGCTTGGACTTTCCCTTGCCAAGACCCATGCTTATTCTTTTCATGCCAAGTACACAAAATTTGGACTTTCCCAAATGCCAAGTGTCCCACTTGGACTTTCCATGCCAAGTGCCCATGACTTGGACTTTCTTCATCACATGGTCAACCCTAGTCAACCATCTCCTTTTGTCAAACATCAATGTCAAACATGAAAACACTTCTCGAGTCAAACTCAAGCTGGTCAATCATGACCTGGGCAGATTGCACTAACAATAACCTCCCCCTAAAGGCTTGCTCCTCCTTGACCATTGCACTAACAATGTTCTTGGAGAGTCCCTAAGCCAATAGGAACACTAAACAATTGAAATTAAGAGCAAAGATTCAACATTGAACTTTCACCTCTCTTAATTCGATACACATCCTAAACAATTCTCATAATCCATTTTTAATGGATTTTCACCTTTCCAATGCTCTCTAAAGCATATCCTAGGGTTAGGAGCAGTTAGAAAACTAAGACATAGTTGAACATGGGCTAAACAAATCTTATTTACTCGAAATCAACTCTGGAAGTCGACTTTGAGTCACCAGTCGATTTCCCTTGATGCCAGTCGACTGCCATCCATGCCAGTCGACTGATTTTTGCATGGTGTAGAAATCAAACTTCAGAAATGAAAATCTAAAATTCATAAGTAAAAATATGTATTTTGAAAAATCTTGAAAATTCATACGTACATTACTTATAACAAACATTATGGGTGAAAAATATTTAAAAAAATAAAATATCCATAAAATATTGAGATTGACACAAAGTTCAAAATTATTGAAATTTTCAATGTTTGACCCTACTTTGTATCACCTCCTTCAATGGTGATTGCTATCAAAAGATAGACTTCATCAAGATTTTTCAAAATGGTTTTGAAATGATTTTAAAAACCTTAATTCCTTTTCCTAACATCTTACTTGTATCTAAGTGTATGAAACACATACAAGACAAGTGTTCTTGTGAGATGTGGGTTTTGATTATTTATGTTTTCATGCATTTTGTTAGGCAACACTATTTGATTTCCTTATGCATGAGACTTCAAATCATGTCATTGTCCTTAACTTAATTTTAATTAATGCATGAATGATGATTATGCCATAATTAATAACATTAATAAGCATGTGCCAATAATCATGATGTCATGACATGTGATTCTAACTCAGGCACAACATGACATTCCTAAGCATAAATCATGATATTTTTATGATTAAAAATAAATATGATGTCATGACATGACAAGGCAAATAAAGCATGATAAGTATAAAATACTAAGGTATAAAATCCCTAACTCACTATCAGCTCGTCCTTCTCTGATATCAATAGATAGAACTGTAGCAACGATAGAGGGTGCGGGGACGGGGAGGGGGGGGGCTATCATTACTTCAATTTTATTGAGCTAATAGCAAATAAGTTAACAATCAAATAATCAAACAGAGTATGTAGTAAAAAGGTAAATTGTCACAATTATTTAACGTGGTTCAATAACCCCAAAATACTTGTCCATGATCTACAATCCATCATATGGATCACTCAAATGCACATACCCCACTAACTTTCTCCTTACAGAAGCTCTGGAGGTGGAGAAACCTCTTACAGTAAGTATAATATATGCAACACACTAAGAGTATAATATTCAAAAACAAAGGCAACACTTAAGTATACCAATTAAATACATGTTGTCATAGACGAAGAAGAAGAGTCATGTTGACTTGCTTTTGATGAATTTCTTGCTTTCTATGCATTTCTTGTATTCTTGTTGTGTTGATGTGACTATTGCTTGCCTTTTCTATAGACTCTTTTTGGTAGCCCAGATCACCTTTGGAGCGCCCCCTGCTCGACTGGTACATTTGGAAAGTTTTGCCTTCTCACCCAGATTCTCTTTTGGGTGCCCCTAGCATGACCTTATCTAGTCCAATTCATTTGGTATTTTCTTCTTTCGACTGCCTGGATCACTTTCGGTTGCTCAGATTCATATGGTTAGTTTCCTCTTCTAGTCTTCTAGATTCCTTTCAGTCTTCCCTAGTTTGACATGGCTGACACCATGGCTAACCAATCACTGAGTGTCACCTCATGTTGAATCTGGATTGAATCTAGGCCTTTGATCGCCTAGAAATGATCCGATCGTCTGGATATGATTTGGTCACCCTGGATGTGTCAGATATGAAAACCTAAGTTCCTAGAGTATAAGGTTATTTCACAAGTATAATATGTGACTACCACAACTTAGTTGCCTCACTCTTGACCCATGTCAGAGTGGCACCTAGCTTGATTCTACATTGTCCACATAAATAATGACACTCTCTCACTATCTTCTGAAACTGAAGATCACTCAAGCTTACCTGCTTGGTACCTCTAGGACTTACCTTGCTAGATTCCATATATGGACTTCTATCTGGGTCCTCCAAGACTTGCTCTACTTCTGCTTGAGACCTTCAAGATATGCTCTATCAGACTCCTCATTTGGACTTCTACCTGGGTCTTCCAAGACTTGCTCTGCTAGAATTATCATCTAGACTTTTGGCTGGGTCCTTCAGGAATTAACTTGTCAAGTTTTTGCTCCTACACAATTGAAAAACTAAATTAGATCATAAAATATCGCAACATTAAATTTTGTTTCATACATCAAAACATCGGTTTAAACTTGTGGTGCTCCGTGCACCAATAACTTTCACAATGGAGGCATAGTTTTAGCTTGTATGAGGCATCCAATAACACAATTTGGCTATGGAGTTTCATCATAGGATTATAGATGGCATTGACAATTAAAGATATACTATAATAATAAAGCTGCAGAATTATAAGCCAAGAATAACCACAACTCATCAAAATTAAAACACACTGATATAAAGTACCTGAGATCAAAGAAAGAGTTTAAAGTGGTCAAATAATAATAGAGCATATTAAAATATAAAAATTCTATATATATTAGCGGATCCATTTACCAAGACCTTATCGTTTATAATTTTTTATCAGCATGTGTTGAGCACGGACGTTCTTCATATAAGTGGAGTACCCATTTAATGAGAGTATATATTGATTTATTTATTATTTTTGAATGTTCAATGTAATGCATACATGTAATTTTGATTATCGTATGAAATAAAAATTTATTTTTACATGTGTATATTTTGTTTTGACACACTTTGAATAAAAATATTATAATTTTTCATCAACATGTGAGCATGGGAGTTCTTTGTATAGGTGGAGTACCCATTCAATCAGAGTCTATATTGATTTATTTATTATTTTTGAATGTTCTATGTAATGTAAACATGTAATTTTGATTATCATATGAAATAAAGGTTTATTTTTACATGTGTATATTTTGTTTTGACATACTTTAAATAAAAATATCATAATATACTAATGTAATATATTAATGCAACTCGATAATCATAGTTTGTTGATGCGGTTTAACATATAGTATATGTAAACATGATCTAGACCTTATTGTGGGTCATAAGGATGACTAATTGAGAATTTGCATATGTAAATCATATTTCTTGCAATTCTTATGCTATACATTCACATATGGTCTATGTCATTAATGACATTAACACTGTGATTATTGATGGGTCTAGTTGCAAATTATATATAGCTATGATCACTTTAGTTCAATGTTAGTGAAGTTAATGAATCAGATTATTTTTGTTCAACATGACATATTTTTTGAGCTCAACTAAGGAATATTGGTATTTGTTACATTCAAGTCACATGTAACCTAAGTGAGAAATTATTGGATTTAATTTCTTATTTGGTGGGCTTATATATTGATTAAGTAATATATCCGATTGTGTCATATTGGTTCAAACTTGATAAGATGATTAATTAAGTTTGAGGATTTGCATTATTGGATGTGAGTTTTATATGTGTGGAATTTGTTAAGAGAATAAGTTTCATTCTGTTAAGAGAATTATTTTCTCAGAGAATAATTCTCATTATGTTAAAAGAATTATTCTCTTTCTCTTATTATTGATAAACTAATAACAGAAAGAGAAGACCTTAGGCTATATATAGGGCATGACCCTCGTAAATCTGGATATATTTAGATAGATTTTCTTGCCTCCTATTGGCGAGGAGAGTTTTGACGCCAACAACCCAGTATCCTATGGAAGGTCTTCTCTTTATTTCTTGAACTTTGAATTTTCTCGACATCACTAAGACAATGATTGCTTTGCTGCCTTCTGATTGACCATTGTCTTTACAGTTTATTATTTTTATTATATGCACCATAAAACATGATGAAACTAGATCTTGTAATATGAATCTTATTGTATTCCGTCTGATTTTATGAATACTTGTGTTAGATTCATAATCCTTCCCTTTATGCTATCGTATTTTTCTATAGTTTATAAAATATAAAAAATTATTGAATATTTTAATATTCCCCCTCAAATCGGTGAATAGAAGGTTATCATTCTCAGCTTGAATAGAGTATTTTTAAAGCATCCAATTAATTATATACTTCATATTTGTTTGTCTGGTTAGTCTATCTATCGAGTTTGGTTTATTTATTTGTATATCTAGTCTATCTATCTGATATACTTTGTCCATTTGCTTGATCTTTCTATCTTTCTGATTTATTTGTTACTAGTTTCTGAGTTTTAGGATTGGTTTTTGATTCTTGAGTTCTGGGTTTCAATTCTAGTTCTGTTATAGGTTTTGATTTTTGTTCATTTTAGTTTCTAGGTTTTGGGTTCTCGATTCTAGGTTTTGGTTATGTTCTATTTTTTAAAATGTTAAATACAAAAGAAGGAATATATTTTACAATTAGAATTAAGATGGTAAAACTTTTGCAGTGTACGTATGTTGTGGATGGACTAGACCAGACCTAGTCCAGTTTGTTGGATGGGTGGTAGGCAAGTGTGTGGCTTGTAAGCTTTCTTCTACTATGTTTTTCGCTAACACTTAGTTATTTTTGGTAAATTCATGTAAAGATTTATATATGATAAGTTTCTTGGGTCACAAGGTACAACTCTACCTCAAAGATAATTTGTCTTTGTTAATCAGTTTTACTGTCAATATGAAGAAGATAAATTATGAGGAACATTTAAACGCATCCTTTGTTGATATACTTTGAGATGGATCAAGGGTTTTAATGTTATAAAGACTCTCTTAGTTGGATCATCATTTTTTTAATTTGAAGAACATCAAAATTTGGCAAATTCATATTTATGACATTTTAATCTGAATAACAATATTCAAAATACTATAAGAGAAAAATCTTTAAATGGACATATTTATATCAGATAGTTTGTCTTTTTTTATTGGCATCCGAGTATCTCAATCTTCGATCCGATTAATCTCTGAGAGTGATCGATCCTAACCCATGGAATGGACCTTCGGAACACCTTACTAATAACTGAACCAGATAAGATCGGAGATTAAGTGATATCCACTGGCCACTAAAGGTAAATCAGGGAAGCGCTAATAGTTTTTTCACAGTTTAGCTCGGACTCTGTAGTCGTGTCATCCCTGAACGATAGTCCAAAATTGTAGTACTCCGTCCACTGGACAAACTCCTGGGTTCAAGGATAGTCCGAATAAATTTTTCCTAAATTCGTCGCTGAACGATACCATAGCAGATGATCGAATTGTATTCTCCTTTGAAATGTCTCTTCGTTTTTACCGTTGCACTATGTCCTAGGATAGATAATTTATCTCTCTTTATATATATATATAGAGAGAGATTCCCCCACTTTGTTTTTGACACTATAAAAAGAAATACATTTTTAGAATACAATAATAATAACAACTACTAAATCTTATTCTAGAATAATTTTCTAATGCCATTTAAAAAATATATTGTTAGAATGTGATAGAGAAATATATCTATATTTTTGTGGATTTTTACTAGCTTCTAGGATTGCTAATAAAATAATAATAGATGTTTAATAGTGGAGATAGAATGATCTAGGAGTTGCTAATTGCACCATAGCATAGACAAGTGAGTGATTTGAGATGTAGTAGATATAGTTTTTGTTGGAGACCATGATGGTCAAGATCAAGGGTTTAGTTGAAACAAATGCTTTTGGTTTTTAGGACAAGATACGGTACTTGGTGGTGGAAACATCAGTGCTAATGCTAGGAATTTAAATTTCAAGAAAAAAGAATTTAACTCCGATACCACATTGGAAGTTAAAAGTTGATCTTAATACATTTGATTCGAAGCCCTTTTATCCATTCACAACTGCAAAAGAAGCAGCAGAAGAAGTTTTTTTATTCAGAGTATTAATTTAAAAAGGAATGATCTCCTATATAATTTATTCGTGAGTATCCGTAAATATTTTTATTATTTATCGTCCGATCGAATAAGTATTATAGTTCAATTTTTAAATCTTAAAAAATTAAACGATGAATAATAGAAATACTCACGAATACTCATAGAAATATAAATTGTATAGAAAAATATTCTTATTATTCAAATACTTATTACGATATATCTTCTTTATCCAAACATATATACTTTATAAAATATCACAAACTCAATTATTTAACAAACATCACTTTAGATTTGTTGTAATATTTATTCTTTTTAATAAACTTTTTTTTAAATAGACTTATCTAAGAATTGAATTGATTTTTTAAAAATAATAAAGAACTCTACGCTACTGTAACTTTTTTTTACACTTTCTAAAATATAATAAAAATAATTGAATATTTCAACATAAAAAAATAAGTCAATAAAATGAGTAAGAGTAATGTTGGAAAGAACAAAAGAAATAAAATAAGTATAATACAAAAAATCTCACCCACCTAAAGTAAAATTCTGATAGCCTTTTACATAGTTAAGTATAGATCTCTATCCAAAATTATTATTATTATTTATTAACAATAGGGTATTTAAATTTTCAATTTGATTAATCCGAGAGTGATCAGTCTTGCCTTACGAATTTTCAGGATATCTCACCAAAAACTGTATCGAGTAAGGTTGGAGTCAAGTGATCTTCATCGATCATCAAAGAAAAATAAAAAAAAATACTTACAACTTTTTCATGGTTCAATCCGGACTCCGCAGTCATGTCATTTTTGAACGGCGGTTCAATGCTGAAACCGTACTCCGTCCATCGGATAAATTTCTAGATCCCAAGACCTACCGGATAGATTTTTTTTTTAATTCAACGTCGAACGATATCATAACAGATGATCAACCTGTGTTATCAAATACTATCTTATTTCATGGAGGATTCATAGAAGAGCCTAACTCCTAACTGCGACACCACAATCATATACCATAGAGAAATTTTATCGGAGATTTCCGTAGACTAATATCTCATATAAATCATCGCTTTTAGTCTCTTTTAGAGTTTCAAAAACTTTTCTTATCCATAAGGAGTACAAAGCATCGACAAAAGAACGAGGAGGGTATAAAATTTGTGGTCATAAGAACTCCATGGAGCTTTTAAAAATTCTTTTTGGGTACTTTAATCGATCGATCAATTTATTATCACCTCTCTTTCAAGTGACCATCCATCAAAGAGGTTGGATTGCATGGTTGAAAAGTTTATCATGGGCATTTTTCATTTCCCTGAAAGGATTGCAGGTAGTGATGGACAAAATAAGAAATTAGATTGTGCTCAGCTCAATAAAAGAATTTAATTGTTCAGGGCCACAAATGGGCCCAAGCCCAATAAAGAGATTGCGTTGAGAGGAACTTGCACCACTCAACCTGAATTTGGAATGTGCTCGACAAAGAATCCAGCTCAATATGGAATGTGGACCAAGTTAGAGCTACTTTTATTTCCTATATACTATGCTTATCAATGTTTTAAAAAAAAATGTTAGTTTAAATAGCTTTAATTATATTTTTTAATTTATTATTGATTTTTATTTTTTATTTTTTAAAATAATATTTAAATGCTAACAAATTTGGACTCGACTCAACTTCCCTAGGTCAATCCAAGGCCAGGGCACGAGCCGACCAAGCTCAAGGGCAAAGATGTGATAGGGTCATGCCTAATTTGACATGACTTAATTGACAGGGACTAATCAAGATATTATTCATTGGCACTTCTATTTAGGACGGCAAATGATAAAACAAAGTAGGATCTTTTCCTAATAAGAGTCAAAAGACACTTTAAATTATCGACATTATTTACGGTATGTTTCCTAAAAGGAGAATATGTTGGACAATCTATGTCGGAGATATAAGGCAAGTAATCTAAATTAAAAATTACAAATCAATTCAGATTTATTTCTTGAGTGATTTGAGTTGATAATTTCAAATTGTCTATCTTGAAGGTTAGACCATGCCGAACTATTGAGTCTGAGTGGGAAGTCGGGTCATCAAGGTTGAGTAATCTAAAGGTTTGACTGGGCAATTGGATCTCCATGATCGAGTGTCGAGAGTTGAATGCCCGAGAGTTGAGAATCAAGTGTCCGAGAGTCGAGAACCGTGTACTCGAGAGCGGAGTGCTTGAGAGTCAAGTGTCGACTATCGAGCGCCGAGTATCGAGTATTGAGTACCAAGCACCCGAGCAGATTGCTCAGAAACTTAAAAGCTGAGGTCTGCATATAATACATATCCTTTGAAATAGATTCTCCCCACTTCCTCAATGCTTCGAGGTTATAATGAGTTGTATGTTTCCTAGGATACAACGGTGAATCACGATCCCCACCAAGCAATGGTGGTCACGACGAACTGAAAGGTACCCGAATGCTATCATAGGGGTTTTGTCGAGCGGGAAAAAATATGTGGAGAGAAAGAGAGAGGAGAGAACACAGGTGGATGGAATTATATTACTCTTTCTGTTCAATACCTAGACTCCTTTTATAAGAGTGTCTCGCCTCCCCTTGGCTGACCAAATAAAATCCATTAATTACTTTTATTCACCAATAGTGAAATGTCAATTGTTTTACGTGGTAATTACGAAATCTCATTAATCGTATTAATGTATTTATTATAATTGAGCAAAAATAATTCGTATGACAAAATATTAATTCATTCACTTGGGCAAATTTTGTCTTGACCCATCTAACATTTGATGCCCATAAGTTGTGCTCGTACACAAGTCAACTTGGCTCAATACAATCCGAGCCCCTAGATTTGCACACCCATACGAGAGAGAGTCTCTCCATGCATTTGTTCATAATATACATGCTTATAAAACAATATAAATCAACCCCCACATATTTTTCCAGAGTTTCATTCATTCACTCCACCTCTTTTTCCATTCATATTTTTTTAACAACTCCCACATGAATAAAAATAATGTATGTGATAGCATTCAACAGTTGAGTCGAATGCATGACAGGTAGATTTTATACTTTGAATCTTCCCTTGTGAATATATATTTGTTTACCCACTGATAGAAGACACGATATCTTTGAACTGTTCTATTGTCTGTATAAGCATTGACATATCTCACCTAGGACTCTCCTTGATACACCTTAATTCTCATGAGTGTGTTCGTCTTGACCATGAATATGCCTGGTTCTATGAAAAGGTCAAAAAATTGTGTCTCCAATTTTCTTCAAAGTGACCATACTTCTTTCTTACATAGGTGATCTCTCAAGAGTATTCCACATTACTCTATTAGATTATTAAAAGTTATGTGCTTAACCTCCATCCTTCCATTGGATATTTCCCCCATTTAGTTGGTACAGGTAGGTTGTTTCATTGAATCTAGTTCTTGGGGTTTTTAGTCCATATAGATTGGATTTCCTTTACACCAATATTTTTCATGTTGGAGGATCGTGGCTCGGCTAGAAGGGGGGTTGAATAACCCAATTGCGTGCTTGATGAAAATTGATCATTCGTCTACAATTCTCGTTAATATATGCAGCGAAAATAATAGATAAAAATATGAAATGAAGACAAATACAAGCACACAAAAAAGACACACGATATACGTGGTTCGGAACCTTAGGGTTTCTACTCCATGGGGTGAGCTCAACGAGCTCAAGTGATGCACACGCCACTACTCAAACTCCTTCTCGACAATAAGTCGAAGGTGGAGAAACCTCGTACAAGCAATTGCAAAACATAATACAAAAGTATAAAAAAAATACAAAGACAATATGAAATACAAGTAAAATTTTTTTTACAACATTTTGCTTTGATCACATGCTTGTTGCTTGCTCTTGAAGGTCTGGAATGCAGCAGCAATTCCCCTCCAAAATCTCACAAAAAATCGTTGAGGAAATTCTCCCCAAGTTCCTCCTTTTATGCTTATCTCGGGCTGATTTTGTGCCTAGCAGTCGACTGCTCATACCCATCAATTGACTGCTCCTATAGTCGTTGTCTCACAATGACTCGATCCATGCTGGATAAGTTTCAACGGACACTCCATCAGTCAACTGTTAAACCTTATCAGTCGACTAATGCAAAGCGATCGAGCTACCGGGTCGAGTTGCCTTGCTTTTGTGGTCGTTTCCACCTATAGCAGTCAACTGTCATCCCTTGGTAGGCCACAAATCTAGTTGACACCGATCAACGAGCAGTCGACTCGGACCAGTCGACTAATACCTATATCAGTTGACCGACGTCGGGTAAAACCTCAAACACTAAGTTGTTTGAGCATCTGACTGTCAGATAAAACCTCAAACAATATATTTGAGCATCCGACACTTGACCTCAGTCACTTGGCCAAGTTCACCTCATCCATGAGGTTTAACCCAAGTATGATGCTCTCATACTTGCTAGACACTCTTAGCCTAGACGTAATCCTTCTAGCCACCTCTACTAGCCTCGTGCCTATTGGATCCCTCCAAGTCATCCATGACTTGTTCATCCATGCGCGGATCCCTCTAAGTCATCCATGACTTGTTCATTCATACGTTAGCCTTCAGGTGTTTCCTTTGGCTATTATCATGCTCTCGGTGTCTACCCCACCAAGGTACATATGGACTTACGCTCCTAAGACAATCGCTTGGCCTTACGCCACCAAACCACTCCTTGGACTTCTCAAATGCCAAGTACCCATAACTTGGACTTTCACCGCCAAAGCTACATACTTAGACTTACGTGGCCAAGGCTACACACTTGGTCTTCCCTTGCCAACTCCATGTTGGACTTCCAATGCCAAGCCCCATGCTTGGACTTTCACCGCCAAGGCTACACACTTAGACTTACGTGGCCAAGGCTACTCACTTGGACTTCTCTTGCCAACTCCATGTTGGACTTCCAATGCTAATCCCCATGCTTGGACTTTCATCGCCAAGGTTACACACTTGGACTTACATGACCAAGGCTACACACTTGGACTTCCCATGACAATCACATGTCATATGTTTTGTCTAACATCAAAATACTGCTCGAGTCAAACTCGAGTCTGGTCAATCGTGACATGGGCCGATTGCATCAACAATCTCTCCCTTTTTGATGTTTGATAAAACCATAAACACCTTTGAGTTAGGTGACCTAACTCAAGTCTACCAATTATCCCCAATTGACAATTCTCATATCTTGTGAGAATTCCAACTAACCACAATTGCTACATCCTCCCCCTTTTTGACATACATCAAAAAGGTCCTCCCCAAGGGTGTCAATGTCTCATATCCCAATGAGATCTTACAATCTCCTTCTTGATCCAAAAATACATCTAGGATGCCTTCACTCTTCCTAGTGATAAGTCTCATATCACTTAAGAGAGGCAATTCCCCAATTCTCCTCTCATGAGGAGAAATACATCCATCATCCCAAGATGGATAACTATTAGGACCTATGCGCCTGCTAGAGGGTGGGGGTGAATAGCATTGTCGTCGATTAGATGGAATTCGTTCGTGTGCTTGCTACACAATGTTAGTATACAGCGGAAATAATGAAATAAATAAACTAAACACACAAGCACAATCACAACACCAAAATATAATATGGTTCGAAACCTTATGGTTCATACTTCACTGATTGAGCTCAAATGAGCTTTAACGATGCAAACACACACCACTACTCAAATACTCCTTCTCGACAACACGTCAGAGGTGGAGAAACCTCGTACAAATGAATACAAGAGTAATACAAAGAAATACAAGCAAAATACAACTAAAATATAAAGAACACTTTACAAACTAGGGTTTGAGTGCTTTGCTTGTTGGTTGCTTGAACGAGCTTGAAGGACCCTGAAATGCACCTGCACTTCGCCTCCAAATCACCTCAAGAAACCTCTCCAAGAACCAATGCCAAAATCTCCCATGAGCTGCTCCTTTAACCTGCAACAGGTTGATTTCACGCCTGGCAATCGACTGCCAAAAGGTCCTAATCGATTGCCAACAGTATTGTTATGAGACAATGGCTTGATCCACACTGGAAAAACTCCAACGGATCAGTTGGAAGTCGACTGCCAACATCATCAGTCGACCGCCAATGCCGTAGCCGACTGCCCAGTCGGCTACCGAGCGTTCTGTGCTCGTAAACTCAACCAACAGTCAATTGCCACTTATGGCAGTCGAATGCCATCAATCGACTACTCTAATGAGGAGTCGACTGCCAAGGCTTTTTCGACCCTAAATCGCAGTTGAGCACTAGTCGACTCACAACAGGCGAACTGGTCATAATCCCAGTCGACTGCTGAGTGTCGATTCAGTTGTCAAGTGTCAAACACTTGACCATCCGATCGGTATAAATCCCCGGTCAACCAATAACCTCAAACATGAGGTTTAACCCCAAGTATGGTGCCCCCCATACTTGCTAGATCACCCTTAGCCTAGACATAAGCCTTCTAGCCACCTCCGTCAGCTTCACGTCTATTAGATCCCTCCAAGTCATCTATGACTTGTTCATCTATACGCTAGCCTTCAGGTGCTTTCATCGACTATTGTCATGCTAACGATATCTACACCGCCAAAGCACATTGGACTTACGCTGCCAAGACAATGCTTAGACTTTACGCCACCAAATATTGGACTTATGATGCCAAGACTCCACCCTTGGACTTTACGCTACCAATATTCCCCTTGGACTTCTCAATTGCCAAGTACCCATGACTTAGACTTTCACCGCCAAGACTACACCATTGGACTTACGTGGCCAAAACTACACCCTTGGACTTTCCATGCCAACTCCATGTTGGACTTTCCAATTGTCAAGACTCAAGCTTGGACTTTCCCTTGCCAAGACCCATGCTTATTCTTTTCATGCCAAGTACACAAAACTTGGACTTTTCCAAATGCCAAGTGTCCCACTTGGACTTTCCATGCCAAGTGCCCATGACTTGGACTTTCTTCATCACATGGTCAACCCTAGTCAACCATCTCCTTTTGTCAAACATCAATGTCAAACATGAAAACACTTCTCGAGTCAAACTCAAGCTGGTCAATCGTGACCTGGGCCAATTGCACTAACAATAACCTCCCCCTAAAGGCTTGCTCCTCCTTAACCATTGCACTAACAATGTTCTTGGAGAGTCCCTAAGCCAATAGGAACACTAAACAATCGAAATTAAGAGCAAAGATTCAACATTGAACTTTCACCTCTCTTAATTCGATACACATCCTAAACAATTCTCATAATCCATTTTTAATGGATTTTCACCTTTCCAATGCTCTCTAAAGCATATCCTAGGGTTAGGAGCAGTTAGGGAACCAAGACATAGTTGAACATGGGCTAAACAAATCTTGTTTACTCGAAATCAACTCTGGAAGTCGACTTTGAGTCACCAGTCGATTTCCCTTGATGCCAGTCGACTGCCATCCATGCCAGTTGACTGATTTTTGCATGGTGTAGAAATCAGACTTCAGAAATGAAAATCTAAAATTCATAAGTAAAAATATGTATTTTGAAAAATCTTGAAAATTCATACGTACATTACTTATAACAAACATTATGGGTAAAAAATATTTAAAAAATAAAATATCCATAAAATATTGAGATTGACACAAAGTTCAAAATTATTGAAATTTTCAATGTTTGACCCTACTTTGTATCACCTCCTTCAATGGTGATTTCTATCAAAAGATAGACTTCACCAAGATTTTTCAAAATGGTTTTGAAATGATTTTAAAAACCTTAATTCCTTTTCCTAACATCTTACTTGTATCTAAGTGTATGAAACACATACAAGACAAGTGTTCTTGTGAGATGTGGGTTTTGATTATTTATGTTTTCATGCATTTTATTAGGCAACACTATTTGATTTCCTTATGCATGAGACTTCAAATCATGCCATTGTCCTTAACTTAATTTTAATTAATGCATGAATGATGATTATGCCATAATTAATAACATTAATAAGCATGTGCCAATAATTATGATGTCATGACATGTGATTCTAACTTAGGCACAACATGACATTCCTAAGCATAAATCATGATATTTTTATGATTAAAAATAAATATGATGTCATGACATGACAAGGCAAATAAAGCATGATAAGTATAAAATACTAAGGTATAAAATACCTAATTGTTAAGCTCAAATTGTCATTATTAGAATTAAATCCATTTTTCCTTAATAATCACTTATCTCCTAAGTGTGCCAAAAATTCAAAATGGCACGTTATGACTTATAAGATATAATTGTGCCAATTTAAACAATTTTTAACTTCTCAAAGTACATTGGCACATCCTAAAGTGTCAACTCTACCATGGTTAGGTTAACTACCTATCCACTTAGATTTGACACTCCCTAACCCATCTAGCGTGAATCGATCACGTTCCAAGAAACCCAATACCTATTGGAGCTCCTTGGGTTAACAAGGTATTCACTAAGGATAACTTCCCTAGATACCTTCTTAATGACCCTTTTTGGCTTTGAAGCTTTAGTCATTTGGGTCTTACTTAGGTTAACTCTAGGGGTAACTCCCTTTGTAATCTTCTTAGTGACTTCCTTAGGTTTCCTTGAAACCTTAGCTACTAGACACTTACCTTGGTTAACCTTAGGGATGACTTCCCTATTAACCTTGGTTTTCCTAGACCTAGATATTGTTCCATAATATAATGGAACATCGTGGTAGGTGATGAACTGGTAAATTATGTGTCGCGCGTGATACCATTTCTCAAATTATTTACCGAACCCCCTAGCTACATTAATGCAGTATAGGACTGACTCGGATCGTCTCCCAATGAACCTAATGGTTGGACGTTTGTTTTTAAACAGAAGTAAACACTAGGGGTCTTTACAACTTATTAAAACAATTATTCGAAACTACTCTAATGCAAGAACGATTCAACCTTGCATCGCACTGTCACTATACGATGCAATGGCCAAACAATTCTAGTAAACAGACATGAAAATTAAATCTGCAGGAAGTAAATCTAACTACCAAATAACAATTACCACGTAACTATCCTAATGTGTAAAAGTAAGTAATCACGCACCGCATTGTCACTATACGGTACAATGATCAAGAAAAAAATATGAACAATTCAACCAAGCACCGCACTGTCACTATACAACACAGGGGTCAAACAGTCACTAAAAACTAAACTAACAAATATAAAACAATTCAACCAAGCACCACACTGTCACTATATGACATAATGGTCAAGAAACAAATATGAAAAATTCAATCAAGCACCGCACTGTCACTATACGGTACACTGGCCGAAGATTAACTAAAAAATGGGAAGAACAATTACACTAAAGGAAATAAATCTAACCACTAGGTAAACACTGTAAATGACTAACAAAACTCACTAAAGCAAACCAAATTACCACATGCACAATATACCACACAAACTAAATACGACTGAAACATCAGTGAAACACTACTGAACACTAAGAAATCAATATTGAAACAATACTGATAAAATATAGTGCACAGTAGTGAGCCAACAATGTAAAAATACTAAAACAACCAAAGTAAACAATGTAACAATAGTAAAACAATAACAGACACAATAGTAGAATAATAAAGTAAAAATTAACCACAGTCATCCACAAACACCGGAAAGGTACCACTCTCTCCGGTGACCCACGATGGTATCGAACAACTCCAATGGTCTCAGGGTACAGATCTCCCGTCAGAATCCGATGAGAGTTAGATTGATGGCGGTATTTCACAGCTCCGATGATGGATGCGGGATTGCCACGACCATGATAGTCAATAGGTGGCTCTGCGGAGATGAAATGGTACGAATTATGACTGCTACTGTGGAAGGAATCGGATCTATGAACAAGGATTTATCATCACCACCAGCTGGAATTGGAGAAAGCTGCCTGAATCGAAAGAAGTACTGTCGCCGGAGCTGGAAATCGATGCTGTCGCAACCACGACAGTAGCATGTCACCCCTAGCTTCACGCGACCACGTCCTGCTAGGGTAGCTCAGCTCCGGTGGTGAGGGATCTGAGAATCGCCAGTGATGATGGATGACTCACCTTGCTCGGTCGACGGACTACCGTTGCCCAACTTCAGCCGCGAGCTCCGCCGGACCAAAGGAAGGAGAGTACACCGGGTGGAATGGGATTGGGGAGGACCTTTGGAATCGTCGGAATCATCACCGGAGTGCTGGAGTGGAGTCTCTGTCGATGCGCTCGTGAGGAAGATGATCGCCGCTACTGTTTTTGCATCGCGCGATAGAAGAAGCCGATTTTTTAAACTTGATTTTCCTCAGCCGCTTGATCGTGCCGGTTCAGATCTCAGCCACCCATTTAGATCTAGGGTTAAATAACTTCAATTAATATCCCTAAGTGGATGATCAATCAATCCGACGGCTGCGATCGATTTGATCCGGATCGACGACTGTGATTGCTCCGATTAGGCTCTTTTCATGTTCCTTATAAAATCACATTCAACCCGTGAAAAATAATACTGAAATTATAGGGATTAAACAATTAATTGCAAATAGATCCAATATGCAAAAACATCCTGAATAACCGTAATTACCCAATCAAAGAGCCTAAAATATCCAAATGTAAATAAAAAATAACACGATAAAAATGCGACTATCAAATTCCCCCATACTTATTTTTGCATGTCCTAAGCAATACTAAAAACAAAGAAATACTGACTCCCTAACTAATTCCCCAAACAATACCTAGATCAATGATTCAGAGCCAGAAAAAATAAGTTACTTAGAATCACCAAATTGATTTGGATCTAGGGTATTCAAAAGATCCGACTCCTACAATAGTCAATATATATGATGAGTTCCAATCCGATCAAATAAACCAAGTCTGATACAAAACCTCCCAAAATGGATAATTGCACTAATGCTCACATAATGATCATAGGAGTGGGGTACCCTCAAAACAACATATAATCTTGTCCTACCATATGCTTGCTTATCATCTACTTCTCTACTGCTATCAATATATTCCATACATGAATCAAAAGGATTTATCGGAAATCAAACAAGATTAGGAATGGACTGCAACAGAACATACAAAGAAGATCAAAATGGACTAAACAAGCAACAACAGAAGAATTGGAAGAATAAACCTGATTAGTTGCAATTAGAAGTGGCGTGTGGGGATATTCCAATAACGATCCAAGAAGATAAGGAAAAAAAACTCAACAACATCTCCATTCTATTCTCATGAGCCACAACCTTAGCCATTGCCCTATAAGACTGCTCATTGCATCAATTGAGGACTTCTCAATTTTTCTTATACAGTTGCACAATTCCCACGAGAATGGTTCCGGTGCAGCCTAGGAATTACACGTCTGAATCTGCCATCAACATGAATAATAGATAACAACACAATTGCATCCATTCAAATCAGTAAAAATCTACAAATCTGCAATCAGATTCCAAGGGCAGCAGCTTCAGCTGGAGCACTTCAAGCACTTTGGATGGGCAATCAAGGTTTGTTAATGACATTAATCATAGCATCTTGTCCAGACCGTATCTAGCTCATCTAAACTTGCAAGTGCAGCGTCTCAAGGCAGGTAAACAAGAACTTTGCAAATCTGTTTTCAATTTCTATCTCATGTGTTTCAATTTCTACAAATCTGAACATTGCAGAAATGTTCAGGCCTAAATTTCCTTTGAAGTTTCAGCTTTGGGAGGAGCTTTGATCAGAAAATCTCTCAAACAGGTTATAAAAACACCATCATCTTTTGATAACTCTGTGGTAAAACATGTCCAGCTGCAGCAACAAATTTCCAACCGAGTACAACAACACCCAGAATTCCATGGTTTAGAGTGAACTTTGCTCTAAACATGTGTTCTAACATTCTCATACTTATACCCATGAAACTCTCCAACCGATCTCTGAAATGCAATAGGTTTAATCTCTGAATTTTGATTCCCATTCATTTTCTGCAGTTAACCTTGATACTGTCATCAGAAAATTTTGTTGATGTTGATAAACTGTCGAGCAGTTGTGGAGTTTCAGCAGCTTCAACCAATCCAGCACAACTGGAATTCCACCAACAGGAGTTCTGAGTAGCCCAGACTTCATTCATGCAGACGACAGCATCAGCTGCTGTATCATATATTTTTCAGACGGTTCCCTTAATACAGCATTGATCTGCATCCAGTTTGATGGCCTCGGCAGAAGTTCTTCTTTGATACCCTTGTGAGTAAAAAGTATGATACCACTTGTGCATAGGCATTTAGATTGAAGTGGTGTGGTGTTGGAACTGACAACAACTGCAACACTCGAAAGTGATTCATCCCAGCTGGTCCTTGAATTTCTGAAAATCTGATACAACCTCTAAGCAGATTTTCCTTGAATCCACGTGACTGGAAACCTCAGATTTAAGTACCATTCCAAGCTACACTTCTTTTTAAATAACCTTGGCAATTCTTGAATCCACGTGTAAGCATATCCTCTTAGAGCTTGGTGACTCATGCATTTTATTTTATTTTTTTTTCTCAGACTGTGACTAACTCATACACACTTACACGTGCAGCTTCTCCAAGGTTACATATCCTTGACATTCTGCAGATTTTGATGAAGTGAATATGCAAGTAACTCTAGCTCCAGATGAAGTGAACACGCCCATTATCTTCCAATCACAAATTGGTTGCAGATATAAACATCTCCATAAAGATGCAGAAACTCTAAATCAGAACCTTCCATATCACAGCTTCCACCGTCTTTGGTTTAGTCAGCACATGTCACTTTACTATTCCAAGAATCAGCTCCAAGTTCAGTAAATGTTCCATCCATCTAGAGCTTCACCAGAGCTACGTGCCATCCGTTTAGCCATATGCACCTTACTAGCCCAAGGATCAGATTCTGTCCATCGTTCCAGTTGTATGGTCTTCACTAAATTGCAATACCATCAGAAAGAGCTATAGGATGATCAGATTCCGGAACTATCAGCAAATCAAACTAAATTCCTGTTTCATATTTAAGTGGATTGCTAGGTATATAAGCCGGTAAAGGAGCAACTTGTGCCATTTCTATTTCCTCCATGTGATAGCAATTTCCCAGCAACCAAATCTTTTTTCTGCCGGTTGAACTTAAATCATCTTGCCTATTCTTGAACTGCCCAAAATAATTGTCCTCAGTGGAGTAGATGGTTATGGAACTATGGGCAGATACCAGGCCACCTTGTTGCATGGGAGCAATTGCTCCTGGCTGCAATGAACTAAAAGAATTGTCTTGGACATTGTCAACTGTAGATCCAGTCTGTAATGCATTTGAGATATTCCGTTGAGATATAACACCAAATTGTGCTGATAATGGCACAGAACCCTGTTGCAGGCCTTGCACAGCAGGTGCCTGCATTGAATTCGAAGAACCTTGAATATTATTTTACTGATTTGTATAGTTGTCATGTTGTTGCAGTTGAGAATTTTGAGTTTGTTATTGCTGCTGCACGAATTGAGAATTATTGGGATGCTGAAATTGTTGCTGTCCAGTTGGCTGTGAAGGGATAGCTTTGCTCTTATTTGAAGCTAATGCTGTGAACAGTTTCCAGGTGATACCACTTCCCTTCTTCCATTTCTATTCCTTTGGCATCTTCAGTCTCTTTGTCAACGAGATTTACCTTCCAATCTGAAATTACATTAGCTGATTTCAGAAGTTTCAACTCCAATTCATGTAGAACTTATGCTTTTTGAGCTTTTCTATTGTCATCTTTGTTCAATCATTGTGATCTGCTAACTTACGGTACTCTGCTTCTTGCTCGATAAATTTTTTTCCATGCTTGTTCTAGTTCAGCTTCTTTGAGTTCAAACTCACTCTTGCCTCGCTCTATTACCTCATGAATAGTCTGAATCTGTATTGTGCTCTTCAGACATGTTCAGCTTGATACTTGATCTCAATTAATTCAAGAAGCTGTGTTGATTGGAGCTTCTTGAATTTCTGACAGTGATCTATCTGTCCTTACCATATTTGCTGTAACAACCTTTACCGGAACTCATGCAAAGATCTGAAACAGTGGAAGACAATACCACTGCTCGTAAAGAAATTTCAGATATTAAGCAGGATCAATTTCCTAAATTTCCTACTTGCTGCAGAAATTGTTTCACCAAAATTTTTCTTGAAACACGGCAGCCTAAAGAAAATATTTCTGTCCAGCTACAACAGGATCGACAATATAACTAGTCAACCAATTTAACACTATTGACTCTGCATTACTAGGCCAATTGATGGACTTAGGCTGCTGTTTCTTGCCTGCCATGTCAATTCCAACAAAACAATATCTCCTCCCCCACACTCAAGAATTTTTTTCCGTCTTGGACAATGCAACTTATCATGTTATTCCTCCAATATGGGAACAAAAGATATGTGTAAAGGTAATCCACAAAGATACAAAGACAATGGAAAATAAATGAAGAGATATGACGAGTAAGATAACATGGAAGTATCAAGTGGATTAAACAAGCAATTCAAGTAAGGAAAAAAATCAAGAGTGAAATCCTTCATCATATTCATGCAAGTAAATGTTATTGTAGTTTTGAAAAGACTCAAAGCAAGTTCTAAAGCAACAAATATCACATGTGATATCACACCAATGTGGGTAAATGATGAAAATGGCTTACAACCTCACTAGGTGAATAAAAATCAAGCTTGGTCTATTGACAAAAATTCACTATCCTAATAAGTGACTGCATGCAAGTGAAGTCTCTTATCATACACCAAAAATCCACAACTTAATGATCAAACTTAACTAATTTTTACCACCTCTGAAATGATACTAAGGCATGCATAAGGAATATTATTCGACTCAACAACATACCAACAAACAAACAAACCTAAGTCAACAAGCAAATAAACAACCAAACACATACAAATTATTCCGAACATGAAAGGAAGGAAATAAATGTAGTAAATAAAAGAACAGATTCCCCTTTCATGTCGGAGAAGAAGCATCATTATGTCTGACTCCACTGTATTCTCCAGTATAGACTTGATCTCTCTGTTCGACACTTCATGAGTCTGTTGCAAAAGTGAGACCCTTGATCGCTAATGATCGCCCTGGGTACCCCAAATCTGCAAAATATGTGAGACCTAACAAAATCCACAATAACTAGAGAATCATCAGTCCTGGTGGGGATGACCTCCACCCATTTGGAAACATAATCAACTATCAAAAGAATATATGAAAATCCAAAAGATACAGGAAACGAACCCATAAAATCAATACCCCAAACATAAAAAAAATCTCATAGAATAACAAGGATTGGTGAGGCATTTCATTTCTACGTCCTATGTTCCTTCGTTGACATCGCTCACAAGACTTGTAAAATTCAGAGACATCATAAAATAGAGCGGGCCAATACAAATCAGACTCTAAAACTTTCCTAGCAGTCCTTTAGGGTCTAAAGTGCCCCCCACAAGCCAGAGAATGACAAAAAATAAGTATGAAATGAAACTCATAATTAGGTACACATTATCTAATAATCTGATCACTAAAAAATTTCCAAAGGTAAGGATCATCCCATACATAATACTTGGCATCACTTTTCAATTTCTGGACTTGTGCATGAGAAAAAAATGAAGGTACAACACGGCAACTAAATAAATAGCAAGATTTGCATACTATGGTGTCTTACCCTACAGGTGAAAAAACTGCTCATATGGAAAAGAATCTGCTATGGGGATGAACTCGATCTCCATCACAATCCTGGTCAAGCTGAAATACCACCTCCTTCTGCAACAAGTTGGTCAAAAGTAGGGCAATCTTACTGAAGTCTCTGATAAAACGTCTGTAGAAACCTGCATGACCCAGAAAAGCACGAACTTCCCGCACAGAAGCGGGGTAACATAAAGAAGATATAACATGAATTTTAGAAGGATCTACTTCAGTACCATATACAGAGATAATATGACCTAAGATATCTCATGCTTAACCCTGAAATGACATTTCTCACAACATCTGATGGAAGTGATCCTTGGGGCATCACCTGAAGCGTGCAAGTCCTTACACATTGCATATCCCTGTCTACAATAAAGAGGGCCCATAGATAGGTCCTAACAACAAATCATTATCAACATCAGAATCATCAGAATCAATAAAATCACAACAAAATATAGAAGGTGCAGAGATATCCAAATGAAAAAAATAGACTAAGAAATAAAGTTTATGTAGTCCAGCTCATCAACTATATCCACGCTAAGAATAGAATGATCCTCCATTGGGTGCTTCATAGCGTCCAAAATATTGAACCGAACTACAACATCTCCTACCTCCATATCAAGAATAAAAAAATCTGCAAGAAATTCTTTCAGCTTCTTCTTGTGAATACATAAAACTTTCAGAACCTCGGCATACTTGGGAATTTACTAGCTCCTAGAATTCCCTAGCCTTTTCTCCAACAACCCTCTTCCTAGGCTGGGCCTCTGAGGGAAGAGAAAAACTGCTGCATAAAACTCAAGTAGATTATCGCCTGAAGACCTAGTCATCCACACAAACAAATACAATGAGAAACAAATATAAATGATAAGAAAAACCCTAATAATAAAAGAAAAAGAAAAAAAAAACAAACAAACTACAATTTAAAGACAAACGAACACCATTAAAGTCCCCAACAACGGCGCCAAAATTTTGATGAACCGGTAAATTATGTGTCGCGCATGATACCATTTCCCAAATTATTTACGGAACCCCCTAACTACACTAATGCAGTATAGGACTGACTCGGATCGTCTCCCAATGAACCTAATGGCTGGACATTTGTTTTTAAACAGAAGTAAATACTAGGTGCCCTTACAACTTATTAAAACAATTATTCGAAACTACTCTAATGCAAAAACGATTCAACCTTGCACCGCACTATCACTATATAATGCAATGGCCAAATAATTCTGGTAAATAGACATGGAAATTAAATCTGCAGGAAGTAAATCTAACTACCAAATAACAATTACCAAGTAACTATCCTAATGTGAAAAAGAAAGTAATCACGCACCGCACTATCACTATACGGTACAATGATCAAGAAATAAATGTGAACAATTCAACCAAGCACCGCACTGTCACTATACGACACAGTGGTCAAACAATCACTAAAAACTAAACTAACAAACATAAAATAATTCAACCAAGCACCGCACTGACACTATACGACACAGTGGTCAAGAAACAAATGTGAACAATTCAACCAAGCACCACACTGTCACTATACGACACAGTGGTCAAGAAACAAATGTGAACAATTCAACCAAGCACCACACTGTCACTATACGACACAGTGGTCAAATATAAATGAAATCTAAATTAATAATGAAAGCAATTCAACCAAGCATCGCACTGTCACTATACGATACACTGGTCGAAGATTAACTAAAAACTGGGAAGAACAATTACACTAAAGGAAATAAATCTAACCACTAGGTAAACACTGTAAATGACTAACAAGACTCACTAAACTAGCAAACCAAATTACCACATGCACAATATACCACACAAACTAAATACGACTGAAACATCAGTGAAATACTACTGAACACTAAGAAATCAATACTGAAATAATACTGATAAAATAGTGTATAGTAGTGAGCCAACAATGTAAAAATACTGAAACAACCAAAGTAAACAATGTAACAACAGTAAAACAATAACAGACACAATAAAGTAAAAATTAACCACAGTCATCCACAAACATCGGAAAGGTACCACTCTCTCCGATGACCCACGATGGTACCGAACAGCTCCAATGGTCTCAGGGTACGGATCTCCCATCATAATCCGACGAGAGTTAGATCGATGGCGGTAGTTCACAGCTCCGATGATAGATGTGAGACTGCCGCAACCACGACAGTCAATAGGTGGCTCTGCAGAGATGAAACGACGCGAATCACGGCCGCTACTGTGGAAGGAATCGGATCTGTGAACAAGGATTTATCATCACCACCACCGGAATTGAGAACCGCTTTAATCGGAAGAAGTATACTACCAGCGGATGAAATCGATCGCCGCGACCACGGCGTGTGAGTCACCTAACCCGGCGCGACCACGTTCCGCTAGGGTAGCTCAGCTCTGGTGTTGAGGGATCTGAGAATCGCCGGTGATGATGGACGACTCACCCTGCTCGGTCGACGGACTGCCGCTGCCCAACTTCAACCGCGAGCTCCGCCGGACCAAAGGAAGGAGAGTACGCTAGATGGAATGGGATTGGGGAGGACCTCTGGAATCGTCGGAGTTGTCGCCAGAGTGCTGGAGTGGAGTCTCTGTCGCTGTCCTCGTGAGGAAGATGATCACCACTATTGTTTCTGCATCGCGCGATAGAAGAAGTAGACTTTTTTAAACTTGATTTTCCTCAGTCGCTTGATCGTGCCGGTTCAGATCTCAGCCACCCATTTAGATCTAGGGTTAAATAACTTCAATTAATATCCCTAAGTGGCTGATCAATCAATCTGATGGTTGCGATCGATTTGATCCGGATCAACGGGTGTGATTGCTCTGATTAGGCTCTTTTCATGTTCCCTATAAAATCACATTCAACCCGTGAAAAATAATACTGAAATTATAGGGATTAAACAATTAATTGTAAATAGATCCAATATTCAAAAACATCCTGAATAACCATAATTACCCAATCAAAGAGCCTAAAATATCCAAATGTAAATAAAAAATAACACGATAAAAATGCGACTATCAATAGGTCTTCTTGAGGTTAGGTTTGTAACCCAAACCTTTCTTCCCCCTTGTTCGTTCTTGCCCCCTATAACCTAAATTTTGACCATTAGACCCCATAAATGAATTTGTCATTTTTTCTAGAGTCTTTTCCAATTTTTCAAGCCTTGACCTCAAGGTTTGGTTTTCCAATTTTGATTGTTCATTAATCTTTTGGGAATGACACTTCCTAAGCATATGTCTATGATTCTTGGGATTAATGCCTAGGTGGTTCTTTACCTTCCTAATGGACTCCCTAGGTAGAATAGGTTTAGTTTTATTGGTTCTATGTTTGTTCTTAGATAAATCTACATCTTGACACCTAAACAATAGTATTTGTTTTTACTAGCAAGCTTTTCATGATTATTAACAATTTCAAGAGTACTAAAAACATGCTTTTTAACCCTAGAACTAGAAGGTGCATTAAAATATTCTTTAGGGTTTTCTTTGGAAACTCCCCCTACTTGTGTAGCTCCTTCTTGCCCCTTCTTTCTTCCCCTAGTGTATTGGTTTCGGTAGTATCCCCGTTGATTGCACTTGAAGCACACAATGCGCTCTTTGCTTTTCCTAGTGAGGACTCCGCCATCCTTTGATTTTTCTTGAATTTTTGGCACCGAAACTTTCTTTAGCCAATTTTAGGCATTTTCTCTTGTAATGCCCGACTTCCCTACACCCAAAGCAAATTATGTGACTCTTATTATTATGAATTACATTTGAGTTACCTAGGGTGGTGGAGGCAATATGGGAAGATTCTTCACTTCTTCCGGAGGTGGATGCTTCTTCTTGTTCTTGCTCCGGGATGGAACATCTTTTCTACCCCTCAATGCTAGAGGTGGAGGGTTCCTCCAATTCTTCCATATCCTCGGATGTTGATAGACATTCTTCCTCGGCTTCCTTCTCTACTTGTGCTGGTTTGGGATTTTCCTGGAATCTGACCACTTTATCCCACAATTCCTTAGCATTTCTATAACTCCCTAATCTACACAAAATAACATTAGGTATCAATTTTACTAACATTTTTGTTACCTTAACGTTTGTTGTGAATTGTTGTCGTTGCTCCTCGGTTCATCTTGATTTTTCTAACGGCTTGTTGTCTTCATCCCTAGGCATCTCAAAACCATATTCCATTATTAACATAACATCAAAGTTGGTTTCCAAGTATACCTTCATCCGTTTCTTCCATCATGAGAGTTCTCCTTCGAATTTTGGTGGTTGGATGTTGATGTCGGCCATTTGATTTGCTTATCGCGGCAATGAGTCCGATGTAAGCTCCTCGCTCTGATACCACTTGTTGGAGGATCGTGGCCCGACTAGAAGAGGGGTTGAATAGCCCAATTGCATGCTTGATGAAAATCGATCGTTTGTCTACAATTCTTATTAATATACGCAGCAGAAATAATAGATACAAATACAAAATAAAGACGAATAGAAGCACACACAAAAGACACGCGATATACGTGGTTAGGAACCTTAGGGTTCCTACTCCACAGGGTGCGCTCAACGAGCTTGAGTGATGCACACACCACTACTCAAACTCCTCGACAACAAGTCAGAGGTGGAGAAACTTCGTATAAGAAATTACAAAATGTAATACAAAAATACAAGCAAAATACAAAGACAATATGAAATACAAGTAAAGAAAACTTTACAACACTTTGCTTTGATCACTTGCTTGTTGCTTGCTTTGGTTTGCTCTTGAAGGTATGGAAAGCAGCAGCAATTCCCCTCCAAAATCTCACAAAAAATCATTGTGAAAATCCTCCCCCAAACTCCTCCTTTTATGCTTGTCTCGGGCTGATTCCATGCCTAGCAGTCGACAGCTCATACCCATCAGTCGACTGCTCTTGTAGCCATTGTCTCACAATGACTCGATCCACGCTAGATAAGTTCCAATGGATACTCTATCAGTCGACTGCCAAACCCTATCAATCGATGCGACAGCAATGAGCCACCGGTCGAGCCATCGGTCGAGCCGCTTTACTTAGTTGTTTCCACTATAGGTTGGTGATGGTGAGCAATGACCGCAAGCCTCGCGATCGATGATGGCGGAACAGTTGATTGCCAAGCCTTGGCAATCGACTATTAGGCCACAAACCCTAGTTGACACCAATCAACTAGCAATCGACTCGGACCAATCGACTGATACCTATATTAGTCGACTGACGTCAGGTAAAACCTTAAACACTAAGTTGTTTGAGCATCCGACTATCGAATAAAATCTCAAACAACATGTTTGAGCATCCGACACTTGACCTTAGTCACTTGGCCAAGTTGACCTCATCCATGAGATTTAACCTAAGTATGATGCCCTCATACTTTCTAGACACTTCACCCTTAGCCTAGACCTAAGCCTTCTAGCCACCTCTACTAGCCTCGCGCCTATCGGATCCCTCTAAGTCATTCATGACTTGTTCATCCATGCGCGGATCCCCCCAAGTCATCCATGACTTGTTCATCCATACGCTAGCCTCTAGGTGCTTTCTTCGGCTATTATCATGCTCTCAGTGTCTACCCCACAAAGGTACATATGGACTCACGCTTCCAAGACTATCGCTTGGCCTTACGCCACCAAACCACCTCTTGGACTTTCCAAATGCTAAGTACCCATAACTTGGACTTTCACCGCTAAGGCTACACACTTGAACTTACGTGGCCAAGGTTACACACTTGGTCTTCCCTTGCCAACTCCATGTTGGACTTCCAACGCCAAGCCCCATGCTTGGGCTTTCACCGCCAAGACTACTCACTTGGACTTACGTGAGAAAGGCTGCTCACTTGGACTTCCCTTGCCAACTCCTTGTTGGACTTCCAATGCCAAGCCCCATGCTTGGACTTTTACCATCAAGGCTATACACTTGGACTTCCCATGACAATCACATGTCATATGTTTTGTCTAACATCAAAATACTGCTAGAGTCAAACTCGAGTCCGGTCAATTGTGACCTGGGCCGATTGCACTAACATTTCATTGGTATGAAGCCCATCCCTCGCGATGTGCTTGCAACTAACTCTCTATTTAATCATTTGGTTAGCGGATCCACAAAGTTATCCTTTGGTTTTATATAGTTAACAATGATAACTCTCGTTGAGAGTAATTGTCTAATGGTATAATGTCTATGACGTATATGTTTAGATTTACCATTATATATATGCCTCTGTGCTCTACCAATTGTCAATTTACCATCGCAATGCATACAGATTGTCGACACTGTTGTATATCGGACGTCGCACTAGAGGGGGTGAATAGCGGTTTTCGATTTCTTTGCTCCGATTCATGATTGCTTGTCTATAATTCTTTAGCGCAATAAAAACAATATATATATATATATATATATATATATATATATATATATATATATATATATATATATATATATATATATATATATATATATATATATATATAAGAACAAATACAACACAAGCAAAATACCAAGGTTTTACATGGTTCGGAACCTACGGTTCCTACGCCACGACCGAGTTTAGTGACCACACCATTAATAACTCTTCTCCTTCTCGGAAACAATCCGAAAGTGGAGAAATATCTTACAAGTGCATCAATACAAATACAACAACCAAAAACAAGATACAAAAGCAAATACAAAACAATGAAGTAAAAACACTTTACAAATGAGAGTTTTTGAATGCTTGATCTTTTGGTTACTTTGAATGACTTTGACAGTTTGAAAAGAATCAACTATTCCCCTTCAAATCCTCCAAGAATTTACGACTTCCAATCTTTTTGTCGAGCTCCTTTTAAGTTATGCATGACCTAGATTTCTGTCTGGTAGTCGATTGCCAAAAACTTCCAATTGACTGCCCACAGTGTCATCTCACAACAGACTTAATCCATGTCGGACTCGCCCAACGGATACCTCAGCAGTCGACTGCCCCTACCAGTAGTCGACTGATACATCACTAGTCGATTGGCCAGTCGACTACCAGAGCTTCTATGCTTTGGCCACTTATGATCAGTAAACTTCCCATCTATGGCATTGGATATCCATACATATCGGCCGCGATCTTAAGCCTTAGCCGGATTGAGCCTCAGTCGACTCCTTGACTAGTCGATTGGTCATAATCTCAATCAGTCGACTAGTCATAATCCCAGTCGACTGCTCGGGTCAAACTAGGCTCCCCAATATCATGCAGTTGGCCAGTCGATTGGCTTATAATCCTAGTCTACTGATAAATCTCAAACATGAGGTTTAACCCCAAGTATGATCCCTTCATACTTGATAGTTATCGATAGTCTAGACCTAATCCTTCTAGCCACCTCCATCATCCTTATGCCTCTCGATCTCTCGAGTCGTCAACTCTTCATCCTTCGCGTTATTCTTCGGGTGCTTCCATCAACTATGTCATGCTAACCTGATCCTTTGCCATTGTTCATTTAGACTTATGCCGCCAAGACTCCATGCTTGGACTTTAAGCTGCCAAAACCTCACCGTTGGGCTTCTTTGCTAAGAACCATTTGAACTTATGCTGCCAAGACTACACGCTTGAACTTTACGCTGCCAAAACTTCACCCTTGGACTTTCCCATTGCCAAGTCTCAATGCTTGAACTTTCATCGCCATGACTACACACTTGGACTTACGTGGCCAAGACTTCAAACTTGTACTTTAGCTTTGCCAAGTACCCATGACTTGGACTTTCAATTGCTAAGTACCCATGACTTGGACTTTCCAATTGCCAACACAATGCTTGGACTTTCCATGCTAAGACTATGCTTGGACTTTTCCATGCCAAAGTTCACTTGGTTACGCTGCTAAGACTACACACTTGGACTTATGCTGACAAGACTTTACCTTTGGGCTTCCCTTGCCACATATCCATATTTGGACTTTCCTTGCCAAGTATCTAAATTTGAACTTTCCTTGCCAAGTATCCAAATTTAGACTTTTGAGGTTGATTACTCTAACAATGTCCCCCATATGATTATGGATATCTCAATCATCCACTTGTCATATGGTCAACATATGGTCAAACTATCAAGTCAAATAATGGTCAAACCCATTGTCAACCCATCAAAATCCTACTCAAGTTCCACTCGAGTTTGGTCAACATTGACCCAGGGCATATTGCACCAACAATCTCTCACTTTTTGATGTTTGACAATACCTTTAAGTTAGGCTAACAATAACCCAACTTAACTCTTCCAATGCCAAAGCATAGTGACGGTTTACCTAACTTAAACCTCACCTCTCCCTCTGTGGCATACATCAAAAAGTCTACCAAAGTTTTCAATTTCTCATCTCCCAAAGAGATTCTACATTCTCTTCCTTGGTTCAAAAATATCTTGGGTACCTTCACTCTTCCTAGTGATAAATCTCATATCACTAAATGAGAGACAATCCATAATGAAGGTACCTAAACCCTCATTTCTTCCCCTTTGCAATCAAAATTGCATCCATCATCCTAAGATGGACACACTCCCCCTAAAGACTTGCTCTCCCTTGACCATTGCACCAACAATGTCCTTGGAGAGTTCCTAAGCCTATAGGAAACTTAAACTATCGAAAATAAGGGTAAAAATTCAAACTCAAACTTTAACCTCCCTTAAAATTTGATACTCCACCCTAAATAATTCTCCTAATCATTTTCAATGATAATTTCACCCTTCTAATGCTTTCCAAAGCATATCCTAGGGTTAGGAGACGTTAGGGTAGTTAGGGGTGTTGATAAATGGATAAACAACCATTATTCAGCCAATATTAGACACATCAGTCAACTGGTTTCAACAACTAATCGACTGAAAAACTCCACCAGTCAATTGCTCTCTGATAGTAGTTGGCTGGACTCTGATTTTTTAGAAATCGGAGTTTTCAATAGAATTTCAAAAAATGATAAGTAATTATACATATTTTGAAAAATCTTAAAAAATTCATACGTACATTACTTATATGAAATGCAATGGGTGAAAAATAATTTTAAATTAAAATACCCATTAAATTTTAAAATTGATACAAAGTTCAAAACCATTAAAAACTTTAATATTTTTTTCCTAACTTTGTGCCAACACTTGTTCAATGGTTATTGCTATCAAAAGATAAACTTCACCAATATTATCTTAAATGATTTTGAACTTTGGTCTATGGGAAAAATATACATGACTTGTACATTAGCTTTCCTCATGATTCATTCATGTTATATTATGAGTTTGAGTTCATCTAGATGCAAAATCTATGCACCTTGAACATAACTCATTTTCATAACATCTCACATGTGTCTAGGGTGTATCAAGACACACACATGTCAATTTAATATTTTTGTGATATGAGTTTTTGTTCTTCCTTATCTAAGAGTTCATGCATTTGTATATAGACAACTCTATTTGATTCTCTTATCTTGGGACTTCATATCATGTCATTGTCCTTAATTCAATTTATTAACCTTAATGCATGAAATATGAGCATGACATATAATAATTGCATAATTTAAAACATTTGCCAATAATCATGATATCATGGCATAAATATTAACCTAAATACAAACATGACATATATTACCCTAAGCATGATCATGACATTTAAATAATTATATAAAGCATGATGTCATGACTGTTAAAATAATTTTTATTTTATCCCAGATATCCCCTAGGGGTTAGGAATACTTGTTTTGACATAATCACATATAAAATTGAGAAGGAGAAAGGCTCTATCTTCGAGATTCTTATAGAATCTATCGAAACTGTGAGCAAGACCAATGGGCCTTGCCTCTATCAGTATCTACGTCGGGATCACTTGAGACAACTCCTCGAGCAACAAGTCTTTGTCTCCAATTGGTGCTAGCCAACCGACAGAGACAAGAAAGGAAAAGAGAGAGAGGAAAGATAGCTGCCAAGGAAGAAAACCTAAGATTAGAATCACTCCTCCAAAGATTATCAAGGAATCTATTTAAAGATCTCTTAATTAGGGCATCTTAGGAGGCTTAAATGGAACCTATCTTACCATAATTATCCCATAATTAAGGTAAAAATAACCCAAAAAATTTCCATAAGAGAAATCTCTTAAAATGGCGAAGTCGCGACATGGATATGTGTCTTACACATGGCTAGCTGTGTGTCCTTTTAGGCACATCCCAGACTTTGCCATTTTCGGCAAGAGCCAGGCATGGCCCGTGCCTGGTTAGGCACGGTTGTGTGAGGCTCTGTATGGTTTATTTAACTTCATTTAAGTGCGTTACGACCATGCTAAATCCGAGAATGCCATAGGAGGTTCCATAGCCTTTGTTTTGCACCTTCTTGGCTTGGTCCAACCAGATACATCTTCTCTCTCACTGAGAATCTCATTCTTAGACATGTTTCATGTCTCTAGATCACTTATATTGCATGTGACTCAATAGATTCCCGACTATGTTGGCCATTCATAATTAATCCCTTAATTATGAATAGATCATGAGTGACACCTTAGCAGTGCATCATGCCCCCCAATTGATCGGAAAGTTTAAATTGACTCCAGAACATTTCTGAACCCTTTAGCAGCTTCAGTTGTTCATGCCTTGTTCCTTTCACTCATCCTTGTTGGAATGTAGGTGGCCGGCTAGAGGGGGTTTAATAGCCCTAAGTCATCATAGAATGGAATTCGATCGTTCATTTGTCTACATGTTAGGGTTAACACAGCGGAAATAAAACTAAACAACAATAAAGATAAACAAGATAAAAACAATGCTAACAAAGACATATAACGTGGTTCATGGCCCTATGCCGCTAATCCACGGTCCGATTCATCTCCGGTGAATCACTCCGAAACCAATCCAATATGGTCTCTCCCTTTAGCCAAAGCAAGGTGGAGGTAAACCTTCTTACAACACAAAAATACTCTTTCTTACAATGGATTTGAAATAAGAACAAAAGAAAGAGTTTAAAGCTTGTGGGGCACTTGAATGATCAATTGGAGCATGAGCATTAGCCATCCCAAAGCCCACACCCTCTCATTTTATAGAGAGGGTTGATTGCTTCCCTTTGGCCGCCCATCAGTCGATTGTTGCCTTTGGAAGTCGACTGCTGCTGTTACAATGGCTTCTGAACACGTCATATCCCTACCGTTGTAGTCCAATGGGAGACTTAGTAGTCGACTGATGCCTCGAGGACGATCGGCCAGGGAGGTTCTGCTGCGCGCAGCCGTCATTAGTCGTCGCCCTTGGTAGTCGACTATATCCGCAATGATCATTGTCGTTCCTTGGCGGTCATTCTTTGGGCGTAAACCTACTAGTCGAACACCAGTCGACAGTCGACTGATGTTGGAAAATTCCATCCGACACTTAGCCAATCGGCCAAGTTTCACCTAAGCGCTACCCCGTCCCGATTTATAATCGCTCACTCTCATTCCCTTGGAGTCCCTCGCCTTTGAAGTTGTCTTCGTCCGGCCACGTCCCTTGGATGCGCCAAGCGTACGGCTTCGCAGCGCCATCCTTCGTATCTCGCCCTGAAGTCTACTTCCTCCGGCTTCACTCCAATGCTCCTTGTCCGGCGGTCCCTCGGATGCATCAAGCGCACGACTTCCGTAATGCATCTTTCACCGACTCAAGGACTGAGTCATGAGAGGTGAAACTTGTCAATGCTCCATGTGCGAATTACTAAGTCTTGCATGACTTCAACGCACATATCAAATCCATAACAATCCTAACTTAAATCCTTTGCCACACATCAAAACCTCATCACATGAGTTGATTGCCCTAACAATCTCTCCCTTTTTGATGTGTGACAATCCGTTTAAGTTAGGTAAAACAATTAACACAAATACATAAGACAAGAAAGCATGTAAATAACATGAGTATAAAAACTCCCCCTTAAGACATGCTAAATTTTTCCCCTTAGCATGATTAACTTAAACATACCGTTTCTCCCCCTTTGATACCATCAAAAATATTGTTCAAATGTTATACATGCATGACATCAAGTCTAATGGAGGAAAAATACCAAAACAAGTTCAAAACCTGATAAAATAGGTTACTGTGCTCGTGCACAGTACATCAGTCGATTGCTATCAGAATGACAGTCGACTTGCACAAGTAAAATCAATTTTTCTAATTTTCTGGACGAAATTTAGAAATGCACTAAAAATTCTAGAAAATTTAAAAAATCATGAAAATTTGAAAACACATTTCTTGTGGATCTCTTTATCAATGAAAAATAAGTTTTCATGAAAATTCATTCAATTTTCAATCTTTTGACAAAAACTCAAAAGTTGTAAAAACCTTCAATCATGTATCAATTTTAAGAACTAGTTTTGCCTTGAAATGATTTACAATATGAATACACATATTATAAAACAAGAAATGGTTTTGAAAGAATTTGAAATATCCAACCATTATATTTGGGCAATATGTCTATGAATTAAACATATGCTTTCCCCATGATTGATCTATGATTGCCCTATTGATACACTTAATGACCCATTTAAATGCCATAAGCATTAGTGAACCATTTGTATCATCCTATCATCTCACCCATTGCTATGTTCTCAATCAAGTTAGCCTTATAGTGGGATGTGAGATGTTCCTAATGGTATTTACACTTAACCAAAATTTTATGCATTTCTACCCATGGTTAAGTATCATCCTAAGAACTCAATCATGGACATGCATCAAGAATTATCAATCATGATCATAAATTATCAATCATTGCATATCATGATTATAAATTATAAAATTGAGCATGAATCATGATTTAAACATTCAATTTATGGGTTATGCATTATCATCACCCAACACTATGTTAAAAATTTATAACCCACACCATCCTAAGTCAACCATTCAATATGATATAAGTAAAATCCTCATGGTTGACCATCCTAGGGTTTGCCTAACCCTTAATAATGGATTTAGGAACCCAATATAAGTTCTTTCCTATGGGGTTCACTAAATATTCTTTAGGGATCCATTTTCTAGATATTGTTTTATTTTTGGCTTGACCCTTAGCAATTAGGCATTGATAGGCCTTTTCATTTTTCTTCCCCTTGTAACCTAGGCCTTTCCTATTGAAGCTTGCCCTTTGGCTTCCTATAATCATGTTCAATGTGTTGGAGCCTATGGTGAATTTTTTCTAAGGCTTTAGTTAGGTGATCTGCCTTTTCCCTTAAAATCTTATTTTCCTCAATGCATGCATCATTCACATCAAAAGGAATATAATTATTAACATTAACGCATGCATTTTTTAGTTTTTCCTCTAGGGCCTTAATTTGATCAAGCATACTCTTATTTTTCTTTTTAGCCCTAAACAAATCCCTAGTTAAGCTAGAAATCATGGCAACTACTTCTTGAGTGGGAAGGTGTTTTACCATAGTTACCATGTCTTCTTCTTCGGATGATGAAGATAATGATGAGCCTCCCCCTTCACTTTAGCTCTCCTCACTTGAGCTTGTTTCTTCTTTTTTGGAGGAAGTGGTGTTCACATCTTTTATTGCCATTAGAGCTAAATTTGTGACAAAGACATTTTCTTCCTTCAATGATGATGATGAAGGATCATCCCATGTCCTTGCTTTGAGTGCTTTGGCCTTCTTCTCCTTTTCTTTTTCCTTGGACTTCTTCTCTTCTTCCTTTTTCTGGCTCCCCTTCTTCTTTTCTTCTTTTCTTCTTCTTTGTTCCTTGCTCTTGTTCAAGAGGGGACAATCATCCCTCATGTGTCCCTTTTGTTGGCAATTATAGCAAATGAACTTCCTCTTGTGCCTTCCCCTATCATAAGATTTATTAAATTTAAAATTTTTCAAAGCACGTCTTACTTTCCTTACCATGTATGCTTCTTCTGTGCTATCCATGGGGGAGGAGGAGGAGTCTTCATCGGATGAGGAGGGAGTCTCCTTCTTCTTCTTCCCCTTGTTGGTCATTAGTGCCACTCCCCTTGATGGCTTGATGCTTGGTTCTTCACTTATGCCTTCAAGCCTAGATTCATGCAATTCCATAGTGGAGAAAAAATCATCTAGAGTACTTACCTCTAGATTCTTTGAGATATAGAATGAGTCCACCATTGAACTCCACTTGGATGATCGGGGAAAGACATCAATTGCCTTCATAATCATGTCCCTATTGGAGAGCTTCTCTCCTACACTAGATAAACCGTTAAGAATTTCTTTAAATCTAGAATGTAGAGATGTTACCTTCTCCTCTTTATCGAGTTTAATATTGTTGAGTTGGGAGCGAAGGGCATCTCTCCTTGCAAGCTTCGCCTCGGAAGTACCTTCATGAAGCTCTACCAATCTTTCCCACATCTCCTTGGTGCTTGCACACTCTCCAATCGGGTTGATCTCTTGTTGGGGGAGCACGTTGAAGAGGTGGTGCTTGGCCTTTGAATTTGCAAAGTGCTCCTCCCTTTTCTTCTTAGTCCACCTTGACTTCTCTAGTACTCTCCCCTCTTCATCCCTAGGCATCTCGAAATCATTTTCCATTATCAACATAATATCAAAGTCGGTTTCGAAAAATACCTCCATTCTCTTCTTCCACCAAGAGAATTCGCCTTCAAATTTTAGTGGGTGAATGTTGGAGTCGACCATCTCTTGATTGTGCTTGTTGCGGCAGTGAGTCCGGTGACAAGCGACTTGGCTCTGATACCACTTGTTAAAACGTAGGTGGCCGGCTAGACGGGGGTGAATAGGCCTAAGTCATCATAGAATGGAATTCGATCGTTCGGTTGTCTACACGTTAGGGTTAGCACATTGGAAATAAAACTAAACAACAATAAAGATAAACAAGATAAAAACAATGCTAACAAAGAGATATAACGTGGTTCACGGCCCTATGCCGCTAATCCACAGTCCGATTCATCTCCGGTGAATCACTCCGAAACCAATCCAATATGGTCTCTCCCTTTAGCCAAAGCAAGGTGGAGGTAAACCTTCTTACAACACAAAAATACTCTTTCTTACAATGGATTTGAAATAAGAACAAGAGAAAGAGTTTATAGCTTGTGGGGCACTTGGATGATCAATTGGAGCATGAGCATTAGCCATCCCAAAGCCCACACCCTCTCTTTTTATAGAGAGGGCTGATTTCTTCCCGTTGGTCGCCCATCAGTCGACTGCTGCCTTTGGCAGTCGACTACTGCTGTTACAATGGCTTCTGAACACGTCAGATCCCGATCGTTGTAGTCCAATGGGAGACTTGGCAGTCGACTGATGTATCCATCAGTCGACTGATGCCTTTGTAGCTGATGGATTAGTCAGCTACGTGAGGTTCTGTGCCCGCGACTACCTTCATTAGTCGTTATCGTCATGGCAATCGGTGATGGTGCAGCGATCGTATCATTCCTTAGCGATCGACTCGGACCGTAAACCTACCAGTCGAACACCAATCGAACCTAAGTCGACTTGGAGCAGTCGACTGATGTCTGGAAATCCCATCCGACACTTAGCCAATCGACCAAGTTTCACTTAAGCGCTACCCCGTCTTGGGTTACAATCGCTCACTCACATTCCCTTGGAGTCCCTCGCCTTTGAAGTTGTCTTCGTCTGGCCACGTCCCTCGGATGCGCTAAGCGTATGGCTTCGCAGCGCCATCCTTCGCATCTTGCCCTGAAGTCTACTTCCTTCGGCTTCACTCAAATGCTCCTCGTCCGGCGGTCCCTCGGATGCACCAAGCACACGACTTCCGTAATGCATCTTTCACCGACTCAAGGACTGAGTCATGAGAGGTGAAACTTGCCAATGCTCCATGTGCGAATTACTAAGTCCTTCATGACTTCAACGCACATATCAAATCCATAACAATCCTAACTTAAACCCTTTGCCACACATCAAAACCTCATCACATGGGTTGATTTCCCTAACAATCCTATACATACTTGGTTCAAGACATGGTCTATGTATTCGTCCCCACTAGGCTGACTATGTCACACCTAACCCAAGTTAGTTTCCTTGTCCTGTGGATTTAAGTTACTCCTACATGTTCCCAAGAAGACCATCTTCTTAACATGTTTGCTCTGGCCAAAGACTTTTGAGTAACAATCCTGACAAGTAGCCTAGGGTATACATTTCATGTTGGATCGATTTGAGCGCTAGAGGGGGGGGGTGAATAGCGATAAGAAAAAACTTTTCGTAATCGTTCGAATTGGCACGAGTAAACGCAGCGGAAAGATAGCAATAAATAAATAAAAACACGAGGGGTTTTTACTTGGTTCGTAGCCTACGGCTACTACTCCAAGGCCCTAATGGTCCTTGACCACGCACGGAGGGCAAATATTAAACGAACTCCTTCTCGATAGAGATAGGAGTTAAGCGAATACAAAAACTCAATAAAGATTCAAGGTAGAGGGACACTCCCCCTCTCCTTGATATGATTTAAAGCTTGAAAATAAAGACAACTTATACAAAATTAAAGATTATACCGACGACTTCAAGGATTGGAGGTTGAAGCTTTAGTCGTCGTCTCGGCAGCGCTTCGTCGTAGGGATGTCGGAGAGTCGGAGCGTATCGGAAGCACTTGGAAGCTTTTGAATTGATGAAAAACCCTAGGTTTGGCCCTCCTTTTATAGCCTTTAAGCCCCTCAACGAATGGGTCTTCAACCAATCACAAATGGGCACAAAACTCCTTGAAAAATGGTGATAAAGCTTGACTCCTCGAGGCTGATTTTTGACCACCGGTTGAATGGCGGTTGAATCGCGCCGGTTGAATGGCGGTTGAATCGCAGCCACGATTTTTGGCTAAAAAGGAGTTTAGCTCAAAATACAAGTGAATTCGACGGCCACTTGCCGTCCGATCTCAACATAGACCTTCCATGGGAAGTCTTGGGTTGATCGTCGCCTAAGGACGAAAGGACCACGACCTCACTTACGCTTGCACACGAGCTTACCTCGATGCTTCACTTGTCGCTTTTGCTTCCGGCCTTCCACTCGATTCCTTGGCTCCCTCCGAGTAACTCGAGTGTCGCCGACCACCGCGGCTTCCTCCTCGGGTGTCGCTAGCCCTCATTGAGACTTTTACGCACACTTGATTTAGCTCGTGAGATAACAATATAAGCTTAACTTTGTATCGTTTGCTATAATCAAAACATAGGTTCGACTTAGGTGCCTTTGCACCAACAATCTCCCTCTTTTTGATTTATGGCAAACCCACATACAAAGTTAAGCAAGCATGAAGAATAATAATGTGCATGAGAGAAAAAAAATGAAGATTAAGTTGGAGTAGTAAGGATTTTCTTCAAGTACTCCCCCTTGAGGAAACCTCCCTTGACCGAGGTGAGTCTTTGAAGAAAGACCTTAATCCTCCCCCTTGAGGGTTGCTTTAAGTAATTAACATTACTTAAAATTAGCTTTAGTAAAATGTTTTAAAATTAGCTTTAGTAAAACGTTTTAGTTAAGCCCTTTCTCCCCCTTAAGTAAAACACTAACGACATAAATAAGTTAAGAATTCTCTTAACTTGGCCTTTTGTCAAAAGTTAAATAAGTTCTCAAAACCTAAAGTTAACTTTTGGTTTAAACATGAAGTAAGAGTTAAGTTATCAAAAAATTTGAAAAAAAATTTGACCCCTTAACTTTGGCCTTTTTCTCCCCCTTTTGCCGTATATCGAAAAGAGTAAGGGGTGTGTGGAAATCAAAATAATTGCTAAATTTAAAGTCCAAGCATGTTCCACATTTTTTATTAAAAAAAAATAGTATATTGAAAATAAGCTCATCTATGAAATGTTTTCGACTCATATTTGGCTTGATTGATATGAAGGATCAACCGATCTGATAGTCGGTTAGTATGTATGATTATACCCCATGGTTCATAGCGATGCACTAGCTCTACATCTGGAACCAGGAGTAAGGTCCTAACATCTCACGCCCATCTACGTGGCTAAGTACACAAAAACATTAGTCCTATGTGTTGTGAGATGTATTGGCTCCTTAAATCTATAGGTGCATGATATCTAAGGTATGACCTATGCTAGTTTCATGAAAAAGTAAGAAATAGTAGTAATATAATTTGCAAAACCTATTCTATTACGCACATGCCTAATTTTCATCTCAAGAGACTAAATCAGCTTGGGTAGTGGTTTAGTAAATATATGCGCTAGGTTAGACTTGAGTCAACATATTCGAGTTGTATGGAGCCGTTGGCTACATGTTCTCGAATGAAATGGTGTTTTACCTCTATATGCTTTGTTCTTGAATGACATATAGGGTTCTTAGTTAGATTTATCGAACTTATGTTGTCTACAAAATTTTAGTTTTGGTGAAGTCCAACCTAAAGTCTCGGAGAGTGTGCTTCATCCGAAAAGAAGGTGAGTTACACACTCACCCATCGCATAGCGTATTTGGCTTGGTGGTAGATAAGGCAACACATGATGTTGCTTCCTCTCTTGCTGACTCACTAGACTTGGTAGAGTAGTTGACAACAACCACTCGTGCTCTTTCTATCGAGTTTACTACGGCATAATCCGAATCGGAGTAGCCGATTAGTTCGAACTCCGTAGATCTAGGGTACAAATACCAGCGTTAAGTGTACCCTTAAGATATCTAAGGATACGCTTAACTAGGGTTAGGTGAGACTCCTTAGCACGAGTTTGAAACACAGACATACTACTTCTTGAATAGGATGTCAGTCGACTCATGATTAAGTATAGGAGACTTCCTATCGCGCTCCTATAGTACTTTAAGT
Organism: Wurfbainia villosa; assembly: GCA_025175895.1. Taxonomy (NCBI): domain Eukaryota; kingdom Viridiplantae; phylum Streptophyta; class Magnoliopsida; order Zingiberales; family Zingiberaceae; genus Wurfbainia; species Wurfbainia villosa. The sequence goes on along the minus strand of CM045998.1, from coordinate 11,794,495 downwards.
CAATGGACTTGCTTTCTAGGTCTTCTCCTATGTTAACATTAATCGCCATTGGGGTGTTTATTATCTTAGCGTCTTGCATTCCAAATCTTTTAATTAACTCCTTAGTGTATTTTTGTTGATATAGGTATATACCATCCTTAGTTTGTTTAATTTGTAGACCTAAAAGAAACTTAACTCGCCTACTAAGTTCATTTCAAACTCACTTTCCATGAGTGAAACGAACTCGTTTAGTAAGGCTGAGTTAGAGGTTCCAAAAATTATATCGTCTACGTAAATTTGAGCTATGAATATTTCTTTACCTAAGGTTTTTACGAAGAGAGTTGGGTCAACTAAGCCTTGGTTAAACCCTTTTGACTTGAGATGGATTGAAAGTCTCTCGTACCAAGCTCGAGGAGCTTGTTTAAGTCCATAGAGAGCTTTCTTAAGTTTTAGAACATGGTCGGGTTTATCTAGATTTTCGAATCCGGGGGGTTGGCTAACATAAACTTCTTCTTTAATGTATCCATTTAGGAATGCCGACTTAACATCCATTTGAAATAGCTTAAATCCTCGATGTGCGGCATAAGCTAGCAACATTCGAATGGATTCGAGTCTAGCTCTTGGGGCATAGGTTTCATTCGTAATCTAAAGCCTTCGACTTGATCAACCCTTTGGCGACTAACCTAGCCTTGTTTCTAACTACTTCACCTTTATCATCAAGCTTATTTCTAAACACCCACCTTGTTCCAATTTTCGTTTTGTCTTTAGGTGGTGGTACTAATTCCCACACTTCATTCCTAGTAAATTGAGCTAGCTCTTCTTGCATTGCAATAATCCAATCGGGATCAAGAAGAGCTTGTTCAATTGATTTCGGTTCTATCTTTGAAATTAAGGAAATTTGACTAAGGTTCCTATAGGATGCTCTAGTTCGAACTCCTAGATTAGGATCTCCTATCACTTGATCGATAGGGTGGTTAGAATCCTAGATTGGGTTGGGTTTGTGTCACCTAATGCTTGATCAATGGGGTGACTTGGTTGAACACTAGTTTGACTCGGATCACTTGTCACTTGGTCGACAAGAGAAGTTGGTTGATGTGGATTAGACTCGATCTCGGGGTCAGAGTTAGGTCTAGTATGAGTAGGCTCGCTAATTGGGGTTGTCGGGGGTTTTGTAGGTTCGTGTCCTTCATCAAATACTACATTGATAGTCTCCTCGACTCTAAGGGCGTCGTGGTTATATACTCTATAAGCTCGGCTTTGAGTATCCTAGAAATATTCATTCGTGGTTTTTGGATGTAAATTTCCTAGGTAATCCTTAGTGTTTAGAATATGTACCTTACACCCAAATACCTAAAGTACTTGATGTTAGGTATTTTATCGTGATAAATCTCATCAGGTCTTAAGGTGCCTCTTTACCATAAGGATCCTATTCTCGGACATAGTAGTGCTAGTACTAAAACCTATCGGGTAGGTTATATTCGTTTAACATGGTCCTAGCGGCTTCTTGTAGAGTTCGGTTTTCCGCTCCACTAGGCCATTTTGTTGAGTCCTAGGGCAAGAGAATTCATGGTGGTATCCGTTTAGGTTCACAGTCGGTGAACCTTTGATTTTCGAATTCACCACCATGATCGCTTCTAAGTCTTTTAACCTTAAGGTCTTTTTGATTCTCGATTAATTTGAATAGATTGATTAATTGATCTAGGGTATCATTTTTATGTTTGATGAACCTAACCCGGAGTAAACACAGGTAGTCGTCAATTATGACTAAGCAATATTGACTTTTATTGAGTGACTTGGCTCCATGTGAATCAAATAGATCCATATCACGAGGAGCTCAAGTACACTTGAGGTTCGTTCTTGGTTAGTTAACTTGTGTTGTGTCCTAGGTTGTTTTCCTTGTTGACAAGCATTACAGATTTTATTAACCAAGTTGTTGAGGTTGGGTAAACCTCGACTAAGCCACTCGACTCATCTTGTGGGCCGAGTCTTGGGTCTGAGTGGCCAAGTCGTCGGTGCCACAACCATGATTCCTCTTCTGTGTCATAAGACATTTGGTGAGGATTTGATTAAGTTCATTGTATAAATGTTATTTGTCCTAGTTCCTTTGAGTATTGTTTTATTTGTTTCATTTGTTTTAATTACACATTCATTTTCTAAAAATACGACCTTATAGTTATTGTCACACAATTGGCTTACGCTAAGCGAGTTATATTCAAAATTCTCTACAAGTAATACATTTTAATAACAAAATTCGAGTTAAGCTCGATATCACGATCCGATGATTTTGAGCTTGCCGTTATTCCCAAAGGCTACCGATCCTTGTCGTTTGAATCGAGCTTTGTGAATTTGAGTTGATCCCGGTCATGTGTCAGAGCACCATGATCCTACACACAAGGTGGTTGGATTGGATGTTAGATTTTTATTTTTAAATTGGTTGTAAGTTGTTAAACCTAGGTCATCTCACCCAGTCTATATGATCAAGCATGTTATACTTATGTGTTTTATGTGAGATGACTCCCAATTAAATTTATTAAGTGGATTTAGGTTTAAGTGATTTTATGTTGAGATGATTTTCAATTAAATTGATTAAGTGGATTTAGGTTCAAGTAATTAGGATTTAGGTTCAAGTAATTTTATTTTGAGATGATTTTCAATTAAGTTGATTAAGTGGATTTAGGTTCAAGTAATTTTATGTTGAGATGATTTTCAATTAAGTTTGATTAAGTGGATTTAGGTTCAAGTAATTAGGATTTAACCCAAGGCTTGTCAAGTTTACCTTTTCAAGATCATGGCTTCAGTCGTAGAGCACGGGGCCTTCTTTTATCGGATCATCGACCACTACCTTAGACAAAGCCATGTTCAAGAAAATGAAGACTTGACTCACCTAAGACTAATTCCTAGACTAACTAGTTATTTTTGAAAAGAGTCTCCCCGACGCTCAATCTTTTCGAAGGATTTTAGTTGGTTATTTGAAAAGAGGCTCCCCGAGGCTCAATCTTTTCGAAGGATTTTTTAGTTGGTTATTTGTGTATTCCAAGTGAGTTAAAAAAAACAACAAAAAAAACTAAGCATGCAATTTCTATGTTAAAGCACAAACATGTTTTGTACTGGCTCCCCCTAGACGGTTGAATCGGTTCGGTCTATCCACATAGTGGATTTGGTCCTTGGAAACCCAGTACGAGTTAGATCCTAGAGTTGAAATCAAAGTGGTCTTAGGGACCCATGCTTGGACACATTTTTTATGTCTACTTACGATTGACATATACGACTTATTGGTCGTGTTTGAGCTAAACCCTAGTCCGGCCTTGTTGTTCACGGCCCTTTGCGATCCAAGTAGGAGGTCAAGTCCTTTGGATCCCAAAGTAAACCTTTCCAACGTATTCCTAAGATCTTCGACTTGACTTTTCAAGAGTGAGTTCTCAACTTCGAGTTTTTCAACCCGAGTTGAGTCCTTCTCTTGAACTCGACTAGTCGAAGAGGTTAGGGAGACCTCGTGTTTGAGGAGTTTAACTTCCTCAACCAGGGTCTCGACCTTGGACTCGGACTTAGCTAACTTCCTAGACAAAACCTAACCGTATTATGTAAAGTATTAAATAAAATCGACTCACCTTAAGGGTATCTTTTGAGCAGGATGCGTGTCAGTGGCGGCTTGAAGGTTGCCGTAGTCAGATCATCCTCAGTTCGACTCAAGTTCGGGTTCGGTCTCGTGTCGACTCAATTGATTTCGCCATGAAGGCGTGGTCTTCGTCTTCTTGGATGGCGCTTCTTCCCATGTCGCGTTGAGGGCCTTCTTGTGCTTAGGTCCTTGGTGGTTGAGCTTAGGGCACTCGGACTTGATATGTCCAAACCTCATTACACTCATAACACCTAATATTAGAACTTTTAGGCTTACCTTGGTTGGGTCGAGTCGTGGTTCGCTTTCGTCCCTTGGCTATTCTTGAGCTAGGTTCATTAGTTGGTCAATTCGGTCAACTTCTTCTTGGACTCGTCTTCCTCCTCGGTTGGTGGTGGCTTGCTTGCGATTTTCTTCTTCTTTGATCCTGCAAATAAAGCTATACCCCTCTCGGGTTCAGTTGGATTGTTCATGTAATTGAAATCGGAAAGAGTTCATCTAACCTAATTTTAGAAAGATCCTTGGAGACCTTGTAGGCATCGACCATGGATGCCTGGTAGTCCTCGGAAAGAGTTTAGAACATACCTTATAAGGTCGCGATTTTCGACCTTTTGCCCGATTGCGTGTAAGTTGTTGACGATGTCCCGGACACGGCGTGGAGTTGCGTCGCGGATTCGTGTTCCTGCATTTTTAGTGTGTACAATTTATTGAATAACAAATCACGCTTACATACCTTGGCTTGATCCGATCCTTCGTGTAACTCGATTAGTTTAGTCCAAAGATCCTTTTGCGCTTATGAAGGGGCCGACGCGATTTAACTCCTCCTTGGATAGGCGCATTGGAGGATTTGTGTTGCCTTGGCGTCGGCCCGACTTGTCGTTTGTTGCAGCGGTCCATTGATCATAATCCAGAGTCACCCACTTCATTAGTCGGAAGTGTGAAACCCGTTTGGATTATGATCCACATCTCGAGTTAGGTTTTGAAAGCATTCCATCCGGCCTTCCAATAGCGAAGTCATCTCCGTTATAAAGCGGAGGTCGGACGGTGCTAAAACCCTCGAGATGGGCCATTGAAACAAAAAGACAAAAAGAGGCGAAAAGCTAGCAAAGACAAAACTCAAAAACAAGTACCAAGACTCGCGTCTTGGATTAGTAATCTTGAGAGAGAATTTAACAAACAAAATAAATAGAAATAAACAGAATTAAAAGAAAATAAATCTGTAAAAAAGCTAGATTGGTGGTTTCACCAAATCTTAGCAACCCCGACTCACGATACCAATTGTTGGATCGATTTGAGCACTAGAGGGGGTGAATAGCGATAAGAAAAACTTTTAATCGTGTCGTTATGTGCACGAGTAACGCAGCGGAAAGATAGCAATAAATAAATAAAACACGAGGGGTTTTACTTGGTTCGTAGACTAAGGCTACTACTCCAAGTCACTAAAGGGGCTTGACCACGAACGGAGGGCAAATATTAATCGAACTCCTTCTCGATAGATATAGGATTTAAGCGAATAAAAAAACTAAATAAAGATTCAAGGTAGAGGGACACTCCCCCTCTCCTTGATATGATTTAAAGCTTGAAAATAAAGACAACTTATACAAAATTAAAGATTATACCGCGACTTCAAGGATTGGAGGTTGAAGCTTTAGTCGTCGTCTCCGGCGCCGTCGTAGGGATGTCGAGAGTCGGGCGTGTCGGAAGCACTTGGAAGCTTTTGAATTGATGAAAAACCCTAGGTTTGGCCCTCCTTTTATAGCCTTTAAGCCCCTCAACGAATGGGTCTTCAACCAATCACAAATGGGCACAAAACTCCTTGAAAAATGGTGATAAAGCTTGACTCCTCGAGGCTGATTTTTGACCACCGGTTGAATGGCGGTTGAGCTATCGCCGGTTGAATCTGGCGGTTGAACTGGCCAGGCCAAACTGGGATTTTTGGCTAAAAGGAGTTTAGCTCAAAATACAAGTGAATTCGACGGCCACTTGCCGTCCGATCTCAACATAGACCTTCCATGGGAAGTCTTGGGTTGGATCGTCGCCTAAGGACGTCCCCGTACAAAGGACACGACCTCACTTACGCTTGCACACACGAGCTTACCTCGATACTTACTTGTCGCTTTTGCTTCCGGCCTTCCACTCGATTCCTTCAGCTCCCTCCGAAGTAACTCGAGTGTCGCCCGACCACCGCGGCTTCCTCCGGGTGTCGCTAGCCTTCAGCTCCAGCATTGAGACTTTTCTGCACACTTGATTTAGCTCGTGAGATAACAATATAAGTTTAACTTTGTATCGTTTGCTATAATCAAAACATAGGTTCGACTTAGGTGCCCACTGCACCAACATTTCATTTATCAAGAGTGGTGAATCCTCTATGTGCTATTTAAACACCTTCGATCACTTTGGTTTATAACCAATCATCCCGAAGTTTCACCTCATATGGAGACGACTGTGAAGAAGTCAAAGTATAAGGTGACATAACCAAGATGACTTGAATACTTCAAGTCTAAGGAAGCTCGCACTCGAGCTGCAATGAGATCTTCAATGACATATATAACCATATGAAGTCTCATAGTAGGTCACTCCAATGAAATAGTTACCATAAATAGCATCCACATGTTTACTCTCAGCATCCCTATGCTTCCATTCAGTGAGTACCGAATGCTTGGATAAACCAAGGAGTATAACATGCGCTAGTCTCACAGAATCGATGACGTCCAATCTCATCTATTCATCGACTAGGGATAGTTCAATACTTACATGATTATACATGATAAGATACCCACTAATTATGATCTAATCATAATTTCTTTCATGTTATGCATCGTATTGTAGACTTTAGTACATGAGTTTAAGATCCAATTAAATACATAGATAATGTATACTCAAATAATGAATTTTATTAATAACTTCTAAGGCGATTGCCTTAGGACACCTCTCAATTACATCAAACTCCCACTTGGCCTACAACCAATCGCTTTGGTATCTAATATCATAGGCCTCTATTTGCCTCTTGAACTTTTCTTGGGGAAGAGGCTTTGTCGAGGGATTTGCTAGATTCCTATCAGTGGGAACTTTCTCTATTTATACGTCTCTTCTACCTATGATCTCTCTGATCAGATAGTAACGGCGTAGTAAGCACTTGGATCGTTGGTGAGATTGTGGTTCCTTTGCCTATGCAATGGCGCCATTATTGTTGCAATAACCCGGTAATGCTTCAACAATGCTCAGAACAACTCCAAGTTCAGTAATGAACTTTTTGATCCATACCGCCTCCTTTTCTTCTTCAGAAGATGCAATGTACTCTGCCTCCGTTGTAGAATCAACAACGGTGCCTTGTTTGGAACTTTTCCAACTCATCGCACCTCCATTTAAGATAAATATGTATCTAGACTGAGATTTGGAACCATCCTTATCTGTCTAGAAGCTAGCATCAGTATGCCCACTAATTCCTATATCACCTCCTCCATATAGCAAGAACAAATCCTTAGTCATTCTCAAGTATTTAAGGATTGTCTTGACAGCCACCCAATGATCCATACCAGGATCAGACTGGTATCTACTTGTAATGCCCAAAGCGTAAGATACATCAAGCCTCATACATAACATAGTATACATGATCGATCCTATAGCTGATGCATATGAGATCTGACTTATGCGAATCCTCTTGTCTTCAGGGCGGGGCACATAGATTTCAAAAGGTGAACCTATGCCTCATGGGAATGAAACCTTTCTTGGATCTATCCATGCTAAACTATTTTAGCACTTTGTCTATGTATGTAAACTGTGAAAGACCAAGCAACGATTCGATTTATCTCTAAAAATGTTAATCCCCAAAATATAAGTTTCTCTCCCATGTCTTTCATGGAGAACATTTTGGACAACCAGACCTTGGCTGATTGCAAAATAGGAATATTGTTTCCTATGATTAATATGTCATTGACGTATAATACTAGGAATACAACCACACTCCCACTAACCTTCTTATACACACAGGGCTCCTCAGGATTTTGTGAGAAATCAAACTATTTGATTGCCTCATCAAAATGAATATTTTAACTCCTAGATGCTTGCTTCAATCCATAAATGGATCGTTGAAGCTTGCATACTTTGTTCTTGTCAATGGATGTGATGTTGGGATTTCCCTTGTTTAGTCCGTGAGGGGAAACTTCGCTTCCCCTTCACCTCGGTTGCTTGACCATGGTGATCCCTTCGATGTCCCCAGATTAAAAAATTTAATCCTAGACAAAAGGGATTCCCAAAGCAACCAAGTCATCGTCGTGATATTCGTTTAGAGAGGTCACTTGAACAAACTAGTTGTTCAAGCGACCATCCTCTATTCTACGAGTAGCCGCGGAATAGACGATGTTCGAATCGCCGATTTTTGTGTTTATACTCGGGATCCAAGTATTATTTAGCCTATTTACAGAAATATAACATGCTTATATTTTGAAAAACAAACACAAGCAATGAATAAAAGAGATAGAAGAATAGTTATACCTCTTGGTCTTCTAATGTATGACCTTCCTCCTTTTGGATGTCGTGTGGGCGACGATCCACCAAAAGTCGAAGCTCCTAGATCACAAAACTTCCTTCCTTGCTTTTCCCAAGCAAGAGGAAGAAGAGAAACAATGTTTTTCTCTTTCAAAACCTCAACCAACAAGGAACTATAGAAGTTCTTGCCGCCGGCCAACTAGAAGGAGAAGAAGATGATGGAAAACTACCAAGACACCAAGGGAAACCCTATATCTTGTTTCCACCACCTAAGGAGAAGAGAGGGGAGTGTTGCTGGAATAGCTTGCTGGAATAGCTGCTGGACGTTGGCCACAAGGCAAGGAAGAAGAAAGGAAAACTTGCCTTATTTGGTGCCACCCTTGCTTCCAAACCCTAACCCTAATTCCAATCCTATCTCAACTAGGATTGCCCTATTCTTGCCGCCCAAGCCTTGCTCCCTCTCAATGTCATCCACGCCAACTCCCCATGCCCTCCTTTTATAGAGTTAGGGATAAGTCATGAATTAATCTCCTCCATTGGTTCTAGGGATTTAATCTCAACCGTCGGATCTAGAGATTTAATCTCAACCGTCGGATCTTAGAGTTTTAATCTCTACCAATGGATCTTAGAGTTTTGTTTCTATCCTTTGGATCTAAGATTCATGAGGTGTTAATAGGCTACATTAGGGACCATGAGGAGGAGTTGGGTCTTGGCCACCCATGGATCAAGCCCACATAAAGTCCGATCCACTAATGATGATCCAATCCACTAAAGGTCCATCATTGATCTACCTCACCAACCCCCATATGATAATATGGGCTCCATATATTATTTGTACATTTTTCTCTCCGTGTTTAAGATCTCGAATGTCCGTCGATTAATTAATTTATTGACCATTAATTAATCAACATCTAACTCCTTGAGTAGTACCACTCAACCTTTTCATCATGCCGGACCAAGTCCACCTGCAGGGTTTACATGATGAACCTTATGAGCTCCTCAAGGGGACATCATCATCCTAATATATAGGACACGGTTTCCTCCTATAATCAATGGCACACCATATAAATAATATCATCTTCCAACTTACCGAGCCTATCGATTTAATCTATAAATCTCGCCCATTGGTAAATCAAAGAGATGAGTACTAAGTATATATGCCCGTTATTATATCGGGATTAAGAGCATGTACTAAATAATATCTGAGGTCCGATTCGATTATGTAGTCAGCAATAAATCGAATCACCTCTATGTCGGTCCTGCTCAATACACACAAAGTGCACTAGTGTGATTCTATGGTCAAGACAAACCAATACCAAATCACACTACAACCATTCCGATGGTTTGTCCAAAGCCATCTCGATTGTGAGCCTTTACTTATACTTTACAAGGAGCCGATAACATGATCTTCCGTGTGACACCACACACCATGTTATCTACAATGTAAAGTATTAGACAATATTGCATAACCATAAAAATATACAAACAATGATCATGTGATTCTTATTTCAAAAATAAAGATGTTCATAGAAAAGATAGACTTTTCAGTATACATCCCTACATGTGAAACCTCAGGTCGTATCATATATACATCCTCAGATAGGTTTCTTTTAAAGAAAGTTATTTTCACATCCATCTGCCATATCTCATAATAAAAATGAGTCACTATGGCTAGGAGTATCCGAATGGATTTAATCATAGCTACTGGTGAAAAGCTTTTGTCATAGTCAACACCTTATCTTTGACGATAGCCCTTTTCCACTAATCTAGCTTTATACATAATAACATTTCCATCCATGTCAATTTTCTTCTTGAAAACCCACTTTCACCCTATAGGCGTTATGCCTTTGGGTGGGTCTGCCAAGTTCCAAACTTGGTTTTCATAATGAAATCTATTTGTGATTTCATGGCTATTAGCCACCTTTCCCTATCTGAATTATTCAGTGCCTCTTCGTAACTAGTGAGTTCCTTATCCTTTATAAGAAACACGTCATTAGATTCACCTATGAGAAATCCATATCTCTCAGGAATTCTACGTGTCCTACTAGATCTACGAGGAAGTGGTGTATCATCAGGTTCAGCTACTATCTCATTCGTATGAGCAATCAGCTGTGGTTCTTGATTAGACATCTCTTCTATATCTACCGGAGTCTCTTGAACTATGCTTAGTTCAATCTGACTCCCATTGTTTTCTTGTAAGTGAAACTCCTTCTCTAGGAATAGAATATGCCTTGAAACAAACACCTTTTATTCCAAAGGATGATAGAATTAGTAACTCCTCATTTCCTTAGGGTAACCAATAAATAGATACTTATCAGACTTAGCCTCCAACTTGTCTGATACTGTCCTCTTCACATAAGCAAGAAAACCCCATATATTCAAATAAGATAAATGAGATTTTTTACTATTCCACATCTCATATGGAGTAGTAGAGATTGCTTTATTCGGGACTCTATTTAACAAGTAAATAGTTGTCTCGAGTGCGTAACTCCAAAAAGTTTTTGGAAGACTTACATGCTGCATCATTGACCTAACCATGTCCGACAATGTTTGATTTCGCCTTTCAGCCACACCATTATGTTGTGGCGTATAAGGTGGAGTCCTTTGGGACAAGATGCCATTGTCACATAGATAATCTTGAAACTCTTGGCTTAAGTATTCACCACCTCGATCCGATCGAAGTACTTTAATACCATTCCAAAGTTATTTCTCTACTTCTTTTCTAAAATCTTTAAACCTTTCAAAGACTTCAGATTTGTATCTTAACAGATACAAATATGTTGGTGCAATCGGCCCAGGTCACGATTGATCAGACTCGAGTTAGACTCGAATAGTGTTTTGATGTTTGACATTGATGTTTGACAAAGGAGTTGACCGTTGTTTGATAATGGGTTGACTAGATGGTTGACTGGGGTTGACCATATGATGGAGAAGTCCAAGTCTTGAGTACTTGGCATGGAAAGTCCAAGCATGGGTCTTGGCAATGGTAAAGTCCGAGTCTTGAGTACTTGACATGGAAAGTCCAAGCATGAGTCTTTGCAAGGGAAAGTCCAAGCTTGAGTCTTGGCATTTGAAAAGTCCAACATGGAGTTGGCATGGAAAGTCCAAGGGTTTATATTAGTGGTGTAAAGTACAAGGGTGGAGTCTTGGCAGCATAAGTCCAATGGTTTGGCGGCGTAAAATCCAAGCGTATATCTTGGCAGCATAAGCCCAAATGTGCCTTGGCAGTATAGACCACGTTAGCATAACAATAGCCAATGAAAGCACCTGAAGGCTAGCATATGGATGAATAATTCATGGATGACTTGGAGGGATCCGATAGGCATGAGGCTAATGGAGGTGGCTAGAAGGCTTAGGTCTAGGCTAAGGGTGGGCTAGCAAGATGAAGGCATTATACTTGGGGTAAACCTCATGGTTGAGGTGTAGCAGTCAACTGGGGTTATGGACCAGTTGTCTGGTCAAGTGTTTTGACACTTTGTAGCTGAGTTGACTCTGAGAAGTCGATTGGCCGAGAATCGACTGGCATTCAACTAGGACCACATGGCCTTGGCAGTCGATTAATGGCTTGATCAATCGACTGACATGGAGGTCAGTCGACTGATGGTCGAGGACATGAGCACAAAATGTCTCTGAGTCGACTGCTAGGGTTTGACAGTTGAGTGGAGGCATGATCAGTCGACTGATTAGTATGATCAGTCGACTGATGGTCTATCTATTGGAACTTATCCAACATGGATTGAGTCGTTGTCTCACAACGGCTACAGGAGCTGTCGACTGATTGTCACGAGAAGTCGACTGCTAGGCAAAATCCATCCCGAGTTGCAGCTTTAAAAGGAGCTCATGGAGGAGGATTTTGGCAACGATTTCTTGGGCAATTTGGAGTGATTTGCTGGTGCAAATCAAGGTCTTCAAGTGCGGTTCAAGCAATCAAACAAGCAGGCATCCAAAGCAATAGTTGTAAAGTTTTCTTTACATTATTTTGTGTATTTCATTTATAATTACTTGTATTTCATTGTATTACTTTTGTAATCTTTCGTAAGAGGTTTTCTCCACCATCAGAGTGTTTTTCGAGAAGGAGTTTATTGATTAGTGGTGTTTGGCATCGCTAGAGCTCATTTGAGCTCAACCCATGGAGTAGGAACCCTAAGGTTCCGAACCACGTTATATTCTCATGTTGTGTTTGTGTTTGTTGCATTTTGTATTGCATTATTATTATTTCTGCTGCGCTAATAACGATTGTAGACAATCAAGCACGATAAAATTCTGTCAAATGACGAGAACGTACCATTCACCCCCTCTAGCTCTCACCGACATTCCTACAATTGGTATTAGAGTTGGGAGCTCTTCACCGGCTTCACATCCGAGGGAGTGCGCTAGAGGGCAAGATGGATTTTCAAGAGAAATTGGGTGATGACTAATAACTACCATTTTATCATGTTATTTTGGTCCTTAATATTAATATTTTTTAACCTCTCAAGTGACTTATTGTTTATTATTAACATGTTTTATAAGTTGGATTTATTTTGGACCTTTTTGTAAATTCTCCTAAATTTTGGACTTATATGCAAATTTTATCTTTGTTTGTAGGAGATCAAGATGAGCCAATGGACTAGACTCAAGTTGAATCAAATATGACTTCATCTAGGGCCATATGGGGCATTTCAAGCTGACTTAATCTAAGCCATTCATCAAGATCTGAAGCAATTTAATCAAGAGACAAGATCTGATCAATCTGGACCGTCTAATATGATCAGCTTGATCTGAGCCATTAATCCGGATATGGAGCGATCTGACCAATACATTAAGATCCACACATCTTGGCCGTTCATCCAGACTATTTGATCTCGACAATTCATTCAGATCTAATCAAATTCGTCCAGCTCAAATGAGAGTAATTTCAGCCGTTGGATGCACAACCTCTTAATGGATTAATCAAATTAATTTAGCCCTAGCTTTAATGGATGGCTGGGATTTGATGAGGCTTTGATCAGACAACCAAGGAAAAGAGGTCTTAAAATTCCAACATTTTCGCTCGCCCAAATCGTGCAGCCGAAGATCGAGAATAGAACGTGCAGAAAAACTCTCCTTGCGCGAGCGGCCGCGTCGATCGTCTTCTTCCCTCCACGAGTGGTGGTCTTCCTCCTCTCGGTGGTGGCGATAACTCTGGCAGTCCTTTCGACGACCTTCCTTCTGAGAGTCGACGTTAATCCCATCCCATCCTTGCTGGCCGATTGAGATGTCGGGATTTGCCAGCTCGTCAACACCGAGGATGCGGTAGAGATTCCGATGATTCCCTCTTCACTGGTAGTCCACTTTCCTTCCTGTGGCTAGGATTCGGCCGCTCCATCTCCATAGTCATCCACCTGCTGTCGGGATTCGACATTCCTACCAACCATCTGCTAGAGTAGTGCTTGCAACCCTCCACTTTCAGTTCCTTCTTGGGGCCAGGATTCGGCCCATCCGCATCCACCGCTGGTGAAGAACCACATCCACTGTTCTGACATTGCATTTCCTTCCCGCGGTCGGGATTTGGTGGCTTCGTCTCCATAGTTATCCACCTACTGTCGGGATTCGACAGTTCCGCCAAGCACCGCCGAAGGAACTTGTTTGGGTTGTCATTGTCGCCAGAGAAGGAGGTCCCTTCTCCGAGTGTTGAGGATCGGTTTATTATTTTTGGAATTATTCCATTTAGTTGGATAGTTTGTTTATGTTTTATGCAATTGCATTGTTTGTTTATGTTATATTTGGAATTAGTTAATTGAACTTGTTATAATCCCCCCAAATTATTGTTGTTGTAAGTTCATCTGTAGCTTAAGTTATTGACTTGTAGTTTAATTTGTAGTTAGTTTATAGTTTGACATGCAGTTCAGTATGTAGTAGTTTTTAGATTGGCATGTAGTTTAGTTTGTAGCAGTTTGTAGATTGACTTGTAGTTTAGTTTGTAGTTTACATTGTAGTTAATTTGTAGTTTGTCTTAGAGTTTAATTAATAGTTTCATTTGGATGTTTATCTTGTTGTTTACTTTAATGCTTTACTTTGATGTTTAATTTTAGGTTTTAATTCGGTTGTTTTATCCTGCTGTTTAATTAGGAGTTGAGCTATAGTTTATTTTATCGTCCATGAATTATTTGTGCTAGTTGTAACTTTGCTTAGTTGTCATTAGGTTAATGGTTCCTTAGCTTAATTGTTTGTTAGTTTGATTACTTGCCTGTTTAAGTCTTATGTCCATTAGTCAGAAGTGTTTAATTCTAGGTTAGCTTTATTTCATGCTTTGCTTTACACTCATGTTATTCTGCATTTGAAATGTTGTTTAATTTCCTGCACTGTCTTTATGTTTTGAATGCTTAGTTTATATCTTCTTTAATTTCATTGTCATCATAGTTTAGTTAGATTAATGCTTTAATTACTTGCATTATCTTTCATTCAGTAGAATTAGTCTTGTAAATTCCAAACCCCCATTTAAAATGGAAAATCCAAAGTAATAAGTAGAAATCCTAAGTTTACTATTCTATCGATTACACTCGTTGGGAAACGATCCGGGTCATTCACTATTCTATATTAGTGTAGAGAGGGTTTGGTAATTAATTTAGAAACAGTACCACGATAATTTGCCGTCGTACATCAAATTTTAGCACCGTTGCGGGGGAGTGTAATGGTGCTTAGTAGACTTAGGATTGTTTACCCATTTTTCTAAAAAAAAAATTGTTTAGGGCTTCATTTTTTCATTTTCTATATATCCATGTATTTTGTCATGTTTACTTCCTGTGTCTTTTGATTTGTTTGTTGATGTTTCAGGAAAGACCAGGAATTATCTTTTTGAGAAACATGGATCCATATTATCAGCAGTACGGAGACTACAATGGATTAAATTGCAGCTAAATCAAATTGCAACATCCATTAGCCAGATGCTAGCATAAGAGTTCATTCATCCTCCGTCAGAGACCATTTCTATGGATACCGACATGCTTAGGGAGATGAATTATAGAGTGGGTGATAGACATACTACTCCACAAGACTCCTATGAACCATTGTGCCATGATGTGATTTTGGACACTGATGGATGTGAATTCATTGATGAAGCTGCTGTTGTGTCAGATGTTGAGGATGATGACACAGGAGTGGTGGATAGTTGGACACCCCCAGACTGGACACTCCCATCTAAGATCGAGTCTCTAAGAATGTTGCTGATGGAAGCCCTAACAACAAATGCAGTAATCCAGCCCCAAGTTTAGATACTTTTGCTGAAATGCCTTTGACCTCCAAAGATTATATATGATGAGACGATGATCATTTCGGAGGGAGCAGCATGGAACTACCCTGATCACATCAAGAAAGCACTCACCTCCATTTGTTCCATCCCACTCCCAGTCTGGATATTCTTACTGAACCGCCTCCAACCGCCAGGACCTCAGGGGAGTTTCCTCCATCTCATTTTCTTCTCTATTCACTGTATATACATTTCTTTTACTTTATTTGTTTTTTTACTTGTTATGTTTTGTTTGTTGAGTTTTTATTTTGTCAGTGTTTTGAAATAAATTTCCTATGCATTCCTTTATATCATCTTAGAAGTCGTGAAAACTAGTTAAATTTGATTGTCGAGTTTCGGGGATTTATTGTCATGAATGGATTATTTGATTTCATATGGTTACTACTTGGTGATGGATTTTGTGTTGATAGATTTAAATATTTTTTTTCATTCCTAGTGAGGATTGTGCCTGTTTTTATTGCTTGTGTGTGGTGCACTTGTGGTTATTGTAACTCTAGAACTTGCTTTGATTCTTTCGAAACCACACAACCATAGGTTTGCATGATTATTATGAAGACATTCTCACATATTTCCCTTTACTTCTTTTATCGCCACATGCTTACTGAATAATATTGTAGCAGATCGTCATGTCATTTTTCTTTCTTTCCATTACTTTCTTCTTTATTACTCTTCTGGATGTGGAATACTTGAATGTTCTATGATGAGTATTTTGCCCGGGATGGACAAAAGTTTAAGTGTCGGGGAGAGAGTAGCTCAGGAGAATTCAATGTAAGTATAGACATGTCATGCTTGATCACCATGGAAAAGCCGTGTTTTTATTTTTATAGCTGAGCTTGATGTTTTTTTGGAGCATAGGGAAGTGCACTGCATGTCAAGAAAAAAAAATTGAAAAAGAAAAAAAATTGGGAAAAAAATGAAAAAAAAAAAGTTGAAAAAAAACATTTGGCCAAAACAATAAAGGCAATAAAAAAAATCTTTGACATGTTGTGCAATTTTTTATGTGTGCGATAGTATTTTTGTGATAGACATCCCTTATTGCAACTATTGAGAGATTTATTATATATCATATATGGATTTGTATTGAAAAAGTGACAGGGGGTGTTTACATGTTTAGTGATTTGTAAAAAGCTAGCTTGGATGAAAACTTTTTGGGCATTGCTTTCTTGTACTCATCTATATAGTATTCCAGTATTTCCATATCTTCTTGCATATCTTTAGTTATTTCATTTCCTACCTTTCTTTCCTTACACACATACCACTATTTGCTTTTATTCATGTTTCCCTTACATTCCTAATAAGCCTTCAATAATTGTGCATTCTTATGTGTATATAGTGGTGAAGGTAGAAGAAAAGCAAGCATGTGGTAGTGCATAAACCATGAGTAACTTGAGTGAACTCCACTATTATATGCTTATGAGAGCGAGAGAAACCACCACTTATTTTGTGAGGCTTAATCATTCATAGTCTATTCAGGATGGATTGAAGTCACCATGTTTGTTAACCTATGTAAGATTTGAGTCCATGATTGCTTGAGTCTTTGAGATTTGACAATCCTAGGTAACTTTCTTTCACAATTTTCTATGTATGATTGGGAATTGCTAAGGAAATATATCTTTAGTTTACTTTTAGTTTTCTTTGCTTGCTCGAGACGCGCAAGAATAAGTGTAGGGGAATTGATAACTACCATTTTATCGTGTTATTTTGGTCCTTAATATTAATATTTTTTATCCTCTCGAGTGACTTATTGTTGATTATTAACATGTGTTATGAGTTGGATTCATTTTAGACCTTTTTGTAAATTCTCCTAAATTTTAGACTTATATGCAAATTTTATCTTTGTTTGTAGGAGATCGAGATGAGCTAATGGACTAGACTATAGTTGAATCAAATATGACTTCATCTAGGGCCATAAGGGCATTTCAAGCTGACTTAATTTGAGCCATTCATCAAGATCTGAAGCAATTTAGTCAAGAGACAAGATCTGATCAATCTGGACCATCCAATGTGATCGGCTTGATATGAGCCATTAATCCGAATCTGGAGCGATCCGGCCCATACATTAAGATTCACACATCTTGGCCATTCATCCGAACCATTCGATCTCGACAATTCATTCAGATATGATCAAATCTGTCCATCTCAAATCAGAGTAATTTTAGCCGTTGGATGCACAACCTCTTAATGGATTAATCGGATTAATTTATCCCTAGATTTAATGGATGGCTGGGATTTGATGAGGCTTTGATCGAATGACCAAGGAAAAGAGGTCTTAAAATTCTAACATTTTCACTCGCCCAAATCGCGCAGCCGAAGATCGAGAACAAAATGCACAGAACAACTCTCCTCGCACGAGCGGTCACGTCGATCATCTTCTTCCCTTGATGAGCGGCGGTCTTCCTCCTCTCGGTGGCAGTGACAACTCCGGAAGTCCTTCCGACGACCTTCCTTCCGAGAGCCGACGATATCCCATCCCCTCCTCGCCGCCCGATTGAGATGTCAGGATTCGCCAGCTCATCAACACCGAGAATGCGGTAGAGATTTCGGTGATTCCCTTTTGACTAGCAGTCCACTTTCCTTCCTATGGCCTGGATTCGGCCGCTCCATCTCCATAGTCATCCACCTGCTGTCGGGATTCGACAGTCCGCATCCATCATCGGTGAAGAACCACAACCACTGTTCCGACATTCCATTTCCTTCCCGCGGTCGATATTCGGCTGCTCCGTCTCCATAGTCATCCACCTGTTGTTGGAATTCGATAGTTCCGCCAACTATCTGGGAGTTTTTGCTTGAAAGTGTTGGTGCAATCGGCCCAGGTCATGAATCCCCTTTTCTTTTTATTAATATGCCCAGCAGTAGTTACATTACTTAAGCAACTAATTATACAAGCTTTTTATAGTTATCGTTGATAGGGGAGCTATCAGAGGACTCCTCCGAAGGGGAAGGCACCAAAATTACTCTGTAAAGGTCGCCTTTAAGCCGGAGGTACAGCTGGTGGAACTTCATCAAAAGGGGGCAGATGAACCCCCGCTGAAGGGGCTGGAACGAAAGCTAGGGCCGGCGGAAGCGGAGGAAGTTCGGTGGAGGCCCGAGGATCTCCTACGGTGTATTCCCATGTCATGGGGGGATTCCAAACCCGATTGCAGAATGAAGAGAAAGGGGCTCGGAAGGATCTCCCCCTGTTAGGGGTTGGAGCATCCGTTGATGAAAGAGGAAGAAAAGGACGAAAGGCTAAAGTTGCAGTTGATCATGTGGCGGATTCTTCGGCAGTGTTCGTGGCCAGGTCATATAACTCGAACGAATCTGAGTCTGAAGATATCTCGATGGGATGTTCTGCAGAAGCCATGAAGGTAGGATAGAAGGTAGAAGACCTTCGTGGAGGCTATTTATAATCGGGGAAGGGAAGTTGCATTTGCCCTCGGGAAGGAAAAGAAGGTGGAAGGACAAATGGGATAAAGACGTCAGCATGGGAAACCATCGAGACGTCATTTCCGAAGCAATCAATTATACTGAGAAGATAAGGGGCGACGCAGGTTAATTTTTGCTGAACCAAAAATTGATTCTGGCCAGAGGAAGATAAAGCCCGGAATGTCTCGAGCGGATTCCCGGGCAAGAGATGTTGTTCTTCAATTAACGCTATGGAAGGCATAGAGTAGGCAGTAATTTCGAAGAAAAGAGATCAAGAACAAGCTTAAAATTCCCGACCCATGACAACACATATGCGAGAAGCAACACAAGGCCGTACCAATTCAAGCATTCTTTAGTGGCAGAAAATCAGTTAGTACAACAAAGAGAATATGATAAATTACAACTCGAAAAGCTCAGGAGGACATTTGGCCAGAGCTATTTCAAGATCTAGATAGCCGGTATCCGTGCCTGGAGGAGGGTAGCCCTATTCAGTATTTAAGGAAGAAGACCCGTCGAAGCCTAGCATGAACAACTCTACGCCCTTCTAGACATACCGCGCCTTTAAATCCACCTCCTGCTCCTTTAATTGGGATTGGCAAGCAGCTAATTGAGCTTGACATGCGGCTAATTGAGCAGCCAAAGCGTCCTTCTCCTGTGCTGCCGTCACTGCCTGCTGGCCCAGAGAAGATAGGGCTTCAGTATATTCCTTGCGGAGTTCCTGTTGTTGTTGGGTCACCGAGGATAGGATGTTAGGCAGAGTGGCCACCATGGAAGACAGGTCTCTACACTTCTCCAAGTAGGATTTCTGAGCGGCTTCCCATGTTTGGCGCTCCCGTTGAAGTTGAAGGATAGTGGCTGAAGAGTCAGCGGCCTGAATATATGCCTCCGCAAGCTGCCTCTTATACCCATCTTAGGCAGAGTGGCCACCATGGAAGACAGGTCCCTACACTTCTCCAAGCAGGATTTCTGAGCGGCTTCCCATGTTTGGTGCTCCCGTTGAAGTTGAAGGTCAGATGGGTTGAAGAGTTAGCGGCCTGAATATATGCCTCCGCAAGCTGCCTCTTATACCCGTCTAGTTCATGGGTAAGAAGGTCAACTTGCTGGAGTTGGCTGGATTGCAAAAATACTTGATGCTGGAGGTCTTCATTTTTTCTTTGAAGTTCCTCCTTTTCACTCTGGGCCAGAGCCAGTTGAGTCATTGTATCTTCGCACCGAGCGACTAGATCATTCTCCTTCTGCTCACCTTCCTTCAACTGGTGCGCGAGTTTCTTTTGGTGGGCTAGGGAAGCAAAATGGCGAGTCTCCACATTAGATTAGTAGTTAACCAAATGGGACGTCATCTTATTATATGTAACTGATAACTGAGAAAAAGGGGCAAACGTTACAAATAGTAAACATTGGCATGTGTATACTAAAGATAAAGAAAGAAGGAATTTACCTCGGCCAAAAGTTTGCCCATATGATTGTATGGGCCTTGGACACCCAATTGATTGAAGAATTTTACTTCTCCCAGGTGGCAGATCTTGAGGGAAGCCCCCAAGGTAGCCAGTGAAGGACTTGGGAGGGGAAGATCACTCCCCTCAAGAAGGGCAGAGGGACCCATGGTCCGAGTTGGAGCGGGAGAAGGAGGTAGAGCAATGGGAATATTCGTAGGGAAAGATTCGGTGGGGGAATGATTTTGAGGGTTGAATGGAACAGGGGACGAAATGGGAGAGAGAGAAGGAGAAGCTTCCCCTTGGGGGAGGGTGAGATAGCTAATGTGGTATCCCCCACCCTAGGTTCATATATAACTAAGCGTTGATGCTTTTATAGTTTCGAGGGGGATGATAAAGGAGAAGAGTGGGAAGAAGAAGATATAGGAAGGGAAGAAGAGCTAGGGGTGCCTTCCCTGGCAGGGCACAATCTCTTCCGAGGCGAAGAAGGAGATGCTTCGGATTTGCCTTTACCTCGTTTCTTAGAGGTCTTCTTCTTGGCGGCAGTAATCTCCTCACCTTTTAAGAAGGCGTCCTCCATTAGATTATCTACAAAATCTGTGGTTAGAAGGTAGTTTGACACAGAAAATTGGCTGCACTAAAATATGAACAATATCCTACTTATGACATCTAGGTCGGTTAATGGAAAAGGGGGTAGCCCATGGCGACTGAAAAGGGGAGGTTTTATCAGATGATCAGAGCTGTAATAAGATTCTTTCAACACTCTATGAACCTCAGAAAAGTTGCATTGAGCCCTAACTTTACGGAAAGGGGGTAACTCTGGAAGATCTAGCTTCCAAGTATCTGAATAGGAGGGGAGGGGCGTCGGAAGTTGAGCAAAGAAGTAGAGTGCTTCCCATCCTTTGTGAGAAGATGACATGTTCACTAAAAATTGGCAATCCGAGCGGCTGGAGAGATAGAAAAGACCCTCCTTAGAGAATTTCAATTGGAAGAAGCAGTAGAACAGTTGGGAGGACAACGGGAGATCCAATTGTCGGAATACTATGATAGCTCCCAATAAAATGCGGAAGGAATTGGGGGTAAATTGGTCGAGGGGAAGTTTGTAAAAGTCCAAGATTTCTAGATATGAAGAGGGCACGGGCAAATACAAACCATTAAGTAGTTGTTCTGAAAAGAAGCAGGTTAGGCCTGGGGGGGACGATGTGGTCAGTAAGAAGTGGTATTGAAACGACATGACACAGAAGGGTCTATAAATTGGTTCCTCAGGTTGAAGAAATAGTGTTTGTTATCTAATTGGGTGACGGTGTGCTCATACCAAGAAAGTGAAAATGGGGTCTTCGGGGTCATAGGTATGGAACGAGGAAGAACACTTACTTGAAGGTTGAAGGAGGAACGCTTGCAAGAGAAGAGGCTAGGGCGCTGGGACACCGTCGGAAAAAATCACTGGAAGGGAAAAGGGGAAAAAACTGGATTGTTAGGCACGTTAAGTTATGCATAAAAGGGGAGGACGGAGATTTATATAGGGTTTTGTGACTTTTTGACTACCTAAGAGAAAAAGAAAAGCGGGGCCCATAGGCCTATTAAGCT
Organism: Wurfbainia villosa; assembly: GCA_025175895.1. Classification (NCBI taxonomy): domain Eukaryota; kingdom Viridiplantae; phylum Streptophyta; class Magnoliopsida; order Zingiberales; family Zingiberaceae; genus Wurfbainia; species Wurfbainia villosa. Next base: position 11,772,723 of record CM045998.1, on the reverse strand, counting down.
GCTCCGAGCATATGAGGTAAGGCAACGAGAAAAGATAAAATTGGAATTGGTGAGGAAAGGGTGAGTTAGAGGCCTTATATATTTAAAAAGTCAAGCTTATGACATCGCTTGACTATTTTTAGGGGTTGACTAATGATACTGTTGCTACCTCTTTTCTGTGAATAAGGTGAAAAGACCCGCGCGTAAAACACTGTCCGAACCAAGTAGCTAGTTCGGCGGGAGGAGTCTGAGAAGAACGGTTCGGGCACGTCAATCTTGGGGAAATTGGCTCGGGAGGACGGTTTAAGGGGGTTGGCACGACCGGGTGAATTTGAAGATTGATCCGATACGAGACGGATGAAAATCAGCTCGATCCAGTGGGTCTGGAAATGGTTCGGTACGGGAAGAATAGAAGTTGGTCAGAGCTATAGGGAAAAGCCTAAGACCTACGCTACACGTGAACGGTAAGTCTAGGCTAGCTTTACTGAAGGTAAGTGGTCAAAAGGGATGAGCTAGAATATTTCCCGAAATATAGATAAGAAGTTGTTACACAACAAAAGAGGGCCCCCACATAATATTCGGAGGAGCCTTCGCTCATCGTGTTTGTAACAGAATGATTCTTTAGTTAAGCAAAGTGGCCACATGTACGATGAAAGAGGTTCGTGGTGCAACAGCTGGCCAGAGGAAGGGGGATAAAAGGGAGAGGCAAGACAAGAGGAGGGGGATCCACATTCCTTCCAACAGGTAGAGACAAAGGCACATTCGGAGGGGAGAGTGACCACATCGTCGGAGAAGGAAACAAAGAGAGTAGTGAGCTCCATCCTTTCGATACTTTCTGTGTATTGAGCTAATTGTAAGAGGTTTTCTCCTCCACCTCCGGAAGTTCTTTCCGTAGAGGAAGTTTATAGTGAAAGTGCTTTGGCACCGTAGCTCGTGGAAGAGCTCACCCCTGTGGAGTAGGAATCCTTATTCCGAATCACGTTACATCTTGTGTCTTTGTTTGTTGCTTGTGTTACGTGCATTTCTCTTCTTCGTACCTCATTACTGTTGCGGCCGGAGAGAACTCTCAAGCTTCTTACACGCTCTCCCGCGTTGAAAGGAAGTCAGAAAATCCTTCTGCGATCGCATCAATTAAATATAATGATATTTATTAAATATGTCATTATAAGTGATCTAATTGGACATTATTTTTAAAATCATATTTTTTTAATAAATATTATGATAAAATTATTATAACTGCACTATGAATTAAATATCGTTAAGAAAATATCATAATAGACTATTATTCTTCTAGTGAAGAAGAAGAACAGTTCATATTGTAATTGTTCTTTAGATAGTAATCCAGAACAAAGATCAAATCGAAAACAATATCAAAGTAAGTTTTTCGTTTAATTTCTGCAACAAATCAAGAGCATCATTCATCTGGCGTCAATGATCAACAGTATCGGGACTAGGTGAGAACTTTTTTTGTTGTCCTCTCGGGGATGACACGATGGTAAGACAGAGTGGTCGCTTTGGAAACGGGCTACGGTCGATTCCGGATGAGGGGTTTAAAATCCCCCTGGCATCAGATGACCCCTCCTCTGCCTTGCCACCGTATCGAGGGACAAAGTCCCCCCGTGATTTATCCTCCCTCTCGCCGCAGCCCTGGAACGAGTGACAGAGGGCTGCTAGTTGGGTAGATTTTCAACTTTTTTGGGGACTAGGTGAGATCGGTCAAATACGAAGCGTGAAGAGGGATTCAAAAGGAAACCGGCTGGTGGCTCAAGAGGGCTTTAGAGGGATGTATAAAAGCCAGAGCTTTGGTACCGTGCGACGACGGAAATGCCTAGCAAAAGAATGACAGTTGAACAACTGCTTTATTGTTATAGTCTGAGAAGATGAAAGTGAAACAGCAGAAAATGAAAAGCTTGGAGAGCGCATCAGAACTCTATTTCGATTCGTTCATTCTCCCCAAGCATCAAAACAAAAGAAACATTACTGATCAGAAGGGAATTCCGGCAGCAGTCTTCGCCCAGGCCGGACGGGCGGAGACGTCCTCCCACCAGGCGAGCACGTGTGGACGAGAGGTGACAAGTCCGGCCTTGGACGTCTTCATCAGGTAGTTGATGTAGGGGATGTGATTGAGGTCGGCCAAGGTGAAGTGCGCTCCGGTGAGGTACTTGCTCTGTGCCAGCCGCGCCTCGTACACATCCAACACCTTCTCCAGCTTCGACGCCTGCGCCTCCACGACCGCCTCGTCGGTGGCTCTGCCAAGCTTTGGTTTGATCAGCGCCTCGTACACCAGCAAGGCAATGGCCGGCCCGAACTGCTGCGACTCGACCTCGAGCCAAATCTCCACCGCCGCACGCTCTGCGGGTGTTCCTCCGGAGAGGAGGAGGTTCGGCCCGGCTTCCGCATACTTGGTGGCGATGTATCGGTTGATCGCTCGCGACTCTGCGTGTCCAGTCGACGCAAAAAAGAGAGAAAAAAAAAATAGTATTGAGATCAGATCAGATCAGTTGACGCTTAAAATTATTCCAATCAAACAAAGATAGAAGATCAGGAAAAAATTTCATTTTATCCCATATTTTATCTCTTATAATTTAAAATATTATATTTTAATTCTTGCAGTTAGTAAAATAAAAAAAAATATACTTATTTGGATTCGCGTAAAATAATAATTTAAATTAAGAAAAATTGTCAAAATATTTCTATTTCATTAATATGTAATATATAGAACGACAATTTACCAAATCACGTTATACATGTTGGAAAATATCAAAATCACATAGATAAGTTTCAAAATTATCTAATCATGTATCTCTTTCTGGATTTACCCTCCGCTCATCCGCATGCTCGTCCGAACCAAAATCACGCTCCGAGCCGCGTCATTGCATAGTCCGAGTCATGTTACCGCGAAGAAAGCGAAGTAAATCAAAATTGAAACGAACGACGGTGGCGAGGGCGATGACAAAGAAAGTCCGAATGAACGACTGTGCATTTTCAACGTCGATTGTGTTTCTGGCGGAGAGCACCACAGCGCGTCAGTTTTCGACCATCGACTGCCGATGAACGGTGCATCTTCTTCTTCAAAAGGTAACCCTAAAATCGCTCCAAATCTCTTAACCTTTCGTCCCGCGACATTTTCTCCGACATCATCTCCCTCTTTTCTCTAGCCGAACTCTTTCATCCGATATTTTCTCCGACGAAACTCTTTTCTCCGACATCTTCTTTCTCCGACATCACCAATTCCTCTATTCTCCAGCGAAACTCTATTCACCGCTATTTTAAGTTAGCCAAACTATATTCTGCTAGAAATATCGTAACCCTCGTAATCCTCCTCCCTTTTCCGGTAAAGCTCTTCTTCCGCAGGCCACCTCTTTGACCAAACTCTCCTACCTTTCTTTCTCTGTGCAAACTTCATCCGGCTGAAAATTCACATCCTTTGACAAATGATGAAGATGCAAGATTCCAACTTGCCATCATCTCCAAAGGTTAGGTTGAATATTATTTATGTTGTGATTGTCATTTTAATTAGTATAGTTTAAACATTTGAAAGTTTAGATGTTATTCTGTTATCATGCAAGAAATGAAAAAACTTGGATCATTTTCTGCACGAGAGGTCCAATTATCTATTTTGGGGCAAAAGTTACGCTGGATGAGCAAGTTTGAACATTTTAAAGATTTTTTCACAAATTTCGACCAAGGGAAAAGGTAAGAGACATATACATTTGTATGAAAAATACATCAAAGTATTAAACACTTGTCCCTTTGTATCATTCCTTACCATATCAGAAATTCCACATCTCAGAGGATTATTGGTCAATATATTTAGAAATTGAGATTCCGAAGCAAAGATATTTAGATTCTCCAATGTGGTTGTGTCCTTCACAACCAAAGATGTTGCATTATTGCATTAAAAAAATCCAAGATAGAGGCATACATGTCCCGATGGATTCCAACGTTGCTTCTAGTGAATTATTTGAAAGGTTTTTTGCCAGTAAAGAACTCAATCGATAAAGATTGGAATACCTACTAAGGAAGTATTATCTCCATGTGGAGTTTGATACGGATGTTTTGTTATTTTGTAAATTGTTTGTTTTGTATCCTTTTTCTTCTATTTTATTTGCTTCTTCTACATATAAACCTTTAGGCATTATAGATATTGTAGATAATTTTGATAGTCTAGAAAGGTATAATTGGGTTGAGGCAATATATAATTATATGACACCTCAACTTCAAATATTTGGGGATGTTTTTGCATCCAATACTCCTAGCTATCATCTCACTGCCTTATATGAAGGGATTTGCTGATCTACTAGCTGTAAGTTTTGATTATCTACTTAATACATTTAAAATTAATTAATAGTTTATAATTGTTTAATTATGACATGGGCTTGGTTTCTTGAGCATGTCCTTGTTCAACTGTCAAACAACATCGTAACACCAAGAATAAGTAAGTGGAGATCTACTTATTCTCATATAAATAAAATGAGGGCCAAATTAGAAAGAATCTCATCTTCGCAGGTAAACATGTGTATTTCAACTAATACTCAATTCGTGTTATATAGTTATAGGGTTTTTTTAATTAATGATCTACTTTTATTCATTTTGTAGATTATTGTTGATATTATCCCTACCCTTGAAGAAACACATCTACTTGGGACTCCCCTCCATATTGAATCTCAGTCTAGGCCACAAAGGATTGAGACATCACCTGTATAATCAGATAGAGACTCTGCAGCTATATGCTCATATTGCATTGAAAAGGATAAACAAATCCAAAACCTTACCCACCATAATGAAATTCTTCTTAAATTAAATGAAGAATTAGTAGCCATTCTGGAAAGGGAAGATTTTTATTATTCAACTAGCCACTATGCAGAAGATCCTATTCCTGAAGATCTTTTAGCCAAAGTAATGAGGAGAGGATGTGATAGAAGACATTATAACCTCAGGTCCACTCCTAAAGATACACCGAAATGGTTAGCAATGGTCTCAGGTAGAAAGAGACCCAAGATCGAAAAAGATATTGAGGGGGGTAAGCTAGGGATAAATTCTATGGAGCTAAAATTTAAAATAAAAGATATGCAAAAAGAGCCTCCACCTATTTTAGTCTCTAACGAGATTGATGAAGAGGTCAATAAAACAACAGCAAGGGAAAAACAAATTAACACTATGAGATTGAACATTATTAAAGTAAGTTTACATTTATGCTATAATATTTAATGTTTTCACATTTTTATTGCTTTTAAAATTGTTTTGTTAAATACATTGTATTATATCTATTTATAGTATTTGAAAGGAAAATTTAAAGCAACAAAAAAGAAAAAGCGAGAAGAATACGTGGCCTACCTTATATCAATGCTTCAAAATTAGACATTGCCTATTTCTGAGTTTGTATGGGAGGAAGGCTACTACTCATTGACAATACATGACTTCCTATCATGTGTTTTAGGCAACGTCTTCACTGATGGAGAAGTAATCAATGCTTACATTTCATTACTCTTCAAGAAAGTGTCCTCATCTGGTAGACTATATAATAAGTCGATATATTGCTCAACCGGATTCATGGTAAAAGTTTTGCTTCCTTTAACTTTTTATAATATTTTTTTACATTATTACATAAATTTATAATTATATCTATAATCTTGCAGTCATCATATGAACATTTATGGGAAATAACTTTATTTCAAATTATAAAAACAGATCCGGTTGATCGAGAAGTGAGGTATATTTTTATACCTATAAATACCGATAGTTCACACTATCATTTAATGGTCATGGACATCGACACAAAAACCTTCTACCATTTTAATTCGTTGTCCTACAACTCCAAATATGATGCATCTTTCACATTATTGGTTAGTATTATTCATTTAAAAATTACATTCTAGAATTATGACACATGATTATCTATTTTTATGAATGTTATTTGTCCATCCAATGATTCCAAGTATCTACATTGAAAAGGTTTCCTGATGATAAACTTAAAGAAATGCACGATGGATTGCAAGATTACCAACCTTTAGATGAATGAATCTCTGTTAAAGTAGATTGTCCCCAACAAATACTATCGTCAGTAAATTTACTACATTATAAATAAATTTCAACAGTGTCATTGTGATTATTTTAATGACTATTTTATTTTTGTAAAATTATAGGAATGATGCGGCTTCTTCGTCATGTAATATATAAGACATCAAATGTTGAATATTAAGATTGAATTCACACAAAAAGACATTTATAGATTTAGAGTAGAGGTTACAATATCAATTCTTAGGGACAAATCATTTTCGAAATGTAAATTTGAATGATTCAATAATCTTGTTGTTACATAAGTATTATCATCAATTAAATGCTACATTTGAAATTATAAAGGACAAATATTACTGTTAAAATATTGTATATGCATACGTTGTTGTAAATGGGCACATGTTATGGTATAAAGATATCATGACTCGGAGTGATGTCGAGCTAGCTAGGGTAGGTCCATCAGTGGGTTTCGACTGAAACTGACTGATGAACATATTCAATTCAAAAAATTCGAAGTTTTATATCCGAATGATTGATTGAGTTTTAGGAACTCATTGGTGGCTTTGTCCAGCGAGTATCGTCGTCGTAGCATTCAAAATGTTCTTTTGAGCACACTTCACATATCGAGCATGAGTGGTGAAAATTATTGCTCCCAATATGGTGTATTGCAATAATTTCCGAGGTCACGAACTATTATGGAGTGCTAGAGGAGCACATAGGTCTTCGAACGATGTGGTTTCGTGCTTTTTATGTCCATCAGTCAGTTTCGATCGAAATTGACTGATGGGCTTATTAAATTGAAAAAATTCGAAGCTTTATATCAGAATGAGTGATTGAGTCACAGGAACTCAAGGTGGCTTCGTCCAGCGGGTATGTCGTCATAACATTCAAAATGTTCTTTCGAGCACACTTCATAGGTCGAACATGAGTGACAAATATCGCTGCTCTCGACAGGGTGTATCACAATTATTTCCGACGTCATGAACGTATTATTGAGTGCTAGCGAAGCACATAGGTCTTCGAAGCATGTGGTTCTGTGCTTTCTAGGTCCATCAGCCAATTTCAATCGAAACTGGCTGATGAACCTATTAAATTGAAAAAATTCGAAGTTTTATATCGGAATGAGTGATTGAGTCATATATAGGAACTCATTGGTGGCTTTGTCCAGCAGGTATCGTCATTGTAGCATTCAAAATGTTCTTTCGAGCACACTTCACATGTCGGGTACGAGTGACAAAAATCATTGCTCCCGACATGGTGTATCACAATGATTTCCGAGGTCACAAACATATTATTGAGTGCTAGCGGAGCACATAGGTCTTCGAAGCATATGATTCCATGTTTTCTAGGTCCATCAGTCGATTTCAGACGATACAATACGAAGAACATATCGACACAATTTAGTTTATAGATATATATTAAAGAACATATGACATAATGATATTTATCCCAATGTTTTTCTTGTGGGTCAAATACATACAAAATTTCATTACTATTAAAATTAATAAACTAATATATGTTTCAACTTGGTGGAGTCATTTTATAGGATCTTTTATTGTGACCTAATTGTTTACATCTACTACACTTGTTTTTAACCTTTCCTATGTGCTTCGACTTGATCCTCGCCTTCTTTCTTCTTCCAGGTTGCACAAGGCTACGAGGCGGTAAAACAATATAATTACGTTCAACTATTGACCAATATTGTTTGCTTCTAAAAGGATAAATTTGATACATGTAAGTACTTTTTCAAGTTTCGAATAAGAAATAATGCTCACAATAGTGATATGAGTCCATATTCCTATAAGAACACAGCGCAATAGCATGTGAGCAAGGGAATCCTGAAATTTGAAAATCATCGCAATCACATTTATGACTTTCCATGTCAACTATATAGGAGGATCCTAAACTTTGTACCTCCATTTCTGTTCTACTATGTGGAAATACTGCATAGGATCCAGTTCTTTTGTCTCTTAGTGTCAATTTCCTTCATACCAAATGGTGTCAATACTCTAGTAAAATTAGACACTTTCTCCCTACGATTATAAAACCATTGTGCAACCTTCTTGCGTGTATTATTTATTAGTTTTGTAATTGGGAGTTCTCGAGTGTCCTTGAATAATACATTCAAGCTTTCAGAACAATTCGTTGTCAGCATTGAGTACCTTCTACCAGAGAAATGTGCATTGACTCATTTGTTAGGTTCTATATTTTGCAACCATCTATAAGCATCTACATGTCTCTCTGACATAGTCTGCATTATTTGATCATATTGTATAATTGTATTTTCTCTTGTTGTTGTCCAAAACAATCTTAGTGCAGGTCTATCACGTGTAACTGTAACCATATTACAATACATGTGATAACAACAAAATCCATGGTGAGCAGAAGGATACACTTTACTCATTGTAGATAATATTCCACGATGTCTACCAGATATAATTGTCATACTTGATGGATCAACTGCAAGAAATATTTTTAGATGGTTTAAAAACCACTCCCAAGCTAGACCACACTCTACCTCAGCAATTGCAAAAGCAACTGGAAGTAGATTTTCATTGCCATCAATAAAATACCAGGATACTTGCCTCTTAAATGTGTTGCATCAATTCCAATTAGTTTCCGAATATATGTTCTAAAAACTCTTCCACATGCACTAAATGCCCAAAAACATCGTTAGAAATTATAATAACCATTTGATTTCAATGCAACATATGTTTCTGGATCTCTAGATTTTAGCTCCTATGAAAATCTAGGGAGATCACCATAATCCTTATCAAAATCACCTACCACCTTATTTAGAGTCTTTTGATGTGTATAGTAGGCCTTTCTATATGATATATGCACTCCATATCATGATTGCATATCTCTCTGTATGTTTATAGGTCTATACTTATCCGATGATACAAAATGATTTTCAATCTGAGAAACTATAAAAGAGGATGTGCATGTAGGATGATCAGTCATATTTAAGGAAAGACTGCATTGGTGATGTTGTAAATATTTTGCAACCGTGAACTCAATATCTCCCCTTGCAATTATTGTTCATGTGCAATTTTCTCCCTAACAAATTGCTTTAACTCTAGTTTTTCTTGTGTCTTTAATCTTATATCTAAACTGTCTTTTCATAGCATACTCAGTAAGTGCGACTTTAAAATATTTTTGCATTGTGTAAATCTACAATAAATATTTATGTTAGCACACTATAGTTGAATTAAATTAATATTGAGAAAGTTAAAAATATATTATCTGACCAACAAAAAATTTACTATGGTCAACCGGTTCAAGTATTTGCAATGGAACGAATGATATATATGGATCTTCAGCTATTGGAAATTCCTCTTCAAAATCGCTTCGTTAGTGTTATCATTTGCTAAGTAATCATCCTCAAATACATCCCTTTGAATTTCGACTTTCATTCTATTATCATTCAATTCATGTTCAGACGACGTATCCTTAAATAAATCTTGCAAATCTATAGTAGTATGACTTGGGTTTTCCTCAATACTAAGCGACGCTTGTTCATTCAAATTGAATCTGTAATTAGTGGTCTCTCCGATATTAGAGGAAATTGAAGATATCATTTTGGTAGCACTCATACTTATATTTGGATTATCACATAACTATCGATGTCGGTTCTTTATTTTTGAATCAATATATTCCATCATAACCGATAGCATATCATCACAAATTTCATCATCCCTGCATTGATACATTCAACAATTAACAATATTGTGAGAAGAATTTTGTTAAGTTTGTGAATATTTACAAATCACTTTACATGGGTGGAGGAGATCGATATATCATAATATGTGTATTTTTCTAGCATTTTAGGCTTTATCATTATAGCAACAAACAACTTCTAAATCATAACCGCACTTTATATTACTATTTAAAATGTTAATACATGTAACAAATTTAAAAATACCTAAACAATAATAGAAACCACGAAAGTCCAATTGCAAAATGAGTTAAAACAATTAGTCATGCTAATCTATAGATAAGAAAAATACATTTACATTCACAATTTGGTATAAATAAACATATATGTTGAGCTGATTAGAACTTAAAGTTTTGTCCTTGATAAAATTTTAGATATCACCAAGCTACGATTGGGAAAATTAAAAATAGGTTGATCCCACCAAAGATATTTTAGGATTTTTCTAAAATGCTTTGGGTGCGTTTAGTTGGGGGTTTTTGTTGATAAGCTTGTTAGGTTATCAACAAAAATCTTGTTTGATTTACGTTATGAATAATTACCTGGTAATTGTTCATTACCTGATTATGGACAAAAACCTTTTTAGGGGGAATAGGAAAACCTTGGAGAACCAAGGTTTTTGTTGATTCCCAGAGTTAAGGAATTTTTTTTCCAATATTACCCCTAGCAATATATTAAATGTCAATTTGTCAAAACTCAATCGATTTGCCGTCCATCGTCGGTCGATGTCGATCGCCGCTTACCGCCATGCTCATTGCCGTCGCCGCCGCCGCCGTCGCCATCGGCCATCGGTCATCGGTTATCGCCGCTGCCGCTCATCGTCGCCGTCTATCGCCTCGCTGCCGCCGCCGCTGCTACCACCGCCATCGCCGCCGCCACCGCCATCGTCGCTGCCGCCAATCGCCGCTGATCGCCGCCGCCCATCGCCGATCGAAGATCGCCGCCAGCTGTTGCTGACCGTCGCTCGGCCAGTCGCCGCCGCCACCGATCGATCGTCCATCGTTGTCGCCGCTAGTCGATCGATCGTGATTGCTGCCGCCGATTGATCGGCCACCGTCGTCGCCGTCGGCCGATCAACCGTCGCCACGGTCGACCGATCATCGTCGGCCACTGGTCGATCACCGTCGTCGTCGACCGATCGGGCATTGTCGCCGGCTGATCGTTGTCGTCATCATTAATATTTTCGTCGTTGTCGTCGTCGAATTGATTGAGCAAAAGACAAAGGATAATTTAGTAAAATGTTAAACTGAGTTATATATTAAAACCTCCAACCAAATAAGGTTTTTATCAAAGGTTATGTTTTATTCTCTGGTAATCACATAACCAAGGTTATGTATGATTACTTGAACCAAACGCACCCTTTGAGTTTTGGAGCCGTCGGAACAGTACTGTATACCTTAACGTCAGGTTTTGAAATTATAGAATCGCTAAAGCTTTATGTATAGGGAGCTGCCAAAGGGATGACGTAGACCGTCGAAAACAAAGAAATGAAAGGTTAAGAGATTTGAAGCGATTTTAGGATTATCTTTTTAAGAAGAAAGTGCACCATTCGTAGGCAGTGATCGGAAAATGATGCAGAATGGATTGATGCACACCGACGGAAACACAATCGGTATTGGAAATGCATAGTCGTACTTACCTTTGCCCTTCACCCATCGCCTTCGACTCTTATTCGGATTTTCTCCTTCGCCATTTTATAAAATGGTGACGCGGCTCGGACGGAGTTGCAATGTTTTTTGCGGTAACATGGCTTGGAATCTACAATGACACTGCTCGGAGCATGATTTCGATTTAGAGTAGCACGGGATGAGCACACGGATGAGCAGAAGGTAAATCCGGAAAGAGATAAGTGATTAGATAATTTTGAAACTTATCTATGTGATTTCGATATTTTTCAACATGGACAATGCGATTTGATAAATTGTCGTATATAGAGTTCTAAAGGGAAAAAAAAAAAAATTGAAAAACAAAAAGGGCGAAATGAAAATCTATTCTCACAAGCAAAATAGAGAACTCACCGAAGAGGACGACGTCTCCGTCCTCCAGAACTGGGATCTGACCGAATGGCTGCAAATTTTAAGAAGAACAAGCAATTGATATAATAATAAATTAGAGAAGTAGAAATGGAATCAACTAAATAGAGGGGAAGAACAAGAATATTACGTTGAGGGAAAGAAAGTTGGGGTGCTTATGCGCGCCGGTGCGGAGGTCGACGATGACGAGCTCGAAGTCGACGCCTTTCTCGTTGAGGGCTGCCAGAACTCGGATGGTGTTGGTGGACATGGGCATCCCGTAGACCTTGATCCCTCCCATCTCTGCTTCTCTTTTCTCTTTCTTTCTTTCTTTGTTTTTTGCTCTCTCTCAGTATTTTCCTCTGCAGCTTAAATCGCAAGTCCAGCCGTGCTGGCCCACATTTAATTATCGCGAAGAAGGAAGGAACATTCAGTGCTGGCCCACATTTAATTATCACGAAGAAGGAAGGAACATTCAATGTTTGATGGTGACGACGCGGAGAAGGAAGGTGAAACGCGAGGCAGCGGAACGGAAAAGAAGGACCGTCTGAAAGGGGGACAAAAACGTGATCAAGTAATTCAGCTTGTCAGCTCGATAAATTGGAATAAACGCGTTTTGACGTTTCCAGAGAGAATACGTATGTGTAATAAATTAATAGGCAGAGCTTTTTGTTTGGTCATGGAACACATTTGTTAACCATCACAAGCATAGAAAATTTAACAAAGAGCCACTTAACTTTTTAAAAATGCATAAATATGCTCGGGTGGATATTCCTGCTAGGGTGTACCGGATATATTTCATCCGGATCATTTCGTAAAAGTCGGACTGGATCACAGGATCACCTAACTAATGGTAGAGCACTATTATTGAATTAGGCCTTATCTGATATGGCTAGCTGATCATTTTTGAAATCTATGATTATTAATCATGGTAGGCGGCCATTAAGACTCAAGATAGATGCTATGATGAAAGTGATCACATGAGATCGGCGTTGTGGCCAAAAGGCGACATCGGATCGTTAACCATGTGGCCGAGGATCTATGTGGCTGCCCATGTGAACAGAGGTTCAACTATATAAAGGTAGACTTGGCAGAAAGAAGAGGATTATTTTTTTTTTCCTTTCGGGCATCCAAAAACTCAAAAAGAAGCGGAGCATTCTTTTTCTCGTCTTTTCCTCTTTTTCACCTTCATTTAGCCTAGTGCTAATGACTATCAAAGAGGTCACATCCATCATCATTGGCACCCGCTGACGATTGTTGATGTACTTGCATGGAGGGCATCATCTTAACAGAAGAAGGGAAGTAGAAGTTCTAACAGTAAAAAATCTATGATAGAATTAGACTTGCATCAATTGACACAGTCTATAGAAAACTTTGAGTAAAGATGAAGATGACAAGTACTCGAAGAACTGCTACAGAGCCTTAGGGAGAAGTGGTGGAGACGCAGAGGCAATCCCCTTTGAGGACAATGGCGGAAACAATGGGAGGCCCTATCTCTTGGAGACAATTAACATAGCTAATCGTTGTCACTTTGGATGAGGCGATGTAGAGGGATACTTGGAAATGAGCCGAAACTAGGGTCATGAGAGTCCCTTCTGCTTGTCACTCAGCAGTTGTCTATTATCAACAACTTTACTAGAGGATAAATGTCCAACCAACTTCTGACCACTACAGGTGTTTGAATACAATGATATTACTGACCCAAAATAACATTTACATTGCTTCGAGAATGCAATCCTCTTTAACAAATATTCCTAAAGGAGTAAAGTGTAAAGTTTTCTCATCACTCTCGTAGAGCCCACTTATGTATACAACTTTACTAAATTATATCGATTATATCTTATGTATACAACCTCAACTCTCTCCCCACCCCACCCTTTTGACGAGCTATAATGAGTTGTATTAAAGACAGTAATCTGATCTTTTTTCTGAGACTGATCGATCTGAAAAATATTATAATGTGTTAATATTAAAAATAACAAATAATATAGTATAACTATAAAGCTTGTGCTTACACTGTCGTAATTATATTTAATGAATGATTTTTAACCACCTCGATGGATAAATGGTAGTTGTGATCGATTTTGGGCATTTGTTGTCGATCATGTCTACAATATAAAAATTTGTTAAGAGAAAACGTAAAACATGAGTTATAGAACAAATATTTTAATTTATATATAACTCATATGATTGGTATAAATTGAGTTACCTGAAATTTCTCTGATTCAAACAAATCGCACATAAAGTTCCAATCTTCCTGTGTCTCGCAAAACTCAATCGACATATGATGTCGGTGCTCAGTAGTGGGAAGATGCAGTAGGCTCTTATAATAAGTGTGCATCTTATTTCGATTGTCTCTGTACCTTGCACTCATTAACCTGTCAGTCTCCTTTCTTACCGATGTTGCCTCCTCGGCAAAATTGATATCGAAAGAAGATTGAAAAAAATATCAATATTGAAATTTATAAATGAAGGATGGCTGATTATATAAATATCAAATTACTCGTACTTATTGATAATCGATCATATATCATCTGTTTATTATCTGTGGGGATATACTTCCAACTCTTAGCTTGTAGGAGAGTGAACTTTTTAATTGATAGACCTAACTCTGTCATAAAAGCAACTGTATTTTATCCGATAGGATGACCATCGCTCTTAAGAAAGGAAATGGATAATTTACCCCGTTCCTTGATTTGTCATCGGAGTAGATCGGAGTGTGTGTCTCGTGTCTCTCTACGTGTCGGATGAACTGTAAATCAAAAAGTGTTAACAATTAACAAGTCAAATAAATTGCAAACTAAATAAACATATTTAAGACCACATAACTAACCAGTAGGAACAACAGAACTGTCATTGTCAGGTGTAGGCACAATTGGGGGTGCTCAATTCTCTTAGGCGGCATAGCTGTGACATAAGCAATATATACAGATCGACATATAACGAAAGATTATATTAAATACATGAATTATAAATGAAGAACAATATAAATTCCATGTAAATACATCTAATCGCTATCATCATCTGAAAAGGACAAACGATCATCCGCCTCACTATCAATTTCACTATCTTCACCTTCATCATTATGATTACTTTGAGTGCCCATATCCAGATCCACTTATGCATTTGCCATATTTATTTGTTGATGCTCTAATGCACACAAGTATGACCTCAAATCTCCGACGAGAATTATCGAGGACTCGAAGCGTGTGCTCACGCTCAACGCCCATAAGTGCATGAATGTCGTCAAGTAATAAAAGATTATCGATCCCACAGAGACTGAGATTTGAGTATCGTATGTCCAATACATCTTGTTGTTCGGAGTGAATGTCCTAAAGATGAGGGTTGTGAGGTTGACGACAGTCCTAACTCTAGTGCGGTGTCACTCGAAGGAAGCGAAGGAAGGTTCAAAGTTCCCAAGGAGGATTCTAGGACTTCGGTTTCACTTGTGTGTTATTGGAATATGCTATCAACTAAATGCTTTCTAAATCTCTAATTATGATCTTGTGGGAGGATCATCATACATTTATCCGATGAACTTTTGCTTCTACCGAGAACTACCTATTCGTAACCAAGCTGACCTTTCGGATCATCATAGCTCAGGGGGTTGGTACCGTTGGGAGCCCCCTATCATTAAGGTCCCTCAACCCTTCTAGAGTTAATTTATCCTACTTTGGCCCTTCTGCTAAGATAGGCTATTGGGTACGAGGACGTCCTAATAATCCCTATGAAGAGTCGGAACGTATTTCATCTCCTAATCTATCATATTCTACTATCTACGATTATCGGAGGGAGGACGACCATAAAGTTCCTCCTTGGTTCTCCTAGATCTTTGATACAAAGGCTATCACCCTTTGTATCGGCTATGTGCACTAGATATAGAATCAAAATGTAATTTTCATCGATCCAAAAAACACCAATTACAAACATAAATTCAGGAATAGAAAATATATTCGAACTAGCATGCCCAACATACACAAGCTACTCCCTAATCCAAGAATCAAAGTATCTACTCCATAGATGTAAGGGAACAGACACAAGGCATCATAGAATGAATCATTACAACGTAAAGATATCTAAGAATGAAATTACAGTACTCTCGGTCATTCTCCTTGGCTTTGGAGTGTAGATTTCAGTCCTTGAACCACCTTCTTCCTCTCCGATGTGAGTCTCCGGTGCTTTTTAGGGCACCTGCTTGTCATCGCAGTCGCCGGGCCTCCTCCCTAGGGTTTGGGCATGCCTTCCTATTTATAGATGTGAAGTCGGCTCCTTAGAAATCGCCTTGAAATCGCTTTATCAAGAAATCAGACTAATGCCCGAATGACCGTATCCAATTCCCAAAACCTGGAGTCGATTGATCGTGTATTCCACACAATGGCTTGTAATGGGTTTAGTTGAACATCATGGTCATGTGAAATTCACATGGTCGGCAGCCAGTACCGCCTTTATTCCACTCGGTGAATGCCTTCCTTTTGCTCCAAAAATGTGTCGTTTCACCTATAAATTGTCGTCCTGCACACAAAAGCAACAAGAGCAAATCTTTGAACCAGAAAATAGGAAATGCATGCAAAACAAAGTAGAATATGCATTAAACAAATATAAAATGTAATAAGATGTGTGCAAAAACTACTCCTAAAATCCTATATGTTTTTCTCACATCAATCCCCCTAGACTTAGATCTTTGCTTGTCCTCAAGAAAACCCTAGTGCCATGAAATTTAAAGAAAAGTATTGTTCCATACTTAGCATGCTAACTGTATTTATCAATTTGTATTTTCAATCAAAGCAAAATAGATATGTTCTAAAAGTTCACTAAGTTAGCTTTTCGTGCATGTGTTAAGCGAATTTTTCTAAGGGATACTCGTTCCATGATGAGTTAAGTCGTCATCTTATAGCTTTCCTAAGGTCTCTGGCTTTTAGGCACTTACCTGACCTAAGCGACGGGTGTTCCCTAGATCTAGCACAAAGTCTCAAAGGTGTGCTCGATATTGAGAGAAATTGGTAGGTGTTTCCCCAGTAACCTAAGTCGGTCTTAAAGGGGCACCTAACTATTTCTACCCATGACAACTATTTTTTTATCCCTCATAAATTTTCTCTCTCATTTTTTTTTCTCATTTTTTTTTGTTTTTTTTCCTTTTATTTTTCAAAGAACTTTTTCTCCTCTCATGCTCATAGGGATTTCAATTTTTTTCAAATGGGCTTACATAATCCGAGCATCTCCAGTAACTAAAATACTAAATCTAGAGTCACCTATGGATTCTAAAGTTCTAGACTACTGGGATGAATCATAACTATGTATATAATAGATTTTTCCTTTCAGAATATTCGTCAAGTCTGAGTGAAATATTAAAAGCTAATCAATGCAAGTCTAGAACATTCATTAAAGCAACTAAAACAAATACTAAAAGATAAATGAAGTTAAGCTATCTATGGAAACAATTCGTGAAGAAATCTTAAAAATATTACTGAGGTAGCTTAAAGATGGCAAAAACTAAGTACTAAAAGGAAGCTTGAACACTCTATGCATGAAAAAATGAATGCAAACTAAAACTAAACTTTAAATGTCGAGAAAGAAACTATTGCTAGAAATAAAACATATCAAAATTTGGGGCCCCCCTAGACTTAAGTGAAACAATACATCTAATATGGAGGCCGAGGTGGGAAGTCTGGCAATCTCGGCTTGTCGAACTCCTAGAAAAATCTGGTGCTCAGCTGTTGGTTCCACATGTACATGTGGTCTATCTGAGAACTAGTGGACACAGCGGCGTCTCTGTGCTCCTCCTCCTTGGCCCACTGTGATTGAGCATCCCTCATGAACTGCCTGGCCTCCTGCTGGTAGATGGCCTCCTCCTAGAAATAGTGATAGGCCTGGTCGTAGAAATCCTCAACCCACTGGAAGTGATCTCGGAGGCCCTGGAACTCTACCTGAGTGTAGGTCCTATGCTCCTCGCATCGCTTCCCCTGTGTCTGTTGCTTGGTGTAAATATCATCAAGGGGTGATCAGAACTCAGAGAAGTCATAGATCGACGTACCTGCATCCTGCTCAAAGGTAGAAAACGAAGGCGGTGCGAGTGTAGGTTCAAGGCGTGGACTAGGTGGACTCCTTGGAAAAAGTTTTGGATTCAGCATGGTCACGTGAAATTCACATGGTCGACCATGTGTGACTTTGGATCTCTCCCAGAGTGTAACACGGTCCGAGACTTTTCACCTGCCCCACCATGTGTGCTTCTAATCATTGGGCATGGTCATGTGGAATCCACATGGCCGCCCGTGCCTTTTTCTAAGGGTTCAAAAAGGTATGATGTTTCTACCTAGCAAGTTCTTTCTGACCCTAAACTATTTGCAAAGAAGTTGATGTCCATAAAGTAAAGTCTAAATTATACACATGCATGCAACAAAAGTAAAAACATATAAAGTTAAACTTGGGTTGCCTCCCAAGAAGCGCTTTGTTTAAGGTCTTTAGCTTGACCACACTCCTTTGCTTAAGCTTGGCTCTAGTGGCTCCGTGAACCTCCATTCATTCGTCTTGGTTTTTTCACCTTTGCCTTCTGCTTTAGCTCTAGCTGGAATAACATACTTACCTAATGCGGGCCCCCGACCTGTCGCGCTAGCAAGCTTAAATTTTAGCTTATCATCTCCCACTGTCAAGGTCAGCTTGTGATTCTTGACATCTATGACCATTCCAGTCGTGGCTAAAAATGATCGTCCAAGAATGATGGAGATTTTCAAGTCCTCTTCCATTTCCATGACCACAAAATCTGTCGAAAGTGTAAAATTCCCCACTCTAATTGGCACATCTTCCAAAAATCCCTAGTGGGTATCGGTATGAGTGGTCGACAAGCTATAATGTCATGGTGGTGAACTTCAAATCTCCTAACCCTAGATTTTTGCATAAGGTATAAGGCATAAAGCTCACACTCGCTCCCAAGTCGCAAAAGGCTTTGTTAATTAGGGTTGTTCCTATATGGCACGGAATATAGAAACTCCCTGGATCTTTTAATTTTTTAGTGGTCTCATTCCAGAGGTAAGCACTCGATTCCTCCATGAGGGCCACTATCTCTGATTGCTCAACCTTCCTGCGGTGTGCCAGAATATCCTTCATGAATCTTGCAAATTGAGGCATTTGGTGCAAATCTTCAAGTATCGGGACTTCCACTGAGATCGATTTTAACATGTTCAGGAATTTTCTGAACTCAACATCTCTCCTTGAATGGGTCAGCCACTGAGGGAAGGGTATTGTCAAGGGTGGTTGAGTTTTTGTGGCAAACTCCCGATCTATGTTTTCGACTTCTTCCTTCCCGGTCTTCCCCGAATGTTCCCTTACTTCAGGTCCTTGTTCAGGTTTGGCAACCAACCTACTCGGCATTTCCTTCAGAATCCTCCCACTCCATAATGTCACAGCCTTGCACTGCTCCACTAGGTTGGCTTCTGACTTTCCTAGTAGTTGCTTCGGTGCTCTGGTAATCTGGATGGCGATCTGAGCCACCTAAATTTCTAGCGTCCTTTGCCTGTTGGCGAGATCCTTCATAGACAATTTTAATTCTTCAATCATTGTATCTATCTATGAATGTCACTGCTGGAATTCAACATTTGCCTCCCGTTATGTCTGAATGAAGTTTTCTATCATATTCTCCAGACAGGTGTCAGGTGGCTGCAGCTGCCCATTGCCTTGTTGTTGCACATAGCCTTTCGATTGTTGGAAATTCCCTGAATTATTCCTATAGGAAAAGTTTGGGTGATTCCTCCATCCGGGATTATAGGTGCTAGAATATGGGTTGTTGGGCCTCTGATTGTGGTCGCCAACCGCATTGACATGCTCAATCTTCTCCTCAGAGTTGGCATGTCTTTCATGGTAGTCCCCCTGATATGCCGCTACTCCCTCTCCAAAGGTATTGGTCGCACATGCAGAAGCAAAGGTTAGAGAGTCAAACCATCTGCTCAGCACGCCCATTCTTGCCGCTAAATGATCAATGGAGTTGACAACATATCTACCGACTGCAAGTGCTAGGTGACTACGCTCAGAAGCCCATTGGTGGTGGTTCTGGGTCACCTCATCGATCATCTCTTCTGCTTTCTCAATGATCTTGTTCATTAATGCTCCTCCTGCAGCAAAATCGAGGGAAACCTTAGTGGCATACGTGATCCCATTATAGAATAATATTGATCACCAGCCACCTCTCTAGACCATGATGGAGGCATTGATAGAGTATCCCTTTGTAGCGATCCCAGGCTTTAAATAGGGACTCCCCTTCCTTCTGACGGAAGCTTGTAATCAAATTGTGCATGTGGGAAAACTTACTTGGCGGGAAGAATTTATTCATAAATTACTGCTAACACTGCTCCCATGTGGTGATGCTTCCTAAGGGAACAGAGTGTTGCCATGTCTTCGCCTTATCCCATAGTGAGAACGGGAATAGGCTTAGACGGATCACATCAGTAGGCACTCCATTAAACTTCAATGTTGAGCATATCTCTAAAAATGTCTCTAAGTGCCAGTTCGGGTCTTCAGTTGCAGCTCCTCCGAATTAGCTCTACAGGACCATGTGTATGAGTGCAGGTTTTAATTCGATGTTATTAGCTATGATGGATGGTCCAGCTATACTCGACCTATACCCTCTAGCACTCTGGGTTCCATAGTTCCACAGAGGCCGGCTACCTAGGTTCACTAGAGAGGCGTCTTGGTCTTCCATGCTTTTCTGTTCAGCTCTCCTGCGATAGTAGGCTCTTTCGATTTATGGGTCTATCGAAAATAGATTTTCCGATCTGGATCATCTATGCATTCAACGAGCTAAGCTACGCGACTGGGAGTGTATCTATTACTTATTAAAAAGGAAATCAAGTAATCTAAAGTACTAACCAAATGAAGAAAAACTAAACTAAAGGAAGATGTAATATAACTACCAAAATTAATCTAAATTAAATTTAAATAGAAAAAGTCTAAAACTGAAATAAAATAAAATAAGAAAACAAATCTAGCCTAGATCTTATCAAAACTGTCCACTTTCAATTCGATATCGAATCAACAGTCCCCGGCAAAGGCGCCAACAACTTGATGCATGCGAGTATTATTGATGCAGTGAGCATCACTCCTTAGTTTTGATGTATGAACCACAGTTAAATGTTAGGATTCATTTGTATTCTAATATCAGTGTTAAGTGTGTAGGCTTAACAGAAAGTCCTAGTAGGTCGTGTTGACCAGATACTAGGCACGTATCTTGACAGATCAGGAGAATCGGACACCAGGCATGAAGTCCAGATGGGTCGCGTGGATCGGACATTTGGTATGAAGATCGGTTGGATCAGAAGACCGGATAATCAAAATAAAATCCAGCTGGGTCAGGCAGACCGGAAGCTGGTGGAAGCCCTGGTGGGTCAGATCGGATGTCAAGAGTGGTAAGTCCGGCAGGTACCCAACAGGTAAGCCTCGAGTGAAGAGATGAGGCCGAGTCCTCTATTGGGGACAAAGTTAGGTGTCGATCTGACGAAAAGTCCGCGTGGGACTTAGTAGTCGAGATCGAGCAGTATTACTACTACTATCGCATTTCATATTATCTATTTGTGCTAATCCTATTTTGCAGGGATCAATAGACTGAATGGATTCAAGTCGACAGAAGTCCAATCGACTGGATATGTATCAGTCAACTAGATACCTATTTGGTAGGATCAGTTGGTGATTGATCGGAGATCGTGCGATGCAGATGGAAAGGGTTTCAGTCGACTGAAGGGTTTGAGTCGATTGAAGAGACAAATTTTTCGATGTGGAGCCGAGTGACGTGGAGTTGACTGGAGAGGTTTCAGTCAACTGGAAGACCACAAATTCCATATCAACGAGCTGATGTGGAGTCGACTGGAAGGCATTCCAATCTAATGGAAAAGGTTTATACAATATGTTCTCGATCAGATCCGAGTAGAACATCCAATCTACGTCGCAGTACTATCAAAAATTTTCCACTATCACAAAAGATTCAAATCTTCAAAAGGGCTCTTTTTCGACACCTCGTGCCTGCATTCGATTCTACATTTGTGTCGGTATAAAGTAGTAAATAATTTCTTTACTTTTTATTCGCTTGTGTACTTGAATTCAAGAGAGGGTAGTATGTTACCCTTCTCTCATCTTTGTAAAAAGCGAACCCCCTTCGAAGTCGAGAGTTCTCGAATCGGAGGGTATTATAGTGATTGCCCATCGAGGTAGTTCTCGGGAGAGCTACAGGACTTGGAGTAGCAACCCAGTTAGGGTTGTGAACCAAGTAAACTGCCTGTGTCTAAACTATATTTAATTTCTGCTGCGTACTCTTATTTAACGATATAAAATTAGTTTCAAAAATAAATAAAATTATTAAACACCGAGATTCACCTCTCTCGGTTTACTCAATCCTACAATTAGTATCAGAGCAGGGGCGCTCTGAATTGGTGAAACCACTATCGTGAGCTTTAGATTTATTTTTATTGCTTTAGATTAATTTTTATTGCTTTAAAATAATTTTTATTTATTTAGATTAATTTTTATTGATTTAGATTAATTTTTACTGCATTAAAAATTATTTTTTACATATTTAAATTAATTAAAATTATTTTCTACATATTTAATTAATTAAAATCATTTTCTGTATATTAGATTAATTAAAATCATTTTATGTATATTTAAATTAATTAAAATCTTTTTCTGCATATTTAAATTAATTAAAATTATTTTCTACATATTTAAATAAATTAAAATCATTTTCTGCATATTAAATTAATTAAAATTATTTTCTGTATATTAAATTAACTAAAATGATTTTTTGCATATTTAATTAATTAAAATAATTTTCTGTATATTAGATTAATTAAAATCATTTTCTGCACATTTAAATTAATTAAAATTATTTTCTACATATTTAGATTAATTAAAATCATTTTCGCATTTTAGATTAATTAGAATTAAGTTTCTTCATAGTTAGATTAATTTAATTAATTTTCTACATATTTAAATATTTGATTTAATTTTTCTTACCTTAGAAAATTAGATTTAAGTTTTCTTGTCCTATAAAATATTTAATTTAATTTTCTAAATTTAGAGATTATTTCATTAATAATGTCATACTTAGATGGATACAGCACCGTTCGCCCTCCTCTCTTTAATGGAGAGGATTTTTCCTACTGAAAAAGGCGAATGAAGTGCTACTTGAAGACCGACTTAGAGGTTTGGTTGTCAATTAGGAAAGGGTTCACAACTCCAGTAGATGACTCGGGTGAGTTGTTAGAACCGGAGAAATGGACCGCGAATATTAGAAAGAGAGCTCAAGTCGATTACAAGGCACTTAACATATTGTAATGCGGGCTTACCAAAGAAGAGCTCCATAGGGTAGGTCCATTTGAAAACTCTAAGAAATTATGGGAAAAATTAATTGAATTGTATGAAGGTACAAATGACACTAGGATAGTCAAATGGGACATGTTATTAAATAAATTATTTAATTATAAAATGAACGAAAACGAAAAAGCTAGTCAACTTCATACTAGGATTAAAGATATATTAAATGGATTACATTTAATAAGACACCAAATAGAGAATAGGGACATAATTAGGTATACACTTAAGACATTCCTGAGAAATGTCTTATGGACATCGATTGTCGATGCCTATAAGATTTCTAGGGATCTTTCCACAATTAGGTTAGATGAACTATTCTGTGAACTCGAACTACACGAACAAGCTAACTTGGGTCAAACCGAGAATGGTATATCTTTGATGGCAGGTTCAACTAAAAAGGAAAGAAAAGTGAAGAGTGAGTTTGAAGACGAGTTGGAGTCAAAGTCGGAAACAAATAGAGAAGAGGAGATCATAAATATGGTCTGAAAGATGTTAAACCGGAGGAAGAGATTTATGAAGAAAGATGCCAAAATGGTGGTCGACAACAAGCCAAGACCCCGATCGGAAATGATGTACTACGAATGCAACGAAAAGGGACACTATAAGTCGGAGTGTGCAAACTTAAAAAATGAAGAAAAGTCAAAAAAGAAAAAGAAAAAGAAAAAGAAGGCGCTTAAGGCGACATGGGATGAGTCATCATCGGAAGAGTCGGACGCAGAAGAGACGAAGAGAAGTTTCGTCGCATTTATGGCCAAATCGAGATCCGGAGCAGAGTCAAGTTCCGAATACGAGTCCGATTCCGAGTCGGAAAGAAGCCACGAATTCATATCCGTTTTCGAAGGTTCAAATGAGGTAACTTCTCCCTTAGAAGATAAGTTGTATAATATTATTGCATGCTTAGGTAGGAAACTAGCCATATCCGAGAATCG
This sequence comes from Wurfbainia villosa, assembly GCA_025175895.1. Lineage (NCBI taxonomy): Eukaryota > Viridiplantae > Streptophyta > Magnoliopsida > Zingiberales > Zingiberaceae > Wurfbainia > Wurfbainia villosa. Next base: position 11,748,718 of record CM045998.1, on the reverse strand, counting down.
ATTCGACTCGCTACTTAAGGAAGTTCAAGTACTTAAGGAGCAAGTCAACTCGAAGACTTCGACTTACCAAATTAAGGATAAACACTCAACTCAAGTTGCAAAGCTTGAGGAAGAGAACTCAGTCCTAAAAAGGCAAGTAGAAGATCTAACCGGTTCTTTGGAAAAGTTCACTTCGGGTTCCAAGTATCTCAACATGATACTTCGATCTCAGCGAGCCGTGTACAACAGATCCGGACTCAGATATAAGGCTAAATCCACCTATAAATCATACATGTCATATCTTAACCAAAACGCTAAGAATCGAGTCCAAGCATGGGTTCCTAAGTCTAGCTTAGTCAACCAAGTTGGACTAAATCAATTTTGGGTTCCCAAGAGTTAAGTTCACTTAGTGAACAAAACTCAAACTAGCTACCATTTAGGGGGAGCTAACACCTTGCTTGTTTCCTTGTTTGGTTAAACACTTGCATGCTTTAGTTTACTTTACTTGCTTAATTTAGAATGGACTAGATAGGAAATAAAGTAGTTTAAACTTGAACAACCTAGTACTAAGACAAGTGAACTGATAGTAAGTTAGGGAAGCTCTTCGAAGTGCATGTCTAGAAAGTGGTCATTGCTCCGATAACCAAGAAGGTCATGTGCCTCGCCATGATCTGGTGCACTAAGTTGAGTGGAACTGACCGAAGCTAACTCACTAAGTCTTTAAGTAGTTAGACCAAGACTTAGTCTAAAGTGAATCAAGTACTTGATTCCTTTATTAACTTTGTCTAGGAAGTGGTAGTTGCTCCGATAACCAAGAAGGTCATGTGCCTCGCCATGACCTGGAAGTCAAAACTGAAAAAAACTACTTGACTAGCTCAAATCAAGCTTGAATCTAATACAAGTTTAAACACTTTGAAATTGCTCATTAAATTTAATTAAAATAAAAGAAATCCTCATCTCACAAAACCCATAGGAATAAATGTATTGAAAACCTAGCTTGGGTGAGATGATTTAGAACTAATTAGTTTAAATTAGTTTAACTAAACCTAATATACTTAAATTAAGATTAATAAATTTATCTTAACAACTTACCTTAATTAAACTTAACTTAATTCAAGTCAACTTAATGTACTATACATAAACTAAACAAACATACCTAAATAAACAGATTCATAAATTACTGAATAACTTGGCCTAAATTTAATTAAATTAAATCTAATTTAACTAGATTAAAACAAACTTAGTTGATTCACTAAATCAAATGTAAATAACATACTAATCATCTAATTAATACAACTAACTTAATAAAATCAAAACAATAAGTACATAAATGAAATTAAACTAATAAATCAATTTAAACGTAAAAAATAACAAAAAACAAAAATACTCGAATTCAGTCGACTGAATTGTGTTCAATCGACTCAACAAGAGTCGACTGAATCAGCTTCAGTTGCCTCTGAGTATCTGGAAGGTAAAACGCAACTTTAGTCGACTGAATTCAGTTTTGACTATGGAGACAGAGCGGCCGAAGCTGATTCAGTCGACTGAATTCAGTTTTGACTATGAAGACTAGTTTTTCTTGTGTCCCTAACCCTTAGTTGATGATATCCGGACCGCAGGTCAATCTTAGAATATACTGATGTACCTCTGAGCTGATAAAACAAGTCCTCAATACGTGGCAGGGGATATTTATTCTTGATGGTGACGGCGTTCAACTACCTATAGTCGATGCACAATCTCATCGAACCGTCTTTCTTCTTCACGAAAAGAACCAGAGAACCCCAGGGTGATACACTAGGGCGAATAAAACCTCTGTCCAAAAGTTCCTGGAGCTGAACCTTTAACTCGTCCAATTCTCTCGGGGCCATACGATAAGGAGCTTTAGATGCCGGCGACGTACTAGGAATTAACTCAATCGTGAACTCCACTTGCCTTCTGGGAGGCAAGCCCGGCAACTCCTCTGGAAAGACATATGGAAATTCTCGGAAAATAGGAATGCCAGCGATCTGAGAGTCACCACTGTCTTCTACATTGATCATAGATAATAGAAAACCCTGGCAACCATGCAATAAAAGCTTCTGAGCCTGAATCGCAGAAATGGTCGATATGTCATCGTCCTGGATGCCAGTGAAATCCTACGAGGGTTGGTTCGGAGGTCGAAATGTGACCACCCTCGTCTGGCAATCAACTGTGGCATGATATGTGACAGCCAATCCATGCCAAGGATAATATCGAACTCGACCATGTCCAGTACCAATAAATCTACAGTAAGAATGATGTTACCAAAATCTAAGGGACAACCTCGGACCTCCTGGGTAATGTCCAACGTATCACCAGAAGGTAGGGAGACAGTTAATCGCTGTGATCTAATAGTAGGTAGTCTACCAATCTCTCTCATAAATGTACGAGAAATAAATGAATGCGAACTGCCAGTATCAATTAGCACAATAGCTAAAATTGCATAAAGTGAAACCGTACCACAAAAAATAGATTCGCTAGCTCGCTGCACATCCTCTCTAGTAATCGCATGAATCCACCCAGTCTCCAGTGGAGGTGGAGGTGGTAGTACTGCCAGAGGTGGCTGTGCCTGGGCCTGAGACTGATACAATGGATGGTACGAAGGCTAATATGAAGGCTCATATGAAGGCTACGACTGGTACTGTACAAGTGGCTGGGGTTGCATCTGATACTGTGGTCGTGAAATAGAACCCTGTGACATCGTACGACCACTAGAGTACTCCTGTCCATGCATGCCATATGCGCCACCTGAAGGGGGAGCTATCCTCTACGGACGTTGCGAAGGTCTGGCTATTTGCCCCCCTCTCTGAGTTCCAGACTGATGCAACGGTCCTCCCTGGATAGAAACCCCGTAAGCCACATGCTAAGCCTTTAACACAATCTCGGCTCAGGTGTCCAGGCAGTTTGCAATAATAGCAAACTGACTGTCCCAAGGTCCATGTTGAGACGATATGCTCTCTCGATCCACAACGAGTACAGTAGGTGTCACTAGTGGGCGGCCTCCAGCTCTGCTGAGAAGACCGGGAGGACCCAGCTGAAGATCGTCCTGATTTCTGAGGCTAACTAGCTGCCCCAGAGTGACTCTAACCCGACTGACTGTGGCCACTTTGCTGTTGTCCAGTAGTCTGTGGCTGTTGGGTCTGTCCTATGGTTCGTTCGGTCTATTTCCTCTTCCTATCAGTATTAACTCTCTGTTGAGCCGACTCGATCAACAAAGCTCTATCCAATGCCTCTCGGTAGGAAGAACTGTCAAATCCTGCCATCTTGACCTGGAGATGCCCATCTAGTCCCTGAACAAATTGCATCATGCGTGACCTGTCCTCAGCAACTAACTCTAGACAAAACCTGGCTAACCGATTAAATTCTGCATTATACTCCATCACTGAGCGATTATTCTGTCGTAGGCTCAGAAAATCCTGACGACGCATCATCTGATATGCTCGTGGGAAGTACTGACTCTCAAATGCCTCTCTGAATCTTCCCCAGGTAATCTGTTGCTCGCCGATAATCGAGCACTGCATGTCCCACCAGATCTCGACCTCGTCTCGTAAATGGAAGGCCGCCAACTTTGCCTTCTCCCACTCGGAGCAGACCATATAGTAGAAAGTATGCTCCATCGTCTCGATCCAAGACTGAGCCACACTCGGATCAGTCTCTCCGCTGAATAAGGTGAACCAGCTTTTCATCGACTTTGCTAAACCGAGAATCCGAGCTCGTGTCACAGCCACATCAGTAGGATGAGTAGGGGCTATCGCAGGAGCTGGCGAAACAACTGTAGATGGTGTCACTGCCTTAGCAGGGGTAGATATCGAGTGAGGGTCGACCGGCTCCACTGATGGGCCTGTCGAGTCTGTAGTAGCAGGCCCTACTGGCGGGGGTGTCTAAAGTGTAGCAGCAGGGTCTCCCGCTGGTACATCGGATACTCCATAAGCGGGTATCTCTGGAGGAGGAACCGCCGAGGACTGAGAATCCACGACTCCCACAGCACCAAGTGGAATCTGACCCTGATCAACATGCTCACCCTCAGTAGATCTCTCTGGCAACTCCGTCACCAGAGATCTCAATGTCCTCTGGCGTGGTCGCCCTGCACCATGTCTTGGCGCAGGAGCACGCCCACCTCATCTCATATCTGTTAAATTATTACAGATATTACTACAAGTAAAAACATATAAAATTATTCATCATACCTATTTCACCATCAGGAGAGGTCCCATCGCCGCCAAATCCCCAAATAAACCTTGTCAATAATACCTCGAATTTCCGAACATAAAAATTATAGGAAATCCATACTAATCCAAAAATCGCCAGATTGACTCGCAAAACCTGCCAAAAGTGGCGAACTCCGAAAAATCTAAAAACCCCTAGGAACTCGTAAACCTAGGCGCTTTGATACCAAATAAATTGTCACGCCCCGAGGGAGTCCCCGCCAGACAAAAATCCAGCAACATCTCCCCTGTACGGGTGACAATACCAATTTTTCATACAAGGCCTACACGACCACTATACATCGGTCAACACGATCGGAATCCAAATAGCTCACGCAGGTAATAATTAGGCCTCAGGCCATCAATCAAAGTAAATAAATAAAATCTATCACCTCTTGACTTACCCCTTCTGCCATCTGGGCAGGAATACTCATCCAAATCCAATCCAAAATAAAACTTCGAACAGAGGTCCATAAAGACATACCAAAACATTCACAAGAACATAAATCCAACTCCAGTCCTAAACATATCTTCTAATCAAAATATCCAAAAACCATAAAACCAAACAACTAATAAACTTTCACGACAAGGGGGTTTGGCAGTTAGACTCTCCTGACAGCTTCATCCTGAAATAGATATAAATCAATGGGGTAAGTTCAAAGAACTCAGCGGATATAGTCGATATGCAAAGTAAGATATAACTAACAATAACAATCATGTCAGTACAGTCTCATATATATAGGGTATGTAAGAAAGAAATACAAAAGGACTGTACTTACCTGAATCTCCTACCCTGATATAGGAGCATGTGTCATACTAGAAGAAATAAAACCATCACCATATACAAATATGTATCCTGTATGCATGGAAATCATATGCAACATCCAAGGCAGCAATAAAAATACAGCAAACACAATACAAATGCTATCCATGCACAATGCATGTGATGCAAATGACATGGTCACCCCTGACGCCAGTCAGCCGCCTCACACGCGATGGTGAAGTCGAGTGGGTAGGGCTATGACAACTGTGCACTCTACCATCATTGCTCCTGAGTGACCGAGTGGACAGGATGCTCTCGGAGTACACCTATCCTATTGCCCCAAATAGAGTGGGGGAGCAAAGCTCTCATCTCCTGTCGGTGACGGAGGAGGATCCTGCCGCTACCACGCTGCCTCATCGCTACCCATGAGCGGACCAGCGGAGCCTGACAGAGCAACTGCACACACCCTCCTGATGTACCACTAACCCATGAGTGGCAGTGTGTGCAGACCATGTAACTGGCTACGGGCTCAACTATAAAGGAACCCCGTCCAGGCAACATGCAATCATGCAAGATGGTGCATGATACTAAAGCATGTAAATCCAACTAAAACACATATCCGAATAATATGCACAACAATAAGTACATATCTATGATCCAAGTAAAACAAGGAAGATATAATCATAACCGATCAAATGCATGTATCAAGTAGGCACAAAAACATACTAGGCATATAAACATGAAAATTATTGCAAGCTATCCTAACTAGCATATCAACATGACTATATCTAAGAGATAAGTTAAAATACCCACCTGATAAAATATTTGCAAAAAAATGAAATCGTCACGACCGTGGACCTGCCTCGTGACCGAAACCTGCATATAGCATAACTATTGTTAAGCACAAAAATGCAATCCACCGACAAATCGAATACTTAATCGATTTAGTTCATAACCTAATTAACCCAAACCACTTCCAATTTTCACTAATTTTCCAACCATCTTATTAATCTTTTCCTACCAAAAATATCCATACAATTATTCTAGCCCACTAAATCAATTGATCAAAATTTTGATTAATTAATCATAAGCTAATTAATCAATTAAATCTCGATTGACCCACATTTTAACAACCTAAGCCAAATAAATAAAAATTCTATGGCTTTTAATTTATCAATTAATTGTACCAACCAATTTACCTAATTTATTCCTAATCAACTAACCTAATTCATCACCTACAGTAATCCTCAAGATCAAACAATAGAAATTTAACAAAATCAACAACCGAGATATACCTGCGCTAGGAAAAACCTTCCCAACTGCTTACCACCCCTAATCCTCTGCCGAACAACCCTAAATCACTTGCTTTGGTGACCACCGAAGAGACCACAACCCCTAACGGAGGCGGCGACAGTGCGATGGTGCTGACCCAGGTGGTGTACGCAAGGTCGGTGGCGATGATCTATGGCGCGGCGTGGGAAGAGAAAGCGGCGGCGAGTGCGCGCCAGAGGATAGAAGGGCGGCAACTCACAGAGGCGGTGGTCGGTGCTGTGGGTGGCGACGCGAGGAAGAAGAGAAACCCCACGGAAGAAAGGAGGGGTGCGGGAGGAGGCCGACGATGATCCTGTGGTCGCGGAGGCCGACACGCATGACTGTGGTCGGCGAGCACGTAGAGGGTCATCGGGGCGACGGCGGAAGGGCACTGTGGCGGTTACTTGCTGCAGCACGGCTAGTGACCTGGTCGTCGCGTGTAGGGGCTCGGCGAGCAGCGACAGAGGAAGGTTTTGTCGCCATCGTCTGCCGCGAGGGGAAAAGGCGAGAGGCGTCGAACGACAGTCAGAAGTGAGGAGGGCGACACCGGCGAAGGCGAGCACGGCGCGACCTCAGCGTCGGTAACGAAGGCGAAGAGACGACGACTTCAGGCGTGAGGGGAAGAAAAGAAATCGGCGATGGAGAGGATCGCGAGAGAAGGGCTCGCAAAAAGAAACTGTCGGAGGAGGAAAAGGGGTCGCGAGAGAAAAACCGGCACATGGGGAAAAAGATTGGGATCGATACCTAATAATCCAAACTACCCCTTTATAAATAACTAAAAACCTAAGTTTTATTTTTTATTAACCCCTTAGAAATTTAATTATCCCTGTAATTATCTTGTACGGGCTCCGTTTAAATCCACAAAAATTCCGGAAAAATTCCTAAAATTCCCTAAAAATCTCGAAAATTTCCAGGATTATTTTTCTTAATGCATTGGCCATTAATTTATTATTTTAAATTTTTCCGTATTTAACAGATCCTTTCACTAAGGCCCTTCCAGCGAGAGCTTTTGATAGGCATGTGGAGGGAATGAGAATCAGATGTATGACACTTTGATGATAGCATAATCTTTTAGTATAAGTGGGAGATTGTTGGGATGTATACTGAAAGCCTAGTCTTTGTATGGACATCTTCATTTTGAAATAAGAATCACATGATCATTATTTGTATTTTATATTTATTATATGTGTGCATCTTGTCTAATACTTTACATTATAGATAACATGGTGTGTGGTGTCACACAGAGGATCATGTTATCAGTTCCTTGTAGAGTATAAGTAGAGGCTCACAACCAAGATGGTTTTGGACAAACCATTGGCATGGTTGTAGTGTAATTTGGTATTGGTTTATCTTGACCATAGAATTACACTAGTACACTTTGTGTGTATTGAGCAGGACCGACTTAGAGGTGATTCAATTTATTGCTGACTACATAATTGAATCGGACCTCGGATATTATGATGTATATGCTCTTAATCCCGATATAATAACGGACACATGTACTTAATATTTATTTCTTTGATTTACCAATGGGCGAGATTTATGGGTTAAATCAATAGGTCTGGTAAGTTGAGAAATTATATTATTTACATGGTGTGCCATTGATTATAGGAGGAAACAGTGTCTTAGGATGATGATGTCCCCTTGAGGAGCTCATAAAGATCATCATGTAAATCCTGCAGGTGGACTTGGTCCAACATGATGATAAGGTTGAGTGGTACTACTCATGGAGTTAGATGTTAATTAATTAATTGGCAGTAAATTAATTAATTAACGAACATTCGATATCTTAAACACAGGGAGATATTTGTACAATTAATATATGAAGCTCATATTTAATTATGGGGGTTGGCGAGGTAGATCAATGATAATCCTTTAGTGGAATGGATTATCATTAATCGATCGGATTTTATGTGGGCCGGATCCATAAGGTGGCCAAGATCCAACTCCTACTCATGGTCCCTATTGTAGCCTATTAAAACCCTCAAGAAGCCTAGATCCAACGGACACGATTAAAAGGAGGCTTGGGCAAAATATATAAATATGCTTCCAAGGCTTGGGTGGCAAGATGATTTTAAGAGATTAGAGTTTGAGTTAGGGTTGGCTTGGGCAGCAAGGAGATAGGAGGTGTGCTAGGGTTTGTCCCTTTAGCCGGCGACACAAGAGAATTAGGTTTTTTCCTTCTTTTCTCTCTTGGTCGGTGCAACCTCATCTTCTCCTAGGTCCAACGACGCCATCTTCATCCTCTTCCCTTGGCCAGTGGCAAAGGTTAGGGTTTGGAACCCCTTCTCTCAACCTTTGGCCGATGCACTCTCCTCTCCCTCTCCTAGAGCCGGCGGTAACCCCTCTTTGTGATTGGTGGTCGGCATAAGCAAGGAGAAGAAGGGAGTTTATTCTTCCCATTGTTCGGAGCGAGCAAGGAAGGGAAGAACGCGATCTAGGAAACTTCAACTCTTGGAGGATCGTTGCCCACACAACGTCCAAGAGGAGGATAGGTCATACAATAGAAGATCAAGAGATAAACAAGAGGAATAATCTTGTTTGTTTTGATTTAGTTCTTTTGTATCATGCATGTGGTTAATTTACTTGGACCTCGATGATAAACACAAAAACCATCGATCCGTACATCATCTATTCCGCGGCTAATCGAGGAAAAGAGTTAGGTTGCTTGAACAATAAGTTTGTTCAAGCGACGACTCAAATCGAGAAGCACGATGATGAATCGGTTGCTTGAGTAATCCTTTTTTGTCCGGATTAATTTTTTTTAATCCGGGGACATATGATTGGATCGCCATGCACAAGCGACCGAAGCGAAGTGAGAAGCGAAGCTTCAACCTTCATCAGATGCACCAAGCACATGACTTTGCAATGTCATCCTTCGCGTCTCGCCCTGAAGTCTGCTTCCTTTGGCTTCACTCCAATGCTTCTCGTCCGACAGTCCCTCGGATGCACTAAGCACACGACTTCCGCAATGCCACCCTTTATCGACTCAAGGACCTGAGCCATGAGATGGTGAACTCACCAATGCTAACATCAAGCTAATCCATGTGTGATTTACTAAGTCCTGCACAACTTAAACGCACATATCAAATCAACAAACATCCTAACTTAAACCTTTGCCACACACATCAAAACCAAACCATACATGGGTTGATTGCCCTAACATTTAGAACTTAATGGATCTAAGATAGAAACAAGTACGTAGAAGAGAATGAGAGAGACTTTTCAAAAGGAATATATATTCTATTACATAGGATTTCTATTTATACTCTTAGATCCATACTTCCACATCCTTCTACAATTAATACATTAGAAGACAATTCGACTTATACTAATGACTTTTGTCATAAAGAATTTCATTGAACTTAGTAAGATGATTGAACTTTGCTTAGTTGATGAAGAGTCATATGAAGTCAATTTGATTTTGTCTACTTTTCTTGCATGGTTGAAGAAGTCAATTTGTCTTTGGAAGAAGTTTACATGTTAACATGAGAAACCAATAGTGCCCTAATCTACTTGACGCTGCCACCAGTGGAGCCTTTAGGAAACCCACAAAGCTTCGATTTATCTTGAATTTTCAATTATTTTTACTGTGATGTCCATTGTTTCGGATGAGTCAGCCAAGGATGGTGATTTTGTAAGGTGTGTGTGGTTGAGATGGCAAGCGTCGGCTGAATGTAGGCTGAGGAGGCTTCCGCGAGCTTGGCTTGGCTGGATCAACTGCTTTTGGAGCTTCATCTTGTACCATGGTGGGTGAGCTTTAAGAAGGCATTGAACGGTGGTCACCGGAGTCGCCGGGGCACTGACCTGAGAAGGACTCACAAACGGGTGAGAAAGGGAGGTCGAGGGGGACCTCGACCAAGCCCCTCCGACGCCTAAATCAGAACATGGAGAATACAGAGAAAACTGCCTAAAGAGGCAAAGCTGAAGATTAGAGATTACCCGAACCTCCTCTATTCCTCCTCCATGTTACCTTTATATAGGCAATGACGCAAGAGAAGTCTGGTGATGTGGCTCCTGATGGGGACGTGACTTCACAGAGGAGATCTTGGGAGGCATGATCTAATTATAACAGAGATGTGACGATATGGAGAGGATCTTGGGAGGAATGACCTCATTACGATGGAGATGTGATTATTCGAAGGGGAACTCAGGAGCCATTACCTCATTAAGATAGAGACGTGACTTAATAGTGGAGACTGTAGAGAGGTGTCTTCCAGACAGAGATACAAACTAAGCTGAATTATCAGGCTGAGATATGAAGCTAAATCAGGATGAGACATGAAGCTGAATCATCAGGCTGAGATATGAAGCTGAATCAGGATGAGACATGAAGCTGAATCATCAGGCTGAGATATGAAGCTGAATCAGGATGAGACATGAACTATGGCCAAGGTCGAGATATAAGTTGTGGCCGAGATATGCTTATGGCCGAGGTAGACAAGCTTATGACCAAGGTAAGCTTATGGTGGAGACAAGGTTATAGATGAGACAAACTTAAGGTTGAGGTAAGCTTATAGCCGAGACAAGATATGGCCGAAACAAACTTATGGTCGAGATATAATGGTCTTTTGGCAGACTCAAATTAACTTGTCGCTCTTGATTAGGTCCTTCCTGGGATCCAACTCAGCTTGACCATCAACTTAACTCAGCTACATGGACGAGGATATTTCTATCCACATCATAAGCATTCCCCTCTTGTCTAGTCGAAAGAGGCATAAGTCCAACTGACTAGACTTGTGTATAACATAAAAAGAACATGTAGAGCTAACCTCTGCTACCAAAGTTAAGCTTAGTGAAGATGCAGAAGTGGAGATCAGAGGGATTACCGAGGGAGAAAATGCCAAGAGCCACTATATATGTTGAATAACTAGACGGTGTGGTCCGAGACATAAAGGAATAATAGATTGCGCCGAACTGGTGACTTTTGTTAATAAACGTCTTAGTCTAAGACTAAGAGAATATAATGCGTCGTGATATGCGACTTTGCTGAAATATGTCATGATAGGTGACTTGAAGAGATGCACCGTGATAGGCGACTTTGCTGAAATGCGTCGTGATAAGAGACTTAAAGAGATGCATCATGATAGGTCACTTGAAGAGATGTGCTATGATAAACGACTTTGCTGAAATGCACTGTGATAGGTGACTTGAAGAGATGCGTCATGATAGGCGACTTTGCTGAAATGCGTCGTGATAGGTGACTTTAAGAGATGTGTCGTGATATGCGGCTTTGCTGGAATGCACCGTGATAGGCGACTTTAACAAATGCATCCTGATAGGTGACTTGAAGAGACGCACCATGATAGACGTCTTTGCTGAAATACGCCATGATAAGCAACTTTGCTTAAATGCGCCGTGATAGGCGACTTTAAGAAATTCACCATAATACGGATTTGGCGATGGCGCGTGATAGGCCGTGCACATTTGAATCGGTGATATTGTATCAAGGACACAGGCGCCCTGTTGGCCATCGTTACTCTCTTCACCTGGAAAGGTTTTGTTCCCGAGGAACTCTAGGCATAAATTTATGAATCAACAACCTACCTCGAGGATCACTTGTTCACGTCATAAACTAGTACAAGCAGGTCATCAACACCTTCGGGAAGAACCTTAGTTCCCGTGAACCTTTTGTTATTTTTCTTTTAAAACGATGTATTGTCTCTTCTCTTATCAATAAAATCCTTCTTATAAAATCGCGGTGCAACAAGGTCCGATGTTAATAAAAAGCGCCTTTTATTGTAACAAAACTGTTGGCGAACTCGCTCCTTGCGAATCCATCCATCCATCAGCCACCCTTCCTCGTTATAGGATCTCACCGAAGTGGGATTTTTCAGATTGAACTCAACCTCGAGCTAAGTACTAAAGTTTATGAATCCACCAACCAATGATCAATCAGCGGAATAACTAATACTTAGCGAGGTCTAGAGTTCAACTCTGAAGGAAAAACCCACTTCCATGGGGAAAGTGAGTAACGACTAGCGATGGCGACGATCGACTCAACGATCACACGCGGCGATAGTATATATAGTAAGTGAATTCACTAACTCGATCCACAATAAAGGATAGTAATATTATAGTTGAGCGGCCAACTATCCTACCACTGATATATTTAGGTTGGCGAGTCGGTGACTCTTTCTCCACCATCGTCGAGGCCGTCGCTGTTAAGGGTCGTTAACTCTTCCGATCCACCACCACATGGGGTTTTGCCTTGATTGAACTTTTTGATCGCAAAAGTATTATGAATCTCGCAAGTTGATCAAGGATCAACTCTTCCGGTTCCACCACCACAAACTTTATACTTAGTTGAGTGAACTCAACTCCATCCACCACCATGGGATATAATCCAGGTGGTAATGACGGCTCAACTCTTTACGATCTACCACCACATAGGAAATAATAATATAGTCGCCAAGAATCAACTCTTCCGATCTACATGCACCATAATAAGCGATTTTGCTGAGATGCGCCGTGATAGGCGACTTTGCTGGAATGCACCATAAGAACTGGAATAGCATGTCAAGGACCTGAGGAGGCGCCTACAATCAGCCTCCACCCGCAACTACACCCTGCACCAGGGGCTGGCGATGGCCCAAAGGAACTTGTCCAAGCATAAATTTATACAACAATCCTACCTCAGGCAGTTGTTCACGTCCAGTCTAGGGACAAGCAAGCCCCATCAACACCTTCGGGGAAGAACCTTAGTTCCCCTTAGGGTGAACCTTTTGTTATTTTTCTTTTAAAACGATGTATTGTCTCTTCTCTTATCAATAAAATCCTTCTTATAAAAACTGTGTATGTCTCTTCTTCGCCGAATGAACATTTTGTGGAAATGAATAAAAGATTCTAGCACCAATGGTAAACAAAAACTTACCAACTCCATGCCAATGCTCCCTTCGATCCATCCATCCAATCAGCCACCCTTCCTCTTGTATAGGATCTCGGACGGACACATTTTAGTGTATCTACTTTAAACCCAACTCCTTCGATCTGTCTTGGTACGAGGATAACAATAACACACCTGAATGAAGACTCAACTCTTCCAATCCACCACCACACGGGAATAATAATAATATAGTTGAGTGAAAACTCAACTCTTTCGATCCACCATCACATGGGGATAGTAGTAATATAGCTGAGCGAAGACTCAACTCTTCTGATCCACCACTGCACGGGGATAGTAATAATATAGCTGAGTGAAGACTCAACTCTTTCGATCCACCATCACACGGGATAGTAATATTATAGTTGAGTGAAGACTCAACTCTTCCGATCCACCACCACTCGGGGATAATAATAATATAGTTGAGTGAAGACTCAACTCTTTCGATCCACCATCGCACAGGGATAGTAATACTATAGTTAAGTGAAGACTTAACTCTTCCGATCCACCACCACATGGGGATAATAATAATATAGTTGAGTGAAGACTCAACTTTTTCGATCCACCATCGCACAGGGATAGTAATAATATAGTTGAGTGAAGACTCAACTCTTCCGATCCACCACCACACGGGGATAATAATAATATAGTTGAGTGAAGACTCAACTCTTTCGATCCACCACCACATGGGGATAATAATAATATGGTTGAGTGAAGACTCAACTCTTCCGATCTACCACCACACAGGAAAAATAATAATATAGTTGAGTGAAGAATCAACTCTTCCGATCTACCACCACACGGGGATAATTGCTTGACCTGAAGGCAAGCATAAAGAATTGCAATGACATAACCTAGGGTTTCGCCTAGTCAAGTCAGAATAATTTTTTATTCCTTCGTTTCTTCTTCTTTGATGCATCTACCTTGAACCCAACTCATCCGTTCCGCCACCACACGGGAATAATTGCCTGACTTGGAGACAAGAAAAAAGAATTGTGATGACCTGACCTAAAACTTCGCCTGGTCAAGTTAGAATAATTTTTACTCTGTTGTTTGTTTTTCAGTGCATCTATCTTAAACCCAACTCCTCCGTTCCGCCACCATACGGGAATAATTGCTTGACTTGGAGACAAGCAGAAAGAATTGTGACGATTTGACCCAGTTTTCCCACTCAGTCGGAATGGAAATTTTTTACTCGCCATTTGTTCTTTTCCCAAGTGCATCTACCTTAAACCCTAACTCCTCCGTCCTCCACCGCCATATAGATAATTGAGAGACAAGCGTAAGTTTAAATCTACTATCTCTTATTTGATCTCTTCAAGTCACATTTTACTCCGTTTGTTCATATCATACCTTGAACCCTAACTCCTTCATTCCGCCACCATCTACTTCTTGACTTTCTACTCCAAAGAGAATTATGAATAGTCGACCTCTTTGCTCAGTCGTCGGAATTTTTTACTCTGCCAATCTTTATAAGTGCACTTAAATCCAACTCCTCCATTCCACCATCGCATGGGGATAATGACTTTGGTTGATACCAAGCCGTAAGAAAGTGTGACGACCTGGTCTAGGGTCTTGCCCCTATCAGGCCGAAATAATTTTTTTACTTCGTCGTTCTTCACAGGCATTTTTACCTTAAACTCTACTCTTTCGTTCCACCACCGCACGAGGATAATGGCTTCGGTTGATATCGAGTCATAAGAAAGTGTGACGACCTGGTCTAGGGCCTTGCTCTATCATATCAAGATAGTTTTTTACTCCACCGTTCTTCACAGGTGTTTTTACCTTAAACCCTACTCTTTCGTTCCGCAACCGTATGAGGATGATGGCTTTGGCTGATGCCGAGCTGTAAGAAAGTGTGACGACCTGGTCTACGGCCTTGCCCTATCAGGTTGAAATAATTTTTTTTTACTCCGCCGTTCTTCACAGGTGTTCTTACCTTAAACACTACTTCCACAACATGATTTAGAACTTGGCTCTGGCATCCCTCCTCCTATCAATGAAGAACCAACGATAACTATGTCCCCTTCGACCACCGGTCTCCCCTCAATGTCATCTTCTCTTCCCATGTCTACATCGCCGAAAACACTACACCCCCTCATTCTTTCTTCCTTCCCTTCTCCCGAGGGTTCCCCTTCCTCCATTATCCATCAAGTGGTTTTTGACATTCTTCAACCACCCTCAAGCTTCACCCCTTCCTCTCCTGCTTCGAGGAGCATTTTGGCAATGACTCTCTTCGCTGCCCCTTCTACATCTCCCTTCTTCTCAGGAATCCCCTCTCTTTCCCAGGGTGTCACCCTTCCTCTTCTGAGGCCACTATCACAACCTTCCGTGCTGCCTCCCTTCTTGCTTGTCATGAGTGAGTCCATTCCTTTAGTTTCCTCCACCCCTTCTCCTTCCTCAGATAGGAATACTCGAATCCTCAATTTGGAGGAGCTCATTCTGAGAATGGAGAGTCTGCGCCATACCTTGGAGTTGGTAAGCTTTTCTGGCCACCTTTGTACATATTCTCAGCAATGATTTCCTTCTCCATCTTCTATTTTCAGGTGATGGTGAATGATCAAGAGTTGGACCTCTCTTTCTCTCAATACCAAGCCCAACTACAACAACAAACTCAATAACAAATGGAGGATCAGACTGCCTCCCGAGATAGGGATAACTCCTTATTGTAAGAATTGGTCTGCTGTCGAAACCAACTGGCTGAAACCCGCCATCAAAGGCAGAAGGATGTTGAGACCATAGCAACCTTCAAAGCCAACAAAAGAGGAATGAAGAGACTATATTCGTCCTTCAGTGCTCCACGCAACAAGATGGAGATGCCACCACTTCCCGAGACAGAGAAAACTCCTTGCTACAAAAAGTGATTAACTATTAGAGCTAACTAGCTGGAACCCAACAGCAGAGGTAGGAGGATGAAACAACTATAGCAACCCTTCGAGACCAGCAACAGAAGGATGCAGCGATGATATCCACCCTCCGGACCTGACTGAACAAGGAGGTACACAAAAATTCAACTTTAATATTAGCTAGGGCCCACCCTCATGCCTAAATACGCATGCAAGAAACCTCTCTTCAGTAGTTAAGGAGTGAGATCGCCCGCATCAGGGCTTACACTGAGGCAGTAGATGAGATTTCTACTTCCATGCGTCAGGATATGACGGACATGTCAAGAGTCATGCAACAAAGTCAAACTTTCCAATCCGACGATGTGTCCACCCTGGCTGATGCTATAATTCAAATGTCACAATGATATTGTCAAGTCTGTCAAGCTCTTCGAGAACATAGAGAACACTGTGCCAGGTTCCATCATGATGCACACACGATCGATCCCACCCAACAAGGGCGTCTGCGGTCTCTGATGCGAACTACCTACCAAGATGGGTTCAACGAGGTGGTCTGACAATATGCTGATCACGAGTTCCCTTCAGCTAGTCAACTGGCTCTTTTCCTGCACTAGGAGACTGGCTTCAGATGCTATCCCCCAGACCATTTCAGATTGTAATTTTCATGTCTACTTTCTTGATGCTATCAGACAATTGTCACTTTAGAATTGTTGTTATTTATGTATAATCACAACAACAAGTTACTTATCCTTGATATTGTTCTTAACTTTCTTTGTTCTAAGAATGAGAAGCCAATTTCCAGTGATACTTATTCCTCGTCCTTGTTCATGATTGTTACTCGTGATGTTATATACTGAGGCTCACATTATATTCTTCTTTTTTCAAAACCCATGAGAAATATGCCAAATTTCTCCTTTCAACAGCCTTCATTTACATGGTATGGAAATATTTTAGGTGTACATCATTCCAGGGCTGAGGTAACTCTTTGCCCATATTTTTTTATGTAATAAATGTAGGAGCGTTGGTGGTCGGCTAGAGGGGGGTGAATAACTCTCTTTCGTCGTACGATGGAATTGCTTGTCTACAAATATCGTTAGTGCAAGCGAAAATACAAACAATAGAGATAAAGCAATAAGTAAAGGAAATCAAATGCTAACACCAATATGTAATATGGTTCACGGTCTCGCCGCTAATCCACGGTCCGATTCATCTCCGGTGAATCACTCCGAAACCAATCCAATATTGGTCTCTCCCTTTAGCCAATGCAAGGTGGAGGTAAACCTTCTTACAACCCAAACACTCTTTCTTACAATAGAATTTAGCTAAGAACAAGTAAGAAGAGTGGGAAGACATTTTGGGCACTTGGGTGTTGTTAGGAGTTAAAGCATTAGGCACCCCAAGTGTCCAAGGGCTCCTTCTTATAGAGAAGAGTCTTTTCTTCCCGTTAACACAGCGGCAGTCAATCGATGCCCCGATCAGTCGACTGACCCTGTAGTCGTTGCCCAATAACGGCTTCTTCCACATTGGATTCCAACCAACGACTCCCACATCTTCCCGATCGGTGATCTTCCCATCGATCGATGGAGCTATCGATCGAGTGCGAGCGAGCACTCGGATCGATAACCATCTGCCCGAAAGCCTCGCGCAACTACCGATCGGTGGTCTCGGCGATCATGCTAATCCTTGGCAGTCGACTGATGGCACATGAACCAGACTCGTATACTAGTCGAGTCATAGTCGACTGATGCTCGATAAACCTCAAACTTAATATCCGTTTGAGCGTCCAGCAGTCGGGTAAACCTCAACCCTTGTGGTCGAGCCTCCGACACTTAGCCATTCGGCCAAGTTCACCTAATAAGCTACTTACATTTCACTCATTCTCTCATCTCACTAAAGTCCCTCGTCGAAGCTCTCTTCGTTCACGGGCACGTCCCTCGGCAGCATCAAGTGCACGGCTTCGCAATGCTCCTTCACGTCTCTTGTCCTCGAAGTCTGCTTCCTTGGCTTCACTTCAGATCATCTCGTCCGGCGGTCCCTTGGATGCATCAAGCGCACGACTTCGCAATGCTCCTTCGCCGACTCAAGCATGAGGTTGTGAGTTGGTGAAACTTGCCAAAGCTCCATGTGCGAATTACTAAGTCCTGCAAGACTCCAATGCACATATCAAATCCAATCATCCTAACTTAAACCCTTTGCCACACACATCAAAATCATATCACGGGTTGATTGTCCTAACGATCTCCCCCTTTTTGATGTGTGACAATCCGTTTAAGTTAGGTAAACAAATAACAATAAACATAAGCAAGGAAAGCATGTAAATAAAAATATGAGTATAACAACTCCCCCTTAAACATGCAACTCCCCCTTAAGACATGCTAAATTTTTTCTTTTAGCATGATTAACTTAAACCTATCGATTCTCCCCCTTTGACACCATCAAAAACATTATCTAAATATTATACACGCATGACATCAACTCTAAAGAGGAAAAATACCCAAAAACCAAACAAAATTGGATGAAATCAAGGCACTGTGCTCGTGCATAGTACATCAGTCGACTGGTTCAGACTACTAGTCGACTAGCACATAGTTTTCAGCCATTTCTGATTTTCGGACCGAAATTCAGAAATGCACCAGAAATTCCAAAAAATTTGAAAAATAGTGAAATTTTGAAAACAAATTTCTTTTAAAGTCCTTTATCAGTGAAAAATGAGTTTTTATGAAAATTATTTATATTTTAAATGATTTTCCAAAAATCCAAAAGTTTCAAAAACCACTAGTATTTGATTAAGTTTGTATCAATTTTAATACCTAGTTTTGCATTAGAATGTTTCAAAACATGAAAGTACAGATTTTAAAGTAAAGAATGGTTTGAAAACATATGAAATATCCAACCATGATCTTTGGGTAATATGTCTATGAATTAAACATAAGTCTTCCCCATGATTGGTCTATTATTACTATTTTGATACTTTAAATGACCATCTAAATGCCATAGGCATTAGTGGACCATTTGTATCATCCTATCATCTCACTCATGCTAAGTTTTCAATCAAGGTTATCCTTATGGTGAGTGTGAGATGTTTCTAAAGGTATTTGTACTTAACCAAAATTTTCATGCATTTCTACATAAGGCTAAGTATCACTCTAACATACCACATGATCATAAAGGCATATATGCATTGATTTCACATTATGATCATGAAACAAATGTATCAATCAATTTGTAATCATGAATTAGATATGAAATCATGATAATAAGTCAAGTATCACCCAAAGCATGATTTAAACTATTTATAGGTGCATTATCATCACCCAACACTATTTCAAAAATTAAGTCCCGATCATCCTAAGTCAACCAAATAATATGATATAAGTAAATTCCATATGGTTGACTATCCTAGGGTTTTCCTAACCCTTAAGGATGGATTTAGGAACCCAATACAAGTTCTTTCCTATGGGGTTCACTAAATATTCTTTAGGGATCCATTTTCTAGCTATTATTTTCTTTTTGGCTTGACCCCTAGCAATCAAACATTTATAGGCCTTTTCATTTGTCTTTCCCTTATAACCTAGGCCTTTTCTATTGAAGCTCGCCCTTTGGCTCCCTATGATCATGTTCAAAGTGTTGGAGCCAATTGTAAATTTTTCTAGGGCCTTGGTTAAATGGTCTACTTTTTCCCTTAAGACCTTATTTTCTTCATTACATGCATCATTAACATCAAAAGGCATATAGTTATCATGTGAGCATGCATCATCATCATTAATATTAAAACATGCTTGTTCTAATTTTTCTTCTAGGGCCTTAATTTGATCTAGCATGCACTTATTTTTCTTTTTGGCCCTAAATAAATCCCTAGTTAAGCTAGAAATCATGGAAACTATTTTCTTGGGAGTTAGATTCGTTACCATAGTTTCCATGTCTTCTTCTTCGGCTGAAGAGGATGATGATGAGCCTCCCCCTTCACTAGAGCTCTCTTCACTTGTGCTTGATTTTTCACCTTCAGAGGAGGTGGAGTCTAGATCATCAAATGCCATCAAGGCAAGGTTTGTGACAAAAGCGTTTTCTTCCTCCGATGATGATGATGAGGAAGGATCATCCCATGTCCTTGCCTTGAGTGCTTTGGCCTTCCCTTTTTCTTTGGCCTTCTTCTCTTCTTCCTTCTTCTTGCTCCCCTTCTTCTTTTCTTCTTTTCTCCTCCTTTCTTCTTTGCTCTTGTTCAAGAGGGGACAATCATCTCTTATATGTCCCTCTTGTTGGCAATTATAGCATATGATCTACCTCTTGTACCTTCTCCTATCATAAGATTTGTTATATTTTAAATTTTTCAAGGCACTCCTTACCTTCCTTACCATATAAGCATCTTCATTGCTATTCATGGAGGATGAGGAGGATGCTTCATCGGAGGAGGAGGGAGTCTCTATCTTCTTCTTCTTCCCCTTGTTGGCTACTAGTGACACTCCCCTTGATGGCTTGATGCTTGGCTCTTCACTTATTCCTTCAAACCTTGTTTCATGTAGCTCCATGTCGGAGAAAAATTCTTCTAAGGTGCTCACTTCCAAATTCTTCGAAATGTAGAAGGAGTCCACCATGGAGCTCCACTTTGAGGACCGGGGAAAGGCATCTATAGCCTTCATTACCATATCCCGGTTGGAAAGTTTGTTACCTACACTAGATAAACCGGTTATTATTTCTTTAAACCTTGAATGTAAAGAATTTATCTTCTCTCCCTTTTCGAGTTTGATGTTGCTTAATTGAGAGCGAAGGAGATCTCTTCTCGCAAGCTTAGCCTCGGAAGTGCCTTCATGGAGTTCCACCAACCTCTCTCACATTTCCTTGGCGCTTGCACATTCCCCTATCCGATTCACTTCTTGTTGGGGGAGTACGTTGTAGAGGTGGTGCTTTGCCTTTGAGTTTGTCAAGTACTCTTCCCTTTGCTTTTTAGTCCATCTAGACTTCTCGATTGGCTTCCCTTCTTCATCCTTAGGTATCTCGAAACTATTTTCCATTATTAATAAAATTTCAAAATCGGTTTTAAAGAATACCTCCATGCGTTTCTTCCACCACGCAAATTCCCCCTCAAACTTTGGTGGATGAATGTTAGAGTCGATCATCCTTGATGTAGTGCTTGTTGCGGTGGTTAGTCCTCGACAAGCTACCTTGGCTCTGATACCACTTGTAGGAGCGTTGGTGGTCGGCTAGAGGGGGGTGAATAGCCCTCTTTCATCGTACGATGGAATTGCTTGTCTACAAATATCGTTAGCGCAAGTGGAAATACAAACAATAGAGACAAAGCAATAAGTAAAGGAAAGCAAATGCTAACATCAATATGTAACGTGGTTCACGACCTCGCCGCTAATCCACGATCCGATTCATCTCCGGTGAATCACTCCGAAACCAATCCAATATCGGCCTCTCCCTTTAGCCAATGCAAGGTGGAGGTAAACCTTCTTACAACCCAAACACTCTTTCTTACAATAGAATTTAGCTAAGAACAAGTAAGAAGAGTGGGAAGACATTTTGGGCACTTGGGTGTTGTTAGGAGTTAAAGCATTAGGCACCCCAAGTGTCCAAGGGCTCCTTCTTATAGAGAAGAGTCTTTTCTTCCCGTTAACACAGCGGCAGTCAATCGATGCCCCGATCAGTCGACTGACCCTGTAGTCGTTGCCCAATAACGGCTTCTTCCACGTTGGATTCCAACCAACGACTCCCACATCAGTCGACTGATCTTCCCATCAGTCGACTAATGGAGCTATCAGTCGAGTGCCAGAAGCGAGCACTCGACTGATAACCATTCTGTGCCCGAAACCCTTGAGACATCACCGATCGATGTCATCATCGATCAATCGGTAGTCTCGGCTGATCGACGCATACGATCGCCAGCGTAAACTTAACATCCGTTTGAGCGTCCGGCGATCGGGTAAACCTCAACCCTTGCGGTCGAGCCTCCGACACTTAGCCATTCGGCCAAGTTCACCTAATAAGCTACTTACATTTCACTCATTCTCTCATCTCACTAAAGTCCCTCGTCGAAGCTCTCTTCGTTCACGGGCACGTCCCTCGGCAGCATCAAGCGCACGACTTCTCAATGCTCCTTCACGTCTCTTGTCCTCGAAGTATGCTTCCTTGGCTTCACTTCAGATCATCTCGTCCGGCGGTCCCTCGAATGCATCAAGTGCATGGCTTTGCAATGCTCCTTCGTCGACTCAAGCATGAGGTTGTGAGTTGGTGAAACTTGCCAAAGCTCCATGTGTGAATTACTAAGTCCTGCAAGACTCCAACGTACATATCAAATCCAATCATCCTAACTTAAACCCTTTGCCACACACATCAAAACCATATCACGGGTTGATTGCCCTAACAATAAGTTGAACTAGTCACTCGATGAGTAACAATGGAAGGTCCTTCCCAATTAGGAGCTATCTTTTCAGGGTATCTTACAGGATTGACCTTGCGTAGCACTAAGTCACCTTCCTGGAACCTCTTGGGTGCTACCCTTTTATTAAAGGCTCGCTGGATCCTTTGCTTGTAAGCTCCAGCTCGCATTAGGACTTACTCACGCTTTTCTTCTAACAAGTCTAATTCAGTGCCTCTTATGATTTGATTCTGTTCTGGCTTGTATGCTTTGACTCAGGCATTGTTCAGAATGACTTCTACCAGGATAACTGCCTTAGTTTCGTACATCAAGATGAATGGAGTTTCCCTAGTGGTCGTTTTGGGAGTAGTTCGATAGACCCACAGAATCTCAGGCAATTCATCCACCCAATTTCCTCTCTCAGTGCCTAACTTAATCTTCAATCCTTGGATGAGAATTATATTAGTCACCTCAACCTGACCGTTGGCTTGAGGGTGAGTTTCTGAAGTAAAAGCTTGCTGAATGTTGAGGCTTTGACACCATCCCCTAATCTTCTTGCCCTGGATCTGTCGCCCATTGTTACTTATTAATCTTCGGGGAACTCCATATCGACATATAATATTCTTCTAGAGGAACTGTATTGTAGGTCGATCGTTGGAAGCTAGAGGGGGTGAATAGCTTGTTTTTGTTTCTACAAAGATGATTAGCGGAAGCACAACAAAAAATAATAATAATAAAAAATGAAAACAATGCTAACACAATTCCTTTATGTGGTTCGGAGATAGCGCTCCTACTCCACGGTGATCCTTGAGGTGGATCAACCCTAATCAATATCACTATGAAACTTTCCTTTACAACAATCCTCCTCTTCTTACAAAGGATGAAGATGGAGCTTAGAGAGGAGGAGGGAATTTAAAAGCACTAGAAAGCTTGGAAAAATCGTGGAGGCTTGAGAGTATGATCAGAGAATAAGCATTTTCCCTCAAAACCACCACAAGCCCTCTTTTTATAGAGAGAGGGCTGATGTTCCCATTGGAGCACCATCAGTCGACTAATGTACAACATAAGTCGACTGCTGGCGTGGTTAACGGCTTCTGAATAGTCGGATTCACAGGATTCTGAGTCGTTACCTCCGACGGTACTTTTATCAGTCGGCTGATCCATCCATCAGTCGACTGATGGAGTGATCAGTCGAGTGATCATGGGCCACAGTCGAGTGAGACTCCATTCTGTGCCCATGTTTAACTTGATCGATCACATCGCTTTGGCGATTGATCGATCAACATCGATCATATATATATATATAATATATATATATATATATATATATATATATATATATATATATATATATATATATATATATATATTCCTCGTTAATTGATCAATCATATTGTGGAATTTGATTGGAATTTTTAGAAATTTTTCTGGATTTAAACAGAAGTCTTATGGATATTTCATGGGGATAAAACGGATAGGCTTTTATAAAATCTGTTTAGATGGGAATTAAATGGGTTAATTAACCCGATGCTTTCCGTTTTCCCGTCGATTCTTTTCCCCCGACTCCTCTTCTTCTTTTCCCCGATTCTTCTTCCCAATCGCCAATTTCACCTCGACGCGAGATCAAGCCTCCGCACTTTCTTCTCCCTGCGTGCCGCCCACGCTCGAGCTCACCCCAATCGTCGCCGCTCCGCCTGATCTCCTCCCACAGTCACCTTGGATCGCTCAAAGCTTGGCTTCATCGACACTGTTGCCCTCTCGCCGGCCTCTGGCTTTCACATCTTGGTCGATTCCCCCTCGCCACGAGATCCATCTATTTCCGACCTTCCCTGAACTGGATCTCACCAGTCGCCTAGATCTCCATCGTCGAAAATCTCAAGTGGAACAGTCGCTGCCCTCGGTTGATGCAGGAAACAGCGAGCCCGATCTGCCATCGCGCTGCAGCCTTTCGCTCGCAATCACGTGGTGGAGTCTCATCGCACTGGAAGACCGTCGATCGTGGCTTCCTTGCACAGGATTTCGGCGTGTGCCCTCGCGGGGAGCAAGTGCTTTCACTGGGAGCTTGGAGAGCAACGACGGCGACACTTTGTTCCGAAGGAGGGCTGGAGTCTGCATCGACAGTGTTATGAATCGGGAGTTGTTCTTCTCAGTGGTCGCCAGAGCAAGGTTAGGGCAGTAGGATTCTGGCGAATAGATGAATTTAGGGGATTACTCTGTCGGTGGTCGTCGGAGCTCGTGGTTTTTCCGGCGGACAGAACAAGAGGAGAGACAAGAAGGTGGCTGCCGGTGGAGTCCAATGACTGGTGAGCTGTGATTTACCTTTTTCTCTTCATCCTTATTGTTGTGTCCTGTGTTGAATCAACATTTAGGGGGGGTTGACCGATGGTTGTCGATGGTGCCTACCGGATGGGTGGCTGAGCGGCTATGAGCAGGGGGAATTATCGACTGTGAGGGCTATTTCGGTGAACAGAGCAAGCTGTGAAGGGGTCGAGGTTGAGGTAAGGTTTATGTTGATCCATGATTTTATCATGTTTTGTATGCTACATGTATGGTTGTGATATGGATTTGTTTACAGCTGCGGGAAGTTTTCTGGATAGGCTGTGGGATATGGAAACTACGTTAGGTAAGCTTGGATCTCAATGTTTCAAGTGAACATTTGAATTATAGCTGACTAATATGTGTATGATGGATTTAGTTTAATTACAGGAGAGTTGAGATCAAGAAGCAGTACCGAGGAAGCTCGACTGGGTAAGTAGGATTTGGTTGTTCATAGCTGTATATAAGTTTTCTTAGTAAACTAATCTGGATGTGTTACTGTTGGATGTATTCTAGCTATGCCACCATATCTAATCTGACTAATAGGATGATGATGCTATTAGTTCCATTTGTGAATATATATAAATATGGAGTGTTTGGGTATCTTAGAGATAACCGTGAATTATATGAATCCATAAAAAGGGAATGATTAGTAGGGGTTAACTAATCAGGGTTTGGATTGATTTAGGATTATCGAGGTTAATCGAGTATGTATTGACTTTATTACCGAGTGTATGTTAAACTTGGTTATATGATGTGTTATTATGTGCAGGAAGTTGAATCGAGATAAATTCTTGGACATGAAGGCAAATTATATTTCGAGATACTCGACATCAACAGCTGGGTAATTCCTACCCTGGTCAGGTAGTTTTAATGCATTCAGATTTAGTCATAAATATGAGCATGTTAGGTGTTCATATTATCTTGACCCTGCTCTTATTATCTTATATTTGAACTTATCGTTGAATGTATTTATGCTCAATTATTGATATCACATATACCCTATCATGATTTAGGAGTTATAGATATGATGTAAATTGGCTTAGATGTTTAGTAGGGTGTAAATGTCAGTACGGGTGATGACCCAATTTATAGATTGGCAAAAAGGTCATCTATGGGTAGGTAATGCCCTAAAGTAGGATTTATTTCCAATACCCGTATGTTGCATACTTGTTACCAACCATGTGTTGTGTAATGGTTAAGTGAAGGGTGATTAGTGTGTCACTACGGACCGGTGGTCCTAGCTTGATATGATTAGTCGAGTACGACTCTCTACAGGATAGAGAGTGCGTCGACCAGTTGAGTACGACTCTCTATTGGATAGAGAGTTATGAACAGTTGAGTATGGCTCTCTACAGGATAGAGAGTCCGTCGATCAGTTGAGTACGACTCTCTATTGGAGAGAGAGTTATGATCAGTCGAGTACGACTCTCTATAGGATAGAGAGTGCGTCGACCAGTTGAGTATGACTCTCTATTGGACAGAGAGTTAGGATCAGTTGAGTACGACTCTCTACAGGTTAGAGAGTGTATTGATCAGATGGGTACGACTCTTTGCTGAACAGAGAGTCTGTGGTAGATGGTTGTACGTGTGACAGCATACTCATGTCATTTGCATGCATTCTGACG
This sequence comes from Wurfbainia villosa, assembly GCA_025175895.1. NCBI lineage: Eukaryota > Viridiplantae > Streptophyta > Magnoliopsida > Zingiberales > Zingiberaceae > Wurfbainia > Wurfbainia villosa. Next base: position 11,722,417 of record CM045998.1, on the reverse strand, counting down.
ATGTAGTCTCTCTTGGGGTTGAGAGAGTCGTCAGTCATCTTGCCTCCTAGAGCACTCCCCGAGGAGTAACTGGTGTGAGGGCATAGCATCTGTTCTGTCACACTCTACACTCTACCACTATAGACGATGGTAGTTGGAGTTGCGTGCAGTTGTCCTGGGTGCGTTGTACTCGACCACTCATTGGTAGTGTTAGTCGGAGTGACCAACAGCATGGACCCCCGTTGTGTAGCGAGCTCTTTGTTGGTGCAACAATGCCCCAAGCATTTATATGTTTTGATGTTTGGATAATCATCTAAGTTAGGCAACAATTTGTGATCTAAATTATGATGATGTTTAAGTGACAGGGAAATCCAAGTATGAAGACTTGGTGAAAGAAAAGTCCAAGGTAATGGTTTGGCGGCATAAGACCAAGCATGTTGTCTTGGCAGCATTAAAGTCCAAACGGACCTTGGCAAAGGGAGTCCAAGCATGTAGACTTGGCGGCGTAAAGTCCAAGCACGCCTTGGCAAAGGAAAACTCTAGACATGACAAAACCAAAGAAGCTCTTGGAAGCAAAGCGCAAAGGATGAACAAGTCGCGGACTCGGAGGGATCCTGGAGGCGCAAGGCTTAAGGAAGAGCTAAGGGGTTAAGTCTAGGTCTAGGGGGTGAAATCAAGTGTGAAATATTCACATTTGATGAGTATCAGTCGACTGATACGATGTATCAATCGACTGGTCAGGTGCTCGACTGAGTCAGGGTGAAACCCTGACCATCAGTCGACTGATGTGACCAAGGTAGTCGACTGATGTTGCAATCGCGACCGCCAATGTCGATCGACTAATAGGACGTAAAAATGAGCACGAGATGGAGTCGCACTCGATCCGCGCCGTGATCACTCGGATCGATCACTCCATCACGATCGATGAAAGTGTCGTTGGATGAAAACGACCGAATCCCGTGAATTCGGCTATTCGTAAGCCGACGCGCCTGATCGATGTTGTACATCGATCGATTGCCTCTTCTCTATAAAAAGAGGGTGGTGGAGGTTTTGGGTTAATGCTTATTCTCCAATCTTTCTCAACATCCTCCACGATTCTTTAGCTTTCTAAGTGATTTAAATCTCCTCCTCTTCTCTCTAAGCTTAGATCTTCATCTTTTGTAAAGAAGAGTTGTGGTGTAAAGAAAGCTCATTAGTGGATTTGCTTGGATTGATCCACCTCAAGGATCGCCGTGGAGTAGGAGCGTTATCTCCGAACCACGTACAAGGCCTTGTTTGCATTTGGTTTTGTTTACATATATTATTGTGTTTGCTTCGCTAATCTTTTTGTAGAAACCGAAAATGCTATTCACCCCCTCTAGCTTCCAAACGATCTCTAACAAGTGGTATCAGAGCCCGGATCGCATCGGAAGATCTAGCAATCAACCGGAGCAAAGATGGCATTTCAAGAGGGGTATAGCACGGCGAGGCCTCCGTTCTTCGACGGCAACGATTTTGGATATTGGAAAGGTAGGATGGAGTATTATTTAATGAACGATATTGAGAATTGGTTTAGTGTTGTAGATGGTTTTGAGAAGCCGGTCGACGAATTCGGAGCACCATTACCAACAAAAGATTGGACAAGAGAGATGACCAAGAAAGCACAAGCAAATGCAAAAGCAACGACCACACTTCAATGTGGTCTATCCAAGGAGCAACTTTCTAAGGTCGGGCCATTCAACTCCGCAAAAGAGCTTTGGGAGAAGCTCATCGAACTCAACGAAGGATCCACAGAGACAAGAAGAGCCAAGAGGGATCTTTTGATTGGCCAACTCCAAAGCTTCACTATGAAGACAAACGAAACCGTGAGCCAAATGCATGGGCGCTTCAAGGAAGTAGTCAACGGACTACACGTTATAGGTGAAAAGGTCGACAACCGAGACCTTGTGTGAGGTATGTACAAGCCTTCCCTAGGACCACCTTATGGGCCTCAATGGTAGATGCCTATATGGTCTCTAGGGATCTTTCATTAGTTAAATTAGATGAGTTATTTTGTGAATTTCAATTGCATGAACAAGCTAACACTTCATCCAAAGAGAAGGGTATAGCTCTTTTTGTAGGAAAGAAGGAGAAGAAGAAAAAGGAAAAGAAGGAGGTGTCTTCCTCATCCGAATCCGAGGAGGACTCATCAAGTAGTGAGGATGAGTTGTCGGCAAGTGAGGTAGCACACTACGTCAAGAAATTTGGTGGGAAGTCAAGGAGGCTCACCAAGAAAGATGTGAAGAGGATGTTTCAATCCTCAAGAGGTAAATCTTCTAACAATTCAAATTCTATTTCTAACGTGACATGTTTTGGTTGCAACAAGAAAGGGCACATAAAGCCAAATTGTCGGAACTAAAGAAAAAGGAGGAGAAGGATAAGAAGAAGAAGGAAAAGAAGGAAAAGAAGAAGAAGAAGGCGATGATGGCACAAACATGGGATACTCTAAGTATGGAGGAGTCTTCCGACGATGAAGAAGTTTGTCATACAACCCGGAACTTAGCCCTCATGGCATTGGAAGAAACCAGAAGCTCAAGCGAGGAGTCTTCTTCCTCTTCAAGCGATGAATCATCATCAAGTGATGATGATGAGGTAAATGACTCACCCAAAGTAGATTTACTATATAAGACTATTGCATGCTTACAAAATGCTTTAAATAGATCAAAAACTAGGATTAAGGATCTAAAATTAGAGATCAAATCATTTAAGAATATAGATGCATCATGTGATAAACCATCTAGTGATGATGATTGTACTCTTAGGGATGAAAATGATGAGTTAAGAAAAGAAATAAGTAAATTAAGAACATGCCTAGAAAAGTTCACTAATGGTTCTAAATATCTAGATATGATTATTAAGGACCAAAGGGCAATTTACAATAAGGCCGGTTTAGGATATAGACCTAAGGAGAAAGAGGTAGCATTTGCATCCCTAGTTAGTAGAAAATCCATGATTAAAAGCAAGGGGAGAAAAGCATGGGTACCTAAAAATTTATAATTGATGCTAGTGGTCCTAAGATTTGGGTACCTAAGGATTGTGTTTTTCATGTGATATAGGTAGAAGAACCAAGCTTATGGATAGTTGATAGTCAATTCTCCACTATCAACCATACTAGCAAAGGAAAAGTGTCATTTGGTAATAGCGGTAAACTTAAAATTCTAGGAAAGGGCACCATTGAGGTATCTCCCAATCTTGCTATTCATAAAGTTCTATTAGTTAAAAATATGAAATTTAACTTACTTAGTGTAAGCCAATTATGTGATGCAAATTTTGATGTTAAATTTGATTCCTCAAAATGCTTTATAAGACACAAAACTATAAATGATTGCATGTTAGTAGGCTTTAGAAAATCAAATATATATTATGTTGATTTATCTTATGCTACTAACCCTTCCACTAAGTGTCTTATTGCAAAAGAGGAAGAAAGTTGGCTTTGGCATAGGAGACTAGGTCACATAAACATGAAGAATATAGCCAAAATAGCAAAATTGAAGCTAGTCAAAGGATTGCCTAGAGTCAAATATCTCAAGGACAAGATGTGTGATGCTTGTCAAGAAGGGAACAATCAAAAACATCACACAAGGTAAAAATTTACTTAACTTTAGTAACAACTGAGAGCTAGGGTATACATCTCTCGCAAGGAGTGGTGAATTTAGATTCAAAACATCACTGATTTATACCAATCATCTGTCCACATCTCCTTAGAGATGTTTGCTTAAGATGTCAAAGCATAAGTCTATGATCAAGATGACTAATACGAAGTCAAAGGAACATGTGACTTGGTTACTATAAGAACTTCAGACATATCTATATATAGAGAACCATATGAAGTCTTACTATTCATCCAATGAACTATTACCATAACTAGCATCCACGATTAACTCCGACATCACTATGTAGTATCAGATACACCAAGGGTATAAAAAGTTGCTTGATGGTGTCAACCATAATTATCGACTAGGATAATTGATACATCACAATTAGGTAGAGATACTCACAGTTGTGATCAATCACAAATTCTTCATGCCGCAATGTAGGGACATTCAGTAAATGAGTTTAAGATCCAATCAAATACATAAAATATGTATACTCAAATAGTGAATCTTCATTTATCATATAAATGGTTCATACATAAGGCAATTGCCTTAGGACATCTCTCATATATTACTAACAAGTACCCCATCTATAATTGGTAGTAAATATTGTTTGGTAATAGTAGATGATTTTTCTAGGTTTACTTGGTGCTCAAAAAATAAGGATGAAACCTTTAGAATAATCATAGGATTTACAAAAGAGTAGAAAATGAAAGAAAACTCAAAATCAACCATCCGTAGTGATCATGGTGGAGTGAGAATTCTAATTTTTCAAATTTTTGCGAACATGAGTACAAGCATGAATCTTGTCCTAGAACACCCCAACAAAATTTAAGAAAAAAATTGTGCCCTGCAAGAACTATGTGACAATGCTTAATGCATATTCTTACCTAGCTATAGAATCAATATGCTATATCCAAAATATATTGATTCATAGGTTCTTAGGCCCATCAATCATGGAATGGTACAATTAACAATTCATTATTAAGGTCTTTGGATGTAAAGTCTATATCTTAAATACCAAAAGACAACCTATAAGTTTATAAAGCATGAAATCCTTGGATACATCCACTATGTGATATAATTTACACAAAAACTCAAAAGATCAAGAATCTTCAATGTTCAATTGATGACAAATACATTAGAAATCTCATTGATAATGCTAAACAATGAAAATCAAGGAATTACCCAACAATTGCAAGATTTAACCTTAGTAATGATCAAAGATTGGATCAAAGTAATGATGATTCATGATGAACATAAGATCTAATCATGATCAAACTCATGATACATCCTAGAACCATAAGAGTTCATAAAGTCACCCATTAGATCAAATCATAATTATCTCAAATTAGGACTAGGTCATTCATAACTAGTCATATGCTCTAATTTCTTAAATTAAAAAACACAAAGATGCATTGCTTATGGATTAGATCTTAAAATGCAAGAGATCAATTTGATAGGAGTGTAGTTAGTTCTTACCAATGAAAACCTATTATTACTCAAGATGGGTCTTTAGGAACAAAATAGATGAAAGGGAATATCACTAGAAATAAAGCAATTAGTTTAAGTTTTGATCAATAAGGACTTGATTATGATGAAACATATGCACTGATTAGAGTCCATTAGAATATTTTAGCATATCCTCCTATATGTTTCAAACTCCATCAAAATGGATGTCAAGCATTCCTAAATGTTTATAAGGAAGAGGTATATGTAGAACAATTTTGAAAATGAATCAAACCATGTATACAAGCTAGATCTTATAATTTAAACAATGGCTTGGTGAAAGATTGTATTTCCTAATCTCTAAGGATTTCAAGGTAGTATAGATCAAATCTTATAAAAGTCAACATCTAAAGACATCTTGACCCAAGTGTATGTTGATGACATTTTCAATCAACAAATGATGAAATTCTCAAGACTTTATTCAAAATATGGAAAAGAGTTTGAATGATCTAGTTGGAGAATTAAATTTCTTCCTAGGTTGTTAAACAAACTATGAAGGAATACATTTACAAACCAAATATGCAAGAAACATTAAGAAATGTTAGAAATGCTAAGGTATTAATTAGGCAAACAATAAAATAGATAGTGATAGTGAAGGAAAACAAATAGATCTACCCTTTAGACATGATTGGTAGTCTTGATTTAACCGCTAGAGAACATATTATTTCCTTGGATGTCTAGATCAATCATGTGTAAGGAATCACAATTGTCAAAAGAATTTAAGATATGTCAAACACTAAATGATCTATATTCCTAGACTAGGTTGATAATTGCACATTCCGATTATGTGAAATTGATCAAGAGTACTAGTGGTGGATGTCAATTCTTGGGTCCTCCCTAGTAAGTTAGTAGGAAGCAACTTGTGTTGCTTTATCAAAGGAATATTCTAATTGTGTAGCTCAATTATGGATGAAACATACCTAGAAGATTATGACATCTTTACTCCAAGAAAGTATTTTGTGAAATGTAAGCACCATAATTGAAGATGGTGATCACTTAGATCAAGCACTTAAGGCAATATCATTTAAGACCATTCTAAGGGGATATTGAGTCAATTATATTGAATCAAGTCCAACTTAGATATATTTCAAGGCCTCCCAAGTAGAATTTCACACTTAGGAAAATCAATGTGCTTGGTATGAAGGTGTAGGTTTGCATGATCCTATAGAAATACTAGGTTTTTACCAACCATCCACAAAATACCTAGAAACCATGATGTATTGACAAGACAACATGTGAGATGATAGGAAGATGATTGGTTCATCATGCTTGTTGTGATGCATTAGAAAAGTGTCATCTAGAGACATTAATCCTTAATGACTCAATCTTAAGGCTTATACATAATGATGTGATATAGCTCAAGAACATGATTAAAATGTCAAATAAAACATATTTAAACTATGTTTATCATACTTTTGAAAAACTATTTTCAAGTGAAACACAAAAGATAAAAAAGTTTGAAAATTTTACCTTTGCTAGTTTCAAATTTGTATCAATATTGAAATCTGGAAAATATATTTTCAAAATATTTTTCCTTGATAAAGTATGAATTCAGAAATGTGTAACCAAGGATTTTTTGATTTCTAAATTTAGATTTCTAATATGGTAAAATGATTTTATTATAGTGTAGCTGATGGGTTCATATGATACCTGTTTTTTAAAAAAATCTCATGAGTTTGTATATTTTGATATCCTAAAGCAATAGCATGATAGTATGGTACAACTGTATGGTTTTAATGCCATTTTTAGAGTACAAAATATATCTTTCTAAGAATTGGATCAGTAAAGATAGATTTAAAACTTTCATTGTGATGACTTTAGCTACATGTATTTTTATTCATCATAACATATCTTGGATTAAATAATCTAAAAATCTATCCTTAGTTCAAGATTGAACACCATTCTTTCAAGGATAGTATTTTTTATCTTCTTCTCTTTGAGATGTCAAAAGAAGAAATGTTTTTAGAATTGGAATTGAATATATGATGTGATAATATGAATCTTAAAAGATAACTTAAATGATTTAAACATCAGGGAGATATTGACAATGTTTTGGATTTATATGTTTTGATGTTCGATAATCATCTAAGTTAGAACTTTGTGATCTAAATTTGATGATGTTTATGACAGAACCCTATGAAGACGAGGTCAATAAAGATTTGGCATAAGACCAAGCATGTTGTCTTAAAGAATCAAGGATGCAGAGTCCAACATGTGATACAAAGTCCAAGATTGATGAAAATGCATGACAAAACCAAAGAAGCTCAAACAAAAGGATGAACAATGAAATTTTAGAACTTCTAGTTAAATTGTATCTATGAAATCATGGAAATATTCATATTTGATGTATGACATATTTTAATTTCTATCATTTGAAATTTCATAATATGACAATCATAGAATAGAGATCTCTTGATCGATGAGTAAAACAGCCACAATATCATATGTGATAAATCAATGATAATAATCATGATGAAATGTTAAAGATCAATGAGTATTGAAACAAATGAGATGTTTATGATCATTCTATAAAATCATTCTATAAAAAATTAGGTTTTTTAATGCTTATCTAATCTTTTCAATTTACAATTCTTTAGCTTTCATGATTATCTTTTTCTCTCTAATTAATCTTCATCTTTTGTAAAGAAGAGGATTTAAAGAAATTTAGTGATTTGCTTGATTGATCCACTTTAAGGATCTGTGATAGATGTATTCAACATCAAAAGGCCTTTGTTTATGTTGATTTTGTTTTTACATATATTATTGATGTTTGCTTTTAATCTTTTTGTAGAAACCAAAAAGATTATTAATGATTATGATGTTGATGTTTAAGATCGATACTTAAAGCAATTGAAGTAAAGATGATGAAAGTCAGAGCAATCAAAAAGATGATGAAAACAAAAGACTCTAGAGAGGATGTTAAAAAACAAAGAGAAAAAAAGGAAGGGGTGAAAAAGTGAAATAATTAAGCAGTGAGTTCAAGATGAAGCGACATGGTGACATCAACAGCATGTCTTGCAAAAAGAGGATAATTGCACGATCTGTTGATGATATGACACCGACGAGCAAAGGAGTTGCACTCGTGAAAAATATTATGGAGATAATAAAAATAAAAAAAAAAAAAAAAAAAAATAATATAAAAAATTTTTTTTTTTTTATTTTTTTTTTTTTTTTTATTTTTTTTTTTTTTTTTTTTTTTTTTTTTTTTTTTTTTTTTTTTTTTTTTTTTTTTTTTTTTTTTTTTTTTTTTTTTTTTTTTTTTTTTTTTTTTTTTTTTTTTTTTTATTTTTTTTTTTTTTTTTTTTTTTTTTTTATATTTTTTTTTTATTTTTTTTTATTTATAATTTTTGGTCGCGAGTATAAAATATTTACATATATTATTTTTTTTTATTATATATATATATATATATATATATATATCTGGTATATATAATATATATGTTATATATATATATATATATATATATATATATATATATATATATATATATACATATATGCATGTATATATATATATATATATATATATATATATATATATATATATATATGAATCTATATATATATATTTTTATATATATATATATATATATATATATATATATATATATATATATATATATATATATATATATATATATATATATATATATATATATATATATATATATATATATATATATATATATATATATATATATATATATATGTTGGATATATGTTCAGGTTCGATCAGAGTAGCGTAGCAGACTTCAGGTATGTCTGTATTTTTCGTTGTTCATTTGGTTAGACGGTATATGCTTGTATTTATATACTATGCTGATATACCTATTATACCTCTAGATTATGTTGTTGAAATACATGTGATATTACATATATGCATGTTTTTCTATTACCTGCTGAGTTTTACTCACCACCCCCACCACTCGGTTTTTCGTCGCAATGTGTAGAAGTCTTCGTGATGGCTTGGAGCGCCACTGGCTGACATCTCATCTCACCTCCGAGGCTCCCATGTTTGTTTTGGGCTTTTCGTCCGTTGTGTATTGTATTTTGGAGTTTTCGTGATGTACATGTTGTATATTCGGATTTTGTCGTGGTTCCGTGTTGTTGTGATGTGTTAGTCATACCGGTATGCATGTGTGGGATTGATGTTGTTGTGTTTTATGTTTCTGCTGTGTAGTTGTTGTAATTAGTTGTTATGTTGTTGTGGTTGTTTTCATATTTATATGTTATGTTGTTATTGTGGGCCTACGAGCCTTGTATTAACCCAAAATGTTGCCACGTATAGGGGAGATGTCGTCCGTTTGATTTTCGGCTCGGCATGCTCTCGGGGCGTGACAACTTTAGTGGTATCAGAGCCCAAGGTTCTGCGATGTCATACAATGTTGTTTTGTGTCGAGTCTTGGATTCTCGGGAGTCGATTTGTTCGGTTTTGGTTTTCTAAGATGAGATGGACAGCGGCCTGAGCTCCAAGCAGTACGAGGTAAGAATTCCTGATAACTTATGGTTTAGTAGATATTTATCTAAACTTGATCAGTAGGTGTATACAATAGAGTTATGACACCTGTGCAGACTTGTAGTAGGGGTCGTCCACCGAGGCGACCAACTGGAGTGACCTTTAGGGTTTATACTCCCAGTTTTAGTTGACTATGCTTTTAATGTTAATAATAGGGAATAACCTGTAGTGTGTTGGTTATTGTTCGTAACCATGGTATGAGTTGACCTCGGAAATGACCTGTTAAATATGTGAGTCTTGAACCTGTGTTAAAAATGTGATTTACCTTTGAGAGCCGACTGATACCGAGTCGGAAAATAGGGGTCAAGTCGTCACATTTCTGGTTGAAATTAGATATTTCAGTCTTAGAGATTTTCACTAACGGTGCTAGTCAGATCATTACCTGTTGGGTAATGGACAAGATAAGTGGACTATTGTTGATGCAGATAGCGGAAGACTAGGTTATGGTGTTTCAAAGGGATTCTATCCTTGAGTTGTTCGTACTAAGTTGTATAATTTTGAGTGTACTTTTGAGTACTTAACTCATGTTATACCGAGGAAGAAGAGTTGTTTGCATACCATTATCGGGATCAAGCCGGTAGTTGGTGGTAAATGAAGAAATTAATCTTCGGGGAATAATATATCACTTGATCATGGTTTGGTGATGTTGAAAGAGAGTATTTCCCCGTGTCACTTTTGGTGACACATTGTAAGGAATTCTTGAGTTTCAAGAAAGGGTGATCGGTTAGTAATAGTGTACTGTGCAGAGTCGTGAGACTTGCAGAGGTTATAACCACCTAATAGCTCAAGGAGATGAATAGATGATTTAAGCCGTCCAGAGTTATTGGCTTATAGTTGGATTAGGATGTCGGGATCTTCTACCAGATCCTGCCGGAAGACGTTGGATTGAGACAGGAGTTTAGAAATGACTCCGTACAAGGGTTTAAGAGTTGGAGATGTGTAAGCAAATATTGCAGGTCAACTTAATAGAGTCAGAAGTCTTTGACTGTTGGATAAAAGGAGCAAGATCGGAGTCATAGGCTTTGAGCTATTTTTCGATTATAGAAGACCAACCGCAGATCATCAGGATGTTCTCGTGGATATCAACAAAATTAGAACAAAGACTTCGAAGGGATTGTGTGCATGCAGTGCGGATCACGAAGACACACGAAGTCAGATTATCCGTTGGGGCAGTTCAACTATTGCTATTGTGAGCAACCAGTACAGTGGAGGAGGTGTACTTTGAAGACTCAGTTGAAGACTACCAATGGTGTTCCGGGAGGATGATGTACTGTCTCGACAGCAGAGATCAGCACAGAAGATGTGGGTTACCTTATCAACGTCAACCTACTACCTCAGGCATGGGTGGAGTTCCATGATACTTCCCTTCAAGGGAAGTGATTTATGCAGCAGTATCAGCAGAAGACATCATAGAAGACTCAGATGTGGATTGGCTTAGTACAGAGGAGAGAGTATATGACGATGGTCGTATCTATTCAGTATTCTACAGTTGTAACTCGTAGGATTTAGGGATGGGATCAGATGATCTAGGAAAAATCCCCGAGGCATTCATCACAGAAATGTGACCGCTTTGTCATGAACTGTTGGATCTGATCTGGTTCTCTACGGAGAAAGGCCGAGACCTGCGGGGATCCTTTTTGGATCGGATCAACAGATAATTGATCGTTCAGGGTATTACTCTAGTTTACCCTCTGAGTTAATATATTGAGAGATACTTGTAGTTTACAGGTATCTTTGTCTAGGACATTCTTAATTCAGATTAGAAGGGTCCTTTACATTGACTTGTAGGTCGGTGGTATCTCTACCGTCAGGTGAGAAGTGGACCAACAATTAAGAAGTCAAGGGAGGCCCTTAGACTTTGATAGACATACTTTTACTATGGACATATCCTTACGGATGGTCAAATTATTGGAAGTATGGTACGATATGCTCTCGGATGTGCGTATAATCCGAGAGCCTTCGGATGTAGTTCGGATGAACTCCTAGCCTTGTCGTTGCATAGGCAAGTGGAGTAGGAAATTGAAATGATTACGGAAATAGTTCCGGTATCAAAGATCCTATACCGGGTGATAATTTGACTGGTATAAGTGTTACTAAACACTATAGAAATTGGAAGAACGTAAGTTGTGATTATAGGAGATGTTGGAGGAGATATTTATCTATCCCAGTATTCCTCCTTGAGAAGGATCCAGAACTCTTTGTTAAAGAGAGATGGACCTTTGAAATTATGCATCGATTATCGATGATGGAATGCGATAGTTGTTGAAAGTAAATATCCTTCATTGTGGATAGATGATCTATTTAGATCATCCAAAGACACCTATGTATACTCTAAGGTTGGTTTACGACTGAAGTATTGATATTGTAGTAACATGATGTCATACGATTATCATTGTCATTGTGATGATTAATATATATCATCCGCTTAGAGTAAAGGGGATGCAGGTGTGTAGAGACGACAAATTCATACTTGGTATGAATTGTATGAGTTTTGATTAAGTTGTTAGACTAATTGACGATTTAGTCATTCCTGGATTTGAGAATCGTGTACTCTGGACACGATTTGATCAGGTTGTGGTCGTTGGAGTTGCGAATCCACCGCTGAGTTGGTAGTTGCGATTACCACCACCATAGTTGTTTCCTTGTATTGATTTTGTTATTCCTACGAATGGATGGGATGATTTTAAGCATTAGTATACCACGACTTGTTTGACAAAAGTGATGTTGGAAATCATTTAGTGGTCGGTGAAACCACTTACGGTGACCTAGATGGCGGTTAACTTTTACGCAAGTATTAGTTAATCCTTCCGAAGTGGATAAAAAGGAGGTTGTACGCGGATGCATTGTTTCAGGGATCAGAGCAATTCCGATGCAGTTAAATGAGGCGTACCTTATGCTTACGACAGTTAAGAAACTACGAGATAGGTTGTCATATACATGACGTGGCTTTAGTAGTTATTATTTGGATTTGTAGTGATATGGAGCAGAAGTGCTCGTGGAGTTTTGACTAGCTACTGGGTAACTAATATAGAGTTGCTAGTACGCAAACAGTTGTAACAAATGAGATTGATCGCTATAGTCTTCCATGAACTTACAGAGTGTGTGGTGGAGTGAATGTTGGACGGTTGATGGACTTCTCTTTAGAGAAGATAATTCCCCGTCTCTGATGAGGATAGTGGGTTCCGGAGTTACAATGTTTAAGGAAGAGTTGCTACAGAAAGCACATCATTCGAGATGGGTTATATACCTTGGTGGTACTCAGATGTACTGAGAGTTGAAACGTTTATACTAGTGGAATGGTATAAAGAGAGTTATAGCAGATTTTGCTGCTCGATGTTTAGTATGCCAGTAGGTAAAAGCTGAACATCAGAAACTCACTGGATTGCTCTAGAAAATTCTGATTCCGGAATGGAAGTGGGAGCATATCACGATTGATTGCGTTACGGGATTGCCTAGAACTCGTAAAGGACGTGATGCGATTTGGGTGATTGTGGATCAACTGACCAAATCAGGTCATTTCCTTCCTATTCGTGGGTCATACTCGTTGGACCATCCGGCAGCGTTGTATTACCGAAAGATTATCAGATTGCATGGGGGTACTTTTAAGTACAATATCGGATAGAGATTCGCGATTTACCTCGCGATTTTGGCAGAGTTTGCACCAGACTATGGGCATAGAGCTTCGGCTTAGTGCAACGTTTCATCCACAGACAGATGAACAGTCTGAGTGTATCATTTAGACGTTGGAGGATCTATTCAGATCTTGTGTTGTAGATTATGGAGGTGTAGCTTATCAGTTGGCTTTACCTCCGACACTTGCGAGTGCTCACAACGTATTTCCTATTTTTATACTGAGGAAATACATGTCTCATGTTGATCATGTTCTGAAAGAGGTTCCGAATTCTACCTCAGTCTAATGCGACTTATGAGAATATTCCAGGGTGGATCTTGGGTCGCAAGGAGCGACAGTTGCAGAACAAAACCATCTGAGTTACAAAGGTTGGATGACAGCATCATACCGATGAGGAGGCTACGTGAGAGCTGGAAAATAATATTCAAGCTCAGTACCCTACTTAGTCACGTGAGGTGTGTGACTTTTCTCCAGATACTTGAGATGGTTTTGTGACGTCTCGTACTCGTACATGAGTTGGAAATTTGGGGACCAAATTTTTATAAGTGGGGGAGAATGTAAAATGCCGGAATATATATATATATATATATATATATATATATATATATATATATATATATATATATATATATATATATATATATATATATATATATATATATATATATTCCTCGTTAATTGATCAATCATATTGTGAAATTTGATTGGAATTTTTAGAAATTTTTCTGGATTTAAACGGAAGTCTTATGGATATTTCATGGCGATAAAACGGATAGGCTTTTATAAAGCCTGTTTAGACGGGAATTAAATGGGTTAATTAACCCGATGCTTTCCATTTTCCCGTCGATTCTTTTCCCCCGACTCCTCTTCTTCTTTTCCCCGATTCTTCTTCCCAATCGCCGATTTCACCTCGATGCGAGATCAAGCCTCCGCACTTTCTTCTCCCCGCGCGCCGCCCACGCTCAAGCTCACCCCAATCACCGCCGCTCCGCCTGATCTCCGCCCACAGTCACCTTGGATCGCTCCAAGCTTGGCTTCGTCGGCACTGTTGCCCTCTCGCCGGCCTCTGGTTTTCACATCTCGATCGATTCCCCCTCGCCGCTAGATCCATCTGCTTCCGGCCTTCCCTGAACTGGATCTCACCAGTCGCCTAGATCTTCGTCGTCAGAAATCTCAAATGGAATAGTCGCCACCCTCGGTTGATGCAGGAAACAACGAGCCCAATCTGCCATCACGCTGCAGCCTTTCGCTCATACGCGGAGTCTCATGACCGAAGAGCCGATCATGGCTTCCTTGCACGGGATCGCCCCGCGGGAGCGAGTGCTTTCACCGGGAGCTTGGAGAGCGGCAACGGCACACTTTGTTCGGCGAGGGCCGAGTCTGACGGCAGCAATGACGAGTTGTTCTTCTCAGTGGTCGCCGGAGAAAGGTTAGGGTAGTAGGATTCTGGCGAATAGATGAATTTGGGGGATTGCTCTGTCGATGGTCATCGGAGCTCATGGTTTTTCCGGCAGACAGAACAAGAGGGGAGACAAGAAGGTGGCTGCCGGTGGAGTCCAATGACTGGTGAGCTGTGATTTACCTTTTTCTCTTCATCCTTATTGTTGTGTCCTGTGTTGAATCAACGTTTAGGGGGGGTTGACCGATGGTTGTCGATGGTGCCTACCGGATGGGTGGCTGAGCGGATGTGAGCAGGGGGAATTGCCAGCTGTGAGGGTTGTTCCGGTGAACAAAGAAAGTTGTGAAGGGGTCGAGGTTGAGGTAAGGTTTATGTTGATCCATGATTTTATCATGTTTTTTATGCTACATGTATGGTTGTGATATGGATTTGTTTACAGCTGCGGGAAGTTTTCAAGATAGGCTGTGGGATATGGAAACTACATTAGGTAAGCTTGGATCTCAATGTTTCGAGTGAATATTTGAATTATAGCTGACTAGTATTAGTATGATGGATTTAGTTTAATTACAGGAGAGTTGAGATAAGAGATAGAAGCTCATTGGTAAGTAGGATTTGGTTGTTCATAGCTGTATATAAGTTTTCTTAGTAAACTAATCTGGATGTGTTACTGTTGGATGTATTCTAGCTATGCCACCATATCTAATCTGACTAATAGGATGATGATGCTATTAGTTCCATTTGTGAATATATATAAATATGGAGTGTTTGGGTATCTTAGAGATAACTGTGAATTATATGAATCCATAAAAAGGGAATGATTAGTAGGGGTTAACTAATCAGGGTTTGGATTGATTTAGGATTATCGAGGTTAATCGAGTATGTATTGACTTTATTACCGAGTGTATGTTAAACTTGGTTATATGATGTGTTATTGTGTGCAGGAAGTTGAATCGAGATAAATTCTTGGACATGAAGGCAAATTATATTTCGAGATACTCGACATCAACAGCTGGGTAATTCCTACCCTGGTCAGGTAGTTTTAATGCATTCAGATTTAGTTATAAATATGAGCATGTTAGGTGTTCATATTATCTTGACCCTGCTCTTATTATCTTATGTTTGAACTTATCGTTGAATGTATTTATGCTCAATTATTGATATCACATATACCCTATCATGATTTAGGAGTTATAGATATGATGTAAATTGGCTTAGATGTTTAGTAGGGTGTAAATGTCAGTACGGGTGATGACCCAATTTATAGATTGGCAAAAAGGTCATCTATGGGTAGGTAATGCTCTAAATGTAGGATTTATTTCCAATACCTATATGTTGCATACTTGTTACCAACCATGTGTTGTGTAATGGTTAAGTGAAGGGTGATTAGTGTGTCGCTACAGACCGGTGGTTCTAGCTTGATATGATTAGTCGAGTACGACTCTCTACATGATAGAGAGTGCATCGACCAGTTGAGTACGACTCTCTATTGGATACAGAGTTATGAACAGTTGAGTACAACTCTCTACAGGATAGAGAGTCTGTCGATCAGTTGAGTACGACTCTCTATTGGAGAGATAGTTATGATCAGTCTAATTTCATAGGATAGAGCGCCGACAATGAGTGACTCTTATTGACAAGAGTTAGGATCGCTGAGTCACGACTCTCTACAGGTTAGAGAGTGTATTGATCAGATGGGTACGACTCTTTGTTGAATAGAGATTCTGTGGTAGATGGTTGTACGTGTGATAGCATACTCATGTCATTTGCATGTATTCTGACGACGTAGTCTCCCTTAGGGTTGAGAGAGTCGTCAGTCATCTTGCCTCCCAGAGCACTCCCTGAGGAGTAACTGGTGTGAGGGCAGAGCATCTGTTGTGCCGCACTCTACCACTATAGACGATGGTAGTTGAAGTTGCGTGTAGTTGTCCTGGGTGTGTGGTACTCGACCACTCATTGGTAGTGTTAGTCGGAGTGACCAGCAGCATGGACCCCCATTGTGTAGCGAGCTCTTTATGCTCATATGTTACTTGATCATACTTCTCACTCGACCACTCTATAGCAGTGGTTGGTGTGAGTTGGGACAGTTGTCATGTCGTGCCACCTAGGCCACACTGAGATCGTAGTAGCGAGTAGGGTTGAGCAGGCATGACCATGCATGCTGCATTGCTGTATCTGATGGCGCTTTGCATATTACCATATATATATACATATATGCATGTATATATTTATATATGGATGGTTGAGATAGACATATATATATATATATATATATATATATATATATATATATATATATATATATATATATGTAGTCTATATATTGTTGGGGATCGATTGGCCGGCTAGAGGGGGGTGAATAGTCTTCTTTCGTTGGATGTCGTAATTCGATCGCTCTCGTTGCGTTGCTTGTCTACGATTGTCGTTAGCGCAGCGGAAATAATAGAAACAATAATAATACTAACAACAATACAAGCACAATCAATACACAAGCATATATGTGGTTCGGAATCGAATGGTTCCTGCTCCACGGGGTGAGCTCAACGAGCTCGTGTTATGCGCACGGCACTAACAACACTCCTTATCGACTACACGTCGGAGGTGGAGAAACCTCTCACAAGATATTACAACAAGTAATATGAAATACAAGAAGAAATACAAAGACAATACAAAAGAGAACTTTTACACAATTGCTTTGATCGCTTTCTTGTTGCTTGCTTTTGCTTGCTCTTGAAGGTCCGAATGCAAAGAATTCCCTCCAAAGTCACCTCAAAACCTTGGCAAATCCTCCAACTCGTGCTCCATTTATAACTGCATCAAGCTGTTGCGCCATCACAACCGATCGTGACCATCACCGACCGTCCCGTAGCCGTTGTCTCACAATGGCCAGATCCACGTTGGCTAAGTTCCAACGGATCACACATCAGTCGACTGATGGCACCCATCAGTCGACTGATCATCCATCAGTCGAGTGTTGGCGAGCTCGACTCCATTCGCGTCCGTGTCATCCCGATCGCATCCCTTGGCCGATTGATCTCCAACAATGATCGCCTCCCTCGTCACCAATCGATCACCAGATTGTTCAATGACCGGTCGAACCCATACGACGAGCGATCGGCACCTATGCCAATCGACTGATGTCGGGTAAAACCTCAAACATAAGTTGTTTGAGCCTCCGACACTCAGTCTTAGCCATTTGGCCAAGTCCACCTTATCCCTCATGGAGTTCCCCATTGAAGCTCTCTTCCCTCGGCCTACGTCCCTCGGATGCGCCAAGCGCATGACTTCGCAACGCCATCCTTCGCGTCTCATGCCCTAGAAGTATGCTTCCCTTTGGGCTCACTCCATTCGCTCCCCGTCCGACGGTCCCTCGGATGCACCAAGCACACGACTTCGCAATGCCATCCTTCACCGACTCAAGGACCCCAAGCCTAGTGAACTTACCAAGTCCTCAAGACTTTCCACATGCACCAAGCGCACGGCTTCGCAATGCATTTCCCATGCCAAGCACCAAGCGCACGGCTTCGCAATGCTTTGGACTTCCACACCAAGCTCCATGCTTGGATTTTCCATGCCAACCCCATGTTGGACTTTCCCATGACAATCCCATGTCATGAGTTTTGTCTATCATCAAAATCCTATCAAGGTACTGATCGAGTCAAACTCGAGTCAACCTGGGTCGATTGCACCAACAATCTCCCCCTTTTTGATGATTGACAAAACTACCATCTCAAGTCTACCAATTCTCCCATATTGGCAATTCTTATATCCCAATGAGAATTCCAACGAACCCTAATTGGTAACTTGGTAACATCTCCCCCTTTTTGACATTTCATCAAAAAGGTCCTCCCCAAGGGTATGAATGTCTCATATCCCAATGAGATCTTATATCTCTCCCTTGGAGGAACACATGCATACCATCTTTCTAGTGATCTCATATCACTTAAGAGAGGCAACCCAAATTTTCCTCCCATGAGGAAATACACATCCATCTTTCCATGATGGATACCTCCCCCTAGAGGCTTGCTCCCCCTTGACCATTGCACCAACAATGTCCTTGGAGAGTCCCTAAGCCAATAGGAACATTAATCAAATCAAAATTAAGGCAAAGTTCAACAATGAACTCTCTTCCACCTTAAAATTGATACTCACCCTCAACCCAACTCCTAATCCATGTCCAATGGATTCCCACCCTCTCTAATGCTTTCCCAAGCATATCCTAGGGTTAGGAGTGGTTAGGGGACCAAAACACAACTGAACATGGGCCTAACCAACAAACTACGATCGACATCTTATCACCGACCGCCTCCCGGCAATGATCGATAATCGATTTATTTTCTGAATTTCAGAAATGACTTTCCAAAATTCATAAGTAAATATACATATGTAGATAAATCTTGAAATTTAGTATGTATATTACTTATCACAAACATTATGGGTGAAAAATATTGGAAAATTATTTTACCCATTAAATAAGGAGATTGATACAAAGTCCAAAATTTTAAGAAAAGCTTCAATAAAGAGCCCTCTTTGTATCATCCCATTCAATGGTGATAGCTATCAAAAGATAGGCTTCACCAAGGTTTTTCAAAATGTTTTCAAAACCTTTAATTTCTTTTTCCTAAACATCTCACCAATATCTAGATGTGTAAAACACATACAAGTCAAGTTTTTAGTGAGATGTGGGTTTTGTTTTCTTTATGTTCTCATGCATATTTCTAAGGCAATATTATTTGATTCCTTTCAAATTATGCCATAGTCCTTAACTCCATTTTAATTCATGCATGATATGATTATGGCATAGATATGATATAGATAAAAACATATGTCAATATCATGATGTCATGGCATGTGAATGAAACTTAAGCATACATGACATCTAAACATAAATCTAAACATGATCATGACATTTTTATAGATGAAAATGAGAATGATGTCATGACATGGCAAGGCAAATAAAGCATGGAAAGTAAAATATACTAAGGTATAGAATACCTAAGTGTTAAACTCAATTTGCCATTTCTAGGGATTAAACCAATTTTGCCTTAATGCCATTCATTTCCCTAGTGTGCCATAAACCCAAAATGTCACACCATGACCTCTATAACCTAATTGTGCCAATTTAAATCATTTTAAACTTCTCAAAGCATATGGCACGTCCTAATGTGTCAACTCACAATGGCTAGGTTAACCACCCATCCACTTAGGGTTGACACACCCTAACCCATTTAGCGTGAATCGATCACGCTCTTAGGAACCCAATATCTATTTGAGCTCCTTTGGTTAACAAGGTATTCCCTAGGGATAACTTCCCTAGATACCTTCCTAATGACCCTTTTTGGCTTTGAAGCCATAGTCTTTTGGGTCTTTCCTAGGTCAACTCTAGAGGTAACTCCCCTAATGACCTTCTTAGTGGCCTTTTTGGTTTTCCTTAAGTCCTTGGCCACTAAACACATACCATGGCTAGACTTAGGGATGGCTTCCCTATTAGCCTTGGTTTTCCTAGACCTAGAAATTGTTCCATAATCAAATGGAACATTATGATAAGTCTTCTTGGACTTAGGTTTGTGACCCAAACCTTCCTTGCCCTTAGACCGTTCTTGCCTTCTAGGTTTTGACTTTTGGGTATTTGACCCTTGAACCAAATTTTTGATTATTACTAGGGTCTTTTCCAATTTTTCTAGCCTTGACCTCAAGGCTTGGTTCTCCACCTCTAATTTCCTCAATTTAGAATTTTCATTAGGTTTAGGGGAATTATTTTTCTTCTTAGGCATGTGTCTACCCTTCTTAGGGTTAATGCCTAGATGGTTTTCAACTCTCCTAATGGACTCTTTAGGTAAAATAGGTCTAGTGTTTTGAGTCCTAGGTTTATCCTTAGAGAAACTAACATGCTTAGCACCTAAACAATAAACTTTATTGTTTCTCCTAGCATGCTTTTCATTGATAATAGAAAGAGAACTAAAATAATTTTTGGCATGCTTTTTGACTTTAGGAATTAAAGGTGCATTATCTAAGTATACCTTAGGGTTAGCTTGAGAAGCTCCCCCTACATGAGATACACCTTCTTGCCCTTTCTTCCTCCCCCTAGGGCATTGGCTTCGGTAGTGCCCCTTTTGATTGCATTTGAAGCACACAATGTGCTCTTTGCTCTTGATTTTGGGAACACCGGCATCCTTTGACTTTGGGTTGACTTTTGGTGCGGATGCCTTTTCCTTAGCCAATTTAGGGCATTTACTCTTGTAGTGCCCTTTCTCCCTACACTCAAAGCATATTATGTGATTTTTATTTAAAATTACAACACTTGAGTTACCTAGGGAGGTGGTAGAGGCCTCTTCTTGATCTTCACTTCTCCCGGATGTGGATGCTTCTTGTTCTTGCTCCGGGATGGAAGATTGCCTCTCCTCCCCCTCAATGCTAGAGGTGGAGGTCTCCACCAAGTCATCCACATCTTCGAAAGTGGATGGTCTTTCTTCCACGGCATCTTCCTCTACTTGTGCCGATTGGGAATTTTCTTGGAATTTCATTACTTTATCCCATAATTCTTTTGCATCCCTAAAATTTCCCAACCTAGACCAAATGTTGTTAGGAATCAAATCACTAAGCAATTCAATTACCTTGTGATTTTTCTCAAAGTCTTTGATTTGGTCTTGGGTCCACCTTGACTTCTCAATTTGCCTATTTCTTTCATCCCTAGGCAATTCAAAACCGTTTTCTAAGATTAGCATAAAATCAAAATCAGTTTCTAGGTATACCTCCATTTTTCTTCTCCACCATAGTAAATCTCCTTTGAATTTTGGTGGTTGGAGGTTGTAGCCGGCCATCTTGTAGTGCTCTCGCGGCGGTTAGTCCTTGAAGAGCGACCTCGGCTCTGATACCACTTGTTGGGGATCGATTGGCCGGCTAGAGGGGGGTGAATAGCCTTCTTTCGTTGGATGTCGTAATTCGATCGCTCTCGTTGCGTTGCTTGTCTACGATTGTCGTTAGCGCAGCGGAAATAATAGAAACAATAATAATACTAACAACAATACAAGCACAATCAATACACAAGCATATACGTGGTTCGGAACCGAATGGTTCCTGCTCCACGGGGTGAGCTCAACGAGCTCGTGTTATGCGCACGGCACTAACAACACTCCTTATCGACTACACGTCGGAGGTGGAGAAACCTCTCACAAGATATTACAACAAGTAATATGAAATACAAGAAGAAATACAAAGACAATACAAAAGAGAACTTTTACACAATTGCTTTGATCGCTTTCTTGTTGCTTGCTTTTGGTTGCTCTTGAAGGTCTGGAATGCAACATCAATTCCCCTCCAAAGTCACCTCAAAAACCTTGGCGAAATCCTCCAACTCGTGCTCCATTTATAACCTGCATCAAGCTGTTTTCGCGCCCATCAGTCGACTGATCATGACCATCAGTCGACTGGTTCTGTAGCCGTTGTCTCACAACGGCCAGATCCACGTTGGCTAAGTTCCAACGGATCACACATCACCGATCGATGGCACCCATCGATCGATCATCCATCACCGAGTCGGGCGAGCTCGACTCCATTCTCGCGTCGGCAGGTCGGCCGATCGCTGCCTCTTGGCGATCGATTGATCTCTAACCGATCGCCTCCTCTCGCCTGATCGATCTGCCGAACTTGGTTCAATCGAACACTGGTCGAACCCATACGACCTAGAGCAGTCGACTGGCACCTATGCCAGTCGACTGATGTCGGGTAAAACCTCAAACATAAGTTGTTTGAGCCTCCGACACTCAGTCTTAGCCACTTGGCCAAGTCCACCTTATCCCTCATGGAGTTCCCCACTGAAGCTCTCTTCCCTCGGCCTACGTCCCTCGGATGCGCCAAGCGCACGGCTTCGCAACGCCATCCTTCGCGTCTCATTCCCTAGAAGTATGCTTCCCTTTGGGCTCACTCCATTCACTCCCCGTCCGACGGTCCCTCGGATGCACCAAGCACACGGCTTCGCAATGCCATCCTTCACCGACTCAAGGACCCCGAGCCTAGTGAACTTACCAAGTCCTCAAGACTTCCCACATGCACCAAGTGCACGACTTCGCAATGCATTTCCCATGCCAAGCACCAAGCGCACGGCTTCGCAATGCTTTGGACTTCCACACCAAGCTCCATGCTTGGATTTTCCATGCCAACCCCATGTTGGACTTTCCCATGACAATCCCATGTCATGAGTTTTGTCTATCATCAAAATCCTATCAAGGTACTGATCGAGTCAAACTCGAGTCAACCTGGGCTGATTGCACCAACATATATATATGCTTATTGTGATGTTGCACTTGATTGCATTATGATTGTTGCATTTGGTTGTACATCATATTCATGCATGCTTCTTGCATATGTTATACGGTTGTGTCGGGTACTGGTATATGTGTTGGACAGACCATTAGATACCTTGACCTGTAGCTTGAGTATATTGTGAGTTGATCTACTCTTCCTGTTATATATATATATATGTTGGATATATGTTAAGGTTCGATCAGAGTAGCGTAGCAGACTTCAGGTATGTCTGTATTTTTCATTGTTCATTTGGTTAGACGGTATATGCTTGTATTTATATACTATGCTGATATACCTGTTATACCTCTAGATTATGTTGTTGAAATACATGTGATATTACATATATGCATGTTTTTCTATTACCTGCTGAGTTTTACTCACCACCCCCACGGACCCTGGGTTTTTCTGTCGCCCAGGTAACAAGTAGAAGTCTTCGTGACGGCTTGGAGTGCCGCTGGCTGACATCTCATCTCACCTCCGAGGATCCCGTGTTTGTTTTGGGATTTTCGTCCGTTGTGTATTATATTTTCGAGTTTTCGTGATGTACATGTTGTATATTCGGATTTTGTCGAGGTTTCATGTTGTTGTGATGTGTTAGTCATACCGGTATGCATGTGTGGGATTGATGTTGTTGTGTTTTATGTTTCCACTGTGTAGTTGTTGTAATTAGTTGTTATGTTGTTGTGGTTGTTTTCATATTTATATGTTATGTTGTTATTGTGGGCCTACGGACCTTGTATTAACCCGAAATGTTGCCACGTACAGGGGAGATGTCGTCCGTTTGATTTTCGGCTCGGCATGCTCTCAGGGCGTGACAGCCACGACTAAGCAGTCGACTGATCGTCAGGGTTTCATCCTAACTCAGTCGAGTACCTGAACAGTCGACTGATACATCGTATCAGTCGATTGATACTCATCAAGTATGAATAATTCATACTTGATTTTACCCCCTAGACCTAGACTCAACCTTCTAGCTCTTCCTTAAGCCTTGCGCCGCCAAGATCCCTCCGAGTCCACGACTTGTTCATCCTTTGCGCTTTGCTTCCAAGAGCTTCCTTCGGTATTGTCATGTCTTGGGTTTCCCTTTGCCAAAGCATGCTTGGACTTTACGCCACCAAGACTACATGCTTGGGCTTATGCTGCCAAGACTTGCATTTGGACTTTCTTTGCCAAGGTCCGTTTGGACTTAATGCCGCCAAGACAACATGCTTGGTCTTATGCTGCCAAACCTTTTCCTTGGACTTCTCTTGCCAAGATCATACTTGGACATTGCCTTTACCAAGTCTTCATATTTGGATTTCCCTATCACTTGAACATGTTCACAATTAGATCACAAATTGTTGCCTAACTTAGATGATTATCCAAACATCAAAACATATAAATTGTCACGCCCCGAGGGAGTCCCCGCCAGATAAAAATCCGACAACACCTCCCCTGTACGGATGACAATACCAATTTTCATACAAGGCCTACACAGCCACTATACATCGGTCAACATGACCGGAACAAAAAAACTACACATGCAGTTAATAAATTGGCCTCAGGTCATCAATCCAGGTAAATAGTAACAGTCTACTATATCTAGACTTACCCCTTCTGCTATCTGAGCAGGAATATACAACCAAACCAATCGAATAGTCCATAAGGACACAACAAATATCTCCAAATCTCCACAAGTATATAACTAAAACAAACACAAATCCTACACATTTCATCTAGTTAAAAACCCAAACCATAAGACCAATAAAACCTATCCATTTCGACGAGGGGGGATTAGCAGCTGGACTCTCTTGACAGTTTCAACCTGAAACAGATGTAATGCAACGAGGTAAGTTCAAAGAACTTAGCGGATATGGTCGATATGCAAAGTAAGATATAGCTAACAATAAGAATCATGCCAATACAGTCTCACATATAGGGTATGCAAGAAAGAAATACTAAAGGACTGTACTTACCTGAATCTCCTGCCCTGATACAGGAGCATGTGTCATACTATAAGAGATAAAGTCATCACCATATACAAATATGAATCCTGTATGCATGGCAATCATATGCAACATCCAAGGCATCAATAAAAATGCAGCAAACACAATACAAATGCTATCCATGCAAAGTGCATGCCGTGCAAATGACATGGTCACCCCTGACGCCAGTCAACCGCCTCACACGCGATGGTGAAGCCGAGTGGGTAGGGGTATGACAACTGTGCACTCTGCCATCACTGCTCCTAAGTGACTGAGTGGACAGGATGCTGTCGGAGTACACCTATCCTCCTACCCCAAACAAAGTGGGGGAGCTAAGCTCTCATCTCCCGGTGTCATAGACCAGAGGAGGGATCCCTGCCCGCTACCACGCTGCCTCATCGCTACCCATGAGCGGATCAGCGAAACCTGACAGAGCAACTGCACACACCCTCCTGATGTACCACTAACCCATGAGTGGCAGCGTGTGCAGGCCATGTAACTGGCTGTGGGCTCAACTATAAAGGAACCCCGTCCAACCAGTATGCAATCATGCAAGATGGTGCATGATACTAAAGCATGTAAATCCAACTAAAAATACCTATCCGAATAATATGCACAATCAATAAGTGCATATCCCTGATCCAAGCAACTATGATCCAAGTAAAACAGGGAAGATATAATCATATCCTATCAAATGCATGTATCAAGTAGGCACCAAAAACATACTAGGCATATAAAACATGAAAATTATTGCAAGCTATCCTAGCTAGCATATCAACTTGACTATATCTAACAGATAAGTCAAAATACCCGCCTGAATAAAAATGTCCGCAAGAATGAAATCGTCACGACCGGAGACCTGCCTCGTGATCGAAACCTGCATACAACATAACCATTGTTAAGCACCAAAAATGCAATTCACCGACAAATCGAATACTTAATCGATTTCCTTCATAACTCAATTAACCCAAAGTTTTCATAAATCCCGATCACCTTCCACCTAATAACGGTCTTTTCGTCCAATCACACTTGTACAACACCCAAAGTAAATCCATCCCCAAATCGAGCCTAAATCTTGATTAGCTTTAGATCTAACATCATAATCATAACAAACACTAGACCAACAATATAATAGTGTACATCCAAACATCCCTTATCCACCGAATAACACATTTTGAACCATTCCTCGCTCACTTAACCTACCAATATGGTCGTACATCCGACAACAACCCAATCGCAGCCAACCAAGACCCCAAAATCAGCCCAGATCGACCACAACTCCGGCTCACAGCCGTGCACATCCCACTTATAACCGTCCTTGCACGAAATTAGGAATCTAATGAACCCTAATTGGAACCTAACGTAACCCACAGCCATTTACAGCCGACCCCTTCCCATGTCTCACCACCCGACAACAACCCACACGCTGGACAGCAAAGGAAAGATGAAAACAAAGTAATTACCATAAATTTCCCTTCACTGGCGTCACTTCCCTCCCAGATGCTCAGTTCACCAGAGTTACTGCTGCTACCCTAGCACCCCACACGAAACCATCGTGACCCCCCCTCAATCCGGCGGTGGAAAGCGCTACAGCGGCGACAGTGGTAGAGGAGCCGACGGAGGATGGTCGCGGATGGGGGCAGCATGTGTGTCTCGGCGAGCAGCGCTTGGTCGTCGACGCAAAGCGCGAAAAGAGGGCATCGGCGGAGGCGAACGCTGCCTGTGAGCAGCGACCTCGGCGTCGGGCAGCGAAGGGAAAGAGGCGACGGCTTCGGGCGCGAGGAGCAGCGAAGGCGAGGACGGCGGCTCATAGGCGAAGACGGTGGCCCCGACTGCTGTGGAGAAATCGACGACTGCAAAGCTCGGAAAGAAGGCATCGCCGGCGAAGGGAAGCATGCGACACAGGGAAGAAGGGATGGTTTCGGCGGAGAAGAAGTCGCACGAGAGGAACTGCCGAAGGAGGAAAGGGATCGCGGCGGGGAAAATAAAAAGAGGAAATAGATAAACCTAGGTTAATATCGCCTATTAATCCCCTTAAATAGACCCCACCTAAAACCTATTTATTTTATCGCCGTAATAATCTCGTACGGACTCCGTTTAAATCCGAAAAAATTCCTAAAATTCCCTAAAAATCCCGAAAAGTTTCCAAGATTATTTCTCTAAATTTTTTGCCATTAATTTATATTTTAATATTTTCAGTATTTAACATTCTCCCCCACTAATAAAAATTTGGTCCCCAAATTTCCTACTCAGATGCATAATGAGTAAGAAATACCACAAGTACTGAAAATATATATCACGTACCTTAAGTAAACAGGTGGGGGTATTGAGCTCTAATCTTTTCCTCAAGCTTCCAAGTAGCCTCCTCATCTGTGAGGTGACTCTACCTGACCTTGACAAATCGCACAATCTTGTTCCGCAATTATCGTTCCTGGTGATCTAGAATCCATCCTGAAACCTCTGCGTAAGTAGCATCAGGTTGAATGGAACCTGACACATCTGACAGAATATGTTATGATGAGAGTCTGACACATACTTCCTCAGCATGGACACATGAAACACATCATAAATACCAGCCAAGGACGGTGGTAGTGCTAGGTGGTAAGCGACTGCTCCGATCCTCTCCAAAATCTCAAACAGACCAATGTATCTAGGAGCTAGCTTACTACGAAGGCCAAATCTCTTCACCCCTTTCGTGGGTGAGACTCGCAGAAATACCCGGTCACCAATTGAGAACTCCAGAGGTCTCCATCTCCGATCAGCATAACTCTTCTGACGATCCTGCGCCTCTGTCATCCTTCGTCTGATAGTACGGACCAATCCTTCCTTATACTGAGCTCTATGGGTCCTAGCAACTGGTCCTCCCAGATGCTCCCGAAATCCATAACATAGAACCTCAGCAAATCTTCTAGTGTCTGAATGCTCCGCTCAGACTATCCATCTGTATGTAGATGGAATGCAGTACTAAAACGAAGTTGCGTGCCTAAGGCCTGCTGCAGACTCTGCCAGAACCGAGACGTGAACCGGAGATCTCTATCTGATATAATGCTCAAAGGAACACCATGCAATCTGATGATATCCCGACAATATAACTCTGACAAACGATCCAAAGAGTCGGTTTTCCAAATCGCTAAGAAGTGCGCGGATTTGGTTAGTCGGTCAACGACTACCCAAATCGAATCATGGCCTTGATGTGTTCTAGGCAAACCCACCACAAAATCCATAATAATATGCTTCCACTTCCATTCCGAAATCGGAATTTCCTAAAGCATCTGTTCCTTAAACTAATGCAACTCCGAAAACCATTATCCTCCTCGAAGTCAGAGATGGTAGTCCATCTACCATCCTAAATCCACTCCACCACACACTCTGTAAGTGCATGGGAGGCTATCACGACCAAACTTCCTTGTTACAACCGTTTGTGTTCCAGCTACTCTATAGTAGCTATCCAGTAGCTAGCCCAAAACTCCATGAGCATTCCTGCTCTTCACCTCTACAAAACAACATAATAACTGCGATATCCACGTCATATATATAACGGCTTATCTCGCAGTCCTTTAACTGCCGTAAGCTTAGGATACGTCTTATTCAATAGCATCGGAATCGCTCCGATCCTGGAAATGATGCATCCATATACACTACCCTTCCATTCACACCAGAATAATTAATCAACACTGGCGTAAAAGTCAACCATCGTCTGAGCCCTGAACTAGTTTCACAAGCTGCAGACCAAGTAAATTCCATCACCTTCCTGATCCAACCAGTCAACGATGTAATACCGCTAGAGCATCCTATCCATATCTATGGTAATAATCAAATCAATACCAAGAAAACTACCATCAACAGCGACCGAGTGCGCAACTCCAACTACCACCCTCAACAGTGGCCAAGTTATGCAATCCAACGACCACAACTGAGTCAATCGTGTCCAGAATACACGACTTCCCAATTCCTTGGACGACTAAGTCGTCAATAAGTCTAATAAGATAACCATAAGCTCATACAATTCATACCAAGTATGAAATTGTCGTCGCTATACAACTGCATTCTCTTTACTCTAGGCTGATGATATAGCAACCATCACAACGACAATGATAATTGTATGACACTATGTCACTACAATATAATCACACCAGTCACAAATCAATCCTAGAGTATACACAGGTGTCCTATAGCCAATCTAAATAGGTCCTCTATCCAAAATGAAGGATATTCATTTCCTTCTACCACTACCGCATTCCATCATCGATAATCGAAGTATAACCTCAAAGGTTCATCTCTCTTTTAACAAAGAGTTCCGGATCTTCTCTAAAAAAATATATTGGGATAGTGAAATATCCCATCCAACACCTCCTATAATAAGGTAAAATGATCTTTTATCGTCTTGACCAGTGTAGGTATACACGCCTTATCCATAACCAAATCACTAATAGTAGGGACTGATATTCTCTGAGGGTTTACTCCTTGTCCTTCAAATTGGTGGCTAGCAGGCCAAATCCCTAGCTTCCTAATTTCGACATCAGTCGACACCTCTAAAGAGTCCGTACTTCTGAAATCATCGTTAGGTTTCGCAAGGTCAATACGTCATCGACCTTGTCCCCGACCATGGGTAGGGGCAATTTCACTAAGTCAATACTTTTCCTAACCACTAAGATACAGTAACCACTAAAGACAATACTCTTCCTATAGCTCAGAGATATCCTTCAGCTTGCCTGGTCCCAAAACACAAGAACTCCCAAATATCCAAGGAAAAGAAATCCTCGAAACACAAAACCCACAAACCAAAATCGCAAACCAATAAAATTGTCACGTCCTGAGGGCAAATCCGTCATCCAAATGACGGAGGAGCCCCTTAGTGACAATATTCCGAAATACATAGACCAGATTTGGTAAAAACCTCGAAATAATTATAGAAATATAAGTATTTTAATAACTGCATGCATGCACGACTAAACATATATCAATCAAAGTAAAATAGTTTTATAACCCCAAATCAAATTGCGACAAAATCCAAAGTGCATAATCAAAATGCAACACCGATAAAGTAAACAAAGCGGCATCCCGACGATGCAGGGAGACAAGCACGGCAAGGAACTCTCTGAGCGACTCAAAGGTAGGTCAACAGGACACGTCCTCCATTAGTTAATCTAAAGGATAAGTGAGGAGGGGGTGAGTACAACCACTCTGTGGATGTATAGACAATAGTGCATAATCATAATGCACATAATGGAAGTCACAGGGAACAAGCTAGAGTAACCCAACCCTCAGAGTACCAATATCAGTCTGCAACCATCGTGATCAACAGTATAACAAATATACCCGCAACATACACAACCACTGCAACAAGCAGTGTACATCCGGATACCACGACAAAGCCTCGTGGCTCTCGAGGTAATACAAAGGGAACTATCTATGAGCTACCGCGAACGTAACTCGTGGGTCGACAATCAATAGCACTGTCTACGTGCAACTACATGCTACCACGAATGGGACTCGTGGATAGACAGGCAGTATATAGATATCTAGTTATCTACTGCAGGCATTAGCATACTACCACTAATTGGTCGCGTGGGCAGTCGATTATCCTAGGTTGTTAAGCCTAGGCTTATCCAATACATCCCGCATAAATCGACTTTCAACGTCGACAAAGATCATCGATCTACAATTAAACCCATTGAGGCGGTCAAGAGAGGGTTTCAACACCTCTAATACGAAATATTTACCAAAGACGGTAAAGATCATCGACTTATAAATAAATAAGTCGAGATGGTTTAAGTCTAGGGTTCCAACCCTTCTAACATGATCGGTTATCATAGTCGATAAAAATCATAAGTTCAGTCCACTCATAAACACGTCGAGATGATTAATCATAGGGTTCCGTTCCAGCTAACAGGAAACATCTATCAAGGCCAATAAGGACCACAAATCTACTATCAAGCCCTTCAAGAGGGCTAAGCCTAAATTATACCATTCTACCAGTTCAATCATGCATGCTACAACATGCTACCACGAACAGATCTCGTGGGTACTTAAAATGTAAAGTAGCTATCTAGCTACAGGCGTCATACAAATTCGATTATCACCTACTCCGAACGAATAATGCAAAAATATAACCTTACAGTAGGTCATCTCAACCATGATTGGGAGGCATGATTGACCACATGTACAAAGCACATATAGGGAAACACTACTGTAAACTTTTTCTCAACCACGAAGGGGTGATATAGTTGGCAGCCGATAGATATGCACAACATTATATACCCTCGAAGGTTTAATCGCATCCTAATCATACGAACTCTACTGGTCCGATCACCATATCACTGAAATAGTAAATGGATAAACATATACAAATATGCACATCCGGGTTATCACGCCTAGGATTCCAACACCTAGGATTCTACTAATGTTTCATTCCTGAGATCTGCTCCTACAGAATAAGCTCATCTAAGTTATGCTATCTCTACTAATCTCCGTCATGGTATCCACCGAACAAAAAACATAACCATATAATCACATAACACGCTGTCTAATAAACGACAGCATAGTCCTACTAACGGGAATCAATAGCTGAAATTAATTAGGGTATAACTAAAGGGTCATGCCAGAACAAAGTCAAGGCAACACTAAATAAAGCATCAGATGCCTATATATACCATAAACTATGTAAGCAATGTAATCATGTCCTCATGCACTAGGATCTAGAAAGTCAAAGAACCTCTATGTATATCTTCTACAAATTTATCCATCTTAGTCATATTATTCAACTAGTCTAATCCTAATACTAGTCCAAAAAGTAAGAGGTAAACATCTACCAATAATATCTAATCATTTATATCACAATGGTAACTAGTTACGTATAGCAGTAATAGCAATTAATAACCATATGCTAACGATAAACCAGCAACCTAAAGATCTAACAGTCTAACAGATATAAGGTTAAAATAAGACTAGACAAAACATGATATCACTGCATAACCAATATAAATATGCACTAAATCTAGAAAATTTTCTAGAATTTATTTACCTATTAGCCGTCTGGAGATGTCCTGTCGCCGCCAAATCCCCCATATTGACCTCGTCAATAATACCTCGAATTTTCGAAACATAAAAATCGTCGAAAATCCGAACCAATCTGAAAATACCCCAGTTAATCTGTCAAACATGGCAAACTCCGAAAACCCAAAGACCCTAAGAAACTCGAAAACCTGGCTCTGATACCAAATAAATAGTCACGCCCCCGAGGGAGTCCCTGCCAGATAAAAATCCGGCAGCACCTCCCCTATACGGGTGACAATACCAATTTTCATACAAGGCCTACACGGCCACTATACATCGGTCAACAAGACCGGAACAAAAAAACTACACATGCAGTTAATAAATTGGCCTCAGGCAATCAATCCAGGTAAATAGTAATAGTCTACTATATCTAGACTTACCCCTTCTGCTATCTGAGCAGGAATATACAACCAAACCAATCGAATAGTCCATAAGGACACAACAAATATCTCCAAATCTCCACAAGTACATAACCAAAACAAACACAAATCCTACACATTTCATCTAGTTAAAAACCCAAACCATAAGACCAATAAAACCTATCCATTTCGACGAGGGGGGATTGGCAGCTGGACTCTCCTGGCAGTTTCAACCTAAAACAGATGTAATGCAACGGAGTAAGTTCAAAGAACTTAGCGGATATGGTCGATATGCAAAGTAAGATATAGCTAACAATAAGAATCATGCCAGTACAGTCTCACATATAGGGTATGCAAGAAAGAAATACTAAAGGACTGTACTTACCTGAATCTCCTGCCCTGATACAGGAGCATGTGTTATACTATAAGAGATAAAGTCATCACCATATACAAATATGAATCCTGTATGCATGGCAATCATATGCAACATCCAAGGCATCAATAAAAATGCAACAAACACAATACAAATGTTATCCATGCAAAGTGCATGTCGTGTAAATGACATGGTCACCCCTGACGCCAGTCAGCCGCCTCACACGCGATGGTGAAGCCGAGTGGGTAGGGCTATGACAACTGTGCACTCTGCCATCACTGCTCCTGAGTGACCGAGTGGACAGGATGCTATCGGAGTACACCTATCCTCTTGCCCCAAACAGAGTGGGGGAGCTAAGCTCTCATCTCCCGGTGTCATAGACCAGAGGAGGGATCCCTGCACGCTACCACATTGCCTCCGATGAGCGGACCAGCGGAGCCTGACAGAGCAACTGCACACACCCTCCTGATGTACCACTAACCCATGAGTGGCGTGTGCGAGCCGCCTAAAGGAACCCCGTCCAACCAGTATGCAATCATGCAAGATGGTGCATGATACTAAAGCATGTAAATCCAACTAAAAATACCTATCCGAATAATATGCACAATCAATAAGTGCATATCCCTGATCCAAGTAACTATGTTCCAAGTAAAACAGGGAAGATATAATCATATCCTATCAAATGCATGTATCAAGTAGGCACCAAAAACATACTAGGCATATAAAACATGAAAATTATTGCAAGCTATCCTAACTAGTATATCAACTTGACTATATCTAACAGATAAGTCAAAATACCCGCCTGAATAAAAATGTCCGCAAGAATGAAATCGTCACGACCGGAGACCTACCTCGTGATCGAAACCTGCATACAGCATAACCATTGTTAAGCACCAAAAATGCAATTCACCGACAAATCGAATACTTAATCGATTTCCTTCATAACCCAATTAACCCAAAGTTTTCATAAATCCCGATCACCTTCCACCTAATAACGGTCTTTTCGTCCAATCACACTTGTACAACACCCAAAGTAAATCCATCCCCAAATCGAGCCTAAATCTTAATTAGCTTTAGATCTAACATCATAATCATAACAAACACTAGACCAACAATATAACAGTGTACATCCAACCATCCCTTATCCACCGAATAACACATTTTGAACCATTCCTCGCTCACTTAACCTACCAATATGGTCGTACAGCCGACAGTAACCCAATCATAGCCAACCAAGACCCCAAAATCAGCCCAAATCGACCACAACTCTGGCTCACAGCCATGCACTGCCTACTTACAGCTGACCTTGCACGAAATTAGGAATCTAATGAACCCTAATTGGAACCCAACATAACCCACAACCATTTACAGCCGACCCCTTCCCATGTCACACCACCCGACAACAACCCACACGCTGGACAGCAAAGGAAAAATGAAAACAAAGTAATTACCGTAAATTTCCCTTCACTGGCGTCACTTCCCTCCCAGACGCTCGGTTCACCGGAGTTCCTGCTGCTGCCCTAGCACCCCACACGAAACCACCGTGACCCCCCCTTCAATCCGGCGGTGGAAAGCCCTGCAGCGACGACAGTGGCAGAGGAGCCGGCGGAGGATGGTCACGGATGGGTGCGGCGTGTGTGTCTCGACGAGCAGCGGTAGCCTGGTCATCGACACAAAGCGCGAAATGAGGGCGTCGGTGGAGGCGAACGCTGCCTGTGAGCAGCGACCTCGGCGTCGGGCAGCAAAGGGAAAGAGGCGACGGCTTCGGGCACGAGGAGCAGCGAAGGCGAGGACGGTGGCTCATAGGCGAAGACGGCGGTGCCGACTGCTGCGGAGAAATCGACGACCGCAAAGCTCGAAAAGAAGGCGTCGCCGGCGAAGGGAAGCACGCGACACAGGGAAGAAGGGATGGCTTCGGCGGAGAAGAAGTTGCACGAGAGGAACTGTCGAAAAAGGAAAGGGATCGCGGCGGGAAAAATAAAAAGAGGAAATAGATAAACCTAGGTTAATATCGCCTATTAATCCCCTTAAATAGACCCCACCTAAAACCTATTTATTTTATCCCCGTAATAATCTCGTACGGACTCCGTTTATATCCAGAAAAATTTCGGAAAAATTCCTAAAATTCCCTAAAAATCCCGAAAAGTTTCCTAGATTATTTCTCTAAATTTTTTGCCATTAATTTATTTTTTAAAATTTTTAGTATTTAACATTCTCCCCCACTAATAAAAATTTGGTCCCCAAATTTCCTATTCAGATGCATAATGAGTAAGAAATACCACAAGTATTGAAAATATATTTCACGTACCTTAAGTAAACAGGTGGGGGTATTGAGCTCTGATCTTTTCCTCAAACTTCCAAGTAGCCTCCTCATCTGTGAGGTGACTCTACCTGACCTTGACAAATCGCACAATCTTGTTCCGCAATTATCGTTCCTGGTGATCCAGAATCCGTGCTGAAACCTCTGCGTAAGCAGCATCAGGTTGAATGGAACCTGACACATCTGACAGAATATGTTATGATGAGAGTCTGACACATACTTCCTCAGCATGGACACATGAAACACATCATAGATACCAGCCAAGGACGGTGGTAGCGCTAGGTGGTAAGCGACTGCTCCGATCCTCTCCAAAATCTCAAACAGACCAATGTATCTAGGAGCTAGCTTACTACGAAGGCCAAATCTCTTCACCCCTTTCGTGGGTGAGACTCGTAAGAATACCCGGTCACCAATTGAGAACTCCAGAGGTCTCCGTCTCCGATCGGCATAACTCTTCTGACGATCCTGCGCCTCTGTCATCCTTTGTCTGATAGTACGGACCAACCCTACCTCATACTGAGCTCTATGGGTCCTAGCAACTGGTCCTCCCAGTTGCCCCTAAAATCCATAACACAGGACCTCAGCAAATCTTCTAGTGTCTGAATGGTCCACTCAGACTATCCATTTGTCTGCGAATGGAATGCGATTAAAACGGTTACGCGCTAAGGCTGCTGCACTGCAGACCGCCGTAATCGTGAGACGTGAACCAGAGATCTCTATCTGATATAATGCTCAAAGGAACACCATGCAATCTGATGATCTCCCGACAATATAACTCTGACAAACGATCCAAAGAGTCGGTCTTTCAAATCGCTAAGAAATGCACGGATTTGGTTAGTCGGTCAACAACTACCCAAATCGAATCATGGCCTTGATTTGTTCTAGGCAAACCCACCACAAAATCCATAATAATATGCTTCCACTTCCATTCCGGAATCGGAATTTCCTAAAGCATCTGTTCCTTAAACTAATGCAACTCTGAAAACCATTATCCTCCTCGGAGTCAGAGACGGTAGTCCATCTACCATCGTAAATCCACTCCACCACACACTCTGTAAGTGCATGGGAGGCTATCACGACCAAACTTCCTTGTTACAACCGTTTGTGTTCCAGCTACTCTATAGTAGCTATCCAGTAGCTAGCCCAAAACTCCATGAGCATTCCAGCTCTTCACCTCTACAAAACAACATAATAACTGCGATGTCCACGTCATATATATAACAACTTATCTCGCAGTCCTTTAACTACCGTAAGCTTAGGATACGTCTTATTTAATAGCATCGGAATCGCTCCGATCCCCGAAATGATGCATCCATATACACTACCCTTCCATCCACACCAGAATAATTACTCAACATTGGCATAAAAATCAACCATCATCTGAGCCCTGAACTAGTTTCACAAGTTGCATACCAAGTAAATTCCATCACCTTCCTGATCCAATCAGTCAGCGATGTAGTACCGCTAGAGCATCCTA
Organism: Wurfbainia villosa; assembly: GCA_025175895.1. Lineage (NCBI taxonomy): Eukaryota > Viridiplantae > Streptophyta > Magnoliopsida > Zingiberales > Zingiberaceae > Wurfbainia > Wurfbainia villosa. The sequence continues at coordinate 11,685,922 of CM045998.1, read as the reverse complement.
TCCATATCTATGGTAATAATCAAATCAATACAGTTATGCAATCCAACGACCACAACTGAGCCAATCGTGTCCAAAATACACGACTTCCCAAATCCCTGGATGACTAAGTCGTCAATAAGTCTAATAAGATAACCATAAGCTCATACAATTCATACCAAGTATGAAATTGTCGTCGCTATACAACTACATTCTCTTTACTCTAGGCTGATGATATAGCAACCATCACAACGACAATGATAATTGTATGACACCATGTCACTACAATATCATCACACCAGTCACAAATCAATCCTAGAGTATACACAAGTGTCCTATAGCTGATCTAAATAGGTCCTCTATCCAAAATGAAGGATATTCATTTCCTTCTACCACTACCGCATTCCATCATTGATAATCGAAGTATAACCTCAAAGGTCCATCTCTCTTTTAACAAAGAGTTCCGGATCTTCTCTAAAAAAAAAATATTGGGATAGTAAAATATCCCATCCAACACCTCCTATAATAAGGTAAAATGATCTTTTATCGTCTTGACCAGTGTAGGTATACACACCTTATTCATAACCAAATCACTAATAGTAGGGACTAATATTCTCTGAGGGTTTACTCCTTGTCCTTCAAATTGGTGGCTAGCAGGCCAAATCCCTAGCTTCCTAATTTCGACATCAGTCGACACCTCTAAAGAGTCCGTACTTCTGAAATCATCGTTAGGTTCCGCAAGGTCAATACGTAATCGACCTTGTCCTCGACCATGAGTAGGGACAATTTCACTAAGTCAATACTTTTCCTAACCACTAAGGTAAAGTAACCACTAAAGACAATACTCTTCCTATAGCTCAGAGATATCCTTCAGCTTGCCTGGTCCCAAAATACAAGAACTCCCAAAACACAAGAACTCCCAAAAATCCAAGGAAAAGAAATCCTCGAAACACAAAACCCACAAACCAAAATCGCAAACCAATAAAATTGTCACGTCCTGGGGGCAAATCCGTCATCCAAATGACGGAGGAGTCCCTTAGTGACAATATTCCAAAATACATAGACCAGATTTGGTAAAAACCTCGAAATAATTATAGAAATATAAGTATTTTAATAACTGCATGCATGCACGACTAAACATATATCAATCAAAGTAAAATAGTTTTATAACCCCAAATCAAATTGCGACAAAATCCAAAGTGCATAATCAAAATGCAACACCGATAAAGTAAACAAAGCGGCATCCCGACGATGCAGGGAGACAAGCACGGCAAGGAACTCTCTGAGCGACTCAAAGGTAGGTCAACAGGACACGTCCTCCATTAGTTAATCTAAAGGATAAGTGAGGAGGGGGTGAGTACAACCACTCTGTGGATGTATAGACAATAGTGCATAATCATAATGCACATAATGGAAGTCACAGGGAACAAGCTAGAGTAACCCAACCCTCAGAGTACCAATATCAGTCTGCAACCATCGTAATCAACAGTATAACAAATATACCCGCAACATACACAACCACTGCAACAAGCGGTACATCGGATACCACAAAGCCTCGTGGCTCTCGAGGTAATACAAAGGAACTATCTATGAGCTACCGCGAACATAACTCGTGGGTCGACAATCAATAGCATGCTTGTTACGCAACTACATGCTACCACGAATGGGACTCGTGGATGAGCAGCGATATAGATATCTAGTTATCTCAGCATTAGCATACTACCACTAATTGGTCGCGTGGGCAGTCGATTATCCTAGGTTGTTAAGCCTAGGCTTATCCAATACATCCCGCATAAATCGACTTTCAACGTCGACAAAGATCATCGATCTACAATTAAACCCATTGAGGCGGTCAAGAGAGGGTTTCAACACCTCTAATACGAAATGTTTACCAAAGACGGTAAAGATCATCGACTTATAAATAAATAAGTCGAGATGGTTTAAGTCTAGGGTTCCAACCCTTCTAACATGATCGGTTATCATAGTCGATAAAAATCATAAGTTCAGTCCACTCATAAACACGTCGAGATGATTAATCATAGGGTTCCGTTCCAGCTAACAGGAAACATCTATCAAGGCCAATAAGGACCACAAATCTACTATCAAGCCCTTCAAGAGGGCTAAGCCTAAATTATACCATTCTACCAGTTCAATCATGCATGCTACAACATGCTACCACGAACAGATCTCGTGGGTACTTAAAATGTAAAGTAGCTATCTAGCTACAGGCATCATACAAATCCGATTATCACCTACTCCGAACGAATAACGCAAAAATATAACCTTACAGTAGGTCATCTCAACCATGATTGGGAGGCATGATTGACCACATGTACAAAGCACCTATAGGGAAACACTACTGTAAACTTTTTCTCAACCACGAAGGGGTGATATAGTTGGCAGCCGATAGATATGCACAACATTATATACCCTCGAAGGTTTAATCGCATCCTAATCATACGAACTCTACTGGTCCGATCACCATATCACTGAAATAGTAAATGGATAAACATATACAAATATGCACATCCGGGTTATCATGCCTAGGATTCCAACACCTAGGATTCTACTAATGTTTCATTCCTGAGATCTGCTCCTACAGAATAAGCTCATCTAAGTTATGCTATCTCAACTAATCTCCGTCATGGTATCCATCGAACAAAAAACATAACCATATAATCACATAACACGCTGTCTAATAAACGACAGCATAGTCCTACTAACGGGAATCAATAGCTGAAATTAATTAGGGTATAACTAAAGGGTCATGCCAGAACAAAGTCAAGGCAACACTAAATAAAGCATCAGATGCCTATATATACCATAAACTATGTAAGCAATGTAATCATGTCCTCATGCACTAGGATCTAGAAAGTCAAAGAACCTCTATGTATATCTTCTACGAATTTATCCATCTTAGTCATATTATTCAACTAGTCTAATCCTAATACTAGTCCAATCCTAATACTAGTCCAAAAAGTAAGAGGTAAACATCTACCAATAATATCTAATCATTTATATCACAATGGTAACTAGTTACGTATAGCAGTAATAGCAATTAATAACCATATGCTAATGATAAACCAGCAACCTAAAGATTTAACAGTCTAACAGATATAAGGTTAAAACAAGACTTGACAAAACATGATATTATAGGATCGAAATGAGTGCTAGAGGGGGGGGTGAATAGCGCAAAACGGTTTTTCTTTTCTTTTGTTGTAAAAACGATAAGTGAGAGATAAACGCAGCGAAAAAGAGATGGACACAAGGAGTTTTACTTGGTTCACGGCCAACCGGTTGCTAATCCAAGGCCCTAATGGTCCTAGACCACGTACGGAGGGCAATCACTGAAACACTCCTCCTCGTTGGAGGTAGGAGTTACGATTACAAAACTTTCGACAAAAACACAAGGATGAGAGACAAGCCCCTCTCTCCTTTTTGATATAAAATCTCGAAAAACACAACTTAAATTAATCGACTAAAACGATTACCAACACTTTAACGGTGAAGCTTCGTGTTGGCAGCACTTCGTTGTAGTGGCGTCGTCGTAGAAGAGCGGCGTTGTGGAGGCGTTTGAGAGCTTTGTAATAATTGTTGTATCTAAGATGTGAAGCACCCCCCTCTATTTGAAGCCTTGTCCGCCCACTTGAGATCCGGCCACCTCACCACCAATTGAAGGATAAGTTTCCACCTTGCTTTTGACCGGCCACCTCACCAAGATTTGGGGGATAAGTTGCCACCTTGCTTTTAGTTCCTTTTGCCCATTTTCAGGATACTTTAGTTATTTAATTTTATTTCAATTTGAGTTCTAATTTTAATTCAATTGAATAAATTTAATTCTAATTTTAATTCAATTAGAGTAACAATTCAAACAAGGGTTAGCTCAAAGCAATATGTAGAAATATTAAATGTGATGGATTTAGATGGTTTCTAACCATCCGATCTCGACTTAGACTTTCATGGAAAGTTTTGGGTCGGATTGTCGCCTAAGATCAACTCCTAAACGGAGGATCCGACCTCACTTACGCTCGTCGGACACGAGTCTTACATTGCACTTATTGTGTCGCAGATCTCCAACTCAAGCTTAACTCGCTTTCGCACACTCAAGTAGACTCATGAGATAACAAAATAGACTTAACCTTGTGTCTTTGCTATAATCGAAACACATGTTCGATTTCGGTGCCTCACTGCACCAACAATCTCTCCCTTTTTGATCTATGGCAAAAACACACAAAGTTAAGAAAATTAAGTGCATGAAACAGTAAAGACATGAAGCAAAAGTAGGAGTAGTAAAAATATTTCTCAAGTTCTCCCCTTAGAGGAACCCTCCCCCTTGACCGAGGGTGAGTACTTGAAAAAGACTTTTAGTTCTCCAAACACAAAAGATAACGAGTTAAGTAAATGGCATTGCTTAACTTAGTCTCCTTAGAGTCAAAAATAAGTGCAAGTTAAGTAATCAAAAGTTAAGTCAAAAGGTTAATTATTCAAAAGGTTTAACTTTTGATTTCTTAACTTGGGCCTTTAAAGTTTTCCATTCCGAAGAGTTGAAAGCTAAACCTTACTCCCCCTTAACTTAGGCCAGAATCAAAGTTTTAAGTTAAGTTATCAAATTCAAAAATTTGAATTTATTGAACCTTAACTTTGGCCTGTGCCCCCCCTTTTGCCATAAACCACGCACAAACGGGGGGGGGGGGGGGTTAAGAAAACCCTAAGTCCAAGCATGATGATTTTGAAAATAGTATGTGAAAATAATTCATCTAAATGTTCAACTCTAGTTTGACTTGATTGAAATGATATTATCAACAAGTCCTGATTAGAGTTGGTTAATATTAGTTGCATATTTATACTCCGAGGTTCATATTGGCGTACTTGATCTACATCTTGGAACACAGGTAGGGTCCTAACATCTCACGCCGTTCTAGGTGGCTTAATACACAAACACATTAACCCTATGTGTTGTGAGATGTGTTGGCTCCTTAAATCTATAGGATCATGATATCTAGGGGAAGTCCTAAACTAGTTCCATTTGCATAAAGAAAAAAAAATGAGAAAAATAAAATTCGAAAATAAAATTTTTGAAAATAGCATTTGAAAACTTTTGCTAACCTATTCTATTACGCACAAGCCCAATTTTCGTCTCAAGAGACTAAATTCGGCTTCGGGTAGTGGTTTAGTAAATAGGTCTGCTAGGTTAGACTTCGAGTCAACATATTCGAGTTGTATGGAGCCGTTGGCTACATGTTCTCGAATGAAATGGTGTTTTACCTCTATATGTTTTGTCCTTGAATGGCATATAGGGTTCTTAGTTAGATTTATCGAACTTATGTTGTCTACAAAAATTTTAGTTTTGGTGAAGTCCAACCTAAAGTCTCGGAGAGTGTGCTTCATCCAAAGAAGCTGAGTTACACACTCACCCATCGCAACGTATTCAGCAAGGCAACACAATGTTGCTTCCTACTGCACCAACTCACTAGACTCGAGCCGAGTAGTTGACAACAACCACTCGTGCTCTTTCTATCGAGTTTACTACCGGCATAATCCGAATCGGAGTAGCCGATTAGTTCAAACTCCGTAGATCTAGGGTACCAAATACCAACGTTAAGTGTACCCTTAAGATATCTAAGGATACGCTTAACTAGGGTTAGGTGAGACTCCTTAGCACAGGTTTGAAACCTGGCGCACATACTTACTGCGAATAGGATGTCGGGTCAACTCGCGATTAAGTATAGGAGACTTCCTATCGCGCTCCTATAGTACTTTAAGTCAATGGACTTACTTTCTAGGTCTTCTCCTATGTTAACATTAATCGCCATTGGGGTGTTTATTATCTTAGCGTCTTGCATTCCAAATCTTTTAATTAACTCCTTAGTATATTTTTGTTGATATAGGTATATACCATCCTTAGTTTGTTTAATTTGTAGACCTAAAAAAAAACTTAACTCGCCTACCAAGTTCATTTCGAACTCACTTTCCATGAGTGAAACGAACTCGTTTAGTAAGGCTGAGTTAGAGGTTCCAAAAATTATATCGTCTACGTAAATTTGAGCTATGAATATTTCTTTACCTAAGGTTTTTACGAAGAGAGTTGGGTCAACTAAGCCGTGGTTAAACCCTTTTGACTTAAGATGGATTGAAAGTCTCTCGTACCAAGCTCGAGGAGCTTGTTTAAGTCCATAGAGAGCTTTCTTAAGTTTTAGAACATGGTCGGGTTTATCTAGATTTTCGAATCCGGGGGGTTGGCTAACATAAACTTCTTCTTTAATGTATCCATTTAGGAATGCCGACTTAACATCCATTTGAAACAGCTTAAATCCTTGATGTGCGGCATAAGCTAGCAACATTCGAATGGATTCAAGTCTAGCTACTGGGGCATAGGTTTCGTCGTAATCTAAGCCTTCGACTTGACTAAACCCTTTGGCGACTAACCTAGCCTTGTTTCTAACTACTTCACCTTTATCATCAAGCTTATTTCGAAACACCCACCTTGTTCCAATTATCATTTTGTCTTTAGGTGGTGGTACTAATTCCCACACTTCATTCCTAGTAAATTGAGCTAGCTCTTCTTGCATTGCAATAATCCAATCGGGATCAAGAAGAGCTTGTTCAATTGATTTGGGTTCTATCTTTGAAATTAAAGAAATTTGACTAAGGTTCCTATAGGATGCTCTAGTTCGAACTCCTAGATTAGGATCTCCTATCACTTGATCGATAGGGTGGTTAGTCTGAATCCTAGATTGGGTTGGGTTTGTGTCACCTAATGCTTGATCAATGGGGTGACTTGGTTGAACACTAGTTTGACTCGGATCACTTGTCACTTGGTCGACAAGAGAAGTTGGTTGATGTGGATTAAACTCGATCAACCAACTTGTTGAGGTTGGTTGTTGACAAGCATTACAGATTTTATTAACCAAATTGTTGAGGTTGGGTAAGCCTCTGACTAAGCCACTCTGACTCATCTTGTGGACGAGTCTTGGGTGCGAGTGACCGAGTCGTCGGTGCCACAACCATGATTCCTCTTCCTGTGTCATAAGACATTTGGCTGAGGATTTGATTAAGTTAATTGTATAAATGTTATTTGTCCTAGTTCCTTTGAGTATTGTTTTAGCTGTTTTATTTGTTTTAATTACACATTCATTTTCTAAAAATACGACCTTATAGTTATTGTCACATAATTGGCTTACGCTAAGCAGGTTATATTCAAAATTCTCTACAAGTAATACATTTTTAATAACAAAATTCGAGTTAAGCTCGATATCACCTGATCCGATGATTTTGAGCTTGCCGTTATTCCTAAAGGCTATCGATCCTTGTCGTTTGAATCGAAGCTTCGTGAATTCGAGTTGATCCCCGGTCATGTGTCGGGAGCAACCGCTGTCCAACATCCATTGATCCTACACACAAGGTGGTTGGATTGGATGTTAGATTTTTTTAAAAAAGAAAAAATTGGTTGTAAGTTGTTAAACCTAGGTCATCTCACCTGTGTCTATATGATCAAGCATGTTATACTTATGTGTTTTTTGTGAGATGACTTCCAATTAAGTTGATTAAGTGCATTTAGGTTTAAGTAATTTTATGTTAGATTTGGATTTGACCCTAGGCTTGTCAAGTTTACCTTTTCAAGATCATGGCTTCCAGGTCGTGGCGAGGCACAGGGGCCTTCTTTTATCGGATCATCGACCACTTCCTTAGACAAAGCCATTTTCAAGAAAATGATGACTTGACTCACCTAAGACTATTTCCTAGTCTAACTGGTTATTTTTGAAAAGAGGCTCCCCGAGGCTCAATCTTTTCGAAGGATTTTAGTTGGTTATGTACGTGTTCTAAGTGAGTTCACAAGTTTAAAAAAAAAATTCTAAGCATGCAATTTCTAAGTTAAAGCATAAACATGTTTTGTACTGACTCCCCCTAGACCGTTGAATCGGTTCGGTCTATCCACATAGTGGATTTGGTCCTTGAGAACCCAGTACGGGTTGGATGCTAGAGTTGAAATCAAAAAGTTCTTAGGGACCCATGCTTGGACATGTTTCCTATGTCGACTTACAATCGACATATACGACCTATTAGTTGTGTTTGAGTTAAACCCTAGTCCAGCCTTGTTGTACACGGCCCTTTGAGATCCAAGTAGGAGGTCAAGTCCTTTGGATCCCGAAGTGAACCTTTCCAACGTGTTCCTAAGATCTTCAACTTGACTTTTCAAGAGAGAGTTCTCAACTTCGAGCTTTTCAGCTCGAGTTGGGTCCTCTTCTTGAACTTGACTAGTCGAAGAGGTTAGGGAGACCTTGTGTTTGAGGAGTTTGACCTCCTCAACCAGGGTCTCGACCTTGGACTCGGACTTAACTAATTTCCTAGACAAAAACCTAACCGTATTATGTAAAGTATTAAATAAAGTTCGACTCGCTTTAAGGGTATTTTTTGAACCGGATGCATATCCGTGGCTTGACTTGAAGGTAGCTTCGTAGTCCGAGTCATCCTCAGGTTCTGACTCAAGTTCAGGTTCGGTCTCCGTGTTTGACTCAATCGATTTCGCCATGAAGACGTGGTCTTCGTCTTCTTCGGATGACGCTTCTTCCCATGTCGCGTTGAGGGCCTTCTTGTGCTTAGGTGCTTGGTGGTTGAGCTTGGGGCACTCGGACTTGATATGTCCAAACCTGTTACACTCATAACACCTAATATTATAATTTTTAGGCTTACCTTGGTTGGGTCGAGTCGTGGTTCGCTTTCTTCCCTTGGCTATCCTTCGAGCTAGGTTCATTAGTTCGGCAGTCAACTCCGGGTCAACTTCTTCTTCGGACTCGTCTTCCTCCTCGGTTGGTGGTGGCTTGCTTGCGATTTTCTTCTTCTTTGAACCTGCAAACAAGGCTATACCCCTCTCGGGTTCCGAGTTGGACTGCTCATGTAATTCGAAATCTGAGAATAATTTGTCTATTCTAACTTTAGCTAGGTCCTTAGATACCTTGTAGGCATCGGCCATGGATGCCCACAAGGTGGTCCTAGGGAAAGAATTTAGAACATACCTGATTAGATCTCGGTTTTTGACTTTCTGTCCTATTGAATGCAGCTGGTTGACTATGTCCTGGACGCGGGCGTGCAATTGTGTTGCCGTCTCGTGTTCCTGCATTTTTAGTGTGTACAATTTATTGAACAACAAATCGTGTTTGCAAACCTTAGCTTGATCCGATCCTTCGTGTAACTCGATCAGCCTCGTCCAGAGATCTCTTGCGCTGATGAAGGGTCCGACTCGGTTCAGCTCCTCCTTAGATAGCCCGCACTGCAGGATTTGAGTCGCCTTTGCATCTGCCTCGACTTTGTCATTTAGTGGTAATGGACCACTGATTGTAATCCAAGGATTCACCTTCTTCATTAGTAGGAAGGGTGAACCCGGTTTGGATCACAATCCACATCTCTATTTGGGTGTTTAGGAAGCACTCCATCCGACATTTCCAGTAACGAAAATCGTCACCGTTGTAAAACGGTGGTCGGACGGTGCTAAAACCCTTGAGATGGGCCATTAACACGAAACGGTAAGAAGAGAAAAAAAAAAGAAAAAACACACAGACAACAAAGGTCCCAAGACTTGCGTCTTGGATTAGTAGTGCGGGAAGAAGAAAAGATAAATAAATCAATCAATAGATTAACTAATTAGAAAATTAATTTAAATTCTGTAAAAAAAAAAATAATTAATTAATTAATTTCGAAAATTAATTAAAAACTATTTTGTAGAAAAAAAATCTAATGTTGAAATTAAGTAAAAAATATTGAAAAACCAAACTTATATTCTAGACAAGATTTAAAAATTAAAATAAGTTTTTAATTGATTAAATTTGAAAATTGATTGAAAATCTATTTTAGTGGAAATAAGATTTAATTCAATGCTAAGATTAACGAGAAAACTTTATAAAACAAAATATAAAGATTTTAGGGTTTGAAAAATTCAAATGTTTAAAAAAAATATGAAAGAATTTTTAATTCTGGGAAAAACTAATTTTAATCAGTAATAGAATTAAAAAATCGTAATTAAGAGTTTTTTTGTTAGGATGATCAATAGAAAGATTAAAAGCAATAAAATTAAATTAAAGAAAAGTCTGAAAAAAAATTTAGAAAAATTAAAAAAAACACAAAAATTAACGTAGACAGAAACAAAGGAAACAAAAGAAATAAAAATTACTCAAATTGGTGGTTTCACCAAATTTGAGTGCCCCCAACTCTGATACCAATTGTAGGATCGAAATGAGCGCTAGAGGGGGGGTGAATAGCGCAAAACAGTTTTTCTTTTCTTTTGTTGTAAAAACGATAAGTGAGAGATAAACGCAGCGAAAAAGAGATGGACACAAGGAGTTTTACTTGGTTCACTACTACCAACCGATCGCTAATCCAAGGCCCTAATGGTCCTAGACCACGTACGGAGGGCAATCACTGAAACACTCCTCCTCGTTGGAGGTAGGAGTTACGATTACAAAACTTTCGACAAAAACACAAGGATGAGAGACAAGCCCCTCTCTCCTTTTTGATATAAAATCTCGAAAAACACAACTTAAATTAATCGACTAAAACGATTACCAACACTTTAACGGTGAAGCTTCGTGTTGGCAGCACTTCGTTGTAGTGGCGTCGTCGTAGAAGAGCGCGCCGTTGGCGTGAGAGCTTTGTAATAATTGTTGTATCTAAGATGTGAAGCACCCCCTGTATTTGAAGCCTTGTCCGCCCACTTGAGATCTTGCCACCTCAACACCAATTGAGTGATAAGTTTCCACCTTGCTTTTGACCAGCCACCTCACCAAGATTTGGGGGATAAGTTGCCACCTTGCTTTTAGTTCCTTTTGCCCATTTTCAGGATACTTTAGTTATTTAATTTTATTTCAATTCGAGTTCTAATTTTAATTCGAATTCGAATAAATTCGAATTCTAATTTTAATTCGAATTAGAGTAACTTCGAATTCAAACAAGGGTTAGCTCAAAGCAATATGTAGAAATATTAAATGTGATGGATTTAGATGGTTTCTAACCATCCGATCTCGACTTAGACTTTCATGGAAAGTTTTGGGTCGGATTGTCGCCTAAGATCAACTCCTAAACGGAGGATCCGACCTCACTTACGCTCGTCGGACACGAGTCTTTCCTTGCACTTACTGTGTCGCAGATCTCCAACTCAAGCTTAACCTGTTTCTGCACACTCAAGTAGACTCATGAGATAACAAAATAGACTTAACCTTGTGTCTTTGCTATAATCAAAACACAGGTTCGATTTCGGTGCCTCACTGCACCAACAGATATCACCGCATAACCAATATAAATATGCACTAAATCTAGAAAATTTTCTAGAATTTATTTACCTGTTAGCCGTCTGGAGATGTCCTGTCGCCGTCAAATCCCCCATATTGACCTCGTCAATAATACCTCGAATTTTCGAAACATAAAAAACGTCGAAAATCCGTACCAATCCGAAAATACCCCAGTTAACCTGTCAAACATGGCAAACTCCGAAAACCCAAAGACCCTAAGGAACTCGGAAACCTGGCTCTGATACCAAATAAATTGTCACGCCCCGAGGGAGTCCCCGCCAGATAAAAATCCGGCAACACCTCCTCTGTACGGGTGACAATACCAATTTTCATACAAGGCCTACACGGCCACTATACATCGGTCAACATGACCGAAACAAAAAAACTACACATGTAGATAATAAATTGGCCTCAGGCCATCAATCCAGGTAAATAGTAACAGTCTACTATATCTAGACTTACCCCTTCTGCCATCTGAGTAGGAATATACAACCAAACCAATCGAATAGTTCATAAGGACACAACAAATATCTCCAAATCTCCACAAGTACATAACCAAAACAAACACAAATCCTACACATTTTATCTAGATAAAAACCCAAACCATAAGACCAATAAAACCTATCCATTTCGACGAGGGGGGATTGGCAGCTGGACTCTCCTGGCAATTTCAACCTGAAACAGATGTAATACAACGGGGTAAGTTCAAAGAACTTAGCGGATATGATCGATATGCAAAGTAAGATATAGCTAACAATAAGAATCATGCCAATACAGTCTCACATATAGGGTATGCAAGAAAGAAATACTAAAGGACTGTACTTACCTGAATCTCCTGCCCTGATACAGGAGTATGTGCCATACTATAAGAGATAAAGTCATCACCATATACAAATATGAATCCTGTATGCATGGCAATCATATGCAACATCCAAGGCATCAATAAAAATGCAGCAAACACAATACAAATGCTATCCATGCAAAGTGCATGTCGTGCAAATGACATGGTCACCTCGACGCTACCACCGCCACACGCGATGGTGAAGCCGAGTGGGTAGGGCTATGACAATTGCACTCGCCATCATCGCTTCCCGAGTGACCGAGTGGACAGGATATTGCCTGAGTACACCTATCCTCCCGCCCCAAACAGAGTGGGGAGCTAAGCTCTCATCTCCTGTCATAGACTGTCAGGAGGGATCCTCGCCGCTACCACGCGCCTCATCGCTACCCATGAGCGACTCAATGAGCTCGACAGAGCAACACACACCCTCCCGATGTACCACTAACCCATGAGTGGCAATGCAGGTATGCAGCATGTAAATCGGTCATGCTGCTCAACTATAAAGGAACTCTCCAACTAAAGATGCAATCATGCAAGATGGTGTATGGTATCAGCAGCAGGAATCTGTGATAGCAATACGTAACTGGAACGAAGTACATTGCAATAAGTGCATATCCCTGATCCAAGTAACTATGATCCAAGTAAAATAGGGAAGATATAATCATATCCTATCAAATGCATGTATCAAGTAGGCACCAAAAACATACTAGGCATATAAAACATGAAAATTATTGCAAGCTATCCTAACTAGCATATCAACTTGACTATATCTAACAGATAAGTCAAAATACCCGCTTGAATAAAAATATCCGCAAGAATGAAATCGTCACGACCGGAGACCTGCCTCGTGATCGAAACCTGCATACAGCATAACCATTGTTAAGCACCAAAAATGCAATTACCGACAAATCAAATACTTAATCGATTTCCTTCATAACCCAATTAACCCAAAGTTTTCATAAATCCCGATCACCTTCCACCTAATAACGGTCTTTTCGTCCAATCACACTTGTACAACACCCAAAGTAAATCCATCCCCAAATCGAGCCTAAATCTTGATTAGCTTTAGATCTAACATCATAATCATAACAAACACTAGACCAACAATATAACAGTGTACATCCAACCATCCCTTATCCATCGAATAACACATTTTGAACCATTCCTCGCTCACTTAACCTACCAATATGGTCATATAGTCGATAGCAACCCAATCACAGCCAACCAAGACCCCAAAATCAGCCTAAATCGACCACAACTCCGGCTCACAGTCGTGCACTGCCCACTTACAGCCGACCTTACACGAAATTAGGAATCTAATGAACCCTAATTGGAACCCAACGTAACCCACAGCCATTTACAGCCGACCCCTTCCCATGTCTCACCACCCGACAACAACCCACACGCTGGACAACAAAGGAAAAATGAAAACAAAGTAATTACCGTAAATTTCCCTTCACTGGCGTCACTTCCCTCCCAGACGCTAGGTTCACCGGAGTTCCTGCTGCTGCCCTAGCACCCCACACGAAACCACCGTGACCCCCCCTCAATCCGGCGGTGGAAAGCGCTGCAACGGTGACAGTGGCAAAGGAGCCGGCGGAGGATCGTCGTGGATGGGGGCGGCGTGTGCGTCTCGGCGAGAAGCGGCAGCTTGGTCGTCAACGCAGCGAAGAGTCGAAAGAGGCGTCGCCGGCGCGAGCTGACTCTCGGCGTCGGGCAGCGAAGGGAAAGAGGTGACGGCTTCGGGCGCGAGGAGCAGCGAAGGCGAGGATGGAGGCTCATAGGCGAAGATGGCGGCGCCGACTGCTGCGGAGAAATCGGTGACCGCAAAGCTCGGAAAGAAGGCATCGCCGGCGAAGGGAAGCACGCGACACAGAGAAGAAGGGATGGCTTCGGCGGAGAAGAAGTCGCACGAGAGGAACTGCCGAAGGAGGAAATGGATCGCGGTGGGGAAAATAAAAAGAGGAAATAGATAAACCTAGGTTAATATCGCCTATTAATCCCCTTAAATAGACCCCACCTAAAACCTATTTATTTTATCCCCGTAATAATCTCGTACGACCTCCGTTTAAATCCAGAAAAATTCCAAAAAATTCCTAAAATTCCCTAAAAATCCCGAAAAGTTTCCAAGATTATTTCTCTAAATTTTTTGCCATTAATTTATATTTTAAATTTTTCAGTATTTAACATAAATACTTGGGGCACTGTTGCACCAATAATCTCCCCCTTTTTGATGTTTGACAATCATTTAAATTAGGTCTTTTAAAAATGCACATAATCATATTTACAAATCACATAATCATATTTCCAATTCTAACTTAAACATTTCTTCTCCCCCTTTGACATACATCAAAAAGAGAAGAAGTCATATATTTCATAAAAGAATTGAATGTGTTGTAATCTTGAACTAAGGTATAGAATTGAAATTTAGCTCCCCTTTAATCCAAGATATGGCTCATGATGAGTAAAAGACATGTGGAGCAAAAACCTAACAAACAATTAAAGATTAAATCCTAATTTTGCACCAACAATGTAAATTTGGGGATGAAAAGATATATTTTATGAAACTCCCCCTAAAACATTGCATTAAACAGTCCTAAAAATTTATTTATGCTCAATATTATCATGTCATAGTTTTAGGACATCAAAGATACACTAAATATCAAAAAATGGAGCTGGTTTTCAGAAACCACAATGTATCAGTCGACTGATAAACCTGAAACCCGAATTTCAGACTTTTCGGCCCAATTTCAGAAATGCATTAGAAAATCTAGAAAGCTCGAAAAATCACAAAATTTGGTGTACACATTTCTGAGATCATTATCTACCAAGGAAAAATAATTTAAAAAATATATGTTTTCTAGATTTCAAGATTGATACAAACTTTGAAACTAACAAAAGTTCTAATAATTTTGCAAACTTTGTATCACTTTTGTCTTCCACTTGAAAACTGTTTTTCAAAATATGATAAACATAGTTTAAATTATGTTTTATTTGACATTTCTAATCATATTCTTGGTGCTATATACACATTAATTGTGTATAAGCCTTCCCAATGATTGGTCCAATGAAAGATTAATGTCTCTAGATGACACTTTGGTCCATAGTAATGCATCATAACAAGAATGATGAGCCAAGTGCATCTTCCTAACATCTCACATGTTGTCTAAGTGGCTAAGTACAAAAATCATGGTTTCTTAGGTATTTTGTGAGATGCTTAAAGGCATAAATCCTAGGATTTCTATAGGATCATGCAAACCTACACCTTCATTCAACCAAGCACATCCCAAGTTCTCTCCTAAGTGATGAAAATTCTACCTCGGGGAGAGCCTTGGTAAATATGTCGGCTAGGTTGGACTTGGATTCAATGTAATTAAGCTCAATGTCCCCCTTAGCCACATTATCTCTAATGAAGTGATGTTTCACTTCAATGTGCTTGGTCCTAGAGTGATGCACCGAATTTTTGGTCAAATTTATGGTGCTCACATTATCACAAAATACTTTCATGTTGGAGTAAGATAACTCATAATCCTCTAAGGTATGTTTCATCCATAGTAGTTGAGCTACACAACCACCCATAGCCACATACTCGGCCTCGGTGGTGGATAGGGTAACACAAGGTTGCTTCCTACTACTCCAACTAACTAGGGAGGACCCAAGGAATTGGCATCCACCACTAGTACTCTTCCAATCCAATTTGCAATCGGCATAATCAAAATCGGTGTACCCAACTAAGTCAAAAGACCTAGTCCTAAGGTACCATAGTCCTACATTTAGTGTGCCTTTAATATATCTTAAGATTCTCTTAACGGCAACTAAATGAGATTCTTTTGCACATGATTGGTACCTAGCACACATACCAACCGCAAATAATATGTCGGGTCTACTAGCGATTAGGTACAAAAGGCTACCAATCATGCTCCTATAGAGTATAAGATCAATTTGTTTTCCTTCATTATCACTATCTATTTTTGTAGTTGCCATAGGGGTTGACACTACTTTAGCATTTTCCAAACCAAATTTCTTAATCATTTCCTTAGCATATTTGGTTTGGTAAATATAAATTTCTTCACTTGTTTGTTCGACTTATAATCCTAGGAAGAAATTTAATTCCCCAACTAGACTCATTTCAAACTCTTTTTCCATATTCTTAATAAAGTCTTGAAGAAGTTCATCATTTGTTGACCTAAAGATAATGTCATCAACATATACTTGGGCTACAAAAATATCCTTTGATGTTGACTTTATAAATAGAGTTTGATATACACTACCCCTTTTAAAGTACTTAGAAATTAAGAAAGATGACAATCTTTCATACTAAGCCCGGGGAGCTTGTTTCAAACCATACAAAGCTTTCCTAAGCTTGTATACATGGTTTGGATAGTCCATATTCTCAAATCCGGGAGGTTGTTCTACATATACCTCTTCCTTAATAAATACATTTAGGAATGCCGATTTAACATCCATTTGATGGAGTTTGAAACTCATATAGGAGGCATACCCTAATAGTATCCTAATAGACTCTAATCTAGCAACCGGGGCATATGTTTCATCATAGTCAAGTCCTTCAATTTGACTAAAGCCCCTTGCAACTAATCTTGCTTTATTCCTAGTAATATTTCCTTGGTCATCTAGTTTATTCCTAAAGACCCATCTTGTAGTAATAATGGTGTTTTCATTTGGTCTAGGAACTAATTCTCATACTTGACTCATTTCAAATTGAGCCAATTCATCTTGCATTGCTAAGATCCAATCCAGATCAAGTAATGCATCTTTGATTGTTTTGGGCTCAATTTGAGAAATTATACCTATATGACTAATGGGATCCCTATGAAATGACCTAGTCCTAACACCTTGAGATAATTCACCCACAATTTGATCTAATGGGTGATTTTGATGAACTCTTATGGTTCTAGGAGGTGTATTAATTTAAGTTTGATCATAATTAATCTCAATCCTTTGCTCATCATCGGAATCACCTCTTACTCCCCCTTGATTCAAACCTCCCCCTTGATTATTACCTCCTAAAGTTAAATCTTGGAATTGTTGGGTAATTTCTTGATGTTCATTATTAATATCATCATCAATAGGGGATTTCCTAGGGTATGTATTGGAAGTTTCATCAAATTGGACATTTGAAGATTCCTCAATCTTTTGAGTCCTTTTATTGTAAATTCTATACCCTACACTAGTGGATGAGTATCCAACTAGGATTCCCTCATCCGCTTTGGACTCAAACTTACCTAGGTTGTCTTTGGTATTTAAAATATAGACTTTGCATCCAAAGACCTTAAAATAATGAATTGTTGGAATTGTACCATTCCACAATTCAAATGGGGTTTTTCCTAAAAACCTATGAATTAACACCCTATTTTGGATATAGCAAGCGGTGTTAACTGCTTCCGCCCACAAGTAGCTAGGTAAGGAGTATGCATTAAGCATTGTCCTAGCCGCTTCTTGTAGGGCATGATTTTTCCTTTCCACAACCCCATTTTGTTGGGGTGTTCTAGGATAAGAAAACTCATGCTTGTACCCTTGTTCTAAGCAAAAGGTTGAGAAATTAGAATTCTCAAATTCTCCACCATGATCACTATGGATCCGGTTGATTTTGAGTTTTCTTTCATTCTCTACTCTCTTGCTAAATCCTATGATTATTCCTAGGGTTTCATCTTTATTTTTCATGAAAAATACCCAGGTAAACCTAGAAAAATCATCTACTATTACTAAATAATATCTACTACCAATCATAGAAGGGGTACTATGACAATCAAATAAGTCCATATGTAAAAGTTCTAAAGGTAAAGCGGTACTAAGTAAAGTTTTACCTTTGTGTGATGTTTTTGATTGTTTCCCTTCTTGGCATGCATCACACATTTTGTCCTTGAGAAATTTGACTTTAGGCAATCCTTTGACTAACTTCATTTTTGTTATTTTGGCTATGTTCTTCATGTTTATGTGTCCTAGCCTCCTATGCCAAAGCCAACTCACCTCTTCTTTTGCAATAAGACACTTAGTAGAGGCATTAGTAGCATAGGATAGATCAACATAGTATATGTTTGATTTACTAAAACCTACTAGCATGCAATCATTTAAAGTTTTGTGTCTTATAAAACATTTTGAAGAGTCAAATTTAACATCAAAATTTGCATCACATAGTTGACTTACACTAAGTAAATTAAATTTCATATTTTTAACTAATAACACTTTTTGAATGACAAGTTTGGGGGATACGTCAATTGTGCCCTTTCCTAGAATATTAAGTTTGCCACTATTACCAAATGATATCTTTCCCTTGCTAGTGTGATTGATAGTCGAGAATTTTCTCTCATCACCGGTCATGTATTTTGAACACCCACTATCAACAATCCACGAGCTTGGTTCTTCTACCTATATCACATGAAAAA
Organism: Wurfbainia villosa; assembly: GCA_025175895.1. Lineage (NCBI taxonomy): Eukaryota > Viridiplantae > Streptophyta > Magnoliopsida > Zingiberales > Zingiberaceae > Wurfbainia > Wurfbainia villosa. Next base: position 11,667,422 of record CM045998.1, on the reverse strand, counting down.
TACAAGCCTTAGGCACTCAAATTTTAGGACCACTAGCATCAATTAGAAATTTCTTAGGGACCCAAGCCTTTCTACCCTTGCTTCTAATTATGGATCTTCTACTAACAAGAGATGTAAATGCTACCTCCTTTTCCTTAGGCCTATATCCTAGTCCAGCCTTGTTGTAAATAGCCCTTTGATCCTTAATTATCATGTCTAGGTATTTAGAGCCATTAGTAAATTTTTCTAAACATGCTCTTAGATTACCTATTTATTTTCTCAATTCATCATTTTCATCTCTAAGGGTACATGCATCATCATAAGATAATTTATCACAAGATGGTTCTACATTCTTAAGTGATTTAATTTCTACTTTTAAATCCTTAATCCTAGTTTTTTATCTATTCAATGCATTTTGAAGGCATGCAATTATCTTGTAAAGTAAATCTACCCTAGGGGAGTTGTTTACCTCATCATCATCACTTGATGATGATTCATCACTTGAGGAAGAGGAAGAAGACTCCTCACTTGAGCTTCCGGCTTCTTCCTCCAAGGCCATGAGGGCTAGATTCCGAGTGGCATGATACACTTCTTCATCATCGGAAGAGTCCTCCATGCTTAGGGTGTCCCATGTTTGTGCCACCATTGCCTCCTTCTTCTTCTTCTCCTTCTTTTCCTTCTTTTTCTTTTCCTTCTCCTCCTTCTTCTTTAGTTCCGGGCAATTTGGCTTGATATGCCCTTTCTTGTTACAACCATAGCAAGTTACGTTAGGTGTAGAATTTGAACTATTTAAAGACTTACCTCTTGAGGATTGGAACATCCTCCTCACATATTTCTTGGTGAGTTTCCTTGACTTCCCACTAAACTTCTTGACATAATGAGCCACCTCGCTTGCTGATAGCTCATCTTCACTACTAGATGAGTCTTCCTCGGATTCGGATGAGGAGGACACTTCTTTCTTCTCCTTCTTTTTGTCCTTCTTTCCTACAAAAAGAGCTATACCCTTCTCTTTGGATGAAGTGTTAGCTTGTTCATGTAATTCAAATTCACAAAATAACTCATCTAACTTAACCAAAGAGAGATCCCTAGAGACCTTATAGGCATCTACCATTGAAGCCCATAAGGTTGTTCTAGGGAAGGCTTGGAGCACATACCTTACAAGGTCTCTCAGTTGTCGACCTTCTCACCTATTACATGTAGTTCGTTGACTACTTCTTTGAAGCGACCGTGCATTTGGCTCACGGTCTCATTGGTCTTCATGGAGAAACTTTGAAGTTGGCCAATTAGGAGATCTCTCTTGGCTCTTATTGTTTCCTTGGATCCCTCGTTGAGCTCTATCTACTTCTCCCAAAGCTCCTTCGCCGATTCAAATGGCCCCATCTTGCTTAGTTGCTCTTTTGACAACCCACATTGAAGTGTGGTTGTTGCCTTGGCATTGGCTTGAGCCTTCTTGGCCATGTCTCTCATCCAATCCTTGGTCGGTATGGGTGCTCCGTGTTCATCGATCGGCTTCTCGAAACCATCTACGATACTAAACTAATTTTCAATATCATTCATAAGATAATACTCCATCCTACCTTTCCAGTAGCCGAAGTCGTTGCCGTCGAAGAACGGAGGCCTCGCCGTGCTATACCCCTTTTGGAAAGTCATCTTGTTCCGGTTGATTGTTAGATCTTCTGTGCGATCCGGGCTCTGATACCACTTGTAGGTCGATCGTTGGAAGCTAGAGGGGGGTGAATAGCTTGTTTTTGTTTCTATAAAGATGATTAGTGGAAGCACAACAAAAAATAATAATAACAAAAATAAAAACAATGCTAACACAATTCCTTTACGTGGTTCGGAGATAGTGCTCCTACTCCACGGTGATCCTTGAGGTGGATCAACCCTAATCAATATCACTATGAAGCTTTCCTTTACAACAACTCTCCTCTTCTTACAAAGGATGAAGATGGAGCTTAGAGAGGAGGAGGGGATTTAAAAGCACTAGAAAGCTTGGAAAAATCGTGGAGGCTTGAGAGTATGATCAGAGAATAAGCATTTTCCCTCAAAACCACCACAAGCCCTCTTTTTATAGAGAGAGGGCTGATTTTCCCGTTGGAGCACCATCAGTTGACTGATGTACACCATCAGTCGACTGATGTACAGCATCAGTCGACTGCTGGCGTGGTTAACGGCTTCTGAATAGCCAGATTCATGGGATTTTGAGTCATTACCTCCAATGGTACTTTTATCAGTCGACTGATCCATCCATCAGTCGACTGTTGGAGTGATCAGTCGAGTGATCACGGGTCGCAGTCGAGCGAGACTCCATTCTGTGTCAGTCGACTGCCATTGTTTGGAAGTCAACTGATCGCAACATCAGTCAACTTCCATGACTAAGCAGTCGACTGATCATCAGGGTTTCATCCTGACTCAGTCGAGTACCTGAACAGTCGACTGATATATCGTATCAATCGACCGATACTCATCAAGTATGAATAATTCATACTTGATTTTACCCTCTAGACCTAGACTCGACCTTCTAGCTCTTCCTTAAGCCTTGCGCCTCCAGGATCCCTCAGAGTCCGCGGCTTGTTCATCCTTTACGCTTTGCTTCCAAGAGCTTCCTTCGATTTTGTCATGTCTTGGGTTTCCCTTTGCCAAAGCGTGCTTGGACTTTACGCTGCCAAGACTACATGCTTGGGCTTATGCTGCCAAGACTTGCCTTTAGACTTCCTTTTCCAAGGTCCGTTTGGACTTAATGCCGCCAAGACAACATGCTTGGTCTTATGTCGCCAAACCTTTTCCTTGGACTTCTCTTGCCAAGATCATACTTGGACTTTGCCTTTACCAAGTCTTCATACTTGGATTTCCCTATCACTTGAACATGTTCACAATTAGATCACAAATTGTTGCCTAACTTAGATGATTATCCAAACATCAAAACATATAAATGCTTGGGGCATTGTTGCACCAACATGTATGACCATATCTTCTGTAATTTTTGCTAAAGGTTCAGCTTCCACCCACTTAGAAAAGTAATCCACCACTACCAATAAAAATTTCCTCTGCAAAGGGGCAGTAGGCATGGGACCCACGATGTCCATTCCCCATTGATCAAAGGGGCAAGATGCAACTATAGCTCTCATCAACTTGGCTGGCCACTCGGATCTATTGTTGTGCTTTTGACAGGCTGAGCAAGTTTGCACCAGGCGGGTCAAAGATTGATGAAGAGTTAGTTAGAAAAACCCAGCCAACAATACTTTCCTTGCTAAGGGCCTTCCTCCCAAATGATTGCTATAACATCCCTCATGTATCTCTCAAAGCACCCACTCAGCATCTTCCTTCCCCAGGCATTTCAATAGAGGACGCTCAAAAGACATCTTGTACAGAATCCCATCGATAATGGTAAATTGTTTCGCCCTTGTCACCAAGATAGATGTTGCTCCACCTTCATCAAGAACCTTCCCTTGCTGTAAATATGCCTAGATATCAATTCTCCATTCGGCAACTTGACCACTTTCTGGTACCACCTCTTCCACACTACATACTACTAAGGAGTTAGGAACTTCCACGCAAATAGAGTCCGTCTGCTTCACTCACTCTAAGGCACCAGCTAACCAAGCCAATTCATTTGCTTTTTGGTTATCTTCTCTTGGAATCTACTGCAAAATTAACTCCTGAAAATGAGCCTTTTCTTTTTCAAAGGCTACCAAATATTTTTGAAACTTTCTTCCCGGACAGTAAAAGTTCCCTAAAGTTGTGACACAACCAACTGGGAATCTGAATGCAAGATAACCGAAGTAGCTCCAACTGCCCGAGTTGTCGGCAATCTGGCCAGGATGGCTTCATACTCTGCCTCATTATTGGATGCTCTATATCCCAGGCAAATGGCTATACGAGTTTCTTCCACTTCTGGAGAGATGAGCACCACTCCAGCTCCGCTCCCTGCAGCCCCAGATGATCCATCTACGAAAACACTCCACACACTATTTTCTTCTTTTTCTTCCGTCGAACTGTCCTCCGAGCTAAATGACACCTTTGCTAGGAAATCAGCCAATGACTGAGCCTTGATAGCAATTCGGGGATGATACTAAATGTCATATTCACTTAGTTCCACAACTCACTTGGCAAGCCTCCCTGAAGAGTTAGGTTTAGTAACCACCCTACCTAGCTCACTGTTGTTTAACACATTTACCGGATGAGCTAGGAAATAAGACCTCAATTTATGAGCTATCAAGACTAGGATGTATGCCAATTTTTCTAGCTCGGTATACCGCGACTCTGCTCCCTTCAAGATATGACTGGTATAGTAAATGTGTTGTTGTAGAGAACCTTCCTGCTTTAGTAGCACTAAACTGATAGCTCCTTATGAAATGGCTAAATACATCCACAGTGGTTCCCCTGCCACTAGTTTAGCCAGCAGAGGGAGTTCGGCTAGATACTTCTTTAGTTCTTAGAAAGCTTGCTCACACTAGCTGTCCCACTAAAATCGAGTAGCCTTGCGCAGAATCCAAAAGAAGGGTAATCCCTTATCCGCTGATCTAGCTATAAAGCGAGACAAAGAAACTATCATTCCCACCAATTTTTGAGTTTCCCACAAATTAGTGGGCAATTTCATATTACACAATGCTTGCACTTTCTCCGGGTTGGCTTGCAGTCCCTTTTTTGTCACAATATATCCCAAAAATTTTCCACTCTTCACCCCGAATAGACATTTCTTCAGGCTCAACTTCATGTTGTACCGCTTAAGGGTGGTGAAGGTCTCTTCCAGATCCACAACTAAATCCCGAGTGGTTTTTGACTTGACGAGAATGTCGTCAATGTATACTTCCACATTTTTGCCTTTTTGTCCCACAAAGATTTTGTCCATAAGCCTCTGATAGGTGGCTCCTGCGTTCTTTAGCCCGAAGGGTATTATCACATAGGCATACAATCCTCCTATCGTTACAAAGCTAACATGCTTCTGATCATCCTTTGCTAAGGGAATTTGATGATGCCCTTGGTATGCATCCATGAGGGATACAACTTCATACCCCACAATAGAGTCAACTAACTGATCAATCCGAGGCAAGGGGTAGCAATCTTTAGGGCAAGCTTTATTCAAATCACAAAAATCAATACACATACTCCATTGCCCAGAAGGCTTGGGGACCAAAACTACATTAGAAATATACTTGGGGAATTGAATTTCTCTAACATGGTCAACTTGTAGTAGTTTGTCCACTTCTTCAGCAATAACTTGGTCTTTCTCTAGCCCGAAGTGTCACCTTTTTTGTTGGACGGGTCGTGTTGGTGCAGGGGCACTAGATAATCGAACCTGTGTTTTGATTATGGCAAAGACACAAAGTTAAGTTTATATTGTTATCTCACGAGCTAAATCAAGTGTACAGAAAAGTACTAAAGCTGGAGCTGAAGGCTAGCGACACCCGGAGGAAGCCATGGTGGTCGGGCGACACTTGAGTGAATTCGGAGGGAGCCGAAGGAATCGAGTGGAAGGCCGGAAGCAAGAGCTACTATCGAGGTAAGCTCGTGTGAGTGAGAGATTGTAAGGTCGTGTCCTCTTTACGGGGACGACCGTAGGCGACGATTCGACTAAGACTTCCTGTGGAAGGTCTAGGTCGAGATCGGACGGTTAGAAACCGTCGTATTTATCATTTTCCGAGCTAATCTCTTCATCGCAGGAAGTGGTTGTGATCATTCTTTGGACATTGGGCGCGATCATATCGACCGATCGATGATGCATATCATCCGATCACATCATCGATGAGAGGCATCGATCGATCGGAATGGCGATGCGCTAGGTCAAAGCGGATAACGTTTGACGCCGCACTTCAGCGATAAAAATTTGGAAAAATTCATGATCGTTCCAAAGAAATAGGAGACAAATTCAGAGGCTAAAGTCTATAAAAGGAGGTGAGGATTCATCTCCAAAGATCATCAATTATTCATCAAGTGCTCCTACAACGCCAACGCTTCAACACCGTCATAACGCCGACGCGACGACAACCTCAGATCTTCTTCGTCGGCAGCAGATTCAAGTAATATTTTTGATATTATATTCTGTGTTTTTTATCTTCATAACGAGGTGAGGTAGGCTTGTTGCCTCATCCTCGTGTATTCGGTTTTTGTAATCGTTGTCTCCTACCTCCAACGAGGAGGAGACGTTTTAGTGCTTTGCCCTCCGTACGCGGTCTAGGACCGATAGGGCCTTGGAGTAGCAACCGCTGGGTTGTGAACCAAGTAAAATAAACGTGTTCATTTATTTTCCGCTGTGCTTACTTTGCGTATTGAACGAACGAAAAAGAAAAGATTTACGATCGCTATTCACCCCCCCCCTCTAGCGACGCTTCTCGATCCAACAATTGGTATCAGAGCGGGGGCGCTAAGATTTGGTGAAACCACCAATCTAGCACGTTTTGGTTTTCTTTTCGTATTTTTCGATTCGTATATTTCTTAGGTTTTGTTTCCCGCACTACTAATCCAAGACCAAGTCTTGGTACATAGTTTTTGGTTGTGTTTTTGCTAGTACTAATCTCCTTCGGAGTACCTCACGATCAAACGAGCATAACTTTTGCTACGAGTGGACTCACGAAACGATCTACCCACCAAATCGAAGCTCTCTGAAAGATCTACACTTTTTACCGGGGGTTTACCCCCGTAACAAGCTGTTTCCAGCCCCAAAATCCAGCGTTTAGTACCCTTTCGGGGACATCGAAGGTCGTAAGTTTCAAATTTTTTTTTAGTTTTTTATCCTCCTTATTTATTTCTGTTTTTTTTCTATTATTTCCCGCATTACTAATCCAAGACCAAGTCTTGGAATTCTCTTTGGTTTTTATTTGTGTTTTGCAAGATACTTAATGGCTCACATTGAGGGATATAGCACCACCCGACCTCCGTTCTTTAACGGAGATGATTTCCGTTATTGGAAAGGTCGGATGGAGTGTTTCTTGAAAACACAAGTCGAGACTTGGATAATAATCCAAACCGGCTTTGCTTTACCCACCAATGATCAAGGAGAGCCCTTGGATTTCAACAAGTGGACAAATGCAACCAAGAGGCAAATCGAAGCCGATGCAAGAGCAACCCAAATATTGCAATGCGGCTTGTCCAAGGAGGAACTCAACCGCATCGGACCATTCATTAGCGCCAAGGACCTATGGAATAAATTAATTGAGCTACACGAAGGAACACCCGATGCTAAGGTATGTAAACGTGACCTTCTTTTCAATAAGTTGTATAACCTCAAGATGCAGGAACACGAGACGGCAACACAACTACACGCCCGCGTCCAGGACATTGTCAACGGCCTACACACCATCGGACACAAGGTCGAAAACCGCGACCTATTAAGGTACGTTCTTAATTCATTTCTAGGACTACCTTGTGGGCATCCATGGTCGATGCCTACAAGGTCTCTAAGGACCTATCGAGCTTAGGTTAGATGAATTATTTTCCGAGTTTGAACTTCATGAGCAAACTAACGTGATCCGGGCCGAGAGAGGTATTGCTCTACTTGCGGGACAAAGAAGCAAGCCACCTACTAGGCAAGTAGATGAACTCGAACCCAAGACGAATCCGAATCCAAGAGGAGGCCATAATAGTCAATATTGTGCGGAGAATAGTTCGACAAGAAAGAAGGAAATTGAAGAATGAGAACCAAAGAAAAGGGAGCAAGGAAAGCCTTCCATGCAACTTGGGACAACAGAGAAGACATAGCTTACATGGCAAGAACGGAGGAGTCCGAGTCGAATCCGCCGAGTCCAACTACAACTCCGACTCCGACCGAAGATTATTTGAGAAAACTCAAAGCCGGACCAAAAGGGAAAGTTAAGGTTGATTTCTCTTTAATTAGTACACTTTACAAAGACAATTAAACCGCTTAATAGGAAATTAACTAAGTCCGAGTCTAGGGTTGAGTCGTTACTTGAGGAGGTTGAAACCCTCAAGCAAGAGGCTACTCTAACCTCTTCAACTAGTCAAGTTCAAGAGAGAAACTCAACCCAAATTGAAAAACTTGAGAAGGAGAATTCTCTCTTGAAAGACCAAGTTCAAGAGGTCGAGGCTAGGTTGGAAAAGTTCACGTTGGGATCTAAGAACCTTAACCGACTACTTGGAACCCAAAGAGCCGTGTACAACAAAGCCGGACTCGGATTTAAGTCAAAGACTACGAATAGGTCTTATATGTCTATCATCGTAGTCATCAAAGAGTCCAAGCATGGGTCCCAAAGGTTTTATTAAATTCACATATTAGGACTAATAAGTATTGGATTCCTCAGATCAAGTTCATTATTTGAATAGACCTTATTGGTTCAATGGTCTAGGGAGCTAACACTAAAATAGTATACCGCTTACTTAGCAAAACCATTGCATGCTTAGAATTTCTGTTAACTTGTGAACTTACTTAGAATACGTACATAACCAACTAAAATCCTTGAAAGATTGAGCCTCGGGAGCCTCTTTTCATAAATAACTAGTTAGTCAACTCTTGATAATATAGTATCGGACGCCGGCGAGATGATAGTACGTTAGGAGACAAAGTCTCGTATTCGAGCTAGATAAGGCGATCTAGCTTGGTGCACTTGACCGAGTGGAACTAGTCAAGCTACCTCGCCAGATCCTAAACTAGTTAGACCAGAAGTAACCCTAAGTGACTTAAGTAATATTTTCTTGAATTTGGCTTTGTCTAAGGAAGTGGTCGTTGTTCCGATCAAAGAAGGCCCTTGCCTCGCCACGCACTGAAGCCGAAGTTACTTAACGATCTAAAGGTTAAATCTGAATCTAACCCAAGGTTGACTATCTTTAATCAATTTAAAATCATCTCACAAAACATATAAGGTGAACAAATTATGAGACACATAGAATGGGTGAGATGTTAAGGATAATTGAAATATACTTGAAACAATCCCTTCAAAATACTACTTATTTTCTCAACTATTGTACTTAACAACTCGAGGCCAAAGTTTAGCGCCCTACATCTCTTATACTTCATATATTTGACTAAGGGGGAGAAAACTAATCTTAAGGGTTATATTATAAATCTTTAGATTATTGGTGCAGAGGGACACACCTCGAACCAATCTATCTAACTATTGCTAGACGCATGCTTGGACTCATATTTGATTTATCTAGATGCATTCATAAACGACATTGTTTTAAACCCCTATTTTATACAAAAACCCCAACACTCTTTTTTGATTTATGGCAAAAGGGGGAGAAGAGCAAAAGTTAAGGGGGAGTAACACAAAATTTCATTTTGAAACACAAAATTTGCTTTTGAAAACTAAAGTATCTCTTTCAAAACTCACCTAGGGTTAAGGAGGAGTTTTGGTTAAGGGGGAGTTTTTGGGAATGGCATTCATCATCTACTATATGTGTTTTATGCTTTAATTTCCCTTAACTTTGTGTTGGTTTGCCATAGATCAAAAAGGGGGAGATTGTTGGTGCAGGGGCACTAGATAATCGAACCTGTGTTTTGATTATGGCAAAGACACAAAGTTAAGTTTATATTGTTATCTCACGAGCTAAATCAAGTGTACAGAAAAGTACTAAAGCTGGAGCTGAAGGCTAGCGACACCCGGAGGAAGCCGTGGTGGTCGGGCGACACTTGAGTGAATTCGGAGGGAGCCGAAGGAATCGAGTGGAAGGCCGGAAGCAAGAGCTACTATCGAGGTAAGCTCGTGTGAGTGAGAGATTGTAAGGTCGTGTCCTCTTTACGGGGACGACCGTAGGCGACGATTCGACTAAGACTTCCTGTGGAAGGTCTAGGTCGAGATCGGACGGTTAGAAACCGTCGTATTTATCATTTTCCGAGCTAATCTCTTCTATCGCAGGAAGTGGTTAGCCGGTGCCGATCGGACATTGGGCAAGCCGATCGTTATCGATCGATGAGATGCATCGATCATCGTCATCGATCGGTGATGAGGCATCGATCGATGGCGACGATTCGACTTTGCGCTTAGGTCAAGCGGATAACGTTTGACGCGGCCACTTCGCGATAAAAATTTGGAAAAATTCATGATCGTTCCAAAGAAATAGGAGACAAATTCAGAGGCTAAAGTCTATAAAAGGAGGGGAGGATTCATCTCCAAAGATCATCAATTATTCATCAAGTGCTCCTACAACGCCAACGCTTCAACACCGTCATAACGCCGACGCGACGACAACCTCAGATCTTCTTCGTCGGCAGCAGATTCAAGTAATATTTTTGATATTATATTCTGTGTTTTTTATCTTCATAACGAGGTGAGGTAGGCTTGTTGCCTCATCCTCGTGTATTCGGTTTTTGTAATCGTTGTCTCCTACCTCCAACGAGGAGGAGACGTTTTAGTGCTTTGCCCTCCGTACGCGGTCTAGGACCGATAGGGCCTTGGAGTAGCAACCGCTGGGTTGTGAACCAAGTAAAATAAACATGTTCATTTATTTTCCGCTGTGCTTACTTTGCGTATTGAACGAACGAAAAAGAAAAGATTTACGATCGCTATTCACCCCCCCCCTCTAGCGACGCTTCTCGATCCAACAGGTCGGACTCCTCGAATGATGTTGAGGTGGTGTTCAACAATCCGGGGATCTATCCCCATGAGGTCGTGCACGTCTCTGATGAAAATGTCTTCATTTCTTCACAGACAATCCACGAGCTCCTCTTTTACTTCCAGCTGCTGAGCTATCCAAGTGACCTTTCCGGGAGCTATCTTCACACACTCGCCCTCTTCGATCTTCTCAACTTTGGGAGGGGACTCCTCCAGCACATATACTCCTGAGGCCACAACGGTCTTCCCTTTGGGGTCGTCCACTCGAGTCTTCTTCTGGTCGTCCCTAACCATCTGGACATAATAGCTCCAAGCGATTTTCTGCTCCCCTCGCGCTTCTCTAATAAGTTGGCTGATGGGAAATTTCACTTTTTGATGGTAGAAGGAGGGCACCTCTTGGAAAATGGACAGAAAAGGATGACCCAAAATGGCATTATAAGTGGAAGGAGCATTCACTATAAGGAAAAGAATAATGTTAGTTTTCTGACTGGGCTTTGTGCCCAAAGTAAGAGGCAAGGAGATTTGCCCAATGGGATGCACCATATGCACGGCAAAACCAAATAGAGGAGTTGCCACATCTTCTAGTTGTACATTTCTCAGCTGCATCTGCCCAAATTCCTCCTGGAAAAGAATGTTGACCGAACTCCCCGAGTCAACCAGGACTCGAGCTACCTCATAGTTTGCCAAAGAGATCCGGATTACCAAGGCATCAATATGAGGAAGAAAGATGCCCCGCAGATCTTCTAGTCCGAAAGATATCAGTGGTGTATTCTGAATGGCCTGCTCTGCTTTAATAGTCAAACTTTCCATGAGGCAGGCGTATGACTTTCGGGCCCTATTGGAGTCCCCCATCAGTAGGTCCTTTTGTGATAACATGAATGACTCCCCAAATGGGGATGTTATTCGGGGCAGCCAGTACATCCTCGCTCGCTGACCCTCCTTGTGAAGTGCCCTTCTAGGTGGGCAGCTATCGACCTGGTAGGAGGGTAACTCATGGTCTCCCGTTATAGGGTCCCGGGCGAACAACATTAGGTCGCTGACCCCTTCTTGTCGGCCCTCCCATCTAAGGTTGCAGATGTGGATACGTGGCTCGGATGCGTTCTAATTCCTCCTGCAACTTGAAACAATGGACACTAGTATGGCATACTCTACATGGTACTGGTAGAAGAAAGGGGTCGGGGGATTACAAGGGATCCCCCTATATCCAATTGGACGCTAGAGAATACCCTGTTGGTCATAAGCTTCCATTTCTCGCTCTTTCCAAGTCCTCAGGGGGCAAGGCCTCAGCAGCCATCACTCGCAAAGGAGGGGCGGGATGAACTCCTGGCATCAACATTCGTGGTCGAGTCACTGCAGGTACCAAAGGTCTAACATATTCACGCCTGGGAAGCCCTCGTTGCATAGGGGGAGGGTTCCTCTTTGCTGGGATAGAGGTTGGAGTGTTTTCTGCCCGTCTTACCCTCAACCCTTCTTCTTCATTGATATATTCCTCAGCGCAACTTAGCAACTCTTTGTAACTAGCAGCGGGTTTTCTCAATAAAGAGCTAAGAAATGGTCCTTCCCTCAACCTATGAGGGATAGCCACCCTCAGAATATCTAGCCCTTTTGAAGGAATGTTCCTGGCAGTGGCGGTAAAATGATGAAGATAACCCCTCAAAGATACTAAGGGTTCCTGCCTTATATACAGCAGGATAGAGGTGTCATGCTTATAAGTTTTGCAACTGGTGAATTCTTGACGAAAAACCCTCTTCAGATCGACAAAACAAGTTATAGAACCGAGAGGTAAAGCTCCAAACCACCTTTGAGCAGAGTCTGTCAGCGTGATGCGAAAAGCTCTGCATTTGAGGGCATACGTATAACAATGAAGGAAAGTAGCCCCCTCGAATTGCAATAGATGCTCCTCTAGGTTTGATGTGTCATCATACATTCCCACTTGAGGATTTCAAAAATGTGGAGGTGGTAGCTCCGACATAATATCTGCAGTGAATGGACTAGGCTCATAAACTTCAGGTGCCCTGGTGGATTGGCTTTCTCCTTGATCTTCTCGCCTTGGTTGCGTCACTAGGACGGTATTTTGATACACCCTCCCCACTGGCCCATCACTTGGTAGTACTTTGGTGTATGTCGCCGTCACTGGACGGGCTTGAGGAGGCCTTTCATGTAGCTTCTCTCGAGGAGAAGGTTCATCAGAATGGGGATTAAGATATCTCGTCCTCCTTTCTTTAGCTAGAGCTTCAGCTATGGTTGTATCCACCATGGCCTTCAGTTGTGATGGGAATATTGTCATAGGACTCTCTTCCGCAGAAGAGGCTGATGGATGCTGAATTTTCTCTAGCTGCATCTCGACATCTTGCTCAATAATGTTTCCCACAGACGACACCAACTGATGCAGATATGCAGATTTTTTCACCTTCTTTAGCGCAGAAAGCAACAACGTCAAGGAGCCTTAGGGTTCTCTTCGGCCACAATAGTAATTAAAGTGAATAGACGATGCAAAACCAAGCACAGAGAGCAATGATATAGGATTTAACATGGTTCGAAATTCCAATTCCTACTCCACAGGATGAGCTCTAGAGTAAGCTGTGGTGCCAAAGCACTTTCACTATGGAACTTCTCCTTTTTGGAACTATTTCCAAAGGTGGAGAAAAACCCCTTACAATTCCAGTAGTGTACAAAATAGAGAGATAGAATTAACTTCAAAGGTTCTCTTCTGTCGTCTCTTCCTCCTCTAGAATATGGCCTTTTTCCCCTCTCTTCCATCGTCTCTTTCTTCCCCGATGCCACGTGAAACTCCCCTTCTCCTTGATGGGATGGCCTCCGATTGAATTTAATGAGGATCCGAATCCTCTCTCTCTCCTTCTTCCTTGGCTTTCATCTTCCTCTTCCCTTACCAGTTGTGATGTAACGAACTATTCCCATCACTGTCCACATGGAGGGCTCCTTTTCCCTGGAGAATGTTGGTGCAATCTGTTGGTGCAATCGGCCCAGGTTGACTCGAGTTTGACTCGAGCAGTACCTTGATAGTATTTTGATGATAGACAAAACTCATGACATGGGATTGTCATGGGAAAGTCCAACATGGGGTTGGCATGGAAAATCCAAGCATGGAGCTTGGTGTGGAAGTCCAAGGGGGAAGCCTTGGCATGGGAAAGTCCAAAGCATTGTGAAGCCATGCGCTTGGTGCTTGGCATGGGAAATCCAAAGCATTGCGAAGCCGTGCGCTTGGTGCTTGGTGAGAAATGCATTGCGAAGCCGTGCGCTTGGTGCATTTGGGAAGTCTTGAGAACTTGGCAAGTTCACTAGGCTCGGGGTCCTTGAGTCGGTGAAGGATGACATTGCGAAGCCGTGCGCTTGGTGCATCCGAGGGACCGCCGGACGGGGAGCGAATGGAGTGAGCCAATAGGGGAAGCATACTTCTAGGGCATGAGACGCGAAGGATGGCGTTGCGAAGTCATGCGCTTGGCGCATCCGAGGGACGTAGGCCGAGGGAAGAGAGCGTCAGTGGGGAACTCCATGAGTGATAAGGTGGACTTGGCCAAGTGGCTAAGACTGAGTGTCGGAGGCTCAAACATCGTTATGTTTGAGATTTTAGCCGACATCAGTCGACTGGCATAGGTGCCAGTCGACTGCTCTAGGTCGTATGGGTTTGACCAGTGTTGGTTCGAACCAATCTGTGATCGATCACTGCACGAGGAGGGCAATCATCGTTGAGATGGATCGATCGGCTGGGGATGGCGGATGACATTAGAATGGAGTCGAGCTCGATCGGTGATGGGTGCCATCGATCGGTGATGTGTGATCCGTTGGAACTTAGCCAGCGTGGATCCGCCGTTGTGAGACAAGCGGCTACGGGACCATCGATCGATGGTCACGATCGGTATAAATGGAGCTCGAGTTGGAGGATTTCAAAAAGGCTTTTGAGGTGACTTTGGAGGGGAATTGTTGTTGCATTCCAGACCTTCAAGAGCAAGCAACAAAAAAGCGATCAAAACAATTGTGTAAAAGTTCTCTTTTGTATTGTCTTTGTATTTCTTGTTGTATTTCATATTACTTGTTGTAATAGCTTGTGAGAGGTTTCTCCACCTCCGACGTGTAGTCGATAAGGAGTGTTGTTAGTGTCGTGCGCATAACATGAGCTCGTTGAGCTCACCCCGTGGAGTAGGAACTATTCGATTCCGAACCACGTATATGCTTGTGTATTGATTGTGCTTGTATTGTTGTTATTTCTATTGTTATTCCGCTGCGTATATTAACGACAATTGTAGACAAGCACACGAGAACGAGCGAATTACGACATCCAACGAACGAGGGCTATTCACCCCCCTCTAGCCGGCCAATCGATCCCCCTACAAGTGGTATCAGAGCCGAGGTTGCTCTTCGAGGACTAACCACCGCGAGAGCACTACAAATGGCCGGCTTCATCCATCCATGGAAATACAATGGAGATTTTGCTTGGTGGAAAAGAAAAATGGAGGTATACCTAGAAACCGATTTTGATTTTATGCTAATTTTAGAAAACGGTTTCGAATTGCCTAGGGATGAAAGAAATAGGCAAATTGAGAAGTCAAGGTGGACCCAAGACCAAATCAAAGACTTTGAGACAAATCACAAGGTAATCGAATTGCTTAGTGATTTGATTCCTAACAACATTTGGTCTAGGTTGGGAAATTTTAGGGATGCAAAAGAATTATGGGATAAAGTAATGAAATTCCAAGAAAGTTCCCAATCGGCACAAGTAGAGGAGAATGCCGAAGAAGAATCACCATCCACTTTTGAAGATGTGGATGATTTGGTGGAGACCTCCATCTCTAGCATTGAGGGGGAGGAAAGGCAATCTTCCATCCCGGAGCAAGAACAAGAAGCATCCACATCCGGGAGAAGTGAAGATCATGAAGAGGCCTCCACCAACTCCCTAGGTAACTCAAGTGTTATTATTTTAAATAAAAATCACATAATATGCTTTGAGTGTAGGGAGAAAGGGCACTACAAGAGTAAATGCCCTAAATTGGCTAAGAAGAAGGCATCGACACCAAAAGTCAACTCAAAGTCAAACGATGCCGGTGTTCCCAAAATCAAGAGCAAAGAGCACATTGTGTGCTTCAAATGCAATCAAAAGGGACACTACCGAAGCCAATGCCCTAGGGGGAGGAAGAAAGGGCAAGAAGGTGCAACTCATGTAGGGGGAGCTCCTAAAGCTAACCCTAAGGTAAATTTACTTAATGCACCTTTAATTCCTAAAGTCAAAAAGCATGCCAAAAATTATTTTAGTTCTCTTGCCATTATTAATGAAAAGCATGCTAGGAGAAATAATAAGGTTTATTGCTTAGGTGCCAAGCATGTTCATATAACTAAGGATAAACCTAAGGATAAACCTAGGACTCATAATTCTAGACCTATCTTACCTAAAGAGTCCATTAGGAGAATTGAGAACCACCTAGGTGTTAACCCCAAGAAATCTAAGCATATGCCTAGAAAGAGTCCTTCCCAAAAGATAAATGAAAATTCAAAATTGGAAAAATTAGAGTTAGGAAACCAAGCCTTGAGGTCAAGGCTAGAAAAATTGGAGAAGACCCTAGCAATAATCAAAAATTCGGTTCAAGGGTCAAATACACAAAAATCAAGGCCTAGGAAACAAGAACTATCTAAGGGCAAGAAGGGTTTGGGTCACAAACCTATGTCCTACCATAATGTTTCATTCAATTATGGGACAACATCTAGGTCTAGAAAAACCAAGGCTAATAGGGAAGCCATCCCTAAGTCTAGCCATGGTATGTGTTTAGTGGCCAAGGATTTAAGAAAAACCAAAAAGGCCACTAAGAAGGTCATTAGGGGAGTTACCTCTAGAGTTGACCCAAGTAAGACCCATTTGACTAAGGCTTCAAAGCCAAAAAGGGTCATTAGGAAGGTATCTAGGGAAGTTATCCCTAGAGAATACCTTGTTAACCCAAGGAGCTACAATAGATATTGGGTTCCTAAAAGCGTGATTGATTCACGCTAGATGGGTTAGGGTGTGTCAACACTAAGTGGATGGGTGGTTAACCTAACCATAGTAGAGTTGACACATTAGCATGTTCCAATATGCTTGAAAAGTCAAAAATGATTTAAATTGGCACAATTAGGTCATAGAGGTCATGGTGTGTCATTTTGGGTTTATGTCACACTAGGGAAATGAATGGCATTAAGGCAAAGCTGGTTTAATCCCTAGAAATGGCAAATTGAGTTTAACACTTAGGTATTCTATACCTTAGTATATTTTATTTGTCATGCTTTATTTGTCTTGCCATGTCATGACATCATTCTCATTTGTATCTCTAACTATGTCATGATAATGTTTATATTTATTTTTATATGTCATGTATGCTTGAATGTCATTTACATGCCATGACATCATGATTTTGGCATATACTTTTACTTATATCATATCTATGCCATAATCATATCATGCATATAAATAAAATGAAATTATGGACGATGGCATGATTTGATGGGAATCAAAGAATATTGCCTTAGAAATATGCATGAGAACATAAACAAAACAAAACCAACATCTCACAAAAATTTGACTTGTATGTGTTTTACACATCTAGATATTGGTGAGATGTTTAGGAAAAAGAAAATAAAGGTTTGAAAAACATTTTGAAAACATTTTGAAAAACCTTGGTGAAGCCTATCTTTTGATAGCTATCACCATTGAATGGGATGATACAAAGATGGCTCTTTATTGAAGCTTTTCTTAAATTTTGAACTTTGTATCAATCTCCTAATTTAATGGGTAAAATAAATTTCCAATATTTTTCACCCATAGTGTTTAGGATAAGTATTATACGTATGCATTTTCAAGATTTTAAAATTATATTTACTTATGGATTTAGAAATCCATTTACAAATTGAAAAAGCGATCACGATTATCGATCGGCCTGTAATGGCAATGATCGGATGGTAATCCAATGATCGTATCTGACGGAGTTGATCGCAGCTAATTTCGGGTAAACTTGATAGTTAGGCCCATGTTTTGGTCCCCTAACCACTCCTAGCCCTAGGATATGCTTGGGAGAGCATTAGAGAGGGTGGAAATCCATTGGATATGGATTAGGAGTTGGGTTGAGGGTGAGTATCAACTTTAAGGTGGAAGAGAGTTCATTGTTGAACTTTGCCTTAATTTTGATTTGGTTAATGTTCCTATTGGCTTAGGGACTCTCCAAGGACATTGTTGGTGCAATGGTCAAAGGGGAGCAAGCCTCTAGGGAGAGGTATCCATCATGGGAAGATGGATGTGTATTTCCTCATGGGAGGAAAATTAGGTTGCCTCTCTTTAAGTGATATGGGATCACTAGAAAGATTGTAGGCATGTGTTCCTCCAAGGGAGAGATTGTAAGATCTCATTGGGATATGAGACATTCATACCCTTGGGAAGGACCTTTTTGATGTAATGTCAAAAAGGGGGAGAAGTTACCAAGTTACCAATTAGGGTTCGTTTGAATTCTCATTGGGATATGAGAATTGCCAATATGGGAGAATTGGTAGACTTGAGATGGTAGTTTTGTCAATCATCAAAAAGGGGGAGATTGTTGGTGCAGTCGGCCCAGGTTGACTCGAGTTTGACTCGAGCAGTACCTTGATAGTATTTTGATGATAGACAAAACTCATGACATGAGATTGTCATGGGAAAGTCCAACATGGGGTTGGCATGGAAAATCCAAGCATGGAGCTTGGTGTGGAAGTCCAAGGGGGAAGCCTTGGCATGGGAAAGTCCAAAGCATTGCGAAGCCGTGCGCTTGGTGCTTGGTGAGAAATGCATTGCGAAGCCGTGCGCTTGGTGCATTTGGGAAGTCTTGAGAACTTGGCAAGTTCACTAGGCTCGGGGTCCTTGAGTCGGTGAAGGATGACATTGTGAAGCCGTGCGCTTGGTGCATCCGAGGGACTGCCGGACGGGGAGCGAATGGAGTGAGCCCATAGGGGAAGCATACTTCTAGGGCATGAGACGCGAAGGATGGCGTTGCGAAGCCATGCGCTTGGCGCATCCGAGGGACGTAGGCCGAGGGAAGAGAGCGTCAGTGGGGAACTCCATGAGTGATAAGGTGGACTTGGCCAAGTGGCTAAGACTGAGTGTCGGAGGCTCAAACATCGTTATGTTTGAGGTTCGATCAACTAAGTTCTGACCGCCGAGGGAGGGCAATGATTGTTGGGATATCACGATCGTCGAGGGATGGCACGATCGATGACACTGCACGGGCAGGAATGGAGTCGAGCTCGCCAAAGACTCGATCGATGGATGATCAGTCGACTGATGGGTGCCATCAGTCGACTGATGTGTGATCTGTTGGAACTTAGCCAACGTGGATCTGGCCGTTGTGAGACAACGGCTACAGGACCAGTCGACTGATGGTCACGATCAGTCGACTGATGGGCGCGAAAACAGCTTGATGCAGGTTATAAATGGAGCTCGAGTTGGAGGATTTCAAAAAGGCTTTTGAGGTGACTTTAGAGGGGAATTGTTGTTGCATTCCAGACCTTCAAGAGCAAGCAAAAGCAAGCAACAAGAAAGCGATCAAAACAATTGTGTAAAAGTTCTCTTTTGTATTGTCTTTGTATTTCTTATTGTATTTCATATTACTTATTGTAATAGCTTGTGAGAGGTTTCTCCACCTCCGACGTGTAGTCGATAAGGAGTGTTGTTAGTGTCGTGCGCATAACACGAGCTCGTTGAGCTCACCCCGTGGAGTAGGAACTATTCGGTTCCGAACCACGTATATACTTGTGTATTGATTGTGCTTGTATTGTTGTTATTTCTATTGTTATTTCGCTGCGTATATTAACGACAATTGTAGACAAGCACACGAGAACGAGCGAATTATGACATCCAACGAACGAGGGCTATTCACCCCCCTCTAGCCGGCCAATCGATCCCCCTACACAATCGGCCCAGATCACGATTGACCAAACTCGAGTTTGACTCGAGTAGTGTTTTGAGACACTTGGCATTTGGGAAAGTCCAAGTCTTGTGTACTTGGCATGAAAAGTCCAAGCATAGGTCTTGGCAAAGGAAAGTCCAAGCTTGAGTCTTGACAATTGGAAAGTCCAACATGGAGTTGGCAAGGAAAGTTCATGGGTGTAGTCTTGGCCACGTAAGTCCAAGGGTGTAGTCTTGGCGGTGAAAGTCCAAGTCATAGGTACTTGGCAATTGAGAAGTCCAAGAGGAATATTGGCGGCGTAAAGTCCAAGGATGGAGTCTTGGCAGCATAAGTCCAATGGTTGGCGGCGTAAAGTCCAAGCGGGAGTCTTGGCAACATAAACCCAATGTGTCTTGGCGGTATAGACCACATTAGCATGACAATAGCTGATGGAAGCACCTAAAGGCTAGCATATGAATGAACAAGTCATGGATGACTTGGAGGGATCCGATAGGCATGAGGCTGACAGAAGTGGCTAGAAGGCTTAGGTCTAGGCTAAGGGTGGTCTAGCAAGTATGGGGGCACCATACTTGGGGTTAAAACCTCACGGATGAGGTTATTAGTCGACTGATATTATGGTCAATCGACTGATGGGAGTCAACTAGAGTTCGACTGTAGGAAATGGCCTAGCAATGTTGGTGATGGCGGCGAGCCGATCGATCCGAGATCGGCCATCGATCCGTCGTATTCAGGGATAGAAAGTTCCCGAGTCGACTGTTAGAGTTTGATAGTCGAGTGATGACTCGATCAGTCGACTGATGGGCATGATCAATCGACTGATGGTCTATCCGTTGGAACTTATCCAACGTGGCTCATGTCGTTGTGAGACAACGGCTACAGGAGCAGTCGACTGATGGTCTCGATCAGTCGATTGCTAGGCGAAATTCAGCCCGAATGTAGGTTATAAAAGTAGCTCGTAGAGAGGATTTTCGGCATAGTTTTTTGAGGAGTTTTGGGGCGATTTGTTGGTAAAATTCGGGGTATCCAAGTGCAACTCAAGCATCCAAACAAGTAAGCTTCCAAAAGATCAATTGTAAAGTTTTCTTTACATTCTTTTATTGTATTTCATTTGTAATTTCTTGTATTTCATTCTTATTATTGTAAGAACTATTGTAAGAGGTTTTCTCCACCTCCGGATTGTTCTGAGGAGTTATTGATTAGTGGTTGTGTGTGCATCACTAGAGCTCATTTGAACTCAATCTGTGGAGTAAGAACCATACGGTTTCGAACCACATTATATTGTCATGTTGTGCTTGTGCTCTTGTTGTATTTATTTTATTATTGTATATTCCGCTGCATATAACAAATGTTGTAGAAGAGCACGCGATCAAATTTCGACAACCGACGACAATGCTATTCATCCCCCTTTTCTAGCGGGCGCATAGGTCCTAACAGAGAATAATTCTGTTAAGAAGATAAGGAGTGGAGGCTCCTACGAATATTGTATGGGGCTCTAGTTTGTTATATCATATAACAAACTCTCATAAGTTAACGTCTCGGGAAATATTCTACCCCTCTTCTTTACCCTCTCTTCCTTCGTTGGGTCAAACATTGACCCGGTCCTCCTCTCGGTGGGATCCTCCTAGTTCATTTGAATCAGGGCATATGCTACTGATTGATATCTAGGTCCACTCTGGTTATAAGACTCATTCTCTTACGCTTTCCATCTCTTCCCGAGTCAACACCCGACTCACTCCCCAAGTCACCCCACAGACTTGTGCCCCGGGTTATCCATTTGGTACCCTTTCGCTCTTAGAATTTATCCGCCTTGTCCTACGTCTCCACTCTGTCAGCTCGGTCAATTCGCTTGGGTCGAGTCCAACCAGATCAGATAGTGTTTTACGTATGGCATTCTTCATCTCAATTCCTAAATTTGGTTATTGTGGTATCACTGCTGATTCTTGCAACAATGGAGGCCTTTGGTCCTTCCTAATAGATATACCGACCATGGATCACCACATGATCAGGTAGCAGAGGCCGGATTGACACCTTCTCTTATCGCAGCCAGCATGTTCCATGTCATCGGACAAACTAGGGAGCACTTAAAATGATGTGGTCGATTGGCACATTAAAAATACTGTTATTTTTATTTTTCTTTGATTGTGTTGATAGAGGAGCTTTATTTATACTAGTGTAGTAAAGAATAAATATGGAGTGGTATTTGTGGGTTAGGAGAATTAGACAGTTGTCAGGAAGTCCTAATGAGTTGAAGATCGAATATCAAATATAGAAAGTCTTTCAAGGATGTATAAATTTGAGAGAAGCCCAACATGGACCTTCGTTTGAAGGGGATTACTGAAAGTGTTGAAAGTATAATTAAAATCTCATATTGGTAAAATATGAAAAAAATCATGTGCTTACAAGATGAAAAGATATCTTCATTAGTATAAGATCTTTTTAGTAAAGTTCACAAATAAAATCAAAATTATTATAGAGACATATAAATCTTATTTGCACCAACAAACTTTTAAAGCGAAAATACAGCCAAAAAGTTGATATTTGGAGCACTGGAGTGATGCTTTATATATTTCTCAGTGGATCTCCTCCGTTCTGGGCTGGTAAACTTCTTTCTGATTTGTTTTTTCTCAAATATACAGTCGAGGATGAGCTTTGACATATAGATGATTTGCTTCGTTGTCACCTGCATGATCTTTATGGAAACACAAAATTGTCTGAATTTTGTGACGTTTATTCCACCAGAAGACAAAACGAGGGATCTTCAATGCCATACTCCGAGGAGACGTTGATTTCACATGTGATCCATGGCCCAACATCTCATCTGGTGCTAAAGATCTTGTGAGGAAGATGTTAATGTCAGATCCGAAGAAGAGATTAACAGCTGTGGAAGTTCTAAGTAAGTAAAGCTAATTTTCTGGTGCTCCAGTTACCCATGCTATTCTGTTAAAATTATATGACTCATCAGGTTCAGTCCATTTGATATTCTCTAGCTAGCATATTTTGATTCATTAATTTTCCTATTCTTATTCTGTAGTTTTTGCTCAACGATTTGGAGTGAATATCAGATATTTTCATCTCATTATTCTTTTTTTCCTATCCATTGCAGACCATCCTTGGATCAAGGAAGACGGAGACGCTCCTGATACTCCACTGGATATCAATGTACTGAACAGACCGAGCCATGAACAAGTTCAAGAAAGCTGCATTGAAGGTAAACATAAACTATGCATGTATATACATAGAGATGTGCATCTTGAATTGTCCTTGATTCCTACATGGTTTTGGTTTTTGTAGGTAATATCAGGTTGTCTATCAAAGGAAGAGATAAGTGAACTGAGTGAGATGTTCAAGAGCATGGACTCTGATAATAGCGGATCAATAACACTAGAAGAATTGAGGAAAGGTCTTGCCAATCAAGGAGCAATGCTCTCAGAGAAAGAACTCACATTGTTGATGGAAGCTGTAAGCTGTACAAATTCACCTCAAACTCTCGTCGAGGAACCTAAGAAACCCTGATTATTATAATGATACTTGGTACAGCCTGATGCGGATGGAAATGGAACTATTGATTATGAAGAATTCATCACTGCAACCATGCACATGAACCGGGTGGACAGAGAAGAGCATCTATACACAACATTTCAATTCTTTGATAAAGATAATAGCGGGTGAGAATATAAACTCAGTAAAATAATAATAACAATTCATTTCGATTCCATAGAATTGAGCAACATCTAACATATGTTTTCACTTATCTTCATTATAAATTCATTACAAAGGAAGAACTCGAACAAGCACTGAAAGAGAAGGGAATGTATGATGGGAAGGAAATCAAGGATATTATTTCTGAAGCTGATTCAGACAACGTAAATTTATATAGCTTCTCTACTGAATTCATTCATTCTTTTGTTTTTTTTTTTCATTTGATGTTGTGATATCCTGATGTGGTTTTTAACTTGCTATGCAGGATGGAAGAATTAACTATGACGAGTTTGTGGCCATGATGCAAAAGGGAAACTCTGAACATACACCAAAAGGAGGAGTGTTGCTTATGTTTGATTCTCGAGGCAAAAAAGAAAGAAAAGAAGGAGAGGATCTATTCTTTAAAAAGCTTGGTCGACATTGGCAAAGGCATGCAAGCCGGGAAGTCCTTCTGGCGTCTGTCAAAAAACCCTGAAACACTTGTCACTGAGGGAGGAACTTCCAAGCAACACATGTTCATGTATTATATTCATTGTTGTTCGTTGTGACAAAGATGCATGTATAGTATTTGAAAGTTAATTGATACTGATGCGGTCGTAGAAGGGTTTTCTGGCTTCCTTTCAACGCCGGGGAGCATGTAGGAAGCTTGAGGATTCTCTCCGGCCGCAACAGTAATGAGGTACGAAGAAGAGAAATGCACGCAACACAAGCAACAAGCAAAGACACAATATATAACGTGGTTCGGAATAAGGGTTCCTACTCCATGGGGGTGAGCTCTTCCATGAGCAACGATGTCAAAGTACTTTCACTATAAACTTTCTCCTTCATGGAAAGAACTTCCGGAGGTGGAGGAGAAAATCTCTTACAATTAACTCAATACACAGGAAGTATCGAAAAGATGGAGCTCACTAATCTCCTTATCTCCTTCTCCGGTGATGTAGTTGCTCTCCCCTTCGGATGTGCCTTTGTCTCTGCCCGTTAGAAGGAATGCGGATACCCCCCCTCTTGTCTTGCCTCTCCCTTTTATACCCCTTCGTCTGACCAGCTGTTGCACCACGAATCTCTTTCATCGTACACGTGGCCACCTTACTCACCTGAGGAATCATTCTGTTACAGACACAAGGAGCGAAGGCTCCTCCGAATATTATATGGGGGTCTCCTTTCGTTGTGTAACAATTTCTTATCTATATTTCGGAAAATATTCTAGCCCATCCCTTTCAACCTCTTACCTTCAGTAAAGCTAGCCTAGACCTACCGTTCACGTGTAGTGTAGGTCTTAAGCTTTTCCCTGTAGCTTGGACCAACTTCTATTCTTCCCATACCGAACCATTTCTAGGACTGCTGGACCGAGCCGATTCTCATCCATCTCATATCAAATCAATCTTCAAATTCACCCAGTCGTGCCCGTCCTCTCAAACCATCCTCCCGAGCCAATTTCCCCCAGATTGACGTGCCCGAACCATTCTTCTCAAACTCCTCCCGCCGAACTGGCTACTTGATTCGGACAGCGTCCTACGCGTGGGTCTTTTCACCTTATTCACAAACTCCTTCTACCGAACCGGCTACTTGGTTCGGACAACGTCCTATGCATCGGTCTTTTCACCTTATTCACAGAAAAGAGGTAGCAGCAGTATCATTAGCCAAGCCCTAAAAATAGTCAAGCGAAGTCATAAGATTGACTTTCTAAATATATAAGGCCTCTAACTCACCCTTTCCTCACTAATTCCAATTTTACCTTTTTTTTGTTGCCCTACCTCATATGCTCAGAGCAGCTTAATGGGCCCATGGGCTCCGCTTTTTTTTTTTCTCTTAGGTAGTCAAAAAGTCACAAAACCCTATATAAATCTCTGTCCTCCCCTTTTATGCATAACTTAACGTGCCTAACAATCTAGTCTTTTCTCCTTTTCCCTTCCAGTGGTTTTTTCCCGACGGTGTTCCAGCGCCCTAGCCCCTTCTTTTTGCAAGCGTTCCTTCTTCAACCTTCAAGTAAGTGTTCTTCCTCGTTCCATACCTATGGCCCCGAAGACCCCACCTTCACTTCCCTGGTATGAGCACACCGTCACCCAGTTAGATAGCAAACACTATTTCTTCAACCTTATGAACCAATTTATAGACCCTTCCCTGCCATGTCGTTTCAATACCACTTCTTACCGACCACATCACCCTCCCCCAAGCCTAACCTGCTTCTTTTCAGAACAACTACTCAATGGTTTATACTTGTCCGTGCCCTCTTCCTATCTAGAGATCTTGGACTTTTATAAACTGCCCCTCAACCAATTTATCCCCAATTCCTTCCACATTTTGTCAGGCGATATCATAGTATTCCAACACTTGGATCTCCCGTTGTCTCCTTAACTGTTCCATTGCTTCTTCCAATTGAAATCCTCTAAGGAGGGTCTTTTCTACCTCTCCAGCCGCTCGGATTACCAATTTTTAGTGAACATGCCATCTTCCCACAAAGGATGGGAAGCACTCTACTTCTTTGCTCAACTTTCGACGCCCCTCCTCTATTCAGATAACTGGAAGCTAGATCTTCCGAAGTTACCCCCTTTCCGTAAAGTTAGGGTTCAATGCAATTTTTCTGAGGTTCACAGAGTGTTGAAAGAATCTCATTACAGCTATGATCATCTGATCAAACCTCCCCTTTTCAGTCACCACGGGTTGCCCCCTTTTCCATTAACCGACAAGGATGCCATAGGTAGGATATTGTTCATACTTTAGTGCAACCAATCTTTTGTGTCAGCTTACCTTCTAACAACAGATTTTGCAGATAATCTAATGCAGGAGGCCTTCTTAAAAGGTGAGGAGATTGCTGTCGCCAAGAAGAAGACCTCTAAGAAACGAGGTAAAGGCAAATCCGCAGCATCTCCTTCTTCGCCTCGGAAGAGATTACGCCTTGCCAGGGAAGATGCCCCTAGCTCTTCTTCCCTTCCGGTATCTTCTTCTTCCCACTCCTCTCCTTTGGCATCCCCCTCGAAACTGGGACAGCATCAATGCTTAGTTATATATGAACCTAGGGTGAGGGATACCACATTAGCTATCCCACCCTCTTCCTATTGGAACGTCGGTGGCTGGCTAGAGGGGGGGTGAATAGCCCTCAATCGTCGTACAGTGGAATTCGATCGTTCGTCACGTGTCGCTTGTCTACAATTATCGTTAGTGCAGCGGAAATACACAAATAGAAATACTAACAACAACACAAGCATACATAATATATACATGGTTCGGAACCGAATGGTTCCTACTCCACGGGGCAAGCTCAACGAGCTCTAGTTATGCACACGACACTAACTAAACTCCTTCTCGACAACACGTCGAAGGTGGAGAAACCTCGTACAAGCTATTACAACAGTAATACTAAAGTACAAGCAAGAATACAAATATAATATGAAATGCAAGTAAAGAATACTTTACATAAATCGCTTTGAATCACTTGCTTGTTGCTTGCTTTGGACTGGCTTTGAAGATCTAGAATGCAGCAGCAATTCCCCTCCAAAATCACCTTAAAGTCTTTGCAAAATCCTCTATCTCGAGCTCCATTTATAACCTGCATCGAGCTGATTTTGCGCCTAGCAATCGACTGCCAAAAGGCCCCAGTCGACTGCTCCTATAGTCGTTGTCTCACAACAGCTTGATCCACGCTGGACAAGTTTCAACGGATCCTCCATTAATCGACTGATGATGACCATCAGTCGACTGTTGACTTCGTAGCCGACTGCCCAGTTGGCTACGGAGCATTCTGTGCCCACGACACTTCCATCAGTCGACTACCATCCCTTGGCAGTCAACTGCTGTCGACATCAGTCGATTATCATCTCTCGGCAGTCGACTATTGGGCTAACGAAAGTAGTCTAACACCAGTCGAACCCTAGTCGACTTGGATCAGTCGAACCGGCACCTATGTCAGTCGACAGTTGTCAGGTAAAACCTTAAACACCAAGTTGTTTGAGCATTCGACCATCGGGTAAACCCTCAAACACCACGTTTGAGCCTCCGACACTCAGCCTTAGCCACTTGGCCAAGTCCACCTCATCCTCTCATGGAGTTCCCCATCGAAGCTCTCTTCCCTCGGCCTACGTCCCTCGGATGCACCAAGTGCACGGCTTCGCAATGTCATCCTTCATGTCTCTTGCCCTCGAAGTATGCTTCCTTTGGGCCTCACTCCATTCTCTCCCCGTTCGACAGTCCCTCGGATGCACCAAGCGCACGGCTTCGCAATGTCATCCTTCACCGACTCAAGGACCCCGAGCCTAGTGAACTTGTCAAGTCCTCAAGACTTCCCACACCAAGCCTCATGCTTGGATTTTCCATGCCAAGTCCCATGCTTGGACTTTCACCGCCAAGCCCTATGCTTAGACTTACGTGGCCAACCCATGTTGGACTTTCCACACCAAGCCCTATGCTTGGATTTTCCCAACACCAAGCCCCATGTTTGGACTTTTCGCCACCAAGGCTACACACTTGGATTTACGTGGCCAACCCATGTTGGACTTCCCATGACAATCTCATGTCATGTATTTTGTCTAACATCAAAATATAGTTCAAGTCAAACTCGAGTCCTAGGTCGATTGCACTAACAATCTCCCCTTTTTTAATGTTTGACAAAACCTCAAATCCAAGTCTACCAATTATCCCCAATTGGAAATTCTCACATCCCAATGAGAATTTCAACTATCCCAATTGGTAACTTCTCCCCCTTTTTGACATACATCAAAAAGGTCCTCCCCAAGAGTATGAATGTCTCATATCCCAATGAGATCTTACAATCTCTCCCTTGGAGGAACACACATGCCTACAATCTTTTTAATGATAAATCTCATATCACTTAAGAGAGGCAACCCAATTTTCCTCCCATGAGTAAAAAGTACACATCCATCTTCCCATGATGGATACCTTCCCCTAAAGGCTTGCTCCCCCTTGACCATTGCACCAACAATGTCTTTGGAGAGTCCCTAAGCCAATAGGAACATTCAAACAATCAAAATTAAGGTAAAGTTTAACAATGAACTCTCATCCATCTTAAAATTGATACTCACCCTAAACACCTCTCCTAATCCATATCCAATGGATTTCCACCCTTTCTAATGCTCTCCCAAGCATGTCCTAGGGTTAGGAGTGGTTAGGGGACCAAAACATAGCTGAACATGGGCCTAACCACCATGGTTTACCCGAAATCAGCTTGGTCAGTCGACTGTATCAGATATCAGTCGACTGCCACCCTCATTAGTCGACTGGCCTCCATGGCAATCGACTGATAACTGCAAACGCAATTTTCAGGTTTTTCAGAAATAAATTTCTGAAATTCGTAAGTAAATATACATAAGTTGAAAAATCATGAAATTTGTATGTATATTACTTATTACAATCATTATGGGTGAAAAATATTTGAAAATTATTTTACCCACAAAATAGTGAGATTGATACAAAGTTCAAAAGTTAAGAAAATCTTCAATATTGAGCCCTCTTTGTATCACCTCATTCAATGGTGATTGCTATCAAAAGATAGACTTCACCAAAGTTTTTCAAAATATTTTTAAAACCTTTAATTTTATTTTCCTAAACATCTCACTTGTATCTAGATGTGTGAAACACATACAAGTCAAATATTAGTGAGATGTGTGGTCTTTGTTATTTAGGGTTTCATGCATATCTCTAGGCAACAATATTTGATTCCCTTCAAATCATGCCTTAGTCCTTAAATCCATTTTATTTATGCATGAATAATGATTATGGCATAATGATAACAAGAATAAAACATGTGCCAAAATCATGATGTCATGGCATGTGAATGAAATATAAGTATACATGACATATAAACATAACCCTAAAAATGATCATGACATTTTATATGATAAAAATAAATATGATGTCATGTCATGGCAAGGCAAACAAAGCATGACAATTATAAGATACTAAGGTACAAAATACCTAAGTGTTAAATTCAAATTGTTATTTCTAAGATTAAACCTATTTTTGTCTTAATGCCATTATCCCCCTAGTGTGCCAAAAACCCAAAATGGCACACCAATACTTCTAAGACCTAATTGTACCAATTTAATCATTTTTCATCTTCTCAAACCACATTGGCACATCCTAATGTGTCAACTCACCATGGCTAGGTTAACTACCCATCCACTTAGGGTTGACACACCCTAACCCATCTAGCATGAATTAATCACGCTTGTAGGAACCCAATACCTATTGAGCTCCTTGGATTAACTAGGTATTCACTAGGGATAACTTCCCTAGATACCTTTCTAATAACCCTTTTAGGTTTTGACACATTAGTCATTTGGGCCTTTCCTAGGTCAACTCTAGAGGTGACTCCTCCTTTGACCTTCTTAGTGGCTTTCTTGATTTTTCTTAAGTCCTTAGCCACTAAACACACACCATGGCTAGTCTTAGGGATAGCTTCCCTATTAGCCTTGGTTTTTCTAGACCTAGAAATTGTTCCATAATTAAATGGGACATTATGGTAGGACATAGGTTTGTGACTCAAACCTTTCTTGCCCTAGGACATTTCTTGTTTCCTATGCCTTAAATTTTGATCACTAGACCCCTTAAATGATTTTGTCATAATTTTAAGGGTCTTTTCCAATTTTTCTAGCCTTGATCTCAAGGCTCGGTTCTCCACCTCTAATCTTCCCAATTTTGATCTATCATTAGATTTTTGGGAATTATTTTTCTTCTTAGGCATATGCCTAGATTTCTTGGGGTTAATGCCCAAGTTTTCTTCTATTCTCCTAATTGACTCCCTAGGTAGGATTGGTCTAGAATTATGGTGTCTAGATTTCTCCTTAGATAAACTAACATGCTTGGCTCCTAGACAAACATATTTATTCCTACTAGTATGCTTTTCATTAATAATAGCAAGTGAACTAAAATAATTTCTAGCATGCTTATTTGTCCTAGGAATTGAAGGTGCATTAATTAAATTTACCTTAGGGTTAGCTTTGGAAGCTCCCCCTACATGAGATACACATTTTTGCCCTTTCTTCCTCCCCCTAGGGCATTGGCTTCGGTAATGTCCCCTTTGATTGTATTTAAAGCACACAATGTGCTCTTTGCTTCTAGTTGTGGGGACTCCGGCATCCTTTGACTTTTGGTTAACTTTTGGTGTTGGTGTCTTTTCCTTAGCCAATTTTGGGCATTTACTCTTGTAATGCCCGGTTTACCTACACTCAAAACATATTATATGATTTTTATCTTTAATTATAATGCATGAGTTACCTAGGGAATTTTTGCTTCTCTCGGATGTTGAAGCTTCTTCTTGAACTTGTTCCGGGATGGAAGGCCTCTCCTCCCCCTCAATGCTAGAGGTGGAGGTCTCCACCAAGTCATCAACATCATCGAAGGTGGATGACGATTCCTCAACATCCTCGAATCCGGATGTTGATGGGCATTCTTCCTCTTCATGGACCAATGTGGGCTCTTCACGAAATTTGATCACCTTGTCCCATAGGTCCTTAACATCCCTATATTCACCTAGCCTAGACCAAATATGGTTAGGAATCAAATCACTAAGCAATTTGATTACCTTGAGATTTGTCTTAAAGTCCTTGATTTAGTCTTGGGTCCACCTTGACTTCTCAATTTGCCTATTTTCTTCATCCCTAGGCATTTTGAAATCGTTTTCTAGAATAAACATAATATCAAAATCGGTTTCTAGACATACCTCCATCTTCCTTCTCTACCATTGAAAATCACCTTCGAATTTTGGTGGTTGGAGGTAGTAATCGTCCATCTTGTCATGCTTGTGTTGGTGGTTAGTCCTCGACAAGCTCCTTGGCTCTGATACCACTTGTTAGAACGTCAGTGGCCGGCTAGAGGGGGTGAATAGCCCTCAATCATCGTACGGTGGAATTCGATCGTTCGTCGCATGTCGCTTGTCTACGATTGTCGTTAGCACAGTGGAAATATACAAATAGAAATACTAACAACAACACAAGTATACATAAGATATACGTGGTTTGGAACTGAATGGTTCCTACTCCATGGGGCGAGCTCAATGAGCTCTAGTTATGCACACGACACTAACTAAACTCCTCCTCGATAATACGTCGGAGATGGAGAAATCTCGTACAAGCTATTACAACAGTAATACTAAAGTACAAGCAAGAATACAAATACAATACGAAATACAAGTAAAGAAAACTTTTCACAAATCGCTTTGAATCACTTGCTTGTTGCTTGCTTTGGACTGGCTTTGAAGGTCTGGAATGCAGCAGTAATTTCCCTCCAAAATCACCCTTAAAGTCTTTGCAAAATCCTCCATCTCGAGCTTCATTTATAACTTGCATCGAGCTGATTTCGCGCCTAGCAGTCGACTGCCAAAAGGCCCCAGTCGACTGCTCCTGTAGTCGTTGTCTCACAACGGCTTGATCCACACTGGACAAGTTCCAACGGATCCTCCATCGGTCGATTGATGATGACCATCAGTCGACTGTTGACCTCGTAGCCGATTGCCCATTCGACTATGGAGCATTATGTGCCCGCAACACTTCCATCAGTCGACTGCCATCCCTTGGCAATTGATTACTGTCGACATCAATCGACTGTCATTCCTCGTGATCATCTGGGCTACGTAAAGGAGTCTAACACTACCAAACCCTAGTCGACTTGATCGCCTAATCGACACCTATGTCGGCCAACCGCCGAGTAAAACCTCAAACACCAAGTTATTTGAGCATCCGACCATCAGATAAATCCTCAAACACCACGTTTGAGCCTCCGACACTCAGTCTTAGCCACTTGGCCAAGTCCACCTCATCCTCTCATGGAGTTCCCCACTGAAGCTCTCTTCCCTTGGCCTATGTCCCTCGGATGCACCAAGCGCACGGCTTCGCAATGTCATCCTTCGCATCTCTTGCCCTCGAAGTATGCTTCCCTTGGGCCTCACTCCATTCGCTCCCCGTCCGACGATCCCTCGGATGCACCAAGCGCATGGCTTCACAATGCCATCCTTCACCGACTCAAGGACCCCGAGCCTAGAGAACTTGCCAAGTCCTCAAGACTTCCCACACCAAGCCTCATGCTTGAATTTTCCATGCCAAGCCCCATGCTTGGACTTTCACCACCAAGCCCTATTCTTGGACTTACGTAGCCAACCCATGTTGGACTTTTCACACCAGGCCCTATGCCTGGATTTTCCCAACACCATGCCCCATGCTTGGACTTTTCACCACCAAGGCTACACACTTGGATTTACGTGGCCAACCCATGTTGGACTTCCCATGACAATCTCATGTCATGCATTTTGTCTAACATTAAAATATAGTTCAAGTCAAACTCGAGTCCTGGGTCGATTGTACCAACACTCCCCCCCCAAGGGGAAGCTTATCCTTCTCATTCTCCCATTTCGTCCCTTGTTCCATTCAACCCTCAAACTCATTCCTCCACTGAATCTTTCCCCGTGAATATTCCCACGACTCTCCCTCCTTCTTCCGCTCCTTCTTGGACTATGGGTCCCTCTCCCCCTCCGGAGGGGAGAGATCTTCCCCTCCCAAATCCTTCACTAGCTACTCTGGGGGCCTCCCTCAAGATCTGCCACCTGGGAGAAGTAAAATTCTTCAATCAATCGGGTGTGCAGGGCCCCTACGACCATATGGGCAAACTTTTGGCCAAGGTAATTACTTTCTTTCTTTATCTTTAGTGTATACATGCCAATGCTTACTATTTGGAATATCTGCCCCTTTTTCCTCAGGTATCGGCCACTTATAATAAGATAACGTCCCACATGGTCACATACCAATCCAATGTGGAGACTCGCCATTTTGCCTCCCTAGCCCACCAAAAGAAACTCGCGCACCAGTTGAAGGAAGGTGAGCAGAAGGAGAATGATCTAATCGCTCGGTGCGAAGATACAATGACTCAACTGGCTCTGGCCCAGAGTGAAAAGGAGGAACTTCAAAGAAAAAATGAAGACCTCCAGCAGCAAATATTTTTGCAATCCAGCCAACTTCAGCAAGTTGACTTTCTTACCCATGAGCTAGACGGGTATAAAAGGCAACTTGCGGAGGCATATATTCAGGTCGCTGACTCTTCAGCCACTATCCGTCAATTTCAACGAGAACGCCAAACATGGGAAGCTACTCAGAAATCCTGCTTGGAGAAGTGTAGAAAACTCTCTTCCATGGTGGCTACTTTCCTTGAAATCCTATCCTCGATGACCCAACAATAACAGGAGCTTCGCAAGAAATATACTGAAGCCCTATCTTCTCTGGGTCAGCAGGCAGTGATGGCAGCAAAAGAGAGGGATGCATTGGCGACCCAATTAGTTGCATGCCAGGCTCAACTAGCTGCTTACCAATCCCAATTAAAGGAGCAGGAGGCGGATTTGAAAGGGTGATACGTTCAGAAGGGGTAGACTTGTTCATGTTAGGCTTCGACGGGTCTTCTTCCTTAAACGTCGAACGAGGATACCTTCCTCCTGGTACTAACACCAGCTATTTAGATCCTGAGATAGCTTTGGCCAGATGTCCCCCTGAACTTTTTGAATTATAATTTATCATATTTTTTTCATTGTATTAACTGATTCTCTGTCATTAAAGAATGCTTGAACTGGTACGGCTTTGTGTTGCTTCTTATGTATGTGTTGATATGGGTCGGGAATTTTAAGTATGTTCTTGATCTCCTCTTCGAAATTACTACCTAATATATGCCTTCCATAGCGTTAATTGAAGAACAACATCTCCCGCTCCGAAATCTTCTCGGGACATTCCGGGCTTTATCTTCCTCTGGCCAGAACCAACTTTCGATTCGGCAAAAATTAACCTGCATCGCCCCTTGATCTTCTCAGTATAATTGATTGCTTTAGAAATGACGTCTCGATGGTTTCCCATGCTGACGCCTTTATCCCGTTTGTCCTTCCACCTTCTTTTCCTTCCCGAGTGTAAACACAGCTTCCCCTCCCCGATTATAAATAGCCTCCACGAAGGTCTTCTACCTTCTATCCTACCTTCATGGCTTCCGCAGAACATCCCATCAAGATATCTTCAGACTCAGATTCCTTCGAGTTATATGACCTAGCCACGGATACTGCCGAAGAATCCACCACACGATCAACTGCGACTTCGGCCTTTCGTCCTTTTCTTCCTCTTTCATCAACGGATGTTCCAACACCTAACAGGGGGAGATCCTTCCGAGCCCCCTTCCCTTCATTCTGCAACCGGGTTTGGAATCCCCCCATGACATGGGAATACACCTTAGGAGATCCTCGGGCCTCCACTAAACTTCCTCCGCTTCCGCCAGCCCTAGCTTTCGTTTCAGCCCCTTCAGCAGGGGTTCATCCGCCCCCTTTTGTTGAAGCTCCACCAGCTGTACCTCTGACTCAAGGCAACCTTTACAGGGTCATTTTGGCACCTTCCCCTTCAGAGGAATCCTCTGATAGCTCCCTTATCAACGATAACCATAAGAAGCTTGTATAATTAGTTGCTTAAGTAATGTAACTACTGCTGGGCATGTTAATAAAAAGAAAAGGGGTACTGATACTTATTTTTGTCATTTTCTTGTAAATGTAGAGCGATCTCAACTAGAAAGAACTGCAACCCTATCTGAACATACCTCACCCTTACTGCTTCCATAGAATTTGAACCATACCTCTTAGAATTATTGCATTCAACAACTCCCACCTACTATCTTTACGCTTCCTCTTCTTTATTTACATTTATTACTTTCACCTCCTTCGTGAGCCAATGAGCATTCTTCTTTCACCTCTATAAAGAACCCTAAACCACCATTTGCTTAGCATCCATCCCCTCCTCTTCCTCTCCTCGTCATGGAACCTACCTCTGAACAAGATAGCAGTTCTCCTCCTCCCAAGGAACAAACTGAAGATCAATGCTACATTGCAAGTCTAGAAGAACAAGTTTGGGATCTACAACGACGCTTGAGGGAGTCCTCTACCCTCAGCTACTCCCTCCGCCAGCAACTGGCGGTGTCCCAGAAGAACTTATCGAAGCATATCTTCATACAACAATCTTACCTCCAGCAGCTACTATGCCAACCTAAGTCACGCAAAGAGGCTCCTTCAGTACCTCCTCATAAAGAACTGTAATCCCCTATGAACAGGGGTTTCTTTTGTTATTCTCTTCTTTTAGAGAAGTTGTAGTATGTAGTTCTTCCAGAGTAATGAACTTGTTTATTATGAGATCCCGCCCATATCCTTCTTTGCTTACCCCCTTTTCTGGCCTCCCTTCTGCTGTGCAAAATTTAAACTTCTCTGGATAGTACCAAAATCAAATAAGCATACGACTTCTTCATTTTTTTCATTATGCAAAAATCACCTATGCACTTAGATGAGCATCCAGCTCCTTCATGTCGCTCTTGTGCAATGATGTAGGAAAATGTATAATTAATATAAAACTCCAATCTGTACGGAGATAAAATAATATACAACTGAGGGAAAACTTAGCTCTTCAGATTCACCACCTCGCGAGGATAAAATAACAATGTATAGCTGAGGACATACTCAGCTCTTCCGTTCCACCACCATACGGGGATAAATAATATATAGCTGAGAAAATACTTAACTCTTCCGTTCCACCACCGTACGGGGATAAAATAATGTATAGCTGAGGAAATACTCAGCTCTTCTGTTCCACCACCACACGGGGATAAAATAATATATAGCTGAGGAAATACTCAGCTCTTCCATTCCACCACCACACGGGAATAAAATAATATATAGCTGAAGAAATATTCAGCTCTTCCGTTCCGCCACCGTACGGGGATAAAATAATATATAGCTGAGGAAATACTCAGCTCTTCCGATCCACCATCACACGGGAATAAAATAATATATAACTAAGAAAATACTCAGCTCTTCTGTTCCACCACCACACGGGGATAACGACTTTGGCCAATGTCTAGCCACATAAGAAATATGATAATCTGTCCTAAGGCTCCACCCTCTCAGGCTAGAAGAACTTTTTCACACTACCATTATTTCTTCATTCATCTGTGAAACGGGGATAATATCTCTGGCTAAGGCCAAACTTAAAAGAAAAAATGGAAAGGATACCTTCGAGGGTCATATCTCCGCCCTGAAGTTGAATGTTTCTGTTCTTTTGTTGCTCCAAGATAATGGTTCTGGTGGATAATGGGGAGTAGGAAGAATAAATTATTATCTCCCACATTTCCTGGGGGTTCATCTTGCTGCTTTGAAGCCCAATTGACAGTGCAAGCCCATTTAGTGCTCCCTTTATATAGGACTTTTCGCCTCCTCTCTTCCCCAGTTTCATCTTCTTTATCGGATTTTCCATCTTCTTCTTCCTCTTTTCCTTCTTCTTCTTCCACCACTACTCCCCGGTGTTCTTGCAACTAGCTCATGCGCTTCTTCTCTTCCTTGAAGGGCCAGATGTATTCCCTTTTTTAACAAGCGGTGGCAAAGCACCGCTAAGAGTCTAAGCGGGTTGAGGGTCAACAACTAACAACACCTTAATTGAGGAGGAGGCCAAGGCTATAAAAGAGGAGATATTCTAACTCTAGAAGAGGATGGCGGGTGGTCAGAGATCGACGACAGAAGAAGTAAAAGAGAAGGAGTCGGCAGAGGAAGGCAGATGGCACCCAGTATCGTAATTTCTTTCTCTAGCAATTCTTGTCAGACTATGGAGTAGTGTCCTGTAATCTTAGGATGGGGGAGTAGCCCTTGACGATTTATGATGGATGATATAATCTATACTACTTAAACTATTGTTTGTTTTGATCTGGTTCTTTTGGATTCTTATTGATAAACCTAAGGAGCTAAGGGGAAGTACCTAACGGTGAACCCGAGTTCTCGAAACCCAGAACCAACTAGGGAATAACTCCTGTTAAGTAGCGGTAGTGTATCTATGAGGGCTTGCGGGGGTCTCGTGACAGGTCCCCTTAGCTGATTATGGTCCCGTGTGCAAACCTACCGTGAAAAGGAAATTTGACTCTAGCGGAACTCTTATGGACTTAATGGATCTATCAAATCCAGTTTTTACCAAGTAACAGAGGTAAGACTAGGGAGGTTTGCAGGGGTCTCGTGACAGGTCCCCATAGCTGATTATGATCCCCTATGCTCGAACATCGCGATAGGTAAATTGAGTTTGATAGGTACAGTTAGCGTAGACCTCGAAAGGCGTCGTTGATTTACCTTAGGATAGGTTCCATCAAAACAACTCTAATAAGGGTAGGAAAGAATTAAATCACCTTATAAATCGTCGACGTAGTGAAACCCATATCCTGAGATTCTTCTCAACTCTTGACTTCCAGCTCGTTCTTCTCATTCGTTGTTCTTGACTGCTCAGGTTCTTTGCTTAAACCAAAAATCGATTGACTAGATAACTTGGTATCACGATCATTCGGTAATTGTCCCAATCCCTGTGGGATCGATATTTTTATTACTTGACGACAACCGTGCACTTGCGGAAATTAAGACATCAAGTTTTTGGCGTCGTTGCCGGGGATTGGCACTCAATATTGAATTGAGCATGATTTAGTTAATCTAGATTTCTATTTTTTTTTATTCTATTCTGAATTCTTGTTTTGGGAGCCTCTCTTGTTGTTGCATGCACAAACTTAATAGGGAAATTCTCGATATTGATCCTGAGATAGAGAGAACTTTCCTTGCTAGAAGATGATTTCAGCAACTTCAGGAAAACAATCGACCTCGACATGGTGACGGAGCGAGAATAAACCTTTAAGGGATTATGCAGCACCTAGTACAAGGGGATTGAGATCGAGTATTAGAAGACCCCCTATTGAAGCGAACAATTTTGAATTAAAACCGGCTCTACTATCTATGGTCCAACAGCATCAATTCGGAGGAGCACCCACTGAAGATCCAAATCTGCACTTGGAAGTATTTTTGGAATTTTGCAAGACTTTAAAACTGAATGGAGCCTCAGCTGATGCTATTAGATTGCGCTTGGTTCCTTTCTCATTGCGGGACAAAGCTAGAGCTTGGCTACACTCTCTTCCAGCAGATTGTATAACTACCTGGGATCAGTTGGAGCAAAGATTTTTAGACAAGTACTTTCCACCCAGCAAAACTGCAAGTCTTCGCCATCAAATCACTAATTTTGCGCAAAAGGATGGAGAAACATTATTTGAAGCATGGGACAGATTTAAGGGATTACTACAGCAATGCCCTCATCATGGGCTGGAGAAGTGGCTCATTGTTCATACTTTCTACAATGGAATCTCGTATGCTACTAAGGTTTCTCTTGATTCTGCTGCAGGAGGAGCTCTTATGAACAAAACATTGGATGAAGCTTTTGAGATCATCGAGAATGTGGCAATGAATTCTCACCAATGGGCTACAGAACGAGGATATCAAACTAAAATGCCAGGTAAGTTTGAGGTAAGTACCATTGATCTACTCAGTGCAAAAGTCGATGCGTTAACTCAAAATCTCGAACATTTTAATGTATCAGCTGTAAAATCATCTAATGTCACTTGCGAGATCTGTGGTGTAACAGGACATGTAGCGATGAACTGCCAAATCCTACACGCACCATCATCGGAAGCTGGGATTGAGCAAGTTGATGCGCTAAATAATTTTAATCAGAAGCCTAATGGTGGCAACCCTTACTCAAACAGGTACAATCCCGATTGGAGGAATCATCCCAACTTTTCGTATAGAGCCAATCAAAATTCTTCTGGACTAAACAATTTTGGAGCACCTTCGGGATTTCAGCCAGGACCCAAGTCGAACTTAGAAAAGATGATGGAAAATTTTATTACGTGTCAGGGGAAGATAAATGATGAATTTCGACAGCATATTGTAGAATCAAATCGGCAACATCAAAATAATACCGAGGCAATCAAGCAATTGGAAGGCAAGGTTGATAATTTGACTAATCACACTAGAATGCTGGAAAATCAAATTTCCCAAATTGCCACCAAGATCAAGGACACCGCGATTTCTCGAAATTGAGTAAACCCAGCTGAGCATTGTAATTCCATAAGTTTGAGAAGTGGAAGGATTTTAGAAGGAGATAGAACTCAACAAGCGGCCCCTGTGCTGAAGGACACGAGCATGTCAGAGTTGGAAGAAGACAGCACGCCTGGGTTGAATAGAAAAGGAAGCCGACACGCCCTGACCCAAGGCGTGTTGTTCAACACGCCTGAGGCCCATGAGCGCGTGTCAGCCGACACGCCGTGTCAGGTCACTCCAGCCAACACGCCTACCAGGCTAAACGACACAGCGTGTCGAATAGGGAACCAAGAACATATAAGCCCCCTATCCCGTTCCCTCAAAGGCTGATTAAGGAAAAATTGGATGAACAATTTGGTAAGTTCCTTGAGGTAATTAGGAAGTTGTATATCAATATACCTTTTACAGAAGCTCTTCAACAAATGCCTACATACTCCAAGTTCTTGAAGGATATCTTAACCAATAAAAGAAAAGTCGAGGAGCATGTAACAGTGGCTCTTACTGAGGAGTGCAGTGCTTTAATTAAGAACATGGTACCTCCCAAACTAAATGATCCAGGTAGCTTTTCTATCCCTTGCATAATTAATGACTCAAATTTTGATAAGGCTTTTTGCGATTTGGGCGCCTGTAAACCTCTTTCCATATGCAAGAAATTGGATTTGGGAGAAATGAAACTAACTACTATGGCTTTGCAGTTAGCCGATCGTTCCATTAGATATCCTTTGGGAATCTTAGAAGATGTACCAGTGCAGGTGGGAAATTTTATTATTCCTACAGATTTTGTAGTACTAGACATGGATGAAGACCCATGTATTCCACTCATTTTAGGGAGACCTTTCTTGGCTACTGCGGGAGCAATGATAGATGTCAAGAACCACAAACTTTCACTTGCATTTGGAAATGACAAAATTGAATTTGACCTTTCAAAAGATGTTAAACAACCCTCTGTTTTTGATGTTTGTTGTAGGATTGACAGTTTCCAGTCAATAGCACTAGAAGGAGCACCAGAACAAACTCATCTTAATAAGCTCGGAGGGGATTTTGAGGATAAAGAGCTGGAGATTTCCGACTCCAACCTCACACCACAGGTAGAACTTAAGCCTCTTCCATCGACACTCAGGTATGAATTTCTTGGCGAAAACTCTACTTACCCTGTGATCATTAATGCTAATCTG
Source organism: Wurfbainia villosa (assembly GCA_025175895.1). NCBI lineage: Eukaryota > Viridiplantae > Streptophyta > Magnoliopsida > Zingiberales > Zingiberaceae > Wurfbainia > Wurfbainia villosa. The sequence goes on along the minus strand of CM045998.1, from coordinate 11,627,245 downwards.
AGCAATGCAGAGACCGAAAAACTGATTGAGGTATTGAAAACACATAAGAATGTCATTGGATACAAGATTGATGACATTAGGGGAATTAGTCCATCGGTTTGCATGCACAGAATTCTACTAGAAGACAATTTTAAAACCTCTATAGAGCATCAAAGAAGGCTGAACCCAGCCATGAAAGAGATAGTCAAGAAAGAGGTCATGAAATTGCTAGATGCAGGAATTATCTATCCAATATCCGATAGCGAATGGGTAAGTCCTGTCCATGTTGTGCCAAAGAAAGGGGGGATAACGGTAATAAGGAATGCTACGAATGAGTTAATCCCCACTAGAGTTGTTACGGGATGGAGAATGTGTATTGATTATAGGAAATTGAATAAGGAAACTAGAAAGGACCACTTTCCCATCCCATTTATTGACCAAATGCTAGACCGGTTGGCAAAACACTCGCATTTCTGTTACTTAGATGGATACTCCGGTTTCTATCAAATCCCTATTTATCCTAATGACCAAGAGAAAACAACTTTCACCTGCCCATATGGTACTTTTGCCTTTGGGAGAATGCCTTTTGGATTATGCAATGCACCCGCCACTTTTCAGAGGTGTATGACTTCAATTTTTTCTAATATGATCGAGAATATAATGGAAGTATTCATGGATGATTTTTCTGTATATGGTGCAGATTTTGATATATGTTTATCTAATTTGGTCAAGGTATTGCAGAGATGCGAGGAAATGAATTTAATGCTTAATTGGGAGAAGTGTCACTTCATGGTGCGAGAAGGCATAGTACTTGGACACCTAGTTTCACACTGTGGTATCGAGGTGGATATTGCTAAAACTGAAGTGATCAAGAAGTTGCCTCCTCCAACTGATGTCAAGGGAATGCGTAGTTTCCTAGGACATGCAGGGTTCTACCGACGGTTCATCAAGGACTTCTCAAAAATTTCAAAGCCATTAACTAATTTGCTTGCTAAAGATGTTGTGTTTCACTTTGATAATCTTGTCTTGATGCATTTTCCAGGTTAAAGGAAGCATTAACAACCGCCCCAATAATGCAACCTCCAGTTGAGTCTCCTTTGAAATTATGTGTGATGCAAGTGATTTTGCTGTGGGCGCAGTGTTAGGACAAAGAAAGGATCGCAAGGTGTATGCAATCTACTACGCCAGTAAGACATTGGATGAAGCACAAATGAATTATGCTACCACAGAGAAGGAACTCTTGGCTATAGTATTTGCTTTCGACAAGTTCAGATCTTATATCATAGGGACCAAGGTGATAGTTTATACAGATCATGCAGCCATAAGATACTTGCTGAGTAAAAAAGAATCTAAGCCAAGACTTATCCGGTGGATACTTCTCCTACAAGAGTTTGACTTAGAAATTCGAGACAAGCAAGGAACGGAGAACATAGTTGCAGACCATCTATCGAGGCTTCATCTAGAATCAAATGCGGGAAGAGCCGATGATCTTGCTATAAATGATTTCTTTCCGGATGAGCAGCTACTAGCAGTTAGAACAATCAAGGCTCCGTGGTATGCTGATTTTGCCAACTACCTAGCTTGCGGAATAATACCTTCTCACATGAGTTATCATCAGAGGAAGAAGTTCCTTTCGGATGTAAAGCATTATGTGTGGGACGAACCATTCCTGTTCAAGCAAGGGGCGGATGCTATATATCGAAGATGCGTAACTGAAGAAGAGATTGAGGATATATTGTATCACTGTCATTCTTCTACATATGGAGGTCACACGAGCACAGACAAGACCGCGGCAAAGGTTTTGCAAGCAGGATTTTATTGGCCTCATATTTTTAGAGACTCTCGAAATTATGTGACGACTTGTGACATTGTCAAAGGGCGGAACGTATCAAGGAGACATGAGATGCCTCAAAATTCGATATTGGAAGTCGAATTGTTCGACGTCTGGGGAATTGACTATATGGGACCCTTCCCTACTTCCTATAAAAATACCTATATACTGGTAGCAGTGGACTATGTGTCTAAATGGGTTGAGGCTCTACCATCCCCCTCTTGTGATGCAAAAACAGTCATTAAGCTCTTTAAGAGTATAATATTTCCAAGATTTGGAATACCGAGGGCAGTAATAAGTGATGGAGGCTCACACTTTATCGAAAGACAATTTGAAAGTCTTCTCAAGAAGTATGGAGTAACCCATAAACTAGCCTCACCATATCATCCACAAACGAGCGGGCAAGTAGAAGTTTCAAATAGGGAAATCAAGACTATCTTGGAGAAAACAGTATCAAGATCAAGGAAGGATTGGTCTTTAAGACTTGATGATGCTCTATGGGACTATCGAACGGCCTACAAGACAACAATTGGTATGACTCAGTTTATTTTAGTTTATGGAAAACCATGTCATCTTCCAGTTGAAATAGAGCACAGGGCATATTGGGCAATTAAATGGCTTAATTTTGACCTGAAGAAAGCCGGAGAGAAAAGAAAACTACAGCTAAATGAACTTGAAGAACTACGCCTTGATTCTTATGAACATGCAAGGTCTTACAAGGAGAAAACGAAGAGGTGGCATGACAAGAATATCATGCGCAGAGAATTCCATCAAGGAGACTTGGTATTACTATTCAACTCCAGATTGAAACTCTTTCCTGGGAAGCTGAAATCCAGATGGTCGGGGCCATATCGAGTTGAAAAGGTTTATCCTCATGGAGCTATTGATATATCTAGTGAGTCTACGGGAGTTTTCAAAGTAAATGGTCAAAGACTTAAGAAATACTTCGCAAACAATTCTGTTGAGCTGATTGGAGATGAGGAGAGGCAGAGCATACTCCTCAAGCCATATCCCCAAAACTAGGGAGTAACTGAGGGGTCAAGCTAACGACCTTAAACAAGTGCTTCTTGGGAGGCAACCCAAACTATTTTCATTTTTTTAGATATTTTATTTTATTTTATTTTATTCTTTATTCTATTTTTATTTTTTTCAGGTTTTCAGGATACGTGCCACTGCGTGCCAAGTTGACACGACCGCTTTGTGTCGACGACGCAGCGTGTTGTTGGTACCCAAGACAACACAGCGAGGTCTTGTGGACGACACGCCCGTGTCGCACACTTCTCAACCTAGGCACGCCTGGGCCGGACTACGGCACGCCTGGGCAGGACTGCGGCACGCCTGGGGAGCGACGGAGCACGCCTATGTCGCGCTTAAACGGGTCGGGTATTTGTGTATGAGGATGCCCGACACGCCTATGCTGCGGATAGCCCTCTAAAACCAGCCCGAGCACGCCCTAATCTTCCACTCGCGATACAAGGTTGAAGCAGTCGCCGTCGGTCTCTCTCTCAAGCAGCCGAGGAGCTAACCTGCTGTCTCTCCATCCCCAACGCCATGAGCAAGCGAGTGAAGACTAGAGGAGGAGCTTCTTCCTTTGCGGCAAAGGACAAGGGGAAAAGAAAAGCTCAGGATTTGGGTAACGAACCTCCTCCGACCTCTAGCCATCCATATGGAATTGTTTTTAGAGATGATGTTATGAAGACTAAATTCAGTAAGCTTGAAAAAAGGAAGTTAGTATCTACAAGAACTATAGACTTCTACACGTTGACCACCCTAGGGTTAAGAGATGGCATAACTTGGTTAACCAATAGGATAGGCTGGACCGAATTTATCACGCACCATCATCTTACTTACCCTAGTATCACTCTTGAATTCCTTAGCTCCCTGTCTGCTGAAATACTGCAAGGAAAGGATTGTGAGGAAGGAAAAATAAAATTTAGATTAATGAACCATGAGTTTACCCTTTCTTTAAGTGATTTTAATATGATATTTGATTTTCCTAGCAGAGGGGAGAGGCAAATTCATAGACATTTTATTGATCATCAGTTTTGGAGATTAATTTCTGATGACCCTCGCCCTTATGATGCATCTAGGTCTAAATCATTTAACATCCCTAATCCTACTTTCCGTTATCTCCTTAGATTCATGGCTAATACAATCTCGGGAAGATATGATAGTGCAGGGGTGGCTAGGCAGAGTGAGTTACAATTTTTATGGGTCATGCTAAATGAAGTTAATATTGATTTTGGAGCCCATATGGTTAGACATTTAGTTAAGGTTAGTAATAGCCCATCCGGAGTCATAGTCATAGGTGGTATTATCACTAGGATTGCTGTAGCCTTAGGATGTGATTTGGATGACCTTGAATATTGTCCTGCTAGCCCTAGATTGGATTTGGATGCTTGTATAAATATGAAGATGATTGAGGCATGTGACGAGGGATATCGTTTGGTGTTAAGAAATGGAATTAAAATCCCTCTTCCGAACCCTGAGCGGATGACTGTACGTAATTCATCCAATTGGCTTTTTAGAGATGTCCAGGAACCCTTTCCTACCCCCACTGCCCATGCTCCATCACCCCCTCCTAGGGAGCCATCTCACATAGCCCCTGAGCCATCACATTCGACTCCTGAACCCCCACGGTTTCCTACTGACAATGTTTCTGCAAGGTACTATTCTTTTGATTTTTCAGGATTTCGATCATCATTCGAAGCTTTCAGGGTCAAACATACCTCGCACATAGGTATGTGGGATCGGTATGCCCAAGCTACGGAGGAGCACCATCGTATAGTAACACAACATTTGGACAGGGCAGCTGATTTTTACAGGAGAGCTGATGAGTTTTTCACTGCTGAGACCGCCCGGAAGGAAGATGTTGATAGATTTCGACAGGAGTCCCGGGAATTTTACCAGGAGCAGCGACATAGATGGGCAGAGGAGGATGCTAGTAGCGAAGACGATGACCATTGACCACCTTGAACTATTTTGTGAGTTTCGATGCACATCCTTTACTATTTGTTCTGTCTCTACTTAGATTTTTAGTTTGGTTACTGCTATTTTGTTTGCATCTTTTCATATATCATAATGCATTTTTATATCATCTAGCATAATACAACTGAACATTGGTCGGATCATGATATTCCTTTTTGCCTATTTGATAAGAACCCTATTTCACTTCTAACACGGTCTATAGGTCTGAGGTATCCAAAGAAAAGATTTAAATCCCCCATATCGGACGAGTACTCGATTTTCCATTGGAGACTTACCTGCACAACTTGGTTACTGGAGAAACACTTTCACTAGAAGTATAGCAAAAAAAAAAAAAAAATAGGGTTACTGGAATTGTTTTCAAGCACCCCTTTGAGACCAAGTAGTTACTGGGGAAACACCTAAAAGGTGCCCCTTTGAGACTAACTAGTTACTGGGGAAATGCTCTCTATAATTCCTTTCCTTCTCTCTTCTTAGAAAGTGCTCCTTTGAGACCTTTTGATGATAGGTAAGAATGATCCATGCATTAAGGCAGGTAAGTGCCTCTATGCCGGAAATAAGAATGCTCTACGATAGAAGGAATGTCAATCCTGATTGGTGTCCAATGACTTTAGTCAACTTTTCACGTGCACTATATAGGGATCTTTCAAACTTGGCAACTAGGAATGATTTCAAAAGATTAAGATCAGATTGTATAACTCTGGATGGTGTCTAGCATTCCCACAAATAAGTTGTCTTTTGAGTTTTCTTTGCTTGAGGACAAGCAAAAGTTTAGGACTAGGGGATTTTGATGTGTGTAAATCATGCTATGTTTTCACTACTCCATATACATGCATTTTATCTCATTTCATATCCTAAGCATGTATTTTATCATGATTCAGTTAAGTTTAGCATATTTTGGACGAAGAGACTGCTTTTGGGTGTTTTTGTGTTAATAGGGCGAAGAAGCAGGCGTATCAAAACAACACAGGCATGTTAGCAATCGACACGCCCGTGTCATGAGAGCTAGCAGCCAACACGCCCTAGTTCAAAGATCGACACGCCCGTGTCAGGGGTTCCAGCAGCCAACACGCCCCAGTTCAGCTTCGACATGCCCCAGTTCAAGCGCAACACGCTCGGTGGGAAATGCGCGACACGCCAGTGCCCTCATTTGGCACGGGCATGTTGGCCTGATTCCAGAATTCCTTTTCTGTGAGCAATCAGGATCTTCGTCTCAATTATAGGGAAATCTATTGCCTTAATTGAGGAGGAGGCCAAGGCTATAAAAGAGGAGATATTCTAACCCTAGGAGAGGACGGCGGGTGGTCAGAGATCGACGACAGAAGAAGTAAAAGAGAAGGAGTCGGCAGAGGAAGGCAGATGGCACCCAGTATCGTAATTTCTTTCTCTAGCAATTCTTGTCAGACTATGGAGTAGTGTCCTGTAATCTTAGGATGGGGGAGTAGCCCTTGATGATTTATGATGGATGATATAATCTATACTACTTAAACTATTGTTTGTTTTGATCTGGTTCTTTTAGATTCTTATTGATAAACCTAAGGAGCTAAGGGGAAGTACCTAACGGTGAACCCGAGTTCTCGAAACCCAGAACCAACTAGGGAATAACTCCTGTTAAGTAGCGGTAGTGTATCTATGAGGGCTTGCGGGGGTCTCGTGACAGGTCCCCTTAGCTGATTATGGTCTCGTGTGCAAACCTACCGTGAAAAGGAAATTTGACTCTAGCGGAACTCTTATGGACTTAATGGATCTATCAAATCCAGTTTTTACCAAGTAACGGAGGTAAGACTAGGGAGGTTTGCGGGGGTCTCGTGACAGGTCCCCATAGCTGATTATGATCCCCTATGCTCGAACACCGCGACAGGTAAATTGAGTTTGATAGGTACAGTTAGCGTAGACCTCGAAAGGGGCCGTTGATTTACCTTAGGATAGGTTCCATCAAAACAACTCTAATAAGGGTAGGAAAGAATTAAATCACCTTATAAATCGTCGACGTGGTGAAACCCATATCCTGAGATTCTCCTCAACTCTTGACTTCTAGCTCGTTCTTCTCATTCGTTGTTGTTGACTGCTCAGGTTCTTTGCTTAAACCAAAAATCGATTGACTAGATAACTTGGTATCACGATCATTCGGTAATTGTCCCAATCCCTGTGGGATCGATATTTTTATTACTTGACGACAACCGTGCACTTGCGGAAATTAAGACATCATCCCCCGATGCTCAAAATTTGGGAGGTCTTTCCCCTCATTTGGATACAAACCAGGGTCCCTCTACTCTTCCCCCTCTCAGTGAAGAGCCTTCAATACCAGTGCTCTCCATATCTTCTTCACCCAACTCCTCACCGGACCAATCACCTCCCGCAGATTCTTCCGTTCCTGTCTCACAGCAAGCAGTTTCTGGTCTTCTGCCCCCCACCTTTGCTTCCCCTCTTTCTTCTCCAATTTCTTTAAGCCTCTTAACAAGAGCCCTTTTCATAACCTCCCCAACCTGTCTAGCTGCCCCTATGTCGTCTCCCATTCCTTTAGGCACCACCTCTCCTCCTCCTGAACCCCCAGCACAACCCATTGCTCCCATCTTTCATCACCCCATCATGAGCGAATCTTCGCCTCTAGTGTCGTCTATCCCTTCTTCTTCTTCCCCCTGCGGTGTTAGAATCTTAAACCTAGAAGAATTGACTCCGCGGATGGAGAGTTTGCGCCATGTTCTAGAATTGGTATGCTCCCCAAATTGACTTTGCTGATTTCCTTCGCTTGATGATCCCTTTTTAATTAATGATCTCCAAGCTTTAACCAATTATCAAGAACTAGACCGCTCCTTTAAGCAATACCAAGCTCAGTTTCTACAGTGGGAGCAACAACGCCTGGAGGATCAAACTGCTGCCCAGAGCCGGGAGCACCTTTTATTACAACAACTGAAGCAATGTCAGGAGCAACTAACAGAGGCTCATCGCCACCAGCAAAAGGCTGTGGAGTCCACAGCAGCCTTACAAGCATAACTACGGGCTCACACAGAATTGCTATCTACCCCACGAGGTGTTCAGCAGGAAAAAACTGACATAGAAACTCCCCGTTCTCAAGAGTTAGCGGACCTTCAAGAGCAAGTGGCTGAACTCCTCCGTGAAAAACAAAGGGACTTGGAGATCATCGCGAATCTGTGGGTTCAATACCAGAGGGTGAAAGACAAGATAGGGGATCTCCGCACCCGCCTGTGCAAGGAGGTACAAGAAAACTCCTCCTTAATAACCTCTAGGGTGCATGATCACGCCCGTATACGCAAGCAGGAGGCATCCCTCCAGAGACTGGGTAGTGAGCTTGTTCGCACTAGATCTCATACAAAGGTTGTAGAGGAAATTTCAGCTTCCATACGCCAGAATATGATGGACATGATGAGGCTCCTGCAACATGACCAAACCTCCCGAGCAGACAACATATCAGTCCTGGCTGATGCTATTATGGAAATATCCCAACGTTATAGCGAAATGCGTCGATCCCTCCGGGAGCATCAAGAGAATTGCCGCAGGCTTCATCAAAATCGAAATCCCAATGACCCGAGCCGATGAGAACGGTTAAGAGCTTCTGATGCATGCCACCTTCTAGAACGGATTTAATGAAGTGGTTCGGCGGCATGCTGACCAAGGATTACCTCCTACAAACCAACCTGCTCTCTACTTGCATTGGAAAACCGACTTTCGGCACTACCCTCCCTATCATTTTAAATTGTATCTTGATGTATCGCTTTAGAATAGTCATCATTAAGGGATTCGGATCATTACACATAGCTCCCTTTTGATCTTCTTTGTTTTTATAGCCAGCAAGAGAGAAATTAATGTTAATACAAATGATTCGCCAGGTGTATTCATATTCGCCATACATCTAATGACATGTTGAGTTGTCGCATACATTTCACAGGAAACCTCTCAATTCTTCTCTTCGCCCATCGCCCCTTACACAGTATGAAAATGCTTCAAGTGTACAACATTCCAAGGTCGAGGGAGTTCCTTGCCCTGATCATCCTTCAAATAATAAGCCGACCCTACCACGCGGCGTGCCACTACATAGGGTCATATCTAATTTAGGGCTAGCTTCCCCGGATCTCCAGCCGGACTGACCTTGCACAAAACTAAATCTCCTTCTTGAAATCTCCGGGGCTTTACCTTTTATTAAAGGCTTGTTGTACCCTCCACTTATAAAATTCTGCTCGCCTCCGCGTCTATTCTCTCTTTTCTTCCAACAAATCCAGCTCAGTGCCACGAATGATTTGATTTTGCTCTGGCTCATAAACTTCCACGCGAGCGCTACTTAAAAGGGCTTCCATCGGAATGATGGCCTCCGTTTCGTACATCAGGATGAAAGGAGTTTCCCCTGTTGCAGTTTTTGGAGTGGTTTAGTAAGCCCACAAGATCCCTAGCAGCTCATCCACCCAGTTTCCTCTCTGAGCACCTATTTTAGTCTTCAATCCTTGAATAAGGATTCTGTTAGTTACTTCAACCTACCCGTTAGCCTGAGGGTGAGCTACAGATGTGAAAGCTTGCTGGATATTAAGACTTTGGCACCATTCCTTGATCCTTTTACCCTGGAACTATCGTCCATTGTCGCTAACTAACCTTTTGGGAATTCCATATCGACAGATAATATTCTTCCATATAAACTGTATCACAGCATTCTCGGTGATTTTGGCAAGGGACTCTGCTTCTACCCACTTGGAGAAGTAATCCACGGCCACCAATAAGAATTTCTTTTGTAAAGGCGCCACAGGCATGGGGCCCACTATATTCATTTCCCACTGATCAAAGGGACATAAAGCAACAACAGCTTTCATCAATTCAGCTAGTCGTTCGAACCGGTTGCTATGCTTCTGACAGGCCGAATAGATTTGCACTATATGAGTTGCATCTTGTTGGAGAGTGGGCCAAAAGTATCCTGCTAACAAGACTTTCCTCGCCAAAGATCTCCCTCCCAAATGATTGCTGCAGCAATCTTCGTGGATTTCCCAAAGTACCCATTCAACATCTTCCTTTCCCAAACACTTCAGCAAGGGTCACCTAAAAGACGTCTTGTATAGGTCTCCATTCAGGATGGTGAATCATTTTGCTCTGCTCATTAAAATATATGTCGCTCCTCTTTCTTCTGGAACCTTTCCTTGTTGAAAATATGTCATAATGTCAGTCCTCCAATCAGGGATCTGATCTGGTTCTGGTACGGCCCCCTCCACATTGTATATCACCAGAGAAGTAGGGACTTCCACACAGACCGTGTCAAGTTGCTTCACCCCTTCCATAGCGCTAGCTAACCGAGCCAACTCATCCGCCTTCCAATTGTGACGAAAGTTGCTCCTACGACTCTGGCGACTTGTAACCCTGCTAAAATAGCTTCATATTCTGCTTCATTGTTGGACGCCCAATATCCCAGACGCACGGCTATACAAGTTTTCTCTTTCTCAGGGGATATTAACAGTACTCCCACTCCACTGCCTGCATACCCAGAAGAGTCATCCACAAATACATTCCATACCTCCGATCCCTCTTCTTTTGCCGATGAGCCATCCTCTGAACCAACAGGTACTTCTGCTAGAAAATCAGCGAGGGCTTGAGGCTTGATGACGGTTCGGAGTTGATAATGAATGTCATACTCGCTTAACTCCACTTCCCACTTAGCCAATCTACCAGAAAAATTAGGCTTAATAACCACCTTGCCTAATTCACTGTGAGTTAAGATATTAATTGGGTGAGCTAGGAAGTATGGCCTCAACTTGCAGACTGTCAAAACTAAAATATATGTCAACTTCTCCAGCTCAGTGTATCGTGATTCAGCTCCTTTCAAGATATGGCTAGTATAATAGATAGGTTGTTGCTGAGAACCTTCTTGCTTTAATAATATTGAACTGATGGCTCCTTCTGAAATAGCTAAATACATCCACAAGGGCTCTCCTGCTACTGGTTTGGCTAATAGCGGAAGTTCAGCTAAATATTTCTTCATCTCTCTGAAAGCCTATTCGCATTGATCATCCCACTGAAATTTAGTAGTCTTGCACAAAATCCTGAAGAAAGGTAGCCCCTTGTCTGCTGATATGGTTATAAATCGGGACAAGGAAACAATTCTCCCTACTAGCTTTTGAGTTTCTCACAGATTAGTGGGCGACTTCATATTGCATAACGTGCACCTTCTCCGGATTGGCTTGCAGTCCCTTCTCAGTTACAATATACCTCAAGAATTTCCCGCTCTTCACTCCGAACAAACATTTTTTGGGGTTCAATTTCATGTTATTGTTGGGAAATTTGCAACGGCTAGAGGGGGGTGAATAGCGTCGATGGAATTCTTTCGCATTCGCCTCTACAATTTCGTTAGCGCAGCGGAAATAGAAATAATACAATAAAGAAATATACAATCACATACGAACACGAGTATGTAACGTGGTTCGGAACCGCACGGTTCCTACTCCACGGATCGGGCTCAAACGAGCCCTAGCGATGCCAATCACACACCACTATAAAATAACTCCTCGGAACAATCCGGAGGTGGAGAAACCTCGTACAATGTATACAACAGTGATACAAGATGAATACAAGCAATATAATGAAATACAAAGCAATACAAGTAAAGAAAACACTTTACAAATGCTCTTTGAATGCTTGATCACTTGGTTGCTTGATATCAACTTGGAGACCCTGATTTGCAACAGCAAATCACCCCAAATCGCCTCAAAGAACCATGCCATTTTCCTCCATCACGAGCTCCTTATAAAGCTTCAACCTGTGCTAGAAAAAGTCGATCAGTCGACCGATCGGGACCATCAGTCGACTGATGCCACTGTTGTCGTGAGACAACGGCTAGATCCACGCTGGATAAGTCCAACAGATCTACCATCAGTCGACTGATCATACCCATCAGTCGACTGATGGAGTCCTCACTCGACCAGTCGAGTCTCGACTCCATTCTATGGCCGATTTCTCGAGCACCACGATCGGATCACAAGATCGATCATTGCTGAGCCATCATCGACCGCCCACCTGGCAATGATCAGCTAGGCCACAACCCGCAGTCAAACCCTAGTTGACTCGGTCCAGTCGACTGCCACATGGCACCAGTCGACTGGCACACCTCAAACATGAGGTTTTAGCCCAAGAATGGTTCCCCCATACTTGCTAGACCACCCTTAGCCTAGACCTAATCCTTCTAGCCACCTCCATCAGCCTCACGCCTCTCGGATCCCTCCAAGTCATCCATGACTTGTTCATCCATCGCGCTAGCCTTCAGGTGCTTCCATCGGCTATGTCATGCTAACGGTGTCTACACCGCCAAGGCACATTGGACTTACGCCGCCAAGACTCCGCTTGGACTTTACGCCGCTAATCATTGGACTTATGCTGCCAAGACTCCTGCTTGGACTTTACGCCGCCAATATCAAACCCTTGGACTTCTCAAATGCCAAGACTCAAGCTTGGACTTTCCATTGCCAAGACCCATGCTTGGACTTTCCATTGCTTGGACTTTCCATTGCCAAGACCCATGCTTGGACTTTCCATTGACAATTACATTGTCATATGTTTTTGTCGAACATCAAAACATCACTCGAGTCAAACTCGAGTCCTGGTCAATCGTGACCTGGGCCAATTGCACCAACAATCTCCCCCTTTTTGATGTTTGACAAAAACCAAACAAAACATTGAGTTAGAACACTAACTCAAATCCCTTACCAATTATCCCAAATTGGTAATCTTAAACATTCTCCAAATGTTCTCCCCCAAACATTCTCCCCCTTTTTGACTAACATCAAAAAGGTCTTCTCTCCAAGGAGGTCAATATCTCATGTCCCAATGAGATCTTACAATCTCCCCCTTGGTCTAAAAATACTTAGGATGCCTACCATCTTCCTAGTGATAAGTCACATATCACTCAAGAGAGGCAATCCTATTTACTCTCCCAATTTCCAAATTGGGTATCAAAAACCCATCAATTTTCCCAATTGATGATACTCTCCCAATAACTTCTCCTTTTCAAGGAGAAAAACACATCCATCATCCCAAGATAGATACCTCCCCCTAAACGCTTGCTCCCCCTTGACCATTGCACCAACAATGTCCTTGGGAAGTCCCTAAGCCAATAGGAACTCTAAGCCATCAAAATTAAGGTTAGAAATTCAACATTGAACTTTCCAACACCTTAAAATTGATACAAACCCTAAACACCTCTCCTAATCCATATCCAATGGATTTTCACCCTTCATCATGCTTCCCAAAGCATATCCTAGGGTTAGGAATGGTTAGGGACCTTAACCGCAGCTGAAATCGGGTTAAACAACCATAGTTTTCTCGAAATCAGACAATCAGTGGTTCAAATTACTATCGAGACACACTCATCATCGATAATCAAAATCCGATTTTTAGTTATCAGAAACAAGTTTTGAAAAATCATAAATAATTATACGTATATCGAAAAATCACAAAATTTGGTATGTATAATACTTATGACCAATACAATGGGTGAAAAATATTTTAAAAATATTTTACCCATAAAATAGCGAAATTGATACAAAATCTAAAAGTGACTAAAAACTTTAAAGTTTAAGCTCACTTTGTATCAATCTCATCAATGGTGATTGCTATCAAAAGATAGACTTCACCAAGGTTTTTCAAAATGGTTTTAAAATGTTTTCAAAACCCTATTTTGGATCATATTCCTTGGGCTCTATGTACATGACTTGTACACATGCTCTCCCAATGATCCACCATTGAAATTAGATGAGTTTTGGTTCATCTAGATGCAAAAACTATGCACCTTGAACTTAACTCATATCCTAGCATCTCACATGTATCTAGGGTGTATAAATACATATACATGTCAATTGGATGTGAGATGTGAGTTTTGGTTCATTTAATCTAGGGTTTCATGCATTTCCTAGGCAACCCTACTCGATTCCCTTATAAATGGAACTCCAAGTCATGTCATAGTCCTTAAATCAATTTCAATCGAAATTTTCTTAAATGCATGAATGATTATGGCATTAATGATGATATAAATAAGCATATGTTCATAATCATGATGTCATGACATAATATGAAATCTAAAACACATGACATTTAAATCCTTAATCCTAAAAATTATCATGACATTTTAAATGATTAAGATGAACATGATGTCATGTCATGACATATGGCAATCAAAGCATGGCATATAAGATATATAGGTATAGTAATACCTAAATTTTAATATAAATTGTCATTTGATATAATTAAGTATATTTTGCCATAAACCTAATTATCTCCCAAGTGTGCCAAAAACCCAAAATGACACATTAAAACCTCTAAATCTAAATTGTGCCAATTTGATCATTTTATCAAACTTCTTAATTAATATTGGCACATCCTAAAATCTTTTAGGATTAAAGATCAAATGTATTTCCAAGGTAACCATAACCTTGAAAATAACCTAAAGTGTCACCTTTGTCATAGTTGAGTTAACTACCCATCCAATTAAGGTTGGCACACCCTAACCCATCTAGCATGAATCAATCACGCTCTTAGGAACCCAAAACCGATTTGAGCTCCTAGGGTTAATTAGGTATTCCTTAGGGATAACCTCCCTAGATACCTTCCTAATGACCCTTCTAGGCTTATTAGCCTTGGTCATTTGGGTCTTGCCTAGGTTGACTCTAGAGGTAACTCCCCTTGCAACCTTCTTAGTGGTCACCCTAGGTTTCTTCAAAACCCTAGTCACTAGGCACACACCATGGTCAACTCTAGGGATGACTTCCCTATTGACCTTGGTCTTCCTAGACTTAGTTTGTGTTCCATAGTCAAATGGAACACTATGATAAACCACCTTAGGCTTAGGTTTGTGACTCAAACCTTGCCTGCCCTTGGTTGACTTTTGTCTTTGAGGTCCTAGGTTTTGACTTTGACCATTAGACCCTTGAAATTGATTTTGTATCTTATTTAGGGTCTTTTCTAGTTTTTCAAGCCTTGACCTCAAGGCTTGGTTCTCTAATTCTAATTGCCCAATTTTAGAATTTTGATTTAAACCATGGGCATTGGACTTCCTAGGCATATGCCTAGTCCATTTAGGGTTAAGGCCTAGATGTTCTCCTATTTTCCTAATTGATTCCCTAGGTAAGATATTTTTAGGGGCATTAGTCCCAAATTTCTCCTTATTCCTAAGGTGAACCTTCTTAGCTCCTAAACAAATGTGTTTGTTATTTTTAGCATGCTTTTCATGTACAATAGCAAGAGAATTAAAACTCCTAGCATGCTTTTGCCTATTAACTAAAGTAGGTGCATCATTGAAATATACCTTAGGGTTAGCTTTGGAAGCTCCCCCTACATGTGTAGCTCCATCTTGGGTCTTCTTCTTCCCCTTAGGACATTGATTCCTATAATATCCTTTTGAATTACACTTGAAGCATATAACATGCTCCTTGCTATTTTGACTTGGGGAACCGGCATCCTTTGACTTTTGTTGACTTTTGGGCGTCGGAGGAGCTTTCTTAACCTTCTTTGGGCACTTGCTCTTGTAGTGCCCGGTTTCCCTACACTCAAAGCAAATTATATGTTTTTTATTTAAAACCAAATTGCTTGAGTTACCTAGTTCGGTGGTAGAGACCGGAATTGGACTTTGGGCTTCTTCATCTTGACCGGATGTCGAAGCTTCTTCTTAATGTTCCGGTATGGAGTTTCTCTCCTCCCCCTCAATCCTTAAGGTGGATGCTTCTTCCACTTCCTCCACCTCTTCCGATCTGGAAATTGACTCCTCACTTTCTTGTGAGGATGATGATGATTCTTCTTCGGTCTCCTCCTCTTCCAAGTCTTCTTGGACCGATTCGAGATTGTCGTGGAACTTGATCAACTTGTTCCACAACTCCTTGGCATCCCTATAGCTTCCTAATCTAGACAAAATGTCGTTAGGTATCAAATTAGTCAACATTTTTGTTACCTTAACGGTTGTCTTGAATTTTTCCCGTTGCTCCTTGGTCCATCGCTTCATTTTGATGATTTCGCCGCTCTCTCCTCTCGGAGCATCAAAACCTATAGTCACGGCAAACCAACTTTTGATATTTGTTATTAGAAAATATTCCATCCTACCTTTCCAATACGCGAAATGTTCGCGGTTGAAAGACGGTGGAATGTTGACGTCGTCACCCAATTTTTCTTGGAAATCCATATTCTTCCCTCTAGCTTCTTGACTCCGAGTTGTTAATCCGTAGAAGAGCCCCGGGCTCTGATACCACTTGTTGGGAAATTTGTAACGGCTAGAGGGGGTGAATAGCGTCGATGGAATTCTTTCGCGTTCGTCTCTACAATTTCGTTAGTGCAACGGAAATAGAAATAATACAATAACGAAATATACAATCACATACGAACACGAGTATGTAACGTGGTTCGGAACCGCACGGTTCCTACTCCATGGATCGGGCTTAAAAGAGCCCTAGCGATGCCAATCACACACCACTATAAAATAACTCCTTCTCGGAACAATCCGGAGGTGGAGAAACCTCGTACAATGTATACAACAGTGATACAAGATGAATACAAGCAATATAATGAAATACAAAGCAATACAAGTAAAGAAAACACTTTACAAATGCTCTTTGAATGCTTGATCACTTGGTTGCTTGATATCAACTTGGAGACCCTGATTTGCAACAGCAAATCGCCCCAAATCGCCTCAAAGAACCATGCCATTTTCCTCCATCACGAGCTCCTTATAAAGCTTCAACCTGTGCTAAAAAAAGTCGATCAGTCGACTGATCGGGACCATCAGTCGACTGATGCCAGTGTTGTCGTGAGACAACGGCTAGATCCACGCTGGATAAGTCTAATGGATCTACCATCAGTCGACTGATGGAGTCCTCACTCGACCAGTCGAGTCTCAACTCCATTCTGTGGCCGATTTCTCGAGCACCAGTCGACTGATCACAAGATCAGTCGACTGCTCGAGCCATCAGTCGACTGCCCACCTCTGGCAGTCGACTGCTAGGCCACAACCCGCAGTCAAACCCTAGTTGACTCGGTCCAGTCGACTACCACATGGCACCAGTCGACTGGCACACCTCAAACATGAGGTTTTAGCCCAAGAATGGTTCCCCCATACTTGCTAGACCACCCTTAGCCTAGACCTAATCCTTCTAGCCACCTCTATCAGCCTCACGCCTCTCGGATCCCTCCAAGTCATCCATGACTTGTTCATCCATCGCGCTAGCCTTCAGGTGCTTCCATCGGCTATGTCATGCTAACGGTGTCTACACCGCCAAGGCACATTGGACTTACGCCGCCAAGACTCCGCTTGGACTTTACGCCGCTAATCATTGGACTTATGCTGCCAAGACTCTCCGCTTGGACTTTACGCCGCCAATATCAAACCCTTGGACTTCTCAAATGCCAAGACTCAAGCTTGGACTTTCCATTGCCAAGACCCATGCTTGGACTTTCCATTGCCAAGACCCATGCTTGGACTTTCCATTGACAATTACATTGTCACATGTTTTTGTCGAACATCAAAATATCACTCGAGTCAAACTCGAGTCCTAGTCAATCGTGACCTGGGCCGATTGCACCAACAGTTATATCGCCTCAAAGTAGCAAAAGTTTTGTCCAGGTCAGTAACCAGATCCCGAGTGGTTTTTGATTTAACCAAAATGTCATCAACGTAAACCTCCACATTCTTGCCTTTTTCTTCTGCAAAGATTTTATTCATGAGCCGCTGGTACGTGGCCCCCACATTTTTTAGACCGAAAGGCATTACTACATAGGCGTATAGCCCTCCCACCGTTACAAAACTAACCCTCTTCTGATCTTCTTTGGCCAACGGTATCCGATGATATCCCTAGTAACCATCCATTAAGGACACTACCTCATATCCCACCGTGGAGTCCATCAACTGATCAATGCGAGGCAAAAGAATAGTAGTTTTTAGGGCGTGCTTTATTTAAATCACGGAAGTCAATACACATCCTCCATTGCCCCGAAGGCTTGGGGACCATAACTACATTAGATACTCACTCAGGAAATTAAATCTCTTTAACATGACCCACTTGCAATAATTTATCGACTTCCTCAGCTATCACTTTGTCTTTTTCACCTCTTCTGCTGAACGGGTCGAACTCCTCTGGTGATGTTGAGGTGATCTTCAGCAACGCGAGGGTCGATCCCCGTAAGGTCATGCACATCCCCAGCAAAGATATCTTCGTTTTTCTTTAAGCATGCCACCAGCTCCTCCTTAGCCTCGAGCTGCTGAGCTACCTGAGTGACTTTTCAAGGAGCTATCTCTACCAGCTCTCCTTCTTCTATTTTCTCCGCTTTAGGGGGAGACTCTTCCAGCACACATACGTCGAAAATCACGACGGCTTTTCCTTTAGGGTCGTCTGCTCTGGCCTTCTTTTGGTCATCCCTGACCACTTGTACGTAGAAGCTCCAGGCAGCCTTCTGCTCGCCTCTGGCCTCTCTAATCAGTTGCCTAACCGGAAATTTCACTTTCTTGTGGTAAGGAGAAGCCACCGCCTGAAAAATAGAAAGGAAGGGACGACCCAGAATCACATTATAAATGGACGGAGCATCCACGATAAGAAAAGGAAAAATATTGGTTTTCTGGCTGGGCTTTGTGCCTAGAGTGAGGGGCAACGAGATCTGCCCAGTGGGATGCACCACATGTCCCACAAACCCGAAGAGAGGAGTGGCCACGTCCTCCAACTGGGCATTTTCCAGCTGCATCTGTCCGAAGGCCTCTTGGAAGAGGATGTTGACAGAGCTTCCTGAATCAACTAATACCCGGGTCACTTCATAGTTGGCCAGGGAAATACGGATTACTAGAGCATCCGTATGAGGCAGCAGAACATCTCGGAGATCTTCGGGCCCGAACGAAACTGGTGGCGCGGTCTAGACAGCCTGATCAGTAACTATAGCCAAGCTCTCCATGAGACGGGCATAAGATTTCCACGCCCGATTGGAATCACCATCAGTGGGTCCTCCTGTGAGAACGTGAATAACCCCCTGTGTGGGGACGTCATTCAGATCAGATGAAGGGCCCTCCCCTGACGGGCCTCCTTGTGAGATACCCTCCTGGGCTGGAGTTTAAGGGTCTGGAGGAAAAGTAATCTGCGGTCGTTGGTTATAGGGCCCCGGATGAGCCAGGTTGGGTCGTTGGCCTCACCATGCCGGTCCTCCCGTCTGAGGCCGCACAAGTGGGTAAGCGGCTCGGATACACTCCAGTTCCTCTTGTAATTTAAAACATCGGCCATTGGCGTGGGCATATTCCATATGATACTGGCAAAAGAATGGGGTGGGAGGGTTGCGAGGCATTCCCCTATACCACATTGGCCGTTGTAGAAGACCCTACTTGTCATAAAACTCCATCTCCCACTCTTTCCAAGTTCTTGGGGGAGGGACTACATCTGCAGCGTTGATCTGCAATAGAGGTGTGGGGCGAGCTCCTTGTATTAATAATCGAGGCCTAGGAGCCTCTGGTAGAAAGGGTCGCACATATTCCCGTCGGGGAGGTACTCGAGGGGTTGTTGGGCGACTTCTTTCTGTAGGTACCATTGCGGAGGTTCGTTCGGCTCTTTGGACCTTCAACCCTTCTTCCTCGTTAATATATTTTTCTACGTGGCTCAGCAGTTCTTCGTAGCTGACCGCGGGCTTCCTCAAGAGTGAGCTAAGGAAAGGACCCTCCCTTAGCCCGTGCGGAATGACCACTCTGAAGGCATCTGATCTTGCCGAGGGGATATTTTTGACAGTGGAAGTGAATCGATGAAGATACCCTCTGAGTGACTCTGAGGGCCCCTACGTAATGTGCAGTAGGACAGAAGTATCATGCTTGTATGTCTTACAGCTGGCGAACTCTTGACGGAACATCCCCTGAAAATCAGCAAAATAAGTAATAGACCCTAGGGGCAGGGTATTAAACCATTTTTGCATCGAGCCGATTAAAGTAGTACAGAAGACCCGGCACTTGAGGGTGTCGGTATAGCAATGAAGCGAGGCGGCTCCTGCGAACTGTAATAGATGCTCCTCAGGATCCGTCATGCCATCATACTTGTCCACCTGGGGATTTCTTAAGTATGAAGGCGGGACTTCAGAAAGGATGTCCATGGTGAAAGGGTTGGGCTCGTAAATCTCCGGAGCCTTAGTTGAATGGCTTTCACCTTGCTCTTCTCGTCGAGCCTGGGTTACTGGCACAGTGGTTTGATGCACTCGTCCCCCCAACCCCTCCCCAGGCAACGCTTCGACATTGGTGGTTGTACGAAGTGGATGGGGCATCTCTTGTGGTGGTCCACGGGGGGAAGATTCATCAGAATAAGGATGAAGATACTCAGTCCTTCTCCTTTCTTTAGCAAGGGTCTCAGCCACGGCTGTGTCCACCATGACTCTTAGCTGCGACGATAGTATTGTGATGGGATTTTCCTCTGCGAAGGAGGCTTCCAGATAATGTATCTCCTCTGGCTGCATCTCTACGTCTTACTCAGAATGTTCCCACAGACGGCGCCAATTGATGCGGTCGTAGAAGGATTCTCTCTGGCCACAACAGTAATGAGGTACGAAGAAGAGAAATGCACACAACACAAGAAACAAGCAAACACACAAGATATGACGTGGTTTGGAATAAGGGTTCCTACTCCATGGGAGTGAGCTCTTCCACAAGCTACGGTGTCAAAGCACTTTCACTATAAACTTCCTCCTTCACGGAAAAAACTTCCGGAGGTGAAGGAGAAAACCTCTTACAATTAACTCAATACACAGGAAGTATCGGAAAGATGGAGCTCACTACTCTCCTTGTCTCCTTCTCCGACGATGTGGTTGCTCTCCCCTTCGGATGTGTCTTTGTCTCTGACCGTTAGAAGGAATGTGGATCCCCCTCCTCTTGTCTTGCCTCTCCTTTTTATCCCCCTTCCTCTGGCCAGCTGTTGCACCACGAACCTCTTTCATCGTACACGTGATCACCTTGCTCACCTAGGGAACCATTCTGTTACAGACACGAGGAGCGAAGGCTCCTCCGAATATTATGTGGGGGCCCTCTTTTGTTGTGTAACAACTTCTTATCTATATTTCGGGAAATATTCTAGCTCATCCCTTTCAACCTCTTACCTTCAGTAAAACTAGCCTAGACCTACCGTTCACGTGTAGCGTAGGTCTTAGGCTTTTCCCTGTAGTCTGGACCAACTTCTATTCTTCCCGTACCGAACCATTTCCAAGCCCGCTGGACCGAGCCGGTTCTCATCCATCTCGTATCGAATCAATCTTCAAATTCACCTGGTCATGCCTGTCCTCCCGAGCTAATTTCTCCCAGATTGATGTGCCCGAACCGTTCTTCTCAGACTCCTCCCGTCGAATCGGTTACTTGGTTCGGACAACGTCCTACGCGCGGGTCTTTTCACCTTATTCACAGACTCCTCTCGCCGAATCGACTATTTGATTCGGACAACATTCTACGCGTGAGTCTTTTCACCTTATTCACAGAAAAGAGATAGCAACAATATCATATACTTTAAAATGTATAAAAAATTGGATCTATGAGCCACTAATACAATTTTTTTTTGAAATCACAACTTAGCTAAATTAAGCTTCACAGAAATCCTTAATGATCACTGCATGTCAAATAATATATAACTCTTATGAGCATAAAACTGATAAGCAACGAAACTTCTTAAGTCCTTTTTTTTTTAATAATCCAGAATGACTCCTTGTCCTGCGCGCAAAAGGATATCGACTTTAAGAGGATATCGACAATTTCAACTAATCCCAGAGATAAACGCCTAACCCCGCAGACGCACACCATGTAAATCCAAAAAGTCCACGTGGTGCCACCTCTCCTTCCCACTGTTCAGAATTTTGCTGCAGCTAGTTCTCAAGTCCTACTACCGAACTCACAAGTTGTTAAACTTGCAAAATCAATCTTTTTTATCGACCCTCTGTCGATCACTTGAACTCGGGCAGACAACAACTATCGCCTCTGACCCGTGATATGCTTAACTTAGCACAAACCTAAGCTTGACATGACTCCAACCGAATTTGGTTTGCACATTTACTATGAGGTCCTCTATTTTAGTTTGCTTATCACTAAGCAAATACGGGTGGCTCATGTTCTAAACACCTTTTTGGAAGTATCAATTTCTGCTCCTTGAATAAAGAAAAAAAAATTGACGGATTTCTTCTCCGAGACCAGATTCACATGTCATAAACAATATTTTTTAAATTAGTACATTTAATAGACACTATAAGTGAACTTAATAAAACAAATCAATTAAGACTTGGGTCAAGTGTAAAAAAAATTTGCACACAAAAATGAAGTACCAAGTAAAAAAAGATCAATAATAGCATCATTTGGCTTATCCAAACAAGTAAAAGGGTTGATAGTACCCGTTTTCTTAGAACTAAAAATATTTTTTTAATTGTTTATTTCTTCGATAAAGTTATTGTTTGATTTTGTATTTTCTTTTCCAAAATACCCCATCTCTCTAATTCTTCTTAAAAATAAAAGTTTTTAAAAATGGGTTTTATAATTATTTAGGAACCTTTTAAAAATTATTTAACAGTAGTTTTTTTAAAGTAAAATAATATTGTATATAATAAATCCTTTTCTGAAATCAATATTGACAAAAATTCATAATTTCTTTTTTTTAAAAAAAAATTGTCCAACATATTTCAACATTTAGCTAAATTTTAGATTAAAGTTTGTTGAGTGGCAAGCTACAATCTAAAAAACAAAAAACTTCTAACGGTTATTTATATAATATTTCATACAAATCTCATATTTGACTTGAAAACATTTTAGAAGAGTTATTAGGAAACTCCATCATTAAAATTTAATTACGTGTAAATGTATATTTATATGTTTTAGGAAAACCATGTGAGAACCCCTTAATAATTATAAGATATATTATCTTCAATTTTAGTATTTTTCTTTAAAAATTAACTAAATTTTAATAAAAAAAATGAATGCAAACAAAATTAACTATCCTGCAGTTCGTATAACTAATATATCACAATCTGTCAGTTGAAATAACTATATGAGTATTATTTGTTAATCTGGCATTTTTCCTAACGGGATAAAATAATGTAATTTGCCAAGCTAGATTATTAAAAAAAAGAGTAATTTGTCAAGTATAAGAATTGCACACCACATTATCTAATAGGTTTTATACACAAATTTCCACACCATCTCTGTTCCATACCTGTAGTTCTCCTATTTTACTTCATCACAGCGAACACAATCCGATCATCGGTGCAGACCAGGATGATAACTCCAGCAACCACTGCTATCACCAGCCACGGGCTGCCGTAGTAATTCTGTTTCGAAGCACTTGTTGCCGACACTATTGTAGTAGGTGTTCAATTCTTTAAACGCGGAGCTCATCAAATGTTCGCTGCCAACATCAAAGCTGACTCCTTTAATGAAGTCGTTGAAGAAATTTGAGACTTCTTTATCTGCCCCGATGCAGTTCGTGACAACTCCCTCCTTGATGAGCAAAGCGGCATCCTCACATAAGCTCCTGCATGAAGAATGCATATGTCGCGAAGTAACACTGGCATGTACACGATTGCTCGAAGGCTATCAAATTCATGAAAATAAATCTCGTACTGTCTTCTATAATCAAGGTTGGGATCATCAATGCTCTTCCGGAGATCAACTGCACATCCAACAAAGATAACTCATTTGAACGATTGGGCAATATCGGCTTGAACTTTATGCCAGCCTTATAAATATCCATTGCACCGCGCCATTTTTGTTCAAGCTCATCTGTCAGTAGGCTCTTGGAAGAGGAGCTATTGGACATGGCAGGTCTAAACTTCAAGTGGCAGCAATGGAGCAAGTGGTGAAAACTCAATTCCCTAGTTATAAGTGGATAATACTGTAGCAGTTTCTTTATAGCCGTATCTATCTTTTCTATCAAAGAACGTGGCTCTGCAACAACTGTTCCTGCAGTAGCGAGATCATATATTTTCTGGAGCACAAAAAAAGACAACTGATTTTCCATCAGGAGGAGATCGCGTCTTATCGAATCCTCATGTCACAGCGGTATTATGGTAGAATCATATTGTTGTTGTGGCAATTGCAATATGCCAAGAAAACCCAAAATGAAACACTCGTCGAGCAAAAGCATTTTTATTTCATTCTTTGTTTCCATTTGGATGTCCTCCTCGTAGCAACCTTTCACTTCTTGCTTCACTCGATCCATTTCCTCCAAGTACATCTGTAATGATACTTCTTTGTTCATAGTGAGGATTTGATGTAAGGACCACTTGTACTTGTTAGTAATCTAAGAGTTTCAGAATTGCCACAATGATAGAGATCAAACGACATAAATAGAGGAGCATAAACATCTTTATCTAAACTACGATTGAACTGTGAAAGTCTGTAGATCATTTCTGCATGAACTCCAACTATTTGCACCTGGCGAAAGAGTTCATATTTCAAGTCAACTCCTATCTCTTTAATGTGTCTTTTAATATTTTGCACACCAGAAGGTAACTCTGTAAAAATTTGATAGAGTTATCTTCTGATGTGCAAAATATTAAAAGACACATTGAAGAGAGCAGCTGACTTGAAACAGGAACTCTCTCGCCAAGTGCAAATAGTTGAAGTTTACGTAGAAATTATCTACAGAGTTCCACAGTCCATCCGTAGTTTAGATAAAGATGTTTATGCTCCTCTGTTTGTATCGTTTAACCCCTATCATTGTGGCAATCTTGATGCTCTTAGATTGGCCGACAAGTACAAGTGATCCTTCTTACAACAAACCTCAATATGAACAAAGAAATATCATTACAAATGTACTTGGAGGAAATGGATCAAGTGAAGCAAGAAGTGAAAAGTTGCTACGAGGAGGACATCCAAATGGAAACAAAGGATGGAATAAAAATACTTTTGCTCGATGGGTGCTTCATTTTGGGTTTTCTTGGCATATTTCAATTGTCACAGCAGCAATATGATTCTACCATAATACCGCATTATATCGATGCGATCTCCTCACGATGAAACCGTCTGCGATGAAAAGCAGCTTTTCTGCATTGGCAGAATATATGATACCTACTCTTGAAGGAAGATTACATATCATATATGATTTTCTTTATCCTGTATGTTAAAAAATTATATTAACCCTCAAATTATTAAACTAATATATATACACACAACATGCATTCTAAGGACCAGAAAAAAAAAATACAAAACAGATTCGTACAACAAATCTAATTTACAAAATATTAAAACAAAACATAAACCAAACCTGATTGCAATGAAAGCGCTATATATACATGCAGCGTTGTTTATTGTGAAATTTGACGATCCTGCAGCAAAAGGAGCAGATTTACCTTCGGAGCTGAGTCAAAAAAAAGATCAGTTCAGGTATGCCAGTCCAAAATTTAGTATTAGAGTACACATTTACTCCAGATCTGCCATCTGTTTGATTGTCAGAGCATCTATCCAATCAGTCAGCATACTTTCTCCTTCGATTGGACTAGGGAAAGCCATCTCTTCATGTCTTGCAATTACAAGCATTAAAGGCTGCAGTGTTTTGCCTAAACAACCATAAAGTTGTGCGGTTAAATATTGATGGCGAGTTGGAACGGATGTGCTTGGGTAATGGGTGCAACAGCCGTTAAAAATTGATGGCAAGGTGGACTTGGGCAGGTCACTAATGCGAAAAGTCTATCCGAAAGTTCATCTGTTGAAGCCCATTCAAAAGAAGAGTCCAACCCTAATGCAAAAAGTCTATCCGAAAATTCATCTGTCGAAGCCCATTCGAAAGAAGAGTCCAACCCATCCAGTGACGGGATCAATCCCCAACCCATAGGTGCGGTCCATTCCTATCCATATCACGATCCTCCCTCATGACCCTGCTACAATGTCGTTGCCTGTCGACTATATCTCTACGGTGTGGAATCAAGAATCGTATTTTGTGAAGACCAAATAATAGATCCTCGTACTCTTTTTTATACTCTAAAAATTGCTAAATAGCTATCCTCCTTCCGACGACGATCTTGCCCACACAACCTATCTCTTTTTCCTCATGAGCGCAACGATTTTCCCCATCGATTCGCCAAAACCAACAACAAACCTCCCTCGCTCTGCTCCTTCAAGCGAAGCCCTTTCCCCTTGTTTGATAGGAATTTGTAAAGAAACAAATAATAGACGAGCGAGCATGCGCTTACCTTCTCCTGCGTCCAAGAGAGGATTGCTCAGTTCTTGATCCGAGGAAGCCTTTGACATAATCTCCGAAGGTAAATCTGCCCCAACATGAACGAACAATAGTATCTTAAAGGATAATAGTCTAAGAATAAATTAAAAGAAACTGCAAATGAGATCATGCACCTCGAGACCTAGAATCCATTTCGAGATGCGAGAGCGAGCGACGAGCCGTCAATGCCATTGCCGGTACCAGATCTGGAGAAGTCTCCGGCGCCGGCAGCTTACATTGTCCGATGTGTGGCTGCGCAAGTTCGTGGGTGTCTTCTTCCGCCATGCCTGAATGCCCTAGGAGCGTTTCCCGTGAGTGGACGTGCCCTAACAATTTTAAAGACCAAAAACTATTGTAACTAGGTGGGTTATAATGCCCTAGAGCCGTCAAATTGGAGTCCCATCAGATTGATTAGCTTCGTCAAAAGATTGAATTGAAAATTTATCGATTAAATCGTTTTAATGAGGCACAAGCGAATCGATCCGTCACAATTCTGATTAGGGAGGTTGAGAGATATCAAAAGAAGATAAAATTTATACAAAATATTTATTTAAGTTTTTTTATCAATATTCTAATACTAACAAGTTCATAGTCATAATTTTTTATCACACATACAATTCAATACAAAATATAGGAGAAGTTAAAGAAAATAATAAAAAAATATTTGATTTAAGTACTCTAATAATTTTTTTTGGTAGTTACTACTATTTCAATTTCAATTAATATAGGAAATGATGATATATCAGACAGAGTCAACCAATTACAAATGTCAAAAAATCTCGATTAGATCTTGGAGGAGCCAAAACTTGAATTTATATACTATCAAGATTTAAATATTTTGGAGTGTTGAAAGAATAAAAAATATTGATATCTAACATTATCGATCGATAATTGAGTCTCAATTACAAGATTTTAATTGTTTAAAATACATATTTTTTTTATGATGATATTCTATCTTCCTTGTCGGTTATCACCTCAAGCCTCCAACTCTCAATAATTTTAGATTTTTTATTTATTTTTTGGTTCTGTGGATTGACCCGCATAATCCGCAACCCGTCTTGGGTTGGATTGGAGATTTCTCAACCCGCCAAGATGGCGGGTCGGTCCACCCCTCTCTGCTAAATGTTAGATTTGCGACGAGTTACCCCGTCCCATCATGAATCGGTCCATTTAACAACTCTAGTTATAGCAGCAGCATAGATTTATTATACTAGTAAAATGAATTATTTGACTAAATAAAATTATACTATGACAATAAAACTATAATACAAGAGATTGAAATCGTCAACTTAATAACTCTTATCAATTCGCTTCTTAATTATTGTAAGGGAGGTAAATCATGATAGATTTTGACCCTTGAAATTTGTAATTAGTGCATGGAGGAATGATATCCTCGTATTTATGAGGAATTAATCTATTATTCTATAATATAACATCTATATGCGTTAGTCATTAGATCCTTCTCATGGAGATGCATATGGAAAAGAATAAAATGTGGATTAATTATCACTTTATATCTAATATGCTGTTAACTGTATTGATATATAGATATTGTCTAATAAAAAAGTTTAATATTAATTACATGTGTAGTTGTAGTTTTAACCTCTTGTATCAGATTTGGAACCTCAACAATAATACAGTTTCATAGTTTGTTTAAATATTTTTTTGAACAATATTAAAATACTTCTATCAAAAGTTTGAAATTTTTTATTTTTTATTTTTATTTAAAAAAATAAGAAAATAATGTTTAATTGACATTTTCTATTTTCGTTTTCAGAAAATTTTTTAAAAAACTAAAAAAAATAAATCTAAAAAATACAAAATACGGTAGCCGCCGAACATCCTCTTAATATTTCATGCGCTAGAGCTGGAGTCTCTGTCCTCAACCATAATATAATTCCAAGTTGATGTCAATGCGCTGACTTCTATGCCAAAAGCACCAAAAAAGTCAAAAAGAAATCAGAGAGAATGAGAAGGAAGCATGACTTAAATTAAGAAAAAAAATAAAAACATAACGGAAAGAAACATCACTCAAGGCAAGGAAGAAAGAAATCAAGAAAGGGCGGAAGAGAAGGAAACATCTCACAAACCAAGGAGCAAAGAAGGAAGAAGGGCAAAGGAAACATCACATGAACCTCATGCCATGACTTGCGAAAACCTCACATAACCTCATTGAACCCTCACATGGACCTTGCAATATCTTAGTTTAACCCTTACTAATATCTAACCGTCATCTCAAGAGAATGTCACGTGTGTTGCAAAATATACCTGTTTTTGTGATTTTGGCTTGTGTCGGAGGAAAATTCACGGTGGAAAATACCTCAAGTATCACCAACCAAATCCGCCGAATGCTTCTACGCCTCTCACCCTCTTCGCCGAACAGCCGAACACCCGCCTTGGACGCGCACTCCTTCCCTTTTAAGGGAAGGAGACGCACGCACGGCTTCAAGTCGTGCGTGCTCGAGGTGGTTCCACGAACTGCCTCTGTGCAGTTCGTGGAACTGCCACGAACTTCCATCATCTCCCACTCGTCCAAGGTATGTCACATAGACAAAATGATCACACAGACCATTTTAGAAGAGGTGTTTAGTCACATAGACTAAATCGAAGCAACATCTATTGTCCCAAAAGACTAATAGAATATAGATTAATAGTCACAAAGACTAAATGAAACATCAAATCAGAAAATGGTTCGTGCGACAGCAAGCACATTGAGCGTTCAAATGCTAAGAAAGTTGTTTCACCTTACATAGCTGCTCATAGAGTGATACATGCTAAGAGAAGTTGTTACGCCTAACTTAGCCACTCTTCATATGGTACATAATCATTCTCCCGATGACACAGAGTCATCTCCAGGTGGTACAAAATCATTTATCTTATGACACACAGTCATTTCCCATGTGACACAGTCATTTTCTAGATGATACAAAATCATATTTCTGGTGGTACATAACCTTTTACCTGAAACATTCATGTCTTGCTATTTACCCAGATTAAATAATCTCATTTACATCAATATGAACATCTCTAATCCCTTAAATTGACCATCATGTCAAGAGCATGTCTCATATTCCAAATATTCACAAACATTTCTGTACACAACAGAAAAGAGTCGACTAGTGAATAATACTCATTAGATGTAAACCTATTTAATCTTCCTTTTTAGTGTGAATCTATTCATTTTAATCAATCGCTTTCTTAGTCATGTTTCATAGACCGAATCATACATAGTCATAGGTAGACATGCTAAAGTAGCAAACCTTGATTAAAACTTCAAGTAGACACCTAAATAGTCACAAAGGGCAAATTTTGAGATCAATATATATAATCTCAAAGGGCTCACATAGTAGAGAAGCAGGGATCCATTCTCCTACTACCCTTAGTGTCGTCTTAGCACATGTGGTATGATTCACATGCTACGATGTCGTCCTCTTTACCAATAAAGAGCGCATGTTTCCCTCAAATTAACATCGTACAGATTTCGATCTAGACATTCCCAATGTCTAATCCAGAATTCAACATATGAATTCTTATCTGGCTCAAAACAGGTATAGTAAATGGTGGGTTCATTTACTTCGATCATTTACCACAAAATGATCTTATCTTGATACAAATATCAAGACGACCCTAACTTATAGGAATGTAACAAATTTTACAGCTTCCAAAGCTAACAACCACATAGGTTGACCTATAAGCATCGATCTTACCTCTATTCATACGCAACAAATAGAGATGATTGTCTATGTGAGAGGACCAATCACTACCTGCCAACATGCTTATCGAGATCATATCATTAGAATGTAACATAACATACACTGAATTTATTATGGCTGACATTTCAAACAATCAAATCATAACATTCAATTGTCATTACAAAAAAAAAACTGTTACATTCTACGAAGTCCCATGGACTTTACATGCTCTTTAAATGACTCTTTAGTCATTGGCTTAGTAAAAGGATCTGCAAGCATAGCTCGTGTAGGGATATACTCAAGAATCACCTTCTTTTTAGCAATAATATCCCTGATAAAGTTGTATTTTATAGCAATATGCTTGCCCTTGCTGTGATATTTGGGATCCTTGGAAATACAATAGATACCATCGACTGGACTCAGCTTCTCAAAGAATCTTCAAATGCTTTAGGAACCTTCTCAACCAGACTACTTCTTGTACAGCTGCTGAACATGCTACATATTCAGTTTTCATTGTAGATAAGGCCACATGCTGCTTTCTTGTTGAGAGATGGCGCCACCATTCAACAAAGCAGCGATGTTGATTTTCTATCATTCGTGTCTCCAATGCAGCATCTGAATAGCCCTTTAGGCTCATATCTGACCCTTGATAACAGAGACAATAATCTGTCGTCGCCTTCAGATATCTGAAAATCCTTTTCACTGCCTTCCAGTGTCTCGATCCTGGGTTTGACTGGAACCGGCTGACTAAGCCCACTGCATAGCTGATATCGGGACGAGTACACAACATAGTATACATTAAACTACCTATGGCACTGGCATATGGTTTTTTATTCATGTCGGCTATTTCAGCTGGAGTCTTGGGACTCATACTTTTGCTCAAAACAGTACCTTTCGTAACAGGTGTCTGTTCACTGTTGCATTCAGACATGTTGAAATGTTGTAACATCTTAGTTATATAAGACTCTTGTGACAAACCTAAAAGTCTCTTTGATCGATCCCGGATGATCTTAACCCCTAAGATGTATTCAGCTTCTCCCATATCTATTATGTCAAATTGAGAAGATAGCCACTTTTTGACTTCTTCAATAAAACTTATGTCATTTCCTGCTATCAGCATATCATCAACATATAATGATAAAATGACATACTTTCCTTTTTCCTTCTTTAGGAAAACGCAATGATTCTCATTGATCATTTCGAAACCATAAGATAAAACCACTTTGTTAAATCTTATGTTCCATTGTCTTGACGCTTGCTTCAGCCCATATATAGATTTCTTCAATCTACATACTTTATCCTCCTGGCCTAAAGCAACGAAACCTTCTGGCTGAACCATATAGATTTCCTCGTCAAGCTCACCGTTAAGGAAAGCGGTTTTGACATCCATCTGATGTAATTCCAAGTCATAATGTGCCACAAAGGCCAAAATAACTCGGATTGACACAAACTTCACTACGGGAGAAAATGTCTCTTCAAAGTCAATACCCTCTCTTTGGGTAAATCCTTTTGCAACCAAACGAGCCTTGTATCGGTTAATCGATCCATCAGACTTCCTCTTTATTTTTAGAATCCACTTATTCTAATAGCCTTCGCCAGAGGAAAATCGACTAACTCCCAAACTTGATTCCGAATCATTGACTCCATTTCTTCTTCCATTGTACTTTTCCACTTATCTCTAACCCTACATCCCAACGCATCCTCAACTGATTGAGGTTCATCTTCGTCAACTGGGAGTGTCATCATTGCCTCATTCTCAATATCAAACCTTCTTTTAGGTATGATCTTACGAACACTTTTCCGTAAGTTGGGTTGTTGAGAAGTCACCCCGTGATCAGACACATTACTCCCACTCGGTTGACTAGGTTCAGGTATCCCTCTGGACATCTGTCTTGTTGATAACGACTCTTCCTCCTCAAAAAGAGGAACTGTCTTATCAACTTCACCCTTTGTTGGGAACTCAGTTTCTAGAAAAGTGACATCTCTCGACTCAATCTCAGAAATTGTTCCATCTTATTACTCACATATAAAAACATAACCTTTTGAGGTCTCAGAATATCTTATAAAGATACATTTCTTACCTCTAGGTCCTAGTTTTCCATATTTGTGAGAACTATCATGAACGTAGGCAGCTGACCCCAGGGTCTCAGATTGCTTAAATCTGGTTTTCTGCCCGTCCAACGTTCATATGGGGTTGATGGAACTGACTTTGAAGACACTTTGTTAAGTATATATGTCGCAGCTAGTAATGCATCTCCCCAATAGGAGACCGGCAAATTAGCCTGCGCCATCATAGACCTAACCATTTCAAGAAGAGTCCTATTTCTTCTTTTAGCAACCCCATTTTACTGTGGAGTTCCTGGGATCGTTAGCTGTCTAATAATTCCCTTATCATTACATGTCGTCTTGAACAAATCGCATGTATATTCACCCCACGGTCGCGTAAGGCCTTAACCTTACGCCCGCTTGATTCTCAACTTCGTTCAAATAACGAATGAAATAATCCAACGCTTCAGATTTTTGAGAAATCAAATACACATGACCATACCTAGTGAAATCATCAATAAATGTAATGAAGTAGGAAGCTCCATGCCTAGCCTTCACACTCATCGGACCACAAATATCCGAATGAATCAATTGCAATGGCAAGTCTGCTCTAATAGACTTTCCAAATGGTTTCCTAGTTGCTTTTCCAAAGAAGACAATGCTATATACAGATTAAGCTAATCTTAGCACGAGAGCCCAATAAACCCTCTCTAGCTAATCGATTCATGCGATCTTGTCCTATATATCCCAATCTAGCATGCCAAATCTCATCAGATATATCCGCATTACTAGTAAGAGCAATGTTTGAAAAACAACTATGAATCGCACAATTCACATCAGGCACCACATCTAGTACCATAAAACCATTAGATAAATAACCATATCCGATTGACATAGAGTCAATCTTAAGTTCTACACGACGACTGAAAAAATTTACAGAGTACCCCAAATCAAGAAGACAAGTAATGTATACAAGATTCCTTCAATCTGGAGCATACAATACATCATGCAGAAACAAAGTACTTCCACCACGAAGGTTAAGTTTACAAGTGCCGACTCCCTTTACTTCGACTCTTGCATTGTTTCCTACATAGATCCATTTGTTGCCTGCAGGTACCCTGCAGATCTACATATGTAACCCGCCTCGAGCTACATGGTTGGTTGCTCGAATCTATAATCCACAAAGGATAAGAATCCTATCAATATAGTACTAGCAACAAAATGCTCAAGACAGATTAGAAGTTACCTTCTTCGCTCAAGATACACTTCGAGCAAAGTGGCCCTTCTCACAATTAAAGCAAGATAACTTGCTTTTAGGTTTCTTCCTGCCTTCTTCTTCTTGATTTGATCCTTCCCAGAAGCAGAGTAACGCTTTTATTCTTTCCTTCCTTCTCGTACCATTTCTTCTTGGATCCAGGATCCAAAGAGAGCTGTGACCCAAATAGGCTTGGCCGTAAATCCTCATGATTCTACTCTCTCAGCCTCCAGCTCAACATGTCGTGAGACATCAGCGAAAGTCTTAATACTCTCACTGTGAGTTAAGGTTTGCTTCATGGTCTCCCAAGAATCGGGAAGAGAACGAATAACCGCCTGAACCTATTGTTCATCGGTCAACTCATGACCGACAGTTTTCAGCTCCCGAATCATATTAGACATCTCCCTGAGATGTTGAACCATTGTTGCATTCGGCGCGCTTTCAGTAGCCGAACTGATCACACCGCTTATTCCGAGACTTATTCCATCAGATTCTCTAAGGGCTACCCAGACTTCATGAGCTGAAGGATATGGCTCATACTCTAACACTAGGTCATCCACCATCGAACTTATCAATATTCCCTTAGCAGTGGAATCTTTCCTTTTCCATACCTTATAGGTATCAAGGTCACGCTCAGATCAGGTCGCATTACTCTCAACAGTTCCATCATAACCCGAATTAATGTCTAGGACTTCCTTGCTCTCAAGAACATATCAATCTTGAGGTGCCATATTTTATAGTTATCCTCATTCAGCTTTTCACCTTTGTCTCAAATGATGATGTTCTTAGTTGTCATAACCTAACATAAATAAACACATTATTTAGTTACTCAGTGTATGCTTTTATGTATGTAATCTCAAAAATAAACTCAAGATAAATCTGATCTGGTTTACAAAATCAAGTGACAACTGCATTATCACTCATCATTTGTATGTGCCAATCAGACTTATATTGATATATTTTATTACATACATCTCACTTAATGATATTAATCATTATTACAACATGATATTACACATTAAATGAACATATCATTATATACTCATTTGAACTAATCAATGGCATATTCAATAATCATGCATCATGTAGAGTTAACAACATTAAATGAACTAATCATTTTAAATGAACACATCATTAAAATAAACATGTTGTACAATGTTAACAAATAACAAAGTCTACTAAAATGTAACAGATTACAGTCTTCCTACTCATAAACGAAAAACAACTCCTAATAGACTAGATAAGCGATTACTGCTCCCACTAGGACAAGCCCTAGCGCAGCAGTAATCATGACATGTCCCCTCTGTTGGAATGTATACTGAAAGCCTAGCTCTTTTTGTATGAACATTTTATTTTGAAATAAGAATCACATGATCATTGTTTGCACTTTATATATTTATTATATGTGTGCATATTGTCTAATATTTTACATTATAGATAACATGGTGCTTGGTGTGGCACAGAAGATCATGTTATCAGTCCCTTGTAAAATATAAATAGAGGCTCACATCCAAGATGGTTTTGGACAAACCATTGACATGGTTGTAGTGTAGCTTGGTATTATTTTTTCTTGAACATAGAGTTACACTGGTACACTTAGGTGTATTGAGCAGGACCGATATAGAGGTGATTCAATTTGTTGCTGACTACATAATTGAATCGGACCTTGGATATTATGTTGTACATGCTCTTAATCCCGATATAATAACGGGCACATGTACTTAGTGTTTATTTCTTTGATTTACCAGAGGGTGAGATTTAGATGGATTAAATCAATATGCCTGGTAAGTTGGGAAATAATATTATTTACATGGTGTGCCGTTAATTATAGGAGGAAACCGTGTCCTATATATTAGGTTGATGATGTCCCCTTGAGGAGCTCATAAGGTTCATCATGTAAACCCAGCTGGTTGACTTAGTCAACATGATGATAAGGTTGAGTGGTACTACTCGAGGAATTAGATGTTAATTAATTGATGGTCAGTAAATCAATTAATTGACGGACATTCGATATCTTAAACACGGGGAGATTAATGTACGAATAATATGTGGAGCCCATATTAATTTATGGGGGTTGGTGAGGTAGTTCAATGATGATCCTCTAGTGGAATGGAACATCATTGATGGATCAAGTTAGTGTGGTTCCGATCCATCGGGTGGCCAAGACCCAACTCCTCCTTATGGTCCCTATCATAGCCTAATATAATCCTTGTGAAGTCTAGATCCAAGAATGTAAAACAAAACCTAGAACCAACGGTTGGGATTAAATCCCTAGATCCGTTGGTTGGATGAAACCCTAGAACCAACGGTTGAGATTAAATCCCTAGATCAGATGGTTAGGATGAAACCCTAGAGTCGTCGGTTGGGATTAAATCCCTAGATCTGACGGTTGGGATAAAACCCTAGATCCGACGGTTGGGATGAAATCCTAGATCTGACGGTTGAGATGAAACCCTAGATCCGACGGTTGGGATAAAACCCTAGATCCGACGGTGGAGGTTAAATCCCTAGATCCGACGGTGGAGATTAAAGGAGTCCTAAGCCCAACTCTATAAAAGGAAAGCTTAGGGTTGGGCGGCAAGTATGAATTTGAATTGGGATTAGGGTTTGGAGCAAAGGTGGGCGGCTAGGGTTTGGAGCAAAAGTGGGCGGCAACCATCTTCCATCAATTGTTGCCGGCGCCCACTTCCTTCAATCAACACTTGGCCGGCGCCCATCCTAGAGGCCTCTCCCCTCTTCCTTGGCTGGCGGTTCTCCTTCCATAGGTGGCCGGCATTCATCTTCCTCCCTTCATCCTAGAGTGGCCGACGGCAACACTTCTTGAAGTTGGCCGGCGCATCATCCAATTGTTCCTTGGCCGGCGGTTGCACCAAATTCCCTAATTTGGTGGCCGGTTCTAGATAGGAAGGTATTTGTTGTTTCTTCTCTTTGTTCGCAGCGGACAAGGTAGAGAAGAAAGTGATCTAGAAGGCTTCTACTCGTGGAGGATCTTCGTCCACACGTCGTCCACGAGAATGATAGGACATACGGTAGAAGATCGTGAGGTATAAAGTTATTTTAACTTTATTTACAGATCTGAGCTTGTTCTTTTATGTTTTGATTATGCATGTGTGAATTAGTAAATATATTGTATAATCATGGACCCCGAAGACAAACACAAAAACCGGCGATCCGTCCATCGTCTCTTCCGCGGCTAATCAACTAGAAGAGTTGTGTTGCTTGAACAACTAGTTTGTTCAAGCGACCACTCAAGTTGTTAGCACGACGACGAATAGGTTGTGCTTAGGAAGCTCATCCCATCCGGATTAATTCTTTCATTAGTGAAAATTTTAATCCGGGGACATGGGAGCCAATGAGCCTCCGAAGCGACCGCCTACAAGTGGTATCAGAGCCACGGTTTCCAGTTTTGTGTGTTTAGGATTCGGTTAATTTTTTATGCATTTTTTATATATTATATGTGCCGGATAATAGTAGAATATGCGTAGTTTAACTCTTTGGTTGCAGGCATAAGATCCGACTATTATGGCCATGTGTGTGTATGTGAATGGATGTGTGTAAAAAAAAATTTATTATTTGAATCCTCGGGGTTGACGAGGCTAGATTAGTATTTAATTTTTGTAATTAAATACGGCATTGTTTAGCCGCTCATTTTAGTTTACTTTCGATCTAGATTATTTGTACACTCCTTCGTGGAGTATAGGATCGATGGATGTAAATTAAAATGTTTTATCTCGGCTCGGAACTCTTTGGTGACTTGCGCACGGGAAAAGATGGAGCGGACGAGGTGGCGACACGACGGGATGCATATTGGAGGACAATGCCATAATAGTTGGAAAAATTCTATTTTTTCCATATTTATTGCTTATTTGTTTTATATGCATGTTATGTATGTTTTAAAATTCCTCAATTTTAATTTACTAAGTGGGAGAGGGACATTTTAATTAATTCCCGCAGCCTCCATTACAATTTGACGTGTGATGCAACAAATTTGCGCGTTGGCTCTGAGTGCCTTCCTCCCCATCGGATGGGTTTGTTTGCGGATCACTATGTCAAATAATGGTTATAGGAAATTATTAAGGAGCGTGTGTACTTCCCCATCGGTAAGGCACATAATCTGAAATAATTCCCTTAGTATCGTGTAATGGTGCACACTTAGATGCAAATTAAAAGTATCCTCCCCATCGGAGTCACTGCTTTTATTTGTAGGGCCAAAGAGGAACCAACTATTAATTTTATTTGTCAAAAAGTAAGATTGACAAGATAATAAAATTAATGGGTAAAACCTCCTCTTACAAATGTAGAATTCGTATACGTCCACACTATCGTGGCATGCGATATTCTCGGTATTTTTGAGGTGTTGGTTGATTTCGGAATTTTATTGTTTTTGAGGAATCAATAATATTTGAAATCTAATATTTTGATCATTGTGATTTTTAGGATTTTCAAATGGCTTTCAACCCACTTGCTGTGATTTTAAAAGAAAACAAACTTACTGGTCCAAACTACATTGATTGGAAAAGAAACCTGGATATTGTCTTAACTGCGGAGGAGTACAAATTTGTACTCTTCGAGGTCTGTCCTCCTAATCCCACCGATGACTCTGATGAAAAGGAGAAAGAACGTTATAAGAAATGGGTTAAGGCAGATGAGATGGCGCGGTGTTACATTTTGGCATCTATGTCAAATGTGCTGCAACATCGAGATCGCCATAGTCACCGCTTATGACATGATGTTCAATCTCAAGGAACTTTCGGACATCGAGAGTAGGGCTAAGCAGAGGCAATGAGAAACTTGATGACGACCACCATGGTTGAGGGAACACCCATTAGGATCATGTTCTCAAGATGATGGCTCATCTTAATGAGATGGAAGTCCCTGAGCCGAGATCGATGGAAACCTGTGTCGATATCATTCTCCGTCTCTGCCTAGGAGTTTTGGCAGTTCGCCTCAACTACAACATGAACAAGAGGTTGTATTCGTTGGCGGAGCTTCGATGAACTCCAGTGGCAGAGGGGCTTTTTCACAAAGTGCTCAAGCCATGGTCGCTCGAAGGTTTCTTCCTCTAAACCAAAGGTAAGAAGAAGAAGAAGCAAGGTGGAGCGAAGAAAGTGGCGATGGGACCTCAGCAGGAGTAAAGAAGAAAGGCAAGTGCTTCACTTGCAAGCATCGACATTGGAAGGCGGATTGTCCTCTCCGAAGAAAGAACAAAGGTATATCTTCTTGTTTAGTTGTTGAAACATGTTTAGCGGTGTTATCTACGATTAATGGTGTGTGTAGATACAGGAGCCACTGATCATGTCTGCAATACTTTGCAGGGGTTCCAGGAAACCCGACGACTAGCTGAGGGAGAGATTACCGTCTTCATGGGCAATGCTTCAAAGGTGGCGGCTATTACAGTGGGAGACGTTTATTTATCTTTTGATAGGAATAAAGTTTTGGCTTTAAGAAATTGTCTTTATGTATCTACTTTTAGAAAGAATTTAATTTCAGTTTCTAAATTGTTTATGGATGGATATTCTGTTTCTTTTAATGACAAAGTGGTTATAAAAAGGAATAGGGAGATTATCTGTTCTGGTACATTGGTTGGCAATTTATATACTCTTGAACCAAAAACTCCAACGATGCATATAGAAATCAATAACTCATCTTCTAAGTCTAATAAGAGAAAAGAACCTTCGCAAATGAACCAAACATATCTTTGGCATCTAAGGCTTGGTCATATTAACCTAAGCAGAATTCAAAGGTTGATAGCTGATGGACCTTTGGGTTCATTAGTGGTGGAGGATCTCCCAACCTGCGAATCTTGCTTAGAAGGTAAAATGACCAAGAGGCCTTTTAAGGCCAAGGGGTATAGAGCCAAAGATGTGTTAGAATTGGTTCATTCTGATTTGTGCGGTCCTATGTCTATCCAGGCAAGAGGTGGTTTTGAATACTTCGTCTCTTTTATAGACGATTATTCAAGGTATGGATACATTTACTTGATGTGCCGCAAGTCTGAATGCTTTGACAAGTTCAAAGAATTCAAGGCTGATGTGGAGAACCGTCAAGGTAAAAGTATCAAGACATTACGATCTGATCGTGGTGGCGAGTACCTCTTGGGAGAGTTTAGGAGTTACTTATCGATGGGATTCAATCCCAATTGTCCGACTCACACCCAGCAGAATGGTGTGGCGGAGGCGAAGGAATAGGACTCTTATGGAGATGGTCGATCGATGATGAGTTATTCTAAGTTACGATTCGCTGGGGTTTGCTCTAAAACAAGAAAGACACATTCCGAACTTGGTTCCATCTAAGTGACTCTACTCCCACAGAGTTGTGGACTGGGCGAAAGCCTAGTCTAAGACATATTCGGATTTGGGGTAGTCCAGCACATGTGCTGAAGGGAGATGCTGGTAAGTTGGAATCTCGTACAGAAGTACGCTTGTTTGTTGGCTACCCTAAGGGAACGAAGGGTGGTTTATTCTATAGTCCTAGAGATCAGAAGGTGATCGTGAGTACGAATGCCAGATTTCTAGAGGAGGACTATGTGATGAACCACAAGCCCACGAGTAGGATTGTTCTTGAGGAGTTAACAGGGGAAGTCCCGACTTCAGTACCACCGGTACAAGAGGAGACACCACAAGTCACTGCACCGCATGTCACAGAGTATACACAGGAGGCACCTCGTCGTAGTGGGAGGGTTGTTAGACAACCCGAGAGATTCATGTTTTTGGGAGAGTCTTTGGACTTAGTCCCTGGTGAACATGAACCTGATCCCTGGACATATGACGAGGCACTCCAAGATAGAGATGCGGTATCTTGGCAAAGTGCGATGAATTCAGAGATAGAATCTATGGATTCTAATCAGGTCTGGGAGCTAGTAGAACCACCCGATGGTGTAAAAGCCATTGGATGCAAGTGGATCTACAAGAGAAAGAGAGGAGTAGACGGGAAGGTTGAGACCTTCAAAGCTAGGCTTGTTGCGAAAGGGTATACTCAGAAAGAGGGTATCGATTATGATGAGACCTTTTCGCCGGTAGCTATGCTTAAGTCTATCCGGATTCTCTTATCTATAGATGCTCATATGGATTATGAGATTTGGCAGATGGATGTCAAGACAGCTTTCCTTAACGGAAGTCTTGAGGAGAACATCTATATACGGCAACCAGAGGGATTCATTGCTAAAGGCAAAGAGAATCTTGTATGTAAGCTTAATCGGTCCATTTATGGATTGAAGCAAGCTTCTAGATCTTGGAACATCCGCTTTGATGAGGTAATCCAGTCATATGGATTTATTCAAAGTCCGGATGAGCCTTGTGTATACAAGAGATGTGACGGAAACGTAGTGGTGTTTCTTGTACTATACGTAGATGACATTTTGTTAGTTGGCAACAATATCAAAGTGTTATCAGACGTAAGGGTATGGTTGTCCAAACAGTTTGATATGAAGGACTTGGGAGAAGTGGGACACATCCTTGGGATCAAAGTTATAAGGGATCACAAGAAAAAGATGTTGTGCTTATCTCAAGCTTCATACATTGACACTATCCTTGCTCGTTTTAGCATGCAGAACTCCAAGAAAGGTTTCCTACCTTTCAGGCATGGAGTTCCTTTATCTAAAGAGATGTGTCCCAAAACATCAAAGGAGATAGAGGACATGAAGGCGGTTCCTTAT
Source organism: Wurfbainia villosa (assembly GCA_025175895.1). Lineage (NCBI taxonomy): Eukaryota > Viridiplantae > Streptophyta > Magnoliopsida > Zingiberales > Zingiberaceae > Wurfbainia > Wurfbainia villosa. Next base: position 11,586,645 of record CM045998.1, on the reverse strand, counting down.
GCTTCGGCAGTAGGAAGCCTTATGTATGCTATGCTATGTACGAGACCGGATATCTACTTTGTCGTGGGCATGGTTAGCAGATATCAGAGTAATCCTGGACAGGGACATTGGACTGCGGTAAAACATATATTGAAGTACCTGAGAAGGACTAGGGATTATATGCTGGTTTATCGGGCAGATCAATTGCTCCCTGTGGGTTACACGGATTCGGATTTCCAATCAGATAGGGACAAGAGTAAGTCTACCTCGGGGTTTGTGTTTACTTTTGGAAGTGGAGCCATAGTATGGAGGAGTGTCAAGCAGAAATGTGTGGCGGACTCTACCATGGAAGCTGAGTATGTGGCAGCCTCTGAGGCAGCCAAGGAAGCTGTATGGCTCAGGAACTTCTTGATGGACTTAGATGTGATTCCTGGTTTGCCCAGAACTATCACAATTTATTGTGATAACAATGGTTCAGTTGCAAACTCGAAGGAACCACGAGCCCATAAGGTAAGTAAACACATAGAGCGCAAGTACCACCTCATACGAGAGATCGTAAAGCGAGGAGAAGTTGCTGTCGCCAAGATTGCATCAGAGGATAACCTGGCGGATCCATTCACTAAGGCCCTTCCAGCGAAAGCGTTTGATAGGCATGTGGAGGACATGAGGATCAGATGTATGGCAGAGTAATGATAGCATAGTCTTTTAGTATAAGTGGGAGATTGTTGGAATGTATATTGAAAGCCTAGCTCTTTTTGTATGAACATTTTATTTTGAAATAAGAATCACATGATCATTGTTTGCACTTTATATATTTATTATATGTGTGCATATTGTCTAATATTTTACATTGTAGATAACATGGTGCTTGGTGTGGCACAGAAGATCATGTTATCAGTCCCTTGTAAAATATAAGTAGAGGCTCACAACCAAGATGGTTTTGGACAAACCATTGGCATGGTTGTAGTGTAGCTTGGTATTATTTTTTCTTGAACATAGAGTTACACTGGTACACTTAGGTGTATTGAGCAGGACCGACATAGAGGTGATTCAATTTGTTGCTGACTACATAATTGAATCGGACCTCGGATATTATGTTGTACATGCTCTTAATCCCGATATAATAACGGGCACATGTACTTAGTGTTTATTTCTTTGATTTACCAGAGGGTGAGATTTAGATGGATTAAATCAATATGCCCGGTAAGTTGGGAAATAATATTATTTACATGGTGTGTCGTTGATTATAGGAGGAAACTGTGTCCTATATATTAGGTTGATGATGTCCCCTTGAGGAGCTCATAAGGTTCATCATGTAAACCCAGCTGGTTGACTTAGTCAACATGATGATAAGGTTGAGTGGTACTACTCGAGGAATTAGATGTTAATTAATTGATGGTCAGTAAATCAATTATTTGACGGACATTCGATATCTTAAACACGGGGAGATTAATGTACGAATAATATGCGGAGCCCATATTAATTTATGGGGGTTGGTGAGGTAGTTCAATGATGATCCTCTAGTGGAATGGAACATCATTGATGGATCAAGTTAGTGTGGTTCCGATCCATCGGGTGGCCAAGACCCAACTCCTCCTTATGGTCCCTATCGTAGCCTAATATAATCCTTGTGAAGTCTAGATCCAAGAATGTAAAACAAAACCTAGAACCAACGGTTGAGATTAAATCCCTAGATCCGATGGTTAGGATGAAACACTAGAACCAACGGTTGGGATTAAATCCCTAGATCCGATGGTTAGGATAAAACCCTAGAATCGACGGTTGAGATTAAATCCCTAGATCCGACGGTTGGGATAAAACCCTAGATCCGACGGTTGGGATGAAATCCTAGATCTGACGGTTGAGATGAAACCTTAGATCCGACGGTTGGGATAAAACTCTAGATCCGACGGTGGAGGTTAAATCCCTAGATCCGACGGTGGAGATTAAAGGAGTCCTAAGCCCAACTCTATAAAAGGAAAGCTTAGGGTTGGGCGACAAGTATGAATTTGAATTGGGATTAGGGTTTGGAGCAAAGGTGGGCGGCTAGGGTTTGGAGCAAAAGTGGGCGGCAACCATCTTCCATCAATTGTTGTCGGCGCCCACTTCCTTCAATCAACACTTGGCCGGCGCCCATCCTAGAGGCCTCTCCCCTCTTCCTTGGCTGGCGGTTCTCCTTCCATAGGTGGTCGGCATTCATCTTCCTCCCTTCATCCTAGAGTGGCCGACGGCAACACTTCTTGAAGTTGGCCGGCGCATCATCCAATTGTTCCTTGGCCGACGGTTGCACCAAATTCCCTAATTTGGTGGTCGGTTCTAGATAAGAAGGTATTTGTTGTTTCTTCTCTTTGTTCGCAGCGGACAAGGTAGAGAAGAAAGCGATCTAGAAGGCTTCTACTCGTGGAGGATCTTCGTCCACACGTCGTCCACGAGAAGGATAGGACATACGGTAGAAGATCGTGAGGTATAAAGTTATTTTAACTTTATTTACAGATCTGAGCTTGTTCTTTTATGTTTTGATTATGCATGTGTGAATTAGTAAATATATTGTATAATCATTGACCCCGAAGACAAACACAAAAACCGACGATCCGTCCGTCGTCTCTTCCGCGGCTAATCAACTAGAAGAGTTGTGTTGCTTGAACAACTAGTTTGTTCAAGCGACCACTCAAGTTGTTAGCACGACGACGAATAGGTTGTGCTTAGGAAGCTCATCCCATCCGGATTAATTCTTTCATTAGTGAAAATTTTAATCCGGGGACATGGGAGCCAATGAGCCTCCGAAGCGACCGCCTACACCCTCCGTCTGGACTCAACTACAGTACTTTCTGTTGGGACACTCACAGGCAACACATGCTGCCCTGATACAGAATCTTTTAAAGACCTCACTAGTCGAGAACCAAAATCCTCCATAGGGTCTTCTTCAGGATCCTCTTCACAATCAGCATAGTTAATCAGCTCTGTGTACAACTGGGTATAAGAAACACGTCCTTCATGTAACCCCTAAAATTGTCGTGTCGCGTCAACAAGATTATCGGGCAATGAACGAATCAACGTCCAAATCCTGTAGTTGTCTAATACTGAAAACTCCTGCATCTCGAGCTTCCAGAACAGTCTGTCCAGCTTCCCAATGTGTCCAAGGACTCTATGGTAAGGGTCATAGTCCAAATCTTTGATAGCCTCTCTAGACCGATTGCGCAACACATCGCGCCGGGTCATAGTGGTATACATCCGCGTCATTTGTAAAATTGAAATAAATCATGTCAGTACATAACGCAAAAACCAAAGATAAAATCTGGTATATTCTAATTAATCAAGGCACAGAACAAATACACATATATCAAGAAGAACTAAACTCCTTGAATTTTAGGCTATAATTAATTGACCCATTGATCAATCAATTTTGACCCATAGACAGTCATAAACTAGTTCTATCCTTAAGTTATCCACGTCAGATTCCAATTGTTCCAAAACAACCCATCTAACTATAGTTATGAGTTTAGTCAACCAAAGTCAACTTTACACAATTCTTGTGTAAATTTAATTGGACACTTAGCCTTTTGTTGGAATCAAATTAATTAAACTCATGTCCAATTAAAATTTGATTCAAAGCCCATTTAATTCGGCCCAATTAAACCAAACTAAATCTAAAGCCCAATTAATTCGGTCCATTTAATTCGGCCCAATTAAACCAAACTAAATTTAAAGCCCAATTAATTCGGCCCATTTAAGCCCAACTAATTTTTTTTTAATAAATAAAAAAATAATCTGTACAAAACAGATTAAAAAAAACTTTTTTTTAAAATAAAAAAAATTAATCTGTACGAAACAGATTAATAAAAAAAATTTAATAAAAAAAAATTAATCTGTACGAAACAGATTAATAAAAAAAAATTAATTAATAGGCACGCCGGCGGCGTCGTCGCCGTCGCCTCCGCGGCGTCCCGCCTCGACGCCCGTCGCCTCCATCGCCGGCGGCTGATCGGCCGCTAATCGCGAAGGCCTTACGGTAGCGCGCTGGCCGCGGCTGCCGTCGCCGTCGCCTCACTTTGTGGCGGATCCGTGCATCGCCGAGGCGTCGGCGGTCACGCCGCTTCCGAGGCCGTCGGAAGGGCATCGGCTCCGCGTCGCTTCCGAGCGATCGGATGCCGGCGACCACGACCGCGCCATCGAACAGAGAAATTCTGTTCTCTATTCTTTCGACGAGGAAATCAATTCTCCGACGAAGAAATCAAACAGGTAAACAAAAAATATCCAGAATTTAATTGCTCTGATACCAATGTTGCAAAATATACTTGTTCTTGTGATTTTGGCTTGTGTCGGAGGAAAATTCACGGTGGAAAATACCTCAAGTATCATCAACCAAATCCGCCGAATGCTTCTACGCCTCTCACCCTCTTCGCCGAGCAGCCGAACACTCGCCTTGGACGCGCACTCCTTCCCTTTTAAGGGAAGGAGACGCACGCACGGCTTCAAGCCGTGCGTGCTCCAGGTGGTTCCACGAACTGCCTCTGTGCAGTTCGTGGAACTGCCACGAACTTCCATTATGTGACCTTGCCATCGTAAAGGACTTCAAAGAAGCTTTTCATGAATTTCGTCGAGGACTTCCAAAGGTTGATGCTGGGAATTTAAATCCCAGGATAACTGGAAATTTTATCTCAGTCAATTTGAAATTTTACGTGATGCTGAAAATTTAAATCTCAGGACAACTATGTTCTTAGGATTTAAATCTCATGACCACTGTATTCCTAGAAATATAATTTTCAGCACTATCTTTTTTCTCGCTCAACTTGAATTTATACGTGGCACGCGACCAAAACTAGGAGGTAGGAGAATCATAACTAAATTTCTTCGACACATCACAATTCATGCTGTAAGATCTTTCAATCTATGTCAAGATTTCGGAATTTCAACCTCCTCTAGGTGCATCAATGAATTTAGGTCAAAACCCATTAATAATCATATTCACCTCTTCTTCAATCCAATCCAAATCCATTGGGTTTGAAAAATGTCCCTCTGTGTATCCGTGTCCAAAATTTCTGATATTCAAGGTTTTATTAGATATCCATAGTAATATTTTAGAAATCAGACTGATATAAATCATAAATCAAGTCGAAAAAAAGATAGTACTGGAAATTATATTCTCAGGAATACAGTGGTCCTGAGATTTGAATTTTCAACACCACATTTAGATGGTTCAAAATTTCTAATTGTGACTCAGATGCATGCAATATCTGAGCATTAAATTCATGTTTGGTGAGAGGAGTAAAAAAGAAATGAGATGCACTCTTTGATAAATATGAAATCATGGGATTATATTTGGACAATTCTAAACTTGAGATGCGCGCGTCATTTGATAAATTGCCAAAAAAATTTCTTACGTTAAACTTTTAAAAACCGTATAAAAAATATTCTACACTGTCAAACTGGACCAGATATAACTCGTACGGAGAAAAAGGGATTCCAGTCCATATTAATTTAGTTGATGGAATTCATCTAACCATTTTATTTTATTTGCATTGGAGTGTTCGAATTTTCGATTTGACTAATTTCTAAGATGATCGACTCTGTCTCATGGATCTTCGGAATGTCTCACCATCAACTGAGCTGGGTAAGATCGGAGCACAGTAGTCTCCATCAACCACCAAAAGTAAATCAGGAAAGCGATGACAATTTTTTTACGATTAGACTTAGACTTCGCAGTCGCGTCATCTTTGAAAAACTGTCCAACGTCAAAATCAAACTTCATCTGTTGGGCAAACTTTAATTTTGGCTTCAGGACCGTCCGAACAAGTTTTTTTTAAATTCGTTGTCGAATATTATCTCAATAAAAAATCGAACTATATTCTCCTATAGAATATCCAATCAAATTATATTCCCTATAGAATGTCCTTCCACTTTTCCTGCTATCCTTGTCACACATCTAACCATTTTAATTCAACGTGATGTGTCACTGTATAGTATTTTGGTAATCGAGAAATCACTCTTCATTTTAAAAAAACCAAAAATTCTTTGCTAAAAAAGCACTCAAAGTTTAGAAATCATAAAAAAAAAAGACACATTATAATTTACTACGCATTTAATTTCAAAAATATTACTTTCGTCAATGCGATACTTCATTCTATTTTTTTTTACGATGATGTCGAACTTTTAAAACCAACATAAAAATTAGAATCAAGATCACGACGTTCTAATTGCATTCACAAAATGATATTAATATTTGAAAATCAATATCAAATTGATTCTAAATCAATACCACTATATATGGTTTTAAAACTTTGAACACGCAAACTTTATTATAATTTTTCTAACACAGTTGTATTGATTTTCTTGTATAAGGTTTAGAAGTAAAGTCTTCTTTACATTTTCCATACTCTCCGTTTCTATGTTTTAGAATTTCAAATCATTTAAATCCATTAATAAATTTCGATCAAAATTCATTGATAATCTTAATTAATTTTGATTAAATCCAATCCAAATCTACCGTGACTCTGAGTACAATCGTACTCTAAAGCCCCAGTTTCAAAATCCTCCTAATTATTGTGCACAGTTTATTTTTAAAATTTAACTTCTGTGCTAATTGACACATACCTATAACTTCATATAGGAGGCTCAAAATTAGGGTTATACACCATATTTATTTTCTCTAACTATTTTTTTCTTCCACTCCATGCCTAGGTTTCAAAATTTAAATTATCTAGGTCCAATAATAAGTTTTGATTGAAATCCATTAATGACCCTAATCAATTTTGACTGGATTCAATCTAAGTTTGATAGAATTTTGTAATGCCCTCAGTCTCACTATGACTAAAGTCCCAGGTTCAAAGGTATCTTAACCATGCGTAACTTGGTTGTCAAATCATTCAGAATCTTGAATATGCTTTTTGAACACCAATATAGTTGTGCTTAGTTAAGATGTCTTTTAACCTAAAACTTTTGGTCATAATGGGACTAAGAGGCACAGTAGAAATCTACTAGACTTTGAATGAGTTCAATCAAAATTGGTTAAGATTATTAATGAATTTTAGTTGAAATTTATTGATGGGCCTAGAAGATTTGAAATTCTAAAACTTAAATATAAAATAAAAAAGGAAAGTACAGAGAAAATAGATATAATGTACAAACCTAATTTTTAGTCCCTACATGAAGTTATTGAATTAGCACGGAGGTTAAATTTTGAAAATAAATTGTGCATGGCTAGGAAAGCTTTGAAAATGAGACTTTAAGATATAATTAGACTCAAGGTCACTATACAAATCTACTAGACTTGATTGAATTATATTAGAGTTGACTAAAATCATTAATGAATTTTGATCGAAATTTATTAATGAATCTAAATAATTTAAAATTACGAAACTAAACATAGAGTGGAAAAGGTAATATAGAGAAGGTGTGTAACTCTACTTCTAAACCTCCTACATAAAAATTAGTACAATTATGTTAGAGAAATCAAACAAAGTGTGTCAATGTTCAAAGGTTTAGAACTATAGTGATGTTAGTTTGAAATATTCATACTAATGTATTAGAAAAATTATAACATAGTAGTGCTGATTTTAAAGGTTAAGAACTAATGCGTTGTTAATTTTCAAATATCAATACCTAGAAGAAATTTAGAATGCCATGGTCCTAATTTTGGAAGTGCAGAATGCATAATTTTTTTGGTGTTATTTTTTAAAGCTTAGGAAAAATAGAATGAATTATCATTTTTTATGGGAGGTGTATTTTTGAAATCAAATGCACCATTTAATATAAATAAATAAATTACAATACACTTTTTAAAAATTTTTGAAGTGTCTTTATGAAATAGATAAGATCCTTTATTTTTTAAATCGTAGAAAAATTATTTGACGCTTTAAAGTACACCACCGAAAGTCCAACAGTGTTCACCCACCTTTTAGAATGTCCATGTAATTCAAAAACTCAATTCAATTGATAAATATAAAAAGATTTATTCATAATGAATATGAATCAATTTTTTAAAATATAATTTTAAATTATTGACCATTTCCTTCATTTATATTTGTCAATTGAAATTCTAAGACAGCAACGAGACTGTTTCACATTTTCTTTGATGCCAAACCAAACGTACGATAGGGATTCACATACCGTCCATTTCCACGTTACCCTCCACTGCATCGCCAAGAGTCATTAGGTTGAGAAGCATTCGAGGGGGCATTTTGTATATTTTATAGATTTTCACAACCCTTCTGAAGCACCCGGCCTCTTGCCCCCACAAGCTCGAAATTTGAGGAGAAAGTACATGAGTTCACTCTTGTTACATTATCATCAATCATAAAGGGTCCAAGAATATGAAACAACCCAATACTCGCCTTAGAACATGAAACTTCATGCTACCATAGCAGATCTCAAATACAGTGGCCAAGTAAATCAAGCTATTGTGATAAACATTCTAGGTAAGAGTGAAACATCCGATCAACTTAATAACAATACTAACAACACTCAGTTATCTCTAACGGCAGCAGACTATAAAGCCATCCTTCTTTAAGAGATGTCTTATCTTATGAGGTTAACAGTTTATAATTTTTCCTACTAACTGTTCTAATTGTTTAGCTCAACACTTGCCTCTAAAGTAAATTTGAAATTAAAGAATTCAATCTATATAATTATATGTTTTGCTGTCTTGCGTGACTATGTTGCATTTGATTAGCCCAAAACCGGCAAATGAATTAACGAAATACCACTTGGAATTGATTGACACCAATTTTGTTCCAAAAGTCCAAGTTGTGAGGGATGAACGCATATGTATATATTTGCAAAACATTAAAAAAAAATTGTAATTGAGGAAATTGGATTTCATAAAAGGATGACAACTTGCCATGCTACAATCAAGACCCACGATGTACCGCTCTGCTCTGCTCTGCCCTGCCTTGCACCATAAATTAGACAGGGCAAAGTTGAGACAAACATAATCCACCATGCAAAGCACAATGCATATGAGATGAAAATTTGAAGTCCCATCCCACCCAGGCCGCTTGCCTTGCTTGAGTTTGTCATACTCCAATAAGAGTTATGCACATGAGTTATGCCTTCACTAAGAAGCAAGGCAAGATAGGAATGGAGAAGAATTCATCCCATAAACCATCCCACTTCCAATATGAGTCAGGGATGAGAACTGAAAGATCAGCCCCGCCTCATCACATCGTCATCTCTAATTTACATCCGATAAATTTTTGTACACGCTACAGACTATTTTCTAAAGATAACAATACACTAGGACATCTCTAACAACCTCCAAATACTTACTTCCACAGGTTTTGGATTGGAACGGATTCCAAGTTCAATGGAATCCTGTATTGGCTAACATTTTGAGTTAATTATCTAAGTTAATCAAGGTGTTCTTAGATATGAGTATTAAATGGATGATATTACACCATGAATTGCTTCGATCTAGTTCCATCACGTAACGAAAACAACATGAACTTTCCAAACAATGCTAACTCCATCAGAACTTTTTTCTAGCTTTATTTATGAAGAAAAGGGATCAGAGAAGACAAATTATTTGGGTAAGATAAACATACTCTTTTTCACCAAGCTTAACATCAGTCCCATGCACCATATTCTGGTAGAAGAACAATTTCTCTCTGACTCTTTCCTTGACTAATGCCATCATGGTGCATATCATGAATCAGGGCTAGTCTAGTTGGTAAGTAAATAACTTTTTAAGTGGGTAAGGATTAATTTCCGAAGAGGTCATGACTTTGGACTATCGACCGACTCTATCCTTTGTACTTGTCATATAGATTCCTGATTTATCTCCTCCATCGATAGGAACAACCAGAGGAAACCGTTAATATGACGATTCCATATTTTTATGAACTATACTAAGAAAGACTTATTTTATAGAATTAGTCTAATAAAAACAACAATCTTTACCACTAGTGTTAAGTAATATAATAACTGCTTTCTGAAAATTAAGATATGATTAACGCAGGATGATTTAGCTCATATGTTAACGAATGATAGATTAAAAAGGAATACAAGATCATATGAAAAAATAGGTGCTGTTACTGAAGAGAACAGATGTAAATAGTAGAGAAGATAAAAAAGAAAAGAAAAGAGAAGATGGAAAAGATGATAAAGACTCTTGGAGAGAAAAAATGTGCGACTACAAAAACTATTTCAATGGCTGTTTTGAAGGGGAATAGCTGTGGTGATTAGAGGATACGAGGATAGACTAGAGAAGATGAAGAAAATAAAGATCTTACCTTGAATAGAAGAATAAATTTTCAACCTTCAACAACTATTTCAGAGGTTAATTTTGAAGGGAAAAACTGTAAATATTAGAGGATATGAGAAATATAAAGAAAAGATGGAGACCTTATCTTGAAGTGGAAGAAATCACAGCGAGAGAAGGAATAAATTGAATAATCACAATGAATAGTCTGTCTGGAGCTTATCTGCATGGAGGAGGAAGTTCAAGGATTTTGCATGATGTTTGAGTGAGGAATAGGGTGAAAAAAGTGCAGGGTAACTGAACAGTTAAAAGAAACAAATCAGACTTGTTATTTCATAAAATGATATCTCTTATGTAATAGAGGAAGTCCTATTTATATACAAAAATTAGGATCTAGTCAAAGGAATAAATCAAACTCTATTCTAGAAATAATTCAAACTTTATCCTAGCTAGGAAATAATTATCCCTAACGATATTCAGACAAATTCTCCCTAGCCATATATAATATTCTAACACTCCCCCTCAAGCTAAAGAATATAAATTATATACACCCAGCTTGTTATATATGTAGTTAATTCGGGAACCTCTCAATAACTTAGTAAATATATTTTCTAGTTGATCATGTGAGTTAACAAAACTAGTAGATATTTCTCCAAATATGACTTTCTCTATGACAAAGTGACAGTCGACTTCAATATGCTTTGTCCTCTCATGAAAAATGGATTTGAGACGATATGCATGGGGGTCTGGTTATCACATATAAGTGATATTTGTGTAACATCTCCAAACCTTAGCTCTTGAAGCAACTGTTTGAGCCATATAAGCTCTTGACTGACTATGACCATAGCTCGATATTCTGCCTCTGCACTGGATCTTGCCACAACATTCTGCTTTTTGCTTTTCCAAGAAACAAGGTTACCTCCGACAAATATACAAAAACCAAGTAGATCTCCTATCACTGGAAGATCCTGCCCAGTCTGCATCAGAATATCCTATGACTCGAGTATGCCCTTTGTCTTAATACAAAATACCTTTTCCTGGAGCGCTTCTGATATATCGAACAATGCGAATCATAGCATCCCAATGTTCTTTACATGGAGAGTTGAGAAACTACTTACTACACTTATTGCAAATGAGATATCTGGACGAGTAACAGTAAGGTAACTTAGTCTCCCTACTAATCGCCCGTATCGTTTAGGATCTGGTAGAGACTCCCCCTGATTTGGCAGGAGCTTGACATTAGGATCCATAGGGTTGTCAACTGTCTTTGAGTTTAATATTTTTGTTTCTTCTAGAATATTCATTGCATACTTCCTTTGGGATATAATGATCCCATTTCTAGACTGTGCTACTTCTATCCCCAAGAAATATTTGAGTCTGTCGAGATCCTTTGTTTGGAAATGTTTGAAAAGATGTTGTTTCACCTGTGAGATCTCGAGATGATCACTACCTGTGATGACAATATCATCAACATAAACCACTATGTAGATGCAACCAGTAGATGAGTGGCAATAAAAGACAGAATGGTCAGCCTCGCTCCGAGTCATGCCGAACTATTGAATTGCAATACTGAATATACCGAACCATGCTCTGGGTGACTGCTTGAGACCATATAAAGATTTTTGTAAGCGACACACAAGACCAGAAGACTCCCCCTGAGCAATAAAACATGGAGGTTGCTCCATGTAGACTTTTTCGAGTAGGTCCCCATGTAAAAATGCATTCTTGATGTCCAACTGATATAGAGGTCAGTATTGAATCGCAACAATGGACATTAATAAGCGTATAGAGGACATTTTGGCAATAGGAGAAAACATGTCCCCATAATCGAATTCGAAGACCTGAGTATAACCTTTAGCAACAAGACGAGCCTTAAGTCGATTAACCATTCCATCTGGACCAACCTTCACCGTATATAGCCATCGACAACCAACAACTGACTTTTCTGGTGGTAGAGAAATGAGGTCCCAAGTCCCACAGATTCGTAAGACACTCATTTCGTCCAACATAGCTTGTTTCCATCTTGGATGATCAAATGCATCTCCTGCAGTCTTCGAAAGGGAAACAGACGACAAGGAGGAAAGACAAGAATAATAGGAAGGAGAAAGACGATGGTAACTCAAAGAAACATAATGAGGGGAAGGATTATGAGTAGAACGTATACCTTTCCGAAGTGCAATGGGAATATCAAAGTCAGAAGACTGGACCAGAGGAAGGAGCAGAGGACCTGGCTCCAGAGATGATCCCATGGCAGAGTCAGTGTTCGGCGACAGTAAAGCAGGACGAGGACGACGCTAATAAACCTGCAAAGGAGGAGGAATTGAGGCTGGGGGTGATAGAGAATCCTCCGGAGGAGCAAAGACTGATACAAATATAGAAGGATAAACTTCGGACGACGACTCTGAAGACCCAAAGAAAGGAACTGAATCAAAGAACGTGATATCAACAGAGATGAAATACCGACGGAGTGTAGGGGAATGACACTTATACCCTTTCTGAGACCGTGGGTACCCAAGAAAAACACATTTATGCGACCGAGGAGAGAGTTTATCAATACCAGGATCAAGAGCATGAGCAAAACATGTAGAACCAAAGACCCTAGGTGGTAAAGGATGAAGAGACTATTTCGGATAAAGTACATGATGTGGTATTTGACCATGTAAAGTGAAGGAAGGCATGCGATTAATGAGATAACATGCAATAAGTACGACGTCACCCCAAAAACGAAGAGGAAAGTGAGAGTGAAGGAGAAGAGTCCGGATGGTTTCGAAAAGATGATGATTCTTGCGTTCAGTAACTCCATTCTGTTGGGGGGTATGAGGACAAGATGTCCGATGTAATACACCATGAGATGCCAAGAAGATCCGAAACAGAGTAGATAGATATTCACGTGCATTATCACTCTGCAAGGATCGAAGAGGAAAACCAAATTATAGTTTTACTTCATTAAAAAAAGATTAAAAAATAAAAAACAATTCTAAACGATCCTTCATCAGATATAACCGAGTACAATGAGAAAAATCGTCTATAAAAGTAATAAAATATCTTAATCCCAATGAAGAGGCAACACGACTCGGACCCCAGACATCGGAATGAACCAAAGTAAAGGGGGACGTAGCCCGACTTATAATGCGAGGAGAAAACGAACTACGAACATACTTACCTAACTGACACGACTCACAAGACAAAGACTCTAAGTGAGACGGACTAAGATGTAACTGTTTTAACTTATCAAGACCAGGATGTCCCAACTAATCATGAATAACAAGTGGAGATGTCGTCGCTGCACCAACAAGAGAGTTTTGTTGAAGTCGATATAGACCATGAGATTCACATCCGAAGCTAATCATCCTCCTCGTACTCCGGTCCTGTAATGAAATAGAAGATTTAGTAAATGAGATGACACAATTAAGAGACCGAGTAAGCTGACTTATTGATAACAAATTAAAGGGAGCTCCGGAAACATAAAGAACATTATGAATGGGAAGAGATGAGGAAGGATGAACAATACTAATACCTTGGGACTGAATTTGAGAACCATTTATCATGGTAACACAGGGTAAATAATCGGAAGTAGATAGTGAAGAAAACAGAGATCTATTACCTGTGATATGATCGGTGGCCCCAGAGTCAAGTACCCATGGACCCAAAGAGCGAGATATGCCAGTAAAGGAATTACCAGCTTGTGTAACGACAATCGTGGAATTAGAATCCCATCGATCCTCATACCATTTCATAAAGTCATCGTAGGAAGGCGATGGAGTTGGATTTGATGTCGACTGTGAAGTGGAAGCTGAAGAAGTGATAGAACTCTGGGCGATCTGAGCAGCACGAGGAGGCCGACCATGGAGACTCCAATATTTATCAATCGTGTGTCCTGATCGGTGACAATGATCACACCAAGGACGCCCTTTGCCACCCTTATGAGGTAGAGGTTTGTTGTTTCGAGAGACCAAAGCTGAAGAGTCAACAGGAACGAAAGATGACACTGTCAAGACTTTGGCAGGGACACGGAGGAGAGTCGCCCAGGTAGAGTCCATGGTGGCCTCTATGGGGTTGTCCAAGATCTGATCACGAATATGAGAGTAATATGTGGGCAGACCATATAAGGCCAGAGACATAAAAAATTTCTTTCGATTTTCAAGCTCTGCAATAGGAGTGGTGTTGGGTTTCCGGCACCGCGGCGTGTGTGTGTTCGATCATGTTTCGCAAACATGAGCACAACGGAAGCAATAAAAATAATAAATCTACATTTATTACAACACACACAACACACGCATGCATATTACAACAAGTGTAGACATAACCGTAAATTTAAATTTGCAATAAAAGGAAATTTAACTACGTTATACCTTTCGTATGACGTGTAGCAGGAACGACATCAACCGGAACGATCCTCGCTAGAATCGTCTCTATCCGTATCCACGCCGAGTTCCTCGGGATGACTTCGCTAAGCCATGAGCTTCGTCTTCGTACGGGTTACTAGCCTCGTGTTGAAGACGACGTGATCGAGAGATGATCACGATCCGAATTCAAATTCGGATCCTAATACGAGTTCTCAAAAACTCGCTTCTCCGGAGAGATATTCGTCAACCAATTGACGAATCCTTCGTCCTCCACCTCAGAGGATTACCGGAGATCGAATCCCCGGTAAGTTAGCCGCTGTCGGAGCTCTAACCGCCGTCCAAACGACGCTCCGACGAGAGGAGAAGAAGCTGTCCAGAAAACTGGACAGCTTGGTGGAGGAGTAGGCGCCGGCCAAAACAAGGAAGCCAAGTGCTCACCTTTTCACCGAGGCCTAGGAAGATCACCGGAGGGTCGCAGCACAATCATGGCGGCAATGGAGGTTGGGCGGCACAACTAGGTTGGGCGGCACAACTAGGTTGGGCGGCAACTCCAAGCTAGGGTTTGGATTAGGGCTTAATTATCCATTAAGCCCTCTTTTATAGAGAACTAATTCTCTTAATGGTTATTGGATCATAACCATTAGGCCCGTTAACCCGCTCCATTAAGATAAGTTAAAATAAACCAAACCATGATGGTTTATTTTAAGTTAAAACGAACCGAACCAACTTTTGGTTCATTCGTTTAAAATAAACCAAACCCTTTGGTTTATTCTCCTCCATTGGATTAGAACCAAACCATATTGGTTCATCCATTATGTCTTCATAAGACACGGCCCATCCACGCTTCCATTGCGACTGAAACGATTTCATGCTCGCTTTATGTTTGGTCCAACCAAACCTAGTTTCTCTCGGTCTGAGAATCCCATTCTCAAGCTCGTTTTAAATCCTTTGGATTATGCTCGTTGTGCGTGTGACCAAATAGGTTCTCGGTTTATGTTGGCCATCTATAATTAACCATTAATTATAGAACGATCATGAGTGGCACCTAGTAGTACATCATGATCCCCAATTAACCGAAAAGATCAACGGTTGATCCAGAACTATTTCTGAAACCCTTCAAGAAGAATGATTCGCGGCCCCATTCCCTTCACTCATCTTATACCCACTTGGTTCAGTGACATGGTCTATTGTGTCATCCACACTAGGTCGACTACGCCACACCTAGCCCAAGTATCATTTCCTCGTCCTACGGATTCTAGTTACTCCACATGTATCGAAGAGTACCTTACTCTAAACATGTAATGCTTTGGCCAAAGACTTTAGTAACAATCCGACGAGAGGCCATGGGTATACATCTCCTCGCAAGGAGTGGTGAATTCTTTATAGGCTATTCAAACACCTTCGATCACTTCGACTTATACCCAATCATCCCGGGTCCACATCTCCTTAGAGATGTTTGCTTGAGATGTCAAAGCATAAGTCTCCATGATCAAGATGACTTGAATACCGCAAGTCAAAGGAACATCGCACTTAAGCCACAGTAAGAACTTCATTGACATATCTATATATGCAGAGAACCATATGAAGTCTTACGGCTGGTCACTCCAATGAACTAGTTACCATAACTAGCATCCACGATTAACTCCGACATCACAATGTCTCCACCAAAGGAGAATCACCGCTTGGATACACCAAGGAGTATACCTCGTGCTAGTCTCGACAGAATTGATGGTGTCCAAATCCATCAATTCATCGACTAGGGATAATTCCGATACATCACAATTACACATGTAGAGATACTCACTAGTTGTGATCCAATCACAAATTCTCTCATGCTATGAATCGTATCGTGGACATTCAGTAAATGAGTTTAAGATCCAATCAAATACATTAAACATGTATACTCAAATAGTGAATCTTCATTTATCATATAAATGGTTCATACATAATGCGATTGCCTTAGGACATCTCTCATATATTACTAACAGACTCCCACTTGGCCTAATGCCAATCGCTACGGTATCCAATACCATAAGCTCGAACATGACCCTCAAACTTATTTTGAGGTAATGCCTTAGTCAAGGGATCCGCTAAGTTCCTTTCAGTGGGAATTTTCTCGATTTGTATTTCGTTCCTACTGATGATCTCTCTGTTAAGATGATAGCGGCGAAGCACATGTTTGGATCATTGATGAGACCACATCAAGTTCAGAGATGAACTTCTTGATCCAAACCGCTTCCTTTGTCGCCTAAAGTCGCAATGTATTCGCCTTAGTGGCGTATCCGCTATAGTGTCAAGCTTGGAACCTTTCCAACTTATATGCGCCTCCATTCCGTGTGAATACATACCTGGACAAAGACATGGAATCATCCTGTGCAGTCGAGTCGCATCCGTATACCCACGTATCACCATGTACCCTTCTCCATATATTAGGAACACATCCTTAGTTCTTCTTAAGTACTTAAGGATCGTCTTAACAGCCGCCCAATGATCCATTCCTGGATCGGGCTGGTATCTGCTCATGACACTCAGAGCATACGATACATCGGGCCTCGTACATAACATAGCATACATGATAGATCCTATTGTGGATGTATAGGGAATCTTACTCATGCAAATCCTCTCGTCTTCTGTGCGTGGACACATAGACTGTTGGGATCGATCGGTTGATCTATTGGCCGGCTAAAGGGGGGTGAATAGCCCTCGTTCGTTGGATGCCGTATTTTGCTCGTCTACGAAAATGTTAGCGCAAGCGGAAGAAATAAACTAAGACAAGCAAATAGACATAAAACAAAGACAATACAAACACGGAGATGTAATGTGGTTCACGGCTACGCCGCTAATCCACGGTCCGATTCGTCCACGGTGAATCACTCCGCAATCTATCCACTAGATCTCTCCTTTGCACAAAGCTAGGTGGAGGTAACCTCTTTACAACAACACTCCTCTTACAAATATAATGAAAATAAGCTTGGGTAAGAGGATGGAAAGCTTTAGGGAACTTTGGGAGAGTGTTAGAGTGTAAGCATTAGCCTCCCAAAGCCTTACCTCCTTCCTTTTTATAGAGGAAGAGGGGTTCTTCTCGTTGACACAGGATCAGTCGACTGATGGCACCCATCAGTCGACTGGTGCTGTAGCCGTTGCCCAATAACGGCCGCTTTCCACGTTGGATACTATCCAGCGATGCGCATCGATCGGTGATGGCACCATCGATCGGCCCGGTGCTCGATCGGTCGAGTGCCCGTCGTCGACTCCATTACTGCCCGTGCAGCGATGCCATATCGGCCCGCCATTCAGCGGCATCGCCGATCCATGGCAATGATCGCGCCAAGCACTTGACGGTCTTATACCGTCGATCGAATCATCGACTGGCGATCATTGCCATGACATGGCAGTCGACTGGTGTCGGGAAAACTCATCCGACACTTGGCCAAATGACCAAGTTTCACCTAAGAGCTACCCTTCCCGGGTTACAATCGCTCACTCTCATCCCTCGGAGTCCCTCACCTTCGAAGTTCTCTTCGTTCGTGGCCACGTCCCTCGGCAGCATCAGGCGCACGGCTCTGCAATGCTCCTTCGCGTCTCTTGCCTCGAAGTCTACTTCCTCTGGCTTCACTCCAAGCTCTTCGTCCGGCGGTCCCTCGGATGCTCCAAGCGCACGGCTTCCGCAAAGCTATCCTTCACCGACTCAAGGCACGAGTCATGAGATGTGAAACTCGCCATGGCTCAATGTGCGAATTACTAAGTCCTGCACGACTTCAACGCACATATCAAATCAACATATCAAACTAACTTAAACCCTTTGCTACACCATCAAAACCATATCACGACAAGAGATTGCCCTAACAATCTCCCCCTTTTTGATGTGTGGCAATCCGTTTAAGTTAGGTAAAAACATTTGATATATAAATTTTAAGGAAAGAAAGCATGTAAACATAATCATGATATAGCAACATGCAACTCCCCCTTAATCCATGAAACTCGCTATGTAAATTTCTCCCTATCATAAATTTCTCCCCCTTTTATAATTAACTTAAACATAATATTTTCTCCCCCTTTGACACCATCAAAAAGATTATCACTAAGTTAAAAACACATGACATCAAGTCTAATAGAAAGAAAATACCACAAGTTGATTTAAAATTCGGAATTCAGCCTTTACTGGTATGATATTCAGGCCATCAGTCGACTGGTTCAGATACCAATCGACTGGCACGTGAATTTCGGGATTTTCTGATTTTCAGACCGAATTTCAAAAATGCATTAAAAATTCCAGAAAATTCAAAAAATCATGAAATTTGGGGAACACATTTCTTTTAAGTATATTTATCAGTGAAAAATATGTTTTCATGAAAAATCATTATATTTCCACGTATTTTCCAAAAATCCAAAAGCTTTAAAAACTACTAGGTTTTTTTATCATAAGAGTATCCATTTTAACACCTAGTCTTGCATCCAATTATTTCAAAACATGAATACATATATTTTAAAGTAAGAAAATGTTTTGAAAACATATGAAATATCCAACCATGATCTTTGGGCAATATGTCTATGAATTAAACATAAGCCTTCCCCATGATTGGTCTATTATTGCTATGTTGATACTTTAAATGACCATCTAAATGTCATAGGCATTAGTGGACATTTGTATCATCCTAACATCTCACCCATGCTAAGTTTTCAATCAAGGTAGCCTATGGTGAGTGTGAGATGCATCCTAGGGGGTATTTGTATATACTTAACCAATATATTCATGCAATTCTATCATGATTAAGTATCAACCTAATAATCCTCATGATCATAAAGACATATATGAATGAATTCTACATTATGATCATGACACTCATGTATTCATCAAATAATAGTCATGCATTAGGTGTTATATGATGATAATAAACAAAGTATTACCTAAAGCATGATTCAAACCTATTTCTCATGATAACGTGCCAAATTTCAAAAACATAAATCATGATTGCAAATATACATAGGAATTACATCAATCATCATGATTTAAGCATTATTATCTATTTATGGGTACGTTATCATCACCCAACACTATTTAAAAAATGTTGTCCCGATATCCTAAGTCAACCAAAATATGATATAGGCTAGGTCTATGTGGTTGACTACCCTAGGGTTATTCTAACCCTTAAGGATGGATTTTGGAACCCAAAATAAGTTCTTTCCTATTGGGTTCACTAAGTATTCCTTGGGGATCTATTTTCTAGCTATTACCTTCTTCTTATCTTGTCCCCTAGCTATAAGGCATTTGTAGGCCTTTTCATTTTTCTTTTCCTTGTAGCCTAGGCCCTTTTTGTTGAAACTAGCTCTTTGGCTCCCTATGATCATATTTAATGTGTTGGAGCCAATTGTGAATTTCTCTAGGGCTTTGGTTAAATAATCTACCTTTTCCCTTAAAGCTCTATTTTCCTCTATGCATGCATCATTAACATCCAAAGGCATATAGTCATGTGAGCATGCATCATCATGGCAAGAAGAAACATTATCATTTAAGCATGTTTTTTCTAGTTTATTTTCTAAGTCCTTAATTTGATCTAGCATGCTTTTGTTTTTCTTCTTAGCTCTAAATAAATCTCTAGTTAAGCTAGAAACCATGGAAACTATTTTCTTAGGAGTTAGATTTGTTACCATAGTTTCCATGTCCTCTTCTTCTTCGGATGAGGAGGATGAAGCTCCCCCTTCATTTGAGCTCTCCCCACTTGAGCTTGATTCTTCATTTGAGGAGGAGGAGGAGCAATCCGAGTCATGAAGAGCCATTAGTGCTAGGTTGGAGTAGACATGCTCTTCTTCTTCGGATGAGGATGAAGAGGCAAGGTCATCCCATGTCTTGGCTTTGAGTGCCATGGCCTTCCCTTTTCCTTTTGCCTTCTTATCTTCTTCCTTTCTCTTGCTCCCCTTCTTCTTCTTCTTTTCTTCCTTCTTTTTCTTATCTTCCTTGCTCTTGTTTAGGAGGGGACAATTGTCCCTTATGTGCCCCTCTCCTTGGCAATTATAGCATATGACCTTCCCCCTTGGTCTTCTATTCCTATCATGAGATTTATCAAATCTAAGATTCTTAAATGCACGCCTTACCTTCCTTACCATGTAGGCTTCTTCCGTGCTATCCATGGAGGAGGTAGAGGCTTCATCGGATGAGGAGGAGGGGACTTCCATCTTCTTCTTCCCCTTGTTCGCTATCAAAGCTACTCCTCTTGAGGGTTGGATTCTAGGCTCTTCTTGTATTCCCTCTAGCCTAGTTTCATGAAGCTCCATTGTTGAGAAGAATTCCTCCAAGGTGCTTACTTCTAAGTTCTTGGAGATATAAAATGAGTCCACCATGGAGCTCCATCTTGAGGACCGGGGAAAGGCATCTATGGCCTTCATTACCATATCCCGGTTTGATAGCTTCTCACCTACACTTGTTAGCCCAATTAATATTTCTTTAAATCTAGAATGTAGGGAAGTTACCTTTTCTCCCTTTTCAAGCTTAATATTTGATAGTTGGGAGCGGAGGAGATCTCTTCTCGCTAGCTTGGCTTCCGAAGTGCCTTCATGAAGTTCAACCAATCTCTCCCACATCTCTTTGACACTTGAGCACTCCCCTATTCTATTTACTTCTTGTTGAGGGAGCACATTGTAGAGGTGGTGTTTGGCCTTTGAATTTGCCAAATACTCCTCTCTTTGTCTTTTGCTCCATCTCGATTTCTCCAATGGCTCCCCATCCTCATTCCTAGGCAACTCGAAACCGTTTTTCATTATTAATAGAATTTCAAAGTCGGTTTCGAAGAATACCTCCATTCGCTTCTTCCACCAAGCGAATTCGCCGTCGAACTTCAGTGGATGGATATTTGAGCCGGCCATTTTGAAAATTTGCTTGTTGTGGCGGTTAGTCCTCGACAAGCTTTCCTTGGCTCTGATACCACTTGTTGGGATCGATCGGTTGATCTATTGGCCGGCTAGAGGGGGGTGAATAGCCCTCGTTCGTTGGATGCCATATTTTGCTCGTCTACGAAAACGTTAGCGCAAGCGGAAGCAATAAACTAAGACAAGCAAATAGACATAAAACAAAGACAATACAAACACGGAGATGTAACGTGGTTCACGGCTACGCCGCTAATCCACGGTCCGATTCGTCCACGGTGAATCACTCCGCAATCTATCCACTAGATCTCTCCTTTGCACAAAGCTAGGTGGAGGTAACCTCTTTACAACAACACTCCTCTTACAAATATAATGAAAATAAGCTTGGGTAAGAGGATGGAAAGCTTTAGGGAACTTTGGGAGAGTGTTAGAGTATAAGCATTAGCCTCCCAAAGCCTTACCTCCTTCCTTTTTATAGAGGAAGAGGGTTTCTTCCCGTTGACACAGGATCAGTCGACTGATGGCACCCATCGATCGGGCCGATCTTATCTTGAGCCGCCAATAACGACCGCTTTCCACGTTGGATACTATCCAGCGGATCGCATCGATCGATGGCACCATCGATCGACCGGTGCTCGATCGGTCGAGTGTCGGTCAGTCGACTCCATTATGTGCCGTGCGCGTGCCGTCGATCGGGCCATTCGCGCGATCGGCTGATCGACTATCGATCATTGCCGATCCGCTCCATGGCGATCGCCAAGCACTGGCCGGTCTTATACGGTCGATCGAACCATCGACTCGGAAGCGATCGCCATGACATGACGATTGATTAGTCTGAAAAACCATCCGACACTTGGCCAAATGGCCAAGTTTCACCTAAGAACTACCCTTCCCGGGTTACAATCGCTCACTCTCATCCCTCGGAGTCCCTCACCTTCGAAGTTCTCTTCGTTCGCGGCCACGTCCCTCGGCAGCATCAGGCGCACGACTCTGCAATGCTCCTTCGCGTCTCTTGCCTCGAAGTCTACTTCCTCCGGCTTCACTCCAAGCTCCTCGTCCGGCGGTCCCTCGGATGCTCCAAGCGCACGGCTTCCGCAAAGCTATCCTTCACCGACTCAAGGCACGAGTCATGAGATGTGAAACTCGCCATGGCTCCATGTGCGAATTACTAAGTCCTGCACAACTTCAACGCACATATCAAATCAACATATCAAACTAACTTAAACCCTTTGCTACACCATCAAAACCATATCACGGCAAGAGATTGCCCTAACATAGACTTCGAAAGGTGTACCCCATGCCTGATGGGTAGGAAACCTTTCTTGGATTCCGACATGCTAAACCTCTTTAGCACTCGGTCTATATATGTAGACTGCGAAAGACCAAGCAACCGTTTCGATCTATCTCTATAGATTTTAATCCCGAGGATGTAGGTTGCTTCTCTCAGGTCTTTCATGGAGAATGTCTTGGACAACCAAACCTTCACTGACTGTAAGATTGAAACATCGTTTCCTATAAGTAGTATGTCATCGACATACAATACTAGGAATACGACTGCACTCCCACTAACCTTCTTGTACACACAAGGTTCGTCTGGATTTTGTGAGAAATCAAACTTTTTGATTGTCTCATCAAAACGGATATTCCAGCTCCTGGATGCTTGCTTCAATCCATAAATGGACCGTCGCAATTTGCATACCTTGGTTTTATCAACCGATGTGAAACCCTCAGGCTGTATCATATACACGTCCTCGTGCAGGTTTCCATTAAGGAAAGCTGTTTTCACATCCATCTGCCATATCTCATAATCATAATGAGCCGCTATGGCCAGGAGCATCCGAATGGATTTAAGCATAGCTACAGGCGAATAGGTTTCGTCATAATCAACACCTTGTTTTTGACAATATCCTTTCGCCACCAATCTAGCCTTATAGGTAATCACATTACCATCCATGTCGGTTTTCTTCTTGAAAACCCACTTGCACCCTATAGGCTTTATCCCTTCAGGTGGGTCAACCAAGTTCCAAACTTGGTTTTCATACATGGAATCCATTTCCGACTTCATGGCACCAAGCCACTTATCCTTTTCTTAACTTGTCAGCACTTATTCATAACTGGTAGGCTCCTCATCATCAATGAGTAACACGTCGTTCGATTAAACTACGAGAAATCCATATCTCTCGGGAATATTGCGTGTTCTGCGGATCTACTGAAGATGTGGTGTTACAATAAGTCCCGTAGATTGCTCATCACTATGAGTTGTCATTTGTTGTGCTTCACCGGTATCTCATCAATGTCTATTTGAGTCTCTCGAGCCTCCTCAAGCTCGCGACACTCCCCTTTATTTTCTTACTGAAACTCTTTCTCTAGAAACACAGCATGCCTTGAAACAAACACCTTTTGTTCCACAGGATGATAGAATTGGTAACCCCTTGTTTCCTTAGGGTATCCAATAAATAGACATTTATCAGAATTAGCATCCTGTTTGTCTGATACAGTCCGCTTCACATAAGCAGGACAACCCCATATCTTCAAGTAAGATACATGAGGTTTCTTACTAGCCCATATCTCATATGGAGTAGTTGAGACTACCTTGGTAGGCATTATGTTTAACAAGTAAACAGCTGTCTGAAGTGCATAACACCAAAAGGACTTGGGAAGAGTCGCATGATTCATCATTGACCTGACCATGTCCAACAAGGTCCGGTTACGCCTCTCCGATACACCATTATGCTGTGGTGTATATGGCGGAGTCCATTGAGACAATATACCATTGTCTCTTAGATAATCAAGAAACTCTTGACTTAAGTATTCACCACCTCGATCCGATCGAAGTATTTTAATACTTTTGTCATGTTGTTTCTCTACTTCATTTCTGAATTCTTTGAACCTTTCAAAGGCTTCAGACTTGTGTTTCATCAAGAACACATACCCAAAGTGATCATCGGTGAAGGTAATGAAGTAGCTATAGCCTCCTAATGCTTGAGTTGACATAGGTCCACATACATCGTATGTATTAGACCTAGTAACTCTCCCACTCGTTCACCTTTTCCGGTAAAGGTAACTTAGTCATCTTGCCTTTTAAGCATGATTCGCATGTATCGTATGAATCCAATTCAAACGATTCCAGAATTCCACATCGGTGTAATTCGGACATGCGTTTCTTGCTTATATGGCCAAGACGACAATGCCACATATAGGAGTCTATTTGATTATCCTTTCGAGCACGCGTTTTGCTCACTTCGATATTGAAAATGTCACTGGATACGTCCAACGTATAAATGCCATTACTCAAGGTTCCAGTTCCATAAAGTATGCCATTTAAAGTTATATAACAACAATTGTTACTAAACGTCAAATGGAAACCATTTCTATTTAAACAGGAAATAGAAACAATGTTCTTTATTAGAGAAGGAACATAATAGCAATTGTCCAGTTCTAAGACTAGTCCACTAGGGAGCTTCAGCAAATAAGTTCCGATGGCGACCGCAGCAACCTTTGCTCCATTGCCAACTCGCAAATTTGACTCCCCTCTGACAAGTCTTCTTCTATTCCTTAGCCCCTGTATGTCATTATATATATGTGAGCTACACCCAGTATCCAATACCCATGTGTCCAAGGAAATAGAATGACAATCAATAACGAAGATACCTGAAGAGGATGGGGCATCGGATGCCTTCTTCTTCTTCATGGACTCAAGATAAATCTTGCAGTTTCTTCGCTAGTGGCCTTCCTTGCCACAGTGATGGCAAGTGCCCTTTTGCACTGGTTCCGCCTTCTTTGCCTTTTTGTTCTTTCCTTTCTTCTGTTCTTTTGCCTTCCTCTTAGAACCCTTCTTTGAGGAATCAACTAACAGAACCGCCTTCTCCTTATGCTTCACAGAAGGCTCCACAGTCTTCAGCATATTGAGGAGCTCGGGAATGGTGGATTCCAATTTGTTCATCCGATAGTTCATCACAAATTGCGAGAAACTCTTGGGCAAACAATGCAGAATTAAGTCAATACTTAACTCATGATCCATCACAAAACCGAGGGTAGCTAGCCGCTCGATGTACTGTTCATCTTTAGCACCTCTGAGATGAACCTTCTTGCATCTTCGTGGTGAAGAGGAGCCTAGAGACCTCGAACCTTTCGGATCTCGCTTGCTCATCGAACAACTCATGAAGATGGAAGACCATAGTATTAGCATCCATATGCTCATGCTGCTTTTGCAGCTCAGGTACCATCGCCGCTAGCATGATGCAACTCGCTAGCTCAGAATCTGCCACATGCTTCTGATAGACCAACATTTGGTCTGGAGTTGCATCGTCCTTAGGACGGTCAGGAAGAGGCTCTTCAAGGACATATGCAAGCTTTTCCGCCTTGAGAACAATTCTCAGGTTTCTAAGCCAGTCCAGGAAGTTAGGCCCAGTCAGTTTGTTCGAATCCAAAATAGTGCGCAAATTCAAAGACGTCATGATCAATTTATTGACCTAGAAATACAAAATGAGCATATATGAGAAAATGATTTTAAAATGCATCAATATACATTTATAAATCCCATTCATTTTTCGAATTTCAAAAACCCCAAAATCACTTCGGGAGATCGTAGGTCCATCTCCGAATGGGCTGATATCCATCATAGTTATGAACAACCTTGGAGAGAGTTCAACAAGCCATTCATAACTACGATGGTAGGTATCAACTATACCGATTGCATATCACGTATATGCAACTATCACAATGTGCTATCAACTAATTGAATGTTCACACATACATCGGGTTGTTAACACATTAACAAGTATGCATCATATGCATAGCACCTAACTTCACCTCCCTTTACATCGACCTTGGAGAGAGTCCAACAAGCCGATGCTCCAGGTTAAAGCCAACCCATTAATCGGGAAATAGTTTTAATATGGTTAGAGCGCATTCAACCAATTAGCCCAGCTTGGAGAGTCCAACAACCAAAGCTAACGATTGACCTCTGACTCTTACCATATTAGTATTAAACTATTCCATGGTTTGAACATGTTCGGGTTCGAGCCGGGCTTGGAGAGAGTCCAACAACCCAAACAAGAAACGGAACTCTGGTTCTAATCATATTAATGGAAGGTGTAGGCTTTAATATTGTTTAAGGGTTTTATGTCTCATCCTCTTTGCATGCAAATAACTATTATCTACATGGCATGACATACATGACATACATCTACATGTCACGACACGCATGACATAATGTTATGCATCTAATGCAATTACATGACATACAATTATGTCATGTATATATTTCCTTATATGTCATAACTATTTATGGAAATAAAATATGTTTAAGATTTGATTCTCCAAATCAAATCATAATTAAATTAGGAAACAAATTTCCAAATCTAATCACATATTTTATTCATGGAATTATTTGATTAAGGAAAATCTATTTAGGAAACCAATTTTCTAAATCATTAAAACTACTTATGGAAATAAAATATTTTAAGATTTGATTTCCCAAATCAAATCATGATTAAATTAGGAAACAAATTTCCAGAATCTAATCAAATATTTTATTTATGGAAAATATCAATTTCCATAAATACTTCCAACTTTCCAAAAGTGGAAGATTTCCATAAATACTTCTAGATTTTCCAAAATTGAAAAATTTCCATAAATACTTCTAAATTTCCAAAATTAGAAAATTTCCAGAAATACATTATGACTATCGCAAAACGATTTTTACGATTATGTCGAAACACAACACAGGCTCGATACCCTTTGTTGGGTTTTAAGATCACATGGCGTGTGTGTGTTTGATCATGTTTCGCAAACATGAGCACAGCGAAAGCAATAAAAATAATAAATCTACATTTATTACAACACACACAACACACACATGCATATTACAATAAGTGTAGACATAACCGTAAATTTAAATTTGCAATAAAAGGAAATTTAACTACGTTATACCTTTCGTATGACCTGTAGCGGGAACGACATCAACCGGAACGATCCTCGCTAGAATCGTCTCTATCCGTATCCACGCCGAGTTTCTCGGGATGACTTTGCTAAGCCACGAGCTTCGTCTTCGTACGGGTTACTAGCCTCGTGTTGAAGACGACGTGATCGAGAGATGTTCTCGATCCGAATCCAAATTCGGATAATAAATCGAGTTCTCAAAACTCGCTTCTCCGGAGAGGTATTCGTCAACCAATTGGCCAGAATCGCCCGTCCTCCACCTCAGAGGATTACGGAGATCGAATCCCGATAAGTTATCCGCTGTCGGAGCTCTAACCGTCGTCAAGCGGCTCCGGCGAGGAGAAGAAGCTGTCAGAAAACTGGACAGCTTGGTGGTGGAAGGAAACAAGGAAGCCAAGTGCTCACCTTTTCACGAGGCCTAGGAAGATCAGGAAGGTCGCGGAGGATCACCGGCCTGAAACTTGGACGCCAAGGAGCTGTGACAAGCACAACCAGCTGGGCGGCAATGGAGGTTGGGCGGCACAACTAGGTTGAAGCAAGGGCTCCAAGCTAGGGTTTGGATTAGGGCTTAATTATCCATTAAGCCCTCTTTTATAGAGAACTAATTCTCTTAATGGTTATTGGATCATAACCATTAGGCCAATTAACCCACTCCATTAAGATAAGTTAAAATAAACCAAACCATGATGGTTTATTTTAAGTTAAAACGAACCGAACCAACCTTTGGTTCATTCGTTTAAAATAAACCAAACCCTTTGGTTTATTCTCCTCCATTGGATTAGAACCAAACCATTTTGGTTCATCCATTATGTCTTCATAAGACACGGCCCATCCACGCTTCCATTGCATGATCAAACGATTTCATGCTCGCTTATGTTTGGTCCAACCAAACCTAGTTTCTCTCGGTCCGAGAATCCCATTCTCAAGCTCGTTTTAAATCCTTTGGATTACGCTCGTTGTGCGTGTGACCAAATAGGTTCTCGGTTTATGTTGGCCGTCTATAATTAACCATTAATTATAGAACGATCATGAGTGACACCTAGTAGTACATCATGATCCCCAATTAACCAAAAGATCAACGGCTGATCCGTAACTATTTCTCAAACCCTTCAAGAGCTCGAATGAATCGTGCCCCATTCCTTCACTCATCTTATACCCACTTGGTTCAGACATGGTCTATTGTGTCACCCTCACTAGGTCGACTCACGCCACACCTAGCCCAAGTATCATTTCTCGTCCCTACGGATTCTAGTTACTCCACATGTATCAAGAGTACCTTACTCTAAACATGTAATGCTTTGGCCAAAGACTTTAGTAACAATCCGACGAGAGGCCATGGGTATACATCTCCTCGCAAGGAGTGGTGAACTTTATAGGCTATTCAAACACCTTCGATCACTTCGACTTATACCCAATCATCCCGGGTCCACATCTCCTTAGAGATGTTTGCTTAAGATGTCAAAGCATAAGTCTCCATGATCAAGATGACTTGAATACCGCAAGTCAAAGGAACATCCGCACTTAAGCCACGGTAAGAACTTCATTGACATATCTATATATCACGAGAACCATATGAAGTCTTACGGTGGTCACTCGATGAACTAGTTACCATAACTAGCATCACGATTAACTCACGGACACACAATGTCTCGGCCCGGTGAGAATCGGTGCTTGGATACACCAAGGAGTATACCTGCGTGCTAGTCTTGACAGAATTGATGGTGTCCAAATCCATCAATTCATCGACTAGGGATAATTCCGATACATCACAATTACACATGTAGAGATACTCACTAGTTGTGATCCAATCACAAATTCTCTCATGCTGTGAATCGTATCATGGACATTCAGTAAATGAGTTTAAGATCCAATCAAATACATAAAACATGTATACTCAAATAGTGAATCTTCATTTATCATATAAATGGTTCATACATAAGGCGATTGCCTTAGGACATCTCTCATATATTACTAACAAGTGGGCGCAGGTGGAAGCAAGTCATTGAACTCACATAGGAGGCTAGAGACTGATCCCAGATAAGTTGACATAGAATTCTTGATCTGATGGGCATTAAGGATGGTCATGAGGTCGTCACAAACTTGATAGAGACGTTGAGAAGTGTTTGTAAAAAGTTGTTGAGCCTGTGTCCAAACATCTTTGCAGGTCTTATGAGTGCGGAAGATATCCCTGAGAGATGGATGGATGGTGGCTCGGACAATTTAACACAACTGAGCATCAATCTTTTTCCATAAGGGATGATCGACGACTTGAATATCCTCTTCAGTTTGAATGAGATGTGTTTCATAGCCTTGTCCAACAAGCCAAGGTTCAATGTGAGAGGCCCAAGAGGAGTAGTTCTTACCATCCAAGAACTCGGACGAGAGCGGCGCCGTAACGTGGTTAGTAAAAATTAGAAAATCTGGCTTCGAGGTGCTGGAGGTAGCCATGACAGAGGAAGGTTGGACGGTTCGAAAGGAAGTTGCCGGAAGTGCTGGAGAAGCAGCCTTTGCTCAACCCGTGGGATTTTCCAGAGAAGGTGTTGTTCGGCAGCGGGAGTGGAAGGCGACGGGCGCCGATGAGCTGGTGTTAGCACCAAGGACCGACAAGGCGGCGGGGCGTCAAGATGGACTGCAGAGGGCAGAGATTGAAGAAGTCTGCCTTTGTCCTTGGAGCGGCTCGTTGACGTTGGAGACGCTGGAGGTGATGGAGGCGGTGCTGGAGGCGCTGGCGGACGAGACTGCGTAATGGAGGCGGCGCTGGATGCACTAGAGGCGGTGCTGGATGCGCTGGAGGTGGCGCTTGACGCAATGGAGGCGGCGCTGGATGCGCTGGAGGCGGCGCTTGACGCACTGGAGGATGTCGTGGACGAGAGCATCTGCATGAGCGAGGAAAGATGCGACGTCCTTCGCGGGAAGAAGTCTGCGTCACTG
This sequence comes from Wurfbainia villosa, assembly GCA_025175895.1. Taxonomy (NCBI): domain Eukaryota; kingdom Viridiplantae; phylum Streptophyta; class Magnoliopsida; order Zingiberales; family Zingiberaceae; genus Wurfbainia; species Wurfbainia villosa. Next base: position 11,556,390 of record CM045998.1, on the reverse strand, counting down.
GATGAAGGACGCGAGCAGCACTGGATGGTCGTTGGCGACGGAGAGGTTCGCGGCGTTTCTTCTGTCCGCGAACTGCTTGGAACGACATCGTTCGGGAGAGGAACACGAGCAATGACGGAAAAAGGAGAAGAGGCGCGTTCGAGAGAGAAACGCGAGAGAGAAAAAACGCGAAAACCTAAAGCTCTAATACCATATTATTTCATAAAAAGATATCTCTTATTACATAGAAGAAACCCTATTTATATACAAAAATTAGGGCCTAGTCAAAGGAATAAATTAAATCCTATCCTAAGAATAATTCAAATTTTATCCTAGGAAATAATTATCCCTAACGATATTCAGATAAATTCTCCCTAGCCATATATGATATTCTAACAAGACTCAATAGTTTCTTTCAAACCACCCCTTCCTTATCCACTTAACTCACATGTATCATCTGCCTAGGCTAGAATGTCAGCATACTCACTTTATGGGGTTAGATGATGTGATCCTGCATCCAAACAAAATAGGCAACCACCTAAATCACTTATTAGAACAATGACAACAACTATCATAGACCAATTTTTAGATTCATTTCACCTCATTTTTTATTCCTTTCCTTTCAAGAAACCAGGAATCGTGATTTGGGTGAAACAAACAAAATCACTTGACCTATAGGACCGATTGCATCACCTACTATCAAATCTCCATATCATAGTTATGAATGGGCTAATTATGTTATGATGAGGCTTATAACATGTAAGAAGGTCGAAGCATATGAAAAACAGTTTGACATTTCCATCTATTTTAGACACCATCTGAAGGAGCTGCACGCAAAGCAAACATACCTGAATAAGCCTAATACTAGGCTAGTTCATTTATGTTCATTACATATGGGAAAAAAAAAAAGGAAAACTAACTAACTTAAATAAGTTTTTAATCTCAACATGGTATATGAAAAAATTCAACCACTTGTTAGCTAGCTATTAATACATTCATGAGCATCTGTGTTCACAAACATATATGCAAAGGCTACAAATAATGAGTGTCATTTGTCCCATAGAATCTGATAAATATAGAATTAGGACAATGTTAGCACAATTCATGAACATCAAATATATAAATGTACATATATGTTTATACAGAAAATGGTAGGTCTAACTACCCATACCAGTTGTTCATCAGACATGTTTATTATCGCAATCAACTACTGTGTATATGTAACATAGCAAAGACCTAGTGAGACGGGATGACAATTCCAATAAGAATCCTTCTCCACGGATTTCTGTAGTTGATTTAAACTAGCAGAACAACATAAACAAATAGACAGATAAAGGATATGATGGCTCTCTCCTAGTGGTGGATGGGTATGCAATGTAACATAAATAAATTATATAATAACAATAACAATCAAGTTTTATCACAATAAATGATATTGACTATATGGATTCTTTTATGCTATTAGCACAATAATTTAATGGATCTATTTATTGAAATTTATCTGAATTCAATATTGACGGGCAACCCTCAGCTTTTTTCATCTAAGTTTAGGATAGGTATCAACAGTTTTAACATAAATAAATTATGAGGAAAAAAAACTGCCAAAAGAGCAGCTTAGAGTCACTACAAAAAAAACATAAAATACCGACGGAAAATTCGGTCGCTATTCGGTCGCTAATTTGAATTAGCGACCGTTTTAACGACCAAGAAATTTGGTCGCTAATTAACTGGTCGCTAATACTTACCGACCGAACTGGCGTTCGGTCGCTAGGATTAGCGACCGTACTGGTATTCGATCGCTAATACTTACCGACCGAACTGGTGTTCGGTCGCTAGGATTAGCGACCGAATTGGTATTCGGTCGCTAATACTTACCGACCGAACTGGTGTTCGGTCGCTAGGATTAGCGACCGAATTGGTATTCGGTCGCTAATTTAGCGACCGAAAACCTAAACGGTCGCTAATTTAAATAAAATTATAATATAATTAAATCTAATAAAAAATAAATCTGCAAACAATTTATAACTTCATTCATAATAAAAAATTTATATCAACACCAATAAATTTAATACACTATTAAAATATCAAAAAAAATAATATTCAAATTTTAGATTTCACAATACAAAATAAAATATATTTCAAACAAATACAAAACAATTTTCTTGTTCTTTTCTCACACCATAAGCATAAAAACAATTGCTTCTTTCCTTGCATTTGATGAGCATCTGATGGAACAGGATGCAAGATCTCCTCTCCATTTTGTGGTATATCCATTGCTGCAGCTCGGACTTTATCGAGTTGTTTTAACTGGTTTGCCTTGTCCTTCACCGTAGGCCTTTCTTCTCCCTTCACACTTGAGCATTGCACCGCCACGCCACTTTTGTCAGATAACTTACATGTTTATATCTGCTTGGGTTAATTTAATTAAGTGACCACAGATCAAAGTAACCAAGTGGTCTTCATTCTTGGAAATTAGTCTTGAAGCCCTGAAATCAGAAACTTTTGCATTGTAATTTTCATGCATGCAAGAGGATCTTGAGAGACTTCATATATCCGTGAAACATTGGAGGTGGAGTGTTAATATCCCCTTACAACTCAAAGAGGAACTGGCCTGGATCACTTTTTTTGTTTGCTGCTATACCTAGCTACGATAGTGCTTACCTTCTTTCTTGCTACCTTCTCATTACCTGTATAGTTGCCAGCAGCGATGAATCAATATTGTCAAGGACAAAAATTAACAAAGAATGCTAGCTATGATCAAGTGGTGAATTATCAACATCGATCATTTAAATGAATATAATATAAATGCTTACCTATCACCGATACATCTGAGCATACTATGGTTATCGCCATATGATCTGTCATAAAAAATATCATATATAATCAACAATTAACTACGATAATTCATTATCCATGAATAACAAATAGTCTTACAATTTAATCATCATCATCATCATTTGAGTCATTAATATTAATAGTGTCCAAGTCAGAATCACTAAACTCAAGCTCCTCGCTGCTAGAAATATATCCATCATCTAATTCCTCGTAATTAAGATTTACATCCACAAGTAACTGAGGTATCAATTGAATTTGTGAATCAATTGAATGTCTTTCCACCTCTTCATTTTGAAATGCTTCATGATTTTGAGTACTCTGTATAGTATTAGGCATTTCTATGGTAGATCGAGACTTTATCTGACAAACCGCTAGCCACTCATTAGATCTTCTCTTCGTCGGGTATGCAGTATAAAAAACCTGACTTGCTTGTACCGCAAAAATGAAAGGTTCAAATTTCTTGAACTTTTTTGTTGCATTAACTTCAACTAAATTATAGTTGGAATGTACTCTGGTTCCAGTTCTTGGAGTCGGATCATACCATAAACATTTGAACATCACTAATCTTTTTATGGGTAAAGCAGGATATTCCACCTCAATAATTTCGTCGAGTATACCATAATAATCAAATTGAGAACTAGTGCTATTGTTAGATCCTTTTACACAAACACCTGAATTATACGTTAAGGCATTTGAATCACGGTGTGCCACATGAAATTTGAATCCATTAACATAGTAACCAGAGTAAACTCTTATATTATGCAGAGGTCCTGCTGCAAGATCCTTTATCATTTGATCATGCACATTTGATCGTCGGTCCTTCACCTGATAAAAGTAGTTGTCAATTAATGTATCGAGTATAAAATAAAAGGTTCAAATTAAAGAAATTATCTAACTTACGTAGTTTGCAAACCATGATGCAAATTCCGTTTCTAATTGTTTCTCCACCTCACTACCTTGTATCATTGGATTTTGAAGGTGTAGCTCTTGTTCATACAAACTAACAAGGAATAAAATTTAATTAAGGATGGTATAAACAATTAAACTAAGATGATAACTAACTCTATTTAGAAAATAACTCACTTTATATAAGGTTTGACCTCCTCACAGTTTAGAAGTATATACGTGGTTGCTGCATGGTATTCTTTTAGATCTAACCATCTCTGAGACAAAGCCTTGATTGGCCTACAGAAATTTGAATATAGAAAGCATCCGGATCTACGGTTGAGTATCATCAGTTTGAGGACACTTGCGATGTCTGGTTTTAATGTTGTCAGCAAAGTAATATGCACAAAAGGAAGATGCTTCTTCAACCAAATAAGCATTAGATATTGATCCCTCTACTCTTGCTTTGTTACACACATTATTCTTTAATTTCTTCAAAAAACGTTCAAATGGATACATCCATCTATACTGCACAGGACCAGCTAGTAATGCCTCATAAGCTAAATGAACAGGTAGATGTTCCATTGAATCAAAAAAACTAGGTGGAAAAATACGCTCAAGTTTACAGAGTATAAGAGGTATATTACTTTCTAACTGAAGCATTTCACCTCTGGTAATAACCCTTGATGTCAAATCTCTGAAAAACATGCTCAGGTGCATGTAAGTGCTTGCCAAATATTAATAGGAAGTAGGTCATGAAAAGCTATTGGAATAAGTCTTTGCATGAACACATGACAATCATGACTTTTCATTCCAAACATCTTTAATTTGGTGATATCAACGCATCGAGCCATATTCGAAGCATACCCATCAGGAAACCTGATTTCTTTCAACCAACTACATAGTAACTGCTTACTTTCTTTGTCAAGTGTATAACAAGCCTTTGGAAATTGATGAGTTGTTTCATTCTGATGCAACTCGGGTCTACTAACTAATTCTTTCAATTCCTCACGAGATTTTACTGTCTTTAGTTTTTCTGGAACATTCATCAGATTGAAAATATTATCAAAAAAGTTTTTCTCAACATGCATCACATCAATATTATGTCGAATGAGCAAATGCTTCCAATATGGCAATTCCCAGAATATGCTCCGTTTCTTCCAACCACATTTGCACACCCTAACAATGTGTTTATTTATATCATCATAATCAAGCTCAGTTACTGCTGCAAATCCATAGTTATCTATTTCTTGAATGATCTCTTCCCCTGACTTGATAATTGGTGGAAGTTTTTGTGACAACTGCATTCTTTAGGAAATCTTTTTTATTTCTTCTGAAAGGGTGCCCAATAGGTAAGAATTTACGATGATTATCAAACCAAGATATTTTTCCACTGCAAGGTAATGTAAATGCATCAGACTCATGCATGCAATGCGGGCATGCTAACTTACCAGCCGTGCTCCATCCTGACAACATTGAGTATGCAGGAAAATCACTAATCGTCCATAATAAAGCAGCATGCAAGATGAAATTAGTTTTACTTGCAATATCATAAGTCTCTGACCCTACATTCCATAACTCTTTCAACTCAAAAATCAAAGGTTGCAAAAAAATATCTATCTTGTCTTTCGGGTTCTTTGGACCTGGAATAAGCCTGATAGAAACATATATTCGTCTTTCATACATATCCATGGTGGTAAGTTATATGGTGTTAATATGACAGGCCATGATGAATATTGTTGTCCTGATTGGCCAAATGGTTGAAATCCATCGGTTGAAAGCCCTAACCTGACATTACGTGGATCCATTGCAAAAAAAGGGAATTTTGTATCAAGATGTTTCCATGCAGTGGAGTCAGAAGGATGACACATTATATCTCCTTCGTGTGCATGCTCATGATGCCACCTCACTTATGATTGCGATTAGATGCATACAAGCGTTGAAGTCTAGGGGTTAATGGGAAGTAATACATAACTTTCCATGCTATGTTCTTCGGCTTTTTCCTTGATATGCGACTACGGTGCCTATATCGAGGATGATGACACATTTTGTATTCAGTAAGTTCGGCATCATCATTCCAAAAGATCATGCAGTTGTTTATGCAACAATCTATTTTTTCCACAGGCAAACCTAGTCCCCTAATTAATTTCTTTGTACTGTAGAAACTATCAGTCATTATATTATCGTGAGGAGTAACTCGACATCAGTGACAAATGTCATCATAACGCGTTACGAGAAATGATGTTCTACCTTAATGTTCAATAGTCTTGCAATAGCTGATAGTTGAGAATGACCAGAAGGATTACCCTCCCATATTTTTTTTTCACTGGCCTTTAACATGTCATATAGTTTCTGGATAACTGGTGTTGGTATTTCATCCATGTTTGAATGATCAAGTGCATTTATTGCGTTGTGAACCATTGATTGCATACCAATGTCATTTGATGGTTAAATGCAGTAGTAATAAGGCGGATGAAGATGCACCACCATGTCCAATTGACTCATACAAATAAGGTTCACCATGACAATACCAATTATAATAATTTGGAACAAAACCATATTTACCCAAATGTACTTTCACTGTTATCTCATCACGAAAAGTTGTATTTCTACATTTGCGTTGAGAACATGGACAACGTAGTTTATCACCATCCATACAATTTGGATGACATTTAGCGAAATTGACAAACTCTTCAACTTTATCACAATATTCTTCAGTTATAAACCCATTTACTAGCCTATTGTACATCCAAGATTTATCCATGTTCATTATAACCTAAATAAGAATAAAATTTCAATATTACCAAAAGTGTATGGTGTTTCTAATAACAAAAACGTGTTACCAAATTGACTAAATAAGACACTAACTTTGGAATTAAATTAATTAACCGAAGAAAATATTTCGCAGGAGAAAATTTTCGCAGGAATTAATTAACTACTGCTCAAAAGAAATTATCCAAAATTTTAAAGAATCTTGTATAATTCTTCGTCAAAGCTCCTGTAATTCTAAAACGGTAAAAAAACTAAGAAGTTCGTTGTCGCACCTCACTATCGTGGCGACTTCCCTTCGGAGGCACTGCAAGGGCGCCTCGCTCGTTGTTGTAGGTAAGATCGACGAAGTTAACTGCTATGAAAAAGAACAGGAGTAAGAGAAGCACCGGATTAGTGGAGGCTGCAAGAATTAGGATTTTGACGGCTTCGCTTCGGAGTTAGGGTTAAGGGATGAAGTTCGGGAGGAAGAATGGAGATAAGCTGTAAAAATAAGTGAAATCAGCGACGGAACGATTAGTTCCGTCGCTGATCAGCGACGGATCGATGAATCCATCGCTGATCAGCGACGGAATGATTAAATCCGTCGCTGATCAGCGACGGATCAATGGATCCGTCGCTGATCAGCGATAGATTCTATCCGTCGCTGATTCCCTTTTCACGGTAAGTTTTTTAACTTTTTACTTTCCCCTTTTTCACTTTTACTTTACCCTTTCCTCTTGCCGCAGCGGCGGCTACGGGCCGAGCGGCAAGCGACTACCGCCGTCGCGGCGAGCGCGGCTGGCGGCGGCGGCCAGCGGCGGCCTTGCGTGGCTGGCGGCGGCAGACGCGGCCAGTAACGGTGGCCCAGCAGCCGCGGCCCGGCAGCAGCGCGGCGGCCAGCGGCAGCGGCGACGGCAGCAGCGGCCGACCAGACGACTCTGCGGCCGGCCAGTGCGACGATGCAATGCAGCGGCAGCACCACGACATGCATGTCCGGCAGCGCCGTGATAACCACACCCGCCACAATGGTCTAATTGTGTGGATGTGAGGGTATGTTTGTGATTATTGGCTATGATTGTGATTAGTGTAAGATTAAATTGTATGTTTTCAAACTGATTTATAACATACAACAGTTTGCTGATAATATTTATGAGTTTTGTAGATAATATAATGGCAGATCAGACATCGACATATAATAGTCAAATAATGCTTCGAATTATTGGCAATAAGTAAGTTGTTTAATTTATGTTATTAAAACTTCTTTGTCATATAATTTAGTCCAAATCAACAAGTGATTTTTTCTTGTAGATTTACTCCAAATGGGCATGGTGTATCGGCATATATTACTGATAAATTTAAAGAACGACAATGCAGTGATGGTTATACATGGAAACATGTAGATTCTGAAATGAAAGAGTTCTATTATAAAGAGTTTCTGGTAAATATTGAATTTATTTTTTATATCAGATAATATATCCTTATACTAATTTTCAACAAACTGTTACTTATTCTGGAAAAATATATTTGGGAGCCGGGTCATGAGATTGAATTTAAAGCAATATGGAACTTGTATTGCCAAAAACAATACAAGGATCTATTATATAGCTGGAGAAAACTTGAATCAAAACCATCACATGTACCAGACGATGTATGGAATTCTTGGAAAACCATTTGGAGTAGAGATGAATGGAAAAAAAATTCAATAATTGCTCAAAATAACAGAAATTCTGAGATTGCTGGCCCAGGTACAGGAGTCTCAAAACATACTTCTGGATCACGCTCTAATGTAGAGCATGCAATAGACTTGGTGAGTTTACAAAAATTAGTTATTAGTTTTCCTTTACCCCAATGAATATTTATATCATGTGTCTATATATCTTATAATTATGATAGAGAGTAGTAGTTGTCAATATTGAATAATTGCTTCGTTTCAATGATCCTTAATGTTGTTATATTTCCCATGACACTTAATTTTATTATGCAGGAAGAAACTTTACAAAGGCCATCCAATTCATGGGAGTTATTTCGTAGTACACATTTAAGAAAGGATGGCTCATTTGTTGATACTCGATCCAAAATTATAGATGTAAATATCTAATTTTTATTACCTCTTTGATTTAACCATTTATTTGTTGTATTAACTGTTAATTGTATGTTTTTTCATAGGATGATATGAAAGCTAGAATAACACTAGCGTCTCAACCAACTATAGATGGGGGGGAGCCACATACTCCATCACATGACGAAATTAATGAAATATATTATGATGTTGTTGGTGGGGCAAAAAAAAACTCTGTCTACGGTCTTGGTTCCCAAGCAAAGGTTATGTTTGATCATCAGATGTGCACATCTAAAAGTAAGGGCCGTTCGGATTCTTCATCTTTAAGATTTCAAGCATTAGAGGAGGAGAATGCAGCATTAAGAGACCGGGTGACGACATTAGAGCAGGCGATGCAACAATTTTTTGAACGTTTTGAGATGTCTCATTCGTTAACAAATCCTTCTGCTTTTCCAACTCCTCATGGTTTTAATTCCCAGGAGACTCAAGACCCTAGAGCTCCCGATGAGTAGATCGATTATGAAAACTGTATGTTTGATCATTTTGTGGTATTCCATTTGTTGTATTTTGTATTTCCCTCTTAAGAATGCATGTAATGGTACACTACCAGCTATTGTTGTTGGATGATCATCAATTTACAATCTCATCTATATATTGTTTTGGTTTATTGAGTTTCCTTATTATGTAGAGTTGCTCATCTCAAAATTGACAAAATGGGTTGTGTTTACAATTTCATTCTAAACCATAGCTTGCATCCATTCGCAGATTTTTTACCATTAAGAAGACCTTTCATTTATTTCTTTTATACTGTTTAGGCTTGATTAGAAGGCTACTTATCCCAAAGTTTAAGCTCTTGAAAGGGGCCTGCCTCTATGTTCTTAATAGATTCTATTTAGCATCAAATGATCTGAATAAGCTTCCAGTTTAATCCAAAGCTATTGCTATAGTATTAATTTGAACATATATTGTTCATTTGAACTCCATACTTGTGATGTAGACCGACATTGTGTTGTCTTTAATCCAAGCTTATATTGTTCTTGAGAATGCTGTCTGTATACATACAAGTGATAGTAAAGACATTTAATTATAGACTCATCAGGGCAGATAATTAACAAGCAAATTTGTCTCTTGAACAGAGGCTGACAGTGAATGCTATGGCAAAAACGGGTAATGTGGTTTCTACTTTGATCAATGATGTCATGGTGATTAACAGGGAACACTTTACATTGGAATTTAAGCCATTCCAACTACAATCACTGATCAAGGAAACTACTTGTGTTGCTAGGTGTCTTTGTGATAGTAGGGGCTTTGGTTTTGAATTTCTGGCTGAGAATATGGTGCTTGGCCAGGCTATTGGTGATGAGAGGCGGATTCTTCATGTTTTATTACATATAATTGATGGTTTGCTAAATGGATTCAATGGTGGATGTTTGACTTTTTGTGTGAAGAGTGATTCAGAACTAGCAGATTGGGAAGACGGAAGAGGGATTTGGAAATCAAGAGTAACAAATGTGTATACCTTCCTGAAGTTTGAGATTACAATCACACAATCATTTGGCCTGTATTCAAACACATTACCTCAGTTCAACAGAAAGCCTTGCAGGGAGGGGTTTAACATGGGTTTCAGCTTCAGCATGTGTAAAAAAAATTGTGCAGGTAAATCAACTTACATGTCTGTTCGCGAGCTTCCTTCCGTTGCCTTAGCCTTCGTTACTCGGCCTACGTCCCTCGACTGAGTCAAAGACATTATTCAAGGAAAAAAATGAATGTTCAAGTATCATAATTTTTTTTTTCTTCTTTTTGCCACGGCTCTGGTTGTACCAGTATATGGAAGTACAATTAAACATTTTGAACGTTGGATGCATGATCTGGATGTGGAATGAAATGTCAACACAATGATTTTAGGGCTTCTAGTTTTAAAACTAGTTGTAATAACACGGGTTTATAACTCCAACAATATAAAGAGATTATAATTCAGCTTGTGCCCTAAAGATAACAGACATTAACAACTAGGTTATTTCAACAATCCATTCAGTGTAAATTTAGGGCAATCTTGAAAAATGGAGCAAAGTATAGGGGTAAAATGAAATTCTCAAGATATCACACTTCTTTGATATGTAAGATTGGCCATTTCTATTAACTTCTATATTAAAATTGTGATCCTACATACAGGTTCGACGGGTCAGATCCAAACTACAAAACAAGTTGAGAACCAACTGAACCTTTCTACAAACTCAACTGCTTGTACACGTCACTACAATAGGAAGCCAAAAAAAAATCACAGAATTAGTGACCGAATAAGTTTTCGGTCGGTAATTAGCGACCGAATAAGTTTCGGTCGCTATTTTAGCGACCGACATTAATTCGGTCGGTAATTACCGACCGAAAAATAAATTCGGTCGGTAATTACCGACCGAATAAATTTTCGGTCGCTAATCAGCGACCGATTACAAATTCGGTCGCTAATTAGCGACCGAAAATTTATTCCGTCGCTAATTAGCGACCGATATCAATTCGGTCGCTAATTAGCGACATAATTTAGATTTCGGTCGCTAATTGGTCATTAATTAGCGACCGAATTTTATTCGGTCGCTAATTCTGTTATTATTTTGCCTTTATGTTGTAGTGAGTGATAAAGGATAAAATGTGCGCCCCGGCTCCAAGTTATTTTAATATTTTATACCGTTGCCAAAATATCACCCCTTATTCTAATTCAGTGAGATATCTACAATTATACTACTTTGTAAAAATGGACAACACTCTTTTACTGCATCCAAAGTATAAACATAAGGAGTATGAAACATAAACAGTGAGTCAATTTGGATTAACAGCAGCAGCAACACAAAAAATGTGGACCCTCGTGACCAAATTCATCACTCTGACAAAACCTTCCTAGCATAAATCACAAAATAGAAACATCCACCTTTACGCCCCAAAATTTGTTTCGACTAAGAAAAGAAACTGAACCTTTTATACTTTGTCCACCGCTTAGATAATGACCAAAAGGAAAATTTTGATAAACTAAAACTTGAATATAAGCCAGAAACTCTGAACTTGACCGATTCAACATCTAAACCATAAGGAGCAAACTTACATGCTTTAGGCATAAAATAAAAGCAATGTACATAATTTCCAAATAAAGATCAAGGCTTAATCCATCTGAACCAAAGAACAAAATCAAGACTCCATTATGATCATGTTGTTCGTCTTCTTTGGGACGAGGATCTCGGCGTTGCACTTGGAAGGAGGGATGATCTTTTCGACGAGAGAACAAGTTAAGGGAAGGAATCAGATGCTTTGCCATTGAAATGATTAGAGCCGTTAAACAGACTACACATAATGAGGCGAGCCAACTCATTATAAATTTAATATTTAATGAAAAATGACGAACATATTTGTCATCCCGATGGATTGAAAAATCTCTAATTCAATTCAAAATAAATTACGAATTAGATGATCAATCCACGTCCCACGGACTATCAAAAAAATAAAAAAATAATCTCTAAAATTATTCTGTCAATTTCTCTAAAAACATTATTTTAAAGGGTTATGTTAACGTAACCAAAATAATTTCATTCGGATAAAATAAAAGTTCAATTAGAGACATTAATTTTTTATTAGTCGTATATAATAAATTAACTCAAGTTTGCTTAATACAATAAATTTACGGACAAATTAAAAATATTTTACGAGAGAGAAGGATTTTTAATATTTTCAATCTACGAGTCAATTCAAGTTCAAGTTCGCCATGGGATGTCTAGTCTTAAAACAATTAATCAAATTGATAATACTTCATACAAATTGATCCGTTTAAATTTATCAGATCAGATGATAAATTAATAAAATTTCAATTCAATTCATTTAAATTGTTTAGTTGGACGATTAATCCGATGAATTCACTTAAATTAAACGGCTCTAAAAATGACCAAGGGAAGTGGACGACTGTTCTGAGTATTCTTCCAGTCCCAGAGAGCGGGGTTGGGAAGGTTGTGGAAATTAATAAAATATTCAAAATGCCCCTTAAAAAAAATAACGCTTATCGTGGTGGGGTAAATGTGGAATCCCAGTTGAAGTTTTGTTTTGGCATCTAGGGTTTGAAGAATTGCATTGACATTCCAAAAGGTCGGCCAATATGTGTTGAGTCATTTGTGGGCTCCACCAAAAAAACCCTCACTCGATCCCCAAAATAATAGACAATAACGCATCACATATAATTAAAATGGGGAGCAGATCATTTTGCTCCCTACGGGTTAAATCTAGTAAATTTAAAGCATCTAGGGTTTGAAGAATTGCATTGACATTCCAAAAGGTCGGCCAATATGTGTTGAGTCATTTGTGGGCTCCACCAAAAAAACCCTCACTCGATCCCCAAAATAATAGACAATAACGCATCACATATAATTAAAATGGGGAGCAGATCATTTTGCTCCCTACGGGTTAAATCTAGTAAATTTTGCTCGAGTCATTCACGGTTACGCGCAGCGCACCTAGGGCATTCGGCATGGCGGAAGAAACGCCTATGAACTACGGACAATGTCTGCTGGTGGTGGCGCCGGAAACTTCTCCCGATCTGGTACGGACATATCATTGGCGGCTCGTCGCTCATTTTCGCTCTCGAGGTGTATGATCTCGTTTGCATTTTTTTTTAAATTTATTCTCGACTTTTATCTTTAAAAATACTATTGTTCGTTCATTAAGAGCGGATTTACCTTGGGAGAGTAAGAGTGTGCCAGAGGCTTCCTTAGAACAGGGTGATCCTTTCGTGGTCGCAGGAGAAGGTAAGCGCATGCTCCGTCTGCCTATTATTCTTCGCTTTACAAATTCACGTCATAAGGGCTTCACTTGAAGGAGCAGAGTGAGTGAGGGAGGTTCGTTGTTCATTTTGGCAAATCGATGGGGAAAATCGTTGCGTTGCGCACATGAGGAGAAAGAGATTGTGTGGGCAAGATCGTTGTTGGAAGGAGGATAACGATTTAGCAATTTTTAGAGACCTAAAAAGAGTATGAGGATTTATTATTTGCTCTTCAAAAAATATGATCCTTGATCCCACACCGCAGATAGTTGACAGACAATGACATTGTAGCATGGCCATGAGGGAGGCTCGTGATCTGGCTAGGAATGGACCGCACCCATGGTTTGGGGATTCATCCGGTTTGAGATCATTGGGTGGGTTGGACTCTCTGAAGTTCTTCTGAATGGGCTTTGAATGAGCTTCAACAGGTGAACTTTCAGACAGACTTTTCCCTTTAACGAGCTGCCCAAGTCTCTACATAAATTGGTTGGCACGTCGGGTCGGTCTTCTTTAATGGGTTGACAATTATTTGGGTCTACAGTTATTCAGATCGGCGATCCAGCATGTGTTCAGGAAGAAGATTGTTCTTGCAGATGATTTTTCCTGCCCTCCGATAATCAGACTTCCAATATTCGAAAGAAAAGAAGGAAACAGAAAACCAAAGGAGAAGAAATCAGGAAGTAAAATAGCACAGCAGCATAAGTTACTTGATTGATTCTCTCACCTCCTTGCTCATCTCCCAGATGTTGATTTTATACAAATATGAACGAACGGCCGTTGTGCCCTTTACCCTAGCGTGTCCGTTCCAACTTGCCATCAATATTTGACTGAACAACTATTATGGTCGTTCAGGCGAAACACCACAGTAGCCTGCCTTCGATGCTTGTAATTGCAAGAGATGAAGAGATATCTCTTTCAATATTTAATAATTGCTTCATTTCAATGATCTTTAATGTTGTTATAATTCTCATGACATTTAATGTTGACAATGTGAGTACCTATTAATATGTTTACGGAATATTGCTTATTTATAATTATCAATGAACTGTGGTATTTTTATTTATTTGATTGTATTATGCAGGAAGAAACTTTACAAAGGCCATCCAATTCATGAGAATTATTTCATAGTACACATCTAAGAAAGGATGACTCTTTTGTTGATACTCGATCCAAAATTATAGATGTAAATATCTAAATTTTATTACCTCTTTGATTTAACCATTTATTTGTTGTATTAACTGTTAATTGTATGTTTTTTCATAGGATGATGTCACGCCCCGAGAGTATGCCGTGCCGAAAAGCAAACGGACGACATCTCCCCTGTACATGGCAACATATCGGGTTAATACAAGGCCCGTAGGCCCACAACAACAATATGATATATACAGATATCAACATATCAAACATACTAAACACAGCGAAAACAATACAAACAGATCAACAAGATACAAAGACCAACTGTGCACTCCGGAGTGACTTGACACGACAAGAATCATAACAGAAATCGAATCAAAGACCAAATACATATAATATGTCCGTATATCACAAATACGGAAACAATACAGGGAAAAACCCAAACCAACAATCCGTAAGGAGACAACAACACGGAAAACATATCCATTCGTCCGGTGTGAGATGGGATCAGCTGGCGGAGCTCCGAACGTCCAAGGAATCTTCTACCTGTTATCTGGGCGACAGGAAGTCCAGGGTCCCGGGGTGGTGAGTATAAACTCAGGGGTAATATATAGAAAGTGCATGAACAACATATAAGGATAGATCTACAAGTATACATGTGAATATCTATAGGTATACAACATGAGTCCAATAGACATACAGTCATATCCAAATCTAATAACAAGTAACTCTGATGAAAGTCATACTCGATGTATATACTAAAGCGATCAATCAACATAAAGTAATGTACTAACGCGTCGATGCTCGCAACACCATAAGCTATATCATCTGAGCGGATATACAATAACATAACCCGTATAATATATTGCGATATGATCAATGTACAACAACCCGACCCATACCACACTACGATACGACGCTAATCAAATGCATACATCACCGGACTAACACATATATCATACTCAACACATACGATTATATAAAATGCAAATGACATGTATCGTGATGAAACTGACCATCGTGATCATGGCTCGATCAATCGCATCTCGGTATATGTAAAACATATATCAAATACATGCATACATATATATCGGAATGCGTATGCGTGGTCGTACTGCACCCAACTCGCTACCACGACCCGGTGTGGCCTGGTGGCACGACATGACAACTATTGACTCGGTAGCCACCACTCTCGGTGGCCAGGGTTGGGTAGTATGAAACAATAGTTAGCCGCCGTAGAGCTATATGCTACCCACGGGGTCCGTGCTACTAAGCGCTCAGTCCCTACCCATGAGTAGAGCGAGCACCGCACCGGGACAAGCGCACATCATCGACCCGCATGCATAGTGGGTGAGTGCGCTAACTACCACTTCAGCGCGGTGGCGAGTGCGCGTCTCGGCTACCACCATCCATAGTGGCGAGAGCGACACGTGATAATGCTCGCCCTCGACCTGCAACCACTACCCCGAGTGGCCGGGGAGGCAGGATGACTGACGACATGTCTCAACCACAAGGGAGACCCAGTCAACAGCATGCATGTAATATAATGATGCATAGATCCATACATGTATCCTCGCCACACTCCCTATCAGGGGAGGCACAGTCGACAAAAGTCGAATTATCACGAGGACTACTGATCCACAAGACTCTCTCTATCGCACAAAGAGTCATACTCATCTGACAATCAACCACGCTAAGACCTCTAGTCAGTAGCGATATACAATCAACCGTCCATATAACCATACACGGACACACAATCCCTAATGGATATACCATCACGCTAGGACCTCTAGTCCATGGTCACATACTGACAACCATACACTTATCTATACACAGACAACTAGATCCATCATAAATGCACCACTAATACGGATATGATATAACAATCGACTCCATAATCCAAACCATCACCTAACCCTAGTGATGTAATACAGTAACCCAATCTGAAGTCACAAAGATAACCCTAACCACATGTACTTACTGAACATCTATCAGCTAATACATAATAGGTTTTATAGTTCCTATCTGTGCTAGATAATCAATGAGTAACAGAGTATATATCTCAAAGGTCAAGGCAGTACAAGCATATGATTAAATAAGAGTGGATTTAAGGTAAACAGGTATAAACATATATCCAAATTCATGCACTAGAATTTGATCAAAACTACCAGACCAGGTAGATATTACCCACCTGATATGAATCCTGTAACAATAGTCCTCTAGCCCGAGAACCTGCCTCGTAGCCCAAACCTGCACAATAATGGCAACTACAATTAAGTTCTAACACCTAACAAATATATAGGTTAACTACTACATTTCTATATCCACGTTCTTTCCTCGAATACAAGTTAGAAACTCGACTATCCCAATCCGATACACCTTAACATCATGAACATACCCACCAAATTTAATTAGCAAGTACATACATCTACTACGTTCACAACTAATAATCAACAATCGATTACAACATCAACTGTAAATACTATAAGCATCCATATCCTTACCTCTCCATCCACAGCTTCAATCAGCCCATAACCAAACCAATTTCCAACTCAATTCAAACTCATCGTTCGTAGCTCCACAACAGAGCACATACAACCCATCCCACATCTCAATCGCTATAACAAACTATGCAGCAAATAGCAATCTGACCGAACCATAGATCAATTCAAATTTTACCTCAACTTCGATCCACCAACACAGCAAAATCAATACGAATCCCCAACTCTGCTCCTCAGCTCACAAAATCACAAAACCTTCGATCGCCATAGTTGATCTACAGCCACCATCTATTTCCTCCCTCAAACCAAAACCAACTGAGACCCTTGTTCACAGCCGTAATCTCACCACATACTACACAGCAATTAGCAGATGACATAATAGATAACAAAGCTTACCGATTCTAGATCTCCGCCGGCCATCCACCTCCCCTGTTCCCTGGAACAACTGAGCTCCACCACTGCCAAAACGATCCAAGCTAAATCAGAAACCCCTATCGAGATCTCATCTCACAAGAGGAAGAAGATAGACCTTTACCTATCCTCGGCAGGAATCGTGAAATTCAACTCACGATCAGAGACCTGGCAGTTCCTCCGCCGACCCTTGGCTCCCATTGAGGACTCTTCACCGGAATCAAGCTCGGAAACTCGAAATCAGAGATCCCCTCCGGCGACACGATCCTCCACCTCAAGTGCGTCGGCAGCAGCCGCCTCGCGAAGGAAGAGGAGTGGAAGAATCGATGAGGTCTCTAGGCTAGGAACCCGCTGACCTCTGATCGAAGTTCATCTAGGCGGCGACATTGCCGGGTTGCTCTCCCAAGGACGCCGACGAGCTGAGATCGACGGCAAGATTGCTCGGAGAAGAAGACGGCGTGGAGATCGCGATGAAGAACAGATCGGGAGTAGAGAGCAAGGCGTCTCTCCCACCAGCCGGATCTTCCACCATCGACGGCAGCAGCTCGCGGAGTGAGAAGGGAGATGGAATCGGCGTCGCGAGAGAGAAGAAGAAGGTGTCGCGCGATCGGAAAGAGGAGGAAGAAATCGGCTGTAAAAAAAATTGGGATCGGGTTCGAGAGGGTTTTAAGGGTCAATCAACGACTTGAGCTAACTCAAGTCCAACCACAACCAAACCTAGATCTAACCCAATCCAGTTCAAGCCCAATTCCAGCCCAATCCGAAACCAGCCCAATGGACTCAATCCAACTAGCTAATCAACCTCATTAGCCCACTAATTAAGCCAAATTAAACCCAATTAATTAAAGGATTTAATCCATATATAATTTTTTTTTCCGTATTTTACAGATGATATGAGTGCTAGAATAACACTAGCGTCTCAACCTACTATAGAAGGGGAGGAGCCACATACTCCATCACATGAGGAAATTAATGAAATATATTATGATGTTGTTGGTGGAGCAAAAAAGAACTCTGTCTACGGTCTTGGTTCCCAAACAAAGGTTATTTTTGATCATCAGATGTGCACTTCTAAAATTAAGGGGCGTTCGGGTTCTTCATCTGCAAGAATTCAAGCATTAGAGGAGGAGAATGTAGCATTAAGAGATCGGGTGACGACATTAGAGCAGTCGATGCAACAATTTTTTGATCGTTTTGAGATGTCTCATTCGTTAACTAGTCCTTCTGCTTTTCCAACCCCCCATGGTTTTACTTCCCAGGAGACTCAAGACCCTAGAGCTCCCGATGAGTAGGTTGATTATGAAAACGGTAAGTTTGATCATTTTGTTGTACCGACACTGAAGTTAGATAATGTATTCTAATTGTGTATATTGTTCAGTTATCCCATTTGTTGTATTTTTGTATTTGTGTCTTGAGAATGCATGTAATGGTACACTACCACAGATAAGTGTCGCTGAGGTAAATAGGAGGAGAATAGAGGATAAAAATAACCTGGGAATTTTTTGCTCGACCTATCTAGTATTTGTTATATGATCATCAATTTACAATCTCAGTTATATATTGTTGTTAGATGATACCTTAAGTCAGCTGATCTTGTATTTGTTCATCTATTGAGCTGTGACCACTTGTGTAACATGGTTGTCAAGAGTGTTCTTTCTTTCTTTTTCTCAAATCCAATGATAGGAATGCTAGGGAAGGAGATTCCATAATTGCATGTGCGGAGGAGTTTAATAAGAAGCAAGCAATTGCTTTCCTTGCCCATGTAGTAATCTGTAGTTCTTTTCTTCTGTTTAAGTTTGTGTTTGTGTAACTAGCTTGAATGTTTGGTGGAAAGGCAACGAAATGCCACCAATCTTGTGAATTTGTGGCTTAAGAAAGGATGAAAAAAAAAGAAGAAAAGTAGAATGTAAATTTCAATTTGGTTTGGCATATAAATGTATACATTTTTCTCTATAGAAAACAAGGGAAACAGATCTTATGTTTTCTGCTGAAGAATCATCATCTCTTGTTAACTTTCTTATATTTTGATACTTTCCAGCTTCAGGTGATTTAGCTCGAATATAAAATATGGGTATTCGAATCTATCAAATCGAGAATCAGGATTGTGAAGTTAGCACGCAAATTTATTTTCTACTGTCAAAGCTTTTTGTTTATGGCGGTTCTCAAATATTCGAGGACTTTTGTTCATCCGAGAGAATCGATGCAGAACTTCCATTTCGCTTCCCTCTAAAAATCTTTCAGAACTAAGTTTGACTGTAAGCCCGTGCATTTGCTCATGGGGAACTTTATAAATGAGCCAACATCCTAAAGAATTTAATTGATGGAACCAACCACGTTAGTTTTAAGAAAATAAATTCGAAAATGGTTAGTCACAGGTCCAGTGTAATTCTCTTGGGAAAGAAACTACTATTACAAACCAAGCTGTGACATATTAGTGAAGTTTAACCTACAGTCCTAATTTCTCAACTATATTGATCTATCTTTGGTTCTTCCCATTTAGTTGAGAAAGTACCATCAAATGCTGATGCAGCATAAAAGGGAAAATAATGACGGAATTAGCGACGGAATATAAATTCCGTCGCTAAACTACCGATGGAAACGACCGTTTAAAAATTCAGTCAGTAATTACCGACCGATTTAGAAATCGGTCGCTATTTTGTGACCGAATTCCTAAACGGTCGGTAATTAGCGACCGATTTCTAAATCGATTGGTAATTACTGACCGATTTAGAAATCGGTCACTATTTTGCGACCGAATTCCTAAATGGTCGGTAATTACGGACCGATTTCAAATCGGTCGGTAATTAGCGACCGATTAGAAATTCGGTCGGTAATTACCGACCGAATTAGAAATAGGTCGCAAATTAGCTACCGATTTCTAAAATAACAACGGAATTAGTAATATCCGTCGGTAGTTGAGTGACCGTTATTAATTCGATCGATAATTAACGACCGAAAATCAATTCCGAAGCTAATTAGCGATGGAATTAGATTTCAGTCGCTAATTGTTCATTAATTAGCGACAGAATTTATATTCCGTCGCTAATTCCGTCGTTATTTTACCCTTTTCTTGCAGTGGATGCAACGTTACCGCCTGCTCATTCGCTTCGTCTAGTCGGACTCCGCGTGATCCGATCATTTGACTCCCAGGCTGAGCTTGCTGGGCTGAGGTCACTGTGGCCATAGGCCGAAGTCAAGTTGACTATGTGAGCCAAGACTTTATTATGTTGACCAAGTCTTTTCCAGGCCACGTGGATAGATATTCTCTCATCATAGAGTTTCCCTTGAGTTCAGTCGAAGAAGAAAGTACGTCGACTGACTGAATACATGCTCTAACGATCAAACTGATGATATATTTGGATTAAATTTGTACTATGATACTCTTGGATTGACTTGAACTGATCTCTTGATTGAGCTCTGAATCCACGCCCTTTTCACATTATATCAATACATTAAGAATTTAAATTGCATGGACTCTGATCGGCCTCGGGAATTAGCAAATCTCCCCCATCACTAAATGATCCTATATGTTGCATTAGGAGATTCACATTCATTGCTTCAAATCCGAAGAAATGACTATCCTCTTCAGACAACCAGAGGCATCGCTCCTACACTTACCCTACATCCAACGATCATCTGTTGACTCTCATTATAAACATACAATAGTGCAACAACCTCATCTCTGCCATCTTCTTCTTACTCTTTTACCATTGTTGTTTTTTGCTCTTCTTCCGGAACCAGTAAGCATCTTTCTTTCATCCCTCACCTTTCTTTTTTGCTATGGCTTTCTCCTCAAATCTTGACCAATGGTTCCACATAACTTTTTCATCCAATATCGAGATAGAGAATTCGGCTATCCGTACTGCTTTCAGTATTCCTAAAGATCATTCTCTCCACGTTCCTGATGAGCTCAATGACCCTATTTACCTCCGGCCAAGTACACTGCCTTTTTCTATCACTGGATGATCGATGGTCTACATTTCCCAATTTCTTCTTACTTTTGAGGAGATCTCATACTTTAGGAATCTTCTCAATCAATTGACCCGAACTCTTTTCGACTCCTATATGTAGTTGATGTCGTCTTCAACCACTACAATATTCCCTTGATGTCTATCCTTTTTCATTGCTTTTTCTATCCAAAGGAGAGCAAACCTAGGGTGTTCCACTTTACCATCCAACCATCTTCCCAATTTTTACAAAACCATCCCTCTTCTCACAAGCATTAGAATACCCACTACTTTTTCATCCGAATTTGATTTTGTTCTCAAATGAACAACTAAATGTTCTAAATCCTATGTGATTATATGATCAAGGATCGTTATCTTTTTCTGCCTCTATTTTTAGACATCATAGGACAGAACCTCTTCATCTTTCTGAAGGAAGAGAAGAAAGATTTAATTTGATGACTAATGAGTCAATCTGACAACTATTGGATAGAAAACACAAATATATCCATCTAGGATTAATTGTGTTTGGACTTAGAGGCTTAACTAGAAAACAAGTTAGAGGCAAGGTTTTAATTGTTCTCTGTAATTCCCTTTTCTATGATAAGGAAAGGGTGATCATAGAACTTGTTGAAATAGATATGAACAACAATTTAAGCATCACTTATCTATGTCATAACTTTAATATGACCATAAGAGACTTCGTAAATCACGTCAAAATTGTGGTCCAAGCCAAAGGCTATCTAGAGTAGCAACACCCAGTTGGATGTTATATTCTAATGAAGTCAAGTGACATTCTTCTTTATATTTTCTAGATGCTTACCTACATAATGATTATGAAGACTTTGGATCATATTTGAAGGTTTTCCTATATAAAGCTCCTCCTCATCCTCACCTGTATCCCTCAGTCTTGATGACCAAAATGTTTGCATCTAGGGGTAGTGTAAGTACTAAGACTATTCTGATCAAGTCTTTAATTTGCTTGACTAAGTCTATATCTTGTTGGTTGAAATATGTCTAGTTGTTGAAGTTTTGTTATACAACGACCCACTAATTTTTCTTATATTTTAAAATAAGGCCTTACATAGTCAAGAAGTCTAAGAAAAAATCTAACAATCTTAGGGAGCGTTTGGTTCGTAGAAAATTTTTTATTTTATGTTTTCATTTTATCTTTTTCAAAAAATAGAAAACGATTTTTTTGTATTTTTCAGTTTTCCAGAAAATGCTCCTTTATTTTCTAGAAAACGAAAATGGAAACAGAAAATAATTTTTTTGTGTTTTCCAAAAAATACTCCTTTATTTTTTGAAAAACAAAAATGGAAAATGCCAACCAAATGCATTTTCTCGTTTTCTCAGAAAATGAAAATGAATTTTTTCCATTTTATCTAGGAACTCGAGTAGTTTAGAAGTAATATGAGGTCGAAGGCAATTTTTCCTTGCTCAATTTCCGCTCCAAAAAATTCTATACACTTCGTTATTAGTTTCATCTTCTTATGTGAGATTATGAGTCCATGTTTTTCAAATATGGTAAAAACCATGTGAAGATGTGCGTAATGCTCTTCTTTGATTCTGGAGAATACAAGTTTGTCATCAATATAAGTAAACATAGAGACATTTTTATTTTTTCTCTTAAAGACTTGGGGTACTACTTTTATGCCAAATGATATAACTAACTATTCAAAGTATCATTCGGGCCAAAAAAAGGTTGTCTATTCAATGAAGTCGGGATGCATCTTTACTTGTCAAAATCCAGAGTTCATGTCGAATTTAGAATACCAATGTAAGTCTTGTATTTTGTTTGTAGGTTGATCTTAGTGTAGTATTTTGTAACCATTTTCATGGCAATTATCATTATGTTTTTTGTTCATCCTAGACTATCCTCATTTTTATTTAGATCCTTTATTTATATATATATATATATATATATATATAGTGATATTCAAAGATTCTACAACAAAAGTGCGAGTGGATCTTCCATGTAATGTTGGGGTGATAGCGTCGAAAAACTTTCCTCGCTAATGGGTGGCATGGTGATACTCAATCCTACAAGGACTACACCCTATATATCCATTTGGTTGAATCTGTTATCAATTTATATCAATCATGGATTCAAGTTAACGAAATCTACACATAAAATCCCACATAATAATATTCACCTCTACAATCGAATTTGACAGTTTTGATCTTCTTGCCTAGTTAATTTTTAATTTCAACTTTGAAGATCTTAAATGCATCCAAAGACTCTGACTTATCATATAGAAAGTACAAGTAGGCATATTGTGAGCAATTATTAATGAAACTGATAAAGTATATTTGACAATTCCAACACACCTTAGGGAATTATATATGTTCATATGAATCAGTTCTAAGACACTACTACATCAATTCACACCTTTGTTTCTCTTATTAGTTGTCTTCTCTTTGACACACTCTATGCAGACACCAAAGTCTGACATTCGGAATTAGAATTCTTTGTGACATTAACCTTTTTAGGCATTGTTTAGATATGTGTCCCAAACGCTCATGACATAACATGGATAAATTTTCGTTTGTCAAACTTTGTTTATACCTATACTATGTATAATTTTGTTGCTAGGAGTATAAGTATTTAGTCGGTATAGTTTATCAATTAAGAAACCATTGTCTATCAATAATGAATTTAGAAAAATACTGAAAATCCCACTTCCAAATGAATAAAAATAACTAGATTTGTCTAAACAAGAAATATAAATTAAATTTCGCTTAAAAGATGGTACAATGAATGTATTTTTCAAATCCAAATAAATATTGTTCCATAAACAAAGTCAAACACCTGTTGCTTCTACTTTAACTTTTTTGTCATTCTCCGTATAGATTTGTCTTTCATAATCAAGCGATATTCGACTCCTAAGACAATCTGCATAGCAACACTAATGTGAATAGCAATCTCAATATTTATCCACCAAGCGTCTAAGGTAGAGTAGCCAAATTGACTTTTGAACTAATAAGGTTGAAATTCTTGCTTTTTTTAGTACATCAATTGACATATCTGGGACAATCTTTTTTCATATGATTTTTCTTCTTACAGAAGAAATAAGTGGACTCCTTATCTTATTTCTTTTACTCCTTTTGGCTAGATGTCCCAATTTTTGTAGTTTGTTTGCTCTTCCCTTTGATATTGATCATTTTTCTTTTCTTATTGGTACCATTAGAATTGGATACCAGATGAGCACTCTCAAATGTCTCTCGCCTCTCTCATCTTCTTACACACACTGGGCTATATGAAGGGAGTTACTTCGGAGGCTCATTGGCTCCCATGTCCCCGGATTAAAATTTTCACTAATGAAAGAATTAATCCGGATGGGATGAGTTTCCTTAGCACAACCAATTCGTCATCGTGCTAACAACTTGAGTGGTCGCTTGAACAAACTAGTTGTTCAAGCAACACAACTCTTCTAGTTGGTTAGCCGCGGAAGAGACGACGGACGGATCGCCGGTTTTTGTGTTTGTCTTCGGGGTCAATGATTATACAAAATATATACATACACACACATATATAATCAACACATAAAAGAACATGCTCAGATCTGAAAATAAAGTTGTAAAACTTTATACCTTACGATCTTCTACCGTATGTCCTATCCTTCTCGTGGATGACGTGTGGACGAAGATCCTTCACGAGTAGAAGCCTTCTAGATCGCGTTCTTCCCTTACTTGTCCGCTGCGAACAAAGAGAAGAACCAACAAATACCTATCCTTTCTAGAATCGACCACCAAGTTAGGGAATTTGATGCAACCGCCGGCCAAGGAACAAGTGGATGAAGCACCGGCCACCAATGGAAGGAGAACCGCCGGCCACCTTGGAGAGTATGGAGGAGTGAACGCCGGACACCAATGGAAGGAGAGCCGCCGGCCAAGGAATAAGAGAGTGGCCAAGAGGATGGGCGCCGGCCAAGTCTTGATGGAAGAAGATGGGCGCCGACAACTACTTGATGGAAGAAGATTGCCGCCCAAGCCCTAGCTTCCAAACCCTAGCCGCCCACTTTGAGAAGAGCCAAACCCTAACTCCAATTGAATTATCTTGCCGCCCAAGCCTAAGCCCTCTATTTATAGAATTGGGCTTAAGCCTCCTTTAATCTCCACCGTCGGATCTAGGGATTTAATCTCCACCGTCAGATCTAGGGGTTTATCCCAACCGTCGGATCTAGGGTTTCATCCCAACCGTCGGATCTAGGATTTCATCCCAACCGTCGGATCTAGGGTTTCATCCCAACCGTCGGATCTAGGGTTTCATCCCAACCGTCGGATCTAGGGTTTTATCCCAACCATCGGATCTAGGGATTTAATCTCAACCGTCGATTCTAGGGTTTCATCCTAACCATCGGATATAGGGATTTAATCCCAACCGTTGGTTCTAGGGTTTCATCCCAACCATCGGATCTAGGGACTTAATCCCAACCGTTGGTTCTAGGTTTTGTTTTACATTCTTGGATTTAGACTTCACAAGGATTATATTAGGCTACGATAGGGACCATAAGGAGGAGTTGGATCTTGGCCACCCGATGGATCGGAACCACATAAACTTGATCCATCAATGATATTCCATTCCACTAGAGGATCATCATTGAACTACCTAACCAACCCCCATAAATCAATATGGGCTCCATATATTATTTGTACATTCATCTCCCCGTGTTTAAGATATCGAATGTCCGTCAATTAATTGATTTGACCATCAATTAATTAACATCTAATTCCTCGAGTAGAACCACTCAACCTTATCATCATGTTGACTAAGTCAACCAGCTGGGTTTGCATGATGAACCTTATGAGCTCCTCAAAGGGACATCATCAACCTAATATATATAGGACACGGTTTCCTCCTATAATCAACGATACACCATGTAAATAATATTATTTCCCAACTTACCGGGCATATTGATTTAATCCATCTAAATCTCACCCTCTGGTAAATCAAAGAAATAAATACTAAGTGCATGTGCCCGTTATTATATCGGGATTAAGAGCATGTACAACATAATATCCGAGGTCCGATTCAATTATGTAGTCAGCAATAAATTGAATCACCTCTATGTCGGTCCTGCTCAATACACCTAAGTGTGCCAGTGTAACTCTATGTTCAAGACAAAACAATACCAAGCTACACTACAACCATGCCAATGGTTTGTCCAAAACCATCTTGGTTGTGAGCCTCTACTTATATTTTACAAGGGACTGATAACATGATCTTCTGTGCCACACCAAGCACCATGTTATCTACAATGTAAAATATTAGACAATATGCACACATATAATAAATATATATAAAGTGCAATCAATGATCATGTGATTCTTATTTCAAAATAAAATGTTCATACAAAAGAGCTAGGCTTTCAGTATACATTCCAAAAATCTCCCACTTATACTAAAAGACTATGCTGTCATCACTCTGCCATACATCTGATCCCCATGTCCTCCACATGCCTATCAAACGCTTTCGCTGGAAGGGCCTTAGTGAATGGATCCGCCAGGTTATCCTCTGATGCAATCTTGGCGACAGCAACTTCTCCTCGCTTTACGATCTCTCGTATAAGGTGGTATTTACGCTCTATGTGTTTACTCGCCTTATGGGCTCGTGGTTCCTTCGAGTTTGCAACTGCACCACTATTATCACAATAAATTGTGATAGTTCTGGGCAAATCAGGAATCACATCCAAGTCCATCAAGAAGTTCTTGAGCCATACAGCTTCCTTGGTTACCTCAGAGGCTGCCACATACTCAGCTTCCATGGTAGAGTCCGCCACGCATTTTTGCTTGACACTCCTCCATACTATGGCTCCACCTCCAAAAGTAAACACAAACCCCGAGGTAGACTTACTCTTGTCCCTATCTGATTGGAAATCCGAATCCGTGTAACCCACATGGACCAATTGATCTGCCCGGTAAACCAGCATATAATCCCTAGTCCTTCTCAGGTACTTCAATATATGCTTTACCGCAGTCCAATGTCCCTGTCCAAGATTACTCTGATATCTGCTAACCATGCCCACGGCAAAACAGATATCCGGTCTCGTACATAGCATTGCATACATAAGGCTTCCTACTGCCGAAGCATAAGGAACCGCCTTCATGTCCTCTATCTCCTTTGATGTTTTGGGACACATCTCTTTAGATAAAGGAACTTCATGCCTAAAAGGTAGAAAACCTTTCTTGGAGTTCTGCATGCTAAAACGAGCAAGGATAGTGTCAATGTATGAAGCTTGAGACAAGCACAACATCCTTTTCTTGCGATCCCTTATAACTTTGATCCCAAGGATGTGTCTCAGTTCTCCCAAGTTCTTCATATCAAACTGTTTGGACAACCATACCCTTACGTCTGATAACACTTTGATATTGTTACCAACTAACAAAATATCATCTACGTATAGTACAAGAAATACCACTACGTTTCCGTCACATCTCTTGTATACACAAGGCTCATCCGGACTTTGATTAAATCCATATGACTGGATTACCTCATCAAAGCGGATGTTCCAAGATCTAGAAGCTTGCTTCAATCCATAAATGGACCGATTAAGCTTACAAACAAGATGCTCTTTGCCTTTAGCTATGAATCCCTCTGGTTGCCGCATATAGATGTTCTCCTCTAGACTTCCGTTAAGGAAAGCTGTCTTGACATCCATCTGCCAAATCTCATAGTCCATATGAGCAGCTATAGATAAGAGAATCCGGATAGACTTAAGCATGGCTACCGGCGAAAAGGTCTCCTCATAATCGATACCCTCTTTCTGAGTATACCCTTTCGCAACAAGCCTAACTTTGAAGGTCTCAACCTTCCCGTCTACTCCTCTCTTTCTCTTGTAGATCCACTTGCATCCAATGGTTTTAATACCATCGGGTGGTTCTACTAGCTTCCAGACCTGATTAGAATCCATAGATTCTATCTCTGAATTCATCGCTCTTTGCCAAGAATCGATCTCTATCTTGGATTGCCTCATCATATGTCCAGGGATCAGGTTCATGTTCACCAGGGACTAAGTCCGAAGACTCTCCCAAAAACATGAATCTCTCGGGTTGTCTAACAACCCTCCCACTATGACGAGGTGCCTCCTGTGTATGCTCTGTGACACGCGGTGCAGTGACTTGTGGTGTCTCCTCTTGTCTGCGGTGGCTGTCGGGACTTCCCGCCAACTCCTCAAGAACAATCCTACTCTGTGGCTTGTGGTTCATCACATAGTCCTCCTCTAGAAATCGGCATTCGTACTCACGATCACCTTCCGATCTCTAGGACTATAGAATAAACCACCCTTCATTCCCTTAGGGTAGCCAACAAACAAGCGCATTTCATGCGAGATTCTAACTTACCAAAGATCTCCCTTCAAAGACATGTGCCGACTACCCCAAATCCGAATATGTCTTAGACTAGGCTTTCCCAATCCACAACTCAGGGAGTAGAGGGTTCGACTTAGATGGAACCAAGTTCGAATGTGTCTTCTTTGTTTCCAGAGCAAACCCCGAGCGAATCGGGTAACTTCGAATAACTCATCATCGATCCGACCATCTCCATAAGAGTCCTATTCCTTCGCTCCGCCACACCATTCTCACTGGGTGTGCTAGGTGCGACAATTGGGATTGGATCGACCTCTGATAAGTAACTCCTAAACTCTCCCAAGAGGTACTCGCCACCACGATCAGATCGTAATGTCTTGATACTTTTACCTTGACGGTTCTCCACATCAGCCTTGAATTCTTTGAACCTGTCAAAGCATTCAGACTTGCGGCGCATCAAGTAAATGTATCCATATCTTGAATAATCGTCTATAAAAGAGACGAAATATTCAAAACCACCTCTTGCCTGAATAGACATAGGGCCGCACAAATCAGAATGAACCAATTCTAACACATCTTTGGCTCTATACCCCTTGGCCTTGAAAGGCCTCTTGGTCATTTTACCTTCCAAGCAAGATTCGCAGGTTGGGAGATCCTCCACCACTAATGAACCCAAAGGTCCATCAGCTATCAACCTTTGAATTCTGCTTAGGTTAATATGACCAAACCTTAGATGCCAAAGATATGTTTGGTTCATTTGCGAAGGTTCTTTTCTCTTATTAGACTTAGAAGATGAGTTATTGATTTCTATATGCATCGTGGGAGTTTTTGGTTCAAGAGTATATAAATTCCCAACCAATGTACCAGAACAGATAATCTCCCTATTCTTTTTTATAACCACTTTGTCATTAAAAGAAACAGAATATCCATCCATAAATAATTTAGAAACTGAAATTAAATTCTTTCTAAAAGTAGGTACATAAAGACAATTTCTCAAAACCAAAACTTTATTCCTATCAAAAGATAAATAAACGTCTCCCACTGCAATAGCCGCCACCTTTGAAGCATTGCCCATGAAGACGATAATCTCTCCCTCAGCTAGTCGTTGGGTTTTCTGGAACCCCTGCAAAGTATTGCAGACATGATCAGTGGCTCCTGTATCTACACACCAGGCACTGGTAGATAACACCGCTAAACATGTTTCAACAACTAAACAAGAAGATATACCTTTGTTCTTTCGGCGAGGATCCGCCTTCCAATGTCCACCGCTTGCAAGTGAAGCACTTGCCTTTCGGCTTCTTCACTCTGCCGAGGTCCCATCGCCACTTTCTTCGCTCCACCTTGCTTCTTCTTCTTACCTTCGGTTTAGAGGAAGAAACCTTCGAGCGACCATGGCTTGAGAACTCGACGAAAAGCCCCTCTCACGCCGGAGTTCGGAAGCTCCGCCAACGAATACAACCTCTTGTTCATGTTGTAGTTGAGGCGGAACTGCTCAAAACTCCTAGGCAGAGACTGGAGAATGATATCGACCTGGGTTTCCCCATCGATCTCAGCTTCGAGGACTTCCATCTCATTAAGATGAGCCATCATCTTGAGAGCATGATCCCTAACGGGTGTTCCCTCGATCATGGTGGTCGTCATCAAGTTTCTCATTGCCTCCTGCCTAGCCGCCCTACTCTGATGTCCGAAAAGTTCCTTGAGATTTACCATCATGTCATAAGCCGTGCCCATGGCCTGATGCTGATGTTGCAGCACATTTGACATAGATGCCAAAATGTAACACCACGCCATCTCATCTGCCTTGATCCATTTCTTATATCTATCTCTCTCCTTTTCATCAGAGTCAGCACCTTCAGCACCATTACAGGGTCAGAGGCAGTTTACCAATGCCTCTATGGGACCACCAGGGTACCTACCAGCAAGAGCAGACCCAGCACCTTCAGCACCTTCAGCACCATTACAGGGTCAGAGGCAGTTTACCAATGCCCGCTTTAGAAGAGATGACAACAACGAACTATGGAATCTACCCTCTGCACAACAAAAGGGAGGGGCATTATTTGTTATTCCGACCTAACTCGGCCTATTTGACGATGTTTTCTCCAGGTGGGAATCCATCACTAAAAACCATGTATCATCACAAGGGTTTACCGATGTCCAGGACAAGGTCGAATACATAGAAAACCTACTTAGAGAGATAGAGAAGCTCGTCTGGATTCAATGGCGAATGAGCTACCCTACAGAATACGAGGCTCTACTCAACACGATGGATGGCAGGGAAGGAACACAGAACATATTGTCACAAATGAGAAGGGTGTTCTCCTCCAAAGACCCTTCACAGGGATCCACAACCATACAAGATGCTGCATACAAAGATCTAGAGAGATTATCCTGCGACAATGTCAAAGACCTGGTCAAGTATATGAACAACTACATGCGCCTTGTGGCCAAGATCGGGAGGCTATACACAGGACCTGAGTTATCGGAGAAGTTGTGGTTGAAGATGCCTGGGGATCTGGGCAACAGAATCAAAATAGCTTTTGATGAGAAATTCCCAGCCCTCACCGTGGGAGTATTCCCAAGGATACTATTCTCATACAAGTACTTAGAGCATGAATGCAGCATTCCAAAGATCTCTGAAAAATCTATCCTTCTGCAGCCAGATACCAATACCAGGGTACTACCAGGAGAAGAAATGACTTGGGGTCAAGCGTTCCCGCACTTACAAAGGCAAACCACATGACTCCCATGCTCGCATCGAAAAGCGCAAGCACCTCGTCAGAAACAAGAAATGCAGGTGCTATCTCTGTGGACAAGAAGGACACTTTGCGCAAGAATGCCCTAGCGAGCATCGCAACATCAAGAGAGTAGCCCTGTTCGAGCAGCTTCAACTCCCTGATGATTGTGACATCCTCTCAGTCCAGGAAGGAGAGGAGCAAAGCGATGCTATTTTTAGCATCTCAGAAGGAGAGGATGATGAGGAACTCCACAGGTCGATTCAAACCTTATGAATTAATGAATCATTGTTTATGCTTAGACAAATAGATGGAGGCTATAGACCCCAGGTCAAAGTGTCAGAAGAGCAGCTGAAGTGCAACCACACTTGGAAGGTCAATGAGGTAATCCCTCATCCACAGTCCAGCACCTTCACCTGCTGCAAGAGGGCCACCCTCCAGAGGGCAAGAATTCAGTGCCCGCAGTGCCTTACAACCGCATGCAATCTGTGCGGACCCTATTATTACAACAAACAAGTCCCTATTGCGCCAGCCCCACCAGCTCAGTTCTTCCCAAGCAACCTAATTGACCAACAAAATTACTACATCTCCTGGTGTACGGGAGAAATCGAAAGGCTGAAGAAGGAGATGAAATTTTACAAAAGACAGTACGAGGAGCTACTACTAGAAAAGGAACTAACTCGAGACTTCCAGCACCTTGGACTGAACGAGGAAGGGGAAATGACAAATGTCTTGATTGGAAAAGAAAGTATCACTACAACACAAGAAGCCTAAAAGGGGCTGAGGTTAGTAAAAGATATGCTCTATAACCTCAATGTAGAGATAGAAATCCAAGGAGTTCCCCGATTTCAACTAAAGGCAATCCTTGACACCGGAGCAACCACTTGTTGCATGGACCAGAGATCTGTGCCAAAAGCTGCCCTGGAGGAAATGACCTATGAGGTCCATTTTAGCGGCATCAACTCAAGGCAGACGACCAAGATGAAACTGAGAGCCAGAAGAATGATAATTGAGAGCAATTCTTTCCGCATCCCCTACACCTATAGTTTCCCAATGATGCTGGGTGATAATATCCAGATGATAATTGGTGCAAATTTCATTCGAGCCATGCAGGGAGGAATAAGGATCGAAGGTAACGTAGTAACTATCTATAAGAACTTAACCACCATCCATACATTGCCTACAGTCAACACAACTGCAGCCATAGAAGAGCTGGACCTGGAGGAAGAAGAATACCTCCAAATAAAAGAGATGGTATATTACTCAGCGGAACCATCTAGAGCTGACGAATTCGGCCCCCTGCTGAAGGAGCTAAAAGAGCAAGGATACATCGGGGAGAATCCCCTACAACACTGGGCCAAGAATCAAATTACATGCAAGTTGGACATTAAAAACCCAGACTTCACCATAGAAGACAAGACTCTCAAACAACTCACCCCCACACAAAAGACAACCTTCTCTAAGCATGTAAAGGCCTTATTGGAAATTGGGGTTATCAGACCAAACACTAGCAGGCACAAGACTACTGCCATAATCGTCAACTCCAAAACTATCGTGGATCCTAAAACAGGGAAAGAAACGAAAGGAAAAGAGAGGATGATCTTCAATTTCAAATGGCTCAATGATCTAATAAACAAGGATCAGTATAGCTTGCCTGGCATCAACACCATACTTAAAAAGGTCTGTAACAGCAGAATTTACTCCAAATTTGACCTGAAAAGTGGTTTTCATTAGGTTGCCATGCACCTCGATTCCATAGAATGGACAACCTTCTGGGTACCAAACTACCTTTACGAATGGTTGACAATGTCTTTTGGCCTCAAAAATGCGCCGACCATCTTCCAAAGAAAGATGGACAACTATTTTCGGGGAACTGAAGACTTCATTGCAGTATACATAGACGACATTCTAGTGTTCTCAGAGAACAAGGCGGAACATTCTCATCACTTGAAGGTCATGCTAGAAATATGCAAGAAAAATGGGCTTGTTCTTAGCCCATCCAAAATGAAGATTGCGGTACCAGAGATCAAATTCCTAGGAGCGATCTTAGGGAATCGTAAGATACGGTTGCAACCGCATATCATCTCCAAGATTGCAGACTTTGATGAGCATGAACTTCTCAATAAGAAGGGGCTCAGGTCTTGGTTAGGACTCCTCAACTACGCCCGTAATTACATTCCAAACCTCGGCAAGTTGCTCAGCCCGCTATACGCAAAAACTAGCCCTACAGGAGACAAACGGATGAACGACCATGATAAGACAGATCAAACACCTAGTAAACAATCTGCCAGACCTCGAAATACCACCCGAAAACCATTACATAATACTGGAAATGGATGGGTGCATGAGCGGATGGGGCGGGGTTTGCAAATGGAAGAGTCAAAAGCAAGACCCAAAAGCAACAAAAAAAATCTACGCTTATGCTAATGGCAAGTTCAATCCCCCCAAGTCAACAATCGATGCAGAAATCTATGCGGTGATGAACACTCTGGAGGCCCTTAAAATCTATTTCCTGGACAAAAGTGAAGTTACCATCCACACCGACTGCCAGGCCATCATAAGTTTCTTTGGCAAAACCACCAACAATAAACTTTCAAGGGTTAGATGGCTCGCCTTCACAGACTACATAACTGGCACAGGGGTGGCAGTTACCTTCGAACACATAAACGGATAGGACAATCAGCTGGCAGATAGCCTATCCCGACTAATCAATTGTTTAATTATTTCAGAATGGCAGGAAGAACTCCTGGAGCAGCTAGGACAAGTGCACCCGGCCTTACTGGAGCTACAAGACAATCCAGAGACATCGATGCAAGTCCAACTTATGAAGGCGCTCAACCAATTAGCGCACAGTACTCAGAGTTACTCCGGCATGGCGATAGAGGGACAGTTAATCAACATTATGATGCACTACTCCTGTTCCGAAGGCGAAGGATCCGCGAGGGAAGATTCCTTTTGGAAGAAGACCAAAGAATTAGACACCAACCACACCAACTTCAAAAATAGGCAGCTGACTTAGCGATCAGGGCTCTCGAACAACTCCAGATGCTCCACACACTGAAGCTACAGGAATGCGCCAGGATGAGCACCCCCGATAATTAGTGTCATGACTGGCATCCCACTACTAGAATAATTGAGGCACAACTGGCAACATCAGTAGACATGATCAGGGATAGTATCAAAGAGATGTCCCATTTCACGCTATAAAGCAGAATCCCCGTACATATTCATGTTTTCATGACTTGTAAAGCGTACCTCTTAAAGGACGCTATGTGTGCTTTCTTACTTTATGAGTTGTAAAGCATACCTCTTAAAGGACGCTATGTGCGCTTTCCTACTTTGTGAGTTGTAAAGCGTACCTCTTATAGGACGCCATGAGTTGTAAAGTAGATGTGGGAATCGTCCTTTGGGAAGCATGAATGACGATGGGGCCCTAAGCGCACTCGGTTCACTTCCTATATAGGAGCACCTCCTACTCTATTGAGAGGCATTCAAGCATTCTACTTGAGCTTCACTTTGGATTTCTCAGTTCAAGTCTGTTCAAGTCTCCAGCAATAAAGAACTTGTGAGTTTTTCATCATTTTCTCCTTGTTCTTATTTTTGCAACGCTTCCTTTTTGGTATCAGAGCTTGCAAAAATAATCCAATTCACACCTCGCTCTGATACCAAAAAGGAAGCGTTGCAAAAATAAGAACAAGGAGAAAATGATGAAAAACTCACAAGTTCTTTATTGCTGGAGACTTGAACTAGGGAATCCAAAGTGAAGCTCAAGTAGAATGCTTGAATGCCTCGCAATGGAGTAGGAGGTGCTCCTATATAGGAAGTGAACCGGGTGCGCTTAGGGCCCCATCGTCATTCACACTTCCCAAAGGAGGATTCCCAAATCTACTTTACAACTCATGACGTCCTATAAGAGGTACACTTTACAACTCACAAAGTAGGAAAGCACACACAGTGCCCTTTAAGAGGTATGCTTTACAACTCATAAAGTAAGAAAGCACACACAGCGTCCTTTAAGAGGTACGCTTTACAACTCACGAAAACATGACTATGTACGGGGGGTCTGTTTTACAGCGTGAAATGGGACATCTCTTTGATACTATTTCTGATCATGTCTACTGCTGATGCCAGTTGTGCCTCAATTATTCTGGTAGTGGGGTGCCAGTCATGACACCAATTATCGGGGGTGCTCATCCTGGCGCATTCCTGTAGATTTAGTGTGTGGAGCATCTGGAGCTGTTTGAGAGCCCTGATCACTGAGTCAGCTGCCTGTTTTTGAAGTTGGTGTAGTTGGTGTCTAATTCTTTAGTCTTCTTCCAAAAGGAATCTTCCCTCGCGGATCCTTCGCCTTCGGAACAGGAGTAGTGCCTCATACTGCTGATTAACTATCCTGCTATCGCCATGCAGAGTAACTCTGAGTACTGTGCACTAATTGGTTGAGCGCCTTCGTAAGTTGGACTTGCATCGATGTATTTGGATTGGCTTGTAGCTCCAGTAAGGGCGGATGCACTTGTCCTAGCTGCTCCAGGAGTTCTTCCTGCCATTCTGAAACAATTAAACAATTGATTAGTTGGGATAGACTATCGGCCAGCTGATTATCCTGTCCGTTTATGTGTTCGAAGGTAACTGCCACCCCTGTGCCAGTTATGTAGTCTGTGAAGGTGAGCCATCTAACCCTTGAAGGTTTATTGTTGGTGGTTTTGCGAAAGAAACTTATGATGGCCTGGCAGTCGGTGCAGATGGCAACTTCACTTATGTCCAGGAAATAGATTTTAAGGGTCTCCAGAGTGTTCGTCACCGCATAGATTTCTGCATCGATTGTTGACTTGGGGGGATTGATCTTGCCACTAGCATAAGCGCAGATTTTTTCTATTTCTTTTGGGTCTTGCTTTTGACTCTTCCATTTGCAAACCCCACCCCATCCGCTCATGCACCCGTCTATTTCCAGTATTATGTAATAGTTTTCGGGTGGTATTTCGAGGTCTGGCAGATTGTTTACTAGGTGTTTGATCTGTCTTATCATGGTCGTTCATCCGTTTGTCTCCTGTAGGGCTAGTTTTTGCGTATAATGGGCTAAGCAACTTGCCGAGGTTTGGAATGTAATTAGGGGCGTAGTTGAGGAGCCCTAACCAAGACCTGAGCCCCTTCTTATTGAGAAGTTCTTGCTCGTCAAAGTTTGCAATCTTGGAGATGATATGCGGTTGCAACCGTATCTTACGATTCCCTAAGATCACTCTTAGGAATTTGATCTCAGGTACCACGATCTTCATTTTGGTTGAGCTAAGAACAAGTCCATTTTTCTTTCATATCTCTAGCATGACCTTCAAGTGACGAGAATGTTCCACCTTGTCCTCTAAGAACACCAGAATGTCGTCTATGTATACTGCAATGAAGTCTTCAGTTCTCCGAAAATAGTTGTCCCTCTTTCTTTGGAAGATGGTCGGCACATTTTTGAGGCCGAAAGACATTGCCAACCATTCGTAAAGGTCGTCTGGTACCCAGAAGACTGTCCATTCTATGGAATCGGGGTGCATGGCAACCTGATGAAAACCACTTTTCAGGTCAAATTTGGAGTAAATTTTGCTGTTACTGACCTTTTTAAGTATGGTGTTGATGTCAGGCAAGCTATACTGATCCTTGTCTGTAAGATCATTGAGCCTTTTGAAATTGAAGACCATCCTCTCTTTTCCCTTCGTTTCTTTCCCTGTTCTAGGATCCACGATAGTTCCGGAGTTAACGATTATGGCAGTAGTCCTGTGCCTACTAGTGCTTGGTCTGATAACCCCAATTTCCAATAAGGCCTTTACATGCTTAGAGAAGGCTGCCTTTTGTGTGGGGGTGAGCTGTTTGAGAGGCCTATCTTCTATGGTGAAGTCTGGGTTTTTAACATCCAACTTGCATGTAATCTAATTCTTGGCCCAGTGTTGCAGGGGATTCTCCCAGATGTATCCCTGCTCTTTTAGCTCCTTCAGCAGGGGGTCGAATTCGTCAGCTCTAGATGGTTTCGCTGAGTAATATACCATCTCTTTTATTTGGAGGTATTCTTCTTCCTCCAGGTCCAGCTCTTCTATGGTTGCAGCTGTGTTGACT
Organism: Wurfbainia villosa; assembly: GCA_025175895.1. Taxonomy (NCBI): domain Eukaryota; kingdom Viridiplantae; phylum Streptophyta; class Magnoliopsida; order Zingiberales; family Zingiberaceae; genus Wurfbainia; species Wurfbainia villosa. The sequence goes on along the minus strand of CM045998.1, from coordinate 11,518,969 downwards.
GTAGGCAATGTATGGATGGTGGTTAAGTTCTTATAGATAGTTACTACGTTACCTTCGATCCTTATTCCTCCCTGCATGGCTCGAATGAAATTTGCACCAATTATCATCTGGATATCATTACCCATCATCATTGGGAAACTGTAGGTGTAGGGGATGCAGAAAGAATTGCTCTCAATTATCATTCTTTCGGCTCTCAGTTTCATCTTGGTCGTCTGCCTTGAGTTGATTCCGCTAAAATGGACCTCATAGGTCATTTACTCCATGGCAGCTTTTGGCACAGATCTCTGGTCCACACAACAAGTGGTTGCTCCGGTGTCAAGGATTTCCTTTAGTTGAAACCTGGGAACTCCTTGGATTTCTATCTCTACATTGAGGTTATAGAGCATATTTTTTACTAACCTCGACCCCTTTTAGGATTCTTGTGTTGTAGTGATTCTTTTTTTTTTTCCAATCAGGGTGTTTGTCATTTCCCCTTCCTCGTTCAGTCCAAGGTGCTGGAAGTCTCGAGTTAGTTCCTTTTCTAGTAGTAGCTCCTTGTACTGTCTTTTGTAAAATTCCACCTCCTTCTTCAGCCTTTCGATTTCTCCTGCGCACCAGGAGAAGTAGTAATTTTGCTGGTCAATTAGGTTGCTTGGGAAGAATTGAGCTGGTGGGGATGGCGCAACAGGGACTTGTTTGTTGTAATAATAGGGTCCGCATAGATTGCATGCATGCGAAGGCACGCTGCAGAATTCTTGCCCTCCGAGGGTGGCCCTCTGCAAAGAGTGTGTGTGTTGGATGGTCGAGGGATTACCTCATTGACCTTCCAAGTGTGGTTGCACTTCAGCTGCTCTTCTGACACTTTGACCTGCGGTCTATAGCCTCCATCTATTTGTCCAAGCATAAATAATGATTCATTAATTCGTATGGTTTGAATCGACCTGTGGAGTTCCTCATCATCCTCTCCTTTTGAGATGCTAAAAATAGCATCACTTTGCTCCTCTCCTTCTTGGACTGAGAGGATGTCCGACATTCTCGCGCGGGCGGCCTTCTTGTCCATGAGATAGCACGATTTATTTCTCGATTTCGAGGTGTTTGCGCTTTCCGGCGCAGCATGGGAGCCGCGTGTGGTTTGCCTCAGGCGCGGAATGTCTGACCCTAAGCCGTTTCTTCTCCTGGTAGTACCCTGGTATTGGTATCTGGCTGCAGAAGGATAGATTTTTCAGAGATCTTTGGAATGTTGCATTCTTGCTCTAAGTATTTGTATGAGAATAGTATCCTTGGGAATACTCCCACGGTGAGGCATGGGAATTTCTCATCAAAAGCTATTTTGATTATGTTGCCTAGATCCCCAGGCATCTTTAACCACAGCTTCTCCGATAACTCGGGTCCTGTGTATAGCCTCCCGGTCTTGACTGCAAGGCGCATGTAGTCGTTCATATACTTGACCAGGTCTTTGACATTGTCGCAGGATAATCTCTCTAGATCTTTGTATGCAACATCTTGTATGGTTGTGGATCCCTGTGAAGGGTCTTCGGAGGAGAACACCCTTCTCATTTGTGACAATATGTTCTGTGTTACTTCCCTGCCATTCGTCATGTTGAGTAGAGCCTCGTATTCTGTAGGGTAGCTCATTCGCCATTGAATCCAGACGAGCTTCTCTATCTCTCTAAGTAGGTTTTCTATGTATTCGACCTTGTCCTGGACATCGGTAAACCCTTGTGATGATACATGGTTTTTAGTGATGGATTCCCACCTGGAGAAAACATCGTCAAACAGGCCGAGTTAGGTCGGAATAACAAATAATGCCCCTCCCTTTTGTTGTGCAGAGGGTAGATTCCATAGTTCGTTGTTGTCATCTCTTCTAAAGTGGGCCTCTGACCCTGTAATGGTGCTGAAGGTGCTGGGTCTGCTCTTGCTGGTAGGTACCCTGGTGGTCCCATAGTAGCTTCATGTATAGGGGGTACATAGGGAGATGCTACTGTACTTGATGAGTATACCCGCTATTCTTCCTGCTGGGCGCTGATGAGTCACCTGAGGGCAGGATACTCCATGTTTGTTTCCATCCCTACTGCCAGAACTTCCTGATTTGTTTCTGCGAATGGGTTGCACCATTCTTCTTCTTCATCCGAATACTTGTCCCATACAGTCTCAAGTGTTGTGGGGTTTGCCAATGCGGTCATATACTGTATTTGGCCAAGGTAGTCGTCATCCTGCTTCAGAGTTTCAAGATCGCCAACCATGGACCGGAGTACAATGGCCCCTAGGCTTGTAGTTCCTGCATGGTCGCTCTCCTGGTGCTCTGAAGGGGGCAACGTACCTGGTGCTTCTAAGAAGGTATGGATGGCCAAATGTCTGTTGATCATATCTTGGAGGGTAGTATCTCTTTGTCTTTGTGAGGGTTGTGCTTGTCCCTCATGGGTTCTGTCCTCTTGGGGCAGCAATTGGAAAAATATGACAGGCACCCTTGTCTCTTCGTGGTCATGTCCTTCCTCACTAATTGCGTAGTCACAGCACAAAGGGCATTCCTGATAGTTGGGGTCATGAGAGTTTGGGTCTGGCCCCTCAGGGTAGTCCGCCCTTGCAGGTTCTGGTATCTCGATCATGCAATGATTGTAGCTATAGTGCGTGCCCATTTGGGCGATTATCTGTCCCTAGTATACATATATAGGAGATTCTGTTAGGTTAAACACAGTTACTTTTACCTCTCCCATGTAGTGGCTGTCAATGGTGCTTGTTTTTATGCTTATATGGTTATCCCTGTAGGAAAGAGATCTGACAATTATTTGCCCATAGATTCCATTTGGGAACTCAAAACTTACTCTCGTAGAGACTTGTCTTCTTCTTTGTGGAAGGTTCTCGCAATCTTCGTCGGCCATTATTTTATAGCTTGCCGCTCCACTGTGGTACTGTTTGGGCATTCGGGCAGTTGGAGATAGTAGCCTAACTAGCACGCCGGGTTCACTTTGTTCCCCAACATAGGCTGCTTCTCCTTCTATTAGCATCGCAAGGGAATACACCCTGAGTTCTTCTTCGTCACTCTAGACTTCTTCATCTCTGGCGTTGAAACATGGTCTTCCAGATATGGATGGCGACGTGTATCTATCAAATGTTATAGACATCCTTCCATCGATTAGGTTTTTGCTAGTAACCTCCGTGGGTTGGAGCGGGTTGTTGACTCATGCTGGTTGGATAATCCAGCTTAGGCCTTGGAGTGTGGATGCAGAGTACCTTCGTCCTTGGAGTGCTCTCACTCCGTGACTTACCAGATAGTCCACTACTCCCCAATATAAATAGTAGGATTTTTGCAATAGTGAATAATTGGTCATTGACTTTTTTTTTTTTTGGAATAAGTTTTGTAAGTAGGTCATTGCTTAGATATAATTGAGGCTTTCTAGCTCACTAGATTTGTTTATTTTTCTCTCTAAAATTGATTAGAGTGATCCTTATGTATTTTACCAATGGATTGTAATTTAAATTTTAGGGTTTTGGTCAATTACGAAATGAATAAGGAATAGATGTATTTGCCTTCAAGGCTTGTACTAGAATATTATGGAGTTCAAATTTCATGTACAAGCTAAGAACTATGTCAAAATGTGTGAAGTAATCTTATGTCCTTACAAACGTTGTTAAAACAAAAAATATATGAAATTTGACCAAATGTATAAACACTTAATTATGAAGGGGATCGATCCTTTTTACACTATTTGGGTCTTCCATGGTGAAACTTATACCTCACAATTTCAAAGTGAAGGTAGTCTAAGAAGAGTTCAGAAAGAGAAGGATGAAAGTAGAGAGACATATCACTTATATAGAGATGTTTTTGTGATGGAAGAAGATATTGGACACTATCTAAGATAAGAGACTATGAATTTGCTTATTTATTAGAAGACGTAGAACTCCTCTCTTCCTTGGTTGTACAACCTACACCAAGATATAAATGTATACTTGGAACCCCTTATGGAGGAATTGAATGAGTTGTGGGACACAGGTGTAAAGGTGCATAATACATTTAGTAAGTCAATGTTCAATTAGTAAGTCAATGTTCAATCTGAAGGCAATTTCGATGTAGATAATCAATGCTTTTTCAGATGGAAACCTAGATGGATGTGTCATAGAAGGAAATTTTGGTTGTTCGGTATGCGATGAAGACATATGTTCTATGTGGCTTAAATATAGTAGAAAGTTTGCATACTTGGGCCATAGGAGATTCCTTAATCCTGATCATCCATTTCATGAGAAAAAGAAATGTTTTAATGGGAAAAAAGAGAGAAAAGGTAAACTTAGACCTTTGACTGGGTTAGAAATTTTCAATGTAGTGAAAGACATTGAAAATGACGGGAAAAAAACAAAATGGTGAGACTATTAACACTACAACAAAAAAGAGGAAGAAGCACAATAATTCAAAAAAGGTACAACAACTAGTTCAAATGTGGAAGAAAAATCATCTTTTTCAATTTGTCATATTGGAGTGTAAGTTATTTGACTCTCTATTCATGATTTTTTAATGAATTTGTTATATTACTGAACTAATATTATGAAATGTGTTGATGGTTACTTGTGGGAGTTTTTGTTATGTCATAATTTAGATGCGATATTGAAAAGAATATCTGTAATAATGTTATAGTCATGTTGTTAAATGTGAAGGAAAAAAAAATCAAAGATGGTGTTAATGCCTACAAAGATTTAATGTATTTAAAAATTAGAGAAGAATTACATCCTCAAAAAAAAAAGAGAGGAAAATATGTATCACTTGTCTGTTGCACCTTACACATTATCTAAAAAAAATGGATATATTTTGCTCTAGGTTGAAGAAAATAAAGTTACTAGATGGCTATAGTTAAAATATTGGTAATTGTATTTCTTTAGGGGAGCATAAGCTTATTGGGCTAAAATCTCATGATTATCATGTTTTAATGCAACAATTACTATCAATTGCATTGAAAAGTCTTTTATCGAAAGATCCATGCAATTCTTTACCATACCGTTGGGTTTCCGGTACCGCGGCGTGTGTGTGTTCGATCACGTTTCGTAAATATGAACACAGCGGAAGTAATAAAAATAATAAATCTACATTTATTACAACACACACATCACACACATGCATATTACAACAAGTGTAGACATAACCGTAAATTTAAATTTGCAATAAAAGGAAATTTATCTACGTTATACCTTTCGTATGACGTGTAGCGGGAACGGCATCAACCGGAACGATCCTCGCTAGAATCGTCTCTATCCGTATCCACGCCGAGTTCCTCGGGATGACTTCGCTAAGCCACAAGCTTCGTCTTCGTACGGGTTACTAGCCTCGTGTTGAAGACGACGTGATCGAGAGATGATCACGATCCGAATCTAAATTCGGATCCTAAGATGAGTCCTCAAAACTCGCTTCTCCGGAGAGGTATTCGTCAACCGATTGACGAATCCTTCGTCCTCCACCTCAGAGGATTACCGGAGATCGAATCCCCGGTAAGTTAGCCACTGTCGGAGCTCTAACTTTCATCCAAACGACGCTCCGACGAGAGGAGAACAAGCTGTCCAGAAAACTGGACAGCTTTGGTGGAGGAGATAGGGCCGGCCAAAAAAAGGTAGGATGAAGCTCACCTTGATGCCAAACCCAAAGGAGATCACCGGAGAGTTGCCGGAGGATCACCGGCCGAAGCTTGGACGCCGGCAACAACTTGGACGGCGGCACAAGGGGATGGGCGGCAATGGAGGTTGGCGCCAACTCAAAGAGGGGATGAGGTGGGCGGCAACTTAGGGTTGTTGATTAGGGCTTAATTATCCCTTAAGCCCTCTTTTATAGAGAACTAATTCTCTTAATGGTTATTGGATCATAACCATTAGGCCCGTTAACCCGCTCCATTAAGATAAGTTAAAATAAACCAAACCATGATGGTTTATTTTAAGTTAAAACGAACCAACTTTTGGTTCATTCGTTTAAAATAAACCAAACCCTTTGGTTTATTCTCCTCCATTGGATTAGAACCAAACCATTTTGGTTCATCCATTACGTCTTCATAAGACTCGGCCCATCCACGCTTCCATTGTGACTGAAACGATTTCATGCTCGCTTTATGTTTGGTCCAACCAAACCTAGTTTCTCTCGGTATGAGAATCCCATTCTCAAGCTCATTTTAAATCCTTTGGATTACGCTCATTGTGCGTGTGACCAAATAGGTTCTTGGTTTATGTTGGCCGTCTATAATTAACCATTAATTATAGAACGATCATGAGTGGCACCTAGTAGTACATCATGATCCCCAATTAACCGAAAAGATCAACGGTTGATCCAGAACTATTTCTGAAACCCTTCAGCTCGAATGAATCGTGCCCCATTCCCTTCACTCATCTTATACCCACTTGGTTCAGTGACATGGTCTATAGTGTCATCCCCACTAGGTCGACTCGCCACACCTAGCCCAAGTATCATTTCCTCGTCCTCTGATTCTAGTTACTCCACATGTATCGAAGAGTACCTTACTCTAAACATGTAATGCTTTGGCCAAAGACTTTAGTAACAATCCGACGAGAGGCCATGGGTATACATCTCCTCAGGAGTGGTGAATCCTTTATAGGCTATTCAAACACCTTTGATCACTTGACTTATACCCAATCATCCGGGTCCACATCTCCTTAGAGATGTTTGCTTAAGATGTCAAAGCATAAGTCTCCATGATCAAGATGACTTGAATACCGCAAGTCAAAGGAACATCGCACTTAAGCCACAAGAAGAACTTCATTGACATATCTATATATGCAGAGAACCATATGAAGTCTTACGGCTGGTCACTCCAATGAACTAGTTACCATAACTAGCATCCACGATTAACTCCGGACATCACAATGTCTCCAGCCAGTGAGAATCAGCTGCTTGGATACACCAAGGAGTATACCTCATGCTAGTCTCGACAGAATTGATGGTGTCCAAATCCATCAATTCATCGACTAGGGATAATTCCGATACATCACAATTACACATGTAGAGATACTCACTAGTTGTGATCCAATCACAAATTCTCTCATGCTGTGAATCATATCGTGGACATTCAGTAAATGAGTTTAAGATCCAATCAAATACATAAAACATGTATACTCAAATAGTGAATCTTCATTTATCATATAAATGGTTCATACATAAGGCGATTGCCTTAGGACATCTCTCATATATTACTAACACATACAATTCTTTATTTTTGCACTGTGCATTTTACAATGAATTATTTCAAAGAGTATTAGACAATAGTCGTTTAAAATTGTCGGAGCATTGGGGGAAGAGGGGAGAGAGGTGGTCTGTGGTAGGGAGGAATCTATTATTGGAAGAGGAATATCGGAAGAGGGGCAATTGGAGGAAGTATAGGTGAGGTTGAAGTAGGAAGTATTGGTATAATGGGAAGAGAGGAGAGGAGATGGCTAGGGTAAGTATCAGACACTGCCTGTACTAGCAGGTCCAAAGGAGAAGATGTGGTAAATTCTAGTGTGGGAGGACTGGAGGGAGGTGTAATTTTTTGATGTCTTGGGTGGAATAAGGAGGATAAAGGAAGGTCATCTGCAGAGGAGGAGGGGGAAGGGGAGGAGGAAAGATCAATGAGCTTGTTGGGGTTATCTAAAGGGGGGTTGTGGATAGGAGAATCAGAGGAGGGAAGAGGCTCTGAAGGAGGAATTGTGGAAGTAGGTTCTGAAGTAGACATGGGAAGTAGGAAGGGGAAGAGGTTAGGGATCAGTTTTGTTTGTGGAGGAAGAAGGGGGACGTTGACAAAGGTAATGGGAGGTTGGTCTGGTTCAGCAAGGGTTATTATGGGGACTTGCGGGAGTTCAAGGGGGACCTATGACAAAGAAGTATATGTAATTCTGTCAGAAATTGTATTAGGAATTTTATTGTAAGTGGTAAAGGATGAGCAGGGGTTAGTTACTGGGGTAAGTGGCTCGGGGATGGAAGATGGTATGATAGTTTATGATCTTTTCCTCTTTTTCTATTGTTTAGCCAAGGTCCTGGCAATGACTATACTTATCATGTCTTTTGCAAAACAGGAAGTGGTTAAACATTGTAAATTAAATTCAATAGATATGCAAAATCTGATAGTATCAGTTCAACATTTAGCACAAAGTAACAATGTCAGTTCAGAGTTTGTGCAAGTATAGAGGTTAAGGGGTATCCAACATTAGATATTAAGGATACGATAATTAAAATGACAGTATATTTTTTTGGGGCATGTAAGATAGGATTTTAGTACATGCTTCCAGATGGGTATGGTAAGGAAACAGGATATGGTGCTAGTGTGCGGGTTAAGGAATAAGAGACGGTATTGATATAAGTATAGAGATAGTTGCAGTAAAGGAAAAGAACTTACCGATAGGGTGTGCATCTAGCGATGGAATTGGCAATAGTTGGTAGTAAGATAAAATGGGCTCTTTTAGAAGTTCATTGATGCTGAAATATTTGTTCTTCAATTTAGCTTCGACAGAGGGGAAGTCGATGAAAACTTTGATGGTTTTCGGGTCATGGAGATCTGGGAGGACAGTTTTTCAACGAGAAGAAAATGGAAGGGGGGATTCATAGCAATGAAAAAGTAGAGCTCTTTCCAGCTTTTATGGGAGGTGGGCATATCAGTCAGGAACTGATAGCCTTTGTGGGCCATGAAATAAAAGACATTGGGTCGACCATTTTCAGCTGGTAGAGGCAGTGGAATATATGGGGAATTTGTGGGACGTTGAGATGTTGGAAGACGATGATGGTACCTATAAGGATGCAGAGAGAATTGGGGGTTAGTTGGTTGACTGGGAGACCATAGTAGAAAAGGATGTGATAGAGAGGTTTCGGGAGGGGGGAGACAGAAGCCTCCTTCTAGCTACCCTGTGAATAAGGTGTTGGTCCCAGGCGGAGGAAGATGAGGGCATTGGGAACGGTTAGGAATGATGACGGTGGTATCCTCGGAGAGGTATTTGGGGTCGCGGTGGAAAAAGGAATGGTTGAAGGAGAGTTGGCTAGGTATAGTTTCATACCAGGGAGTGGTAGAAGAAGATGAGGCCATTGAGAAAAAGGGATTGTGGGAGGATTGAAGGTGTCGGGGAAGGGAGTTAAGGTTTTTGAAGAGAATTGCAGGTGAACAGTAGGGAATTAGTGAAGACGAGGGTGAGTCATAATGAATAAGTATGGATTGTGGTAAGGTAGACAGGGAAAGTTAAGGCATTTTTTATTAACCCTGGTATTTCTTTGGAAAATTTTTATTTTGCAGAGGTATTTCAGAATTTTTCTAAAGCATTCTGCGCCTATTATGGAGCCAAGGGGATAATGAAGGTGTTCTTCTGAAGATCATTAATTTTTCTAAGGAGTTTTGGGTTATTTAATGAAGCAGAGGGATTTTTTATATTCTTTTATTGATACGTGATGTTTTATTCTTCTGAGGTGTTATATGTTTGTTATTTATTATGCTGGATCGGAATTCCGCTTTTCCTATATCAATGGTATTTTTTTTTAGGTATGGTAAATTTGTTGATATTTTTTCTGTGTTAGAAACTAATTTAGGCTCTGCGTCTACTATAAAAGCCTAAGGACTAGATAGCTATTTTCTCCCATGGGGAACTATAACGCATCTATATGGGCATATGCAAATGTTCTCACGACTCACCTATAAAAGTCCAAGAGCTAGATAGCTATTTTTCTACACAGAGAACTATAACGCCTCTATATGACATATGTAAATGTTCTCATGACTCTTCTATAAAAATCTAAGGTCTAGATAGCTATTTTCCCCCACGGGGAATTATAACGTCAGTTATAATGGGCAGATAACATGCTAACAATGTCACGCCCCGAGAGAGGGTACTTGCCTGACGAAAATCGGACATCACCTCCCTTGTACTGTAGACAATTGAAACCTATATACAAGGCCCACACGACCCACTATACATCGGCCAACATTGCTGGAACTTAAAACCACAATGCATATAATATATGGGCCTTAGGCCAACAATCAAAGTACATACGAAGCCTAAAACTTCTAGACTTACCTCTTCTGCCATCTGAGCAGGAATACACAACCACACTGTCATGCCCCGAGAGCATGCCGAGCCAAAAATCAAACGGACGACATCTCCCCTGTACGTGGCAACATTTCGGGTTAATACAAGGCCCGTAGGCCCACAATAACAATATAACATATAAATATGAAAACAACCACAATAATATAACAACTAATTACAATAACTACACAGCGGAAACATAAAACACAACAACATCAATCCCATACATGCATACCGGTATGACTAACACATCACAACAACACGGAACCTTGACAAAATTCGAATATACAACATGTACATCACAAAAACTCTAAAATACAATACACAACGGACAGAAAGCCCAAAACAAACATGGGAGCCTCGGAGGTGAGATGAGATGTCAGCCAGCGGCGTTCCAAGCTGTCACGAAGTCTTCTGCCTGTTACTTGGGCGACAGAAAAACCCAGGGTCCGTGGTGGTGGTGAGTAAAACTCAGCAGGTAATGGAAAAACATGTATATATGTAATATAACATGTATTTCAACAACATAATCTAAAGGTGCAAAAGGTATATCAACATAGTATATAAATACAAGCATATACCGTCTGAATAAAATGAACAACGTAAAATGCAGACATACCTGAGTCTGCTACGCTACTCCGATCCAACCTGAACATATATCCAACATATATATATATATAACAGGAAGAGTAAGATCAACTCACAATATACTCAAGCTACAGGTCAAGGTATCTAATGGTCTGTCCAACACATATACCAGTACCCGACACAACCGTATAGCATATGTAAGAAGCATGCATGAATATGATGTACAACCAAATGCAGCAAGCATAATACAATCAAGTGCAACATCACAATAAGCATATATGTATAGACTGCATCTATATATATATCAATCTCAACCATCCATATATATATATATATACATGCATATATGTATATATATATGGTAATATGCAAAGCGCCATCAGATACGACAATGCAGCATGCATGGTCATGCCTGCTCACCCCTACTCGCTACCACGACCCCAGTGTGGCCTAGGTGGTACGACATGACAACTGTCCCAACTCACACCAACCACTGCTATAGAGTGGCCGAGTGAGCAGTATGATCAAGTAGAATATGAGTGTAAAGAGCTCGCTACACAACGCGGGTCCCTGCTGCTGGCCACTCCGACTAACACTACCAATGAGTGGTCGAGTACCACGCACCCAGGACAACTGCACACAACTCCAACTACCACCGTCTATAGTGGTAGAGTGCGGCACAACAGATGCTCTGCCCTCACACTAGTTAATCCTCAGGGAGTGCTCTGGGAGACAAGATGACTGACGACTCTCTCAACCCCAAGGGAGACTATGTCGTCAGAATGCATGTATATGACATGAGTATGTTGTCACACGTACAATCATCTACCACAAACTCTCTGTTCGGCAAAGAGTCATACCCATCTGATCAATACACTCTATATCTTGTAGAGAGTCGTACTCGACTGTTCGGCGGACTCTCTATCCTGTAGAGAGCCGTATTAAACTGATCATAACTCTCTATCCAATAGAGAGTCATACTCAACTGATCGACGCACTCTCTATCTTGTAGAGAGTTGTACTCGACTGATCATAACTCTCTATCCAATAGAGAGTCGTACTCAACTGATCAAAACAAGCTGGGACCACCGGTCCGTAGCGACACACAAATCACCCTTCACTTAACCATTACATAACTCATGGTTGGTAACAGGTATGCAACATAAGGGTATTGGAAATAAATCCTACATTTAGGGTATTACCTACCCACAGATGACCTTTTTGCCAATTTATAAATTGGGTCATCACCCGTACTAACATTTACACCCTACTAAGCATTTAGGTCAATTTACATCACATTTATAACTCCTAAATCATGATAGGGTATATGTGATATCAACAATTGAGCATAAATACATCCAACGATAAGTTCAAGCATACAATAATAAGAGCAGGGTCAAGATAATATGAACACCTATCATGCTTATATTTATGACTAAATCTGAATGCATTAAACTACCTGACCAGGGTAGGAATTACCAATGCTCGTAGTAATAAACTCCTCACGGTCGCAGACCCGTCTCGTATCCATTTCCTGCAAATATCATCAATTATCATTCAGTGAAAGCATACAACAACAATATGAATTAGCTACTACGTTATCCACATATCCGTATCCCTTATCGAATACGATTTAGAAACCACAATTAGCCAGACTTGACCATTTATTTTAAATCCATTAGCTTCAATTAGCAAAACTGCTAACTCCCTCATCCAATTCTATATCTGGCTTAACAAAGTTAATCTCATAAAGATTTAACCTTTTACCCCCAACCTATTGCAATAGTATCACCAACAAAATCAGTTATAAATTTAATTCATAAACACAACACTTAAATCATAGCTGCCTCCCTACTATAATTAATTCTATAATTAACATCCATCATTCTCGGTTAACAAGTATGCTAACCTACAACCGTTTACAACCATTTCAATTAGGGATTTAACTATTGATATACTTCGTCAAAACCAACACTCTTCAGTTCCTCCCCACACAATCCCAATCGGCCAAAACTCCAACACCGATCGCAACAACACAAAACCACCACCCCTCATTCGGTAGACAACATAAGAACAACTACATAAATCTAAAATAACCATGCTAAATAGCAGAGAAGAGGAAGCAACCGGGAGTATACCTGAGGTCAACTTCACCGGTAGCCAATCCCCAAAACCTAGCAGCTTCCTTTCACCCACCAACTTACTGCCCAAAACCTATCAACACCTCATTAAGCCCTCATCTCCCTGTCCATCAAATGAATTGAACTAGATTCACAACACAAGAGGGGAAATTGATTTTGCTTACCATAATTGAAACCTCAATGGCAGCAGCAAGATCCCCACTGATCGGCAGCCCACAGAAACGTCGCTGCCCTATTCGCCTGCCACGATCTTCGGTGCCCTGGCTCCGGCGTTGATCTGCAGTGAGAAACCCTAATGACCGGCAACCCACAGAAACGTTGCTGCCCAAAAAAACAAAAATTCGTGTTTAGCCATAGCAAATCCAGAGGACTCCAAAATCCCGTCTACTGTAAGAAAAGTCCACGCCTTACCTTGCTCTGGCGACCACCAGCGTAGCCTCCACTTCGATCGGACCAAACCCACCTTCGACAGCGTGAAATCGAGTGCAAGTGACGCTGTCGTCGGTCCAAGCCTCCTACCGATGACTCTGCTCACCGGCGAAATCAACGCCCCCCCCCCCCCCGACGCACTACTCTAGCTCACACTAGAACCTCCGGCTCCGATAACCAGTCGCCGTCTTCCCTACCCGAGCACCTTGCCGTCGCCGTCGACCCAAGCCCCCAAATCACAAGCCTCCTTCGTTGCTCTGGTCAGTCCGCGAGCACCTTCGCCTACCGCCGTCCACTCGCACTGAGGAGCCGACGAACTCCGACCGGCAGGAGTCGAGGAGGTCGCGCAGAGGAGGAGAAACGACTACGGAGACGCGGTCGGGGTGAGGAATCGTGCGAGAGAACGAGAATCGGGATCGGGAGAGGAACAGATCGTCGCGGAGGAGTGGAATAAAGGAATCGCGATTTGGAACCGATCGCGAGAGAAAACGGCGAAGAGTAAAGGGGTAGGTTTAAAACGGGTCGACATCTTTAATTGGAACAGATCCATTTAAAATGGATCTGGTCGGGTCCAATCCTATACTCCTATTAAATCTTTCTCCAAAAATACCTTAGAAATTTCCATTTAAGTCTAGGAAAATTTCTAAAAACAATATGGAAAATTTCATAGGGTATTTTCCTAATTAACAAGCATTATTTTATTATTTATTTTTTTTTCCCGATATTTTACATTCTCCCTCACTAATAAAAATTTGGTCCCCAAATTTCATACTAACATACGAGAACCAACTCAAGAGATTTCTTGAACTACTACATGCCTCAAGTGAACAAATGAGGACATCGAGCTCGGATAGTATCTTCCAGCTCCCATGTAACCTTCTCATCAGTCGGATACTGCCATCCAACCTTTACGAGTCGGATGGTTTTGTCCCACTTTTGTCGCTCCTTGGACCTCTAATAACCAACATCCGATGACGTGCACCAACTCTGCATAATGTTGGATACTCTGTGGCCCCCAACAACTGTCATTCTCCAACTTCCTCCCAGAACCCAGGAGATCTATAGGGTCTACCGTATTGGGTCTCAGAAGAAGTCATCTGAATGGATGAGTGATAACAGTTCTTACAGCCAAATTCCATTAAAGGAATGTGATTCTCCCAACTACCTCCATAATCCATGACACAAGATCTTACTAGATCCTCCAATGTCTGAATTGTACGCTCAGACAGTCCATCAGTCCGCAGATGAAATGTTGTACTGAGCAGAAGCTCTGTGCCCATAGTTTGATGCAGACTCTGTCAAAATCGCAAGGTAAAATGCGGATCTCTATCAGATATAGTACTCAAAAGTACCCCACGCGATCTGATAATCTTTCGACAATACAACTCTGCCGGATGATCCAACGAGTACGACCCACGAATAGGAAGGAAGTGAGCTGATTTGGTTAGTCGATCCATGATCACCCAAATCACATCATGTCCTTTACGGGTTCTAGACAATCCCGTAACGAAATCCATAGTAATACGCTCCCACTTCCATTCCGAAATCGAAATTTTCCGGGAGCAATCCATCGGATTTCTGATGTTCAACCATCACCTGCTGATATAGTAAATATCCAGCAACAAAGTCTGTGGTATATCTCTTCTTACCGTTCCCACCAGTATAAACATTTCAGCTCTCGGTACATCCGAGTACCATCAGGATGAACAACAATTCTCGAATGAGGTGCCTCCGGTAGCAACACTTTCTTAAGCGGATGCGTGTCTGGAACAGATATCCAGATTAGAGATGGAGAATTATCTTCTCAAAAGAGAAGTCCATCAACCATTCAAAATCCACTCTACCACACACTCTGTAAGTGCATGGAAGACTATAGCGATCAATCTCTCAAGTTGCAACTGTTCGCGTTCCAGCAACTCTATAGTAGCTACCGAGTAGCTAGTTAAATTCAATGAGCATTTCTGCTCCATACATCCATAAATCCAGATAATAACTACTAAAGTCATGTCATGTATATGACAACCTATCTCGTAGTTTCTTATTTGTCGTAAGCATAAGATATGTCTTATTCAACTGCATCGGAATCGCTTCGATCCCTGAACCATGCATTTGCGTACAACATCCTTTTTATCCACTCCGGAAGGATTAACTAATACTTGCGTAAAAGTTAATCTCCATCTAAGTCCTATAAATTGGTTTCACCAGCTTCCGACTAAATGATTTCCAACATCACCTTTGTCAAACAAGTCTGTGGTATAGTAATGCTAAGACATTCTATCCACATATGCAGTACTAACCAAATCATACAAGGCAAACCATCATCTACGGTGGTCGAGTGCGCAACTCCAACTACCACAATCAACAGTGGCCAGGTTACGCAACTCCAACAACCACAAATTGATCCAATCGTGTCCAGGATACACGATTCTCAAATGCAGGGGCGACTAAATCGTTAATTAGTCAAACATCTTAATCAAAACTCATAAAATTCATACTAAGTATGAAATTGTCGTCTCTACACATCTGCATCCTCTTTACTCTAGGCTAATGATATATCAATCATCACGACAATGATAATTGTATGACGCCATGTCACTACGATATCAACACTCCAGTCGTAAACCAACCCTAGAGTATACACAGGCGTTATCGGCTGATCTAAGTAGATCATTCATCCTCAATGAAGGATACTTACTTCCAACAACTATCGCATTCCATCATCAATAATCGATGCATACTTTCAAAGGTTCATCTCTCTTTCAACAAAGAGTTTCGTATCCTCTCAAGGAGGAATGCTGGGACATATAAATACCCCCTCCAACATCTCCTATAATCACAACTTACGTTCTTCTAATTTCTATAGTGTTTAACAACACTGATACCAACAAAACTATCACCCGGTCTGTGATCTTCGATATCAGAACTATTTCCGCAATCATTTCGATCGCCTACTCCACTTGCCTATGCAGTGGCAAGCCTAGGAGTTCATCCAAAATTACATCCGAATACTCTCAGATTATACGCACATCCGAGAGACATATCGTACCATACTTTCAACAATTTGACCATCCGTAAGGATATGTCTACAGTAAAAGTATGTCTATCAAAGTCTAAGGGCATCCCTTAACTTCTTAATTGTTGGTCCACATCTCACCTGATGGTAGAGATACCACCGACCCACAAGTCGATGTATAGGAACCCTTTTAATCCAAACTGAGTATATTCTAGGCAAAGATACCTGTAAACTATAAGTATCTCTCAATATATTAATCTAGAGGGTAAAACTAGAGTAATACCGTGAACGATCAAATATCTGTTGATCCGATCCAAAAGTCTCCACACAGGTCTCGACCTTTCTCCAAAGAGAACCAGATCAGATCCAACAGTTCGCGATAAAGCGGTCACATTTCTGCGACGAATGCCTCGGGGATTTTTCCTAGATCATCTGATCCCATCCCTAAATCCTACAAGCTACAATCGTAGAATACCAAAATAGATACAATCATCGTCGTATACTCTCTCCTCTGTACAAATCAAATCACATCTGGAGGTAACTGTTATTGTCTGCTAAATCTTCTAAGATGTTTTCTGCTGATGCTGCTTCTGTGCTGATATCTGCTGTAGGGAAGTATCAAGAAACTTCAACCACGCCTGAGGTAGTAGGTTGCTACTGTTGAGATAACCCAATCTTCTGTGCTGATCTCTGCTGTCGAGACGATGTATCTTCCTCCCGGAATACCATCGATAGTCTTCAACTGAGTCTTCAAAGTACACCTCCTCCACTGTACTAGTTGCTCACAATAGCAACAGATGAACTGATCCAACGGATATTCTGACTTCACGTGTCTTCGTGATCTGTACTGCACACACATAATCCCTTCGGAGTCTTGGTTCTGATTTTGCTGATATCCACGAGAACATTCTGATGATCTGCGGTTGGTCTTCGATAATCGGAAAATAGCTCAAAGCCTATGACTCTGATCTTGCTCCTTTTCCCCAACATTCGAAGGCTTTTTAATCCAACATCTGACTTGCAATATCTGTTTATCGATCTTCATCTCCTAAACACTTGTACGGAGTCATTCCTAAACTCCTGATTTAATCCAACGTCTTCCGGCAGGATCTGGTAGAAGATCCCGACATCCTAATCCACTATAAGTCAATAACTTTGGGTGGCTTAAATCATCCATTCACCTTCTTGAGCTATTAGGTGGCCGTAACCTCCACAAGTCTCACGACTCTACGCAGTACACTATTACTAACCGATCACTCTTTCTTGAAGCTCAAGAATTCCTTACAATGTGTCACTAAAAGTGACACGGGGAAATACTCTCTTTCAACATCACTAAACCATGATCAAGTGATATATTATTTTCTGAAGATTATTTTCTGCATTTATCACCAAATACCGGCTTGATCCCGATAATGGTATGCCAACAACTCTTCTTTCTCGGCATAACATGAGTTAAGTACTCAAAAGTACTCTCAAAGTTATACAACCCAGTACGAACAAACTCAGGGATCAAAATCCCTATGAAACACCGTAACCTATCCTTCCGCTATCTGAATCACAATAGTCTACAAGTCTGTTCATTAGCCACAGGTAATGATCTGACTAGCACAATTAGTGGAAATCTCTAAGACTGTAGTCTCTGATTTCCATAATAAATGTGATGACTTGGCCCCTGTTTTCTGACTCAGTATCAGTCGACTCTCAAAGGTAAATCACCTTCTCGACACAAGTTCAAGACTCACAAACTCAACAGGTCATTCCCGTGGTCAACTCATGCCACGGTTACGAATAATAACCAACACACTACAGGTTATTCCTTGGTATAAGTATCTAAATGCATAGCCAACATAACCGAGAGTATAAACCCTAAAGGTCACTCCGGTTGGTCGCCTCGGTGGACGACCCCTACTACAAGTCTGCACAGGTGTCATAACTATACTGTATACACATACTGATCAAGTTTAGATAAATATCTATTAAACCATAAGTTATCAGAAATTCTTACCTCATGCTGCTTGGAGCTCAGGCCGCTGTCCATCTCATCTCAGAAAACCAAAACCGAAACAAATCGACTCCCGAGAATCCAAGACTCGACACAAAACAACATCGTATGACATCGCAGAACCTAGGGCTCTGATACCACTAAAGTTGTCACACCCCGAGAGCATGTCGAGCTAAAAATCAAACGGACGACATCTCCCCTGTACGTGGCAACATTTCGGATTAATACAAGGCCCGTAGGCCCACAATAACAATATAACATATAAATATGAAAACAACCACAACAACATAACAACTAATTACAACAACTACACAGCAGAAACATAAAACACAACAACATCAATCCCATACATGCATACCGGTATGACTAACACATCACAACAACATGAAACCTCGACAAAATCCGAATATACAACATGTACATCACGAAAACTCCAAAATACAATACACAACGGACGGAAAGCCCAAAACAAACACGGGAGCCTCGGAGGTGAGATGAGATGTCAGCCAGTGGCGCTCCAAGCCGTCACAAAGTCTTCTGCCTATTACCTGGGCGACAGAAAAACCCAGGGTCCGTGGTGGTGGTGAGTAAAACTCAGTAGGTAATGGAAAAACATATATATATGTAATATAACATGTATTTCAACAACATAATCTAAAGGTGCAATAGGTATATCAGCATAGTATATAAATACAAGCATATACCTTCTGACTAAAATGAACAACGTAAAATACAGACATACCTGAGTCTGCTATGCTACTCTGATCCAACCTGAACATATATCCAACATATATATATAACAGGAAGAGTAAGATCAACTCACAATATACTCAAGCTATAGGTCAAGGTATCTAATGGTCTGTCCAACACATATACCAGTACCCGACACAACCGTATAGCATATGCAAGAAGCATGCATGAATAATGTACAACCAAATGCAGCAAGCATAATACAATCAAGTGCAACATCACAATAAGCATATATATATAGACTGAATCTATATATATATCAATCTCAACCATCCATATATATATATGGTAATGTGCAAAGCGCCATCAGATACGGCAATGCAGCATGCATGGTCATGCCTGCTCACCCCTACTCGCTACCACGACCCCAGTGTGGCCTAGGTGGCACGACATGATAACTGTCCCAACTCACACCAACCACTGCTATAGAGTGGCCGAGTGGGCAGTATGATCAAGTAGCATATGAGCGTAAAGAACTCGCTACACAATGGGGGTCCCTGCTGCTGGCCACTCCGACTAACACTACCTATGAGTGGTCGAGTACCATGCACCCAGGACAACTGCACACAATTCTAACTACCACCGTCTATAGTGGTAGAGTGCGGCACAACATATGCTCTGCCCTCACACCAGTTGCTCCTCGGGGAGTGCTCTGGGAGGCAAGATGACTGACGACTCTCTCAACCCCAAGGGAGACTATGTCGTCAGAATACATGCATATGACATGAGTATGCTATCACACGTACAACCATCTACCACAACTCTCTGTTTAGCAAAGAGTCGTACCCATCTGATCAATACACTCTCTATCTTGTAGAGAGTCGTACTCGACTGATCGGCGGACTCTCTATCCTGTAGAGAGCCGTACTAAACTGATCATAACTCTCTATCCAATAGAGAGTCGTACTCAACTGATCGACGCACTCTCTATCCTGTAGAGAGTCGTACTCGACTGATCATAACTCTCTATCCAATAGAGAGTCATACTCAACTGATCAAAACAAGCTGGGACCACCGGTCCGTAGTGACACACAAATCACCCTTCACTTAACCATTACACAACTCATGGTTGGTAACAGGTATGCGACATACGGGTATTGGAAATAAATCCTACATTTAGGGTATTACCTACCCACAGATGACCTTTTTGCCAATTTATAAATTGGGTCATCACCCGTACTAACATTTACACCCTACTAAACATCTAGGCCAATTTACATCACATTTATAACTCCTAAATCATGATAGGGTATATGTGATATCAACAATTGAGCATAAATACATCCAATGATAAGTTCAAGCATACGATAATAAGAGCAGGGTCAAGATAATATGAACACCTATCATGCTCATATTTATGACTAAATCTGAATGCATTAAACTACCTGACCAGGGTAGAAATTACCCACCTGCTGTCAATGCTCGTAGTAATAAACTTCTCACAGTCACGGACCCGTCTCGTATCCACGTCCTGCAAATATCATCAATTATCATTCAGTGAAAGCATACGACAACAATACGAATTAGCTACTACGTTATCCATATATCCGTATCCCTTATCGAATACGATTTAGAAACCCCAATTAGCCAGACTTGACCATTTATTTTAAATCCATCGGCTTCAATTAGCAAAACTGCTAACTCCCTCATCCAATTCTATATCTGACTTAACAAAGTTAATCTCATAAAGATTTAACCTTTTAACCCCAACCTATTGCAATAGTATCACCAACAGAATCAGTTATAAATTTAATTCATAAACACAACACTTAAATCACAGCTGCCTCCCTACTATAATTAATTCTATAATTAACATCCATCATTCTCGATTAACAAGTATGCTAACCTACAACCGCTTACAGCCATTTCAATTAGGGATTTAACTATTGACACACTTCGTCAAAACCAACACTCTTCAGTTCCTCCCCACACAATCCCAATCGGCCAAAACTCCAACACCGATCGCAACAACACAGAACCACCACCCCTCATTCGGTAGACAACATAAGAACAACTACATAAATCCAAAATAACCATGCTAAATAGCAGAGAAGAGGAAGAAACCGGGAGTATACCTGAGGTCAACTTCACCGGCAGCCAATCCCCAAAACCTAGCAGCTTTCTTTCACCCACCAACTTACTGTCCAAAACCTATCAACACCTCATTAAGCCCTCATCTCCCTGTCCATCAAATGAATTGAACTGGATTCACAACACAAGAGGGGAAACTGATTTTTCTTACCACAATTGAAACCTCAATCTGAAGCAAGATCCCCACGATCGGCCACGAAGCGTCGGCCCTATTCGCTGCCCACGATCTTTGGTGCCACGCTCGTGCTGATCGGGTGAGAAACCCAATGGCCGCAACCGAAGCGTTGCTAGCAAAACAACAAAAATTCGTGTTTAGCCACGGCAAATTCAGAGGACTCCAAAATCCTGTCTACTGTAAGAAAAGTCCACGCCTTACCTTGCTCTGGCAACCACCAGCATAGCCTCCACTTCGATCGGACCAAACCCACCTTCGACAGTGTGAAATCGAGCGCAAGTGACGCTATCGTCGGTCCAAGCTTCCTACCGATGACTCTGCTCACCGGCGAAATCAACGCCCCCCCTGACGCACTGCTCTAGCTCACATTGGAACCTCCGGCTCCGACAGCCAGTCGCTGTCTTCCCTACCCGAGCACCTTGCCGTCTCCGTCGACCCAAGCCCCCAAATTGTGAGCCTCCTTCGTTGCTCTGGTCAGTCCTCGAGCACCTTCGCCTGCCGCCGTCCACTCGCGTTGAGGAGCCGACGAACTCCGGCCGACAGGAGTCGAGGAGGTCGTGTAGAGGAGGAGAAACGGCGACGGAGATGCGGTCGGGGGTGAGGAATCATGCGAGAGAACGAGAATCAGGATCGGGAGAGGAACGGATCATCGCGGAGGAGTGGAATAAAGGAATCGCGATTTGGAACCGATCGCGAGAGAAAACGGAGAAGAGTAAAGGGGTAGGTTTAAAATGGGTCGGCGTCTTTAATTGGAACGGATCCATTTAAAATGGATTGGGTCCAATGGATCGGGTCGGGTCCAATCCTATACGCCTATTAAATCTTTCTCCAAAAATACCTTAGAAATTTCCATTTAAGTCTAGGAAAATTTCTAAAAAAAATCTAGAAAATTTCATAGGGTATTTTCCTAATTAACAAGCATTATTTTATTATTATTTTTTTTTCCGGTATTTTACACAAACACATAACCAAAAAAAATCGAACAAAAGTCCATAAGGACATAATCAAGTACCACCAAAACAACCACAAGTACAAAGTACTACAAGTTTAAAACATAGAGTACTAGTGATAAAAGTACGAAAAATTGAAATCAAAATATCGGAGTCGTCAGATCAGGGGACTGAAAACTGGACCCTCCGGAAGACTTCATCCTGAAATAAAATAGATATCAACGGAGTGAGTAAAACTCAGTAGATATCTAATAGTCATGCATAGTAAATTATAAGTAGCAATAATAATTATACTGGTACAGTTTCTCGATAATAAACAAACAAATACTTATACATACCGAAAACTGTACGTACCAGAATCACCTAAGTTGATATAAGATACATCCATATAAGCAGATGTAGAATCACCAAAACAAACTACATAATACCTCCTGTATGTGCATGACAATCATATGCAACAACCAAAAGTGCAATGAGCAATGCATATAGTAAATGCATATGCACATGATGCAATGACCTGTGTCACCCCTGATGCCAATCAAGCCACCGACATGTCATGTGTGCCGGCCGAGTGGGTAGGGCTATGACAACTGTGCACTATGTCATCACTACACCTATGTGACTGAGTGGACAGGATGCTGACGGAGTATCACCCTCCTACCCCATGTATGTACATGGGGGACATCACCTCATCTCCCGACAAAGGAGGGATCCCTGTTTGCTACCACGTCGCAAATACATGACTACCTATAGTATGTACCAATAGGAGCCCATATCAAATAACCCAAGTACATAAGTCTATGTATACATGCAAGGTATATCCATTATTTATTCAATGCCCAGTATGTAAGGTATGTCACTACTCTAGTGTCAAATAAACAAATGACGAGTATCAAAGTGATAGAGCATCAATATAATAAGCATATGAAAAGGCTACAACACGTACTAAGTAGTGACATACCAGGGTAGTTAAAAGCATAGAAAACTATTACTAGCTATAGTAAATGATGCACAACAATATGACAATATCTAAAAGAAGATAAGTCAAAGATACCCGCCTGTTATGAAGAATACCAACTGTCTTTATGCCCGTGGACCTGTCTCGTGACCAAAACTTGCATATAATATAATTACCATTAAGTTCTAGCACACATGACAACAATTAAATCAGATCCTACATCGCTCTTGTAACCATCTCAATTTACCAACTACAAATTTTAAAATCCCGATCAACAACCCTTTACAACCACTCCTTCACAGTCGGCACGACTTCATAGCCCCTCCGCGGCCAAAGACAACCCTATTCACAGTCCTCCCCATCTTCACAGAACACGCACAACCCATAACCAACCTAATTCCACTCACAACCACCCAAACAGAGCATCACAATCAAAAATTTTCCTGCCCATAGCCACACAACCATTCACAGCCACATCGACACCCATAGACCCATTCACATCCCCTCTACAACCCTTCACACAATCACCCCGAAGAAATATCAACTAATACCAACACCGCCATTTGCACACCAAGGTCGGTAAATGGTGAAGCCAACTCGCCCTGTCCATGGCAATGGAAATCTGAAGAAATAGCCAGTCGATGGATGCCACCGGTGCGAAGACGATCTGGAAAAACAGAGCTCGGGGAAAGTCAACTGTCAAGGTTGTCCACGGTGGTTGTGGCATCGACCGATGAGTGAAGGCAAAGATCGAGTTGAGCTCTTAATCTTGGCGAGATGGGACGGTGAAGATCAGGAAGAGATCAACAATTAGGGAAGAGGCGGTGTCACGTGCATAGCTCCGGCGGCACACGAGCTAGAGGGAACGTCGTCGGTGCGGCGGCCGGAGAAGCTGGCAACAGGTGGCAGAATTAAACCCACAGTAGTAACGGTCGATTGCAGATCTGCTCGCTTGGCCGACGACGGTGAAGAGGGGTGACAACAACGGGGCAACAACCGATCACTTGCGGCGACAACAAGTGAGAAATCGAGAGGGAGAGACGGCTGGCGACGGAGGGAACCGCATCGATCGTTGACGTTGTAACCGACGATGCAGGGAGGTGCTCAATCGAGAGAAATAAGAGGGGTCGGGACGCGGTCGTGAATGAAGAAGAAAGAAGGTTTTTAGTGTGAGAAATCGGGAGAGGGGGGGGGGAGTTACGGCGTGAAGGGAAACAGGAAACGAAATAAATGTCACGCCCCGAAGGAGACCCCGCCAGACAAAAATCCGGCAGCATCTCCCCTGTACGGGTGACAATCCCAATTTACATACAAGGCCTACACGACCATTATACATCGGTCAACACGACCGGAATCCAAACTCACACGCAGTTATATAATTTGGCCTCAGGCCATCAACCAAAATAAATGATAAACAGTCTACCATAAATCAACTTACCCCTTCTGCCATCTGGGCAGGAATACTCACCAAAATCCAATCAAACCAAAATCCGAATAAGGTCCATACGGACACCAAAAATCCAAATACAAAATCAATCTCCAAACCTATACATGTCCTCTAACCAAAATATCCAAACCATAAAGCAAATATCCAAAATAAAACATTCACGACGAGTGGGGGTCCGGCAACTGCACTCTCCTGACAGCTTCATCCTGAAATAGATATAAATCAACGGGGTGAGTTCAAAGAACTCTGCGGGTATAGTAGATATGCAAAGTAAGGTATAGCTAACAATAAAAATATCATGCCAGTACAGTCTCACATAAATAGGGTATGCAAGCAATAAATACAAAATGGTACACGAATCTCTCCTACCCTGATATAGGAGCATGTGCCTGACTAGAAGTAATAAAGTCCTGACCATATATAAACATGTATCCTGTATGCATGACAATCATATGCACATCCAAGGCATCAATAAAAATGCAGTAAACACAATAAAAATGCAATCCATGCAAAGTGCATACCGTGCCAATGACATGGTCACCCCTGACGCTAGTCAGCCGCCTCACACGCAATGGTGAAGCCGAGTGGGTAGGGCTATGACAACTGTGCACTCTGCCATCACTGCTCCTGAGTGACCGAGTGGACAGGATGCTGTCGGAGTACACCTATCCTCCTGCCCCAAACATAGTGGGGGAGCTAAGCTCTCATCTCCCGGTGTCATAGACCAGAGGAGGGATCCCTGCCCGCTACCACGCTGCCTCATCGCTACCCATGAGCGGACCAGCGGAGCCTGACAGAGCAACTGTACACACCCTCCTGATGTACCACTAACCCATGAGTGACAGTGTGTGCAGGCCATGTAACTAGCTGCGGGCTCAACAATAATGGAACCCCGTCCAGCCAGCATGCAATCATGCAAAAATGGTGCATGATACTAAAGCATGTAAATCCTACTCCAAACACCTATCCGAATAATATGTACAATCAATATGTACATATCCCTAATCCATATACTATGATCCAAATCAAACAGGGAAATATAATCATATCCTATCACATGCATGTATCTAGTAGGCACCAAAAGCACACCAGGCATATAAACATGAAAAAGTTATTGTAAGCTATCCTAACTAGCATATCAACTTGACTTAATCTAAAAGTTAAGTCAAAATACCCGCCTGAATATATATATCCGCAAGAATGAACCAAATCGTCACGATTGGGGACCTGCCTCGTGACCGAAACCTGCATAAAGCATGACTATAGTCAAGCACAAAAATACAATTCACCGACAAATCGAATAATTAATCGATTTCCTTCATAACCCAATTGCCCCAAATCAATTTCCAATTCTCCCAAATTTTCCAACCGTCTTAATAATCCTTTTCCTACCACAAATATTCATACAATTAATTTAGCTCACTAAATCAATTGATAAAACTTTGATTAATTAATCAATTAAACCTGGATTAATCCGCATTTTAACAACCTAAGCCAAATAACTGAAATTTAATGGCTTTCAATTTATCCAATTATTGTACCAATCCATTTACCTAAAACATCCTCAAGATCAAACAATATCACCCAAATCCTATATCCTCCGAATACCATACCGATCAACCGAATAACTCCGGAATCAACCCAAATCGACCAATCAAGCTCACCCGCCCTAGGAATTCCACCGACAGCCAATCCTTTCCCAAATTAGATCCCCAACTCAATTTACAGTGGCTCAAAGATTGTTCACAGCCAATCCTTGCACGACCACCTCCAACCCTAACCGCACAACACCCCCAATAAACCCTCACAGCCCCTCTCAGCCGACCACAGCCGTGAAACACCAACCCAAGCAATCCACAAAAGAAACCCTTACCTACTCCGGCAACCACCGGCGAGAAGGGCAGAGGCGGCGGCGGTGGCTGTGGACAACGAGCGCAGAGCGATGGCGGAAGCGAAGGCAAACGGTGGCTTGACGGGGCCGCGCGACCTAAGCGTGACGGCGAAGGGAAGAGGGCGTTGGCGTTCGCTCTGGCCGTGGCGTGGCGCGTCTGGTGTATGGTCGAACGAACCAGCGGTTCTTGGGTGGCGACTCGAGGAAGAAAGGCTCGCCAGCGAGGAAGAGGGTTGGCGTCGACGAGTCGCGCGTGAGAAGAGAACCGTCGGAGGGAGCGGCGTCAGGCCAAGAAACAAGAAAAGAAGAAATAGAAAAAGAAAATAGAAATTAGGTTTTTCATCGCGTATTTATCCCCTTTTAAATAGACCCCTCTAAAGCCCGTTACTTTATCCCCGTAAAAATCTCGTACGGAGTCCGTTTAATTCCGGAAAAATTCCTAAAATTCCCTAAAAATCCCGAAAAATTTCCAGGATTATTTCCTTAATTATTTGTCTATTTAATTTAATATTTTAATATCTTCGTATTTAACATTCTTCCCCACTAATAAAAATTTGGTCCCCAAATTTCCTACTCAGTTATTTAACAAGAAATACCATAAGTATTGTAAATATACCTCACGTACCTCAAGTAAATAAGTGGGGGTATTGAGCTCTGATCTTTTCCTCGAGCTCCCAAGTAGCCTCCTCGTCGGTGTGGTGACTCCACCCGACCTTGACAAGTCGCACAACCTTGTTCCGCAACTGTCGTTCCTTGAAATCCAAAATCCGTACCAGAACCTCTCACAGTATGTAGCATCAAAGTTGAATGGAACTCGATACATCCGATGCATATGTGTAGAATCTGGCACATACTTCCTCAGCATAGACACATGGAACACATCATGTATACTCGTCAAAGATGGTGGTAGCGCTAGACGATAAGCAACTGCTCCGATCCTCTCCAAAATCTCAAACGGACCGATATATCTAGAAGCTAGCTTACCACGGAGCCCAAATCTCTTTACCCCTTTCGTGGGTGAAACTCGCAGGAATACATGATCACCAATAGAGAACTCCAAAGGTCTCCGTCTACGATCTGCATAACTCTTCTGGCGATCCTCAAGCTATCCTACGTCTGATGGTACGGACCAACTCTGCCTCATGCTGAGCTCTCTGGGGTCCTAGCAACTGGGCCTCCCCAACCTCCTCCCAAAGGGTGGGTGTACGACACTGCCTACCATACAATGCCTCATACGGGGCCATTTGGATAGCCGAATGATAACTGTTATTGTAGGCGAATTCCACTAACGGCAAATGATCCTCCCAGTTGCCTCCGAAATCTATAACACAGGACCTCAGCAAATCCTCTAATGTCTGAATGGTCCGCTCGGTATCGTCCATCGGATGGATGAAATGCGATTTAAATCGAAGCTATGTGCCTAAAGCCTGCTGCAGACTCTGCCAGAACCTAGACGTGAAACGGGGATCTCTATCTGATATAATGCTCAAAGGAACACCATGCAATCTGATGATCTCCCGACAATATAGCTCCGTCAACCGATCCAGAGAGTCGATCTTCCGAATCGATAAGAAGTGCGCGGATTTGGTTAGTCGATCTACGACTACCCAAATCGCGTCATGGCCTTGACGTGTCCTAGGCAATCCCATCACAAAATCCATAGTAATATGATCCCACTTCCACTCAGGAATAGGAATCCTCTGAAGTAATCCAGCTGGTCTCTGGTGCTCAGCCTTGACCTGCTGACAAATCAGACATCTAGCTACAAAATCCGCGATGTCTTTCTTCATACCGTTCCACCAATACAAACGCTTTAAATCTCGATACATGCGGGTTTCGCCTGGGTGGATCGCAAATCGAGAGCGATGAGCCTCCTGTAGTAACTCCTCCATAACCGAGTGAGGCTGAGGTACACATAATCTGCCTCGGAAATATATAATACCCTCATCATCGCGGGTGAACTCAGTCTGCTGTCCAGAAGTTATCTGACTACCAATGAACTGTAAATGTTGATCACTGGCCTGAGCCTCCCGGACTCTCGTCCGGATAGACGACTGAGCAACCATGGTAACTAGAACGCCCTGCTCTGTCGGTCCCTGCTCCTCTAAGCTCAACTCAGAGAAACCCTGAATCAAATCCGTGACCAAAACTCGGAAGGAAGCTAAAGTCCCTCGGGACTTCCGGCTAAGTGCATCGGCAACCACATTGGCTTTCCCTGGGTGGTAGCTGATGGTACAGTCATAATCCTTCAGGAACTCCATCCATCTCCTCTGTCGGAGATTGAGTTCCTTCTAATATGAGACTCTTATGATCAGTAAGAATCTCAAACGTAATACCATATAAATGATGCCTCCAAATCTTCAAGGCATAGATAATAGCGGCAAACTCTAAATCATGAACTGGGTAGTTTTTCTCATGATCCTTCAACTGGCGAGAAGCATAAGAAACTACCCTGCCGTGCTGCATTAATACTGCGCCTAAACCCTGTAGAGACGCATCGGTATACAGAACGAAACCATCGTCCCCTGATGGCAATACCAAAATCGGTGCTGACACCAATCTTCTCTTCAACTCCTGAAAACTAGTCTCGCACGCCTCTGTCCACGTGAACTTCACGCCCTTCCTGGTAAGGCGTGTCAATGGCATAGCAATGCTCGAGAAGCCCTCAACGAACCGTCTGTAATAACCGGCCAAACCTAGGAAACTGCGAACCTCCTGAACTGATTTCGATCGCCCAATCGTGACACCGATCTTCTGGGGGTCAACTGAAATACCTCTACTCGAAACCACATGTCCCAGAAAACCGACTGAGTGTAACCAAAACACGCACTTATTAAACTTCGCATAAAGCCGCTTCTGTCGGAGCCTATCTAGAACAAGACGAAGATGCTGCGCGTGTTCCTCCTCGGAACGAGAATAGACCAGAATGTCATCGATAAAAACAATGACGAACCGATCTAGGAAATCCATAAATTCACGGTTCATCAAATCCATAAATACCGCTGGAGCATTGGTCAGCCCAAATGGCATTACCAAAAACTCATAATGTCCATATCTGGTACGGAACGCTGTCTTCTGAATGTCAGAATCTCTAACCCTTAATTGATGATATCCGGACCGCAGATCAATCTTAGAATAGACTGATGTACCTCTGAGCTGATCAAACAAGTCCTCAATACGTGGCAGGGGATATTTATTTTTGATAGTGACAGCGTTCAACTGCCTGTAGTCGATGCACAGTCTCATCGAACCATCTTTCTTCTTCACGAAGAGAACTGGAGAACCCCAGGGTGATGCACTAGGGCGAATAAAACCTCTGTCCAAAAGTTCCTGGAGCTGAACCTTTAACTCATCCAACTCTCTCGGGGCCATACGATAAGGAGCTTTCGATGCCGGCGCCGTCCCAGGTATTAACTCAATCATAAACTCCACTTGCCTTCTGGGAGGCAGACCTGGTAACTCCTCTGGAAAGACATCTGAATACTCTTGGACAATAGGGATGTCCGCGATCTGAGAGTCGCCACTGTCTTCTACATTAATCATAGATAATAGAAAACCCTGACAACCGTGCAATAAAAGCTTCTGAGCCTGAATCGCAGAAATGGTTGCTATACCGTCATCCCGGATGCCAGTGAAATCCCACGAGGGTTGGTTCGGAGGTCGAAATGTGACCACCCTCGTCTGGCAATCTACTGTGGCATGATATGCTGACAGCCAATCCATGCCAAGGATAATGTCGAACTCGACTATGTCCAGTACCAATAAATCTACAGTAAGAATGATGTTACCAAAATCTAAGGGACAACCTCGAACCTCCTGGGTAACATCCAATGTATCGCCAGATGGTAGGGAGATGACTAATCTCTGTGATCTAATAGCCGGTAGTCTACCAATCTCTCTCATAAATGTACGAGAAATAAACGAATGCGAACTACCAGTATCAACTAGCATAATAGCTGAAAATGCATAAAGTGAAACCGTACCGCGAAATACGGATTCGTTGGCTCGCTGCGCATCCTCTCTGGTAATCGCATGAATCCGCCCAGTCTCCGGTGGCGGTGGAGGTGGTCTCACTGCAAAAGGTGGCTGTGCCTGAGCCTGAGACTGATACGAAGGCTGGTACGAAGGCTGATAGGAAGGCTGGTATAACTAGCGATCGCATCGCACGCGCGTGGCGATCTGAACTAGTGGTGAAGGCCGCAATCTTTATCAGACGCGACGCCTGCTGCGAATGGTACTGCATCGGCCGATCGTGAGGCTGCATCGCGTCTCAAATCAACCTCTGTGACCTTGTCACGGGCCTTTGGTGTACTCCTGTCTATGAATACCATAGGCGACTCTTGCAGGGGGAGCTGTCCTCTGCGGGCGTTGCGAAGGTCTGGCTGTCTAGCCCCCTCTCTAAGTCTCAGACTGACGCAACGGTCCTCCCTGAATAGAAACCCCGGAAGCCACATGCTGAGCCTTCAACGAACAATCTCGACTCATGTGTCCAGGCAGCTTGCAATAATAGCAAACTGACTGTCCCAAGGTGCAGGCTGAGACAATATGCTCCTTCGATCCACAACGAGTACAGTAGGTGTCACTAGTGGGCGACCTCCGGCTCTTGAAATAAAGATCGAGGGCCCTGAAGATCGCCCGATTTACGAGGCCGGCTAGATGCCCTGCAATGACTCGACGGTTATGCGGCCACTCGATGTCCGATAGTCCGTGGTCACTGGTCCGACTGTGGTTCTTTCACCGCTTCCTCTTCCTATTTGTATTAACTCTCTGTTGAGCCGACTCGATCAACAAAGCTCTATCCAACGCCTCTCGGTAGGAAGAACTACCAAATCCTGCCATCCTGACCTGTAGATGCCCATCTAGTCCCTGAACAAACTGCATCATCCGTGACCTATCCTCAGCAACTAACTCTGGACAAAACCTGGCTAACCTATTAAATTCTCAGATTATACTCCATCATCGGCGATTATTCTGTCGAAGACTCAGAAAATCCTGACGTCGCATCATCTGATATGCCCGTGGGAAATACTGACTCTCAAAAGCCTCTCTAAATCTCGCCCAGGTAACCTGCTGCTCGCCAATAATCGAGCGCTGCATGTCCCACCAGATCTCGGCCTCGCCTCGTAAATGGAAGGCTGCCAACTCTGCCTTCTCCCACTCGGAGCAGACCATATAGTAGAAGGTACGCTCCATCATCTCGATCCAAGACTGAGCTACGATCGGATCAGTCTCTCCGCTGAATAAAGTGAACCGGCTTTTCATCGACTTCGCTAATCCTGGAATCCGAGCTCGTGCCGCAGCTACATCAGTAGGATAAGTAGGGGCCGATACTGAGTGAGGGCCGACCGGCTCCACTGATGGGCCTGTCGGGTCTGTAGTAGCATGTCCTACTGGCGGGGGTGTCTGATGTGTAGCAGCAGGGTCTCCCGCTGGTACATCGGATGCCCCAGCAGTGGGTATCTCGGGAGGAGGATCCGCCGAGCACTGAGGATCCACTACTCCCGCAGCACCCTGTGGAATCTGACCCTGATCAATATGCTCACCCTCAGTAGATCTCTCTGGCAAGTCTGTCGCCAAAGATCTCTGGGTCCTCTGGCGTGGCCGTCCCACACCACGTCTCGGCGCAGAAGCACGCCCACCTCGTCTCATATCTGTTAAATGAATACAGATATTACCACAAATAAAAACATATCAAATTTATCATCATACCTATTTCACCGTCAGGAGAGGTCCAGTAGCCGCCAAAACCCCATATTGATCTCGTCAAAAATCCTCGAATTTCCGAAACATAAAAATCATCGGAAATCCATACCAAATCCAAAATTTTCCAAATTGCCTCGCAAAAACCTGCCAAAACATGGCGAACTCCGAAAAATCCAAAAACCCCTAGGAACTCGAAAACCTAGGCGCTCTGATACCAAATAAATTGTCACACCCCGAAGGAGACCCCGCCAGACAAAAATCTGGCATCATCTCCCCTGTACGGGTGACAATCCCAATTTACATACAAGGCCTACACGACCACTATACATCGGTCAACACGACCGGAATCCAAACTCACACGCAGTTATATAATTTGGCCTCAGGCCATCAACCAAAATAAATGATAAACAGTCTACCATAATCAACTTACCCCTTCTGCCATCTGGGCAGGAATACTCACCAAAATCCAATCAAACCAAAATCCGAATATGGTCCATACGGACACCAAAAATCCAAATACAAAATCAATCTCCAAACCTATACATGTCCTCTAACCAAAATATCCAAACCATAAAGCAAATATCCAAAATAAAACATTCATGATTTAGTGGGGTCCAATAAATTGCACTCTCCGATGCCTTCATCCCGAAATAGATATAATCAACGGGTGAGTTCAAAGAACTCATGTATAGTAGATATGCAAAGTAAGGTATAGCTAACAATAAAAATATCATGTCAGTACAGTCTCACATAAATAGGGTATGCAAGCAAGAAATACAAAATGACTGTACTTACCTGAATCTCCTACCCTGATATAGGAGCATGTGCCTGACTAGAAGTAATAAAGTCCTGACCATATATAAACATGTATCCTGTATGTATGACAATCATATGCACATCCAAGGCATCAATAAAAATGCAGCAAACACAATACAAATGCAATCCGTGCAAAGTGCATGCCGTGCCAATGACATGGTCACCCCTGACGCCAGTCAGCCGCCTCACACGCAATGGTGAAGCCGAGTGGGTAGGGCTATGACAACTGTGCACTCTGCCATCATCTCTGGTGGCCGAGTGACCGAGTGAGGATCTTTGTTGAGTACACCTATCCTCCTGCCCCAAACATAGTGGGGGAGCTAAGCTCTCATCTCCCGGTGTCATAGGCCAGAGGAGGGATCCCTGCCCGCTACCACGCTGCCTCATCGCTACCCATGAGCGGACCAGCGGAGCCTGACAGAGCAACTGCACACACCCTCCTGATGTACCACTAACCCATGAGTGGCAGTGTGTGCAGGCCATGTAACTAGCTGCGGGCTCAACAATAATGGAACCCCGTCCAGCCAGCATGCAATCATGCAAAAATGGTGCATGATACTAAAGCATGTAAATCCTACTCCAAACACCTATCTGAATAATATGTACAATCAATATGTACATATCCCTAATCCATGTACTATGATCCAAATCAAACAGGGAAATATAATCATATCCTATCACATGCATGTATCTAGTAGGCACCAAAAGCACACCAGGCATATAAACATGAAAAAGTTATTGTAAGCTATCCTAACTAGCATATCAACTTGACTTAATCTAAAAGTTAAGTCAAAATACCCGCCTGAATATATATATCCGCAAGAATTAACCAAATCGTCATGACTGGGGACCTGCCTCGTGACCGAAACCTGCATAAAGCATGACTATAGTCAAGCACAAAAATACAATTCACCGACAAATCGAATAATTAATCGATTTCCTTCATAACCCAATTGCCCAAAATTAATTTCCAATTCTCCCAAATTTTTCAACCATCTTAATAATCCTTTTCCTACCACAAATATTCATACAATTAATTTAGCTCACTAAATCAATTGATAAAACTTTGATTAATTAATCATAAGCTAATTAATCAATTAAACCTGGATTAATCTGCATTTTAACAACCTAACCCAAATAACTGAAATTTAATGGCTTTCAATTTATCCAATTATTGTACCAATCCATTTACCTAAAACATCCTCAAGATCAAACAATATCACCCAAATCCTATATCCTCCGAATACCATACCGATCAACCGAATAACTCCGGAATCAACCCAAATCGACCAATCAAGCTCACCCGCCCTAGGAATTCCACCGACAGCCAATCCTTTCCCAAATTAGATCCCCAACTCAATTTACAGTGGCTCAAAGATTGTTCACAGCCAATCCTTGCACGACCACCTCCAACCCTAACCGCACAACACCCCCAATAAACCCTCACAGCCCCTCTCAGCCGACCACAGCCGTGAAACACCAACCCAAGCAATCCACAAAAGAAACCCTTACCTACTCCGGCGACCACCGGCGAGAAGGGCAGAGGCGGCGGCGGTGGCTGTGGACAGCGAGCGCGAGAAACAAAGATGGCGGAAGGCAACGCTGCTGGCGCAGCCCGGCCGCTGCACCTAAGCGCGGACGGCGAAGGGAAGAGGGCGCGTCGGCTACTCTCAGGTGCGCCTGGCCCGGCGGCCTGGTCGTCGGCCAACGCCTGCTTGGGTGGCGACTCGAGGAAGAAAGGCTCGCCGGCGAGGAAGAGGGTTGGCGTCGGCGAGTCGCGCGTGAGAAGAGAACCGTCGGAGGGAGCGGCGTCGGGCGGCGAAGAAACTGCCGAAGGGGAAACGAGGTCGCGGCGCGGCGGGGAAAAGAAGAAATAGAAATTAGGTTTTCCATCGCGTATTTATCCCCTTTTAAATAGACCCCTCTAAAGCCCGTTACTTTATCCCCGTAAAAATCTCGTACGGAGTCCGTTTAATTTCGGAAAAAATTCCTAAAATTCCCTAAAAATCCCGAAAAGTTTCCAGGATTATTTCCTTAATTATTTGTCCATTTAATTTAATATTTTAATATCCCCGTATTTAACAATAAAAACCAAGAAATGAAACCTAGGTTTAGGTATTTAAAACATAGGGTTAATTAAACCCATTAATCCATTAACTAGATAATCAAATTTTTCCCCATATGTTAATAGAAATTCCATTTAAAATCCAAATAAATTTCTAAAAATATCTAGAAAATTCCATAGGGTATTTTACTAATTAACAAGTATTATTTTATTTTTTCGATATCTTACAAACAAGGCTCAATGTCTCTAGTATTTTAAGGCATAAACGCCTCATATAGTATTCTTAGGCATAAACGCTTCCTACAGTATTCTAAGTTATAAACGCCTCATAACAACATTTTAAGGCGTAAACGCCTGATACAGTATTTTAGTCATAAACATTTCATACAATGTTAAGGTTCGGTGACTTATACAGTGTTCAGGATGCACTGCACAAGGAATAATGCCTAGTATAACAATATGGTAGATGTGGGTGGCGGAGATTGATATGATAGTGTTTGCGTGTTCATGAAGACTTGTAAAACTTCACTCGACTTCTCTCTTCAATTTTATTAAAGAGGGGGAACTTGTGATGTGTGTGGGGGCCCTTTTCAAAGAAATTTTTTATTATAAATACTTGTAAAACTTCATTCAACTTCGCTCTTCAGTTTTACTAAAGAGAAGGAACTTGTGATGGGGTCGGGGTTTTCAGAGCAGTTATAAGGTTTCCAGAGTAGATAAGACATTTCCAGAGCAATATGTGTATTTCCAGGGCAGTATGTGTATTTCCCGAACGGTGCGGGTGAGTAAGGCAGTTGGGTTCGGTGATTAAGTATAGTACTAATAGAGTAGTCTATATAAAATCCCGAGAAGGTAAGATATTTCCAGAGCAGTTGAGTCATTTCCAGAACACTGTGTGTTTCTAGGGCAGTATGTTTATTTCCCGAACAGTATGAGTGAGTAAGGAGGTTTGGTTTGGTGAGCAAGTATAGTACTAACTGAGCAATGTATATAGAGTCCTGAGCAGTTAAGTCATTTTCAGAGTAGTTAGAGGGTTTCCAGAGCAGATGAGTCGTTTCCAAAGCAGTATATTGGTTTCCAGGGCAGTTAGTGTATTTCCCGAGTAGTGTGTGTTGTTCTTGATCTCAGAAGGGAAGGGCAATGTAGTTATTTAAGTATTGGCATCCGCAGAGCAGTCTATGTTTTCAGAACAGTTAAAAGGTTTCTCGAGCTGTCTATGTGTTTCCAGGGCAGTTAGTATATTTCTCGAAAAGTGTATGTGATTCTCAATCTCAGAAAGGAAGGGCAGTGCAGAGTTGTTTAAGTGTTAGTATTGACAGAGCAATCTATGTGTTTCCTGAAGAGTTAGTATACTTCTAGAACAGTATATGTGTTTCCCGAACAGTTAGTATATTTCCCGAGCAGTGTATGTGATTCCCGATCTCAGAAAGGAAGAGCAGTGCAGAGTTGTTTAAGTGTTAGTAATGGCATAGCAGTCTATGTATTTCCTAAACAGTTAGTATATTTCCCGAGTAGTATATTCATTTCCCAAGCCACTTAGGAATTTTAGGGTTTCTTTCTAATACGACAAAATAAGGAGGAAGAGGGTATGCCAGAGGATGAGAAGTAGTAGATTGAGGATGATTAGTTTAATATAATTGTATTTATGTTTGTATTTTATTTAAATTAATATGTGGTAGGTAGGCATAAGGAGATATTTTAAATTAAAGCGGAAAAAACAGTTATAAGGATAGTTTGACAAAGGACATTAGAGTAAATTCATCTTAGAGAAGAGGCAGTTGATTCATTTATAAAAGGGGAAGAGAAGGACGAAGGAGGGGATGATTGTTTCTTCGCTATTCGGTACTTCAAAGATCTTCTTTTCACTTCTTCTTTTATATTCCATTTGTATTGTTATTTTCTCTTATTGACTTAAGCATCAGAGTGACAACACCGGGCAATCGGTCCATATCTCACACTCCTTTTTTGAGCAACAAATCTAACTCCACTTCCAAGATTTAAGGTGACTCCAAGGGCAGATCTCTCTTTATCTCTCTTCTAATCTTCTTCGGTATCAGATTTAGTAGTCTACAAGAAGAAGGAGGGAGATCTTGAAGAGCCGATGTAAAATACGAAAAAAAAAAAATATATATATATATATAGAGATTAACCCTTTATAGTAGTTAATGGGGTTAATCAAAAGGGGCTAAGGTTAATTAGGGCTAGGCTTAATTTAGATTAGGGTTGAGTTTAAACCGGTTCAAGCCTAAAGGTGGAATGGCTTATATAAGTCCAAACGCGATCGGGCACTGTTCTCTCTTCTTCTCTTCGCGATTTTTGGGTGTTCCTCATCGCGATCGCCGAATTTCCCCTTCGGCTCTCTTCTTCCTCTTTGCCGCGGAGTGGGTTGCTCAGCTGGATTCTCGTCGACTGGAGATCGCCGGCCTAGCGAGAGGAGAGTTAGCTGCCACCTGCGGGGCGGCGATTTCGGATCAGGGGAGAAACGGGGACGACGATGGGAAGCTACCGATTATATCTCTGCCGGCGACGAGGGAAGATGGATCGGCTCCAATAACGTCGCAGCTAGGTAAGCACTGGTATCGCGACTTTTCCCTTCCTCTTCATTGCGATCCCTTCACCGCGCGATTCTCCTCTCCCGGTCGCGATTCCTTTATCCTTTGTTCTCTTTCGTTTTCTCCACAGCAGGTTGGATCTGGATCATCGACGTTTAGAGCCAACCTCGCGTCTACAGCAGGAGATGGCGACATTGCGGACTCTGCGAAGGTTCCGATCGAGTCAGTGCCACCGAGCCAGCTCTTCGTCGGCCGGTTGCATCGCCAACCCCCAAATCTCTGTTGCCTTTGTTTCCAGGCGAGCAGTGTCATCGACTCCTCTTCGTCAGCCATGTTGACAACCTCAATTTGGCATCACCTGTTGTTGGCGACACCCCTAGTCTTTTTCCTTCAAGCTAGCTGTCGAAGGTATTCACTTGTGGTGGTTGTCGACCATTGCTTGATCTGCTGGTACCATCGACGATTTTGGCTATGTCATGGTCATCGTGAGGAAGAGGAATGCTACTGCTGTAGCTCTTAGGGGATTGGGGGATTTTGTGCTATGATTTGGCTATGGTATGATTCTGCGTTTGTTGTTCTTGCAGGGTGAGCATTGATACCTGGATTTCAATTTAGTGGTGTTGATGAGATGTGAGCTCAGTTATGGGAATTGACACACGATTGTGTGGGAGCAGAGATTTCCTTGTTGATCTAATTCGGAAAAGCAAGGTATGTCCGATTGGTATATTTATAGTTAATATTGTAGACTGATTGGTTAATATGAATTCATTCATCCTGTAATATTAGATTGTTCGATTAATGGATCGAGATATATGGTCGATGTGGGAGTTGATTCGATCGTTAGATATGTGATGATACTTAATTGTATCCTATTGTTACAGGACGTTGAGGGTGATGGATACATGAACGTGGAGATGGATAATACGGATTATGTATCAGGTGGGTAATATCTACCTGGTCCGGTAGTTTTGATCAATTCTAGTGCATGATCTTGGATATATATGTTTATACCTATTTACCTTAAATCCACTCATGTTAATCATATGCTTGTACTGCCTTGACCTTTGAGATATAAACTCTGGTACTTCATTGATTATCTAGCTCGGATAGGAACTATAAACCCTATTATGTATTAGCTGATAGATGTTCAGTAAGTACATGTGGTTAGGGTTATCTTTGTGACTTCAGATTGGTTTACTGTATTACATCACTAGGGTTAGGTGATGGTTTGGATTATGGAGTCGATTGTTATATCATATCCGTATTAGTGGTGCATTTATGATGGATCTAGTTGTCTGTGCATAGATAATTGTATGGTTGCCCGTATGTGACCATGGACTAGAAGTCCTAGTGTGATGGTATATCCATTAGGGATTGTATGCCTGTGTGTATGGTTTTATGGATGGTCGATTGTATATCGCATTGACTAGAGGTCTTAAGCGTGGATTGACGGTCAGATGAGTATGACTCTTTATGCGATAGAGAGAGTCTTATGGATTGTAGTCCTTGCATAATTGACTTTTAGTTGACCAGGACTCCCCGTGGGATGGGGAGTGTCGCGAGGATACATGTATGGAGCTATGCATCATCACATTGCATGCATGCGGGTGGTCTCCCTTGTGGATCGAGACAAGTCGTCACCATCCCGCCTCCCGCCACTGGGGTAGTGGTAGCAGGTTGAGAGCAGAGCATTGGATGTCCGCGCACTATGGATGGTGGTAGCTGAGATGCGCACCGCCACCGTGCGAGTGGTGTTAGCACTCGCCACTATGTACGGTGGTTGTGTGAGGTGCAATGGTTGTCAGCGCGCTTGTCTACTCATGGGTAGGACAGCGTGGCTTGCGCAGGGGCCCCTAGGAGTAGTTAGCTTTTACGCTTACACGCTACTCACCATACTACTCCAACCTCGGCCACTCGAGAGTGGCGGTGAGTCGGGCTAGTTGTCATTTATCGTGCCACCGCCACTGGGTCATGGTTGGACGGGTCCACAGACATGCGCGACCATGGCATATGTATGCATGTATTTGATATATGTTTTACATATGCCTGTGAGATGCTGCATTTGATTGAGATATGATTGTTGCACATGCTTGTACATCATGATACATGCCATTTGCATTTTATTTACTGCTATGTGTTGAGCATGATACATGCGTTGATTCGCATATTATATGCATTTGATTAGCATCATGTCATCGTGTGTGTACGGACCGGTTATTATACGGTGATCATATCGCTCATATGTCCGAGTATTGTGGTATGGGATTGACGTACATTATATGGGTTATGTTATTGTATATCTCATCGTGATGATATAGCTTATGGTGTTGCGAGGCCGTCGCGTTGTACATTACATTATGTTGATTGATCAGTTTAGTATATACATTGCGTATGACTTTCGTAGTTACTTGTTATTAGAGTTGGATAGATGTATGTCTATTGGACTCATCTTTGTATACCGTAGATCTTCACATGTATACTTGTAGATCTATCCTTATATGTTGTTCATGCACTTTCTATATATTACCCCGAGTTTATACTCACCTGGACCACAGGCTTCTGCTTCATGCCTGTGTAGAAGATTTCTTGGGCGTTGAGCTCCGGTGATCTCATCTCACACCGGACGAATGGACCTGTTTTCCATATTGTTGTATTACTATGGATTGTCGTTTTGTGGTTTTAACCTGTATTGTTTCCGTATTTGTGATATACGGACGTATTGTATGTATTTGGCTTTCGCTGTTGCTTCTATTATGTATCTTGTTGTGTCAAGTCACTCCGGAGTGCACAGTTGGGTCATTGTATCTTGTTGATCTGTTTGTATTATTTCCGCTGTGTTTATTATGTTTGATATGATGATATCTGCGTATATCATATTGTTGTTGTGGGCCTATGGGCCTTGTATTAACCCGATATATTGCCACGTACAGGGGAGATGTCATCCGTTTGTTTTTCGGCACGGCATACTCTCGGGGCGTGACAATTTTATTGGTATCAGAGCCCTAGGTTGCGAAGTCCATTTTCGGATTTGATTTCGTTCGGACATCGAGTTTTGCTTTACTCGGTCTTGGTTTTGTGAGTTCTGGGATCTGGCTGTTGCGGACATCTCCGAGCTACAAGGTTTAAGGTATGTTAATTGTTATTACATATCCTTCTATTGGTTATGCATTTAGTTGCTTATAACTGGGATGACTTATAGGATATTGGTTAGTATTCGTAACCGTGGTTTGAGATGACCACGGAAACGATATGTTGAGGTTATTAGACATGTATCTGCTATCGAAAAGGTAATTACCTTTGAGAGCCGACTGATACCGAGTCGGAAAGCAGAGATTAGGTAGTCACATCTCTTGTGGAGATCAAGGATTTCAGTCTTAAGATTTCCACTAATTATGTTAGTCAGATCATTACCCATGGGGTAATGGACAACGAGTATACTATTGCGGATGCAGATAGTAGAAAATTAGTGGATGATATTCATGGGGATTTTGATCCTTGGACTGATCGTTCTAGGTTGTATAACATTGGGAGTACTTTTGGAGTACTTGACTCGGGTTATACGAAGATAGTAGTGTTAGTGGCATACCATTATCCGGATATAGCCGGTAGTTGGTAGAAGAGATGGGAAGTAACCTACGGGAAATAACGTATCATTTAGTCGCAGTTCAGTGATGTTGTGAGATAGTCTTTTCCCACGTCATTTTCTTTGACTCATCGTCAGGGAATTCTTGAGCTTCAGGTTGGGTGATCGTCTGGTGACGAAAGTACCATGCAGAGTCGTTAGACTTGTGAGGGTTACGACCCCCTAATAGCTCGAGAATGTGATTGGGTTGGTTTTGGCCACCCACAGGTTATCGGTTGACATCTTTATCAGGATGTTTGGATCTCCTACCAGATCCTACCGGAAGTGTATAGACCGAGTCATGTGTATAGAAATGACTCCGTAGCAAGTGTTTTAAGAGTTGGAGATTTGATAAGCATATATTGCAAGTCAAATTATTGGAATTAGAAGTCTCCGAATGTTGGATAAAAGGAGCAAGATTAAAATCGTGAGTCACGAGCGACTATTGGAGAGTTTTCCGATCATAGAAGACCGATTGCAGATTGTCAGCAGCTTCTCATGTTTATCAGCGAACTCAGAGGAAAGACTCCGAAAGGAGATTATGTGTGTGCAGTGCGGGTTACGACGAGACACAGAGTCAGATTATCCGATGGACCATTGTATCTGTTTCTACTATAAGCAGTCGGTATCTACGAGGAGAGTATGTATTTTGAAGACTCAGTTGAAGACTATGGATGATGCTTTCGAGCGGACGATCCACAACCTCGAAAGTGGGAATCATTCTGAAGATGGAAATATCACATCAGAACGATCTACTACCTCGTATATAGTTGGAGCTTTTAATACTTTCATCCTGAAGAAGCGAGTTACCCAAAGACTATCGCCAGAGGACATATCGAAGACTCGACGCTCGAGACAACAGCATACTTATCCAAATGCCAACAAGCATTACTTTTCCGCATTTACTTACAATCAACTTTCCGATGTGGTTATGCTTTATACAGAGGAGAGATTTTACGATGATGGTCGTATTTACGCATATTCTCCGGGTGCAGCTATTCCTTTCACAGAGATGGAGCGTGCTACGATGTTGGCAGTTCTTCAGTATTTTACAGCCGGATGTGTATCTTTTGCTAGTACAATAGTGTTTACCATCTCCATTGCGGTTGTTTCAGTTTGTATCTCAGTTCAGCAGTTGATTTCAGTTCCTCCATGACAGTCTTTGAACCTACATGAGCTCAGCCGTCCAGAACAGATGTCAGACAAGTTTACATGATTACTCGAGAAGAAGTATAGAAGACCGAAGGATCGGTCCTTCGGGGTATTACTTTAGGTTATCCTATTTGCGGATATATCGAGAGATACTGGTAGTTTACAGGTATCTTTGTCTAGAACATTCTTGGATAGGGTTCGAAGGGTTTCTATTGACTTGTGCGTTGGTAATTTTCTCTACCGTCAGGTGAGATGTTGATCAACAATCAAGAAGTCAAGGGATACCCTTAGCCTTTGCTAGACATACCTCCACTATAGACATATCCTTACGGATAGTTGGATTGTTGGAGCGTTGGTATACTAGGACTCTCGGATGTACGTATAATCTGAGAGTATTCAGATGTAGTTTTGGATGAACTCTCGAACTTGCCACTGCATGGGCAAGTGGAGTAAGCAATTGAGGTGATTTCGAGAATAGTCCTGATAATTGGGACCTTATACCGGGAGATGATTTTATGGGTATCAGTGTCGCTAAACACTATTGGAGATTTATCTGCCTAAGTGTTTCTTCTTGAAAAGACCTGTAACTCTTTGTTAGAAGAGAGTCAGATCTTGAGTTATGCATCGATTATCGATGATGGAATCTGATAGTTGTTGTGAATGAATATCCTTCGTGGATAGATGATCTGCTTAGATCACCTAAATGACACCTGTATATCCTAGGGTTGGTCTACGATCGGAGGTTTGATATTGTAGTGACTTAGTGTCATACAATTATCATTGTCGTGTGATGATTGAGCTATCATTAGCGAGAGTAAAAGGATTGTGTATAGAGTGGTTGATAATGTTGTTAGACTTATCGACGATTTAGTCGTTCATGAATTTGAGGAATCAAGTACTCTTGGAGTATTTGAGACCGATTGTCATCATATCTGTGGAGGATATATTTATGGATATATTCTCAATCTTGAGGGAAGTTGTGGTTTCCCTAGATTGATTTGGTATTTACCATAGATGAGGATAGGATGTTTTAGCGATATTATACCGTCGACTTGTTGGACCAAGAAGGTGATGGCAATCACCTGGTCGGAAGTTTGTGAAGCTAGGTTTCAAGGCCTAGACGGTGGCTGACTTTTGTGTCAGTGTTAGTTAATCCGTCCGATATGGATGGAAGGGTATTGTACGTAGATGCATCATTTCAGGGATTAGGAGCGATCCCGATGCAGTTGAATGAGACGTATATTATGTATATGCTAGTTGAGAAACTAGCGAGATTAGTCATTATAGTCTTCCAATTACTTTCAGTTCTATGTGACAGAGTGAATTTTGGACATTAGATTGGTTTCTCTTGTGAGAGAGTAATTCTCCGTTTCCGAGGAGAATAGTGGGTTACAGAGTTGCATTCGCTTTAGGAAGAGTTGTTTCAGGAGACTCTTCATTCGAGAGTGATGACTTATTCGGAATGTATCCGGAAATAGCGAGTATTGA
The DNA here is from genome assembly GCA_025175895.1 of Wurfbainia villosa. NCBI lineage: Eukaryota > Viridiplantae > Streptophyta > Magnoliopsida > Zingiberales > Zingiberaceae > Wurfbainia > Wurfbainia villosa. The sequence goes on along the minus strand of CM045998.1, from coordinate 11,475,131 downwards.
GACGTTCCAGTGGGTGGAACGATATATGGGACACGGTTGATTTCACCAACAAGCAAAGGTGGAATATTGTGATCGGTAGGGTTATGTACCGTGATGAAGTGGGAGCCTAGTACGTTAGACTGTGTTGGGAGATTATCTAGAATTCGGAAAGGACTTGATAGGATTTGGGTAGTCGATGGTCGATTAGCTAGGTCCGCTCATTTTCTTCCAAGCCGTAAGATGGATTTCGTTGGATCATTTGACGGAATGATATCCATGGAGTATCCTTGAGTATCATTTCTGATAGTGATTCATGATTTACCTTACGATTCTGGTAAAGTCTCCCATCGGTTACGAGTATAGAGTTCCACTCTGGTACGATTATCTATCTTTTGATAGATGGTCAATAAAGGTGTTATTCAGACTTTAAAAAAAAAAAAGTGATTGAGAGCGTGTATATAAGAGCTAGAATATAATATTCAAGCTCAGTACTCCACTTAGTCACTTGAGGTGTGACTTTGCTCCAGATACTTGAGATGATTATTGTGACATCTTGTACTCGTACATGAGTCGGAAATTTGGGGACCAAATTTTTATAAGTGGGGGAGAATGTAAAATACGAAAAAAAAAAAATATATATATATATATAGAGATTAACCCTTTATAGTAGTTAATGGGGTTAATCAAAAAGGGGCTAAGGTTAATTAGGGCTAGGCTTAATTTAGATTAGGGTTGAGTTTAAACTGGTTCAAGCCTAAAGGTGGAATGGCTTATATAAGTCCAAACGATGACGGCATCGCTTCTCTTCTTCTTCTCTTCGCGATTTTCGGGTGTTCCTCATCACGATCACCGAATCCCCTCTTCGGCTCTCTTCTTCCTCTTTGCCGCGAAGTGGGTTGCTCACCGATTCTCGTCATTGGAGATCGCGGCCTAGCGAGAGAGAGTTGCGCCACTGTGGGCGGCGATTTCGGATCAGGGGAGAAACGGGGACGACGATGGGAAGCTACCGATTATATCTCTGCCGGCGACGAGGGAAGATGGATCGGCTCCAATAACGTCGCAGCTAGGTAAGCACTGGTATCGCGACTTTTCCCTTCCTCTTCGTTGCGATCCCTTCACCGCGCGATTCTCCTCTCCCGGTCGCGATTCCTTTATCCTTTGTTCTCTTTCGTTTTCTCCACAGCAGGTTGGATCTGGATCAACGACGTTTAGAGCCAACCTCGCATCTACAACAGGAGATGGCGACATTGCGGACTCTGCGAAGGTTCCGATCGAAGTCGCGCCACCGAGCCACCTTCGTCCGTCGGCATCGCCAACCCCCAAATCTCTGTTGCCTTTGTTTCCAGGCGAGCAGTGTCATCGACTCCTCTTCGTCAGCCATGTTGACAACCTCAATTTGGCATCACCTGTTGTTGGCGACACCCCTAGTCTTTTTCCTTCAAGCTAGCTGTCGAAGGTATTCACTTGTGGTGGTTGTCGACCATTGCTTGATCTGCTGGTACCATCGACGATTTTGGCTATGTCATGGTCATCGTGAGGAAGAGGAATGCTACTGCTGTAGCTCTTAGGGGATTGGGGGATTTTGTGCTATGATTTGGCTATGGTATGATTCTGCGTTTGTTGTTCTTACAGGGTGAGCATTGATACCTGGATTTCAATTTAGTGGTGTTGATGAGATGTGAGCTCAGTTATGGGAATTGACACACGATTGTGTGGGAGCAGAGATTTCCTTGTTGATCTAATTCGGAAAAGCAAGGTATGTCCGATTGGTATATTTATAGTTAATATTGTAGACTGATTGGTTAATATGAATTCATTCATCCTGTAATATTAGATTGTTCGATTAATGGATTGAGATATATGGTCGATGTGGGAGTTGATTCGATCGTTAGATATGTGATGATACTTAATTGTATCCTATTGTTACAGGACGTTGAGGGTGATGGATACATGAACGTGGAGATGGATAATATGGATTATGTATCAGGTGGGTAATATCTACCTGGTCCGGTAGTTTTGATCAATTCTAGTGCATGATCTTGGATATATATGTTTATACCTGTTTACCTTAAATCCACTCATGTTAATCATATGCTTGTACTGCCTTGACCTTTGAGATATAAACTCTGGTACTTCATTGATTATCTAGCTCGGATAGGAACTATAAACCCTATTATGTATTAGCTGATAGATGTTCAGTAAGTACATGTGGTTAGGGTTATCTTTGTGACTTCAGATTTGTTTACTGTATTACATCACTAGGGTTAGGTGATGGTTTGGATTATGGAGTCGATTGTTATATCATATCCGTATTAGTGGTGCATTTATGATGGATCTAGTTGTCTGTGCATAGATAATTGTATGGTTGCCCGTATGTGACCATGGACTAGAAGTCCTAGTGTGATGGTATATCCATTAGGGATTGTATGTCTGTGTATGGTTTTATGGATGATCGATTGTATATCGCTATTGACTAGAGGTCTTAGCGTGGTTGACGGTCAGATGAGTATGACTCTTTATGCGATAGAGAGAGTCTTATGGATTGTAGTCCTTGCATAATTGACTTTTAGTTGACCAGGACTCCCCGTGGGATGGGGAGTGTCGCGAGGATACATGTATGGAGCTATGCATCATCACATTGCATGCATCTTTGTCGCTGATCCCTTGTGGATTGAGACAAGTCGTCGATCATCCCGCCTCCCGCCACTCGGGGTAGTGGTAGCAGGGTTGAGGGCAGAGCATTGGATGTGCCGCGCTCGGCCACTATGGATGGTGGTAGCTGGAGATGCGCACCTGGCCACTGTGCAGAGTGGTGTTAGCACTCGCCCACTATAGACGGTGGTTGTGTGAGGTGCAGTTGTCCTGTGTGCGGCGTTTGTCTACTCATGGGTAGGGACAGCGTGGCTTGCAGCAGGGGCCCCTAGGAGTAGTTAGCTTTTTACGCTTACACGCTACTCTCCATACTACTAACCCTGGCCACTCGAGAGTGGTGGCACCGAGTCGGGCTAGTTGTCATTGTCGTGCCACCACTCGCCACTCTGGGTCATGGTTGACGGTCCATGCAGACAATATGCATTCGATATATATGTATGCATGTATTTGATATATGTTTTACATATGCCTGTGAGATGCTGCATTTGATTGAGATATGATTGTTGCACATGCTTGTACATCATGATACATGCCATTTGCATTTTATTTACTGCTATGTGTTGAGCATGATACATGCGTTGATTCAGACTGTTATATGCATTTGATTAGCATAATGTCATTGTGTGGTACGGACCGGGTTATTATACAGGTGATCATATACTGTTCATATGTCTGAGTATTGGTCAGGTATGGGATTGACCTGGTACATTATATGGGTTATGTTATTGTATATCTGTCAGGATGATATAGCTTATGGTGTTGCAGACTGTCAGGTACGTTGGTACATTACATTATGTTCAGTTGATCAGTTTAGTATATACATTGCGTATGACTTTACTGTAGTTACTTGTTATTAGAGTTGGATAGGACTGTATGTCTATTGGACTCATGCTGTATACCTGTAGATCTTCACATGTATACTTGTAGATCTATCCTTATATGTTGTTCATGCACTTTCTATATATTACCCCTGAGTTTATACTCACCACCCCTGGACCACAGGCTTCTGCCGATAATGTAGAAGATTTCTTGGACGTTCGGAGCTCCGCCAGCTGATCCCATCTCACACCGGACGAATGGACCTGTTTTCCGTATTGTTGTATTACTATGGATTGTCGTTTTGTGGTTTTAACCTGTATTGTTTCCGTATTTGTGATATACGGACGTATTGTATGTATTTGGCTTTCGCTGTTGCTTCTATTATGTATCTTGTTGTGTCAAGTCACTCCGGAGTGCACAGTTGGGTCATTGTATCTTGTTGATCTGTTTGTATTATTTCCGCTGTGTTTATTATGTTTGATATGATGATATCTGCGTATATCATATTGTTGTTGTGGGCCTACGGGCCTTGTATTAACCCGATATATTGCCACGTACAGGGGAGATGTCGTCCGTTTGTTTTTCGGCACGGCATACTCTCGGGGCGTGACAGCCGAAGAAGTGGACACCATCAATTTTAAAGAGCAAAATTTATACTATTGTAACTAGGTGGGCTATAGCAGAAGCATATGCTTATTATCCTAGTAAAATGAACTCTTTGACTAAATCAATTGATAATTAAGTTGGGATATGTTCCTATAGATCTGTAAAATCATACGAGGAAGGGATAAAATGTGGATTAATTATCACTTTATATCTCATATGTTGTTAACTCCATGGATATATAAACATTATCTAATAAAGAAGTTTGAAATTAACTACATGTGTAGTTGTAGTCTTAACCTCTTGTATCAACCCAGAGCCGATCCTTAATGTTTTAGAGCCCTGAGCAAAACCAAAAAAATTGAGCTCTTTTATAGATAAAAAAAATTATTTTTGATAAAAATTGAATCCTTTTCTATGTTAAATTTTAAAAAAAATCTTTGGACCCTGAAGCGGGAGCCCAATTGCCCTTGCCCAAGCCGACTCTGTATCGGCCTTTGAAACCTCATCAATAATACAATTTCATAGTTGTCTAAATACCTTTTTGAAAAATATTAAGATACTTCTATCAAAAGTTTAACATTTCATGAGTTAGAGCTAGAGTTTCTGTCCTCAACCATAATATAATTCCAAGTTGATGCCAATGCACTGACATGGAGTGCCAAAAGCACCAAGAAGGGAAGAAAGAAATCAAAGCGAATGAGAAAGAAACAGGACTTAAATTAAGAAAAAATAAAAACATAAAGGAAGGAAACATCACTCAAGCCAAGGAAGAAAGAAATCAAGAAAGGGAGGAAGAGAAGGAAACATCACACAAACCTCATCTCATAACTTGTGAAAACCTCACATAACATCATTGAATACTCACCTGAACCTTGCAATATCTTAGTTTAACCCTTACTAATCTCTAACCGTCATCTCAAGAGAATGTCACAGTCATGGCCTTGCCATCGTAAAGGAAAGAAGCTTTGCATGAACATCGTCAAGGACTTCCAAGTTGACTTTACAAGCCATCCGTGGCCCAACATCTCATCTGGTGCAAAAGATCTTGTGAGGAAGATGCTAATGTCAGATCCGAAGAAGAGATTAACAGTTGTGGAAGTTCCAAGTAAGTAAATTTACGTTTCCCGTGCTCTAGATACCCATATATGCTTTTGCATGATACCCACCACATTCTGTTAAAATTATGAGCGGCATATTCAAGTTGGCTCGTCAGGTTCAGTCCATTTGATATTCTCTAGCTAGCATATTTTGGTCCTTTGATTTTTCTTTTGTCTGCCTCTTATTTCCTTTTCTTATTCTGTAGTTTTTGCTCAACGATGTGGAATGAATATCAGATATTTCTTCTCATTATTCTTTTTTTCCTATCCATTGCAGACCATCCTTGGATCAAGGAAGACGGAGACGCGCCCGATACTCCACTTGATATCAATGTACTGAACAGACTAAAACAAGTCCGAGCGATGAACAAGTTCAAGAAGGCTGCATTGAAGGTAAACATAAACAATGCATGTATATACATAGAGATGTGCATTTGATTCCTACATGGTTTTGGTTTTGGTAGGTAATTGTAGGTTGTCTATCAGAGAAAGAGATAAGTGGACTCGGTGAGATGTTTAAGAGTATGGACTATGACAATAGCAGATCAAACACTATAAAAAAAAACAAAAAATAGTGACCGAAATTTCGGTCACTAAATAGATTTAGTGACCGATTAGTAACCGAAAAAATTCGTCATATTTTATTTGGTCGCTGTTTGAATTAGCGACGGAATTTATATTTCATCATTAAATTTGTGACGGAAATAAATTTCCGTCACTAAATTAGTGACGGAAATAGTGACGAAATCAACGTTCCGTCATTAATTTTATACTAAAATTTATTGGCAACAAAATATTATTGTCTCTATTTTAGCGACGGGAATTAAATTTTCGTCGTTAAATTTGTGATCGAAATAAATTTTTGTCAATAAATTTAGCGACAGAATATATATTCCATCACTAAATTAGTGACAGAAACAGTGACGGAATCAACGTTCCATCATTAATTTTATGTTAAAAATTTTCGATTTTGACAACGTTGCTAATTTAACGATGAATATTAAATTTCCATCGCTAATTTAGCGACGGAAATTAAATTTCCGTCGCTAAGTTTAATTTCCGTCACTAATTTTGTAATAAAAATATATTTTCACTCCGTCACAAAAAATAAAAAATACCGATGGAAATTAAATTTCTATCTCTAATTTTATGATAAAAATATATTTTCATTCAATCATAAAATATACTGTGATTGTTTACACCGTACTAATTTGGATGTGATGTTCATTGAGTAGATTTTTCTGCTTGCCATATATAAAAAATTAATAAATTCTTAAAATAATTTTTAATTATGATATAGATACTACTTATATATATATACACACACAAATTAAAAATAGTTCTTTAAAAATAAATTTAATTTTACTGTGATAAATAATAAAACTCTTCTTCCGCCCATTCTAACAATCCAAAAAAAAAAAAAAAAGTAAATAATCTACTCAAAAATACTAAATAAAATAAATACCAATAAAGTGCATCTCCCAACAAAGAGTAATCTCAACAGATTTTAGATAAAATGAACCATCTATAAATATTTAGACTATAACAAATAGAAAGAATTCTCGTAAAATATCTATTTATGAAATACGAATTCACATACTCCGAACCCAACAAAATATTTGAATTACTTGGAAAGATAATTATAGCAGTCCAAATTTCTAAATGTCTGGTTAAGTTCATGTAGATAATACATAGCAAGATATGAAAATTCAAGAACAAGAATTCAAATACTTTGTCATATAAGATTCATTCACCAAACAAAACAATCATAGCAATCAAGACTCCAAAATTCCAAGAAAATTAGCCATCGACAATTTAACCAACTCACATTTACAAGGGAGAAAATTTTTGAACATGATTCATCAAAGAAGAAAATAAAAGGATGTCTTTGTCAAACATGCTTTATGAGACAAGCACATGAATTAATATTTAAAGCAGTTAATAGTTCAATAACAGTTAGTTCTGAATGTATGTTGTGCCTCGAGAATTCGTATGACAAAAGCTTGCAGAAACAAACAAAAAATTGACATTTGATGAACTATAAAGTGCCACGATACAAACTGTCATCGACAAAAGAAAGGCTATTTACTGGAGCTCATCTTCTTATTTGCTTTTATCTAGACTGTCCTGTGCCAATCCGTCATGCATGTCCTGCTCAGAAAAATCATTCTTTCAATAAGCATGTGATCTCATTTGGAACTGATAAAAAAGGAAGAGAAAAAGAAGGAGATCCAAAATGTTTTCTATTTTTCGTTGCTCTTTTCTATCATTCCAAGCAAATATTAAATTAAGACCCTAATCCCTCACACTCCCTTTTTTTATTTTTTTCGTATTGGTTTCCCTCCAAATAAACACACACAATATGTCAATATTAATCAATAAGCAAGTGCAGTAGCTCACTAATATCTCAGTTCTCAACTCTTCTTCAATCGCCAGTGTATCAAAGCAACATTGCACACTCAACGAAGATCAGAAAACATGTGTGCTTGTTCTGGTTTGGACAAGAAAGACCGAAATATATAAGAACAATATAATTTTACAAACCATGAATGCCGGCACATGGTACCAGTCAAAATTAATTCATCTACAAATATATATTTCCACCTTGCGCGATCTGGCTTAAATTCAAAGTAAAGCACTCACAGTAAAAAGCAGGCAAATGATTCCATGCATTTGATTTCACACCAGAATAAAAAAGAGAAACGGATAAAAAATTACTGTTTAATAGTCATGAAGTGTTCATTGTCTTCAAATTATACTTGATCATTGTGCTTCTAAAGCCCTTATTTCATACTAGAAACAAATATTAACACACATTTCCTAAACCACAAGAAGTATAATAAAAAATATAACAGGAAGGAAATCTTACAAGAGCATCACTCCCTTGCTGACTGCATTCTGCATTTGCTTGCCTAATAGCCACACGCTCCCCGGCTCCATTTGCCTGAAAAACCATGAAATTGTTAATATTAGACTAAAACTGATGACTAATTAGGAAGGCTCTAATCTAATGTATGAAAAGTATTAGTAAGGAATAATCATTATCTACTTTTGTCATGAATTTTTTTTTTTGCATGTTTATAGAGTGATAAATAAAAAAATATCTCAAAAGGATCTAGGGTTGTAAGTAGTGTTGGGGTCTTGAGTCTCTTGTGAATCGAACCTATGCGGCGTTTGTGACGTTGGAAAAGCAGAAGGGCTCATTAATGAATATCAAGAAAAGTAGTCATGTATTTGCTGCTCTACTTCAGTCTTGACATGATCTTCTATCGTCCTCTCTACTGCAATCTTGACCCGATCGTCTATAGATTGCTTTAATTCCATCATCTCATTTCTCGATTTTTGATTTTCTTTTCTTAACATTTCCACTTCAATAGATGAACTAGGACAACCCCTAAATCTAGGAGCCATCAATCGATCATATTCAACTTTTTCTTGGGAACCAAGGCCATAGAGGGAGTTTTTTACCTTCCACCAACAACCTCATAATGTATATCATTTATAACATCATGTGATAGAGTCTGTAATTCCTCTCCCTCTATCGCAGGTTGAGATGCCTGTGCAACTCTATCATTCATATCGTCCTACGGAAAAAAATATTAGTTTTATCAAATAGAAATAAAATCTGATCAGTAATAAAGTGTTTATTCTTACATCTATTGCTTTAGATCGAGCATCAACAAAATCATCATCTTTTTTTCTGTGTGTACTCCGAAATACCTCCCAATAATTTCCAGGTCTATCTAAGGTAGTTCCCTGCATGCACATGTCTTTATAAATTAAAATAAATTAATTAATAATTATACAAATTTCTAGTACTTATATATTTAAAGCTAAATCCATGCACACATAAACAAGAGGTTTTAATATATTGGTTCATGTATAGACACATAAACAACTTAGATTTTAATACAAGTAAGAACACAGCAGCAGAACTTATTTAACTGACTCAAGGCAACATTATTATGTGATCCAAAGATCTTCAATTCAAAACAAGTTGATTAATAAATATAAAAATCTTATATAACTTTATGGTAAACTCACCAAATCTATTGCATGCTCCACAGTAGATCGTGATCCACCCGTATGCTTTGTGCATGCTGAGTTTGGGCCAACAAGCTCAGTATTTCTATTTTTTTGAGCAATCGATGAATTTTTTTGAGCTCAGTATTTCCTCTGACATCAATTGATAAATGTCATCGTAACATCTTTCTAAGAAATGATGTTCTGCCTTGATATTCAATAGTCTTACAATAGATGATAGTTGGGAATGATGTAAAATACCGGAAAAAAAAATATTCCTCGTTAATTGATAAAATATCTTGTGGAATTTTTAGAAATTTTTCTGGATTTAAACGGAAGTTTTATGGATATTTCATGGGGATAAAGCGAACAGACTTTTGTAAAGCCTGTTTAGACTATCTACTGAGGTATTAAATGGTAATTAAATTGAATCCTTCTGTTCCCCATCGGTTCCTATTTCGCGACTTCTCTTTTATTCTTCTCGCAACTTTCCTTATCCCGCACCGCTGCTCCCTTTTCTCCTTCTCTCCATCGTCGCCGCCCGAGCCCTAACTCATCGCCGCCGCGCCACTCGCCACTGCCGCTCCATCGCCGCTGCGAGAGAAAGAGCTACTGCCGCCAGTGCTAATCTCCGCCCCGACCTTGTTGCCGCCATCGATAGCCGCTTCCTCGAGCCACTCGTCGCGCGACCTACCGCACTGCTGTCGTCGCCACGCGGCTATTGCCGCACTTGCTCTTCTCCCGAGTGCACGCCACTACACCTACCTAGCTGGCGCCTCTGCCCCCCCTGCAGTCGACATCGACTGTTTGCTCCGACGGCCTCACCATGTCGGGGGCCGATCGCCACCATTCGTTGACGATCTCTGTAGTGTTCGGCGCCGAGGATAGGAAGAAGATGGACCTTGCAATCTGTCGGTTGTGATGGAAGATGACTCTATCGGCGATTCCACCGAGGGATCGGAAGGTCGATACCTATTCCTCTTGCTTGTGCTCTGTCGGGGTCGTGCACTGTGTGTTCTTTGTTTCCTTAGCAGCTGTTCTTCATTTTGGCAATCTCATAGTTGATTCTGACCTTTGCTTTCACTTACCGATTGATGCAGCAACCCGTGGACTTCTTGGATTTCTGAGAAGAGTGTTGATGTTGCATCTCTTCTCATCCAGAATGGTACACCATTGTTTTGGTTCAGAGTGTCACGCCCCGATGGAGTCCCCGCCAGACGAAAATCCGACAGCATCTCCCCTATACGGGTGACAATACCAATTTACATACAAGGCCTATACGACCACTATACATCGGTCAACACGATCGGAATCCAAACAACCCATGCAGATAATAAAATAGGCCTCTGGCCATCAACCAAAATAGATAGGTAACATCTATCACAACTAGACTTACCCCTTCTGCCATCTGGGCAGGAATACTCAACCAAAACCAATCCAAACAAAATCCGAATAAGGTCCATAAGGATGCCAAAAATCCACGAATACAAATATCCAACTCCAATCCTAAACATGTCCTCTAATCAAAATATCCAAACCATAGAAACAAATAACAAATAAAAACTTTCACGACGAGTGGGGTTTGGCAGCTGGACTCTCCTGACAGCTTCATCCTGAAATAGATATAAATCAACGAGGTAAGTTCAAAGAACTCAGTGGGTATAGTCGATATGCAAAGTAAGATATAGCTAACAATAGAAATCATGCCAGTACAGTCTCACATATAGGGTAAGCAAGAAATAAACGCAAAAGGACTGTACTCACCTGAATCTCCTACCCTGATATAGGAGTATGTGCCCTACTATAAGCGATAAAGTCATCACCATATATAAATATGTATCCTGTATGTATGACAATCATATGCAACATCCAAGGCATCAATAAAAATGCAACAAACACAATACAAATGCGATCCGTGCAAAGTGCATGCTGTGCAAATGACATGGTCACCCCTAACGCCAGTCAGCCGCCTCACATGCGATGGTGAAGCCGAGTGGGTAGGGCTATGACAACTGTGCACTCAGCCATCACTGCTCTTGAGTGACCGAGTGGACAGGATGCTGTCGGAGAACACCTATCCTCCTGCCCCAAACAGAGTGGGGGAGCTAAGCTCTCATCTCCTGGTGTCATAGACCAGAGGAGGGATCCCTGCCCGCTACCATGCTGCCTCATCGCTACCCATGAGCGGACCAGCGGAGCCTGACAGAGCAACTGCACACACCCTCCTGGTGTACCACTAACCCATGAGTGGTAGTGTGTGCAGGTCATGTAACTAGCTGCGGGCTCAACTATAAAGGAACCCCGTCCAGCCAGCATGCAATCATGCAAGATGGTTCATGATACTAAAGCATGTAAATCCAACTAAATACACCTATCCGAATAATATGCACAATCAATATGTACATATCCATAATCCAAGTAACTATGATCCAAATAAAACAGGAAAGGTATAATCATAACCTATCACATGCATGTATCAAGTAGGCACATATCATACTAGACATATAAACATGAAAATTATTGCAAGCTATCCTAACTAGCATATCAACTTGACTATATCTAAAAGATAAGTCAAAATACCTACCTGATAAAATATCCGCAAAAAGAACCAGATCATCACGACCGTGAACCTGCCTCGTGACCGAAACCTGCATAATGCATAACTATTGTTAAGCACAAAATACCATTCACCGACAAATCGAATACTTAATCGATTCCTTCCATAACCAATTAATCCAAAGTAAATCCATAAAATCCAAGCACACAACAATGTGCTAAATTACTACTATGTATCCCCAAGTAGCCCCTCAACACGTAGGTCATAAATTGTGATTAACTCTTCAATCCAAGAACATATCCTTGCAATTAATCAAATCGAATCCTACATCGACCTCATATCTGATCCACTAGATTGATTTAATTATTCTATTTAACCTAATCAATCCTCCATACATAATTACAGAACCGATCAACATCACACTGAACTCAACAACCCAGCCAACCACTGTCAATAACCTGTAATTTAATTAAAATCATCCCCATTGCAGCAATGGAATTTAACAATATCCTAAATACATCCTTCATTTTCCTCAAGCCTAATTCACAACTCCACAACAATATACAGAACATCTCACCGAAGAAGTATAAATACAACCATCCCATATCCACCGAATATCACATTTTGAACCATTCCTCGCTCACTTAACATACCAATATGGTTGTACAGTCGACAACAACCCAATCGCAGCCAACCAAAACCCCAAAATCAACCCAAATCGACCACAACTCCGGCTCACAGCCGTGCACTGCCCACTTACAGCCGACCTTGCACGACTACCTCCAACCCTAACCGCACAACTCCCCCAAATAGACCCTCAAAGCCCTCTCAGCCGACAACCCCCCCCCCTTGCTGCCCTAAATCACTACCCATGTCTCTGTTAGTTATAGCCCTAGAACCAATCATGTGATGGTTGAATAGGGAACATTTTGTATCATATTCTATAAAGGCAAAGGATTGGTTATTATATTTACATCTTGCTTGTGCCAGCTAAATTAAATATAATAATGCCCTAGAAAAGTAGGTTCTTATCTACAACACATCAATTGGTAGAATTGATTATGAGAGGCTGTAGAGAACACTTTCCTAAATGTTCCTAGTCAAATATTAATATGCAAGGGCAATATTAATACATAAAGACTAGCATGTAGGTCAATTGATGACTTGATCTCACAAGTCATGGATATATGATATCAAGTTGACACATGGGTATATATTAGAGAATATATACTGAACTGACCCGCCATGAGAAAGTTTCATGGATCGTCATATGAGTGTCATAAACTTTCTCATGTGACTATTGGTATGAATAGTCCTCAAACTTGAAGTCACTACGGTTCCCTACATAAGGAGTTATGTACTTTGGTATCGTCAAACGTCACCCGTAACAGGGTGGACCATAAAGGCGATTACTGGGTATATAACAAATTATGCGGAGGGATGTGAGTGATGTAGATGGGATCTATCCCTCCCATATGGCCAGGAGTGATATCATGGGCCTTGATTGAGTGGAACTACTAAAAGCGCATGGCCATGCTCGAATGAGTCAATATGAGATATTGAGCTCATTTGTTTGAGTTAGTTTACTCAGGGATCAAGAAACACATAGATTGATTGAGGATGACACGGTCTATGCCTCATTGGTCAATCTGATATCAAGGATAGAAGGACAAGATCATACATTATAGTAGTCACGGAAAGGTTAGTCGGATCTTGACTTATTTCGTAACTTGGGTAGCAATGATGTATTGCTAGATGCCGCTCATTGCTTGTGTATCTAAAAGAGTTTAGATCCACTGCCAACGTTATGAGAGCCTATAGGGTCACACACAAAGAGCATGATGATTAGAAGAGATAGTGCATTCTAGTTTGACTAGAATTATTTGGGAATAAGCTTAAGTACAAAATGGTTTTTGGACTTTAAGCTTAAAGAGAATTTTAGCTTATTGATTTAATGAGATTAATTCAATATGCTAAGCTTAATTGATTTAATAAGATTAATTCAATATGTTACCTTATTGATTTAATGAGATTAATTCAATATGATAACATAAGCTTATTGAATTAATAAGATTAATTCAACATCCATGAATGCCACATAAGCATGCCACCTAAGCATGCCACATAAGCATGCCACCTAAGCTTGATGAGTTGGAAGGAGACAAAGGGTTTTGACCCTTGGATTTCCTCCACATGTGGCCAGCCAAAACAAGGAGGATAACTCCTTGTTTAATTATCTTTCAATGCCATTGATTGCATTGAATGTGATAGGAGATGAAAGGTTTTTCAAATCCTATAAAACACCCCATGGGGTGGCCGGCCAAAGGGGTTGAGTTGGAGCTTAAGGCTTGGTGAGAGCTTGGTGGGAGAGGCTTTTGTTGTGTGGTTTTGTGAGTGTAAGCTAGCAAGAAGAGTAGTCTTCTTCTTCCTTTCTCTTCTTCCCTACCTTCCTCTCATTTAGGGACTTCTCTAGCAAGAAGTAAAGGAGAGATCTTCTAGTTTTCTTTTGTGAGACAAGAGCTTGCTCGTGTGGATACATATAGAGGCACGGACATTTGAACGTGCTAAAAGATCCAACACATCCAAGGAAAAGCGGGATTGCAAAGGGCACGCAACAAAGGTAGAATTCTCCTATAAGATAGGTTTTCTTTTAGAGAAATTTATTTTGTACGAGGTTTTCTTTCGCAAGGATCACTTGGAAGGGATCCTAATTTTCCGTTGCGCGTATGCTATTTTGCATAAAGAGATCCCAACAGTGGTATCAGAGCCACTTGGGAAAGATCGTATAAAAATAGTTTTTCTCTATTTTATATATGATATAGAAGTAGGATAAATTTTATTATGAGTTGATAATTGCATTAGCAATTTTTCAAACATAATAAAATATCCGATGTCTTTTAAAAGTTAAAAATGACATGGTGCATGGTTATGGCCTAGTCCCAAAAGTTTGTGAATGTGTGTTGTAATTCTTAATACGGCCTGCAAGTCGTGCCTTTCTCCTAAAAATCTTGTTGTAAAATTAGTTTTAGACTCGAATGTAACTCGAGTATTTCTCCTTTTTGTAATATACAAAATAAAGATGGAGGGTCCATTGGAAGATGATGTTACAAGGAGGAAGTCAACAACACACGACAACCAAAAGGAAGCACTTGGGAGAAGATGCTATCCCTAGGTTGACCAATCAATCTTCTCATTGGCTTGAGAAGATTGTAGAATAAGGGCCATAACCATGACATGCTTAGTATGCTAATATGTATGTGATGCATGTTAATTTAGCTTATATGTGATGTATGCTAATATGTATGTGATGCATGTTTAAGTTTATTTCTTAATAAGTCTAAACGATATGCCTACCAAAGTTTGGTACTCACTACTTCCTCGATCATTTGTTATTGGGTTTGCCAAAGCAAAGCAATGCATTTTATCTTGGAAGAGTGCGAGTGGACAATCGTGATGTCTCGCTATCAAACTTGGTTAAGACTTAATTAAGTTTTAAAGTAGAGGCATATATTAGCTTTGAACATAAGTTTTAAAAATTAGTTTTGTGTGATTTTCGAACATCAGCTTTGTCTTAGAAGTGGTCGTTGTTCCGATATCCAAGAAGGCCTCTGTGCCTCACCACGGCCTGGAAGCTGGTTTAGGAATAAGCACTAAACTAATCTAAACTTAACCAAAGCTATTAAAGAGTTACATCAGATGTAATTGGCAAAAGATTGCCTACCTAATCATACTACGTCTTGGGCGATTAGCCAAAGCTAACTCAAGAGTATGATGATGTGGATCTTTATCCCATATAAATTTATAGCTAAATAGAAGCTAATGATGTAAGCAAAATGTGTTTGCCTACATCAATGATTAGCTCATATCAAAGCTATGAGAATTTAGTGGGAACCTCATTTGATTAAAGGCCTAATTAAATGACTTAGGTATGATACTTAATTTTGCACTTTAATATTGTAGATCACCATGTCATCTAACACGACACACCCCCTCAACTTGCGATCTGTCCTTGAGAAAGACAAGCTCAATGAAGCTAACTTTCTAGACTGGTATAGGAACTTGAGGATTATCCTCAAGCAAGAACGTAAACTATATGTCCTAGAGCATATCCTCAAACACCCGCCCATGCCACTCGTCTTGAAAAGATGCTTATAAGAAGCATCAAGATGACACATTAGATGTGTCATATCTTATGCTTGCCACCATGAACTCTGAGCTTCAGAAGCAACATGAGAACATGGATGCCTATGATATGGTTGAGCATTTAAAACAACTATATCAAGGACAAGCTAGGCATGAGCGTTTTGAAGTGTCTAAGGCTCTTTTTGCATGCAAGATGCAAGAAGGAACACCTGTAGGAACTCACGTACTTAAAATGATTGGGTACGTTGAGAACCTTGAAAGACTAGGTTTTCCACTGAGCCAAGAATTGGCAACCGATGTTATCCTACAATCGTTGCCAGAAACATATAATCAATTCGTCATGAATTATAACATGAATGAAATTGATAAACCTTTGCCTGAGATTCTCAGCATGTTAAGAACTGCTGAACCAAATCTCAAAAAGAAAGTTAGTAACGTACTAATGGTCAAGAAGGGCAAAGGTAAGCGCAAAGGCAAGGGTAAGACCCAAGCCAAAGGCAAGGCCAATTCATCCACTTCAAAGGGTAAAGGTAAAGTACCTAAGGAAGGGGACTGTTTCCATTGCGGTGAGACTGGACACTGGAAGCGGAACTGCAAAGTCTACCTTGAGGAAGTAAAGAATAAAAGAAGTGGGACTTCTACCTCAGGTATACACGTTATAGAAGTTAATCTATCTATTTCTTCAACATGGGTATTAGATACCGGATGTGCATCTCACATTTGTACTAATGTGCAGGGACTGAGAAATAGTATACTAATGGCAAAAGGCTAAGTGGACCTACGAGTAGGTAATGGCGCAAAAGTTGCTGCTGTAGCTGTAGGAACATATTCTTTGTCTTTGCCCATTGGGCTTATCTTAGAACTAGAGGAGTGCTTTTATGTACCTGCATTAACAAAGAACATAATTTTTGTATCTTGTTTAGACAAGAAAAACTTTTCTTTTATAATAAAGGACAAATGTTGTTCCATTTATTTAAATGAAATGTTCTATTGTAATGCACCACTTATGAATGGTCTCTATGTTCTAGATTTAGAAAACCCAATTTATAACGTAAATACTAAATGGTTCAAATCGAATAATTTGAACCAAACATATCTCTGGCACTGTCGCCTAGGTCACATAAATGAAAAACGCATATCCCAACTCCATAAAGATGGATTATTGGACTCATTTGATTTTGAATCATATGAGATATGCGAATCTTTTCTTTTAGGAAAGATGACTAAAACTCCATTTAGTGGACATGGCGAGAGAGCGACGGACTTGTTAGGACTCATACATACTGATGTATGTGGCCCTTTCAATGTCGAAGCCAGAGGAGGCTATAAGTACTTTATTACTTTCACTGATGATATGAGTAGATTTGGCTACTTATATTTGATGAGACATAAGTCATAATCCTTTGAAAATTTCAAAGAATTCAAGAATAAAGTACAAAACCAACTTGGTAAGCATATTAAGCTACTTCGATCAGATCGAGGTGGTGAATACCTTAGTCAAGAGTTTCGTGATCACCTGGCTGAGTGTGGGATAATATCCCAACTCACTCCACCTGGAACACCACAATGGAATGGTGTATCTGAGAGGAGAAATCGTACTCTATTAGATATGGTACGATCAATGATGAGCCAGACTGATCTACCTACTTCCTTTTGGGGTTTAGCTCTAGAGACAGCTGCTTTCACACTTAATCGTGTCCCATCAAAAGCCGTAGAAAAGACACCATACACGTTATGGACTGGGAAGAGTCCCAAAATGTCTTTTATAAAGATTTGGGCTTGTGAAGCTTATGTTAGACGTCAAGTCTCAGATAAACTAGAACCCAAATCAGATAAGTGTTATTTTGTAGGATATCCTAAGGAAACTAAGGGATATTACTTTTACAATCCCACACTTGGTAAGGTGTTTGTTGCCAGAAATGCTATCTTTCTAGAAAGAGAATTTATTTCTAGAAAAACTAGTGGGAGTAAAATTCATCTTGAAGAAATTCAGGATGAAGATAACACTAAGGCTTCGATGGAAAATGAACAGGCACCACAAAGTGTTGTGGATGAGGAAATCGTTGCCCAAAGAGTTGTGGACCAAACACCTGTTCATGTAGACCAACCTCTTCGTAGATCTGATAGGATCCGTCGTCAACCCGAGAGATATTCTTTTCTCTTGACTGACAACGGTGAAGTATTGCTTGTCGATCTTGACGTGCCTACATCCTATCAAGAAGCTATGATGAGCCCAGATTCTGAGAAATGGCTAGAGGCCATGAGATCCGAAATGGAATCCATGTACACTAACCAAGTATGGACTTTGGTTGATCCACCTGAAGGGGTAAAACCCATTGGGTGTAAGTGGGTCTTTAAAGTAAAGACTGACATGGATGGTAATAAGCATACCTATAAAGGTAGATTGGTGGCTAAAGGATTCAAACAAACTCATGGTATTGACTATGATGAAACCTTTTCACCAGTTGCGATGCTTAAATCCATTCGGATCATACTTGCTATTGCAGCCTACCACGATTATGAGATCTGGCAGATGGATGTCAAAACCGCTTTTCTGAATGGAAAGCTACTCGAGGATGTGTACATGACACAGCCTGAGGGTTTTGAAGATCCAAAGCATCCTGGAAAGGTATGCAAACTGCAAAGGTCCATTTATGAACTAAAGCAAGCCTCTCGAAGCTAGAATCTTCGATTCGATGATGCAATCAAGGAGTTTGGTTTCATCAAGAATGAAGATGAACCTTGTGTCTACAAGAGAAATAGTGGGAGCACAGTTGTATTTCTTATCTTGTATGTAGATGACATACTTCTCATCGGAAATGATATTCCCTCACTCCAGTCTGTGAAGATGTGGTTAGGGAATTGTTTCTCGATGAAAGACTTAGGTGAAGCTGCCTATATTCTAGGCATCAAGATCTATAGAGATAGATCTAAAAGATTACTTGGCCTAAGTCAGAGTACATACATTGATAAAGTGCTAGATCATTTTGCTATACAAAATTCCAAGAAAGGATTTTTGCCTTTATCACATGGTGTGAGTCTTTCGAAGACTCAATGTCCCTCTTCTAAGGAGGAGAGAGATCGCATGGATAAGATCCCTTATGCATCTGCCATAGGGTCTATCATGTACGCCATGCTTTGTACTCGTCCTGACGTCTCGTATGCTTTGAGCATGACGAGTAGATACTAGTCGGATCCAGGTGAAAGTCACTGGATAGCAGTCAAAAATATTCTTAAATACTTACGAAGAACGAAAGAATATTTCCTGATATTTGGAGGCAATGAGGAGCTAACTGTAAAGGGTTACAGTGATGCAAGCTTCCAAACAGACAAGGATGACTATAGATCACAATCGGGAGTGCGTGTTTTGCAGAATGGTGGAGGTGAGTCGAAAAGTTCGGCAGACACGATTCTTGATTCTACAAAGGAGTATATTCGCGTCTGATGCAAAGAAAGGAGGTTTGGCTCAAGTTCATCA
The DNA here is from genome assembly GCA_025175895.1 of Wurfbainia villosa. Lineage (NCBI taxonomy): Eukaryota > Viridiplantae > Streptophyta > Magnoliopsida > Zingiberales > Zingiberaceae > Wurfbainia > Wurfbainia villosa. The sequence goes on along the minus strand of CM045998.1, from coordinate 11,455,777 downwards.
TGAACTTGGGGTAGTTCCTAGTATTGCAGATCCAATAGACCTCTATTGTGACAACAATGGGGCTATTATTACGAGCTAAGGAACCTCGATCACATCAGCGGACTAAACACATACTGCGGCGCTTCCATCTCATTCGAGAGATCATCGATAGAGGAGATGTGAGGATATGCAGAGTACCGACAGAAGCTAACATCGCATATCCATTGACCAAGGCTTTGGCACAGAGGAAGCATGATGGTCACACTAGGTCACTAGGTATTAGATATCATAGTGATTGGTACTAGTGCTAGTGGGAGATTGTTAGTTATAGCCCTAGAACCAATCATGTGATGGTTGAATAGGGAACATTTTGTATCATATTCTATAAAGGCAAAGGATTGGTTATTATATTTACATCTTGCTTGTGCCAGCTAAATTAAATATAATAATGCCCTAGAAAAGTAGGTTCTTATCTACAGCACATCAATTGGTAGAATTGATTATGAAAGGCTGTAGAGAACACTTTCCTAAATGTTCCTAGTCAAATATTAATATGCAAGGGCAATATTAATACATAAAGACTAGCATGTAGGTCAATTGATGACTTGATCTCACAAGTCATGGATATATGATATCAAGTTGACACATGGGTATATATTAGAGAATATATACTGAACTGACCCGCCATGAGAAAGTTTCATGGATCGTCATATGAGTGTCATAAACTTTCTCATGTGACTATTGGTATGAATAGTCCTCAAACTTGAAGTCACTACGGTTCCCTACATAAGGAGTTATGTACTTTGGTATCGTCAAACGTCACCCGTAACAGGGTGGACCATAAAGGCGATTACTGGGTATATAACAAATTATGCGGAGGGATGTGAGTGATGTAGATGGGATCTATCCCTCCCATATGACGGGAGTGATATCTGTGGGCCCCTTGATTGAGTGGAACTACTAAAACGCATGGCCATGCTCGAATGAGTCAATATGAGATATTGAGCTCATTTGTTTGAGTTAGTTTACTCAGGGATCAAGAAACACATAGATTGATTGAGGATGACACGGTCTATGCCTCATTGGTCAATCTGATATCAAGGATAGAAGGACAAGATCATACATTATAGTAGTCACGGAAAGGTTAGTCGAATCTTGACTTATTTCGTAACTTGGGTAGCAATGATGTATTGCTAGATGCCGCTCATTGCTTGTGTATCTAAAAGAGTTTAGATCCACTGCCAACGTTATGAGAGCCTATAGGGTCACACACAAAGAGCATGATGATTAGAAGAGATAGTGCATTCTAGTTTGACTAGAATTATTTGGGAATAAGCTTAAGTACAAAATGGTTTTTGGACTTTAAGCTTAATGAGAATTTTAGCTTACTGATTTAATGAGATTAATTCAATATGCTAAGCTTAATTGATTTAATAAGATTAATTCAATATGTTACCTTATTGATTTAATGAGATTAATTCAATATGATAACATAAGCTTATTGAATTAATAAGATTAATTCAACATCCATGAATGCCACATAAGCATGCCACCTAAGCATGCCACATAAGCATGCCACCTAAGCTTGATGAGTTGGAAGGAGACAAAGGGTTTTGACCCTTGGATTTCCTCCACATGTGGCCGGCCAAAACAAGGAGGATAACTCCTTGTTTAATTATCTTTCAATGCCATTGATTGCATTGAATGTGATAGGAGATGAAAGGTTTTTCAAATCCTATAAAACACCCCATGGGGTGGCCGGCCAAAGGGGTTGAGTTGGAGCTTAAGGCTTGGTGAGAGCTTGGTGGGAGAGGCTTTTGTTGTGTGGTTTTGTGAGTGTAAGCTAGCAAGAAGAGTAGTCTTCTTCTTCCTTTCTCTTCTTCCCTACCTTCCTCTCCTTTAGGGACTTCTCTAGCAAGAAGTAAAGGAGAGATCTTCTAGTTTTCTTTTGTGAGACAAGAGCTTGCTCGTGTGGATACATATAGAGGCACGGACATTTGAACGTGCTAAAAGATCCAACACATCCAAGGAAAAGCGGGATTGCAAAGGGCACGCAACAAAGGTAGAATTCTCCTATAAGATAGGTTTTCTTTTAGAGAAATTTATTTTGTACGAGGTTTTCTTTCGCAAGGATCACTTGGAAGGGATCCTAATTTTTCGTTGCGCGTATGCTATTTTGCATACAAGATCCCTACAGTCTCACCACCCAACACCAATGCCCATAGAAATCACTAAACAGAACGGAAAAGAGGGAAACTAGATTTTTACCGAAAGCTCCACCATCACCCCGCGATGCTCGGCCGAAGAGGAACCGCTCGCCGCGATCAAGGCGAGGAGGCCGACGAGCACATAGAGGGTCGCTTGGCAGAAGAAGCGATGGCACAATGATTCGGCCGCCGGGCCGGCGAGTGACCTTGCCGTCGTGTGTGGGGGCTCGGGCGAAGGGAAACAGAAGGGCTCGCGGCGATCCAGTGGTCATTGCGGCCGACGCACGCGGCTATGGACGGCGAAGGGAAGAATCGTCGGGCGGCTGCGGACGAAAGGGTTGCGTCGAGGAGGAAGCAGTGATCCGGTGGCCGCGAACTGTAGGTGGCGACACGAGGAAGAAGGCTCGGCGGCGGTCAGAGGCGAAGAAGGGATCGCAAGAAAGAAAAAGGGATCGGGTGCGGCGCGCATGAGAAAGGAACGAGGAAGAGAAGTCGCTCGAAAAAAAAACTCTGCGGCACACGAGAAACTATCGGCTGAGGAGATGGGGTCGCGAGAGAGAAATCAATGCGGCGGGGAGAAAAAGATCGGGAAACTAGAAAGTAAAAAACCTAAGTTTATTAATCCTATTAACTAGTCCAAGCAGGTCCTTTAAAAGCATGTTTATTTTATCCCCGTAAAAATCTCGTACAAGCCCCATTTAATTCCAGAAAAATTCCTAAAATTCTCTGCAAATCCCAAAAATAATCCCTAGGATTATTTTCCCGAAATTTTGGCCATTTATTTTGTATTTTAAATTTTAATATTTAACATTCTCCCCCACTAATAAAAATTTGATCCCCAAATTTCCTACTCATGTATGAGTACGAGATGTCACAACAACTATCTCAAGCATCTAGAGACAAGTCATACCTCAAGTGACCAAGTGGGGTTACTGATATCCCCTAAAATCAAATCACACCTGCTTCTAGCAGCCCTTCCAAAGTATGAATAGTATCTTCATATCGACCACCTATCATAAGTACCTAACTGTACCCGAGTGGAGCACGATATCCGTGACCTGTTAAAGACTTTACCATAATCCTAAGGTAAATCCTGAATCGCTATCGCATACGATACTCAAAGATACTCTATGAACTGAAAATCTCCATAGTATTACCTATCCAGCGATCCAACAAACTCATCGTATGGATCGAACGAAAATGAGCGGACTTAGCTAATCATACTAAGTCCTTTCCGAATTCTAAATAATCTCCCAACATTGTCCATCATACTAGGCTATCACTTCCATCTCGGTATAGAACCTTGCTGATTAATAGTATTCCACCTTTACTAGTTGACACACTGAACACCAAACTGCCAAGTCAACTAAGTTCCGCATGACGTCCCACCACGGAGAACATTTCAATACTTACGATTTCCCGGATACAATCCGAATACCTTTGCAACATATAGAACCTACCGCAATCTACTAGCAATACTTATCAAAATATCATAATAAAGCCTCGTAGCTCTCGAGGTAATACAAAAGGCACTATCTGCAGGCAACGACATGCTACCACGACCGGGACTCGTAGCCAGTCAAGATGTCAGGTAGCTATCTAGCCACATACGCCATACAAATTCCACTCTCACTAATTCCGAACAAGTAGAGCAAGAGTATAACTCTATGATAGATTCTCTCTATCATCACAACAGGGATCTATCTGTTGTCCTGAACCAAAAGTAACTCTTCCTAAATTTGAATGTAACTATGTAACCCACCATTCTTCTCGAAGACGGAGAAATATTTCCTCACAAGAGAAATCTACTATCAAAAATCCATTCTATCGCACATAACAGAAGGTGACTGAAAAACTTTACTGACCAATCTCCCCAGTTGCAACTATCCGTGTTCTAACAACTCTGTGCAGCTACCCAGTAGCTAGTCAAAACCCCATGAGCATTCCGGCTCCTCACCTATACAAAATAACATAACAACTCCGAAGTCCACGTCATATCTATGACAAACCATCTCGTAGTTCCTCCTTTGACGTAAACATGGGATACGTCTTGATCAACTACATCAGAAACGCTCCATTCTCTGAAACATTGCATCCACCTACAACACCCTTCCTTCCACCCGAGAATGATCAAACAATACTGTGTAAAAGTCAACCATCGTCTGACCCCTGAAACTAGTTTTACAAGCTTTAGACCAAGTAAATTCCATCACAATCCGCGGTGTAGAACCACTAGAGCATCCTATACATATCTATGGTAATAATCAAATCAATACTAGAAAACCATCATCTACGGTGGCCGAGTGCTCAACTCCAACTGCCACCATCACAAATGATCTAATCGTGTCTAGAATACACGATTTCCCAAATCCCTGGACGACTAAGTCGTCATAAGTCTAACAAGATAATCAAACCTCATGCAATTCATACCAAGTATGAGATTGTCATCGCTACACACCTGCATCCTCTTTACTCTAGGCTGATGATATATCAATCATCCCTACGACTTTGATAATTGTATGATATCCTGTCACTACAATATCAACACACCAATCATAAATCAATCCTAGAGTATACACAGGTATCCTATAGCTGACCTAAATAGATCATTGATCCACCCTGAAGGATATTCATTTCCTTCTACCACTACCGCATTCCATCATCGATAATCGATGTATAACCTCAAAGGTCCATCTCTCTTTGAACAACGAGTTCCAGAGCTTCTCAAGAAATAAAATACTGGGACAAATAAATATCCCATCCAACACCTCCTATAATTGGAACTTAGATTCTTCCAATTCCCATAGTGTTAAGCAACACTGATACCAACTAAATTATCCCCTGAAAAATCATCATTCCAACAAATACCTCTCGGTATCATCAACCTTGCCAACTTTGAAAGACCGATCGATGACGGTATCTAAGCAACTCGATTTGGCGCTCAGCCAATTGGATGACATTGCCTTGAGTATATCACAAGCTTCAACAACCTTGTGCGCTTTACACTAGCCCTCAGCCAAAGCACCATAAATACAAACATTTGGCTCGTAAAATATCATTTCCTCAGTATCAACTAAATTATCACCTAGTAGGAGATCTTCGATATCGAAACTATTTCCGAAATCACTCCGATCGCCTACTCTACTTGCCTATACAGCGGCAAGCCTAGAGTTCATCCGACACTACATCTGATTACTCTCAAATTATATAGGCATTCGAGAGACCTTCTTATACCATCATGTCACAATCATAACCTCCAAGATAACATCCAGATATCCACATCATATCAACCAAGTTAACTATAACACAACCAAGTTAACTCTTTCACCATACTATAACATCTCCATCAATCAACCTTTAAACATCCAAAATCAATATCATACCCCTCTGATAATCATCACAGTAATCATCTCAACATCTCACCTGTCGGTGGAAACACTATTAATCCACATGATCCAAATATAGAAATCCTTTTAATCCTATGCATACATTGCATGTTTTAACCACGGATATCATGTAACACTTTGTATCTCTCAATATATCATCAAGTAAGGTAAACTATAGTAATACCTCAATGATAAATCCTTCAACCATCTACAATTCCTTTCGAGTAAAGATGCAAACTCATCCAAGTTCTGCTCTTAACGGATTCCCTATTTCACAGTGACCTAGAATAAGAATTCGGTAACTGTATGAATCTAGGTGTATACACCTCTTCCTATCATTATCTTCAAGAACCATACAACCAGCCTCATATCTCCACAAGTGCACAAACCACTTCTGATAGCCACATAAATCTGAGGAGAAAAAGCTTTAATCCATATTCCTGTTTTCCGCTGGGAAATTAAGTGTTTCCTCAATCTTTCATTCCCGGGACAGAGCCTTGATCACCACCAAAATAAACTAAAATTCAAACTAAACCCTCAATCACTCAAGAGGTTGTAAACCTCCATCATCAACATCAAGTTACCATCTCTAGCAACCGACATAATCAATATCGAACATCAACATGGGAGCGAAATAATGCCACGTGAATTCAGCTAGAATAGCACGTTCACGACTTCTAAGGTTGCCTTATCAGAAGTGTAGGTTATTATCACTAGATCTGACTACACTATTTTCTTGAGACACTTGATGCAGTGTCATTTTCATAAATATGACTCACCCTAATGCCTCCCGATAGGAACTGATGGAAGATCCAACTATCCTAATCCAAATGTAAGCCAATAAATCGTGGGTGATCGAAAACAACTCAATCACTATCTTGAGCCCTTAAATGGGGGTAAACTCTGCAAGTCTAACTAACTCTATAGTGAAACTCCATTAACTATTGATCACTCAACTTAAGACTCAAGAATTCCTCAACAATGAGTCATACAAAATAGCATAGGGAAATTATGTCTCTCGAAAACATCCTGAACCCGTGATCCCGTAATAGTTTATTTCCCCAAAATTTCTTCTACATATTCCACCAAGTAACAACTTGATCATTGCAATAGTAAGAAACTAACTCCACTCCCCCTATATAAATACCAGTTAGGTACTTAACAGTACCTTCAATGTTATCAATCTAAGGCTCAAGCCGCTCAAGGATCAAAATCCCTATGGAACTTCGTAACTTAAACCTCCATTGTCTGGATCAACAATAGTATACATTCCTTGTCCCTTACCCACCAGGGTAATATTCTGCCTAGCATAATTAGTGAAAATCCCTAACACTGTAGCCCTTAATTTCCACAACAAATGTGTGATCACCACTCTCAAAGCAAATTCACCTTTTCCACACAGGTTTAAGACTCACAGATTGAACAGATTGTTCACGTGGTCAACTCCATCTACGATTACGAATAGTGACCGACACTCTAAATGTTATTTCCTGTTATCCACAAAACACATAGCTAATCTAACCTGGAGCATAAACACTACGACAACTCTGGCTGGTCACCTTGGTGGGCGACCCCTACTACGAGTCTACACATGAGTCAAAACTCTATAGACCCTTCTGGCAACTCCTTAGCCAGAGATCTCACTGTCCTCTTGCGTGGTTACCCTGCACCATGTCTCGAAGCAAGAGCACGCTCACCTCGTCTCATATCTGTTAAATTATTACAGATGTTACTAGAAGTAAAAATATATAAAAAATTTTAGCATACCTATTTCGTCACAGGAGACGTCCCATCGCCGCCAAATCCCCATATTGACCTCGTTATAAATCCTCGAATTTCCGAAACATAAAAATCATCGGAAATCCATACCAATCCAAAATTTTCCAAATTGCCTCGTAAAACCTGCCAAACGTGGCAAACTCCGAAAAATCCAAAAACCCCTAGGAACTCGAAAACCTAGGGCTCTAATACCAAATAAATTGTCACGCCCCGATGGAGTCCCCGCCAGACGAAAATCCGACAGCATCTCCCCTGTACGGGTGACAATACCAATTTACATACAAGGCCTACACGACCACTATACATCGATCAACACGACCGGAATCCAAACAACCCACGCAGATAATAAAATAGGCCTCTGGCCATCAACCAAAATAGATAGGTAACATCTATCATAACTAGACTTACCCCTTTCGCCATCTGGGCAGGAATACTCAACCAAAACCAATCCAAACAAAATCCGAATAAGGTCCATAAGGATGCCAAAAATCCATGAATACAAATATCCAACTCCAATCCTAAACATGTCCTCTAATCAAAATATCCAAACCATAGAAACAAATAACAAATAAAAACTTTCACGACGAGTGGGGTTTGGCAGCTGGACTCTCCTGATAGCTTCATCCTGAAATAGATATAAATCAACGGAGTAAGTTCAAAGAACTCTGCGGGTATAGTCGATATGCAAAGTAAGATATAGCTAACAATAGAAATCATGTCAGTACAGTCTCACATATAGGGTAGGCAAGAAATAAACGCAAAAGGACTGTACTCACCTGAATCTCCTACCCTGATATAGGAGTATGTGCCCTACTATAAGCGATAAAGTCATCACCATATACAAATATGTATCCTGTATGCATGACAATCATATGCAACATCCAAGGCATCAATAAAAATGCAGAAAACACAATACAAATGTGATCCGTGCAAAGTGCATGTTGTACAAATGACATGGTCACCCTTGACGCCAGTCAGCCGCCTCACACGCGATGGTGAAGCCGAGTGGGTAGGGCTATGACAACTGTGCACTCTTCCATCACTGCTCCTGAGTGACCGAGTGGACAGGATGCTGTCGGAGTACACCTATCCTCCTGCCCCAAACAGAGTGGGGGAGCTAAGCTCTCATCTCCCAGTGTCATAGACCAGAGGAGGGATCCCTGCCCGCTACCACGCTGCCTCATCGCTACCCATGAACGGACCAGTGGAGCCTGATAGAGCAATTGCACACACCCTCCTGATGTACCACTAACCCATGAGTGGCAGTGTGTGTTGGCCATGTAACTAGCTGCAGGCTCAACTATAAAGGAACCCCGTCTAGCTAGCATGCAATCATGCAAGATGGTGCATGATACTAAAGCATGTAAATCCAATTAAATACACCTTTCCGAATAATATACACAATCAATATGTATATATCAATAATCCAAGTAACTATGATCCAAATAAAACAGGGAAGGTATAATCATAACCTATCACATGCATGTATCAAGTAGGCACATATCATACTAGACATATAAACATGAAAATTATTGCAAGTTATCCTAACTAACATATCAACTTGACTATATCTAAAAGATAAGTCAAAATACCCGTCTGATAAAATATCCACAAAAAGAATCAGATCGTCACGACCGTGAACCTGCCTCGTGACCGAAACCTGCATAATGCATAACTATTGTTAAGCACAAAATACCATTCACCGACAAATCGAATACTTAATCGATTCCTTCCATAACCAATTAATCCAAAGTAAATCCATCAAATCCAAGCACACGACAACGTGCTAAATTACTACTATGTATCCCCAAGTAGCCCCTCAACACGGAGGTCATAAATTGTGATTAACTCTTCAATCCAAGAACATATCCTTGCAATTAATCAAATCGAATCCTACATCGACCTCATATCCGATCCACTAGATTGATTTAATTATTCTATTTAACCTAATCAATCCTCCATACATAATTACAGAACCGATCAACATCACACTGAACTCAACAACCCAGCCAACCACTGTCAATAACCTGTAATTTAATTAAAATCATCCCCATTGTAGCAATGGAATTTAACAATATCCTAAATACAACCTTCATTTTCCTCAAGCCTAATTCACAACTCCACAACAATATACAGAACATCTCACCGATCAGAAGTATAAATACAACCATCCCATATCCACCGAATATCACATTTTGAACCATTCCTCGCTCACTTAACATACCAATATGGTCGTACAGCCGATAACAACCCAATCGCAGCCAACCAAAACCCCAAAATCAACGACCTTGCATGACCACCTCCAACCCTAACCGCATGACTCCCCCAAATAGACCCTCAAAGCCCTCTCAGCCGGCAACCCCCCCCCCCCTTGCTGCCCTAAATCACTACCCATGTTTCACCTCCCAACACCAACGCCCATAGAAATCACTGAACAGAACAAAAAAGAGGAAAACTAGATTTTTATCGAAAGCTCCACCATCACCCGGCAACGCCGGCGGAAGAGAGGAACCACCGCGATCGGCGGAGGAGGAGGCCGACGAGCACACAGAGGCTCGCTGTGGCGGCGATAGAAGGGCACGGCACGGTTCTTGGTCGGCGGCGACAAGTGACTGGCGCCGTCGTGTGTGGGGGCTCGGGCGAAGGGAAACAGAAGGGCTCGCGGCGATCCAGTGGTCATTGCGGCCGACGCACGCGGCTATGGACGGCGAAGGGAAGAACCGTCGGGCGGCTGCGGACGAAAGGGTTGCGTCGAGGAGGAAGCAGTGATCCGGTGGCCACGAACTGTAGGTGGCGATTCGAGGAAGAAGGTTCGGCGGCGGTCAGAGGCGAAGAAGGGATCGCAAGAAAGAAAAAGGGATCGGGTGCGGCGCGCGTGAGAAAGGTACGAGGAAGAGAAGTCGCTCGAAAAAAAACTCTACGACGCACGAGAAACTGTCGGCTGAGGAGATGGGGTCGCGAGAGAGAAACCGGCGCGGCGGGGAGAAAAAGATCGGGAAACTAGAAAGTAAAAACCTAAGTTTATTAATCCTATTAACTAGTCCAAGCAGGTCCTTTAAAAGCCTGTTTATTTTACCCCCGTAAAAATCTCGTACAAGCCCCATTTAATTCCAGAAAAATTTCTAAAATTCTTTGCAAATCCCAAAAATAATCCCTAGGATTATTTTCCTGAAATTTTGGTCATTTATTTTGTATTTTAAATTTCAATATTTAACACAGAGGATTGGTTGACATGGGAAGTTGTTGCCGACAGCCGAGCATCTTGCATTGTCGAGGGTTCAGAATTGATCTGTTTGTGTTATTGAGTTGGGATGCTCGAGAGTTCTAATTGGGGAATTAATGAATGGTATGTGATTTTATTAATCAATCGCTTATTAAGATCGGGTTGGATCCTTATTCCTCCGATTTGATTATGCTAGTGTTTGGTTATATGATGTATTTTGGTCACAGGTATTTGAATTGAGATAGAGTTTTCTGGACATGATTATCAGCACGATCTACATTAGATGGGTTGTTGCCTCCGCTCATTGGAATTGTATAGATCGGTATTTCCTATGGTGGAACAAGTAGATGTGGAGTGAGTCTAGGCAAGGTGAGTTGGGTTTGGATAATTTATGAATGTATATCACTATCGTTGTGATTAAATTGATCTTGTGATGGATTTGTTGTTAATAGAGGATTGATTAGGTCAAGTGTAAAGTATACCAATCTGCTAGATAAGATACGAAGTCGATGTGGAGTTTGGTTCGATTATGCGATGTACGATAGAACTTAATTATGTTCTATGTTGTGTGTAGGATGTTGAATCGAGATGGAATTATGGATGTGAAGACCATCAGCATAGTCTTCTTAGCAGGTGGGTAATTCCTACCCTGGTCAGGTAGTTTTAATGCATACAGATTTAGATGCATGATCATCTTATATGATCATGTCACCTTGACCCTGCACTTATTATCTTATGCTTGAACTTATCGTTGGATGTATTTATGCTCAATTGTTGATATCACATATTCCCTATCATGATTTAGGAGTTATAGATGTGATGTAAATTGGCCTAGATGTTTAGTAGGGTGTAAATGTTAGTACGGGTGATGACCAATTTATAAATTGGCAAAAAGGTCATCTATGGGTAGGTAATGCCCTAAATGTATGATTTGTTTCCAATACCCGTATGTTGCATACTTGTTATGTCACGCCCCGAGAGCATACCGAGCCGAAAATCAAACGGACGGCACCTCCCCTGTACGTGGCAACATTTCGGGTTAATACAAGGCCCGTAGGCCCACAATAACAACAATATATATGTATGAAAACAAAAACTACACAAGACACAGCGGAAACATACAACAACAATAGGATATCAATCCCACACATGCATACCGGTATGACTAACACAACACAACAACACAGAACCTCAACAAAATCCGAATATACAATATGTACATCAAGAAAACTCCAAATACAATACGGACGCGATGTAAAACCTGTGGTCCGCGGGGTGGTGAGTAAAACTCAGCAGGTAATAGAAAACATGTAGATATGTAATATCACATGTATTTCGACAACATAATCTAGATGTACAATGTATATCAAAGATAGTATATAAATACAAGCATATAGTCTAATCAAATGAATAACATAAAATGGACATATACCAAGTCTCATATGCTACTCGATCCAAACTGAACATATATACAACATATATATAACAGGAAGAGTAATACCAACACATAATCTACTCGTGCTACAGGTCAAGGTATCTATGGTCTGTCCAACACATACCAATATCCGACTCAATCGTATAACAAATGTAAGAGACATGCATGAATATGATATCCACCCAAATGCAGCAAGCATAGTACAAACAAATGCAACATCACAATAATCATATATATATAGACTGTATCCATATATATATTAATCTCAACCATCCATATATATATATATATACATGCATATATGTATATATATATATGGTAATATGCAAAGCGCCATCAGATATGGCAATGCAGCATGCATGGTCATGTCGGCTCACCCTAAAGCTGCCACGACCCCAGTGTGGCCTCGGTGGCTCGAGCATGACAACTGTCCCAACTCAACACCAATCACTACTCTCGAGTGGCCGAGTGGGCAGTATGATCGAGTAGCATATAAGCGTAAAGAGCAAGCTACACGATGAGGGTCCCTGCTGTTGATCACTCCGACAGTCACTACCCATGAGTGGTTGAGTACCACACACGCAGGACTATGGCATGCAAATCCAACTACCACCGTCTATAGTGGTAGAGTGCGACACCTCAATGCTCTGCCCTCACACCGGTTACTCCTCCTATGAGTAACCGTGGAGGCAGGATGACTGGCGACCCTCTCAACCACAAGGGAGACCTCGTCGCCAGCGTGCATGTAAATGCATGAATGCAATGTCTCACATACAGACATCCACCATAGACTCTCTATCCTGTAGAGAGTCATACCAATCTACTCGATGCACTCTCTATCCTGTAGAGAGTCGTACTCAACTGATCATAATACTCTCTATCCTGTAGAGAGTCATACCAATCTAATCGACGCACTCTATATCCTGTAGAGAGTCCTACTTAATTGATGGACACACTCTCTATCCTGTAGAGAGTCGTACTCATCTGATTATAATAAGCTAGGACCATCGGTCCGTAGCGATACCCTAAGTATCATTCCTCTGACCATTTACACAACACATGTTCGGTGGTAACATACAACCTAAGGGTACTAGAACTAATCCTAGGTTAAAGACATTATCTATCTACGGATGACCTTTTTGCCCAATGTACAATCAGGTTGTCATCCGGACTTTACTATTTGCACTTAAACAAATTCTAAGTTACTTGCGTTACCTAATGTATAACTCCTAATCATGATAAAATAAACATGATATCAGCAATGGAGTTAATAGCCAACGGTAAAGGATCAAGCATACGATAAAAAGAACAGGGTCAAGGTAATATGAACACCTAACATGCTCATATCAATGACTAAATCTGAATGAAATACAACTACCCGGACTAGGTAGGAAATTACCCACCTGATTTGTAGTTCGACTGATTGTATTCACGCCCACAAACCTCTCTCACCAATCAAGGTTCTGCAAAAGAACACAGAACATGACTAAGTTATATTTTACATCGAATGATTGAATCGAATCCTACATCGATCATTATATCTAACTGATTCAACATTCTCCAACCTTAATCAAATTAAATTCACCGTATCAGTCATGAATCGACTCTAGCATCCACTATAAAGGTAACACATCCTACTTCATAACAGTACCAAATTAAAGGTTACCTTTCAATTGTTGAAGTCACCCCCAGCATCTTGATCTACATCAAGGTATCGGATTAAAGTTCAAATAGCCCAATTGGAAGCAACCTCATAACCCGATCTGTTCACCAACAATTGATCATCACTCTAACAATTAAATCTGCTCATCCTATAGAAATCAGTTAACTTAATCAATATATACAACCTTACCTCTCACAACCAACCCAATGGTCGATTCTACCCAATCCAACCCCTTTCCTTGCCAAGAACCTTCATAGCTCTTCGCACCACACTCACGCTTAATTCCACTATCCAATTCTCATATCGCAGCCCCTCAATCAAAATGAAGCCACTATTCCTCGTCAACCAATTCAATGAAACTCAAAAAACTCATCGAAACTTTAGATTAATATGGGACTTACCCCCAATCTTGATCCCCAGCTCATAGAATCACAGAGATCTTGATCACCACCACCCTAGAAGACCCTACACATCCAGACGTAAGCACCACCGTCTCCTCCCATGTTCATACCGCATAGTAACTCCGACGATCAACTAACCGCAGGTCGCTTATCGTCGCCGGCGACCACCAGCAAATACCCTCACCACCCTCGCTGAGTGTTTTCCGGCCCGACGGTGACGCTGACGCTGCTGACCAAGAAGAAGAGGGCAAGGCGGCTTGCGCGGTTCATCTCCGCCGACAGATCTCCGACACAGGCTCGATCACGGTGTTGGAGCGATGGCGAGAGAAGGAACGGTGACGGGTGCGCGATGGTACGGTGACAAGGCACGCGATCGGGCGACAAGGATCGCCGTGGGCCACGAGGGAGAAGGCGGCGGGCAGCGGCGCGACGAGATGATCTCCTGGAATCGCCGAGAAAGTAGATCGGGAGGGGAAGAGAAGTCGGTGCAATTGGTAATTAAAGGGGAAACGGAAGGAATATAATGGGTTTTAATTAAACCCATTAATTCCTTACAGATAGTCTAAACAGGCTTTACAAAAGCCTGTTCGCTTTATCCCTATGAAACATCCATAAACCTTCCGTTTAAATCCAGAAAATTTTCTAAAAATTTCTAAAAAATTCCACAAGATGTTTTATCAATTACCGAGGAATATTTTTTTTTTATTATTTTATTTTTTTTTTCTTCGGTATTTTACATGTTACCAACCATGTGTTGTGTAATGGTTAAGTGAAGGGTGATTAGTGTATCGCTACGGATTGGTGGTCCCAGCTTAATATGATTAGTCGAGTACGACTCTCTATTGGATAGAGAGTTATGATCAGTTGAGTATGGCTCTCTACAGGATAGAGAATCCGTTGATCAGTCGAGTATGACACTCTATAGGATAGAGAGTGCATCGATCAGTTGAGTACGACTCTCTATTGGATAGAAAGTTATGATCAGTTGAGTACGGCTCTCTATAGGATAGAGAGTTCGTTGATCAGTCGAGTACGATTCTCTACAGGATAGAGAGTGCGTCGATCAGTTGAGTACGACTCTCTATTGGATAGAGAGTTATGATCAGTTGAGTATGGCTCTCTACAGGATAGAGAGTCCGTTGATCAGTTGAGTATGACTCTCTACAAGATAGAGAGTGTGTCGATCAGTTGAGTACGACTCTCTATTGGATAGAGAGTTCGTTGATCAGTTGAGTACGACTCTCTGCAGGATAGAGAGTGCTTTGATCTGATTAGTATGACTTTTTGTAGAATAGAGAGTCTATGGTGGATGTCTGTATGTGAGACATTACATTCATGTCATTTGTATGCATGCTGGCGACGTGGTCTCCCTTGTGTTTGAGAGGGTCGTCAGTCATCCTGCCTCCACGGTTACTCATAGGAGGAGTAACCGGTGTGAGGGCAGAGCATCTATTGTGCCGCACTCTACCACTATAGACGGTGGTAGTTGGAGTTGCGTGCAGTTGTCCTGGGTGCGTGGTACTCGACCACTCATTGGTAGTATTAGTCGGAGTGGCCAGCAGCAGGGACCCCCGTTGTGTAGCGAGCTCTTTATGTCACACCCCGAGGGAGTCTCCGCCAGACGAAAATCCGGCAGCATATCCCCTGTACGAGTGACAATACCAATTTTAATACAAGGCCTACACGACCGGAACATACCACAACACAATATACATAATATGTGACCTCAGGCCATCAACCAAAATAAGTAAAGATCTAAAACATCAAGACCTACCCCTTCTGCCATCTGAGCAGGAACATACAACCAAAACGAACCGAATATAAGTCCACAAGGACATAACAAATATAACGAAAATATCCACCGGTATACAATCCAAGCATAAATCCTAAACATATCCTCTAATAAAATCCCAGTCCATAAAACTAATAATCAAAACCATAAGACCAATAAAACCTATCCACTTCGACGAGGGGGGTTGGCAACTGGACTCTCCTGACAGCTTCATCCTGAAATAAATATAAAACCACGGGGTAAGTTCAAAGAACTTAGCGGATATTAGTCGATATGAATAGCAAGATATAGCTAACAATACTAATCATGCCAGTACAGTCTCATATATATGGTAAGCAAGAAATAAATGCAAAATGAATGTACTCACCTGAATCTCCTACCCTGATATAGGAGCAAGTGCCCTACAATAAGAGTCATCACCATATACAAACATGTATCTTGTATGCATGGCAATCATATGCAACATCCAAGGCATCAATACAATAATGCAGCAAACACAATACAAATGCAATCCGTGCAAAGTGCATGTCGTGCCAATGACATGGTCACCCCTGACGCCAGTCAGCCGCCTCACACGCGATGGTGAAGCCGAGTGGGTAGGGCTATGACAACTGTGCACTCTGCCATCACTGCTCCTGAGTGACCGAGTGGACAGGATGCTGTCGGAGTACACCTATCCTCCTGCCCCAAACAGAGTGGGGGAGCTAAGCTCTCATCTCTCCTGTCATAGACGCAGGAGGAGAGATCTCGCTACCACACGCCTCATCGCTACCCATAGCGACTGACAGAGCAACTACACACACCCTCCTGATGTACCACTAACCCATGAGTGGCAGTGTGTGCAGGCTATGTAACTGGCTGCGGGCTCAATAATAATGGAACCCCGTCCAGCCAGCATGCAATCATGCAAGATGGTGCATGATACTAAAGCATGTCAATCCTACTCAAAATACCTATCCGAATAATATGTACAATCAATATGTACATATCCATAATCCAAGTAACTATGATCCAAATAAACAGGGAAGACAAAAATCATATCCTATCCAATGCATGTATCAATAGGCACAAAAACATACTAGGCATATAAGCATGAAAATTATTGAAAGCTATCCTAACTAACATATCAACTTGACTATATCTAAAAGATAAGTCAAAATACCCGCCTGATATAATGCTCGTGATAACTATCTTCACGCCCGTGGACCTGTCCCGTGATCGAAATCTGCATCAATTGACTGAACTAAAAATCAAACCTAACTTCCAATAACCCCAAACACCTTCAATCAAAAATACATCATTCTCCCTCTTCCCTTCCAATCCAGGAACCTCAATTCATCTCTAGCTTAATGAAATTACCCAAATAATTACGTGATCAGAGGCTATTACCATCGATGGTATCGACATCAACTCACCTCGCTCTAGTAGTGATCGGCTAGGGAAACTCCCAGGCCGGTCACGTGTACTCGCTGTCGCTCCCTGGCTCCCAAGGTCAAAGACGCCGGCGGAGACCTCCTGAGCGACCAGAACAAAGTCGTTGTGCTTCTAGTTGAGCCCACTCGAAGAGGCCGACGAAGGGACAGAACCACTGCTCGCCATCGGCGCGGAGGGTGTCAGAAACGAGAGTTGTGCGAGCGCCGATGTCAAATAGAACTCTGGCGTCATCTCTGTTGGAACGTCGGATGCTAGCCAACCTCATCGTCTCTGAGTTTTTCGAGAATGGCGGCGTGCCCGCCGAGATGAGCCACGGTGCTGGCATCACCCATTTGGAGTCGCGCGACACCGGTGGGTGAAGAGAAGAGGGTAGTGAAACCCTTGCTCGCCGCGGGGAAGGCAAGGAACGACGGCGGCTTGCGGCGATGGCAACAGGTGCGCGCGAGGAGAAGGAACGGCGGCTGATGGGAAGGAGGGGTGGCGGTGGTCTTGGCGTGGGCGGGCTACTGGCTGTGGCGAAGAAAAGGTGTCGCGAAGAGATGGAAACCGCAAGGAAGGTGTCGGCGCGGAGGGGAAAGAAAAATCGAGGAAATTAGGAAGTTAAAACCTAGATCTATAACCTAGGTTAATTAACCCCATTAACTAGTCTAAACAAGCCCCTTTAAAAGCCTGTTTTTCTTATCCCCGTAATTATCTCGTACGGACTCCGTTTAAATCCAGAAAAATTCCAAAAAAATCCCTAAAATTCTCTAAAAATCCCAAAAAATTTCCAGGATTATTTTCTTAATTCATTGGTCATTTTATTTTAGTATTTTAAATTTTCCGTATTTAACATTCTCCCCCACTAATAAAAATTTGGTCCCCAAATTTCCTACTCCGATGCATAATGAGTAAGAGATACCACAAGTACTGAAAATATATTTCACGTACCTTAAATAAACAAATGGGGGTAGTGAGCTCTGATCTTTTCTTCAAGCTCCCATGTAGCCTCCTCATCCGTGTGGTGACTCCACCCGATCTTGACAGTCGCACAATCTTGTTTCGCGACTGTCGTCCCTTGTAATCCAAATTCCGTACCGAAACCTCTGCGTAAGTAGCATCAGGTTGAATGGAACCTGACACATCAGACAGAATATGTGTAAAGTCTGGCACATACTTCCTCAGCATGGACACATGAAACACATCATAAATACTAGCCAAAGACGTTGGTAGCGCTAGTCGGTAAGGATCGCTTGATCCTCTCCAAAATCTCGAATGCCCAATGTACCTTGGAGCTAACTTACCATGGAGGTCAAATCTCTTCACCCCTTTCGTGGGTGAGACTCGCAGGAATACCTGGTCTCCGTCTCTGATCTGCATAACTCTTCTGACGATCCTGAGCCTCTGCCATCCTACGTCTGATAGTACGGACCAACTCTGCCTCATGCTGAGCTCTCTGGGGTCCTAGCAACTGGTCCTCCCCAACCTCCCCCCAGAGGTGGGTGTACGACACTGTCTACCATACAATACTTCAAACGGTGCCATTTGGATAGCCCAATGATGGCTATTGTTGTAGGTGAATTCCAGTAACGAACCGAATATAAGTCCACAAGGACATAACAAATATAACGAAAACATCCACCGGTATACAATCCAAGCATAAATCCTAAACATATCCTCTAATAAAATCCCAGTCCATAAAACTAATAATCAAAACCATAAGACCAATAAAACCTATCCACTTCGACGAGGGGGGTTGGCAACTGGACTCTCCTGACAGCTTCATCCTGAAATAAATATAAAACCACGAGGTAAGTTCAAAGAACTTAGCGGATATTAGTCGATATGAGTAGCAAGATATAGCTAACAATACTAATCATGCCAGTACAGTCTCATATATATGGTAAGCAAGAAATAAATGCAAAATGAATGTACTCACCTGAATCTCCTACCCTGATATAGGAGCAAGTGCCCTACAATAAGAGTCATCACCATATACAAACATGTATCTTGTATGCATGGCAATCATATGCAACATCCAAGGCATCAATACAATAATGCAGCAAACACAATACAAATGCAATCCGTGCAAAGTGCATGTCGTGCCAATGACATGGTCACCCCTGACGCCAGTTAGTCGCCTCACACGCGATGGTGAAGCCGAGTGGGTAGGGCTATGACAACTGTGCACTCTGCCATCACTGCTCCTGAGTGACCGAGTGGACAGGATGTTGTCGGAGTACACCTATCCTCCTGCCCCAAACAGAGTGGGGGAGCTAAGCTCTCATCTCTCGGTGTCATAGACCAGAGGAGAGATCTCTGCCTGCTACCACGCTGCCTCATCGCTACCCATGAGTGGACCAGCGCAGCCTGACAGAGCAACTACACACACCCTCCTGATGTACCACTAACCCATGAGTGGCTGCGAGCTATGTATGTCATGGGCTCAACAATAATGGAACCCCGTCCAGCCAGCATGCAATCATGCAAGATGGTGCATGATACTAAAGCATGTCAATCCTACTCAAAATACCTATCCGAATAATATGTACAATCAATATGTACATATCCATAATCCAAGTAACTATGATCCAAATAAACAGGGAAGACAAAAATCATATCCTATCCAATGCATGTATCAATAGGCACAAAAACATACTAGGCATATAAGCATGAAAATTATTGAAAGCTATCCTAACTAACATATCAACTTGACTATATCTAAAAGATAAGTCAAAATACCCGCCTGATATAATGCTCGTGATAACTATCTTCACGCCCGTGGACCTGTCCCATGATCGAAATCTGCATCAATTGACTGAACTAAAAATCAAACCTAACTTCCAATAACCCCAAACACCTTCAATCAAAAATACATCATTCTCCCTCTTCCCTTCCAATCCAGGAACCTCAATTCATCTCTAGCTTAATGAAATTACCCAAATAATTACGTGATCAGAGGCTATTACCATCGATGGTATCGACATCAACTCACCTCGCTCTAGTAGTGATCGGCTAGGGAAACTCCCAGGCCGGTCACGTGTACTCGCTGTCGCTCCCTGGCTCCCAAGGTCAAAGACGCCGGCGGAGACCTCCTGAGCGACCAGAACAAAGTCGTTGTGCTTCTAGTTGAGCCCACTCGAAGAGGCCGACGAAGGGACAGAACCACTGCTCGCCATCGGCGCGGAGGGTGTCAGAAACGAGAGTTGTGCGAGCGCCGGTGTCAAATAGAACTCTGGCGTCATCTCTGTTGGAACGTCGGATGCTAGCCAGCCTCATCGTCTCTGAGTTTTTCGAGAAAGGCGGCGTGCCCGCCGAGACGAGCCACGGTGCTGGCATCACCCATTTGGAGTCGCGCGACACCGGTGGGTGAAGAGAAGAGGGTAGTGAAACCCTTGCTCGCCGCGGGGAAGGCAAGGAATGACGGCAGTTTGCGGCGATGGCAACAGGTGCGCGCGAGGAGAAGGAACGGCGGCTGATGGGAAGGAGGGGCGGCGGTGGTCTTGGCGTGGGCGAGCTACTGGCTACGGTAAAGAAAAGGTGTCGCGAAGAGATGGAAACCGCAAGGAAGGTGTCGGCGTGGAGGGGAAAGAAAAATCGAGGAAATTAGGAAGTTAAAACCTAGATCTATAACCTAGGTTAATTAACCCCATTAACTAGTCTAAACAAGCCCCTTTAAAAGCCTGTTTTTCTTATCCCCGTAATTATCTCGTACGGACTCCGTTTAAATCCAGAAAAATTCCAAAAAAATCCCTAAAATTCTCTAAAAATCCCAAAAAATTTCCAGGATTATTTTCTTAATTCATTGGTCATTTTATTTTAGTATTTTAAATTTTCCGTATTTAACATTCTCCCCCACTAATAAAAATTTGGTCCCCAAATTTCCTACTCCGATGCATAATGAGTAAGAGATACCACAAGTACTGAAAATATATTTCACGTACCTTAAATAAACAAATGGGGGTAGTGAGCTCTGATCTTTTCTTCAAGCTCCCATGTAGCCTCCTCATCCGTGTGGTGACTCCACCCGATCTTGACAGTCGCACAATCTTGTTTCGCAACTGTCGTCCCTTGTAATCCAAATTCCGTACCGAAACCTCTGCGTAAGTAGCATCAGGTTGAATGGAACCTGACACATCAGACAGAATATGTGTAAAGTCTGGCACATACTTCCTCAGCATGGACACATGAAACACATCATAAATACTAGCCAAAGACGTTGGTAGCGCTAGTCGGTAAGTGACTGCTTCAATCCTCTCCAAAATCTCGAATGCCCAATGTACCTTGGAGCTAACTTACCATGGAGGTCAAATCTCTTCACCCCTTTCGTGGGTGAGACTCGCAGGAATACCTGGTCTCCGTCTCTGATCTGCATAACTCTTCTGACGATCCTGAGCCTCTGCCATCATACGTCTGATAGTACGGACCAACTCTGCCTCATGCTGAGCTCTCTGGGGTCCTAGCAACTGGTCCTCCCCAACCTCCCCCCAGAGGTGGGTGTACGACACTGTCTACCATACAATACTTCAAACGGTGCCATTTGGATAGCCCAATGATGGCTATTGTTGTAGGTGAATTCCAGTAATAGCAAGTGGTTCTCCTAGTTGTCCCCGAAATCCATAACACAGGATCTCAGTAAGTCCTCTAGAGTCTGAATGGTCCGCTCAGACAGTCCATCCGTCTGCGAATGGAATGTTGTACAAAATCGAAACTGTGTGCCTAAGGCCTGTTGCAGACTCTGTCAGAATCAAAATGTGAACCGGGGATCTCTATATGATATAATGCTCAAAAGAAGATCATCCAATCTGATGATCTCCCGACAATATAACTCTGTCAAACGATCCAGAGAGTCGGTCTTCCGAATCACTAAGAAGTGTGCGGATTTGGTTAGTCGGTCTACGACTACCCAAATCGCGTCATGGCTTTGACGTGTCCTAGGCAAACCCACCACAAAATCCATAATACTATGCGTCCACTTCCATTCCGAAATCGGAATTTCCTGAAGCATCTGTTCCTTAAACTAATGCAACTTCGGAAACCATTATCCTCCTCGAAGTCAGAGACGGTAGTCCATCTACCTTCTAAAATCCACTCTACCACACACTCTGTAAGTGCATGGGAGGCTATCGCGACCAAACTTCCTTGTTACAACTGTTCGTGTTCCAGATACTCTATAGTAGCTATCCAAAAGCTAGCCAACTCCATGAGCATTCATGCTCCTCACCTCTACAAAACAACATAATCACTGCTAAGTCCACGTCATATTAGATATGACGGCTTATCTCGTAGTCCTTTAACTATCGTAAGCTTAGGATACGTCTTATTCAATAACACCAGAATCGCTCCGATCCCCGAAATGATGCATCCATGTACTCTACCCTTCCTTCCACACCAGCATGATTAATCAACACTGGCGTAACAGTCAACCATCGTCTGAGCCCTGAAACTAGTTTCACAAGCTTCAGACCAAATAAATTCAATCACCTTCCTGGTTCAACCAGTCAGCGATGTAATACCGCTAGAGTATCCTATCCATATCTATGGTAATAACCAAATCAATATCAAGAAACCACCATCTATGGTGGTCGAGTGTGCAACTCTAACTACCACCCTCAACAGTGGCCAAGTTACGCAATCCAACGACCACAACTAAGCCAATCGTGTCCAGAATACACGACTTCCCAAATCCCTGGACGACTAAGTCGTCAATAAGTCTAATAAGATATCATAAGCTTATACAATTCATATTAAGTATGAAATTGTCGTCGCTACACACCTGCATTCTCTTTACTCTAAGTTGATGATATAACAATCATCACAACGACCATGATAATTGTATGACACCATGTCACTACAATATCAACCCATCAGTCATAAATCAATCCTAGAGCATACACCGATGCCCTATAGCTGATCTAAATAGATCCTCTATCCACAATGAAGTATATTCATTTCCTTCCACAACTACCGCATTCTATCATCGAAAATCGACGCATAACCTCCAAGGTCCATCTCTCTTTTAACAAAGAGTTCCGGATCTTCTCTAAAAGAAATATTGGGATAGTGAAATATCCCATCCAACACCTCCTATAATAAGGTAAAATGATCCTTCATCGTCTTGACCAGTGTAAGTATACACACCTTATCCATAACCAAACCACTAATAGTAGGGACTGATATTCTCTGAGGGTTTACTCCTTGTCCTTCCGATTGGTGGCTAGCAGGCCAAATCCCTAGCTTCCTAATTCGACATCAGTCGGCACCTCTAAAGAGTCCGTACTTCCGAAATCATCGTTAGGTTCCGCAAGGTCAAAACGTCATCGACCTCGTCCTCGACCATGAGTAGGGGCAATTTCACTAAGTCAATACTTTTCTTAACCACTAAAGTACAATAACCACTATAGACAATACTTTTCCTATAGCTCAGAGGTATCCTTCAGCTCGCCTGGTCCCAAAACCCGAGAACTCCCAAAAATCCAAGGAAAAGAAAATCCTCGAAACACAAAACCCACAAACCAAAACCGTAAACCAATAAAATTGTCATGTCCTAGGGGCATATCCGTCATCCAGATGACAAATGAGCCCCTTAGTGACAATATTCCGAAATACAAGGACTAGATCTGGTAAAAACCTCGAAATAATTATAGAAATATCAATATTTTATTAACTGCATGCATGCACGACTAAACATATATCACTTAAAGTAAAATAGTTTTGTGACACCAAATCAAATTGCGACCAAAAATCCAAAGTACATAATCAAAATGCAACACCGATAAAGTAAACAAAGTGGCATCCCGACGATGTAGGGAGATAAGCACGGCAAGGAACTCTCTGAGCGACACAAAGGTAGGTCAACATGACACGTCCTCCATCAATTAACCTAGAGGATAAGCAAGGAGGGGGTGAGTACTACCACTCTGTGGATGTATAGACAATAGTGCACAATCATAATGCACATAATGGAAGTCACAGGGAACAAGCTAGAGTACCCCAACCCTCAGAGTACCAATATCAGTCTGCAACTAACCTAATCATCAGTATAAAAAATATACCTGCAACATACACAACCACTGCAACAAGCAGTGCACATCTGGATACCACGACAAAGCCTCATGGCTCTCGCACAAAAAGGGAACTATTTATGAGCTACCGTGAACGTAACCCATGGGCCGACAATCAATAGCACGGTCTACGCGCAACTATATGCTACCACGAATGAGACTCGTGAATAGACAGGCAGTATATAGATATCTAATTATTGACTGCACGCACTAGGTCGCATGAGCAGTCGATTATCCTAGGTTGTTAAGCCTAGGGTTATCCAATACATCCAGCATAAATCGACTTTCAATGTCGACAAAGATCATCGATCTACAATTAAACCCATTGAGGCGGTCAAGCGAGGGTTTCAACACCTCTAAAACGAAATGTTTACCAAAGTCGGTAAAGATCATCAACTTATAAATAAATAAGTCAAGATGGTTAAATTGTAGCGCCCGCACTTATCTGCTCTCAGGGCGGCGCTACTTGGGTCTATATATATTTTTTTTTATTAGCATACTACATATGGATCCGTTCAAAGTCTACATGCTTGAACAAGTTATCATAACTGAAACCTTCTTTGGCACATGCATCACCTATCTTATTCATCATTAGCATGACCACATATCTTATCTTATTTCATAACATGCATAGCGAAAGGATTCGTTCATGAGTTCTAACATGTCGAACCTCTTAAATTAAGGGATACTCATTAAACACAAGTCTTATAAGCGGAAGCAATGTCTTAAATTGTTCTTAGAGCATATAAATATAAGCAGATAGTGTAGGGTCTTCTTTCACCATGCCACTATCACACACGCACATGGCCCCTCCTGCCACTCCCTCTAGTGCAGACTTCCTTTATCTGCAGTATATGGACAACATAAACTATAAGCATATAGCTTAGTAAGATCCTTGTCTACTCACAAAAACCACGATTTCATCAAACTATTAGAACATGAGCATGCTGGCATAGAAAATGACCTAAGCATTTCATAGCAACACTAATCAACAACATATCCAGGTAATAGTACAAAAAGAACTAAGCATTGCATAGAATCCGTTCCAACACCTAGGTGTTAAGCATAATTAGTTCCACTAACGGCTTTCATTCCGAGATCCGCCCTATAATCGTAATAAACTTAAGCATGTTATTCTAAGCAGGTTACATAATTAATCTGGCATATACATGAACATGGTATAATCGCATAACACATTTAAAGAAATGAACTCATAACCATAGCAATACGTAACTGAACGAAGTATACTGCACATCATAAATTCTAAACTAGCATAAAGTACATAGTCACCACATACTTAGACTTAACTCTAAACATCATAACTTCATAACATCTAGCATGCATAAAGAACCTGGTTCGTAAACATTGAGCATTTAACATAAGCATACACAATATCATAGAAGTCTTTTCTTTTCAAACATACACTTATAATTAATTCAATATCATCGTAACTTCATAACATCTAGCATGCATAAAGAACCTAGTTCGTAAGCATTCAGAGCATTTAACATAAGCATACACAATATCATAAAAGTCTTTTCTTTTCAAAACATATACTTATAAATACTTCAATATCATCCTAACTTCATAACATCTAGCATGCATAAAGAACCTAGTTCGTAAGCATTCAGAGCATTTAACATAAGCATACACAATATCATAAAAGTCTTTTCTTTTCAAAACATATACTTATAAATACTTCAATATCATCATAACTTCATAACATCTAGCATGCATAAAGAACCTAGTTCGTAAGCATTCAGCATTTAACATAGGCATACATATCATAAAAGTCTTTTCTTTTCAAAACATATACTTATAAATACTTCAATATCATCATAACTTCATAACATCTAGCATGCATAAAGAACCTAGTTCGTAAGCATTGAGCATTTAACATAAGCATACACAATATCATAAAAGTCTTTTCTTTTCAAAACATATACTTATAAATACTTCAATATCATCATAACTTGTTTGGGGGCCCGGGTTAAGTACCACATAATCTTGCGTTCCTAATAGGTGAGTAGCGAGCCACCAGTCCTATTAGAGCAAGACCTCTTACGTCTTACCAGGGCAAGACCTCTTACGTCTTCTTGTGTCCCTATGGATTTGATTAACGACCACCTGACGGGTCGGGTACTTAACCTCTTGCAAAGTAAAATACTTAATTCTTTTCTTTTCTGGACATAATATAAAGAATGCTCTTGATCCCCATCATAAGAAGGAAGCATCTTGATCTTATCTTGACATAAGGAGAGCTCTTGATCCCTACTTGAAAGGGAAGCATCTCCATCTTATCTTATCATAAGGAGAGCTCTTGATCCCTACTTGAAAGGGAAGCATCTCCATCTTATTTTATCATAAGGAGAGCTCTTGATCCCTACTTGAAAGGGAAGCATCTCCATCTTAGTCATTTTATAAGGACACATGCATTCATAACATAAGAGTACCCTAAAGGGGTCCTAAGCATAAACGGGTTCATCACATAAGCATGTTTCATGACATATTGCATCGTAAACATGAAGCATATTTCCTAAGCATATTCATGACATATTCAATCACAAAACATATTCTTCACCTAGGTATATTTCATGGCACAATACTCCATAACTTGAAGCACATTCCCGAAGCATATACATGGCATATTACTTCACACAACATGTTCATCATGGCATATTACATGGCACATTACATCATAACAGGAAGTATATTTCCTAAGCTTATTCATGGCATATTAAATCGTAAAACATGTTCATCACATAGCCTAATTTCATGTTGCATTGAATCATAACATATTCATCACCCAAGCAAAGTTCATGTCATATTAAAAACTATACACATAGCACAATTACATATAGGGTGTTTTCATGAAACCCTAACCCTAAAACCATGGGTTGGCCGAAACTTGTAAGGGGGCTCAAGCTTAGGTTTGGTCCCCAAAAAAATTCATTCATAAAGCATTATAACCTAGCTTAGCATCATGAGGGATATTTTCATGCAACCCTAACCCTAATTACCTAGGGTGGCCGAAACCTACAAGGGGCTCAACTAGGGTTCTTGCCACCTAATATTCATTCATGGGCATTATCATGTAGCATAGCATCATTAGGGATATTTTCATGCAACCCTAACCCTAATTACCTAGGGTGGCCGAAACCTACAAGGGCCTCATCTTGGATGGTGGATACCCAAGGGTCTTACTTGAAACATACCAACCAAGAATATCACTTTAGGATCAAGTTCATGCAACCCTAACCCTAAAATCTTGGGGTGGAACCATATAGGGTCATCACCTTTGCACTTTGGTCTCCTAAAGGTATCTACTTGAAACATATCACCCATAAAAAACCTCCCTTAGTAGCATTTTCATGAATCCTAGCCCACCAACTTAGTTGGCCGAAACTTATAAGGCTACAATTTCATATTTCTTTCAAGCAACCAACCCTATCAAACTAATATCTGCGGTGAGGAAAACTTACATCCTTCGCTTTGCTTGGGAGATGACCTAATGGAGGTCACCTAGCTCTCTCCTAGCTTGCAAGGAGCTCTCGGCCAAAGGAGGAAGAAGAGCTTGGGGTTTCGGTGAGAATGAAGAGAAGAGGAAGAAGGAAGGAAGAAGTGGCCAAGTGGAACTTCTCTCTTCTTTATAAAGGGGAGGAAGAGAAGTTTCTCTTCTCCTTGTCAAGCCTCTTCATTTACCCTCCTCCCATTTATCTATAGGTTCCCCCTTTCCTCTAATGATATGATTCTATTGGGCTTATGGTTAGTGGGTGCATCTATAAGGCTTGGCTATCTCTAGAGGTGGGGGGTTCAATTCCTAGGCTTTGCATCTCTTTTTGGCTTATTTTCTTTTATTTCTCCAAAAAGGCCTACATAAAGCCCATCCTCATAAAGCCAAAAATTCTCGTAAAATTGCTAGAATTTCACGGGCGTTACATAAATCTAGTGTTCCAACCCTTCTAACATGATCGGTTATCAAGGTCGATCAAAATCATAAGTCCACTAATAAACACGTCGAGACGATTAATCATAGGGTTTCATCCCAACTAACAGGAAACGTCTATCAAGGCCAATAAGGACCACAAATCTACTATCAAGCCCTTCAAGAGGGTTAAGCCTAAATTATACTATTCTACCACTTCAATCATGCATGCTACAACATGCTACCACAAACAAATCTCGTGGGTACTTAAGATGTAAAGTAGCTATCTAGCTATAGGCGTCATACGAATCCGATTATCACCAACTCTGAACGAATAACGCAAGAGTATATAACCTTACAATAGATTATCTCAACCATACATGGGAGAACTATTCGACCTCAAATACACAAAAGCCCCTTTAGGGAAACTCTACTGTAACTTTCCTCAACCACGAATGGGTGATATTGTTGGCAGCCGATAAATATGAACAACGTTATATACCCTCTAAGGATTAATCGCATCCTAATCATATGACCTCTACTAGTCCGATCACCATATCACTAAAACAGTAAATGGATAAACATATATCATTAAGCACATCCGGATTATTACGCCTAGGGTTCCAACACCTAGGGTTCCACTAATGTTGTTTCATTCTTGAGATCCGCTCCTACAGAATAACCTCATCTAAGTTATTCTATCTCTACTAGTCTTAATCATGGTATCCACCGCAAAAACTCATAACCATATAAACATATAACTAATATAACATGCATAGTCCTACTAATGGCAATCAATGACTGAAATTTATTAGGATATAACTAAAGGGTCATGTCAGAACAAAGTCAATGCAATACTAAATAAAGCATCATATGCCCATATATATACCCTAAACTACGTAAGCAATGTAATCATGTCATCATGCACTATGATCTAGAGAGTTCAAGAACCTATATGTATGCTTTCTACGAATTTATCCATCTTATTCATATTATTCAACTAGTTCAATCCTAATACTAGTCCAATAAGTAAGAGGTAAACATCTACCAATAATATCTAATCATTTATATCACAATGATAACTAGCTACCTATAGCAGAAATAGCAATTAATAACCATATGCTAACGATAAATTAGCAACCTAAACATCTACCAGTCTAACAGATATAATGTTAGAACAATACTAGACAAAACATGATACCACCTAAGTAAACCGCATAATGAATATAACCAATACAAATATGTACTTAATCTAGATAATTTTCTAGAATTTATTTACACAGTAGCTCGCAAATCCCCCAAATTGACCTCGTCAATAATACCTCGAATTTCCAAAACATAAAAATCGTCGAAAATCCGTACAACTCCGAAAATACCTAGTTAACCTGCCAAACTTGGCGAACTCCAAAAACCCAAAGACCCTAAAGAACTCGGAAACCTACGCTCTGATACCAAATAAATTGTCACGCCCTGAGGGAGTCTCCGCCAGACGAAAATCCGGCAGCATCTCCCCTGTACGGGTGACAATACCAATTTTAATACAAGGCCTACACGGCCACTATACATCGGTCAACACGACCGGAACATACCACAACACAATATACATAATATGCGGCCTCAGGCCATCAACCAAAATAAGTAAAGATCTAAAACATCAAGACCTACCCCTTATGCCATCTGAGCAGGAACATACAACCAAAACGAACCGAATATAAGTCCACAAGGACATAACAAATATAACGAAAACATCCACCGGTATACAATCCAAGCATAAATCCTAAACATATCCTCTAATAAAATCCCAGTCCATAAAACTAATAATCAAAACCATAAGACCAATAAAACCTATCCACTTCGACGAGGGGGGTTGGCAACTGGACTCTCCTGACAGCTTCATCCTGAAATAAATATAAAACCACGGGGTAAGTTCAAAGAACTTAGCGGATATTAGTCGATATGAGTAGCAAGATATAGCTAACAATACTAATCATGCCAGTACAGTCTCATATATATGGTAAGCAAGAAATAAATGCAAAATGAATGTACTCACCTGAATCTCCTATCCTGATATAAGAGCAAGTGCCCTACAATAAGAGGCATCACCATATACAAACATGTATCTTGTATGCATGGCAATCATATGCAACATCCAAGGCATCAATGAAATAATGCAGCAAACCCAATACAAATGCAATCCGTGCAAAGTGCATGTCGTGCCAATGACATGGTCACCCCTGACGCCAGTTAGCCGCCTCACATGCGATGGTGAAGCCGAGTGGGTAGGGCTATGACAACTGTGCACTCTGCCATCACTGCTCCTGAGTGACCGAGTGGACAGGATGCTGTCGGAGTACACCTATCCTCCTACCCCAAACAGAGTGGGGGAGCTAAGCTCTCATCTCCCGGTGTCATAGACCAGAGGAGGGATCTCTGCCCGCTACCACGCTGCCTCATCGCTACCCATGAGCGGACCAGCAGAGCCTGACAGAGCAACTGCACACACCCTCCTAATGTACCACTAACCCATGAGTGGCAGTGTGTGCAGGCCATGTAACTGGCTGCGGGCTCAACAATAATGGAACCTCATCCAGCCAGCATGCAATCATGCAAGATGGTGCATGATACTAAAGCATGTCAATCCTACTGAAAATATCTATCCGAATAATATGTACAATCAATATGTACATATCCATAATCCAAGTAACTATGATCCAAATAAACAGGGAAGACAAAAATCATATCCTATCCAATGCATGTATCAATAGGCACAAAAACATACTAGCATTATAAGCATGAAAATTATTGAAAGCTATCCTAACTAACATATCAACTTGACTATATCTAAAAGATAAGTCAAAATACCCGCCTGATATAATGCTCGTGATAACTATCTTCACGCCCGTGGACCTGTCCCGTGACCAAAATCTGCATCAATTGACTGAACTAAAAATCAAACCTAACTTCCAATAACCCCAAACACCTTCAATAAAAAATACATCATTTTCCCTCTTCCCTTCCAATCCAGGAACCTCAATCCATCTCTAGCTTAATGAAATTACCCAAATAATTACGTGATCAGAGGCTATTACCGTCGATGGTATCGACATCAACTCACCTCGCTCCAGCAGTGATCGGCTAGGGAAACTCCCAGGCCGGTCGTGTGTACTCGCTGCCGCTCCCTAGCTCCCAAGGTCAAAGACGCCGATGGAGACCTCCTGAGCGACCAGAACAAAGTCGTTGTGCTTCTGGTTGAGCCCACTCGAAGAGGCCAACGAAGGGACAGAACCACTGCTCACCATCGGCGCGGAGGGTGTCAGAAACGAGAGCTGTGCGAGCGCCGGTGTCAAATAGAACTCTGGCATCGTCTCTGTTGGAACATCGGATGCTAGCCAGCCTCATCGTCTCCGAGTTTTCCGAGAAAGGCGGCGTGCCCGCCGAGACGAGCCACGGCGCCGACATCACCCATTTGGAGTCGCGCGACGCCGGTGGGTGAAGAGAAGAGGGTAGTGAAACCCTTGCTCGCCGCGGGGAAGGCAAGGAATAGCAGCGGTTCTTGGCGATGGCAACAGCGAGGAGAAGGCGGTGATGGGAAGGAGGGGCGGCGTGGTCTTGGCGGGCCATCGCTCACGAAGAAAGGTGTCGCGAAGAGATGGAAACCGCAAGGAAGGTGTCGGCGTGGAGGGGAAAGAAAAATCGAGGAAATTAGGAAGTTAAAACCTAGATCTATAACCTAGGTTAATTAACCCCATTAACTAGTCTAAACAAGCCCCTTTAAAAGCCTATTTTTCTTATCCCCGTAATTATCTCGTACGGACTCCGTTTAAATCCAGAAAAAATCCAAAACAATCCCTAAAATTTCCTAAAAATCTCGAAAAATTTCCAGGATTATTTTCTTAATTCATTGGTCATTTTATTTTAGTATTTTAAATTTTCCGTATTTAACACTTTACGCTCATATGCTACTTGATCATACTGCCCACTCGGCCACTCTATAGCAGTGGTTGGTGTTGAGTTGGGACAGTTGTCATGTCGTGCCACCTAGGCCACACTGGAGTCATGGTAGCGAGTAGGGGTGCGCAGGCATGACCATGCATGCTGCATTGTCGTATATGATGGCGCTTTGCATATTACCATATATATATATATATATATATGGTAATATGCAAAGCGCCATCATATACGACAATGCAGCATGCATGGTCATGCCTGCGCACCCCTACTCGCTACCATATATATGGATGGTTGAGTTTAATATATATATAGATGCAGTCTATATATATATGCTTATTGTGATGTTGTTGTTAGTAATATATGAGAGATGTCCTAAGGCAATCGCCTTATGTATGAACCATTTATATGATAAATGAAGATTCACTATTTGAGTATACATGTTTTATGTATTTGATTGGATCTTAAACTCATTTACTGAATGTCCACGATACGATTCACAGCATGAGAGAATTTGTGATTGGATCACAACTAGTGAGTATCTCTACATGTGTAATTGTGATGTATCGGAATTATCCCTAGTCGATGAATTGATGGATTTGGACACCATCGATTCTGTCGAGACTAGCACGAGGTATACTCCTTGGTGTATCCAAGCAGCTGATTCTCACTGGCTGGAGACATTGTGATGTCCGGAGTTAATCGTGGATGCTAGTTATGGTAACTAGTTCATTGGAGTGACCAGACGTAAGACTTCATATGGTTCTCTGCATATATAGATATGTCAATGAAGTTCTTACTGTGGCTTAAGTGCGATGTTCCTTTGACTTGCGATATTCAAGTCATCTTGATCATGGAGACTTATGCTTTGACATCTTAAGCAAACATCTCTAAGAAGATGTGGACCCGGGATGATTGGGTATAAGTCGAAATGATCGAAGGTGTTTGAATAGCCTATAAAGGATTCACCACTCCTTGCGAGGAGATGTATACCCATGGCCTCTCGTCGGATTGTTACTAAAGTCTTTGGCCAAAGCATTACATGTTTAGAGTAAGGTACTCTTCGATACATGTGGAGTAACTAGAATCCGTAGGACGAGGAATTGATACTTGGGCTAGGTGTGACGTAGTCAGCCTAGTGGGGACTGACACAATAGACCATGTCCTGAACCAAGTGGGTATAAGATGAGTGAAGGGAATGGGGCACGAATCATTCGATCTCAAGGGTTTTGAGAAATAGTTCGGATCAACCATTGATCTTTTTGTTGGTGGGGATCATGATGTACTACTAGGTGCCACTCATGATCGTTCTATAATTAATGGTTAATTATAGACGACCAACATAAACCGAGAACCTATTTGGTCACACTCACTATGAGCGTAATCCGAAGGATTTAAAATGAGCTTGAGAATGGGATTCTCAGACCGAGAGAAACTATGTTTGGTTGGACCAAACATGGAGCGAGCATGAAATCGTTTCAGGCGCAATGGAAGCGTGGATGAGCCGTGTCTTATGAAGACATAATGGATGGACCAAAATGGTTTGGTTCTAATCCAATGGAGGAGAATAAACCAAAGGGTTTGGTTTATTTTAAACGAATGAACCAAAAGTTGGTTCGGTTCGTTTTAACTTAAAATAAACCATCATGGTTTGGTTTATTTTAACTTATCTTAATGGAGCGGGTTAACGGGCCTAATGGTTATGATCCAATAACCATTAAGAGAATTAGTTCTCTATAAAAGAGGGCTTAAGGGATAATTAAGCCCTAATCAAAAAACCCTTGCCCTAAGGTTGCCGCCCACTCCATTGAGGGAGCTCTCGGCGCCAACCCTAAACCGCCGCCCATTGCTCCTCCAACCGGCATCCAGAAGGCTGCTTCCTTCCTCACGCGCCGAGCTGCTGCCGGTTAGTGCTCTGGTGATCTCCTTCAAGTTTGGCATCAAGGTGAGCTCTATCTCCCTTGGTTGGCCGGCACCTATCACCTCCACCAAAGCTGTCCAGTTTTCTGGACAGCTTGTTCTCCTCTCGTCGGAGCGTCGTTTGGACGACGGTTAGAGCTCCGACAGCGGCTAACTTACCGGGGATTCGATCTCCGGTAATCCTCTGAGGTGGAGGACGAAGGATTCATCAATTGGTTGACGAATACCTCTCCGGAGAAGCGAGTTTTGAGAACTCGTATTAGGATCCGAATTTGGATTCGGATCGTGATCATCTCTCGATCACGTCGTCTTCAACATGAGGCTAGTAACCCATACAAAGATGAAGCTCATGTCTTAGTAAAGTCATCCCGAGGAACTCGGCGTGGATACGGATAGAGACGATTCTAGCGAGGATCGTTCCGGTTGATGTCGTTCCCGCTACACGTCATACGATAGGTATAACGTATATAAATTTCCTTTTATTGCAAATTTAAATTTACGGTTATGTCTACACTTATTGTAATATGCATGTGTGTGTTGTGTGTGTTGTAATAAATGTAGATTTATTATTTTTATTGCTTCCGCTGTGTTCATGTTTACGAAACGTGATCGAACACACACACACCGCGGTGCCGGAAACCCAACAGTGGTATCAGAGCCCAGGTTGTGTTTCGACATAATCGTAAAATGGTTTTGCGATAGTCATAATGTTATTTCTGGAAATTTTCTAATTTTGGAAATTTAGAAGTATTTATGGAAATTTTTCAATTTTGGAAAGTCTAGAAGTATTTATGGAAATCTTCCACTTTTGGAAAGTTGGAAGTATTTATGGAAATTGATATTTTCCATAAATAAAATATTTGATTAGATTTTGGAAATTTGTTTCCTAATTTAATCTTGATTTTATTTGGGAAATCAAATCTTAAAATATTTTATTTCCATAAGTAGTTTTAATGATTTAGGAAATTGGTTTCCTAAATATATTTTCCTTAATCAAATAATTCCATAAATAAAATATGTGATTAGATTTGGAAATTTGTTTTCTAATTTAATTATGATTTGATTTGGAGAATCAAATCTTAAACATATTTTATTTCCATAAATAGTTATGACATATAAGGAAATATATACATGACATAATTGTATGCCATGTAATTGCATTAGATGCATAACATTATGCCATGCGTGTCGTGACATATAGATGTATGTCATGTATGTCATGCCACGTAGATAATAGTTATTTGCATGCAAAGAGGATGAGACATAAAACACTTAAACAATATTAAAGTCTACACCTTCCATTAATATGGTTAGAACCAGAGTTCCGTTTCTTGTTTGGGTTGTTGGACTCTCTCTAAGCCCGGCTCGAACCCGAACATGTTCAAACTATGGAATAGTTTAATACTAATATGGTAAGAGTCAGAGGTCAATCGTTAGCTTTGGTTGTTGGACTCTCTCCAAGCTGGGCTAATGGGTTGAATGCGCTCTAACCATATTAAAACTATTTCTCGATTAATGGGTTGGCTTTAACCTGGAGCATCGGCTTGTTGGACTCTCTCCAAGGTCGATGTAAAGGGAGGTGAAGTTGGGTTCTATGCATATGATGCATACTTGTTAATGTGTTAACAACCCAACGTATGTGTGAACATTCAATTAGTTGATAGCACATTGTGATAGTTGCATATACGTGATATGCAATCGGTATAGTTGATACCTACCGTCGTAGTTATGAATGGCTTGTTGGACTCTCTCCAAGGTTGTTCATAACTATGATGGATATCAGCCCATTCGGAGATGGACCTATGATCTCCCGAAGTGATTTTGGGGTTTTTGAAATTCGAAAAAAATGAATGGGATTTATAAATGTATATTGATGCATTTTTAAAAATCATTTTCTCATATATGCTCGTTTTGTATTTCTAAGATTGATCATGATGTCTTTGAATTTGCGTTCCATTTTAGATTCGAATAAATTGACTGGGCCGAGCTTCTTGGACTAGCTTAGAAGCTTGAGAATTGTTCTCAAGGTTGAAAAGATTGCAAATGTCCTTGAAGCGCCTCTTCCCCCTCTAGTGATGCAACTCGACCAATTGTTGGCCTATCGAAACATGTGAGTGATTACGAACAAATGAGTTGCATCATGCTAGCCGCGATGGAACCCAAGCTCTACGGCGGCATGAGCATATGGATGCTCATATCGTAGTCCTTCATCTTTGTGAGTTGGTTGATGAGCAAGTGAGATTCGAAAGGTTCGAAGTCTCAAAGCTCCTCTTCACCTCTGAGATGCTAGAAGGTTCATCTGTGGTACTGCTCAATATGCTGAAGACTGTGGAGTCTTCTGAGAAGCATGAGCAGGGGACGGTGCTGTTAGTTGATTCCTCGAAGAAAGGTTCTAAGAGGAAGGCAAAGGAACAGCAGAAGGGAAAGAAGAGAAAGGCTAAGAAGGTAGAACTAGCACAAAAGGAAACTTGCCATCATTATGGCAAGGAGAGCCATTTGCGAAGAAAGTGCAAGATTTATCTTGAGTCCGTGAAGAAGAATAAGGCATCGGATGCCCCATCTTCTTCAGATATCTTCGTTATTGATTGTCATTCTATTTCCTTAAACACTTGGGTATTAGATACTGGGTGTGGCTCACATATATGTAATGACATACATGGGCTAAGGAATAGAAGAAGACTTGTCAAGGGAGAGTCAAATTTGCGTGTTGGGAATGGAGCAAAGGTTGCTGCAGTCGCCATTGGAACGCATTTGTTGAAACTCCCTACAGGACTTGTCTTAGAACTGGACAATTGCTTTTATGTTCCTTCGTTGATAAAGAACATCATTTCTATTTCTTGTTTAAATAGAAATGGGTACCATTTGACTTTTAGTAACAATTGTTGTTACATAACTTTAAATGGAGTTCTTTATGGGACTGGAACTTTAAGCAATGGTGTTTATACGTTGGACGTATCCAGTGACATCTTCAATATCGAAGCGAGCAACACGCGTGCTCGAAAGGATAATCAAATAGACTCCTATATGTGGCATTGTCGTCTTGGCCATATAAGCAAGAAACGCATGTCCGAATTACACCGATGTGGAATTCTGGAATTGTTTGAATTGGATTCATACGATACATGTGAATCATGCTTAAAAGGCAAGATGACTAAGTTACCTTTTACTGGAAAAGGTGAACGAGTGGGAGAGTTACTAGGACTAATACATACTGATGTATGTGGACCTATGTCAACTCAAGCATTAGGAGGCTATAGCTACTTCATTACCTTCACCGATGATCACTCACGGTTTGGGTATGTGTTCTTGATGAAACACAAGTCTGAAGCCTTTGAAAGGTTCAAAGAGTTCAGAAATGAAGTAGAGAAACAACATGACAAGTGTATTAAAATACTTCGATCGGATCGAGGTGGTGAATACTTGAGTCAGGAGTTCCTTGATTACCTAAGAGACAATGGTATATTGTCTCAATGGATTCCGCCCTATACACCACAGCATAATGGTGTATCTGAGAGGCGTAACCGGACCTTGTTGGACATGGTCAGGTCAATGATGAATCATGCGACTCTTCCAAAGTCCTTTTGGGGTTATGCACTTCAGACAGTTGTTTACTTGTTAAACAAAATTCCTACCAAGGTAGTCTCAACTACTCCATATGAGATATGGAATAGTAAGAAACCTCATGTATCTTACTTGAAGATATGGGGTTGTCCTGCTTATGTGAAGCGGACTGTATCAGACAAATTGGATGCTAAGTCTGATAAATGTCTATTTATTGGATACCCTAAGGAAACAAGGGGTTACCAATTCTATCATCCTGTGGAACAAAAGGTGTTTGTTTCAAGGCATGCTGTGTTTCTAGAGAAAGAGTTTCTCTTGCAAGAAAACAGTGGGAGTGTCGTCGAGCTTGAGGAGGCTCGAGAGACTCAAATAGACATTGATGAGATACCTGGTGAATCACAACAGCCGACAACTCATAGTGATGAGCAATCGGCTGGACCTATTGTAACACCACATCTTCGTAGATCTGGTAGAACACGCAATATTCCTGAGAGATATGGATTTCTCGTAAGTGAATCGAACGACGTGTTACTCATTGATGATGAGGAGCCTATCAGTTATGAAGAAGTGCTGACAAGTTCAGAAAGGGATAAGTGGCTTGGTGCCATGAAGTCGGAAATGGATTCCATGTATGAAAACCAAGTTTGGAACTTAGTTGACCCACCTGAAGGGATAAAGCCTATAGGGTGCAAGTGGGTTTTCAAGAAGAAAACCGACATGGATGGTAATGTGATTACCTATAAGGCTAGATTGGTGGCGAAAGGATATCGTCAAAAATAAGGTGTTGATTATGACGAAACCTATTCGCCTGTAGCTATGCTTAAATCCATTCGGATGCTCCTGGCCATAGCGGCTCATTATGATTATGAGATATGACAGATGGATGTGAAAACAGCTTTCCTTAATGGAAACCTGCTCGAGGACGTGTATATGATACAGCCTGAGGGTTTCACATCGGTTGATAAAACCAAGGTATGCAAATTGCGACGGTCCATTTATGGATTGAAGCAAGCATCCAGGAGCTGGAATATCCGTTTTGATGAGACAATCAAAAAGTTTGATTTCTCACAAAATCCAGACGAACCTTGTGTGTACAAGAAGGTTAGTGGGAGTGCAGTCGTGTTCCTAGTATTGTATGTCGATGACATACTACTTATAGGAAACGATGTTTCAATCTTCTGATCGATTAAGGTTTGGTTTTCGATGACTTTCTCCATGAAAGACCTGGGAGAAGCAAGTTACATGCTTTGGATTAAGATCTATTGAGATAGTTAGTAACGGTTGATTGGTCTTTCGTTGTCTACATATATAGACCGAGTGCTAAAGAGGTTTAGCATGTCGGAATCCAAGAAAGGTTTCCTACCCATCAGGCATGGGATACACCTTTCGAAGTCTATGTGTCCGCGCACAGAAGACGAGAGGATTTGCATGAGTAAGATTCCCTATGCATCCACAATAGGATCTATCATGTATGCTATGTTATGTACGAGGCCCGATGTATCGTATGCTCTGAGTGTCACGAGCAGATACCAGTCTGATCCAGGAATGGATTATTAGGTGGCTGTTAAGACGATCCTTAAGTACTTGAGAAGAACTAAGGATGTGTTCCTAATATATGGAGAAGGGTACATGGTGATACGTGGGTATACGGATGCCAGCTCCAGACAGACAAGGATGATTCCATGTCTCAGTCTGGGTATGTATTCATCTAGAATGGAGGCGCAATAAGTTGGAAAGGTTCTAAGCTTGACGCTATAGCGGATTCTTCCACTAAGGCAGAATACATTGCAGCTTTGGAAGCAGCAAAGGAAGCGGTTTGGATCAAGAAGTTCATCTCTGAACTTGATGTGGTCTCATCAATGATCCAAATATGTGCTTCGCCGCTATCATCTTATCAGAGAGATCATCAGTAGGAACGAAATACAAATCGAGAAAATTCCCACTGAAAGGAACTTAGCAGATCCTTTGACTAAGGCATTACCTCAAAGTAAGTTTGAGGGTCATGTTAGAGCTTATGGTATTGGATACTGTAGCGATTGGCATTAGGCCAAGTGGGAGTCTGTTAGTAATATATGAGAGATGTCCTAAGGCAATCGCCTTATGTATGAACCATTTATATGATAAATGAAGATTCACTATTTGAGTATACATGTTTTATGTATTTGATTGGATCTTAAACTCATTTACTGAATGTCCACAATACGATTCACAGCATGAGAGAATTTGTGATTGGATCACAACTAGTGAGTATCTCTACATGTGTAATTGTGATGTATCGGAATTATCCCTAGTCGATGAATTGATGGATTTGGACACCATCGATTCTGTCGAGACTAGCACGAGGTATACTCCTTGGTGTATCCAAGCAGCTGATTCTCACTGGCTGGAGACATTGTGATGTCCGGAGTTAATCGTGGATGCTAGTTATGGTAACTAGTTCATTGGAGTGACCAGCCGTAAGACTTCATATGGTTCTCTACATATATAGATATGTCAATGAAGTTCTTACTGTGGCTTAAGTGCGATGTTCCTTTGACTTGCGGTATTCAAGTCATCTTGATCATGGAGACTTATGCTTTGACATCTTAAGCAAACATCTCTAAGAAGATGTGGACCCGGGATGATTAGGTATAAGTCGAAATGATCGAAGGTGTTTGAATAGCCTATAAAGGATTCACCACTCCTTGCGAGGAGATGTATACCCATGGTCTCTCGTCGGATTGTTACTAAAGTCTTTGGCCAAAGCATTACATGTTTAGAGTAAGGTACTCTTCGATACATGTGGAGTAACTAGAATCCGTAGGATGAGGAATTAATACTTGGGCTAGGTGTGACGTAGTCAGCCTAGTGGGGACTGACACAATAGACTATGTCCTGAACCAAGTGGGTATAAGATGAGTGAAGGGAATGGGGCACGAATCATTCGATCTGCTGAAGGGTTTCAGAAATAGTTCTGGATCAACCGTTGATCTTTTCGGTTAATTGGGGATCATGATGTACTACTAGGTGCCACTCATGATCATTCTATAATTAATGGTTAATTATAGACGACCAACATAAACCGAGAACCTATTTGGTCACACGCACAATGAGCGTAATCCGAAGGATTTAAAATGAGCTTGAGAATGGGATTCTCAGACCGAGAGAAACTATGTTTGGTTGGACCAAACATGGAGCGAGCATGAAATCGTTTCAGGCGCAATGGAAGTGTGGATGAGCCGTGTCTTATGAAGACATAATGGATGGACCAAAATGGTTTGGTTCTAATCCAATGGAGGAGAATAAACCAAAGGGTTTGGTTTATTTTAAACGAATGAACCAAAAGTTGGTTCGGTTCATTTTAACTTAAAATAAACCATCATGGTTTGGTTTATTTTAACTTATCTTAATGGAGCGGGTTAACGGGCCTAATGGTTATGATCCAATAACCATTAAGAGAATTAGTTCTCTATAAAAGAGGGCTTAAGGGATAATTAAGCCCTAATCAAAAACCCCTTGCCCTAAGGTTGCCGCCCACTCCATTGAGGGAGCTCTCGGCGCCAACCCTAAACCGCCGCCCATTGCTCCTCCAACCGGCGTCCAGAAGGCTGCTTCCTTCCCCCTCGCCGCTGTCGAGCTGCTGCCGGTTAGTGCTCCAGTGATCTCCTTCAAGTTTGGCATCAAGGTGAGCTCTATCTCCCTTGGTTGGCCGGCGCCTATCACCTCCACCAAAGCTGTCCAGTTTTCTGGACAGCTTGTTCTCCTCTCATCGGAGTGTCGTTTGGATGACGGTTAGAGCTCCGACAGCGGCTAACTTACTGAGGATTCGATCTCCGGTAATCCTCTGAGGTGGAGGACGAAGGATTCATCAATTGGTTGACGAATACCTCTCCGGAGAAGCGAGTTTTGAGAACTCGTATTAGGATCCGAATTTGGATTCGGATCGTGATCATCTCTCGATCACGTCGTCTTCAACACGAGGCTAGTAATCCATACGAAGACGAAGCTCGTGTCTTAGCGAAGTCATCCCGAGGAACTCGGCGTGGATATGGATAGAGACGATTCTAGCGAGGATCGTTCCGGTTGATGTCGTTCCCGCTACACGTCATACGATAGGTATAACGTAGATAAATTTCCTTTTATTGCAAATTTAAATTTACGGTTATGTCTACACTTATTGTAATATGCATGCGTGTGTTGTGTGTGTGTTGTAATAAATGTAGATTTATTATTTTTATTGCTTCCGCTGTGTTCATGTTTACGAAACGTGATCGAACACACACACACACCGCGGTGCCGGAAACCCAACAGTTGCATTTGATTATATTATGCTTGCTGCATTTGATTGTACATCATATTCATGCATGCTTCTTGCATATGTTATATGGTTGTGTCGGATACTGGTATATGTGTTGGACAGACCATTAGATACCTTGACCTGTAGCTTGAGTATATTGTGAGTTGATCTTACTCTTCCTGTTATATATATGTTGGATATATGTTCAGGTTGGATCAGAGTAGCGTAGCAGACTTCAGGTATGTCTGCATTTTACGTTGTTCATTTGGTTAGACGGTATATGCTTGTATTTATATACTATGCTGATATACCTGTTGTACCTCTAGATTATGTTGTTGAAATACATGTGATATTACATATATACATGTTTTTCTATTACCTGCTAAGTGTTACTCACCACCACCACGGACCCTGGGTTTTTCTATCGCCCAGGTAACAGGTAGAAGTCTTCGTGACGGCTTGGAGCACCGTTGGCTGACATCTCATCTCACCTCCGAGGCTCCCGTGTTTGTTTTGGGCTTTCCGTACATTGTGTTATGTATTTGGAATTTTTCCTGATGTACTGTGTTGTGGACTTGTGGATTCGGATTTTTGTAGCTATTCCGTTATGTTGTGATGTGTTAGTCATACCGGTATGCACTGTGTAGTTGTGATGTTGTTGTGTTTTATGTTTCCACTATGTAGTTGTTGTAGTTAGTTTGTTATGTTGTTGTGGTTGTTTTCATACATATTTATATGTTGTTGTTATTGTGGGACTACGGGCCTTGTATTAACCCGAAATATTGCCACGTACAGGGGAGATATTGTCCGTTTGATTTTCGGCTCGGCATGCTCTTGGGGCGTGACAAATGACCTGAGGGAATACCTTCCCAAATTTCTCTTTCACTAACCTTTAACATGTCATATAGTTTTTGGATTTCAGGTGTTGGTATCTCTGAGTATATATTTGAATGATCAAGAGCATTCATCGCGTCGTAAACCATCAATTGCATTACATTGTCATTAGATGATGATTCCTCCCGAGCAATAGAGTTGGATGACGAACCACCAGAAGGTCCAATTGGCTTAAACACATAAGGCTCGCCATGACAGTACCAATTGTAATAATTTGAACCAAAACCATTTTTACCTAGATGTACTTTCACAGTATCCTCATCATGAAAAGTTATATTTCTACATTTGCAATGATTACACGGACAACATAATTTGTCACCATCCATACAAGTTGGATATATCTTAGCGAAGTTGATCACAAACTCTTCTACTCCATCAAAATATTCATCAGTGATAAATCCATTTACTAACCTATTATACATGGCAACCTAAAGAGAAATAAATTTGTATCATCATTAAACTTGTAAATTTTAACATGCATATTATTAAATTATTCATATTACATGGAAAGCAGAAAATATTCAAAAAGCAGGATGCAATGTCACGCCCCGAGAGCATACCGAGCCAAAAATCAAACGGACGGCACCTCCCCTGTACATGGCAATATTTCGGGTTAATACAAGGCCCGTAGGCCCACAATGACAACAATATATAAAAATATACCAAACCACAACAATATATATAAATCAAAACAACTACACATAGCGGAAACGATACAACAACAACAATACATCCTACACATGCATACCGGTATGACTAACACCATAACATAAAGAAAAATCTCGACAAAATCTGAATCTACAACATATACATCACGAAAACTTTAAAAT
This sequence comes from Wurfbainia villosa, assembly GCA_025175895.1. NCBI lineage: Eukaryota > Viridiplantae > Streptophyta > Magnoliopsida > Zingiberales > Zingiberaceae > Wurfbainia > Wurfbainia villosa. Next base: position 11,412,081 of record CM045998.1, on the reverse strand, counting down.
ACAATGGACAACGGACAGCAAGCCCAAAACAAAACACGGGAGCCTCGTGAGATGAGATGACGTCAGCCGGCGGTGCTCCAAGCTGTCACGAAGTCTTCTACCTGTTACCTGGGCGACAGAAAACCCAGGGTCCGCGGGGGGGTGGTGAGTAAAACTCAGCAGGTATATGCAAATAACTCTACTTTCTCGGTATAACATGAGTAAGTACTTAAAAGTACTCTCAAAGTTATACCACTCAGTACGAACAACTCAAGGATAAAATCCCTATGAAACTCCATAACCTAGCCTTCCGCTATCTGCATCAACAATAGTCTACAAGTCCGTTCATTACCCACAGGTAATGATCTGACTAGCACAGTTAGTGGAAATCTCTAAGACTGTAGTCTCTGATTTCCATAATAAATGTGACGACTTGTCCCCTGTTTTCCGACTCGGTATCAGTCGGCTCTCAAAGGTAAATTACCTTCTCGACACAGGTTCAAGACTCACAGAATCAATAGGTCGTTCCCGTGGTCAACTCATACCACGGTTACGAATAATAACCAACACACTACAGGTTACTCCCTGGTATAAGCATCTAAATGCATAGCCAACATAACCGGGAGTATAAACCCTAAAGGTAACTCCGGTTGGTCGTCTCGGTGGACGACCCCTACTACAAGTCTGCACAGGTGTCATAACTCTATTGTATACACCTACTAATCAAGTTTAGATAAATATCTACTAAACCATAAGTTTTTCAGGAATTTACCTCGTCGCTTGAGCTCAGTGCCGTCCATCTCATCTCGTAAAACCACAATCAATAAATCGACTCCTGAGAATCCAAGACTCGACTCAAAAATAACATAGTACGACATCGCAGAACCTTGGGCTCTGATACCACTAAAGTTGTCACGCCCTGAGAGCATACCGAGCCGAAAATCAAACGGACGGCACCTCCCCTGTACGTGGCAACATTTCGGGTTAATACAAGGCCCGTAGGCCTGATAATGACAACAATATATAAAAATATACCAAACCACAAATAATATATATAAATCAAAACAACTACATAGCGGAACGATACAACAACAACAATACATCCTACACATGCATACCTGTATACTAACACCATAACATAAAGAAAATCTCAAAATCTGAATCTACAACATATACATCACGAAAACTCCAAAATACAATGGACAACGGACAGCAGGCCCAAAACAAAACACAGGAGCCTCGTGAGATGAGATGACGTCGTACCATGTGCTCCAAGTCGCCACGAAGTCTTCTACATTACTACTGCGCATTAAAACCCAGGGTCCGCGGGGGTGGTGAGTAAAACTCAGTAGGTAATAGAAAACATGTATATATATGTAACATCACATGTATTTCAATGACATACTCTAGAAGTACAACAGGTATATCAGCATAGTATATAAATACAAGCATATACCGTCTAATCAAAATGAATATCATAAAATGCAGACATATACTCAAGTCCGCCACGCTACTCGATTCAACTCGAACATATATCCAACATATATATAACAGAAGAGTAATACTAACATAATCTACTCATGCTACAGGCCAAGGTATCTATGGTCTATCCAACACATACCAATATCCGACGCAACTGTATAACATATGCAAGGAAACATGCATGAATATGATGTACAATCAAATGCAGCAAACATAATACAATCAAATGCAACATCACAATAAGCATATATATATGGATCAGATCTATATATGTATACTAATCACAATCATCCATATATATATATACATGCATATATGTATATATATGGCAATATGCAAAATGCCATCACGGCACGCAAGATGCATGGTCATGTCTCACCTAAAGCTACCACGACTAGCAGGGCCTTGGTGGCTCGAGCATGACAACTGTCCCAACTCAACACCAACCACTACTCGAGGGCCGAGAGTGGATCGGATCGAGTAGCATATAAGCCGTAAAGAGCAGCTACACGATGGGGGTCCCCTGCTGGTCAATCGGACAATACTACCCATGAGTGGTCGAGTACCACACATGCAGGACTACGACACGCAAATCCAACTACCACCATCTATAGTGGTAGAGGCGGCACCTGATATGCTCGCTTCACACCTGTTACTCCTCCTATGAGTAGTGGGAGGCGTGGATACCCACCCTCTCAACCACAAGGGAGACCTCGTCGCCACTGCATGTAAATGCATGAATGCAATGTCTCACATGACATCCACCATAGACTCTCTATCATGTACAAAGTCATACTAATCTACTGACGCACTCTCTATCCTCGTAGAGAGTCAGACTCAATCGATCATAATACTCTATCTCAGAGAGTCATACTAATCTACTCGACGCACTCTATCCCGTGAGAGTCGTACTCATCCGATTATAACAAGCTAGGACCGCTTCCAGAGCGATACTCCTAAGTATCATTCCTCCGACCATTTACACAACACATGTTCGGTGGTAACATACAACCTAAGGGTACTAGAGCTAACCTAGGTTAAAGACATTATCTACCTACGGATGACCTTGCCCAATGTACAATCAAAGTTGTCATCATCCAACTTTACCATTTGCACTTAACTTAAACAAATTCTAAGTTACTTGCATCACCTATATGTATAACTCCTAATCATGATAAAATAAATATGATATCGCTAATAGAGTTAATAGCCAGCAGAAGGATCAGCATACGATAAAAGAACAGTAGTCAAGGTAATATGAACACCTAACATGCTCTATATCAATGACTAAATCGAATGAAATACAACTATCGGACGCAGGAAATTACCCACGATAAGAAGCTCGTGATAATAATCTTCATGCTCGTGGACCTACCTCAGAACAAGTCCTGCATACAACATAAACCATCATTAAATCCCAACACATGACAACAATTTAAATCAAACCCTACATCCTTTCATATTCACTAATCTTGATCATTATATACAAATCAATTGTCTCGATACTAATTAAAGTCTCGATCACACCTCAACATCACTTCTATATCACCGTAAGTATACCCACTAGATCCAATCAACAATTCACAATGATTCAAATCAACACAGTAAACATGAACAACCCATCCATAACTATTAATCATCGTGTCAATACTAGCTCAACTATAACGTAGTATATATCCATATAAGAAATCTTCTATTACCAACAAATCCATCACAAGATTAGTTTAATCACATACAACCAACTCCTTCAATTCGATCACTCCTCTTTACACTTGCCACCGACCCATTAAACCTAAGATCCGGCACCTACAATCACCAAAATTCCTACTGCAAATTCCATCCACAGCCACTTCAACCGACTGAAATTTATCAAGCTCTCAACTCACTGTCCATCCAACGAATCAAACTTGAATTTACGAGATACAGAAAATCAATCTTGCTTACCCAAAGTTAAACCTCGTTTATACAGAACTCCACGTAACCGGCAATTAATCTCCAACAACCGAACCCCCTTTTCCCTACTCCTTGCATGCACCAACACCGCCTAATTCAATGATCAAGCTCAATAAGAACAAGATCACAGCTTGACCTTATAACTCATCCTAAATCGACGAACAATGCTGATCTTACCGAGCCAAGCTTACGTTAATAGATCTGACGACAACTGTGAGCATAAGGGGCAACGACCGACTGAGCTCGAGCTCATGTGGTGGAGGAGCAAATCTGCAGCCGATTTGCAGTAGGGAAGGTTGCCGACGAAGAGGAGAAAGGCTCGCAATTGAGGGAAATCACCGGTGTTGAAGGTCGCCGCAGCAGTCGCGGATGAGGGCGGCCGTCGGCCGAACGGTAAGCGGCGAATCGGGCGTACAAGGCGGGAGAAGACGGCATGGACGACGAGCGCGCGGACGCCGCAGGCGCGGCGAGGAGGCACGAGGCACGGCGATGGGGCGCGGCGATCGCCGTGGCCGGCGCGAGGGAGAAGCGCGGCGAGGCTCCCGGTGGCTGCGGTAAGCTGGATCGTGGGCGCGTGAGGGAGAAGGCGGCAGCGAGCACGGGCTTGAGGGAAGGAGATGGGGGGCTCTGATCGCCTCGGAGACGAAGAGGAGAAGTCGCAAGGCTGAGCACAATGGCGTTCGGCGAGAAGAGAAAGGTCGCGATTTGGGAAGAAATGACCGATCGGGAAAATGGAAAAAATATATAATAGGTTTTTAATTAAACCTATTAATTTCTAACAGATAGTCTAAACAGGCTTTACAAAAGTCTATCCGCTTTATCCCCATAAAATGTCCATAAGACCTCCGTTTAAATCCAGAAAAATTTCTAAAAATTCCTGAAAAATTCCACAAGATATTTTATCAATTACCGAGAAATATTTTTTTTTCCGGTATTTTACATTCTCCCCCACTTATAAAAATTTGGTCCCCAAATTTCGTACCAGCATACGAGAACCAACCCAAAAGATTTCTTGCACTACTACATGCCTCAAGTGAACAAATGAGGACATCGAGCTCGGATAGCATCTTCCAGCTCCCAAGTAGCCTTCTCATCGATATGATGTTGTCCTCCAACCTTTCCGAGTCGACCGTTTCGTCCCTCATCATCGCCACGACCTGTGCTCTATCATCACCTTTGTCAAACAAGTCTGTGGTATACTAATGCTTAAAAGCATCTCATCCACATTTACAATACTCACCCAAAACATACAAGGAAAACCACCATCTACGGTGGTCGAGTGCACAACTCCAATTACCACAATCAACAGTGGCCATATTACGCAACTCCAACAACTACAAAAGGATCCAATCGTGTTCAGGATACACGATTCTCAAATCCATGGACGACTAAATCGTTAATTAGTCTAACCACTTAATCAAAACTCATACAATTCATACCAAGTATGAAATTGTCGTCTCTACACACCTGCATCCCCTTTTTACTCTAGGCTGATGATATATCAATCATCACAACGACAATGATAATTGTATGACGCCATGTCACTACGATATCAACACTCCAGTCGTAAACCAACCCTAGAGTATACACAGGCGTTATTGGCTGATCTAAGTAGATCATTCATCCTCAACGAAGGATACTTACTTTCAACAATTATCGCATTCCATCTTCGATAATCGATGCATAATTTCAAAGGTTTATCCCTCTTTTATCAAAGAGTTCTGGATCCTTCTCAAGGAGAAATACTGGGATAGATAAATATCCCCTCCAACATCTCCTATAATCGCAACTCACGTTCTTCCAATTTATATAGTGTTTAACAACACTGATACTCACAAGACTATCACTCGGTCTGTGATCTTCGATATCAGACTATTTTCGCAATCATTTCGATCGCCTACTCCACTTGCCTATGCAAGGGCAAGCCTAGGAGTTCATCTGAAACTACATCCGAACACTCTCAGATTATACGCACATCCGAGAGACATATCGTACCATACTTCCAACAATTTGACCATCCGTAAGGATATGTCTACAGTAAAAGTATGTCTATCAAAGTCTAAGGACATCCCTCGACTTCTTAATTATTGATCCACATCTCACCAGACGGTAGAGATACCACCGACCCATTAGTTCAATGTATAGGACCTTTCTAATCCAACTAAGAATGTTCTAGACAAAGGTACCCGTAAACTACAAGTATCTCTCAATATATTGACATTGAGGGTAAACTAGAGTCATACCCTGAACGATGAAATATCTGTCGATCCGATTCCAAAGGCTCCATGCAGGTCTCGGCCTTTCTCCGAGGAGAATAAGATCAGATCCAAGCTGTCGATAAAAGCGATGCATTTCTGCGTCCGAATGATCCAAGGATTTTTCCTAGATCATCGATCCTATCACTTAAATCTCTACGAGCTACAATCGAGAATATCAATAAATACGACCATCGTCGTATACTCTCTCTCCTCTGTACTAAGCAAATCACATCTGGAGGTAACTGTTGTTGTCTGCTGAATCTTCTAAGATGTCTTCTGCTGATGCTGCTTCTGTGCTGATCTCTGCTGAAGGGGAGTATTACGGAACTTCAACCACGCCTGAGGTAGTAGGTCAGCCGACGTGAAATAACCCAATCTTCGATTGTCGATCTCTGCGCCGAGACGGTGTATCATCTTCGGAATATCCGGATAGTCTTCAATGAAGTCTTAAAGTACACCTCCTCCATCATCGTTGCTCACCATAGCAACAAATTAAGCCTCAACGGATAATCTGGCTTCGCATGTCTTTGTGGTCCGCACTGCACGCACACAATTCCTTCGGAGTCTTTGTTCTGATTTTGCTGATATCCACAAGAACCTTCTGATGATCTTTGATTGGTCTTCTATAATCGAAAAGTAGCCCCAAGGCCTCTGACTCCGATCTTGCTCCTTTTGTCCAACATTCGGAGACTTCTTACTCCAATATCTGACTTGCAATATCTGCTTATCGATCTTCATCTCCTAAACACTTATACGGAGTCATTCCTAAACTCCTGTCTCAATCCAACGTCTTCCAGCAGGATCTGGTGGAAGATCCCGGCATCCTAATCTAACTATAAGCCAATAACTCTGGGTGGCTTAAATCATCCATTCTTCTTCTTGAGCTATTAGGTGGTCGTAACTTCTGCAAGTCTCACGACTATGCACAGTACACTATTACTAACCGATCGCCCTTTCTGGAAGCTCAAGAATTCCTTACAATGTGTCACTAAAAGTGACACGGGAAAATACACTCTTTCAACATCACTAATCCATGATCAAGTGATATTTTATTTCCCGAAAATTATTTTATGCATTTATCACCAAATACCGGCTTAACCCCGATAATGGTATGCAAATAACTCTACTTTCTCGGTATAACATGAGTAAGTACTTAAAAGTACTCTCAAAGTTATACCACTCAGTACGAACAACTCAAGGATAAAATCCCTATGAAACTCCATAACCTAGCCTTCCGCTATCTGCATCAACAATAGTCTACAAGTCCGTTCATTACCCACAGGTAATGATCTGACTAGCACAGTTAGTGGAAATCTCTAAGACTGTAGTCTCTGATTTCCATAATAAATGTGACGACTTGTCCCCTGTTTTCCGACTCGGTATCAGTCGGCTCTCAAAGGTAAATTACCTTCTCGACACAGGTTCAAGACTCACAGACTCAATAGGTCGTTCCCGTGGTCAACTCATACCACGGTTACGAATAATAACCAACACACTACAGGTTACTCCCTGGTATAAGCATCTAAATGCATAGCCAACATAACCGGGAGTATAAACCCTAAAGGTCACTCCGGTTGGTCGCCTCGGTGGACGACCCCTACTACAAGTCTGCACAGGTGTCATAACTCTATTGTATACACCTACTAATCAAGTTTAGATAAATATCTACTAAACCATAAGTTTTTCAGGAATTCTTACCTCGTGCTGCTTGGAGCTCAGGCCGCTGTCCATCTCATCTCAGAAAACCAAAACCGAATAAATCGACTCCCGAGAATCCAAGACTCGACTCAAAAATAACATAGTACGACATCGCAGAACCTTGGGCTCTGATACCACTAAAGTTGTCACGCCCCGAGAGCATACCGAGCCGAAAATCAAACGGACGGCACCTCCCCTGTACGTGGCAACATTTCGGGTTAATACAAGGCCCGTAGGCCCACAATGACAACAATATATAAAAATATACCAAACCACAACAATATATATAAATCAAAACAACTACACACAGCGGAAACGATACAACAACAACAATACATCCTACACATGCATACCGGTATGACTAACACCATAACATAAAGAAAAATCTCGACAAAATCTGAATCTACAACATATACATCACGAAAACTCCAAAATACAATGGACAACGGACAGCAAGCCCAAAACAAAACACGGGAGCCTCGTGAGATGAGATGACGTGGTGCTAAGTCCACGAAGTCTTCTACCATTACTGGCGAAAAACCAGTGGTCCGCGGTGAGTAAAACTCGAGTAATAGAAAACATGTATATATATGTAATATCACATGTATTTCAATGACATACTCTAGAAGTACAACAGGTATATCAGCATAGTATATAAATACAAGCATATACCGTCTAACTGAAATGAATATCATAAAATGCAGACATACCTGAAGTCTGCCACGCTACTCTGATCCAACCTGAACATATATCCAACATATATATAACAGGAAGAGTAATACCAACACATAATCTACTCATGCTACAGGCCAAGGTATCTATGGTCTATCCAACACATACCAATATCCGACGCAACTGTATAACATATGCAAGGAAACATGCATGAATATGATGTACAATCAAATGCAGCAAACATAATACAATCAAATGCAACATCACAATAAGCATATATATATAGACTGTATCTATATATGTATACTAATCACAATCATCCATATATATATATACATGCATATATGTATATATATGGCAATATGCAAAAATGCCATCAGTCGGCAATGCAGCATGCATGGTCATGTCGGCTCACCCTAAAGCTACCACGACCCCAGTGTGGCCTCGGTGGCTCGAGCATGACAACTGTCCCAACTCAACACCAACCACTACTCTCGAGTGGCCGAGTGGGCAGTATGATCGAGTAGCATATAAGCGTAAAGAGCAAGCTACACGATGGGGGTCCCTGCTGTTGGTCCCCATGAGTGGTCGAGTACCACACATGCAGGACTACGGCACGCAAATCCAACTACCACCATCTATAGTGGTAGAGTGCGGCACCTCAATGCTCTGCCCTCACACCGGTTACTCCTCCTATGAGTAACCGTGGAGGCGAGATATTGACCGCGACCCTCTCAACCACAAGGGAGACCTCGTCGCCAGCGTGCATGTAAATGCATGAATGCAATGTCTCACATACAGACATCCACCATAGACTCTCTATCATGTACAAAGTCATACCAATCTACTCGACGCACTCTCTATCCTGTAGAGAGTCGTACTCAACTGATCATAATACTCTCTATCCTATAGAGAGTCATACTAATCTACTCGACGCACTCTCTATCCTGTAGAGAGTCGTACTCATCTGATTATAACAAGCTAGGACCGCCGGTCCGTAGCGATACCCTAAGTATCATTCCTCTGACCATTTACACAACACATGTTCGGTGGTAACATACAACCTAAGGGTACTAGAGCTAACCCTAGGTTAAAGACATTATCTACCTACGGATGACCTTTTTGCCCAATGTACAATCAGGTTGTCATCCGAACTTTACCATTTGCACTTAACTTAAACAAATTCTAAGTTACTTGCATCACCTATATGTATAACTCCTAATCATGATAAAATAAACATGATATCAGCAATAGAGTTAATAGCCAACGGTAAAGGATCAAGCATACGATAAAAAGAACAGGGTCAAGGTAATATGAACACCTAACATGCTCATATCAATGACTAAATCTGAATGAAATACAACTACCCGGACCAGGTAGGAAATTACCCACCTGATAAGAAGCTCGTGATAATAATCTTCATGCTCGTGGACCTGCCTCGTAACCAAGTCCTGCACACAACATAAACCATCATTAAATCCCAACACATGACAACAATTTAAATCAAACCCTACATCCTTTCATATTCACTAATCTTGATCATTATATACAAATCAATTGTCTCGATACTAATTAAAGTCTCGATCACACCTCCAACATCACTTCGGCTATATCACCGTAAGTATACCCACTAGATCCAATCAACAATTCACAATGATTCAAATCAACACTGTAAACATGAACAACCCATCCATAACTATTAATCATCGTGTCAATACTAGCTCAACTATAACGTAGTATATATCCATATAAGAAATCTTCTATTACCAACAAATCCATCACAAGATTAGTTTAATCACATACAACCAACTCCTTCAATTCGATCAGCTCCTCTTTTACACACTGCCACCGACCCATTAAACCTAAGATCCGGCACCTACAATCACCGAAATTCTTACTGCAAATTCCATCCACAGCCACTTCAACCGACTGAAATTTATCAAGCTCTCAACTCACTGTCCATCCAACGAATCAAACTTGAATTTACAGCATACAGAGAAAATCAATCTTGCTTACCCGAAGTTAAACCTCGTCGGCAGCAACTCCACAGAACCGGCAGCCAATCTCCAACAACCGGCAACCCCCTTTTTCCCTACTCCTTGTTGCCGACACCAACACCTGCCCAATTCAACAGATCAAGCTCAATAAGAACAAGATCACAGCTTGACCTTATAACTCGTCCTAAATCGACGAACAATGCTGATCTTACCGAGCCAAGCTTACGTGAATAGATCCGACGACAACTGTGAGCATAAGGGGCAACGACCGACTGAGCTCGAGCTCATGTGGTGGCGGAGCAAATCTGCGGCAGCGACGAGTAGGGAAGGTTGCCGACCGGGAAGAGGAGAAAGGCTCGCAATTGAGGGAAATCACCCGGTGTTGAGGTCGTCGCAGCAGTCGCGGATGAGAGGCGGCCGTCGAACGGAGCGAATCGGGCGTGGCCGTAGCGGAGAAGACGGCTATGGACGGCGAGCGCGTGACGCGCAGGGGCGGCGATGAGGCGCGGCGATGAGGCACGGCGATGGGGCGCGGTGACTGTCGTGGCCGGCGCGCTAGGGAGAAGGCGGCGACAGGGCTCTGGCACGGTGGCCTGTGTGCTTTGCGGTGGACTGTGGCGCGTGAGGGAGAAGGCGGCAGCGAGCACGGGCTTGAGGGAAGGAGATGGGGGGCTCTGATCGCCTCGGAGACGAAGAGGAGAAGTCGCGAGGCTGAGCACAATGGCGTTCGGCGAGAAGAGAAAGGTCGCGATTTGGGAAGAAACGGCCGATCGGGAAAACGGAAAAAATATATAATAGGTTTTTAATTAAACCTATTAATTTCTAACAGATAGTCTAAACAGGCTTTACAAAAGCCTATCCGCTTTATCCCCATAAAATATCCATAAGACCTCCGTTTAAATCCAGAAAAATTTCTAAAAATTCCTGAAAAATTCCACAAGATATTTTATCAATTACCGAGAAATATTTTTTTTCCGGTATTTTACATGCAATTTCTTTGGTTGCAATCACAATTTACAACCTGGTCATGAACTAGTTTTGATTGCAACTCAGATGTCTGACCATGAGTGAGGTTGCGCTAGGCAGATGCCTAGTCGGGCATTACCGGGCCACACCCGAGGTCGTGCTAGGCAAATGCCTAGTCGGGCTTTGTCGGGCCACGCCTGAGGTCACGTTAGACCCATGCCTAATCGGCCACTGCCAGGACAAATCCTTGCACTTCAATCGCGTCGTTGCCAGCCTAAGGTAAAGTTTAGCCTCGGGCAAGGCCAAGGTGGCACTCGCCCATGGTCGAGGTTGAGGTGGCGCTCGGCTGCAGTGGAGGCTGAGTTGGCACTCGATCACAGTGGAGGCGCAGGTGGCACGCATCCACAGTGGAGACCCAGGTGGTGCTCCGCCATGGTCGCGACCGAAGTTGCACTCAGCCACAACAGCTGAGTCGCGGTCGACCGCAGTGGCAGAGGCCCAGGTGGCCGAAGACCCAGGCTGCGGCTGCGCCTGAGGTCACACTCGGTCCCGCCCCCGCCCTAGGTCATGCTCGGCTGCGGCCGACGTCGAGAACGGAGCGACGCAATGATGGAAGAGGGGAGAAGGAAGATCGTACCTAGGAGGAGATAGTTGGGACGGACGGAGGAGATCATCGGAGACGGACGGAGGAGAAATCCAAAGTATCTAGCACGAGGAGGAATCTGAGAGAATGACAATTTTTCTCTTTGCATCAGGTTTTCCCTTCTCGTGTTCTCGATGCTGAGAAGGAGGAAAGGAAAGGAATTAATTATTGTTCTAATCGATGCTGGGAAGGAGAAAATGAATCAATTGGATGGCACTTAGGTAATGAGAGAGAAGGAGAGGAGGGAAAGAGGAGATTTTTTTTTTAAATAAGCGTCAACAAAAGTAAATTGTCGGGATTTAAATCCCGATTTTTTTTATTTTTAATTTCATTATCGAGATTTAAATTTTGACAATGATTTTTTTTTTTAAATTTGATTTGGTAAATCCCGGCAATGTAAAGATTTTTTTTTAATTTTTTATTTCATTTTTTTTTTCATTTTCAATTTCTTAATTTTTTTAATTATCAGAATTTAAATTTTGGATATATTTTTAAAAAAATTTAAATAATCGAGATTTAAAATAATTATATCGCATTGTGTTTTATTTTTATTGCCATAGCTCATCGTCGCCCGCCCGTCAGTCGATCGTCACCCTCCTGTCGGCCGTCAGTCGATCATCGCCTACGCATCAACCGGTCGGTCGATCGCTGACTGCTGATCGATCAACCCACCGTCACTTGTCGACTGGCCGATCACCGCCCATCGATCGACCTCTGGCCTCTGATCGCCACCCGCCGTCGGTCGCGGTCGGCCACCGATCACGGTCGGGCATCAGTCAACAGCTGGTCGCGATCGACCGTCGAACACCGCATGACCGTCAGTCCTCGCGGGCAGTCGACCGTCGGTCAACCGAAATAATTAGTGACCGAAATAATTTTTGGTCACTAATCATGATAATTAGTGACCAAATATTAATGTGGTCACTACTTTAGTGACACAAGTAATTTTCGGTCACTAACTATTGTTAATTTATTTTTTCCGTCAAAAAGAAATCAATAAAGACTAGTGACCAAAATTTAATTCGGTCACTAAATTAGTGACCGCGATAAATTTCGGTCACTAATCAAAATAAATAGTGACCGAATATTATTTTGGCGACTAATTTAGTGACCAAAATAATATTTGGTCACTAATCATCATTTATTTATTTTTGATTGAAACCATTAATTAATAGTGATTAGTGACCGAAAATTAATACAGACACTAAATTATTGACCGTCTTAATTTTCGGTCACTAATCTTTATTAATTTCATTTCAATGTAAAAAATAAATTAATAGTAGATAGTGATCAAAAATTAATTTGGTCACTGAATTAGTGACCGAAATAATTTTTTGTCATTAATCATGATAATTAGTGATCGAATATTTTTTGATCACTAACCACTATTAATTTATTTTTTTCGAAAAGAAATTAATGAAGATTAGTTACCGAAATTTTTTACGGTCACTAAATAAGTGACCGAATAATATTCAATCACTAATCATTATTTATTTATTTTTGATTGAAAATATTAATTAATAGTGATTAGTGAACAAAATTTAATACGGTCACTAAAGTAGTGACCGAAATTTAATACGGTCACTAAATTAGTGACCGAATTACTATTCGGTCACTAATCTTCATTAATTTCTTTCGCATGGAAAAAATAAATTAACAGTGGTTAGTAACCGAAAATTAATTCGGTCACTAATCCACAATAATTTATTGTCGACTAAAAACATTTGTTAATAGTGATTAGTGACCGAAAAATAATACGGTCACTAAATTAGTGACCAAATTAATTTTCGATCATTAATCATTATTAATTTATTTTTGAAAGAAAAAATAAATTAATAATGGTTAGTGACTGAATATTCATTGGGTCACTAAATTAATGACCGAAATAATTTTCAATCACTAATTATTATTTATTTATTTTCCATTGAAAATATTAATTAATAGTGATTAGTGACTAAAAATTAATACGGTCACTAAATTAGTGACTAAATATTAATTCGGTCACTATATTAGTGACCGAAATAATTTTCGATAACTAATCATGATAATTAGTGACCGAATATTATTTCGGTTACTAAATTAGTGACCAAAATAATATTCGGTCACTAATCATTATTTATTTATTTTCATTTGAAAATATTAATTAATAGTGATTAGTGAACGAAATTCAATACGGTAACTAAATTAGTGACCGAATTACTATTCAGTCATTAATCTTCATTAATTTTATTTCTATTGAAAATATAAATTAATATTGGTTAGTGACCGAAATAATTTTCAGTCACTAATGATCATTTATTTATTTTAAGATAAAAACATTAGTTAATAGTGATTAGTGGCCGAAAATTAATACGGTCACTAAATTAGTGACCGAATTACTATTCAGTTAATAATCTTCATTAATTTTTTTCCATGGAAAAAATAAATTAATAGTGGTTAGTGACCTAAAATTAATTGGGTCACTAAATTAGTGACCGAAATAATATTCGGTCAATAATCATCATTTATTTATTTTCGATTGAAAAAATTAGTTAATAGTGATTAGTAACCGAAAATTAATACGGTCACTAAATTAGTAACCAAATTACTATTCGATCACTAATCTCTATTAATTTCTTTTCCATGGAAAAAATAAATTAATAGTGGTTAGTGATCGAAAATTAATTGGGTCACTAATTTTGTAACCGAAATAATTTTCGACAACTATTATTTACAGTTAATAATAGTGGCATATAACAGATTTACAATCTCATTTATCTGACAGATAAAGAGATTGATAGAATTTATGGGAAATCATAATATTGTACAGAAGTCATATATCAAATCTAGCAATTTGGTTATGACTAGCAATTGTTCACCAAACACTAATGTTTGTCATTGTAGAGATTTTTTTTTTATGTGCCAATTCAAAGAGACACGAGATCATCTAGTCTTTAGGCGACCTCTCTTGAACTTATTATGGAGAAAGATGCCCCCAGGGCAATGGTGCGGTGGTAAGGCACGAGGCTCCCCTCTGCGCATCCAGGGGTCGATTCCGCCCTGGCAGCGCGCGCTGCGCGAGTGGCGGTGCACGATGCCCCCTCGTCCCAGCGCGGTCGGCTTCCTTGGCAGCATGGGTTCAAACGTGTCGAACCACCCATCTCCTGATTTACCCTCGTCGACCAGTGGGGACTCTAGTTGAAGGCCTTGGGGTGGGGTCGGTCGGCCCTGAGGATTAGTGGGCGCAAGCCCGATACCTCAGGTGAATCAAAAAAAAAAAATTATGGAAAAAGATTAAAAGTTGATTTCATATGCAATAACATATGAGTACCTATTGAAGAATATTCAAAATCTTTAAGTAGAGATACCTAAATAATATTTACTCCATAAGGAATCAGTTTCCCCAAGTATACTATTCGGTCACTAATCTTCATTAATTTCTTTTCCATGGAAAAAATAAATTAATAGTGGTTAGTGACCTAAAATTAATTGGATAACTAAATTAGTGACCGAAATAATATTTGGTCACTGATCATAATTTATTTTTTTCTATTGAAAACATTAGTTAATAGTTATTAGTGATCGAAAATTAATATGGTCACCAAATTAGTGACCGAATTACTATTCGGTCACTAATATTCATTAATTTCTTTTCCATGGAAAAAATAAATTAATAGTAATTTGTGACCAAAAATTAATTGGGTCACTAAATTAGTGACCGAAATAATTTTTAGTCACTAATCATGATTATTTCAGTCACAAATTTAGTGACCAAAATAATATTCGGTCACTAATCATCATTTATTTATTTTCAGTTGAAAATATTAGTTAATAGTAATTAGTGACCGAAAATTAATACGGTCATTAAATTAGTGACCAAATTAATTTTTGATCACTAAGATAGTGACGGAAAATTATTTCACACGCCAGAGTCTCCTCGGCATTTAAAAATCCGACAAAGACTTCCTGCATGCGATAATAATTTTTATACAAGGCCTACACGGCCACTATACATCGGTCAACACGACCGGAATCCAATCACAACACAATATACATAATATGAGGCCTCAGGCCATCAACCTACCCCTTCTGCCATCTGAGCAGGAACATACAACCAAACCAATCAAAATAAGATCCGACCAATGGTCCACAGGAACCCCAAAAAAATCCACGAGTACATAAATCCATTTCCAAGCCTAAACATATCTTCTATACAAAATTCAAACCATAACTCAAACAGCTAATAAACTGTCACTACGAGGGGGATATGGAGTAACCGACTCTCCCGCCTTCATCCCGAAATAAAAATAAAAACCAGGGGTAAGTTCAAAGAACTTAGCGGATATTAGTCGATATGAATAGCAAGATATAGCTAACAATACTAATCATGCCAAGATCTCATATATATGGTAAGCAAGAACTAAATGCAAAGGATCAGACCTTAATCTCCCTGATATAGGAGCAAGTGCTCAATAAGAGTCAGCACCATATACAAACAGGTATCGTGTATGCATGGCAATCATATGCTACATCGAAGGCTTCATTACAATAATGGAGCAAACACAATACAAATGCAATCCGTGCAAAATGCATGCGCAAATGACATGGTCACCCCGACGCTCCACACACGCAATGGTGAAGCCGAGTGAAGCTATGACAATGCACTCTGCCATCACTGCTCTGGTGGACCGAGGATGGACGATCGAGTACACCTATCCTCCTGCCCCAAACATAGTGGGGGAGCTAAGCTCTCATCTCTCAGTGTCATAGACCAGAGGAGGGATCCCTGCCCGCTACCACGCTGCCTCATCGCTACCCATGAGCGGATCAATGAGCTCGACAGAGCAACCGATACACCCTGATGTACCACTAACCCATGAGTGGCGGTGTGCGATTATGAATGTCATGGCTCAACAATAATGGAACCCGTTCAAAGATGCAATCATGCAAGATGGTGCATGACACTAAAGCATGTAATACCTAACTAACATAATGATCCGAATAATATGCACAATAAAAAGGTACATATACATGATCCAAGTAAAACAGTGATAGTATAAATATAATCTGATCAAATGCATGTGTCAAATAGGCATAATAACATGCAAGGTAGATAAACATGAAAACTATTGCAAGCTATAACTATCTAGCATATCAACATGACTATATCAAAAAGACAAGTCAAAATACCCGCCTGATATAATGCTTGAAAAGTGAAACCTTCATGCCCGTGGATCTGTCTCGCGACCAAAACCTCTAATCAATGCCGGCTATCTTCCAATCTGAGGATTTGCTTCAGCTTTCAACTCTGTTATAATTAACCCATTCAACCAATTAATTACTTTATTTTAATTAACTAATTAATTATATCAATTACCTTAACTCATAGTTCCACAACACCCCTCTATCACATTAATCATCAAAATCTAATTAAATCTAGATTTTATTTGTAAACAACAATTCAATTTAACCCAAACTATTTAATCAAACTTAGCTAATTTAATTGCTTTCGATTATGTATTAATCATAGCAAATAAATTAATTAAATGATAAACCAAAATCAAATGAACAACATCCTATTCACTCACTTAATTGATATCGCTAAAGCCAACCTTCTCCTTCCGACAGACGCAGGAATCACCCATGGTGAAATTCTTAGCAAATGATGGCTCGATGGCATGCATCGGTGCGAGCAACGACTGAGCGAAGAGAAGCGACAAATGCGACAGAGCGAGGTTGCGGTGTAGGGCAAGTCGCACCGACGGGCTGGTTGGCGCTATGCACGAGTGGCATGGCCGATGAGGCAAAAGGGCCAGTGGTGCTCGTGGGGGAAAAAGGCTGCTATTACTCGACGCGTCGCGCAGCAATGTACGATGCGCGCCGGCGATCGAGAGCGGAGGAGGCGGCGGCGAAAAGAGGCGCCGAGCGGACGATGTTCTTGTGCGCGACTCAAGGTTGCAGCGCCGAGGGGGACAGAACGGCGGCGGTTCCATGGCCGCGGAGGCCGGCGCGTGCGGAGGATGTTGGTGCAGGGGCACTAGATAATCGAACCTGTGTTTTGATTATGGCAAAGACACACAAAGTTAAGTTTATATTGTTATCTCACGAGCTAAATCAAGTGTGCAGAAAAGTACTAAAGCTGGAGCTGAAGGCTAGCGACACCCGGATGAAGCCGTGGTGGTCGGGCGACACTTGAGTGAATTCGGAGGGAGCCGAAGGAATCGAGTGGAAGGCCGGAAGCAAGAGCTACTATCGAGGTAAGCTCGTGTGAGTGAGAGATTGTAAGGTCGTGTCCTCTTTACGGGGACGACAGTAGGCGACGATTCGACTAAGACTTCTTGTGGAAGATCTAGGTCGAGATCGGACGGTTAGAAACCGTCGTATTTATCATTTTCCGAGCTAATCTCTTACTGCAGGGAAGTGGCGGGCCGGGCATCACGACATTGATCATTATCACGATCGATGAGATGCATCGATCGTATCATCGATCGATGATGAGGCATCACGATCGGATGGCGACGACTTTTGCGCTAGGTCAAAACGGATAACGTTTGACGCGCCACTTCGCGATAAAAATTTGGAAAAATTCATGATCCGCTCCAAAGAAATAGGAGACAAATTCGAGGCTAAAGTCTATAAAAGGAGGAGGATTCATCTCCAAAGATCATCAATTATTCATCAAGTGCTCCTACAACGCCAACGCTTCAACACCCGCCGACGACAACCTCGATCTTCTTCGGATTCAAGTAATATTTTGATATTATATTCTGTGTTTTTATCTTCATAACGAGGTGAGGTAGGCTTGTTGCCTCATCCTCGTGTATTCGGTTTTGTAATCGTTGTCTCCTACCTCCAACGAGGAGGAGACGTTTTAGTGCTTTGCCCTCCGTACGCGGTCTAGGACCGATAGGGCCTTGGAGTAGCAACCGCTGGGTTGTGAACCAAGTAAAATAAACGTGTTCATTTATTTTCCGCTGTGCTTACTTTGCGTATTGAACGAACGAAAAAGAAAAGATTTACGATCGCTATTCACCCCCCCCTCTAGCGACGCTTCTCGATCCAACAGAGGAGAGGCGTCGGGAAGATCTGGTGTGGCGGCGTCGGGCTGCCGACCGCGACGATGATAGGGCAATGGCGAGGGCAGCAGGCGCGAGGAGAAGAAGGCGATGGCTTCGTAGGAAATTAACAAGTTGGGAACGGAAGAAAAGGGGGAACGCGACCGGAGTAGGGAAAAAACTAAAGAAAACTAGGTTTTCTAACTTAGGTTTTAATTAAACCCTAACTAAGGTTTTGGTATTTAAGCATGGGATTAAATCAAACCCATTAATCCCCCAAAATTGATATTTCAAATAGGCCCTTTAAAAGCCGATTTTCCTTATCTCCGTAAATACCCCGTAAATATCTCTTACAAGCTCCGTTAAATTCTAGAAAAATTCCTAAAATTCTCCAAAAATTTCGAAAATAATTTCTAAGATTATTTTCCTAATTTTTGGCCATTTAATTTAGTGTTTTAATTTCAGTATTTAACAATTTCCGTCGCTATTTTAATGACGGAATTATTATTCTATCATTAATTAGTTACCAATTTAATATTTCTTCATTAATTAGTGACCGATTTAATTTTCGGTAACTAAATTAGTGATCGAGTTTGTATTCCATCACTAATTCATTCATTTCTTTTAGTGAATAACACTAGAAGAATTGAATAAAGGTCTTGTTAATCAAGGAGCAAAGCTCTCTGAATTATTTCTAAAGCGTTCAATATTATTTTGTAGGCAAACATGTTCATGTTCTTTAATTATTCTTCCACCCTTCGTATGTAGAGAATTATTCATATGTCAAACAATATTTTTAAAATTAGTACATTGAATAGACACAATAAGCGAACTTAATAAAACAAATGATTAAGGCTCGAGAGTGGAAGTCTACTGAGTAAGAAATTTTTATACATTAAAAATAAAATACTAAGAAAGAATATAAATAATAGTGGCATATAACAGATTTACAATCTCATTTATCCAAACAGATAAAGAGATTGATAGAATTTATGGGAAATCATAATATTGTACAGAAGTCATATATCAAATCTAGCAATTTGGCTATTGACTAGCAATTGTTCACCAAACATTAATGTTTGTCATTGTAGAGAATTTATTTTTTATGTGCCAATGCCAAAGAGACACGGGATCATCTAGTCTTTAGGCGACCTCTCATGAACTTATTATGGAGAAAGATTAAAAGTTAATTTCATATGCAATAACATATGAGTACCTATTGAAGAATATTCAAAATCTTTAAGTAGAGATACCTAAATAATATTTACTCCATAAGGAATCAGTTTCCCCAAGTATACTATTCAATCACTAATCATCATTAATTTATGTTCAATGGAAAAAATAAATTAATAGTGGTTAGTGACCTAAAATTAATTGGGTCACTAAATTAGTGACCAAAATAATATTCGGTTACTAATTATCATTTATTTTTTTTCGATTGAAAACATTAGTTAATAGTAATTAATGATCGAAAATTAATATAATCACTAGATTAGTGACTGAATTACTATTCTGTCACTAATCTTTGTTAATTTATTTTCCTTGGAAAAAATAAATTGATAGTGATTTGTGACCAAAACTTAATTGGGTCACTAAATTAGTGACCGAAATAATTTTCCGTTACTAATCATCATTTATTTATTTTTGGTTGAAAATATTAGTTAATAGTGATTAGTGACCGAAAATAAATACGATCATTAAATTAGTGATCAAATTAATTTTTGATTACTAAGATAGTGACGGAAAATTATTTCCGTCACTATTTTAATGATGAAATCATTATTCTGTGATTAATTAGTGACCAATTTAATATTTCATTATTAATTAGTGACCGATTTAATATTCAATAACTAAATTAGTGACCGAATTTGTATTTTGTCACTAATTCATTCATTTTTTGTAGTGAATATCACTAGAAGAATTGAATAACTGTCTTCTTAATCAAGGAGCAAAGCTCTTAGAGAAAGATTTCTGGAGCGTTCAATATTATTTTGTGGCCAAACATGTTCGTGTTCTTTAATTATTCTTCCACCCTTCGTATGTAGAGAATTATTCATATTTCAAACAATATTTTTAAAATTAGTACATTGAATAGACACAATAAGCGAACTTAATAAAACAAATGATTAAGACTTGAGAGTGAAAGTCTACTGAGTAAGAAATTCTTACATATTAAAAATAAAATACTAAGAAAGAATATCAATAATAGTGACATATAATAGATTTACAATCTCATTTATCCAAGAAGATAAAGAGATTGATAAAATTTATGGGAAATCATAATATTGTACAGAAGTCACATATCCAATTTAGCAATTTGGTTGCTGACTAGCAATTTTTCACCAAACACTAATGTTTATCATTGTAGAGAATTTTTTTTTATGTGCCAATGCAAAGAGACACGGGATCATCTAGTCTTTAGGCGACCTCTCATGAACTTATTATGGAGAAAGATTAAAAGTTGATTTCATATGCAATAACATACGAGTACCTATTGAAGAATATTCAAAATCTTTAAGTAGCGATACCTAAATAATATTTACTCCATAAGGAATTAGTTTCCCCAAGTATATATACTATTCGATCCCTAATCTTCATTAATTTCTTTTCCATGGAAAAAATAAATTAATAGTGGTTAGTGACCTAAAATTAATTGGGTCACTAAATTAGTGACTGAAATAATATTCAGTCACTAATCATCATTTATTTTTTTTCTATTGAAAACATTAGTTAATAGTGATTAGTAACCGAAAATTAATATGGTCACTAAATTAGTGACCGAATTACTATTCGATCACTAATCTTCATTAATTTCTTTTCCATGGAAAAAATAAATTAATAGTGATTTGTGACCAAAAATTAATTGGGTCACTAAATTAGTGACCAAAATAATTTTCAGTCACTAATCATGATAATTAGTGACCGAATATTATTTCGGTCACTAATTTAGTGACCGAAATAATATTCCATCGCTAATCATCATTTATTTATTTTCGATTGAAAATATTAGTTAATAGTGATTAGTGACCGAAAATTAATACGATCATTAAATTAGTGATCGAATTAATTTTCGATCATTAAGATAGTGATGGAAAATTATTTCTATCACTATTTTATTGACGGAATTATTATTCTGTGATTAATTAGTGACCAATTTAATATTTCGTTATTAATTAGTGACCGATTTATTATTCGGTAACTAAATTAGTGACCGAATTTGTATTCGGTCACTAATTCATTCATTTCTTGTAGTGAATAACACTAGAAGTATTGAATAAATGTCTTATTAATCAAGGAGCAAACCTCTCAAAGAATGATTTCTAGAGCGTTCAATATTATTTTGTGGCCAAACATGTTCATGTTCTTTAATTATTCTTCCACCCTTCGTATGTAGAGAATTATTCATATTTCAAACAATATTTTTAAAATTAGTACATTAAATAGACACAATAAGAAAACTTAATAAAACAAATGATTAAGACTTGAGAGTGGAAGACTACTGAGTAAGAAATTTTTACATATTAAAAATAAAATACTAAGAAAGAATATCAATAATAGTGGCATATAACAGATTTACAATCTCATTTATCCAAACAGATAAAGAGATTGATAGAATTTATAGGAAATTATAATATTGTACAAAAGTCATATATCTAATCTAGCAATTTGGTTGTTGACTAGCAATTGTTCACCAAACACTAATATTTGTCATTGTAGAGAATTTATTTTTTATGTGTCAATGCCAAAGAGACACGGGATCATCTAGTCTTTAGGTGACCTCTCATGAACTTACTATGGAGAAAGATTAAAAGTTGATTTCATATGCAATAACATATGAGTACCTATTGAAGAATATTCAAAATCTTTAAGTAGAGATACCTAAATAATATTTACTCCATAAGGAATCAGTTTTCCCAAGTATGCTATTCGGTCACTAATCTTTATTAATTTCTTTTTCATGGAAAAAATAAATTAATAGTGGTTAGTGACCTAAAATTTATTGGGTCACTAAATTAGTGATCAAAATAATATTTTGTCACTAATCATCATTTATTTATTTTCGATTGAAAACATTAGTTAATAGTTATTAGTGACCGAAAATTAATACTGTCACTAAATTAGTGACTGAATTACTATTCGGTCACTAATCTTCATTAATTTCTTTTCCATAGAAAAAATAAATTAATAGTGGGTAGTGACTGAAAATTAATTGGGTCACTAAATTAGTGACCGAAATAATTTTCGGTCACTAATCATGATAATTAGTGATCGAATATTATTTTGGTCACAAATTTAGTGACCGAAATAATATTCGGTCACTAATCATCATTTATTTAATTTCGGTTGAAAATATTACTTAATAGTGATTAGTGACCAAAAATTAATACGGTCATTAAATTAGTGACCGAATTAATTTTCGATCACTAAGATAGTGGTGGAAAATGTAAAATACCAACAAAAAAAAAACATGATGAGGGATTTAATTGAACCACACCATGTTTAATGATAAAAGGGGGTTTAAGTGGATCTAGATCTAAGTCTTATTGGATAAATCCATTAATGGATCCAACCCGTTTGGCTAAACTCGAGCGTTATTGGATAAATCCATTAATGGATCCACTCGTCGCTGCCGGATATGGTTGCTACTCCAGCACCGATGGCCGCTTTCTCTTCTGTGGATGCTCTCCCTCATCCTCCGCAGCTTCGTCTTCTCCAAATCCAAACGACAACACAACATGGTTGGCCTCTCTGGTCACGAGCAATTCCACTGCCTCTTGCGTCGACCTGTGATCCCATGTCAGCCACCATCCGCCGACCATCGTTTGGGTCGATCGTCACTAAGGATAAGGAGGAGCCAACCTTGAGGCCAAGAGGAGGGATGGTAACTGTTCATCTTCACGGTGACTCTGGGTCTAGGGCACAAATTCCTTGATGCCAATTCTCTTCCAGTCGATGGCTCTGTGTTGGTGTCGGATTTCCTCTTCTCTGTGACATTTCATGATCTGAGTTCCTATTACTACTGAAGATTCAAAGTCTCCGATCAACGAATTGACTATTCTGGTTTTCTACAGCATCTACACACAATATATGGTATAAATCTTGCATCCTGTTTATTTGTTTTATCCTATGATTAAGAGATTTACAGATGGATAGATCAATGGGGGGAACTTGTATAATAAATGACTTCCGATGCTAAGAAATTCTGCAGTGGGGTGTTGTCTCCAATTCGATGGTTTCATCGGGTTTGGTTGAGCTCCATTGCAGCTACTCTGCACCTCGCAACCAATTGTTCCTGTCATTGCGAGCAAAGACCATGATCTGATTGTATCGTTGAAGGGGTAAGAGGTGGGTGCTATGGATCATATGTTGATTAAATGGTAGGATGAACAGATTTAGTAATGTAAGATTTGGTTTATCTGTTTTGTGTAGATTGGACTCACCTAGGTGGATCAAGAAGTTGAGAAGATGGAAGCTAAGCTTGGTAAGTAGGATTTGGGTGTTCATAGTGGTGTATCAGTTTGTTTAGTAAACTGATCTGGATGTGCTATAATTATGTAGTGATGATAGTTATTGTTCATCGTGTGGTGATGTTTGATTTATTTAGGTTAAAGGGAGACTGGATTCTTTAAGCAGATTAAGAAGTTGGTTGAAGTGGAATCAGTGTGAGGACTTCCATATGAAGCGGGTTCGCAGAAGCGAATATAATCAACACAGTCTTCATAACTGGTGGGTAATTTCCTACCTGGTATGGGTAGATGTATTGCATTCAGATTTAGTCATAGATATGAGCATGTTAGGTGTTCATATTACCTTGACCCTGCTCTTTTTATCGTATGCTTGATACTTTACCGTTGGCTATTAACTCCATTGCTGCTATCATGTTTATTTTACCATGATTAGGAGTTATATATATAGGTGATGTAAGTAACTTAGAATTTGTTTAAGTTAAGTGCAAGTAGTAAAGTCCGGATGACAACCTGATTGTAAATTGGGCAAAAAGGTCATCCGTGGGTAGATAAGGTCTTGAACCTACGGTTAATCCTAGTATCCCTAGGTTGCATGTTTACCACTGACTATGTATTGTATAAATGGTCAAGTGAATGGTACTTAATGTGTCACTACGGACCTGTGGTCCTAGCTTGATAATCAGTTTGAGTACGACTCTCTACAGGATAGAGAGTGCATCGATCAGTTAGGTATGACTCTCTACAGGATGGAGAGTGCGTCTATCAGTTTGAGTACGACTCTCTACAGGATAGAGAGTGCATCGATCAGTTAGGTACGACTCTCTACAGGATAGAGAGTGCGTCGATCAGTTGAGTACAACTCTCTACAAGATAGAGAGTGCGTCGATTAGATTGGTATGACTCTCTACAGGATAGAGAGTATTATGATCAGTTGAGTACAACTCTCTGCAGGATAGAGAGTGCGTTGATCTGGTTAGTATGATTCTCTGTAGAATAGAGAATCTATGGTGGATGTCTGTATAGGAGATATTGCATTCATGTTATTTGCATGCACGCTGGCGACGAGGTCTCCCTTGTGGTTGAGAGTGTCGCCAGTCATCCTGCCTCCACGGTTACTCATAGGAGGAGTAACCGGTGTGAGGGCAGAGCATTGTGGTGCCGCACTCTACCACTATAGACGGTGGTAGTTGGATTTGCGTACCGTAGTCCTACGTGTGTGGCACTCGACCACTCATGGGTAGTGACTGTCGGAGTGGCCAACAGCAGGGACCCTTATCGTGTAGCTTGCTCTTTACGCTTATATGCTACTCGATCATACTGCCCACTCGGCCACTCGAGAGTAGTGGTTGGTGTTGAGTTGGGACAGTTGTCATGCTCGAGCCACCGAGGCCACACTGGGGTCGTGGTAGCTTTAGGGTGAGCCGACATGACCATGCATGCTGCATTGCCGACTTATGACATTTTTGCATATTTCCATATATATACATATATGCATGTATATATATATATGGATGATTGTGATTAGTATACATATATAGATGCAGTCTATATATATATGCTTATTGTGATGTTGCATTTGAGTGTAATATGCTTGCTGCATTTGATTGTACATCATATTCATGCATGTTTCTTGCATATGTTATACAGTTGTGTCAGATACTGGTATGTGTTGGACAGACCATTAGATACCTTGACCGGTAGCATGAGTAGATTATGAGTTAGTATTATTCTTCTTGTTATATATATATGTTGGATATATGTTCAGGTTGGATCAGAGTAGCGTAGCAGACTTTAGGTATGTCTGCATTTTATGTTGTTCATTTGGTTAGAAGGTATATGCTTGTATTTATATACTATGCTGATATACCTATTGTACCTCTAGATTATGTTGTTGAAATATATGTGATATTACATATATACATGTTTTCTATTACCTGCTGAGTTTTACTCACCCCCCCCCCAACGGACCCTGGGTTTTTCTATCACCCAGGTAACAGGTAGCTGACTTCGTGATGGACTTGGAGCACCGCTGGCTAGCATCATCTCATCTCAACTCCGAGAGTCCAGATTTTTGGTGTTCTCATTTGTATTTCATTATGGATTTGTTTTATGTGATGATTGTAGTTGTGACTATTGATGTTGTACCCCTTTTCTTCCTTTCTGATTTTATTATGGTGTCCTGAGTCGGTGTTAGTCATACCGGTATGCATGTGTATTGTCGTTTGTGAGATTGTAGTATGTTTCCGCTGTATTTTGTGTAGTTGTTGTTTTCATATATATGTATTGTTGTTATTGTGGGCCTACGGGCCTTGTATTAACCCGAAATGTTGTCACGTATAGGGGAGATATTGTCTGTTTGATTTTCGGCTCGGCATGCTCTCGGGGCGTGACAGAAAATTATTTCTGTCATTATTTTAATGACGGAATTATTATTCCGTCATTAATTAGTTTCCAATTTAATATTTTGTCATTAATTAGTGACCGATTTAATATTCGATAACTAAATTAGTGACCGAATTTGTATTCTATCACTAATTCATTCATTTCTTGTAGTGATAACACTAGAAGAATTGAATAAAGGTCTTGTTAATCAAGGAGCAAAGTTCTCAGTGAATTATTTCTAGAGCGTTCAATATTATTTTGTGGCCAAACATGTTTGTGTTATTTAATTATTCTTCCACCCTTCGTATGTAGAGAATTATTCATATGTCAAACAATATTTTTAAAATCAGTACATTGAATAGACACAATAAACGAACTTAATAAAATAAATGATTAAGGCTAGAGAGTGGAAGTCTACTGAGTAAGAAATTTTTACACATTAGAAATAAAATACTAAGAAATAATATCAATAATAGTGGCATATAATAGATTTACAATCTCATTTATCCAAACAGATAAAGAGATTGATAGAATTTATGGGAAATCATAATATTGTACAGAAGTCATATATCAAATCTAGCAATTTGGCTGCTGACTAGTAATTGTTCAACAAACACTAATATTTGTCATTGTAGAGAATTTATTTTTTATGTGCTAATGCCAAAGGGACAAAGGATCATCTAGTCTTTAGGTGACCTCTCATAAGCTCCTGTACTAACCCAATGAGTAAGTCTGAAGGCACTCTTAAGTGGGCGGTCAATTCGAGGAGGTCGACTCCTGGTCATCGAGCACTCCTCACTTATTATGGAGAAAGATTACAAGTTGATTTCATATGTAATAACATATGACCTATTGAAGAATATTCAAAATCTTTAAGTAGCGATGTCTAAATAATATTTAGGTCATAAGAAATCAGTTCCCCAAGTATACTATTCTACTGTACGGTAGCTACTCAATTAAAGCGTGGTGGAGCAATAATTCTGTTCTCGTCTGTTTGTAAGGAATTTAATATACTTGGGCCTTCAATTTCATTAGCTCAAATAAAACCCGAGTCTTGGAGGAGAAAAATCTTTTAAAGACTTTTCAAACCTGCTTACGAGAAAAATCTTCCAAAGACTTTTCAAAGATGCTTACTCTCCTACTGTAAAAGGGGAAATCCCCCCCAGCCATCTCTCGTCTGTCCTATAGCAATGAGAGGATAGTAAATTGTGGATAATCTATGATCTTAATGTATTAAACTAGTGTTGTGAAAGATAAATAATCCTAGACAGACATTTCTCTCATGCAACGCGAGGAATCAACCTAGGCTCTTCTGTTGCAAATTTTACCATACTGATCGACGCACCATCTCCGTGGAGACACAAAGATGCTTACTCGATTTGTCAAGATATGGACGTGTACTTAATTATTTAAAAGTCATTATTGAGTACTTTACTAATTGTTGCTAGTCATATTCAATTCTGCTATGTCTCCGAATCTCATCAAAGCGTTGTTCATGAAATGAATTCAATATCATTTGAATATTTTGTAAAAAATCATTTGAATGATATACATACATTTTTAGTTTTTCTAGATACATCAATATCTGAGTTGGTCAATCATATTCAGAAAGACTAATTCTAAAAGAGTACAAAGATTACTTTGGCAAGCATACAAAGAGGATTGCACACCACATTATCTAATGGGTTTTATACATCAATTTCCACACCTCTCTCTTCCATGCCTCTCATGGTTCTCCTATTTTACTTTATCACAGAGAACACAGCCTATCTCCTATTTTACTTTATCACAGAGAACACAGCGTGCACCGCGGTTGAGACCAGGATGACAGCTGCGACAATCACCGATATCACCAGCCACGGGCTACTGCAGTAATTCTATTTCATATCTGCAAAATACTTGTTGCCGACTTTATTATAGTAGCTGTTCAATTCTTTAATCGTGCAGCTCAGAAAGTATTTTCCGTTGACATCAAACTTGACTCCTTTAACGAGATTGTTGAAGAAATCTCATACCCGCTTCAATATAATTCTTGACAACTCCCTTCTTGACCAGCAAAGTGACATCCACAGGCTATCAAGTTAAAAAAAAAACAAATCTCGTATAGTCTTCTATAATCAAGATTGGGAACATCAATGATCTTAAGGAGATCAACTTCATATTCAACAAAGAATACTCAGGAAGAATCGTACAATTTTGACTTGAATTTTATGTCAAGCCTTAGAAAGGTCAATCTCATTGCGTCATCTTCTGTTGAGCTCATCCATCGATTGCCTGTTAGATGAGGAGCTATTGGCCATGGCAGATTTAAACTTCAAGTGGCAGCCATGGAGCACGTGGTGAAAACTCTGTTTCGTAGTTATAAGTGGATAAGACTTTAGCAGTTTGTTTATCTACGTATCCACCTTTTCTATCAAAGCAAGTGACTCTAAAACTGCTCCTGCAGTGGTGTGAGATTAAATATTTTCTAGAGCACAAAAAAAGACAGTTGATTTTTTATCACGAGAAAAAATTGTCTTATTAAATTATGATGCACCAACGGTGTCATGGAAGAATCATATTGTTGTTGTGGCAATAGTAATATGCTAAGAAAACCCAAAATAAAGCACCGATCCAACAAAAACTTTCTTATTCCATCATTTGTTTCCATTTGATTGTCCTCTCCTTATAGCAACCTTTCACTTCTCGTTTCACTCAATCCATTTCTTTCTGGGTACATTTGTAATGGTATTTATGTGTTCATATTGAGGATCTGTTTAAGGAAGGATGAATTGTAGTTGTCAGCCAAGCTGAGAGCTTCAATACTACCATGATGATACGATACAAATCGAGAAGCATAAACACCTTCATCTAAACTGTAGTGTGAAATTTTGTAGATCATTTTTGATGGATCTCTAGTTATTTTCATCTGACAAAAGAATTACTATTTCATGTCACCTCAACGTGGCTTCTCCTAACATTTTCCACCCAAAACTGTCAAAATTTGAGAATGTTTGGTAAGAGAGTTTCTTTCAAACGAAATATATATATATATATATATATCACGAGATTATACAATAAATAAGAAATGCACAACGTTCTCCTTGCATTGCCTTCTCCAATGAACACTATAACCCACCTCTGAATCCGTCGGATCGTTGCCGCCATCCAATCAACCGAACTGCAATCGAATTTCAACCGAATTATAATCACCAATGCTACAATCACGATCGATTTTGACTACAATCCGATTGAAATTCGATCACGATCCAACTAGACCGCGATGAAATTCCGACTGGATTGCAATCAGAATCCAACTGAATTGCGATCATCAACGATAGCAACGTTGACAGTCACAAATCGATCAATTTTCGATCGCAATCCGATCACTATCCAATCAAACTCGAAGTCCGATCATATCACGATCGAATTTCAACTGTGAAGTCCGACCAGAATGTGATTG
The DNA here is from genome assembly GCA_025175895.1 of Wurfbainia villosa. Classification (NCBI taxonomy): domain Eukaryota; kingdom Viridiplantae; phylum Streptophyta; class Magnoliopsida; order Zingiberales; family Zingiberaceae; genus Wurfbainia; species Wurfbainia villosa. The sequence goes on along the minus strand of CM045998.1, from coordinate 11,382,107 downwards.
AAATTCGACAAATTTGCGATCACCACCAACACCACAATCGAATTCGACCACAATTCGACAAAACTCCAATGCTAACTGAATTATATTTCAACCAGATTGCAATCGGATTTCGACTGAATTACAATCGGATTCGAACCGGATCGCGATCGAATTCTGACCGAATCGCAATCGAATTGCTCCCAGAATACGACCGCTCGACAGCGATAATAAGCTCTTTTTTGCAAATGGAAAATACTATATAATTTTCATTTATTATGTTTCGTTTGGCCTATCATCGTGGCAGTATTGAAGCTCTCGGCTTGGCTGACAAGCTGGTAGAACCGGCAGATCATGCGAGCCAACAGGAGGGACTACTAGAGGGGTTGGACTCGGGGAGCGTTGAGAAGAGCTCAGCTTGTAGCAGCGCCCAAGGCATCGGAATCTCTTCTTGGGCTGCAATGGTTGATTGGACTCTAAGGAGGAGAGAGTAAGAGGCGCCCTGGGATCAGCAAAAGATGGTTCCTCTGTACCAATTTTTGTAGAGGTCGGGATGGATTTTTGGGGAAATTGGTACAGCCTCCATGGGATTTGCTCCTCAAAAGTCAGAGTGGCTTCAACATCTGGTAGAGGTTTATTCAAGTGCTTGCGCATCATGGCACGACACATCTTGTCTCTGTACAAAATAAAGCAGAAAAGTACGTCATCGCAGTTAAAGTGTGACTCTGAGTTGAATATCTAGAAGATGGGCCAGTTTAGTCTGCCCTGGGCTCAACCAATAGTGGTAGAGCAAATTCTCTATCGGCAAGTTAACGTTAAAATGAAGATTGTGGAGAAATTGGACAACTTCTTGATAAGATGATTTCTCCTTGTACTGACCAAGTTCTAGTTGAAGGGGTAGATTTCTCTTCCGGTGGTGCAACTAGGTGTAGGTCATGTTCATTTGGATAAGAGGGACAGTTCTGTAGAAATTGGAAGATGGTAGGATGGTAAAGTGGAACACGCTCTCCATTGGATAGATAAAGCAATGAAAGGATAGGGGAATGTCATAGTAGTTGAAGATGATAAAGAATTGAAAAGAGTTAGGGGTCAGTTGATTGAGAGGAATTCCGAAGTATGAGATCTCCTCAAAGTAAGAAGAAATTGAGAAATGTAGACCATTAATCTTTAGGGATCTCCTCAAAGTATGAGATTTCCTGGAAGTATGATAGAAAAAGGCAATGTACCTAGCAAGAGATAAATGGGGTCATTGAAGTGGTCGGGAATGTGAAGTAAACGATCTTTAGGGATATGCTGAAGGCAGTATGATAGCCGAGTTCTCTATCACGGTATTATTAGATGAAGGAATTAGATGGAACCACAGGTTGGGATTAGAGAAGGAAGTCATAGCAAAAAAGAAAAGTGAGGGATGAAAGAAAGATGCTTGCTGGTTTCGGAATTAGAAGAACAACATCGATGGTAAAAGAGTAAGATAGTAAGAAGAAGATGACAGAGATAAGGTTGTTGGACTATTGTGAGTTTATAACGAGAGGTCGATACCTTTAGTTGTCAGATCAAGATTGCGGTTTCTTTCTCTCCACGGAGATAACGTAGTGGCTAAAGCACGATGGTATTTATTGAAATGATATAGATCGATTTTACAGAAGATTTAAAAAAAAATTTGAATTCAAATAATTTTACGTGTTTTGGCTGTCATGTTAAAGTCCATAAATTCTTCATAATTTATCTTCGATGAAATAGATCAATGAAGACCATTGAATTGAAGGTTTATAGGATACCTGTTTTTAGAATTGGATACAATGAACGCGGATTTCCTGATGGAATGTATGGGATCAGTTAGGAAAGGGGGAGATCAGCTAATTCCCCAGGTGATCTGGGTGGATGGAGATTTAAATTCTTAATGCATTGATGTAATGTGAAAAGGGCGTGGATCCGGAGCTCCAACCATCTCTCTTTTTCCTCGGGGGCATGTACTTACCTTCTCCTGCGACCACGAGAGGATCGTCCTGTTCTTCATCCGAGGAAGCCTCTGACACAGTCTTACTCTCCCAAGGTAAATCCACTCTTAAGATGAACGAACAATAGTATGTTAAAGGATAAAAGTCTAAAATAAAAATTAGATCATGCACCTCGAGAACCAGAATCCATTTTGAGATGCAAGATCGAGTACCAGATCCTGAGAAGTCCCCGGCACCAGGAGCTGGCATTGTCCGATGCATAGCTGCGCCAGTTCGTAGACGTCTTCCGCCGTGCCTGAATGCCATAGGTGCGCTGCCCGTGACCGTGAGTGGCTCTGTACGGAGAAAGATATATCAAATTTTAATTAGAACATTCATAATCTATCCGTTATAATATTCTCCATCTCATTAAAAATTATAAAATTCACTGTCAAATATTTATTATAATAATATATCTTTTTCATCTACATCCTTTTAATATTAACACTGGATCTCACGATCCACTCAATTATCTTAAAATTATATCATATTAAATAAAAATATTTTAAAATATTAAAATTATTATTTTTAATAATAATTTTATTTTTAAAAAATAATTAACCATTTTATTTAATTTTTAATAAATATGATTTAAAAAAATATATGGGATGAACAACACTCATGTTCTCTTGAACACATTCAATTCTTTGAACACATCCATGATGTCTTTAACACGAAGGAGTGTGTTATAACACTCCCATTAATGTGCATTACATGTGCTCTCATATGTGATGCATTATTGTGTAATATTTTAGGGATTGAGAAAGCATTCTTTTGGGTCGAGATCACAAAAAGCCCAAGACATGTTAGCCCACCTTCTGAAACTTCCATGCAGTTCCAAAACTCCAGATGCCCAAACCAAACGTTCAACAGGGATTCGGAGACCGTCCAATTCCACATTTACCCCTCTTCTGTGGGGCCGATAGTCATCAGCATGATAGAGGCATTTTAGATATTTTATAAATTTCCACGACAGCCCGCTCCCCCGAAGGATGCTCAGAAGAGGCGTCTATTTCCCTTGGTCATTTGGATGGCAAGGCGTGTGATTCCTTCCTTAAACCGTGTTCTCATCGAAAAGATCGCCCCTCCCTCCAAGACCAGAGCCGGGATCCTCCTCCCGGAGAAGACGAACAATGTGATCATAAAGGAATCTTGATTTTGTTCTTTGGTTCAGATGAATTAAGCCTTGATCTTTATTTGGAAATTATACGCATTCCTTTTATTTTATGCCTAAAGCAATTTAACTAATCAATGTAAGTTTGCTTCTGATGGTTTAGATGTTGAATCGGTCAAGTTCAGAGTTTCTGACTTATATTCAAGTTCTAGTTTATCAAAAAATTCCTTTTGGTCATTATCTAAGCGGTGGACAAAATATAAAAGGCTCAGTTTCTTTTCTTAGTTGAAACAAAAATCAGGGCCTAAAGTCGGATGTTTCTATTTTGCGATTTACGCTAAGAAGGTATTGTCAGAGTAACGAACTTGGTCACGAGGGTTCATATTTTTAGTGTTGCTGTTGTTAATCTAAATTGCCTCACTCTTTACGTTTCGTACTCCTTATATTATTACTTTGAACGTGGAAAAAGAGTGTAGTCCATTTTTATAAAGTAGATTAATTGTAGATATCTCACTAAATTATATTAAGGGGGTGATATTTTGGCAACAGCATAAAATATTAAAATGACTTGGAGCCGGGGCACACATTTTATCATATATCTCTCTTAGCCTCTCTTTCGGCAGTTTTTGTTCCTCATAATTTATTTATGTTAAAGTTGTTGAAATCGATCCCAAGCTAAGATGAAAAAAAGGTGAGAGTTGCCTGTCAACATTGAATTTATATTGAATTTATTCAAATTTTAATAAATGGATCCATCAAATTATTATGTTGATATTATAAAAAAAATCCATATAGCAATTCCACGTAGTAAAATAAAACATTATTGTTGTAATTTATTTATGTTACATTGCACAAGAGAGCCATCATATCCTTTATCCACGTCTGTTTGTTTATATTGTTCTGTTACTTTAAATCTGCTATAAAAATCTACGGAAAAGGATTTTTACTGGAATTGTCATCCCATCTCACTAGGCCTTTTCTATGTTACAGATACATAGCAGTTGATTGCGACAGTACATGTCTGATGAACAACTGGCGCTGGTAGTTAGATCTACCATTTTTGTATAAACATATATGCACATTTATATATTTGATGTTCATGAATTGTTCTAACATTGTCCTGCAAAAAATTGGGAATCTATTCAACTAGTAGCCTCCTGTCATCTGTCCCAGAGCTACGGTGAGAGAGAGGCAAATCACAGGGGGACGAGATCTCTTGACACGATGACAAAATAGAAGGAAGACCATCTGAAATCAGAAAAGATTTTAGACCCCTCATTCGAACTTGTGCTAACATTGTCCTGATTCTACATTTATTAGATTCTATGGGACAAATGACACTCATTATTTCTAGCTTTTGTATATACGTATGCGAACACAGATACTCATGAATCTATTAATAGCTAGCCAGGTTGAGTTTTTTCATATACCATGTTGAGATTAAAAACTTATTTAAGTTTGTTAGTTTTTTTTTTCCATATGTAATTGATGCGGTCGTATGCGGATTTTCTCATCTCTTTTCAACGCCAAGATACGTACAGGAGGCTTAGTATTCTCTCCAGCCGCAACAATAATAGAACACGAGTAGAAATTGAAAAACCAAAATAGAGAGCAAAGACACAGAGTTTTATGTGCATGGTTCGGAATGAGGATTCCGACTCCACCGGGTGAACTCTCTCACGAGCTACAGTGTTAAAGTACTTTCACTATAGAATTCCTCCTTCGGAAAAAAGTTTCCAAAGGTGGAGGAAAAATCTCTTACAATCTGCTTGGTATACAAAGATCGAAAGAATGAAGCTCGCTACCCTCGTCGTCTCCTCCTCCCTTTCTTCCTCTTCTTCTTCTTCTCCGGCGATGTGTTCGCTCCCAGCTCTTATGTGCCTCGGTGTGGAAGTCCCATCCTCTCTCTCTCACACCCTTCCTCTGCCTTTTATCCTCTCTCTCTTTCTTTGCCAGCTATCACGTAACAACTCCTTCCATCACCGCCCACGTGGCCGCCTTGTTTACTTGGAGAATCATTCTGTTAAAGAGATAGGGAGTAGAGACTCCTCTGAATATTATGTGGGATCCTAGTTTGTTATATGACAAACTCCTACAAACATTTCAGAAAATATTCTAACATTTCCTTTTTACCCTCTCTCCCTTTATCAGGTTAGCCTAAGTCTAATACCTAGGCTTAGTCCAGCTCTTAGATTCCATATCTTAAACTTCTTATAATAGCCCGAGCCAATTCCCGGACTCTTCTTATGGAGCCAATTTACAAACTCGCTTTGCCGAACTAATTCCCCCACTCACTCAACCGAACCAATTCCCAGACTCACTTTGCCGAGCCGATTCCCCCGACCTACTTCACCCGAGCCAATTCTCCAGACCTACTTTATCGAACCAATTCCCCAGATCTGCTTTACCGAACCAATTCCCCAGTTCAGACAATGTCTTCCACGTGGTTTCTCTCATTTTAATCCCTAAATTAAGTAGCAGCGGTATCATTAGCCACCCCCTAAAAATAGTCAAACGAAATGCTAAGTTTGACTTTCTAAGTGAAACATTTTTCATCTATCCTCCCCCTTATTAATTCTAATTTACCTTTTTCTATTACCTTATTTTATATGCTCGACACGGCTTATTGGGCTCATGGGCTCCGCTTTTCTTCCTCTATCAAGTAGTTGAAGAGTCACAAAAACCCTTGATAAATTCCCCTCTTTATGCACAACTTAGGCTTTAGCGACTTAGCCTTTTCTTCTCCTTCTCCCGACGATTCTCTTCGATGATGGTCAGTTGCCCTAACCTCCTTTTTCGCAAGTATTTCATCCTCAGCTCTTAAGTAAGTGCTCCTCCTCCTTTCGTACCTATGGCCCCGAAAAACCCTACATCACACCCCTGGTACGAACATACTGTCACTCATTTAAACAGCTAACATTATTTCTTCAACCATAGGCACCTCTATACCCTGTCGCTTCAACACCACCTCTTATCGACCCCATCTCCCCCCATCGGACTTCCACTGCTTCTTCTCCGAGCAGCTGCTAAATGGTTTGTATTTGCCTATGCCCCCTACCTACCTGGAGATATTGGACTTTTATAAGCTACCCATCAATCAATTTGCCCCTAACTCTTTCCGCATATTATTAGGTGCAATTATAGTATTCCGACATTTAGGTCTTCCTCTATCTCCATTGATATTTCATTGCTAAATGGTCTTCCTCTTTTACCTCTCTAGCTGTCCGGACTGCTAATTCCTAGTAAACATGTCCTCTTCCCATAAGGGATGGAAAGTTCTCTATTTTTTTGCTCAACTTCCGACACCCCTCCCCTACTCTGACACTTGAAAACTGGATCTCCCCAAATTACCTTCCTTTCACAAGAGTAGGACTCAGTGTCCCTTCCCGGAGGTCTACCGGGTGTTGAGAGAATACCATTATAGTTCAGATCATTTGATGAAAACTCCCCTTTTTAGTCACTATGAGTTGTTCCCTTTCCCTTTGATCGATCCGGACACCATAGGTAGGACATTACTCGTACTCTTATACAAAATATCTTTTGTTGTCAACATACTTTTTAACGGTTGATTTTACAGACAACCTGATGCAGGACTCTATAATCAAAGGAGAGGAGATTGCGGTAGCGAAGAAGAAGCCTTCTAAGAAGCGAAGTAGGGGCAAATCCCCTATTATTCCTTCTTCTCCTCGCAAGAAGCTTCATTCTCGCAAGGAGAGCACCCCTAGTTCCTCCTCTATTCCAGTATCCTCTTCCTCACATTCTTCTCCTCCACCTTCTCCTCTGAAATTAAATAGGCACCGACACCTAATTATCTACGAACCCCGCGAGGAAGAAATTGCCTTTGCCGCCCCTACCTCTTCCCTACAAGAAGAACTTTCTCCTTCTCCTTCTGCTGTTTATCCCCTTTCCAACCTGACCAGAGGATTGACTCTTCGGTCGACTCTCCCCCTACAACTGTCCATATAAACTTACCCTCTTCCTCTCCTCTTACTCTGACCGTAGACCCTTCTGTGCCCCCTACGTCCACGGCAGAGCCTTCTTTGATTGGGGGGAACCTTCCCCCCCTAGACCCCCCCCCCCCCCCATCCACCTCTTTAGAGTCCTCCCTTAGGATCCGAAGTACAAAAGAGGTGCGACATTTTAATCAGTCCCAGATGTAGAGTCCTTACGAACGCCTATGCAAATGCCTGGCTGAGATAAGCTTCTCTTCTCCTTCGCGTTTGAGGTATTAGACTAGCACTCATTCTCCTAACTTTTTCTTCCCTGACCCAGACAGTTAAGGGCTATAACGAGACCGCACAGGGCGTAGTGAATTATCAGTCCATGATGCCCGCCCGCCATATTGCCTCCCTCACTCAACAGGAAAAACTAGCCCAGCAACTGAGTGAGGGTAAATAGAGGGAATCCATTCTGACCACCCAGTGTGATGATCTGATGACGCAACTGGCAGTGGCTCAGAGTGAGAAAGAGGAGCTCCAGAAGAAGAATGATGACCTTCAACAACAACTGTTTCTGCAGTCCAGCTAGCATCAACAGATTGCCCTCCTCACTCAAGAATTAGAGGAACATAGAAGGCAGCTCGCAGAAGCGAAGTTCCAGGCTTTTGATTCTTCTACAATTATCCTCTAGCTCCAACAAGAACGCCAAGTCTGGAAAACCACTCTGGAGTCTTGTAGGCATCACCAGGAAGACCTCTCTTTGAAGGTGTCCATTCTTCCAGGGATGCTGACTTCAGTATCCAAACAACAACATGAACTCTAGAAGGAGCATTCTGAAGCCCTGGCTTCTCTGGGCCATCAAGCTGTAACGGCGACAAAAGAGAGAGATGCCCTAGCCGCCCAATTAGTTGAATGTCTAGCCCAGTTGAAAGAGCAGGAGGCGGATCTGAAGATGAAATACGCCCGGAAAGGAGTGAAATTGTTTATGTTGGACTTTGATGGGTCTTCTGCTCTGAATGCGGCTGAAGGCTACCCCCTGCCAAGCGTAGATACCAACTACCTTAATCCTAAGGTGGCTCTGTCCAAATGTGTTGGATCGAGTGGATCGCTAGAGGGGGAGGGGGTGAATAGTGATAAAACCTTTTTTTTTCTTTTCGTTCGTTCGTTAAAACCCGAGTAGACAATTAATTGCAGCGGAAAGATAAGCGATAAATAAAAGGAGACAAATGTTTTTTACTTGGTTCGTAGCCTTCGGCTACTACTCCAAGGCCCTAGTGGTCCTTGACCACGTACGGAGGGAAAAACACTAAAGAACTCCTCCTCGTTAGAGGTAGGAGTTAATCGATGCAAGAACACACCAAAAGCTTGAGGTAGAGGGACACTCCCCCTCTCCTCGTTACGATAAAAGCTCTGAAAAAGTAAAGAAACAAACTAATATAAAGCTTATACCGACGTAACAAAATAAAAACAAATTAAACCTAGACGTCGGAGAGGAAGCACTTCGTTGTCGGAGAGTTGTAGCTTTGCGGAGGCTTTTGGAAGCTTAAAATTGATGATGAAACCCTAGGAGAGGCCCTCCTTTTATAGCCCTTGAGCCCCTTTTCGAGAGGACCTTCAACCAATGGAAATTAGGCACATGACTCCTTGAAAAATGGTGATAAGGCTTGACTCCTCGAGGCTGATCCTTGACCATCAGTCGACTGATGGCCATCATCAGTCGACTGATGGCAGCATCAGTCGAATGCTGACCGCAGACAGTCGACTGATGGACGACAGTCGAGTCCTCCAAGCTAGCAGTCGACTGATACTAGCTGCAGGGTAAAGTTAGCTTAATAGAAGCATTATTTTGATGGCTGCTGACCATTCGATCTCGACCTAGACTATCTATAGGATGTCTTTGGTCGGATCTATGCTTAAGATCATCCCCGTATGGAGGATACAACCTCTCTTACTCTCGCACATACATGAGCTTACCTCGATACTTACTGTGTCGCTTTCGCTTCCGGCCTTCCACTCAATTCCTTCGGCTCCCTCCGAAGTCACTCGAGTGTCGCCCGACCACCGTGGCTTCCTCCGGATGTCACTAGCCTTCAGCTCCAGCTATAGCAATTTTCTGCACACTCGATTCAGCTCGTGAGATAACGACATGAGCTTAACTTTGTATCGTTTGCTATAATCAAAACTCAGGTTCGACTTAGGTGTCTACTGCACCAACAAAATGTCCCCCGGAACTCTTTGAATTGTAATTGTCACATCTTTCTTATTGTACTGATCAGTCCCTATTGACAAATATTTTTTGAAATTGTAATGCTAAGTATTGTTCTCTGTGTATGAACTATTATTGCTCAGGAATACTCAAAGTCATTTCTGTGTTATTCTTTCATCTGTTACTACGGATTCTCCACCCTTCAGGGTGTCAGTTGACTGTTAAAATCTTCCACTTGGGAATCCATTCAGGTTATCCCAGCCTTTATTCTCCTTGAGTTAGAGCCAATTTTCACACGGTAAAAAATATTACACCTTACCAAGCCCCGCCAATTCTTCTCATCAAATGAGGAGGTAGACATCCGCTTCAAGACTAATATCTTGATTATTCCCCATACTGACGTCATTACTTCCCTCGCCCCTTCACCTTCTCCTCTCCTTCCCAAGGAGGAATACAAACCTCCCCCCTAGGCTATAAATTGTTACTGTGAGTCCTAGCTATTTCCCATTCTACCTTCATGGCTTCTGCTGGGAACTCCATCAACATAACCTCCGACTCTGACTCTTTTGAGTTGTATGATCTTGACATGGGATCCTCTGAAGGATCTGCTACTCGATCAACAACCACTTCAGCATACCGCCCTCCTCCTCCTCCTGCTCCAGTCGATGTTTCGGCTCCCAACGTGAGGAGGTCCTTTTGGGCTCCTTTTCCCTCCTTCCGCAACCGGGTCTGGAACCCCCCAACGACCTGGGAGTACACAGTGGGAGACCCTCGGGCTCCAACTGAGCTTCCTCCTCTTCCTCCCGCCCTAGCTTTCCTTCCAGTCCCTCCAAATGAGGTTCCTCTGCTCCTCTCAATCGAAATTCTACCTACTTCACCTCGAGCCCGAGGCGACTTCCACAGGGTCATTCTGGCGCCCCTCCCCGCAGAGGAGTCCTCCGCCAGCTCCACTAGTAATAAGGATAGCAATAAGCCTGTATGAACTATAATTTAATTACTGTAACCACCGTTTTGCATATTAATAAAAAGGAATTGGTGTTTGTACTTGTCCTTTTCATGTCTTGCAGACTTCAAACCATTTTAGCAAAAACCTCTGATGATGGTAAACTTATTTGACTAGGTCAACTTCGTGTAATCAAACTGAGGAATAGATTCAGAAAAGGACCGTTCTCCACATCAATTGAATTGGCTTCATACTTACCCTTTTCGTGAAACATGAACAGTCTTTTCAGAATTACTGCATTCAACAACCCCAATTACTGCCCTTACATCTTCCCCCCTTTATCTGCATTTACTGCCTCTACTTCCCAGGAGGGTCAATTAATATCCCCCTTTTTATCTATAAAAACCTTCGACATTATATTCACCCAACCCATCTCTTGGTTCCTCTGTTCCTGTTAATGCACGTTTCTCCCTTCTCCTTCTTACACCATGGAACATCTATCTGAGCAGGATAGTAACTCTCCTTCTCCGGAGAGACATACTGAAGAACAGTGTCGTATTGAGGAATTGGAGGAACATATCCAAGACCTAAAACGATGCTTGCGGATAGCCTCTACTCACACTATTCCCTGCGTCAAGAGCTGACGGTATCCCAGAGGAATCTGTCCAAGCATATATTCATACAATAGTCCTACCTTCAGCAACTGCGCCGCCGACCACAAATGCGCAAAGAAGCTCCTTCGGTACCCCCTCGAGAAGAACATTAATCTCCCTTAAAGGGGGACCTCGTCTATTATTTTCCTTTCCAGGAAGGCTGCGTTATGTAACCCCTCTTTATCAACGAAATTTTCATCGCCACAGATTGCATGTGTCTCTTCTTTGCCAAATGCACATTATATGAATAATAAGTTAAAATATTTCAACTCTAACGGCAAATAAAACTTACTGAGTTTTCGCCAATACTCTTCTCAGCCCATCCATCCCTCTAGCCCTCCTTCTTCCGCTTGGGGCCTCAACTCCTCTTCACTATACAAGAATCAAGTAAAAATACAACTCTCCCGATCCCCCATCACACGAGAAGAGAATAATATATAATTGAGTGAAAACTCAGCTCTTCCGATCCACCACCATACGGGGATAAATATAATATATATAGTTGAGTGAAAACTCAACTCTTCCGATCCACCATCACATGAGGATAAAAATAATATATATAGTTGAGTGAAAACTCAGCTCTTCCGATCCATTACCACACGGGGATAAAAATAGCATATAGTTGCATACAGAGTCAGCTCTTCCGATCTACCACCACATGGGGATAAAAATAATATATATAGTTGAGTGAAAACTCAGCTCTTCCGATCCACCACCACACGAGAATAAAAATAACATATATCTGCATACCGATTCAGCTCTTCTGATCCACTACCACACGGGGATAAAAATAATATATATATATAGTTGCATACAGATTCATCTCTTCCGATCCACTACCACACGGGGATAAAAATAATATATATAGGTGAGTGAAAACTCAGCTATTCTGATCCACCACCACACGGGGATAAAAATAATATATATAGCTGAGTGAAAACTCAGCTCTTCCGATCCACCATCATACGGGGATAAATATAATATATATAGCTGAGTGAAAACTCAGCTCTTTCGATCCACCACCACACGGGAATAAAAATAATATATATAGTTGAGTGAAAACTTAGCTCTTCTGATCCACCACCACACGGGGATAAAAATAGCATATAGCTGCATACAGATTCAGCTCTTCCGATTCACCACTACATGGGGATAAAAATAATATATATATTTGAGTGAAAACTCAACTCTTCCAATCCACCACCACACAGGGATAAAAATAGCATATAGTTGCATATAGATTCAGCTCTTCCGATCCACCACCACAGAGGGATAAAAATAATATATATATATAGTTGAGTGAAAACTCAGCTCTTCCGATCCACCACTACACAGAAATAACTGCTTGCCTTGCAGACAAGCAAAAAGAATAGTGACGACCTGACCTAGGGCTTCGCCTGGTCGGGTCGGGAAATTTTTTACTCCGTCGCTATATTTTCTTCCGTGCATCTACCTTGAACCCAACTCCTCCGATCCGCCACCATACGGGGATATCTGCTTGCCTTGAAGACAAGCAAAAAGAATAGTGACGACCTGACCTAGGGCTTCACCTGGTCGGATCGAAAAAAAATTTTTTACTCTGCCGTTACATTTCTTTAAAAGTGCATCTACCTTGAACCCAACTCCTCCAATCCGCCACCATACGGGGATATCTGCTTGCCTTGCAGACAAGCAAAAAAAATAGTGACGACCTGACCTAGGGCTTCACCTGGTCAGGTCGGAAGAATTTTTTACTCCGTCGTTGTATTTCTTCAAAAGTGCATCTATCTTAAACCCAACTCCTCCGATCCTTCACCATACGGGGATATCTGCTTGCTTGGAAGATAAGCAAAGAGAATAGTGACAACCTGACCTAGGGCTTCACCTAGTCGGGTCGAAATTTTTTTTTTACTCTGCCGTTGCATGATGTTGTGTATTTAGACCCAACTTCTCCATTCCACCACCGCACGGGGATAATGGCTTCGGCTGAACCGAGCCGTATAAAATGTGATGACATGATCTAGGGCTTTTCCCCATTAGGTCGGAAGAAATATTTTACTTTTCCGTTCTTCACAGGTGTTCTTACCTTAAACCCTACTCCTCCGTTTCGCCACTGCACAGGGATGACGGCTTTGGCTAACGCCAAGCCATAAAAAAGTGTGACGACCCGATCTAGGGCTTTGCCCCCTCAGGTCGGAATACATTTTTTACTCCACCATTCTTCACAGGTGTATTTATCTTAAACCCTACTCCGTTCTACAACCGCACGGGGATGACGGCTTCGGCTAACGTCGAGCCATAAAAAAGTGTGACGACCCGATCTAGGGCTTTGGCCCCTCAGGTCGGAATGCATTTTTTTTACTCTGCCGCTCTTCACAGGTGTATTTACCTTAAACCCTACTCCTCCGTTCCACCACCGCATGGGGATGACGGTTCTGGCTGATGTCAGGCCTTAAGAAAGATAAATTATGAATCTCCACGGGATCACATCTCTGCTTTGAAGCCTTATTCCTTCGTTCTTCCATTGTGCATGGGCATAATGACTCTGACAAGTGCTAGACCTTAAGAAAGATAAACTATAAATCTCCATGGGGCCACATCTTTGCTCTGATGCCTGATTCTTTTGTTCTTCCACCGTGCAGGGATAACGACTCTGACTGATAATGGGCCGTAAAAAAAGATAGATTACAATTCCACACCTCTTAAGAGCCCACATCTCTGCTCTGAAGCCCAATTATCACCATAAGCATGTCCTGCGCCCCATATAAGACTCTTCGCCTTCCCTCTTCTTCACTTCTATCCCCTTCCAGCTTTCAACCTTCTTCTTCCTCTTCGCCAGTTCCAGCCTCCCTATGCCCGGTAGACAACTTCCGTGTTCTTTTTCCTCATTGAAAGTCAAGATGCATTCTATCTTTCAACAACTGCTAGCGGAATACCGTCAAAGATCTAGGCGAAGCGAAGATCAACAAACTAATGTTGCGCCACTTCTACCCCCCATTTCATCTTCATCCGCCCCCACCGTCCTTGTTTCGGCGTCCACTTCACCTCCTCATTTCTTCGCAACTTCCTCCCCCGTGGTGTCACATGCGCCTAGCGTAGCCCTTCCATCGTTATCATCCTCTCCTCCTTCTTTAATATCACCGACAAACCCTAGCTCGCCCGTCTCTTCACCTTCTATCCTGGACGTTCGTAAGTCGCCCCCTCCTTTTTTACAGAATCAAGCCGAATTGAGGAGCGATGCACGCCCACATCTGCAGGCGAAGGATATCCCCTCTCCTGATCTTTCTCCTTCCTCTGAACTTCCATCAATATTAGGACCCATTTTAACCTCAGCTCCTTCATCTTCGCCTTCACACATTCTGCTCACATCCCCGTTGTCTTCCCCATCCATCCGGAGTTAGGGAAGCATTTCTCCTCAACTGAGTACAGATCATGACTCTGATATCCTTCCCCTACCAGTGAGGAACCCTTCATCCCGGTGTTCCCCTCGGCCATCGACCTTCCACCGATTTCATCGCCTCTCCTTGCACCTGCGTCACCAAGCACCTTTCCGGGTGAATTATCCTCTGAAGATTCCCCTTCACCTGTCAGACAATAGGTGATTTTCATCCATTTTGCAACCACCATCCATTTCCCCTTTTTCTTCTCCTGCTTCCTCAAGCCTACTGGCAATGACTCTGTTTGCAGCCCCTTCGACATATCTTGCTGTCTCCAGAGCCACTTCCACTCCTTGGAACATCACCCTTCCCCTCCCAGGATCAGTAGGACAAACTTCTGCTTCAACTCCCTTCAAACCCATTATGAGTGAACCCTCTCCTTTAGTAGCCTCTATCCCCTCTTCTTCCTCTAGTCGAGCTGCTCAAATCCTCAACCTGGAGGAGTTATCTCCAAGGATGGAAAGCCTACACCATATTTTGGAACTGGTAAGTTTCTTTGATTAATTTTGCCAGTTTCCTCTCAATAATAACTCCTTCTTCATTGGTGGCCCACAGACATTAGTAAATTACCAAGAACTAGAACGTTCTTTCTCCCAATATCAAGCTCAGCTTCAGCAGCAGGCTCAACAATAGCTGAAGGATCAAACCGCTACCAAGGATCGGGAGCACCTCTTACTATAGGAACTGGAGCACTGCCGGGATCAACTAGCTGAGGCTCACCACTAGAAGATACTGGGGTCATAGTAGCACTACAGTAACAACAACAGAAAAATGTTGAACTCATATCCACTCTTCAAAGTGCCCAGCAGAGGGATGGCGATGCCCCGATTCCTACTGACAGAGAAACTTCCATGTCTCAAGAGTTAGCTAACTATCAGGAACAACTGGCTGAACTCCTCTGTCAGAGGCAAAAGGATGCTGAAACCATAGCAGTCCTTTAAGCTCGACAGCAACGGGATGCGGACAAAATATCTGACCTCCGCATGCGGCTAAGCAAGGAGGTACAAGAGAACTCCTCTTTAATAACATGCAGAGCTCATGCTCACACTCGTCTCCGCAGGCAAGAAACTTCCCTTCAGCAGTTGAGTAGCGAGATTGTTCGCACCAGGGCTCACACTGAGGCAGTGGAAGGGATTTTCGCTTCCATATGCCAAGACATGATGGAGATGTCAAGGGTCGTACAACAGAGCCAAACTTCCCGTGCTGATGATATATCCACCCTAGCTGATGTCATCCTTCAAATATCTCACCGGTATTGTCAGATGCATCAACTTCTTCGGGAGCACCAGGAGCATTGTGCCAGGTTTCATCAAGAGTTGAGCCCTAATGACCTGAACCAACAAGAGCGTCTGTTGTCTTTGATGCGGGCTACTTATCAAGACGGGTTTAATGAAGCAGTTCAACAGTATGCCGATCAAGGGCTACCTCCAGCTAATTAACCTGCACTCTTTCTACACTGGGAAGTTGACTTCAGATGTTATCCTCCAGATCACTTCAGATTATAACTTTTCATGTCGCTCTGAAACTGTTGTTACTCAGGGATGCCTGTCACAACACTTCATCCATTTTTAACATTACTTTTGATTTTCTCTATTCTGTAAGCGGAAAACTATGTTCAATGATATTCATTTATCACCCATGCTTGTATTCATCGTCTGCTAGATAACATGTTGAGTATTATGTATAGTTCATAAGAAATAGGCCAAACTTCTCCTTCCAAACACCTCTTACAAGGTATAAAAATATTTCAAGTGTACAACATTCCAAGGCCGAGGTAGTTCATTGCCCTGATCGTCTTTTAGATAATAAGCCGACCCCACCACTCGGCGAGTAACAATGTATGACCCTTCCCAGTTCGGAGCTAACTTCTCCGGGTCTCCTGTAGGGTTAACCTTACGTAAAACTAGATCCCCTTCTCGAAATCTTCGGGGCACCACCCTTTTGTTAAAGGCTTGCTGTACTCTTTTCTTATAAAATTTTGCTCGCCTTCGTGCTTGTTCCTGTTTCTCCTCCAGCAAGTCCAACTCGGTTCCTCGGATGATTTGGTTCTGTTATGGCTCATAAGCTTCGACTCGAGCACTACTCAGAAGGGCTTCCACTGGGATAACAACTTCCGTTTCGTACACCAAGCTAAATGGGGTTTCCTCCGTCGTCGTTTTAGGAGTAGTTCGGTAGGCCCATAGGATCCTTGGTAGTTCATCCACCTAATTTCCCCTCTGAACACCCAATTTAGTCTTTAACCCTTGAATGAGGATTCAATTAGTCACCTTTGCCTGCCCATTAGCTTGAGGGTGGGCTACCGAAGTGAAAGTTTGCTAGATATTGAGACTTTGACATCATTCTCTAATTTTCTTGCCCTAAAACTGCCACCCATTATCACTGACTAACCTTCGTGGGATTCCATACCGGCAGATGATGTTCTTCCACAGAAACTATATTACCGCATTTTCAGTGATTTTAGCGAGAGGTTCAGCTTCCACCCACTTGGAGAAGTAATCTACTGTCACTAATAAAAATTTCTTCTGTAAGGGTATCGTAGGCATAGGACCCACCATATCTATTCCTCACTGATCAAAGGAACAGGAAGCAACGATAGCTTTCATCAGCTCGGCAAGTCGCTCGGACCAATTGTTGTGCTTTTGACAGGCTGAACAAGTCTACACTATACAGGCTACATCTTGTTGAAGGGTGGGCCAAAAATATCCAGTCAGCAATACTTTCCTTGCCAAGGCTCTTCCTCCCAAATGATTGCTGCAACAACCCTCGTGTACTTCCCTGAGTACCCATTCAACATCTTCCTTCCCCAGACATTTCAATAGGGGTCGTCTAAAAGACATCTTATATAAGACTCCTTCCACGATTGTGAATCGCTTTGCTCTAGTCACCAAAACAGGTGTCGCTCCCCTTTCTTCCGAAACCTTCCCTTGCTATAAATACGCCATGATGTCAGTTCTCTAATCAGGGATCCGATCCATTCCTGGTATTGCCTCCTCCACATTATATACTACCAAGGAATTGGGAACTTCCATGCAAACCGCCCCGGGTTGTCTCACCCCTTCCAAAGCACTAGTTAGCCGAGCCAATTCATCCGCCTTCCGATTATTTTCTCTTGGAATCTGCTGTAGAAGGACTTGCTGAAAATGAGTCTTTTCTTTTTCAAAAGCTATCAAATATTTCTGCAATCTTTCTTCCCGAACCACAAAAGCACCCTGGAGATATGATATCGCCAACTGAGAATCTGAATGAATAATGACAGAAGTTGTCCCTGTTAGTACCTATAAAATCCACATATCTCTACAATGGTATGATATTGTCCACTTTGGGCCTAAGCCCTCATAGTTTTGTTTTTGAGCTTTACCCAAAAAGTCTCATACCAATGGAGATATCTTTTCATCTTATAAGCACATGATCTTTTCTATGTCTTACTAATATGTGACTTTGATTGTATTCTCAATACTCCAACAGTCTCCATGGCTCTGGCGGCTTGCAACCCGGCTAGGATGGCTTCGTATTCTACTTCATTATTAGACGCTCGATATTCGAGGTGAACGACTATGCGAGTTTCTTCTTTTTCAGGGGATTTCAACAGTACCCCCACTCCACTGCCCGTAAATCCAGAAGACCCATCTACAAAGACATTCCATGCCTCCAACCCTTCTCCTCTTTCAGGCGAACTGTTTTCCGAACCAACATGTACCTTTGCCAGGAAATCAGCTAAAGCTTGAGCCTTGACAGCTGTTCGGGGATGGTAGTGAATGTCATACACACTTAGTTCCACAACCCACTTAGCGAGCCTCCCTGAAAAATTAGACTTAGTCACCACCTTACCTAATTCACTATGAGTCAAAACATTGATTGGATGGGCCAGGAAATATGACCTCAACTTGCGGGCTATCAGAACTAGAATGTATGTCAACTTCTTCAACTCAGTATACCGTGACTTTGCTCCTTTCAAGATATAACTGGTGTAATAAATGGGCTGCTGCTGAGAACCTTCTTGCTTCAACAATACTGAACTGATGGCTTCTTCTGAAATAGCTAAATACATCCACAATGACTCTCCTAGAATTGGTTTAGCTAGCAGAGGTAGTTCAGCTAAATACTTCTTTAACTCTTGGAAGGTTTGCTCACACTGATCGTCCCATTGGAACTTAGCGGCTTTGCGCAGAATCTGAAAGAAAGATAGCCCCCTGTCCGCCGATCTGCTATAAATCGAGACAGGGAAACTATTCTTCCTACTAACTTTTGAGTTTCTCGCAGATTAGTAGGTGACTTTATATTGCATAATGCTTGCACTTTCTCATAACTTTTTACCCCGAACAAACACTTCTTGGGGTTCAACTTCATGTTGTACCACCTCAAAGTGGTAAAAGTCTCATCCAGATCTGTAATTAGATCCTGAGTGGTTTTTGACTTGACGAGTATGTCATCAACATAGACTTCCACATTTTTGCGCAAAAATTTTATCCATGAGTCGTTGATAAGTGGCTCCAACGTTCTTTAAGCCAAAAGGCATCACTACATATACATACAACCCTCCTGCCGTCACAAAACTAACACGCTTCCGGTTCTCTTTTGCCAGAGGTATCTGATGATATCCTTGGTAAGCATCCATAAGAGATACCACTTCATACCCCATGGTAGAATCAACCAATTGATCAATACGAGGTAAGGAGTAGCAGTCTTTAGGGCATGCTTTATTTAAATCATGAAAGTCAATACACATCCTCCACTGCCCAGAAGGCTTGAGGATCAGTGTAACACCCCCCCTAGTCTTTCCACTCTCTACCATGGGAGATGTCACTACTTTACTGTCTCTATCTTTAATTCATGCAATATACTAATGCAATATGCTAACAACTAAAATAATCATAAGGACCTTTACATCACTTAAACAATAACCATTTCAAGATCTTCACCTAACATGCAAGTATTAAAACTAACCCAATATGACTCTAGCATTCTTTGGTCTCAACCATAAATAATCCAGTTGAACTTCAACAATATCAAAAGAAAACAAGAAACTAAAAATCTGATTTAAACATCTGCACTTAGGATCTTTTACTTCCACTGTTCTGTCGCCACACACACCCAGCACTTCATCCGCCATGCCACCTTACTGAAGCTTTTCTTTACCTTTATCTGCAGTATAAGGAAATGCAAATAACAGTAAGTAAGTACTTTCTATGCTCACAAAAACATGCACTGTATGAAATCATGCAACTAGTTCTCTTGCCTTGGATACATTGATACACATGCAAACATAACTGGAAATCATAACTCTGATTACTTGTCTCTTGTATAAATCATGCTCTTAAATATTTTAAAACTTGTCAATAGTGTATCTGAACTGGAATGATTAACTTTGAAAACTTTTACTTATACTTATACTGATACTTCAAAATAATAATTATCCTGAATATGGGCCCGACATTGTACCAATGTGCGCATTCCTAATAGGTCGGGGTGGCCAACCACCGAACCTACTAGGGTAATCCCGAGGGCCTCGGCGTGAAGCCGATGTCTTACATGCCCTATCAAAAAGTAAAATACTTCCTTTATACTTATATTCTTATACATACTGAAGGAAATACTCTTAATCCCCTAAATCATGAATGGGGAGCACCATAAAGATCATTATGCTCTTGACCCCCAAAACTGAAATGGGGAGCATACTGAAGATTGTTGTGCTCTTAATCCCCAATTCGAATGGGGAGCATCTTTAAATTTTCTTTATAAAGGAAATATTTTTACATCTTACTCTATATCATGCATATAATTGTAAGCTACAACTCATCTACAACATGCATGATCATGAATCACATTCTTATCATGGATCTAAACATGATGCTGAATTACCCATAACATAACGGTAAAATCACGTAATTGAAAACATCATGCATAACTGGAAATAACATGCACATAAAAATATATCAATAATATACGATAACTACTTATATTGCAGGTGAGCAATACTTACCTCCTACGCTTTTGCACCAATTTATACCGTTAGATTTCGTAAAGAGAAGATCTCCTACGTGTTCCTTTGCTTTAGCGTGAGCCTCTACAAAGTCCTCGAGGAGATCCCTCTTGAAAATCCCCTCTTAAATTATCCAAAGGGAAGATAATCTTCTTCCTTGCTTCGGCGGCTAGAACACGAGAGATCGATCGAGAGAGAGAGGGATGAGAGGTGGTCAGCATTGGGAGAGAAGAGGGAGAGGGGGGGGGGGGGGTTGGCGGCATTGGAGAGAAGAGGGAGAGAGGAGTTGGCGGTGTGGAAATAAAAAAAAAATGAGAGGGAGAGAGAGAGGCGTGAGATTTAAGGAGAGATAAGGAAAAAAATATATATAAAAATTAGAATTTTTCTTAACCTAATTATCCCTTTAAATAATTAGTCAAATTAATCAATCTCTTTTTTTTTTTCGCCAATAGATATATTTTGTTATATCCTACTCATTGGTAATCTTATGACTTAGTGGTAGGTAGCCTATTCCCCCAAACCGACGGTTCATGGTTCGAGCCTCGGCTAACGAACTATTTATTCAAACTTTTTTTTTAATTTCTATTCTTAATTATTTCTATTCTTTTTTTAATTATTATTCTATTCCTATTTTTATTATTTCTATTCTTATTCTTATTTCTATTTTTCTCTAATAAAAATATAGGAACTAAAATTTGAGTTGTTACAACCAGAACTACATTAGATACTCATTCAGGGAATTGAACTTCTCTAACATGACCCGCTTGTAATAATTTATCTACTTCTTCAGCTATAACTTTATCATTTTCAGGCTCGAAGTGGTGTCACTTCTGCTGGATGGGTCGAACTCCCCTAGTGATGTTGAGGTGATGTTCAGCAATGCTATGATCTATTCCCATCAAGTCGTGCACATCCTTGGCAAAGATATCTTCATTCTTTTTCAAGCAGGCCACCAACTCTTCTTTATTCTCGAGCTATTGAGCCACCCGAGTGACTTTTTCAGGGGCTATTTCTACAGATTCCTCTTCTTCTATTTTTTTAGCTCTTGGAGGGGACTCCTCCAGTACACATACATCAAAAATCATGACAACTTTCCCCTTGGGGTCGTCAACTCTGGTTTTCTTCTGGTCATCTCTGACTAAAGCTGTCAAACGGGCTGGCCCATGGTGGGGCGGGCCAACCCGTCATAAACCTAATATTTAGCTGAGAGGGGTGGGTCGACCCGCCATCTCGGCGTATTGAGAAATTTTCAACCCACAACCAGCCCAACCCAACCCAAGGCTGGTTGTGGGTTAGGCGGGCCAATCTGCAGGCCATGCAAATTTAAAATATATATATATATATAATTACTGAGATATTGAGGGCTTGAGGCAATGATATGTAAGATAGATGGAGTACCATGATTAAAAAAATAAGCATTTGAAGTAACTAAAATCTTATAATTGAGATTCAATTAACGACCTACAAAGTTGAGTACCAATGTTTTTGATTCCTTTTCAATGTTTCAAAATATCCAAATCTTGATAATATATAAATGTAAATTTTTGCTCCTCCAAATAGAAATTCAATTGAGATTTTTTAGCCTAAGTAATTATTTGATTTTAATATGTCATTATTTCCTATATTGATTAGAATAGTAGTGACAAGATAATAAAAAATAATTAGAGTATAAAAAATATTCTTTTGTTCTTTACTCTTAATTTCTTTTATACTTTGTTGAGGTGTATGTGTGATAGAAGAAAATTATGATGATGAAAAATTTATCTTGTTAATATTAAAATATTGGTAAAAAAACTTATACAATTTTATTTTCACATGTTCCATCTTTTGACATTCTCAACCCGCGGGCCAACCCATGCCACGGCGGGCTAACCCATCTAGACTCGCAACCCGCGCGGGTCGATCCATTTAGGCCTATCAAAATGGCGGTTGATAAAATTTCAACCCAACCCGCTTAAATTATTTGGCGGGGTGGGCCAATCCGACGGGCCCAACCCAACTTGACAGCTCTATCCCTGACCATTTGCACATAGCAACTTCTAGCAGCCTTCTGTTCTCCCCTTACTTCCCCAATCAACCGCCCGACCGGAAACTTCACCTTCTGATGATAGGGGGAAGCCACCGCCTGGAAAATAAACAGAAAAGGATGACCCAAAATTGCATTATAGGTGGATGGAGCATCCACTATGAGAAATAGAACAATATTGGTTTTTTGACTAGGATTTGTGCCCAGAGTGAGAGGCAACAAAATTTGCCCTACGGGATGCACCATATGTCCCACAAATCCAAACAGAGGAGTAGCCACGTCCTTCAATTGTGCATTTCCCAATTGCATCTATCCGAAGACCTCCTGGAAGAGGATATTAACTGAGCTTCTCGAGTCAACTAGGACCCGGGCTACCTCATAATTGGTGAGAGAAATGCGGATTACTAGAGCGTCTATATGAGGTAACAGGACTCCTCATAGATCTTCTGGCCCGAAAGATATTGGTGGTGCATTCTGGATAGCCTGCTCTATTACAATGGCTAAGCTTTCCGTAAGACGAGCATAGGACTTTCGAGCCCTATTGGAGTCCCTGTCAATAGGTCATCCCGCAATAACGTGAATAACTCCCCTTGTAGGGATGTCATTCAGGTCGGATGATGGGCCTTCACCTGATGCCCCTCCTTATGAAGTACCATCCTGAACAGGAATCTGTTGGTCAGGATGGAGGGCAACCCTGAGGTCTCCGATTATAAGGTCCCGACGTGATATATTAAGTTGTTGACCTCCCCTTGCCGACCCTCCCATTTGGGGTCGTAAATGTGGATAAGTGACTCGGATGCACTCCAACTCCTCTTGTAATTTGAAACACCGACCACTGGTATGATCATACTCCATGTGGTATTGACAGAAGAAGGGAGCTGGAGGGTTATGAGGCACTCCTCTATATCCCATTGGTCGCTGGAGAAGACCCTGGTGGTCATAAGATTCCATTTCCCATTCTTTCCAGATTCTCGAGAGAGGGAGGGCGTCGGCAGCCATCATTTGTAAAGGAGGTGTTGGGCGAGCCCCTGACATCAATAACCGGGGCCTAGGAGCTTCTAGCATGAAGGGCCACACATATTCTCTTCGAGGAGGAGCTCAGGGGGCTATGGGATGACTTCTTTCAGCAGGAGCCATTGCAGATGTTTGTTCAGCCCGCCGGACCTTCAACCCTTCCTCCTCATTTATGTATTTCTCAGTGCGGCTTAGCATTTCCTTGTAGCTAGCTGTTAGTTTTCTCAACAAGGAGCTGAGGAAAGGCCCCTCTCTCAGCCCATGAGGGATGGCCACCCTCAGAGCATCTGACTTTGTCGAAGGAATATTCCTAGCGGTAGAAGTAAATCTATGAAGATACCCTCTGAGTGATTCTGAGGGCTCCTATCTAATATGCAGTAGGATTGAAGTGTTGTGCTTATATGTCTTACAGCTAGCAAACTCTTGGCGGAACACCCCTTGAAAATCAGCGAAATAGGTATTGGATCCCGGAGGGAGGGTATCAAACCACTTCTGTGCAGAGTCGGTTAAGGTGGTATGGAAGACCCGACACTTAAGAGCATCAGTATAGCAGTGAAGTGAAGTGACTCCCACAAATTGCGACAAATATTCTTCCGGGTCGGTTGTGCCATCATACTTACTCACCTGAGGATTTTTGAAATATGAAGGTGGCAGTTCAGAAAGAATGTCGATGGTGAAGGGACTAGGCTCGTAAGTCTCCGGAGCCCTGGTTGATTGACTTTCTCCCTGTTCTTCTCGCCTAGTTTATGTTGTCAGTATGGTGTTATGATGTATTCTCCCCCCTAGCCCATCACCGGGCAATACTTCGACATTTGTCGTTGGACGAAGTGGAGGAGGTTGTCCTCGAGGAGAGGGTTCGTCCAAATGGGGATGGAGATATCCTGTTCTCCTTCTCTCTTTGGCTAAGGCTTCAGCCACAGCTGTGTCCACCATGACCCTTAGTTGTGATGGCAATAGTGTAATGGGGTTTTCTTCAGCGAAAGAAGCTGTCGAATGTTGTATCTCCTCTGGTTGCATCTCGACGTCTTGCTCAGTGTAATGCTCCCACAGACGATACCAACTGATGCGGTCGTACGCGGATTTTCTCACCTCCTTTCAACGCCAAGATGCGTACAGGAGGCTTAGGATTCTCTCCGGCCGCAACAATAATAGAACACGAGTAGAAAATATGAAAAACCAAAATAGAGAGCAAAGGCACAGAGTTTTACATGGTTCGGAATGAGGATTCCTACTCCATGGGGTGAGCTCTCTCATGAGCTACGGTGTCAAGACACTTTCACTATAGAATTCCTCCTTCGTAGAAAAAGTTTTCGAAGGTGGAGGGAAAACCTCTTACAATTTGCTCGATGTACAAAGATCGAAAGAATAGATCTCGCTGCCCTCGTCATCTCCTCCTCCCTTTCTTCCTCTTCTTCTTCTTCTCCGGCGATGTGTTCGCTCCCAGCTCTTGTGTGCCTCGGTCTGGAAGTCTCATCCTCTCTCTCTCTCTCCCTTCCTCTGCCTTTTTATTCTCCCCCTCTTTCTTTGCCAGCTATCACATAACAAACCCCTTCTATCACTGTCCACATGCCCACCTTGTTTACTTGGAGAATCATTATGTTAAAGAGATAGGGAGTGGAGACTCCTCCGAATATTATGTGGGGGTCCTAATTTGTTATGTAACAAACTCCTACAAACATTTCGAAAAATATTCTAACCTTTCCTTTTCACCCTCTCTCCCTTTGTCAGGTTAGCCTAAGCCTAATACCTAGACTTAGTTTAGTTCTTAGACTCCATATCTTAGACTTCTTATAATAGCCCGAGCCAATTCCCGGACTCTTCTTAGGGAGCCAATTTCCAAACTCGCTTTGCCGAACTAATTCCCCCACTCACTCAACCGAACCAATTCCTAGACTCACTTTGCCGAGCCTATTCCCCCGACCTACTTCACCGAGCCAATTCTCCAGACCTACTTTATCGAACCAATTTTCCAGACCTACTTTATCGAACCAATTCCCCAAACCTGCTTTACCGAACCAATTCTCCGGTTCAGACAATTTCTTCTACGTGGTTTCTCTCATTTTAATTCCTAAATTAGGTAGCAGTGGTATCAGTAATGAACATAAATGAATTAGCCTAGTATTTGGTTTGGTCATGTATGTTTGCTTTGCTTGCCGTTCCTTCAGAAGGTGTCTAAAATAGATGGAAATGCCAAACTATTTTTCATATGCTTTGACCTTCTTACATGTCATGAGCCTCATCATAACATAATTAGCCCATTCATAACTATGATATTGAGATTTGGTAGTAGGTGATACCATCAGTCCTATAGGTCAAGTGATTTTGTTTCTTCTACCCAAATCATAATTCCTGATTTCTTGAAAGGAAAGGAATCGAAAATGAGGTGAAATGAATCTAAAAATTGGTCTATGATAACTGTTGTCATTGTTCTAAAAAGTGATTTAGGTGGTTGCCTATTTAGTTTGGATGCAGGCTACATCGTCTAACCCCACAAGTGAGTATGCTGACATTCTAAAAAGTGGCCTAGGCAGGCAGATGATACATGTGAGTTAAGTGGATAAGGCAGGGGTGGCTTCAAAGAAACTATTGAGCCTGATTTGTTTCTTTTAACTAAACAGTTACGTTACACATTTTTCACCCTATTCCTCAATCGAGCATCATACAAAGTAGTTGAACTTCCTCCTCCATGCAGATAAGCTCAAGACAAGCTATTCACTGTGTTTATTCAACTTCTTCCTTCTCTCGCTGTGATTTCTTACACTTCAAGATAGGATCTCCATCTTTTCTTTATATCTCATATCCTCTAATATTTACAGTCTTTCCCTTCAAAATTAACCGCTGAAATAGTTGTTGAAGGTTGAAAATTTATTCTTCTATTCAAGGTAAGATCTTTATTTTCTTCACCTTCTCTCTTCTATCCTCTGATCCTCACAGCTATTCTCCTAACCTTGTAAAAGCTCTCAGGGCAAATCCAGATGGCTAGCGCAGCCGTGTTAAGACTTGAAAGGGCAAGAGGTCGATTCCTGGAGGTGACGACCACGCTACCGATGATTCCGCATTTCTGCGCTAGCCACCTGGGACCTGATCCCCCTCCACACGTAGGACCAGCGGTGGTGGGTGATAAGCGGTTATTATGTCGCAATACCGTTCCCAAATTATTTACCGAACCCCCTAACTACACTAATGCAGTATAGGACTGACTCGGATTGTCTCCCAACGAACCTAATGGTTGAACGTTTGTTTTTAAATAGAAGTAAACATAGGGGGTTTTCTGAATTTATTAAAATGCAAAATCAAAAGCAAACATGAGAATTACACATGCAAAAAGTAAATCTAACTACCAATTAACAAACAACTATCCTAATGCGCAAAAGTAAGTGATCACGCACCGCACTGTCACTATACGGTACAATGATCAAACAAATGTGAACAATTCTACTATACGACACGAGTCAAAGCGATCAACGAAAAACTAAGCTATGAGCAGAAAAGAAATCGATCAGCACCGCCTTTGTCACTATACAGATCGATCAAATAAATGTGAACAATTCAACCATGCACCGCACTATCACTATACGGCACAATAGTCGAACGGTCACTAAAAACTGCAATAAACAAAATGCAATAAACGAAAGCAATTCAACCAGGCACCGCACTGTCACTATACGGCAACTGGTCGAATGTAAAGGAAATCTAACCTAATAATGAAAGCACTCCAACCAAAACACCATACTGTCACTATACGATGCATTGACTGGACAATTTTAATGGATGGGGTTAGTACATCAGCAACAAGAAATTAAACTAACCTACAACTAAATAACAAACGCCAATATTAAGTCTAATAAAAATGCACGATGAACAGAATTAACAACTAAGCATAACAAACCGATAGAAATAGCATTGCATGTAAATAAATCAACAATTAACCGAAATAAACATAATCAACTACTAACAATTGCATAATTGCACTGGAATAAAATGCAGTAGGTAATTAACATGAAATCCCGAGTGTTTAATACAAATACACTCAGTAACTAAATGATCCAAATAAACTACAACCGGTAACCACACGGCGGTCACAACAAACCGAACAACCACTCCGGCGGTGAATGCGAAGCTGTCCAATCGGCACAACAGGAAGGAAGGAAAGATGGATGACTGCGATCACTGCTCCGACGAATCTGGATTCACCGGACAGTGAAATGGAAATCTTCTCCGGCGGTGAAGATGGGATTGTCCAATCGGCACAACCTGTGGGTGACTCCGGTGAATCTGGAACGACCTATCCCAGTCGTTGGAATGAAGGAGAATGCCGGTGAAGGATGAACTCGCCGGAATCCCGCCTCGCCTCGCTTTGGATCAGCTGTCCGAATCACGGCATCTGGATCCGCCACCAAGGATTGGATGGGATCGTCGCCAGCTGTCGGAGGGAATCGCCGGAATCACCGCCGCTGCGATCGCTCGTAGTAGTTCTGAATCGCACTTTCGCGAGGAAGAAGACGCCGCTCGAAGGTTTCTGTCGCGCGTTGTGGCGCAACTGGGAAGAAGTTGAATTATTAAGTGATTTTTCTGAGCCGTCCGATTGTGCCAGATCTAATCTCAGCCGCCCAAATATAGCTAGGTTAAATGAATCCAATTAACCTCCTAAGCAGGCTGTGATCCAACGGTTGTGATCAGTCTGATTTCAAATGAACGGATCTGATCCATCTGAAAGGATAATGACGATGGTCGAATCTGGAGGAAGGGCTCAGACGTTCAGATCAAAATGTACGGACGGGATCTCTCCAGATCTGAATAGATGTCTTCAAATCAGCTATATTCATTGGACGGTCCATAATGCTCAGATCTGATCCGGATCGATGGCTGCGATTGCTCCAATTAGATCCTCATTAGATGTTCCTACAAAATCACATGAAATTCATGAAAAATACTGAAATTATAGGAATTAATGTAATTAATCGCAAATAGGCTCAATATGTAAAAACATCCCAAATAACAATAATTATCTCATCCAAGAGCCTAAAATATCTAATCCACAAGTAAAAATAGCGCAATAAAAATTGTAGCTATCAAATTCCCCCACACTTATTTTTGCGCGTCCCGTGCAATAACAAAAACAAAGACACACTAACTCCCTAACTCATTCCCCTAGCAATACCTAGATCAATAATTCAAGGACAGAAAAAATAAGTTACTTAGGATCACAGGATCTAGGATTCAAAGATCAATCGCTCTACAACAATCAACATGTACGATGGTTTACAGTCAAATCAAATAAACCAAGCCTGATACAAAACCTCCCAAATGGATATATGCACTCATGCTCACATAATGATCGTAGGAGTGGGATACCCTCAAAACATCATGTAATCTTGTCCTACCATATGCTTGGTTATCATCTACTTCTCCACCGCTATCAATACATTCCATACATGAATCAAAAAGATTTATCGAAAATCAAACATGATCAGAAGTGGATTGCAATAGAGAAATAAAGAAGATCAAGATGTAATGAAAAGGAAATCATAAAAGAATTGGAAGAATAAACCTGATTAGTTGCATGTAGAAGTGGTGTGTGGAGGAAAGGTTTAACAACGTATACAATGATTGCCTCAGGGGCTTGACTCCATCTTCAGTTTGATTGTTCTCAAGAATACAACATGTTGTCCTTTCTGTTGCTATTTGTACAGCTATTCATCAAATTGATCCAACTGAGCACATCTTGCCATTATATCTTTCTCACAACAAATGGAGTATGGATTGGTTGGTACATTCTTTTTGTTAGAAATGCAAGGCCTTAGTTAATCAACGCCAAATTCAAGAGAACACCATCCCCTTCAGATAGAAACCTCTTCCACCAGCAACATCAGCACCTTTTCCAAGTCCATAATGTCGAGGCGCTTAACAAGTTCTACATGGTTTCTCAATTTGGTTTCCGTCCGCCTCTCTCCACAAATTAGAATCACAGCCTTATTTGCCTCATCTATTTCGGAATGCTGGAATTTGAAAACCAAGCTGGGCCTTCAACCATTTAGTCTGTGATACTTTTGTGAGGATCTTGACAGGAATATTAACATTTCGTAGGCATTCAAGTATGAAAATGCAGCATCAGCAGAAACACAGCTTGAAGACATTTTAAAGTTATCAACCACCACCTTATAATTTCTGTTAAATCCAACTAAAACACCAAATAAGTGCGATGCAAGTGTCCATTCTGAACCAAGCAATATGGATTCTGATGGTCATCTGAACCCAACTGATGTTTTTAGCCATCGTGTAGTTTGGGTGCTCTGAAATCTAATAAAATCAGTTCCAGTGTAACTTAAACATTGCAACAATTAGGAAGACCTTCCAAAATCTGAATACTCTTGCCATTCTGCAGATTTTATCAAGTGGACATGCACTTAATCTTCCAAGCCTTCTTTTTCTGATACTTGCTGTAATTTCCAGTTCTGCTGCAGCTTAAGGCACCGGTTCTTTGTGGTCAGCAAATCAAAACTCAATTCCCATTTCATATTTGAGTGCCACTTGAGATCTTTACTTGTCCAGGCTGCGAACTCCAAGCAGAATTTCATTCGTTGCAGCAATCCGTTCACCTTGATGTTTCAGCTTTGGGACTGAAAGTGATTTAGAACTTCTCAGCCTGTAGTTGTTCTCAAATCAAAAAATTCATGGGATAACAAATAGGTTAAGAGCTCCAATTTTCAACCGAGTACAACAGCACCTGAATTCCAGGGCAACATCACGACGTTCCATTCAATAGGTGCGTAACCAGTAATATAAGGCCTGAGGATAAACTCGAGCAACTTTCATAAGAACTAGTTTGCAATGAGGAGCTTCATTTCTTTGTAAAGAAAGCAAAAGTTGTGGTATCCAAGAAAGCCTAACCCAATGTGGTAACTGGTCCAAAACTTATCCAATACCTTCCCAACAGATTCATTTGGTGTATCAAAACTTGTCAGATTTGCAGAGATAAAATTTTCTGAAAATTCAGAGATTAAACATGTTGCATTTCAGACAAGTTGCTGCTGATAAACTGTCGAGCAGTTTTGGAATTTCAGCAGCTTCAACCAGCTATAGCATCCACAGAATTAGCAATTTCGATTGCCAAACTATGAAGCCTTTCATCTATTGTCGCACCCTACCACTGCTTGCTGGGCTCACTGCTTTAACATCTCCAAAAACAGCATCAGCTCGTTCATACTGCATCTCTGTCACTTGCTCCATTAGCAGCTGAATCCATAATTTTCTTGCAGCATCCATCACTTGCATAGCTTTTGCGAAGGGTAGCAGAATCATGGGAGCTCTATGCAGTCCGTTGGCAATATTTTTGCTGCAAGGAGTTCATCATGTTTTGATCTTTGCTTACCACCACTTGGAGCAAGCACATGATTTTTAGCCAGATATGTCAGAATTTCAAGAAGCCTGCGTGACAAATCAATGTGTTGTGTCACCTGGGAAATCCTATCTTCAGATACTGGAGACTTTTCTTTAGCACTGAAAGATTTACGCAGCATCACATGATTTCTTTAGGTTCTAAATTTTAACTGATATCACTTTTGCGCTCTCAGCATCTCCTCTTAGTATCTTGAAGCAATTTTTTTTTTCAAAAGCTACAATAACATCAAAGTTCTTCCACCCAAACAAGACAAGATTATGGAGATTGTATCCATCGTTCATGACATTGGTTGTTTTATCCTCTAATGATTCAGTTTCTCATACTCCCGATTCTCCAAGCACCTCTGATCAGGCCTCAGCTTTGAATCTGAACCAGTTTGATGGCCTCGACATAAATTATAGACCTTTAGATTGAAATGGTTGTTGTGTTTGAGCTGACAGCAGCTGCTCAGATTTAAGTAGAGCCATCCCAAATGTCCTTGAATTCTGAAAATTTAATCCTTGAATCCACGTGTAAGCACTGTTTTTTAGAGCTTGGTTATTCATGCAAAAAAATTTTCAGACTGTAACTAACTACTCTACCCTTCCACGTGCAGCTTCTCCAAGGTTACAACTCTTTGACATTTTGCAGGTTTTAATGCAGTTAACATGCAGGTTATCTCTACAATGGCAGGTGCTGCACTTGGCAAAAAGTATCCACGTGTATGCATATCCTTTTAGATCTTTGGTGACTCATGTATTTTTCCAGAATTTGACTAGCTCATTAAAACTTGCACGTTCAGCTTTTGACCTTTTGCAGATTTTTCTGAAGTGAAATTGCAAGCAACTCTAGCTCCAATTGAAGTGCACACGTACACTATCTTCAAATCATAAATTGGTTGCAGATATAAACATCTCCATGGAGATGCAGAAACTCTAAATCAGAACCTTCCATATCACAGCCTCCACCAATTCGTGTTTATTCAGTCACAGCTGCCCAATAACGTCCTCTACCTCTAGATCTACCTTCTTCCAATTTCTCCAAGAAATAACATTACCAGGTGTTGTTTAGAAGAATTCCTATTGCTATCATCTTTCAGAATTCCTTTCAGCATATTTACAGTGGATGCAACTTTCTGATTTCCAACTGCTAAACAAAGTAGAGCAACACACATGTTGAGGTGGAGATTGGGTTGCACGTATAGGGAAACTGCTGTTGATACTGGCATAATTCTGATAATGCTGCTATTGTTGCTGGTAGTAACATTGTCGAGTAGGAAGTTGTGATGCAGCTTGTGCATAAGCAGTTAGATTGGATTTGGTTTGGCGTTGAAACTGACAGCAACTGCAGAATTAATGCAACAACAGCTGAATCAATAGCTTGTTTTTTTTTTTTTTAATCTCAACTGATGTTCAAGAATAGTGGAGAACCCTTTGTTTCCATCTTGGCCCTACTGTGATCCAGAATTTTCCCATATAGTTTCCTTGGTCATCATTCCTGCCAGAAGAGAAAAAACCCAGCTCGAGGACCCTGACCTCCGGCACCAATAGTGTCTCCAATGTTGTTTCCCTACCCAACTATTTAGATGCATATTCTGTCCTACAATTCCATCCTCAAGTTTGAACTCTTTTCTGCTTCTCTCAATCTGGTCTTTGTTGACCCCTGATCACTTGCCAACTGGAGCTTGTGATTGGTAGTCACATTGGAACCAAGGTTGCCCTTCCTTTCGATAGCCATGTGGAATTTCTGATACAACATTTTGAGCCAATTAAATGTTCTGCTCAATTAAGTCAAGCACCTCTCGGTTTCTCTGCTCTATGAATGACCTCAATCAATTTCCTCCTTGGTATTCTCGTATTGCTCCCTTCACAAAGCTGGATTTCCAGATTCAAATTCAGAACAGTTCTCCTTCATGTCAATCTTCAAACAAATAATATCTCTTTCCCCACACTTAGAAATTTTCCCATCTCAGACAATGCAACTTATCAAGTTATTCTTCCAATGGGAGAACAAAAGATGGTAGAGGTAATCCACAAGACAATGGAAGATAAATGAATAGGAATGACAAGTACGACAATATGAAAGTATCAAGTGGATTAAACAAGCAATTCAAGTAAGGAAAAGATTCAAGAGTGAAACTCTTTATCATATTCATGCAAATAAATGTTCTTGTAGTTTTTGAAAAGACTCAAAGCAAGTTCTAGAGTAACAAGTATTACACGTGTATCACACCAAAGTGGGTAATTGATTGAAAATGGCTTAAACCTCACTGGGTGAATAAAAATCAAGCTCGGTCTATCAATAAAAAGTTAACCATCATAACAAGTGACTGCATGCAAGTGATGTTTCTTATCCTACACAAAAATTCCCAATCTGATGATCAAACTTAACTAATTTTTACCATCTCTAAAATGATACTAAGACATGCATAGGGGAAAGTATTCGACTCAACAACAACACTAAACCTAGGTAAACAAGCAAACAAGCAATTAACCCATACAAATTATTCCGAACATGAAAGGAAGAAAAATAAACACAGTAAATAAAAGAACACACTCCCCTTTCCTGTCGGAGAAGAAGCATCATCATGTCTGGCCCCACCGTATTCTCCAGAATAGACTTGATCTCTTTGCTCGACACTTCATGAGTCTGTTGCAAAAGTGAAACCCTTGATTGCTAATGATCGCCCTGGGAACTCCAAATCTGCAAAATATGTGAGACCTAACAAAATCCACAACAACTAGAGAATTATCAGTCTTGGTGGGGATGGCCTCCACCCATTTAGAAACATAATCATATGCCAAAAAAATATATGAAAATCCAAAAGATACAGGACACGGACCCATAAAATCAATACCTCAAATATCGAACATCTCACAGAATAACAAAAGTTTTTTTTTTTGAGGAATTTCATTTTTACGTCCTATGTTCCCTGTTCATTGACATCGCTCACAAGATTTGTAAAATTCAGAGGCATCATGAAATAGGGTGGGCCAATATAACTCAGACTCTAAAACTTTCCTAGCAGTTCTTTGGGGTACAAAGTACCCCCCACAAGCCAGAGAATGACAAAAAATAAAAAGAAGTAAGTATGGAATGAAACTCATAGTCAGGAACACATCTCCTAATGATCTGATCACTACAAAATTTTCAATGATAAAGATCATCCCATACATAATACTTAGCATCACTTTTCAATTTCTGGACTTGTGCATGAGTAAAATGTGAAGGTACAACATGGCAAATAAATAACAAGATATGCATACCATGGTGTCTTACCCTACAAGTGAAAAAGTTGCTCATCTGGAAAAGAATCAGCTATGGGGGTGGACTCGAACTCCATCACAATCCTGGTCAAGCTGAAATACCACCTCCTTCTGCAACAAGTTGGTCAAGGGTAGGGCAAACTGAAGTCTCTGATAAAACATATGTAGAAACCTACATGACCTAGAAAAGAACAACTTCCCGCACAGAAACAGGGTAAGATAAAGAGGATATAATATGAATTTTAGCAGGATCTATTTCAATACCATACACAGAGAAGATATGACCTAAAACTATCTCATGCTCGACCATGAAATGACATTTCTTACAAACATCTGATGGAAGTGATCCTTGGGGCATCACCTGAAGAGCGCTAGTCCCTACACAATCCATATCCCTGTCTACATAAAAAGAGGGCCCACAGATAGGTCCTAACAACAAATCATTATCAGCATCAGAATCAACAGAATCAATAAAATCACAACAAAATATAGAAGGTGCAGAGATATCCAAATGAAAAATAGACTAAGAAATAAAGTTCATGCAGTCCAACTCATCAGCTATAACCACGCTAAGAATAGAATGATTCTCCATCAGGTACCTCATAGCGTCCAAAATACTGAACCGAACTACAGTATCTCCTACCTCCATAGAAAGAGTACAACTTCTCGTGAAACAAAACTTCGACATACTTGGGAATCTGCTTCCCCAGCCTTTTCTTCAACAACCCCCTTCCTAGGCTGAGCCTCTGAGGGAAAAGAAAAACTGCTGCAAAAACTCAAGTAAATTATCGCCTGAAGACCTAGTCATTCACACAAACAAATACAATGAGAAACAAATATATATTATAAGAAAGACAATAATAACAAAAGAAAAAGAAAAAAAACAAACAAACTACAGTTTAAAGACAAACGAACCCATTAGAGTTCCCCGGCAATGTTGCCAAAATTTGATAAGCGGTTATTATGTCGCAATACTATTCCCAAATTATTTACCGAACCCCCTAACTACACTAATGCAGTATAGGACTGACTCGGATCGTCTCCCAACGAACCTAATGGCTGGACGTTTGTTTTTAAACAGAAGTAAACATAGGGGGTTTTCTGAATTTATTAAAATGCAAAATCAAAAGCAAACATGAGAATTACACATGCAAAAAGTAAATCTAACTACCAATTAACAAACAACTATCCTAATGCGCAAAAGTAAGTGATCACGCACCGCACTGTCACTATACGGTACAATGATCAAACAAATGTGAACAATTCAACCATGCACCGCACTGTCACTATACGACACAGTAGTCAAGCGATCCTTTGAAAAACTAAGCTATGAGACGAGAAAAGAAATCGGGAAACGCACTTTGTCACTATGTGAACAATTCAACCATGCACCACACTGTCACCATACGGCAGAATAGTCGAACGGTCACTAAAAATTGCAATAAACGAAAGAAATTCAACGAGGCACCGCATTGTCACTATACGGCAACTGGTCGAATGTAAAGAAAATCTAACCTAATAATGAAAGCACTCCAACTAAAACACCATACTGTCACTATACGATGCATTGACTGGACAATTTTTGTCACACCCCGAGAGTATACCGTGTCGAAAAGCAAACGGACGACATCTCCCCTGTACGTGGCAACATATCGGGTTAATACAAGGCTCGTAGGCCCACCACAACAATATGATATAAAGATATCAACATACCAATTATACTAAACACAGCGGAAACAATACAAACAGATAAACAAGATACAAAGACCAACTGTGCACTCCGGAGTGACTTGACACGACAAGAATCATAACAGAAATCGAATCAAAGACCAAATACATACAACACATCCGTATATCACAAATACGGAAACCATACAGGGTAAAGACCCCAAAACAACAATCCATAGTAATACAACAATACGAAAAACATATCCATCCGTCCGGTGTGAGATGGGATCAGCTGGCGGAGCTCCGAACGTCCAAGGAATCTTCTACCTGTTACCTGGGCGACAGGAAGCCCAGGGTCCCGGGGTGGTGAGTATAAACTCAGGGGTAATATATAGAAAGTGCATGAATATATAGGGTAAAGAGATCTACAAGTATACATGTGAAGATCTACAGATATACAGCATGAGTCCAATAGACATACAGTCCTATCCAACTCTAATAACAAGTAACTACAGTAAAGTCATACTCAGTGTATATACTAAACTGATCAACTGAACATGAAGTAATGTACCAACGTACCTGATGGTCTGCAACACCATATGCTATATCAACCTGAACAGATATACAATAACATAACCATATAACGTACCAGGTCAATCCCATACGTGACCAATAACTCAGACATACGAACAGTATATGATCACCTGAAATAACAACCCGGTCCGTACCACACAATGACATGATGCTAATCAAATGCATACAACAGTCTGAATCAACGCATGTATCATGCTCAACACATAGCAGTATATAAAATACAGATGGCATGTATCATGATGAACAACCATATGTAGCAATCATAGCTCAATCAAATGCAGCATCTCACAGGCATATATAAAACATATATCAAATACATGCATACATATATATTTTGTCTGCGGACCCGTCGACCACGACCCAGAGTGGCGGGTGTACGACAAATGACAACTAGCCCGACTCACCGCCACCACTCTCGAGTAGCGAGTTGGGCGGTATGAGTAGCGTATAAGCGTAAAAAGCTAACTACTCCTAGGGGCCTCGCAAGCCACGCCGTCCTACCTACCCATGAGAGACAAACGCGCGCGACACAGACAACCGCGTCGCACACAACCACTGTCATAGTGGGCGAGTGCTAACACCACTCGCACATGGCGGTGCGCGATCTCCGGCCTACCACCATCCATAGTGGTCCGAGCACGACATCCAATGCTCGCCCTCAACCTCGCTACCACTACCCCGAGTGGTCGGGAGGCAGGATGACCGACGCACTGCCTCAACCACAAGGGAGACCCAGTCAACAACATGCATGCAAATGTAATGATGCATAGCTCCATACATGTATCCTTGCCTCACTCCCTATCCCATGGGGAGTCCTGGTCAACCAAAGTCAACCATGCAAGGACTACAATCACAAGACTCTCTCTATCGCACAAAGAGTCATACTCATCTGACAGTCAACCACGCTAAGACCTCTAGTCCATAGAGATATACTATCGACTGTCCATATAACCATACACAGATATACGATCCATAATGGATATACAATCATACTAGGACCTCTAGTCCGTAACCACATACTGACAATCACACACATTTATCTACTCACGGGCAACTAGATCCACCATAGATGCACAACTAATATGTGTACGATACAACAATCGACTTCACAATCCAATCCATCACCTAACCCTAGTGATGTAACACAGTAACCCAATCTGAGGTCACAAAGATAACCCTAATCACATGTACTTACTGAACATCTATCAGCTAACACATAATAGAGTTTATAGTTCCTATCCAAGCTAGATAATCAATGAAGTACCAGAGTATATATCTCAAAGGTCAAGGCAGTATAAGCATATGATTAAATAAGAGTGGATTTAAGGTAAATAGATATAAACATAAATCCAAGATCATGCACTAGAATTTGATCAAAACTACCGGACCAGGTAGATATTACCCACCTGATATATAATCCGTGCTATCCATCTCCACGTTCATATATCCATCACCATCAAAGTCCTGTAACAATAGGATACAATAAAGTACCGTCACATATCTAATGATCGAATCAAATTCTACATCAACCTTGTATCTCGATCAACTAATAATCCACAATTAACTACAACATCAACTACAGATATAGTATACCTTCCTAAAGTATTCCAAATCTGAAATCCACCAAGTTTAGCTTCCACTGCACAGCATCTTGATCATAGCTTAGGGTATCAATCTGCATAATCAATTTCAATAAGGAAAGCCTTACTCATATCATCTTCATCACCTGAAATCACAAGTTAAGACACCAGATTCGGATCATTACTCATATTACCTTCCTTCCCAATCCATCACCAACTGGATTTACAAGAAACTCAATTCTTTTAATCCTCACAACCATATGAACCACGACACTTGGTTAATTGGCGAGATCAGAAACAAGCAATCCCACTGTCACAACCTGATTAAGCTCACAAAAATAGGGGAATCGGGAAAACTGTATGGATGATGCTGGAGGTTGCTGTGAAGCTATCGACACATCACGAATACACAAAATCTACAGCCAATACATACAAGCAAACCAAACTTACCGAGCTCAATTCTCCACCGACAATCGTTTCCCCCCTAGCTGCCCAGTTCACCAGAGAAATCACAGCTCCAAAAACACTGCCAAACCACAAATCGAAACTCAACCGATGAATCCACAGCTGAAATCACAGCGATCTCTTGATCCAAACCCTACTACCATCCAAGCAACATCCATATCGGCTTACCTTGCACAAGGAAATCTGACGATGATAGAAATCGACTAGCGGCAGCTCCTGATCCAGCAGAGCGGAGCCGCTGTCATAGTCTTCCTCAACAAATCTTCAAACCAGCGAGTATCGCCCAATCCGGTCGGTTAGAGGATTGCTAGTGGCCCGTTCCGCGCACACTGCCCTGTTCGCTTGCTAACTCCGGCAACGATCAGAATGGCAGCTCCCCAATCCGACAGATTGAAGCCGCTGCCGATCCAAACTCCCAGCCGCTTATACTCCAGCTCATCCGCGGAGAACATCGAGAACCCTAAGCCACCAGCCTCTCCTCTTGAAATCGCCAACTCTAGCAGCTGCAGCGTCGGTCGACGAGAGACAGTAGAGATTGACCGGAGCTCAGCTCGACACGACATAAAGCGGCGACAAACGAACAAGGAAGAAGATACGCCGACGAACCGAGCTTCGCGATCCAAGGTGGCTGCCGATCGGGTCGGCGTCGAAGGAGATTAGTCGCGACGACGAAGCAGGGAAGAAAATCGTGCGCTGGGGATTTGGGGATCGCGGCGCGGAATCGAAACAGGGGAAGAGAATCGCTGAGAAATCAGGATTTAAAGGCCGGTTCGGTTGAGCTAGCTTAGGTTTGACCTAGATCTAACCTAATTAACATTTAATCCATCCCTTATTAAATCAAATAATACCAAATGAACTCAGCCCAATAGATTCAGCCTAATAACTAATTAAACCCCATTAACCCACTAATTAAACCCAATTAATTAAAGGGTTAATCTATAAATTTTTTTTTTTTTTACATTCTCCCCCACTTATAAAAATTTGGTCCCCAAATTTCCGACTCATGTACGAGTACGAGATGTCACAACAACCATCTCAAGTATCCGGAGCAAAGTCACACCTCAAGTGACTAAGTGGAGTACTGAGCTCTTATACGCTCTCAGCCAACCTATTAAGAGGTCAATAACTGTACCAGAGTGGTGCTCTATACCAGTAATCGATAGGAAACTTTGCCAGAATCGTAAGGTGAATCATGAATCACTATTAGAAATGATATTCAAGGATACTCTATGGATATAATTCCATCAAGCGATCCAACGAAGTCCATCTTACGACTCGGAAGAAAATGAGCGGACCTAGCTAATCGATCATCGACTACCCAAATCCAATCAAGTCCTTTCCGAATTCTAGATAATCTCCCAACACAGTCTAACGTACTAAGCTCCCACTTCATCACGGTACGTAACCCTACCGATCACAATATTCCACCTTTGCTTATTGGCATACCCAACATCAAACTACGAAATCAACCGTGTTCTACCTGACGTTCCACCATAAAGGACGTCTCAAACTCGCTATGTTCGGATACACTCCGAATAAATCATCACTCTTGAATAAAGAGTCTCCTGTAACAACTCTTCCTAAATCGCATGCAACTCTGGGAACCACTATCCTTCCCAGAGACGAAGATTTATTCTCACAAGGGAAATTAATCCAATGTCCAAAATTCACTCTGTCACACAGAACTGAAAGTAACTGGAAGACTATAATGACTAATCTCCCCAGTTGCATCTATCCATGTTCTAACAACCCTATAGCAGCTACCCAGTAGCTAGCCAAAACTCCCTGAGCACTCCTGCTCTATCATCTACTACTCAATCATCACACTGACAATGATAATTGTATGACACTAAGTCACTACAATATCAACACTCTAATCGTAAATCATCCCTAGAGTATACACAGGTGTCCGAAACGAAGGATATTCATTTACAGCAACTACTGCATTCCATCATCGATAATCGATGCATAAACTCAAGGTATGACTCTCTTCTAACAAAGAGTTACAAGTCTTCTCAAGAAGAAACACTGAGGCAGATAAATCTCCCATAGTGTTTAGCAACACTGATACCCATAAAATCATCTCCCGATATGAGGTCTCCAATATCAGGACTATTCCCGAAATCACCTCAATCGCATATTCCACTTGCCCATGCAATGACCAGCCCGAGAGTTCATCCATAACTACATCCGAATACTCTCAGATTATACGTACATCCGAGAGTCCTAGTATACCAACGCTCCAACAATCCAACTATCCGTAAGGATATGTCTATAGTGGAGGTATGTCTAGCAAAGGCTAAGTGTATCCCTTGACTTCTTGATTGTTGATCAACATCTCACCTGACGGTAGAGAAAATCACCAACCCACAAGTCGATAGGAACCCATCTAATCCTATCTAAGAATGTTCTAGATAAAGATACCTGTAAACTACCAGTATCTCTCGATATATCCGCAAATAGGATAACCTAAAGTAATACCCCGAAGGACTGATCCTTCGGTCTTCTATACTTCTACTCGAGTAATCATGTAACTTGTCCAACATTTGTTCTGGACGGCTGAGCTCATATAGATGCAAAAGACTACCATGGAGGAACTAAAGTCAACTGCTGAAACTGAGGTACAACTGAAACAACTGCAATGGAGATGTAAACACTGTTGTACTGGCAAAGGGTACACATCCGGCTGTAAAATACAAAAGAACTGCCAACATCGTAGCACACTCCAACTCTGTGAAAGGTATAGCTGCAACTGGAGAATACTGCGTAGATACGACCATCATCGTAAAATCTCTCCTCTGTATAAAGCATAACCACGTCTGGGAAAGTAACAGTTGTCGTCGTCTGGAAAGGTAACAGTTGTTGTCTGATGGTCTGGGTCTTCTGAGATGTCTTCGGCTGATACTGCTGAGTAACTTACTTCTTCCAGATGAAAGTATCAAAGAGCTCCAACTATATCTGAGGTAGTAGATCGCTGCTGATGTGATAATCCATTTTTCTGTCATGATCTTGGCTTCCGAGGTTGTGGATCGTCCGCTCGAAAGCATCATCCATAGTCTTCCACTGAGTCTTCAAAGTACATACTTTCCTCATAGATACCAGCTGCTTATAGTAGAAACAGATACAATGGTTCATCGGATAACTGCTCATGGTCTCGTCAGAATCGTGATCAGACACACGTAATCTCCTTTCGGAGTCTTTCTTCTGAGTTCACTGATAAACATAAGAAAATGCTGACGATCTGTAATCGATCTTCTATAATCGGACAACTCTCCAATAGTAGCTCATGACTCATAACTCCAATCTCACTCCTTTGTCAAACATTCGAAGACTTCTAATTCCAATAATTTGACTTGCAATATCTGCTTATCAAATCTCCAACTCTTAAAACAACAGCT
This sequence comes from Wurfbainia villosa, assembly GCA_025175895.1. Classification (NCBI taxonomy): domain Eukaryota; kingdom Viridiplantae; phylum Streptophyta; class Magnoliopsida; order Zingiberales; family Zingiberaceae; genus Wurfbainia; species Wurfbainia villosa. The sequence goes on along the minus strand of CM045998.1, from coordinate 11,340,492 downwards.
ACGGAGTCATTTCTATACACATGACTCGGTCTAAGGACTTCTGGTAGGATCTAATAGAAAATCCAATCATCTGATCAAAATATCAGCCAATAAACCATAAGTGGCTTAAGACATGTCGATCACATTCTCGAGTTATTAGGGGGTCGTAACCCTCACAAGTCTAACGACTCTGCATGGTACTTTCGTCACCAGACGATCACCCTACTCGATGCCCAAGAATTCCCTGACAATGAGTCAAAGATGATAACGTAGGGAAATACTATCTCACAACATCACTAAATCATGGTCGAGTGATGTGTTATTTCTCGAAGGTTATATCCTATATCTTCCACCAAGTACCGGCTAGATCCGGATAATGGTATTCAACTAACACTACTTTCTTCGTATAACCCGAGTCAAGTACCCCAAAAGTACTCCCAATGTTATACAACCTAGAACGACCAGTCCGGGAATCAAAATCCCTATGAGTATTATCCACTAATTTTCTACTATCTGCATCAGCAATAGTATACTCGCTTAGTCCATTACCCCATAGGTAATGATCTGACTAACATAATTAGTGAAAATCTTATGACTATAATCCTTGATCTCCACAAGAGATGTGATTACTAACCCCTGCTTTCCGACTCGGTATCAGTCGGCTCTCGAAGGTAATTACCTTTTCGATAGCAGATATATGTCTAATAACCTCAATATGTCATTCCTGTGGTCATCTCAAACCACAGTTACGAATACTGACTAGCACACTACAAATCATCCCTGTTATAAGCAACTAAATGCATAACCAACAAAAGGATATGTAATAACAATTAACATACCTTAAACCTTGTAGCTCAGAGATGTCCGCAACAGCCAGATCCTAGAACTCACAAAACCAAAACCGAGTAAAGCAAAACTCGATGCCCGAACAAAATCAAATCCGAAAATGGACTTCGCAACCTAGGGCTCTGATACCAATAAAATTATCACGCCCTAAGAGTATACTGTGCCGAAAAGTAAACGGACGGTATCTCCCCTGTACGTGGCAACATATCGGGTTAATACAAGGCCCGTAGGCCCACCACAACAATATGATATAAAGATATCAACATACCAATTATACTAAACACAGCGGAAACAATACAAACAGATAAACAAGATACAAAGACCAACTGTGCACTCCGGAGTGACTTGACACGACAAGAATCATAACAGAAATCGAATCAAATACCAAATACATACAACACATCCGTATATCACAAATACGGAAACCATACAGGGTAAAGACCCCAAAACAACAATCCATAATAATACAACAATACGGAAAACATATCCATCCGTCCGGTGTGAGATGGGATCAGGTGGCGGAGCTCCGAACGTCCAAGGAATCTTCTACCTGTTACCTGGGCGACAGGAAGCCCAGGGTCCCGGGGTGGTGAGTATAAACTCAGGGGTAATATATAGAAAGTGCATGAACATATAGGGTAAAGAGATCTACAAGTATACATGTGAAGATCTACAGGTATACAGCATGAGTCCAATAGACATACAGTCCTATCCAACTCTAATAACAAGTAACTATAGTAAAGTCATACTCAGTGTATATACTAAACTGATCAACTGAACATGAAGTAATGTACCAACGTACTTGATGGTCTGCAACACCATATGCTATATCAACCTGAACAGATATACAATAACATAACCATATAACGTAGCAGGTCAATCCCATACCTGACCAATAACTCAGACATATGAACAGTATATGATCACCTGAAATAACAACCCGGTCCGTACCACACAATGACATGATGCTAATCAAATGCATACAACAGTCTGAATCAACGCATGTATCATGCTCAACACATAGCAGCATATAAAATGCAGATGACATGTATCATGATGAACAACCATACGCAAAGAATCATAGCTCAATCAAATGCAAAGATCTCACGTATATGTAAACATATATCAATACATGTATACATATATATCGAATGCATGCATGCATGGTCATGCGGACCCAACCACGACTCAGAGTGGCGGTGGCACGACTAAATGACAACTAGCTCGACTCACCGCCACCACTCTGTTTAACCGAGTTGGGTAGTATGACTGAGTAGCGTATAAGCGTAAAAAGCTAACTACTCCTAGGGGCCCCTGCTGCAAGCCACGCTGTCCCTACCCATGAGTAGACAAATGCCGCACACAGGACAATTGCACGTCACACAACCACCGTCTATAGTGGGTGAGTGCTAACACCACTCGCACGGGCTGTGCATCTCCACTACCACTATCCATAGTGGCGAGCGGCACATCCAATGCTCGCCCTCAACCTCAAGCTACCACTACCCCGAGTGGCGGGAGGCAGGATGACGACGAATCTGCCTCAACCACAAGGGAGACTCACCAACAAAGATGCATGCAAATGTAATGATGCATAGCTCCATACATGTATACTCGCCTCACTCCCTATCCCATGGGGAGTCCTGATCAACCAAAGTCAACCATGCAAGGAGTACAATCACAAGACTCTCTCTATCGCACAAAGAGTCATACTCATCTGACAGTCAACCACGCTAAGACCTCTAGTCCATAGAGATATACTATCGACTGTCCATATAACCATACACAGATATACGATCCATAATGGATATACAATCATACTAGGACCTCTAGTCCGTAACCACATACTGACAATCATACACATTTATCTACTCACGGGCAACTAGATCCACCATAGATGCACAACTAATATGTGTACGATACAACAATCGACTCCACAATCCAATCCATCACCTAACCCTAGTGATGTAACACAGTAACCCAATCTGAGGTCACAAAGATAACCCTAACCACATGTACTTACTGAACATCTATCAGCTAACACATAATAGGGTTTATAGTTCCTATCCGAGCTAGATAATCAATGAAGTACCAGAGTATATATCTCAAAGGTCAAGGCAGTACAAGCATATGATTAAATAAGAGTGGATTTAAGGTAAATAGATATAAACATAAATCCAAGATCATGTACTAGAATTTGATCAAAACTACCAGACCAGGTAGATATTACCCACCTGATATATAATCCGTGCTATCCATCTCCACGTTCATATATCCATCACCATCAAAGTCCTGTAACAATATGATACAATAAAGTACCGTCACATATCTAATGATCGAATCAAATTCTACATCAACCTTGTATCTCGATCAACTAATAATCCACAATTAACTACAACATCAACTACAGATATAGTATACCTTCCTAAAGTATTCCAAATCCGAAATCCACCAAGTTTAGCTTCCACTGCACAGCATCTTGATCATAGCTTAGGGTATCAATCTGCATAATCAATTCCAATAAGGAAAGCCCTACTCATATCATCTTCATCACCTGAAATCACAAGTTAAGACACCAGATTCGGATCATTACTCATATTACCTTCCTTCCCAATCCATCACCAACTGGATTTACAAGAAACTCAATTCTTTTAATCCTCACAACCATATGAACCACGACACTTGGTTAATTGGCGAGATCAGAAACAAGCAATCCCACTGTCACAACCTGATTAAGCTCACAAAAATAGGGGAATCGGGAAAACTGTATGGATGATGTTGGAGGTTGCTGTGAAGCTATCGACACATCACGAATACACAAAATCTACAGCCAATACATACAAGCAAACCAAACTTACCGAGCTCAATTCTCCATCGATAATCGTTTCCCCCCTAGCTGCCCAGTTCACCAGAGAAATCACAGCTCCAAAAACACTGCCAAACCACAAATCGAAACTCAACCGATGAATCCACAGCTGAAATCACAGCGATCTCTTGATCCAAACCCTACTACCATCCAAGCAACATCCAGATCGGCTTACCTTGCACAAGGAAATCTGACGATGATAGAAATCGACTAGCGGCAGCTCCTGATCCAGTAGAGCGGAGCCGCTGTCATAGTCTTCCTCAACAAATCTTCAAACCAGCGAGGATCGCCCAATCCGGTCAGTTAGAGGATTGCTAGTGGCCCGTTCCGCCGCTTGCGCCTGTTAAACGCTAACTCGCGCGATCGAGAATGGCGGCTCCCAATCCGCAGTTGAAGCCATCGCCGATCCAAACTCGGCCGCTTATACTCCGGCTCATCCTCGGAGAACGCCGAGAACCCTAAGCCACCGACCTCTCCTCTTGAAATCGCCAACTCTAGCGGTGCGGCGTCGGTAGAGCGATGAGATTGACCGGAGCTCAGCTCGACACGACATAAAGCGGCGACAAACGAACAAGGAAGAAGATACGCCGACGAACCGAGCTTCGCGATCCAAGGTGGCTGCCGATCGGGTCGGCGTCGAAGGAGATTAGTCGCGACGACGAAGCAGGGAAGAAAATCGTGCGCTGGGGATTTGGGGATCGCGGCGCGGAATCGAAACAGGGGAAGAGAATCGCTGAGAAATCAGGATTTAAAGGCCGGTTCGGTTGAGCTAGCTTAGGTTTGACCTAGATCTAACGTAATTAACATTTAATCCATTCCTTATTAAATCAAATAATCCCAAATGAACTCAGCCCAATGCGCTCAACCCAATAGATTCAGCCCAATAACTAATTAAACCCCATTAACCCACTAATTAAACCCAATTAATTAAAGGGTTAATCTATAAATTTTTTTCTTCGTATTTTACAATTTTAATGGATGGGGTTAGTACATCAGCAACAAGAAATTAAACTAACCTACAACTAAATAACAAACGCCAATATTAAGTCTAATAAAAATGCACGATGAACAAAATTAACAACTAAGCATAACAAACCGATAGAAATAGCATTGCATGTAAATAAATCAACAATTAACCGAAACAAACATAATCAACTACTAACAATTGTATAATTGCACTGGAATAAAATGCAGTAGGTAATTAACATGAAATCCCGAGTGTTTAACACAAATACACTCAGTAACTAAATGATCCAAATAAACTACAACCGGTAACCACACGGCGGTCACAACAAACCGAACAACCACTCCGGCGGTGAATGCGAAGCTGTCCAATCGGCACAACAGGAAGGAAGGAAAGATGGATGACTGCGATCACTGCTCCGACGAATCTGGATTCACCGGATAGTGAAATGGAAATCTTCTCCGGCGGTGAAGATGGGATTGTCCAATCGGCACAACCTGTGGGTGACTCCGGTGAATCTGGAACAACCTATCCCAGTCGTCGGAATGAAGGAGAATGTCGGTGAAGGATGAACTCACCGGAATCCCGCCTCGCCTCGCTTTGGATCAGCTGCCCGAATCACGACATCTGGATCCGCCACCAAGGATTGGATGGGATCGTCGCCAGCTGTCGGAGGGAATCGCCGGAATACTGCCGGCTTGCCGTCGATCGCTCGTGTAGTCGCCGGTCGCCGCACTCGCGAGAGGAAGAAGATGCCGCTCGAAGGTTTCTGTCGCGCGTTGTGGCGCAACTGGGAAGAGGTTGAATTATTAAGTGATTTTTCTGAGCCGTCCGATTGTGACAGATCTAATCTCAGTCGCCCAAATATAGCTAGGTTAAATGAATCCAATTAACCTCCTAAGCAGGCTGTGATCCAACGGCTGTGATCAGTCTGATTTCAAATGAACAGATCTGATCCATCTGAAAGGATAATGACGATCGGTCGAATCTGGAGGAAGAGCTCAGACGTTCAGATCAAAATGTATGGACGGGATCTCTCCAGATCTGAATAGATGTCTTCAAATCAGCTATATTCATTGGACGGTCCATAATGCTCAGATCTGATCTGGATCAATGGCTGCGATTGCTCCAATTAGATCCTCATTAGATGTTCCTACAAAATCACATGAAATTCATGAAAAATACTGAAATTATAAGAATTAATGTAATTAATCGCAAATAGGCTCAATATGTAAAAACATCCCAAATAACAATAATTATCTCATCCAAGAGCCTAAAATATCTAATCCACAAGTAAAAATAGCACAATAAAAATTGCAGCTATCAGGGGCCACTAATGTGGCAGTTCCACATTTTTCTAATCCTCACAGCTATTCTCCTTCAAAATAGCCACTGAAAATGTTGTTGTAGTTACACATTTTTCTCTCCAAGAGTCTTTATCCTCTTTTCCATTTTCTCTTTTCCTTTCTTTTTATCTTCTCTAATATTTACATCTGTTCTCTTCAGTAACAGCTCCTATTTTTTCATATGATCTTGTATCTTTTTTTAATTTATCATTTGTTAACGTCTTAACTAAATCATCTCACGTTAATCATATCTTAATTTTCAGAAAGCAGTTATTATATTTCTTAACACTTGTGGTAAAGATTGTTGTTTTTATTATATTGATTCTATAAAATAAGCATTTATTAGTATAGTTCATAATATGCAAGATGGTGGCGTTTTTGGTGATGTATATAGTTTTCATTTTTCTGTTTGTTCTCTATTTGCAGTTGAACTCTGGAAAAGTTATAGCAGCAGGCCCTGGAGAACGTGATAGGGATGGGAAACTTATCCAAGTCACTGTGAAGGAAGGAGATATTGTTCTTCTACCAGAATATGGTGGGACTGAGGTTAAGCTTGGTGACAAAGAGTATGTTTATCTTACCCATATAATTTGTCTTCTCTAGTATGTTTATCTTACCCATATAATTTGTCTTCTCTTTCCTTTTCTTCATAAATAAAGCTGGAAAAAAGTTCTGGAGGAGTTAGCATTGTTTGGAAAGTTCATGTTATTTGCATTACAAGATGGAACCAGATCGAAGCAATTCATGGTGTAATATCATCCATTTAATACTAGTATCTAAGAACACCTTGATTAACTTAGATAATTGACTCAAAGTGTTAGCCAATACAGGATTTCATTGAACTTGGAATCCGTTCCAATCCAAAACCTGTGGAAGTAAGAATTTGGAGGTTGTTAGAGATGTCCTAGTGTGTTGTTATCTTTAGAAAATAGTCTGTAGTGTGTACAAAAATTTATCAGATGCAAATTAGGGATGACAATGTGATGAGGCAGGGCTGATCTTTCAGTTCTCATCTCTGCCTCATATGGGAAGTGGAATGGTTTATGTGATGAATTCGTCTCCATTTCTATCTTGCCTTGCTTGTTAGTATGGCAAACCCATGCAAGGCAAGCGTCCTGAGTGGTGGGACATAATTTTCATCTCATATGCATTGTGCTTTGCATAGTGGATTATGTTTGTCTCAACTTTGCCCTGTATGGTGCAAGTCAGAGCAGAGCAGAGGGGGTAGATAGTGGGTCTTGATTGGAGTGCGGCAAATTGTCATCCTTTTATGAAATCCAATTTCCTCAATTACATTTTTTTTTATGTTACGGGAAAATATACATATGCATTCATCCCTCACAACTCGAACTTTTTGGACAAAATTGGTGCCAATCAATTCCAAGTGGTATTTCGTTAATTCATTTGCCGGTTTTGGGCTAGTCAAATGCAACATAGTCATGCACGACAGCGAAGCATATATAATTATATAGATTGAGTTCTTTAATTACAATTTGTACTTTAGAGACAAGTGCTGAGCTAAACGATTAGAACAATTAGTGGGAAAAATTATAAACTGTTAGGCTCATAAGGAAGGCATCTCTTAAAGAACGATGACTTTATAGTCTGCTGCCGTTAGAAATAACTGTGTTGTTAGTATTGTTATTAAGTTGATCGGATTTTTTACTCTTACATGGTATGTTTATCTCAATTGCTTGATTTACTTGGCCAATGTATTTGAGATCTGCTATGGTAGCATGAAGCTTCTTGTTCTAATGCGAGTATTGACTGTTTCAGGTTTCATCTCTTCAGAGAGGATGATATTCTTAGGACCCTTCATGATTGATTTCCAAGCAGATCAAATATGTCAATTATTTCTAAATGCTCTCTCTTGCCATTGATGACGATGTAACAAGAGTTGAACTCATGTACTTTCTTCTCAGTGATGGATCAAACTTTGAGTGTTGAATCTATTACAATTTGCATGTTGAATTTTGTTAGTTTTCCCTAGGAAAAGAGGACAATGCCAGTTGATATTTATGGAGTCAACTAGTAAATATGAGAATGTATTATTTCTATCCTATAGATTCTGGTTTCAGCTACTATTGCTGAATAGAAAAGCATTAGCCTCAGAAGGGAACTGACAATAATGAGTGTTCTCGTGGTTGTTTGTCTATAATTTAATGATGCAAGTGGACGAGAATCATTATTACGAGTGATAATTCCATTAAGGTTACACAGTTCTCCACCCACATTTCTACTCTGAAGATTTAGAAGATACTATATACTTCTTTAGCATAAAAATTACTTAGCCAACAAGGAGAAAGCATGTATACCTCCAACAGAAATATGTTTTTTTATATATTTGTATGCTGGTAATCAAAATCCAAATGTTGAGGTATACCAAGATAGGAGAGCTACTAAATATTCTAGAGAAGTATAGAATACAAGTTGAAAAAATAAATTATTTTATGGTTGTGACAATCGACATCTCATGTGCAATACGTGTGATCGATTAATTATATAAATTCTTGTCATGATCGTTAAGGATGTAATTTTAACATTCTTATAGTACCTTAAGATTTTTCTTGAGAAAAAGTATTATAGTAAGATCGTTTTTTATCATAGGATATGAAATTCTTTTATACTTATTAACTATTCACCACATGCTACAACATTTTTTTCAAGAGGTAATATTTTAGAGGAGCAAAATTCATACTACTGTAATTAGGTGGGATATAGTGTCAACCGAGGCTTATTATCCTAGTAAAATGAACTCGACTAAATCAATTGATAAATAGTTTGGGATATGTTCCTATAGATATGTAAAATCATATTACGACAATAAAACTAGATACATATGGTGAAGGGATAAAATATGGATTAATTATCACTTTATACCACATATGTTGTTAAGTGCATGGATATATATAACATTGTTTGAAATTAACTACATTTGTAGTTGTAGTCTTAACCTCTTGTATCATACTTTGGAACCTCAACAATAATACAGTTACATAGTTGTTTAAATACTTTTTTGAACAATATTAAGAAACTTCTATCAAGAATTTAACATTTCATGAGCTAGAGCAAGAGTTTCTGTCCTCGACCATAATATAATTCCAAGTTGATGTCAATGCACTGACGTGTAGTGCCAAAAGCAGCAAGAAGGCAAGAAAGAAATCAAAGAGAATGAGAAAGGAAGAAACATCACTCAAGCCAATGAAGAAAGAAATCAAGAAGGGAGGAGGAGAAGGAAACATCACACAAACCAAGGAGCAAAGGAGGGAAGAAGGGAGGAGGAAAAGGAAACATCACATGAACCTCAGGTCATCACTTGCGAAAACCTCACATAACCACATTGAACCCTCACATGAACCTTGCAAAATCTTAGTTTAACCCTTACTAATCTCTAACCGTCGCCTCAAGCAAATGTCGCAGTCGGGCTGTTCGATTTCGATCTTCTCTTTGTTTCATATGTCGATAAATGGGCAGAATAATAAAAAACATGTAATGGGCAAAGAATGATTTTAGAAACACTGCTTTTGTCACATGCTTGCCTCACAATAGCCTAAGTGCTCTTTAGAAAAGTTCAAGAATTTCTTTTGATCATGTGGATCCAAGGTTTTAATCTTATATATAACTGGAGATATAAATATAATCCACACAAACCATAACGTATCTATTTTATTTTATTTTGACAAAGAAAAAAAGATCATGCCAACCTGACTAGTGATGTCTATCGTAATGGTAGGTGTAAAATTAATGAAGTTTCTACAAATAAAGAGCAATAGGACACCAAAACCCATACACTTGATTTCTTCATCAGTTATCATTCTTCAACTGAATCTCAAGCTTATGTTTGTTCCCCTACAAAGAGAATAAAATAAGTGGCTTCCAGCTCTATCTCTGCGACAACCTAACTCAAATTCCTTTTTCATTTCATTTACACACTTCTGTAAAGAAAAAAAAACATCTCTGCTTAAAATATCATTTAGACGAAACCTAGCTACATGCCTACATATTCGTTGGACGTGTTCAGTGAGAGAGAGAGAGGAGAGGAAAATAATCATTTTGAACTAGAGAGTCATCACTTCAACTTAATTTGTTGAGATAATAGCTAGAAAGCGAAATGGAGGGGAAAAAAAATGGTAATCGGCTTCATGAGCTTTCTTATGATTCCTTAATTAGTTCTCTTCCTCGGTGGGTCACTTTTTCCACTCGTGAACAACCGCCACTAGCTTCACTTTTCAGTGCTCTCAATTATGGAAGATTTGTCGTTTATTGGACAAGAACATTTCCCTAGAGCAATACTAATATGAATAATCGTTGATGATAAACCTTCTGAAACTCCAATCAAGCTAATCGGTTCGATTGCGAATTTACGAAGGTTCACTAGCTCGAGAATAAAGTGTACCTCTCGTGAATGAGGAGTTCCACTGGATGCAGCATGATTAATCCTAACCGTATAACGTTATAGGTCAAGGTAACATCCCGACCAATAAAATGTGTTGGAACTCTCTTAACTATTGACATTTGTCTAAACTATTATATTGGGTAATTAAGTGAAGTCATTGAAGTTAATAGCTTGACAATGTGAATTATGTCCATTTAAATATTCTATAAATTTTTTGGTTTGTTGGGGTATCTCTTTGATAGTAAAAATATAGTCTTTTTATTTTGTTTTAATTAGCATCAGGTATTCAGAATTAATTCTGAAGATGATCGATTCAATTTTACAAAAATTTTCTATTGACCTCTGATGGTGTTAACTTCTTCGACCTACTGAGATCTCTCTCCTCCTTGTTGTAGATTGCTAGATCTGATACTAAAGAAGGTTAAAAATGAGATAAAAAAAAAAAAATCTGTTCTTGGAATCACCTTGGACCTCGGAAGTAGAGTTAAATTTGTTGCTCGAAGAAGGAATGTGAGATATAGACCGGTTGTCCGACACTGCCACTCCGACGCTCAAGTCAATAAGAGTATGAAGAAAACAACAACACAAATGGAATGTAGAAGTGAGAAGGAGATCTTTAAGGTACTGAATAGCGAAAAAATAATCATCCTCTGCTTCGTCCTCCTCTGTCTCCTTTTATAGATGGATCAACCGCCTTTTCCATGAGGTGAATTTACTTTAATACCCTTTGCCAAACTGTCTTCATAACCATTTTCCCCGCTCCCATTCAAACTATCTCATGCCGCATATTAATTTAAATAAAATACAAGAATAAATGTGATTATATTAAACTAACCACTCTCAACTATCCATTGCTACTTCCTATCCTCTAGCATACTCCCTCTCTCCTTATTTCACCGTATTTAGAAGAAAAACTTGACATCCAAAAACGACTTGGGAAATGAATATACTGCTCGGGGAATGAATATACTGCTCTGGAAATGAACTACCACTCTAGAAATGACTTAACTTCTCGGGACTTTATATAGACTACTTCGTTAACACTATACTTAATCACTGAACTACACTGTCCTATTCACCCCTATCATGCTCAGGAATCATACATACCACTCTGGAAATACACATATTGCTCAGAAAATACACATACTGCTCTGAAACTGAATATATTGCTCTGGAAATAAACACACCGCTTTGCCAATCTTGATACTTAGTCACTGAACCCCTCTGCAGTGTTCTTCCTCTCTAAGCTCGAGGATCACATATACTGCTCTAGAAATGACTTAACTGCTCGGGACTCTATAAAAACTGCTTCATTAGCATTATACTTAACCATTGAACCACACTGCCCTATTCACCCTTATCATGCTCAGGAATCATACATACCGCTCTGGAAATACACATACTGCTCGGGAAATACACATACTGTTCTGAAACTGAACATATTGCTCTGGAAATAAATACACCGCTCTACCAATCCTAATACTTAATCACTGATCCCTTCTACACTGTTCTTCTTCTCTAAGATCGAGGATCACATATACTGCTCGACAATTATCTAAACTGCTCAGGAAATACAAAAACAACTCGGAGAACCTTCTAACTGCTCTGAAAATCCCAACCCCATCAACCTCTAAGATAAATTGAAAAATATTCATATCGAACAACCCAGCAATACAACGTTCTAGAATTTATCATCCTACTTGAAGAAAAATTTCTATAAATATATCACAGCTGAAGATCGAATCGAAAATATCTAAAATACTATCCAGATACTCCACCGTTGCACTATAATTCTGAGAGTAAAAATATAGCCCTTTTAAATAGCATGGTTACTTATCTATTATTATCCATCGTCAATTCGATGATCGATTGTCCATGGAGGTTGTCTCCACGAGGATGACGTGATGGCAAAGACACGACGAAGCTTGTGGATAAGGCAAGGGTCGATTCCGAAAGAGGTCTAAAGTCCTTTTCTGGATTCAGATGATCTCCACGTGTCTTAGTCACCATGTCAAAGTCCATAAAACTTTTCGTAATTTATCTCCCTCATAATAATCATGGGACAGACCGATAGAGACCACTAAGTTGCCAAAAACATCATTTTGAAGTAATATATCCCTTCAAATAAAAGGATTAAAATTGAGCCAATCAAAAATATTTTCTCCTACTAGTTATATTTACGATTGTTTGATAATTATCTTCAAAAGATATAATGCCCTACAATTCACAATAAGAATATTTTAAAATTTAAGTTTTATTGAATTTTTAATACCTTCGAACTTCAGCATTTTATGAAAGGACATATTCAATTTTTAATTCTTCACACAGGCGCACTATACTTTTCTAATTTTTAAAAGACATTTTTAAAAATATATATATATTTTTCATTTTAAAAAATTATTAATAAAAAATTTCACTCTGACTACGATTATGTAGTTAGGACTACTGTCAATCAAATCATGGTTAGGTGTCGCTGTAGATATGGTGTATTGATAAAATCAATTCATACAATTATATAAGGATTGATTTCGAAGAAGATCTAAAATTTTATTTTTGGATTTAGATGATCATTTATTATTTTATCAATCATGCCTATAGATATAATCTTCTCATTATTTACTTTATTTCTAATTCTAAAAAATTAGAGTGAGGGAGCCACTATATTGACAGTTCTTATTTTTTTTCGCAATGATTAGGTCGTGCGATTACCAAGGTCATCTTGATCGAGCCTCATTACATTGTCTGGCTAAGCCAATCGCACGACTTGATCGCTCGATTAACTATCGCCTGGCTAGATTTAACATGACATCGCATAGTCTTATTGTGACTGGAGCCTACTTTGGGTCAGGTTTGGTCAGGGCCCAAAAATTATTCATAGATGAAAAGATCCAAATTTTATCAAAAAATGTTTTTTCAATCTATAAGAGGCTCAATTATATTGATTCACCTAGAGCCTCTAAATACTCCAGGAGGCTCTGGTCGTGACCTAACTAATTACCAGCAGAGTAGCCATGCGGTTACGTTGCAATGCTGTGCAACGAGATCGACGGACAATGAATTTTTAATTTTTTTAATAAAAGAATATTTTAGAAAAAATCTTCCTTTGAAAAATATAAAAGTACCTACGGTGTTCTTTGTGTTGTGAGAAATCCAAAAACAAATCGATTTTTAATTTATATATCAATTTTCTAAATCGACGGGATTGATTTTTAAATCGATTTTTAAATTTAGAAATTGATTTTTAAAATTAGCGATAAAAAATTAAAATCAAAATATTCAATTTCTAAAATGATTACTAATAAATTTAGAAATCGAAATTTAATTTCTAATTTGGATTTTTCTTGTACTTGCAAATGTGTTCTTTGCTAAAATCTTTGAGAAATCGAATAGAGATGGGCCATGCTCAAATTAAGATTCACACCAACTCAAATTAATAATTGTAGAATTGACCATGCTCTCGCACAAACGCATATTCTCATTTAATTAAATCAAACCAAACTAATAATATTATAATTTCTTTTATTATTTCAAATATCTTTGGACATTAATTTTTTATTTATCCGATTAATTAATTTACAATAGAATATTTAAAAAATAATTGTGTATATCCATTATTTTAATCAATGGATTATGAAAATTAATTTTAGCGTAAAATTGTAGACAAACCGCACTGTCATTTATCGGAGGACAGTTTAATTATTTTCCACTTTAAAGTAACAGGTAATAAGTTGATGAAATAACCTAACATGAGAATGCAAGTAACCATTTATCGGAAATAGGGCACCCATATTTTTTTTTCAGGTATTTTTTATTTAATCTTTCAATTATAATGTATTGCAAAAAAAAAAAATCTAGTGAGATGATAAATTTTAAAATTCTAAACTGCTGAATCGTATTTTTGAATTTATTCTGTCAATAGATAAATTTTTTTTTAGTAAAATCGAACTTGTTGAGAACAGAATAACTGATGTCAACTTAAAAAAAATAATTATACTAAGTTATAACTAGTTGACCTGCACTAGAGAAAAGCCCAATCTAGAGGCAAATTCGGTCGGCCAACTTGCCATTCATCTCTATGATTAACTCATTGAATGGAAAGATGCTCCACGGAGATATTAAAAAAAGGGGCGTGGCCTTCCCGCTTCTGCTAGTGTTTATATTGACGTACAGAGCATGTAAAACCCACAGATCATGAAGCAACATGAAAGATATATTACAATATAGTAAGGTAGCAGACAGGCAAGGAAATAAAAGCAAGACTGCAAGAGTGATAAATAAAAAACAGAAGGTGAAAGTTACAGTGCCGTGAAAAAGTTTTTTTATTCGAATGAAATGTTTGCGTCAGGCTATAGATATGTGAGGCTCGACTCACATGCCAGTAAGAGACAAGAGAGCGAGAAAGGGATGGCAATGGCAGACGATGGCAGGGAAGAAAAGGAGAGGAAGCAAGGCGGTCTCAAGACCATGCCATTCATTCTAGGTGAATAGATGCATTATTATTTCCTTCATCTTTTTAGCATTTGTGATGGGAAAAAACACCATTTTAGATGGAGAATCGGACGTTTTTGGTCTATGTCGATCCATTTTTCAGCAAGCCTTATGCTTTCTCTGTCTTGATTAAACTAATTCTCGTCGATACCTCAGTTTTGATGTCGCCAAGAAACAAAGAAACTATGTAATGTCCTTGTTGTTCATCGAAATTGCGCTTTGGAAGTTTCGCCGGGAGTTCTTGCAGAATTGTGACTGAAAAATCTGAAATTTTACAAAGTTTGCTGATGAAATTGGTGTTATGCAGCAAATGAAGTGTGCGACAAATTCGCTACGATCGGCTTCAACGCCAACATGATCACGTACCTGACTCAGCAGCTGCACATGCCGCTGGTGCAGGCCTCGAACACCCTTACCAACTTCAACGGCACCTCCAACCTCACCCCGCTCGTCGGCGCCCTCATCGCCGATTCCTTCGCCGGCCGCTTCTGGACAATCACTGTCGGCTCCCTCGTCTACCAGCTAGGCATGATCAGCCTCACTGTGGCGGCTGTCGTCCCGGCGCTCCGCCCGCCGCCGGGCGCACCGGCATCCGCATGGCAGCTACTGATCCTCTACGCCTCTCTCCTCTGCACGTCGATCGGGTCCGGCGGCATCCGGCCCTGCGTGGTGGCCTTCGGGGCGGACCAGCTCGGGGGCGACGAGCACCGGCAGCGACGGCAGCAGAAATGGAGCTTCTTCAACTTGTACTTCTTCAGCATGGGACTGGCGGCGCTGGTGGCGTTGACAGTGGTGGTGTACATGCAAGAGAGTGTGGGATGGGGGTGGGGATTGGGGATTCCGACGATCGCCATGGGTATCTCTGTCGTGGCCTTCGTGGTAGGGTATCCTCTCTACATCAAGATGAAGCCCGGTGGCAGCCCACTGACAAGGTTGACTCAGGTCGCAGTTGCGGCCTTGAGGAAGAAGAATGCAGTCAAACCGGAGGACCCCAATCTCTTGTTCGAGGACAAGGAGTTGGATGCTTCTATCTCCACCAATGGCAGATTGCTCCACACCAATCAATTAAGGTGAGCTCTAAAGGGGTTTCCACAAGCAAATCGCATGAAACCCCCTGCTACATACAAAAGTCTATGCAAGGTAAACCTGAGATTGCATAGGCAACTATATAATAAAAACGCAATCTTGTAATTTTTTAGCTCGATCAACAGGTTTCGCTAAGCTTAGAATACTAGAATTACTCCGAATGCTTGTTCAGAGCATTTTCTTGCACAAATTCATAATATATTTAGGATGGAATCGTAGTTTAATAGCTATTTAGTTTTTGAGCAAGCATCTCGGAGGATTCATCCTTGTGAGTTTATTGGCATGAAGGTTCCTGGATCGAGCTGCGATAGTTACTGAGGGGGATATGCTCGAGTCAGGCCAGCCACGGCTGTGGAGGTTGTCCACAGTGCACCGGGTGGAGGAGCTGAAATCGATCATTCGAATGATGCCCATTTGGGCAGTCGGAATCCTGGTGACCACCGCCTCCTCGCATAACCACAGCTTCATGATCCAACAGGCAAGGACGATGAACCGTCACCTCTCGCCGCACTTCCAGATCCCCCCGGCCACCATGTCCATCTTCTCAACGCTCGCCATGCTCATCAGCTTAGCTTTGTACGACCGGATCTTTGTGCCGGTGGCTCGCAGGTTCACAGGAAGGCAATCAGGCATCTCGTACCTCCAGCGCATGGGGATCGGCATGGCTATTGATGTATTAGCCAACATGAGCGCTGCACTCGTGGAGATCAGGCGGAAGGGGGTTGCTGCTGATCATGGGCTGATAGATAAGCCAAAGGCACTGGTTCCGATCAGTGTTTTCTGGCTGGTGCCGCAGTACGCGATACATGGACTGGCCGAGTCATTCACATCGGTAGGTCGTCTGGAATTTCTCTACGACCAGGCACCGGAGAGCATGAGGAGTACCGCCGCAGCATTGTTCTGGCTTGCTTCATCTATCGGAGACTACGTGGGGACCTTGTTGGTGACCGTAGTGCACAACTGCACCGCTAAGCGTGGAGATTGGCTGCAAGATAACATCAACAGGGGGAAGTTGGATTACTACTACTGGCTGGTGACCGGATTGCAGGTTCTTAACCTGGGTTATTACATCACCTGTGCAATGTTTTACACCTACAAGCCACTTGAAATAGTTGAAGATGAGGATCCAGAAAAGGAGGCTGATAATGTGGCCGGTGGCAATGATATAGAGATCACCAAAATCATGACTGTTGCTGTAAAAGATGGAGATAACTAACGTAGACATGAGTTTTGACTGTAACTAGCGGCGTGCTATACATGGAATTGAAATCTCTTCTTTGTAGCTAGTTATGCCATTATGCAGAGAGAAATATTGCTATCGAGAATGAGCAACTCTAGCATATTAAAAAAGAGTGGAAACAAGTTCCGATAAATATTGCGGAAGTAGAGTAGCTGTGTTCAGAGATCGGTCAGGTGGTTTATCAGCGATGGTGAGAACCAATATTTAAGCGTGGGAAGAGACACAGTAGACAAAGACAATTGTTTATCAAACAAGTTCAGAGAAACAGCCTGAACTTGAGCACTTCAATCGCATTGGAACAGTAAAGGCATGCAATTATTGGCCCTGCAGGTTTTGCGGTGCAGTCTTAACATGAGCACCTCAATCATGGAACTATGCCTGATTTTGGAAAACTCACCTGAACTTGACTTCTCAATCGTAGCTTGATTCCTAATGAACTTGCGTGGGAGTGAAAGAATCTTTGTTGTTCACTTGAAATGCTTAACCTCTCACCACAGCTCCAAATTTACTACGTGCTCAAGCAGCACTTTATCAATATTTTGTTATCTGATAGAAGTGAGCTTCTTAATTTTGCACAGAGTTGTACGTCCCCCTTGTCTCTCAGAGGTTCAGCAGCTCTCAGATCTGTCTTCGAGATACTGAACTGGTGAGATCGAACTTCTTCAGAGCTTTGTCAGTTCAAACGTACGTGTGACTTCAGGAGATCGGAGGTATGGTGTCCGTAAGTCGGCCTCTAGCAAAGCTTTAGTAGGTCGGGCATATGAAGTTGGCCTTCGGGAGATTGTGCGTTGCTAGCGCTTCAGGACATCAAGCATCTTGGGAGATCGGTCCAAGCGGTTCGGACTTGAAAAGACTCGAAATACGTGAGAAAGGGGATGAGGAATACCTCGACGAAACCCCTCTGATGCTCAAGTAAGAAGTGAAGAAATATGTTGGTGCAATCGGCCCATATCACGATTGACCAGACTCGAGTTTGACTCGAGCAGTATTTTGATGTTCGATAAAATATATGATAATGTGATTGTCATGGAAAGTCAAAGTCTTGTATACTTGACATAGAAAGTCCAAATCTTAGATATTTGACATGGAAAGTCTGGTCTTGGCAATTAGAAAGTCCAAGCATGTGTCTTGATAATTGGAAAGTCCAAGTATGGACTTTTGCATTTGGAAAGTCCAACATGGAGTTGGCAAGGGAAGTCCAAGAGTGTGATATTGGCAGCGTAAAGTCCAAGCATGAGTCTTGGCAGCATAAGTCCAATATTTAGCGGTGTAAAGTCCAAGCATAGAGTCTTGATATCATAAGTCCAAATGGATCTTGGCAATTGGAAAGTCCAAGGATGTGATATTGGCGGCGTAAAGTCCAAGTTGTAGTTTTGGCGATATAAGTCCAATGTTTAACAGCGTAAAGTCCAAGAGTTTGTCTTGGCGGCATAAGTCCAAATGTACCTTGGCAAAATATACCCGGTTAGCATGACAATAGCCGATGGAAACACCTAAAGGCTAGCATATGGATGAACAAGTCATGGATGATTTGGAGGGATCCGATAGACATGAGGCTGATGGAAGTGACTATAAAGCTTAGGTCTAGGCTAAGGGTGATCTATCAAGTTAAGGACATCATACTTGGGTTAAACCTTATATTTTAGATTTATCAGTCAATTGGGGTTATGGACCAGTCGACTGACCAAGTGTTTGACACTTGCTAGCCTAGTCGACTCTGAGCAGTCAACTGGGGTTATGACCATTCGACTAGTCGAGAGTCGACTGGAGCTCGACTGCAGTTGAGTGCCATTGGCAGTTGACTTCCATGTTAGGATAGTCGATTGGCCTTATGCAGTTGACTGCCCTCCATGGCAGTCAACTGCTATTTGTGGACACGAGCACAGAAAGTTTCATAGTCGACTGGGCAGTCAACTACCGGAGCAGCAGTCGACTGCTAGGATTTGACAGTCGACTTTTAGGCTATCCGTTGGAGTTTTTTCAACATAGATTAAGCCGTTGTGAGACAATGGTTACAGGGACAGTCGATTGGTGACTTATGACAGTCGACTACTAGGCAAAAATCAGCCCGAATTGCAGCTTTATAAGAAGCATTGAAGGGAGGATTTTGGCCATGGTTCTTGGGGGCGATTTGAAGGGGAAGTGTCATTGCATTCCAGACCTTCAAGAGCAATCCAAAACGATCAACAAGCAAGCAATCAAGATTTCGTTGTGTAAAATTTTCTTTACTTGTATTTGTGTATTGCTTAGTATACTTATTGTATTGTATTTATTACTGTTGTAATCCATTGTACGAGGTTTCTCCACCTTAGGATTGTTCTGAGGAGTGTATTAATGGTGGTGTGCATCAATAGAGCTCACTTGAGCTCGACCCGTAGAGTAGTAACCATAGGTTCCGAATCACGTTATATTGTCGTGCATTTGTATTGTGCTTGTATTGTTGTTATTATCTTTATTTGTATTTGTATTCTATTGCACTAACAACAATTGTAAACAAGCAACACGATGAACACGATCGAATTTCAAGTGACGAATCAAAACATTATTCACCCCCCTCTAGTGTGCCATCAACGTTCCTACAATTGGTATTAGAGCTCAAGGCTCTTCTACTGATTAACAACCGAGAGAGCAAAGCGCTAGAGGGAAGAAGAAGATGGAGGAGCCAAGTTTTAGACTAGGTCGTGACATTAACACACCACCACCATATGAGGACTATGGATTTGAAAGTTTAAATCAATGGAAAATAGGGATTGAGAACTTCCTGATGATGGTGGATATCAAGCTATGGTCCGCCTTGATAGAAGGTTGCGAATTCCCAAGGACCAAGAAGGGTGGAATCCTCAAGGTTGAGAAATGAACCAAGGAACAACTCAAGGGGTTCAAGATAAACCTTAAGGTAATCAAAATGCTAAGTGATTTAATACCTAATGATGTCTTGTCCAAATTAAGTGAATATAAGGATGCCAAGGAGTTTTGGAATAATAGCAAAGTTTCATGATAAGCCTCAACTAGTCCAAGACAATAAGGAAGAATCCAAGGAGAAGGAAGAAAATTCATTCTCTCAAGAGAGTGAGGACTCGGAGATTGAGAGGGAATCAACATCTGGATCAGTAGAAGAGGTGGAAGAGTTGGAGGAAACCTCTACTTCTAGAATTGAGAGGGAGGAGATATTTTCTACACCGAAGGAAGAGCAAGAAGAAGAAAAAGCTTCAACATTCGGAAGAGATGAAAAAAAAACTCAAAATTCTGGTCTAGGTAACTCAAACATTATAATTAAAGATAAAAATCACATAATGTGTTTTGAGTATAGGGAAGTCGGGAATTATAAGAGTAAGTGCCAAAAAGAGTCAAGAGGACTCAACCGACGTTAAAAGTTCATGAAAAGGCTAAGGATGCCGGAGCCCTAACAATCAAGAGCAAGGAGCATATTATTTGCTTCAAGTGCAATCAAAGGGGCCACTATAGGACTCAATGCCCTAGGGGGAGGAAGCAAGCCAAGGGAAAAGGAGGAGCATCAAATGTAGGGGGAGCTATGACAAACCCTAAGGTAACTTTAAATAAAGCTCATTCTTTATATAAGGCCAAAAAGCATGCTAGGAGTAATTTTAATACTCTTGCTATTGTTCATGATCATGAAAAGCATGCTAGAAATAGATATTATTGCTTAGGCGCTAAATCTTACAATATTATGGTTAAGCACAAGTCTAGAACAATTAACCCTAAAATAATCCTACCTAAGGAAGCTATTAGGAAGGTAGAAAATCATTTAGACATTAACCCTAAGAAGGGTAGACATATGCCTAAAAAGAAGAACAATGCCCAAAGAATAAATGAAAATTCAAAAATTAAGCAATTAGAGTTAGAGAACCAAGCTTTGAGGTCAAAGCTTGAGAGAATGAAGAAGACTCTAAGGAAGATGGAAAACATGATTAGAGGGTCTAATGGACAAAAACTAAGGGTTAATAGACAAGAACCATCCAGGGGCAAGAAAGATTTGGGTCACAAATCTAAGCCCAAGGAGACCTACTATAGTGTTCCATTTGATTATGAAACCATCCATAGGTCTAGGAAAGTCAAGGTCACAAGGGAGGTCATCCCTAGAGTTGACCATGATGTGTGTCTAGTGACTATGGTTCCAAAGAAACCTAGGAATGTCACTAAGAAGGTTACAAGGAGAGTTACCCCTAAGATTAACCTACACAAGACCAAAATGATCAAAGCTTCCAAGCCTAAGAGGGTCATTAGGAAGGTAGTAAGAGAGGACATCCCTAGTGAGTACCAAGTAAACTCAAGGAGCTCCAATAGGTATTGGATTCCTAGGAGTGTGATCCCTTCACGCTATATGGGTTAGATTGTGTCAACCTTGAATATATGGGTAGTTAACCTAACCATAACAAAGTTGACATTTTAGGTTATTTACAAGGTAATGAGATACTTTGAAAATAAGATTAGAATTTATATCCTAAAGGATTTTAGGATGTGCCAATAAAATTCAAGAAGTTTGAATAGTCAATCAAAATTGACACAATTAGGGTTAAAGGTCATGGTGTGTCATTTTGAGTTTTTGACACACTTGGTAGATTTGTTGGTTATGGCAAATTAGTGTAAATTTTAGAAAATGACAATTTGAGCTTAACACTTAGGTATTATATACCTTTGTATTTTATACTTGTCATGCTTTGTTTGCCATTGTCATGTCATGATATTATATTTCATTTAATTATATAAAATATCATGATAATATTTAGGTTTAATTTTTATGTCATGTTAGTGGTTAGATTTTATTTATATGTCATAACATCATGATTATTGACACATACCTTCTTTATGCTATTTTATATGCTATAATCATTAGCATTTAGGATTAACTAAAATTGATTTAAGGACAATGACATGATTTGAAGTCTCATGTATAAGGAAAGCAAATAGAGTTGTCTAGAAAAATACATGAAACCCTAAAGAATAAAAACCCACATCTCACATTAAATTGACTTGTATGTGTTTCCATATGTTGGGTTTTTCCGAGCGGCAAAAACCGCTTTTTGTGTTGCGGAAACCTCGGAAGCCCCGGCCACAGATCCGTGCGAAGTATAAAAATTATAAAACATGTATGTGCTTACTAAAAACCCTAGATCTACCTTAGATCTAAGAGATGAGATCATTACCCTCGATGCGATGCCCTTCTCTTATCCCGCTCGTCCAAAAGTTCGCCGGAACTCGAGAGTGTCAAGTGGACACTCTTCTATTGGTATCCACACAAGCAATAGGTGGAGAAAGAGACAAACTTGAGTGTGCTAGCACTCCTAGTAGATCTCGGCAAGATGAGGAAGGAGAGGGAGAGCTCGAGAGGAAAAACACCAAGGAAGAAGATGATCCAAGAGTGTAACTCACCAAATGAATTCATCACCCATAACCCCTAAAGTGGCCGACCACTTCATGGAAGGGGGGTTACATGCATGCATGTAACTCCCATGACCCTTGGTCTCCCTCATGATGTGGCACCAATTGACCAAGTCAATGATGATGTGGAGCACCATCATTGGCCGGCCATGCCATGTCATCATCATGACATGGCATTTAGTCAAGTCAAACTTGACCTTTCATCTTCCCTCTCAAGTCAAGTCAAACTTGACCTCTAATCTCCCATGGTTGATCAAATCTAACCACTTGACTAAAGTCAATTTAATTTAATGAATCTCTATTCATTTAATTTAAATTGATTTGATGAATCAAATCTAAATTAGACTCATTCAATACTTGAATCAACTTGAGTCTAACTCAATTAGTCTAATTTGGATTACTCTTAATCCAATTAGGTTCATCCCATGAACCTAATCCTCATGGTTCATCATATGAACCTAATCTCCATCTAATTGCTCTTATGTGTGTGACCCTATAGGTTCTTGTAACGTTGGCAATGTCCCTAAACCGATTTAGGAACATAAGCAATGAGTATCTAGCAACACATCATCTACCTAAGTTACAAGAATGTTGAGCTCCAACATCACCTTTGTGACTACTAATTGTGACTCTCACAATATGTGACAATGTCCTCTATCCTTGACATCTAGATTGACCAATCGAGGCATAGACCGTGGTCATCCCTGCATAATCTAAATCTTGAACCCAAGTAGACTCACTAATCAAATGAGCTCAATATCTCATATTGACTCATTTGGGCATGGCCATGCACTTCGTGGTCTCACTCTATCAAGAATATCGATGTCACCCTGGCCATATAGGAGGGATAGATCCCATCTACATCACTCACATCCTCCGCATAATTTGTTACATACCCAAGAATCGCTTTTATAGTCCACCCATTTACGGGTGACGCTGACGGCCAAAGTATGCAACTCCTTATGTAGGGAACCATGGTGACTTCAGTCTAAGGACTAATAGTCATACTAATAGCCACATGAGAAAGTATATGACACTCATATAACGATCCATGATACTTTCTCATGGCGGGGTCATTCAAGATACATTCTCCAATGCATACCCACGGTCAACTCGATATTTTATACCAAGTAGAAGTCTCACTTCTCTTCTTCTTAAGATCTTCCAGTATGCCTTGCGATTCACGCTTCCGGTGTCTGCTTCCTTGCGATGGAAGCAAGCCCCTTCCTTAGCTACCCCTCCTTTGGGTTTAAGTTCTTTGCCTTTGCCCTTGGCTTGGGACTTTCCCTTACCTTTAGGCTTGCCCTTGCCTTTCTTTTACGCACCATCAAAATGGTGTCGATTTACCCTTCTTAAGGTTAAGCTCATAGCCTCAACATCCGAGCATTTCAGTAATGGCTTATCAATTTCATTCATGTTATAATTCATGACAAATTGATCGAAGGCTTGTGGCAAAGATTGCAAGATTAGGTCAGTGGCCAGCTCTTGGCCAAGTGGGAATCTCAGCCTTTGTAGGTTTTCTACGTACCCAATCATCTTGAGTACATATGTACCTACGGGAGTCCCTTCTTGCATTTTGGACCCAAATAATGCCTTAGAGACTTCATATCTCTCATGCCTAGCTTGTCCTTGATATAGTTGACGAAGATGTCCAACCATATCATAAGCATTCATGAACTCGTGTTGCTTCTGAAGCTCAGAGTTCATGGTCGCGAGCATTAGACATGACACATCTAATGCATCATCTTGATGCTTCTTGTAAGCATCTTTGTTAGCTCGCGAGGCATTGGCAGGAGGTGCCTCCGGAATGGGCTGCTCCAGGACGTACAGCTTCCTTTCTTGGGTGAGAACAATTCTCAAGTTCTGCGATCCAGAAATTTGCTCCATTGAGCTTGTCCTTCTCAAGGACGGATCACAGAGAGAGAGTGTTCGTGTTTGTTGACATAGTAATCTACAACATACAATGCAGAGGATTAATATCATATTCCTTTTATCATTTAATGAGGCCTTTAATCAAATGATGCTCCCACTAAATTATAGGAATTTTGTAGAATCGAGTTATGGATGTGGTCAAACCACTTTTACTAGATTCATACAAACTAGCTATAATTCTTCTTGGGACAAGATCCACATCATACTAAGCCTTGAGTTAGCTTTGGCTAAATCGCCCAAGACTTAATGCGATCGGTGGGTAACACATTACATTACATCTCTATGCAACTCTTGTTTATAGGATTAAGACCCACATTTACAAAGACCTTGAGTTAGCTTTGGCTAAATCGCCCAAGATTTAGTGTAAATGCGATCTTAACCTATCTTTCCAACGATTGGAATATGCCTATAGTTCTACTCGATCCAATTGAGTTAACTAGTTTTGCTCAATCTAATTGAGCTTACTCTAACCCGAGTCGTGATAGGCGGGACCAAGATTGTCCCTCCGCACCCTACCAAGATAATATGCGTTGCTCTGCTTTGGCAGATTCAACAACAACAAATGATCGAGGTAGTGATGGGTATCAAGGCTCGGTAGGCATTTTCGAGTTGATTCGATTATGATCTAATCTAATCGTAATGTGTATCTTATACGTATTTAGGCCTTTATTATCCTATATTAGCATGCATCATATACATACATTAATTATTCTAGCATGCATCATATACATACAAGAAAATTAACCTAGCATGCATCATATACATACAAACATGTTTCTACTAGCATGCATCACATACATACAAGCAAAATCAATTAAATATACATATATATATATCAACATATATATATATCATTAAATGTGATATAGTCATGGCCCTACTACGATCTTCTCAAGCCAATGAGAAGATCGGACGGTCAACCTAAGGCTAGCGGCTTCTCCAAGCGCTTCCTTTGACCGCCATGTGTCGTCGTCACCCTTCTCGTAAGCTCGTCTTCAAGTGGACTTTCCACCGCTCCATTTTTGTACATTACAAATACGAAACTCGAGTTACATTCGAGTCTAAAACTATTTACAACTAGAATATTAAAAGAATAGGCGCGCAGGTCGCAAACACTTTACAACACGCACAACCACAAAACGGCACACAGGCCGTATTATGAATTACAACACACTTAATCCAATCCAATTGGGTTATTGGGCCATGACAATCACAGAATTATACATAATTCTAAATTATGTATTTTTTACAGAAATTTCTATAATTTTTCCTAATTTATTTCGAATTTATGAGTCAACTCTCCGTAACGGTCCCGCTAAGCGGTTTCCGGGCGCGATCGCGGGACATGACCCCTTTCGGGGATAGGGGCAGCGCCCCTACTGCATAAAATAAACTTCGCGAGTGTCCCTACAATGATCTTACAGCGACTTAAGTCGCTGTCCCAAAAACCTAAAGCGAGAACTCGCCGATTCGGAGAGTTTTTCTCGACGGTTGAAGCCTACGAGTGTCCCAACACTCGTTGCTTCGACTCTACGAGAAAAATACCCAAAAATTCTATAAAATAATAAAATTTACAGAAACATATAAATCTGTAATTTTTATATCTAATATAAAAACTACAAAAACGAAACACATACATGCTTCGCACGTGGCTCTGATACCACTGTTGGGTTTTTCCGAGCCGCAAAACCGCTTTTGCGTTGCGAAACCTTGGAAGCCCGCCACGGATCCGTCGCGAAGTATAAAAATTATAATTACATGTATGTGCTTACAAAAATCCTAGATCTACCTTAGATCTAAGAGGTTAGAGCGTTACCCTCGTAGCGACGCCTTCGCTTATCCCGTCCAAAAGTCCGCCGGAACTCGAGAGTGTCAAGTGCACACTCCTCTATGGTATCCACACAAGCAATAGGTGGAGAAAAGACACTTGATTGTGCTAGCACTCCTCTATGGTGTCTCGGCAAGATGAGGTTGGAGAGGGAGAGCTTGAGAGAAAATTCCCAAGGAAGAAGATGAAGTTAAGAGTGTGTAACTCACCAAATGAATTCTCCACCCATAACCCCAAAGTGGCGGCCACTTCATGGAGGGGGTTACATGCATGCATGTAACTCCCATGACCCTTGGTCTCCCTCATGATGTGGCACCAATTGACTGTCAATGATGATGTGGAGCATCATCATTGGCGCCATGCCTAGTCATCATCATGACATGGCATTTGGTCAAGTCAAACTTGACCTTTCATCTTCCCTCTCAAGTCAAGTCAAACTTGACCTCTATCTCCCATGGTTGATCAAATCTAACCACTTGACTCAAGTCAATTTAATATAATGAATCTCTATTCATTAATTTAAATTGATTTGATGAATCAAATCTCAATTAGACTCATTCAACACTTGAATCAACTTGAGTCTAACTCAATTAGTCTAATTTGGATTACTCTTAATCCAATTTGGTTCATTCCATGAACCTAATCCTCATGGTTCATCATATGAACCTAATCTCCATCTAATTGCCCTTATGTGTGTGACCCTATAGGTTCTTGTAACGCTGGCAATGTCCCTAAACCGATTTAGGAACATAAGCAATGAGCGGTATCTAGCAACACATCATTGCTACCCAAGTTACAAGAATGTTGAGCTCCAACATCACCTTTGTGACTACTAATTGTGACTCTCACAATATGTGACAATGTCCCTCTATCCTTGACATCTAGATTGACCAATCGAGGCATAGACCGTGTCATCCTCGGTGCAATCTAAATCTTGAACTCCAAGTAGACTCACTCTAATCAAATGAGCTCAATATCTCATATTGACTCATTTGGGCATGGCCATGCACTTCGTGGTCTCACTCTATCAAGAATATCGATGTCACCCCCGTCATATAGGAGGGATAGATCCCATCTACATCACTCACATCCCTCCACATAATTCGTTACATACCCAGTAATCGCCTTTATAGTCCACCCATTTACGGGTGACGTTTGACGAAGCCAAAGTATGCAACTCATTATGTAGGGAACCATGGTGACTTCAGGTCTAAGGACTAATAGTCATACTAATAGCCATATGAGAAAGTATATGACACTCATATAACGATCCATGATACTTTCTCATGGCGGGTCATTCAGTATACATTCTCCAATGCATACCCATGTGTCAACTTGATATCTCATATCCATGACTTGTGAGATCAAGTAATCTTGTTGACCTACATGCTAGTCTCTACGCATTAACATTGTCCCTGAATGTTAATACTCGACTAGGAATGATTAAGAGTAGTGTTCTCTATATCATCTCATTATCGATTCAACCAATCGATTGATATAGATAAGAACCTACTACTCAAGGACATTATTATATTTAGTTATTTGGCACCAATACAAGTAAATATAATAACCATGCCTTTATAAATAGGAATATGATACAATAAAGTCCATACAACAATCATCACATGATTGGCTCTAGGGCTTTCACTAACAGTGCAATCATGCATGCTACAACATGCTACCACGAACAAATCTCGTGGGTACTTAAGATGTAAAGTAGCTATCTAGCTACAGGCGTCATACGAACCCGATTATCACCAACTCTGAACGAATAACGCAAGAGTATAACCTTACAGTAGATTATCTCAACCATACATGGGAGACCTATTCGACCTCAAATACACAAAAGCCCCTTTTAGGGAAACTCTACTTTAACTTTCCTCAACCACGAATGGGTGATATTGTTGGCAGTCGATAAATATAAACAACATTATATACCCTCTAAGGATTAATCGCATCCTAATCATATGACCTCTACTAATCCGATCACCATATCAGCTGAAATAGTAAATGTATAAACATATACTAATATGCACATCCGGGTTATTACACCTAGGGTTCCAACACCTAGGGTTCCACTAATGTTGTTTCATTCCTGAGATCCGCTCCTACAGAATAACTTCATCTAAGTTATTCTATTTCTACTAGTCTTAATCATGGTATCCACCGCAAAAACTCATAACCATAAACATATAACATGTTGTCTAATAAACGACAGTATAGTCCTACTAATGGGAATCAATGGCTGAAATTAATTTAGGTATAGCTAAAGGGTCATGCCAGTCAAAGTCAAGGTGATACTCAATAAACCATCAGGTGCCTATATATACCCTAAACTACGTAAGCAAAGTAATCGTGTCCTCATGCACTAGGATCTAAAAAGTCAAAGAACCTCTATGTATACCTTCTACGAATTTATCCATCTTGGTCATATTATTCAACTAGTCTAATCCTAATACTAGTCCAATCCAAATACTAGTCCAAAAAGTAAGAGGTAAACATCTACCAATCTAATCATTTATATCACAATGATAACTAGCTACGTATAGCAGTAATAGCAGTTAATAACTATATGCTAACGATAAACCAGCAACCTAAAAATCTAACAGTCTAACAGATATCAAGTTAAAGCAATACTAGATAAAACATGATATCACCGCATAACCAAATATAACCAATATAAATATGCACTTAATCTAGAAAATTTTCTAGAATGTATTTACCTGTTAGCTGCCAAATCTCCCATATTGACCTCGTCAATAATACCTCAAATTTCCGAAACATAAAAATCATTGAAAATCCGTACAACTCCGAAAATACCCAGTTAACCTACCAAACTTGGCGAACTCCATAAACCCAAAGACCCTAAGGAACTCGGAAACCTACGCTCTGATACCAAATAAATTGTCACGCCGAGGAGTCTCACTGACGAAAATCCGGCAGACCTCCCTGACGGTGACAATACCAATTTTATACAAGGCCTACACTTACTACACTATACATCCGGAATCCAATCAAACACACGCAGATAATAATAAGGCCTCAGGCCAACAAATCTAGATAAACAAAAGTCTACACTAACTAGACTTACCCCTTCTGCCATCTGGGCAGGAATACCCAACCAAACAAATCAAAATAAGATCCGACCAATGGTCCACAAGAACCCCAAAAATCCACGAGTACATAAATCCATTTCCAAGCCTAAACATATCTTCTATACAAAATTCAAACCAAAACTCAAACAACTAAGAAACTGTCACTACGAGGGGGGGATATGGCAACTGGACTCTCCTGACAGCTTCATCCTGAAATAAAAAAATAAAACCACGGGGTAAGTTCAAAGAACTTAGCGGATATTTGTCGATATAAATAGCAAGATATAGCTAACAATACTAATCATGTCAGTACAGTCTCATATATATGGTAAGCAAGAAATAAATGCAAAAGGACTGTACTCACCTGAATCTCCTACTCTGATATAGGAGCATGTGCCCTACTATAAGAGATAAAGTCATCACCATAAATGAATATGAATCCTGTATGCATGACAATCATATGCAACATCCAAGGCATCAATACAATAATGCAGCAAACACAATACAAATGCAATCCGTGCAAAAATGCATGTCGTGCATATGACATGGTCACCCCTGACGCCAGTCAGCCGCCTCACACGCAATGGTGAAGCCGAGTGGGTAGGGCTATGACAACTGTGCACTCTGCCATCACTGCTCTTGAGTGACCGAGTGGACAGGATGCTGTCGGAGTACACCTATCCTCCTGCCCCAAACAGAGTGGGGGAGCTAAGCTCTCATCTCCCGGTGTCATAGACCAGAGGAGAGATCCTTGCCCACCTACCGCCTCGTCGCTACCCATGAGCGGACCAGCGGAGCCTGACAGAGCAACTGCACACACCCTCCTGATGTACCACTAACCCATGAGTGGCAGTGTGTGCAGGCCATGTAACTGGCTGCGGGCTCAACAATAATGGAACCCCGTCCAGCCAGCATGCAATCATGCAAGATGGTGCATGACACTAAAGCATGTAATACCAACTAACATACGTATCCGAATAATATGCACAATAAAAAGGTACGTATACATGATCCAAGTAAAACAGGGAAAGTATAACTATAAACTGATCAAATGCACGTGTCAAATAGGCATAATAACATGCAAGGTAGATAAACATGAAAACTATTGCAAGCTATAACTATCTAGCATATCAACATGACTATATCAAAAAGACAAGTCAAAATACCCGCCTTATATAAATTGCTCGAAATGTGAAACCTTCATGTCCGTGGACCTGTCTCGTGATCAAAACCTGCATATAACATAATTATCATCAAATCCAAACACACGACATCGATTAGATAAATTCTACATCGAACCTGTATTCACTTAATCTACCGAATACGAGCACCACACCTCGATACACCCAATTCGCCATCCACAGAATGGAACCAAAACCCAAATAGCTATCTCACAGATCAATACACATTCTGAACCATTCATAGCTTACTTAACATACCAATCAAACGAATAACACCGTAATCAACCCAATCGCAGCCAACCAAAAACCCCAAAATCAGCCCAAATCAACCACAACTCCGGCTCACAGCCGTGCACTGCCCACACAACCGACCCTGCACGACCAACTCCAACCCTAACCGTACGACTC
The DNA here is from genome assembly GCA_025175895.1 of Wurfbainia villosa. Lineage (NCBI taxonomy): Eukaryota > Viridiplantae > Streptophyta > Magnoliopsida > Zingiberales > Zingiberaceae > Wurfbainia > Wurfbainia villosa. The sequence goes on along the minus strand of CM045998.1, from coordinate 11,309,437 downwards.
CAACAACTAGGCCCTCACAGCTATTTACCGAAGGGAAAAATCCACCTCTCCACCGATCACTCTCCCCCAAACTGAATCCACAAAATCACTGAACAAAAAGGAACAAAAGAAAAACTAGGTATTTACCGGGAGCTTCAACTTCACCGGCAGCCAACTCTTACCTAGTTCCCGTGATCACCGACGACGCAAAGGAAGCTCTCGGAGGTGGTCTGTGGCTGCAAACACATCGTAATGCGTGATGGTGACTGCGCTCTAAGCGGTAGGGTAGATGGCGTCGAGGAGGGGGAAACCGGTGCTCCGTCGGCGGCAGTCTGTGGCGAAGGAGGCTGGCGGTCATCGTCTAGGGCATAGGAGGCCGGCGCTCGTCGTCTAGGGCAGAGGAAACCGGCGTCGGCGTCGACGACTGCGAGCGGCGGCGGCGACGAAATCCTCGAGGTCAGATGGCAAAGGGAAGAGCGACTCGCCGCGGCAAAGGAACGGCCGGCGATCGCGACGAAGGAGAAGGGAAAGGTGATGGCTGTGGACTGCGCCGACGCAGGGAAGAAGGCGGCGGAGTTGAGGAACGGCGGCGCGTGAATGGCGTCGCGAGAAAGGGGAAGGCTCGGGCGGGGGAAAATAGGAATAGAAAAACCTAGGTTTATAACTTAGGTTATTTAAACCCATTAAATAATCTAAACAGACCATTAAAAAGCCTATTTTTCTTATCCCCGTAAATACCCCGTACAAGCCCCATTTAATTCCAGAAAAATTCCGGAAAAATTCCTAAAATTCCCTAAAAATCCCGAAAAATTTCCAAGATTATTTCTCAAAATATTTGACCATTAAATTTTGGTATTTTAAATTTCAGTATTTAATATTGTGTGTTGCTAGCGCTTCAGGACATCAAGCATCTTGGGAGATCGGTCCAAGCGGTTCGGACTTGAAAATACTCGAAATACGTGAGAAAGGGGTCGAGGAATGCCTCGACGAAACCCCTCCGATGCTCAAGTAAGAAGTGAAGAAATATGTTGGTGCAATCGACCCAGGTCACGATTGACTAGACTCGAGTTTGACTCGAGTAGTATTTTGATGTTTGATAAAACATATGATAATGTGATTGTCATGGAAAGTCCAAGTCTTGTATACTTGGCATAGAAAGTCCAAGTCTTGGGTATTTGACATGGAAAGTCTGGTCTTAGCAATTGGAAAGTCCAAGCATGGGTCTTGACAATTGGAAAGTCCAAGTATAAGTTTTTGCATTTGGAAAGTCCAACATAGAGTTGGCAAGGGAAGTCCAAGAGTGTGATATTGACAACGTAAAGTCCAAGCATGAGTCTTGGCAGCATAAGTCCAATATTTGGCGGTGTAAAGTCCAAGCATAGAGTCTTGACATCATAAGTCAAAATGGATTTTGGCAATTGGAAAGTCCAAGGATGTGATATTGACGGCGTAAAGTCCAAGTTGTAATTTTGACGATATAAGTCCAATGTTTGACAGCGTAAAATCCAAGAGTTTGTCTTGGCGGCATAAGTCTAAATGTACCTTGGTAAAATATACCCGGTTAGCATGACAATAGCCGATGGAAGCACCTGAAGGCTAGCGTATGGATGAACAAGTCATGGATGATTTGGAGGGATCCGATAGACGTGAGGCTGATAGAAGTGACTAGAAAGCTTAGGTTTAGGCTAAGGGTGATCTATCAAGTTAAGGGCATCATACTTGGGTTAAACCTCATATTTGAGATTTATCAGTCAATTGGGGTTATGGACCAGTTGACTGACCAAGTGTTTGACACTTGCTAGCCTAGTCGACTCTGAGCAGTCGACTGGGGTTTTGACCATTCGACTAGTCGGGAGTCGACTGGAGCTCGACTGCGATTGAGTGCCATTGGCAGTCGACTTCCATGTTAGGATAGTCGATCGATTTATACTGATTGATCGCCATAGAGGGCAACCTGCTTCTGAACACAAGCACAAAGTTTCATATCAAGGCGTGGCTATCGAGCGATCAATGATCGCTAGGGTTTGACAGTCGACTTCTAGGCTATCCGTTGGATTTTTTTCAATATGGATTAAGCCGTTGTGAGACAATGGTTACAGGGGCAGTCGATTGGTGACTTATGACAGTCGACTGCTAGGCGAAAATCAGCCCGAGTTGCAGCTTTATAAGAAGCATTGAAGGGAGGATTTTGGCCATGATTCTTGGGGGCGATTTGAAGGGGAAGTGTCATTGCATTCCATACCTTTAAGAGCAATCCAAAACGATCAACAAGCAAGCAATCAAGATTTCGTTGTGTAAAATTTTCTTTACTTGTATTTGTGTATTGCTTAGTATACTTATTGTATTGTATTTATTACTGTTGTAATCCATTGTACGAGGTTTCTCCACCTCAGAATTGTTCTGAGGAGTGTATTAATGGTGGTGTGCATCAATAGAGCTCACTTGAGCTTGACCCGTGGAGTAGTAACCATAGGTTTCGAACCACGTTATATCGCCGTGTATTTGTATTGTGCTTGTATTGTTGTTATTATCTTTATTTGTATTTGTATTCTGTTGCACTAACAACAATTGTAAACAAGCAACACGATGAACACGATCGAATTTCAAGCGACGAATCAAAATGCTATTCACCCCCCTCTAGTGTGCCATCAACGTTCCTACAATTGGTATTAGAGCTCGAGGCTCTTCTACTGATTAACAACCGAGAGAACAAAGCGCTAGAGGGAAGAAGAAGATGGAGGAGCCAAGTTTTAGACTAGGTCATGACATTAACACACCACCACCATATGAGGACTATGGATTTGAAGGTTGCAATCAATAGAAAATAGGGATTGAGAACTTCCTGATGATGGTGGATATCAAGCTATGGTCCGCCTTGATAGAAGGTTGCGAATTCCCAAGGACCAAGAAGGGTGGAATCCTCAAGGTTGAGAAATGAACCAAGGAACAACTCAAGGGGTTCAAGATAAACCTTAAGGTAATCAAAATGCTAAGTGATTTAACACCTAATGATGTCTTGTCCAAATTAGGTGAATATAAGGATGCCAAGGAGCTTTGGAATAAATTAGCAAAGTTTCATGATAAGCCTCAACTAGTCCAAGACAATAAGGAAGAATCCAAGGAGAAGGAAGAAAGTTCATTCTCTCAAGAGAGTGAGGACTCGGAGATTGAGAGGGAATCAACATCTGGATCAGTAGAAGAGGTGGAAGAGTTGGAGGAAACCTCTACTTCTAGAATTGAGAGGGAGGAGATATTTTCTACACCGGAGGAAGAGCAAGAAGAAGAAGAAGCTTCAACATCCGGAAGAGATGAAAAACAAACTCAAAATTCTGGTCTAGGTAACTCAAACATTATATAATTAAAGATAAAAATCACATGATGTGTTTTGAGTATAGGGAAGCATGGAATTATAAGAGTAAGTGCCAAAAAGAGTCAAGAGGACTCAATCGGCGTTAAAAGTTCATGAAAAGGCTAAGGATGCCGGAGCCCCAACAATCAAGAGCAAGGAGCATATTATTTGCTTCAAGTGCAATCAAAGGGGTCACTATAGGACTCAATGCCCTAGGGGGAGGAAGCAAGCCAAGGGAAAAGGAGGAGTATCAAATGTAGGGGGAGCTATGGCAAACCCTAAGGTAACTTTAAATAAAGCTCATTCTTTATATAAGGCCAAAAAACATGCTAGGAGTAATTTTAATACTCTTGCTATTGTTCATGATCATGAAAAACATGCTAGAAATAGATATTATTGCTTAGGCGCTAAATCTTACAATATTATGGTTAAGCACAAGTCTAGAACAATTAACCCTAAAATAATCCTACCTAAGGAAGCTATTAGGAAGGTAGAAAATCATTTAGATATTAACCTTAAGAAGGGTAGACATATGCCTAAAAAGAAGAACAATGCCCAAAGAATAAATGAAAATTAAAAAAATTAAGCAATTAGAGTTAGAGAACCAAGCTTTGAGGTCAAAGCTTGAGAGAATGAAGAAGACTCTAAGGAAGATGGAAAACATGATTATAGGGTCTAATGGACAAAAACTAAGGGTTAATAGACAAGAACCATCCAGAGGCAAGAAAGATTTGGATCACAAATCTAAGCCCAAGGAGACCTACTATAGTGTTCCATTTGATTATGAAACCATCCATAGGTCTAGGAAAGTCAAGGTCACAAGGGAGGTCATCCCTAGAGTTGACCATGATGTGTGTCTAGTGACTAAGGTTCCAAAGAAACCTAGGAAGGTCACTAAGAAGGTTACAAGGAGAGTTACCCCTAAGATTAACCTACACAAGACCAAAATGATCAAAGCTTCCAAGCCTAAGAGGGTCATTAGGAAGGTAGTAAGGGAGGACATCCCTAGTGAGTACCAAGTAAACTCAAGGAGCTCCAATAGGTATTGGGTTCCTAGGAGTGTGATCCCTTCACGCTATATGGGTTAGATTGTGTCAATCTTGAATAGATGGGTAGTTAACCTAACCATAACAAAGTTGACATTTTAGGTTATTTACAAGGTAATGGGATACTTTGAAAATAAGATTAGAATTTATATCCTAAAAGATTTTAGGATGTGCCAATAAAATTCAAGAAGTTTGAATAGTCAATCAAAATTGGCACAATTAGGGTTAAAGATCATGGTGTGTCATTTTGAGTTTTTGACACACTTGGTAGATTTGTTGGTTATGGCAAATTAGTGTAAATTTTAGAAAATGACAATTTGAGCTTAACACTTAGGTATTATATACCTTTGTATTTTATACTTGTCATGCTTTGTTTGCCATTGTCATGTCATGATATTATATTCATTTAATTATATAAAATATCATGATAATGTTTAGGTTTAATTTTTTTTGTCATGTTAGTGGTTAGATTTTATTTATATATCATAACATCATGATTATTGATACATACCTTCTTTATGCTATTTTATATGCTATAATCATTAGCATTTAGGATTAACTAAAATTGATTTAAGGACAATGACATGATTTGAAGTCTCATGTATAAGGGAAGCAAATAGAGTTGTCTAGAAAAATACATGAAACCCTAAAGAATAAAAATCTACATCTCACATTAAATTGACTTGTATGTGTTTTCATACACCTTAGACACATGTGAGATGCTAGAAAATGAGTTAAGTTCATGTGCTTATTTAGTACATCATAATGAACTTAGAACTTATTAAATGATAATGATGGATCATGAGGAAAGCTAATGTGCAAGTTATGTGCATTGAGCCTATAGATCATGGTCCAATATATGATTTTAAAATCATTTCAAAATCATTTTGAAAAATCTTGGTGAAGCCTATTTTTTGATAGCAATCACCATTGATGAAGTTGATAAAAAGTAGGCTCAAAATATTGAAGTTATCTTTATTTTTGAACTTTGTATCAATCTCATTATTTAATGAGTATGTTATTTTTTAAATATTTTTCACCCATAATGATTGACATAAGTATTATATGTATGAAGTTTCATTATTTTTCAAATTACATATATTTACTTATGATTTTTCAAAACTCATTTCTGATTTATGCATCTGTAGAAATTAGTCGAATGTCGCTTAGGGCAATCGATTGGCATTGAGGGCAGTCGACTGGTTGTTGACCGAGTCAACTGCCAAGGCTGATTTCGGATAAACAAGGTTTATTTAGCCCATTTTCATCCATTATATTCCTAGGTACCCTAACGTCTCCTAATCCTAGGATATACTTTAGAAAGCATTGTAAGGGTGAAATATCTTTGAAAATGATTAGGAGAGTTATTTAGGGTGAAAATTGAATTTTAAGGGAAATGAAAGTTCAATGTTGAATATTTTCTCTTAATTTTGATTGTTTAGTGTTCCTATTATTGGTGCAATCGGCCCAGGTCACGATTGACCGAACTCGAGTTTGACTTGAGTAGTATTTTGATGTTTGACAATGGGTTGACCATTGTTCGACAATGGATTGACTATATGGTTGACATGGGGTTGACCATATGATGGAGAAGTCCAAGTGGGACACTTGACATTGGAAAGTCCAAGTCTTATGTACTTGACATGAAAAGTCTAAGTCATGGGTACTTGACATGGAAAGTCCAAGTCATGGGTACTTGGCAATTGGAAAGTCCAAGCATAGGTCATGGTAATTGGAAAGTCCAAGAGTGTGATATTGGCGGCGTAAAGTCCAAGCATGGGTCTTGGCAGCAAAGTCTAATGTTTGACAGCGTAAAGTCCAAGCGTGAGTCTTGGCGGTGTAAGTCCAAATGGATCTTGGCAATTGGGAAGTCCAAGGGTGTGATATTGGCGGTGTAAAGTCTAAGATGTAGTCTTGGTAGCATAAGTCCAATGTTTGACAGCGTAAAGTCCAAGTGTGTGTCTTGGCAGCATAAGCCCAAACGTACCTTGGCAGTGTAGATCCAATTAGCATGACAATAGCCGATGGAAGCACCTGAAGGCTAGCGTATAGATGAACAAGTCATGGATGACTTGGAGGGATCCAATAGGCGTGAGGCTGATGGAGGTGGCTAGAAGACTTAGGTATAGGCTAAGGGTGGTCTAGCAAGTATGAGGGATCATACTTGGGGTTAAACCTCATGTTTGAGGTTTAGCAGTCGACTGGAGTTATGGACCAGTCGATTGGTCGAGTGCTTGTCACTTGGTAGCTGAGTCGACTATAAGTAGTCGACTGGGATTATGACTAGTCGATTGATCAGTATTTGATTGACGCTCGACTGCAGTCACATAGCCTTGGCAGTCGACTGCCAGGTTTGAGCAGTCGATTGGCCTTGAGCAGTCGACTGTTAGTCGCAGACACGAGCACAGAAAGCTCAATAGTCGACTGAGGGCTTGGCAGTCAACTGATGGTAATAGCAGTTGACTGTCAGTATATCCGTTGGTTGGAATGTCAACGTTAATTAAGTTCATTGTGAGACAACGACACCGTAGTCAGTCGACTGGGGCCTTTGGGCAGTCGACTGCCAGGCGAAAATCCAGATCATGCGGAGAAATAAAAGGAGTTGTTCGTGGAGGATTTCGGCCATGGTTTCTTGATTGGTTCCTTGGGCGATTTGAGGCGAAGTGTTGGTGCATTTCAGGGTCTTCAAGAGCAATCCAAGCAACCAAACAAGCAAGCAAAAGTGTTCTTCATTGTAAAGTTTTCTTTACTTGTATTTCATTGTATTTGCCTGTATTTATCTTATTCATTATTGTAAACATTGTACGAGGTTTCTCCACCTCCGGATTGTTCCGAGAAAAGTATATTAGTGGTGGTTTACATCACTAGAGCTCATTTGAGCTTGTTCTGTGGAGTAGGAATCCTAAGGTTCTGAACCACGTTATATCTTTGTATTTGTGGGTGTGCTTTGTGTTGTTTGTCTTTGTTTAGTTTATGCTTCATTATTTTCATTGTGCATACTAATGAATTGTAGAGACGAACACGAACGATTTCCATCGGATGACACAAAACACTATTCACCTCCCCTTCTAGCGGACGCCACCGGTCCTACACCTATTAGCTTAGGAACTCTCTAAGAAAATTATTGGTGCAATGGTCAAGAGAGAGCAAACCTTTAGGGGGAGGTTCTCCATCAAGGGATGATGGATGAGTTTTTTTCCTGATAGGAGGAGAATTAGAAAATGAGGATTGTCTCTCATTTAGTGATATGAGATTTATCACTATGAAGAGTGAAAGCATCATAGATATATTTATACTAAGGGAGAGAATGTAAGATTTCATTGGGATATGAGACATTGATATCCTTGGGGAGAGCCTTTTTAATGTATGTCAAGAAGGGGGAGAATTGTGAGAATTGATAGCTTGAGTTAGGTGGCCTAACTCAAAGGTTTTGTTAAACATCAAAAAGAGGAAGATTGTTAGTACAATCAACCCAGATAACGATTGATTAGACTTGAGTTTGACTCGAGCAGTATTTTGATGTTTGACAAAACAAATGACAATGTAATTGTCATGGAAAGTCCAAGTCTTATGTACTTGGCATGGAAAGTCCAAGTCTTGTGTACTTGGCATGAAAAGTCCAAGTCTTGGGTACTTGACAATCGGGAAGTCCAAGCATGGGTCTTGGCATTTGGAAAGTCCAACATGGAGTTGGCAAAGGAAGTCCAAGAGTGTGATATTGGCAACGTAAAGTCCAAGCATGGGTCTTGGCAGCATAAGTCCAATGTTTGGTGGCGTAAAGTCCAAGCATGAAGTCTTGACAACATAAGTCCAAATGGATCTTGGCAATTGGGAAGTCCAAGGGTGTGATATTGATGACCTAAAGTCTAAGCTATAGTCTTGGTGGCATAAGTCCAATATTTGGTGGCGTAAAGTCCAAGCGTTTGTCTTGGCGGCATAAGTCCAAATGTACCTTGACAAAGTAGATCCGGTTAGCATGACAATAGCCGATGGAAGCACTTGGAGGCTAGCGTATGGATGAATAAGTCATGGATGACTTGGAGGGATCCGATAGGCGTGAGACTGATGAAGGTGGCTAGAAGGCTTAGGTCTAGGCTAAGGGTGGTCAATCAAGTATGAGGGCATCATACTTGGGTTAAATCTCATGTTTGAGATTTAGCTGTCGACTGGGGTTATGGACCAGTCGATTGGCCAAGTATTTGGCAGCCTAGTTAACTCGGCGATTGATGCAGATATGACCACCAACCGGTCGAGTTGATCGGAGCTCAGCTCGATCGCGTACCACTATCGATCGATCGCCATGTTAGAAGGTCGAATGATTGGCCTCGAGCAATCGATACATACAAGCACAGAAAATTTTATAGTCGACTGGGCATTCGACTACTGGGGCAACAGTCTACTGCTAGGGTTTGGCAGTTTACTGCTAGGCTATCTGTTGGAGTTTTTCCAGCATGGATCAAGGCGTGAGACAACGACTACAAGGGCAGTCGACTGGTGACTTATGGCAGTTGACTGCTAGGCGAAAATCAGCCTGAGTTGTAGCTTTAATTTATAAGGAGCATTGAAGGGAGGATTTTGGCCATGGTTCTTGGGCCGATTTGAAGGGGAAATGCTGCTGCATTCCAGACCTTCAAGGGAAATATAAAGCAATCAACAAGTAAGCAATCAAGATTTTATTGTGTAAAGTTTTCTTTATTTGTATTTGTGTATTACTTAGTATACTTGTTATATTATATTTATTAATGTTTTATCCATTGTATGAGGTTTCTCCACCTCCGGATTGTTCTGAGAAGGAGTGTATTAGTGGTGGTATGCATCACTAGAGCTCACTTGAGCTCGACCCGTGGAGTAGGAACCCTAGGTTTTAACCACATTATATCGCCATGTATTTATGTTGTGCTTGTATTATTGTTATTATCTTTATTTGTATTTGTATTCTGCTGCTCTAACAACAATTGTAAACATCAACGCGATGAACACGATCGAATTTCAAGCAACGAATCAAAACTCTATTCATCCCCCCTCTAGCGCATCATCAACATTCCTACAAAATAGAGAAAACGAAAAATAAAGAGAGCAAAGTCTTTGAGATTACCTCCTCCTTTTCCTGTCATCTGGAGAATTATATACATCTGTACCAAGAAGAGATGGAGAAGTGGGGGTGTGGCAATATGGAGGCGTAGGGGTGTGGAATCATGGAGGCTTGAAGTGGGGGCATATACTCATATTTGTTGATTAAGTCAACCTCACCACTTACACCCTAGATTATCTCTCCCCATCATAGGTATCCCCTGCTAGTCTAGTCGAAGGAGGTGTAAGTCCGACTAATTGGACTTGTGTTGAATATAAGATAATATGTAACCGTGACACTTGCTGCCGAGGTGGGGATGTTGAGGTGGAAATCAACAAAGATGTCGATGGATGCCTTAGTCCAAGAGTAAGGGAATAGTAAGGATGCTGAGATTCGAGATTGAGATAATAACCCTGAAGAATATCGAACGTCTTAGTCAGAGACTAAGAAAATAATAAGGACGCTGAATTAGCGATTTGTCAAGGGGCACCTCAGTCCAAGACCGAGATAATAAATTGAAGGTCACCTTAGTTTAAGACTAACTGGATAATAATGATGCCGAGGCCTGAGCTAGAGATGATAGATCGAAAGTGTTAAGTTTAAAAATAAAAGAAAATGTTTCTCTCCCTTCCTTTATTACCCAACAATGTTGCCATCCCTCATGCCCATCTCCTACATGCTGCAGCCTTCACCGCCTCCGCCTCACGCATCCTTTTCTTTTTCTTCCCTCTCCCTTCTTTTCTCTATTTTTTTTTCAGCAGCAGCCTCCTCTTCTCAAGTGCGACGAGCAGCAATGAGCTCTTCATTTAGGGTTTTATTTCACCCAACACAACTCTTTGTTCCCATTTGGTTGCTCTCCTTGCGTTGCTTCAGCAGTCGTCGAGCTCACCGGAGCTAGCAGAGGCTTGTTGGAGCTCACCGAGACCACCTATAAAGAGGGTAAGGGTTCCCTCTTTCTTTCTTCTCCTTACAACACCAACAACAGTAACCTTAAAGTGTTGTTAGGTCTTGATTTATAATTCTTTTGCTCTTCTTGCATCACCATAGCCTTTGCCAATGCCTACTCGAGCCGGTCGAAGCTAGCAACAGAAATATTTTCCCTTTATATTTTATTTTTCCAACAATCACAGTAGCCCTAGCCAACACAATTCGTTGGGATGATAAGCTTTCTTTCCTTATCAATACTCAAGCATTCCCTGTTTTGGTTTATTAAGTATGAATAAATTAATTAAATAGAAGTTATTAATCGATCGTAGTAAGTTTCATATCGAAAATGGAAATATATCGATATAATGTGGTTACGATTGGATCCGTCGAGTAAGGACGTTGGTCATTTATTATAATTGTGTTCTTATTATTATTTTATATTATTTTGAATCATTTAAGTTACTTCATATTATTTTGTAGATAAGAGTTCGAGCGGAGCTCGATGATCGGCCGAGGTTCGACATTTTTGTTGTATATAGAGGTGGTTACATCCTATCCTTGGACTATTTATGTGTCTTTTATGCATGAATAAATGAAATAAATGGTTTATTATATTTGTATAATTGTTTTCAAAATTAGGGATAAAAATGGTATTTAAAAATAGTGAAATGGATAATAAAATAATTAAATAATTAAACCATTGGAGGGAAAATAATTGACATTATTTTATGTTCATATGTGGGTTTTATATGGAGTAAACATGGGATGACCTGTTTTAAAAATTTAAATGGATACTCTGACATATTTTTTTATTGATACTTGTTCTATTTATATTGCTTGACCTTCCTTATGATATCTCATCTGTTGATACTTGTACTTTTTAATGATACAACATGTACATATAAATCTTATGTTGATATTTAAATAATTTGAATTAAGTTGATCATTCAGATTTATCATAAGGTATACACATATAGTTGAACAAGTGTGATAAAAGAATTAAAGTTGAATATTAAAGAAATAAATGAGAGAACTAAAAGTGAAAACTTTGAGCTTGACTTGACACCAGAGCACCTGACCACCTATATGCTGTTATGGTAGCGTGTTATCACCCGCGATCAACATTTTATTTGCGCTTCGACGCCTTGTATGTATGTATGTATGTATATATATATATATATATATATATATATGAACTTGAAACAAATTAAAAGACTTGAAACAGAAAGGAAAGAAGAAATTATAATTTTATAAGCTCCTTTGGCCTCTTAAACAAGATTAAATTTATGCACATCTTTTCTTATTACCCACTTAGTAATTTGTGCTAATGTCTACTTTCTTTGGCCTCCAATTTTACAGGTTTGAGCACCGTTTTGATATTTCAGTAATTTTGTTGTACATAGAGTCGCTCAGAGATATCGACCTACTATTTCCCCGGTCTGATTTCTATTTTGATGTACTTTGTTTTACTTCATTGATTTTCTATCTAGATGCATTTGCAGCTTATGTAGAAAAATTTATTCTCATAAATATAAACATTTTATTAAATTCTTTGAGTTATTTTGGATTATATGGTCCTTAGGTTCCTTTTATCTATACACTGTCACCGTATAGGGTACCGAACTGACACCCTTGAGGCGTGACAATTTTAGTAGTATAAGAGCCCGATTTTTGATTTCTCAGTGGGATTTGTATCTTGGATCTTTGTTTTGATTTAATATAAAGATTTGTTTTGAACAAAAAGAGATTTAAATGCAAGTCAAATGGTATCTCTGAGCATAGGATTTATGGGTCCTTTTTTTTGTTTTAATTTCTTTTGATTATAAAAGGTTGTAAAATTTTATTTGATTTTGTAGGCAATGCCACATACATGTGGTCGGGGTTGGGGTAGTAGTCATGCTCATAGTTGTGGTCATGCAGACCGACGTACCCCTGGTACTCAGAGAAGTGATCACAGTGTAGACGAGACACCCATTCACCTACCCCAGTTGGTACCCGAGACACCTGTAGTTGATCCAGTCGTTCCCATGACATCCAGTATCATGGATAAAGCTCGTATTCCTCTGCTTGCTAGTTCAACTAGGGATCATTTTATGTTATTCCAAGGAGCCACCGACCCTTGGGAGGCTCGGACTTAGTTAGATGATATTGAGGGTACTTTTGAGTACATGTCTTGTTCAGATATAGAGAAGGTGGAACTAGCTGCCTATCATTTTCGAGGATAGGCATCCACTTGGTGGAAAATGCAAAAGACTATTTTTATGGATCAGGTTATCTCTTGGCAGTCATTCAGAGAGGCATTTGAAAGACAATATTTTCCTGCCGCCTTTTGTATTGGTAGACACCAAAAGTTTTTGAGTCTCAAGTAAGGTGATCGAATTGTGATGGAATATAATGCAAAATTTTGTCGACTTGCTGAGTTTTGTCCACACTTGATAGCACAAGATCATGACCGTATGATCCATTTTACCCAGGGACTTGCACCATATATCCGAAGCAGGATGTCTGGGTTCCCTGTTATCAGTTATCAAGATGCACTTGACCGAGCTATATTTATTGAGATAACTCAGTAATAAGTCTCACAGGAAAGGGAAGCTAGTCGCCCGACCTCACACCCTAGACAGCAGTATCGAGGTCGTCGACCCAATAGACAAGGTACGAGTAGAGATTCTTCACAGCCACAGACAATGACCAGGATATCACAGGGATCTGCTCGTCCTCTTATGCCTCAGCAAAGACAGATTTTTGATACTGCAGCTTCGACGAGCACTCTGAGATGTTATAAATGTGGTGCACGGAATCACCAAGTGTCGGAATGCCCACTAGATCAGGGTATCTATTACTATTGTAAACTTCCAGGACACATGAGTAGAGATTGTACCCTGAGAGCACAACATCAGGTAGTAGGATCTCAGACTCAGTAGGGTCGACCTACACCATGACCCCCACATTCTTGACAATAGAGAGGATCACAAAAATCTCAACCAGGACAACAACGAAATTCTTCATCTACCCAGTCCACCCAAAAGCCGCAAGTTTATCATTTGCAATCTCAGAGTACACCTCCACCTCAGTATTTGTTAGCTCCACCTCAACAGTATTTGCTACCCTCACCTCAACAGTATGCATCATCTTTACCTCAGTAATATCTGATACCTCCACCACAACAGTATCTGCTATCTGCACTCCCGTAATATGTACTACCTCTAACTTATCAATCCTCAACCCAATCATATGATCAAAGTTAGTCAACTTCTACCCAGGGGGTCAACACTCAGGACCTGAGATAGGACATGTGTATGCTCTGACTCGTGAGGAGGCACAGCGAGTTGGAGGATCAGTTATTCGAGGTACCATTTTAGTTTGTAATATTCTTGTTGAAATATTAATAGACACTGGTAGCTCGCATTCGTTTATTTCTTCTGAGTTCGTAGTGAAAATTGAGAGGTTTTCAACTCTTCGCTCATATGGGTTAGCAGTAATGACACCATCAGGTCGAGTGTTGATGTCAAATCAAGAGGTCAAAAGTTATCCCTTGAATTTTGATAGTCATGTCCTTGCGGTAGATCTAGATCTGCATGTGTTATAGATGATTGAATTTGATATTATTCTCGGAATGGATTGGCTGTCAGAGCATTATGCCACCATCGATTATCGAGCTAAGGTGGTAACCTTCAAACCCTCGGACCAATAATCACGAGAATTTGTAGGGATAACCGATCGAAGGATATCTATCATTTCAGCTCTCCAAGCTCAACAATTGTTAGCTTGAGGATGTGAGGGATATCTCCTATCTTCGATAAGTTTTGATGTGGATAGTCTAGCACGCCCTTCTGATGTCTACATAATTCGAGAGTATCTGGATGTATTTCCTAAATAACTCCCTGGTTTACCACCTCAACGATAAGTTGAGTTTGCTATCGAGTTACTCCCTGACACAACCCCAATATCAAAAGTACCATATCGAATGACATCTAAAGAGCTGGAGGAATTAAAAGTTCAACTTCAAGAATTACTAGACAAGGGTTTCATCCGTCCTAACGTTTCCCCTTGGGGCACTCCAGTTCTGTTCGTAAAGAAGAAGGATGGATCTTTAAGGCTTTGCGTGGATTACAGGCAGTTAAATTCGGTGACTATCAAGAACAAGTATCCTCTTCCAAGAATAGATGATTTATTTGATTAGCTTAGAGGTACCTGTGTATACTTGAAGATTGATATGAGATCAATCTATCACCAACTACAGGGTTATAGATACAGATATTCAGAAGACTGCCTTCCATACTAGATATGGACATTATGAGTTTTTGGTAATGCCATTTGGACTCACTAATGCTCTTGCTGCTTTTATGGATCTAATGAATCGGATATTCTTGGAATATATGGATCGTTTTGTGATTGACTTTATTGATGATATATTGGTGTATTGTCAATCAGAAGAAGAGCATGAACAACATCTCCGAATGGTTTTGGAAGTGTTATGGAAGGAACGCTTATATGCAAAGTTTAGTAAATGTTCTTTCTGGCTTACTTCTATGGGATTTATGGGGCATACAGTTTCTAGCAATGGGATTTCAGTAGATCCTCAGAAAATTGAAGCGATGGTTAGATGGGAACCACCAAAATCCGTACAGGAAATCCATAGTTTCCTTAGACTGGCCGACTATTATCGGAGATTTGTGGAAGGCTTTTCTAGCATTGCTGTGCCTTTGACTCAGTTGACTAGAAAAGGAGTCAAGTTTATTTGGTCTGATGCTTGTGAAGTAAGCTTTCAGGAACTCAAGCAAAGATTGGTAAGTTCTCTGGTTTTAATTATTCCCTCCGGAGATGATGGATTTGTATTGTATATAGATGCATTTCTTCAAGGATTAGGAGCAATGTTGATGCAACATGATCGAGTGATAGCTTATGCTTCTCAACAACTGAAAGATCACGAGAAGAATTATCCTGTTCATGATCTGGAGTAAGTAGCTATTATTTTTGCTTTGAAGATCTAGAGACATTATTTGTATGGTATTACGTTTGAGATATTCACTGATCATAAGAGTCTGAAGTATCTCTTCACACAAAAGGAGTTAAATATTAGACAGAGAAGGTGGATGGAATTTCTGAAAGGCTATGACTGTACTATCAACTACCACCCAGGAAAGCTAATGTTATAGCAGATGCCTTAAGTAGAAAGTCCAAAAGTGTATTGGCATGTCATCGGGTGGTAGTTACTGAGATAGTCAAACAATTTTCAGAATTAGATTTGACTAAAGCAGGACAAACACAACACGGTATATTGGTCTTCTTGATTGCACAGTCCCCCTTAGTAGAGCGAATCAAGGAAAGTAAGATGATAGATTGTTGGATCGAGAAGCGTCGCTAGAGGGGGGGGGGGGGGTGAATAGCGATCGTAAATCTTTTCTTTTTCGTTCGTTCAATACGCAAAGTAAGCACAGCGGAAAATAAATGAACACGTTTATTTTACTTGGTTCACAACCCAGCGGTTGCTACTCCAAGGCCCTATCGGTCCTAGACCGCGTACGGAGGGCAAAGCACTAAAACGTCTCCTCCTCGTTGGAGGTAGGAGACAACGATTACAAAAACCGAATACACGAGGATGAGGCAACAAGCCTACCTCACCTCGTTATGAAGATAAAAAACACAGAATATAATATCAAAAATATTACTTGAATCTGCTGCCGACGAAGAAGATCTGAGGTTGTCGTCGCGTCGGCGTTATGACGGTGTTGAAGCGTTGCCGTTGTAGGAGCACTTGATGAATAATTGATGATATTTGGAGATGAATCCTCCCCTCCTTTTATAGACTTTAGCCTCTGAATTTGTCTCCTATTTCTTTGGAACGGATCATGAATTTTTCCAAATTTTTATCGCGAAGTGGCCGCGTCAAACGTTATCCGTTTTGACCTAGCGCAAAAGCTGAATCGTCGCCATCACCGATCGATGACGAATGATCGATGATCTCATCATCGACCGATAACAATGATCGCCTAATGTCCAATCGAATGATCGCCCGGCACCCACTTCCTGCGAAGAGATTAGCTTGGAAAATGATAAATACGACGGTTTCTAACCGTCCGATCTCGACCTAGACCTTCCACAGGAAGTCTTAGTCGAATCGTCGCCTATGGTCGTCCCCGTAAAGAGGACACGACCTTACAATCTCTCACTCACACGAGCTTACCTCGATAGTAGCTCTTGCTTCCGGCCTTCCACTCGATTCCTTCGGCTCCCTCCGAATTCACTCAAGTGTCGCCCGACCACCACGGCTTCCTCCGGGTGTCGCTAGCCTTCAGCTCCAGCTTTAGTACTTTTCTGCACACTTGATTTAGCTCGTGAGATAACAATATAAACTTAACTTTGTGTCTTTGCCATAATCAAAACACAGGTTCGATTATCTAGTGCCCCTGCACCAACAATCTCCCCCTTTTTGATCTATGGCAAACCAACACAAAGTTAAGGGAAATTAAAGCATAAAACACATATAGTAGATGATGAATGCCATTCCCAAAAACTCCCCCTTAACCAAAACTCCTCCTTAACCCTAGGTGAGTTTTGAAAGAGATACTTTAGTTTTCAAAAGCAAATTTTGTGTTACTCCCCCTTAACTTTTGCTCTTCTCCCCCTTTTGCCATAAATCAAAAAAGAGTGTTGGGGTTTTTGTATAAAATAGGGGTTTAAAACAATGTCGTTTATGAATGCATCTAGATAAATCAAATATGAGTCCAAGCATGCGTCTAGCAATAGTTAGATAGATTGGTTCGAGGTGTGTCCCTCTGCACCAATAATCTAAAGATTTATAATATAACCCTTAAGATTAGTTTGCTCTCCCCCTTAGTCAAATATATGAAGTATAAGAGATGTAGGGGGCGCTAAACTTTGGCCTCAGAGTTGTTAAGTACAATAGTTGAGAAAATAAGTAGTATTTTGAAGGGATTGTTTCAAGTATATTTCAATTATCCTTAACATCTCACCCATTCTATGTGTCTCATAATTTGTTCACCTTATATGTTTTGTGAGATGATTTTAAATTGATTAAAGATAGTCAACCTTGGGTTAGATTCAGATTTAACCTTTAGATCGTTAAGTAACTTTTCGAGAAACTGGCTTCCAGGTCGTGGCGAGGCACAGGGGCCTTCTTTGATCGGAACAACGACCACTTCCTTAGACAAAGACAAATTCAAGAAAATATCACTTAAGTCACTTAGGGTTACTTCCTGGTCTAACTAGTTTAGGATACGGCGAGGTAGCTTCAGCTAGTTCCACTCGGTCAAGTGCACCAAGCTAGATACGCCTTATCTAGCTCGAATACACGAGACTTTGTCTCCTAACGTACTATCATCTCGCATGGCGTCCCGATACTATATTATCAAGAGTTGACTAACTAGTTATTTATGAAAAGAGGCTCCCGAGGCTCAATCTTTTCAAGGATTTTAGTTGGTTATGTACGTATTCTAAGTAAGTTCACAAGTTAATGTAAATTCTAAGCATGCAATGGTTTTTCTAATGTAGCGGGTATACTATTTTAGTGTTAGCTCCCCCTAGACCATTGAACCAATAAGGTCTATTCAAATAATGAACTTGATCCTGAGGAATCCAATACTTATTAGTCCTAATATGTGAATTTAATAAAACCTTTGGGACCCATGCTTGGACTCTTTGATGACTACGATTTACGATAGACATATAAGACCTATTCGTAGTCTTTGACTTAAATCCGAGTCCGGCTTTGTTGTACACGGCTCTTTGGGTTCCAAGTAGTCGGTTAAGGTTCTTAGATCCCAACGTGAACTTTTCCAACCTAGCCTCGACCTCTTGAACTTGGTCTTTCAAGAGAGAATTCTCCTTCTCAAGTTTTTCAATTTGGGTTGAGTTTCTCTCTTGAACTTGACTAGTTGAAGAGGTTAGAGTAGCCTCTTGCTTGAGGGTTTCAACCTCCTCAAGTAACGACTCAACCCTAGACTCGGACTTAGTTAATTTCCTATTGCGTTTAATTGTACTGTAAAGTGTACTAATTAAAGAGAAATCAACCTTAACTTTCCCTTTTGGTCCGGCTTTGAGTTTTCTCTCGAAATAATCTTCGGGGTCGGAGTCGGAGTTGTAGTTGGACTCGGCTTCGGATTCTGACTCGGACTCCTCCGTTCTTGCCATGTAAGCTATGTCTTCTCTGTTGTCCCAAGTTGCATGGAAGGCTTTCCTTGCTCCCTTTTTCTTTTGGTTCTCATTCTTCAATTTCCTTCTTTCTTGTCGAACTATTCTCCGCACAATATTGACTATTATGGCCTCCTCTTCGGATTCGGATTCGTCTTCGGGTTCGAGTTCATCTACTTGCCTAGTAGGTGGCTTGCTTCTTTGTCCTGCAAGTAGAGCAATACCTCCCTCGGCCCGGATCACGTTAGTTTGCTCATGAAGTTCAAACTCGGAAAATAATTCATCTAACCTAAGCTTCGATAGGTCCTTAGAGACCTTGTAGGCATCGACCATGGATGCCCACAAGGTAGTCCTAGGAAATGAATTAAGAACGTACCTTAATAGGTCACGGTTTTCGACCTTGTGTCCGATGGTGTGTAGGCCGCTTGACAATGTCCTCGACGCGGCGTAGTTGTGTTGCCGCCTCGTGTTCCTGCATCTTGAGGTTATACAACTTATTGAAAAGAAGGTCACGTTTACATACCTTAGCATCGGGTGTTCCTTCGTAGCTCAATTAATTTATTCCATAGGTCCTTGGCGCTAATGAATGGTCCGATGCGGTTGAGTTCCTCCTTGGACAAGCCGCATTGCAATATTTGGGTTGCTCTTGCATCGGCTTCGATTTGCCTCTTGGTTGCATTTGTCCACTTGTTGAAATCCAAGGGCTCTCCTTGATCATTGGTGGGTAAAGCAAAGCCGGTTTGGATTATTATCCAAGTCTCGACTTGTGTTTTCAAGAAACACTCCATCCGACCTTTCCAATAACGGAAATCATCTCCGTTAAAGAACGGAGGTCGGGTGGTGCTATATCCCTCAATGTGAGCCATTAAGTATCTTGCAAAAACACAAATAAAAACCAAAGAGAATTCCAAGACTTGGTCTTGGATTAGTAATGCGGAAATAATAGAAAAAAAACAGAAATAAATAAGGAGGATAAAAACTAAACAAATTTGAAACTTACGACCTTCGATGTCCCCGAAAGGGTACTAAACGCTGGATTTTGGGGCTGGAAACAGCTTGTTACGGGGGTAAACCCCCGGTAAAAAGTGTAGATCTTTCAGAGAGCTTCGATTTGGTGGGTAGATCGTTTCGTGAGTCCACTCGTAGCAAAAGTTATGCTCGTTTGATCGTGAGGTACTCCGAAGGAGATTAGTACTAGCAAAAACACAACAAAAAACTATGTACCAAGACTTGGTCTTGGATTAGTAGTGTGGGAAACAAAACCTAAGAAATATACGAATCGAAAAATACGAAAAGAAAACCAAAACGTGCTAGATTGGTGGTTTCACCAAATCTTAGCGCCCCCGCTCTGATACCAATTGTTGGATCGAGAAGCGTCGCTAGAGGGGGGGGGTGAATAGCGATCGTAAATCTTTTCTTTTTCGTTCGTTCAATACGCAAAGTAAGCACAGCGGAAAATAAATGAACACGTTTATTTTACTTGGTTCACAACCCAGTTGTTACTCCAAGGCCCTATCGGTCCTAGACCGCACGGAGGGCAAAGCACTAAAACGCTCTCCTCCTCGTTGGAGGTAGGAGACAACGATTACAAAACCGAATACGAGGATGAGGCAACAAGCCTACCTCACCTCGTTATGAAGATAAAAACACAGAATATAATATCAAAATATTACTTGAATCTGCTGCTTGAAGCGAAGAAGATCGAGGTTGTCGTAAATCGGCGTTATGACGGTGTTGAAGCGTTAGTTGTAGGAGCACTTGATGAATAATTGATGATATTTGGAGATGAATCCTCCTCCTTTTATAGACTTTAGCCTCTGAATTTGTCTCCTATTTCTTTGAACGGATCATGAATTTTTCCAAATTTTTATCGCTGTGGCGCGTCAAACGTTATCCGTTTTGACCTAGCGCAAAAGCTGAATCGTCGCCATCATCGGTGATGCCTCTCATCGATCGATGATGACGATCGATGATGCATCTCATCGATCGTGATAACGATCGGCCCTAATGTCGAATGATCATTGCGGCGGTCACTTCCCTGCAGTAAGAGATTAGCTTGGAAAATGATAAATACGACGGTTTCTAACCGTCCGATCTCGACCTAGACCTTCCACAGGAAGTCTTAGTCGAATCGTCGCCTACGGTCGTCCCCGTAAAGAGGACACGACCTTACAATCTCTCACTCACACGAGCTTACCTCGATAGTAGCTCTTGCTTCCGGCCTTCCACTCGATTCCTTCGGCTCCCTCCGAATTCACTCAAGTGTCGCCCGACCACCACGGCTTCCTCCGGGTGTCGCTAGCCTTCAGCTCCAGCTTTAGTACTTTTCTGCACACTTGATTTAGCTCGTGAGATAACAATATAAACTTAACTTTGTGTCTTTGCCATAATCAAAACACAGGTTCGATTATCTAGTGCCCCTGCACCAACATAGATCAGTATCTCAGAAGCATAGCCAGTGAATTAGAAGTAGGTCCCAAGTCAAAATTTTCTCGAGATGTGGATGAATCCCTTCTATTCCGAGGCAAATTGTGCGTTCCTGAGGTACATCCTGTTAAGGAAGATCTCCTTTAAGAATCACATCGATAAAAATTTACAGTCCATCCTCGTGGTACTCGAATGTATCAAGATATAAAGCAGTCTTATTAGTGGAAAGGAATGAAAAGAGATTGCAGATTGTGTTGCTCGATGTTTGGTTTGCCAACAAATTAAGGTAGAACATCAGAGACCAGCCGAGTTACTCCAGAAGATCGTAGTGCCAAAATGGAAATGGGAGCATATTACTATGGATTTCATTACAGGATTACCAAGGACTCAGGAGGGACATGATTCAATTTGAGTGATTGTTGATCGATTGACCAAATTGGCTCATTTTCTATCTATCTGAAAAAGGGATTCCTTGGATCACTTAGCTGAGTTATATTGCAAAGAGATCACTAAACTCCATGGTATTCCTCTCAGTATTATTTATGATCGAGATCCACGCTTTACTTCGAGATTTTAGCAGAGTTTTCAAAGAGCGTAGGGTACCGAACTACATTTTAGCACTGCTTTTCATCCTCAGACTAATGGACAGTCAAAGCATACTATCCAAACTTTAGAAGATCTTTTGCGTGCTTGTGTTTTAGATTTTGGCGGTAGCTGGGAGGATCATCTACATTTGGTAGAATTTTCTTACAATAATAGTTACCACTCTGCTATCTAGATGACACCATTTGAGGCACTTTATGGCAGAGCATGTAGATCTCTTATCTTATGGGATGAAGTTGGTGAACGTCAACTCCTAGGTCCGCAGAGTATTCAGTAGGATGATGAGCTAGTACGTATTATTAGACAAAGACTGCTAACTTCTCAAAGTCGATAGAAAAGTTATGTAGATCGTAGGCGGAGACTGCTAGAATTTGCAGTAGGTAATTATTGGAGAATCAGATTCAAAGATCTGATTATGATTCAAATATATTGAAGAATTAGATTCAAAGATCTGATTATGATTCAAATATTTTGGTATAATGACAAAGATCATGTAAATCTTGTAATTATAATCATTTTATATTCTGCTATAATTTGATTATATATTTCCTAGAATAATTTTATTTCTTAGAATAATTTAGTTTCTAGATTTAACATCGTACTCTTTATATATACAATTTCATAATTCAATAAAGGGTGAAATTCTTTCATCTATTTGTCTTGTCTTTCATGGTATCAGAGCCATCATTCTCCCTCTTTCCCATGGCCACTGACCAAACCCAGGTTGTTGTCTCCAATCCTGCCAACCCGACCTCCCCTCTCACTCTCATCAATATTTCTCATCACAATATTTTCAACCTTATCTCCACCAACTATATCTCTTAGAAACTATAGATTGAGGCTATTCTAATTGGATATGATCTCTTTAAATTTCTTGATGGCTCTCACTCGTGTCCACCGCCCACAGTTTGTGTAAACAATGTTGACATGCCAAATCCGGATCAGCTTCCTTGGATCTGACAAGACAAACTTCGTTTTGGTGCTCTCGTTGGCTCCATCTCATCTCCTCTAATTCCTCTTATTCAACAGGCGACCACCACTCGCGAAGCTTGGATTATTCTTGCTAATACTTATGCTCGTCCGTCTCGTGGCCACATTAAGAAAATCAAGGATCAACTCAAATGGGCAATTAAAGGTTCTCAATCGATTTCAGAATATATGTAGTTTATTAAATGTTGTTCTGATGAACTTGCTGCACTTGGAAAGCCAATGGATCATGAGGACCTCATTGAAATAATTCTTGCGGGCTTGGATGATGATTAAAAAACTATTGTTGACATTATCGAAGGTCGGGACACGCCTATTTCCTTTGATGAATTATATGAAAAGTTGATTAATCGGGAGTTGTCCTTGTGCCATTCACAGTCCTTGATCTCTCCTCTTCCTGCCACGACCAATGTTGCGACTGGCCGACCTAGATCAAGTGTTCGAAATTTTTATTCTCGGTAAAATTGGCAGTCATCACAACAACAGTCTACCTTATCCAAACCGGTCTCTTTTGACAACTCTCAACAATGACCGTCGTGTCCGTTTCTTGGAAAGTGTCAAGGGTGTCGTACTCGGGGACACACAATTTCTCAATGTCCATTTTTTTAAATTGTACCTGTTCCCTCTGCATCACAGACTGCTGTTCACCATTAACCTTGGTCGCCACAATGACAATGGAAACCAAAGGTCAACGTGACCACTACTTCAGCCTCCACCACTCCTTCCTAGCTTCTTGATAGTGGTGCATCTCATCATGTCACCTCCAACCTCAACAACCTGTCACTACATTCTCCATATGATGGTCCTGATGATATGATGATTGGTGATGGTACTGGGTTACATATCACTCACACGAGTTCTACTATCCTAAAAACTGCCTCTCATAATTTTAATTTATAGAATATTTTGTGTGTTCCCACTATGAAGAGAAATCTTATCTCTATTTCTAAATTTTACACATCCAATAAAACTTCTATTGAATTTTTTCCCACTTCTTTTTGTGTGAAGGATCTGCAGATGGGGGCACCACTACTGCACGAGCGATCTAGAGATGGTGTTTATGAGTGGCCGACCTCACCGACTTCGTCTTTTTTCCCTCATTGCTTTTTCCAGTGTTAAAGTTTCTCTTTCTGAGTGGCATCATCGTTTAGGGCATCCATCTAAGCATGTTTTTCAACACTTAGCTTCTAACTTAAACTTATATTTATCATCCAACTTATCACATTCGTTTCATTGTAAGGATTGTCTTTGCAATAAAAGTCACAAATTACCATTTTCTCAATCTTCTATTGTCTCTACTGCTCTGCAAATTATTTTCTCTGATGTATGGACCTCCCCTATTTATTCAGTTGACAAGTATAAATATTATGTTATTTTTGTCGATCACTTTACCCATTACATTTGGCTCTATCCCCTTCAACGCAAATCTGATGTCTCTTTCATTTTTCCACGCTTCAAAACTCTTGTTGAAAATTATTTTAAACAGAAAATTGTCACATTTTATTCTGACAATGGGGAAAATACACAACCTTATCATCATTCCTAAGTCATCATGGCATTTCACATCTCACGTCACCACCTCATACTTTGGAACACAATGGCTTCTCTGAGCGTCATCATCGTCATATTGTAGAAATCGATTTTAGTCTTATGTCTCGTGCCTCTTTGTCTCTTACCTTTTGGTCATATGCCTTCTCCACGGTGACATATCTCATCAATCGAATGTCTATTGCAACTCTTCACATGGTGTCACCTTACCAAAAATTGTTTGGCTCTCCTCCCAATTACTCTAAACTTTGTGCCTTTGGGTGTCTTTGCTACCCTTGGCTTCGTCCCTACTCTTCTCACAAACTTGACCCTCGCTCTGCATCTTGTGTCTTTCTTGGTTATTCTCTCACGCAAAGTGCCTATTTGTGTTATGATCCCATCACTTTGAAAGTTTATATCTCTTGCCATGTTCGCTTTGTCGAGTCCATTTTTCCAATGTTTGGTCTTCAAACTAACCTTCCCTGTCCTGATGAGTCAACTAGTTCCACTTGGATTTCAGTTGTCGTTCTACTTCCATCCTCATCAACACCATTTGTGGATCACTCAGGCACAACAACCTTGGTTGCCTCCTCTAGTTCTACAGGACCTATTCAGAAGCCTCAGTCAAGCTCACTCTCAGCCCCACCCCAATCACTTACCGATGTCTCTTCTTCCCCACCAGTGCCTTCAACCTGACCATCACACATCATCACCCACTCTCGTAACAATATCCACAAACCCATCAATAAGCTTAACTTGTCTGCTCAAATAGCCCACGAGATTGAACCAACCTCTGTGACCCAGGATCACAAATGGCATCAGACCATGTCTATTGAGTTTGATGCTCTTGTTAGCAATGACACGTGGGTACTTGTCCCTAAGTCATCAACTCAGAATATAGTTAGGTGCAAATGGATTTTCGTATTAAACGCTTAGCCGATGGCTCTATTGACAAGTATAAAGCTCGGTTGGTTGCCAAGGGTTTTCATCAGCGACCTGGTATTGACTATCATGATACGTTCAGCCCTGTTGTCAAATCAACTATAGTTCATCTTGTTCTCTCACTTGTTGTCAACCATGGTTGGTCCATCCGCCAACTTGATGTTAATAATGCATTCCTTCAAGGCACCCTGACAAAGGATGTTTATATGGCGCAACCACCAGGTTTTATTGATCTAGATCATCCTCAGCATGTTTGCAAATTGAGAAGGGCTATCTATGGTCTTAAACAAGCTCCTCGTGCTTGGTACAACGAACTGCACCGGTTTCTCTTCACTTCTGGCTTCAGTAATTCCATTGCATATACCTCTCTCTTTATCCTCAATTATACAGGTTTAACATTATATCTTCTTGTATATGTTGACGATATTATCATCACTGGAAATGACATAAAAATTGTTCATCATTTGATTGATTTGCTTGCTAAGCGGTTCTCTCTTAAGGATCTTGGCCCTTTGACTTTTTTTTTTTGACGTCAAAGTACTCTCTCATTCCCAAGGTTTGTTACTTTCTCAGCGTCGTTACATTGCTGACCTTCTTACTCATACCAAGATGATAGATGCTCGACCGGTTTCCACGCCTCTACTTACCACGCCTACCCTTACACTTCAGAACGACACACCCCTTTCTGATCCGTCTGAGTATTGTACTATAGTAGGTCGTCTTCAGTACTTATCCCTCACTCGTCCTGACATTGCTTATGTGGTTAATAAGCTATCTCAGTTTATGCATTATCCTACTGATGAGCATTGGAAGGTTGTCAAACGTGTTTTAAGATATTTATGTGGCACCATTGATCATGACATTCTACTTCATCGTCAATCGTCTCTTGCTCTACATGCATTCTATGATGCAGACTGGGATGGAAACAAAGATGACTTTACATCCACTAGCGCTTATATTGTTTATCTTGGACGAGATCCTATTTCCTGGAGCTCGAAGAAATAACACACTATTGCTCGATCCTCCACTGAAGCAGAATATCATTCTGTTGGGGCCACGGTTGTGGAACTACGCTGGTTGTCTTCTCTCCTTAGCGAGCTTGGCTTCTCTTCATCCCAAAAACCAGTCATCTACTGCGACAATGTGGGTGCCACCCATCTCTGCTCTAATCTGGTGTTTCACTCTCGAATGAAGCATGTGACTCTCGACTATCACTTCATTCGTGAACAAGTTCAAAATGGTATTCTTCGAGTTACACATGTATCTTCTGTGGATCAACTAGCAGATGCACTTACCAAACCATTACCCCGCCTACGCTTCCAACAATTGATGACCAAGATTGGTCTTCGATCACAGAGCCCCATCTTGCGGGGCATATTGGAGAATTAGATTCAAAGATCTGATTATGATTCAAATATGTTGGAGAATCAGATTCAAAGATCTGATTATGATTCAAATATTTTGGTGTAATGACAAAGATCATGTAAATCTTGTAATTATGATCATTTTATATTCTGCTATAATTTGATTGTATATTTCCTAGAATAATTTAGTTTCTAGATTTAACAGTGTACTCTTTATATATACAATTTCATAATTCAATAAAGGGTGGAATTCTTTCATCTATTTGTCTTGTCTTTCACGTATTTCTTCATGTTTCACCTATCAAAGGAGTTAAAAGATTTGGTTTGAAAGGAAAGTTAGCTCCTAGATACATCGTACCTTTTGAGATCTTAGAGCGGATTGGTGCAATGGCATATCGACTTGCTTTACCTCCAGCTTTAGCAGGAGTGCACAACGTCTTCCATGTGTCTATGCACGGAATTATGTTCCAGATCCGACTCATGTTTTGAAGGATCTTATTTTTCCTTTGCAACCCAATTTGTCATACGAAGAATTTCTTGTTCGTATTCTGGATCGCAAGGAACATCGATTGCGAAATAAATGTATTAGTCTCGTGAAAGTTGGGTGGTAGCACCATTCCGACCAAGAAGCAACCTGGGAGCATGAGCATGAAATGCGTAGCAAACATCCTCACCTATTTTTCTCAGGTATGAATATCCCTTAATTTTTAAATTTGGGGACAAAATTTCTTTTAGGGGGAGAGGATGTTAAGTTTAAAAATAAAAGAAAATATTTCTCTCCCTTCCTTTATTACCCCACAATGTTGTCATCCCTCATGCCCATCTCCTAGATGCTGCAACCTTCACCGCCTCCGCTTCACGCACCCTTTTCTTCTTCTTCCCTCTCCCTTCTTTTCTTTGTTTTTTTTTCAGCAGCAACCTCCTCTTCTCAAGTGTGATGAGGGGCAACGAGCTCTTCATTTAGGGTTTTATTGTTGGATCGAGCGGATCTCTAGAGGGGGGGTGAATAGCGATAAAAACTTTCGTTCGTTTCGATACTTGAGTTACGCAGCGGAAAGAATAAAACAATATAATAATAAAGAAGACAAGAGGGTTTTTTACTTGGTTCATAGCCTACGACTACTACTCCAAGGCCCTAGTGGTCCTTGACCATGCACGGAGGGCAAATCACTAATGAACTCCTCCTCGTTGAAGGTAGGAGTTAATCGAATACAAAAACCATGAAAAGGATCGAGATAGAGGGACACTCTCCCTCTTCTCATTACGATAAAATCACGACAATGAACTTAAGTACATATTGAAACTATAAAAACACTTTTACCAACGACTCGTAGATGAAAAAGATTGAGCTCTAGTCGTCGTTTCTGCAGCGCTTCGTCGTAGGGATGTTGGAGAGTCGTAGCGTATTGGAAGCACTTGGAGGCTTTTAGAATTGATGAAAAACCCTTAGAGAAGCCCTCCTTTTATATATTTTGAGCCCCTTATCGAGTGGGTCTTCAGCCAATCAAAATTAGGCACCAAGCTCCTTGGAATGAGGTGATAAGGCTTAACTCCTCGAAGCTAATCCTTGATCATCAGTCGACCATCATCGATCGTGATGGCGCGCCCGATCAGTCACAACACTCGTGATCGTGATGCTTGAAATCACAAGTTAGCTTAATAAAAATATAATTTCAACGGTCGCTGACCATCCGATCTCGACCTAGACAATCCATGGGATGTCTTTGGTCGGATCTACGCTTAAGACCATCCCTGTAAGGAGGATACGATGTCACTTACACTCACACACACACGAGCTTACCTCGATACTTACTTTGTAGCTCTTGCTTCTGGCCTTCCACTCGATTCCTTCGGCTCCCTTCGAAGTCACTCGAGTGTCGCCCGACCACCGCGGCTTCCTCCGGGTGTCGCCAGCCTTCAGCTCCAGCTTTAGTATTTTTCTGCACACTCGATTCAACTCGCGAGATAACGATATGAGCTTAACTTTGTATCATTTGCTATAATCAAAACTCAGGTTCGACTTAGGTGCCCACTGCACCAACAATCTCCCCCTTTTTGATCTATGGCAAACCCATACAAAGTTAAGGAAATAATATGAAGAATAATAATATGCATGAAGAATCAAGGATTAAGTAGGAGTAGTAGAGACTTTCTTCCAAGTACTCCCCCTTGAGGAAACCTCCCCCTTGACCGAGAGTGAGTCTTGAAAGAAGATCTTAATCCTCCCCCTTGATGTTTTCTATTTAGGAAGTTGGCCTTAGTAAAAGAAAATTTAAGTTAAAAAAATTTCTTAACTTGGCCCCTTGTCCCCCTTTCTTAAGTAAACATTAACGTTTGGTCATAGTATTAAAAATAAGTTTAAGTTAAAAATTTTCTTAACTTGGCCTTTATCTCCCTTTTGTTAACTAAAAAAAGTTAAGTTGCAAAAATTAAAGTTAAGTAAACATTTACTTAACTTTTGGCCATGAGAATAAGTATGGAGTATTAAGTTAAGTTATAAAAAAAAATTGATCCGTTAACTTTAGCCTTTTTCTCCCCCTTTTGCCATATATCGGAAAGAGTGGGGGGTTTTGAAAAAAATATAAGTATTAAGTTTGGCCTTTTCTCCCCCTTTTGCCATATATCGGAAAGTGTGGGGGGTTTTGAAAAAAAAATATAAGTATTAAGTTTAAGTTCCAAGTTCAAGCATGTTCCATATTATTTTGAAAATAATATACTAGAAATAAGCTCATCTATATAATTTTCAACTCTCATTTGACTTGATTGATATGAATGATCAACAAGTCCTGGTCAGAGTCAGTTAATATATATAATTATACTCTGTGGTTCATGGCTATGCACTAGCTCTACATCTGGAACCAGGAGTAAGGTCCTAACATCTCACGCCCATCTACGTGGCTAAGTACACAAACACATTAGTCCTATGTGTTGTGAGATGTATTGGCTCATTAAATCTATATGTACATGATATCTAAGGTATGTCCTAAGCTAGTTCCATGAGCATGAAAAGTAAAAAAAAATAAGAAAATATAATTTGTAAATTCCTACTCTACTACGCACATGCCCAATTTTCGTCTTAATAGACTGAATTCGACTTCGGGTAGGGGTTTAGTAAATAGATCTGCCAAGTTCGACTTCGATTCGACGTATTCGAGTTATATGGCTCCATTGGCCACATGTTCTCGAATGAAATGGTGTTTGACCTCTATATGTTTGGTCCTAGAGTGACATATTGGATTTTTAGTTAGGTTAATTGAGTTAATGTTATCTACGTGA
This sequence comes from Wurfbainia villosa, assembly GCA_025175895.1. Taxonomy (NCBI): domain Eukaryota; kingdom Viridiplantae; phylum Streptophyta; class Magnoliopsida; order Zingiberales; family Zingiberaceae; genus Wurfbainia; species Wurfbainia villosa. The sequence goes on along the minus strand of CM045998.1, from coordinate 11,279,785 downwards.
ATTTAAGTATTTGTAAAGTCTAACTTAAAATCTCGGAGAGTGTGCTTCATCCAAAGAAGCTGAGTGACACACTCATCCATCGCGATGTATTTAGCTTCGGTGGTAGATAAGGCAACACAATGTTGCTTCCTACTGCACCAACTCACTAGACTCGAGTCGAGAAGTTGACAACAACCACTCGTACTCTTTCTATCGAGCTTACTACCATCATAGTCTGAGTCGGAGTAGCCGATTAGTTCGAACTCGGTAGATCTAGGGTACCAAATACCGACATTAAGTGTACCCTTTAGATATCTAAGGATACGCTTAACTAGAGTTAGGTGAGATTCCTTAGCACAGGTTTGGAACCTTGTGCACATACTTACTGCAAATAAGATATCAGGTCGACTCGCAGTTAAGTAAAGGAGACTCCCTATCACGCTCCTATAGTATTTTAAGTCGATTGAATTTCCGGTTGCATCTTCTCCTATATTTACATTTGTTGTCATTGGAGTATTAATAATTTTAGCTTATTGCATTCCAAAATGTTTAATTAATTCCCTAGTATATTTGCGTTGGTGTAAATATATTCCATCTTTAGTTTGTTTAATTTATAGACCTAAGAAGAAACTCAACTCACCTACTAAATTCATTTCAAATTCACTTTCCATAAGTGAAATGAATTCATTTAGTAGGATCGAATTGGTTGTTCCGAAAATGATATCGTCTACGTAAATTTGGGCTATAAATATTTCCTTACCTAAGGTTTTTATGAAAAGGGTTGGGTCGACTAGGCCTTGGTTAAACCCTTTTGACTTAAGATAAATTGAAAGTCTCTAGTACCAAGCTCGAGGAGCTTGTTTGAGTCCATAGAGAGCTTTCTTTAACCTAAGGACATGGTCGGGTTTATCTAGGCTTTCGAATCTGGGGGGTTGACTAACATATACCTCTTTCTTAATAAGTCCATTCAAAAACACTGACTTGACATCCATTTGAAATAACTTAAATCCTCGATGTGCAACATAGGCTAATAACATTCGGATGGACTCTAATCTAGCTACTGGGGCATAGGTTTCGTCGTAATCTAAACCTTCGACTTGACTAAACCCTTTAGCGACTAATCTAGCTTTATTTCTAACTACTTCACCTTTATCATCAAGTTTATTTCGAAACACCCACCTTGTTCCAATGATTGTTTTATCTTTAGGTGGTGGTACTAATTCCCATACTTCTTTCCTAGTGAATTGAGCTAGCTCTTCTTGCATTGCAATAATCCAGTCGGGATCAAGAAGAGCTTGGTCAATGGTTTTGGATTCAATTTTGGAAATCAAGGAGATTTGACTAAGGTTTCGGTATAAAGCTCTAGTTTGAACTCCTAGGCTTGGATCACCTATCACTTGGTCGATAGGATGATTTATTTGAGTCCTAGTTTGACTTGGGTTAGGGTCACCTATCACTTGGTCGATAGAATGACTTGGTTGACTAAGGTTAGGATTAATACTAGACTCGATCTCAAGATCGGAGTCGAGTCTGGTATGAATTGGCTCACTAATTGGGGTTGCTAGGGGTTTTGTAGGTTCGTGTCCTTCATCAAACACTACATTAATAGTCTCTTCGACTCTAAGGGTGTCATGGTTATATACCCTATAGGCTCTACTCGTAGTCAAGTATCCTAGAAAGATTCCGGTAGAGGTTTTGGATGTGAATTTCCCTAGGTAATCCTTAGTGTTTAGGATATGTACCTTACATCAAAATACCCTAAAGTACTTGATGTTAGGTATTTTATCGTGATAAATTTTGTACGAGGTCTTAAGGTGCCTCTTTACCATAAGGATCCTATTTTGGACATAGCAAGCCGTACTAACGGCTTCTGCCCAAAATCTATCGGGTAGGTTATACTCGTTTAACATTGTCCTAGCAACTTCTTTTAGGGTTCTATTTTTACATTCTACTAGGTCATTCTATTGTGGGGTTCTAGGGCATGAGAACTCATGGTGATATCCATTTATGTTACAGAATTCTGTAAACTTGTGGTTCTCAAATTCACCACCATGATCACTCCTAAGTCTTTTGATTTTAAGGTTTTGTTGATTTTCTATTAGTTTAAATAGGTTGATTAATTGATCTAGGGTATCACTTTTGTGTTTGATGAACCTAACCCAAGTAAATCTAGAATAGTTGTCAATTATGACTAAGTAGAATTGACTCCCATTAAGTGACTTAGCTCCGTGTGAATCAAATAGATCCATATGTAGGAGCTCAAGAACACTTTTGGTTCATTTTTGATTAGTTAGTTGATGTTGTGTCCTAGATTGTTTACCTTGTTGACAAGCATTACATATTTTATTATCCAAGTAGTTGAGGTTAAGCAAACCTCTGACTAAGTCACTCTGACTCATCTTGTGGATGAGTCTTGGGTGCGAGTGACCGAGTCGTCGGTGCTACAACCAAGATTCCTCTTGCCATGTCATAAGACACTTGGTTGAGGAGTTAGTTAAATTAATAGTATAAATGTTATTATTTCTGGTTCCTTTAAGAATTGTTTTAGAGGTTTCATTTTTTTTAATTACGCATTCATTTTCTAGAAATATGACCTTATAGTTATTATCACACAATTGACTTACACTAAGTAGATTATATTGAAAATTTTCTACCAATAAGACATTTTGAATAATAAAGTTTGAGTTGAGCTCAATATCACCTGATCCGATGATTTTGAGCTTGCCGTTGTTTCCGAAGGCTACCGATCTTTGTCATTTGAATCAAAGCTTCGAAAACTTGAGTTGATCCCCTGTCATGTGTCGGGAGCAACCACTATCCAACATCCATTGATCCTACATACAAGGTAGTTGGATCGGATATTGGAATTGCTAAAGGTTGGTTGTAAATTATTAAACCTAAATCATCTCACCCATATCTACATGATCAAGCATGTTATCCTTATATGTTCTTGTGAGATGACTTCCGATTTTACTTGATTTGAATTTAATGATTTGAACACTTGTCAACCTTGTGTTAGATTCGAATTTGACCTTAAGCTTATCAAGTCACCTTTTCAAGATCATGACTTCAAGGTCGTGGCGAGGCACAGGGGCCTTCTTTGATCGGAAAAACAACCACTTCCTTAGACAAAGCCATTTTCAAGAAAATAGAGACTTGACTCACCTAAGACCACTTCCTGGTCTAACTAGTCTAGGATACGACGAGGTAACTTTAGCTAGTTCCACTCGGTCAAGTGCACCGAACTAGATACGCCTTATCTAGCCCGAATACATGAGACTCCTCTTTTCTAGCATAATATCATCTCGCTGCGTCCTGATACTATGTTACCAAGTATTGATGAGTTATAATCCTATCTAACCATTCTAAAAAGAAAAATAAAAATAAATAAAGGACCTAAGCATGCAATTTCTAAGTTAAAGCACAAACAAGTTTTGTTCTGGCTCCCCCTGGACCGTTGAATTGGTTTGGTCCCTCCACATTGTGGATTTGGTCCTTGGGAACCTAGTACTGGTTGGATCCTAAGTTTGAAATCAAAGCGGTCTTAGGGACCCATGCTTGGACACATTTTTTATGTTGACTTACAATCGACATATACGATTTGTTGGTCGTATTTGAGCTAAACCCTAGTCCGACCTTGTTGTACACGACCCTTTGCGATCCAAGTAGGAGGTCAAGTCCCTTGGATCCCAAAGTAAACCTTTCCAATGTGTTCCTAAGATCTTTGACTTGACTTTTCAAGAGTGAGTTCTCAACTTCGAGCTTTTCAACCTGAGTTGAGTCCTCCTCTCGAAATTGACTAGTCGAAGAGGTTAGGGAGACCTCATGTTTGAGGAGTTTAACCTTCTCAACCAGGGTCTCAACTTTGGACTCGAACTTAGCTAACTTCCTAGTTAAGAATTTAATTGCACTGTAAAGAGTACTAATAAGAGATCGACTTACCTTAAGTGTATCTCTTGAACCGGATGGAATCCGTGGCTTGTCTTGAATAGAGCTTCGTAGTCCGATTCATCTTTGGGTTCAGACTCATGCTTCAGTTTAGATTCCATCTCCGATTCAGCTGGTTTAACCATGAAGACGTGGTCGTCATCTTCTTCCTCCGACGCTTCTTCCCACATAGCGTTGAGTGCCTTCTTGAGTTTCGATGCTTTTCTCTTGAGCTTCGGACATTCGGACTTGATATGTCCAAATCTATTGCATTCGTAACATCTAACATTAGAACTTTTACGCTTGCCTTCGTTGGGTCAAGTGACGGTTCGCTTTCGGCCCTTGACCATTCTCCGAACTAGGTTGACTAGTTCGGTCTCCAATTCCGGGTCGACCTCCGAATCGGACTCATCTTCTTCCTCCTTCGGGGGTGGCTTGCTCGCAGTTTTCTTCTTCGAACCTACAAAAAGTTCTATACCCTTCTCGGGTTTCGAGTTGAACTGTTCATGGAATTCAAAATCCGAAAACAATTCATCTAATCTAAGTTTTGAAAGATCCTTAGAGACATTGTAGGCATCGACCATGGATTCCCACAAGGTGATCTTAGGAAATGAGTTTAGTACATACCTGATAAGGTCGCGGTTTTCGACCTTTTGTCCGATTGTGTGTAAGTTGTTGACGATATCTTGAACCCGAGCGTGTAGTTGCGTCGCCGTCTCGTATTCCTGCATTTTAGATTATACAACCTATCGAAAAGGAGATCACGCTTATATACCTTGTCTTCGTCGGTCCCTTCGTGTAGCTCCACTAGCTTTGTCCAGAGATCCTTTGCACTGATGAAGGGGCCGACGCGATTAAGCTCCTCCTTGGACAAGTCGCATTGGAGGATTTGAGTCATCTTGGCGTCAGTTTCAACTTGTCTTTTTGTAGCATTGGTCCATTGGTCATAATCCAAAGATTCACCCACTTCATTAGTTGGAAGTGTGAATCCCGTTTGAATTATGATCCACATCTCGATTTGGGTCTTAAGGAAGCACTCCATCAGACCCTTCCAATAACGGAAGTCATCTCCATTGTAAAACAAAGGTCGGACGGTGCTAAAATCCTCGAGATGGGACATTGATATAAAAAGAGCAAGAAAATGAAGGAAAATAACCTAGCAACGACAAAAACGAGAGGAATGTACCAAGACTCGCGTCTTGGATTAATAGTGCGGGAGAAAAACTAAACGAATGAAAGAGCTTATAAAAAATTCGAAATAAACAGAAATAAAAAGGAAAAAAAATCTATAGAAAAGCTAGATTGGTGGTTTCACCAAATCTTAGCACCCCCGGCTCTGATACCAATTGTTGGATCGAGCGGATCGCTAGAGGGGGTGAATAGCGATAAAAACTTTCATTCGTTTCGATACTTGAGTTACGCAGTGGAAAGAATAAAACAATATAATAATAAAGAAGACAAGAGGGTTTTTTACTTGGTTTGTAGCCTACGACTACTACTCCAAGGTTCTAGTGGTCCTTGACCACGCACGGAGGGAAAATCACTAATGAACTCCTCCTCGTTGAAGGTAGGAGTTAATCAAATACAAAAACCACGAAAAGGATCGAGATAGAGGGACACTCCCCTTCTTCTCGTTACAATAAAAGTACGATAATGAACTTAAGTATAGATTGAAACTATAAAATCACTTTTACCGACGACTCGTAGATGAAGAAGATTGAGCTCTAGTCGTCGTTTCTGCAGCGCTTCGTCGTAGGGATGTCAGAGAGTCGTAGCATATCAGAAGCACTTGGAGGCTTTTAGAATTGATGAAAAATCCTTAGAGAAGCCCTCCTTTTATAGCTTTTGAGCCCCTCATCGAGTGGGTCTTCAGCCAATCAAAATTAGGCACCAAGCTCCTTAGAATGAGGTGATAAGGCTTGACTCCTCGAAGCTGATCCTTTACCATCAGTCGACTGATGGCCATCATTAGTCGACTGATGACGGTGCCAGTCGAGTCGCAACACTCAACAGTCGACTCATTTAAGGCAGTCGAGTGACTCTTGTGGGCAGTCGACTGATGCTTGCTGAAATCACAAGTTAGCTTAATAAAAACATAATTTCGGCGACCGCTGATCGTCCGATCTCGACCTAGACCATCCATGGGATGTCTTTGGTCGGATCTACGCTTAAGACCATCCCTATAAGGAGGATACGACCTCACTTACGCTCACACACACACGAGCTTACCTCGATCCTTACTTTGTAGCTCTTGCTTCCGGCCTTTCACTCGATTCCTTCGGCTCTCTTCGAAGTCACTCGAGTGTTGCCCGACCACCGCGGCTTCCTCCGGGTGTCGCCAGCCTTCAACTCCAGCTTTAGTACTTTTCTGCACACTCAATTCAGCTCGTGAGATAACGATATGAGCTTAACTTTGTATCGTTTGCTATAATCAAAACTCAGGTTTGACTTAGGTGCCCACTGCACCAACATTTATTTCACCCACCACAACTCTTCATTGCCATTTGGTTGCTCTCCTTGCATTGCTTCAACAGTCGTCGAGCTCATCAGAGCTAGTAGAGGCTTGCCGGAGCTCGCCGAGACCACTATAAAGAGGGTAAGGGTTCCCTCTTTCTTTCTTCTCCTTACAGCAGCAGCAACAGTAAACTTAAAGTATTGTTAGGTCTTGATTTCTAATTCTTTTTCTCTTCTTGCATCACCTAACGCCTACTGAGCCGGTCAAGCCAGCAATGTAAGTATTTTCCCTTTATATTTTGTTTTCCCAGCACTCACAGTAGCCCTAGCCAACATAGTTCGTTGGGGATGATAAGCTTTCTTTCCTTAGCAATACTCAAGCATTCCCTATTTTGGTTTATTAAGTATGAATAGATTAATTAAATAGAAGTTATTAATCGATCGTAGTAAGTTTCGTATCGAAAATGGAAGTATATTGATATAATGTTGTTACGATTGGATCCGTTGAGTAAGGATGCTGGTCATTTATTATAATTGTGTTCTTATCATTTTTTTATATTATTTTGAATCATTTGAGTTACTTCATATTATTTTATAGATACGAGTTCGAGTGGAGCTCGGTGATCGGTCGAGGTTCGACATTTTTACTGTATATAGAGGTGGGTACATCCTATCCTTGGACTCTTTATCTGTCTTTTGTGCATGAATAAATTAATAAAATAAATAGTTTATTATATTTGTATAATTGTTTTCAAAATTAGGGATAAAAATAGTATTTAAAAATAGTAAAATGGGTAATTAAGTAATTAAACCACTGAAGGGTAAATAATTGATATTATTTCATATTCATATGTGGGTTTTATATGGAGTAAACATGGGATGGGCTGTTTTAAAATTTTAAATGAATATTCTGACCTATTCTTCCATTGATACTTGTTATGTTTACATTGCTTGACCTTCCTTACTCATGATATTTCATCTGTTGATACTTGTACCTTTTAATAATATAACATGTACATATAAATCTTATGTTGGTGCTTAAATAACTTGAATTAAGTTGATCATTCAGATTTATCATAAGGTATACACATATAGTTGAACAAGTGTGATAAAAGAATTAAAGTTGAATATTAAAGAAATGAATGAGAAAACTAAAAGTGAACACTTTGAGCCTGACTTGATACCAGAGTACTTGACCACCCATATGCTGTTATGGTAGCGTGTTGTCGCCCGCGGTCAACATTTTATTTGCGCTTCGACGCCTTGTTGTTATCCCTTGTTGCATTCCACCGATGATGGGGCTTTTAGCTCATACGTCAGATGACGTTATATACACTCTGATGATACTAGCTCAAGTTATTAACTATTTAGTTGATTTATCAGATTGTAGTTGATCTATCAGATCGTAGTTGATTTATCAGATTCACGCTATTGATGATGATTATATATATATATATATATATATATATATATATATATAAAAGGACTTGAAACAAATTAAAAGACTTGAAATAGAAAGGAAAGAAGAAATTGTAATTTTACAAGTTCCTTTGGCCTCTTAAACAAGATTAAATTCATGCATAACTTTTCTTATTACCCACTTTGCAATTTGTGCTAATGTCTGCTTTCTTTGGCCTCCAGTTTTGCAGGCTCGAGCACCCTTTTGATATTTCAATGATTTTGCTGTACATAAAGTCGCTCATAGATATCGACCTACTATTTTCCCGGTTTGGTTTCTATTTCGATGTACTTTATTTTACTTCATTGATTTTCTATCTAGATGCATTTGCAGCTTACGTAGAAAATTTTATTCTCATAAATATAGACATTTTATTAAATTCTTTGAGTTCTTTTGGATTATATGGTCCTTAGGTTCCTTTTATTTATACACTGTTACCGTGTAGGGTACCGAACTGACACCCTCGGGGTTTGAGACTAAGAGAATAATAAGGATGTCGAGGTTCGAGATGGAAATAATAACTCTAAAAAATATCGAGCGTCTTAGTCTGAGACTAAGGAAATAATAACGTCGAATTGGCGATTGGTCAAGGGGAGTCTCAGTTCGAGACCGAGATAAAAAATCTAAGGCCACCTCAGTTTGAGACTAAGGGGATAATAATGATGCCAAGGTCTGAGTTGGAGATAAGCCGATGGATGCCTCGGTCAGAGACAAAAGGGAAAATATCAGCGGACATCTCAGTCCAAGACCAGAGGGAGAATATCGGTGGACGCCTCGGTCCGAGACCAAAGGGAGAATGCTGATGGATGCCTTGGTCCGAGACTAGAGGGAGAATATGGATGGACGCCATGGTTCGAGACTAGAGGGAGAATGTGGATGGGCGCCTCGGTCTGAGACCAAAGGAAGAATGTCGATGGATGTCTCAGTCCGATACCAGAAGAAAAATGTCAATGGACGCCTCGATCTGAGATTAGAGAAAATGTTAAATACGAAAAAAATTAAAATACTAGATTTAATAGCCAAAATTTAGGAAAAATAATCCTAAGAATTTTTTTGGGATCTTTAGAGAATTTTAGGATTTTTTTTCAGATTTTTTCTGGATTTAAACGGAGTTCTGATGATATTATATATGGAAAGATTTAACAGGCTTTTACAAGGCCTGTTTGGATTATCTGTTATAGAGGAGTTAATAAATTTTATTAACTTAAGGTTTTAAATAGAAAACCTAAGTTTCTTCTTTTCTTTCCCCGCCGCGCCCGACGCCCTCTTCCGCTCGTGACCACACCTCTCCCTTGCGGTTTCTCTCTCGCGACTCAATCTCCCGCGATCCCCTTCTTCACCGAACGATCTGCCCTTCTTGCCTCTCTCGCCCACTCCTCCGCAAGCACCGGCAAACTCTCGCCCGAGCCGCACGCGCCGACGGCCAGGCCACTGGCCGTGCCGCAGCAAGCATCCGCCACAGCGCCTCTTCCTCGCGAGCACGAGTTGTCGCCGCCGCAGTGCCCTTTCGCCGCCGCCTTCTCCTCCGCGCAAATTGATCTCTACCGGTGATTGCCAAAGAAGGCGATTTAGGGTAGCCGAGACTTGTTTCAGCGAATAGGGAAGTTGGGTGGATGCGTCGACGGTGAGGTCGAAATTCCGGTACATCTCTCATTCTTCCCCTTATTTTCCTTTCTGCCCAGTGCATTTGTTGGTGTGATTGTTGCCGTGTGATTGGAATGGGATCTGTGTGTTTGGGTCGTGGGTTAGGGCAGTCGAGATTTGCTCCGGTGAACAGAATTGGGGGTGTCGTGCGGCTGGTGTTGGAGGTGGTCGTGCAAAGTAGACTGTGAAGGTTGTGAATAGCTATGGGTGGGCAGTGCACCGCTGTGAGTTGGAGTTGTGGTCGATTAGGGGTTGTAAATTGGGGGTTTGCATGGCTGGGGTGGCGGTGAGTGAGAGGAGAGACTGGATTGGCTGTGAATGGGCTGATTTTGGGGTTTTGCCCGGCTGTGAATGGGGTACATAATTTGTGAAATTAGGAGTTGATTTGGGAATGAATTATATTTTGATACGGCAGTGAGTGATCGTTTAGGTGGATAGTTTAATCCATTAGGTTTGGACTTGATATTAGGGTTGGCAACATAATCTGATTATATTATGTTTTATGTAGGTTTCGGTCACGAGACAAGTCCACGGGCGTGAAGATTTCATTATTTTGAGCATTATAGCAAGCGGATATTTTGACTTGTCTTTTAGATATTGTCATATTGATATGCTTAGTTGGTTATAGCTTGCAATAATTTTTATGTTTTATCTGCCTTGTATATCACTGTGCCATACATGATACATGCATTGTTATCTTAGTCGATACTATCTTGATACATGCACTTGATTAGCTCTTAGATATACCTTCCCTGTTATACCTAGGTCATTGATATGTACCCATTTGTTTGTGCATATTATTGGGAGACATATTTTAGTTGGTGTTACATACTTTAGTGTCATGCACCATCTTGCATGATTGCATGCTGGCTGGTCGGGGTTCCTTTGTAGTTGAGCCCGCAGCCAGTTATATGATATGCACACACAGTCACTCATGGGTTAGTGGTACATCAGGAGGGTGTGTGCAGTAGCTCTGTCAGGCTCCGCTGGTTCGCTCATGGGTAACGGTGAGGCAGCGTGGTAGCGGGCAGGGATCCCTCCTCTGGTCTACGACACCGGGAAATGAGAGCATTGCTCCCCCACTCTATTTGGGGTAGGAGGATAGGTGTACTCCGACAGCATCTTGTCCACTCGGTCACTCAGGAGCAGTGATGGCAGAGTGTACAGTTGTCATAGCCCTACCCACTCGGCTTCACCATCGCGTGTGAGGCGGCTGACTGCCGTCAGAGGTGACCATGTCATTTGCATCGCATGCATATTGTATGGATGACATTTGTATTGTGTTTGCTGCATTTTGGTTGCTTCCTTGGATGTTGCATATGATTGACATGCATACAGGATACATTTTTGTATTTGGTCTGAAGACTTTATTTCTGCTAGTATGGCTCATACTCCTATGTCAGGATAGGAGATTCAGGTAAGTACAGTCTTTCGCATTTCTTTCTTGCATTTCCTATTATTGATTCGGAGGTTGTACTGGCATGATTATTATTGTTAGATATATCTTACTATGCATATCGACTATTATCCGCTGAGTTCATTGAACTTATCCCGTTGTTTTACATCTATTTCAGGATGAATCTGTCAGGAGAGTCCAACTGCCAATCCCCCTCGTCGTAATGGTTTTGTTATTGGATTTATGGTTTTGGTTTATTGACTAGAAGACATGTGTAGAACTGGTATTTTGGTTATATACTTGTGGATGTTTTGGTGATATTTGTTATGTCCTTGTGGACTTCTATTCAGACTTTTATTCAAATGGTTTTTGGTTGTGTATTCCTGCTCAGATAGCAGAAGGGGTAAGTCTAGATATTGTAGACTTTTGTTATTTACTTTGATTGTTGGCCTAAGGCTTATATATGATATGTGTGTGTGGTTTTTGTTCCAGTCGTGTTGACCGATGTATAGTGGGTCGTGTGAGCCTTGTATGCAAGGTTCGTATTGTCACCCGTACAGGGGAGATGTCTTGATTTTCGTCACGGGACTCCCCTGCATGCGTGAAAAAATATCGATGGACGCTTCGGCTCAAGAATACTAAGCTTGATCCATTGACTCTTGAAGATCCACAAAGTTAGGGGGAGAATAAGCAAGATATCTCGACTCCCAAAGAGCCCCGGAGTCAGAGAAAGAATAATAAACTCAACCCCTCGACTTTTGAAGATCCACGGAGTTTGAGAGAGAATAAGCTTGATATCTCAACTCTCGAAGATCCGTGGAGTCGGAGAGAGAATAATAAGCTCAATCCCTTGACTCTAGCAGATCCATGGAGTCGGGGAGAGCTCAATCCTTCGATTCTCGAAGATCCGCGGAGTTAAGGAGAGAATAAGTAAGCTCGATCCTTAGCTCCCAAAGATCCGTGGAGTCAAGGAGAGAATAATAAATAAACTCGATGCTCCAGAAATTAGATTAAGCAATGAATTTGGACCGTAGTAAATTGAAAATAAAAAGGGTAAAGGGAAAAAAAAATCAAGCTAACCTTAATTCGAGCGAATGGGTGCTTGAAGTTAGACGTGCTTGGAGAAGCAGGTGCTCAAGCGAGCGGAGCTTGGGTGAATGGAGATCCGATAGGAGAGGCACCCCTCTACTCAGCTAAAGGAGCTCGGGCAGGGCGAGACACTCCTCTACTCGATGAACGGAGCTAGGGTGGATGGAGCTCAAGCAGATGGAGGTCGGGCGGACGAAGCTCAGGCGGGAGAGGCACTCCTCTACTCGGCAAATGGAGCTCGGGGCAGATGGAGCTCGGGCGAGAGAGGTACTCCTCTACTCATCAAATGGAGCTCGGGCAAACAAACCTCGAGTGGGAGAGGCACTCCTCTCCTTGGCGAACAGAGCTCGAGCGGACTGAGCTTGGGCAGGAGAGGCACTCCTCTGCTTGGCGAACGAAGCTTGGGCGGGAGCGATACTTCTCTGCTCGACAAACAGAGTAAATATCTCATTCATATGAAAACCAAAGGAGATGGAGGTACTTCTGCAGGAGTTTGTAGTCCATTCTGAATTTCCTCTCGTCTCCCATCTGAACGTCTTAGTTTGGTTTCTACAGATGACACCAATTTAATCCGATCCAAGATCAAAGAATGGGATGACTCAGCAAAGTACTCATGAATGAACTCTTTCGACCGATTGAGTATAGATCAGATATGTCTTCGAGGTGTTGAATTGGTCAGATCGACCTTCTTCAGGGCTTTGTCAGTTTGGGCGTATATGTGACTTTAGGAGACCGGAGGTCTTGTGTTCGTAGGTCGGCCTCTAGCGAAGCTTTAGTAGGAGGTCGGGAGATAAAGTCGGCCTTCAGGAGGTCGTGCGTCGCTAGTGGTTTTGAAGATTAGGTGTCTTGGGAGATCCATCCAAGCAGTTCGACCCTGAGAGGGCTCGAAACACGTGAGAAGGGGACGAGGAATACCTCGGCGAAGCCCCTCCGACAATCAAATAAAAAGTGAAGAAATAGACAACAATAACATATATAATATTGGTCTTCAATGTATATAGCTTTATATATTTTGAAGTGGGAACTTGGAAATAGATTGTTTTAATTTATTGCCAAAAAATTTAGCATTTTTATTAAAAATAAAAAAAATAAAGAAATTCAGTCAGTTTGGAAAATCGTTGGATACAACACTGCTCGTTCTATATCAGGAATTAAAAAACAGCTCAAAATTTAGAATGATAACTGATCTCTATATTTTAGAGTGAGAGAGAACATCGCTTGACATTCAGTTGAGAGATTCAGTCTCCTTTGCTTACGTTAAAGGAAAAAATATATATAAAGCATAATTCGGTGTACTAAATTTTTGTTATATGGAATTTTGAAAAAAAAATATTATACATAATTTTATTTTGCTTTTTGCAAAAGACTATTTCCAAGAGAGAAAGAAGAGAGAAATAAACATTTAGAGCTAGAGAGGCTTCGCTTCAACTTGGTTGAGACAATACAGAGCGAAATGGAGGGGAAAAAAATGGTAATTGGTTTCATGAGCCCTTAATTAGTTACGTTCCTCCATGGTTCACTTTTTCCACTCGACAACAATCGCCACTAGCTTCACTTTTTAGTGCTCTCAATTATAGAGGATTTGTAGTTTTGGTGCCAAGAACATTTTCCTAAAACAATAGTCATTGATGATAAACCTTCTGAAACTCCAATCAAGCTATTCGATATCAAACTATTCGGTTCCAATAGGAATTTATGTAGGTACGGTTCGCTCAAAAAGAAAGTGTACATCTTGTGAACAAAGAATTCTCTGTCATTGGATGCAACTTGATGAATCCTAATCGTCTAACGTTGTAGGGCAGTGTAAAATCTCGACCAATAAAATGTCGTTGGAACTCTAGCTCTTAACTAATGATGTTTGTCTAACCTATTATATTGCATATGTGGAGCCATTGATAAGTTAATAGCTCGAACTATCAATAATGTGACAATGTGAATTATGTCCCTTTAAATTCTTGACAAATTTCTTGGTTTGTTGAGGTATCTCTTTAGATGGTAAAGACATAGCCCTTTTAGATGCCATTGTTACTAATATATTATTATCAATCATCAATTTAATGACTGTCGAATCATACCTATTGATATTGATAAATCGTTTTGAATCAATATATTCCTTCAAATAAAAGGACTAAAGTCGAGCCAATCAAAAATATTTTCTCCTCCTATTCAAAGATATAATGTCCTATAATCCACATAAGAATATTTTAAATTTTATTGAATTTTAATACCTTCAAACTTAGACATTTTATCAAACTACATATCTACAATTTTGAATTTTTCAAAGATTACTTTTATAATTTCTAAAAGACTTTTTTCTTAAAATATCTTTTTCCATTTTAAAAAATTAATAACTAAAATTTTTCACCCTAATTATGCAACAATCACTAGACTACACATTTATTATTATCGTCAATCAAATCATGATTAAATCGCACAGTTGTCGTGGCCATCGTGACTGAGCTTGATCGCATCGCTTGGCTAGGTTGACCGTGTCACTTGATCAGATTTGATGTGGGGCACACGCTCTTATCATGACCTAATTATTTGTCAAGGTAGCCATGTGGCCAGGTTACAATCTGATTGCTTAGCTAAGTACCCGACGACCATTGCACAAGAAGGCCGATGAACAAATGAATTTTTAATTTTATTAAATAAAGAATATTTCAGAAAAAAAAAATCATATAAAAGTATGACGCCCTTTATGTTAGGGAAAATCCAAAAACCCAAGTCCTTTTTGTTAAAATATTCTCCAAGATAAGGCGCCAAGATTAAAATTTATAATTTGATTTGAGAGGTCTTGTGTCACGCCCCGAGAGTATGCCGTGCCGAAAAGCAAACGGACGACATCTCTCCTGTACGTGGCAACATATCGGGTTAATACAAGGCCCGTAGGCCCACAACAACAATATATAAATGGACAATACCAGACAATATATCCACAACAACACAAAAGGTGCGCACCGGTGCGACTCTAACATACTACACACAACAACGTACAAATCCACAACCAGATACAACACTGATTATACATGGGCATAATACAAAATAACAATGGAAGCAAATACGTGGAAAACCCCAAATGTTCGGTGTGAGATGGGATCAGCTGGCGGAGCTCCAAACGTCCAAGGAAATCTTCTACTATCCGGCGTAAAACCTGTGGTCCAGGTGGTGAGTATAAACTCAGGGGTAATATATAGAAAGTGCATGAACAACATATAAGGATAGATCTACAAGTATACATGTGAAGATCTACAGGTATACAACATGAGTCCAATAGACATACAGTCATATCCAAATCTAATAACAAGTAACTACAGTAAAGTCATACTCAGTGTATATACTAAACTAATCAACTGAACATAAAGTAATGTACCAACGTACCCGACGGTCTGCAACACTATAAGCTATATCATCTTGACAAATATACAATAACATAACCTATATAATGTATCAAGTCAATCCCATACCTGACCAATACTCTAACATATGAACAATATATGATCACCTGTAATAACAACCCGGTCCGTACCACCCAATGACATGATGCTAATCAAATGCATATAACAGTCTAAATCAACGCATGAATCATGCTCAACACATAGCAGTAAATAAAAATGCAAATGACATGTATCATGATGTACAAGCATGCGTAACAATCATAGCTCAATCAAATGCAACATCTCACAGACATATGTAAAACATATATCAAATACATGCATACATATATATATATATATCTGCAATGCATATGTATGGTCATGCCTGCGCACCCCACTCGCTACCACGACCCCAGTGTGGCCTAGGTGGCAAGACATGACAACTATCCCGACTTCAGCCGTCACCACTCTCGAGTGACCGAGTTGGGTAGTATGAAACAGTAGCTAGCCCGCCATAGAGCTATATGCTACCCACATGGGGTCCTCATGCTCGTCCCTACCCATGAGTAGACGAGCACCGCACCGGACAAGGCACATCACACGACCACGCCTATAGTGGGTGAGTGCGCTAACTACCACTCATACGGTGGCAGGTGCGCATCTCTAGCTACCACCATCCATAGTGGCCGAGAACACACGCACAACAATGCTCGCCCTCAACCCTCCAACCACTACCCCGAGTGGTCGGGAGGCGGGGATGTTGACGACTTCGTCTCAACCACAAGGCCAGACCGGTCGTCAGCATGCATGAAATGTAATGATGCATAGCTCACACACAAATCCTCGCAACACTCCCTAACTCACGGGGAGACCTAGTCAACCAAAAGTCAACCATGCAAGGACTTTAATCCATAAGACTCTCTCTATCACACAGAGTCATACACACCTGACAGTCAACCATGCTAAGACCTCTAGTCAGTAGCGAGATACCATCAACCGTCCATATAACCATACTCAGGCACATAATCCATAATGGATATACCATCACACTAGGACCTCTAGTCCATGGTCACATACTGACAACCATACACTTATCTATACACAGACAACTAGATCTATCATAAATGCACCACTAATACGGATATGATATAACAATCGACTCCATAATCCAAACCATCACCTAACTCTAGTGATGTAACCAGTAACCCAATCTGAGGTCATAAAAATAACCCTAACCACATGTACCTACTAAACATCTATCAGCTAACACTTAATAGGGTTTTATAGTTCCTATCCGTGCTAGATAATCAATGAAGTAACAGAGTATATATCTCAAAGGTCAAGGCAGTACAAGCACATGATTAAATATGAGTGGATCTAAGGTAAACAAGTATATACATATATCCAAGATCATGCACTGGAATTGATCAAAACTACCGGACCAGGTAGATATTACCCACCTGATATGTAGCTCGTATCAACCATCCCTAACTACGAGCATCATCACTAATCAAAGTCCTGAAATCAACATCCTGCAAACAGAACATATTTGATCCAATCATGCTGTAAATTCTAATATTAGGATCAAATCCTAATCCTATATCCACTTTATATCTCGATCAACTAGATTGATCCAATTATCCTAATCAAGTATCCACATAAATCCATCAATCGAATCTCTACCAAATAAACAACTTCTTCCAATGTGAAGCATAGAAATACGACCAAATCATAAATCAATACAGATCTTACCTCAATCTGCTATGTAATCCGTGCTATCCATCTCCACGTCCATGTATCTATCACAATCAAAGTCCTGTAACAATAGGATACAGTTAAGCGCAGTCTCACATCTAATGATCGAATCAAATTCTACCTCAATCTCATATCTCGATCAAACTTCTACACACACATAAATCACACTTATCACCCTTCTCCTACAATAAGTGTATTATCAGATTAATCCAATACTAGTTAGATCCATATTAATGGTATTGAAGCATTACCATACGAAATAGAACACTTGGCTATCATCGAGGTCAGAAGCAAGCAATCACAGATCCAAGCCCCCACCTAGCACAATGATAGCTGCACTAAATTGTTTGCAATCCTGATCAACACAAATTAGGAAACTATATCATGGATTGAAGATCATCGAAGAGAACTACAGCCTTACCAATTCACTGCCAATTTGAATCCGGCTCCTGCTTCAACTCGATTTCCAAAGAATTTCAACAACTAACCTTCGCCCCAAACCACCAATTGCGATTCAACATAATCGAGCTCTCTCCAATTTGATACCCTAAGTTCGATCGAATCCCCTCCGACAGCACCCCCTTGTTTTCCGGCGCAACACCAACTCCAACATTGTGCCGATGATGAAACGGTGGAAGAGGAGAGGCGACGACGGGCTGAGCTCGAGCATCAACGGGACTGCATACGGGAAAGAGAACACCACAGAAAAAATAGATCCCGTCCAAGATCGGAAAATCGATTCAACAACTTACCGTGCTCCGATGGCGACGGCAGATTGCTCCCCAAATCCAACAGCGAAAACCTGTTGTCGATCCCTAGCTCCCAACGCAATCCCTCACCGATTCACCCCGACGAAGCTTGGTCGACCTCTTTCCCTCAGTCGGATCACCCACCGGAGGCGTCGACAGCGACAGCGGCTGGCTCTCGGTGGAAACAAAGTGAAGATCACCGATCGCGCGAGTGAAGGTCGGAGGCAGCTGAGCTCGCGATGGCGGCGATGACCGAAGGAGTGGGTGACGTTGCGTGCTATCGGGAAGGCTGCGGCGGCGATCGGGACGGCATCGTCAGCGCCGAGCTCGCGTAAGAAAGGGGAAACAGAGAAATCGCGGAAGAAGGAAAATAAACAACGATCGCGAAGAAGGAACTGGTTGTTCTGTTCGTTCGGCAACCCTTATAAGTGCCGTTCAGCGATTCGGTTAACCCAGCCCAATCCAATCCGTTTCAACCCCATTTCAATCCAACTTCAGTTCAAGCCAACCCAAGCTCAATCCAATTGATTCAGCCCAACCGATTCAGCCAATTTCAAGCCCAGCAATTTGGCCCAAGCCCAATTTCAGCCAAGCCCAATTTCATCCCAAGCCCATTACAGATTCAAACCCAATTTAATCCACTAATTAACCCAATTAACCCACTAATTAAATCCAATTAATTAAAGGGTTAATCCATAATTTTTTTTTTTCGTATTTTACATCTTGGAACTTTGTACACGGAGTAGTATAAACAAATGTGAATATATTTTTAAAATTTTAAAATTTTAAATTAATAGGAGAAGCAAAACAAATGTTAATTTCTTTTTCATCGCTTCTAAACCAACAAAGTCACTTCACAACCAATAAAAATTCGTAGTAAAAGATGATTATATTCATTCGTTGTCAATGTCGCGATCCGTCAATCAATTTTACAGTCAATATAAAAAGATAAATCACGAAGGAATTATATTTCTTGAGTCGTTGACCAGAGCAGCAGAAGATTTCTAAATTCGAATGAAGATTTTAGATCTTACATAGAAATTCAATTTTTATTTCAGCTTCTGCGATGGTTTAGTCAACTGTCCACCCCAAAGAGAAAACAAAGATTTGTTACAGGGAAAGTGTCAATTGGTATTGTTAAATATGGAAAATTTAAAATACTAAAATAAAATGGCCAAAGAATTAAGAAAATAATCCTAGAAATTTTTCAGAATTTTTAGGAAATTTTGGGAATTTTTTCGGAATTTTTCTGAATTTAAATGGAGCCCGTACGAGATAATTACAGGGATAATTAAACTTCTAAGGGGTTAATAAAAATAAAACCTAGGTTTTTATGTATTTATAAAGGGATAGTTCGGATTATTAGGGAACGATCCCGGTTTTCCCCGTGCGCCGATTTTTCTTTCCCCCTCACGACTCGAAAATCCCTAACTTCTACTCCTTCGCGATTCGCGACACCTTCCTCGCGGCCGAGTCTTCTCCTCCCCGCGCGTCGGCAACGTGATCCCCTCTCTGCCGTTGCCGAGCCGCCGCCTCGCACGACTGTGCCGGTGCCCTTCCCGAGCCTGTGACAATCTGCGCAAGAACAAGCATCCGCCACAAAGAATCACCTCTTTCCTTCACGCCTGATGCCGTGGTTGCTTCTCACAGCGGGCACGGCATTGCTTTCCACTTCTGTCCGACACGCAGGTCGCGCCGCCATCATCGTTCACGCTGAACGCATCGCTACGACGCCGCGCCGCCCACGCCGCCACGCGCCGCCTCCTCCTCCGCCAGTAACCGCCGACGCCCCTCTTCCTCTGCAAGCGCCGGCGGCCTTGCTACTACCTGCCATCGACGCCGCCGCTTGAGCTTGCGGCCGCCTCCTCATCTTCGCTGCTGCTGACATCTATCCGGTGGGAGGTTCGGTTTGAGAGCAGAACGCCGTTTGTGCAGTCGGGTGAAGGCCCTTCTTGGAAACAAGTGTACTGCCCTGTCCGATGGTCGCCGGAGCAAAGGTGAGGCTGCTCTTTCCTGCGATTTTCCTTTGTTGAACAGGGATGGTGTTTGAGCAGTGGTTTTCCGGCTAACAGGGTGGATTTTAGGAGGGGGGGTTTGTTGCATCGAGAAGCGTCGCTAGAGGGGGGGGGGGGGAAGAATAGCGATCGTAAATCTTTCGTTCGAATTCATTCGTTGATACACAAGTAAATGAGTAAGCACAACGGAAAATAAATGAACACGTTTATTTTACTTGGTTCACAACCCAGCGGTTGCTACTCCAAGGCCCTATCGGTCCTAGACTGCGTACGGAGGGAAAAGCACTATAACGTCTCCTCCTCGTTGGAGGTAGGAGACAATGATCACAAAACCGAATATACAAGGATGAGGCAACAAGCCTACCTCACCTCGTTATGAAGAAAAACAAAGAATTAATACAATATCAAAAATATTACTTGATTCTGCTGCCGACGAAGAAGATCGAAACTTGGCGTCGCGTCGGCGTTATGACGATGTTGGAGCATTGGCGTTGTAGGAGCACTTGATGAATAATCTTGATGTGTTTTGGAGATGGAATCCTCCCCTCCTTTTATAGAATTTTGCCTCTGAATTTGTCTCCTCTTTTTTCGGAACGGATCATGAAGTTGTCCAATTTTTATCGCGAAGTGGCCGCGTCAAACGTTATCCGTTTTGACCTAGCGTAAAAGCTGAATCGTCGCCATCACCGATCGATGCCTCCATCGAGATCGATGGGCATCACGACTACTCCATGTCCAAAGAATGATCCACCGGCTTACTTCGCAATAAGAGGTTAGCTAGGAAAAAGATAAATACGACGATTTCTAAACGTACGATCTCGACCTAGACCTTCCACAGGAAGTATTAGTCGGATCGACGCCTACGGTCGACCCCGTAAAGAGGACACGAACTTACAATCTCTCACTCACACGAGCTTACTCGATAGTACCTCTCGCTCGGCCTTCCACTCGATTCCTTCCTTGGCCTCCAAGTCACTCAAGTGTCGAACCACCGCGCTTCCTCCGGTGTCGTTAGCCTTCAGCTCGATTAATACTTTTCTACACACTCGATAGCTCGTGAGATAACGATGTAAACTTAACTTTGTGTCTTTGCCATAATCAAAACACAGGTTCGATTATCTAGTGCCCCTGCACCAACAATCTCCCCCTTTTTGATCTATGGCAAACCAACACAAAGTTAAGGGAAATTAAAGCATAAAACAAGTATAGTAAATGATGAATGTCATTTTCAAAAACTCTCCGTTAACCAAAACTCCCCTTTAACCCTTGGTGAGTTTTGAAAGAGATACTTTAGTTCAAAATTAAATAAATTTTGTGTTACTCCCCCTTAACTTTCGCTCTTCTCCCCCTTTTGCCATAAATCAAAACAAATGTTGGGGTTTGTTATGTAAAAACGAAGTTTGTTATATAAAATAGGGGTTTAAAGACAATATCGTATATGCATGCATCAAGATAAATCAACTATGAGTCCAAACATGCGTCTAGCAATAGTTAGATAGATTGGTTCGAGGTGTGTCCCTCTGCACCAATAATCTAAAGGTTTATAATATAACCCTTAGGGTTAGTTTGCTTTCCCCCTTAGTCAAATATATGAAGTATAAGAGATGTAGGGGGCGCTAAACTTTGGCCTAAAGAGTCATTAAGTTCAATAGTTGAGAAAATAAGTAGTATTTTGAAGATTGTTTTAAGTATATTTCAATTATCCTTAACATCTCACCCATTCTATGTGTCTCATAATTTGTTCACCTTATATGTTTTGTGAGATGATTTTAAATTGATTAAAGATAGTCAACCTTGGGTTAGATTCGGATTTAACCTTTAGATCGTTAAGTAACTTTTCGAGAAACTGGCTTCCAGGTCGTGGCGAGGCACAGGGGCCTTCTTTGATCGGAACAACGACCACTTCCTTAGACAAAGCCAAATTCAAGAAAATATCACTTAAGTCACTTAGGGTTACTTCCTGGTCTAACTAGTTTAGGATACGGCGAGGTAGCTTCAGCTAGTTCCACTCGGTCAAGTGCACCAAGCTAGATACGCCTTATCTAGCTCGAATACACGAGACTTTGTTTCCCTAACGTACTATCATCTCGCCGCGTCCTGATACTATGTTGTCAAGAGTTGACTAACTATTTTCCCTATCTAGCCATTCTAAAAATTAAAGTAAAATATTCAATGATTTTGCTAAGTAATCGGGTATACTATTTTAGTGTTAGCTCCCCCTGGACCATTGAACCAATATGGTCTATTCAAATAATGAACTTGATCCTGAGGAATCCAATACTTATTAGTCCTTATATGTGAGTTCAATAAAACCTTTGGGACCCATGCTTGGACTCTTTGATGACTACGATTTACGATAGACATATATGACCTATTCGTAGTCGTTGACCTAAATCCGAGTCCGGCTTTGTTGTACATGGCTCTTTGGGTTCCAAGTAGTCGATTAAGGTTCTTAGATCCCAACGTGAACCTTTCCAACCTAGCCTCAACCTCTTGAACTTGGTCTTTCAAGAGAGAATTCTCCTCCTCAAGTTTTTCAATTTGAGTTGAGTTTCCCTCTTGAACTTGACTAGTTGAAGGGGTTAGAGTAGCCTCTTGCTTGAGGGTTTCAACCTCCTCAAGTAACGACTCAACCCTAGACTCGGACTTAGTTAATTTCCTATTAAGCATTTTAATTGTATTGTAAAGCGTATGAATTAGTGAGCGGCTAACCTTAATTTTCTCTTTTGGTCCGGCTTTGAGTTGCTTCTCGAAGTAGTCTTCGAGTTCGGAGTCGGTGTTGTAATTGGATTCGGATTCGGACTCTGACTCGGACTCTTCGGGTCTTGCCATGCATGCTATACCGCCGCCTTCTTCGTTGTCCCATGTTGCATGAAAAGCCTTCTTTCGATTTGATTTGAATTGTGCCCTCTTTTGATTCTTTAGTAGCCTCCTTTCCCTCCGAACGATCTTCCGCACTACGTTCACTATTGCTTCCACCTTTTTCGATTCGGACTCCGATTCGTCTTCGGGTTCGAGTTCGTCTACTTGCCTAGTAGGTGGCTTGCTTCTTTGTCCTGCAAGTAGAGCAATACCTCTCTCGGCCCGGACCACGTTAGTTTGCTCGTGAAGTTCAAACTCGAAAAATAATTCGTCTAACCTAAGCTTCGAAAGGTCCTTAGAGACCTTGTAGGCATCGACCATGGATGCCCACAAGGTAGTCCTAGGAAATGAATTAAGAACGTACCTTAGTAGGTCACGGTTTTCGACCTTGTGTCCGATGGTGTGCAGGCCGTTGACAATGTCTTGGACGCGGGCGTGTAGTTGCGTCGCCGTCTCGTGTTCCTGCATCTTAAGGTTATACAACTTATTGAAAAGAAGGTCACGTTTACATACCTTAGCATCGGACGTTCCTTCATGTAGCTCGATTAATTTATTCCATAGGTCCTTGGTGCTAATGAATGGTCCGATGCGGTTGAGTTCCTCCTTGGACAAACCGCATTGCAATATTTGGGTTGCTCTTGCATCGGCTTCGATTTGCCTCTTGGTTGCATTTGTCCACTTGTTGAAATCCAAGGGCTCTCCTTGATCATTGGTGGGTAAAGCAAAGCCGGTTTGGATTATTATCCAAGTCTCGACTTGTGTTTTCAAGAAACACTCCATCCGACCTTTCCAATAACGGAAATCATCTCCGTTAAAGAACGGAGGTCGGGTGGTGCTATACCCCTCAATGTGAGCCATTAAGTTTCTTGCAAAACACAAATAAAAACCAAAGGGAATTCCAAGACTTCGTCTTGGATTAGTAATGCGGGAAATAAACAGAATTAAATGAGAAAAATAAGAAACTAACAAAAACTAACAACTTACAACCTTTGATGTCCCCGAAAGGGTACTAGACGATGGATTTTGGGGCTGGAAATGGCTTGTTACGAGGGTAAACCCTCATAAAAAATGTAGATCTCTCAGAGAGCTTCGATTTGGTAGGTAGATAGTTATGTGAGTCCACTTGTGCGAAAAGTTATGACCGTTTTACCATCAGCTACTCCAAGAGAGAAAACTTGCAAGCACACAACCAAAAGAAACGTACCAAGACTTCGTCTTGGATTAGTAGTGCGGGAGGAAAAATACCTAAAAAAATATGAATCAAAAAATACGAACGGAAAACCAAAACGTGCTAGATCGGTGGTTTCACCAAATCTTAGCGCCCCCGCTCTGACACCAATTGTTGGATCGAGAAGCGTCGCTAGAGGGGGGGGGAAGAATAGCGATCGTAAATCTTTCGTTCGAATTCGTTCGTTGATACACAAGTAAATGAGTAAGCACAGTGGAAAATAAATGAATACGTTTATTTTACTTGGTTCACAACCCAGCGGTTGCTACTCCAAGGCCCTATCGGTCCTAGACCGCGTACGAAGGGCAAAGCACTATAACGTCTCCTCCTCGTTGGAGGTAGGAGACAACGATCACAAAACCGAATATATAAGGATGAGGCAACAAGCCTACCTCACCTCGTTATGAAGAAAAACAAAGAATACAATATCAAAAATATTACTTGATTCTGCTGCCGACGAAGAAGATCGAAACTTGGCGTCGCGTCGGCGTTATAATGATGTTGGAGCATTGGCGTTGTAGGAGCACTTGATGAATAATCTTGATGTGTTTTGGAGATGGAATCCTCCCCTCCTTTTATAGAATTTTGCCTCTGAATTTGTCTCCTCTATTTTCGGAACGGATCATGAAGTTGTCCAAATTTTATCGCGAAGTGGCTGCGTCAAACGTTATCCGTTTTGACCTAGCGCAAAAGCTGAATCATCACCATCAGTCGACTGATGCCTCCCATCAGTCGACTGATGGGCATCAGTCGACTGCTCCATGTCCAGCAGTCGACTGCCAGCTTGGGCACTTCCCTGCAATAAGAGGTTAGCTCGGAAAATGATAAATACGACGGTTTCTAACCGTCCGATCTCGACCTAGACCTTCCACAGGAAGTCTTAGTCGAATCGCCGCCTACGGTCGTCCTCGTAAAGAGGACACGACCTTACAATCTCTCACTCACACGATCTTACCTCGATAGTAGCTCTCGCTTCCGGCCTTTCACTCGATTCCTTCGGCTCCCTCCGAAGTCACTCGAGTGTCGCCCGACCACCGCGGCTTCCTCCGGGTGTCGCTAGCCTTCAGCTCCAGCATTAATACTTTTCTGCACACTCGATAGCTCGTGAGATAACGATGTAAACTTAACTTTGTGTCTTTTCCATAATTAAAACACATGTTCGATTATCTAGTGCCCCTGCACCAACAGGGTTACTGCCGACGAGGTTTCAACCGCTGGTAAGCATGATCTGCTCCTTTTCTTTGTGCATATGGTGGTTAATTTTGGTTATATGCGGTTGGATTCTTGATCTGTGGAGTTGACTACGAGTTTGAGTTGGTTTGGTCGTTTAAGTTGCTGTGAATGAGAGGAGAGGACTCGTTTGGGCTGTTTTGGTGAATAGAACAGGCTGTGCGATTTTGTTTGGATATGATATACATGATTATAGGGGTTGTAAAATCATATTTGCTTAATTGGATGAAACGATAGTTATATTAGGTGGGATGTGACCAGGATTTTATTAAGCATTTGGGTTAATTGGTTTATGTCCGAAATCAGTTTAGGATTCGATTTGACGATGGATCGTATCTTAGTGCTTAACAATAGTTATGCTGTATGCAGGTTTCGGTCACGAGACAGGTTCACGGTCGTGACGATTTGGTTCTTTTGCGGACATTTTATCAGGCGGGTATTTTGACTTATCTTTTAGATATAGCCATTGTTGATATGCTAGTTAGGATAGCTTACAATAATTTTTCATGTTTATATGCCTAGTATGCTTTTGGTGCCTACTTGATACATGCATGTGATAGGATATGATTATATCTCCCTGTTTGACTTGGATCATAGTTAATTGGATTTTGGATATGTACATATTGATTGTACATATTATTCGGATAGGTATTTTGAGTAGGATTTACATGCTTTAGTATCATGCACCATTTTTGCATGATTGCATCTTTGGTAGACGGGTTCCATTATTATTGAGCCATGACGATTACATGGCTCGCACACTGCCACTCATGGGTTAGTGGTACATCAAGAAGGTGTGTGCAGTTGCTCTATCAGGCTCCACTGGTCCGCTCATAGGTAGCGATGAGGCAGCGTGGTAGCGGGCAGGGATCCCTCCTCTGGTCTATGACACCGGGAGATGAGAGCTTAGCTCCCCCACTATGTTTGGGGCAGGTGGATAGGTGTACTCCGACAGCATCCTGTCCACTCGGTCACTCAGGAGCAGTGATGGCAGAGTGCACAGTTGTCATAGCTCTACCCACTCGGCTTCACCATCGCATGTGAGGCGGCTGACTGGCGTCAGGGGTGACCATGTCATATGCACGACATGCATTTTTGCATGGATCACATTTGTATTGTGTTTGTTGCATTTTATTGATGCCTTGGATGTTGCATGTGATTGCCATGCATACAGGATTCATATTCATATATGATGATGACTTTATCTCTTATAGTAGGGCACATGCTCCTATATCAGGGTAGGAGATTTAAGTGAGTACAGTCCTTTTGCATTTATTTCTTGCTTACCATATATATGAGACTGTACTGGCATGATTAGTATTGTTAGCTATATCTTGCTACTCATATCGACTAATATCCGCTAAGTTCTTTGAACTTATCCCGTGGTTTTATATTTATTTCAGGATGAAGCTGTCAGGAGAGTCCAGTTGCCAATCTCCCTCGTCGAAGTGGATAGGTTTTATTGGTCTTATGGTTTTGGTTATTAGTTTTATGGATTGGGATTTTATTAGAGGATATGTTTAGGATTTATGTTTGGATTGTATACCGGTGGATGTTTTGGTTATATTTGTTATGTTCTTGTGGACTTATATTCGGTTCGTTTTGGTTGTATGTTCCTGCTCAGATGGCAGAAGGGGTAGGTCTTGATGTTTTAGATCTTTTACTTATTTTTGTTGATGGCCTGAGGCCGCATATTATGTATATTGTGTTGTGGTATGTTCCGGTCGTGTTGACCGATGTATAGTGGCCGTGTAGACCTTGTATTAAAAATTGGTATTGTCACCCGTATAGGGGAGGTGCTGTCGGATTTTCGTCTAGCGGAGACTCCCTCGGGGCGTGACAATTTATTTGGTATCAGAGCGTAGGTTTACGAGTACCTTAGGGTCTTTGGGTTTTTTTAGAGTTCGCCAAGTTTGGCAGGTTAACTAGGTATTTTCGGAGTTGTACAGATTTTCGACGATTTTTATGTTTCAAAAATTCGAGGTATTATTGACGAGGTTAATATGGGGGATTTGGCGGCAACAGGACATCTCCGGACGGCTACCAGGTAAATAAATTCTAGAAAATTTTCTAGATTTAGTGCATATTTATATTGGTTATATTGATTATACAGTTTACTTAGGTAATATCATGTTTTATTTAGTATCGTTTTAACCTGATATCTGTTGTACTGTTAGATTTTTAGGTCGCTGGTTTATCGTTAGCATATGGTTATTAATTGCTATTATTGCTATACATAGCTAGTATCATTGTGATATAAATGATTAGATATTATTGGTAGATGTTTATCTGTTACTATTTGGACTAGTATTAGGATTGGACTAGTATTGGGATTAGACTAGTTGAATGATATGACTAAGATGGATAAATTCGTAGAAGGTATATATTGAGGTTCTTTGACTCTCTAGATCCTAGTGTATGAGGACATGATTACATTGCTTACATAGTTTATGGTATATATAGGCATCTAATGTTGTATTTAGTATTGCCTTGATTTTGATCTGGCATGACCCTTTAGTTATACCCTAATTAATTTCAGCCATTGATTGTCATTAGTATGACTATGCTGTCATTATTTAGACAGTGTGTTATATAATTATATGGTTATGTGTTTTTGTGGTGGATACCATGATTAAGACTAGTAGAGATAGAATAACTTAGATGAAGTTATTCTGTAGGAGCGGATCTCAGGAATGAAACAACATTAGTGGAACCCTAGGTGTTGGAACCCTAGGTGTAATAACCCGGATGTGCATATTGGTATATGTTTATCCATTTACTATTTCAGTGATATGGTGATCGGACTAGTAGAGTTCGTATGGTTAGGATGCAATTAATCCTTACTATATCTCCCAATCATGGTTGGGATGACCTACTGTAAGGTTATATTTTTGCGTTATTTGTTCGGAGTTGGTGATAATCGGATTCGTATGACGCCTGTAGCTAGATAGCTACTTTACATCTTAAGTACCCACGAGATTTGTTCGTGGTAGCATGTTGTAGCATGCATGATTGCACTGGTAGAATGGTATAATTTAGGCTTAACCCTCTTGACGGGCTTGATAGTAGATTTGTGGTCTTTATTGGCCTTGAAAGGCGTTTCCTGTTAGTTGGGACGAAACCCTATGATTACTCGTCTCGACGAGTTTATTAGTGGACATATGACTTTTATCGACCTTGATAACCGTTTATATTAGAAGGGTTAGAACCTTAGACTAACCATCTGGAGGAATTTATTTATTAGTCGATGATCTTTACCGACTTTGGTAAACATTTCGTTTTAGAGGTGTTGAAACCCTCGCTTGACCGCCTCAATGGGTTTAATTGTAGATCGATGATCCTTATCGATTTTGATAGACGTTCTATGCTGGATGTATTGGATAACCCTAGGCTTAACAACCTAGGATAATCGACTGCTCACGCAACCTATTAATGGTAGTATGCTAGTGCGTGCAGTCAATAACTAAATATTTATATACTGCTTGTTTACCCACGAGTTTCATTCGTGGTAGCATGTGGTTGCACGTAGACAGTGTTGAGTATATTGATTGTCGACACATGGGTTACGTTCGCGGTAGCCCATAGATAGTTTCCTTTTTGTGTGAGAGCCATGAGGCTTTGTCGTGGTATCCGGATGTGCACTGCTTGTTGCAGTGGTTGAGTATGTTGCGGATATATTTGTTATACTGTGGATCAGGATAGTTGCAGACTGATATTGGTACTCTGAGGGTTGGGTTACTCTAGCTTGTTCCCTGTGACTTCCATTATGTGCATTATGATTATGCACTATTGTCTATACATCCACAGAGTGGTTGTACTTACCCCCTCCTCACTTATCCTCTAGGTTAACTGATGGAGGACGTGTCCTGTTGACCTACCTTCGAGTCGCTCAGAGAGTTCCTTGCCGTGCTTGTTCTACTGCATCGTCAAGATGCCGCTTTGTTTACTTTATCGGTATTGCATTTTGGTTATGCACTTTGGATTTTGTCGCAATTTGTTTTGGTGTCATAAAAATTATTTTACTTTAATGGATATATGTTTAGTCGTGCATGCATGCAGTTATTAAAATACTAGTATTTCTATAATTAGTTCGAGGTTTTTACCAGATCTGGTCCATATTTCGGAATATTGTCATTAAGGGGCTCCTTCGTCATTTGGATGACAGATATGCCCCCAGAACGTGATAATTTTATTGGTTTACAGTTTTGGTTTGTGGTTTCAGTGTTTCGAGGATTTTCTTTTCCTTGGATTTTTGGAAGTTCTCGGGTTTTGGGACCAGGCGAGCTGAAGGATATCTCTGAGCTATAGGAAAAGTGTTGTCTTTAGTGGTTACTGTACTTTAGTGGTTAGGAAGAGTATTGACTTAGTGAAATTGCCCCTACTCATGGTTGGGGATGAGGTCGAGGACGTAGTGACCTTGCGGAACCTAATGATGATTTCAGAAGTACGGACTCTTTAGAGGTGCCGACTGATGTCGAATTTGGAAACTAGGGATTTGGCCTGCTAGCCACCAATTTGAAGGACAAGGAGTAAACCCTCAGAGAATATTAGTCCCTACTATTAGTGTTTTGGTTATGGATAAGGCGTATATGCCTACACTGGTTAAGACGATAAAAGATCGTTTTACCTTATGATAGGAGGTGTTGGATGAGATATTATTCTGTCCCAGAATTTCTTTCGAAGAAGAGCCGAAACTCTTTTGGTAAAAGAGAGATGAACCTTTGAGATTATGCATCAATTATCGATGATAGAATGCGGTAGTTGTAGAAGGAAATGAATATCCTTCATAGTGGATAGAGGATCTATTTAGATCCGTTATAGGACACATGTGCATACTTTATGATTGATTTATGACTGGTTGGTTGATATTGTAGTGACATGGTGTCATACAATTATTATTGTCGTTGTGATGATTGTTATATCATCAGCCTAGAGTAAAGAGAATGCAGTTGTATAGCGACGACAATTTCATACTTGGTATGAATTGTATGAGCTTGTGATTATCTTATTAGACTTATTGATGACTTGGTCATCCAGGGATTTGGGAAGTCGTGTATTCTAGACACGATTGGCTCAGTTGAGGTCGTTGGATTGCGTAACTTCGCCACTGTTGAGGGTGGTAGGTGGAGTTGTGCACTTGGTCACCGTGGATGGTAGTTTTCTGGTATTGATTTGATCAGTACCATGGATATGGATAGGATGCTCTAGCGATACATCGCTGACTGGTTGAACCAGGAAGGTGATGAAATTTATTTGGTCTGAAGCTTGTGAAATTAGTTTCAGGGTTCAGACAATGGTTGACTTTTACGCCAGTGTTGATTAATCATTCTGGTGTGGATGGAAGGGTAGTGTACACGGATGTATTATTTCGGGGATCGGAGCGATTCCGATGCTATTGAATAGGACGTATTCTAAGCTTACGGCGGTCTAAAGAACTGCGAGGGAAGCCGTCATATATATGGCGTGAACTTAGTAGTTATTAGGTTGTTTTGAAGAGGTGAGGAGCAGAAATGCTCATGGAGTTTTGGCTAGCTACTGGATAGCTACTATAGAGTAGCTGGGACCGAACGGTTATAACAAGAGAGTTTAATCGCTATAGCCTCCCATGCACTTACAGAGTGTGTGGTGGAGTGGATTTAGGATGATAGATGGACTACCGTCTCTGACTCCGAGGAGGATAATGGTTTCCGGTAGTGGCATTAGTTAAAGGAACAGATGCTTCAGGAAATTTCGATTCCGGAATGGAAGTGGAAGCATATCATTATGGATTTTATGGTGGGTTTGCCTAGGATACATCAAGGCCATGATGCGATTTGGGTAGTTGTAGACCGACTAACCAAATCCGCGCACTTCTTAGCGATTGGGAAGACCGACTCTCTGGATCATTTGGCAGAGTTATATTGTCGGGAGATCATCAAATTGTATGATCTTCTTTTGAGCATTATATCAGATAGAGATCCCCAGTTCACATTCCGATTCTGACAGAGTCTGCAACAGGCCTTAGGCACACAGTTTCGATTTAGTACAACATTTCATTCACAGACGGATGGACTGTCTGAGCGGACCATTCAAACTCTAGAGGACTTGCTGAGGTCATGTGTTATGGATTTTGGGGAGGCAACTGGGAGAAACCACTTGCTATTACTGGAATTCGCCTACAACAACAGCCATCATTCGACTATCCAAATGGCACCGTTTGAAGCATTGTATGGTAGACAGTGTCGTACACCCACCTCTGGGAGGGGAGGTTGGGGAGGCCCAGTTGTTAGGACCCCAGAGAGCTCAGCATGAGGCAGAGTTGGTTCGTACTATTAGACGAAGGATGACAGAGGCACAGGATCGTCGGAAGAGTTATGAAGATCGGAGATAGAGACCTCTAGAGTTCTCTATTTGTGATCATGTATTTCTGCGAGTCTCACCCACGAAAGGGGTGAAGAGATTTGGCCACCGTGGTAAGTTAGCTCCAAGATACATTGGTTCGTTTGAGATTTTGGAGAGGATCGGAGCAGTCGCTTACCGCCTAGCGCTACCACCGTCCTTGGTTGGTATCCACGATGTGTTTCAGGTGTCCATACTGAGGAAGTATGTGTCATACCCTACACATATTCGGTCAAGTGTGTCAGGTTCTATTCAACCTAATGTTACTTATGCAAAGGTTCCGGTACGGGTTCTGGATCACAAGGAACGACGGTTGTGAAATAAGATTGTGCGACTCGTTAAAGTCGGGTGGAGTCACCTCATCGATGAGGAGGTTACTTGGGAGCTTGAGGAAAAGATCAGAGCTCAATACCCTACCTGTTTACCTAAGGTACGTGAGATATATTTGTAGGGATTTTTTTATGCAAAATAGCATATGCGCAACGGAAAAAATAGGATCCCTTCCAAGTGATCCTTGCGAAAGAAAACCTCGTACAAAAAAAAATAAATTTCTCTAAAAGGAAAACCTATCTTATAGGAGAATATTACCTTTGTTGCGTGCCCTTTTTAATCCCGCTTCTCCTTGGGTTTGTTGGATCTTTTAGCACGTTCAATTGTCCGTGCCTCTATATGTATCCACACAAGTAAGCTCTTGTCTCACAAAAGAAACTAGAAGAGCTCTCCTTTACTTCTTGCTAGAGAAGTCCCTAAAGGAGAGGAAGGTAGGGAAAAAGAGAAAGGAAGAAGAAGACCACTCTTCTTGCTAGCCTACACTCACAAAAGCCACACAACCAAAGCCTCTCACCACCAAGCTCTCTCCAAGCCTCAAGCTTCCCCCCACTTTGGCCGGCCACCCCATGGAGTGTTTTATAGGATTGAAAAAACCTTTCACCTCCTATCACATTCAATGCAATCAAATGCATTGAAATATAATCAACTCCTTGTTTGGCCGGCCACATGTGGAGAAATTCCAAAGGTCAAAACCCTTTGTCTCCTTTCACCTCATCAAGCTTAGGTGGCATGCTTATGTGGCATGCTTATGTGACATGCTTATGTGGCATGCTTATGTGGCATGCTTATGTGGCATTCATGCATGTTGAATTAATCTTATTAATTCAATAAGCTTATGTTATCATATTGAATTAATCTCATTAAATCAATAAGGTAACATATTGAATTAATCTTATTAAATCAATTAAGCTTAGGCTATCATGATAACATATTTATTTAATCTTATTAAATTAATAAGCTTAGCATATTGAATTAATCTTATTAAATCAATAAGCTAAAATTCTCATTAAGCTTAAAGTCCAAAAACCATTTTGTACTTAAGCTTATTCCCAAATTATTCTAGTCAAACTAGAATGCACTAATTCTTCTAATCATCATGCTCTTTGTGTGTGACCCTATAGGCTCTCATAACGTTGGCAGTGGATCTAAACTCTTTTAGATACACAAGCAATGAGCGGCATCTAGCAATACATCATTGCTACCCAAGTTACGAAATAAGTCAAGATCCGACTAACCTTTCCGTGACTACTATAATGTATGACCGTGTCCTTCTATCCTTGATATCAGATTGATCAATGTGTTGGTGCAGGGGTACTAGATAATCGAACCTGTGTTTTGATTATGGCAAAGACACAAAGTTAAGTCTACATTGTTATCTCACGAGCTAAATCAAGTGTGCAGAAAAGTGTTAAAGCTGGAACTGAAGGCTAGCGACACCCGGAGGAAGCCGCGGTGGTCGGGCGACACTCGAGTGACTTCGGAGGGAGCCGAAGGAATCGAGTGGAAGGCCGGAAGCGAGAGCTACTATTGAGGTAAGCTCGTGTAAGTGAGAGATTGTAAGGTCGTGTCCTCTTTACGGGGATGACCGTAGGCGGCGATCCGACTAAGACTTCCTGTGGAAGGTCTAGGTCGAGATCGGACGGTTAGAAACCATCGTATTTATCATTTTCCGAGCTAACCTCTTATTGCGGAAGTGGAGCCGGCAATGATCACCTGGACATGGAGCGATCGATGCCCATCAGTCGACTGATGGGAGGAATCGGTCGACTGATGGCGACGATTCAGCTTTTGCGCTAGGTCAAAACGGATAACGTTTGACGCGACCACTTCGCGATAAAATTTAAAAAACTTCATGATCCGTTCCAAAAAAAAGGGAGACAAATTCATAGGCCAAAGTCTATAAAAGGAGGAGGATTCCAACTCCAAACATCATCAAGTTTATTAATCAAGTGCTCCTACAACGCCAACGTACGCTCCAACATCGTCATAATGTCGACGCGACGTCAAGTTTCGATCTTCTTCGTCGGCAGCAGAATCAAGTAATATTTTTGATATTGTATTCTTTGTTTTTCTTCATAACGAGGTGAGGTAGGCTTGTTACCTCATCCTCGTATATTCGGTTTTGTGATCGTTGTCTCCTACCTCCAACGAGGAGGAGACGTTATAGTGCTTTGCCCTCCGTACGTGGTCAAGGACCGATAGGGCCTTGGAGTAGCAACCGCTGGGTTGTGAACCAAGTAAAATAAACGTGTTCATTTATTTTCCACTGTGCTTACTTTGCGTATCGAACGAACGAAAAAGAAAAGATTTACGATCGCTATTCACCCCCCCTCTAGCGACGCTTCTCGATCCAACAATTGGTATCAGAGCGGGGGCGCTAAGATTTGGTGAAACCACCAATCTAGCACGTTTTGGTTTTCTATTTATATTTTTTTATTCGTATTTATTTTTGGTCTTTTTCCTCCCGCACTACTAATCCAAGACGAAGTCTTGGTACGTTTCTTTTGGTTGTGTGCTTGCAAGTTTTCTCTCTTGGAGTAGCCGACGGTAAAATGGCCATAACTTTTTGCACAAGTGGACTCACATAACAATCTACGTACCAAATCGAAGCTCTCAGAAAGATATACATTTTTTACCAAGGTTTACCCTCGTAACAAGCTGTTTCCAGCCCCAAAATCCAACGTTTAGTACCCTTTCGGGGACATCAAAGGTTGTAAGTTTCGAGTTTTTGTTAGTTTCTTATTCTCCTTATTTATTTCTGTTTATTTCCTATTATTTCCTGCACTACTAATCCAAGACCAAGTCTTGGAATTCTCTTTGGTTTTTATTCATATTTTGCAAGATATTTAATGGCTCACATTGAGGGGTATAGCACCACCCGACCTCCGTTCTTTAACGGAAATGATTTCTGTTATTGGAAAGGTCGGATGGAGTATTTTCTAAAAACACAAGTCGAGACTTGGATAATAATCCAAACCGGCTTTGCTCTACCCACCAATGATCAAGGAGAGGCCTTGGATTTCAACAAGTGGACAAATGCAACCAAGAGGCAAATCGAAGCCGATGCAAGAGCAACCCAAATATTGCAATGCGGCTTGTCCAAGGAGGAACTCAACCGCATCGGACCATTCATTAGCGCCAAAGACCTCTGGAACAAATTGATTGATTTACATGAAGGGACGGCCGATGCTAAGGTATGTAAAAGAGATTTACTTTTAAATAAACTGTACAATCTAAAGATGCAGGATCATGAGACCGCCACCCAACTACATGCGCGGATCCAAGATATGTCAGCCTTCATTCGACGGCAAGCCATAGAGAACCGGGACCTTATAAGGTACGCTTTAAATGCTTTCCCTAGGACTACCTTGTGGGCATCCATGGTCGATGTCTACAAGGTCTCTAAGGACCTTTCGAAGCTTAGGTTAGACGAATTATTTTCTGAGTTTGAACTTCATGAGCAAACTAACGTGGTCCGGGCCGAGAGAGGTATTGTTCTACTTGCAGGACAAAGAAGGAAGCCACCTACTAAGCAAGTAGATGAACTCGAACCCAAAGACGAATCCGAATCCGAAGAGGAGGCCATAATAGTCAACATTCTGCGGAGAATAGTTCGACAAGAAAGAAGGAAATTGAAGAATGAGAACCAAAAGAAAAAAGGAGCAAGGAAAGCCTTCCATGCAACTTGGGACAACAGAGAAGACATAGCTTACATGGCAAGAACGGAGGAGTCCGAGTCAGAATCCGAAGCCGAGTCCAACTACAACTCCGACTCCGACCCCGAAGATTATTTCGAGAGAAAACTCAAAGTCAGACCAAAAGGGAAAGTCAAGGTTAATCGCTCTTTAATTAGTACACTTTACAGTACAATTAAAATGCTTACTAGGAAATTGACTAAGTCCGAGTCTAGGGTTGAGTCATTACTTGAAGAGGTTGAAACCCTCAAGCAAGAGGCTACTCTAACCTCTTCAACTAGTCAAGTTCAAGAGGGAAACTCAACCCAAATTGAAAAACTTGAGGAGGAGAATTCTCTTTTGAAAGACCGAGTTCAAGAGGTTGAGGGTAGGTTGGAAAGGTTCACATTGGGATCTAAGAACCTTAATCGACTACTTGGAACCCAAAGAGCCGTGTACAATAAAGCCGAACTCGGATTTAAGTCAAAGACTACGAATAGGTCTTATATGTCTATCGTAAATCGTAGTCATCAAAGAGTCCAAGCATGGGTCCCAAAGGTTTTATTGAACTCACATATAAGGACTAATAAGTATTGGATTCCTTAGGATCAAGTTCATTTTTTGAATAGACCATATTGGTTCAATAGTCCAGGGGGAGCTAACACTAAAATAGTATACCCGAGTACTGAGAAAAATCATTGAATATTTTTCTTTAATTTTTAGAATGGTTAGATAGGAAAAATAGTTAGTCAACTCTTGACAACATAGTATCAGGACACGGCAAGATGATAGTACGTTAGGGAAACAAAGTCTCGTGTATTCAGGCTAGATAAGGCGTATCTAGCTTGGTGCACTTGACAGAGTGGAACTAGCTGAAGCTACCTCGCCGTATCCTAAACTAGTTAGACCAAGAAGTAACCCTAAGTGACTTAAGTGATATTTTCTTGAATTTGTCTTTGTCTAAGGAAGTGGTCGTTGTTCCGATCAAAGAAGGCCCCTGTGCCTAGCCACGACCTGGAAGCCAGTTTCTCGAAAAGTTACTTAACGATCTAAAGGTTAAATCTGAATCTAACCCAAGGTTGACTATCTTTAATCAATTTAAAATCATCTCACAAAATATATAAGGTGAACAAATTCTGAGACACATAGAATGGGTGAGATGTTAAGGATAATTGAAATATAACCTCTTCAAAATACTACTTATTTTCTCAACTATTGTACTTAACAACTCTTAGGCCAAAGTTTAGCGCCCCCTACATCTCTTATACTTTATATATTTGACTAAGGGGGAGAGCAAACTAATCTTAAGGGTTATATTATAAACAGTTAGATTATTGGTGCAGAGGGACACACCTCGAACCAATCTATCTAATTACTGCTAGACGCATGCTTGGACTTATAGTTGATTTATCTTGATGCATGCATATACCATATTGTTTTTAAGCCCCTATTTTATATAACAAACTTCATTTTTACATAACAAACCCCAACATTTGTTTTGATTTATGTCAAAAGGGGGAGAAGAGCAAAAGTTAAGGGGGAGTAACACAAAATTTATTTAATTTTTATTTAATTTTGAACTAAAGTATCTCTTTCAAAACTCACCTAGAGTTAAGGGGGAGTTTTGGTTAAGGGGGAGTTTTTGAAAATGACATTCATCATTTACTATACTTGCTTTATGCTTTAATTTTCCTTAACTTTGTGTTGGTTTGTCATAGATCAAAAAGGGGGAGATTGTTGGTGCAGGGGCACTAGATAATCGAACCTATGTTTTGATTATGTCAAAGACACAAAGTTAAGTCTACATTGTTATCTCATGAGCTAAATCAAGTGTGCAGAAAAGTGTTAAAGCTGGAGCTGAAGGCTAGCGACACCCGGAGGAAGCTGCGGTGGTCGGGCGACACTCGAGTGACTTCGGAGGGAGCCGAAGGAATCGAGTGGAAGGCCGGAAGCGAGAGCTACTATCGAGGTAAGCTCGTGTGAGTGAGAGATTGTAAGGTCGTGTCTTCTTTACGGGGATGACCGTAGGCGGCGATCCGACTAAGACTTCCTGTGGAAGGTCTAGGTCGAGATCGAACGGTTAGAAACCGTCGTATTTATCATTTTCTGAGCTAACCTCTTATTGCGGAAGTGCCGCTGATCATTGCTGGACATGGAGCCGATCGATGCCCATCACCAATCGATGGGAGGCATCGATCGATGATGGCGATTCACGCGCTAGGTCAAAACGGATAACGTTTGACGCGGCCACTTCGCGATAAAATTTAAAAAACTTCGTGATCCGTTCCAAAAAAAGGGAGACAATTTCATAGGCCAAAGTCTATAAAAGGAGGAGGATTCCAACTCCAAACATCATCAAGTTTATTCATCAAGTGCTCCTATAACGCCAACGCTCCAACATCGTCATAATGCCGACGCGACGTCAAGTTTCGATCTTCTTTGTCGGCAACAGAATCAAGTAATATTTTTGATATTGTATTCTTTGTTTTTCTTCATAACGAGGTGAGGTAGGCTTGTTACCTCATCCTCGTATATTCGATTTTGTGATCGTTGTCTCCTACCTCCAACGAGGAGGAGACGTTATAGTGCTTTGCCCTCCGTACGCGGTCTAGGACCGATAGGGCCTTGGAGTAGCAACCGCTGGGTTGTGAACCAAGTGAAATAAACGTGTTCATTTATTTTCCGCTGTGCTTACTTTGCGTATCGAACGAACGAAAAAGAAAAGATTTATGATCGCTATTCACCCCCCCCTCTAGCGATGCTTCTCGATCCAACACAATGAGGCATAGACCGTGTCATCCTCGATCAATCTATGTGTTTCTTGATCCCCGAGTAAACTAACTCAAACAAATGAGCTCAATATCTCATATTGACTCATTCGAGCATGGCCATGCGTTTTAGTAGTTCTACTCAATCAAGGGGCCCACAGATATCACTCCCATCATATGGGAGGGATAGATCCCATCTACATCACTCACATCCCTCCGCATAATTTGTTATATACCCAGTAATCGCCTTTATAGTCCACCCTGTTACGGGTGACGTTTGACGATACCAAAGTACATAACTCCTTATGTAGGGAACCGTAGTGACTTCAAGTTTGAGGACTATTCATACCAATAGTCACATGAGAAAGTTTATGACACTCATATGACGATCCATGAAACTTTCTCATGGAAGGTCAGTTCAGTATATATTCTCTAATATATATCCATGTGTCAACTTGATATCATATATCCATGACTTGTGAGATCAAGTCATCAATTGACCTACATGCTAGTCTTTATGTATTAATATTGCCCTTGCATATTAATACTTGACTAGGAACATTTTAGGAAAGTGTTCTCTACAGCCTCTCATAATCAATTCTGTCAATTGATGTGCTGTAGATAAGAACCTACTTTTCTAGGGCATTATTATATTTAATTTAGCTGGCACAAGCAAGACGTAAATATAATAACCAATCCTTTGTCTTTATAGAATATGATACAAAATTTTCCCTATTCAACCATCACATGATTGGTTCTAGGGCTATAACTAACAATCTCCCACTAGCACTAGTATCAATCACTATAATATCTAATACCTAGTGACCTAGTGTGACCATCATGCTTCCTCTGTGCCAAAGCCTTGGTCAATGGATCTGCGATGTTAGCTTCTATCGGTACTCTGCATATCCTCACATCTCCTCTATCGATGATCTCTCGAATGAGATGGAAGCGCCACAGTATGTGTTTGGTCCACTTGATGTGATCGAGGTTCCTTAGCCTGTGCAATAGCCCCATTGTTGTCACAATAGAGGTATATTGGATCTGTAATGCTAGGAACTACCCCAAGTTCATTGATGAACTTGCGGAGCCAAACAGCCTCCTTTGCTGCATCAGACGCAGCAATATACTCGGATTCTATTGTAGAATCAGCAACTGTGTCCTGCTTCGAACTCTTCCAGCTCACATCTCCACCATTCAGGTAAAACACGTACCCCGATTGTGATCTATAGTCATCCTTATCTGTTTGGAAGCTTGCATCACTGTAACCCTTTACAGTTAGCTCCTCATTGCCTCCAAATATCAGAAAATATTCTTTCGTTCTTCGTAAGTATTTAAGAATATTTTTGACTGCTATCCAGTGACTTTCACTTGGATCCGACTGGTATCTACTCGTCATGCTCAAAGCATACGAGACGTCAGGACTGTTAGGGCAATCTCTTGCCATGATAAGGTTTTGATGTGTGTGGCAAAGGGTTTAAGTTAGTGTGTTATGTTGATTTGATATGTGCGTTGAAGTCGTGCAGGACTTAGTAATTCGCACATGGAGCCGTGGCGAGTTTCACATCTTATGACTCGTGCCTTGAGTCGGTGAAGGATAGCTTTGCGGAAGCCGTGCGCTTGGAGCATCCGAGGGACCGCCGGACGAGAAGCTTGGAGTGAAGCCGGAGGAAGCAGACTTCGAGGCAAGAGACGCGAAGGAGCATTGCAGAGCCGTGAGCCTGATGCTGCCGAGGGACATGGCTGAGAACGAAGAGAACTTCGAAGGCGAGGGACTCCGAGAGATGAGAGTGAGCGAATGTAACCCGGGAAGGGGTAGCTCTTAGGTGAAACTTGGTCATTTGGCCAAGTGTCGGATGGGTTTTCCCGACACCACGATCGCTGTGGAATGTGATGACCGATCCGAGTCGATGGGTTGATCGACCGGGTATAAGACCATAGTGCTTGGCGGCGCCATGGATGGCAATGATTGCCGGGAATGACGATCGATGGGAATGTGCATGGGCACAGAATGGAGTCGACTCAGTTGAGCACTCGACTAATCGAGCATCAGTCGACTGATGGTAGGATCAGTCGACTGATGCCAGTACCGTTGAATGATATCCAACGTGGAAAGCGGCCGTTATTGGGCAATAACTACAGGACCAGTCGACTGATAGAGGGCATCAGTCGACTGATCCTGTGTCAACGGAAAGAAACCCGCTTCCTCTATAAAAAGGAAGGGGATGGGGCTTTGGGAGGTTAATGCTTGAACGCCCAACTACTCCCAAAGTGCCCTAAACGATTTCCCACTCTTCTACTTGCTCTAATCTTCATTCCATTGTAGAAGAGTGATCTTTGTGTAAAAGAGGTTACCTCCACCTAGCTTTGTGCAAAGGAGAGATCTAGTGGATAGATTGCGGAGTGATTCACCGTGGACGAATCGGACCGTGGATTAGCGGCGTAGCCGTGAACCACGTTACATCTCGTGTTTGTATTGCTTGTTTATATTTTGCTTGTCTTTATTTATATTTGCATATTCCGCTTGCGCTAACATTTTGTAGACGAGCAAAATACGACATACATCGAAAGAGGGCTATTCACCCCCCTCTAGCCAACCATTCGATCCCCAATAATTGGTATCAGAGCAAGGTTGCTTGTCACCGGACTAACCGCCGCAACAAGCTCTACATCTCAAATGGCCGGCTCAAACATCCACCCACCGAAGTTCGACGGCGAATTCTCTTGGTGGAAAAAGAGAATGGAGGTATTCTTCGAAACCGACTTTGAAATATTATTAATTATGGAAAACGGTTTCGAGTTGCCTAGGAACGAAGATGGGGAGCCATTGGAAAAATCGAGATGGAGCAAAAGACAAAGAGAGGAGTATTTGGCAAATTCAAAGGCCAAGCACCACCTCTACAATGTGCTCCCTCAACAAGAAGTCAATAGGATAGGGGAGTGTGCTAGCGCCAAGGAAATGTGGGAGAAATTAATAGAGATTCATGAAGGCACATCCGAGGCAAAGCTAGCAAGGAGAGATGTCCTTCGCTCCCAATTGTCCAATATCAAACTCGAAAAGGGAGAGAAGGTAAAATCCCTACACTCTAGATTTAAGGAAATTCTAACCGGTTTAACAAGCGTAGGTGAAAAGCTTTCCAACCAGGATATGGTAATGAAGGTCATAGATGCCTTTCCCCGGTCCTCAAGATGGAGTTCCATGGTGGATTCATTTTACATCTCCAAGAACTTGGAAGTAAGTACCTTGGAGGAGTTTTTCTCAACAATGGAGCTCCACGAAACGAGGCTTGAAGGAATACAAGAAGAGCCTAGAATCCAACCTTCAAGAGGAGTAGCATTGATGGCAAATAAGGGGAAGAAGAAGATAGAGATCCCCTCCTCCTCCGATGATGATGAAGCTTCTACCTCCTCCATGGATAGCACGGAAGAAGCCTACATGGTAAGGAAGGTAAGGCGTGCATTTAAGAATTTTAGATTTGATAAATCTCATGATAGGAATAGAAGACCAAGGGGGAAGATCATTTGTTACAATTGTCAAGGGGAGGGACACATAAGGGACAATTGTCCCCTCCTAAACAAGAGCAAAGAGGAAAGGAAAAAGAAGGAAGAAAAGAAGAAGAAGAAGGGGAGCAAGAATAAAAAGGAAGAAGAAAAGAAGGCCAAGGAAAAAGGAAAGGCCATGGCTCTCAAAGCAAAGACATGGGATGACCTTGCTTCCTCATCCTCATCCGAAGAAGAAGAGCATGTCTATTCCAACCTTGAATTGATGGCCTTCCACGACTTGGATTGCTCCTCCTCCTCAAATGAAGAGAGCTCAAGTGAAGGGGGAGCTT
Source organism: Wurfbainia villosa (assembly GCA_025175895.1). Classification (NCBI taxonomy): domain Eukaryota; kingdom Viridiplantae; phylum Streptophyta; class Magnoliopsida; order Zingiberales; family Zingiberaceae; genus Wurfbainia; species Wurfbainia villosa. The sequence continues at coordinate 11,237,638 of CM045998.1, read as the reverse complement.
CTACATCCTCCTCATCTGAAGAAGAAGAGGACATGGAAACTATGGTAACGAATGCCTCTCCTAAGAAAATAGTTTCCATAATTTCTAGTTTAACTAAAGACTTATTTGGAATGAAAAAGAAAAATAAAAGCATGCTAGATCAAATTAAGGCATTAGAAAATAAGCTAGGAAATGCATGCTTAAATGAAAATGATAATATCTCTTCTAGGTTAAATGATGCATGCTCACACGATAATTATGTGGCATTAGATGTTAGTGATACATGCATAGAAGAAAATAGGGCATTAAGGGAAAAGGTAGATTATTTAACAAAAGCCCTAGAAAAATTCACTATTGGCTCCAACACCCTTAACATGATAATTGGGAGCCAAAGAGCTAGTTTCAATAAGAAAGGCCTAGGATACAAAGAAAAGAAAAATAAAAAGGCCTATAAATGCCTAATTGCTAGGGGACAAGATAAGAAGAAAGTAATAGCTAGGAAATGGATCCCCAAGGAATACTTAGTGAACCCACTAGGAAAGAACTTATTTTGGGTTCCAAAATCCATCCTTAAGGGTTAGGAAAACCCTAGGGTAGTCAACCATATAGAATTGACCTATATCATATTTTGGTTGACTTAGGATGGCGGGACAACATTTTTAGAATAGTGTTGGGTGATGATAACGTGCCCATAAATAGATAATAATTCTTAAATCATGATGATTAATGTAATTGCTATGTATGTTTGAAATCATGATTTATGATTTTAATATTTGGCACGTAATCATGAGAAATATGGTTGAATCATGCTTTAGGTGATACTTTGTTTATTATCATCATATAATACCTAATGCATGATTATTATTTAATGAATACATGTATTTCATGATCATAATGTGAAATTAATTCATATATGTCATTATGATCATGTAGGTTGTTGGGTTGATACTTAACCATGATAGAATTGCATGAATACAAGGGTTAAGTATATACAAATACCCCCTAGGATGCATCTCACACTCACTATAGGCTAACTTGATTGCAAACTTAGCATGGGTGAGATGTTAGGATGATACAAATGTCCACTAGTGCCTATAGCATTTAGATGGTCATTTAAAGTATCAAAATAGCAATAATAGACTAATCATGGGGAAGACTTATGTTTAATTCATAGACATATTGCCCAAAGATCATGGTTGGATATTTCATATGTTTTCAAAACAATTTCTTAATCTAAAATCTATGTATTCATGTTTTGAAACAATTCAAAGCAAGACTAGGTGTTAAAATGGATACTCTTATGTTCAAAAACATAGTAGTTTTTAAAGCTTATGGATTTTTGGCAAATACGTGGAAATATAATGATTTTTCATGAAAACCTATTTTTCACTGATAGATATACTTAAAAGAAATATGTTCCCCAAATTTCATGATTTTTCGAATTCTCTGGAATTTTTAACGCATTTTTGAAATTCGTCCAGAATCGAAATCCCAAACAATGTGCGATCAGTTAGTCTGAACGATCGTGATGACTGAATATCAGACCAGTAAAGGCTGAATTCCGATTTTAAATCAACTTGTGGTATTTTCTTTCTATTAGACTTGATGCCATGTGTTTTTAACTTAGTGTTAATCTTTTTGATGGTGTCAAAGGGGGAGAAATAATTATGTTTAAGTAAATTGTGATAGGGGGAGAAAATTTGTATGAGGAGTTTCATGGGTTAAGGGGGAGTTGCATGTTGCTATATCATGTTTATGTTTACATGCTTTCTTTCCTTTAAAATTTATATCAAATATTTTTACCTAACTTAAACGGATTGCCACACATCAAAAAGGGGGAGATTGTTAGGGCAATCTCTTGCCATGATAAGGTTTTGATGTGTGTGACAAAGGGTTTAAGTTAGTGTGTTATGTTGATTTGATATGTGCGTTGAAGTCGTGCAGGACTTAGTAATTCGCACATGGAGCCGTGGCGAGTTTCACATCTCATGACTCCTACCTTGAGTCGGTGAAGGATAGCTTTGCGGAAGCCGTGTGCTTGGAGCATCCGAGGGATCGCCGGACGAGAAGCTTGGAGTGAAGCCGGAGGAAGCAGACTTCGAGGCAAGAGATGTGAAGTAGCATTGCAGAGCCGTGCGCCTGATGCTGCCGAGGGACGTGGCCGAGAACGAAGAGAACTTCGAAGGCGAGGGACTCCGAGAGATGAGAGTGAGCGAATGTAACCCGGGAAGGGGTAGCTCTTAGGTGAAACTTGGCCATTTGGCCAAGTGTCGGATGGGTTTTCCCGACACCAGTCGACTGCCAGGGAATGGCAGTCGACTGATCTGAGTCGATGGGTCGATCGACTGGTATAAGACCAGTTTAGTGCTTGGCGATCTTGCCGCCATGGATCGCAATGATCGATAAGCGATGTTGCGAATGACGATCGCTGCGGAATGACAATGATCGATGGCACTGCGGCACGGCGTATCGGAGTCGACTCCTTGAGCACTCGACGATCGAGCATCAATCGATCGATGGTAGGATCATCGATCGAGTGATGCATCGCTGGATGGTATCCAACGGAAAGCCTCTTCCTTTATAAAAAGGAAGGGGATGGGGCTTTGGGAGGTTAATGCTTGAACGCCCAACTACTCCCAAAGTGCCCTAAACGATTTCCCACTCTTCTACTTGCTCTAATCTTCATTCCATTGTAGAAGAGTGATCTTTGTGTAAAAGAGGTTACCTCCACCTAGCTTTGTGCAAAGGAGAGATCTAGTGGATAGATTGCGGAGTGATTCACCGTGGACGAATCGGACCGTGGATTAGCGGCGTAGCCGTGAACCACGTTACATCTCGTGTTTGTATTGCTTGTTTATATTTTGCTTGTCTTTATTTATATTTGCATATTCCGCTTGCGCTAACATTTTGTAGACGAGCAAAATACGACATACATCGAAAGAGGGCTATTCACCCCCCTCTAGCCGGCCATTCGATCCCCAACAAAACATACGAGACGTCAGGACGAGTACAAAGCATGGCGTACATGATAGACCCTATAACAGATGCATAAGGGATCTTATCCATGCGATCTCTCTCCTCCTTAGAAGAGGGACATTGAGTCTTCGAAAGACTCACACCATGTGATAAAGGCAGAAATCCTTTCTTGGAATTTTGCATAGCAAAATGATCTAGCACTTTATCAATGTATGTACTCTGACTTAGGTCAAGTAATCTTTTAGATCTATCTCTATAGATCTTGATGCCTAGAATATAGGCAGCTTCACCTAAGTCTTTCATCGAGAAACAATTCCCTAACCACATCTTCACAGACTGAAGTGAGGGAATATCATTTTCGATGAGAAGTATGTCATCTACATACAAGATAAGAAATACAACTGTGCTCCCACTATTTCTCTTGTAGACACAAGGTTCATCTTTATTCTTGATGAAACCAAACTCCTTGATTGCATCATCGAATCGAAGATTCCAGCTTCGAGAGGCTTGCTTTAGTCCATAAATGGACCTTTGCAGTTTGCATACCTTTCCAGGATGCTTTGGATCTTCAAAACCCTCAGGCTGTGTCATGTACACATCCTCAAGTAGCTTTCCATTCAGAAAAGCGGTTTTGACATCCATCTGCCAGATCTCATAATCGTGGTAGGCTGCAATAGCAAGTATGATCCGAATGGATTTAAGCATCGCAACTGGTGAAAAGGTTTCATCATAGTCAATACCATGAATTTGTTTGAATCCTTTAGCCACCAATCTACCTTTATAGGTATGCTTATTACCATCCATGTCAGTCTTTACTTTAAAGACCCACTTACACCCAATGGGTTTTACCCCTTCAGGTGGATCAACCAAAGTCCATACTTGGTTAGTGTACATGAATTCCATTTCGGATCTCATGGCCTCTAGCCATTTCTCGGAATCTGGGCTCATCATAGCTTCTTGATAGGATGTAGGCTCGTCAAGATCGACAAGCAATACATCACCATTGTCAGTCAAGAGAAAAGAATATCTCTCGGGTTGACAACGGATCCTATCAGATCTACGAAGAGGTTGGTCTACTTGAACAGGTGTTTGCTCCACAACTCTTTGGGCAACAATTTTCTCATCCACAACACTTTGTGGTGCCTGTTCATTTTCCATCGAAGCCTTAGTGTTATCTTCATCTTGAATTTCTTCAAGATGAATTTTACTCCCACTAGTTTTTCTAGAAATAAATTCTCTTTCTAGAAAGACAACATTTCTGGCAACAAACACCTTGCCAAGTGTGGGATTGTATAGTTTCCTTGGGATATCCTACAAAATAACACTTATCTGATTTGGGTCCTAGTTTATCTGAGACTTGACGTCTAACATAAGCTTCACAACCCCAAATCTTTATAAAAGACATTTTGGGACTCTTCCCAGTCCATAACGTATATGGTGTCTTTTCTACGGCTTTTGATGGGACACGATTAAGTGTGAAAGCGGCTGTCTCTAGAGCTAAACCCCAAAAGGAAGTAGGTAGATCAGTCTGGCTCATCATTGATCGTACCATATCTAATAGAGTACGATTTCTCCTCTCAGATACACCATTCCATTGTGGTGTTCCAGGTGGAGTGAGTTGGGATATTATCCCACACTCAGCCAGGTGATCACGAAACTCTTGACTAAGGTATTCACCACCTCGATCTGATCGAAGTAGCTTAATATGCTTACCAAGTTGGTTTTGTACTTCATTCTTGAATTCTTTGAACTTTTCAAAGGATTCTGACTTATGTCTCATCAAATATAAGTAGCCAAATCTACTCATATCATCAGTGAAAGTAATAAAGTACTTATAGCCTCCTCTAGCTTCGACATTGAAAGGGCCACATACATCAGTATGTATGAGTCCTAACAAGTCCGTCGCTCTCTCGCCATATCTACTAAATGGAGTTTTAGTCATCTTTCCTAAAAGACAAGATTCCCATACCTCATATGATTCAAAATCAAATGAGTCCAATAATCCATCTTTATGGAGTTGGGATATGCATTTTTCATTTATGTGACCTAGGCGACAGTGCCAGAGATATGTTTGGTTCAAATTATTCGATTTGAACCGTTTGGTATTTACGTTATAAATTGGGTTTTCTAAATCTAGAACATAGAGACCATTCATAAGTGGTGCATTACAATAGAACATTTCATTCAAATAAATGGAACAACATTTGTCCTTTATTATAAAAGAAAAGTTTTTCTTGTCTAAACAAGATACGTAAATTATGTTCTTCGTTAATGCAGTACATAAAAGCACTCCTCTAGTTCTAAGATAAGCCCGGGCAAAGACAAAAATATGTTCCTACAAAATAAAGAACAACTTTTTAGCCATTGCCTACTCGTAGGTCCACTTCGCCCTTTGCTATTAGTCTACTATTTTTCAGTCCCTGCACATTAGTATAAATGTGAGATGCACATCCGGTATCTAATACCCATGTAGAAGAAATAGATAGATTAACTTCTATAACGTGTATACCTGAGGCAGAAGTCCCACTTCTTTTCTTCTTTACTTCCTCAAGGTAGACTTTGCGATTAGCTCGCCGGTCCGATCTCACCGCAATGGAAACATTCCCTTCCTTAGGTACTTTACCTTTACCCTTTGAAGTGGATGAATTGGCCTTGCCTTTGGCTTGGGTCTTACCCTTGCCTTTGCGCTTACCTTTGCCCTTCTTGACCATTAGTACGTTACTAACTTTCTTCTTGAGATTCGGTTCAGCAGTTCTTAACATGCTGAGAATCTCAGGCAAAGGCTTATCAATTTCATTCATGTTATAATTCATGACGAATTGATTATATGCTTCCAGAATGATTGCAGGATAACATCGGTTGCCAATTCTTGGCTCAGTGGAAAACCTAGTCTTTCAAGGTTCTTAACGTACCCTATCATTTTAAGTACGTGAGTTCCTACAGGTGTTCCTTCTTGCATCTTGCATGCAAAAAGAGCCTTAGACACTTCAAAATGCTCGTGCCTAGCTTGTCCTTGATATAGTTGTTTCAAATGCTCAACCATACCATAGGCATCCATGTTCTCATGTTGCTTCTGAAGCTCAGAGTTCATGGTGGCAAGCATAAGACATGACACATCTAATGCGTCATCTTGATGCTTCTTATAAGCATCCTTTTCAAATGGTAGCGCGGCGGGTGTTTGAGGATAGACTGCTCTAGGACATACAGTTTACGTTCTTGCTTGAGGATAATCCTCAAGTTCCTATACCAGTCTAGAAAGTTAGCTCCATTGAGCTTGTCTTTCTCAAGGACAGATCGCAAGTTGAGGGGGTGTGTCGTGTTAGATGACATGGTGATCTACAACATTAAAATGCAAAATTAAGTATCATACCTAAGTCATTTAATTAGGCCTTTAATTAAATGAGGCTCCCACTAAATTCTCATAGCTTTGATATGAGCTAATCATTGATGTAGGCAAACACATTTTGCTTACATCATTAGCTTCTATTTAGCTATAAATTTATATGGGATAAAGATCCACATCATACTTCGTCTTGAGTTAGCTTTGGCTAATCGCCCAAGACGTAGTATGATTAGGTAGGCAATCTTTTGCCAATTACATCTGATGTAACTCTTTAATAGCTTTGGTTAAGTTTAGATTAGTTTAGTGCTTATTCCTAAACCAGCTTCCAGGTCGTGGCGAGGCACAGAGGCCTTCTTTGATATTGAAGCAACAACCACTTTCTAAGACAAAGCTGATGTTCAGAAATCACACAAAACTAATTTTTAAAACTTATGTTCAAAGCTAATATATGCCTCTACTTTCTTAATTAATTAATTAAAACTTAATTAAGTCTTAACCAAGTTTGATAGCGGGACATCACGATTGTCCACTCGCACTCTTCCAAGATAAAATGCATTGCTTTGCTTTGGCAAATCCAACAACAAATGATCGAGGAAGTAGTGAGTACCAAACTTTTGTAGGCATATCGTTTTTGACTTATTAAGAAATAAACTTAAACATGCATCACATACATATTAGCATACATCACATATAAGCTAAATTAACATGCATCACATACATATTAAACTAAGCGTGTCATGGTTATGGCCCTTATTCTACAATCTTCTCAAGCCAATGAAAAGATTTATTGGTCAACCTAGGGATAGCATCTTCTCCCAAGTGCTTCCTTTTGGTTGTCTTGTGTTGTTGACTTCCTCCTTGTAACGTCATCTTCCAATGGACCCTCCATCTTTATTTTGTATATTACAAAAGGAGAAATACTCGAGTTACATTCGAGTCTAAAACTAATTTTACAACAGGAATTTTAGGAGAAAGGCACGACACGCAGGCCGTATTAAGAATTACAACACACACATTCACAAACTTTTTGAGACTAGGCCATAACCATGCACCATGTCAATCTTAACTTTTAAAAGACATCGGATATTTTATTATGTTTGAAAAATTGCTAATGCAATTATTAACTCATAATAAAATTTATCCTACTTCTATATCATATATAAAATAGAGAAAACCTATTTTTTTTATACGATCTTTCGCAACCTGACTCTGATACCACTGTAGGGATTTTTTTTATGCAAAATAGTATATGCGCAATGGAAAAAATAGGATCCCTTCCAAGTGATCCTTGCGAAAGAAAACCTCGTACAAAAAAAATAAATTTCTCTAAAAGAAAAACCTATCTTATAGGAGAATATTACCTTTGTTGCGTGCCCTTTTTAATCCCGCTTCTCCTTGGGTTTGTTGGATCTTTTAGCACGTTCAATTGTTCGTGCCTCTATATGTATCCACACGAGCAAGCTCTTATCTCACAAAAGAAACTAGAAGAGCTCTCCTTTACTTCTTGCTAGAGAAGTCCCTAAAGGAGAGGAAGGTAGGGAAAAAGAGAAAGGAAGAAGAAGACCACTCTTCTTGCTAGCCTACACTCACAAAAGCCACACAACCAAAGCCTCTCACCACCAAGCTCTCTCCAAGCCTCAAGCTTCCCCCCACTTTGGCCGGCCACCCCATGGAGTGTTTTATAGGATTGAAAAAACCTTTCACCTCCTATCACATTCAATGCAATCAATTGCACTCCTTGTTTGGCCGGCCACATGTGGAGAAATTCCAAAGGTCAAAACCCTTTGTCTCCTTCCACCTCATCAAGCTTAGGTGGCATGCTTATGTGGCATGCTTAGGTGGCATGCTTATGTGGCATGCTTAGGTGGCATGCTTATGTGGCATTCATGCATGTTGAATTAATCTTATTAATTCAATAAGCTTATGTTATCATATTGAATTAATCTCATTAAATCAATAAGGTAACATATTGAATTAATCTTATTAAATCAATTAAGCTTAGGCTATCATGATAACATATTTATTTAATCTTATTAAATTAATAAGCTTAGCATATTGAATTAATCTCATTAAATCAATAAGCTAAAATTCTCATTAAGCTTAAAGTCCAAAAACCATTTTGTACTTAAGCTTATTCCCAAATTATTCTAATCAAACTAGAATGCACTAATTCTTCTAATCATCATGCTCTTTGTGTGTGACCCTATAGGCTCTCATAACGTTGGCAGTGGATCTAAACTCTTTTAGATACACAAGCAATGAGCGACATCTAGCAATACATCATTACTACCCAATTCTGAAATAAGTCAAGATCCGACTAACCTTTCCGTGACTACTATAATGTATGACCGTGTCCTTCTATCCTTGATATCAGATTGACCAATGAGGCATAGACCGTGTCATCCTCGATCAATCTATGTGTTTCTTGATCCCTGAGTAAACTAACTCAAACAAATGAGCTCAATATCTCATATTGACTCATTCGAGCATGGCCATGCATTTTAGCAGTTCTACTCAATCAAGGGGCCCACAGATATCACTCCCGTCATATGGGAGGGATAGATCCCATCTACATCACTCACATCCCTCCGCATAATTTGTTATATACCCAGTAATCGCCTTTATGGTCCACCTTGTTACGGGTGACGTTTGACGATACCAAAGTACATAACTCCTTATGTAGGGAACCGTAGTGACTTCAGGTTTGAGGACTATTCATACCAATAGTCACATGAGAAAGTTTATGACACTCATATGACGATCCATGAAACTTTCTCATGGTGGGTCAGTTCAGTATATATTCTCTAATATATACTCATGTGTCAACTTGATATCATATATCCATGACTTGTGAGATCAAGTCATCAATTGACCTACATGCTAGTCTTTATGTATTAATATTGCCCTTGCATATTAATACTTGACTAGGAACATTTTAGGAAAGTGTTCTCTACAACCTCTCATAATCAATTCTGTCAATTGATGTGCTGTAGATAAGAACCTACTTTTCTAGGGCATTATTATATTTAATTTAGCTGACACAAGCAAGACGTAAATATAATAACCAATCCTTTGCCTTTATAGAATATGATACAAAATGTTCCCTATTCAACTATCACATGATTGATTCTAGGGCTATAACTAACAATATTTTGGTACTTGTGGTAATCTCTTACTCATTAGGCATCTGAGTAGGAAATTTGGGGACCAAATTTTTATTAGTGGGGGAGAATGTTAAATACGAAAAATTTAAAATACTAAAATAAAATGGCCAAAGAATTAAGAAAATAATCCTAGAATTTTTTCAGGATTTTTAGGAAATTTTGGAAAAATTTTCGGAATTTTTCTGAATTTAAATAGAGCTCGTACGAGATAATTACAGGGATAATTAAACTTCTAAGGGGTTAATAAAAATAAAACATAGGTTTTTATGTATTTATAAAGGTGTAGTTCGGATTATTAGGGAACGATCCCGGTTTTCCCCGTGCGCCAGTTTTTCTTTCCCCCTCACGACTCGAAAATCCCTAACTTCTACTCCTTCGCGATTCGCAACACCTTCCTCGCGGCCGAGTCTTCTCCTCCCCGCACGTCGGCAACGCATTCCCCTCTCTGCCATTGCCGGCCTCGCCGACGACCAGGCCGACACCCTTCCCTGAGCCCAGGACCACTGCGCCGCAGCAAGCGTCCGCCACAACAATCGCCTCTTTCCTTCACGCCGACGCCGCGTGGTTGCTGCGCCTCCACGGCGTCGTCGGGCGCTCTCCACTTCAGTCGACACGAGGCCGCGCCGCCATCACTGTTCACGCGAACGCATCACGCGCACGCCTTGCGCCGTCCACCTCCGCACGTGCCGGCCTCCTCTGCCACAGAACCACCGACGCCCCTCTTCCTCTGCAAGCGTCGGCGGCCTCGCTACTACTTGCCATCGACGCCGCCGCTTGAGCTTGCGGCCGCCTCCTCATCTTCGCTGCTGCTGACATCTATCCGGTGGGAGGTTCGGTTTGAGGGCAGAACACCGTTTGTGCAGTCGGGTGAAGGCCCTTCTTCGGAAACAAGTGTGCTGCCCTGTCCGATGGTCGCCGGAGCAAAGGTGAGGCTGCTCTTTCCCTCAATTTTGGATGGAATTGAAATCCCTACTGCGATTTTCCTTTGTTGAACAGGGATGGTGTTTGAGCAGTGGTTTTCCGGCTAACAGGGTGGATTTTAGGAGGGGGGGTTACTGCCGGCGAGGTTTCAACCGCTGGTAAGCATGATCTTCTCCTTTTCTTTGTGCATATGGTGGTTAATTTTAGTTATATGCGGTTGGATTCTTGATCTGTGGAGTTGACTACGAGTTTGAGTTGGTTTGGTCGTTTAAGTTGCTGTGAATGAGAGGAGAGGACTCGTTTGAAATTTTTTTGGTGAATAGAGCAGTATTTTTTGTATATGATATACATGATTATAGGGGTTGTAAAATCATATTTGCTTAATTGGATGAAACGATAGTTTATTAGGTGGGATGTGACCGGGATTTTATTAAGCATTTGGGTTAATTGGTTTATGTCCGAAATCGATTTAGGATTCGATTTGACGATGGATCATATCTTAGTGCTTAACAATAGTTATGCTGTATGCAGGTTTCGATCACGAGGCAGGTTCACGGTCGTGACGATTTGGTTCTTTTGTGGACATTTTATCAGGCGGGTATTTTGACTTATCTTTTAGATATAGTCATTGTTGATATGCTAGTTAGGATAGCTTACAATAATTTTTCATGTTTATATGCCTAGTATGCTTTTGGTGCCTACTTGATACATGCATGTGATAGGATATGATTATATCTCCCTGTTTGACTTGGATCATAGTTAATTGGATTTTGGATATGTACATATTGATTGTATATATTATTCGGATAAGTATTTTGAGTAGGATTTACATGCTTTAGTATCATGCACCATTTTTGCATGATTGCATGCTGGCTGGACGGGGTTCCATTATTGTTGAGCCCGCAGCCAGTTACATGGCTTGCACACACTGCCACTCATGGGTTAGTGGTACATCAGGAGGGTGTGTGCAGTTGCTCTATCAGGCTCCGCTGGTCCGCTCATGGGTAGCGATGAGGCAGCGTGGTAGCGGGCAAGGATCCCTCCTCTGGTCTATGACACCGGGAGATGAGAGCTTAGCTCCCCCACTATGTTTGGGGCAGGAGGATAGGTGTACTCCGACAGCATCCTGTCCACTCGGTCACTCAGGAGCAGTGATGACAGAGTGCACAGTTGTCATAGCCCTACCCACTCGGCTTCACCATCGCGTGTGAGGCAGCTGACTGGCGTCAGGGGTGACCATGTCATATGCACGACATGCATTTTTGCATGGATCACATTTGTATTGTGTTTGTTGCATTTTATTGATGCCTTGGATGTTGCATATGATTGTCATGCATACAGAATTCATATTCATATATGATGATGACTTTATCTCTTATAGTAGGGCACATGCTCCTATATCAGGGTAGGAGATTTAGGTGAGTACAGTCCTTTTGCATTTATTTCTTGCTTACCATATATATGAGACTGTACTGACATGATTAGTATTGTTAGCTATATCTTGCTACTCATATCGACTAATATCCGCTAAGTTCTTTGAACTTATCCCGTGGTTTTATATTTATTTCAGGATGAAGCTGTCAGGAGAGTCCAATTGCCAATCTCCCTCGTTGAAGTGGATAGGTTTTATTGGTCTTATGGTTTTGGTTATTAGTTTTATGGATTGGGATTTTATTAAAGGATATGTTTAGGATTTATGTTTGGATTGTATACCGGTGGATATTTTGGTTATATTTGTTATGTTCTTGTGGACTTATATTCGGTTCGTTTTGGTTGTATGTTCCTGCTCAAATGGCAGAAGGGGTAGGTCTTGATGTTTTAGATCTTTTACTTATTTTGGTTGATGGTTTGAGGTCGCATATTATGTATATTGTATTGTGGTATGTTCCGGTCGTGTTGACCGATGTATAGTAGCCGTGTAGGCCTTGTATTAAAAATTGGTATTGTCACCCGTACAGGGGAGGTGCTGTCGGATTTTCGTCTGACGGAGACTCTCTCGGGGCGTGACAGGTATCTTTCATATGTAATTAATGTGCATTTTACAAAATTAAGATTCACACCTCAAATTAATATACATAGGATAGACCATGCTCTTGTACAAACGCATATTCTAATTTAATTAAGTCAAACCAAACCAATAATATTATAATTTCCTTTATTATTTCAAATATCTTTGGACAGTAATTTTTTATTTACCCGATAAATTAATTCACAATGGTATACTTAAAAAGTAATTGTGTATATCCATATTCAATCAATGGATTATGAAATTTAATGTTAGCATAAAATGAATAGGCAAGCCTCATTTCACATCCCTTCACATGATTCAACGGAGGAAAGTTTAGATTTTTCCACTCTAATGTGACATGTAATAAGTTGATGAAATACCCTAACACAAGAATGCAAGCAACAAGTACAACTAATCAACCTGCACTTGAGAAAAGTCAAATCTAGAGGCAAAGTTGGTCGGCCAAATTGCCATTCATCTCCATGATTAAATCTAATAGAATGGAAATAAGCTTCCCTAGAACGCGACGTTCCAGTTGCTGCTGCCGTTTGTATTGACTTACGAGGCATGTAAAACCAGGCCACAGATCATGAAGCATAGTAAAGGTAGAAGAGTGGTAAATAAAAAGCAGAAGGTGAAGTGAAATTTTTTTTTTAATCGAATGAAATGTTTGCGTCAGGCTATATATATGTAAGGCACGGCTCAGTAAGAGACAAGAGAGCGAGAAAGGGAGGGCAATGGCAGAAGATGGCAGGGAAGAAAAGAAGAGGAAGCAAGTTGGTCTCAAGACCATGCCATTCATTCTAGGTGAATAGATTCATTATCATTTCCTTCATTTTTTAGCATTTTTGCTCTGAAAATAAAACACCATTTTAGATGGAGAATCGGACATTTTGGTCTATGTCGATTCAGTTTCAGCAAAGCTCATGCTTTCTCTGTATTGGTTAAACAAATTCTCGTTTATTCCTCAGCTTTGATGTCGCTAAGAAACAATGTAATGTCCTTATTTGACGAAGTTTGCTGATTAAATTGGTGTTATGCAGCAAATGAAGTGTGCGACAGATTCGCCACGACCGGCTTCAACACCAACATGATCACGTACCTGACTCAGCAGCTGCACATGCCGCTGGTGCAGGCCTCCAACACCCTCACCAACTTCAGCGGCACCTCCAGCCTCACCCCGCTCGTCGGCGCCCTCATCGCCGATTCCTTCGCCGGCCGCTTCTGGACAATCACCGTCGGCTCCCTCGTCTACCAGCTCGGCATGATCAGTCTCACTGTGGCGGCGGTCGTCCCGGCGCCGCTCCGTCCGCCGCCCAGCGCGCAGGCATCCGCATGGCAGCTACTGATCCTCTACGCCTCTCTCCTCAGCACGTCGATTGGGTCCGGCGGCATCCGGCCGTGCGTGGTGGCCTTCGGAGCTGACCAGCTGGGTGGCGACGTGCACTTGCAGCGACGGCAGCAGGAATGGAGCTTCTTCAACTTGTACTTCTTCAGCATGGAACTGGCGGCGCTGATGGCGATGACAGTGGTAGTGTACATGCAGGAGAATGTGGGATGGGGGTGGGGGTGGGGATTGGGGATTCCGACGATCGCCATGGGTATCTCTGTGGTGGCCTTCGTGGTAGGGCACCCTCTCTACATCAAGATGAAGCCCGGTGGTAGCCCATTTACAAGGTTGACTCAGGTCGCTGTTGCGGCCTTAAGGAAGAGGAATGCAGTCAAACCGGAGGACTCCAATCTATTGTCCGAGGACAAGGAGTTGGATGCTGCTATCTCCACCAATGGCAGATTGCTCCACACCAATCGGTTAAGGTGAGGTCTATCAGAAAAGAAACAATGCCCTAAAGGGGCTTTCACAAACAAATCGCATGAGATTGCATAGGCAACTATATAATAAAAACGCAATCTTGTAAATTTTTAGCTTGATCTACTGATTTCGCTAAGCTTAGAGTACCAGAATTACTCCGAATGCTTGTTCAGAACACTTTCTTGCACAAATACATAATATATTTAGGATGCAGTCGTAGTTTAACAGCTATTTAGTTTTTGAGGAAGCGTCTCGGAGGATTCATCCTTGTGAGTTTATTGGCATGAAGGTTCCTGGATCGAGCTGCGATAGTTACCGAGGGGGACATGCTCGAGTCAGGCCAGCCACGGCTGTGGAGGTTGTCTACAGTGCACCGGGTGGAGGAGTTGAAATCGACCATTCGAATGATGCCCATTTGGGCAGTCGGAATCCTCGTGGCCACCGCCTCCTCGCATAACAGCAGCTTCATGATCCAACAGGCAAGGACGATGAACCGTCACCTCTCGCCGCACTTCCAGATCCCCCCGGCCACCATATGTCCATCTTCTCAACGCTCGCCATGCTCATCATCTTAGCTTTGTACGACCGCATCTTTGTGCCGGTGGCTCGCAGGTTCACAGGAAGGCAATCAGGCATCTCGTACCTCCAGCGCATGGGCATCGGTATGGCCATTGGTGTATTAGCCAACATGAGTGCTGCACTCGTGGAGATCAGGCGGAAGGGGGTTGCTGCAGATCATGGGCTGATAGATAAGCCAAATGCACTGGTTCCGATCAGTGTTTTCTGGCTGGTACCTCAATACGCGATCCAAGGACTGGCAGAGGCTTTCACATCGGTAGGTCATCTGGAATTTCTCTATGACCAGGCACCGGAGAGCATGAGGAGTACCGCCGCAGCATTGTTCTGGCTTGCATCATCTATCGGAAACTACGTGGGGACCTTGTTGGTGACCATAGTGCACGACTGCACCGCTAAGCGTGGAGATTGGCTGCAAGATAACATCAACAGGGGGAAGTTGGATTACTACTACTGGTTGGTGACCGGGTTGCAGGTTCTTAACCTGGGTTATTACATCACCTGTGCAATGTTTTACACCTACAAGCCACTTGAAATAGTTGAATACGATCCAGAAAAGGAGGCTGATAATGTGGCCGGTGGCAATGATATAGAGATCGACAAAATCATGACTGTAGCTGTAAAAGATGGAGATAACTAGCGTAGACATGAGTTTTGACTGTAACTAGCAGCGTGCTATACATTGAATTGAAATCTCATCTTTGTAGCTAGTTATGCTGAACATTATGCAGAGAGAAATATTGCTAGCGAGAATGAACAACTCTAGCATATTAACATCACATATTAAAAAAGAATGGAAACGATAAGTTCCAATAAATATTGCAGAAATAGAGTTGCTGTGTTCAGAGATCGGGCAGGTGGTTTATCAGAGACGGTGAGAACAAATATTTAAGCATGGGAAGAGACACAGTACACAAAGACAATTGTTTATCAAACAAGTTCAGAGAAACAGCCTGAACTTGAGCACTTCAATCGCATTGTAACAGTAAAGGCATGCAATTATTGGTCCAGCAGGTTTTGCGATGCAGTCTTAACATGAGCACCTCAATCATGTAACTATGCCTGATTTTGGAAAACTCACCTGAACTTGACTTCTCTATCGCAGCTTGATTCCTAATGAACTTTCGTGGGAGTAAACGAATCTTTATTGTTCACTTGAAATGCTTAACCTCTCACCACATCTCCAAATTAAATTTACTACGTGCTCAAGCAGCACTTTATCAATCTTTGCTATCTAATTTTGCACAGAGTTGTACATCCCCCTTATCTCTCAGAAGTTCAGCAGCTTTCAGATCTGCTTCTAGCTTTAACCCATTCTCAATCATCTCCCTTGGATGATTCTTTCTCAGCAACTGCCAAGTTCATCCTATGAAGTTCTTCCTTAGCAGCAGGCAGCCCTCAATGAAAAGCCACACGACCAAGCTGCTCCTCATTTGAATGTATAGAAGAATTAAATGTACAATTTCGAACGAACTTTCATACCCGAAATACATAATGTAGGCAACATCACTGAACATTACAACATAATATTGGTTTTCAAAATTTCGATTGATTAGAAACTAAACATAACTGATAAAATAAAAAAATTAAAATTAAAATGAAAGGCATGCTGAAAAAAAAACTGCAATCCTAAGACATAAAAAGTTGCTTTTGAGCCATCGTGCAATGATCTAAAGAAAACAATCTATCAACAAAGAAATAGTGTAAGAACCAAGGATCAAGTCCAGCAAACCTAAAGAAAGGAGAAGAGAAACCAACCGTGCCCCAATCTACCTGACGCTGCCACCAGTGGAACCTTTAGGAAACCACAAAGCTTCGTTTTATCTTGGATTTTCAATTATTTTTACTGTGATGTCCATAATTACTGTTATGGAAATTATGTTCGAAGTCATTTGAGCACACTATGCACTATTAATATTGGATAGTTCATCTTCTAAAACACTAACTTCTTTATTTAAATCAAAAGTGAACTAATTTGTACCTCTGTTCCCATGAAGAAGATCGTCCCTGTAAAAAATTTTACAATCATAACAATGACATAGAAAATAAGATAAATATAATGTGCAAACTGTAGTTTCCAAAGTATATGCAGTGTGCTTAGAAGTAGGGTGCTATACCTTTACATTCTTAAGACTCTCCTTTTCTATTATATGTTAAGATTTCATAATTTCAACTCCTCTAAGTTCATCTTAGTCATCTATGAGCATAGTTGAACCAAGAGTCACTGAAGAAATATAGTGGACTTGAATTGAGTTCAATCAGAACTGATTAAGAACATCAATGTAGTTTAGCTGAAACTTATTGATGGATTTATAAGAGTTGAAATTATAAATCATTAACATACAGTAGAAGAGGAAAATATATAAAAGGTTTATATGGTGAGAAACCTTAGTTAATTTTGAGTCTCATATGCAAAATTATAGGTGTGTGCCACTTGACACGGAGGCTAAATTTCGAAATCAAGTTGTGCAAGGCTAGAAAAACCTTGAGGTTGAGATATTATTAGGGCACGATTGGACTAAGGGTTACTTAAGAAATCTATCGGACTTAGATTACTAAGGGTTACTTAAGAAATCTATAGGACTTGGATTGAGTTCAATTAGAACTGGTTAATACTATCAATGAATTTTAGCCGAAACTCATTTATAGAACAAGAGGAGTTGAAATTATGAATCCTTAATACGGAGTGAAAGAGAAAAGTATATAGAAAATTTATATGGTGAGAAACCTTAGTTCTGAGTCTCTTACACTGAGGCTAAATTTCGAAACTAGGCTATACAAGGTTGTGAAATCTTTGAGGGTGAGACATTAGGCCACAATTAGACTAAGGGTCACGAAAGAAACTTAGCATACTTGGATTGAGTTCAATCAAAGCTCATTAAGGCCATCAATGTATTTTGATCAAAACTCATCGATGTGTACGAATTAGTGAAATTAGAATGTGTAAGGCTAAGAAAACCTTTGAGGGTGAAATATTAGAGCATAATTGGAAATTGACAGACTTAGATTGAGTTCAATTAGAGCAGACTAAGAGCATTAATGAGTTTAGCCGAAACTCATTAATGAACATAAAGGAATTCACTACAAAAAATTCTCAATTTTACAACTAATTTTGCAATGAATTTTGAATAAAAATTCGTTGTAAAAATATTTTGCAACAAAATTTACAATGAAAATATTTTCGTTGCAAATAAGTCACCGCAAAATTTTATGATGAAAAAAAGAAATTTGTCGTAATTTTTGTGACGAATAAATATTTTGTCATAAAATTTATTGCAAATCAGCGACAAACTTTATGACAAAAATATTTTTCATCACCAAATTTGCGACAAAAATAAGTTTTAATTGTAAATATTTACGATGAAAATATTTTTCGTCGCCAAATCCGCGACGAAATATAATTTTGTCACAAAATCCAATAAATTTGTGTCGTGGTTGTTTTATCAAATTTTATGACAAAAATAATTTTGATCGTTAAATCAGCAATGAATATAATTTTCGTTATAAAATCTGAACCATCAGTTGAATACCTATGGTCATCGGTCGACTACTAATGGACCAGTCGGCTCAAAAATATTCTGTGATTTGCTACAATATCACCAGTCGGCTGGCATCTTCCACCAGTGGACTATTGAATCGCATCCTCTCAAATGATTGAGTATCAGTCGATTGCTAGTTTTTGCCAGTCGACTGACACTCAGTCGTTTTAGAGGATCCGATCAAGTAGTCGACTAGTGGAAGATGCCAGTCGACTGGTGATACTGTAGCAGGTCACAGAATATTTTTGAGTCGACTAGTCCATTGCAATTTGATTGTTGGTTTAGATTTTGTAAAGAAAAAATATTTTCATCGCTAAATCTGCGATAAATCTTATTTTCATTGCAAATCTAAAAAAATAGCAAAAAAAAAAAAAACACCACGATAGAACCTATTGTTTCTACCTGTTTTTACAAATTTTATAACCAAACACATCTAACAATATAAAGTAATTCATATATCAAACTTCATAAACATCTAATCATTCAAAATGATTCAATACTAAATCAACATAGATAACAAACCATTCATCGTATGAAACTTAATACAAGGATATCGAATGTGACAAGTCAAGTAACATTTAGATATAACAATTTCAAAAATAACCATCATCACCATCACTATCATCACATCCATGCATTATTGAAAAATTTATCTTCATCATCATTATTACAAGCATTAGAAGGAGATCGAGAAGGAGTAATTTGACTTGAAGGGGAGGATAATTGTAGATGTTGTATGATAAACACTGTTGTTTGTGAAATTTATTCATCTGTTCATTTAAGTCCCTGATTTTCTGATCCCTTTGTCTTTGTAATGTACGGGCCTCTTCAAGTTCATTATCCTTTTGTACTAGTAACTCCTTCAAATGGCTAACCTCTTCGTTCAATTGATTTATTTCTGCTCTTACTGCTAGTGAGACTGAAGAAGATGTACTAGGGACTTTATAAGTTCTGCTCAAAGAACTCAGTCCAACTATTCTTCCACCTTTCGATCTGCCAGTCACTTCGAGCTATAGATTCGTATGTCCAACAGATGACTCAGATTCGACAGCAGCATCACTTGCACCCGAATTTATTTGTACTAGTTCATCATATTTCTCTTGTATTGAAAAGAAAAAAGTTAAATCATATCAAATGAGTTGAAAATTTTGAAATTACAAACCTTCATTGTTCTAGCTCTCTCCTAACTCTAGGTCTTGTCTTTCTTTTATAATTTTTGAAATTACAAATCTCTTCATTCAATTGATTTATTTCTACTCTTACTGTTAGTGAGACTGAAGAAGATGTACTAGGAACTTTATAAGTTTTGCCCAAAGAACTCAGTCCAACTATTCTTCCACCTTTCGATCTTCCAGTCACTTCGAGCTATAAATTCATATTTCCAACATATGACTCAGATTCGACAGCATCATCACTTGCACTCAAATTTATTTGTACTAGTTCATCATATTTCTCTTGTATTGAAAGAAAAAAAGTTAAATCATGTCAAATGAGTTGAAATTTTTGAAATTACAAACCTTCATTTTTCTAGCTCTCTCCCAACTCTAGGTCTTGTCTTTCTTTTGAAATGTGCGGGTAAAAGTGTCTATGAATAATAACTCAGTCCTCATTTTCTTGGCATAAATAAACATCGTTATAAATAATAAAATAGTGTGTATTAGATTCAAAAATTAAGATTTGAAAAAACTCACCAATTGATGTCTATCTTCATCGATATTGATTGAGTCTCTTGCATACGTCGCAGATAAAGTGCCAGAATTATAAGTTTAATTTTTCTTATTTTGTTCACTCCTTCATTTGCTATCCTTAGATCCCCAATATTGAACAATCATATTTCAATTCTCCTCGGTTATGCAGTGTGACTTTTAACCTCTAATTTTCGCATGACTTAGTATGTTTCTGATGTTATCCCAACACTTTTTCATAAAAATCTTCATTATCTCTAATGTTTCACTCTTCTCCCAAGTAAATATCTGCTGCAATAGAGGAAAAAAATTAATTGATTATATTAACTATAATTTTATATATAAACTGATTGGAATAACTTACCTTGAACTCATTCCACCATAGATTTTTTATTTCTTCTGGAGTGCTCGTATAAGTCATCAAAGCTGCACCCCAATGGTTATTTACTATTTTATTAACCTCATGAATAACATGTACAAAATTTATAAATCTATCATAAAAAAAAACCATGCTAAATATTTATGAAAAATAATATCTTATTAAAAACATAGATAATTTTAAAATTGAATACTTATGAATCTCTGCAAGGCGATATCAACTCTCGTGTATTTTTTCTCTCAACAAGTGATTGTTGTATTGAATGCACTGGGAAAGATACATTAGCAGACATATGTTGAGAACTAGAAGATCCTGCAAATGGAGAAGGGGTCGAAGGCACATTTTGTTGGTGCAGGGGCACCAGATAATCGAACCTAGATTTTGATTATGGCAAAGATCCAAAGTTAATGTCATATTATTATCTCATGAGTTGAATTAAGTGTGTAGGAAATGGTTAAGCTAAGCCGAAGGTCAGTGACACCCGGAGAATTTCGAGTCAGGAAACCGTGGTGGTCGGGCGACACCTAGAGAACTTCATGGGAGTTGAAGAACCTAGGTGGAAGATCGGAAGCAAAGCGACAGGTCATAAAGGACCAAAGGTAAGCACGAGTGCGAAGAGAGATGGTAAGGTCATATCCTCTGTACGGAGATGACCATAGGCGGAGATCCGACTAAGACTTCCAGTGGAAGGTCTAGGTCGAGATCGGACGGTAAAAACTGTCATATTTATCATTTTCCGTGCTAACCTCTTACTGTAGGGAAGTGGCCAGGCTGGCAAACGACTGTTGGCCATTGAGCAGTCGACTAATGCACATCAGTCGACTGATGGAAGGCATCAGTCGACTGATGGTGACGAATCAACCTTTTGTGCTAGGTCAAACAGGATAATATTTGATGCGGCTACTTTGCGATAAGATAAGGTGTCACCTCGTGATAAGTACCAAAAGTTGAGGATCTTCATCTAGATTTATTCCAAGGAACAAATCTATAAAAGGAGGGGAGGACTCAAACCCAAAGATCATCCATCTTGCTCTCAAAGTGCTCCCGCAACGCCGTCATAACGCCGACGCAACGCCAAGTTCAGAATATCTTCGTCGGCAGCAACAAGTATTAGTTTTTATTTATTGTATTCTTGATTTTAATCATTATGAGATGAGGTAGGCTTGTTGTCTCATCCTCGTGTTTTCGGTTTTTGTGATCGTTGTCTCCTACCTCCAACGAGGAGGAGACTCTACAGTGGATTGCCCCTTCGTACGCAATTAAGGATCGTTTGGATTAGCAGTCGATGGGCTATGAACCAAGTAAAAATAAATTGTGTTATTTATTTTACTGCTGTGCTTGCTCTTATTTTAACGTCGAAAAGAAATATTTTACGCTCGCTATTCATGTAAAATACTGAAATTTAAAATATGAAATTAAATGGCCAAAATTTCGGAGAAATAATCCTAGGGATTATTTTCGAGATTTTTCGAGATTTTTAGGAATTTTTCCAGAATTTTTCTGGATTTAAACGGAGGTCGTACGAGATGATTACGGGGATAGAGAAAACAGGCTTTTAAAGGGGTCTGTTTAGATGAGTAAATAGGATAAATTATAAAATTAGGTTTTCTATTTTCGTTTTCCCCACACACTTCTTCTAGTTCCTCGGCGATCCTCTCCATCACGGTTCTCTTCCTCGTGGCGAAGTCTTCTTCTCCGGCTGGCCACACAAGTCTCCTTCATCGTCCCGGTGTCGGGTTGTCGCCACAGTTTGCCTTCCGCCGCTCTTCTCCACCAACCCGCAACGCTTTTTTTTTTCCCGAGCCCAATCCCACGGCGCCGCCTCCTCGCCTCGGCTGCCAGACGCGCGAACATTCTCGACCCTCTCAAGCGCTTGTTGCCCGAGCAGTAGCACGAGCGCCTTCTTCTTCGGCGTCATGCGCAGGACCGCGGGCCGCTACAAAGGTCGCGGTGATTGTGGTATCTAGAGTTTGGTTTCGACGAACAATCAGATTTGGGGATTTTTCACGCAGATAGGGATTTCATCTACGGTGGTCACGGGAGCAAGGTAAAGGGTCGATCGGGTTTCGCCTAATCCCTACCAGTATGTTTCGTGATTTAACAAAGGGATTGTGTTTGGGCAAAGTGATTTAGGCAACAAGGAAATTTGCCGAATCGGCAGCTGGGAGGTTCCAATCGCAGTATATCTTGAGTTATCTAAGTTGGTATGTTGTTTGATTTTGTTTCGGTTGATGGCTGCTGTGAGATTTAGGATGACTGTCGGATGTGATTGAGCTGCTCTGTTTAGGTGTTTTGCTCGACTGTGTGTGAGTGAGAAAGGACTAATGGAGTGAGTGTTTCATTTAGGGTTGGTTAGAGCCCCAAATAAATCGTGTAGTGGGTTGTTAATGGTTGTAAATGGATTGTGTTTGAGGTAAGGATTGGTTGAGTCGTGTGTATGTCACCTAGAGTTAGGTTGGATTCATATTTATGATCGGTTCTGTAATTATGTATGGAGGATTGATTAGGTTGAATAGAATAATTAAATCAATCTAGTGGATCGGATATGAGATCGAAGTAAGATTCGATTCGATCATTTGTTGTGAGATGGATAATATTTTCATATGATGAGTATTGATCATGGTGAGATAAATTGCAAGGATATGTTTTTGGGATTGAGGAGTTAATCACAATTTATGACCTACAGGTTGAGGGTCTACTTAGAGATACATAGTAGTATTTAGCACGTTGTCGTGTGCTTGGATTTGATGGATTTATTTTGGATTAATTGGTTATAGAAGGAATCAATTAAGTATTCTTGGTTATGAAAGGAATCGATTTAGTATTTGATTTGTTGGTGAATTGTATATTTTGTGCTTGACTATAATTATGCTATATGCAGGTTTCGGTCACGAGGCAGGTCCCTAGTCGTGACGATTCGGTTCTTCTTGCGGATATATTCAGGCGGGTATTTTGACTTAACGTTTAGATTAAGTCAAATTGATATGCTAGTTAGGATAGCTTACAATAATTTTTCATGTTTATATGCCTAGTATGTTTTTGGTGCCTACTAGATACATGCATGTGATAGGATATGATTATATTTACCTGTTTGATTTGGATCATAGTATGTGGATTGGGGATATGTACATATTGGTTGTACATATCATTCGGATAGGTATATTATGAGTAGGATTTACATGCTTTAGTATCATGCACCATTTTCGCATGAATGCATGCTAGCTGGACGGGGTTCCATTATTGTTGAGCTCGCAGCTAGTTACATGGCCTGCACACACTGCCACTCATGGGTTAGTGGTACATCAGGAGGGTGTGTGCTTGTTTCACAGTTCGCCGGTCCGCTCATGGGTAGCGACGAGGCGCAGCGTGGTAGTGGCAGGATCCTCCTCCGCCTATGACACTGTGAGATGAGAGCTTAGCTCCCACTATGTTTGGGGCAGGAGGATAGGTGTACTCCGACAAAGATCCTCGTCCCACTCTGGCCACCAGAGCAAAGTGATGGCAGAGTGCACAGCTTGTCATAGCCCTACCCACTCCTGGCTTCACCATATGGAGGCTACCGATCAAGGCCGGGGTGACCATGTCATTGGCACGACATGCACTTTGCATAGATTGCATTTGTACTCGTGTTTCACGTGATTTTTATTGATGCCTTGATGTGCATATGATTGTCATGCATACTGGATACATGCTTATATATGATCGGGACTTTATTACTTAGTCGTGCACATGCTCCTACATCGTAGAGATTCTGTAAGGCATACCATTTTGTATTTCTTGCTTGATACCCTATTTATGTGAGATCAGATCGCATGTTATTTTTATTGTTAGCTATACGATTTTTGCATATCTACTATACCCGCAGTAGTTCTTTGAACTCACCCTGCTGATTTATATCTATTTCGTGATGTCGAGAGAGTCCACCGCCAAACCCCTCGTCGTGTGGAAGTGTATTTGGTTATTTGTTTTTGGTTTTGGATATCTTGTTTAGAAGATATATTTAGGACTGGAATCGATTTATGTATTCGTGATTTTTGGTGTTCCTTATGGACCTCTATTCGAGTTTGTTCGATTGGATTTTGGTTGAGTATTCCCGCCGGATGGCGTAAGGGTAGGTTTAGTTATGATATTCTTTTGTGTATATCATTTGATTGTCGCCCGAGGCCCGATTTATATAATCGCGTTGAGTTTGGATTCCGGTCGTTTTGACAGATGTATAGTGGCCGTCTATGCCTTGTATGTAAATTTGGATTGTCACCCTTACAGGGGAGATGCCGGATTTTCGTCTGGTGGGGTCTCCTTCGGGGCGTGACAATTTATTTGGTATCAGAGCGCCTAGGTTTTCGAGTTCCTAGGGGTTTTTGGATTTTTCGGAGTTCGCCATGTATTGGCAGGTTTTTGCGAGGCAATTTGGAAAATTTTGGATTGGTATGGATTTCCGATGATTTTTATATTTCGGAATTCGAGGATTTATGACGAGGTCAATATGGGGATTTGGCAGCGACAGAACCTCTCCTGCGGCGAAATAGGTATGATGAAAATTTTATATATTTTTACTTCTAGTAACATCTATTCTAGTAGCATTTGTAATAATTTAACAGATATGAGACGAGGTGGACGTGCACCTGCACCGAGACGTGGTGCAGGGTAACCACGCAAGAGGACAGTGAGATCTCTGGTTATGGAGTTGTCAGAAAGACCTACTTAGGGTGATTGTTTGGTAATGAAGGTACCATGCAGTCGCTTTGACTTGCGAGAGTTTACACCCACCTACTTAAGAAGGTGAATGGATGTCTTAAGTCACCCATGGTTTATTAGCTTACGGATTAAGATGATGGATCTTTTATCAGATCCTACCGGAAGGTATTAGACAAGTTACGTGTATAGAAATGACTCCGTAGTAAGTGCTTTAGGAGTTATAGATCGATAAGTAGACATCAAGAACGTTAGGTCTATCTCACCTTATAATATAAATTATATGGTTATGACCAAGATTTGTTGATGAATGAAACCTAATTAGGGAGCTTCTCATCTAGGAAAGAGTATACATGATAACTTTCCTATGGTTAGTGAAATGATGTGTTCTTTATGGAAAAGTGCAAATCCCTTAGTTATTGTATAAAAAAAAAATTCCCAGGAATATCTGATATGATGTTTTGGTAATGATTATCGATTAATTTTAAAGCTGATAAGATGACTTGCAAGAAATACCAAGGCGATGCTGGATTGTTTTGGCAGTCTTCCTAAAGTTAACGTGGGCAAATGTGTGACATGATGCTTTCTATACCAAATGCAGCAAAATAACTAGAATGAGGATTCTAATTCTTTAGGATGTAAGGAGAGCACTCATAGTTTCAAGTATCTAGGCTTATACTTCTCCTTGGAGGGTTCCTTCCCTTAGTGGAAAGGGTGGCATTTGAGGTTGAAAATCTGAAAACAAACTTTTTTTTTACGTCGGCAAGGGAATTTACTTAATCAACTTTGTTTTACTTTCATCATACTAAAATATGGTCACAACGGGGAAGGGTTATTTTGATCATTTTGGTTATGACTTTCAATGTTTTTTTTTTTTTTTTTACTAAATGGTCAAATGGGCCAATGACAGTGTAGTAAAGGGTGTCTCCGTAAAATACAAGATTTTATGTTAAGCATTAGATGATGCTAAGAAGAGAAATGTCCACTTGATAAAGTGGAAAGTGGTGACAGTTAGGTGAGCTACAGGTGAATATAGAGCAAGGAAGGTTAACAGTTTACTAGTAATGCTAAAGAAGTTTACCATATTTGAATGAAAATATGACTGATTGGACATCACTAGAAGGAATATATGTTGTCACACATCCTTGGTGAGAAGTGGGAGTTTATTTTGTGCTCTCAGAAATTTCCAGAGGGGTATACTGGTGCTATATGATAATATAGAGTATAGCAGGAGTAATAAACATTAAGAATGAATTATTTCTATCAAATGCAAACATGTCAATGTGCGTAATTTGAGTAAATATAAGTTGGTTGTGTGGTTCTTGGAGAACATGATAGGAAGATGTATACACCTTGATTCATACAGATTATCGAATTCTCTTTTCTAGATCATCGTGAAATAGGGAATCTATTAAGAGCAAGTTGGATAAGTTTACATCTTTACTCGAAAGGAGTTGTAGATGGTTGAAGGATTGATCATTGAGGTTGGTATCGATGATCAAGGATTGGTCAGTGAGGTATTACTATAGTTTACTTTACTTGATGATATATTGAGAGATACAGGTGTTTACAGATATCTATGGTTAAAACATGCACTGATAGGATTAAAAGGATTTTCATATTTGGATCATGTGGATTAATAGTGTTTCCACTGATAGGTGAGATGTTGAGATGATTACTGTGATGATTATCACAGGGGTATGAAAATGATTTTGGATGTTTATAGGTTGATTGATGGAAATATTATATTATAGAGAGAGTTGACTTAATTGTTTTATAGTTGACTTGGTTGATATGATGTGAATATCCGGATATTAACTTGGAGGTTATGCTTGTGACATGATGGTATAAGAATATCTCTGATGCCTGTATAATTCGAGAGTAATCAGATGTAGTGTTGAGGAACTTCTAGGCTTGCGCAGATAGGCAAGTAGAGTAGGCGATCGGAGTGATTTCAAAATAGTTTCGATATCGAAGATCCTCGTGAGATAATTTATTTGATCGAGGTAATGTTATTTTTACGAGCTAATATTTTTACTTATGGTGCGTTGGTAGAGGCTAGTGTAAAGCGCACAAGGTTGTTAAAGCTCGTGATGTACTCAAGGCAATGTCATTCAATGTAAGCCAATCGAGTTGCTTAGATACCGTCATCGATCGGTCTTTCAAAGTTGGCAAGGTTGATGATGCTGAGAGGTATTTGTTGGAAAGATGATTTTTCAGGGGATAATTTAGTTGGTATCAGTGTTGCTTAACACTATGGGAATTGGAAGAATCTAAATTCCAATTATAGGAGTTGGTGGATGGGATATTTGTTGTCCCAGTATTTTATTTCTTGAGAAGCTCTGGAACTTGTTGTTCAAAGAGATATGAACCTTTGAGGTTATACATCAATTATTGATGATGGAATGCGTAGTGGTAGAAGGAAAAGAATATCCTTCATGGTGGATCGAGGATCTATTTAGATCAACTATAGGACACCTGTGTATACTCTAGGATTGATTTATGATTGATGTGTTGATATTGTAGTGACAGGGAGTCATACCATTATCAAAGTTATAGGGATGATTGATATATCATCAACCTAGAGTAAAGAGGATGCAGGTGTATAGTGGTGACAATTTCATACTTGGTATGAATTGTACGAGGTTTGTTTATCTTGTTTGACTTATGACGACTTAGTCGTCCAGGGATTTGGGAAATCGTGTATTCTGGACACGATTGGATCATTTGTGATGGTGGCAGTTGGAGTTTAGTACTCGGCCACTGTAGATGGTGATTTTTCTATTATTATCATAGGTATGGATAGGATGCTCTAGTGGTACTACACCGCTGACGGGTGATGGAATTTATTTGGTCTGAAGCTTGTGAACCTAGTTTCAGGGCTCAGACGATGGTTGACTTTTACACCAGAGTTGTGTGATCATTCTCGGGTGAAAGGAAAGTTAATTTATATGCGGATGCGATGTTTCAGAGAATGGAGCGTTTCTGTTTTAGTTGATTGAGACGTATCCCATGGTTACGTCAAATGAGGAACTACGAGATGGGTTGTCATATATATATATGACGTGGACCTAGTAAGAGTTGTTATGTTGTTTTGTAGAGGTGAGAGCGAGATATGCTTATGAGGTTTTAGCTAGCTCTTGTGTAGTTGCATTTGAATTTAGGAAGAGTTACTATTGATTCGGGAACAACAGGATAGATTCTGTTGTGATGATAGAGAGCATCTACCATAGAGTTGTACTTTTGCTCTCTAGGTTCGAATTAGTGATATTGGAATTTATATGTATTAGGTGGCTAGATAGCTACCTGGCATCTTGACTGGCTATGAGTCCCAATCGTGGTAGCATGTCGTTGCCCGTAAGTAGTGCCTTTTGCATTACCTCGAGAGCCACGAGGCTTTATCATGATATTTTGATAAGTATTGTTGAAGATTGCAATAGGTTCTATATGTTGCAGATGTATCTGATTGTATTCGGAAAATAGTAAGTATTGAAACTTTCTACGTGGAGGAACAACATGCGGTATATAGTTGATTTGGAAGTCTGGTAAAGGTGGTATATAAATAATCAGCAAGGTTCTGTACCGAGATGGACGTGAAAGCATAGTATGATGGACAGTGTTGGGAGATTATGTGGAATTCGGAAAGGACTTAGTATGATTAGCTAAGTCCGCTCATTTTCATTCGATCCATACGATGAGTTTGTTGGATCGCTGGATAGGTTATATTATGGCGATTTCCAGTTCATGGAGGATCTTTGAGTATCGTATGTGATAGCGATTCAGGATTTACCTTAGGATTATGGTAAAGTCTTTAACAGGTCACGGATATAGAGCTCCACTCGGGTACAGATAGATACTTATGATAAGTGTGGTCGATATGAAGATACTATTCATACTTTGGAAGGGCTGCTAGAAGATAGTGTGATTTGATTTTTAAGGATATCAGTAACCCCACTTTGTCACTTGAGGTGTGACTAGTCTCCAGATGCTTGAGATGGTTGTTGGGATATCTCGTACTAATATATGAGTAGGAAATTTGGGGACCAAATTTTTATTAGTGGGGGAGAATGTAAAATACTGAAATTTAAAATATGAAATTAAATGGCCAAAATTTCGGAGAAATAATCCTAGGGATTATTTTCGAGATTTTTCGAGATTTTTAGGAATTTTTCCAGAATTTTTCTGGATTTAAACGGAGGTCGTACGAGATGATTACGGGGATAGAGAAAACAGGCTTTTAAAGGGGTCTGTTTAGATGAGTAAATAGGATAAATTATAAAATTAGGTTTTCTATTTTCGTTTTCTCTTTTTTTTTCCCCGCCGCGACCCCCCTTCGGCAGTTCCTCTCGGGCGATCCTCTCCATCGCCGGTTTCTCGCCCTTCCTCGTGGTAGAGTCTTTCTTCTCCCAGCGTCGGCCACACAGTCTCCCCTTCATCGTCGGTCTGCGGTTGCGCCACAGCTTGCCTTCGCCGCTCTTCTCCACCAACCCGCAACGCCTTTTTCCCGAGCCCAATCCCACGGCGCCGCCCTCCTCGCCTCTGCGCGTTGCTCGCACGCGGCGAACATTCTCGACCCCTCTGCGCGCTTGTTGCCCACGAGCACAGAGCGTCTTCTTCTTCGCGTCTGCGGCCGCAGGACCGCCGCCGCGGGCTGCTACAGTGTCGCCGGTGATTGTGGTATCTAGAGTTTGGTTTCGACGAACAGTCAGATTTGGGGATTTTCTGCCGGTATTGTGGATTTCACTGCGCCGGTGGTCGCCGGAGCAAGGTAAAGGGTTGGAGGGTTTGTCTAATCCCTACTGTATGTTTCTGTGATTTAACAGTGGATTGTGTTTGGGCAGTGATTTAGGGCAACAAGGAAATTTGCCGGCGAACTGAGCAGTTGGGAGGTTCCAATCGCAGGTATATCTTGAGTTATCTACTGTTGGTATGTTGTTTGATTTTGTTTCGGTTGATGGCTGCTGTGAGATTTAGGATGACTGTCGGATGTGATTGAGCTGCTCTGTTTAGGTGTTTTGCTCGACTGTGTGTGAGTGAGAAAGGACTAATGGAGTGAGTGTTTCATTTAGGGTTGGTTAGAGCCCTAAATCGGTGTAGTTATGGGTTGTTAATGGTTGTAAATGGATTGTGTTTGAGGTAAGGATTGGTTGAGTCGTGTGTATGTCACCTAGAGTTAGGTTGGATTCATATTTATGATCGGTTCTGTAATTATGTATGGAGGATTGATTAGGTTGAATAGAATAATTAAATCAATCTAGTGGATCGGATATGAGATCAAGTAAGATTGATTGATCATTTGTTGTGAGACAGATAATATTTTCATATGATGAGTATTTGATCATGGTGAGATTAATAGCAAGGATATGTTCTTGGATTTAGGAGTTAATCACAATTTGTGACCTCTGAAGATACATAGTAGTATTGATGGATTTATTTTGGATTAATTGGTTATAGAAGGAATCAATTAAGTATTCTTGGTTATGAAAGGAATCGATTTAGTATTTGATTTGTTGGTGAATTGTATATTTTGTGCTTGACTATAATTATGCTATATGCGAGTTTTTGTCCGCGAGGCGAGTCCCTAGTCGTGAGATTATTCTTCTTGCGGATATATTCAAAGCGTATTTTGACTTAACGTTTAGATTAAGTCAAATTGATATGCTAGTTAGGATAGCTTACAATAATTTTTCATGTTTATATGCCTAGTATGTTTTTGGTGCCTATTAGATACATGCATGTGATAGGATATGATTATATTTACCTGTTTGATTTGGATCATAGTATGTGGATTAGGGATATGTACATATTGGTTGTACATATCATTCGGATAGGTATATTATGAGTAGGATTTACATGCTTTAGTATCATGCACCATTTTCGCATGATTGCATGCTAGGCTGACGAGTTCCATTATTGTTGAGCCGCTAGTTACATGGCACTGCACACACCGCCACTCATGGGTTAGTGGTACATCGGAGGTGTGTGCATGCTGTTCTGTCGAGCTCCGGCCGCTCATGGGTAGCGATGAGGCGGCGTGGTAGCGGAGGATCCCTCCTACGGCCTATGACACCGGAGATGAGCTTAGCTCCCCACTATGTTTGGGGCGGGAGGATAGGTGTACTCAACAAGATCCTCGTCCACTCGGTCACTCGGGAAGCGATGATGGCGAGTGCACATTGTCATAGCCCTACCCACTCGGCTTCACCATTGCGTGTGTGGTTGGTAGCGTCGAGGTGACCATGTCATTGTACGGCATGCACTTTGCATAGATTGCATTTTTGTTGTTGATGCCTTGGATGTGCATATGATTGTCATGCATACAGGATACATGCTTATATATGATCGGACTTTATTACTTCTAGTCGAGCACATGCTCCTATATCGAGGTAGGAGATTGAGTAATCTGATCATTTGTATTTCTTGCTTGCATACCCTATTTATGTGAGGTATCTTGGCATGTTATTTTATTATTAGCTATATTTTTTGCATATCTACTATACCCGCAGAGTTCTTTGAACTCACCCCGTTGATTTATATCTATTTCGGGATGAAGCTGTCAGGAGAGTCCAGCTGCCAAACCCCCTCGTCGTGGAAGTGTATTTGGTTATTTGTTTTTGGTTTTGGATATCTTGTTTAGAAGATATATTTAGGACTGGAATTGGATTTATGTATTCGTGGATTTTTGGTGTTCTTATGGACCTCTATTCGGAGTTTGTTCTGGATTGGATTTTGGTTGAGTATTCCTGCCCAGATGGCAGAAGGGGTAGGTTTAGTTATGATATTCTTTTGTGTATATCATTTGATTGTTGGCCTGAGGCCTGATTTATATAACTGCGTGTGAGTTTGGATTCCGGTCGTGTTGACCGATGTATAGTGGCCGTGTAGGCCTTGTATGTAAAATTTGGATTGTCACCCGTACAGGGGAGATGCTGCCGGATTTTCGTCTGGTGGGGTCTCCTTCGGGGCGTGACAATTCACCCCCTCTAGTGGCACTTCTCAATCCAACACATTTCCTACAAGCGAATCAGACTGTATAAGGGCTGAAGCAGGGGAAGAGTGTGATCTTCTATCTGTCTTATGTCTATAACCACCACATCAAAATTATTAATCATAATTATTAGAATAATAAAGTAAAAAAAGAATTGCATCTTCATCAGATGTATAATAAAATGTTGAGGACTGTTTGGTGCACTAAAAGGGGGGTGAATAGCATTTGTTGATTGGTTTCAATTGCGTGATTGTCTCTACAAAAATATTAGCAACGGAATATGAAATACACAAGACAAAAACACACACAATCACAACACAGATTTTACTTGGTTCGGAACCTATGGTTCCTACTCTACAGTCGAGCTTGTAGGGGATCATTGGAACGCTAGAGGGGGGGTGAATAGCTTGTATTTGTTCGATGATGGAATTTGATCGCATTCGCTTGCATATGATTGTTAGTACGCAGCGGAATATAGAAATAATACAACAATCACAATAACAAGCACACAAGACAAACATGAACACAAGAATATAACGTGGTTCAGAACCGAACGGTTCATACTCCACGGATCGAGCTCTAAAGGGCTCTAGTGATGCACACGCAACCACTAATCACAAATACTCCTCGACACAAGTCGGAGGCAGAGAAACCTCGTACAAATATTCTTACAATAATAAGAAATAGATACAAGCAATTACAATAACGAAATACAATGCAAGTAAAGAAAACTACTTTACAATTGCTCTTTTGAATGCTTGATCTTTGGTTGCTTGGATTGCACTTGGAGATCCTGATTTGCAGTAGCAAATCACCCCAAAAGTTCTCAAGAAATGCTGGCTTTTTCCTCCTTCACGAGTTCCATTTAAAGCTTCAACCTGTGCTAGAAAACGCCGATCAGTCGACTGCTCAGGACTATCAGTCGACTGATGCTATTGTTGTCGTGAGACAACGACTGGATCCACGCTGGAAAGATCCAACGGATCCATCATCAGTCGACTGATTATGACCATCGATCGTGATGAGCCTCTCATTTGCTAACCCGAATGAGTTAGACTCCATTCTATGCACCGAGCACGGTCGGTGATCACGATCGATCATTTGCTCGATAATAAATCGACCTTGCCCTCCTCTGGCGTGATCCTACATCCGCAGTCAAACCCTAGTTGACTCACACCAGTCAACTGCCATATGACACCAGTCGACTGGCACACCTCAAACATGAGGTTTTAACCTCAACCATGAGGTTTAACCCAAGTATGGTGCCCCTATACTTGCTAGACCACCCTTAGCCTAGACCTAAGCCTTCTAGCTGTCACGCCCGCCCTTCTCATAATCTAGAGGGGGAGGAAGGGCGGCACGATGCGAACATACATGCGTGCATATACAGCGAAAGAATTTAAACTTAAAAAAAAAATGGAACATGCATTTACCTTCAACCATGCAAATATCTCTACATTCTTAACTATGTAACAGGTGAACATTTATCTCAGGGGAGTATGCTTAACATGCATGGGTATAATTGGTTAAAACTTTTCTTTCTACCATTGTAGTATACGAAAAAAATAATTATTATATGGATTAACCCCTTTAATTATTGGGTTAATTGGGTCTAATTAGTGATGGGGTTTGAGATTGGCTTGGGTTAAAACCTGTTGGGATGAATCCATTGGGCTGAAGCTAATGGGCTGAATCCATTGGGCTGAAGTTATTGGGCTGAAGCTATTGGGTTGAATCCATTGGGGCCAAATTCTTGGGCTTGAAATTGGCTGA
The DNA here is from genome assembly GCA_025175895.1 of Wurfbainia villosa. Classification (NCBI taxonomy): domain Eukaryota; kingdom Viridiplantae; phylum Streptophyta; class Magnoliopsida; order Zingiberales; family Zingiberaceae; genus Wurfbainia; species Wurfbainia villosa. Next base: position 11,203,802 of record CM045998.1, on the reverse strand, counting down.
ACTGGGTGGGCTGAATCAAATTGGATTAAGCTTGGTTGGCTTGAACTGAAGGTGGATTGAACTTGGGTTGGATCTGAACCAGTTTGGGTTGGCCGAACGACCTTTAAAGGGATCAAACGAACCGAGCGAGGCATCCATCGCGATCGCCCTCTTCTCCTTCGTTTCTTCACGATTTTGTCTGCGCGCAATCTCGGCGGCCGATCTCAGTTCGTCGACGTCCATGTGAGATAAGCTTGGCGATGGTGTCGCCCTAGCTGATCCTTGTCCTTCGAGGTCAGTGATCCTTCGTGCGAGCACCGTTCCCATTTCCTCTTTCAACCGTGACTGTCGTCGACGCACACAGGATCACCTCGCTGGAAGACCTCCGATCGCGGGTTTCCAATCAAGAGTTCCGGCGAAGAGTCTTTGCTGGAAGCCGAGGGTCGGTGGTGGAACTGCTGAGTCTCCAATCGTGAGCTGGATTTCATGAGGTCTACTGAGATTTGGGTAAGCAGTCGATCTTCTCCCCTTGATTTGGATGAAATCCATCCTTGCTTGTGATTTTCACTGCCGGTAGCTTGGATCCATGTTTTTAGGCAGTGTTTAGAGATTCGATTGCTCGGTGAATAGGAGATGAGAAAGGGCTGCCGGAGATGATCTGATCGGTAAGTTTTGGGTATGCCTATTGTTTCATCTGTATTTCTATGTGTTTATGGTGGTTGTCGATTGATGCTAGATGTGCAAATCAATTGTCGTCGGTATCAAGAGGAAGCTGTGGCAGGATTTCTTTCACCTTGTTTCCTCTGTTTTGGGAGTATAGTGTGGTCGACGACTAATTGGTGGTGTTGATGAGATGTGAGCTCAGTTATGGGAATTGGCACGCGATTGTGTGGAAGCAGAGATTTCCTTGTGGATCTAATTCAGAAATGCAAGGTATGTCCAATTGGTATATTTATTGTTAATATTGTGGATTGATATAGATGAATGTGGTAGATTGATTGGTTAATATGAATTCATTCATCCTATAGTATTAGATTGTTCGATTAATTGATCGAGATATAAGGTTGAAGTGGGAGTTGATTCAATCATTAGATATGTGATGGTACTTAATTGTATCCTATTGTTACAGGACGTTGATGGTGATGGATACATGAACGTGGAGATGTATAGCACGGATTATGTATCATGTGGGTAATATCTACCTGGTCCGGTAGTTTTGATCAGATTCCAGTGCATGAATTTGGATATATGTTTATACCTGTTTACCTTAAATCCACTCATGTTTAATCATATGCTTGCACTGCCTTTGACCTTTGAGATATATTGCTGTTATTTCATTGATTATCTATCATGGATATGAACTACAAACCCTATTATGTGTTAGCTGATAGATGTTCAGTAAGTACATGTGGTTAGGATTATCTTTGTGACCTCAGATTGGGTTACTGTGTTACATCACTAGGGTTAGGTGATGGATTGGATTATGGAGTCGATTGTTATATCATACCCGTATTAGTGGTGCATCTATGATGGATCTAGTTGTCTGTGCATAGATAGGTGTGTGGTTGTCAGTATGTGACCATGGACTAGAGGTCCTAGCGTGATGGTATATCCATTATAGATTGTGTGCCTGTGTATGGTTATATGGACGGTCGATAGTATATCGCTACTGACTAGAGGTCTTAGCATGGTTGACTGTCAGATGAGTATGACTCTTTGTGCGATAGAGAGAGTCTTGTGGATTGTAGTCCTTGCATAGTTGACTTTTGGTTGACCAAGACTCCCCGTGGGATAGGGAGTGTTACGAGGATACATGTATGGAGCTATGCATCATTACATTGCATGCATGCTGTTGATTGGGTCTCCCTTGTGGTTGAGACGGGTCGTCAGTCATCCTGCCTCCCCGACCACTCGGGGTAGTGGTAGCAGGGTTGAGGGCAGAGCATTGGATGTGCCGTGCTCGGCCACTATGGATGGTGGTAGCTGGAGATGCACCGCCACCGTGCAGTGGGTGTGCACTCGCCCACTATACGGTGGTTGTGTGACGTCGGTTGTCTATCCGTATGCGGATCTCATCTACTCATGGTAGTAGTGGGCGGGCGGGAGCCTCGGGAGTAGTTAGCTCTTTGCTTATATGCTACTCATTCATACTACCCAACACTCGAGAGTATCGGGCTAGTCGTTGCCACATCTTGGGGTCATGGTTAGAGGACCATACATATGAATTGCTGATATATATGTATGCATGTATTTGATATATGTTTTACATATGCCTGTGAGATGCTGCATTTGATTGTTGCATATGGTTGTACATCATGATACATGCCTTTTGCATATTTTATATATTGCTATGTGTTGAGCATGATATATGTGTTGGTCCAGACTGTCGTATGCATTTGATTAGTGTCATGTCATAGTGTGGTATGGACCGGGATATTATTACATGTGATTATATACTGTTCATATGTTCGAGTGTTGGTCAGGTATGGGATTGACTTTGTACGTTATATGAGTTATGTTATTGTATATCTGTTCAGGATGATATAGCTTATGGTGTTGCAGACCATCAGGTATGTTGGTACATTACTTCATGTTTAGTTGATCAATTTAGTATATACAGTGAGTATGACTATACTGTAGTTACTTGTTATTAGATTTGGATAAGACTATATGTCTATTGGACTCATGTTGTATACCTGTAGATCTTCACATGTATACTTGTAGATCTCTTTACCCTATATGTTCATGCACTTTCTACATATTACCCCTGAGTTTATACTCACCACCCCAGGATCCTGGGTTTCATGTTGCCCAGGTAACAGGTAAAAGATTCCTTGGACATTCGGAGCTCCGCCAGCTGATCCCATCTCACACCGAACAATTGGGGTTTTCTACGTATTTGCTTCCACTGTTGTTTTGTATTATGACCATGTATAATCAGTGTTGTATGTGGTCGTTGGTATGTATGTTGTTTTTGGTGTAGTATGTTAGAGTCGCACCGGTGCGCACCTTTTGTGTTGTTGTGGATGTATTGTTTGGTATTGTCCATATATATGTCATGTTGTTATGGGGCTACGGGCCTTGTATTAACCCGATATGTTGCCACGTACAGGGGAGATGCCATCCGTTTGTTTTTCGGCATGACATACTCTCGGGGTGTGACAATTTTATTGGTATCAGAGCCCTAGGTTACGAAGTCCACTTTCGAATTTTATTTTATTCGGACATCGAGTTTTGCTTTACTCGATTTTTGTTTTGTGAGTTCTGGGATCTGACTGTTGCGGACATCTCCGAGCTACAAGGTTTAAGGTATGTTAACAGTTATTACATATCCTTCTATTGGTTATGCATTTAGTTGCTTATAACAGGGATGACTTGTAGGTTGTTGGTTAGTATTCGTAATCGTGGTTTGAGTTGACTATGAAAACGACATGTTGAGGTTATTAGACATGTACCTGCTATCGAAAAGGTAATTACCTTTGAGAGCCGACTGATACCGAGTCGGAAAGCAGGGGTTAGGTAGTCACATTTCTTGTAGATATCAAGGATTACAGTCCTAAGATTTTCACTAATTATGTTAGTCAGATCATTACCTATGGGGTAATGGGAAAGCGAGTATACTATTGCTGATGCAGATAGTAGAGGATTAGTTTGGAGATATTCATAGGGATTTTGATCCCTGAGTTGGTCATGTTAGGTTGTATAACTTTGAGAGTACTTTTGAGTACTTAACTTGTGTTATACGGAGAAAGTAGTGTTAGTTGAATACCATGATCCGGATCTTACCGGTACTTGGTGGAAGAGATAGGAAATAGCCTTTGGAAAATCACACATCACTTGGCCACGATGTAGTGATGTTGTGAGAGAGTATTCTTCACGTCATCTTCTTTGACTCATTGTCAGGGAATTCTGGGGCATCGAGTAGGGTGATCGTTTGGTAATGGGAGTACCATGCAGAGTCGTTAGACTTGCGAAGGTTACGACCATTTAATAGCCCAAGAATGTGATTGGATTGGTTTTGGTCACCCACGGGTTATTGGTTGACATCTTGATCAGGATGTTTGGATCTCCTACCAGATCCTACCGAAAGTGCATAGACTGAGTCATGTGTATAGAAATGACTTCGTAGTAAGTGTTTTAAGAGTTGAAGATTTGATAAGCATACATTGCAAGTCAAATTATTGGAATTAGAAGTCTCTGAATGTTGGATAAAAGGAGCGAGATTGGAGTTATGACTCATGAGCTACTATGGGAGAGTTTTCCGATCATAGAAGACCGATTGCTCGTCAGATCGTCATCATCTTCTCATGTTTATCAGTGAAATCAAAAGAAAGACTCCGAAGGGAGATTATGTGCGGGAAGTGTGGGTCACGACTACACCAGAGTCAGACTATCCGACGAATCATTTTATCTATTTCTACTATAAGCAGCCGATATCTACAAGGAGTGTATGTACTTTGAAGACTCAGTTGAAGACTATGGATGATGCTTTCAAGCGGATGATCTGCAACCTCGAAAGTTGAGATCATCACAGAAGATTAGATTATCACATCAGCAGTGATCTACTACCTCAGATATAGTTGGAGCTCTTTGATACGTCCATCCGGAAGAAGCAATTTACTCAGCAGTATCAGCAGAAGACATCTCAGAAGACTCAGACATTCAGACAACAACTGTTACTTTCCCAGGCATGGTTATGATTTGTACAGAGGAGAGAGTGTATACGACAATGGTCGTATCTGTGCGGTATTCTCCAGTTGCAGCTATACCTTTCACAGAATTGGAGCATGCTACGATTCAGTATTTATCAGTTGGTGGTGTACTCTTTGCCAGTACAACAGTGTTTACCATCTCCATTGCAGTTGTTTCAGTTTGTATCTCAGTTCAGCAGTTGATTTCAGGTCCTCCATGGCAGACTTTTGCAGCTACTTGAGCTCAGCCGTCAAGAACAGATGTTGGGCGAGTTTACATGATTACTCGAGAAAAGATATAGTAGACCTAAGAATTGATCATTTGGGGTATTACCCTAGTTTACCCTGTGTGGATATATTGAGAGATACTGATAGTTACAGGTAGCCAGGTCTAGAACATTCTTAGATAGGATTAGACGGGTTCCTATCGACTTATGGATTGGTAGTATCTCTACCGTCAGGTGAGATGTTGACCAACAATCAAGAAGTCAAGGGATACCCTTAGCCTTTGCTAGACATACCTTTATTATAGACATATCCTTGCGGATAGTTAAATTGTTGAAATGATGGTATACTATGTCTCTCGGAGGTATGGATAATCTGAGAGTATTTGGATGTAGATTCGGAGGAACTCTTGAGCTTACCACTGCATGGGCAAGTGGAGTAAGCGATTGGAGTGGTTTCAGAAATAGTTCCGATATTGAGACCTCATACATGGAGATGATTTTATTGGTATCAGTGTTGCTAAACACTGGGAAAATTGGAAGAGCATAGGTTGTGATTACATGAGGTATTGGATGGGAGATTTATCTGTCCTAGTGGTTCTTCTTGAGAAGATATGGAATTATTTGTTAAAAGAGGGTTAGACCTTTGTGGTTATGCATCGATTATCGATGATTGGAATGTAGGCAGTTGAGAATGAATATCCTTCGTCATGGATAGACGATTTGTTTAGATCAGCTAAAGGATACCTGTGTATACCCTAGGGTTGATCTACGACTGGAGGGGTTGATATTGTAGTGACTTAGTGTCATACAATTATCATTGTCAGTGTGAAGATTGAGCTATCATTAGCATAGAGTAAAGGATGCAGGTATATAGAGCTGATTGATAATGTTGTTAGACTTATCAACGATTTAGTCGTTCATGGATTTGAGGAATCAAGTACTCTTGGAGTATTTGAGATCGATTGTCATTATATCTGTGGATGATATATTTTTGGGGATATATTCACAATCTCAAGGGAAGTTGGGATTTCCCTGGATTGATCTGGTTGATACCGTAGAGGTTGATAGGATGTTACTAGCATTACTATACTGCTGATTTGTTGGACCAGGAAGGTGATGGAAATGACTTGGTCGGAAGTTTGTGAAGCTAGGTTTCAGGGCCTAGACGGTGGCTGACTTTTGTGTTAGTGTTAGTTAATCTGTCCGATATGGATGGAAGGGTATTGCACATAGATGCAACATTTTAGGGATTAGGAGTGATCCCGATGCAGTTGAATGAGACGTATATTATGTGTATGTTAGTTGAGAAACTAGCGAGATTAGTCATTATAGTCTTCCAGTTACTTTCAGTTCTGGGTGACAGAGTGAATTTTGGACATTAGATTAATTTTTCTTGTGAGAATAATTCTTTGTCTCTGGGAAGGATAGTGGTTCCCAAAGTTGCATTCGATTTAGGAGGAGTTGTTTCAGGAGACTCTTCATTCGAGAGTGATGATTTATTCGGAGTATATCCGAAAATAGTGAGTATTAAGATGTTCATTGAGGCGTTCATGATTTATAGTTTGATGTTGGGTATGCCAACAAGCAAAGGTGGAATATTGTGATCGGTAGGGTTACGTACCGTGATGAAGTAGCAGCCTAGTACATTAGACTGTGTTGGGAGATTATCTAGAATTCGGAAAGGACTTGATAGGATTTGGGTAGTCGATGATCGATTAGCTAGGTCTGCTCATTTTCTTCCGAGCCGTAAGATGGATTTCGTTGGATCGCTTGATGGAATTATATCCTTGGAGTAATCTTGAGTATCATTTCTGATAGTGATTCATGATTCACCTTACGATTCTGGCAAAGTCTCCCATCGATTACGGGTATAGAGCTCTACTTTGATACAGTTATTGACCTCTTAATAGGTTGATTTAGAGTGTATATAAGAGCTAGAATATAATATTCGAGCTTAGTACCCCACTTAGTCACTTGAGGTGTGACTTTGCCCCGGATACTTGAGATGGTCGTTGTGACACCTCATACTCGTACATGAGTCGGAAATTTGAGGACCAAATTTTTATTAGTGGGGGAGAATGTAGTATACAGAAAAAAAATTATTATATGGATTAACCCCTTTAATTATTGGGTTAATTGGGTCTAATTAGTGATTTTGCTAATGGGCTAAAAATTTGAAATTTGAATCCATTGAAATTTGAAGCTAATGAAATTTCAATCTCGGCACGATCTCGGTCGTCGACGTCCATGTGAGAGCAGCTCTATGACGGCGCCGCCCTAGCTGATCCTTGTCCTTCGAGGTCAGTGATCCTTCGCGCGAGCGCCGTTCCCATTTCCTCTTTCAACTGTGACTGCCGTCAACGCACACGGGATCGCCTCGCTGGAAGACCTCCGATCGTGGGTTTCAAATCAAGAGTTCCAGCGAAGAGTCTTTGCTGGAAGCCGAGGGTCGACGGTGGAACTGCTGAGTCTCCGATCGTGAGCTAGATTTCATGAGGTCTGCCGAGATTTGGGTAAGCAGTCGATCTTCTCCCCTTGATTTGGATGAAATCCGTCCTTGCTTGTGATTTTCACTGCCGGTAGCTTGGATCCATGTTTTTAGGCAGTGTTTGGAGATTAGATTGCTCGGTGAATAGGAGACGAGAAAGGGCAGCCGGAGATGATCTGATCGGTAAGTTTTGGGTATGCCTATTGTTTCATCTGTATTTCTATGTGTTTATGGTGGTTGTCGATTGATGCTAGATGAGCAAATCAATTGTCGATAGATCAAGAGGAAGCCGTGGTGTGATTTCTTTCACCTTGTTTCCTCTGTTTGGGAGTATAGTGTGGTCGTTTAATTGGTGGTGTGTCGATGAGATGTGAGCTTCGATTATGGGAATTGGCACGATTGTAAGCAAGGCAGATTTCTTGTGGATCTAATTCGGAAATGCAAGGTATGTCCGATTGGTATATTTATAGTTAATTTTTTGGATTGATATAGATGAATGTGGTAGATTGATTGGTTAATATGAATTCATTCATCCTGTAGTATTAGATTGTTCGATTAATTGATCGAGATATAAGGTTGATGCGGAAGTTGATTCGATCATTAGATATGTGATGGTACTTAATTGTATCCTATTATTACAGGACGTTGATGGTGATGGATACATGAACGTGGAGATGGATAGCACGGATTATGTATCATGTGGGTAATATCTACCTGGTCCGGTAGTTTTGATCAGATTCCAGTGCATGAATTTGGATATATGTTTATACTTGTTTACCTTAAATCCACTCATGTTTAATCATATGCTTGCACTGCCTTTGACCTTTGAGATATATTGCTGTTATTTCATTGATTATCTATCATGGATATGAACTACAAACCCTATTATGTGTTAGCTGATAGATGTTCAGTAAGTACATGTGGTTAGGATTATCTTTGTGACCTCAGATTGGGTTACTGTGTTACATCACTAGGGTTAGGTAATGTATTGGATTATGGAGTCGATTGTTATATTATACCCGTATTAGTGGTGCATCTATGGTGGATCTAGTTGTCTGTGCATAGATAAGCGTGTGGTTGTCAGTATGTGACCATGGACTAGAGGTCCTAGCGTGATAGTATATCCATTATGGATTGTGTGCCTGTGTATGGTTATATGGACGGTCGATAGTATATCGCTACTGACTAGAGGTCTTAGCGTGGTTGACTGTCAGATGAGTATGACTCTTTGTGCGATAGAGAGAGTCTTGTGGATTGTAGTCCTTGCATAGTTGACTTTTGGTTGACCAGGACTCCCCGTGGGATAGGGAGTGTTGCGAGGATACATGTATGGAGCTATGCATCATTACATTGCATGAATGTTGTTGACTGGGTCTCCCTTGTGGTTGAGACGGGTCGTCAGTCATTCTGCCTCCTCGGCCACTCGAGGTAGTGGTAGCAGGGTTGAGGGCAGAGCATTGGATGTGCCGCGCTCGGCCACTATGGATGGTGGTAGCTGGAGATGCGCACCTAGCCACTGTGCAGAGTGGTGTTAGCACTCGCCCACTATAGACGTGGTTGGTGTGTGCGCTGTCTCGGTGCAGGCGCTCGTCTACTCATGGGTAGTGACGGAGCGGCCAGCAGCAGGGACCCCCGGGGAGTAGTTAGCTCTTTACGCTTGTATGCTACTAATTCATACTACCCAACTCGGTCACTCGAGAGTAGTGGCAGCTGGAGTCGGGCTAGTCGTCATGCCGTGCCACCCGGGCCATACTGGGGTTGTGCTTGGATGGGTCCGCAGACATGACCATGCATATGCATTGTTGATATATATGTATGCATGTATTTGATATATGTTCGCATTTGATTGAGCTTATGATTGTGCATATGGTTGTACATCATGATACATGTCATTTTGCATATTTTATATATTGCTATGTGTTGAGCATATGATGTCATAGTGTGGTATGAACCGGGATGTTATTACATGTGATTATATACTATTCATATGTCCGAGTGTTGGTCATGTATGAGATTGACTTTGTACGTTATATGAGTTATGTTATTGTATATCTGTTCAGGATGATATAGCTTATGGTGTTGTAGACCGTCAGGTACGTCGGTACATTACTTCATGTTCAGTTGATCAGTTTAGTATATACAGTGAGTATGACTATACTGTAGTTACTTGTTATTAGATTTGGATAAGACTGTATGTCTATTGGACTCATGTTGTATACCTGTAGATCTTCACATGTATACTTGTAGATCTCTTTACCCTATATGTTCATGCACTTTCTACATATTACCCCTGAGTTTATACTCACCACCCCGGGACCCTGGGTTTCCTGTCGCCTAGGTAACAGGTAGAAGATTCCTTGGACGTTCGAAGCTCCGCCAGCTGATCCCATCTCACACCGAACAATTGGGTGTTTCCACGTATTTGCTTCCGCTGTTGTTTTGTATTATGACCATGTATAATCAGTGTTGTATGTGGTTATTGGTATGTATGTTGTTTTTAGTGTAGTATGTTAGAGTCGCACCGGTGTGCACCTTTGGTGTTGTTGTGGATGTATTGTTTGGTATTATCCATATATATGTCATGTTGTTATGGGCCTACGGGCCTTGTATTAACCCGATATGTTGCCGCATACAGGAGAGATGTCGTCCGTTTGCTTTTCGGCACGGCATACTCTCGAGGCGTGACAACCATACTATACATGCTCTTTTAACTGCAACTTATAGTACACTATGAGTAGGAGGTGAACTACTAAGCATGCATAATCATTTTATAAGGACACTACTTGGTTCAAGTTCATGATAATCAACATAATGGAGTTATGGGAGCCTAAATACAAGTATAGAGTACATGGACATCAATGAGGCATTCAAGGTATCATCTAGGTACATAGTTCTCTATCACTTAACAATTCAATCAGGATAAGAAGGTTCTTAGCAATTCTTTAACTAAATCAAGTGCTTAACAGTTCAAGGTTTTATAAAACATAATGAGTATAGTGTCACATCAAGTATAACCCTCAAAACAAGTCTAAGTTAACACCAAGTAGAAACCATCAAAAAATCAAGTAGTGATCAACTCTTAACAACTAACATGCAAAACTTTAAAACATGCATAAGTCTTGGAACATAAAACAGATCTCTTCCACCATGCCACTGCCACACACACTTTGTCCCTCCTACTGCTCCCTTTAGTTTAGCCATTCTTTGCCTTTTTCTACAGTACAAGGGAAACATGAAACTATAAGCACAGAGGCTTAGTAAGATCCTTTCCTACTCACAAAAGTCATACTTCAGGGATTAGACATAGAGTAGTGACATGTTCATCTAGACAACATATAGGCATAGCATTCATATAAAAGTCATGACATAATCATTTAGGAACATAGGACTAGAATTCATAAAAAATATGACATGTTCATCTAGACAACATATAGGCATAGCATTCATATAAAAGTCGTGACATGATCATTTAGAAACATAGGACTAGAATTCATAAAAATAGTGACAATCACATAGGCATGAAACAGGTATATGCAAGATGTTCTTTGAAAACATATATTTTATAGGTACTTAAACATAAATCTCAACACGAGGGCCCGACATTGTACCACATACATCATTTTGTGCGCATCCCTAAATAGATCCGAGGTAGCTAATCCCGAACCTACTAGGGTACTAGGCCCGTACTACGACCGTCGACCTAGGGGCAACGTAGGAGCCCATCCCGTACTAGGTCCATACTATGAACGTCGACCTAGGGGCACGTAGGAGCCCATCCCATGGACCTTGCTAGGGTCCGGTACAAGCCATACAAAAGTAAAATAGCATATCATGTTCCTTGTCATAACATAAAGAGTGCTCTTAGTCCCCATTCATAGGGAAGCGTCTCTTAGGCATTTCATCATACATACTTAAGCCATGCATAACGTAGGTGTGCCCTAGTGGACATGAAACATAAGCGTGTACATCATGACGCAATGAGCATAACATAAGCATACATTAGTACAATTAACATGAACATAAGGTAGTGGCATAAACAAAACATGTTATCATAAAGTCTAACTATCATCATGTCAACGTCATGTATATATATAACATGACATGGAAGATCATTAGTAACCATAAGCATGTTTTAAGGATGGTATCCAATACCATCACACACTACCTAACATGGGGGATTTTTAGCAACCATAGAGGGGCTTGGAATTTCTTCCTAACCCTAGTTCTTGGACATGACCAAAACTTGGTTGGGAGGTTTTTAAGAAATCAAACACTCAAACATACTAACACAAAGTCTAACTAACATCATGTTAACATCATATATATATATATATATATATCATGGCATGGAAGATCATTAGTAAGCATAAACATGGTCTTGGCCGAAACTTCCAAGGGAGATCTTAAGAAATCAAACACTCAAACATACTAACACCAGGTCTAACTAACATCATGTTAACATCATATATATATATATATATATATATATATATATATATATATATATATATATATATATATCATGGCATGGAAGATCATTAGTAAGCATAAACATGGTCTTGGCCGAAACTTCCAAGGGAGATATTAAGAAATCAAACACTCAAACATACTAACACAAGGTCTAACTAACATCATGTTAACATTATATATATATATATATATATATATATATATCATGGCATGGAAGATCATTAGTAAGCATGAACATGGTCTTGGCCGAAACTTCCAAGGGAGATCTTAAGAAATCAAACACTCAAACATACTAACACAAGGTCTAACTATCATCATGTCAACATCATATATATATATATATATATCATGGCATAGAAGATCATTAGTAAACATAAGTATGGACTTGGCCGAAACTTCCAAGGGAGGTTTTTAAGAATTCAAACACTCACAACAACTTGTATTGCAGGTGAGGGGATTACTTACATCCTCTCGTTTGGTTTACTATAAGAAATATACCCTTGGTGCCAAGACAAGGCCTCCTTTTTCTCCTTGAGATTTTGAAAATGGAAGAAGGAGAGGAGTGGTTTCGGTGGAGGAAGAAGAAGGAAGAAGAGAATGACTTGTTGTTCTCCTCCTCCTACTCCTATTATTCTAAGTTCCTATTTATTTTAAGTGAAGGTGTCCCTTTGCCTCCCCTACCCTTATCTATCCTTTCTCTTACCCTTCTAATAGCACACCCCTGCTGGGCTTTTGGTTATCACATGCATCTTAAGGTTTAGTTACCTGCTTGGAGGTTCAGGGTTCAAACCTTGGCCATGCATCCTTTTTGGCTCTATTCTCTTTTATTTTTGAAAGAGCCCACATAAAGGCCCATTATAATCATGCAAAAATTCTTATAAAATTTGCTAGGAATTTTACGGGCGTTACAGTTCTTCATACATTTTAAAAGTTTCATCCTCGAAACTTAGAACTACTCTGATACTGTTCATGTCCTCCTCGCCTCGTGGCTTCTTCGCACTGCTGACTTTGCCACAGTGACCTTCACTAAGTGCACCTCTTTATTCCTTAGTCTTTGACTCTCGGCCTAGTATCCGGATAGGTCAACTTTCATAACTTAGGTCCCTTGAACTTGCAATCGCCTATGGCTCAATCACTTGGTCCAGATCGAAATGCACTTCGAGCATCAAACGGAACACGCCAGGAATAAAATACAGCAATATGTAACTGAACGAAGCTCGTAAGCTACCTTGTCGACTCTCTTCAGTATCGGATACGATCCCACATAGTGCGGACTCAGCTTACCCTTCCTTCCGAATCTCATCACTCCCTTCATAGGGGCTACCTTGAGGAATACCGAATCCCCGACTTCAAATTCCAACGGTCTACGCCGCATATCGGCATAGCTCTTTTGTCGGCTCTGTGCAGTTTCAATTCTTTGGCGGATGTTCTATATAGCTCGGGTGGTGTCATCAATGTAATCTGTTTGGAGTCTCATCCCCTTCTTTTCACCACCCTCGTACCAGCATATAGGAGATCTACATCTCCTCCCGTATAGAGCCTCGTAGGGCGTCATTCCAATAGTAGCTTGGTAGCTATTATTGTAGGTGAATTCTGCCAAGCATAAGTATCGGCACCAGCTCCCTTTGAAATCCAAGGCACAAGCTCGTAACATATCCTCTAGTACTTGGTTCACCCTTTCTGTCTGTCCGTCGATTTAAGGATGAAATGTAGTTCTGAATAATAGCTTTGTGTCAAGGGCCTTCTGAACACATTCCCAAAAATGGGAAATAAAATGACCATCTCTATCAGAAATGATGGTCTTAGGAATCCCATGTAGTCTGATAATTTCCCTAGCATATAATTGAGCCAGTTGCTCAGTCAAGTAGGTCATCTTGATTGCTAAGAAGTGGGCAGACTTCGTCAATCTGTCCACGATCACCCATATAGCATCATATCCATTCGTCGTCTTGGGTAGTCCTAAGATGAAATCCATAGAAATATCTTCCCATTTCCATTCTGGAATTTGGATTGGATGTAGTGCTCCTTCAGGTCTCTGGTGTTCTGCTTTAACCCTCTGGCAGGTTAGGTAGGTACTGACATACTGAGCCACATCCCTTTTCATACCAAACCACCAGAATTTCCCTTTCAGATCTTGGTACATCTTGGTGGATCCAAGATGCATCACATAGGGTGTTCCGTGAGCTTCCTCAAATATCCTCTTCTGTAACTCTGGGTCGTCGGGAATACATAAGCGATCCCTAAGGTATAGTACTCCACTGTCAGCGATACGAAATCCATCATCCTTCCCTTCTAGAAACTCTTGCTTGATCCTTTGGATGCTTGGGTCACAGGCTTGCTTTTCTAATATATCGTCGAATAGCGTCGGTGCTATCGTCAAGGTAGAAAGCTGTCCGGAAATGATTTCAACCCCGTAACACATAATTTCACTTTCTAGGGGCCGAGATAATACCGATAGAGACATCAAGGTGGCACATGACTTCCTGCTGAGTGCATCGACCACTTTTTTCACTTTTCCTGGATGGTAGAAGATCTCGCAGTCATAGTCCTTGACTAGCTCGAGCCATCTGCGTTGTCTCATGTTTAGGTCTTTATATGTGAAGAAATATTTTAGACTCAGGTGATCTATATAAATCCTACACTGAGCTCCATATAGATAATGCCTCCATATTTTGAGAGTAAAGACCACAGCCGCTAGCTCTAGATCGCGAGTGGGATAATTCCTTTCATGTTCCTTGAGTTGCCTAGAGGCGTAGGCAATGACCTTGCCATTCTGCATGAGTACAGCTCCGAGTCCCAACTTGGAAGCGTCACTGTACATGTCGAAGCCTTCGTTACTGTCCGGAAGAGTAAGGATTGGAGCACTAGTCAGTCTTCTTTTCAATTCCATGAAACTCTTCTCTCAGGCGTCCGTCCATTCATACTTTTTGTTCTTTCTGGTGAGAACTGTCATAGGGGCTGCAATTCTAGAGAAGTCCTCTACAAACTTCCTGTAGTAGCTTGCTAGCCCGAGGAAGCTCCTGATTTCACTGGCATTCCTTGGCCTGTTCCAGTTACTCACAGCTTCAATCTTTATTGGGTTTACCATCACTCCGTGCTTGGATATAACGTGACCCAAAAATGATACTTGATCGAGCCAGAACTCGCATTTGGAGAACTTTGCATACAACTGCTTTTCCTGAAGAATCTGCAATACCATATTCAGGTGTTCGGCATGCTCTTCTTGGGTTCTCGAATATATCAGGATATCGTCGATGAAAATGATCACAAATTTGTCGAGGAATGCCTAGAATACCCGATTCATCGGATCCATGAACATAGCAGGTGCATTCGTCACTCTGAAAGGCATAACTACGAACTCATAATGTTCGTATCTTGTTCGGAAAGCCGTCTTCGGTATATCATCTGGTTTCACTTTCACTTGATGATAGCCAGACCTCAGATCAATCTTAGAGAAGACGGTGGCACCCTTTAACTGGTCGAACAGGTTGTCAATCCGTGGTAAAGGGTACCTGTTCTTGATCGTCTTATTATTTAGCTCTCGGTAGTCTATGCACATTCGCATAGACCCATCTTTCTTCTTTACCAACAATACTAGAGCTCCCCATGGAGAGTGACTTGGGCGTATAAGTCCCTTGTCGAGTAACTCCTGTAGTTGTCCCTGAAGTTCCTTCAATTCAGCCGGCGCCATACGGTAAGGTGCTTTAGAGATCAGATTAGTACCAGGAATAAATTTGATCTCAAATTCAATTTCTCTATCAGGGGCTAACCCTGGTAGTTCATCTGGGAATACCTCTGGGTAGTTGCATACAACTCTGACATCTTCTAGCTTCTGGTCCTCGACTTGACTTGTATCAACCGCATGTGCTAGAAACCCAGTGCATCCACTGTCTAACATCTTGTGTGCCTTTAGAGCTAATAAAAATTTATCGATTCTTTTCCTTGGCTCTCCAATAAATTCAAACATAGGTTCTGCCTCCGCCTGGAAGACCACTTTTCTTTTACGACACTCGATCGAAGCATCATACTTACTTAAGAAATCCATGCCCAATATGATATCATAATCCTGCATGTCGAGCACTATCAGATCATAATAGAGTTCTCTATCTGCAATTTTGATGGGTGTGGCTCGCAGCATATGAGTAGATGGCATCACTTCTCCGGAGGGTAGTGTCGTTAAGAACTTGCGATCCAAAGCTTGTGGTGGCATGTCCATCTTCTTCGTGAAAGGTGTAGAGACAAACGAGTGTGTTGCCCCAGTATCAAATAATATAGTAGCATGCTGACAGAAAATAAATATCTGACCTGTGACAACCGTAGAAATGCTCGCCACATCTTCTTTGGTGAGAGAGAATACCCTGGCATTCATCGTAACTGGCGGGGCTTCCAATCTCCCTTGGCTTATTTGAGTACCTTCAATTGCAGCCTGCATCTGGTGTAGCTGTGGAGGAGCACCCCTGTACTGGGTATACTATTAAGGAGGTTCCTGAACTTGAGTAGGGAAGTCCTTGACTCTGTGCCCTTCCAGTCCACAGCTGAAGCATCTATTCGTGCCCTTATAGCACACTCCTGGATGTATCTTCCTGCATGTAGTACACTGAGGGATCTTGGGTTGCTTGTTCGCTGGACCACCTTTAGAGTCATTCCATTGCTTTCTCTTGCCATTGTGGTTTCCTTTCCAAGTACTCTGGGTTTTCTGACCTCCTGACTGGGCTTGACTCTTGCCTTCACTCAGTGCCTTCTTTTGCTGGTTAATATTGTTCAGGTAGTGCTCGGTGATCAGGACACTACTGAACATCTCCTCTACGGTCTGCGGTCTATTAACTCCGCCAGCCACGTTCAGAGCTATCTTGGGTCGGAGCATCTTCAGCATGAGTCTGACCCTTTCTCTTTCTGTACTGACCAACTCTGGGCATAAGTGCACGAGCCGGTTGAATCTTTTCACAGCTTCATTAACTAAGAGGTCACCTTGCTGGAACCTGGTGAACTCGTCGTAATTCTTGTTTGTCACCCACATATGGAAGAATTCTTCGAAAAATTCATATTCGAAGTCCGTCCATCTCATTTGGTTCACTTGTCTTTTTTGCTTTAACCCTTTCCCACCACATTTGGGCATCTCCCGAAAGGCAAAATGATGCGCACTTAATCTTTTCATGTTCGGGCCAATCCAGTAGCTCTGCGATGCTTTCCACAGTCTTGAACCAGGCTTGGGCGTCCCATGGTTCACCAGTACCAGAGAAATTTTTCGGCTTCAGCCTCTACCACTGGATTATGTAAGCTTCTTGTCGAACTATCGGGCCAGGGCCTACTGGTGGGGCGGTAGGGTTTCCTCGCTGGTTCATTAAAGCATTTATCACTTGCTATTGCTTTGTGACTTGACGCTGGAGTTTAGTAACCACATGGATAAGATCAGGTGGGGGTACTATCTCATCAACTCTATTACTGCGTCTTCCAGCCATGCTTATCTTCATATATTATAATAAGGCTAGTATAAGATTATCATACATATATTCATGCATATTTAAACTAAAAGCATTCCTTATCATACATAAAAGAAATAGAGTATGCATAAAATTTCTTACTTGGAGCAACAGGATAGGAGCTTGATGTGTGTGTAGTGGAAAGACAGATCTGCTCTGATACCAACCTGTCACGCCCGCCCTTCTCATAATCTAGAGGGGGAGGAAGGGTGGCACGACGTGAACATACATGCGTGCATATACAGCGGAAGAATTTAAACTAAAAAAAAATATGGAACATGCATTTACCTTCAACCATGCAAATATCTCTACATTCTTAACTATGTAACAGGTGAACATTTATCTCAGGGGAGTATGCTTAACATGCATGGGTATAATTGGTTAAAACTTTTCTTTCTGCCATACTATACATGCTCTTTTAACTGCAACTTATAGTACACTATGAGTAGGAGGTGAACTACTAAGCATGTATAATCATTTCATAAGGACACTACTTGGTTCAAGTTCATGATAATTAGCATAATGGAGTTATGGGAGCCTAAATACAAGTATAGAGTACATGGACATCAATGAGGCATTCAAGGTATCATCTAGGTACATAGTTTTCTCTATCACTTAACAATTCAATCAGGATAAGAAGGTTCTTAGCAATTCTTTAACTAAATCAAGTGCTTAACAGGTCAAGGTTTCATAAAACATAACGAGTATAGTGTCACATCAAGTATAACCCTCAAAACAAGTCTAAGTTAACACAAAGTAGCAACCATCAAAACATCAAGTAGTGATCAACTCTTAACAACTAACATGCAAAACTTTAAAACATGCATAAGTCTTGGAACATAAAACAGATCTCTTCCACCACGCCACTGTCACACACACTTTGCCCCTCCTGCTGCTCCCTTTAGTTTATCCATTCTTTGCCCTTTTCTGCAGTACAAGGGAAACATGAAACTATAAGCACATAGGCTTAGTAAGATCCTTTCCTACTCACAAAAGCCATACATCAGGGATTAGACATAGAGTAGTGACATGTTCATCTAGACAACATATAGGCATAGTGTTGGTGCAATCGGCCCAGGTCACGATTGACCAGGACTCGAGTTTGACTCGAGTGATGTTTTGATGTTTCGACAAAAACATATGACAATGTAATTGGCAAGGGAAAGTCCAAGCATGGTCTTGGCATTTGAGAAGTCCAACATGGGTTGGCAAGGGAAAAGTCCAAGCATGGGTCTTGGCAATGTAAAAGTCCAACATGGGTTGGCAAGGGAAAGTCCAAGCTTGAGTCATGGCATGAGAAGTCCAAGGGGTTTGATATTGGTTGCGTAAAGTCCAAGCGGGAGTCTTGGCAGCATAAGTCCAATGGTTGGCGGCGTAAAGTCCAAGCGGAGTCTTGGCGGCGTAAGTCCAATGTGCCTTGGCGGTGTAGACACCGTTAGCATGACATAGCCGAGAGGCTAGCGCGATGGATGAACAAGTCATGGATGACTTGGAGGGATCCGAGAGGCGTGAGGCTGATGGAGGTGGCTAGAAGGCTTAGGTCTAGGCTAAGGGTGGTCTAGCAAGTATGGGGGCACCATACTTGGGTTAAAACCTCATTTTTGAGGTTGGCAGTCGACTGACATTATGGCTGGTTTGACTGCCATGAGTCGACTTGAGTTTGACGCGGTTTAGAGTGGAAATGCTGCGGTGATCGCTCATTGGAGCGATCGATCGTGTCAGCTGATCGCCGATTATGATCGCTGCCCATCAATGTCGAGCCTCGAGCGCTCGCTGGTAGTGCGATCGGCTACGGCGCAACGATCATTGCCAAGATATCCGTTGGAGTTTTTCCAACGTGGATCGAGCCGTTGTCTCACGACAACAGTGGCATCGATCATTGATGGTGACTTATGGCGATCGGTGATGGCGGAAATCCAAAGGATAAAGGAGCTCGACGAGAGAGTTTTTGGCATCAGTTTTTAAGGGTTTTCTTGGGCTATTTGAAGGGGAATTGTTGGTGCCCTTCCAGTCCTTCAAGGCTAGTCCAAGGCAACCAAAGATCAAGCAACCAAAGTGCTCTTGTAAAGTAGTTTTCTTTACTTGCATTATATTTCATTGTTGTAATTGCTTGTATCTATTTCTTATTGTTGTAAGAATAGTTTGTAAGAGGTTTCTCCACCTCCGACTTGTGTCGAGAAGGAGTATTTGTGATTAGTGATTGCATTGGCGTCGCTAGAGCTCGTTAGAACTCGATCCGTGGAGTAGGAACTGGTTCGGTTCCGAACCACGTTATATCCTTGCGTTTGTATGTTTGTGTTTTCCTTATTGCTTTATTTTCTTTGTTTCCGCTGCGCTAACGAAAATTATAGACAAGCACGCGAACGTTTTCCATCTACGCAAGAGTAAACGCTATTCACCCCCCCTCTAGCGGCGTCAAATCTCCAACAAGTGGTATCAGAGCCCAGGGCTCTTCTACGGATTAACAACCCGGAGTCAAGACGCTAGAGGAAAAGATGGAAATCCAAGGACATTTGGGATGGGATATCAACACACCTATCCCCTATACCTTCTATGGACAAGAAGGGTTTAAGCAATGGAAGTCAAGAATTGAAGACTTCCTAATGATGAGGGACTTCGAAGAATGGTCTATCTTGATGGAGGGTTTTAGCTATCCAATAGGACCAAAGGGAGGATTCCTCAAGAAGAAGAAGTGGAGTGAAGATCAACTCCAAGCCTTCGAGAAAAATAAGAAGGTAATCAAATTCATTTTTGATTTAATTCCTAATGACCTCTTGTGTAGCCTAGGTGACTATGTGGATGCCAAGGAGCTATGGAGCGATTTGGCCAAGCTTCATGAAAATCCATCATCAATCCAAGAAGAAGAAGAAGAAGATGAGTGCTCACCCTCTCAAGCTCAAGTAAGCACATCCCCATCTAAAGAGCTTGAGGAGTCGAAAGTTGATAGGGAGTCGACTTCCGGATCGGAGAAAGAAGAGGTGGAAGAGGTGGAAGAAGCATCCACCTCAAGGATTGAGGGGGAGGAGAGAACTTCCACACCGGAGCCGGAACAAATTCAAGAAGAAGTCTCAACCTCCGGGAGGAATGAAGAATCCACTCCAATCACCACATCCACCATAGGTAACTCAAACATATCAATTTGTAATAAAAATCATATCATATGTTTTGAGTGTAGAGAAGCCGGACACTACAAGAGCAAGTGCCCAAAGAAGGTTAGGAAAGCTCCATCGGCACCAAAAGTCAAGGATGCCGATGCCCCAAGTCAAAAGAGTAAGGAGCATATCATATGCTTCAAGTGCAACTCAAAGGGGCATTACCGGAGTCAATGTCCTAGGGGGAGCAAAAAGACCCAAGAAGGAGCTATACATGTAGGGGGAGCCTCCAAGGCAAACCCTAAGGTATATTTCAATAATGCACCTTCTAGATTTAATAGTCAAAAGCATGCTAGGAATTTTAATTCCCTTGCAATTCATAAAGAGCATGCTAGAAGTAAGGAATTTTGCTTAGGTGCTAAAAATGTTTACCTTAGGAGTAAGGAGAAATTTGAGACTAATGTCCCTAAAAATATTTTACCTAAGGAATCAATTAGGAAAATAGGAGAACATCTAGATCTAAATCCTAAATGGACTAGGCATATGCCTAGAAAGTCTCATGCCCATGGTTTAAATCAAAATTCTAAAATTGGGAAATTAGAATTAGAGAATCAAGTCTTGAGGTCAAGGCTTGAAAAACTTGAAAAGACCCTAAATAAGATACAAAATCAATTTAAAGGGTCTAGTGGTCAAAATCAAGGGTCCAAAAGTCAAAGTCAACACCTAGGACCTAAGAGTCAAAAGTCAACAAAGGGCAAGCAAGGTTTGGGTCACAAACCTAAGCCTAAAGTGGCTTATCATAGTGTCCCATTTGACTATGGAACACAAACTAGGTCTAGGAAGACCAAGGTCAATAGGGAAGTCATCCCTAAGGTTGACCAAAGGTTGTGCCTAGTGGCTAGGGTTTCTAGGAAACCTAGGGTGGCCACTAAGAAGGTTGTAAGGAGAGTTACCCCTAGAGTCAACCTAGGTAAGACCCAAATGACCAAGGCTAACAAGCCTAGGAGGGTCATTAGGAAGGTATCTAGGGAGGTTATCCCTAAGGAATACCTAATTAACCCTAGGAGCTCAAATCGGTTTTGGGTTCCTAAGAGAGTGATTGATTCACGCTAAGATGGGTTTAGGGTGTGCCAACCTTGATTGGATGGATAGTTAACTCAACCATGGTAAAGGTAGCACTTTAGGATATTTTCAAGGTTATGGTTACCTTGGAAATAGATTTGAATCAATATCCTAAAAGATTTTAGGATGTGCCAATGCACTTTTGAAATTAAGAAAAATCAATTAAATTGGCACAATTTAGGTTTAGAGGTTAGTGTGCCATTTTGGGTTTTTGGCACACTAGGGAGATTAGGTTAATATGGAAAAATATGATTAATCCCAACAAATGGCAATTAATATTAAAATTTAGGTATTATTATACCTATATATTTTATATGTCAAGCTTTGTTTGTCATATAACATGCCATGACATCATGCTTACTTTTAATCATTTTATATGTCATGTTCATGTTTTAGGATTAAGGTTTTAAATGTCATGTGTTTTTAGATTTCATCTTATGCCATGACATCATGATTATGACATCATGATTATGCCATGACATCTTATTTATATCATTTCTAATGCCATAATCATTCATGCATTTAAGACAATTGGTTGAAATTAATTTAAGGACTATGGCATGACTTGAAGTCCCATTTATAAGGGAATCAAGTAGGGTTGCCTAGGAAATGCATGAAACCCTAGATTAGGATGAACAAAACCCACATCTCACATTAAATTGACATGTATGTGTATTTTATACACCCTAGATACATGTGAGATGTTAGGATATGAGTTGAGTTCAAGGTGCATAGGTTTTGCATCTAGATGAACTCGAACTCATCTTATATGATTAGTGGATCATTAGGAAAGCTTGTGTACAAGTCATGTGCATAGAGCCCAAGGAATATGATCCAAGACATGGTTTTAAAATCATTTTAAAATCAATTTAGAAAACCTTGGTGAAGTCTATCTTTTGATAGCAATCACCATTGATAGAGTTGATACAAAATAGGGCCAAAACATTGAAAATTTCAATGGTTTTGAGTTTTGTATCAAACTCACTATTTTATGGGTAAAATAATTTTCAAATATTTTTCACCCATTGTAATGACTATAAGTAATATACGTATCAAATTTTATGATTTTTCAAATTACATAGAATTACTTATGCTTTTCCAAATTCGATTACGATATGAAATTGAAATTTCATTTCGATCGACCTATTGGTGTCGATCGGTATGGGTGTGATCGATTCTTCGAGTCATTGCCAGTCTGATTTCGGGTTAACAAGATTTGTTTATCCCATGTTCAGCTATGGAAAAGGTTCCTAATCACTCCTAACCCTAGGATATGCTTTAGGAAGCATTATAAAGGGTGAAAATCCATTGGATGTGGATTAGGAGTTGTGTTAGGTCAAAGTATCAAATTTAGGGTGAGTGAAAGTTCTATGTTGAACTTAAAACCTTAATTTTGATGGTTTAGAGTTCCTATTGGCTTAGGGGCTTCCCAAGGATATTGTTGGTGCAATGGTCAAGGGGAAGTAAGCCTTTAGGGGGAGGTATCAATCTTGGGATGATGGATGTGTTTTTCTCCTTGAAGAGGAGAAGTTATTGGGAGAGTATCATCAATTGGGAAATTGATGGGTTTTTTATACCCAATTTGGAAATTGGGAGAGAGTATAGGATTGTCTCTCTTGAGTGATATGTGAATTATCACTAGGAAGATTGTAGGCATCCTAGGTATTTACTTTTGGATCAAGGGGGAGATTGTAAGATCTCATTGGGACATGAGACATTGACCTTCTTGGAGAGAAAACCTTTTTGATGTTTGTCAAAAAGGGGGAGAATGTTTGGGGGAGAACATTTGGAGAGTGTTTACCAATTTGGGATAATTGGTAAGGGATTTGAGTTAGTGGTCTAACTCAAATGATTTGTTTGGTTTTTGTCAAACATCAAAAAGGGGGAGATTGTTGATGCAATCGGCCCAGGTCACGATTGACCAGGACTCGAGTTTGACTCGAGTGATGTTTTGATGTTTTGACAAAAACATATGACAATGTAATTGGCAAGGGAAAGTCCAAGCATGGTCTTGGCATTTGAGAAGTCCAACATGGGTTGGCAAGGGAAAAGTCCAAGCATGGGTCTTGGCAATGTAAAAGTCCAACATGGGTTGGCAAGGGAAAGTCCAAGCTTGAGTCTTGGCATGAGAAGTCCAAGGGGTTTGATATTGGTTGCATAAAGTCCAAGCGGGAGTCTTGGTAGCATAAGTCCAATGGTTGGCGGCGTAAAGTCCAAGCGGAGTCTTGGCGGCGTAAGTCCAATGTGCCTTGGCGGTGTAGACACCGTTAGCATGACATAGCCGACGGAAGCACCTAGAGGCTAGCGCGATGGATGAACAAGTCATGGATGACTTGGAGGGATCCGAGAGGCGTGAGGCTGATGGAGGTGGCTAGAAGGCTTAGGTCTAGGCTAAGGGTGGTCTAGCAAGTATGGGGGCACCATACTTGGGTTAAAACCTCATTTTTGAGGTTGGCAGTCGACTGGCATTATGGCCGGTTCGACTGCCGTGAGTCGACTTGAGTTCGACTGCCAGTTTAGAGCTGGAAATGCTCTGGCGATGGCGCTTCATTGGAGCGATCGGCGGTGTCGATGGATCGGCCGATCATTGAGGGTCGATAAATGATCGCGATATCGAGCCGCCGAGCACGCTCCGTGAGCCGGCTCGATCGGGAGACGGCGGCAGCAATCAGCTCCAATGTTAAGGCCGATCGCAAGAGATCCGTTGAGTTTTTCAGCGTGGATCGATTGTTGTCTCGAGAAAGCGTGGCATCGATCATGTGACTTATGGCGATCGTGATGGGCGGAAATTCAGGTCACGCGCAAGGATAAAAAGAGCTCGACAAGAGAGTTTTTGGCATCAGTTTTTAAGGGTTTTCTTGGGCTATTTGAAGGGGAATTGTTGGTGTCCTTCCAGTCCTTCAAGGCTAGTCCAAGGCAACCAAAGATCAAGCAACCAAAGTGCTCTTGTAAAGTAGTTTTCTTTACTTGCATTATATTTCATTGTTGTAATTGCTTGTATCTATTTCTTATTGTTGTAGGAATAGTTTGTAAGAGGTTTCTCCACCTCCGACTTGTGTCGAGAAGGAGTATTTGTGATTAGTGATTGCATTGGCGTCGCTAGAGCTCGTTAGAGCTCGATCCGTGGAGTAGGAACCGGTTCGGTTCCGAACCACATTATATCCTTGCGTTTGTGTGTTTGTGTTTTCGTTATTGCTTTATTTTCTTTGTTTCCGCTGCGCTAACAAAAATTGTAGACAAGCACGCGAACGTTTTCCATCTACGCAAGAGTAAACGCTATTCACCTCCCCTCTAGCGGCGTCAAATCTCCAACACATAGCATTCATATAAAAGTCGTGACATAATCATTTAGGAACATAGGACTAGAATTCATAAAAAATATGACATGTTCATCTAGAAAACATATAGGCATAGCATTCATATAAAAGTCGTGACATGATCATTTAGGAACATAGGACTAGAATTCATAAAAATAGTGACAATCACATAGGCATGAAATGGGTATATGCAAGATGTTCTTTGAAAACATATATTTTATAGGTACTTAAACATAAATCTCAACATGAGGGCCCGACATTGTACCACATACATCATTTTACATGCATCCCTAAATAGATCCGAGGTAGCTAATCCCAAACCTACTAGGGTACTAGGCCCGTACTACGACCGTCGACCTAGGGGCAACGTAGGAGTCCATCCCGTACTAGGTCCGTACTATGACCGTCGACCTAGGGGAACGTAGGAGCTCATCCCATGGACCTTGATAGGGTCCGATACAAGCCATACAAAAGTAAAATAGCATATCATGTTCCTTATCATAACATAAAGAGTGCTCTTAGTCCCCATTCATAGGGAAGCGTCTCTTAGGCATTTCATCATACATATTTAAGCCATGCATAACGTAGGTGTGCCCTAGTGGACATGAAACATAAGCGTGTACATCATGACGCAATGAGCATAACATAAGCATACATTAGTACAATTAACATGGACATAAGGTAGTGGCATAAACAAAACATGCTATCATAAAGTTTAACTATCATCATGTCAACGTCATGTATATATATAGCATGTCATGGAAGATCATTAGTAACCATAAGCATGTTTTAAGGATGGTATCCAATACCATCACACACTACCTAACATGGGGGATTTTTAGCAACCATAGAGGGGCTTGGAATTTCTTCCTAACCCTAGTTCTTAGACATGGCCGAAACTTGGTTGGGAGGTTTTTAAGAAATCAAACACTCAAACATACTAACACAAAGTCTAACTAACATCATGTTAACATCATATATATATATATATATCATGGCATGGAAGATCATTAGTAAGTATAAACATGGTCTTGGCCGAAACTTCCAAGGGAGATCTTAAGAAATCAAACACTCAAACATACTAACACCACTTCTTGCGGTTTTCTTCCTTGAACCTGCAAGAAGTGCTATACCCTTCTCGGGTTCCGAGTTAGACTGCTCATGAAGTTCAAAATCAGAAAATAGTTCATCTAACATAAGTTTCAAAAGATCCTTGGAGACCTTGTAGGCATCGACCATGGATGCCCACAAGGTAGTCCTCGGAAAAGAGTTTAGGACATACCTTATAAGGTCGCAGTTTTCGACCGTTTTCCCGATCGCATGTAGATTGTTGACTATGTCTTGGACGCGGGCATGAAGTTGCGTCGCGGACTCGTGTTCCTGCATGTTTAGATTATATAGTTTATTAAATAAAAGATCACGCTTACATACCTTGGCTTCATCGGTCCCTTCGTGTAGCTCCACTAGCTTTGTCCAAAGGTCCTTTGTGCTTATGAAGGGGCCGACGTGATTTAATTCCTCCTTAAACAAGCCGCATTGAAGGATTTGAGTTGCCTTGGCGTCGGCTTCGACTTGTCGTTTTGTCACAATGGTCCATTGGTCATAATCCAAGGATTCACCCACTTCGTTAGTCGGAAAGTGTGAAACCCGTTTGGATTATGATCCACATCTCGATTTGGGTTTTGAGAAAGCATTCCATCCGACCTTTCCAGTAACGGAAATCATCTCCGTTGTAAAACGGAGGTCGGACGGTGCTAAAACCCTCGAGATGGGCCATTTAGAATGAAAACCTTGCACAAAAAATACCAAAAAAAACACGAAAAAGTTTCCAAGACTTTGCCTTGGATTAGCAATGTAGGAAATGAAAAGAAACAAAAGGAATATACGAGAAATAACCAACTAAAATCAAAGATGAGAACTTACAACCTTCGATGTCCCCGAAAGGGTACTAAACGTCGGTTTTTGGGGATGAAGGCAGCTTGTTACGAGGGTAAACCCCTCGTAATAAGTGTAGATCTCTCTGAGATCTACAAGTGGGTCAACTTGTACGAAAAGTTATGCCCGTTTTATCGTCGGCTACTCCAAAAGCGAATACTTGCAAAACAAAACCAAACGAGGAGTACCAAGACTTCGTCTTGGATTAGTAGTGCGGGAGAAAAACTTAAACGAATGAAAAACAAATCTGTAAAAAATGATAGATTGGTGGTTTCACCAAATCTAAGTGCCCCCGGCTCTGATACCAATTGTTGGATCGAAGCGGATCGCTAGAGGGGGGTGAATAGCGATAAAACCCTTTTTTTTTGTTCGTTCGTTAAAACCCGAGTAGATAAGTAATTGCAGCGGAAAGATAAGCAATAAATAAAGGAGACAAATATTTTTACTTGGTTCGTAGCCTTCGGCTACTACTCCAAGGCCCTAGTGATCCTTGACCACGTACGGAGGGAAAAAACACTAAAGAACTCCTCCTCGTTAGAGGTAGGAGTTGATCGATACAAATAAAAATAAAGCTTGAGGTAGAGGGACACTCCCCCTCTCCTCGTTACGATAAAAGCTCCAAGAAATTGCAGTAATGAACTGAAATAAAAGATTAAACCGACGTTACAAAAAGAAAGCAATCAAGACCTAGACGTTGGAGAGGAAGCACTTCGTTGTCGGAAAGTTGCAGCTTGGCGGAGGCTTTTGGAAGCTTAGAATTGATGAAGAAACCCAAGGATTGACCCTCCTTTTATAGCCTTTGAGCCCCTTTTCGAGAGGAACTTCACCCAATAGAGTTTTGGCACATGGCTCCTTGAAAAATGGTGATAAGGCTTGACTCCTCGAGGCTGATCCTTGACCATCAGTCGACTGATGGCCATCATCAGTCGACTGATGGCAGCATCAGTCGAATGCTGACCTTAGGCAGTCGACTGTTGGACGACAGTCGAGTCCTCCAAGCTGGCAGTCGACTGATGCTAGCTGCAAGGCAAAGTTAACTTAACAAAAACATTAATTTGACAGCCTCCGACCGTCCGTTCTCGACCTAGACCACCTATAGAATGTCTTTGGTCGGATCTACGCTTAAGATCATCCCCGTAAAGAGGATACGACCTCACTTACGCTCGCACACACGAGCTTACCTCGATACTCACTGTGTTGCTTTTGCTTCCGGCCTTCCACTCGATTCCTTTGGCTCCCTTCGAAGTCACTCGAGTGTCGCCCGACTACCGCGGCTTCCTCTGGGCATCGCTAGCCTTCAGCTCCAGCTATAGCAATTTTCTGCACACTCGATTCAGCTCGTGAGATAACGACATGAGCTTAACTTTGTATCGTTTGCTATAATCAAAACTCAGGTTCGACTTAGGTGCCTACTGCACCAACAGTTGATGCAATCGATCTGGGTCATGATTGACCGGACTCGAGTTTGACTCGAGGGGAATTTTTATGGTTGACTGGAGTTGACCATATCATAGAAAGTCCAAGTCTTAAGTACTTGGCAAGGAAAAGTCCAAGCATGGGTCTTGGCATGGAAAGTCCAACATGGGTTGGCAAGTAAAGTCCAAGGGTGTAGTCTTGGCGGTGAAAGTCCAAGTCATGAGTACTTGGCATTTGGAAAGTCCAAGGGGTTTGATATTGGTGGCATAAAGTCCAAGGGTGAAGTCTTGGCAGCGTAAGTCCAATGTGTCTTGGCGGTGTAGACACCATTAGCATGACATAGCCAATGGAAGCACCTGAAGGCTAGCGTATGGATGAACAAGTCATGGATGACTTGGAGAGATCCGATAGGCATGAGGTTGACGGAGGTGGCTAGAAGGCTTAGGTTTAGGCTACGGGTGGTCTAGCAAGTATGAGGGCACCATGCTTAGGTTAAACCTTATGTTTGAGGTTAAAACCTCATGTTTGACGTGTATCAGTTGACTGGCATCATGTGGCAGTCGACTGGTGTGAGTCAACTAGGGTTTGACTACGAGGAGTGCCCTAGTAGTCGACTGCCAGAGGTGGGCAGTCGACTGATTTGTCGAGCAGTCGACTGATCTTGTGATCAGTCGACTAGTGCTCGGTATTTTGGGCATAGAATGGAGTCGAACTCGACTGCTGGGGTAAGTAGTCGAGTGAAGGCTCGATTAGTCGACTGATGGACATGATTAGTCGACTGATGTCCTATCCGTTGGATTTTTCCAGCATGGATTGCACCGTTGTCTCACAGCAACAGTGTCATCAATCGACTGATGGTCCTGAGAAGTCTACTGATAGGCAAAAATCCATCCCGATTGCAGGTTATAAAAGCAGCTCGGAAGATTGTAGGCATCCTAGGTGTCTTTGGACCAAGGGGAAGATTATAAGATCTCATTAGGATATGAGACATTGACCACCTTGGGGAAAACTTTTTGATGTATGTCAAAAAGGGGGAGAATTAATGGGAGAATGTTAGAATTACCAATTTGGAATAATTGGTAAGGGAATTTGAGTTAGGGGCCTAACTCAAGGGTGTTTTTGTCAAATATCAAAAAGGGGGAGATTGTTGGTGCAATCGACCTAGGTCACGATTGACCAAACTCGAGTTTGACTCGAGCAATGTTTTGATGTTCGACAAAAATATATGACAATGTGATTGTCATGGTAAAGTCCAAGTCATAGGTACTTGACATAGAAAGTCCAAGTGGGACACTTGGCACTGGGAAAGTCCAAGTCTTGAGTACTTGGCATGTAAAGTCCAAGCATGGGTCTTGGAATTTGGAAAGTCCAAGGGGAATATTGGCAGCGTAAAGTCCAAGCGGGAGTCTTGGCGGCATAAGTCCAATGGTTGGCGGCGTAAAAACCAAGCAGGAGTCTTGGCAATGTAAATCCAATGTGCCTTAGCGGTGTAGACACCGTTAGCATGACAATAGCCGATGGAAGCATCTGAAGGCTAGTGTATGGACGAACAAGTCATGGATGACTTAGAGGGATCCGATAGGCGTGAGGCTGATGGAGGTGGCTAGAAGTCTTAGGTCTAGGCTAAGGGTGGTTTAGCAAGTATGGGGGCACCATACTTGGGTTGAAACCTCATGTTTGAGGTGTATCAGTCGACTGGGACTATGGTCAGTCGACTGATAGGAGTCAACTAGGGTTTGACTGTGGGAAGATGGCCTAGCAGTCGCCTGATCTGGATATCAGTCGACTGCTAGTCTGGCTTTCGGGTACAGAAAGCCTTTCAATTGAGTGATCAGCACAAGCACTCGACTGATTGAGCTATCAGTCGACTGATGGGTATGATCAGTCGACTGATTGTCTATCCGTTGGAACTTATCCAACGTGGCTCATGCCATTGTGAGACAATGGCTACAGGGGTAGTCGATTGATGGTCCCGACCAGTCGACTGCCAGGCAAAAATCATCCCAAGTTACAGGTTTAAAAGGAGCACAAAGGGAGGATTTTTGGTATGGTTCTTGAGGCGATTTGGAGGGGATTTGCTGCTGCAATCCAGACCTTCAAGGCTACTCTTCAAGCAATCAAAAGCTCTTGTAAAGTTATTTTCTTTACTTGTATTGCATTTCATATATGTATTTTGATTGTATTTGCTTAGTATTACTGTTGTAATCACTTGTACGAGGTTTTTCCACCTCTGGATTGTTCTGAGAAGGAGTTATTGCTATAGTGGTGTGTGATTGGCATCGCTAGAGCTCATTTGAGCTCGATCCGTGGAGTAGGAACCATTCAGTTCCGAACCACATTATATCTTGCATTGTGATTGTGTTTCTTGTTATTTTTATTTGTCATTACTATTCCGCTGTGCTAACAAGAGTGTAGATGATCAAATGCGAATCAATTCCATCGACAAGCGACGACGCTATTCACCCCCCCCCCCTCTAGCGGTCACAAACGTTTCTACAGGATCTAGTGGTCAAAATTTAGAGTCTAGGAGGCAAACATTGCCTAAGGACAAGAAAGGTTTGGGTCACAAACCTAAGTCTAAGGAAGTCATGCCAACCTACCACAATGTTCCATTTAATTATAGAACAAGCTCTAGGTTTATAAGTGCCAAGGTTACAAGGGAAGTCATTCTTAGAGTTGATCATGGCAAGTGTCTAGTGGATAAGGTTTCAAAGAAACCTAGGAAAGTCACTAAGAAGGTCACAAGGGAAGTCATCCTTAAAGTTGACAAAGACAAGACCAAAATGACCAAGGCTTCAAAGCCTAAGAGGGTCATTAGGAAGGTATCGAGGGAGGTCATCCCTAGTGAATGCCTTGTAAATCTAAAGAGCTCCAATAGGTATTGGGTTCCTAGGAGAGTGATTCCATCACGCTAGATGGGTTTAGGATGTGTCAACCTTAAATGGATGGGTAGTTAACCTAACCATAGTAAAGTTGACACTTTAGGCATTTCCAAGTTTATGTGATGCCTTGGAAATGAGTTTAGATTATTATCCTAAAAGAGTTTAGGATGTGCTAATAGAAAGTATAAAAGTTGAAAAATTGATCAAAATTGGCACAACTAGGTTAATGGTCAATAGTGTGCCAAAATTTGGGGGTCAGTGATACACGCGAGCATGATCCCAAATCTTCGGCCGAGATCGCCGAGGGCTTGAAGCGCGCACTCCCATTCAACGCCCACAAGTGCACGATTATTGTCAAGTAATAAATTATATATCGATCCGACGGGGACTGTGATTTCGAGTACTGGTGTCCAGTAGACGTATTGTTGGAGATTTGAGGGCGCTAGAGGGGGGGTGAATAGCGTTGATCGTAGGAAGATGGAAATCGTTCGCGTGCTTGTCTACAATTTTCGTTAGCGCAGCGGAAACAAAGATAATAAAGCAATAACAAAAACACAAACACACAAACGCAAGGATATAACGTGGTTTGGAACCGAACGGTTCCTACTCCACGGATCGAGCTCTAAAGAGCCCTAGTGATGCACACGCACTCACTAATCACAAATACTCCTTCTCGACACAAGTCGGAGGTGGAGAAACCTCTTACAATAAGATTACAACAATAATCTAAATACAACAAGCAAATATAAGAAGAAATACAACAAGAGAAGTAAAGAACACTTTACAAAAACTCTTTAGAAGCTTGCTTGTTGATTGCCTTGGACTAGCACTTGAAAGCCCTGATTTGTAGCAGCAAATCGCTTCAAAATGTCCAAGAAAATTGGTTGCAAAAATCCTCCTTCCGAGCTGCCTTTATAACCTGCGTCGGGCTGGATTTCTGCCTATCAGTCGACTGCCATAAGTCACGGTCGGTGATGCCATTTGTCGTGAGACGGATCGATCCACGCTGGAAAAACTCCAACGGATCTCTTGGCAGTCGGCGCCAACATTGACGATCGGCCCCGCGTAGCGTAATCGGCGGTCGACTACGGAGCATTCTGCGGTGAACTAGCGATCGGACGACCCTTGGCGATCGTGCGTAGACATCGGCTCGATTGCTCCCATGGCGATTGGCGCCCGAGCGATTCGGCTCTTAAACGACAGTCGAACTCAAGTCGACTCACGGCAGTTGAACCGGCCATAATGTCAGTCGACTGCCAACCTCAAAGATGAGGTTTTAACCCAAGTATGGTGCCCCCATACTTGCTAGACCACCCTTAACCTAGACCTAAGCCTTCTAGCCACCTCCATCAGCCTCACGCCTCTCGGATCCCTCCAAGTCATCCATGACTTGTTCATCCATCGCGCTAGCCTCCAGGTGCTTCCCTCGGCTATGTCATGCTAACGATGTCTACACGACCAAGGCACATTGGACTTACGCCGCCAAGACTCCGCTTGGACTTTACGCTGCCAATATCAATCCCCTTGGACTTTCCAAATGCCAAGACTCAAGCTTGGACTTTCCCTTGCCAACCCATGTTGGACTTTCCATGCCAAGACTCATGCTTGGACTTTCCATTTGCCAAGACCCATGCTTGGACTTTTCATGCCAAGTACTCAAGACTTGGACTTTCCCAAATGCCAAGTACCCATGACTTGGACTTTCCATGCGCCAAGTGTCCCACTTGGACTTTTCATGCCAAGTACTCAAGACTTGGACTTTACCAAATGCCAAGTGTCCCACTTGGACTTTCCATGCCAAGTACCCATGACTTGGACTTTACCTTGCCAAGACCCATGCTTGGACTTTCCCATAATCACATGGTCAACCCCAGTCAACCATCAAGGTCTTCCTCGAGTCAAACTCGAGTCCGGTCAAACATGACCCGGGTCGATTGCTCCAACAATCTCCCCAAACATATTAACCGACATTAATGTCAAACATCAATGCCAAACCACTTTGTCAAATCCCTTTGTCAAACATCAAAACATCACTCGAGTCAGCTAAGTGCAGTGTCGTGACTGGTATTGCACCAACAATCTCCCCCTTTTTGATGTTTGACAAAAACCAAACAAATCATCTGAGTTAGTCCACTAACTCAAATCCCTTACCAATTATCCCAAATTGGTAAACACTCTCCAAATGTTCTCCCCCAAACATTCATACTTCTCTCTCAAATGTTCTCCCCCAAACATTCTCCCCCTTTTTGACTAACATCAAAAAGGTTTTCTCTCCAAGGAGGTCAATGTCTCATGTCCCAATGAGATCTTACAATCTCTCCCTTGATCCAAAAATAACTAGGATGCCTACCATCTTCCTAGTGATAAGTCTCATATCACTCAAGAGAGACAATCCTATATTCTCTCCCAATTTCCAAATTGGGTATAAAAAACCCATCAATTTTCCCAATTGATGATACTCTCCCAATAACTTCTCCTCTTCAAGGAGAAAAACACATCCATCATCCTAAGATGGATACCTCCCCCTAAAGGCTTGCTCCCCCTTGATCATTGCACCAACAATGTCCTTGGGAAGCCCCTAAGCCAATAGGAACTCTAAACCATCAAAATTAAGGTTCTAAGTTCAAACATGAACTTTCCATACCCTAAATTTGATACTTTGACCTAACACAGCTCCTAATCCATATCCAATGGATTTTCACCCTTTATAATGCTTCCTAAAGCATATCCTAGGGTTAGGAGTGGTTAGGGACCTTTACCATGGCTGAAAATGGGCTAAACAAACCTTGTTAACCCGAAATCAGACTGGCGATCGACTCGACGATGTCGATCATGCCACTTACATCGATCGGCGCCACACAGGCGATCGATTGATAGTGAAAATCTCGATTTTATATCGAAATGAATTTTAAAAATTCATAAATAATTATACGTAATTCTAAAAATCGTGAAAATTCATACGTATAATACTTATGACACACACAATGGGTGAAAAATATTTGAAAATTATTTTACCCATAAAATAGTGAGTTTGATACAAAACTCAAAACCATTGAAATTTTCAATGTTTTGGCCTTATTTTGTATCAACTCTATCAATGGTGATTTCTATCAAAATGATTTTAAAATGTTTTCAAAACCTTATTTTGGATCATATTCCTTGGGCTCTATGTACATAACTTGTACACATGCTCTCCCAATGATCCACATATGAAACAAGATGAGTTTTAGTTCATCTAGATGCAAAAACTATGCACCTTGAACTCAACTCATATCCTAGCATCTCACATGTATCTAAGGTGTATAAATACACATACATGTCAATTGGATGTGAGATGTGGGTTTTGTTCATCCTAATCTAGGGTTTTATGCATTCTCTAAGGCAACCCTACTTGATTCCCTTATAAATGGGACTTCAAGTCATGCCATAGTCCCTAATTCAATTTCAATTGAGATTTTCTTAAATGCATGAATGATTATGGCATTAATGATGACATAGATAAACACATGCTCATAATCATGATGTCATGGCATAATATGAAATCTAAAAACACATGACATTTAATCCTTAATCCTAAACATGTACATGATATATAGAATGATTAAAAATAAGCATGATGTCATGACATGACATATGACAATCAAGGCATGGCATATAAAATATATAGGTATAGTAATACCTAAATTTTAATATTAATTGTCATTTGATATAGTTAGATATATTTTGCCATATTATCATTAATCTCCCTAGTATGCCAAAAACCCAAAATGACACACTAACACTCTAAACCCTAATTGTGCCAATTTGATCATTTTATCAAACTTCATAACTAACATTGGCACATCCTAAAATCTTTTAGGATATTGATTCAAATTTATTTCCAAGGTAACCATAACCTTGAAAATATCCTAAAGTGCCACCTTTACCATGATTGAGTTAACTACCCATCCAATCAAGGTTGGCACACCCTAAACCCATCTAGCGTGAATCAATCACGCTCTTAGGAACCCAAAACCGATTTGAGCTCCTAGGGTTAATTAGGTATTCCTTAGGGATAACCTCCCTAGATACCCTCCTAATGACCCTCCTAGGCTTGTTAGGCTTGGTCATTTGGGTCTTACCTAGGTTGACTCTAGGGGTAACTCCCCTTGCAACCTTCTTAGTGGCCACCCTAGGTTTCCTAGAAACCTTAGCCACTAGGCACACCCTTTGGTCAACTCTAGGGATGACTTCCCTATTGACCTTGGTCTTCCTAGACCTAGTTTGTGTTCCATAGTCAAATGGAACACTATGATAAGCCACTTTAGGCTTAGGTTTGTGACCCAAACCTTGCTTGCCCTTGGTTGACCTTTGACTCTTAGGTCCTAGGTGTTGACTTTGACTTTTGGACCCTTGATTTTGACCACTAGACCCTTTAAATTGATTTTGTATCTTATTTAGGGTCTTTTCAAGTTTTTCAAGCCTTGACCTCAAGACTTGATTTTCAACCTCTAATTGCCCAATTTTAGAATTTTGATTTAAATCTTGGGCATTGGACTTCCTAGGCATATGCCTAGTCCATTTAGGATTGAAATCTAGGTGTTCTCCTATTTTCTTGATAGATTCCCTAGGTAAAATATTTTTAGGGACATTAGTCCCAAATTTCTCCCTATTATCTAAGTAGACATTCTTAGCTCCTAAGCAAAAATACTTGTTCCTATTAGCATGTTTTTCATAAATTGCAAGTGAATTGAAATCCCTAGCATGCTTTTGCTTGTAAATTGAAGAAGGAGCAAAATTAGAAGTTACCCTAGGGTTTGCCTTAGCTCCCCCTACATATGATGCTCCATTTTGAGTCTTCTTGCTCCCCCTAGGACATTGATTCCTATAATATCCTTTTGAATTTCACTTGAAGCATATGATGTGCTCCTTGCCTTTAGGTGTTGGGGAACCGGCATCCTTGACTTTTGGTGTCGGTGGAGCTTTCCTAACCCGTTTAGGACACTTACTCTTGTAGTGTCCTTTCTCCCTACACTCAAAGCATATAATATTCATTTTATTATTAATTGACATGCTTGAGTTACCTAGGGTGGTTGTGGTGGTCGGAGTGGATTCTTGAGCTTGCTCTTCCTCTCTACCGGATGTAGATGGTTCTTCTTGTTGCTCCGGTATCGAGGATGCCCTAATCTCCTCCTCAATCCTAGAAGTGGATGCTTCTTCCACTTCCTCCACCAACCCGGAAATTGACTCCCTATCAACTTCCGATTCTACTTCCTTCTCCGATCCGGATGTTGATTCCCTATCAACTTCCGAATCCTCAAGCTTTTTAGATGTTTCTTCTTGATCTTGAGAGGGTGATAGTCCTTCTTCTTGGACCGATGATGAGTTTTCATGGAGCTTTGCCACTTGGCTCCATAACTCTTTAGCATCTACATAATTACCTAACATACACAAGATATTGTTAGGCATTAAATCAATTAAAAATTTTATCACCTTATCATTTTTCTCGGATGCTTGAACTTGCTCTTCGGTCCATCTTTTCTTTTTAAGGAATCCACCTCTTGGTCCTCTTGGATATTCAAATCCATCCATCAAAATGGACCATTCCTCAAAGTCTCTCATCATAATAAAATCCTCAATTCTTCCCTTCCAAGAATTGAATCCTTCTCGTCCGTATAGAGTGTAGGGCACCGGTGTGTTGATGTCCCAACCTAATTGATCTTGGACTTCCATCTTTTACCCTCTAGCGTCTTGCTCCCGGTTGTTAATCCGTTGAAGAGCAACCTTGCTCTGATACCACTTGTTGGAGATTTGAGGGCGCTAGAGGGGGGGTGAATAGCGTTGACCGTAGGAAGATGGAAATCGTTCGCGTGCTTGTCTACAATTTTCGTTAGCGCAGCGGAAACAAAGATAATAAAGCAATAACGAAAACACAAACACACAAATGCAAGGATATAACGTGGTTCGGAACCGAACGGTTCCTACTCCACGGATCGAGCTCTAAAGAGCCCTAGTGATGCACACGCACTCACTAATCACAAATACTCCTTCTCGACACAAGTCAGAGGTGGAGAAACCTCTTACAATAAGATTACAATAATAATCTAAATACAACAAGCAAATATAAGAAGAAATACAACAAGAGAAGTAAAGAACACTTTACAAAAACTCTTTAGAAGCTTGCTTGTTGATTGCCTTGGACTAGCACTTGAAAGCCCTGATTTGCAGCAGCAAATCTCTTCAAAACGTCCAAGAAAATCGGTTGCAAAAACCCTCCTTCCG
The DNA here is from genome assembly GCA_025175895.1 of Wurfbainia villosa. Classification (NCBI taxonomy): domain Eukaryota; kingdom Viridiplantae; phylum Streptophyta; class Magnoliopsida; order Zingiberales; family Zingiberaceae; genus Wurfbainia; species Wurfbainia villosa. The sequence goes on along the minus strand of CM045998.1, from coordinate 11,166,442 downwards.
AGCTGCCTTTATAACCTGCGTCGGGCTGGATTTCCGCCTATCAGTCGACTGCCATAAGTCACCAGTCGACTGATGCCACTGTTATCGTGAGACAACGGATCGATCCACACTGGAAAAACTCCAACGAATCTCTGGCGACGATCGCCAACATTGTGATCATTGCGCAGCGTAGTCGACGCCTACGGCTACGGAGCATTTCGCGTGCTCAATGGTGAACTAGCGATCGTGATGACCTTGGCGTCGTATCGTAGATATCGACTGCTCCCATGAGCAGTTCCATCTCTTAAACGGCAGTCGAACTCAAGTCGACTTACGGCAGTCGAACCGGCCATAATACCAGTCGACTGCCAACCTCAAAGATGAGGTTTTAACCCAAGTATGGTGCCCCCATACTTGCTAGACCACCCTTAGCCTAGACCTTAGCCTTCTAGCCACCTCCATCAGTCTCACGCCTCTCGGATCCCTCCAAGTCATCCATGACTTGTTCATCCATCGTGCTAGCCTCCAGGTGCTTCCCTCGGCTATGTCATGCTAACGATGTCTACACCACCAAGGCACATTGGACTTACGCCGCCAAGACTCCGCTTGGACTTTACGCTGCCAATATCAATCCCCTTGGACTTCCCAAATGCCAAGACTCAAGCTTGGACTTTCCCTTGCCAACCCATGTTGGACTTTCCATGCCAAGACCCATGCTTGGACTTTCCATTTGCCAAGACCCATGCTTGGACTTTTCATGCCAAGTACTCAAGACTTGGACGTTCCCAAATGCCAAGTACCCATGACTTGGACTTTCCATGCGCCAAGTGTCCCACTTGGACTTTTCATGCCAAGTACTCAAGACTTGGACTTTACCAAATGCCAAGTGTCCCACTTGGACTTTCCATGCCAAGTACCCATGACTTGGACTTTACTTTGCCAAGACCCATGCTTGGACTTTCCCATAATCACATGGTCAACCCCAGTCAACCATCAAGGTCTTCCTCGAGTCAAACTCGAGTCCGGTCAAACATGACCCGGGTCGATTGCTCCAACAATCTCCCCAAATATATTAACCGACATTAATGTCAAACATCAATGCCAAATCACTTTGTCAAATCCCTTTGTCAAACATCAAAACATCACTCGAGTCAAACTCGAGTCTGGTCAATCGTGACCTGGGCCGATTGCACCAACACGTATGTTGTTCGGAGTGAATTGCTTCCTGAGTTAAGGTGGCTGGCTATGAGCAGGCTCTTGTACATTGTCACTTGGAGAAAGAAGCAAGGTGTCACTCAAGAGTTGGTTAAGGGATTCTAGTATTTTGGTTTCACTTGTGCGTTACTGAACATGCTATTAAGTTACTGCTTCTAGGTTCTCTAATTGCGATCTTGCGGGAGGATCATCATATGTAATCCCGATGAACTTTTGCTTCTATCGGGAATTGTCTATTCCTAACCAAGTTTCCCTTTTGAATCATCAAAGCTCAGGGGGTTACTAGCCTTGGGAAACCCCATGTCACTGGGGTCCCACAACCCTTCTAGAGTTGATTTCTCCTACTTTAGGCCTTTTGTTGAAATAGGTTAGTAGCGCTCTAAGATGTCTTATGGGTCCCCATGAATAGGTGAACCATATTTCATGTCCTACTCTTTCATGACCTAATTCCTACAATTTTGGGAGGGAGGATGACTAGGAGGTTCCTCCTTGATTCTCCTAGGTTTCGATATAGAGGCTTTCGTCCTCTATATCAACTAAGAACAATAGGAATAAAACCAAGATGCAATTATCATTAAACCTAGATATCATAAACTGCAAACATAATTAAGGAAAGTAGAAATATATTTGAACTAACATGTCCAACTTGCACAAGTTACTCCCTAATCCTAGAATCGAGAAATTTACTCGATATATACGAAAAGACACACACAAGACATTGTATCCTCAAGCATTACAATTTAAATAGAAAGTAAACTGTAAAAATTATGCTCTGAATGCTTTCTAGAGACGTCTTGGCCACTTTCCTGCATGTTGGAGTGCAATCCCGCCCTTGGGCCTCCTTTTCCTTCTCCTCGCCGCAAGCCTTCGATGCCTTTTAGAATACCTTCTTGCCGTCATAGCCGTCGGACCTCCTCCTTTAGGTTTTAGATGTGGCTTCCCTTTTATAGGAGTGAAACTGACTTTCCTTAATTTCCCACAAAAACATATCTACTTTAGTTGCGTTGTCGCCACATGACAGTGTGGATTCCACACGGTCAACCGTGTGGGAATCTAGAAACTATGCTCTGAATCAGGTATTTGGAAAGGGCATGGTCGTGTGAGATTCACACAGCCAACCGTGTCTTTCTATGGAACTCTGAGAGGTCGCCATCTTTTTGTCCAAAGCATGCCTGTGTCTTTGGGGACATGGCTAGAGCACGCTTGTCTTCCTTGAGCTCCATTTAGGTGTCATTTTTGCCTCCAAAACTCCGCTCTGCACGTAAAAATAGCAAAAGCAGATCTCTGAACTAGAAAATAGAAAATAAGTGTAAAATAAGGGAAATATGCATGAAACAAGTATGAAATGCAATGAAATGTGTGCTAAAACTACTCCTAAAATCCTATATGATTTGCACACATCAAAATTCCCCAGACTTAGATCTTTGCTTGTCCTTAAACAAACCTCAATGCCAAGAAGTTTTAAAAATGTAGTTCTCATGCTTAACATGTTTACTAAAACTTATCAAGAGGTATTTACATTTAAAGCAAATAGATATGTCCTTTAAGTTCACTAAGTTAGCTTTTCGTGCGTGTGCCAAGAAGTTTCGCAAGGGGTTCACATTCCATGTTAAGTTAAGTCGTCATCCTATAGTTTTCCTAAAGTTTACGACTTTTAGCCACTTACCTACCCCAAGCGATGATTGTTCCCTAGAGTTAGCATAAAGTCTCAAAGGCATGCTCAATATCAAGAGAAATTTGTAGGTATTACCCCAGTAACCTAACTCGGTCTCAAAAGGGCACCTAACCATTTCTACCATGACAACTGTTTTTTAGTCTCTATTTTTTTCTCTCTTTTTTTCTCTCTTTTTTTCTCTTTCTTTCTTTCTTTTTTTCTCTCTCTCTCTTTTTCTCCTTTTTTTCGAATGAGTTTACACGATTTGAGCACCTCCAGTAACTAAAATGTTAATCTAGAGTCACCTGTGAATTCCTAAATAACGATCTGAGCACTGAAACAAATGCTGAAATAAAATCTAGACCTATGAAACACAAATATAGAATTACCCAAAACATAGAAGAAAAATGCAATATAATATAATGCCCCTCCCAAACTCAGGATCAATTGTACTTCTAGCATGGAGGCCTAGGTGTAAAGTCAGATAGTCTCGGCATCTCTGGCTCGTGCGAGAATCGTGAGCCCAACCGTTGGTGCCACATATACATGTGATAGACCTGCGAGCTAGTGGACTTAGCGACTGCTCTATGCTCCTCCTCTCGAGCCCACTGCATGCCCGTATCCTGTATAAACTGTCGAACCTCCTGGCGGTAAGTGACCTCCTCCTGGAAGTAGTGCTGAGCCTAGTCGTAGAACTCCTCGGTCTGCTAAAAATGATCTCGTAATCCCTAAAATTTCTCTTGCGTATATGTCTACTGCTCCTCACATCGCTGTCCCTATTCCTATTGCTCTGTGTAGATGTCATCGAGGCACGATCGAAACTCTGAGAAATCATAAGCGGATGCACCTGTATCTTGCTCAAAAGAAGGAAAAGAATGCGGTGTAGGTGTAGGATTGGGGCATGGACTTAGAGGGCTCCTATCTATGGGGGAATGATGGGAAGGTGGTGAAGAGGGTGCATGAGTAGAGGGTCCCTTGTGTGGTGGGGACTCCACTACTCTATCCAACTGCCAATTGGCACAGTTGGTGATGGTGGTACGATCGATGTCCAGGAACCTAAGGGGTGGCAAGTTATTCCTTACAAAAAAAAGAATATCCTTCTCTAACTATCATTTTCATGGCCATGCACACCCCTAAGTCAATACTAGGGCTCCCTTCTACTCTATCTAAACCCTCACAATCATACCCCATCGAAACACAAATGTGGGTCAAAAGACCCCCGAAAATGACATCCCCCTTGGGTGCCTTACCCACCTTTACTAAGTGCCTAATAAAATGGGATCATACATCAATAGTATTATTCCCTTGCAACATGTCCATAGACACATTAACTGACTTACCCTCATTACTCCATCACTTTCCCCTCTTCCCAAAATAGTGCTCGCCATAACCCGGTGAATATATCGGAAGACCGAGTTTTGGAGTCGTGATGCTTTGGTTCTAGATGGGTCATAGGAGGTTTCTCCTATTAAATTAGACCAAAATGATCTTGCATTAAACTCAATAGGTGTTCTCCTCTCTCCCCCACTAGGCAAACCAAAGCAAAGGTTCCACTGATGCTCTATGTTAAACAATCTAAACGTAATCTTGCCCTCTCAACTATCTACCCCTGTCAAGATTTCCGCATCCACCGAACTTAAAATTCCAAAACTACCCTAGGATATGTTGGACATAACTCCCATGATCTCCTCCCAACCTACCTTGGCAAATAACCATTGTGCATCCCCCAAAAGACCTAGGGTTTCTGAGAGAGCTACATCTAAATACCGAGTGACAGTGATTTTTTAAGATGTATGCATATTAAATCTATCTCTATGAGCATTATCTCTAAATATGATGTCAAAAGGGGGGTTACCTGCCTTCGATTCTTATTGAGCATCCCTTCCTCTCGACCTCGGCCTTGAAGAGGCAGCCCTTATTGCGGTGTTCTTGGTCCTCCTCATCTTCGCTTCTAGAAGGCTTCTCAGTGAAGATGGAGGTCAAGGAAGGGCTCCTTGGAGGTTGAAGAAGAAAGTAGGCACGGGCTAGGGCAGAAAATCTGAAATGCACGGCTAATTTATGGGAAATCGTACAACTCTCGCCCTTTTAATGGGGCACGACACGACCATGTGAGATTCACACGATGGGTCATGTGTGGCTCAGCTGTGATAGTAAAAAAATTCGAAAAAGACACGATCGTGTGAATTTCACACGGTTGGTCGTGTGTGGCTCTGGAATTCTCCTGGAGCTCCACATGGTCCGAAATTTTCCACACACCCCGCCGTGTTCCCTTCTGGTCTTTTGTTATGGCCATGTGAAATTCACACGACCACCCGTGCTTCCTTCTGGGGTTCTAAAAAAAATTTTTCCTTCTACCTGGCAAATTCTATATAACACTAAATGCACATAATGATAATAATGGACAAAAATTAAAACCTAAACTAGCATGCATGAATGCAAAAATTGAAAACAAATAAAGGTAAACTTGGGTTATCTCCCAAGAATTACTTGTTTAAGGTCTTTAGCTCGACCATACTCCTGTGTTTCAACTTGGCTCCGGTGGTTCTGTAAACCTCCACTCATCAACGTCGAAATTTTTATTCTCTCCTAGATATTTCTTTAATCTTTGTCCATTCACCTTAAACTCCCCCGATTCTTTACTCCATATATCCACATCCCCATATGGATATACCTTTTTAATTCGAAATGGTCTCGACCATCTTGACTTCAACTTTACTGATAAAAATTTTAATCTTGAGTTGTATAGGAGAACTAAGTCCCCTTCCTTAAACTCTCTTCTCAGGATATCCTGGTCATGCCATTTGTTTGTTCACTTTTTTTATACCTTCACATGTTCATACACATCTCGTCGGATTTCGTCCAGCTTACTTAACTACAACTTCCTCTTTTCCCCTGCTGCATGTAAATCTAGGTTTAGTTTCCTGATAGCCCAATAAGCTTTATGCTCAAGTTCGACAAGAAGATGGCACAACTTTCTATAAACCAAGAAAAATAGGGTCATACTGATAGGAGTCTTGTAAGCTGTTCGATAAGCCCAAAGAGCATCATCCAATTTTTGTGACCAATCTTTTCGAGATGCCATGACTGTTTTCTCCAGAATACTTTTAATCTCCCTATTTGAAATCTTCACCTGCCCGCTCGTTTGAGGATGGTAAGCTGTCGAGACCTTATGGATTACCCCATACTTGTGCAGCAACTTTTCAAATTGCTTCCCAATGAAGTCAGATCCCCCATCACTAATTACAACCTGAGGAATTCTAAATCTGGGAAAGATAAACTTCTTAAACATCCTAGTGACCTTTTTAGCATCACATTGGGGTGATGCTATAGATTCTACCCACTTAGAGACATAATCTACAGCTACCAGAATATATCTATTTGTGCTCAAGGTGGGAAAAGGTCCCATGAAGTCTACTCCCCATATGTCAAAGACTGCTACTTCGAGGATAGTACTGGATGATATTTCATGTCTCCTACCTATATTACTTGTTCGTTGACAATGATCACATGAGACCACATAGATACGTGTATCTTTAAATAAACTAGGCTAGTAGAACCCAGAAATGACAATGAAAAATAATGCTACCAACTTCCTCTTATGGTACGCATCTTCGATAAACGTTATCTGTGCATCTCCTAAACAAAAAAGGATCGTCCCAGACATATTGCTTTACATCTGAAAAGAATCTTTTTTTCACGCCCCGAGAGTATATTTGTCCCTTGATCGGATGGTACCCTCTTGTGACAATATAAGATAAACTACCAATACACTGCCCAAATAGCTACTATCACAAATAAGCCATAAATCACAGTGGAATATACTGACAAATAATAAAAATACAAAGACTCAAATACATACGTACTAGTACGACTTGACACAACAAGGAATCATAATCGAAACCAACATCCAACCAAATCCATAGTAAAGCCAAATACATACAACACAACTATACACTCCAAATGTGGAGACAACATAGGATAAATCCCAAAACAAAACATCCAAAAATATACAATAGTATGGAATACAATCCATACACTCAGTGCGATAAGGGATCAGCTGGCGGAGCTTTGAGCACTCAAGAAAACTTCTACCTGTTACCTGGGCGACAAGAAAACCCAGGGTCTATGGTGGTGAGTATAAAACTTAGCGATAATATAAAAGATAGTGCATGAACAACATATATCATATAGAAGTCAACGATATACAGTCTAAGGGTACAATAAATAATCACCTGTATAATATAACCAATGCGTATACTAAAAGGATCAACTGAACAACACAAGGTACTATCATACCTGGAGCTCTGCCGCTTTACAACTCATACAACCTAAACACATAAGTCACAATATAACCCATACAACATGAAAGAACATCACTGAGCATGTAATCAGCACACTGCCCTATGAACCTATGAGCAACTTCATCAATGTACCTAATCAACCCTATACAACATCATAATACTGATCATAGGTTTACAATAGTTCGGTCCAACTCATACACTGGTATCTCACACACAATAGTATAGATCATGCAAATAACATGCAGGATAATGTACAACCAAATGCAGCAAACATAGCACAACCAAATGCAACAACACAACAAGCATATATAGACCATATCTATATATACTAATCACACTCACACACATATATATACATAAATATTTATATGTATATATATGCAAATGCCCTCACACATGACAATGCAAATCCATGGTCATGCATGCACACCCCACTCGCTACCATGACCCCAATGTGGCCTAAGTGGCATGATATGACAACTGTCCCAACTCAACAACAACCACTACTCTCGAGTGGTCAAGTGGACAGTATGAATAAGTAGCGATAAGCTAAAGAGCTATAAGCTACACAATGGGGGTCTCTGCTGTTGGTCACTCCGACTAACACTATCCATGAGTGGTCGAGTGTCACACACATAGGACAACTGCACACAACTCCAACTACCACTATCAATAGTGGTCGAGTGCGGCATGACAAATGAACTGCCCTCACACTAGTTACTATTATCGCGAGTAACCATGGAGGTAGGATGACTAACGACCCTCTCAACTACAAGGAAGACCAAGTCACTAGCATGCATGTAAATGGAATGAATGCATAACCACACATATGTACCTCCACAACACACTCTCAATCCCATAGAGAGTCGTACACAACTACCAATTGACCATGCTAGGACCTTCAGTCTGTAGCGACACACTGTCGACAATCTACACTACCATGTATAGACATATGATCCGTAATAGTTATACAACGAAAGGTAAGATGATATAACAACCAACTCTACATTAAGGGCATCACCCACCCCCGGATGATTTTTCTTGATGACACGAGTCAAATCAACAATCATACCAAGCTACATACACATGGTTAAGCGTCTAAAGATCCATATACCATAACATCGGTAATTTATAGCAACGATGAACGAAATATAACAACAACAACAGTATATCTCAAAGTACAAAGACTAAGTATCAAGCATAGAATAACAAGAGTGGAGTCAAGGTACGATATCAACCATATAGAAACTCATGCACTAAGAATAATTGACTACCTAACCAGGGCAGGCAATATTACTCACCTGATACATAGATCATGCTAATAACCTTCACATCCATGAATCTACCTCGAATCAAATACCTGTAACAAAAAAAATACAACATATAACCAAGTTTAATATACACCCGGTAATAAAGTCAATACCTACTCGATTAACCTCAATAACCCCTTAATCAGATTCCACCTACAATATACTTCACAAATAACTCTACTTTAATATCCTATTGCAAAGTTATCACACATTCACTTTGAATCAAAACAACATCTTCTATCACAGTAATATATATTCATAAGCATTAAGATCCAAACTCACCTAGTTATGCCTCAATTGCACAACCTCCTTGTCCACCTAATAGCACCCTATCTGCATCAATCAACATCATTCATCTATACCAGTGAATCCAATCACATAGCAAGCTACACGTATACAATTCATCAATGATTACTTATTGAACTAACAATTAACTATAGAATGTAGCATACATCCATCAATAATCCAAATCCAAGCTTACCTAATACCACTTCATTCAACCACAGCTTCTTGCTCCAATTTAGGGTATCTAATCTGCATCAAACAACCAAATTAAAGGCAAGACCCATTTCAAATCATCTTCATCCCCTAACAATCACAAGATATCTTAAATATCACATAATCCCTACCAAATCCATACTTACCTTTGGTTCACTAGATTGCGCTGAGGATATGGCACGAAAGCGATGGCATAGGCTACCGGGCAATGCCGGGTGGAATTGTTGCTCACCGTGAGGCATGTAGGGTTCATGTGTCCGCAGCGGGCAATAAAGGAAGCCGGTCACAAAGTTGCAATAATCGTGAGCCGCCCACAGTGGTCATGGGAGGCATCGCGCTGAGGCAGATGCAATGGCGAGAGGAGCTAGCTAGTTGTGGAGGCTGACATGACTGGTGGAGACAAGGTCGATCTCGCCGCAATCAACCATGACATGCAATCGATAGGATGACAACACTTCTTTGTCATTGCAATTGAAATCAGAAAGGTTGGTGACTTGCTGAGGTGGCTGCGACAGAGCACTCGCGATGGAGACGGCTGGCAACGACATTGCTCATAGTCAAGGCAACCTGAACACTCAGCCGAAGAGGGGTGGAAGGATGGCAGCCGGTGGCAGATCAATCTCGCGATGAGCGAGGATGGAGGCGATAGCAAATAGAGCTCGCAGTGACGACAACAACCGAAGGAGAGGTCGTGATGAGAAACATATCGAGCAAGGAGAGGATGATGAAATAATGAAATCGAGAATGAGGAGAAGGAATCGGAAGTTTGAGCGGCGGAGAAAGTAGAAACGGGGAAAAAGCCTTGGGAGAAAATGGAAGAGGAAAAATAATTAGACCTAGGTTTTAATAACCTAATCCTATTTAATTAAATCCATTAACTCCCAATTAATTAATAACTCAAATAGACTTTATCAAACCCTATTAAATCTTTCCCCTCAAATTGTCATATAAACTCCATTTTAACTCCATAAAATTCTTAAAAACTATGAAAAATTCTATAAAGAAATTTTCCTTAATTAACCAGTCTTATTTATTATTATTCTTAAACAACTAGGGGTATTTTATTTTTTGATATCTCACACTTTTTCTTTGTTGGGTCATGAATTCTGGTGGAATTATTCTTCATGCTAAAAAATTTACCAGATCTGCGTACCAAGGGGCGGTAGCTTTACTAATAACCATGAGTGTATCATCCTGTAGGGTGTCATTTATTGGTGCATTTCCTTTCTCATCTAACTGCTTATCTAGGGACATATGTGACAAATGGTTCTCTGAACCCTTCTTATCCCTAATTTCTGTTGGTGCAGTGGCACCAGATGATCGAACCTGTGTTTTGATTATGGCAAAGATGCAAAGTTAAGATTACATTGTTATCTTATGAGCTGAATCAAGTATGCAGAAATGCTAAGCTAAGCCGAAGGTCAGCGACACTCGAAGAAACCTGTAGTGGTCGGGCGACATCGGGAGGACTTCGGAGGGAGCCGAAGGAATCAGGTGGAGACCGAATGCTAGGCTTCAAAGGTGACTTCCCATGGAAGGTCTATGTCGAGATCGGACGACAAGTGGCCGTCGAATTCACTTATATTTTGAGCTAACTCTTTATTATAGTCAAAAATCCTAGCCATTAGTTCAACTGGCCAGTTCAACCGGGCCAGTTCAACCGGCCAGTTCAACTACTGTTTGAATTACAGCTTCGAGATGAGTCAAAACTCATCCCTTTCTTCAAGGGTGAGGTGGCCATTGATGTAGGATCTTGATGTGCTCGAGGAGGGGACTTCTAGGGCTATAAAAGAAGGTCCATTCCTCACCATTTCAACAATCCTAAGCTTCCAAAAAGCCTCCGCAATGCTACGACTCTCCGACAACGAAGTTCTAGTTCTCCGACGTCTAGGTTTAATTGTTTATATTTTTTGTTTTGTCGGTATAATCTTCATTTTCAGTTTATATTTTTCATATCAATTGTCTCGGAGTTTTTATCGTTACGAGGAGAGGGGGAGTGTCCCTCTACCTCAAAGCTTTGTGATTTTTCTTGTACTCGATTAACTCCTACCTCTAAAGAGGAGGAGTTCTTTAGTGTTTTGCCCTCCGTGCGTGGTCAAGGACCACTAGGAACTTGGAGTAGTAGCTGAAGGCTACGAACCAAGTAAAAAATCATTTGTCTTTCTTTATTTGTCTTTTATCTTTCCACTGCGATTAATTTTCTAATCAATGAACGATTTCGAAAAAGTTTTATCGCTATTCACCCCTCCCCCCCTCTAGCGATCCGCTTCGATCCAACAATTGGTATCGGAGCCGGGGGCACTAAGATTTGGTGAAACCACCAATCTAGCAGATTTGTTTTTGAATTTTACAGATCTTTTTTCGTTCGTTTAAATTTTCTCCTGTATTACTAATCCAAGACGAAGTCTTGGTACTTTTCTTTTGGTTTTGTTTTGCAAGTATTCGCTTTTGGAGTAGCCGACGGTAAAATGTGCATAACTTTTCGTACAAGTTGACCCATGAAACGGGCTACCTATCAAAACGAAGCTCTCTGAGAGATCTACACTTCTTATGAGGGGTTTACCCTTGTAACAAGCTGCCTTCATCCCCAAAAACCAATGTTTAGTGCCCTTTCGGGGACTTCGAAGGTTGTAAGTGCTCATCTTTGATTTTAGTTGGTTATTTCTCATATATTCCTTTTGTTTCTTTTCATTTCCTACATTGCTAATCCAAGGCAAAGTCTTGGAACCTCTTTCGTGTTTTTTTTATTATTTTGTGTGCAAGGTTTTCCTTCCAAATGGCCCACATTGAGGGGTACAACACCATCCAACCTCCGTTCTTTAACGGAGATGATTTCCGTTATTGGAAAGGTCGGATGGAGTGTTTTCTAAAAACACAAGTCGAGACTTGGATAATCATCCAAACCGGCTTTGCTCTACCCACCAATGATCAAGGCGAGCCCTTGGATTTCAACAAGTGGACCAATGCAACCAAGAGGCAAATCGAAGCCGATGCAAAGGCGACCCAAATGTTGCAGTGCGGTCTGTCCAAAGAGGAGCTCAACCGCATCAGACCCTTCATCAGCGCAAAGGACCTGTGGAAAAAATTAATCGAGCTACACGAAGGAACGTCCGATGCTAAGGTATGTAAACGCGACCTTCTTTTCAATAAGTTGTATAACCTTAAGATGCAGAAACACGAGACGACAACACAACTACACGCCTGTGTCCAGGACATTGTCAATGGCCTGCACACTATCGGACACAAGGTCGAAAACCGTGACCTTCTAAGGTAAATTCTTAATTCATTTCCTAGGAGTACCTTGTGGGCATCCATGGTCGATGCCTACAAGGTCTCTAAGGACCTTTCGAAGCTTAGGTTAGATGAGTTATTTTTCGAGTTTGAACTTCACGAGCAGACTAACATGGTCCGGGCCGAGAAAGGTATTGCTCTATTTGTAGGACAAAGAAGAAAGACATCTACCAGGCAAGAAGATGTACTTGAACCCGAAAATGAATCAGAGTCTGAATCCGAAGAGGTGGAAGCAATAGTGAACGTAGTGCGGAAGATCGTTCGGAGGGAAAGGAGGCGACTAAAGAACCAAAAGAGGGCACAATTCAAATCAAATCAAAAGAAGGCTTTTCATGCAACATGGGACAACGAAGAAGGCGTCGGCATAGCATGCATGGCAAGACCCGAAGAGTCCGAGTCAGAGTCCGAGTCAGAGTCCGAATCCGAATCCAATTACAACACCGACTCCGAACTCGAGGACTACTTCGAGAAGCAACTCAAAGCTGGATCAAAAGGGAAAATTAAGGTTAGCCGCTCACTAATTCATACCCTTTACAATACAATTAAATTGCTAACTAGGAAATTAGCTAAATCCGAGTCTAGGGTCGAGTTCTTGGTTGAGGAGGTTGAAACCCTCAAACAAGAGACACCCCTAAACTCTTCGACTAGTCGAGTTCAAGAGGAGGACTCAACTCGAGTTGAAAAACTCGAAGAAGAGAACTCTATCTTGAAAGGACGAGTCCAAGAGCTCGAAGCTCGGTTGAACAAGTTCTCGACGGGGTCCAAGAATCTTAACCGACTTCTTGGAACTCAGAGAGCCGTGTACAACAGAGTTGGACTCGAATATAACTCAAAGACTACGAATATATCTTACATGTCTATCGTAAATCGTAGTCATCATCGAGTCCAAGCGTGGGTCCCGAAAACTTTATTAAACTCACATATAAGGACCAATAGGTTTTGGATTCCCCAGGATCAAGTTCATTACTTGACCAGACCATATTGGTTCAATGATTCAGGGGGAGCTAATACCAAAATAGTATATCCGGTAACCTAAACCTCTTATTTTCTTTAGAATGGTTAGATAGGACTATAACTCGTCAATGCTTGGTAACATAGTACTAGGACGCGGCGAGATGATAGTACGCTAGGAAAACGGAGTCTCGTGTATTCGAGCTAGATAAGGCGTATCTAGTTCGGTTCACTTGACCGAGTGAAACTAGCTGAAGCTACCTTACCGTATCCTAGACTAGTTAGACCAGGAAGTGGTCTTAGGTGAGTCAAGTTACTATTTTCTCGAAATTGGTTTTGTCTAAGAAAGTGGTCGTTTTTCCGATCAAAGAAGGTCCCTGTGTCTCGCCAAGATCTTGAAAAGGTGACTTGATGAGCTTAGGATCAAATCTGAATCTAACGCAAGGTTGACCAGTTTCAAATCATTAAATTTAATTAAGATGAAATTGGAATCATCTCACACAACATATAAGGTGAACTAATTCTAAGACACTTAGAATGGGTGAGATGAATAAGGAATAATTTCAATTCACATAATCCTTTCAAAAATGTTATCTATTTTTTAAACTATCGAGCTTAAACATTTATCTATACTCGGATAAAACTCTAAATATACAACCTTCTAGGTCAATGTTTAGCGCCCCCTAACTCTTCTGTACCTTATATATTTGATTAAGGGGGAGAGCAAACTAACCCTAAGGGTTATATATTTTCAAAAGTTATTAGCGTATAAGTATTTTGAAACTCAAAGCTAATTTTATAAGTATTTTTGAAAATCAAATTAGTCTCAAGACTTATATTGTTGGTGCAGAGGGTTATACCTTGAACCAAAGTAAATCGAGACACATGCTTGGACCCATGTTAGATAATCTTTATGCATGCAATTTCATGTTAGAAACCCCTACTTTTTATATTATACAACCCCAAATCTTTTTTGATTTATGGCAAAAGGGGGAGAAGAGCACAAGTTAAGGGGGAGAACAAAAATTTAAAATTTTTAAGATTAACCTTTTGTTCTAAAACTCACCTAAGGTTAAGGGAGAATTGATTTACATTTACTCATTTTCCACATTACATTTTTCCTTAACTTTGCGTAAGTTTGCCATAGATCAAAAAGGGGGAGATTGTTGGTGCAGGGGCACCAGATGATCGAACCTGTGTTTTGATTATGGCAAAGACGCAAAGTTAAGATTACATTGTTATCTCACGAGCTGAATCAAGTATGCAGAAATGCTAAGCTAAGCCGAAGGTCAGCGACACTCGGAGAAAACCGTAGTGGTCGGGCGACACCGGGAGGACTTCGGAGGGAGCCGAAGGAATCAGGTGGAGACCGAATGCAAGGCTTCAAAGGTAAATGTTGAGGTAAGCTCGAGTGAGTAAAGTGAAGTGAGGTCGTGTCCTTTGTACGGGGACGTCCTTAGGCGACGATCCGACCAAGACTTCCCATGGAAGGTCTATGTCAAGATCGGCAGGCAAGTGGCCATCGAATTCACTTATATTTTGAGCTAACTCTTTATTGTAGTCAAAAATCCTGGCCATCGGTTCAACGCCATTCAACGCCGCTTTAACCGCCGGTTCAACTACATCGCTTGAATTACAGCTTCGAGATGAGTCAAAACTCATCCCTTTCTTCAAGGGTGAGGTGGCCATTGATGTAGGATCTTGATGTGCTCGAGGAGGGGACTTCTAGGGCTATAAAAGAAGGTCCATTCCTCACCATTTCATCAATCCTAAGCTTCCAAAAAGCCTCCGCAATGCTACGACTCTCCGACAACGAAGTTCTAGTTCTCCGACGTCTAGGTTTAATTGTTTATATTTTTGTTTCGTCGGTATAATCTTCATTTTTAGTTTATATTTTTCATATCAATTGTCTCGGAGTTTTTATCATTACGAGGAGAGGGGGAGTGTCCCTCTACCTCAAAGTTTTGTGATTTTTCTTGTACTCGATTAACTCCTACCTCTAACGAGGAGGAGTTCTTTAGTGTTTTGCCCTCCGTGCATGGTCAACGACCACTAGGGCCTTGGAGTAGTAGCCGAAGGCTACGAACCAAGTAAAAAACCATTTGTCTTTCTTTATTTGTCTTTTATCTTTCCGCTGCGATTAATTGTCTAATCAACGAACGATTTTGAAAAAGTTTTATCGCTATTCACCCCCCCCCCCCTCTAGCGATATGCTTCGATCCAACAATTTCTATATCAAAATTCTTGCAAAAGTAAGATCTAGCAAATGAGACAGGATTTAGCCTCCTTTTTACTAAGTAACAAACTACTGCATGGTTAGTGTAAACTATGACCTTTGACCCCATGAGATATGATCTGAACTTGTCAAAAGCGAACACCACTGCTAGTATTTCTTTTTTTGTCGTGGCATAATTAATCTATGCTTTGTCCAGTGTCTTGCTAGCATAGTGGATCGCATTCAGTTTCTTGTCCTTTCGCTGCCCTAATACTGCCCCTACTGAATAATTACTAGTGTCACACATAATCTCGAATGGTAAGTTCCAATCAAAGGGTTGTATTATTGGGGCGGTCATTTTTTCAAATTCTTCAAAATATTGCTGGTCAAAAATAAAGTTTGTGTCCTTAGCCAGTAGGTTTGTTAGGGGCTTTATTATTTGAGAGAAATTTTTTATGAACCTCCGATAAAAACCTGCATGACTAAGTACACTCCTTATGCCCTTAACATCCCTAGGTGGTGGTAATTTCTCAATAACTCTATTTTTGCTCTGTCTACTTCAATGTTTTTTCCCGATATCTTATGGACCAACACTATTCCTTCAGTAACCATGAAGTGATATTTTTCCCAATTCAAGACTAAGTTATTTTCCTCACACCTCTGCAAGACCTTCAACAGGTTTTTTAGATAAGAATCGAAACTTATCCCATAAATTGAAAAGTCAACCATGAATACTTCCATAGTTTTTTTGATCCAGTCCGAGAAAATGGCTGTCATACATTGCTGAAAGGTAGCAAGAGTGTTGCATAGTCCAAAAGGCATCCTTCTATATGCAAAAGTTCCATATGGCCAGGTGAAGGTGGTCTTCTCCTAGTCATTAGGATCAATAGAGATTTGGAAGAATCTGGAGTACCATCAAGGTAGCAAATATGAGAGTGCTTATCTAGACATTCTAGCATTTGATCAATAAAGGGGAGTGGGAAGAGATCTTTCCTTGTTGTTTTGTTTAGCTTACGGTAATCTATACACATCCTCCATCCCGTTACCATTCGCATAGGAATCAGCTCATTCTCTTTATTCTTGACTACCGTAGTCTCACCCTTTTTCGGGACTACGTGTATCAGATTGACCCATTCACTATCTGAAATAGGGTAAATTATTCATGCATCTAATAGCTTTATTACTTCCTTCTTCACAACCTCTTGTAGGTTCGGGTTAAGTCTTCTTTGATGCTCCACTGTTGACTTATACCCGTCCTCGAGTACTATTCTATGCATACAAAGGGATGGACTTATTCCCTTAATGTCATTAATGGTATATCCCAATACCTTCCTATATGTCTTCAGTACCTCCAATAACTTCCCTGTCTTAGCTTCTTTCAAACTGCATTTATAATCACTGGATAAGTCGAGTCTGGCCCCATAAATTCATATCTAAGATTCGAAGGAAGGGATTTCATCTCGAGGCTAGGGTGTTTTTTTTATTACCACCAACTCCTATTCTTTTTCTTTTTCTGGTTCCAAGAAATGGTGAACTCCTTCCCTGCAACACTCTCTCCCTTCGCTTTCGTCTTGTATCTGGCATGCTACCTCTAAACCATCAGTTTCCTTCTTGAGGATAGACTTTTGAAACTCCTGCTCATTATCCGATCATATTTGGAGGGTCAAGACCATTGTCTCTACTATGCGATAGGCCTTGTTCATGCTCTTCTTCATTAATACCCCCCCTATGGCTATGTCCAAGAATTCTTTAGCGGAGCTGGAAATTCCAGAATAAAAAATGTGAATGAGCAGCCAATCCTGTAATCTGTGATGCGTACATCGAAGTATTAGCTCCTGGAACTTCCCCCATGACTCAACCAATGTCTCTCTGTGGTCCTTCTTAAAGGCAAAAATTTTATCCCTTAGATAAGCTATTTTTCTTGGCAGGAAATATTTGCCCAAAAATAGATGTTCCAGCTACTCCCACGTTATTATGCTCCTTTCTGGTAAAGTTTGTATCCATTGTCTGGCCTCTCCTTTTAGAGAAAATGGGAAAGTAATGAGACTAATGGCATCTGCTAGAACCCCTTCATACTGCACTATGCTACAGTATGTTAGGAACTCCTCAAGGTGTTGGTAGGGTTCCTTGATTTAAGCTCCTCCGAACTGATTCTTTTGAATTAGGAAAATTAACGCAGGGTTTATCTCCCAGCTTGCAGCTTTGATTTGGGGAATCACTATACTAGAATTCCACACCTTGAGCCTAGGTGCCGCATAATCTTTCAATGGTCGAGGGCACTATATTAACATGCCAATGCTACTTACTGAAAAGAAACTAAGTAAAATGAAAGTAATGAACTAACTAAAGAAAACTTAAAACTAAATTGAAACCAAATTAAGTTGGAAATGATATATGACTAGTGAAATGAATCTAAAGTAGAAAGAATAGCAAAAATCTAAAACTGAAATAAAGTAAAAGCAAATCTAAACTATGTTCGATCCAAACTATTCACTTTTAATCCAATATTAAATCTACAGTCCCCGACAACGGCGCCAAAAACTTGATGTACGTGAGCACGATCCCAAATCTCTGAGCGAGACTGCTAAGAACTTGAAGCGCGCACTCACGCTCAACGCCCGCAAGTGTATGGTTGTTGTCAAGTAATAAATTATGTATCAATCCCACAGGGACTGTGATTTCGAGTACTGGTATCCAGTGAACGTATGTTGTTCGTAGTGAATTACTTCCTGAGTTAAGTTGGTTGGCTATGAGCAGACTCTAGTACAATGTCACTTGGAGAAAGAAGCAAGGTGTTACTCAAGGTTTGGTTAAGGGATTCTAGGATTTCGATTTCACTTATGTGTTGTCGAACATGCTATTAAGTTAATGCTCCTAGGTTCTCTAATTACGACCTTGTGGGAGAATCATCGTATGCAATCCCGATGAACTTTTTCTTCTACCAAAAATTGTCTATTTCTAATCAAGTTTCCCTTTCGGATCATCAGAGCTCAAGAAGTTGCTAGCCTTGGGGAAACCCCTATCACTGGGGTCCCACAACCCTTCTAAAGTTGATTTCTCCTACTTTGGGTCTTTTGCTGAAATAGGTTAGTAGTGCTCTAAGATGTCCTATAGGTCCCCATGAACAAGTGAACCATATTTCATGTCCTACTCTTTCATGACCTAATTCCTATGATTTTGGGAGGGAGAATGACCAGGAGGTTCCTCCTTGATTCTCCTAGGTTTCGATATAGAGGCTTTCATCCTCTATATCAACTAAGCACAATAGGAATAGAACCAAGATGCAATTATTATTAAACCCAGATATCATAAATTTCAAACATAATTAAGGAAAGTAGAAATATATTTGAATTAGCATGTCCAACTTGCACAAGTTACTCCCTAATCCTAGAATCAAGAAATCTACTCCATAGATATGAAAAGACACACATAAGACATTGTATCCTCAAGCATTACAATTTAAATAGAAAGTAAACAATAAAAATTACGCTCTGAATGCTTTCTAAAGATGTCTTGGCCGCTTTCTTGCATGTTGGAGTGCAATCCCGCCCTTGAGTCGCCTTTTCCTTCTCCCCGTCGCAAGCCTTCGGTGTTTTTTAGGGCACCTACTTGCCATCATAGTCGTCGGGCCTCCTCCTTTAGGTTTTAGACGTGCCTTCCCTTTATAGGGGTGGAACCGATTTTCCTTAATTACCCAGAGAAATGGATCTCCTTTAGTTGCATTGTCGCCACACGACCATGTGGATTCCACACGGTCGACCATGTGGGAATCTAGAAACTGTACTCTGGATCAGGTATCTGGAAAAGGCACAACCGTGTGAGATTCACACGGTCGATCGTGTCTTTCTTTGGAACTCCGAGAGGACGCCATCTTTTTATTCAAAGCATGCATGTGTCTTTGGGGACACCACCAGAGCATGCTTGCCTTCCTTGAGCTCCATTTAGGTGTCATTTTTGCCTCCAAAACTCCGCTCTACACGTAAAAATAGTAAAAACAGATCTCCGAACTAGAGAATAGAAAATAAGTGTAAAATAAGGAAAATATGCATGAAACAAATATGAAATGCAATGAAATGTGTACTAAAACTACTCCTAAAACCCTATATGATTTGCACACATTAGTTGGCATACTCAAGGGGTTAAGTCATAATTATGTCAAATTTGGTATTTGGCATAATCCTAGATAATGAAAATTAGAATTATGGCTTAGACAATCTCATTGTACTTCATACACTTGTCATGGTTCATATGTCATATCGTATGTTTGCATGGAAGGTGTGTTTATGATGTATCGCATCTCACAAAAACTTAGGACTTATCTTGATTGTGTATTTCAACATCTAGATAAGGTGAGATATTCGAAATAAAATTTTTGACTACTAATGCTTGTAAAAAAAACAAATAGAATGTCAAAATACATTAATATACACACAAATATAAGCATGATACTATTACAATTAGTATACATGCAACAAATGCACAAAACACAACAAGATCGGAGTAAAACAAAGTGATTTTCAGTATTTTAGCCGAGTGTTCAGCTATCAGTCGATTCCTTCAGTAAAGTAGTCAACTGAAGTTACTATAGGAATACACAGAAAGTCTGGCAATCGACTACTCAACCCTAATAGTCTACTGCTAGTGTTGTACACGACCACAAAAAGGTGAGCAATCGACTGATGAGGGACAATAGTCAACTGATGGACGTGATTTTATAAAGTCGAACCCTAGCAGTTCGACTTCTTCACGTGACCACTCTCTCCGACAATCATTGCCCTCTTGCCCTTCGAGCTTCTCCGGCGATCTTTGCCTCCAGTAAGTCCTGAAACTCTAAACCTAGGCATTTAGGCTAATCTTTCTTTTTATAGAGCTAATGGAAGCCCTTTCTCTTCCTGTTTCCACTAATTCCGCACAAGCTAGGTTTCCATATTAAAGGGATCATTTCCAACCATCTTTCTCTGACATTCTCCTGCTTCGATTGCCTTCTACGACCTCACATCTACAATGGCACCTAAGTAACGCTTCTACCCTAAAACCCTACTTATTTATTCTTGTGCTGCCATGATCTAATCAAACTCTCTATGCATTCATTCATGATCAATGTATTGCATTGCACTCATTTAGACAAAGACGTAGGATAGAGGTCGGTGACAGATCTAGGGCGCCTTCTCAGAAGTGGCAGTCCATGCCCGTGCGCTATCAAGATGAGTCTTTTTTAGGGTCTATTACGGAGATATTATTCAGATCATAATGCATTATCAATTAGTCAAACTTGTCTTTTGCACACATCCCATCAATATAGATCCCCTCACCGAATTCTACACAAACTTTAAGAGGGTCGAAGATGGTCCGACATACAACACTCACATTGCAAAATGCGATTTGGAGTTCACTCCTGAGATCTTATAGGATTTTTTGGAGGGTTGACCATCTGACGATACTTTTGTCTTCTATCCAACATTTGATGTGCCTCTTCCAGTTCCTTTTGACTACATCATTATCAATCTCATGCATGAGTTCTTCTTCCGTCAACCTCACCCCTTAAGTCAAAATCTTTTCTCAATTAATGTTTTATCTGCTCCTGACAATGTGCTTTACAAAGTCATTGTTGGATGTCTTTTACCCATAGTGACCCGGGGTTAGGCCAAGATCCGTTCTTCTCATCTATTCTTGTTGTTCACCATGCGTAACTTGCTTGATGTCAATATTGCATTAAACATCTTCCACTGCATAGTCCACTTTGTCTCTCCGGTCCAAGGGAAGATTCACATGCCTTTGGGTCACATTATCACTGCATGGTTAGCATCTATTGGCATCAACATCTCCAGGGATAATTTGAGACTGTTATCTGACTCTTATGCTCGCATCACCTTGAGGCATTTTGCATTAGCTGGCATGCAAATAGGCTATGGACAGATGGAGTGATCAACGGAGCAGCAATCACCTATAGCGACAGAGCAAGAGGTAGCACAGGATCTAGAGGGAGACGACATACACAAGGAACCAGCTATGTTTCAGCGGCGTATATCAGATCGTCTCACATGCCTTGAGTCTCAGATGGAGGAGCTCAATGAGACTATAGATACACATTTTGAGGAGCTCAGCATCGAGCATGTTGAGATTGAGTAGCGTCAGATCGAGATGTATGACATGTTGTGTGCGTTGCTCTAGAGTCAGCAGCCTCCACTGCCTCCACCACCTCCAACCGACAATGTCGGTGACTGGTAGTCTTGCGGTTGTAGGATGAATCTTGTGTCTTTTGACTTATTGTAGGATCATATTTATTGTGGGATGGTGGTGACTTTGTGCCTTTTTTGCTTTGTCATGTGAAAACTTTGTATGAACTCCTTTGAAAATGAATGAAATCATTTTGTGTCATTTAATTTTTTTTATTATTTACCTTGTATTGGTTGATTGTCAAATTGTTTGTTGTGTTGTTAATTACATGTATTGATGTGTACTTTGCTCACTCATTAGTCTTATGCCATGTCATAATATATAAGCAATAGCCTTCTTTTATTCGGTGAGAAATCAATGCATACTTGAAAGACCAGCACCACAAGTGTGTTGTTTATTTCTGAATACGATATTTTTTGACTCAGATATCAGAATGAGGTGCAATGTTTTGGACACATATAGACTCTATGGCACTTCAGAAATCTATAACACTTGGAATGGATCCAATCGGAGCTCTTTAGGTCCATCAATGGGTTTTGACCAAAACCCATTGATGGGCCTAGGGGATTTGGATTTATGAAAAATTGGCATGTAATGGAAGAGGATAGTGCAATGAAGGTATTGATGGTGTCCATGTCTAGTTCAGACATCCCTACGATAAGTTATGCATATGTACCAATTGCCTTAAAATCATAAATTTTGAAAAATCTTCTGATCACTATTGTTATTGACTTCGAACTAATATTTTTGGACACATATAGACTATATGACACTTCAGAAATCTATAACACTTTGAATGAGTCCGATCGGAGCTCTTTAGCTCCATCAATGAGTTTTTACCGAAACCCCTTGATGAATTCGAAAAGACTTTAAATATTATTTTCTAGACTTGAAATGGGGCTATCACGAGTTTCATCTAGTAACAAATGTACATATTTAAATTATCTTCAATTTAAAACAAATTGCACCTCATTTTGATATCCAAGTCAAAAAATGTTGTCTTCGGAAACAAACAACACACTTATGGTGCTTGTCTTTGAGACCAGCACCACAAGTGTGTTGTTTGTTTCCGAAGACGATATTTTTTGACATAGATATCAGAATAAGGTGCAATTTTTTGGATACATATAACCTCTATGACACTTTAGAAACCTATAACACTTGGAATGGGTCCGATCGAAGCTCTTTAGGTCCATCAATGGGGTTTGACCAAAAACCAATTGATGGGCCTAGAGGATTTGTATTTTTGAAAAGTTGGCATGTAATGAAAGAGGATAGTACAGTGAAGGTATTGATGGTGTCCATGTCTAGTTTTGACATCCCTACGATAAGTTATGCATATGTGTCAATTGCGTTAAAATCATAAAATTTGAAAAATCTTCTGATCACTACTGTTAATGATTTTGAACTGATAATTTGGACACATATAGACTTTATAACACTTCAAAAACTTGTAACACTTTGAATGGGTCTGATCAGTGCTCTTTAGCTCCATCAATGAGTTTTGACCAAAACCCCTTGATGAATCCGAAAAGACTTTAAATACTATTTTTTAGACTTGAAATGGGGCTATCACAAGTTTCATCTAGTAACAAATGTACATATTTGAATGATCTTCAATTTTTTAAAAAAATGCATCTTATTCTAATATCCGAGTCTAAAAAAGTCATCTTCAGAAACAAACAACACACTTGTAGTGCTGGTCTCAATGACAAGTGTGTTGTTTGTTTCCGAAGACGATATTTGTTAACTCAGATATCAAAATGAGGTGCAATTTTTTGGATACATATAGCCTCTATGACACTTCAAAAACCTATAACACTTCGAATGGGTCCGATCAGAGCTCTTTAGCTCCATCAATAAGTTTTTACTGAAACCATTGATGAGCCTAGGGGATTTGGATTTTTGAAAAGTTAGCATGTAATGGAAGAGGATAGTGCAGTGAAAGTATTGATGGTGTCCATGTCTAGTTCCAACATTCCTACGATAAGTTATGTATATGTGTCAATTACCTTAATATCATAAAATTTAAAAAATCTTCTGATCACTACTGTTAATGACTTCGAACTAATATTTTTGGGCACATATAGACTCTATGACATTCAGAAACCTATAACACTTCAAATGGGTTTAATCGGAGCTCTTTTGCTCCATCAATGAGTTTCCCTTGATGAATTCGAAAAGACTTTAAATACTATTTTTTAGACTTGAAACGGGGCTATCACGAGTTTCATCTAGTAACAAATGTACATATTTGAATGATCTTCAATTTTTAAAAAAATTGCATCTCATTCTGATATCCAAGTAAAAAAATGTCGTCTTCGGAAACAAACAATACACTTATAGTGCTAGTCTCAATGACCAACACCACGTGGTGATGGTTTCAAAAGACCAGCACCAACGTGGTACTGGTCTTTGAGACTAGCACCACACTTATGGCCAGCACCACGTGGCGTTGGTCATTCGAGACCAGCACCACGTGGCGCTGGTCATTCGAGACCAGCACCACAAGTGTGTCGTTCGTTTCCGAAGACGATATTTTTTTATTCTGATATCAGAATGAGGTGTATTTTTTTTTAAATTGAAGATCATTCAAATATGTACATTTGTTACTAGATGAAACTTGTAATAGTCCTGTTTCAAGTCTAAAAAATAGTATTTAAAGTCTTTTTGAATTCATCAAGGGGGTTCAATCAATACTCATTGATGGAGCTAAAGAGCTCCGATTGGATCCATTTGAAGTGTTACAGGTTTTTGAAGTATCATAGAGTCTATATGTGTCCAAAAAATATTAGTTCGAAGTCATTAACAGTAGTGATCAGAAGATTTTTTAAATTTTATGATTTTAAGACAATTGGCACATACGTATAACTTATCGTAGGGATGTCAGAACTAGACATGGGCATCATCAATACCTTCACTGCACTATCCTCTTCCATTACATTCCAACTTTTCAAAAATCCAAATCCCCTAGGTCCATAAATGAGTTTCGATTAAAATTCATTGATGGAGCTAAAGAGCTCCGATCAAACCCATTCAATGCGTTATAGGTTTCTGAAGTGTCATAAATTCTATATGTGTCCAAAAATATCAGTTTGAAGTCATTAATAGTAGTGATCAGAAGATTTTTCAAATTTTATGATTTTAAGGCAATTGGCATATACGCATAAGTTATCATAGGAATGTCGGAATTAGACATGGACACCATCAATACCTCAACAGCACTATCCTCTTCCATTACATGTCAACTTTTCAAAAATTCAAATCCCCTAGGCCCATAAATGGGATTCGGTCAAACCTCATTGATGGTCCTAAAAAATTTCAATCGGACTCATTCCAACTCCTATAGACTTCTACAGTGCTCAGGATTCCAAATATGTTTTGTTGTTTGAATCCTACATCCCTACGATAAGTTATGTGTATGTGTCAATTGCCTTAAAATCTTAAATTTTGAAAAATCTTCTAATCACTACTGTTAATGATTTCGAACTGATATTTTGGACACATATAAACTCTATGATACTTCAAAAACCTATAACACTTAGAATGGATATGATCGAAGCTCTTTAGATTCATCAATGGGTTTTAACCAAAACCCATTGATGGACCTAAAGGATTTGGATTTTTTAAAAGTTGGCATGTAATGAAAGAAGATAGTGCAGTGAAGGTATTGACGGTTTCCATGTCTAGTTCCGACATCCCTACGATAAGGTATGTGTATGTGTCAATTGTCTTTAAATCATAAAATTTAAAAAAAATTCTGATCACTACTGTTAATGACTTTGAATTGATATTATTGGACACATATAGACTCTATGACACTTCAGAAACCTATAACACTTTGAATGAGTCCGATCAGAGTTGTTTACCTCCATTAGCTCCATTTATGACACTTCATAAACCTGTAATCTTTCGCCTTGAACAAGTATCATGATATCATCACACATCCAAAGATTCATAGAAGTTTTAGTAGTATCAGAGAAGCGAAATATCTTGAAAGCATATGAGAAGTTAAGTATAACAAACCACAAAGTTCACCTATAAATGCCATGCACTATTACCTTCCTTTCGCTTTGAGGATTTTACTAATGATTTTACTAATTATAGTGGATAAGAATTTCAACCTTGTACACGAAAGTGGAGCATGTGTATGCATTGTGCACTAGGGAAAAAAGACAATAGGAACTAGGAATACTCTACTTGCACTATTTAGGTGAAAACATAAAATTAGAGAAGATATAATTGACAAGGAAAACTTAACCAACCACAGTTGTGAGATTTAATTTGTAAGCATGAACAAAAGAGATCAATCTCAGTACTGGTCATGAACATTTCCATTGGTAATTAACCATGGAAAATTTACTGATAGAAACATCAAAATCTTGCACATACCGATAAAAGAACAGTTAAATGATCTACATTAAAGAAAATATTTAAGCATGAACTACCAATGAATCACTCTATCAATCACATGACTACATGGCTTGATAATGGAAATATCAATGTGATGTCGAATGTTAATAGAAAATTGTGAAAACAAAGAAGAACAAGAAACATGACATCAGTTATTTTTGGCAAAATCAATTAAAAGTTGAGACTCTTCTTTTACTTTAGACAACTTTCAATCAAATGTAAACACATCAAATCACAATTTGGCGAAGAAAAAAAATCTCAATTACCTCTACACGTGATGCCTGCAAGTGTGTCCGACTTCAAGCCAAAAGAAGATGCAAACGAGTTAAAAGAAGAAGAACACGAAGAAAAAGGAGAAGAACATATTGTCGACGAAGGAAGAGCAAAAGCATCATTCTTTCGCTCTTATGAAAGAGATGCCATAGCAGCCTTGCGCAACCCCTACCTCGCGTGACTGCACCCTAGGGCGACCAGGGGCTCGCACGGTCGTGCCCTCGCGACCAAGGGCTCGCATGACCGCGCCCTCACACGACCGGGACTTGCACGATGGAGCAAGGAACTCTGGCGACCAAGCATCAGAGAAGGTGTTGGTGCAACAATGCCCCAAGCATTTATGTTTTTTGATGTTTAGATAATCATTTGTAGTTAGACATTAATTGTGATTTAATTAAGAATGTGTTAAGTGACAGGGAAATCCAAGTATGAAGACTTGGTGAAGGAAAGTCCAAGTGTGATCTTGGCAAGAGAAGTCCAAGGAAAGGTCTTGGCGGTGTAAATCCAAGCATGTAGTCTTGGCGGTGTAAAGTCCAAGCGGACTTTGGCAAAAGAAAACCAAAGGCAAGGTCTTGGCAACGTAAGTCCAAGCATGTAATCTTGGTGGCGTAAAGTCCAAGTGGTCCTTTGGCAAAAGAGAAATCCAAGACATGACGAAACCGAAGGAAGTTCTTGGAAGCAAGTGCAAGGATGAAGGAGTCGCGGACTTGGAGGGATCCTAGAGGCGCAAGGCTGAAGGAAGAGCTAGAAGGTTAAGTCTAGATCTAGGGGGTTAATTCAAGTATGATTTAATCATGCTTGAAGTGTATCGATCGGTGCTTCGGTGCCCGTCGATCATTGCTCGATCCTCGGCCGAAGTTGGTGAGTTCTATGGCCAATGATCGTTCCACCATCGATTCGCTATACCCTAGCAGTCGACTACTATAAGTGGACGTCGACACAGAAGGTTCTCCAGTCGAGTGATCGTTCGGAGCAGTCGATTGATTACTCAATCAGTCGACTGATCAACTTCCCGTTGGATAGTGATGAATCACGATTCGACTTGTCAAAAGTCGTTGGATTCGATCAGCTACAGCATCAGTCAACTGATGGAGACCATCAGTCGACTGATCGAGGCTCAATGGAAAAATCAGTCTCTTCTCTATAAAAAGAGGTCATGGGGTGCTTGAGGAAGCTAGTGCTCTTATTGCTAACATACTCTCAAGCTCCCACATTTTTCTTAAGCTTTCTAAGTGTTTTAATCCTCCTCTTCTCCAATCTTCATATTCATCATTTGTATAAAGAGGAGAGTCTTGTAAGAGAAAGCTTTCTTAGTGGAGATTTGATTGGATTGATCCATCTTAAGGATCGCCATAGAGTAGGAGTTTAATCTCCGAACCACATAAAATTCTTCTTGTTAGCGATTGTCATTTTAATCTCTTGTTTTCTTTTGTATTTGTATTTGCTTCAGCTAATCGCAATTGTAGAATTCAAGAGAGGTTATTCACCCCCTCTAGCCTTCTAAAGATCCCCAACAAGTGGTATCAGAGCCCGAATCGCATTGGAAGATCTAACAATCAACCGGAGCACGATGACATTTCAAGAGGGATATAGCATGGCGAGGCATCCATTCTTCGACGGCAATGACTTTGGATAATGGAAAGGTAGGATGGAATACTACCTTATAAACAATATTGAAAATTGGTTTAGCATTGTAGATGGATTCGAAAAGTCGGTCGATGAACACGGAGCACCAATACCAACAAAGGATTGGACTAAGGAGATGGAAAAGAAAGCGTAAGCCAATGCAAAAGCAACGACCACACTTCAATGTGGTCTATCTAAGGAGCAACTATCCAAGGTCGGACCCTTCAACTCTGCAAAAGAGCTTTGGGAGAAGCTCATTGAATTGAATGAAGGGTCAAAGGAGACAAGAAGATCCAAAAGAGACTTATTGATGGGTCAACTCCAAAGCTTCACCATGAAGACCAATGAGACCGTGAGTTAAATACATGGTCGATTCAAGGAGATAGTCAACGGATTACATATAATAGGTGAGAAGGTCAAAAACTGGGACCTTCTAAGGTATGTGCTTCAAGCTTTCCCTAGAACAACTTTATGGGCATCAATGGTAGATGCTTATAAGGTCTCTAGAGATCTTTCATTAGTTAAGTTAGATGATTTTTTTTTGTGAATTTGAGTTACATGAGCAAGCTAACACTTCTTCAAAAGAAAAAGGTATAGCTCTTGTTGTAGGGAAGAAGGACAAGAAGAAGAAAGAGAAGAAGGAAGTCTCTTCATCATCCGAGTCGGAGGAAGAGTCTTCAAGTAGTGATGAGGAGCTATCGGCTAGTGAGGTGGCTCACTATGTGAAGAGATTTGGTGGGAGATCAAGGAAGCTCGCCAAGAAGGATGTGAGGAAGATGTTTCAATCCTCAAAAGGTAAATCCTCTAGTAGTTCAATTTCTACTCCTAATGTTACTTGCTATGGTTGCAATGTCAAAAAGGGGCACATCAAGCCAAATTGCCCGGAGTTAAAGAAAAAGGAAGAAAAGGAAAAGAAGAAGAAGGAGAAGAAAAAGAATGAAGCAATGGTAGCACAAATGTGGGATACACAAAGCTTGGAAGATTCATCTGATGAGGATGAGCTTTGCCATGTCACACGCAACTTTGCACTCATGGCCATGGAGGATGAAGCCGAAAGCTCAAGTGAGGAGTCATCATCATCCTCAAGCGACGAATCGTCCTCTAGTGACAATGAGGTAAAAGACTCTCCTAGGACAGAGTTACTTTATGAAACCATTGCATGTCTTCAAAATGCTTTGAATAAATCAAAATCTAGGATTAAGGATTTGAAAGTAGAAATCAAGGAAATTAGGAATGTAGAACTTTCTTGTAATGATGCATGTTCACTTAAGGATGAAAATGATGAACTTAAAAAGGAAATAGGTGAATTAAGAGCATGTTTAGAAAAATTTACAAATGGCTCAAAATACCTAGACATGATACTTAAGGACCAAAGGGTTATTTACAACAAGACCGGTATAGGGTATAGGCCTAAGGAAAAGGAGGTAGCTTTTACCTCGCTTATTAGTAGGAAATCAACCATTAGGAGCAAGGTTAGAAAAGCATGGGTTCCCAAGATCTATGTAGTTAATGCTACTAGTCCAAAGATTTGGGTGTCTAAGGCTTATGTTTTTCATGTTGTATAGATAGAAGGACCAAACATGTGGATTGTTGATAGTGGTTGCTCAAGACACATAACCAGTGATGAGAGCAAATTTTTCACAATCAACCATATTAGCAAGGGGAACATGTCCTTTGGAAATAGTGGAAAACTTAAAATTCTAGGAAAAGGCACAATTGAGGTATCCCCAAATCTTGTTATTCATAAAGTATTGTTGGTTAAAAATATGAAGTTTAACTTGCTTAGTGTGAGTCAATTATGTGATGTCAATTTTGATGTTCAATTTAACTCTTCTAAATGCTTTATAAGACATAAGAAATTAAATAATTGCATGTTAGTAGGATATAGGAAATCAAATATTTATTATGTTGATTTATCTTATGCTTCTAACATTTTCCTCAAGTGTCTTATGGCAAAAGAAGAAGAAAGTTGGTTATGACATAGGAGGCTTGGGCACATCAACATGAAAAATATTGCCAAGATAGCCAAGATGGAACTAGTCAAGGGTTTGCCAAAAGTCAAGTATCTCAAGGACAAGATGTGTGATGCATGTCAAGAAGGAAAACAATCAAAGTCATCACACAAGGGTAAAACCTTAATTAATACATCTTTACCTTTAGAACTTTTGCATTTGAATTTATTTGACTGTCATAGTACTCCCTCTTTGAATGGTAGTAAATATTGCTTAGTTATAGTAGATGATATTTCTAGATATACTTGGGTGTATTTTATGAAACATAAGGACAACACCCTAGAAATAATCATAGATTTTAACAAAAGGGTAGAGAATGAAAGAAATCTTAAAATCAATCGGATCCGTAGTGATCACGGTGTAGAATTTGAGAATTTTAATTTCTCCAAATTTTGATTAGAACAAGGGTACAAGCATGAATTCTCTTGTCCTAGAACACTTTAACAAAATGGGGTGGTGGAAAGGAGAAATCGTGCCCTACAAGAAGCGGCTAGGACTATGCTTAATGCATATTCATTATCTAGTTACTTGTGGGCGAAAGCGATTAATATCGCTTGATATATCCAAAATAGAGTCCAAATCCATAAGTTTTTAGGTAAAACTCCATTTGAATTATGGAATGGCACAATTCCAACAATTCACTACTTTAAAGTCTTTGGATGCAATGCTTATATCTTAAATACCAAGGACAATTTAGGAAATTTTGAGTCCAAAGAAGATGAGAAAATCGTAGTTGGATACTCATCCACTAGTAGAGGGTATAGAGTCTACAACAAAAGGACCCAAATAGTTGAGGAGTCTTCAAATTTTCAATTTGATGAGACCTCTAACACCTATCCTAGGAAATCCCCCATTGATAATGATATCAATGACAAAAATCAAGATATTACCCAAAAATTTCAAGACTTGACCTTAGGGGGTAATGATCAAGGGGGAGGATTAGTGAGTAACAATCAAGGGGGAGTAAGAGGAGATTCCGATGATGAAAGGAGAATTGAGGATATCCAAGATCAAAATCAATCTAATACACCTCCTAGAACATTAAGGATTAATCAAAATCATTCTCTTGACCAAGTTGTAGGAGAATTATCTCAAGGTGTTAGAACTAGGTCCTTCCATAGAACTCCCTCTAGTCAAATAGCTTTTATCTCCCAAATTGAGCCCAAATCAATCAATGATGCATTACTTGATCCGGATTGGATCTTAGCGATGCAAGATGAATTGGCTCAATTTGAAAGGAGTCAAGTATGGGAGCTAGTTCCTAGGCCCAATGATAGCACCATTATTACTACAAGATGGGTCTTTAGGAACAAATTAGATGATCAAGGTAATATAACTAGAAATAAATCAATGTTAGTTGCAAGGGGCTTCAATCAAATTGAAGGACTTGATTTTGATGAAACGTATGCCCCAGTTGCTAGGTTAGAGTCCATTAGAATCCTATTAGGATATGCCTCTTACATGGGCTTTAAACTCCATCAAATGGATGTAAAATCGGCATTCTTAAATGGGTTCATTAAGGAAAAGGTATATGTAGAACAACCTCTTGGGTTTGAAAGTATAGACTATGCAAACCATGTATACAAACTTAGAAAAGATTTATACGGGTTAAAACAAGCTCCCCGAGCTTGGTATGAAAGATTGTCATCTTTCTTAGTTTCTAAGGGGTTTAGAAGGGGTCAAGTAGATCAAACTCTCTTTATTAAATCAAAGTCTAAGGATATCTTTGTAGCCCAAGTATATGTAGATGACATTATTTTTGGATCAACAAATGATGAACTCCTACAAGACTTTATCAAAAATATGAAGAATGAGTTTGAAATGAGTATAGTTGGAGAATTAAAATTCTTCTTAGGATTATAAGTCAAACAAACAAATGAAGGAACTTATGTATACCAAACCAAATATGCCAAAGAAATGATCAAGAAATTTGGTTTGGAAAATGCTAAGGTAGTTTCAACTCCTATGGCAACCAACACAAAAATAGATAATGATCAAGAAGGTAAAATAATTGACCCAAAATTTTATAGAAGCATGATTGGTAGCCTTCTATACCTAACCTCTAGTAGACCCGATATCTTATTCACAGTAGGTATGTGTGTAAGATACCAATCTTATGCCAAAGAGTCCCATTTAGTAGCCGTTAAAAGAATTTTAAGATATATAAAAGGCACACTAAATGTAGAACTTTGGTATCCTAGGATAAAATCTTTTGATTTGGTTGGGTACACCGACTCCGACTATGCGGGTTGCAAGTTGGATAGGAAGAGTACTAGTGGTGGATGCCAATTTCTTGGATCCTCCCTAGTTAGTTGGAGTAGTAGAAAGCAACCTTGTATTGCTTTGCCCACCACCGAAGCCGAATATGTAGCTATAGGTGGTTGTGTGGCTCAATTACTTTGGATGAGACACACTCTAGAGGACTATGAGCTACACTACTCCAATGTCAAGGTTTATTGTGATAATGTGAGTACCATAAATTTGACCAAAAATTCGAAACATCACTCTAGGACTAAGCACATTGAAATGAAGTATCACTTCATTAGAGATCATGTGGCAAAGGGGGACATTGAACTCAATTACATAGAATCCAAGTCCACCTAGCCGACATATTCACCAAGGCTCTCCCCGAAGCGGATTATTCATCACTTAGGAGAGAATTTGGAATGTGGTTAGTAGAATAGAGGTCTAGGTTTGCATGATCCTATAGAAAATCTAGGATTATACCTCTAAGCATCTCACAAAATACCTAAGAAACCATGATTTTTGTATTGAGCCACTTAGACAATATGTGAGATGTTAGGAAGATGAATTTGGTTCATCATGATTGTTATGATGCATTACTATGAACCAAAATGTCATCTAGAGACATTAATCCTTCATTGGACCAATCATTGGGAAGGCTTATGTATAATTGATGTGCATATAGTTCTAAGAACATGATTGGAAATGTCAAACAAAATACATTTTAAACTATGTTTATTATATTTTGAAAAATAGTTTTCACTCGACAATCAAAAGTAGCACCAAGTATTGAAAATTCATGCCCCTAAGGGCACGACACGTTGGTTATAAGCGGAGCTCTCCTCTGAAAAGGCCTGGGGTCGATTCCGCCCTGGTTGTGCGCGCTGCACGGGTGGTGGTGCACGATGCGCCCCCCCCCCCATCCTAGCGTGGTCGGCCCATCAGGCGCCCACGAGATCCTCTTGCGATAGGCCATTCATCACCCTGATTTACCCTCATCGACCGATGAGGATTTTCCGTGGGGTTAGGTCGGTCGGCCCTGAGATTAGTGGGCGTAAGCCCAATACCTCAGGTGAATAAAAAAAAAGTATTGAAAATTCATTAAAGCTTTTGCTAGTTCTCAAAAGTGTATCATTTTCAAAATCTGGAAAACATATATTTTTATAATTATTTCTCCTTGATAGAAAATGGTTTCAGAAATGTGTCCACAAAATTTTGTGAATTTTCGATATTTCTTAAATTTTTGGCCTATTTCTAAAGTTGGGCTGAAAAGGCTGAAATTGGTGTTTCAGGGTTGTCATTCGACTGCTTCAGTAATCAGTCGATTGCCACACTATATTTCTGTAGTTTCAGTTCTGTTCTATCATATTAAGTGTAGTCCTAAATGTCCTAACCCTATGGTATAATATCCAAGCAATTAAGAGGGTATAAAACTATTTGATGCATTGATTTAGGGGGAGTTCTATGATACATTAACCTTTCATTCCCTAAGTCTATATCATGTTTATTGTTGGTGCAAAGTTAAGACATATTTTCATATTATACTTTGCTCTACATGTTGTTTACACATCATGAAATATATCTTGGATTAAAGGGGAGACTCATTTCTATCTTATACCTTAGTTCAAGACATATCTAAACTTTACTCATGCATAACTTAATCTCTTTTAGACCTTCTCTTTTTGATGTATGTCAAAGGGGGAGAAGGGAAATTTAATTTAGAATTCATATTGATTTATGATGTTTAATGTTTATTTCTGAGCATATTTCAAGACCTAACTTAAATGATTGTCAAACATCAAAAAATGGGAGATTATTGGTGCAACAATGCCCCAAGTATTTATGTCTTTTGATATTTGGATAATCATTTGTTGTTAGACATTAATTGTGATTTAATTAAGAATGTGTTAAGTGGCAGAGAAATCCAAGTATGAAGACTTGGTGAAGGAAAGTCTAAGTGTGATCTTAGTAAGAGAAGTCCAAGGAAAGGTCTTGGTGGCGTAAGTCTAAGCATGTAGTCTTGGTGGCGTAAAGTCCAAGCGGACCTTGGCAAAAGAAGACCAAAGGCAAGGTCTTGGCAGTGTAAGTCCAAGCATATAATCTTGGCGGCGTAAAGTCCAGGTGGTCCTTTGGCAAAAGAGAAACCCAAGATATGATGAAACCGAGGGAAGCTCTTGGAAGCAAGCGCAAGGATGAAGGAGTTGCGAACTCAGAGGGATCCTGGAGGCACAAGGCTGAAGGAAGAGCTAGAAGGTTAAGTCTAGGTCTAGGGGGTTAATTCAAGTATGATTTAATCATACTTGATTGTTAGGTTTGGCAATGACCGATCCACCATCGATCGCTATACCCCAACAAATGATCGTTATAAGTGGGCGTCGACACAGAAGGTTCTCCAGTCGAGTGATCGTTCGGAGCACTCGACTGATGTTATGATTAGTCGACTGATCAACTTCCCGTTGGATAGTGACGAATCACGATCCGGCTTGTCAGAAGCCGTTGGATTCGGTTAGCTACAATATCAGTCGATTGATCGAGGCTCAACGGGAAAATCAGCCTCTTCTCTATAAAAAGAGGTCATGGGATGCTTGAAGAAACTAGTGCTCTTATTGCTAACATACTCTCAAGCTCCCATGTTTTTCTTAAGCTTTCTAAGTGTTTTAATTCTCCTCTTCTCCAATCTTCATATTCATCAATTGTAAGAAGAGGAGAGTCTTATAAGAGAAAGCTTTCTTAGTAGAGATTTAATTGGATTGATCTACTTTAAGAATCGCCGTGAAGTAAGAGATTAATCTCTGAACCACGTAAAATTCTTCTTGTTAGCGATTGTCATTTTAATCTCTTGTTTTCTTTTGTATTTGTATTTGCTTCCGCTAATCGCAATTGTAGAATTCAAAAAAGGCTATTCACCCCCTCTAGTCTTCTAAAGATCTCCAACAGAAGAAGAGGAGAGCCTGGGATCGGAAGGAAATATCGAAGATGTGGGCGCGCTGAGGGAGAAAAAATAGAGAAAAAAAAAGTCTCAAGGAATGATTTCAAAATCAGTCGGCCGATAAAATTAGTCTTTGAAACATCAATTTTAAAATGGATTTCTAATTAAAAATTAATTTAAAATCGATCTATATAATTAAAAATTGATTTTAAATCGATCTCTAATTAAAGATTGATTCGATCTTTAATTAAAAATCAATTTTAAAGAATCGATTTCTAATTCGATTTCTAATTCAAAATTTTTTTATAGTACTTTTTTATCTTCCAACTCATAAACACTTTCTTATCACCCACTCACCGACTTCATTTTAATTTATTTTATGCTAAATGAATAATAGCTTTGGCAACGATTTATTTCAAAAGTGAAGAGTGGAATTAATTTTTTATCGTCTTTTATTTTATGAATAAATATTTATACGTTTTGCTTTTGCAGGCATGAAGATCAATGAATACCCACTTGTTTGGCACTGAAAATATTTTTAAAAATAATTATTGCCACGGCAAAATCTTTATTTCACTGGATGTCCTATATTTTCCTTTCCAAACTATCTAATCTCTCTGGATCTTCTTAAACAATAAAAAATTTAGAAAAAAAATTGATTGAATGGAAAAATGGAAATATTTTTTAAAAATAGTTATTATAATTATTTAGGACCCTTTAAAAATTGTGTAACATATTTCAACATTTAGTTAAATTTTAGATTAAAATTTGTTGAGTGCCAAAATAAAATCTAAAAAACATAATACTTCTAATGATTATTCAGAACCTCTAACATAGTTTTGAAGAATTATATAATATATTTCACACAAATCTCATATTTGGCTTATAACAATAACATTTTAGAAGAGTTTTTTGGGAAACTCCATCGTTAAAATATAATTTAAAGTGTCAATATATATTCATAAATTAGGAAAATCATGTGAGAGCGCCTAAATAATACATTTCCTTCCTTTTCAGTTTGTTTCTTTTAAAATTTAACTAAATTTTAATAAAAAAAAAATGAATGCAAACAAAATTAACTATTTTGTTGTTGTGATGAACCTGCGTGCAATTCGTGTGACTAATATATCGCAATTTGTCAGCTGAAATAACTATATATATAATTCTTATGATTATTTGTTAATCTCGCATTTTTCCTAACTGGATAAAATAATATAATTTGCCGAGCTACGTTATTAAAAAAAGTAGTAATTTGACAAGCATACAGAGAATTGCACACCACATTATCTTGTTTAAGTAACTTTTATACATCAATTTCCACACGCTCTGTTCCACATGCCTCTATTAATGGTTCTCCTATTTTACTTAATCACCGCGAACACGGTCTGCACAACGGTGCAAATCAGGAGGACAGCTGCAGCAACCATCGATATCGCCAGCCACGGGCTGCCACAATAATTCTGCTTCAGATCTGCTAAGTACTTGTTGCCCACACTATTATAGTAGCTGTTCAATTTTTTAAACGTGGAGCACAGAAAGTGTTCCCCGTCGACATCAAAGATGACTCCTTTAATAAGATTGTCGAAGAAAGCTGAGATTTCTTTATCCGCCCCGATGTAGTTCTTGACAACTCCCTCCTTGACGAGCAAAGTGACATCCTCAGGCGTGCTCATGAGCTCCCCCATGAAGAACACATATGCCACGAAGTAATCCTCGTTCGAGCACAATTGCTCAAAGGCTATCAAGTTTCGGAAAATAGAGATTGTATTGTCTTCTATTATCAAGGTTGGGATCATCAATGTTCGTCTAGAGACCAATTGCACATCCAACAAAGAGAACTCAGGATCAGACAGTTTTGGCATGAACTTTATGCCAGCCTTATGAAGATCCGTCGCACCACGCCATTTTCGTTCGGGCTTATCCATCGGTTCACTGTTGGAAGAGGAGCTATTGGTCATGGCAGGTTTAAACTTCATGTGGCAGCAATGGAGCAAGTGGTGAAACTGCTGGTCGTTAGTTCTAAACGGATAAGAGCCTAACAGATCGTTTATGGTCTCATCCACCTGTCCTATCAAAGGATGTGGCTCTGAAACATCTGTTCTTTCAGTGGCGAGGTACCGGTCATATATTCGCTTGAGCACAGTGAAAGGCAATTGATTTTCCATCAGAAAAAGATCGTGTCTTATCGAACTATGATTCCACAGCGTTATTAAGG
Organism: Wurfbainia villosa; assembly: GCA_025175895.1. Lineage (NCBI taxonomy): Eukaryota > Viridiplantae > Streptophyta > Magnoliopsida > Zingiberales > Zingiberaceae > Wurfbainia > Wurfbainia villosa. Next base: position 11,129,139 of record CM045998.1, on the reverse strand, counting down.
AAAACTCATATTCCTGATATGGGCCATATGGCAATGGCAATAAGCCTAGAAACCCCAAAATGAAGCACCCATCCAGTAAAAGCATTGTTATTCCTTCCGGTGTGTCTATTGGGATGTTCCCCTCGTAGTAGTCTTTCACTTCTTGTTTTACTCCATCCATTTCCTCTAAGTACATCTTTAATGCTTCGTCTTTATCTTCATAAGTATTGAGAATTTGTTCAAGGAAGGACCACTTATACTTGTCAGCCAACCAAAAAGCTTCACTGGCACGATGATACAACCCGAACGATATAAATTGAGGATCATAAGCATCTTTATCTAATCCACGGTTGATATGTCGAACTCGGTAGATCATTTTTGGTTGAACTTGAACTTCTTTCAACCGGCTACAAATTTCCTCTTTCATGCCATTTGCTGCCATCTCTACAATGGAGTGAGAGGATTCCTCTACAATTTGAGGATGGTTTAGCAAGAGTGTTAAATAGGATAAATAAATAAAATGAATTCAATCTAAAATTTTTAGCTAAAATAATAACTATTAATTAGGTAATCACTTATAGAATTTTTCAGAATTTTTTTTAAAAAAATCAGGAATTAAATTGAATTTTTATGAAAAAAAAAATGAATAGACTTTGATAGGACCTATTTGAATTATCAATTAAGTAATTAATAAGTTTAATTAATTATTCTTTAGTAAAAGGCGAAAGAATAATTCGCTAATGTGTTCACCCCGCAGCTGCATTTTAATTAATTACTCTTTCCTCTACTACCCTGTTTCTCTCGTTCCTTCTCCCGTGCACTCACCCTTTCTTCCGCTGTCGCGCTTTTCTCCTCCTCTCACCGCCACTTCCCTTCTCCGATCGCCATCGCCGCCCCTCCTTGCTGCCGCGATCGCTGCCCTCTTCCTCCTTCTCGCGCCTTCTCTTCTCTGTGCGCCGCAGCCGCCCCACACGCGATGGTCACCGCCTTGCGGTCAGTGCTAGCTGACGTCGCCTGCCTCCGCCACGAGCAGCCGTCGGCCGCCTGTTCGTGAGTCCAATTCGGCGACGTTGTCACTGTCACTGCCCCTCTTTTCGCAGTCGCATCTTCTCGCACGAGCCCAGTTGGTGATGCGGTCACTGTCGCTGCCTCTCCCTCTCACTCGTGCGTCGTCGCAGCTGCCCCGAACGGGAAGCCGCCTGCCTCCATCGCGAGCGACAGCCGGTCACCCCTCTTCTCTTCCACCCGTTGTTGCAGCTTCGTTGCTGCCACTCTTCTTCTCCTTCTTCCGCAGTGAATCGTTCCGCTGCTATCTGCATTTCGGTCGAGGGATCTCCGGGTGGTTTGGGAGAAGGTGTTGAGGGTGATCTGAGTAGCATTACTTCCAATTCGACTCGATCGATTCAGATCTGATACTCTAACTTGAATCAAGGAGCTGTGTGGTTGAAGCAAACCTAGGAGAGTCCAGATCTGGATATCTTATGGTTGTATAGTATGTTTACAGCTAGTTTTGTAGCCCGTGTAATGATTAATAGCCAATAAAAAGGGTCATTCATTCGGATTGGATTATAGTATAACGATTTATGTGAACAAATGATTAAATCAAGGGGATAATTAGATCTAATGGGTAAATAACTAGTTTAGACAATGGGTTATCAATGGATTAAATCGATCAAGGATTCAATCCTATTTATGATAGAATTCAGTATATTTCATATTCTATGTTGTAAAACTTTGATTGATAGACTCTCAGACTTGAAGATAGTCAGCACAATCTATATACAAGTGGATAGTTCTTTCTTTAATCACTATAGATCATTGATCTTAGTACATGAACCCTACTATATTGTTAGTATTCCTATCTTGACTCTACTTTTTATCGTACTTGAGTTTGATATTTATTTGCTTGATCTTAAAAGATGATCTATTTAATCTCTATACAATCTCTTTTGCTATCCATGCTATATATTTAGTATTAATGTTTATACCGGTTGTTCTTATATACATTGTTTATAGCACATACTTCTGGTTATGATCATAGTATTGTTGCATAGAAATGGCTATACCTATGTGGATGGTTATTTACTTTCTGTTCATCATTGCATTACATACACGCTGTCAACCATGTCTCCATTATGGTTGAGAGAGTCGTCAGTCATATCTGTCCACCTGACCACTTGAGGGTAGTGGTAGCAGGAGTTACGGGAAATTGGTCATGTCGTGACGTACATGCACGCTGTCAACCATGTCTCCATTATGGTCGAGAGAGCCGTCAGTCATATTTGTCCACCTGACCACTTGAGGGTAATGGTAGCGGGAGTTACGGGAAATTGGTCATGTCGTGCCCACTCATCCACTCCGAGTAGTAGTAGTTAGAATTGCGTGCAAACATGGAACCCCCTTAGCTTGGATGTAGCTAGATAGCTACTTTACATCCTATGCCCACTCGGCCACTTGAGATTAGTGGTAGCTAGAGTTCGTAGAGTTGTCATGTGTCACTCCCTTAGCCACACTGATGTCGTGATAGCTAGAGTGGAGTGTAGGCAGTGACCATTCATATGCATGTGATATATGTTGCATATGTTGATGTTATATATTCCATTATGCTCGTGATTGATTGTATATATTTAAGATATGGATGTTACATAGGCGTGACATTGTCATACATGTTATTGCATGGTATATGCTATTATATGTTCCTCATGTGATTACAAGCAGGACCATTGCAAATCCTCATTTATTTCTATTCATTATATCGATCTGATGGATCAGGTTGGTATATGCATTTAGTATGTTCTTACTATTGTTTAGTTGATATTATATGTGAGGTTGTATATCCTTTGACCTCCTTACATTTAGTTCATACAGTATCTTTCTTATACCCACTGAGTATTTGTACTCACTACCATGTTTATTTCCTCCCCCAGATAGCAGGTAGAAGATATAATATGGTGCTTGGAGGTCTTGCCTACCGGTCCTACCTCCCATCGAGAGTTTTGGATTTTATTCCATTATTATTCTGCATTTTTTATTATGAGTTGTGTTGTCATAAAATTTGTTCTTTAGTATGGATTTAGTTTTGATATTGGTTTCAATTATATTTTCTTATGGTGTCAAAGTCATATCGGTACACATATTTGAGTTTTATGTCTTTATACATGTCAGTGTTATTTTATTGGTATACGACTTAGCTTGTGTGTTCTAGCAGTTATTTGGACCTCATATCATTGTTGTATCTCATATTGTCATAAGGGGTACTGTCCGGTTTGGTGGACAAATATATCTTTGAGGCGTGATAAAGAGTTTCTTTCAAAAGAAAAAGGTGATGCAAAACATGAGAGTTTTAATACTACAAACCCTGAGCCTCTCTGTATGTTGCTTAGGAATCCATGTTCTTGTTTATCACCCATTATAGTTTTAATATTACATATCATATATGATATTCTATATACAATGTGTTAAAAATTTTATTAACTTTCAAACGATTCCTCCCTGTGCATTTGTGCACGACTCATGATTCACCGTTCGATTCCCCCATCGTCAACCACCATCCGCACTATAGCCAACTCCTGAACCTAATTGGGTTGCCTGCGTTGTCCCTCTTACTATGATTCACTGTAACTACGAGCCTCCGTCGCGATTGTGAGGCTGAGTTGCAATCTCCGTCACGACCGCGAGCCACAATCTGGCCAAGATTAGACTGCGACCATAATCGACCGATAGCAATGGTGAGGGTTAAGGGAGGTGCGCGGTCGCGGAGGGGCAAGTTCAAGGGGTGTGTGTTGACACTATGCTATCACATTGTGTGTGTGTGTGTGTGTGTGTGTGTGTATTATCCTATGTGATTTCTCCCTGCATGCCCATGTGCAACTCACGATTCTTCGTCCCTCATCGTCAACCGTCATCTGCACTATAGTCAACCCTTGAACCCAATCAGGTCAGGTGCGCCATTCCTCTTGACGCGATCCGCTGCAACCGCGTGGTCGAGTCACGACTTGATCCGTCACGACTGTGAGAACGAGCCGCAACCTCCGCCACGAGCTATGAGCCGTAATCCAACCGGGATCCAATCGCAATTCGACCAAGATTAGACCGCAACAGCGATCGACCGACGGCGATGGTGAGGGCCAAGCGAGGCACGTGATTGTGGAGGGGCGAGAGGTGCACACATTAATACTATGAATTCCTCATTATTGTGCAATCGCACAACAGTCGCTTAGGGTATATATATATATATATATATATATATATATATATATATATATATATATATATATATATATATATATATATATATATATATATATATATATATAAAATATATATATAACTAAATAGAAGTGACCAAATCAAATTTAAAGCATGCATTCTAAGAACTGAAAAAATACACAACAAATCCATACAGTAGATTTTTATCAATTGTTAAGATGAACAAAATATTAAAACGATGTCGGAAACTTAAACTGAACATGATTGTGGAAGTGCAATCGCAGCATAGTCTATTGTAAAATTTAGAGATCTTGTAGCAAAAGTACGAGCAATTTTTTCACAGTGTTGGGTGATAGTACCGGAAAACATTCCACACTAATGAGTGACATGAAGATCTTTCAAAATATTCAATTCTATGGGGATCATGTATATATATATATATATATATATATATATAGAGAGAGAGAGAGAGAGAGAGAGAGAGACTTAAATTTGTTATCAATCCATCATCAATAATAGATTTGAGTAAATGGGATCTACATAAAAAACTCTACCTCCAATGACCCAAATCCACGAAGTCTTTAACAAGACTACTTTATGGGGTTCGATCAAATATGATAAGCATGTTATGAAAATAATATGCAAGCCCATCGAATTACAGAATTAAATTCAATAATCACCCACTTAGACAATTGGACTATATATAATCCTGCATACAACACATAATCGAAATTTCTTAGTTGAACTCAAAATGTCATATTTTGTAAAAATTATTTCTTTCATTAACTTAATTGATATGAGACTAAAGAAACTATAATTACTATACAATTTGTAACAAGATCCATCGATAATTATAATATCAATGTCATTAACAACATAGTTCAAATGTGAATGTATAATATGAGAATTGCATGAAATCTGATATGTACCTGTCAATTCTCAACTGGTCCTCCTTATAATCTATAATAGAGTCGATCATGCTTGCAAATACTTTTTACTAAACTACAGTAGCAAACAATGAGTATACTTTATGACTTTAAGCAAAGTCCAATATCATATTTACAATATTATTCGCTAAACTACTAAATTAATATCGTATTTGTACAAAGGACTTTCATACTCATTACATGTTGATAGGTGACAAAGCCTTGGTAAATTGATCCGTTGATATAGAATTTGTCCGAATACGCTCTATCAATACTTGACCATATTGGACTCTTTCTTTGATCATCAGATAGTTTATATTGATGTATTTTGACTTCGATGAGTTGTAGTTGTTCTTAGCATAAAATTATGTAATATGTAATCTTGTGATAAAATTTCACAGTCATATTTCATGATAAGATGCTTCATAGTAGGATATGAATTATGCCTCCATTGTTGAGGTGGTTATAAGCGTCTATTTGATGCTTTTCCAAGAGACATCCCTTTTTTCTAACATGAAGATGTATCTTGAAGTGAACTTTCTACTATCTAAGCATCCCGTAAAATATGCATTTGAATATCTAGTCACCTCTAAATGACTAGACCACTTGTATATAAACATAATCTCTTTAGTTTTCTGCAAATACTATAAAACTCTCTTTGCTACTTCTCAATGCATTAGTCTAGGAATGTTTTAGTATCTATCAAATATTCCTACTATGTACACTATATTTGGATGCATACAAATTTATGCATACATGAGGCTCCCCGCAGCTGAAGCATAAGGGTATTTTTTTTCACCTCTTTTATTTTAAGTTCTAGTTGTAAACAGTGTTGTAAACTAAATCTATCACCTTTTGACAAAAGAATGTCTATAGGTGCATAATTTTATGTCATACTGATTATACACTTTCTCATTATAGGCCTTTTGTGAAAGTCCAAATGTACCCTTGGAACAATCGCGACCTATTTATTGTTGGTGCAATCGGCCCTGGTCACGATTGACTAGGACTCGAGCTTGACTCGAGAGATGTTTTGATATTCGACAAAAATATATGACAATGTGATTGTCATGGAAAAGTCCAAGCATGGGTCTTGGCAAATGGAAAGTCCAACATGGGTTGGCAAGGAAAGTCCAAGCTGTTGGATCGAAAGTGTCGCTAGAGGGGGGGGTGAATAGCGATACGGTGTCGTTAAAAAAAACTTTTGCAATAAGTAAAAAGCAAGTAGAGAGTGCACAGCGGAAATATAAAGTAGACAAGATATTTTTACGTGGTTCACAATCTTTCGATTGCTAATCCACGGCCCTAGTGATCCTTGATCACGTACGGAGGGCAATTCACTAAAACCACTCCTCCTCGTTGGAAGTAGGAGCAACGATCACAAAAAGAAATCAAGGCAAAGGGACACTCCCCCTTTCCTTGTTACGATTAAAGCACAAAGACAATTTAAAGAAGTAGAACTTAAATAAATATACCGACAACTCTTATAAGTAGAAGATGTAGCTTTCGTTGTCGGCGGCACTTCGTCGTAGCAAATGTGAGTAGTAGTAGCGGCGTTACGACGGCGTGTTGAGAGCTCTTGATTTCTTATCTTTTTTGCTTGGCGTGAACATGTCTATTTATGGATATTGATCTATGAATTTAGACATAGGTAGTGTCCAAGGTGAGGTTCTTATCCCCCAAGTCTTGCTCATCCACATCCTTTGCGCCAACTCAAGGATGAGGTGCTTCATCCAACCACCTTGTGCCACAACTCAAGGATGAGGTGCTCATCCAACCACCTTGTGCCACCTCAAGGAGGCCTTCACGCCAACTTGTTGGAGCCATCCAACTTGTGCCACATCATGGGAGCCAACCATCTTGTGCCAACTCTCCTCATTTTGGGCGTCAAGCTTGATGGTGGTTTGCCAACCATCTTGTGCCAACTCACCTCATTTTGGCCCAACTTGATGATGGTTTCGGATGTCCACCTTGATGCCACATCACCTAATTTTGGGGGTCCAAGCTTGGTGATGGTTTGGATGTCCACCTTGATGCCACATCACCCTTTGTACCAAAAAACACGAGTCAAGTCCAAATTCACCCCTTGAAATTCGAGCTCTTCTCGAGTTTGGAACTAGACCAAGAATGATCGTAGTAGACGATCGTCAAAGGGTTTTGACCGCAGATAAGTTAGCTTAAAATATAAAGTACGATGGTTCTAACCAACCGATCTCGACCTAGACCTTCCATTGGAGGTATTGGGTCGGATCTACGCTTAACGCTTGCTTCGCTTTCACACGAGCTTACCTTGTAGCCTCGCCTTGGTCTTCACCCGAGTACCTCGGCTTCCTCCGAAATCCTCTGGCGTTGCGACCACCTCGGTTCCCACCGGTGTCGAACCTTCCTCAACTTTAGCATTTCTGCACACTTAATCGAGCTCGTAAGATAACAAATATACTCTTAACTATTGAGCCTTTTGCCATAATCAAAATATCGGTTCGACTTTGGTGCCCGCACCAACAATCTCCCCTTGATTCATGGCAAACCGACACAAAAGTTAAGGAAAAATTAATCTAGCATAATTATTAAGCATGAATGAGCTAGCATAAAGATTAAATATGAATGAGCTAGCATAATGATTAAATATGAATGAGAAATATTATTGTTTCAAGTTCTCCACTTCGAGGTAACCTCCTCGACCGAAGGTGAGTTCTTGAAAAATAATTTTACTCCCCTTAATAGTTGCTTAAGTAATCGGAATTACTTAATATAAAAGGTAATAATTTTGTTTACTTTCTTCCCTTTAATTTTGGTTAATTTTGGTTACTTTTGTGACTTTCTCCCTTTGCCTTAACTCAAAAAGTTTGTAAATATATTTTAGGGTTTGTAAGTCCAAGCAAGTTCCCAATATATATATATATATATATATATATATATATATATATATATATATATATATATATATATATATATATATATATTTTAAAAATAATAATAAGCTTGAAAATATGTTCATCTAAAATGTACAACTTCTTGGACTTGATTGATATAGAATGATCAATAAGTCTTGAAGGAGTTGATTAATTTTAAATAATTATACTCCATGGTTCATATCGATGCACCGAATCTACATCCGAACTAGGAGTAAGGTCCTAACATCTCACGCCTGCTCACGTGGCTAAGTACACACAAACACATTAGTCCTATGTGTTGTGAGATGTGTTGGCTCCTTAAATCTATAGGTATATGATTTCTAAGGTAAGACTTAGGCTAATTTCATAAAAAGAAGCAAAAATAGAGTACATATAGAAAAATTTAAATCCTACTCTATTACGCACATACCTAACTTTCGTCCTTAATAAACTAAATTCCGGGTAGTGGTTTGGTGAAGATGTCCGCTAGGTTTGATTTGGACTCAACATACTCTAGTTGTATAGTTCCATTAGTTACATGTTCCCTAATGAAGTGGTGTTTAACTTCTATATGTTTTGTCCTAGAATGACATATTGGATTTTTAGTTAAGTTAATTGAACTGATGTTATCTATGTAGGTTTTAATGTTGTTAAAGATTAAGCTAAAGTCTTGGAGAGTGTGCTTCATCCACGTGAGTCCGAGAGACACACTCACCCATCGGCTCGGTGGTAGATAAGGCAACGCAATGTCGCCTCTTCGCACTAACTCACTAGACTCGAGCCGAGGATTTGACAACAACCACTCGTGCTCTTCTATCGAGTTTACTACCGCATAGTCGAGTGAGTAGCCGATTAGATTAAACTCGGTAGAGATCTAGGGTACCAAATACCTACGTTTAGCGTGCCCTTTAGATATCTAAGGATACGCTGACTAGGGTTAGGTGAGACTCTCGCATGGTTTGTCAGAACGGCACATACTTACCGCAATAAAATGCCGGTCGGCTCAGCGGTTAAGTATAGGAGACTTCTATCAAGCGCGCTCTATAGTATTTTAGGTCAACGGGTTTTCCTTCTACATCTTCGCTTTATATTAACATTAGTTGCTATAGGTGTATTAATTATTTTAGCATCTTGCATTCCAAATCGATTTATTAAGTCCTTAGTATATTTTTGTTGATGTAAATATATTCCATCTTTAGTTTGTTTAATTTGTAAACCTAAGAAGAAACTTAACTCTCCTACTAAATTCATTTCAAATTCACTTTCCATAAGTGAGATGAATTCGTTTAGCAGGATCGAGTTGGTAGTTCCAAAAATTATATCATCTACATAGATTTGGGCTATAAAGATTTCTTTTCCTACGGTTTTTACGAATAAGGTTGGGTCGACTAAACCTTGGTTGAATCCTTTGGACTTAAGATAGATCGAAAGCCTTCGCACTCAAGCTCTTGGGGCTTGTTTGAGTCCATATAGGCTTTCTTAAGTCTAAGGACATGGTCAGTTTATCTAGATTTTGAATCCGGAGGTTGGTATCGACGTAAACTTCTTCCTTAATGTATCCATTCAAAAATGCCGACTTGACATCCATTTGAAACAATTTAAAACCTCGATGTGCGATATGCTAACAACATTCGGATGGACTCTAGTCTTGCTACGGGCGTAGGTCTCATCGTAATCTAAACCTTCGACTTGACTAAACCCTTTGACTAACCTAGCTTTATTTCTAACTACTTCACCTTTATCATCAAGTTTATTTCAAATACCCACCTTGTTCCAATAATTGATTTTTCTTTAGGTGGTGGTACTAATTCCTGGACTTTCATTTCTAGTGAATCGAGCTAGCTCTTCTTGCATAGCAATAATCCGGTCGGGATCAAGAAGTGCTTGTTCAATAGTTTTGGGTTCGATTTTGGAAATTAACGAGATTTGACTAATGTTTGATAAAGCTCTAGTTCGAACCCTAAATTTGGATCACCTATAACTTGATTGATAGGATGACTTGGTTAGGGTCATCTATCACTTGGGTCGATAGGATGACTTGGGTTAGACGAGATTCAAGTTCAAGATCGAGTCGGGTTTGCTATAAGTTGATTTGCTAGTTGGTTTTGTTAAGGATTGAACGGTTCGTGTCCTTCGTCAAAACTATATTAATGGTTTCTTCGACTCTAAGAGTGTCGTGATTGTATACCCTATAAGCTCTCTTGGTGGTTGAGTATCCTAGAAAGGTTCCAAAGAGAGGTTTTGGATTTGAATTTCCCTAGGTAATCCTTAGTGTTTAAGATATGTACCTTGCATCCAAATACCCTAAAGTATTTGATGTTCGGTATTTTATCGTGATAAATCTCGCATTTGAGGACTTTTGGTGCCTCTTACCATAAGGATCCTATTTTGACATAGCAAGCCGCAGTACTAACGCCTCGCCCAAAATCTATCGGGTAGGTTATACTGCTTAACATTGTCCTAGCGGCTTCTTGTAGGGTTCTATTTTTCCGCTCGACTAACCCATTTTGTTGTGGGGTTCTAGGACATGAAAACTCATGGTGGTATCCGCTTAGGTTACGTAAATCTGTAAACCTGTGGTTTCGAATTCACCACCATGATCGCTTCTAAGTCTTTTAATCTTAAGGTTCTTTTGATTTTCGATTAACCTACAAAGATTGATTAGTTGGTCTAGGGTATCATTTTTATGTTTGATAAACCTAACCCAAGTAAATCTAGAATAGTCGTCAATTATGACTAAGCAAAATTGACTACCATTGAGTGACTTAGCTCCATGTGAATCAAATAGATCCATGTGTAGGAGCTCAAGAACACTTTTGGTTCGTTCTTGATTAGTTAATTGATGTTGTGTCCTAGATTGTTTACCTTGTTGACAAGCATTACATATTTTATTATCCAAGTTGTTTAGTTTAGGCAAACCTATAACCAGTTTCACTCTGACTCATCTTGTGGACGAGTCTTGGGTGCGAGTGTCCGAGTCTTCGGTGTCATAACCAAGATTCCTCTTGCTGTGTCATAAGACACTTGGTTGAGGAGTTGGGTAAATTTATTGTGTAGATGTTGCTATTCCTAGTTCCTTTAAGTATTATTTTAGATGTTGCATTTATCTTGATTACGCATTCATTTTCTAGAAATATGACCTTATAATTGTTATCACACAATTGGCTTACACTAAGTAAATTATATTGAAAGTTTTCTACTAATAAGACATTTTGAATTGTAAAGTTAGAGTTGAGCTCAATATCACCCGATCCGATGATTTTGAGCTTGCTTATTTCCGAAGGCTACCGATCCTTGTCGCTTGAATCGTAACTTCAAAATTTGAGTTGATCCCGGTCATGTGTCGAGCAACCATCGCCCAACATCCATCGATCCTACATATAAGGTAGTTGGATCGGATATTGGAATTACTAAAGGGTTGTTTGTAAGTTTTAAACCTAAATCATCTCACCAATATCTACATGATCAAAACATGTTATTCCTATGTGTTATTGTGAGATGACTTTCAATTTTACTTGATTAATTTTAATGAATTTAAATTAACCAACATTAGGTTAGATTCGGATTTAGTCTAAGCTCATCAAGTAATCTTTTCAAGAGATTAGCTTCCAGGTCGTGGCGAGGCACAGAGGCCTTCTTTGATCGGAATAACGACCACTTCCTTAGACAAAGCTAATTTCAAGAAATTGATAACTCGACTTACTTGAGACTACGTCTTGGTCTAACTAGTTATTTTTGAAAAGAGGCTCCCCGAGGCTCAATCTTTTCGTAGGATTTTAGTTGATTATGAGTCCTATCTAACCATTCTAAAAATAAAGGAAAAACTAAGCATGCAATTTCTAAGACTTAACAAAAATACATTTTGTATTGGCTCCCCCTGGACCATTGAATCGAGTGGGTCTATTCACATAGTGAATTTGGTCCTTGGGAACCCAATACATGTTAGATCCTAAAGTTGAAATCAAAGTGATCTTAGGGACCCATGCTTGGACATTTTTCTTATGTTGGTTTACTATAGACATATATGACTTATTGGTTGTATTTGAGTTAAACCCGAGTCCGGCCTTGTTGTACACGGCCCTTTGTGATCCAAGTAAGAGGTCAAGTCCCTTGGATCCCAAAGTGAACCTTTCCAACGTGTTCCTAAGGTCTTCGACTTGTGTTTTCAAAAGCGAGTTCTCAACTTCAAGCTTTTCAACTTGAGTTGAGTCCTCCTCTTGAATACAAGTAGTCGAAGAGGTTAGGGAGACCTCATGTTTGAGGAGGTTAACCTCCTCGATTAGGGTCTCGACCTTGGACTCGGACTTAGCTAGTTTCTTATTTAAAAATTTAATTGCACCATACAAAGTATTAAGTAACGACCGACTTACCCTTAATGATTCTTTTGAACCGGATACGGATCCGTGGCTTGTCTTGAATGGAAGCTCATCATCGGATTCTGACTCTGACTCTTCTTCGGTTTCGAGTCGTGCTCGTCGGCTTGGCCATTAGAGCTTGGATATCGCCTTCTTCCTCCGACAACTCCTCCCAAGTAGCGTTTAGCGCTTTCTGGTCTTTGATGCTATTCTTTAGCTTTGGGCACTCGGACTTGATGTGACCGAACTCGCTGCACTCATAGCATCTAAAATTAGAAGTATTTGAATTAGGTTTAGGCTTACCTTGAGTTGTTGGTCGTTTCGCCTCTTGATCATCTTCCGAACTAGATTGACTAGTTCGGATTCTATTTCGAGTCTACTTCCGATTCGGACTCGCCTTCTTCCTGGGGTGGCTTGCTTGGGGCTTCTTCTTCTTGGAACCCGCAACTAACGCAATACTCTTCTCTACCGACCACGTTAGTTTGCTCATGTAATTCAAGTTCAAAACAATTCGCCTAACCTAATTTTAGAAAGGTCCTGGAGACCTTGTAGGCATCGACCATGGATGCCCACAAGGTGGTCCTAGGAAACGAGTTAAGAGAATACCGATAAGGTCGCGATTCTCGACCTTTGTCCAATGGCATGGAGTTGGTTGACGATGTCTTGGATACGAGCATGTAGTTGAGTCGCGGTCTCGCTTTTCCTGCATTTTCAAGTTATACAATTTATTTAAAAGTAAATCTTTTTTACATACCTTCGTGTCGCCGGTGCCTTCGCAGTAGTTCCACTAGCTTGGTCCATAAGTCCTTTGCACTAATGAAGGGGCCGACGCGTTGAGCCTTCCTCGACAACCCACATTGCAAGATTTGAGTTGCTCGCATCGGCTTCTACTTGTTTTTCATGGAATTTGACCATTGATCGTGAACCCAAAGATTCACCATCTTCATTAATAGGAAGTGTGAAACCGGTTTGGATTACGATCCACATCTCGATTTGGTTTTAAGAAAGCATTCCATCCGACCTTCCAATAACGAAAGTCATTACCGCTGTAAAACGGGGTCAAGTGTGCTAAACCCTTCGAGATGGGCCATTTAAAAACAAGAAGAAGAACATTTAAAAAGAATCTTGCAAAACACACACGAAAGAATATTCCAAGACTTTCGCCTTGGATTAGTAGTGCAGAAGTAAAGAAAAAAATATATATAAAATGTAACTTGCAAAAAGAAATAAACAATCAAATGCGAATGTCGAAGTTCCGAGGACAACCTTACTCGGGATCTAACCCAAGGACAACCTTATCCGGATCCTAAAGCCTCTAATGCAATTCTATATGTAGGAGAAGATAAGCAAGTGAAATAATTATACGAAAACAGAAATAAATAAATAAAAAATCTGTGAAAAAAAGAAAAACAAAGCTAGATTGGTGGTTTCACCGAATCTTAGCGCCCCCGGCTCTGATACCAATTGTTGGATCGAAAGTGTCGCTAGAGGGGGGGGTGAATAGCGATACTGTCGTTAAAAAACTTTTGCAATAAGTAAAAAGCAAGTAGAGAGTGCACAAATGAAATATAAAGTAGACAAGATATTTTTACGTGGTTCACAATCTTTCGATTGTTAATCCACGGCCCTAGTGATCCTTGATCACGACGGAGGGCAATTCACTAAAACCACTCCTCGCTGGAAGTAGGAGCAACGATCACAAAGAAATCAAGGCAAAGGACACTCCCCTTTCCTTGTTACGATTAAAGCACAAAGACAATTTAAAGAAGTAGAACTTAAATAAATATACCGACAACTCTTATAAGTAGAAGATGTAGCTTTCGTTGTCGTGACTTCGTCAGAGCAAATGTGAGTAGTAGTAGCGCGTTACGCGGCGTGTTGAGAGCTCTTGATTTCTTATCTTTTTGCTTGGCGTGAACATGTCTATTTATGGATATTGATCTATGAATTTAGACATAGGTAGTGTCCAAGGTGAGGTTCTTATCCCCAAGTCTTGCTCATCCACATCCTTTGCGCGCTAACTCAAGGATGAGGTGCTTCATCCAACCACCTTGTGCCACAACTCAAGGATGAGGTGCTCATCCAACCACCTTGTGCCACCTCAAGGAGGCCTTCACGCCAACTTGTTGGAGCCATCCAACTTGTGCCACATCATGGGAGCCAACCATCTTGTGCCAACTCTCCTCATTTTGGGCGGCCCAAGCTTGATGGTGGTTTGCCAACCATCTTGTGCCAACTCACCTCATTTTGGGCGTACAACTTGATGATGGTTTGGATGTCCACCTTGATGCCACATCACCTAATTTTGGGGGTCCAAGCTTGGTGATGGTTTGGATGTCCACCTTGATGCCACATCACCCTTTGTACCAAAAAACGAGTCAAGTCCAAATTCACCCCCTTGAAATTCGAGCTCTTCTCGAGTGGAACTAGACCAAAGAATTGATGTAGTAGACGCATCGTCAAAGGGTTTTTGGCAGCATACAAGTTAGCTTAAAATATAAAGTACGATGGTTCTAACCAACTGATCTCGACCTAGACCTTCCATTGGAGGTATTGGGTCGGATCTACGCTTAACGCCCTGCTTCGCCACACGAAGCTTACTTGTAGCCGCTTCCTGCCTTTCACCCGAGTACCCCTGGCCTCCGAATCCTCTCAAGGCGTTCGACCACCTGTTCCCATCGGGTGTCGCAGACCTTCCGCTCAACTTTAGCATTTCTGCACACTTAATTGAGCTCGTAAGATAACAAATATACTCTTAACTATTGAGCCTTTTGCCATAATCAAAATATCGGTTCGACTTTGGTGCCCACTGCACCAACACAAGCATGGGTCTTAGCAAGGAAAAGTCCAAGCATGGGTCTTGGCATGGAAAGTCCAATATTGGTTGGCAAGGGAAAGTCCAAGCTTGAATCTTGGCATTTGAGAAGTCCAAGGGGATTGATATTGGCGGCGTAAAATCCAAGCGGGAGTCTTGGCAGCATAAGTCCAATGGTTGGCAGTGTAAAGTCCAAGTAGAGTCTTGGCGGCGTAAGTCCAATATGTCTTAGCGGTGTAGACACCGTTAGCATGACATAGCCGATGGAAGCACTTGGAGGCTAGCGCAATGGATGAACAAATCATGGATGACTTGGAGGGATCCGAGAGACGTGAGGCTGATGGAGGTGGCTAAAAGGCTTAGGTCTAGGCTAAGGGTGGTCTAGCAAGTATGGGGGAACCATACTTGAGCTAAAACATCATGTTTGAGATGTTCCAATGACCGTGCCATGGGGCGCCGACCGCCCGAGTCAACTAGGGTTTGATGCGGAAGTAGCCTAGCAAATGACTACCATAGGTGGGCAATGATCGATTGCCGAGCAATGACCGATCATGTGATCACCGACCGTCGATGCTCGATTTCTACGCCAGATCGGAGTCTCACTCGATCGCGCTACTGCGTAGCTGAGTGATGGCTTCAACAATCGATTGATGGTCATGATCAGTCGACTGATGATGGATCCGTTGGATTTTTCCAGCGTGGATCTAGTCGTTGTCTCACGACAACAGTGGCATCAGTCGACTGATGGTCCCGAGCAGTCGACTGATCGACTTTTTCCAGCACAGGTAGAAGCTTTAAAAGGAGCTCATGATGGAGTAAAAAGCATGGTTCTTTGAGGAGTTTTTGGAGCAAATTGATGGTGTAATTCAGGGTCTCCAAGTGTCATTCAACCAACCAAACAAGCAAGCTCTCAAAAGATCGATTGTAAAGTTTTCTTTGTATTTCTTTTGTTATATTCACTTGTATTTTCTTGTTGTATTTAGTATTACTGTTGTAATCATTTGTACGAGGTTTCTCTACCTCCGGATTGTTCCGAGAAGGAGTTTTTATTAGTGGTGTGTGATTTGCATCGCTAGGGCTTGTTTGAGCCCGATCCGTGGAGTAGGAACCTTGAGGTTTCGAACCACGTTATATGACCGTGTTGTGATTGTGTATCTTATTATTTTTATTTGTTATTACTATTCTGCTGTGCTAACAAGATTGTAGATGATCAAATGCGAACGATTTCCATCGACGTACTAGCACGATGCTATTCACCCCCCCCCCCTCTAGTGTTCCAACGGTCCCCTACAAGTGTTATCAAAGCGAGGCCGCTCTTCAAGGTTTAACAACTAAGGGAGCACGCTAGAGGGTGAAGATGGAAGTCCAAGAACAATTAGGTTGGGACATCAACACACCGGTGCCCTACACCCTATACGGACGAGAAGGCTTCAATTCTTGGAAGAAAAGAATTGAAGATTTTTTGCTGATGAGAGACCTTGAGGAATGGTCCTTATTAATAGAAGAATTTGAGTATCCAAGAGGACCAAAAGGTGGATTCCTCAAAAAGAAGAGATGGAGTGAAGATCAAATTGAAGCCTTCGAGAAAAACTTAAAGGTAGTAAAATTTATTTTTGATTTGGTCCCTAACGATATTGTGTGTATGGTAGGGGACTATATGGATGCTAAGGAGTTGTGGAGCCAAGTGGCAAAGCTCCACGAAAATTCATCATCAATCCAAGAAGAAGAGGAGTGTTCACCCTTTCAAGCTCAAGCAAGCACATCATCATCTAAAGAGCTTGAGGAGTCGGAAGTTGATAGGGAGTCAACTTCCGGACCGGTGGAAGAAGTGGAAGAAGTGGAAGAAGCATCCACCTCTAGGATTGAGGGGAGGAGAAAACTTCCACACCGAAACATCAAGAAGAAGCTTCGACATCCGGTCAAGATGAAGAAGCTCAAATTCCGATTCTGGCACCTACAACCACCGACTTAGGTAACTCAAACATATGTGTTAATAATAAAATGCATATAATATATTTTGAGTGTAGGGAATGTGGGCATTACAAGAGCAAATTCCCAAAGAGAGTAAGAAAAGCTCCACCGGCACCAAAAGCAAGGAGCAAGTGATTTGCTTCAAACGCCGGCAACCGGGACACTACCGGAATCAATGCCCAAAGGGGGAGAAGAAGACTCAAAGGGGAGCATCACAAGTAGGGGGAGCCACTAAGGCAAACCCTAAGGTATATCATTTTAATAATGCTCTTTCTAATTCAAATAATGTCAAAAAACATGCTAGAAATAATTTTAGTAATCTTGCTATTTATCAAAAAGAGCATGCTAGAAATAGAGAATATTGCTTAGGAGCTAAGAAAGTCAACCTTAGGAAGAAGGAGAAATTTGGGACTAATGTCCCTAGAAAAGTTTTGCCTAGGGAGTCTATTAGAAAAATAGGAGAGCACTTAGGTCTTAATCCTAAATGGACTAGGCATATGCCTAGAAAGGACAATGCCCAAAGACCAAATCAAAATTCAAAAATGGGGCAATTAGAATTAGAAAATTAAGCCTTGAGGTCAAGGCTTGAAAAACTTGAAAAGACCCTTGCAAAGATGCAAAATCAATTTAAAGGGTCAAATGATCAAAAGTAGAGTCAAAGTCAACACCTAGGACCTAAGAGACAAAAGTCAACCAAGGGCAAGTAAGGTTTGGGTCCCAAATCTAAGCCCAAGGTGGCTTATCATAGTGTTCCATTTGATTATGGAACACAAACTAGGTCTAGAAAGACCAAGGTTACTAGGGAAGTCATCCCTAGAGTTGACCAAGGTATGTGCCTAGTAGCTAGGGTTTCAAGGAAACCTAGGGTGGCCACTAAGAAGGTTGCAAGGGGAGTTACCCCTAGAGTCAACCTAGGTAAGACCACAATGGTCAAGGCTAACAAGCCTAGAAGGGTTATTAGGAGGGTATCTAGGGAGGTTATCCCTAAGAAATACCTAATTAACCCTAGGAGCTCAAATAGGTTTTGGGTTCCTAAGAGCGTGATTGATTCACGCTAGATGGATTTAGGGTGTGCCAACCTTGATTGGATGGGTAGTTAACTCAACCATGACAAAGGTGGCATTTTAGGTTATTTTCAAGGTTATGGATACCTTAGAAATAGGTTTGATTTCTAATCCTAAAAGATTTTAGGATGTGCCAATATCATTTAAGAAGATTGAAAAATCAATTAAATTTGCACAATTTAGGTTTATAGGTTTGTGTGTCATTTTGGGTTTTTGGCACACATGGGAGATTAATAGTAATATGGCAAAATAAACCTAATTATATCAAATGACAACTAATATTGAAATTTAGGTATTATATACCTTTATTGTTGGAGATTTGAGGCCGCTAGAGGGGGGTGAATAGCGATGTGCCCGTACGAAGATGGAATTCAATCGTGATTGTGTCTACAATTTCGTTAGCGCAGCGGAATATATATAATAATAAAAGCAATAACGAAATGGACACAACACAAATCACAACAAGAGCATATAACGTGGTTCGGAACCGAACCGGTTCCTACTCCACGGATTGGGTTCGTATGAACCCTAGCGATGCCACAAACACCACTAACCAATAAAACTCCTTCTCGACACAAGTCGGAGGTGGAGAAACCTCGTACAACAGTTTACAACAATAAACTAAGTACAACAAGCAATTGCAATGAAATACACTGCAATACAAGTAAAGAGATCACTTTACAAATGCCTTTAGATCACTTGCTTTTGGTTGCCTTGGACTAGCCTTGAAGGACTGGAAGAGCACCAACTATTCCCCTTCAAATCGCCCAAGAGAACACTTGCTTCAATCCTCCCACGAACAACTCCTTTTAACCTGCGTCGGGCTGGATTTTCGCTATCCGATCAATAAGTCACGATCGATGCCATCATTTCGTGAGACAACGGATCGATCCACGCTAGAAAAACCTAACGGATCTCTTGGGCGATCGCCAACATCGGCCGATCGCGTAGCAATCGCGGCTACGAGCGCTTCAGGCTGCTCGGGCGCGATCGCCATCCTTGCAATCGATCGCCAGAGCCATCCGATCGCTACTACCAATGAGCGATCGGCATTTTCAAATTTGGCGGCAAATGAACTCAAGTCGACTACGGCAATCGAACCGCCATAATGCCCGACCGCCAACCTCAAACATGAGGTTGTAACCCAAGTATGGTTCCCCATACTTGCTAGACCACCTTAGCCTAGACCTCCACGCCTTCTAGCCACCTCCATCACCTCACGCCTGGATCCCTCCAAGTCATCCATGACTTGTTCATCCATCGCGCTAGCCTTCAGGTGCTTCCATCGGCTATGTCATGCTAACGGTGTCTACACCGCCAAGGCACATTGGACTTACGCCGCCAAGACTCCGCTTGGACTGTACGCCGCCAATATCAAGCCCCGGGGACTTTTCAACTGCCAAGACTCAAGCTTGGACTTTCCCTTGCCAACCCATGTTGGACTTTCCATGCCAAGACCTATGCTTGGACTTTCCATTTGCCAAGATCCATGCTTGGACTTCTCATTTGCCAAGACCCATGCTTGGACTTCTCATGCCAAGTACCCATGACTTGGACTTTACCTTGCCAAGACCCATGCTTGGACTTTCCCATAATCACATGGTCAACCCTAGTCAACCATCAAGTCAATTATAACCTGGGTCGATTGTATAAACAATCTCCCCAACATATTAACCGACATCAATGTCCAACATCAATGTCAATCCTATGTCAAACATACTTTGTCAAACATCAAAACATCACTCGAGTCAAAGCTCGAGTCCTCGGTGTCGTGACTGGCCGACAGACCAACAATCTCCCCTTTTGATGTTTGACAAAAACCAAATAAATCACGAGTTAGAACACTAACTCAAATCCCTTACCAATTATCCTAAATTGGTAAACACTCACCAAATGTTCTCCCCCAAACATTCAAGTGAAAATGTAAATCAAATGTTCTCCCCCAAACATTCTCCCCCTTTTTGACTAACATCAAAAAGGTTTTCTCTCCAAGGAGGTCAATGTCTCATGTCCCAATGAGATCTTACAATCTCCCCCTTGATCCAAAAATACCTAGGATGCCTACCATCTTCCTAGTGATAAGTCACAGATCACTCAAGAGAGGCAATCCTATACTCTCTCCCAATTTCCAAATTGGGTCTCAAAAACCCATCAATTTTCCCAATTGATGATACTCTCCCTAAACACTTCTCCTCTTCAAGGAGAAAAACACATCCATCATCCCAAGATGGATTCCTCCCCCTAAAGGCTTGCTCCCCCTTGATCATTGCACCAACAATGTCCTTGGGAAGCCCCTAAGCCAATAGGAACTCTAAACCATCAAAATTAAGGTTCTAAGTTCAACATAGAACTTTTACTCACCCTAAATTTGATACTTTGACCTAACACAACTCCTAATCCATATCCATGGATTTTCACCTTCATAATGCTTCCCAAAGCATATCCTAGGTTAGAGTGGTTAGGACCTTTTCCATATGAACACGGGCTAAACAAACCTTGTTAACCCGAATCAGACTGGCAAATGACTCACGATGAATCATCGACTTCCACATTATCACCGATCGCCACATTGCAGGCCGATTAATAATCGAAAATCTCGATTTTCAGCTATCAGAAATGAATTTTGGAAATTCATAAATAATTATACATAATTCGAAAAATCGTGAAAATTCATACGTATAATACTTATGACCAAAACAATGGGTGAAAAATATTTGAAAAATATTTTACCCATAAAATAGTGAGTTTGATACAAAACTCAAAACCATTGAAATTTTCAATGTTTTGGCCCTATTTTGTATCAACTTCATCAATGGTGATTGCTATCAAAAGATAGACTTCACCAAGGTTTTTCAAAATGATTTTAAAATGTTTTCAAAACCTTATTTTGGATCATATTCCTTGGGCTCTATGTACATGACTTGTACACAAGCTTTCCCAATGATCCACCAATAAAATTAGATGAGTTTTGGTTCAACTAGATGCAAAAACTATGCACCTTGACCTCAACTCATATCCTAGCATCTCACATGTATCTAGGGTGTATAAATACACATACATATCAATTGAATGTGAGATGTGGATTTTGTTCTCCCTAAACTAGGGTTTCATGCATTTTTCTAAGGCAACTCTACTTGATTCCCTTATAAATGGGACTCCAAGTCATGCCATAGTCCTTAAATCAATTTTAATCAAATTAATGCATGAATGTATGATCATGGCATAGATGATAGCATTATTAAAACATGGCCAATGTGTTGGTGCAATCGGCCCAGGTCACGATTGACCAGACTCGAGTTTGACTCGAGTGATGTTTTGATGTTTGACAAAGGGATTTGACAAAATGGATTGACATTGATGTTGGACATTGATGTCGGTTAATATGTTGGGGAGATTGTTTATACAATCGATCCAGGTTATAATTGACTTGATAGTTGACCAGGGTTGACCATGTGATTATGGGAAAGTCCAAGCATGGGTCTTGGCAAGGTAAAGTCCAAGTCATGCGTACTTGGCATGGAAAGTCCAAGTGGGACACTTGGCAATTGGGAAAGTTCAAGTCTTGAGCACTTGGCATGAGAAGTCCAAGCATGGGTCTTGGCAAATGAGAAGTCCAAGCATGGGTCTTGGCAAATGGAAAGTCCAAGCATGGGTCTTGGCATGGAAAGTCCAACATGTGTTGGCAAGGGAAAGTCCAAGCTTGAGTCTTGGCATTTGGGAAGTCCAAGGGGATTGATATTGGCGGCGTAAAGTCCAAGCGGAGTCTTGGCAGCGTAAGTCCAATGTGCCTTGGCAGTATAGACACCGTTAGCATGACATAGCCGATGGAAGCACCTGGAAGCTAGCGCGATGGATGAACAAGTCATGGATGACTTGGAGGGATCTGAGAGGCGTGAGGTGATGGAGGTGGTTAGAGGGCTTAGGTCTAGGCTAAGGGTGGTCTAGCAAGTATGGGGCACCATACTTGGGTTAAAACCTCATTCTTGAGGTTGGCGCGATCGCATTATGGCCTTGCTCGATCACGGAGTCGACTCGAGTTCGATTGCTTGAGAGCTTTGAGCTGGATCGCTCATGGGAGCTGATCGGTAGTCGACGGCAATGATCGCTAAGGGATGGCAATGATCACGGCCGAAGTCAAGGAGTACAGACGCTCCGTAGCCGATCCGGGCAATCGACTAGGCGTTAGCGATCGCCAATGTTGGCGATGATCGGTGAGAGTCCCGCTGGAACTTGTCCAACGTGGATTGAGCCGTTGTCTCACATCTACGATGTTGTCACGACCGGTGATTTATGGCGATCGCCAGCGGAAATCGACGCGAGATAAAAGGAAGCTGTTCGTGGAGATTGCGGCATCAGTTCTTGGGGAGCTTTCTTGAGGCGATTTGAAGGCGATTTGCAGGTGCATTTCAGGGCCCTTCAACCTCATCCAAGCAACCAACAAGCAAAGCGCTCAAACCCTAGTTTTGTAAAGTGTTCTTTACATTTCATTTGTATTTGCTTGTATTTCTTTAGATTATTGTTGTAATCTTGTGTACGAGGTTTCTCCACCTCCGACTTGTTGTCGAGAAGGAGTTTATTGATTAGTGATTGCATTGGCATCGCTAGAGCTCGTTAGAGCTCAATCCGTGGAGTAGGAACCGTGTGGTTCCGAACCACGTTATATGATCGTGTTGTGATTGTGTGTCTTGTTATATTTATTTGTTATTACTATTCCGCTGTGCTAACAAGATTGTAGACGATCAAACGCGAAAGAATTCCATCTACGTACGGTTACACGCTATTCACCCCCCCCCCCTCTAGCGGGCGTCTAATCCCCAACACAATGATCATGATGTCATGGCATAAAATGAAATCTAAAAACACATGACATTTAATCCTTACTCCTAAACATGTACATGACATATAGAATGATTAAAAATAAGCATGATGTCATGGCATGTTATATGGCAAACAAGGCATGGCATATAAAATATATAGGTATAATAATACCTAAATTTTAATATTAATTGTCATTTGTTGGGATTAATCATATTTTGCCATATTAACCTAATCTCCCTAGTGTGCCAAAAAAAACCAAAATGGCACACTAACCTCTAAACCTAAATTGTGCCAATTTTGACCATTTTATCAAACTTCTCAAGTAATATTGGCACATCCTAAAAACTTTTAGGATTATAGCTCAAATGTATTTCCAAGGTGACCATAACCTTGAAAATATCCTAAAGTGCCACCTTTACCATGGTTGAGTTAACTACCCATCCAATCAAGGTTGGCACACCCTAAACCCATCTAGCGTGAATCAATCACGCTCTTAGGAACCCAAAACCGATTTGAGCTCCTAGGGTTAATTAGGTATTCCCTAGGGATAACCTCCCTAGATACCTTCCTAATGACCCTCCTAGGCTTATTAGCCTTGGTCATTTGGGTCTCACTTAGGTTGACTCTAGGGGTAACTCCCCTTGCAACCTTCTTAGTGGCCACCCTAGGTTTCCTAGAGACCCTAGCCACCAGGCACACCCTTTGGTCAACTCTAGGGATGACTTCCCTATTGACCTTGGTCTTCTTAGACCTAGTTTGTGTTCCATAATCAAATGGAACACTATGATAAGCCACCTTAGGCTTAGGTTTGTGACCCAAACCTTGCTTGCCTTTGGTTGACTTTTGACTCTTAGGTCCTTGGTGTTGACTTTGACTTTTGGACCTTGACTTTTGATCATTTGGCCCTTTAAATTGATTTTGTATAATTTTAAGGGTCTTCTCCAATTTCTCAAGCCTTGACCTCAAGGCTTGGTGCTCTAATTCAAATTGCCCGATTTTAGAATTTTGATTTAGACCATGGGCATGGGACTTTCTAGGCATATGCCTAGTCCATTTCGGGTTAATACCTAGGTGCTCTTGCACCTTTCCAATGGTCTCCCTAGGTAAAATTGGTCTAGTGTTATTTGACCTAGGTTTATCCTTAGATGAAATATTTTTGGGGACATTAGTCCCAAATTTCTTCCTATTATCTAAGTGAATATTTTTAGCTCCTAAGCAATATTCTCTATTTCTAGCATGCTCCTTTTGATAAATAGCAAGATTGCTAAAATTATTTCTAGCATGCTTTTGACTATAAGAATTAGAAAGAGCATTATTAAAATATACCTTAGGGTTAGCCTTAGCTCCCCCTACTTGTGTAGCTCCTTCTTGCCCCTTCTTCTTCCCTCTTAGGCATTGACTCCGGTAATGTCTCGGCAGCCGGCATTTGAAGCAAATCACTTGCTCCTTGCTCTTTTGTATTGAGGGACCGACATCCTTAACTTTTGGAGCCGGTGGAGCTTTCCTAATCTTTTTTGGGCACTTGCTCTTATAGTGCCCGGTTTCCCTACACTCAAAGCAAATTATATGTTTTTTATTTAAAACCAAATTGCTTGAGTTACCTAGTTCGGTGGTGGAGACCGAATTGACTTTGGGCTTCTTCATCTTCGACCGGATGTCGGCTTCTTCTTGATGTTCCGATGGTGGTTCTCTCCTCCTCAATCCTCGAGGTGGATGCTTCTTCCACTTCTACCTCCTCCTTGAGATTGATGGCCTCTCAACCTCCAATTCTTCACACTCTCCTCTTGGCCGGATGTTGACTCTTCTTCAACTTCCGAATCCTCACTTGCTTGTGAGGAGGAGCTTGCTTCTTCGACCTCTTCCGATTGGACCGATGAGCATTCTACATCTTCTTCTTCTTCTTGGACCGATGATGAGTTTTCATGGAGCTTTTCCACTTGGCTCCATAACTCTTTAGCATCTACATAATTACCTAACATACACAAGATATTGTTAGGTATTAAATCAATTAAGAATTTTATCACCTTATTATTTTTCTCGGATGCTTGAACTTGCTCTTCGGTCCACCTCTTCTTTTTGAGGAATCCACCTCTTGGTCCTCTTGGATATTTAAATCCATCCATCAAAATGGACCATTCCTCAAAGTCTCTCATCATAATAAAATCCTCAATTCTTCCCTTCTAAGAATTGAATCCTTCTCGTCCGTATAGGGTGTAGGGCACCGGTGTGTTGATGTCCCAACCTAATTGTCCTTGAACTTCCATCTTTCCTCTAGTGTCTTGCTCCCGGTTGTTAATCCGTTGAAGAGCCACCGAGCTCTGATACCACTTGTTGGAGATTTGAGGCCGCTAGAGGGGGGGTGAATAGCGATGTACCCGTACGAAGATGGAATTCAATCGTGATTGTGTCTACAATTTCGTTAGCGCAGCGGAATATATATAATAATAAAAGCAATAACGAAATGGACACAACACAAATCACAACAAGAGCATATAACGTGGTTCGGAACCGAACCGGTTCCTACTCCACGGATTGGGTTCGTACGAACCCTAGCGATGCCACAAACACCACTAACCAATAAAACTCCTTCTCGACACAAGTCGGAGGTGGAGAAACCTCGCATAACACTTACAATAAACTAAGTACAACAAGCAATTACAATGAA
This sequence comes from Wurfbainia villosa, assembly GCA_025175895.1. NCBI lineage: Eukaryota > Viridiplantae > Streptophyta > Magnoliopsida > Zingiberales > Zingiberaceae > Wurfbainia > Wurfbainia villosa. The sequence goes on along the minus strand of CM045998.1, from coordinate 11,103,443 downwards.
ATACACTGCAATACAAGTAAAGAGATCACTTTACAAATGCCTTTAGATCGCTTGCTTTTGGTTGCCTTGGACTAGCCTTGAAGGACTGGAAGAGCACCAACTATTCCCCTTCAAATCGCCCAAGAGAACACTTGCTTCAATCCTCCCACGAACAACTCCTTTTAACCTACGTCGGGCTGGATTTCCGCCTATCAGTCGACTGCCATAAGTCACCAGTCGACTGATGCCACTGTTGTCGTGAGACAACGGATCGATCCACGCTGGAAAAACTCCAACGGATCTCTTGGCGCCGATCGCCAACATTGGCGGCCGATCGTTAACGCTCAGAGCCAATCGCGCCGGCCACGGAGCGTTCGCGGCTCAACACTCGGGCAAGATCGCCATCCTCGCATCGCAGAGCCATCGATCGACCCGGTGCATTTTCATTTGCCGGGCAAATAACTCGTCGACTCACGGCGGTGAACCGCCATAATGCCCGATCGCCAACCTCAAACATGAGGTTGTAACCCAAGTATGGTTCCCCCATACTTGCTAGACCACCCTTAGCCTAGACCTACGCCTTCTAGCCACCTCCATCAGCCTCACGCCTCTCGGATCCCTCCAAGTCATCCATGACTTATTCATCCATCGCGCTAGCTTCCAGGTGCTTCCATCGGCTATGTCATGCTAACGGTGTCTACACCGCCAAGGCACATTGGACTTACGCCGCCAAGACTCCGCTTGGACTTTACGCCGCCAATATCAATCCCCTTGGACTTCCAAATGCCAAGACTCAAGCTTGGACTTTTCCCTTGCCAACCCTTGTTGGACTTTCCATGCCAAGACCCATGCTTGGACTTCTCATTTGCCAAGACCCATGCTTGGACTTCTCATGCCAAGTACCCATGACTTGGACTTTACCTTGCCAAGACCATGCTTGGACTTTCCATAATCACATGGTCAACCCTGGTCAACCATCAAGTCAATTATAACCTGGGTCGATTGTATAAACAATCTCCCCAACATATTAACCGACATCAATGTCCAACATCAATGTCAATCCTATGTCAAACATCAAAACATCACTCGAGTCAAACTCGAGTCCTGGTCAATCGTGACCTGGGCCGATTGCACCAACATTTATATCTTATTTGTCATGCTTTGATTTTCCATATAACATGCCATGACATCATGTTTATTTTTAATCATATAAAATGTCATGATCATGTTTAGGGTTAGGTTAAATATCATGTATGCTTAAATTGTATCATATGCCATGACATCATGATCATTGGCCATACTTTACTTATGCGATTATTTATGCCATGATCATTTCATGCATTTAAATTGATTAAAATTGATTTAAGGACAATGGCATGACTTGGAGTCTCATTTATAAGGGAATCAAGTAAAGTTGTCTTAGAAAAATGCATGAAACCCTAGATTAGGGAGAACAAAACTCACATCTCATATCACATTGACATGTATGTGTATTTATACACCTTAGATACATGTGAGATGCTAGGATATGAGTTAAGTTCAAGATGCATAGTTTTTGCATCTAGATGAACCAAAACTCATCTTATATGATTGGTGGATCATTGGGAAAGCTTGTGTACAAGTCATGCACATAGAGCCCAAGGAATATGATCTGAAATAAGGTTTTGAAAATATTTTAAAATCATTTTGAAAAACCTTAGTGAAGTCTATCTTTTGATAGTAATCACCATTGATAGAGTTGATACAAAATAGGGCCAAAATATTGAAAATTTCAATAGTTTTGAGTTTTGTATCAAATTCACTATTTTATGGGTAAAATAATTTTTTAATATTTTTCACCCATTGTATTGGTCATAAGTATTATACGTATGAATTTTCATGATTTTTCGATATATGTATAATTATTTATAAATTTTTAAATTTCATTTCTGATAACTGAAATTCTGATATTTCAATTATCAGTCGACTGCCCTGGGTGGCAATCGACTAATGAGGGTGGCAGTCGACTGGTAGTTGAGAGAGTCGACTGATAGCCTGATTTCGGGAAAATAATGTATGTTTTGCTCGTGTTCAGCTGCGGTTAAGGTCCCTAACCACTTCTAACCTTAGGATATGCTTTGGGAAGCATTATAAAGGGTGAAAATCCATTGGATATGGATTAGGAGAGGTGTTAGAAGAATGTATCAAATTTAAGGTGTGGAAAGTTCAAGTTTGAACTTTGAACCTTATTTTTGATGGTTTAGAGTTCCTATTGGCTTAGGGACTTCCCAAGGACATTATTAGTGCAATGGTCAAGGGGGAGCAAGCCTTTAGGGGGAGGTATCCATCATGGGATGATGGATGTGTTTTTCTCTTCTTGAAGGGGAGAAGTTATGGGAGAAATTGGGTATCTCAAAACCAATTTGGAAATTGGGAGAGTGAATAGGATTGCCTCTCTTGAGTGATATGGGACTTATCACTAGGAAGATGGTAGGCATCCTAGGTATTTTTGGACCAAGGGGGAGATTGTAAGATCTCATTGGGACATGAGACATTGACCTCCTTAGAGAGAACCTATTTGATGTTAGTCAAAAAGGGAGAGAATGTTTTGGGAGAGAATTTATTGGGTGAATGACATCAATTGGGAAAATTGATGGGGATGTTTTGTTTGAGTTAGATGGTCTAACTCAATGGTTTGTTTGGTTTTTGTCAAACATCAAAAAGGGGGAGATTGTTGGTGCAATCGGCCCAGGTCACGATTGACCAGGACTCGAGCTTGACTCGAGAGATATTTTGATGTTCGACAAAAATATATGACAATGTGATTGTCATGGGAAAGTCCAAGCATGGGTCTTGGCAAATGGAAAGTTCAACATGGGTTGGCAAGGAAAGTCCAAGCATGGGTATTGGCAAGGAAAAGTCCAAGCATGGGTCTTGGCATGGAAAGTCTAACATGGGTTGGCAAGGGAAAGTCCAAGCTTGAGTCTTGGCATTCGAGAAGTCCAAGGGGATTGATATTGGCGGCGTAAAGTCCAAGCGGGAGTCTTGGCAGCATAAGTCCAATGGTTGGCGGCGTAAAGTCCAAGCGGAGTCTTGGCGGCATAAGTCCAATGTGCCTTAGCGGTGTAGACACCGTTAGCATGACATAGCCGATGGAAGCACCTGGAGGCTAGCGTAATGGATGAACAAGTCATGGATGACTTGGAGGGATCCGAGAGGCGTGAGGCTGATGGAGGTGGCTAGAAGGCTTAGGTCTAGGCTAAGGGTGGTCTAGCAAGTATGGGGGAACCATACTTGGGCTAAAACCTCATGTTTGAGGTGTGCGGTCGGCCGAGTGTCATGGGGCGGTCGACCGCTGAAATCAACTAGGGTTTGATCGCGAAGTGACCCGGATCAGTCATAGTAGGTGGGCGATCGGTGATTGGTTCAAGCCGATCGGATCATGTGATCGATCGATGCTTCGATGTTTGACCCACGCGAGATGGAGTCTCACTCGGCGATGCGGTCGTGAATGAGTGATGGCTTCAACAGTCGACTAATGGTCATGATCAGTCGACTGATGGTGGATTCGTTGGATTTGTTAGCGTGGATCTAGCCGTTGTCTCACGACAACAGTGGCATCAGTCGACTGATGGTCCTAAGCAGTCGACTGATCGAATTTTTCCACCACAGGTAGAAGCTTTAAAAGGAGCTCGTGATGGAGGAAAAAGCATGGTTCTTTGAGGAGTTTTTGGGGTGAATTGCTGGTGTAATTCAGGGTCTCCAAGTGTCACTCAACCAACCAAACAAGCAAGCTCTCAAAAGATCGATTGTAAAGTTTTCTTTGCATTTTTTTTGTTGTATTCACTTGTATTTGCTTGTTGTATTTAGTATTACTATTGTAATCATTTGTACGAGGTTTCTCCGCCTCTGGATTGTTCCGAGAATGATATTAGTGGTGTGTGATTGGCATCGCTAGGGCTCGTTTGAGCCTGATCCGTGGAGTAGAAACCTTGAGGTTCCGAACCACATTATATGACCGTGTTGTGATTGTGTATCTTGTTATTTTTATTTGTTATTACTATTCCACTGTGCTAACAAGATTGTAGACGATCAAACGTGAATGATTTCCATCGACGTACTAGCACGACGCTATTCACCCCCCCCCCTCTAGCGTTCCAACGGTCCCCTACATTTATATGTCTAACACAAATGATGTTTCACCAAAATCTCTCATTTCAAAGTTACCTGATAGAAATGACTTAATTTCATATAGTAGTTGCTTACAATTATTTGATAGTAGAATGGTATTCGTATACAAAACAAGCATGATAAACTTGCTCCCATTGAACTTGACATATATGCATTGATCAATAGACTTCTCTTTAAACTTGAATGAGAAAACCACCCAATCAAATTTGTGGTACCACTAATGGGATGTCTATTTCAAACTATAAATAGACTTTTTCAATTTGTATATTAGATGTTTTAAATCAAATTCGAAGTTCTTCGGTTGCACCATGTATATTGTTTCTTCAATGTCTCCATTTAGAAAAATAATCTTCACATTCATTTGGTGTAGCTTTAAATCATAACGAGGTACAAGTGTTATAATTACCCTTAGGAAGTTTTTCATTGATACATGTGAGAAAGTCTCTTCGTAATAAATATCCTTATTCTGAATGAATCCCTTGATAACAAAGAAAGTCTTATATTTTTTAACATTTCCTCATAAATCTCATTTGGTTTTAAATATCCATTTACAATGAATAAATCTCACTCTTTTAGGCAACTTGACGACCTCTGATACACCATTGTTTGTCTGTCTTTGGGTTAAAGCACTATTTGACTTCTTGGAAAGAGATAGAATCACTTTCCAATCCTATGTCACATTCATACTTTTAGAGATAAACAAAATTATGGGAAACCATGGATCTCCTTCCCTGGTGGATCTCTTTAGTGACACTTGTGTTTAAGATGGTTGTAGAGCTTGCTTAACTATAGGAGGAAACACCTCTATTTGAGCAGATGTACTATCCATTTATGTTGTAGATGGTAAAGGAACATCTTGGTTTACTATTCCCACTATATGTGCAACTCTAATATACCATAGGATATGAATATTATACCACTACTAGTTATATCAGGAATAATCGAAGTCAAATTGTTAATCATCTCCTCCTCAAAAGATATGTCCTTTATTTTAGTGCTTCTATTATCCTCTATGAATTTGACATCTCTCGTCTCAAAAAAGGACCTATTTGAAGGATTATAAAACTTAAAGTCCCTTATTTTTCTGATTATCCTACAAAATAATAGCTTATAGTCCTTGAGTTTAGTTTTCTTTCATTAGGTCAATAAGACCTAGCCACAACTAAACAACCTCATACATGTGAATACCTAATACTAGACTTTTTACCCATTTAAAGCTTGTATGGTGTTTTGGTAATTGCTTTACTGGGAACCCTCTTTAGAAGGTATACAGTCTTGAGTGTCTCACTCTATAAACATTCAGGTAAAGAAATGAAGGTTATCATATTTCTTATCATGTCTTTTAGAGTTTGATTCCTTCACTTGATTATATCATTCTGATAAGGAGTACCAAGCATAATATATTGAGTCGTTATCCCACACTCAGAAAGGTATTTCGTAAAAGGTCCTAGATGTTGTTCACATGGTCCATCATAATGATCGTAATATTCAACTTCACAATCAGGTTGAACAACTTTGATCTTATTCCCCAGTTGATTTTCAATTTCAACATTAAAGATCTTGAACACATTCAAGTACTTCGACTTCTTGTGGAGAGGGTACAAGTAGACATATCGTAAGCAGTCGTCAATGAAACTGATAAAGTATGTTTGATCATTCTAAGATGTCTTTGAGAATAGTTTATTTATGTCTGTATGAATCAACTCTAAAACACTACTAAATTGGCTTACACCTTTGTCCCTCTTATTGGTCATCCTCCTTTTGACACACTCTATTTAGACATTAAAGTCTGATATATCAAGAAAATCAAAAATTCCTTAGACATTAACCCTTCTAAGTGTTATTTTGATAAGTGTCCCAAACATCTATGTCATAACATGGATGAATTTTTACTAGTTACACTTTGTTTTATACCTATACTATACATAATTTCGTTGCTAGTAGGAGTATAAGTGTTTAGTTTATATAACTTATTAATTAATGAACCATTGCCAATCAATACTAAATTTAGAAAAATATTTTTAAAAAATTATTATTTTAATGAATAAAAAGCATATATGTTCAAATAAGAAATATAAATTAAATTTTGCTAGAAAGATAGTACAATAAATATATTTTTTAAATTCAAATAGACATTGTTTCCTAAACAAAGTCTAAAAACACTTAATGTCTCTACTTTAGCCTTCTTGTCTTTCACCATCAAACGACAATCAACTCTTGAAGTAACCATGCATAGAAACACTAATGTGAATAATAGCCTCGGTATCTATCCATCAAGTGTCTAGAGGTACAATAACCAAATTGACTTCTGAACTAACAAGTTTAATAATCTTACTTTTCTTAATATGTCAATTGGCATACCTGGGGCAATCCTTTTTTTTTCATATAGCTCTTCTTCTTGTAGAAGAAACTAGTCAACTCCATATCTTGTTTCTTTTGGTCCTTTGGCCAGATGGCCTAGTGTTTATAGTTTCCTTACCCTTCCCTTAGGTATTGGTCATTTTCCTTTTCTTATTGGTATCATCTCTCTCCTCGATCTCTTCTCTTCTACGCACACTGAGCTATAAGCTTATTTAATGCTCATTCCTACTTTTGAATAGTGTAACTTATCTTGAAAGAAGTTTGACTTATTTGGAAAGAAGTGAACTATGCAAATAAAGACATCAAGATAAAATGCACAAATATACTTTCAAATATTTCTATCTTCCGTGTTTAAAATTTTGTGGCTAAATTGGGCATCTCCACGATACACTCCCGTATGTTTCCCTTGCTTTGATTGAGACAAACTTCAATAAGATTGTAGTTAGTGTGATCTTTTCATTTGATATGAATTAGTCTGCTAGTTGTTTCAAGAAACCTTTAGCATCATGTTGTTTAGTGATTGAGCATCTAATTGGTTATAGAATTAATAGCTTCATGATGTTCAAACTCATGTGATTTGACTGCTCTCACTTTTAAAACTCAACCCTCTATTCCAAGGTGTTAGCATTGGTCAGAGATGCAAGGTGATCATATCTCAATGCATAGTATAAGTCCATGCAATATAAGACCATTATCATATATTCCTTCCACTTAGCAAAGTTAGTATCGTTGAATGTAGGAATGTTATTAAAGTTGGCCGCTACTGAGTACACTAAATAAGAAAAAGAGAACAACAAAAACTCACATTATTGCCAAGAACATAAAGAGATTATAATAAATAATACATTTAACACACATATATGATTATGCATAAGCATTGAATGAGATATCAAATTCAACATCACACATAATCTTTGGATCATAATATAATTTGTTAGTGGTACTTTCAAATTATAACTCATGACAACCTTTGTTGGCCACATAATGTGTTTTCCTTTAAGCCAACTCATTATGCACATAACTTATGAAATTGTTCTTTATATGAGTTATAAATGTCTGACTCTATGGCTTATAATCCTAATCTGCCATACAATATGTCTTTCTTTGAATCATCATCTTATGTACATGATCAATAGAATCTATTTTTTATATGTAAGCCACTCTTAAACATATATTTTGTTTAAATATAACTTTTCTTTTAGCCACTTACATTTAGTATAGATATATATCTACCTACACAAGATGCACTAAATCTATTTGATATTTCTTACTTTAGTGATAGTATTAGTTCAAATTAGTAGCATATGCATAAATAGATTTGTTAGAAAATCTAGATATAATGACCAATAGACAACAGTTAACTATCTCTAAAAATAATTGGCTGATACCTCAAGCAGTTGATTCATACTAGGCAATAGTCGACTGCTCAACTCATTGTATACGACTTTATACGAACAATCGAGTATAGCAGTCGATTGTCAAACTCTCTGTGTGATACTTCTATTATTTTTTCCCATAAGTAAAATGAAAGGACTCAGGCATAAGACATTATCCGAATCAAATAGTTGGTTCGGCGGAGGGGGTCTGAGAAAACCGGTTCAGGTGCATAAGTCTGGGAAAAATGGCTCGGGAAGACGGTTCAAGAGAATTGGCATGGAAGAGTGATCCTAAAGGTTGGTTCGATATGGGAAGAATAGGAATCGACTCGATGGAATGGGCCTAGAGGTTGGTTCGGTACGGAAAGGATAGGAATCGGCATGGTGGAACGAGCCTGGAGGTTGGTTCTGTACGGGAAGGATAGAAATTGGTTCGGGTAATTAGAAGAAGTCTAAGAGCTATGCTACACTTAAGCAGTAGGTTTAGGCTAGCCTTACGGAAGGCAAGCAGGTGAAAGGGATGGGCTAGAATACTTTTCAAAATGTTGATGAGAAGTTTGTTACACCATAACTTAGGACCTCACATAATATTCGGAGGAGTCTTCACTCCCCATTTCTGTAACAGAATGATTCTCCAGGTAAGCAAGGTGGCCACGTGTACGGTGATGGAGGAGGTTCATTATGCTATAGCTAGCCAGAGGAAGAGGAGGAAGATAAAAGGCAAAGAAGAGGCGAGAGGAAGGGGATCCGCAACTTCCAACAAGGAGAGACGAAGGCACACTTGAAGGGAGGAGTGACCATATCGTTGGAGAAGGAAGGGAGAAGGAGATGAGGAGAGTAGTGAACTTCATTTTCTCCATATTTGTATATTGAGCTAACTGTAAGAGGTTTTTTCCTCCGCCTCCGGAAGCTTTTTTCATGAAAGAGGAAGTTCATAGTGAAAGTGCTTTGGCAACGTAGCTCGTGGGAGAGCTCACCCCCGTGGAGTAGGAATCCTCATTTCGAACCACTTTAAATCTTGTATCTCTGCTCTTTGCTTGTGTTGTGCGTGTTTTTCTTCTTCGTATTTCATTACTGTTGCAGTCGAAGAGAACCCCAAGCTTCCCGCACGCACCTTGGTGTTGAACGGAGGCTAGAAAATCCATCTACGACCACGTCACTGTGCACAACCCATAAATAGCAATTGAGTGCATTAGTTAGCTATTTGAATCAAAAACTTTCTGTTCCCAATTTTTCATATAGTAGTTGACTATTAACAACAATCAAATGGCCCAGTTGAATTGCAAATTTTCTATTCATGAAACCTATGTTAGTAGTCAATTGATTATTATGGCAGTTGACTGATGGAATCAGTCGAATTGCAAACATTCTATTTGTGAAATTAGGTCTAGCAGTTAACTAATTCTTATGGCAATCGACTAATAAGAAATTAGTTGCGTGTTGTAGTCGACTTACAAAGCTTTTATTCATAATTTTAAGCACAATAGTCAATTGATGATGACTCGACATGATTTTTCCAAATCAAACACAATGGTTTTCTCTATGAATAGCGGTGGTTACCCTAGGTTTTATGACCATTCTTTGTGAAAAATGCAAAAAAAAACTCAAAACCAACAAATAAATCCAAATTTTCTACCTATATTTTTGATGAATAAATGTTGTTTGACAATAATAAATCAAAATCTTATGCAAAATTGATGAAAAATGATGAAAATATTAAACCTAATAATGTTATAAAACCTTACACTACCAATTAACGGAATCAAATTTAAAGCATTCATTCTAAGAACCGAAAAAAATACAAAATAGATTCGTATACTAGATCTAGTTTTATCAATTGTTACAACAAACAAAATCACAAAACAATGGAAAAAGACTTAAACTGAACTTGATTGCAACGAAAGTGTCATCACAGCGTTGTCTACCGTAAAATTCAGAGATCCTACAGCAAAAATACGATAAAATCTTCCATAGGATGTTGGGTGGCAGTGCCAAAAAACACTTCTTGCTATTGGGTTTTTTTTTGGATCTATCAAAATATCCAGTTACCCTATATATATTGGGTCAAATTTGTTATCAGCTCATCATCAATAACGAATTTGGATTAACGAGTTCTACATATAAAATTCTATATTCAATAACCCAAATCAGTGAAGTTTTTAACTAGACCACTTTATCAACTTTGATCCAATATGACACAATCAAGTGTGTTATAAAAATAATATGTAAGTCCACCGAAATAGAAAAATAAATCCAACAAGATTTATCTAAAAAAAGTTTCAACAATAACAACCTAAATTTCTTGAATGGCATGCCCCACTATAAAAAAATATTGAGTTAGTGATGAATTTTAGCGACGAAAATAATTCGTCACAAATCAACAATGATAGCAATGAAATTTGTGTCAAAAAAATAAATCATCTCAAATTAGCAATGAAATTTATAATAAAAAGGATTTTATTGTAAAAATAGCAACAAACTATATATTCATCGTAATGTTTGCAACAAATAAAATTTGGTCGCACAAATAATCACAAATTTTGCAAAGAAAACCCAATATCATTGCAAAATTTTGTGACAAAATAAAAATTCATCGCAAATTTTCGCGATGAAACATAAATTCATCACAATATTTTTGCAAAGAATTCCATTTTCATCATAAATTTTTTGACGAATCCCTTTTTCATCATAAATATTGTGACGATTTCCATTTTCGTCACAAATTTTGTGACGAATTTCTTTTTCGTCACAAAATTTCTAACGAATTATGCGACGAAAACTTTTCGTCGCTATTTTCCAATTATTTTCTAAAATCTGATCACTTTGTATTGAAAGCGCTAGATTACCTCAAATGTAAATTTTGTGACGAATATCTTTTTCTCACAAATTTTTTGATGAATATCATTTTCGATGCAAATCTTGCGATGAATATGAAATTCATCGCAAAATTTGCGATGAAAGCCACGAATTCAGTGATAAAAAATATTTCATCACAAAATTTCGATTAAATTCCACTTCGTGTTTTTCTCTCACAGTGTCAATTGCTAGCGTCATGAAAGAAGAGAAAGTATGCTCCCCCTCCTTCAAAATTCGACGACTAGATCATTATATCTATGCATATCTGATGATCTACCATTGAATCTATGCCACGCGATGGGGGTGCCACCCCTCATGTGGTAGGGGTGTCACCCCCTGTGTGGTAGGGGTGGCATCCCCTTGTGCGTCAGGGGCATCACCCCCTGCACTGCAAGGGTGTCGGCCCCTGCGAGGCATGGTCACCATCCCTCGTGCGATCGGGGTGGCTCCCCCTGCACAGTAGGGTAGTGTCCTTCGCATGTCCTTCCCCCATGTGGCAGGGTAGGCAACACCCGCACAACAGTGTCCTCGACACCCCTGCACGGTAGGCTCATGGCCCCCTGTAGGGGGTGCCCAACCGATGCACTAGTCCCAGCGCAGGGCGGGCGATCGACTCGCATGAGTTGTTAGGATAGCATGCCACATCTCTTGCCTCCAAGTAGTCGAGCTACATAGTGGCCGAATCACGTTGTCTTCTTGCATACCGACCAGTTGCATGGGTTGTTGGCCTTTCGGGTCGCGTGTGTTGGCCCTGGATGGATGAGCTGTGCAGGTGGCTAGGTCGCATGGTTTGTTGAGCTAACTGGTCATTCTAAATCATTTAAAATATTTAATATACAATTTTAATGCTTTGTATCCTTCATATTTGTCATGCAGTTGTTCGTCCTTCAGGTGCTCGGTGCATGCGTCGGGCCTTCTACTGTCAGCTCATGCGTTGTTTCCACGAGTGAAGGTACTCTCGACTCTCTCTATTCGAAATTTTTACAATTATCTTTCTATAATATAATATATGTTTATGTATTTTTTTTTACTATAAACTTCATTATTAATTTGATATGTTATAGTTTATAACTCAATATCATACAAAGTAATAATAATAATAATAATATGTATTAGAAGAATTTGTTTTGAGTATAATTTGATTGTTGAATTAGTATCGATGCAAAATGATGATAATAGAATTAATCCTTGATATAAATTTGGAGACATGAAAAAATGGAGAAAGAAAAGAGTTACCTGAACGTCAGGGTTTAACAGATGAGTTTATTATTGGGATGGAATAATTTTTTAATTTTGCTCATAGTAATATTGAGTTTATGGAAGGGAATAAGTTAAGGTGTCTGTGTAAAAAGTGTTATAATTGTAAATTTGTTTAGTGTGATAAATTTCGAGAATATCTTTATAGATTTGATTTACCCCGAATTATTATAATTGGGTATATCATGATGAATCATTCATATCCAATGAAGAAGATGGACAAAACATACAAGTGTCAGTTAGTGGGGATCATAGATAATATGATCAATTAAATTTATATCAAAGGATGATAGTTAATGCTGCAAGTCAGAATTTGATTCTCAAACCAATCATTGCAAGTTCTAATTTTCCTCCAATATTTGGACAAATGTATACCAGTTATGCATCACCGTTAGAGGAGGTAGAAGTAATAGATGTTGATGAAAATGCAAATAATGAACCATATCTCTAATTTCAGGAAGTGGTGAGAGCTGCAAATGAACTCATATGGTCTAGTTGTGATAATCACACTAAATTATCTCTAACTGTAGGACTGTTGAATGTTAAAGCTGAGTATAATGTGTTTGAAAATTATTTTAATGGTTTTGTTCAAGTTATTTGACAAGTATTGTTGCGTGATCACATAATGACCAATGATTTTTACAAAATGAAAAAACTTGTGAAAGAATTATTAATTCATCTGTCATGTGTTCAAAATCAATGGTGAAACTTGGCTGATATATTTCATAAATAGATATAATTTTCATGCTTAAGAATATTGAATAGGAAAAACTACAATGAATAGTGGAGTTTGTATTCAGCCATCTAATAATGGAGGTGCAAGAAATTATTTTTATAGTTTGCTAGATGAAATTTTAAAGGTAGAGTACCTAGACCAGAATTGCGAGTTGTTTTATTTATGTGTCGCTGGTTTGACTCTGCTAAAGACATGAAGATGCATCCATAGTTTAATTTGGTTGAAATAAATCATAAGAAATATGAACTATTTGTGTTGACACAACAAGCAATTCAAGTGTTTTATTATTCATATCCTAGTTTGAAATGTGACAAAATTGATTAGTGAGTTATTTGTAAACAAAAACATGAGAAAAATTGAGGAATGTTGGAAAGATGTAGCATATCAGTAAGATGAAGTTGTGAAAATATTTTAGGCCGAAGAATATAATATTTCAATATTACGAAATCCTAGTGGAGTAGTGATAGACATTCATGCAAGTGAAATTAATAAAGATGAAGATGATGAATTTAATTTTAAGACAGATAATGAGGATGAGGAGGAGGATGATAATAATATTAAAGAGACAGATGATGAGGATGAAAATAACAATGAGAATTTTGATTTTTTATTATGGATAAGTTTTATTTAGTGTCATAATAAAAATCTAGTATTGATCTTCCTATATGATAATATTGGTTATGTGAATACGTTTAGTTGTAATTTGTAAATTTATAAATCTCATTACTCAAATAGTTATCTATTTACTCTCTCATTCTTAATTTCATATATTTGATTTATTAATGCATTGTCTTTTTTCTATAGGTTATTAGAGAAATTTTTTGACATATTGGTATATTATTTCACCCTTTAGTATTTCAAATTAAATATGGTAAGTTTTTTCATTTTCTTCATTATACATCCAATAAAAATGCAATTTTTTTACTTTATCATTTTAATCATTATGGTTGATAGTTTCGACGTGGCGGTCATAGATGAAACACTGATAAAAGATAACACTCTTCACCTGCTTCAACACCTTTGCAATCTGATTCCCTTGCATGCAATGTATCTTTGCCCCCTCCTCCAATTACAATATCTTCTCATTCTTAACAAATACTTACTAATGTATCTTTCCCAATGCCTTCAGTGCAACACTAACTTGTTGAGAAGGAAGATATCCAAGAGTTGATACCCTTCGTGGAGATTTGTAATTAACTAATATTTAAATTATACATGTTTTTTTATAAGATATTATTTTTTTCTTAATTATTTAAAATTGTTTGTCTCTATTTTATGATAGATTTATAAATTTTATACATGTTATTCATGAGGTTGATAGAATAGTGAATGACTATTTGGGTAGAGCTTTGATGACTTATATGAGCACTCAAGAACAAATAAAAAATTTATAGTAGAATGAGTTCAAGGTAAGCTATTCCAATTAGTGTATATATAAAATTACAATGAATATAACCAATTATTTTTTTTCCCATTGCAACAGGTATTCACTTGGGACAAGTGTGAAGAATTGGAAATAAGAAGGATTTTTAAGGAAAAATATTCTAATCACATTAGAAACGTACTAAGTCATGCGAAGGCCAAGGGTAAAAAGTCAAACTGCATCACCGAGGAAAATTGAAGTATGATTGTTAAATCTTAGAAATCTGAGGAGAGCAAATGAAGGAGTGAACAGAATAAAAAAAATCAAGTTTATAATTTTGTACTTTGTCTATGACGTATGCGGGAGGCTCAATTAATATTGATGAATATAGACATTGATTGGTGATTTTTTTCAAACCCTAATTTTTTAACCTAATCTACAATATTTTATTATTTCTAACGATGTTTTTATAGGCCAAAGAAATGGAGACTGAGTCATTATTCATAGACACTTTCACATGCATATTTAAAAAAAAGATGTGGAGCGAAGAGAGATCTAGAATAATGAAGATTTATAATTCTAAAAATTTCAATTAATTTTGATATGATTTATTTTTTTGTCGTGATAATACAAAAGAAATATTATAAATTAGCATAGAGAAGTTTGGGTGCAAGTGATGTTGCTGTCGAATCTGAGTCATATATTGGTAATAAAAGTCTATGGATCGAAGTGACTGAAGGACCAAAGGGTTGAAAGCATATTTAGATTGGGTTCTTTAAGCAGAACTTGTAAAGTTTCTGGTACATCTTAGTCCACCTCACTGATAGCAAGAGAAAAAATAAATATTAAATGAAGAGGTTAGCCATTTGAAGGAGTTACTAGTGAAAAAGGACAATGAACTTAAAGAGGTCCACACATTATAAAGGCATGGGGATCAGAAATTCAACAACCAGATGAATGAATTCCACAAACAACGGATGTTAATCATGCAACATTTTAGTTATCCTCCGCTCCAAGTCAAATTCCTCATTCTCGATCTTCTCCTGCTGATGCTTGTGAAGGTGATGGTAATGATGAATTTTTCAATGATGGTGGTGATGGTTATGCTTAAAATTGTTGTATCTAAATGTTATTTAACTGTTAAACTTATACTTTTTGTATTAAGTTTCTTAATTATGTATGATGAATATATAAACATTAGACTTTGATAATAGTTTGTCATTGTTTATTACAACTATGTTGATTTATTATTGAATCATTTTGGTGTTAGTAATATATGAGAGATGTCATAAGGCAATCGCCTTATGTATGAACCATTTATATGATAAATGAAGATTCACTATTTGAGTATACATGTTTTATGTATTTGATTGGATCTTAAACTCATTTACTGAATGTCTACGATACGATTCACAGCATGAGAGAATTTGTGATTGGATCACAACTAGTGAGTATCTCTACATGTGTAATTGTGATGTATCGAAATTATCCCTAGTCGATGAATTGATGGATTTGGACACCATCAATTCTGTCGAGACTAGCACGAGGTATACCTCGTGTATCCAAGCAGCTTGATTCTCACCGGGCCGAGACATCAGGATGTCCGGGTTGATCGTGGATGCTAGTTATGGTAATTAGTTCATCGATGACCGTACCGTAAGACTTCATATGGTTCTCTCGTGACATATAGATATGTCAATGAAGTTCCATCGTAGTTTAAGTGCGATGTTCCTTCGACTTGGCGGTATTCAAGTCATCTCGATCATGGAGACTTATGCTTTGACATCTTAAGCAAGCATCTCTAAGGGCGAGATGCAACCCGGATGATCGGGTATAAGTCGGGCGATCAAGGTGTCAATAGCCTATAACTATAAAGGATTCACCACTCCTTGCGAGGAGATGTATACCCATGGCCTCTCGTCGGATTGTTACTAAAGTCTTTGGCCAAAGCATTACATGTTTAGAGTAAGGTACTCTTCGATACATGTGGAGTAACTAGAATCCGTAGGACGAGGAAATGATACTTGGGCTAGGTGTGGCGTAGTCGACTAGTGGGGTAACACTATAGACCATGTCACAGACCAAGTGGGTATAAGATGAGTGAAGGGAATGGGGCACGATTCATTCGAGCAACTGAAGGGTTTCAGAAATAGTTCTGGATCAACCGTTGATCTTTTTGGTTAATTGGGGATCATGATGTACTACTAGGTGCCACTCATGATCGTTCTATAATTAATGGTTAATTATAGACGGCCAACATAAACCAAGAACCTATTTGGTCACACGCACAACGAGCGTAATCCGAAGGATTTAAAATGAGCTTGAGAATGGGATTCTCAAACCGAGAGAAACTAAGTTTGGTTGGACCAAACATAAAGCGAGCATGAAATCGTTTCAGTCGCAATGGAAGCGTGGATGGGTCGTGTCTTATGAAGACATAATGGATGGACCAAAATGGTTTGGTTCTAATCCAATGGAGGAGAATAAACCAATGGGTTTGGTTTATTTTAAACGAATGAACCAAAAGTTAGTTCGGTTCATTTTAACTTAAAATAAACCATCATGGTTTGGTTTATTTTAACTTATCTTAATGGAGCGGGTTAATGGGCCTAATGGTTATGATCCAATAACCATTAAGAGAATTAGTTCTCTATAAAAGAGGGCTTAAGGGATAATTAAGCTCTAATCCAAAACCCTAGCAAAAAGTTGCCGCCTACCCCATTGAAGGAGTTTTCGGCGCCAACCCTAAGCCGCCCCTCTTCTCCAACCGCCACTAGTCGCCTTCTCCCATTGCGGGCCGAGTTTTGGGTTTGGCATCAAGGTGAGCTTTATCTTCCTTGGTTGGCGGCGCCTATCTCCTCCACCAAAGCTGTCCAGTTTTCTGGACAGCTTGTTCTCCTCTCATCGGAGCGTCGTTTGGACGACGGTTAGAGCTCTGACAGCGGCTAACTTACCGGGGATTTGATCTCCGGTAATCCTCTGAGGTGGAGGACGAAGGATTCGTCAATCGGTTGACGAATACCTCTCCGGAGAAGCGAGTCTTGAGGACTTGTCTTAGGATCCGAATTTGGATTCGGATCGTGATCATCTCTCGATCACGTCGTCTTCAACACGAGGCTAGTAACCCGTACGAAGACGAAGCTCATGGCTTAGCGAAGTCATCCCTAGGATACTCGGCGTGGATACGGATAGAGACGATTCTAGCGAGGATCGTTCCGGTTGATGCCGTTCCCGCTACACGTGATACGAAAGGTATAACGTAGTTAAATTTTCTTTTATTACAAATTTAAATTTACGGTTATGTCTACACTTATTGTACTATGCATGCGTGTGTTGTGTGTGTTGTAATAAATGTAGATTTATTATTTTTATTGCTTCCGCTGTGCTCATGTTTACGAAACGTGATCGAACACGCACACGCCGCGGTGCCGGAAACCCAACAGTGGTATCAGAGCCCAGGTTGTGTTTCGACATAATCGTAAAATGATTTTGCGATAGTCATAATGTTATTTCTGGAAATTTTCTAATTTTGGAAATTTAAAAATATTTATGGAAATTTTTCAATTTTGGAAAGTCTAGAAGTATTTATGGAAATCTTCCACTTTTTGAAAGTTGGAAGTATTTATGGAAATTGATATTTTCCATAAATAAAATATTTGATTAGATTCTGGAAATTTTTTTCCTAATTTAATCATGATTTGATTTGGGAAATCAAATCTTAAAATATTTTATTTCCATAAGTAGTTTTAATGATTTAGGAAATTGGTTTCCTAAATAGATTTTCCTTAATCAAATAATTCCATAAATAAAATATGTGATTAGATTTGGAAATTTGTTTCCTAATTTAATTATGATTTGATTTGGAGAATCAAATCTTAAACATATTTTATTTCCATAAATAGTTATGACATATAAGGAAATTATATACATGACATAATTGTATGTCATGTAATTGCATTAGATGCATAACATTATGTCATGCGTGTCGTGACATGTAGATGTATGTCATGTATGACATGTCATGTAGATAATAGTTATTTGCATGCAAAGAGGATGAGACATAAAAACCCTCACTCAATATTAAAGTATACACCTTCCATTAATATGGTTAGAACCAGAGTTCCATTTCTTGTTTGGGTTGTTGGACTCTCTCCAAGCCCAGCTCGAACTCGAACATGTTCAAACCATGGAATAGTTTAATACTAATATGGTAAGAGTCAGAGGTCTATCGTTAACTTTGGTTGTTGGACTCTCTCCAAGCTGGGCTAATTGGTTGAATGCGCTCTAACCATATTAAAACTATTTCTCGATTAAATGGGTTGGCTTTAACCTGGAGCATCGGCTTGTTGGACTCTCTCCAAGGTCGATGTAAAGGGAGGTGAAGTTGGGTGCTATGCATATGATGCATACTTGTTAATGTGTTAACAACCCGATGTATGTGTGAACATTCAATTAGTTGATAGCACATTGTGATAGTTGCATATACGTGATATGAAATCGGTATAGTTGATACCTACCATCGTAGTTATGAATGGCTTGTTGGACTCTCTCCAAGGTTGTTCATATCTATGATGGATATCAGCCCATTCGGAGATGGACCTACGATCTCCCGAAGTGATTTTGGGGTTTTTGAAATTCAAAAAATGAATGGGATTTATGAATGTATAATGATGCATTTTAAAATCATCTTTCTCATATATGCTCGTTTTGTATTTCTAAGATTGATCATGATGTCTTTGAATTTGCGTTCCATTTTGGATTCGAATAAATTAGTAGGCGAACTTCTTGGATTGGCTTAGAAACTTGAGAATTGTTCTCAAGGTGAAAAGCTTGCGTATGTCCTCGAGCGCCTCTTCCGCCCATCCTAGTGGCGATGCAACTCTGGACCAATTGTTGGTCTATCGAAACATGGTGATTACGAACAAAAGTTGCATCATGCTAGCGATGGAACCCAAGCTCACAGCGCAACATGAGCATATGGATGCTCATATCGTGATCCTTCATCTTTATGAGTTGTTTGATAAGCAAGTGAGATTGAAAGGTTGAACTCTCAGCTCCTCTTCACCTCACGAGATGCAAGAAGGTTCATTTTGTAGTCTTGCTCGACATCTTTGAAGCTGTGGAGCCTTACGAAGCATAAGCGAGGGGCGGTGTTGTTAGTTGATTCCTCGAAGAAAGGTTCTAAGAGAGTCAAAGGAACGAGAAGGAAAGAAGAAAAGGCTAAAAAGGCAAAACCCGGCTCGAAGGGCACTTGCCATCATTATGGCAAGTAGGGCCATTCTTGAAGAAATTGCAAGATTTATCTTGAGTCAGTGAAGAAGAATAAGGCATCGGATGCTCCATCTTCTTTTCATATATCTTCTTATTGATTGTCATTCTATTTCCTCGGACACTTGGGTATTGGATCTTTGGGTGTGGCTCACATATATGTAATGACATACATGGGCTAGGAATAGAAGAAGACTCGTCGAGGAGAGTCAAATTTACGTGTTGGGAATGGAGCAGCGGTTCTTTGCACTTTCGCCATCGGAGCGTATTTGTTGAAACTCCTGCGGGACTTGTCTTAGAAGGACAATTGCTTTTATGTTTCTTCGTTGATAAAGAACATCATTTCTATTTCTTGTTTAAATAGAAATGGGTACCATTGACTTTTAGTAACAATTGTTGTTACATAACTTTGAATGGAGTTCTTTATGGGAATTTGGAACTTTAAGCAATGGTGTTTATCGTTGGGCGTATCGATGACATTTGCAATATCGAAGCGAGCAACAAGCGTGCTCGAAAGGATAATCAAATTAGACTCCTATATGTGGCATTGTCGTCTTGGCCATGTAAGCAAGAAAGCATGTCCGAATTACACGATGTGGAATTGGAATCGTTTGAATTGGATTCATACGATACATGCGAATCATGCTTAAAAGGCAAGATGACTAAGTTACCTTTTCTTGAAAAGGTGAGCAGTGGGAGAGTTACTAGGTCTAATACATCTTGATGTATGTGGACCTATGTCAACTCAAGCTTTAGGAGGCTATAGCTACTTCATTACCTTCAGATGATCACTCACGGTTTGGGTATGTGTTCTTGATGAAACACAAGTCTGAAGCCTTTGAAAGGTTCAAAGAATTCAGAAATGAAGTAGAGAAACAACATGACAAAGTATTAAAATACTTGATCGGATCGAGGTGGTGAATACTTAAGTCGAGAGTTTCTTGATTATCTAAGACAATGGCATATTGTCTCAATGGACTCCATATACACCACGGCATAATGGTGTATCGGAGGCATGTAGGACCTTGTTGGACATGGTCGGTCGATGATGAATCATGCGACATCTTCCCAAGTCCTTTTGGGGCTATGCATGACAATTGTTTACTTGTTAAGCAGAATGCCTACAGGTAGTCTCTACTCCGTATGAGATATGGAATAAGAAACCTCATGTATCTTACTTGAAGATATGGGGTTGTCTGCTTATGTGAAGCGGATTGTATCGGACAAATTGGATGCTAAGTCGATAAATGTCTATTTATTGGATACCCTAAGGAAAGCAAGGGGTTACCAATTCTATCATCATCTGTGGAACAAAGGTGTTTGTTTGAGGCATCTTTGTGTTTCTAGAGAAAGAGTTTCTCTTGCAAGAAAGCGATGGGAGTGTCGTCGAGCTTGAGGAGGCTCGAGACTCAAATAGACATTGATGAGATACACGGTGAAGCACAACGGTGACAACTCATAGTGATGAGCAATCAGTTTGGACCTATTGTAACACCACATCTTCGTAGATCTGGTAGAACCATGATATTCACGAGAGATATGGATTTCGTAAGTAGATCGAAAACGACGTGTTACTCATTGATGATGAGGAGCCTACCAGCTTATGAAGAAGTGCCGACAAGTTCGTAAAGGGATAAGTGGCTTGGTGCCATGAAGTCGAAATGGATTCCATGTATGAAAACCAAGTTTGGAACTTGGTTGACCCACCAAGGCATAAAGCCTATAGGGTGCAAGTGGGTTTTCAAGAAGAAACCGGCATGGATGGTAATGTGATTACCTATAAGGCTAGATTGGTGGCGAAAGGATATCGTCAAAAACAAGGTGTTGATTATGACGAAACCTATTCGCCTGTAGCTATGCTTAAATCCATTCGGATGCTCCTGGCCATAGCGGCTCAGTATGATTATGAGATATGGCAGATGGATGTGAAAACAGCTTTCCTTAATGGAAACCTGCTCGAGGACGTGTATATGATACAGCCTGAGGGTTTCACATCGGTTGATAAAACCAAAGTATGCAAATCATGACGGTCCATTTATGGATCAAGCAAGCATCCAGAGTCGAATATCCGCTTTGATGAGACAATCAAAAAGTTTGATTTCTCACAAAATCCGCATTTAACCTTGTGTGTACAAGAAGGTTAGTGGGAGGCAAATGTGTTCCTAGTATTGTATGTCGATGACATATTACTTATAGGAAAGATGTCAATCTTACACTGAAGGTTTGGTTATCCAAGACATTCTCCATGAAAGACTGGGAGAAGCAACCTACATCCTGGGATTAAGATCTATAGAGATAGATCAAATGGTTGCTTGGTCTTTCGACATATATATAGACCGAAAAGCAAAGAGGTTTAGCATGTCTAATCCAAGAAAGGTTTCCTACCCATCGTGCATGGGGTACACCTTTCAAGTCTATGTGTCCGCGCACGTAAGACGAGAGGATTTGCATGAGTAAGATTCCCTATGCATCCGCAATAGGATCTATCATGTATGCTATGTTATGTACGAGGCCCGATGTATCGATGCCTCGAGTGTCACGAGCAGATACTACCACCGATCCAGAATGGATCATTGGGTGATCATAAGACGATCCTTAAGTACTTAAGAAGAACTAAGGATGTGTTCCTAATATACGGAGAAGGGTACATGGTGATACGTGGGTATACGGATGCGCCTCCGCATGCATAAGGATGATTCCATGTCTCAGCCTGGGTATGTATTCACCTAGAATGGAGGCGCAATAAGTTGGAAAGGTTCCAAGCTTGACACTATAGCTGATTCTGCCACTAAGGCAGAATACATTGCCTTCGAAGCAAAGAAGGAAGCGTCGATCAAGAAGTTCATCTATGAACTTGATGTGGTCTCATCAATGATCCAAACATGTGCTTCGCCGCTATCATCTTATCGAGAGATCATGTGAGGAACGAAATACAAATCGAGAAAATTCCCACCGAAAGGAACTTAGCTGATCCTTCGACTAAGCATTACCTCAAAGTAAGTTTCGAGGGTCATGTTAGAGCTTATGGTATCGATACCGTAGCGATTGGCATTAGGCCAAGTGGAGTCCGTTAGTAATATATGAGATGTCCTAAGGCAATCGCTTTATGTATGAACCATTTATATGATAAATGAAGATTCACTATTCGAGTATACATGTTTTATGTATTTGATCGATCTTAAACTCATTTATCAATGTCCACGATACGATTCACAAAGATGAGAGAATTTGTGATTGATCACAACTAGTGAGTATCTCTACATGTGTAATTGTGATGTATCGAATTATCCCTAGTCGATGAATCGATGGATTCGACACCATCAATTCGCCGAGACTAGCACGAGGTATACCTCGTGTATCCAAGCAAATTGATTCTCACCGGGCCGAGACATAGTGATGTCCGAGTTAATCGTGGATGCTAGTTATGGTAACTAGTTCATCGAGTGACCACCGTAAGACTTCATATGGTTCTCTGCATATATAGATATGTCAATGAAGTTCTTACCGTGGCTTAAGTGCGATGTTCCTTTGACTTGCGGTATTCAAGTCATCTTGATCATGGAGACTTATGCTTTGACATCTTAAGCAAACATCTCCGAGGAGATGTGGACCCGGGATGATTGGGTATAAGTCGAAGTGATCGAAGGTGTTTGAATAGCCTATAAAGGATTCACCACTCCTTATGCAGGAGATGTATACCCATGGCCTCTCGTCGGATTGTTACTAAAGTCTCGCCAAAGCATTACATGTTTAGAGTAAGGTACTCTTCGATACATGTGAGTAACCAGGAACTGTAGATCTGAGGAAACGAGCATTTGGGCTAGGTGTGACGTGTCGACCTAGTGGGGTGACACTATAGACCATGTCCCAACCAAGTGGGTATAAGATGAGTGAAGGGAATGGGGCACGAATCATTCGAGCTGCTGAAGGGTTTCAGAAATAGTTCTGGATCAACCGTTGATCTTTTTGGTTAATTGGGGATCATGATGTACTACTAGGTGTCACTCATGATCGTTCTATAATTAATGGTTAATTATAAACGGCCAACATAAACCAAGAACCTATTTGGTCACACGCACAACGAGCGTAATCCGAAGGATTTAAAACGAGCTTGAGAATGGGATTCTCAAACCGAGAGAAACTAAGTTTGGTTGGACCAAACATAAAGCAAGCATGAAATCGTTTCAGTCGCAATGGAAGCGTGGATGGGCCGTGTCTTATGAAGACATAATGGATGGACCAAAATGGTTTGGTTCTAATGCAATGGAGGAGAATAAACCAAAGGGTTTGGTTTATTTTAAACGAATGAACCAAAAGTTGGTTCGGTTCGTTTTAACTTAAAATAAATCATCATGGTTTGGTTTATTTTAACTTATCTTAATGGAGCGGGTTAACGGGCCTAATGGTTATGATCCAATAACCATTAAGAGAATTAGTTCTCTATAAAAGAGGGCTTAAGGGATAATTAATCCCTAATCCAAAACCCTAGCAAAAAGTTGCCGCCCACCCCATTGAAGGAGTTTTCGGCGCCAACCCTAAGCTGCCGCCCCTCTTCTCCAACCGGCCACCAGCTGCTGCCGTCTTCTCCCATTGCCAGCGTCGAGCTATTGCCGGAAGAGTTCCGGTGATCTCCTTTAGGTTTGGCATCAAGGTGAGCTTTATCTTCCCTTGGTTGGCCGGCGCCTATCTCCTCCACCAAAGCTGTCCAGTTTTCTGGACAGCTTGTTCTCCTCTCGTCGGAGCGTCGTTTGGACGACGGTTAGAGCTCCGACAGCGGCTAACTTACCGGGAATTTGATCTCCGGTAATCCTCTGAGGTGGAGGACGAAGGATTCGTCAATCGATTGACGAATACCTCTCCGGAGAAGCGAGTCTTGAGGACTTGTCTTAGGATCCGAATTTGGATTCGGATCGTGATCATCTCTCGATCACGTCGTCTTCAACACGAGGCTAGTAACCCATACGAAGACGAAGCTCGTGGCTTAGCGAAGTCATCCCGAGGATACTCGGCGTGGATACGGATAGAGACGATTCTAGCGAGGATCGTTCCGGTTGATGCCGTTCCCGCTACACGTGATACGAAAGGTATAACGTAGTTAAATTTCCTTTTATTGCAAATTTAAATTTACGGTTATGTCTACACTTGTTGTACTATGCATGCGTGTGTTGTGTGTGTTGTAATAAATGTAGATTTATTATTTTTATTGCTTCCGTTGTGCTCATGTTTACGAAACGTGATCAAACACACACACGCCGCGGTGCCGGAAACCCAACATTTGGATGGTTAGATGTTTATGAATTTAGATGTGTGATATTATAGGGTTGCATTCGTCGCAAATGCTAGAATTTTTTGCCCTCAACACAGTGGGCTCCACGCCTAGGCCGTGGTGGCCATTGTGCCGAATCCGAGAATCTGGATTTTGTGATGTCTCAAAATCCTGAAAAATAGGTGTGATACAATGGGCTCCAAGGCCAAGTCGTGGAGCACACGACGACTGTGGTGGGCTCCAAGGCCAAGCCGTGGAGCATGCCACGATTGTGGTGGGCTCCATGGCTAGGTCGTGGAGCCCACTATATCGCGCTTAATTTTCAGAATTTTATGATGAAAATACTTTTCCTTGCTGATTTGACGCCAAAAAAAATTTCTTTGCAAAATCTTGAAAAATCGGTGCACCCACAGCCAAGTCTACGGCTTGGCCATGGACCCTACCACGACGACCCTGGAACCCTCCACAGGAGTGGTGGGCTCCACAACAGGCAATAGACCTCGCAGTATCGTGCCTATTTCTTAAGATTTTGTGAAAAAAGATTTTTTCGTTGCAAAAGTTAAATTTTTTGCCATGCTGTAGTGCTTATTGTTGTACCATGAGAAATCGAGATTTTTTGATGAAAATTATTTTCGTCGTAGATTTTACGACGGATATTGTTTTTGTCACAAATATCTACCATGAAATTATTTTTTGTTGTAAATATCTACCATGAAAAATTGTTTCATCGCAGATTTGCTATGAAAACTAATTTTCGTCACAAATATTTACAACCAAAACTAATTTTTCGTTGCAAAAAGCTGCCATAAAAAATATTTGCGACCAAATTAAAATTTTTCTCAAATATTTGCACGAATCTATATTCGTAGCAAAATTGGTTACTAATTGACAATGAATTTTCTGATGAAATATTTGTTCGTCACAAATTTTACAAAAGAATTTCTTGTAAATTTCATTGCAATTTTTTTTCAATGAATTTATATTCAAAATTCATCACAAAATTAATTGTTTTTTGTAGTACCTTTTTTTTATCAAGTTACTTTTTTTTTTTGATAATCTATGTATATATCCAGGTCTTACGATTCATCTAAATCTTTGAAGTGGATGGTCTAGTCCCATGAAAAGGTTTATCGACCACCAGGATAAATCCAAAAAACGTAGATAGACCCTAATCGATAGTCCAACATCATTAGTAGTTCGAGCACTACATACGTATAATTCTCGCTATGTGAACTCCAAACCTTGATTGTTTGAAAATTATCTCACATCTTATTATCGCACCATGTTCCAAAGAACATCGAACTATTTAACATGTGACAAAATGTGATAATGCTCACGCCAAGCGCCCCTCATGTCCGGTCTCCCATCTTAATGAAGGGTGTTAAATCACGAGAAACTTTTTTTCTTAGCACAGTGATCCCTTTGCATAACGAAGGTTAAATCCAGCGAGACATTCCACACCCACTAGGAATTGACACAAAATTTCATGTGGCAATAACTCATGCAATTACCAACTGCGCCAATCCATAGGGGCACTGAGCTACTTAACATTTCTACAAAAGGTTAGAACCGTCAATCTAATGGCCCCTATCGGCCCATCCCAGGACCATGGTAAGAGAGGTAAATTGCGAGTGATCTTTAACCTCGATACGATTGGCAAGTGTGGTGGAGGGCAAGCACCCGATGTAGATATTTTCACCCTGCTAAGAACGAAATTCAATCCTTGTTAACTTCTACAAGTCTACACTGTACTTACTAACGTGTCATCTATGTGGGAACTAAAAACGAGGTGTCATTGGCGATGCAATGTAACGTTTACTATCCCCCTTCATCCAACTAAATGATGTATGACAACTGCAATCACCTATAGCGCAGGTGCAATGAGGTGGAAGCCAACCTCGATCAACAGAGACACCGACTGCCCCACCTACCATTCGTAAATTGATGGGAAATCAATGGTGGACTAAGATCATTGGTTTCCAATAATATTCATCTCGTCGATAGAGTAAGTAAGAAACCATTGAACTGCAAATACTTTTTTATTTATCTAAGTGGTCGATGGAAATTTATAGAGTTTCGATCTCTTCCGACTTAGTTATTGATGAGACGTTCTATAGGATCCGTGGGGCAAAATTAATTATCCTCAGATTAATCGAGCTGAAGACTTGAATATTCTAATACAACAACAACAACAAAGTCTTATCCCACTAGATGAGGTCGGCTATATGGATCCTTCTACACCATTGAACTCTGTCCCCTACTATATCATCATCAATATTTAAATTAATTTTATCTTGTTTTATTGTTGTTAACCAAGTCTTTTTTATTCTTCCTCTTCCTCATTTAATGTGCATATTTGGCATCATTTCACATCGCCTAACTGGAGCATTTATTGGTCGTCTAAGTACATGTCTGTACCACCTTAAACGTGTCTCTCAAAGCTTTCCTTCAATAGATACAACACCAACTTTTTCTCTAATGCTCTCATTTCTTATCCTGTCCATCCTCGTATGTCCGCACATCCACCTTAACATCCTCATTTCTGCAACTCTCATCTTTTGCTCATGTGCTCGAGTCGTAGCCCAACATTCAGCTCCATATAACATAGCAGGTCTAATCGTCGTTTTGTAGAACTTCCCTTTAAGTTTTAGAGACACTTTACGATTACATAAAACACCCGACGCTTTCCTCCATTTCAACCATCCTGCTTGTATTCTATGTAAGACATCTCTCTCAATCCCTCCATCATCTAGCAAAAATAAATCCAAATATTTAAAGCTCTCAGTTCCCGATAACTCGTCATTTTCTATCTTAACACTTGTCTCATTACGTCTAATATTGTTAAATTTAAATTCCATATATTCTGTCTTTACTCTACTAAGCTTAAAACCTTTCACTTCTAGTATTTTCCGCCAAGATTCTAGTTTAGCATTTACTCCTTCACGTGTCTCATTTACCAAAACAATATCATCTGCAAACAACATATACCACGGTACTGTGCCTTGAATGTGTCTAGTGAGTTCGTCCATGATTAGTGTAAAAAGATAGGGACTTAAAGCTGATCATTGATATAACCCTATCTTTATTGGAAATGCTTCAGTTAATCCACCTAAAGTCTTCACTCTGGTCGTTATTTCCTCATACATATCCTTAATTAGTTTAATATATGTTACACTAACACCTCTTTTTTCTAAAATTCTTCATATTATTTCTCTTGAAACTCTATCATAAGATTTTTCTAAATAAATGAATACCATGTGTAGATCTTGTTTTTGCTCTCTATACTTTTCAATTAGTTGTCTAAGAAGATGTATAGCTTCTATTGTCGATCTTTCTGGCATGAATCCAAATTGATTTTCGAGAACTGTGATCTCTTTCCTTACTCTTTTTTCTATTACTCTTTCCCCAAAGTTTCATGGTATGACACATTAGTTTAATCCCCTATAGTTTTCATAAGTTTGTATGTCTCCCTTATTCTTATATAAGGGAATTAGGATACTTAACCTCCATTGATCAGGCATCTTTTTTATTTTCAATATCATATTAAATAATTTTGTAAGTTATTCAATACCTTGTTTCCCTAGACACTTCCATACCTCTATCCGAATATCATCTAGTCCAACGGTTTTTCCATTTTGCATTCCATTTAAAGCTTGTTATACTTCTGGAATTTGAATTCTACGATAAAAATTTAAATTTCTATACTTATTTTACTTACTTAAATTATCTAAATTAAGTTAGTCTCCTAAATCTTCATTAAAAAATTGCTTGAATATTCTGATATTAATAAAAATTAATAATAATAAAGAAACCAACGGATCAAATAGGCGCCTGATGCACTCAGCGGTGACGGCTCAGCAGTGACGGTCAGGGGTGTGCGCCATCTTGCGATAGACAGCGGAAAGCCTCCTCATGTGACTTACTTTGGAGAAGGCAGACAAGTCAAAGTCTCCTAGGGTGCCATTTAACTCTCAATAATTGAGGTCCCAACCACGGGTGCAGTCCATTCCTAGCCAATCACGAGCCTCCCTCGTGGCCCGTGATCACTGCCTCACCCTGCTCCAACGTCATTGTCTGTCGGCTATCTATGGTGTGGGATCGAGGATCTTATTTTGTGAACACCAAATAATAGATCCTCATACTTTTTTTAATCTAAAAATTGCTAAATCGCTATCCCCTTCCGACGACGATCTTGCCTACACAACAATCTCTTTTTCCTCGTGAGCACAACGATTTTTCCCATCGATTCGCCAACGCGAACAACAAACCTCCCTCGCTCTGCTCGTCTAAGCGAAGCCCATGTCTCCTCGTTTTGATGGAAATTTTTAAAAGGGAAAAGTAATAGGCAGGTGTGGGTGCATGCGCTTACCTTCTCCTGGGATCACAGGATTGCTCTGCGAAGCCTCTGACACACTATTATTCTCCCGAGATAAATCTGCCTCCAAGAAGAACGAACAATGGTATCTTAAAGGAAAATAGTCAGGAACAAATTAAAAGAAATTGCAAACGAGATCATTCACCACGACAGCCGGAATCGATTTCCAAATGCGAGAGCGAGCGACGAGCCGCCAATGGCAGTGTCGGTACCAGATCTAGAGAAGTGTCCGGCTCCGACAGCTGACGTTGTTCGACGGTGCACGCCAGTAGTTCGTGGGCGTCTTCTTCCGCCATGCCTGAATGCACTTGGTGCCCTGCCGGTGAGTGGCTCTGCTTCACCACCTTCTCTATGATTGATCAATCATGTATTTCGATATGAGATAGAAAACTAGATTCGCCGCGATTTAAACCGTACCGAGGTAGGTCATCATTTATTATGGGATGCATCTAACCATTATCGTAACAAAATGAGAAATCACTTTCAGGGTTCCCTTCCGTCAGTATCACAGTGGACTTCTAATCCTGTCGACGCTCGAAAACGATAGAAAATAAACACCCTGTGCACGGCAAAAATTAACCTTTATTTATTACAATAATTTTGTACCCTGATATCGGCTAAAACTGATTTATGATTAAAAAATATTATATTTATAACTATGTCTCACTTATTAGTCCAATTGACATTCTAAGGTATTATATTTCGACATGATTATGTGATGAAAGTATTATATCTCGGCTGATCGAGTGATGAAGACATTATATTTCGGCATGACCGTGTAATAAAGGTATTATATCCCAGCATATATAGCATTCTGAACCTGTTACATCTCGGCATGGCAATATGGTATTCCGGAAGAACTATATCTCGGCAAACCAAATGATGTGGCGATCATTAAAGTTAAGATGTCCGACGAGGTATCCTCTGACAAATGCCCCATACGACAAGAAAACATACGCCCATACCTACCTCAAGGGAGCATGTTCATCGCATTAATGGAGTTTTGTCTCCCATCAATCAGGCGAAGGTCATTAATTACGCCCTATATGTCTGCGACATTTATGAAGGTAACGCCCTTATTACTCCTAAAAACGGTAGGCCATCACTTCAAAAAGGCATGTCGCCCATACTATCCATACCGCTCCGTAGAAAGGAACCTACCTATATAAAGGTAACTAGAGGAAAAGATTGAGGAGGTTCGGAAGATATTTTAACTCATGCTCTGTGCATCCGTTGCCTCTTTTCTCCCTACTACATCCCTAACTTGAGTGTCGGAGGAGTTTGGCCGAGATCTCTTTCGACGCCCTTAACCGTTTTTTCTTCACAGTGCTCTTCTCAGCTAGCCGCAACACGTCATTCGGCAATAGCCGAGACGATTCCACATCTGCTTGAATCAACGAACTCACTACTTTGTCATGGCATCAACCGTATTAGCAAACTAGCCACGTCATCAGTCGAAAGTCATATTCGCCATTGGACACCTCGACATCTCTGTCTTAGCCGAAACATACCATACTAATCATTCCATTTTCCCAGGCTGCATCTGACCATTATAATTCTACGGGATGCGTTACCGTGTAATATTCTAGAGAGAGAAAGCATTCTTCCTAGAGTCGTCAATTTGGATTGGATCTGTGGGGTTAGCCTACCCCGTCAATTAATTTAAACGGATTGAATTAACATTTTATCATCCCAAGTCCGTCGCGGGGCTAAATGGATTAACCAGCATAGGTTGCGAGTCAATATTGGTCGCCCTACGGTAGACTTGGGTTGGCCCACGGGTTGAAAAAGTTAAAAGTTTTATTCATCAAGTGAGACACAATGGTGCAGCGTGCCAAGTCCAAAACAGAGTCAATTTGTGCTCCAAAAAGGACATACAATCCTGGACCATGAGGGTCAACAAAGATGGATGCTTACGAGAAGGAGATTGCTAAATGCTTCTCATACCTCTCGAACCCAATTGCAGAGTGGGGCAGTGTCCTTGAAGTCATTCATCGAGAATACCATTGAGATTGATAGAGAAGAGAGAGGTTTTGTTATTAGAAAGCAGCTAATGAGAGATTGGAAGGAAGAAAGAAAAATAAAACGTCAAATAAGCAACACGTCCTATGCTATTGGAAGATCCGAGTGAATATCAAAATGACTTCCTCACACATTGCAAAGGATCAAATGATCATAAATCAAATTTGATGAGAACAAACAAAATTGATATATAGTAAAGTTGTGGCTCGTGGGTTAGCCCGCCTAATTCATAACCCGTCTTAAATTGAATTTTTTGAGGATTTCTCAACCCCCTAGAATGGTGGACCAGCTTGCTCCTCCCCACTAAATGTTGAGTTTATAACACGTTGACTTGGCCCACCATGGGTCAACTCATTTGACAACTCTAATTCTTTCCTGAGTAATTTACACATTTAACATTTGGAACATTTAAAATTTAATTTATCATAGGGCCAGGACGTTTCAAGATTTGAAAATATTAAAAAAAACATATTTTTATACCATTTTATTTTTTTTATCTTTCTTTCCTCCTTTGCATGTAACAATTCTTCTTCTTTTTCTTCTTAAATAAAATTAAATCTTTCTTTCTCTTTTACCTGCATTGTTACAAAAGATGATACACTCAGACTCCCCACTTATAAAGGACTTGTTATACATCAAGGATGATATCTTGACCTCTGCAAGTAGTTCAGAAGGAGCAGATTAAACCCTAGCAACATGGTTTAGACAGAGCAAGGGAGGAGTCAAGAGGGTTTATGATCATTTTAGATATGTTAGGCCTAAGAAGGTGTGGGTGCAGATAGTATGGCAGAGAGATCTACAGGCAAGCCACACTTTCACACTTTGGTTACTAGCACATGGGAGGCTTTCAGTGTGAGCTACACAGGACTACCTGGAGGATAGACGATGTACTTTTTGTAGACAAGAGAAGGAGACACTAGACCATGTTTTCTTCATATGTGAGTTAATCAGACAACTTTGGGGGAGAGTCATATTATAGTTGCAAATGTGACCTAACATGATCACCTACCGACAAATGTTATGCATATTCAGATCTCGGTACTAGGGCACTTCTACCCTGAATAAGGCACGCCACCTTGCCATGGCAATGGTAGTGCATCATATTTGGAGGGCAAGGAACCGTAGCTTGTTTGAAGGTGTGATTTGAGGTGGATCTAGCCTTCAAGAAGATACAAATACATATATACAGGTTACTTGATTTGTCAAGTGTAAAAAAAAAAAGTGCATAGTAGGATCCATGACCACTTACCATGGTCGTGGATAAAAAAAAATTAAAAAAAAATAAAACTTGGCATTTTAGAGTACATCATATTGGATACATTATCGAATATATTTTGAGTGTGCTCGCCTTTTGTATTCCACATGTGCAGATTTTGAGTAGAGTTTTGAGTGAGTGTATGCATCTTGACAGTGAATAGATCCACCAGGATGATCTATCTAATAAACGGCTCGCAGTAGAGATTTTCCAAATCCATTTATGGCTGAGACTTTGTCAAAAAGCCTAAGAGGGTGAATAGATCAACTGAGAATGATCTATTTAGTCCGTATTAAATGGATCACGGTAAAGACATACTAAATTCGTTTATGGCTGAGGCTTTGCCAAAAACCTAGTGAAGGTGACTAGGCCCACCAAGAAAAGTTTAGCTAGTCCGTAGCAAATGATTTGTGGTAAAGACATATCAAATCCGTTGATAGAAAAGTGAAGGCAAGAGGGATCCACACATGTAGGTCCGGATGGGAGACTCTAAGAGGACTCATATGCAGATGGAGATACACATGACAGACCTACAGTGGAGATAGCATGACTCATCCACACCTCTCAGGCCACTATATAGGACACACAGTAGACGTCTACATGGAGATGGAGACAGATTCATGAGACTGGTTGACACAGAGGATGACAATCATGGAGGGATTGACTACATAAGGTGATTGGTTGACATGAAGGACATAGCTTGGTCGTCACTAGATCTTCCACAATGCAGGTGGAAGATAGGCACTCAACCATTGTGTATCCTAGGGTTTTTGGTGGTATATGATGAGAGAGATGGTATTCATGAGAGCACATGTACGTCACACCTTGGACACATATCAAATCTGACATTTCGTCAGACATGACATGAGTATGGATCCTCGAGTACTATATGTTTGTGCATTTTCTTTGATGATATATATTTAACTTTCATTAAAAAAAAGCAAAAGATGATACACTCATCCCAAGTGCCCCTATTAGCCGAACTCACACTCATCATAAGAGAGATAAATTACGGAGAGTCTTTTATGACCCAATCAAATGCTAACGTGGTAGAAGAACCACTACAAGAAAAATGGAAAATAGCGATGAAATATTAGCGACGAATTATTAATTCGTCGCTAATATTATGAATTAACGACGAATAACTTGATCGTCGTAAACAATATTACATTTATGACTAAATATTACTTTTTCATCGCAAATATAAAATATATTAGCGATGAAATAAAAATATTCATCCCTAGATTATATTCTAAATGAGTATTAGCGATGATATTTAAATTTCGTCGCTAAAATATGATGTTTAGCGACGATATTTATAAATTCATCGCCAATAATAGTAGTCGAATTGGCCACTCGACTAGTACTTAGTGACAAAATAAATAAATATTCATCGCAAACTATTTAGTCGATTGGCCAGTCGAGTGAACTCGATTTTATGGCCTGGCATTTTTGCTTTAGCGATGAAAATATATAAATTCGTCGCCAATAATAGCAGTTGAATCGACCATTCAACTGGTACTTAGCGACGAAATAAATAAATATTCGTCGCTAAATATTCAATCGATTTGTCAGTCGAGTGAACTCTATTATGTGGCCTGATATTTTTTCTTTAGTGACGAAAATTTATAAATTCGTCGCTAAGATAATAAATATTAGTGACGAATAAAAATATTTCGTCGCTAATATCCACGAAAAAACCCTCTGTCACGCCCCGATGGAGTCCCTGCCAGACAAAAATCCGGCAGCATCTCCCATGTACGGGTGACAATACCAATTTCCATACAAGGCCTACACGGCCACTATACATCGGTCAACATGACCGGAATCCAAACAATCCACGCAGATAATAAAATAGGCCTCAGGCCAACAAACAAATGATATAACCAAAAGTATATCAGAACTAAACCTACCCCTTCTTCCATCTTGGCAGGAATACTCAACCAAAATCCAATCCAAAACAAAACTCCAAACAGAGGTCCATAAGGACACCAAAAATCCACGAATACATAAATCCAATTCCAGTCCTAAATATATATTCTAAACAAGATATCCAAAACCAAAAACAAATAACCAAATAAACTTCCACGACGAGGGGGTTTGGCAGTGGCACTCTCCTGACAGCTTCATCCTGAAATAGATATAATCAACAAGGTAAGTTCAAAGAACTTAGCGGATATAGTCGATATGCAAAGTAAGATATAGCTAACAATAGAAATCATGCCAATACAGTCTCACATATAGGGTATGCAAGAAATAAATACAACAGGACTGTACTAACCTGAATCTCCTACCCTGATATAGGAGCATGTGCCTGACTAGAAGTAATAAAATCCTCACCATATATATAAATATGTATCATGTATGCATGACAATCATATGCACATCCAAGGCAGCAATAAAAATGCAGCAAA
This sequence comes from Wurfbainia villosa, assembly GCA_025175895.1. Taxonomy (NCBI): domain Eukaryota; kingdom Viridiplantae; phylum Streptophyta; class Magnoliopsida; order Zingiberales; family Zingiberaceae; genus Wurfbainia; species Wurfbainia villosa. Next base: position 11,068,745 of record CM045998.1, on the reverse strand, counting down.
CACAATACAAATGCTATCCATGCAAAATGCATGTCGTGCCAATGACATGGTCACCCCTGACGCCAGTCAGCCGCCTCACACGCGATGGTGAAGCCGAGTGGGTAGGGCTATGACAACTGTGCACTCTGCCATCACTGCTCCTGAGTGACCGAGTGGACAGGATGCTGTCGGAGTACACCTATCCTCCTGCCCCAAACAGAGTGGGGGAGCTAAGCTCTCATCTCCCGGTGTCATAGACCAGAGGAGGGATCCCTGCCCGCTACCACGCTGCCTCATCGCTACCCATGAGCGGACCAGCGGAGCCTGACAGAGCAACTACACACACCCTCCTGATGTACCACTAACCCATGAGTGGCAGTGTGTGCAGGTCATGTAACTGGCTGCAGGCTCAACAATAAAGGAACTCCGTCCAGCCAGCATGCAATCATGCAAGATGGTGCATAATACTAAAGCATGTAAATCCAACAAAATACACCTACTCGAATAATATGCACAATCAATATGTACATATCCTTAATCCAAGTAACTATGATCCAAATAAAACAGGGAAGGTATAATCATAATCTATCACATGCATGTATCAAGTAGGCACCAAAAACATGCTAGGCATATAAACATGAAAATTATTGCAAGCTATCCTAACTAGCATATCAACTTGACTATATCTAAAAGATAAGTCAAAATACCCACCTGATAATATATCCGCAAAAGAACCAGATCTTCACGACCGTGAACCTGCCTCGTGACCGAAACCTGCATAATGTATAACTATTGTTAAGCACAAAATATCATTCACCGACAAATCAAATTCTTAATCGATTCCTTCCATAACCAAATAATCTAAAGTAAATCCATCAAATCCAAGCACACGACAACGTGCTAAATTACTACTATGTATCCCCAAGTAGACCCTCAACCCCTAGGTCACAAATTGTGATTACTCCTCAATCCAAGAACATATCCTTGCAATTAATCAAATCGAATCCTACATCGACCTCATATCCAATCCACTAGATTGATTTAATTATCCTCTTCAACCTAATCCATCCTCCATACATAATTACAGAACCGATCAACATCACACCGAACTCAACAACCCAGCCAATCATAGATCACTAAGAATTAACTCACACCCAAATCATAAAACCAAAGTACATAAAACCACTGTCAATAACCTATAATTAAATTAAAATCATCCTGTACGTAATCCAACCAATCAATCACAGCCATCCCCATTGCAGCAATGGAATTTAACAATATCCTAAATACATCCTTCATTTTCCTCAAGCCTAATTCACAACTCCACAACAATATACAGAACATCTCACCGATCAGAAGTATAAATCCAACCTAACCCTAGGTGACATACACACGACTCAACCAAACCTTACCTCAAACTCGATCCAACACTTGGATCCCACAACTTGGCACCCATAATCCATTTACAACCCTTCACAGACAACCCATTCCTAAACGGAACCTCACAATCGACCAAGATCAACAATCAGCCAAGAAAAGAAAGTAATGGGTTGAGATTTACCAGTTCGATAAACCCCCAAATCAGCTTGGTTCGCCAGGAGAAGGGGACTACCGCACCACCCACAACGATCTGAGCAATTGGTGGTGGAGAACACGTAATCAAGGTTGGTTCTCACCCGAAATCAAGGAAACAACCACAGTAGGAAAGTTCGACCGGACCTTACCTAGCTCCGGCAGAAATCGTAGCTTCTGGTCAAAACACACTTCAATCGCTGCCGACCCACACTCGTTAGTCCGCTCGTCATGCCCGGCCGTGAGGTTCGCTCGGCGCTGTGAGGAAGGGAAAAGGCGGTCGAGAACCAGAGATGTAGCCTGAGGAGAGGTGTCGTGTCTGTTATGGATGACGAGCCCGCGAGAAACCGAGAGGAGGAGAAGGTTGTGGCGTGTTAGGGTTCAGCGGCGATCATCGTGACTGCAGTCGGAAGGAAGAAGGCAATGATGCGGACGCGGTGGCCGTCGGCGAAATGCGGCTCAGGCTGGCCGGCTGGGTGGCGGAAGAAAACGGCTCAGATCACGAGAAGAGCGGCCGTGAAGGGAAAGCGAGCTCGCGGTGATCACGCCGTGGCCGTAGTGAGGAAGAGAAGGAGAATGGGTGTAGGAGAAGAAGAAATAGAAAATAGAAAAACCTATATTAATAACCTAGGTTAAATTTATCCTATTTACTCATCTAAACATACCCTTTAAAAACCTATTTTCCCTATCCCCGTAATTATCTCGTACGACCTCCGTTTAAATCCAAAAAAAATTCAGAAAAAATCCTAAAATTTCCTAAAAATCTCGAAAAATTTCCAGGATTATTTTTCTTAAATTTTTGGCCATTTAATTTAATATTTTAAATTTTTCGTATTTAACATTCTCCCCCACTAATAAAAATTTGGTCCCCAAATTTCCTACTCATGTATGAGTACGAGATGTCACAATAACCATCTCCGACATTTGGAGACAAGTCACACCTCAAGTGACTAAGTGGGGTTACTGATATCCCTTAAAATCAAATCACACATGCTTCTAGCAGCCCTTCCAAAGTTTGAATAGTATCTTCATATCGACCACCTATCATAAGTACCTAACTGTACCAGAGTGGAGCTCGATATCCGTGACTTGTTAAAGACTTTACCAAAATCCTAAGGTAAATCCTGAATCGCTATCTCATACGATACTCACAGATCCTCCATGAACTGGAAATCGCCACAGTATAACCTATCCAACGATCCAACAAACTCATCATAAGGATCGGACGAAAATGAACGGACTTAGCTAATCATACTAAGTCCTTTCCGAATTTCAAATGATCTCCCAACACTGTCCCTCATACTAGGCTTTCACGTCCATCTCGGTACAGAACCTTGCTGATTATTAGTATTCCACCTTTACTAGTTGACACACTGATCACCAGACTTCCAAGTCAACTAAGTTCCGCATGACGTCCCACCACGGAGAACGTTTCAATACTTACAATTTCCCGGATACAATCCGAATACCTTGGCAACATATAGAACCTACCGCAATCTACTAGCAATACTTATCAAAATATCATGATAAAGCCTCGTGGCTCTCGGGGTAATGCAAAAGGCACTATCTGTAGGCAACGACATGCTACCACAACCGGGACTCGTAGCCAGTCAAGATGTCAGGTAGCAACTAGCCACAGATGACATACGAATTCAACTATCACTTACTCCGAACCGATAGAGCAAGAGTACAACTCTATGGTAAATGCTCTCTATCATCCAAACAGGAATCTATCTATTGTTCCTGAATCAATAGTAACTCTTCCTAAATTCGAATGCAACTATATAACCCACCATTCTTCTCGGAGACGGAGAAATATTTCCTCACAAGAGAAACCTACTTTCAAAAATCCACTCTATCGCACAAAAACGGGAGATGACTAGGAGACTATTATGACCGATCTCCCTAGTTGCCACTTTCCTTATTCTAACAACTCCAGGCAACTACTCAGTAGCTAGCTAAAATCCCATGAGCATTTCTGCTCCTCACCTCTACAAAGCAACATCATATCTGCTAAGTCCACGTCATATATATATATGACAACCCATCTCGTAGTTCCTCATTTGACGTAAACATGGGATACGTCTCGATCAACTAAATCAAAAACGCTCCATTCTTTGAAACATTGCATCCGCATATAAATTAACCTTCCTTTCACCCGAGAATGATCACACAATACTGGTGTAAAAGTCAACCATCGTCTGAGCCCTGAAACTAGTTTCACAAGCTTCAAACCAAGTAAATTTCATTACCAATCAGCGGTGTAATACCGCTAAAGCATCCTATCCATATCTATGGTAATAATCAAATCAATACCAGAAAACCATCATCTACGGTGGCCGAGTGCGCAACTCCAACTGCCACCATCACAAATGATCCAATCGTGTCCAGAATACACGATTTTCCAAATCCCTGGACGACAAAATCGTCAATAAGTCAAATAAGATAATCCAAAAGCTCATACAATTCATACCAAGTATGAAATTGTCATCGCTACACACATGCATCCTCTTTACTCTAGGCTGATGATATATCATTCATCCCTACGACTTTGATAATTATATGACACTCTGTCACTACAATATCAACACACCAATCACAAATCAATCCTAGAGTATACACAGGTGTCCTATAGCTGATCTAATTAGATCCTCAATCCACCATGAAGGATATTCATTTTCTTCTACCACTACCACATTCCATCATCGATAATCGATGTATAACCTCAAAGGTTCATCTCTCATTGTACAACGAGTTCCAAAGCTTCTCAAGCAATAAAATACTGGGACAAATAAATATCCCATCTAACACCTCCTATAATTGGAATTTAGATTCTTCCAATTCCCATAGTGTTAAGCAACACTGATACCAACTAAATTATCCCCTGAAAAATCATCATTCTAACAAATACCTCTCGGCATCATCAACCTTGCCAACTTTGAAAGACCGATTGATGACGGTATCTAAGCAACTTGATTTGGCGCTTAGCCAATTGAATGACATCGCCTTAAGTATATTACGAGCTTCAACAACCTTGTGCGCTTTACACTAGCCCTCAGCTAACGCACCATAAATACAAACATTTGGCTCGTAAAATATTATTACCTCAGTACCAAATAAATTATCACCCAGTAGGGGATCTTCGATATCGAAAACTATTTCCGAAATCCCTCCGGTCGCCTACTCTACTTGCCTATACAGCGGCAAGCCTAGAAGTTCATCCGACACTACATCTGATTACTCTCGAATTATACAGGCATCCGAGAGACATTCTTATACAATCATGTCCCAAGCATAATCTCCAAGTTAATATCCATATATCCACATCATATCAACCAAGTTAACTATAGCTCAACTAAGTCAACTCTCCCACCATAATATAACATCTCCAACAATCAACCTCTAAATATCCAAAAATCATTATCATACCCCTCTGATAATCATCACAGTAATCATCTCAACATCTCACCTGTCGGTGAAAACACAATTAATCCACATGATCCAAATATAGAAATCCTTTTAATCCTATCTGTACATGTTTTAACCACAGATATCTGTAAACACCTGTATCCCTCAATATATCATCAAGTAAGGTAAACTATAGTAATACCTCAATGATCAATCCTTCAACCATCTATAATTCCTTTCGAGTAAAGATGCAAACTCATCCAAGTTCTGCTCTTAACGGATTCCCTATTTCACAGTGACCTAGAATAAGAATTCGGTAACTGTATGCATCTAGGTGTACACCTCTTCCTATCATTTTCTTCAAGAACCATACAACCAGCCTCATATCTCCACAAGTGCACAAACCACTTCTGATAGCCACATAAATCTGAGGAGAAATCTTTAATCCATATTCCTGCTTTCAGCTTTCCGCTGGAAAATGAAGTGTTTCATCAATCTTTCATTCCCAGGACAGAGCCTTGATCACCACCTAAAATAAACTGAAATTCCAACTAAACCCTCAATCACTCAAGAGATTGTAAACTTCCATCATCAACATCAAGTTACCATCTCTAACAACAGACATGATCAATATCAAGCATCAACATGGGAACGAAATAATGTCACGTGAATTCAGCTAGAAAAGCACGTTCACGACTTCTACCGTTGCCTTATCCTAAGTGTAGGTTATTATCACATAGATTGACTACACTATTCTCTTGAGATACTTGCTGCAGTGTCATTTTCATAAATATGACTCACCCTAATGCCTCCCGATAGGAAATGATGGAAGATCCAACTATCCTAATTCAAATGTAAACCAAAAAATCATGGGTGATCGAAAACAACTCAATAACTATCTTGAGCCATTAAGTGGGGGTAAACTCTGCAAGTCTAACAAACTCTATAGTGAAACTCCATTATCAATTGATCACTCAACTTAAGGCTCAAGCATTCCTCAACAATGAGTCATACAAAATAACCTGGAGAAATACTGTCTCTCGAAAACATCCTGAACCCATGATTCCGTAATGGGTTATTTTCTCAAATAAATTTCTTCTACATATTCCACCAAGTAACAACTTTATCATTACCATAGTAAGAAACTAACTCCACTCTCCGTATATAAATACATGTTAGGTACTTAATAGTACCTTCAATGTTATCAATCTAGGCTCAAGCAGCTCAAGGATCAAAATCCCTATGGAACTTCGTAACTTAAACCTCCATTGTCTGCATCAACAATAGTATACCTTCCTTGTACATTACCCACCAGGGTAATAACCTGACTAGCATAATTAGTGAAAATCCCTAACACTGTAGCTCTTGATTTCCACAACTAATGTGACGACTTGACCCCTGCTTTCTGACTCGGTATCAGTCAGCTCTCAATATCTTTTCGACACAGGTTCAAGACTCACAAACTGAACAGATTGTTCACGTGGTCAACTCCATCCACGATTACCAATAGTGACCAATACACTAAATGTTATTTCCTATTATCCACTTAACACATAGCCAATCTAACCTAGAGTATAAACACTACGACAACTCCGGCTGGTCACTTTGGTGGGCGACCCCTACTGCGAGTCTGCACATGAGTCAAAACTCTATAGACCCTTCTGGCACTCCTTAGCCAGAGATCTCACTGTCCTCTTGCATGGTTACCCTGCACAACGTCTCGAAGCAAGAGCACGTTCACCTCATCTCATATCTGTTAAATTATTACAGATGTTACTAGAAATAAAATATATAAAATTTTTTAGCATACCTATTTCGTCGCAGGAGAGGTCCCGTCGCCGCCAAATCCCCATATTGACCTCGTCAAAAATCCTCGAATTTCCGAAACATAAAAATCGTCGGAAATCCATACCAATTCCAAAATTTCCAGATTGCCTCGCAAAACCTTCCAAACGTGGCGAACTCCAAAAAATCCAAAAACCTCTAGGAACTCGAAAACCTAGGCGCCTACGATGCAAATAAATTGTCACGCCCGATGGAGTCCCCCGACAAAAATTCGAGATCTCCTGCGGGTGACAATACCAATTTCCATACAAGGCCTACACGGCCACTATACATCGGTCAACACGATCGGAATCCAAAAAATCCACGCAGATAATAAAATAGGCCTCAGGCCAACAAACAAATGATATAACCAAAAGTATATCAGAACTAAACCTACCCCTTCTGCCATCTTGGCAGGAATACTCAACTAAAATCCAATCCAGAACAAAACTCTGAACAGAGGTCCATAAGGACACCAAAAATCCACGAATACATAAATCCAATTCCAGTCCTAAATATATATTCTAAACAAGATATCCAAAACCAAAAACAAATAACCAAATAAACTTCCACGACGAGGGGGTTTGACAACGGCACTCTCCTGACAGCTTCATCCTGAAATAGATATAATCAACGGGGTAAGTTCAAAGAACTTAGCGGATATAGTCGATATACAAAGTAAGATATAGCTAACAATAGAAATCATGTCAATACAGTCTCACATATAGGGTATGCAAGAAATAAATACAACAGGACTGTACTAACCTGAATCTCCTACCCTGATATAGGAGCATGTGCCTGACTAGAAGTAATAAAATCCTCACCATATATATAAATATGTATCCTGTATGCATGACAATCATATGCACATCCAAGGCGAATAAAATGCAAACACAATACAAATGCTATCCATGCAAAATGCATGTGCGATGACATGAGTCACCTGGCCCCGATCGGCCGCCACCGACGATGGTGAAGCCGAGTGGGTAGGGCTATGACAATCGTGCACTCTGCCATCACGCTCTGAGTGAGCGAGTGGGCGAGGATCTTTGTCAGTACACCTATCCTCCTGCCCCAAACAGAGTGGGGAGCTAAGCTCTCATCTCCGGTCATGCCGTGCAGGAGGGATCCCTGCCCACTACCACGCTGCCTCATCGCTACTCATGAGCGGACCAGCGGAGCCTGACAAAGCAATTGCACACACCCTTCTGATGTACCACTAACCCATGAGTGGCAGTGTTTGCGAGCCGTATGGCAGTTGCGGGCTCGGCCGATAATGGAAAGATGGTGCATGATACTAAAGCATGTAAATCCAACAAAATACACCTATCCGAATAATATGCACAATCAATATGTACATATCCCTAATCCAAGTAACTATGATCCAAATAAAACAGGGAAGGTATAATCATAACCTATCACATGCATGTATCAAGTAGGCACCAAAAACATGCTAGGCATATAAACATGAAAATTATTGCAAGCTATCCTAACTAGCATATCAACTTGACTATATCTAAAAGATAAGTCAAAATACCCGCCTGATAATATATCCGTAAAAGAACCAGATAGTCACGACCGTGAACCTGCCTCGTAACCGAAACCTACATAGTGCATAACTATTGTTAAGCACAAAATACCATTCACCGACAAATCAAATTCTTAATCGATTCCTTCCATAACCAAATAATCTAAAGTAAATCCATCAAATCCAAGCACACGACAGCGTGCTAAATTACTACTATGTATCCCCAAGTAGACCCTCAACCCCTAGGTCACAAATTGTGATTACTCCTCAATCCAAGAACATATCCTTGCAATTAATCAAATCGAATCCTACATCGACCTCATATCCAATCCACTAGATTAATTTAATTATCCTCTTCAACCTAATCCATCCTCCATACATAATTACAGAACCGATCAACATCACACCGAACTCAACAACACAGGCAATCATAGATCACTAAGAATTAACTCACACCCAGATCATAAAACCAAAGTACATACAACCACTGGCAATAACCTATAATTAAATTAAAATCATCCTGTACGTAATCCAACCAATCAATCACAGCCATCCCCATTGCAGCAATGGAATTTAACAATATCCTAAATACATCCTTCATTTTCCTCAAGCCTAATTCACAGCTCCACAACAATATACAGAACATCTCAACGATCAGAAGTATAAATCCAACCTAACCCTAGGTGACATACACACGACTCAACCAAACCTTACCTCAAACTCGATTCAACACTTGGATCCCACAACTTGGCACCCATAATCCATTTACAACCCTTCACAGACAACCCATTCCTAAACGGAACCTCACAATCGACCAAGATCAACAATCAGCCAAGAAAAGAAAGTAATGGGTTGAGATTTACCAGTTCGATAAACCCCCAAATCAGCTTGGTTCGCCAGGAGAAGGGGACTGTCACACCACCCACAGTGATCTGAGCAATTGGTGGTGGAGAACACGTAATCAAGGTTGGTTCTCACCCGAAATCAAGGAAACAACCACAGTAGGGAAGTTCGACCGGACCTTACCTAGCTCAGCGAAATCGTAACCACGGTCAAAACACACTTGATCGTTGCGACCCACACTCGTTAGTCGAGGCTCGTCCGTGCGCCGGTGAGGAGGTTTGCTCGGCGCTTGCCGTGAGGAAGGAAAAGCTAGCGAGAACCGGAGATGTGGCACTGAGGAGAGGTGTCGCGTCGCTGGATACGAGCGCGAAACCGAGGAGGGAGGAGAAGGCTGCGGACGGCGTGATAGGGTTTCGATGATCCGGTGGGTACAAGTGCGCCAAGGAAGAAGAACGGCGATGCAGAGGCCGCCATCGGCGAAGCGGCGGCAAGCGGCAACGGTCGGCGGGGTGGCGGAGAAGAAAGCGGCGGCTCGAGATCACGAGAAGGCGGCGCCGTGAAGGAAAGCGAGCTCGCGGCGATCCTGTGCGGCGGCCAGCGCCGGTGTGGTCAGCGAGGAAGAGGAGAAGCAGCGCCTGAGAAGCGATAGCGAGGCGTCAGTGTAGCCATGATCATGAGGAGAAGAAGAAAGCCGCGTGTGTAGAGAGGGAAAGAAAAAGGAAATAGAAAATAGAAAAAACCTATATTAATAACCTAGGTTAAATTTATCCTATTTACTCATCTAAACAGGCCCTTTAAAAACTTGTTTTCTCTATCCATGTAATTATCTCGTACGACCTCCGTTTAAATCCAAAAAAATTCCAGAAAAATTCCTAAAATTTTCTAAAAATTTCGAAAAATTTCCAGGATTATTTTTCTTAAATTTTTGGCCATTTAATTTAATATTTTAAATTTTCTGTATTTAACACCCTCCCCCACACCGATTCTCCCATTTTCTCCACCACAGCTTCCTCTCTTCTGGTGATTCTCTGCTCTCCGGTGACAAGCTTCGCGTGACTCTTCAGCGACAAGCTCCGCCGACAAGCCCGGTGCCCTAGCTTCTGCTCACATGCGACTTCTTCTTGTCGCTTCTCTCCTAGTTTTCCGGCTCTGATGAGAGCTCCGACCTCTGGCCTCTAGCCTCCTTCTCCAACTCCGGCCTCCGGCCTCCTTCTCGGCACCGTCTCAAGCTCATCCTTCGACGCGAAGACTTAGGTCGAATTCTTTCTTCAAGATTTTAAAATATATTTAGGGTTTTTTATATTGTTGTTATGATTAGATGATAAATTTAGAGTTTTGTTATACTCAGATAATGAATTTAGGGTTTTGTTTGGGTTTAAGATTATTGTAGATTATATATAATTAGGGTTATGTTTAGGATTTTTTTATCATTTAGATTTGTATCTATTCATGGTAATAAGCAGTAACTTATTGCTTAGATGATAAATTTGAAGATACGTTTTCAATTCGATGATGATTTTCGGATAATTTTACAATTAGAGGATAAGTTTAGGGTTTTCTTATTCTTAGATTATAATGTTCGATGATAAATATTGAGTTATAATATAAATTGTACGTTATGTTCTATGAGGTTTAAATTATAAATTTTTTAATTATTTTGTATGTGATAACTAAATTTAAGTTGCTAAATTCCTTTTATTGAAAATTAACATAAAAATTATTTTATATATGTTTAATCATGGTTTAAAAATATGGATAAAAGTTGGATAATGATTAGAATCAGATTAGTCCTGAATATATAAATCGGTTGAATCAGTTTATGAATATGGCAGAAAATTACATGATTAGTCTGAATTTATCGAAAATTCGTTGTCCATGTCGACGGTGTGACAATTTGTTTCAATATGAATTAGATTATGGGCGAGGACATCTTTATAGGTGGGGGTTTGATAGATTATATAAAATCTGAAACTTTCATGGAGAAGCTTCTACATCATCCAGTAGTACAAATATTGTCAATCAAGATGGAAATGATTTTGATGTTGAAGTAGATGATTTCGAAGACGATTTTGAAGACATGTTTAATGATTTACGAAATTCAAAAAATCTAAACAATAATGAGCCACAATCAGATAATATCAATGTAAGCACGAATGCAAATGATTGTAGACGAAGTTATACTTCAATGTTGGAAGAAGCACAAAAAGAATTGTATCCCAATTGTACTAATTTTTCAGTTTTCAATTTTGTGGTGAAGCTAATGCATGTGAAGGTGTTAAATGGCTGGAGCAATAAATCTTTTGATATGTTACTTCAGTTATTGTAAGAGGCATTTCATAAATCGAATGCGATTCCAAACTCTTATTATGAAGCCAAAAAATTATTAAAAGAGTTAGGATTAACATATGAAAAGATACATGCCTGTAAGAATGATTGTATATTATTTTGGGATGAGCACGAGAATAAGGATGCATGTCCAATGTGCAAGGAGCCCAGATACAAGTACAAAGGGATGAATAAGAAAAAGAATCCTCAAAAAATTCTTCGATATTTTCCTTTGAAATCGAGACTTAAGAGGTTGTTTATTTCGAAGCATACGACTAAAGAGATGAGATGACATAAAGAAAATTGAGTTGAAACAGATGGTGTATTAAGACACCCAGCTAATAGTGAATCATAAAAAGAATTTGTCAATGCATATGAAATATTTGTAGGTGATCCACGAAATATTCATTTAGGGTTGGCTACTGACGGGTTTAATCCATTTAGAAACATGTCAAATGCTTATAATATGTGGCATGTTATACTTCTGAATTATAATTTGTCACCATGCAAAATGATGAAGTCACCATATATGATTATGCCTCTTTTAATTCCTAAGCTTAAATCACCTAGCAAAGAGATAGATATATACCTACAACCTCTAATAAACGAACTGAAGGAGCTATGGGATGACGCGGTGGAAGCATATGATGCATCGACTGAACAAGTATTTCAATTACATGCTGCTATGATGTGGACCATTCACCACTTTTTAGCATATGGAATAGTTTCTGGATGGAGCACAAAGGGCTATAAGGCATGCCCTGTAAGATACGGTGGGAAAAAAATAATTAATTTAATTATATGGATTAACCCCTTTTAAAGGAACAAATTAGGTTTAATTAGTTGTTGGGTTTAATTAGGGGTTAGATTTGAACAGTTGGGCTTGAACCAAACCACCGAACTACCTTTATATTTCCCCAAATCAGATCGCGATACTAACTCCTCATCTTGATCTCGGTTCTCATCTTCTTCGTTTCTCCGTATTTCTGCTCTCTCGTTACCAGACCTCGTGCTCGTCAGCGTCCCCGTGAGAGCAGCTCGATGATGTCACCGCCTTAGCTGATCCCCGACCGGAGGTCAGCTTGGTTCCTTGCCTTTGAGATCTCATCGACCCCTTCGCTCAGGTAGATCAATGGTGTTGAAGCCATGGCAGTAAGCTGCCATCACAGGTTCTACGATCTCCTTCCTACTTTGAGATGAGAGTTGAGTTCTAGTTGTGTATTTCTCGTTTTAGCTTGGATCTATGCTTTTGAGCAGTGTTTTTGGAGCTCGGATTGCTCTGGTGAACAGGGGAGGTGGCTGTCGGTGGAGATTTGGCCAGCAAGCTTTGTTTACCTTTTCTACTTTGTCTGTAATTGCTGTAAATTTATGGTGTGTCAATGCTAATGGATTACGGCTATGGATGGAGGGGTGTTGGTTGTGAGGTAAGGAGCTACGTTCCAATTCTTGGTTTCAAGGGGGGTCGGTGGCAGTGGAGATTGGATCTATGGACTGAGCTTGTGGTGAGTTCAAAATTAACCTATGGTTCTATCAAATTTCTATTCATCAATGTGGATTGTGCTACGGTGATTTTAGGTGTTGTTTAATTATGTTCTTGTTGATCGAGTTGATATTGGAGTTGTGGGTTGTGGCATGGTTGTGTTGTTGTGGTGTGGTGATGCTCTCTATGTTTTTGTGTGGAGCTATGAATGTAATGGATGTTTGATTTGTGGTAAGGTGATGTATGGGTTTGGAGATGTTCTGTTGGTGAAGGTTGGTAGCAAGTTGATTGGGGATATATTTTAAATGTGCTTGGTGATGGAGATGTGAACGATAGGTTTAGATGGTTAGATAGTTATTTTGGGAGTGAAACACTGTGTGATCAGAGTTTCTAACTTGTATTCGATAAAAGGACGAGAATATAGGAACGACATAGTAGTTGAGTTGTATATTTATCGAATACTTTAACTTACCCTTGGTTGTTGATGTGTGCAGGTTTGGGATACGAGGCAAGTCCACGACCGTGAGGATTATTACGAGCTTCGTATCAGGTGGGTAATCTCTACCCTGGTTAGGTAGTTGTTGAATCCAATGCATGAATTTATATTGATAATGATATCTTTATCTTGACTCCACTCTTATTTAATCATGTGCTTGTACTTAGCCTTTGATTTTTGTGATGTGTTGTTGTTGATTCATCGTTCATTTATCACGAATATGAATTACAAACCCTATTGTATGTTGGCTTATGGATGTTCAGTTAAGTACGTGTAGATAGGGGCATAGTTGTGAACTTAGACTGGGTTACCATGTCACATCACTAGGGTTAGGTGATGGATTAGATTATGGAGTCGATTGCAGTATCGTACACATATTAGTTGTGCATCTATGGTGGATCTACTCATCTGTGTATAGATAAGTGGCTTGTTGTCAATATGTGGTTGTGGATTAGTAGTCCTTGCATAGTTGACTTTTGGTTGACTAGGACTCTCTGTGAGATAGAGAGTGTTGTAGGGATACATGTGTGGAGTTGTGCATCATTACATTGCATGTTGTTGACTGGGTCTCTCTTGTGGTTGAGATAGGTCATCAGTCATCCTGCCTCCTCGGCCACTTGGGGTAGTGGTAGCATGGTTGAGTGCAGCTCATTGGTTGTGCTACACTTGGCCACTATAGATGGTGGTAATTGGAGTTGCATACTTGGCGATTGTTGAGGGTTGTAGTTAGAGTTGCGCACTCAACCACTATAGATGGTGGTAGTTGTGTAGTGTGTAGTCGTCCTATGTGCGGTGCTCGACCACTCATGGGTAGTGATAGAGCGTCCAGCAGCAAGGACCCCCGTGGTATAGCATATAGCTCTCTGGCGACTAGCTACTTACTCATACTACTACTACCCATTCGACCACTCGAGAGTAGTGGTAGCTGGAGTTGGGATAGTTTCATGTCGTGCCACCTAAGCCACACTGGGATCGTGGTTGTGCATAGGGTCCCCAGACATGACCATGCATATGCATTGTTGGGATATATATATATATATATATATATATATATGCATGTATTTTGATATATGTTGTACATATGTCTGTGTTATTGTATTTGGTTGGTCTATGATTGCTGCATATGTTTGTACGTCATATTTCATGCAATTTGCATATTCTATACTGTTGTATGTTGAGCATGAGGCACGTGTTGGATTGGACTGTCATATGTTATTTGGGTTATATTATTGTATACCTGTTTAGGATGATATAGGTCGTGTTGTTGCAGACCGTCAAGTATGTTAGTACATTACTTTATATTCTGTTAGACAGTTGATATAGCATTGATTATGAACATACTGGTGAATATCTATTGTATCTTTATGGTGTATTCCATTGATCTCCATAGATTATATGTTGTTGAAGCACTATTTCTTATAGTATCGTTGAGTTTATACTCACCACCATAGACCCTGAGTTTCTTGTGGCCCAGGTGGCACATAGAAGACTTCGGAACGGACTTGGAGCATCGCCACTTGATCTCATCCCATCACTTTTCCGAGGGTCTTGATTTTCTTATATTGTATGTATCTCATTATGGACTTGGATTCTATTGGAGATAATATTGTTGGTTATTTGTAGAGATTGTGTTTTCCTTTATGGTTTTATTATGGGATTTCGTTTACTTATGTATGGATATATCGATATGCATTTATCATTGAGTTTATAACTCTTATTGTGGTTGTCTTCCACTATCGATTATATGTATTTCCATATGTGTTGTGTTGGTTGCCACTATCTGGATATGTATATTGAATTGTCATAAGGGGGTACTATCTGTTGGTCGGACAGAGTCTACCTCGGGGCGTGACAATTTTATTGGTATCAGAACCAAGGTTGTGATACCGTACAATAATGTTTTCATTGATTTTTAGACCTCGGAAGTCGTTTTGATTTGGATTGGTTTTGGTTTTGGTTTTTATGAGATGGGATTAACAGTGACATGAGCTTCAAGTGGTACGAAGTAAGAAATCTTGACACATTATATCTTCTGGTTAGATACATATTTAAGTTGTTCAACAGGTGTGGACAGACGATATTATGGCACCTGTTCGGACTCGTGCTAGGGGTCGTCCACCAAAGCGACCTATTGCCAGTGGACCTGTCAACTAGGAAGGGCCACATCATTCTCCTATCAGAGGTTTGGAACCTCAAAATCTAGATTTACCCCCCACTATGCCGACTCCTGCGGATTCTAGTTGGGTCAAAGATAAGGCTCGTATACCCATATTGGCGCGTTTAGCCAAGGATTGATTCATGTTGTTTTGAGGGGAGTTTGACCCCTGGATTGCTCAGGCTTGGCTAGATAATCTAGAAGACACCTTCGAGTACATGAGTTGTACAGATGAGGAGTGTTGGATCAATTTGAGCGCTAGAGGGGAGTGAATAGTGCAAGAGAAATTTTTTCTTTTTCGTTCGATATAAAACATGAGTAAGAGTAAACGCAGCGGAAAATAAATATGACACTTTTTATTTTTACTTGGTTCACAGCCTTTGGCTGCTAATCCAAGGCCCTAATAGTCTGAGACCACGTACGGAAGGCAATACACTAAAACAATCTCCTCCTCGTTAGAGGTAGGAGACAATGGAATACAAAAAGCTCGAAAGAGATTAAGGTAGAGGGACACTCCCCCTCTCCTTGTTACTATTAAAAGCTTCGAAGTACAAATTGAAACTGAGTATAATGAAATAACAACATTAAAAGTTACCGACGACTAAAGAGTTAGAAGAAGAAGCTTAGGGTCGTCGACGTTTCGGCAGCGCTTTGTCGATGTAGGATTATCGGAGAGTCGTGGCATTGCGGGAGAACTTGGAAGCACTTTGAATGATGGAAAAGGGGTGGAGAACCCCTACTTTTATAGCCTTGTGAAACCCTAATCGTTGAGATGAGGTTTCATGAGGTGATGCCACCTACCCCTTGAGAAATGAAGATAAGATTTGACTATCCTCGAGGCTGATCATTGACCATTAGTCGACTACTACCCTTACCAATCGACTGCTGGAGGCATCAGTCGACTAATACAAGCCATCAATCGACTGATGGCAGGGTTTCCGGCTACAATAAAGAGTTAGCTCAAAAATGCAGTTAACATAAGTAAGTTCGATGGTCATTTACTATCCGATCTCGACTTAGACCTTCCATGGGAAGTCTTGATTGGATCGTCATCTAAGAATGTCCCCGTACGGAGGATATGACCTTACTTACACTCACTCACACGAGCTTACCTCAACCTTTACCTTTGAAGCTTCGCTTCCGTCTTCACCTGAGTTCTTCGGCTCCCTCCAAAGTCCTCCCGGTGTCGCCCGACCACCATGGTTCCCTCCAGGTGTCGCTGACCTTCGGATTAGCTTAGTAATTCTGCACACTTGTTTTAGCTCGTGAGATAACAAAATAACCTTGACTTTGTATCTTTGCCATAATCAAAACATAGGTTCGATTATCTGGTGCCCCTGCACCAACAAGGAGAAGGTGGGTTTAGCTGCATATCACCTTCGGGAGTAGGCAATTATTTGGTGGAAGATGCAGAAGACCTTAATTGGGGAGCATGAGATCACATGGTCAGTCTTCCGAGATGTTTTCTGGAGACAATACTTTCCTTCCGCATTCTCTACAGCTCGCCATCAGGAATTCTTGAGCCTTAAGCAGGGCGACCATTCGGTTATGGAGTATAATGCAGAATTTACTCGACTCACAGAATTCTGCCCTCATATGGTATCGCATGATGGAGATCGAATGTTTGAATTTACTTAGGGCTTGGCTGCGTATATTCGGGCCAAAATGTCTAAATCTTCTATTAACTACTATTGAGAGGCATTGGATTGGGCTATATTTATTGAGATGACTTCTCAACAGATTGCAAAGGAGAAGGAGGTGGAGAAGCAGATGTCCTAGGGTAAGCAACGGAAACAGGATTCAACTAATGAGACTCAGAAGAAGCAAGATTAGAGTGGGGCTTCTCAAGGTGCTGTGGAAGGGTCATCTAGAGCACAAAAAGGGAAGCGATCAGCTTCTGGGCATTCTGGAGGTTCTCAGAAGAATCGTAAGAGTGGACACATGACTGAGTGTCATAGATGTGGGTCTGGAAGCTATAGAGTTTCCAAGTGCCCCTTGGATCGGGATGTTTGCTATTACTGCAAGCATCCAAGACATACTAGTTGAGAGTGTACTCTGAAGGCACAGTTGGAGTTTTCAGATAACTCCAACAAGGAAAAGAGGTTTGGCTAGCATCATCAGCAGAGGTCAACACCAAGGATACAGACATATGGTCAGAGGCAGCCACTACCTCCCACGACACAGATGTATCATATACAGGGGAGTGACTCTTTAGGGGTGCCAACAGTGATTCACTATCCTAGGGCTCCAGAGATTTATTATTCAGGGGCACCTACACAGCGGTATCTACCGGCCAACTCTCAAGGATATATTATGTCATTGCAACAGATTCAGCCTCCAATAGTAGTATCACATAGCCAGATTCATTCTGAGTGGAGGCACTCTACTACTTTATCAGGAGCGCAACCACCAAATGTAGAGGCTGGACGGGTTTATGCCATTACCAAAGAGGATGCTCAGCGGGCCGAGGGATCGATCATTCGGGGTATGGTTTCGGTTTATTCTATATATGCAGATGCTTTGATTGATACTGGTAGTTCGCATTCCTTTGTATCTAGAATGTTTCTGAGTAGAATTGGAAGGATTCCTATAAATTGTTCTTGTGGGATAGTGGTATCATTGCCATCGGGAGAGGTGCTGACTAGCCATCAAGAAATCAATGGTTGCTCGTTGGATTTCGATGGGCATATACTTACAGTGGACCTTCAGGTGCTGGAGATGGTGGAATTTGACATCCTACTCAAAATGGATTGGTTAGCTACTTACTGTGCTACAGTGAATTGTAGAGCCAGAGTAGTGACTTTCCGACCGCCAGATTAGCTTGCATGGGAATTCGTTGGTACCAGAGATGATGGAGTGTCCATTATATCTGCACTGCAGACTCGAAAATTATTGTCTCATGGTTGTCAGGGGTACTTATTGTCTTTGGTCAAAATGGAGAGTGAGGAACTACCACTCCTCTCTAGTGTGCAGGTAATTCAAGTGTATCCGGATGTATTCCCAGATGAACTTCCGGGCTTCCCACCCCCTAGGCAAGTGGGATTTGCGATAGAGGTAATTCCAGAAACCGCACCGTTATCGAAGACTCCATATCGGATGGCACCGAAAGAGCTGAATGAACTTGAAATACAACTACAGGAGTTGTTGGATAAGGGATTTATTCGTCCTAGTGTTTCACCATGGGAGCTCTAGTACTTTTCGTTAAAAAGAAAGATGGATCATTGCAGTTATTTATTGATTACCGGCAACTAAATGCAGTAACTATTAAGAATAAATATCCACTGCCGAGGATAGAGGATTTATTTGATCAACTCAAAGATACTTGTGAAGGTAGGGGAAACTTCGCTTCCCACTTCAACTCAGTCACTTGTTCATAGCGATCCCATCGACGTCCCCAGATTAAAAAAAAATTAATCCTAGATAAAAGGGATACTCAAGCAACCGTTTCATCGTCGTGCTATTCGATTAGAGTGGTCACTTGAACAAACTTGATATTCAAGCCACCAACCTCTATTCTACGAATAGTCGCGGAATAGACGATGTACGGATCGCCGGCTTTTGTGTTTATATTCGGGGTCCAAGTATATTTAACCATAAAAACAGAATACAACATGCATATATAATTGAAAACAATTATAGACATATTACAAAAGAAAATAGACAATCGATATACCTCTCAATCTTCTATTGTATGTCCTTCCTCCTTTTGGACGTCGTGTGGGCGACGATCTACCAAAAGTCGAAGCTCCTAGATCACCAATCTTCCTTCCTTGCTCGCTCCAAACAAGAGGAAGAATAAGAAACAAAACACTTCTCCTTCTTTCAACCAACCACCAAGCTCCAAGCTTGGTGCTTGCCGCTGGCCAAGAAGGATTGGATGAAGAAGATAGATGCCGACCAAGAGCTCCAAGGGAAGACCCTAAGCCTTGTTTCCACCGACCAAGGAGAGGAGAATGATTGGGTTTGGACGCCGGCCAAGGGAGGGGAGAAGGAGATGGGTGCCAGCCACCAAGGAAGAAGAAGAAGAAAGGAAATAAATTCCTTATTTGTGGCCGCCCAAGCCTTCAAACCCTAAGCCTCCCAAAACCTAATCTCTATCTCTATTATAATTCCTCCTTGCCGCCCACCCTAGCCTCTCCTTTTATAGAGTTAGGGATAAGCCTTGTTTTAATCTCCACCATTGGTTCTAGGGATTTAATCTCAACCGTCGAATCTAGAGATTTAATCTCAACCGTCCGGATCTAGAGATTTAATCTCTACCGTTGGATCTAGAGTTTTGTTTTCATCCATTGGATCTAGGCTTCATGAGGTTTTAATAGGCTACAATAGTGACCATGAGGAGGAGTTGGATCTTGGTCACCCAATGGATCAAGCCCACATAAAGTCCGATTCATTAATGATAATTCAATCCACTAAAGGATTATCATTGATCTACCTCACCAACCCCCATAAGTTAATATGGGCTCCATATATTATTTGTACATTTTTCTCCCCGTGTTTAAGATCTCGAATGTCTATCGATTAATTAATTTACTGACAATTAATTAATCAACATCTAACTCCATGAGTAGTACCACTCAACCTTTTCATCATGCTGGACCAAGTCCACCTGCAGGGTTTACACGATGAATCTTATGAGCTCCTCAAGGGGACATCATCATCCTAATATATAGGACACGGTTTCCTCCTATAATCAAAGGCACACCATATAAATAATATCATTTTCTAACTTACCGAGCCTATCGATTTAATCTATAAATCTCGCTCATTGGTAAATCAAAGAAATGAATACTAAGTATATGTGCCCGTTATTATATCGGGATTAAGAGCATGTATAATATAATATCTGGGATCTGATTCGATTATGTAGTCAGCAATAAATCGAATCACATCTAAGTCGGTCTTGCTCAATACACACAAAGTGCACTAGTGTGATTTTATGGTCAAGATAAACCAATACCAAATCACACTATAATCATACCAATGGTTTGTCCAAAGTCATCTCGGTTGTGAGCCTTTACTTATACTTTACAAGAAGTCGATAACATGATCTCCCGTGTGACACCACACACCATGTTATCTACAATGTAATGTATTAGACAATATGCATCACCATAAATATGCAAACAATGATCATGTGATTCTTATTTCAAAATAAAGATGTTCATACAAAAGATAGACTTTTCAGTATACATCCCAACAATCTCCTACTTATACTAAAAGACTATGTTGTCCTCAAACTGTCATACATCTGATTCTCATTCCCTCCACATGCCTATCAAAAGCTCTCGTCGGAAGGGCCTTAGTGAAAGGATCTGGCAGGTTATCCTCTGATGCAATCTTGGCCACAACAACTTCTCCTCTCTTTACGATTTCTCGTATCAGCTGGTACTTGCACTCTATGTGTTTACTTGCCTTATGGGCTCGTGGTTCCTTCGAGTTTACAACTACATCACTATTATCACAATAAATTGTGATAGTTCTGGGCAAACCAGGAATCACATCCAAGTCCATCAAGAAGTTCCTGAGCCACACAGCTTCTTTAGCGGCCTCAGAGGCCGCCACATACTCAGCTTCCATGGTAGAGTCCGCCACGCATTTCTGCTTGACACTCCTCCATACAATGGCTCCACCTCCCAAAGTAAATACAAAACCTGAGGTAGACTTACTGTTATCCCTATCTAATTGGAAGTCGAAATCCGTGTAACCCACAGGGAGTAATTGGTCTGCCTAGTAAACTAGCATATAATCTCTAGTCCTTCTCAAGTACTTCAATATATGTTTTACCGCAGTCCAATGTCCCTATCCTGAATTACTCTGATATCTGCTAACCATGCCCACGGCAAAGTAGATATCTGGTCTCGTACATAGCATCGCATACATAAGGCTTCCTACTGCCGAAACATAAGGAACCGCCTTCATATCCTCTATCTCCTCAGATGTTCTAGGACACATCTCCTTAGATAAAGGAACTCCATGCCTGAAAGGTAGAAAACCTTTCTTGGAGTTCTGCATGCTAAAACGATCCATAATAGTGTCTATGTATGAAGCTTGAGATAAGCACAACATCCTTTTCCTGCGATTCCTTATAACCTTGATCCCAAAGATGTGTCCCACTTCTCCCAAGTCCTTCATATCAAACTGTTTGGACAACCATACCCTTACGTCCGATAACACCTTGACATTGTTGCCAATTAACAAAATGTCATCTACGTATAGTACAAGAAATACCACTACGTTTCCGTCACATCTCTTGTATACATAAGACTCATCCGGACTTTGAATAAATCCATAAGACTGGATTACCTCATTAAAGCAGATGTTCCAAGACCTCGAAGCTTGCTTCAATCCATAAATGGACCGATTAAGCTTACACACAAGATGCTCTTTGCCCTTTGTAATGAAACCTTCTGGTTGCTTCATATAGATGTTTTCCTCAAGACTCCCATTAAGGAAAGATGTCTTGACATCTATCTGTCATACCTCATAATCCATATGAGCAGCAATGCATAAGAGAATCTGGATAGACTTAAGCATGGCTACCGACAAAAAGGTCTCCTTATAATCGATACCCTCTTTCTGAGTATACCCCTTTGCAACAAGCCTCGCTTTGAAGGTCTCAACCTTCCCGTCTATTCCTCTCTTTCTTTTGTAGATCCACTTGCATCCAATGGTTTTTAGACCATCGGGTGGTTCTACTAGCTCCCAGACCTGATTTGAATCCATAGATTCAATCTCAGCATTCATTGCACTTTGCCAAGATGCTGCATCTTTATCTTGGATTGCCTCGTCATATGTCCAGGGATCAGGTTCATGTTCGCCAGGGACCAAATCAGAAGATTCTCCCAAGAACATGAATCTATCAGGCTGTCTTACAACCCTCCCACTATGACGAGGTATCACCTGTGTATCCTCTGTGACACGCGGTGTAGTGACTTGTGATAAATCCTCTTGTACCGATGGTACTGAAGAAGTGACTTTCCCTTTCAATTCCTCTAGAACAATCTTACTCATGGGCTTGTGGTTCATCACATAGTCTTCCTCTAGAAATCTGACGCCAGTCAGCCGCCTCACACGCGATGGTGAAGCCGAGTGGGTAGGGCTATGACAACTGTGCACTCTACTATCACTGCTCCTGAGTGACCGAGTGGACAGGATGCTGTCGGAGTACACCTATCCTCCTACCCCAAACAGAGTGGGGGAGCAAAGCTCTCATCTCCCGGTATCATAGACCAAAGGAGGGATCCCTGCCCGCTACCACGCTGCCTCACCACTACCCATGAGCGGACCAGCGGAGCCTGATAGAGCTATTGCACACACCCTCCTGATATACCACTAACCCATGAGTGGTTGTGTGTGCAGATCATGTAACTGGCTGCGGGCTCAACTACAAAGGAACCCCGACCAGCCAGCATGCAATCATGCAAGATGGTGCATGACACTAAAGCATGTAACACCAACCAAAATACGTCTCCAAATAATATGCACAAAAAAAAATGAGTACATATCAATGACCTAAGTATACAGGAAAGTATATCTAAAAGATAATCAAGTGCATGTCACAACTCCCAAAATAAGTACAACAGGTATCAAGATAATATCGACTAAGATAGAAATGCATGCATCATGTATGGCACAGTGACATACAAGGCAGATAAGACATAAAAATTACTGCGAGCTATAGCCAACTACGCATATCAACATGACAATATTCAAAAGATAAGTCAAAGTACTCACCTGCTAAAATGCTCAAAATAATGCAATATTCACGCCCGTGGACCTATCTCATGATCAAAACCTGTATAAAACATAATATACTCAGATTACATTGCCAACCCTAATATAAAGTCCAAAACCTAATGGATTAAGCTATCCACTTAACTGATCACTCACTACCATCATATATCCACACAATAACAAGACCCATAACCATCTCTCCTATCACACTCATTCATAGCCTCTCTCATTGAACTCACACAATTACACGGTAGAAATCTCCCTGCTCGCAGCCGCACAGCCAAATCCACCGAAGGAATCCACACACAACAAATGCAAAATTCCCACACTTATCATATGAAAGGAAATGGGTAGATCAGACTTACCAGCCATTGGAACCTCCACCGACAGAAGTTTCCCAATCCTATTCACCGGAGCAAATATCGACTGCCCTAACCACTACCCAAACACACAGATCCCATTCATCAAAGGAAAACACATCTAGGACTCAAATCCCGTCCAAGGTAAGGAGAAGAGCAAAGCTTACCTATCTCCAGCGACCACCAGCAATCCTTCCCTTGTCCCCTATTCGCCGACACAACTCAACACCGGATCCCCTGCTCCGACAGAGAACTCGTGGCTCCGGCAGAACAAGATGCGGATGTCGCTGGCGCAAGCTTCCAGCCACACATACGTGTCGCCGGCTCATCCACGGGGCGTCGAGGGGTTCAGTCGTCGCCATCTACCGCGAGGAGAAAAGGGCGAGAGGAGGAAGAGGGAAGGGTCGGCGGCTGAGGTCGCGAGAAAGAAAGGGAAGATCGCGAAAAGAGATTGTGGGGAGGAAAGGAGTCGGGTGCGGCGCGTGAGAAACCGAAAGGAAAGAGAAGAGAAGAGGAGTCACGATCGCGAAAAACTAAACTTAGGTTTAGGGTTAATGACACCTATTAACTCCCTTAAATAGGTTCTGCCAAAGCCTATTTATTTTATCCCCGTAAATATCTCTTACAAGCTCCGTTTAATTCCAGAAAAATTTTAAAAAAATTCTAAAATTTTCTAAAAATCCTGAAATAATTCCCAGGATTATTTTTCCTAAATTTTGGCCATTTAATTTAGTATTTAAAATTTCCGTATTTAACATTCTCCCCCACTAATAAAAATTTGGTCCCCAAATTTCCCACTCAAATGTATCACGAGTAAGAGACAGCACACTCAAGTAGCACAAGTACTGAAAGTATATTTCGCGTACCTTAAGTAAACAAGTGGGGGTATTGAACTCTGATCTTTTCCTCAAGCTCCCAAGTAGTCTCCTCATCGGTGTGATGACTCCACCTGACTTTAACCAGTCGCACAGTCTTGTTTTGCAACTGTCGTTCTTTGTGATTCAGAATCCATACTGGAATCTCTTCGTAAGTAGCATCAGGTTGAATGGAACCTGACACATCTGACAAAATATGTGTAGAGTCTGGCACATATTTCCTCATCATGGACACATGAAACACATCATGGATACTAGCCAAGGACGGTGGTAGCGCTAGGCAGTAAGCGACTGCTCCGATCCTCTCCAAAATCTCGAAAGGCCCAATGTACCTTGGAGCTAGCTTACCACGGAGGTCAAATCTCTTCACCCCTTTCGTGGGTAAGACTCGCAGGAATACATGGTCACCAATAGAGAACTCCAGAGGTCTCCGTCTCCGATCTGCATAACTCTTCTGACGATCCAGTGCCTCTGCCATCCTTCATCTGATAGTACGAACCAACTCTGCCTCATGCTGAGCTCTCTGGGGTCCTAGCAACTGGGCCTCCCCGACCTCCTCCCAAAGGGCGGGTGTATAACACTGTCTACCATACAATACTTCAAACGGGGCCATTTGGATAGCCGAATGATAAATGTTGTTGTAGACGAATTCCACTAATGGCAAGTGGTCCTCCCAGTTGCCCCCGAAATCCATAACACAGGACCTCAACAAATTCTCTAGAGTCTGAATGGTCCGCTCAGATTGTCCATCTGTCTGCGGATGGAATGCAGTACTAAAACGAAGCTGTGTGCCTAAGGCCTGCTGCAGACTCTGCCAGAACCGGGACGTGAACCAGGGATATCTATCTGATATAATGCTCAAGGAACACCATGCAATCTGATGATCTCCCGACAATATAACTCTGCCAAATAATCCAAAGAGTCAGTCTTCCGAATCGCTAAGAAGTGCACGGATTTCGTTAGTCGGTCAACGACTATCCAAATCATGTCATGGCCTTGACGTGTCCTAGGCAAATCCACCACAAAATCCATGATAATGTGATCCCACTTCCACTCAGGAATAGGAATCCTCTGAAGTAGTCCGGTTGGTCTCTGGTGCTCAGCCTTCACCTGTTGACAAACTAGACATCTAGCTACAAAATCTGCGATGTCTTTCTTCATGTCATTCCACCAATACAAATGCCTTAAATCTCGATACATGTGGGTTCTACCTAGGTGGATCGCAAATCGAGAGCGATGAGCCTCCTAAAGTAACTCCTCCATGACCGGGTGAGACTGAGGTACGCATAATTTGCCCTGGAAATAAATTATACCTTCGTCATCTCGAGTGAACTCAGTCTGCTGTCCAGAGGTTATCTGACTGCCAATGAACTGTAAGTGTTGATCACCGGCCTGAGCTTCTCGGACTCTCATTCTAATAGATGACTGAGCAACCATGGTAACAAGAATGCCCTGCTCTGTCAATCCCTGCTCCTCAAGGCCCAACTCGGAGAAACCCTAAACGAAATCTGTGACTAAAACTCGGTAGCAAGCTAAAGTCCCTCGGGACTTCCGGCTAAGTGCATCGGCAACCACATTGGCTTTACCTGGGTGGTAGCTAATGGCATGGTCATAATCCTTCAGGAACTTCATCCATCTCCTCTGTCGGAGATTAAGTTCCTTCTGCGTAAATAGATATTTGAGACTCTTATGATCAGTGAGAATCTCAAATGTAATACCATATAGATGATGCCTCCAAATCTTCAAGGCAAAAATAATAGCAGCTAACTCTAGATCATGTATTGGGTAGTTTTTCTCATGCTCCTTCAACTGGCGAGAAGCATAAGAGACCACCCTACCGTGCTACATCAGCACTGCGCCTAAACCTTGGAGAGACGCATTGGTATAAAGTACGAAACTGTCATCCCCTGATGGCAATACCAGAATCGGTGCTGACACCAGTTTCTTCTTCAACTCCTGGAAGCTGATCTCGCACGCCTCTGACCACGTGAACTTCACGCCCTTCTTGGTAAGGTGTGTCAACGACATAGCAATGCTTGAAAACCCTCAACAAACCGTCTGTAATATTCGACTAAGCCAAGCTGAACCTCTGAGGCGGATTTGGTTCTGCGCCAATTGGTGGCCACCTCGAACGAAATGCCTCTACTAGAAATCACATGTCCCAGAAAATCAATGAGGAGTAACGCGGCTTCTTGAACCGCATATAGTCGCCACGTGAGCCTATCCAAAACAAGGCGAAGATGCTACGCATGTTCCTCTTCGGAACGAGAATAGACCAGAATATCGTCGATAAAGACAATGACTAACCAATCTAGGAAATCCATAAATTCACGGTTTATCAAATCCATGAATACTGTCGGAGCATTGGTAAGCCCAAATGGCATTACCAAAAACTCATAGTGTCTATATCTGGTATGGAATGTTGTCTTCTGAATGTCTGAGTCTCTAACCCTTAGTTGATGATATCCGGACCGCAAATCAATCTTAGAATACACTGATGTACCTCTGAGCTGATCAAACAAGTCCTCAATGCATGGCAGAGGATATTTATTCTTGACCGTGACGGCGTTCAACTGCCTGTAGTCGATGCATAATCTCATCGAACCGTCTTTCTTCTTTACGAAGAGAATCGGAGAACCCCAGGGAGATACGCTAGGGTGAATAAAACCTCTGTCCAAAAGCTCCTGGAGTTGGACCTTTAACTCGTCCAACTCTCTCGGGGTCATATGATAAGGAGCTTTCGATGTCGGCGTCGTCCCTGGAATTAACTCAATTGTGAACTCCACTTGCCTTCTGGGAGGCAGGCCCTGTAACTCCTTTGGAAAGACATCCGGACATTCTCGAATAATAGGAATGTCCAAGATCTAAGAGTCACCACTGTCTTCTACATTGATCAATGATAATAGAAAACCCTGGCAACCGTGTAATAGAAGCTTCTGAGCCTGAATCGCAGAGATGGTCGATATGTCGTTGTCCCGGATGCTAGTGAAATCCCACGAGGGTTGGTTCGGAGGTCAGAATGTGACCACCCTCGTCTGGCAATCAACTGTGGCATGATATGCTGACAGTCAATCCATGCCAAGGATAATGTCGAACTCGACCATTTCCAGTAACAATAAATCTACAGTAAGTATAATGTTACCAAAATCTAATGGACAACCTCGGACCTCCTGGGTAACGTCCAACATATCACCGGACGATAGGGAGACGGTTAACCGTTGTGACCTAATAGTAGGTAGTCTACCAATCTCCCTCATAAATGCACAAGAAATAAATGAATGCGAACTGCCAATATCAATTAGCATATTAGCTAAAAATGCATAAAGTGAAATCGTACCGTAGAAAACGGATTCGTTGGCTCGCTGTGCATCCTCTCTAGTAACTGCATGAATCTGCCCAGTCTCCGGCGGGGGTGGAGGTGATAGCATTGCCAGAGATGGATGTGTCTAGGCAGGCGAGGTCGAAGGTTGCGCATCGTATTGTAGAGCTACGGTTGGTCCTGAACTAATGGCGAAATCGACAATCGAATCGATGGGTGAGGTTGTATCTGTCTCGCGGTGGTGGGGCTGCATCGTCGAGGTCCTAAAACAAAACCCTATGACATCGCACGAGCCGAGTATTCTGTCCGCGCAATGCCCGTATCACTACTGCCTCCTCTGGCCGGGCGTTGTGAAGATTTGGTCGTTGCCCCCTCTCGAGTCGGATCGATCAACTATCCTCCTGATAGAAACCCCGAAGCCACATGTTGAGCCTTGACAATCTCGGCCCGAATGTCGAGCGGTTTGCAATAATAGCAACCGACTATCCTGTGCGGTGAGATGGTAAGATCTCGACCCAACGATAGAAGTGTCCTTCGTGGGCGGCTTCGATTCTGCCGAGAAGATCGGGAGCGCCCACCAGATCGCCCCGATTTCGAGGCCGACTAGATGCCCCAAAGGTTACTCTCGACCATCGAGCGGCCACTTTCTTGTCTAGTCCGTGGCTAGCTCTGTCTCCCGAGGTTCGCCTGTCTGTTTCCTCTTCCTGTCAAAATTAGCTCTCTGTTGAGCCGACTCAATCAACAGAGCTCTATCCAATGCCTCTCGGTAGGAAGAACTGCCAAAGCCTACCATCTTAACCTGAAGATGCCCATCTAGTCCCTGAACAAATTGAAGCATATGCGACCTATCCTCAGCGACTAACTCTGGACAAAATCTAGCTAACCGATTAAATTCTACATTGTACTCCATCACTATGTGATTATTCTGCCGAAGACTCAGAAAATCCTGACGGCGCATCATTTGATATGACCATGGGAAGTACTGACTCTCAAAGGCCTCCCTGAATCTCATCCAAGTAATCTGCTGCTCGCCGATAATTGAGTGTTGCGTGTCCCACTAGACCTCGGTCTCGCCTCGTAAATGGAAGGTCGCCAACTCTGCCTTCTCCCACTCGGAGCAAATCATATAGAAGAAAGTACGCTCCATAGTCTCGATCCAAGACTGAGTCACGCTCGAATCAGTCTCTCCACAGAATAGGGTGAATCGGCTTTTCATCGACTTAGCTAAAATGGGGATCCGAGCTCGTGCCGCAGTCACATCAGTAGGATGAGTAGGGGTCACAGAGCCGCAAAACTCATCGTAGATGGTGTCGCTACATAGCGGCGAATCGAGTAAGGGTCACGACACCATTGATGGGCTCGTATGCAGCACCATCTGGCGGGTCGTGTGTGTAGCTACTATCGGTGGTGCCTTCGAGTATGCAGTAGCAGGTGTTACTGGCGATACTACGGAAAATGGAGTGAGTACCACCGGTGGTACATCGAATACCGCAGAAGTGGGTATCTCTGGAGGAGGAACCGTCGAGGACTGAGGACCCATAACACCCGCAGCACCATGTGAAATCTGACCCTGATCGACATACTCATCCTCAGTAGATCTCTCTGGCAACTCCGTCACCAGAGATCTCAATGTCCTCTTGCGTGGCCACCCCACACCACGTCTCGGCGCAGGAGCATGTCCACCTCGTTTCATATCTGTTAAATTTATTACCCAAGTATTACTATGAGTAAAAATATATAAAATTAATCATCTTACCTATTTGCCACCAGGAGAGGTCCCGTTGTCGCCAAGTCCCCAAATCGACCTCGTCAATAATACCTCGAATTTCCAAAACATAAAAATCGTCGGAAATCCATTCAAAACCGAAAATCCCCCAGATTGACTCGCAAAAACCTGTCAAACGTGGCGAACTCCGAAAAATCCAAAAACCCTTAGGAACTCGAAAAACTTAGGTGCTCTGATACCAAATAAATTATCACACCCTAGGGGAGTCCCCGCCAAACGAAAATCTGGCAGCATCTCCCCTGTACGGGTGACAATACGAATCTTGTATACAAGGTACACACGGCCTACTATACATCGGTCAACACAACCAGAACAAAAACCACACATACAGATCATATATAGGCCTCAGGCCAACAACCAAAGTAAATAAAAAAGTCGACAACCTCTAGGCTTACCTCTTCTGCCATCTGAGCAGGAATACACAACCAAAACAACAAATAAAAGTCCACAAGAACACATCAAGTACCACCAAAACATCCACGAGTATATAACCAAAACACAAGTCCTACACATGTCTTCTAGACAATATAACCGAAACCATAAATCCAATAACAAAACCATTACGACAAGGGGGATTGGCAGCTAGACTCTCCTGACAGTGTCAACCTGAAATAGATATAAAACAACGGGGTAAGTTCAATGAACTCAGTGGGTATCAAGTCGACATGCATAGTAAGATATATCTAACAATAATAATCATGTCAGTACAGTCTCCTGATCAATAATAGAAAATGCAAGGAAGAAATGCGGAAAGAATGTACTTACCTGAATCTCCTATCCTGACATAGGAGTGTGAGCCATACTAGCAGAAGTAAGGTCATCAGACCAAATACATGATGTATCCTGTATGCATGTCAATCACATGCAACAACCAAGGTAGCAATCAAAATGCAGCAAATATAAACAAATGTCATCCATGCAATATGCATGCGATGCAAATGACATGGTCACCCCTGATGTAACGACCGGGCCTATATGGCGAATTGTTGACCCTATTGGTCAGCGCCGTCGCCTGTTAGAATTAGGTGACTGTTGGTCACGCGCCGCCTCCTGTTGGCCCGTCGTTACTCACGATTCACCCAGAGTGGGTTTTGCCTTTCTTCAGATTAGACCTCGGGCTAAGTACTAAAGTAAATGAATCCTGGTAACCTAGTGATCCTGGAACACATGGTTACCAGGATTCATAAACTTTAGTACTTAGCCTGGAGGTCTAGAGTTCGAATCCTGGGGAAGGCAAAAACCCACTACCAGGGGTGGGAAGTCCAGGTGAGTAACGACGTCAACAGGCGGCGATCGCCGACAACAATAGGGTCACCGAATTCCGCCAACAGGCGACGTAATAAGCCGTCCAATAAAACGAATCTGATAATGCCTTTTTATTATAGCGGAGGGCGCGGTTATCGACCTGATGGTCGACGTCGCCCCTGTTGGCTCGTCGACCCTATGTCGATCGACCGACCTATTGGCCCGTCGTTACTCACATGGACTTCACCTGAAGTAGGTTTTGCCAGATTCGGACTCCAGCCTGCAAAGTGATCCTCGATCACGGTACCGTGATTAAACTTTAGTACTTAGCCCAGAGGTCTGAGAACTCGGAAAGGCAAAACCGTGGAAGTCCATGTCGACGGCCAATAGGCCGATCGATCTCGACGCCAACCGACGAACAGGCTCGCCAACAATAAAGCGCTTTTAGTGAGCCTGTTTGACCAACTAGAGCATCCTATCCATATCTATGGTAATAATAAATCAAATCAATACCAGAAAATCATCATCTACGGTGGCCGAGTGCTCAACTCCAACTGCCACCATCATAAATGATCCAATCGTGTTCAGAATACACGATTTCCTAAATCCCTGGACGACTAAGTCGTCATAAGTCAAACAAGATAATCAAACCTCGTACAATTCATACCAAGTATGAAATTGTCATCACTATACACCTGCATCCTCTTTACTCTAGGCTGATGATATATCAATCATCCCTATAACTTTGATAATTGTATGACACCCTGTCACTACAATATCAACACACCAACCATAAATCAATCCTAGAGTATACACAGGTGTCCTATAGCTGATCTAAATAGTGTTAGGACCTTTGTAACGCTAGAGGGGGGGTGATTAGCGTTTCTTCGTTTCTACAATCAAGTTAGCGGAAGCAATACAAATACAAAACGAATACAAATACGAAATAAGAAACCAAACGCTAACACCCAATTTACGTGGTTCGGAGATGACGCTCCTACTCCACGGCAATCCGTAAGGTGGATTAGCCCTAGCCAAGCTTCACTATCTTCTCCTTTGGATGAACCAAGGTGGAGAAACCTTTCTTACAATACACTCCTCTTCTTTACAATGATGGATGATGAAGAACAAGAGAAGAGGAGGTTTTGGATTGCTAAAAACACTTAGAAAACTTGGTGAGCACGAGGATGAAGTTAGGAGTTAGAGCACTAGCCTCACCATGCTCCCCATGACCCCTTTTTATAGAAGAGGGGCTGTTTTTCCCGTTGGGCCTCGATCGGTCGGTGCATGCCATCGGGCCGATCATTGCAAGCCACGACGCGATCTCGCGGAGATTCGTAGCCGCAATCTCAACGGCCGGTGATCGGATCGGTGATCTCTCCATCGATCGGTGATGGAGTGATCGATCGGCGCGATAGTCGAGTAAGACGCGTGCGTGGCATTTCTTTCCTTGATCGGTGATCGTTGCTCATATCCGGATCGATCGTAGAATCGATCGACCGACATGCCCAAGGCATCGGTCGATGGTCGAGGTTTCACCTCGACTCGGTAAACGACCTAACCAATCGGTGATACATCGTATCGATCGTGATATAATTCATACTTGTTTTTATACCCTAGACCTAGACTCAACCTTCTAGCTCCGTATTAAGCCTTGCGCCTTCAGGATCCTCCTCAGTCGCGACTTGTTCATCCTTTGCGCTTTGCTTCCAAGAGCTTCCTTCGGTTTCGTCATGTCTTGGGTTGCCAAATGCTTGGACTTTACGCCGCCAAGACTACAAGCTTGGACTTATGCTGCCAAGACCTTACTTTGGACTTCCTTTGCCAAGGTTCACTTGGACTTTACGCTGCCAAGACTACAAGCTTGGACTTATGCTGCCAAGTCCATCCCTTGGACTTCCTTTGCCAAGATCATACTTGGACTTCTCTTTTACCTGTCACTTAAACACATTCGCAATTAGATCACAACACATTGCCTAACTTAAATGATTATCCAAACATCAAAACATATAAATGCTTGGAGCATTGTTGCACCAACAAATAGATCCTCAATCCACCATGAAGGATAATCATTTCCTTCTACCACTACCACATTCCATCATCGAAAATCGTTGTATAACCTCAAAGGTCCATCTCTCTTTGAACAATGAGTTCCAGAGCTTCTCAAGAATTAAAATACTGGGACAAATAAATATCCCATCCCACACGTCCTATAATATGGTAAAATGATCTTTCATCGTCTTAACCATTGTAAGTATATACGCCTAATCCATAACCAAATCACTATTAGTAGGGACTGTTATTCTCCGAGGGTTTACTCCTTGTCCTCCTAATGGGTGGCTAGCGGGTCTAACCCTAGCCTCCTAATTCGACATCAGTCGGCACCTCTAAAGAATCCGTACCTCTGAAATCATCATTTGATTCCTCGAGATCAATACGTCGTCGAACTCGTCCACGACCATGAGTAGGAACAATTTCACTAAATCACTACTCTTCCTAACCATTAAAGTACAGTAACCACTAAAGACAACATTTTTCCTATAGCTCAGAGATATCCTTCAGCTCGCCTGGTCCCAAAACCTGAGAACTCCCAAAAATCCAAGGAAAATAAAATCCTTGAAACACAAATCCCACAAACCAAAAACCAAAAACCAATAAAATTGTCACGTCCTGGGGGCATATCCGTCATCCAAATGACAAGGGAGCCCCTTAGTGACAATATCCAGAATCCATGGACCAAATCTGGTAAAAACCTCGAAATAATTATAGAAATACAAGTATTTCAATAACTGCATGCATGCACGACTAAACATATATCAATCAAAGTAAAATAGTTTTATGACCCCAAATCCAATTGCGACAAAATCCAAAGTGCACAATCAAAATGCAACACCGATCAGGTAAACAAAGCGGCATCCCGACGATGCAGGGAGACAAGCACGGCAAGGAACTCTCTGAGCGACACCAAGGTAGGTCAACCGGACACGTCCTCCATCAGTTAACCTAGAGGATAAGTGAGGAGGGAGTGAGTACAACCACTCAGTAGATGGATAGATAATAGTGCATAATCATAATGCACACAATGGAAGTCACAGGGAACAAACTAAAGTAATTCAACCCTCAGAGTACCAATATCAGTCTGCAACTAACCTAATCAGCAGTATAATAAATATACCTGCAACATACGCAACCACTACAACAAGCAGTGCACATCCAGATACCACGATAAAGTCTCGTGGCTCTCACACAAAAAGGAAACTATCTATGAGCTACCTCGAAGGTAACCCATGGGCCGACAATCAATAGCACGGTCTACGCACAACTATATGCTACCACGAATGAGACTCGTGGATAGACAGGCTGTATATAAATATCTAATTATTGACGCCCGGGCGCATTACCACCAGGTCGCGTGAGCGATCGATTATCCTAGGTTGTTAAGCCTAGGGTTATCCAATACATCCAGATAAAACGACCATCGACGCGACAAAGATCATCGATCTATAATTAAACCCATTGAGGCGTTTAGGGTTTCAACACCTCTAATACGAAATGTTTATCAAATACTTATAAAGATCATCAACTTATAAATAAATAAGTCTAGATGATTAAATCTAGCCTTCCAACCCTTCTAACATGATGGTATCAAGGTCGATCAAAATCATAAGTCCACTAATAATCGCGTCGAGACGATTAATCATAGGGTTTCGTCCCAACTAACAGGAAACGCCTATCAAAGCCAATAAAGGCCACAAATCTACTATCAAGCCCTTCAAGAGGGTTAAGCCTAAATTATATCGTCTACCGGTTCAATCATGCATGCCCAATGCTACCACGAACATATCTCGTGGGTACTTAAGACGTAAAGTAGCTATCTTGCTACGCAACATCATAATCCGATTATCACCAACTCAACGAATAACGCAAGAGTATATCTTGCGAGGTCATCTCAACCATGCATGAGAGACCACATGTATACAAAGCACCTACCTATAGAGAGACTCTTCTGACTCTCTCTCAACCAAGAATGGGAGATATAGTAAGGATTAATCGCATCCTAATCATTCGACCTCCGATCACCATATCACAGAAACAGTAAATGGGTAATCACATACCAATATGCACATCCGGTTATTACGCCTAGGGTTCCAACACCTAGGGTTCTACTAATATCGTTTCATTCCCGAATCCGCCTAAATAACCTCATCTAAGTTATTCTATCTCTACCAGTCTTAATTATGGTATCCACCACAAAACACATAACCATATAAACATGTAACACGCTGTCTAATAAACGACAACATAGTCATACCAATGGCAATCAATAGCCGAAATTAATTTAGGTATAGCTAAAGGGTCATGCCAGACAAGGTCAAGGCAATACTAAATAAAGCATCAGATGCTTATATATACTCTAAACTACATAAGCTGTAATCATGTCATCATGCACTAGGATCTAAAGAGTCAAAGAACCTCTATATATACCTTCTACGAATTTATCCATCTTATTCATATTATTCAACTAGTTCAATCCTAATACTAGTCAAATCCTAAGTGGTAAACATCTACCAATAATATCTAATCATTTTTATCACAATGATAACAAGCTACGTATAGCAGTAATAGCAATTTATAACCAAATGCTATCTATAAACCAAAGAACCCAAAAATCTAATAAATTCAATAGATATCAAAGTTAAAACAATACTAGATAAAACATGATATCACCGCATAACCAAAATATAACCAATATAAATATGTACTTAATCTAGAAAATTTTCTAGAATTTATTTACCTGTTAGCTGTCTGGAGATGTCCTGTCGCCGCCAAATCCCCCATATTGACCTCGTCAATAATACCTCGAATTTCCGAAACATAAAAATCATCGGAAATCCGTACAACTCCGAAAATACCCAGTTAACCTGCCAAACTTGGCGAACTCCATAAACCCAAAGACCCTAAGGAACTCGAAAACCTACGCTCTGATACCAAATAAATTGTCACGCCCCGAGGGAGTCCCCGCCAGACGAAAATCCGACAAAGATCTCCTGTACGGGTGACAATACCAATTTTTATACAAGGCCTACACGGCCACTATACATCGGTCAACACGACCGGAACATACCACATCTACACACGCAGATCATAAGGCCTCAGGCCAACCATCATAGTAAATAAATGAAGTCTATCATATCTAGACTTACCCCTTCTGCCATCTGAGCAGGAACATACAACCAAATAATTGAATAGTCCATAAGGACACCACAAATAATCCCAAACTTCCACAAGTACATAACCAAAACATCAGGACCTAAACATATCCTCTATACAAACATCCAAAACCATAAGACCAAATACACTTCCACGACGAGGGGGTTTGGTAGCTGGACTCTCCTGATAGCTTCATCCTGAAATAGATATAATCAACGGGGTGAGTTCAAAGAACTCTGCGAGTATAGTAGATATGAATAGCAAGAAATAGCTAACAATACTAATCATGCCAGTACAGTCTCATATATATGGTAAGCAAGAACTAAATGCAAAAGGACTGTACTTACCTGAATCTCCTACCCTGATATAGGAGCATGTGCCTGACTAGAAGTAATAAAGTCCCACTATATATAATCATGTATCCTCAGATGCATGACAATCATATGCACATCCAAGGCATCAATACAAATGCAACAAACACAATACAAATGCAATCCGTGCAAAAATGCATGCCGTGCAAATGACATGGTCACCCCTGACGCCAGTCAGCCGCCTCACACGCAATGGTGAAGCCGAGTGGGTAGGGCTATGACAACTGTGCACTCTGCCATCACTGCTCCTGAGTGACCGAGTGGACAGGATGCTGTCGGAGTACACCTATCCTCCTGCCCCAAACATAGTGGGGAGCTAAGCTCATCTCCCTGTCATAGGCCGGAGGAGGGATCCTCGCCACTACCACGCGCTCATCGCTACCGAGCGGTCCGAGTCGACAGAGCAACTGCACACACCCTCCTGATGTACCACTAACCCATGAGTGGCAGTGTGTGCAGGCCATGTAACTAGCTGCGGGCTCAACAATAATGGAACCCCGTCCAGCCAGCATGCAATCATGCAAGATGGTGCATGATACTAAAGCATGTAAATCCAACTACAAATATCCATCCGAATAATATGCAAAATCAATAAGTGCATATAACTAATCCAAGCAACCATGATCCAAATAAAACAGGAAGATATAATCATATCGATCAAATGCATGTAGCAAGTAGGCACAAAGCATACTAGGCATATAAACATGAAAAGTATTGCATGCTATCCTAACTAACATATCAACTTGACTATATCTAAAAGATAAGTCAAAGTACCCACCTGATAATATATCCGTAAAAGAACCAGATCGTCACGATCGAGACTCGCCTGTGACTAAAATCGCATAATGCATAACACATAGCTATTATTAAGCACAAAATATCATTCACATGACAAATCGAATACATAATCGATTCCTTCCATAACCAAATTAATCCAAAATAAATCCATCAAATCCAAGCACACGCATAACGTTAAATACTACTATGTATCTCCAAGTAGACCCTCAACCCGTAGGTCATAAATTGTAATTAACTCCTCAATCCAAAACATATCCTTGCAATTTATCTCACCATGATCAACTCATCATATAAAAATATTATCCATCTCACAACACATCAAACCTCAAGCATCAATCTCATTATCACCTAAATCTCATATCCTCCAGAATACTGCAGATCAACCAATAACACCAAAATCAACCCAATCACACACCCAACCAAAACCCCAAGTTCAGCCCCAAATTGATCTGCAACTCCGACTAACCCTTGTTTCATCATACATCCACCCACACCTACTACATCGACCTGCGACGACCACTCTCAGCCGACCCAAATTCCTCGCTACCCTAATGAATAACACCATCCATACTCACCGATCAACCAAAAACAGAAAAAGACCTCACCTACTCCGGAGATCACTGGCTAGAAGTCACGGCGAAGGGAGAAAAATCAGTGGCTCCGTCGGCCGACGGCCATGTGCAGAAATCGGCGAGCACGCAGCCGTCCGGCAGAGGGGCCGCCGGCACCGAGAAGCGGCGCCCAAGGCGAAGAAACCGATGACCGCTCGGATAGAAGGTCGTCGATCGTCGCCTAGGTCTGAGGAATTCTGCTTTGGACGGCAATGAAGAGAGCTCGGCGGCGGCGGTTCTCACGGCGAGGAGGATGGCACCGTCTGCCTAGGGCAGGTGGCCGACGAGAAGGCTCGGCGCGGGCGGGGAAGAAGGCTCGGCTCGGGCGAGAAGAAGGCGTCGCGCTGGCGATGACGAGGGTCGCCGGCCGAAGAGGGCGTTAGCGTCGCGCGGCGGGAAGCGGCTCAAGAGAATAATCGGAAAAAGGGAAATAGAAAAAGTAAAAACTTAGGGTTTCCGATTTAGGTTAATACCCCTTAAATAGACTCCTCTAAAGCCTATTTACTTTATCCCCGTAAAAGTCTCGTACGGAGTCCGTTTAAATCCAGAAAAATTCCGGAAAAATTCCTAAAATTCCCTAAAAATCTCGAAAATAATCCCTAGGATTATTTCCCCGAAATTTTGGCCATTAAATTTCATATTTTAATTTCAGTATTTTTACACCTGATGTCAGTCAGCCGCCTCACACACGATGGTGAAGCCGAGTGGGTAGGGCTATGACAACTGTGCACTTTGCCATCACTGCTCCTGAGTGACCGAGTGGACAGGATGCTGTCGGAGTACACCTATCCTCCTATCCCAAACAGAGTGGGGGAGCAAAGCTCTTATCTCCCGGTGTCATAGACCAAAGGAGGAATCTCTGTCCGCTACTACACTGCCTCACCACTACCCATGAGCGGACCAGCGGAGCCTGACAGAGCTACTGCACACACCCTCCTGATGTACCACTAATCCATGAGTGATTGTGTGTGCAGATCATGTAACTGGCTGCGGGCTCAACTACAAAGGAACCCCGACCAGCCAGCATGCAATCATGCAAGATGGTGCATGACACTAAAGCATGTAACACCAACCAAAATACGTCTCCAAATAATATGCACAAAAAAAATGAGTGCATATCAATGACCTAGGTATACAAGGAAAGTATATCTAAAAGCTAATCAAGTGCATGTCACAACTTCCAAAATAAGTACAGCATGTATCAAGATAATATCGACTAAGATAGAAATGCATGCATCAGGTATGGCACAGTGACATACAAGGCAGATAAGACAAAAATTACTGGGAGCTATAGCCAACTACGCATATCAACATGACAATATCCAAAAGATAAGTCAAAGTACCCCACCTGCTAAAATGCTCGAAATAATGTAATCTTCACGCCCGTGGATCTGTCTCGTGATCGAAACCTACAAAAAATATAATATACTCAGATTATATTGCCAACCCTAATATCAAGTCCAAAACCTAATGGATTAAGCTATCCACTTAACCGATCACTCACTGTCGTCATATATCCACACAATAACAGGACCCATAACCATCCCTCCGATCACACTCATTCACAGCCTCCCTCATTGAACTCACACAATTACATGGCAGAAATCTCCCTGCTCACAGCCGCACAGCCAAATCCACCGAAGGAATCCACACACAACAAATGCAAAATTCCCACACTTAACAGATGAAAGGAAACATGTAGATTAGACTTACCAGCCATTGGAACCTCCACCGGCAGAAGTTTTCCAATCCTATTCACCGGAGCAAATCTCGACTGCCCTAACCACTGCCCAAACACACAGATCCCATTCATCAAAGGAAAACACATCTATGACTCAGATCCCGTCCAAGGTAAGGAGAAGAGCAAAGCTTACCTATCTCCGACGACCACCGACAGTCCTTCCCTTGTCCCCTATTCGCCGGCGCAACTCAACACCGGATCCCCTGCTCCGGCAGAGAACTCGTGGCTCTGGCAGAACAAGATGCGGACGTCGCCGGCACAAGATTCTAGCCACACATACGTGTCACCGGCTTGTCCACGGGGCGTCAAGGGGTTCAGTCGTCGTCGTCTATCGCGAGGAGAAAAGGGTGAGAGGAGGAAGAGGGAAAGGTCGGCGGCTAAGGTCGCGAGAAAGAAAGGGAAGATCGCGGAAAGAGTTTGCGGGGAGGAAAGGAGTCGGGTGCGGCGCGTGAGAAACCGAAAGAAAAGAGAAGAGAAGAGGAGTCACGATCGCGAAAAACTAAACTTAGGTTTAGGGTTAATGACACCTATTAACTCCCTTAAATAGGTTCTACCAAAGCCTATTTATTTTATCCCCGTAAATATCTCTTACAAGCTCCGTTTAATTCCAGAAAAATTTTAAAAAAAATTCTAAAATTCTCTAAAAATCCCGAAATAATTCCCAGGATTATTTTTCCTAAATTTTGGCCATTTAATTTAGTATTTAAAATTTTTGTATTTAACACATTGTGTTTTCCTGAGAAAGGAAAAAAGAAAAGTATATCATTTTATCATTATATGTTGATGATCTGGTGATAGCAAGAAATGACATAAGATTTGTGATAGAAGTCAAAAAGTAACTTTCATCACAATTTGTCATAATAAATATAAGAGAAGCTGAATACATCTTAGGTGTGAAGATCGTGAGAGATCGATCAAAAAGACTTTTGGGTCTGTCTCAAGAAACTTATATAAATGAGATGTTACAACATTTCAGCATGTTTGAATGCAACATTGAACAGACATCTATAGAGAAAGGTATTGTTCTGAGTAAGAGTATGTATCCAAAGGCACTTATAGAAATAGTCGATATGAAGAAAAAGTCATATGCCTGTGCTGTTGGTAGTTTGATATATACTATATTGTGTACACGTCCCGATATCAACTATGTTGTTAGCTTAGTCAGTCAGTTCCAATAACACCCAAGACCGAGACACTGGAAGGTGATAAAAAAGATATTCAGATATTTGAAAGCGACAATAGATTATTGTCTCTATTTTCAAGAATCAGATATGAGCCTAAAGGATTATTCAGATGCAGATTAGATTGGGGACCTAAATGATAAAAAATCTATATCAGACTATGCGCTCTTACTAAATGGTGGCTCCATCTTCTGGAACAGTAAGAAATAGGCTTGTATAGCCTTGTCAACTATAGAAGCTGAATATGTGGCATATTCAATAGCTGTGTAAGAAGTTGTCTGGTTGAGAAGGTTCTAAAGCATCTGAAGATTGCTAAGGACGGTGGGAGTCTGATTATTGTCTATTATGACAGTCAAGCTGCTATAACTTTTTTCAAGAATCTCAAATATCATAGTAAGGGCAAGCATATAGTTATAAAGTATAACTTTATAAGGGATATTGTAACTAAGACAAAAATAATTCTTAAGTATATCCCTACACATACTATGCTTGCAGATACTTTTACAAAGTCAATGACTAGAGAGTCATTTCATGAGCATGTAAAGTCTATAAGACTTCGAAGAATGTAACAATATTGTATTTTGATTATATAAAATGTCATAATCTATTCAGTGTATGTATTATGTTACATTCTAATAAAATCTCGATAAGCATGTTGGCAGGTTAAGATTGGTCTTCTCACATAGATAATCATCTCTATTGTTATGTATAAATAGAGGTAAGACTAGTGTTTATAGGCGAGCTTATATAATTGTTAGCTTGTGTGGCTGTAAAATTGTTGCATTCCTTTAAGCGGGGATCGTCGTGATATTTGTATCAAGATGAGATCATCTGTAGAGCAATGATCAAAGTAAATGATCCCACCATTTACTTAACCTGTTTAAAGATCATATTAGAATTCATGAGTTGGATTCAAGATTAAGCATTGGAAATGTTTAAATTGAAATCTGTATGATGTTGATTTGAGGAAAAACATGCACTCTTTTTAGTAAAGAGAATAACATCGTAGATGTGATTCATACCACATGTGCTTTGACGACAATAAGAATAGTAGGAGAATAAATTCCTACTTCTCTACTATGTGAGCCCTTGAGATTATATGTTAATCTCAGAATTTACCATAAGTGACTATTTAGTTGTCTGCTTGAAGTTTTAATCAGGGTCTACTACTTTAACATATGAACCTATTGACCATGGATGATTCGTTCTATGAAACATGACTAGAAAAGTAACTAATTAAAATGAATGAATTCAAGTTAAAAAAGAAAGATTAAATAGATTTACATCTTTTGAGATTTATTCATTGGTCGACCCATTTCTGTTTTATATGGAAATGTATGTGAATAAGATATATGGAACATGTTCTTGACATAATGATCATTTTGAAGGATTAGATATGTTCATATTAATGAAAATAATTTAATCTGAGTAAATAGCAAAGCATTGATGTATCCAAGAGAACAGTTATGTACCACCTGGAGAACAACTATGTGCCACCTAGAGAATGGTTATATGTCATTCAAAGAATGATTATATATCATTTAATGAGCAACTAAGTAAGATATCATATAATAATTTTCTTAGCATTAATCGCTCAATAAGCAGCTATGTAAGGTATAACAACTTTCTTAGCAATGAATGCTCAGTATGTTTGCTGTCACACGAATCATTTTTCCTAAATATGAATTGGATGTTATGATATAGTCGTTGTGACTATCTAGTCTTAGTGACTATGAATCTCTATTTTTATTAGTCTATGTGACTCTTAAACCGTTTATCTTTGTGGTATAATTTGGATGAGTGAGAAATGTAAGCATAAGTTACTAATAAGGGCAGTAAATGTGCATACGTTGTGCAACTCCAGTCGCCACTATAGCCAAAGTAACAAATGCTCTTCGCAACACATTTATTGTGCAGTCCAAAGCAATTAGTGTGCAGCTAATGCAATTAGTGCAAAATGGAAATGAAAAGTCTTTGCTTCACTATATAAAAATGTCCAAGATAGAGAACAAAGGAAGAGTAAGAAGAATAAGTGAAAAGAGAGAACATCCAAAGTTCTATCGGGATCTGATTTGTGAAAAGTACGGACGGTTCATTCGTAATCGTTCTTCTTAAGAGCAAGAGACCGAGATCTCCCTAGAAGACCTGCTTCATTCCATCGACAGCAACTCGAAGAAAATGATGAAATCGCTGTGAGTTTTTTAATTACAACATTTAAATTCTCGTAGAAGTTACGAAGATCCATCATGAAGTTCTTCCTTAGCAGCAGGCAGCCCTAAATGAAAAGCCACACGACCAAGCTGCTCCTCATTTGAATGTATATGAAGAAATAAATGTACAATTTCGAAAGAACTTTCATATAGGCAACATCACTGAACATTACAACATTATATTGGTTTTCAAAATTTCGATTGATTAGAACCTAAACATAACTAATATAATAAAATTAAATTAAATTAAAATGAAGGGCATGCTGGAAAAAACAACTGCAATCCTGAGGCATATAAAAAGTTGCTTTTGAGGCATCGTGCAATGATCTAAAGAAAACAATCTATGAACAAAGAAATAGTGTAAGAACCAAGGATCAAGTCCAGCAAACCTAAAGAAAGGAGAAGAGAAACCAACAGTGCCCCATTCTACCTGACGCTGCCACCAGCTAGTGGAAACCCACAAAGCTTCGATTTATCTGGAATTTTCAATTATTTTTTACTCTGATGTCCACAATTCAGAAGAGATTCTATTTGTGTTTATTCCACTTCGACATTCGTTTATATTATTCTGCGTGTTTGTGTGTGGTTCCCTTTTATGCACAATACTACAGATTCTGTGTTATGGAAACTATGTTCGAAGTCATTTGAGCACACTCTGAACATAGTTTTCTTTTGGTTGGGAGATACTTAGGGTGTTTTTACCATGATAGAGAGTTCAGCGTGTTGGAAGTTTGAATGGAAAATAAATGGAGAGATGGAACATGGAAGGAAAACT
Source organism: Wurfbainia villosa (assembly GCA_025175895.1). Lineage (NCBI taxonomy): Eukaryota > Viridiplantae > Streptophyta > Magnoliopsida > Zingiberales > Zingiberaceae > Wurfbainia > Wurfbainia villosa. The sequence goes on along the minus strand of CM045998.1, from coordinate 11,024,916 downwards.
TTAATAGGAAAGAATTTTAATTTCACATTGAAAGTTGAGAAGTAAATTGTTTGATCTCTCACAATGTGGTATTTGCTAGCGGTGAGCAATTTATATTTGATTGTGTGTATGCAAACATATTTTTTCAGCAAACCATGTCAATTATGCTTGTATATTATTGTTGGGCCATCATTACATGCGATTCTCGTCGCCCGTACTGTTATTTTGCCAATTTCTTCATAAGCAGCAAAGAGTATTTCATGTGGATGTGAATTAGGACAAAGACTTAATTATATTACAGTTATCAGTTCTTTTCATTCGCTATCATGGATCGATTTGCTCGCGTTTGAGTTGCAAATTCATTTCTAAATTCCCAAAGGAAAACAAGTTTCATGCCTGGTCGTCTCCATGTTTTTTCAACCTTCGACTGCATGCTCTAGCATTTAATTAATTCGTTCAGTCACCGTTCTAATGGCCGGATTCTTTTGTACGAGGCTGACCACCAACACTTGAGATGTCGTTACTCATAAAATTGTTCTCACGGAGATGATATGATGACTAAAATATGACGGTGCTTATAGAAATAGCATGGATCGATTTCGAAAAAGATCTAAAGTCTTTTTTTAAATTCAGATAATCTACACATGTCTTTACCACCATGTCAAGACTCATATAATCCTCCGTGATTTACCTCCCTTACAATAATCGTGAGATAGACCAAATAGAAACCGCTAGATTGACGATTCTAATCTTTTACAGAGTTGTTACGCAGGAAACTAATGGAGCAACGTCTCATAAGTGTGTGGAGCAAATCCAATGTCCCCCTTTCCTCCGGTGCAATGCGTTGGTCATTCATTGTCTTATCAATCGTATTCAGAGATATAATTTTTTCATGATTTATTCTCTTTCGAATTCTAAAGATTGAATTGAGGGATGTTAAATTGAAACGAAGTTAAATTGACGATTCAATCTTTAAAAATAGAGCAAATATAACAGTAGTCATAAGCAAGATCACTCCCGCACTAAGTAGTGTGGTCAGACACCGTCGTCCGCGTGGCGTTGGTAAATACCAGTCAAGATCGACGCCCCGATTCCCAGTCCCGCACTGCCCTCCACTCTCCCCACCAACCCGACGACGGAGACGCTTCATTATTGGCGGAGCGACGTGTTGTGTGGGAGGCCCGCAATTCCGTCCTCCAACTGCTCGACGAAACGCCAAGCGTTCCCTGCACCGTCCCATGTTCCTCGTGGACTCGCCTTGCTCAGTGCCTCTGCACGATTCACGCATCTTTCACATACGACAGTCTTTCCTCTCTTTCAATCTCTTCAATAGAGATGTCACTTTTTTCGTCAACGAGATAATGGGAAAAAAATTACCATTAACATTTAGATCCCTCCCTACTCGGTTTTTGCAATGCTTTTAATCAGTTTGATAGATTCTCTTAGACCACAGCGCGCTCTTTGAACTTCAACATTACAGAGACGGCAGACCGACACGCTTTTGCCTCTCTTTTTTTAACATTTTTTAAAAGATGATGTCTTATCTTTGTTTGGATGCGTAATTGAGGTGTCCCAATAAGATGCAAGAGATATCATATCTGTTCAGGTGCATCGTCCACTCGAGAGACAGAGAAGTAGAGTAAGAACTGTGATCTCTAATGTGGGATCATGCGTGAGACGGTAAGTGAACACCATCCACAAACAAGGAAGGCCGATTGACCTCGCTCCCTATCATAATGGAACAGCAGCACCCCCACCCCACTTAGAGTCCCTCTCCTCTTCCAGTTTCCTCCCTCTTATAACAATTCGCAGAGGCTTTCTCAAACTCATCGTGTCATTGCGATTTGTGATCTTCCTCATGTCTCTTTCCACATTACCCTTCCCCTGTCATCTCTTTGGTACAGCTGCCTCAAATCACCAGAAGAGCAACACCTCTTCCCCTTTTCTTACTGAACTCCATCACCGGCAAGAACACAGCAGATCTCTCAAGGTTGGTCTTCAATTGATCATGTCTTAACTTTGTTAATTAGGTTTCTTAGTTGATTTGCTTGAATTTACTTACCTGCAGAGTAAGAAAAGAAGTTCATGTGTTTGTGCATCACTATCAGAGATCGGAGAGTACCATTCACAGAGGCCTCCAACTCCACTTCTGGACACCATCAACTATCCCATTCACATGAAAAATCTCTCTCTCAGGGTATGCCAAAGACTGGAAGCAGTATCTACTTCAGATGCATGCTCTTTTCGTTTGTTCCTGAACTCCTTAAATTTGGTGATTCGAATTGATTCAGGAGCTTAAGCAGTTATCAGAGGAGCTCCGTTCCGATGTGATCTTTAACGTCTCCAAAACCGGAGGTCATCTCGGTTCGAGCCTCGGCGTCGTCGAGCTCACTGTTGCCCTCCACTACGTCTTCAGTGCTCCACGAGACAAAATCCTTTGGGATGTTGGACACCAGGTTTCCTTCTTTATTCTCATTACTTCATTTTTTTCCCCCTTGACAAAATGAATCAGTTCTAAAATATTGGAGTGGCTTGCAGTCTTATCCTCACAAGATACTAACTGGAAGGAGAGACAAGATGCAAACTTTGAGACAAACTGATGGTTTATCTGGGTTCACTAAGCGTTCGGAGAGCGATTACGATGCCTTCGGTGCAGGCCATAGTTCAACCAGTATATCGGCAGCCCTTGGTAAGAAAAAGCTAGATCAAGATATTGTTTCGTTTCGAATTGTTCCTTTGATGAAGCTATAATTCCAAGTGAACAGGGATGGCTGTTGGGAGGGATCTGATGGGGAGGAAGAACAATGTGATAGCAGTGATTGGTGATGGGTCCATGACTGCAGGCCAAGCGTACGAAGCCATGAACAATGCAGGGTATTTGGACTCTGATATGATTGTGATACTAAACGACAACAAGCAAGTCTCTCTGCCCACCGCAACTCTTGATGGCCCTGTGCCGCCCGTTGGGGCTTTGAGCAGTGCACTCAGCAGGTTGCAGTCAAGCAAGCCACTTAGAGAACTGAGGGAGGTGGCCAAGGTTGGTATCCATGTGTGATATTCCCTTCGATCGAATTCCTATTTCTTCTGGATTGTCTTTTTTTGTTCTTAGCCAAGACTGTTTGAAGGAATCACATAGTTAGTTCGGCACAATTTTATAATATACAGAGTAAAACAAGAACTGGAAGACATATATGCTTATATTCCCGCGAGTTGAAGGATCTTTTCCTTTCCTGCTTCTTGGAAGAATGTTATTAATCAAAATAAGAACAGCAAAAAAGAATCTAATTTTGATCGGACCCTCACCCTGTTGTCCTGACTTAAAAGAAACAAGAAGTAAGAATCTAAAAGAGTGCTTTTGACATTACTTGCAGGGAGTGACAAAGAAAATTGGTGGATCCATGCACGAGATAGCGGCTAAAGTTGATGAATACGCCCGAGGAATGATCAGTGGATCCGGCTCGACTTTGTTCGAAGAGCTTGGCCTCTACTACATCGGTCCTGTGGATGGACACAACATAGATGACCTCGTCACCATCCTGAAAGAGGTCAAGAGCACAAAGACGACAGGTCCCGTTCTCATCCACGTCGTGACAGAGAAAGGTAGAGGGTACCCTTACGCTGAGAAAGCTGCAGATAAGTATCATGGTAAGTAATAATTAATGCTTCAAAAATTACTGGATTAGCGAAGAGTTCTAACTTCTAACTCGCGGTTGCATTTGGCATCTGAAGGTGTCACCAAATTCGATCCAGCAACTGGGAAACAATTCAAGTCGAGCTCTCAAACCAAATCTTACACGAACTACTTCGCAGATGCGCTTGTAGCAGAGGCGGAGGTGGACAAGGACATAGTGGCAATCCATGCGGCCATGGGAGGTGGAACGGGGCTCAACTACTTCCTTCGTAAGTTCCCAGACAGGTGCTTCGACGTAGGAATAGCGGAGCAGCACGCGGTCACATTTGCTGCTGGGTTGACTTGCGAAGGCCTCAAGCCTTTCTGCGCCATCTACTCTTCGTTCTTGCAGAGAGCTTATGATCAAGTGATACACGACGTGGATTTGCAGAAGTTGCCGGTCAGATTCGCGCTGGATCGCGCCGGCCTCGTCGGGGCTGACGGGCCGACGCATTCCGGGGCGTTCGACGTGGCCTACATGGCCTGCCTGCCGAACATGGTGGTCATGGCGCCGTCCGACGAAGCGGAGCTGTTCCACATGGTGGCCACAGCGGCAGCCATCGACGACAGGCCGTCGTGCTTCCGCTACCCGAGAGGAAATGGCGTTGGCGTTCCTCTTCTTCCGGGAAACAAGGGTGTTCCTCTAGAAGTATATACTCTATATCTTCAGGATCCAGATCAATATTTGTGCTTCCGTTTGTCTGTTTATTAGTTTTTGAACAAATTACAATAATTCTGCAGATAGGGAAGGGGAGGATTCTAATTGAAGGCGAAAGGGTGGCGCTGCTGGGTTATGGGACGGCGGTGCAGAGTTGCTTGGCCGCGGCTTCCATGGTGGAGCTCCAAGGCCTCAAGATCACGGTGGCCGACGCAAGGTTCTGCAAACCACTTGACCGGAGCTTGATTCGAAGCTTGGCTAAGTCGCATGAGGTACTCATCACCGTCGAAGAAGGATCAATCGGCGGCTTTAGCTCTCACGTAGCTCAGTTCATGGCTCTGGATGGTCTCCTCGATGGCAAACTCAAGGTAATTGAACAAATTAGTACGACAATTAACGGGTCAAAAACACACAAATTTCTGAATTGCTGCTGATTCTTGCAACAGTGGAGGCCTTTGGTTCTTCCTGATAGATATATCGACCATGGATCGCCACGTGATCAGCTAGCAGAGGCCGGATTGACACCTTCTCATATCGCAGCCAGTGTGTTCAATGTCATCGGACAAACTAGGGAGGCACTTAAAATGATGTCGTAGGAAAGCACATTAAAAGTACTGTTATTTTTATTTTTCTTTGATTGTGTTGATAGAGGAGCTTTGTTTATACTGCTGTAGTGAACAATAAATATGGAGTGGTATCTGTGCATTTTACCTTTGAAAGACTTTGTTCCCATCCATCATACCACTACCAGTTCTAATTATTCATCCTATTTAGGACATAATAAATATTAATATTATTGTACTTAACATTAATTAAGAATAAAATAATTATAAAATCATCCAATTTTTTATATAGATAGATAGTTTATAATAATTTAATAATGTATCATTCATTCATGATATTGCCAAAATTTTAGATAGCATCGATATTGTACATATATTTTCACAACACTTGCATCTGAATGCATCGATAGGGAACTCCCTAATTTCTCCAATGAACTGAAAGTGCTCTGCCACAATGAATATTGTTGCTTTGGTTGCTAGATTCTTGGAACAATAACAAGGGAATGATTTGGATGAACGGAAAGCAGGAAAATTTCTAAGACATTGCAATAAAATGGTTCACCATTTTGCTCTCGTCTTGTATTCAAATACACTTGCAGTATAAATCCCAGGGAGGCCTTGTGTAACAAATATCACCCAGGAAGTTCACTTCACTCTCCGTTTAGGTTACTTGAGAGTTACTGAGTGATTCTTGAATCTCTTCCAATGAGCGACCTTTTGTCTCAGGCACCATCTTTGCCACAAACAGAATTGTTGTTGCACTAGCTGCTGAAAATAAGAAAAATGTGCCTGCAGAAAGTGGAAAAGAGCAGGTGGTCACCTCGCTAGACATGTCACAGCAGCAAAAACAAGTGTGTTCTCTATTATCTTCTGGCTAAATTCAAAAATGAACTATTGATAAAGCAAATAATTAACAAATACGGTGCTTCATTTTACCATCATTAAACTTCTAAAAGATGATTACTGCAATATGGAGAAAAGAGACTTGACCTGAAGGTTACTAGAACTAAATGAAGCGTACTTAAATTTTATGTTCTGTTTAATGATCTGGAGTATCAAGGCATGGAGTCAAATCCATAAATTCTACATAATTTGTGTGTCGGTAATGCAGTGCATAATATATCATTGGAATTCTGAAGCTTTACCTGGAGCACTCCAGTTCATGAGGAAGTTGAAAGCATAAGAAACTGCCCAAGAACCAAACCAATTAACTAAAGTTACTAGGCTTCCTCCTATTCCTTTCATATTTAGTGGGAATATCTGTTGCAGACAAAGAAGTTGAGACGACATAAGAATTTTAATATTTTCTTAAACGACAAGGAACATCATCAAAATTTGGGCAGAGGTTGCTAATTTCTCACCTCAGACATGATAACCCACGGAACAGCTCCCATTCCTATGGAAAAGGCACCCAAATACACCTATCCATTGAAAGAGAAAGAGATCACTTATGTTTTTCATACTACAGCTATTCTAGACAGGGTCCTTTCTAAGTTTAGGAAATGAGAACATTTTCAAACTTTTTCCTTGCTTACCAATATGCCACAGAGAACTAGCACAGGAACCCATTCCGTGTACATTCCTTGTTCCTGTTTCAAGATTTATACCTGAGTTCCAGGTTTAAAGTTTACATACAACTTAGTTCAGTGAGCTACTTTTGATTCAGTCTTACCTTCAGATAGAAAGATATTCCAGTGATGAAGGTACCAATCAAAGTCCCTGATGCAGAAACCTACAAAGGAACGATCACTGTATCTCATCTCTTTGAATCTGATTGGAAGAGAAAACAATTTCTGTACCACTTTTCATACCATGAGCAGAGGAATTCTCCCGCTCCTGTCCATTAAAATAGCACCCACAACCGTGACGGGAACCTGTGTGAGTAGATTATTAGCAGCTACTTCAGCAACAGTCTCGGAGGATAGTTTCAGTATTGAGAAGAATTGTAACCTGAATACTGCCCATCAGAACGGTCCCAAGCTTGCCTGTGGAGAATCCTGCAAATACCAGATGAGTGATGCACTTGAAAATATAATTTGTATATTTCAAGAACCTCCTATTGTCTAAGCTACTATCTACCTGCAGATACAAAAATTTCACTTCCATAGAACCCAATTCCATTGATGCCTCCGATTTGCTGAAACACCATGAGGCCAACACCTACCTGAAGGTTTCAGTGTTAGTTATTAATATATGTGGGCAAGATTTTTTTAATTGCCTATTTTTATGTTAATAAATTTCAACGTTGCTTACAATCACAGAACGGATATATCTACTCTGAAACAAGTCTTTAATCCCAGCCCTTGGAAGGCTCTCCTGTATTTCAATGTACTCCTGCATGTAAAGTGTATTTTGGTGTTATTATTCATTGCTCAAGCTTCGTCTGAATAATACTATACTTGAATTTTCCATGAAGCTACTAAGTAACAACGACACACTTGAATCTCTGATGCTTCTCCAGTGATATCAGCATTTTTCCCATGAAGCTTTTGCAATGCAACAATGAACTCTTTTTGGTTCCCCGTTTTGGCCTGACATTGTATTTCATGTGATCGGGCAAGATTAATTGTAGGATGTAGTATACCGAAGATTTTAGGCTGAAGTAGATGAAACAGGTACCAGCCATCTTGGTGACTCTGGAATGAAGACTAGACCTAGAAGTAGAAGAAGGCATGGAAGAAATCCTGCAGGGGGAGAACTCAATAATGGTCATTATCAAATGAAATCTTCATTGATTGTGTCTTCATGCTTTGTAGTGTGTGCATCTTGATTTAGTGTCACGAGGCACAGTTTATTACCAAATAACACCAATGTTCTCCAGGTAACAAGAGTGCCAACTACTAAAGAAACTGAAGCACCGGCGCATATCAGCAGCTGTGAGAGGGAAATTCAATGTAAGTAATTGTCACTCAAGCAACCTAGTTTTGGTCATAGAAAAAAGCTTGTGGAAATTGATCTTTTACCTGGTTCAGGGTTGTCAGTCCACCTCGTAGGTTTTTTGGTGCTATTTCAGCAATAAAAACAGGTACCTGTCACAGTGTGAGCTCCTTGTAAGATCTTTGCCGAACAGATAGGTTCGATCGATTATACAGGTAACTGACAACCTAAAATGCACTTTGCCGGTATATTACAATCAGAAAACCATTTTTGATCAATATCTGTCAGATATTCTATGAACATGTAGCAATTGCTAAAGTAAAATAAAATCATGAATCTAGCAAGCAATACCACATAGGAAAGTACTCCAATCCCATATCCTGAGGAAAGCCTTCCAAAATAGAGAGAGTAAGGTCCCTAAAAAAATCATATTTAGTAACTTATAGAGTTATGATAAGAATTATTGAAGAAGCCTATTGGTTGCATGGTTGGCAACCTTGGCAAAGTAAATGGCAAGCCATCCAATGCTACATATGATAGCTGAAATTCTCATAGCCTGCATAATTCAATTAGATATTATCAGCATTGCTGAATCGAATCTTGTGTATAACAGGTGAGCTTTAAGATTCTTACTCCTTTGCGCCCAAGAAAATCTGCTATACGTCCACTAGTGACTGCACCGATCATTGCTCCAATGGTTAATATGGAACCGAAAACACAGTACTGCAAAGTTGGAGGAAGAATCATGCATGTTTTGCAGTAGAAACAGCGAGGGAATATGACAATAAGAGTCCATGGTGAATATTTTGTGTTCTTGATCATTTGTGCAAGAGAAATACTTTTCCTTAAGAAATAATTGCTAAGAAGTACATGGTCTTATAGGGCAGTAATTCCATAATAACATCTTTACTGCAAATGGCATTGGAACTAATGAAATCCTTCAAATTCTTGCAGACTTACTGTTTTGTGTCAGACCCAATTGCAGTTTCTCTTATAGTACTCAATTTCACCAGATAGAAACTGAATATAGATAGGTAATTGTCTATTGTTGATTTTTAATCATAATTTACTGAAAACACATAGGCATGAGAAAGAACAGTGGTTAAACATCTAAAAGCATAAAAATTCTGTGGTTTGACATTATAAAAACATAGTTAGTTCTAGTCTTTATCTGAAGTTAGTTGCCTGAGATTCGGAACTTGGTCTATATTAACATTGAAACACCAGTACTAACCTCAGATATAGAGAGGCCAATATCCTTCATAATCTCTAATTGAGTTGGTGCGGAGTATCCAACCTACAAGACGAAACAGAGGATGCTAGTTTAATTGTAATAGCAACAAGAGTTCTTCACTGCATCTTTTCAACTAGTTGTTTCAATTTGTGAACTAATATGTATAAGCGAACTCCATCTGCATGGAAAAGTTTAGCTTGTTTTGAGATGATACATCGCCATTTGAACTGCTTTCTTTGAATCAGCGAAAGCCTTAGAAGTAACATAGATTTATGAAAGACTTACACAGGTTCCAAACTCAAAGGAGCCACAGATTGCTACGCCAGTGCAGAGCAGAACCATCCATATCGATTCACTTCCATTTGTGGAGGTTTCTTTGCAGCAACTCAGCTCTTGTTTGATAAGGGACTCCCTCACCTCACTCTCTCGAGTGTCATGCATGCCATTTTCTACATCTGCCATTTTTGCCATTTCAACCCTTCTCTGAACTCTCTGACTGATTGAAGAATGTAGAGATGGTTGACAAAGGCTGAATCCAGCACAATTTATCTAAAGAAAGAGAAGAAACTCTTCTTCTTTCTATTCGAGAAGAGGTATATGGGTCGAGTTCAAACTCTTCTTCAAAGTATATAATAAGACACGAGAGATTATGCGAGTAAGGAAAGTCATGTGGGGGGCAGTAGCTGTCTCTGTGACGTGACTAGCTCAATAATCTAACAAGGTACCATGTTAGGTTAGTAACAATTAACAACATCCAATTGTAAAACTAAAGGGAGAATTGCACCATGTTAAGAGGTAAAGGATTTGGTCGTGAACTTCTTTGAACATGTAAGCTAAGAATTTTTTATATCATTTTGATTGAAGCCGATTATACATCGAATCTCGTGTAACTCGTTCAAAAATGATGTTGAGGCTGGTTGGTTGATGGTTCGATGGATCTTGATTTATGTTGAATTTTCATTCAAAAATCGAGCACTTAGGAAAATTGTTTCAGGTTTTTGGTAGCATCTCTCTCACACACATCGTATTAGCTTGAGCGTTTCCAGGTATCACCCATTTTGTTTGGAACCCTTCAGATTTCATGGGGAAGAAAACCAAATCTCATCAACATGCACTGAATTTGACACACACTTCGTAGCTGTCATCTCCATCAATTTTCTTCGTTTAACTTGTATATATGTGGTCCCAATGTCTCTCATCTGTTGGCTAGAACACTGAAGGACTACTGAAATGAGGATTTTAAATTTCACGTCGAGAATTAAACTTTGTCCATCTGACATCTGCACTGTTCTAGTCAATGAGTTATCCCGAAAGAACAATATGTACGTCTGCAAAAGGTTATAATCGTCAAACTAGTGACCCCTATCGGCTTGTCCCACGGTCGTTGCAAATAAGGTCAATCACGGAGGGCCCTATGGGTATTGACGTAGTGGTCAAAATACATGGGAGTCATCTGAATTCAAGAAAGGATTTTAAGTCTCCTGTGAAATCGACTCATACTACTTCTGTAAGTACCATCGTGCCTTAACCACTACGCTATCTCCTTAGGACAATTTGTATGTCTAAACCATATTGTCTTTGTCCATTTGATGTTTCATCATAAAGTGTTATAATACAATAGAAATACGAGGGTGTCATTCCTCTATGCGTTAGTTACTAGTCTCAAGAGTCAAAAGTCTATCGTAATTTATCTTCCTTACGATGGTTTGAGAGCAAACTGATAGTGATCGCTAGGTTGACGAATTACAACCTTCTTGCATCATATAATACAATAGAAATGAAATGAAATATATAAATGACATGTTGAAAGTTAATACAGCGACGCAACTAAGTAATTGGTGAATAATTGCAGCCATATCCTAATTTATTGTTCTATTTGTCCGATTTGTCGAGCATTTAGCCATTATGTAGAGCTGGTCGACAGGTTGCATCTATTGAAAACAACACGATGACAAATTAGACGCTAAATGAATTAATAATATAAACATAGAGGAAAGTATCTTGTGTGGCATGACATGACTCCTTAATTATATCACAAGCTGAGACTCCATTCATCTTCGAGTATCAGGGAAGTAACCACTTCTTTATGAATTCTTCCTTTGTTAGGACAGAAATTGAACGGCGAGACATTAATGCACATGGAAATCGCATAGACAAAAGATAAGAGGAAAAGACAAATTCTCACTCTCCCTCTCTAACTCGAAAGCACTTGGCTGTGCCTGGTTGTAAAGTTGTACGATCTTCTCTATTTTTTGAAGTCGCTTCGTTTCACGCAACAAATTTCGTTGTTTTCTTATGCAAAAACATCTCCATGAAAATATCTAGAGTTATTAGCTGGTAAAAAAGAGCTTCGAGCACGAAGACAGAGAACTGGATTCAGACAATCTCCAGCCTGTTTCATGAGTATCCTTCGAGTGTTGTCCTGTAAATTTTGCTTCTGCTGCTTGCCGACTCGGCCTTCGACGGTCTTAGCTGGGCAGGCATGCAGATAAGAATCAAAATCTCACCATTAAAGACACTCTCATTTGACAGCGAAGAACATGTTTTTTCATTAATATTAAATATTTATAGACTATTATAAATCTGGCAGTAGCAAGTAGCAGAATAGTTTAATCGGCGAGCATCAGAAGTAGGCGCTCAATTACTTAACTGAGGCTGCCATTTTCACTGACAATTATACGGGCCTGGATGCTTAAAGTTGGGCTTCTGATCCAATAAGAAAACTAAAGTATCATGTGTCAGATGACATCAGTCTCACGTAATATTATAACATATCTCTTTTAATGAAGAATTTCAGTACTGCAGCAAACGCGTAGACGATAAAATACAATTTCTACGTCAACTTTAAACAACGTCTCTCACCCGTCCACATCCTGCGCGAGACAGAACACCGGAGGCAGGTGTTCGAAGTAATGCCTGACTGAAAGGAGCCATTCATTTTCCACTTCACGGAGAATCTAAGGAAGGTTTCTGTTAGAGAAGCATCTCTTGGCTAAGCATGCAACCATCCTCTGAACATCGAATTGAAGCTCGTCTTACGGATCTGGTCGTGTCCTTTACTGGCACCCGTCAGTGATGCATCCTCGTCGTCGTTGATCCTCCGTGTTGGCCAGGATAACTAACTCCAGGACTCGGAGCCCTGATCAAGGCTGTTGAGTTAAGATGTTTTAGCTTTAAGCTGTTGATTCAGAATGGAGAGAAAGATAAAAGTAAAAGTCTCTTTTTTTATTTCTATTCCAAGGAGATATTAAGGAGAGTTCGAGGACAAGAGTGAGATCGAGGCTCACAAATGATAAACGACCTGAGATTGTAGTTTTTTTTTTTTTCCATTTAAAAAACTTTTGGATAGTAATTAATCTCCTCCCTGTTGCTTTACTGGAATCAACGCCAGTTTGACAGATAACTCATGCAATTAAGAAAAAGTAAAGTACGAGGATTTTAGAAGTCTAACTTTTGAATTAAAATTAGTCAGATAAAATCCGGACATTTAGATTATAACAAAAAGTGGAAATGATGCACGAAAGTGACGGGTGATCTTTAGGATCCGAGATCTGCTTTTCCCACAATTAAACTTTCTTTTTTGACCAGGAAAGGGCATGCAACAGGCGTAGCCAGACTTGTTTTGAGCCTTGAAGTCGAGAAGCCTTCAAATGGTAGGGGCCTTCTAACTTGCACTTCTTGTTTAACAACTTCGTCATCTCTCCTTTAGTTAGGTTCATCATTGAGGAAGACAGACATGACTGCAGGAACAGATTAAATCACTTCGAGAGTGCATTAAAGTAACTTAACTTGCCCTGCCTTTAGCTTTTGCTCCCATTTTTGTTTTCTCATAGAACGATTTCAATTTGGTCCCTACGGTATTTTTCCACTCTAACATTTTCAGTTCATGCTTTCATATACGAGAGTTGATTTAAAGGGGGGCAGAAAATTAAAAGAGTGTCCTAATTATTAGTTTAAATCAAAGTTGCTCAGTCTTTGGAATAGTGTATATCTAAAATGGAATAATTTTAAATTAAGGTGAACCAACTTTGATCAAAGCCACTTCGAGATGGTGCAATTTTTATCAAAGTTACTCCAAGAAAAAGTATAAAAAAGTATCTCGAGTATCAAATTGTGAATAAGATGATGTTTTGATAATTTTTAAAAAGATAGATATACCCGGCTCTTTTGACGGTACGAATAATTAGAGACACTCTTTTAATTATTTTTTTATCACATGTCTTTACAAAAGGCTACTTACAAATCAATGGTTGAAAGTTTAATTAATTAGAATATAATCTAGTTGAATAGTGGCGATCGAGCTTCAATCTGCTAAAGTCCAAATAGAAACATTCTATTTTCTATACAAAGAATTTTAAATTAATTAATCTGAGAGTAGATTTAATACTCTCTAATGGACTGAGGTTCATCTCTAGTCAACAAAAAGAGTGGCTAAATACTCTAAACTAAGACTTTCACTCTCACAAACTTGATCATTAACTATAACCTAGAACATATATATATTATTCTATGGTTGAAGGTTATCTACAAGTAATTAATTCTATCTAATTTACCCTCATTATCGATTAATGATGTCATCTGAAAGACAATTAATACCAACAAAATTTATGAAATAAAATAATAATAAATTCGTGAAGCTAGGAGATAAGCATGAGCGATCTATCTACTATACCTAGGCTCAATATATAATAGAGAGCAGGAGGCCACTGATTAAGGGAGAGTTCAAGACTAATTACTCGATCTTAATCGATCAAAATGTCAAGAGAGCAAGGGACATTGAGCAATGAAGGAAGGAAATTATATCGAATTGAGTGTTTTAATCCTATTAATGTTTAAATAGAAAATCCATAAAACATATATTACCTCAATTATAAAAATATATATATAAGAAAAAGTCTGTTAAATAATTCAAAGTAACTGTATTTAACACATTTAAATACCATATAAAATACTTCAACCAAAGCCTCCTGATTGCTCTTCTAGCAATCCTCCTTTCAACCAAACGAAAGCCAGGTGACAAAACTCCGCAGTCAGCTGCCTGCATTGTCGCTGCTCTTCTTACTGTGTGTAAACAACTCCACTGTCAGGGATTCTTATTCCTCTTCCTTTTTCTCCTCCACTTCTTTACGTATAATTCATTCATATATTTCATCTCTGCTCTACTAATTTATTGTTTTCTGCCTTTGAATTTAAGTGAATATTTCATCGTCATTGAGATGCTTGATTTGCCCGCTAACTGTTTGAACAGATGGCTGATCCAAACTACAAGTCAATCTGACCTCCCAAAAATAAAATCATTCGTCCCACTGATCATTTGATATGCAAGAATTTATACAGAATGCTATTGTAGCTTTGAGAGAGAGAACAAATTCAAACTAAGTCATCTAAATTTTATACATTATACTGTATAAATCATGGATTCAAATACATGGAAAAAATTTTGTTTCATCTGCCGATTGCCATAGGCGCGTTGTCGCGGTTGAAACCGTAACCTCGTGGAGACAAACCACGAATTGGCATCGGCGCGTTGTCGTGGATGGAACCGCAACCTCGTGGAGACAATCAGGACCTAGCGGCATCTTCAGTGAGGTCGCCAAGACATCTTTTGGTCCCTATGGGATGGCGAACGGTGGATAAAATAAGAATCGATTTTGAAAAAGATCTAAATTTTTTTTCTGAATTCAGATCTATCACGTCAAGACTGATATGATTCTCCATGATTTATCTCCCTCATAATGATCGTAATACAAATCGATCGGAACCACTAAGTTAATGGATTCCAACATTTTACGGACACATACATCTTTTTGGGTTTTTTTCTTAATTTATAAATTTATTTATTTTACATTTTTTTTAAATTTATTTTTAAAAATTTATTTATTATTTATTTTTTTTATTTATGACCATTAATTTAAATTTCTTTCTTTTAATTATTTTTTATCCATTATTCTCGTTCATCCATCATCCTAGATTAAATAGAGAGAGAAATCTCTTTAACAAAGAAAAATTAAATATAATATATTGTTACCTTACAAAATATACCTACATATGGATGAAATTATTATACATAAATTTAATTTAATTTTAAATTTAATTATATATTAGATGAATTTTAATTAATCCTAACTTTTAATTTAATAAGTATTAAATATTTTATAAACAATATCAAAATTTAGCTTCTCCAAATCTGAATACCTCTTTCTCCCTTTGCGTCATCCTAATTAAAGCCATTTTTCTTCAAGATGAAGCTTAATTAGTGCAACCTCTAGTCACAATTAATCCATGTAATTTTTCAGATATTTTCATTTTAATTTTTAATTATGATGTACTGTAAAAAAAAAATCAGTTTTGATATACTAATTAAATCGTTCATTGTAAACATTTTTCTATTTACTCATATCATCAATAAAAAAATTTTCACAACACTGAATTTCATCATTTCAAAATAAAATCAATTAATCTGATGCTATCTAAATATTATTCCTTTTCCAGGTGATTAAGATCATTATTATCATGTAATTTTGAGGTTAGAGTAGAGGTGACCACCTTTTCAAAATCGTCGATTTCAATTTTGAAATCGTTGGTTTGAATTTATCATCCAATAGAACCGAAATCGAACTGCTCATCGACGGTTTCGATTTCGATTTCGAAACTGTCGATTCCGATTCTTTATGGTTCGATTTTGATTTTGGAATCGTCAGTTATGATTCAACATCTACTGAAATCGGAATCGAACCGTTAATCGACAATTTCAGTTCATTACGATTCGATTTCGATTAAAATTACCATTTAAAATCGAAATTTAAATTATTTAATTTTAAGTCTCTCATTTTTTTAATAGATGATATAAGTATATTTATTTTTTAATTTATTAATTTAGTGGATTTATTTTAATTTAAATTTAACTTTTATAGATGGAGATTTAACTTATATCCATTTATTTATTTATATAATTATTTATCATAAAAAATTATCATTGTAACATATTTAAATAAATAAATTCACATTAATAAATTAAAAAGAAAAAATTTATTATTATTATTATTATTATTATTACTATATGTTATCTCTCTCCTTCTTTTATTTAACATATAAAAAAAATTTAAATTTAATTTATATAAATTAAGTTGTCTACGTATCCTTTTTTAGATCTAACATAGTTTATTTACCATTTAAATATCAAATTATTTTTAAAAATTCAATTTCGATTTTAACAAAAAAAAAATATTCAGTTCCGATTTCGATTCCGATCCGATTCCGATTTAATTTCAGTTTCGATTCGGTTCCGCTTTGATTCCGGTTCCAAAAATTTAAGTATCGGAATCGAACTGTATGCTTCGGTTCCGATTCCGATTTCAAAATCGGAACCAAAAAAGTAATTTAGATTCAATTTTTGAATCATCAATTCCGATTCGATTCACGGTTCGAGTCGAACCGTGATCACCCCTATATTAGAATCTTAAAAATAACATCTTATAAAACAATATAAAATTACATACAATAATAAATCTTTTTCTAAAATTTCAAATTGACAAAAACTTGGGACTACTTTTTAGGGGAAATGAGTCGGTGCGTGCCATGCTCTGCTTTCTTCTCATTGCCTCACTGATTGCTGCATGGCATGGCATGGCATGTGGTTGTGCGGCGTCCAGGAAAATTGCAGTTTGTTTTGTTTTCTTAAGAACAAAAGGCATGGAGGTGATTTCAATAATATTGTTGGAAACTTGCAACAACTGTAGAATGATCAGATCGTGGATGTATCGTATTTAAACCTAAATTTTGAAATGCGTGCGTAGATTCTTACAATGCACGGCACATTAAAGTGACTCCGCATGAGTGTATTTTTATCTATTACTCATGGTAAAAAGATGATATGGCTAACATATTCAAACATTCTTCTTCGTAGATCTTTCCAACTTACTAAAAGATGTTAAATTATTAAAAAAAAAAAAAAAAACTTTTGTCCCAGTACAACAGTCTTTTGTACGAGAAAAATTAAGAACTCAATTAAACATTTCACATTTTTATCTATTAAACATGCACACATTTTTTATAACTACCACCGTTTCCCTGAAATTTTCATTATAACAATTAACAAATCATTTAGGCAATAAAATACTTGTATGAATTTGTTTTAGTTTGGGTTAATGACAACTTTTTTGGAATGGAAAAAAAACATAATAAATAAATAAAAATGGTTTATTTTTCGGCTGAACTTGTTTACAAATTACATATACACTAAAAAAAACTCAATATTATATGAGAAGGTATTTCGTTAAATGTCATATTTAAATTCAATATTTCGCTTTCTAAAATCCTCTAGTAGAGATTTAAACACAAAAATAATAATAATCATGTTTTATCCCATTAATTGAGAGATGTGAACCTTTCTACATTATTAAATTATATCTCTACTGTATTATCATTGATATTTAAATAAATTTTATTTTATTTTAAATATTCTTGTAACTATTAATTGAAACGACGTTATAAAAAATTATATATATCGATCTTTCAATATTTAAAGGACTAAAATATTAATTGATTTTAAAAGTAAGACAAATTTACTAGTCTTATTTTATTATCTTCTTAATTAAAAGTTCATCAAAATGCTTTGATTAAAATAGTTTAGGGTTTGATGCCCTTATTAGTGGTTGGAATAAAAAAATCAAGCGTGATAGATTTTTTTAGATGACACTGGGTATATATCCAGGCCTTTGACCTAACTAATTCTAAGAGTGGATGGTTCTGTAGGATCGAAATGAACGCTAGAGGGGGGGGTGAATAGCGAAAAACGGTTTTTCTTTTCTTTTGTTGTAAAAACGATAAGTGAGAGATAAACGCAGCGAAAAAGAGATAGACACAAGGAGTTTTACTTGGTTCACAACCAACCGGCTGCTAATCCAAGGCCCTAATGGTCCTAGACCACGTACGGAGGGCAATCACTAAAACACTCCTCCTCGTTGGAGGTAGGAGTTACGATTACAAAACTTTCGACAAAAATACAAGGATGAGAGACAAGCTCCTCTCTCCTTTTTGATATAAAGCTCGAAAAACACAACTTAAATTAATCGACTAAAACGATTACCAACACTTTAACTGAAGCAGGTTGGCGACGCCCGTTGTAGTGGCGCTGTCGTAGAAGAGCGGCGTTGTGGAGCGTTGAGAGCTTTGTAATAATTGTTGTGTCTAAGATGTGAAACACCCCCTCTATTTGAAGTCTTGTCCGCCCACTTGAGATCCAAACCACCTCACCACCAATTGAGGATAAGTTTCCACCTTGCTTTTGACGCCACCTCACCAAGATTTGGGGATAAGTTGCCACCTTGCTTTTAGTTCCTTTTGCCCATTTTCAGGATACTTTAGTTATTTAATTTTATTTCAATTCGAGTTCTAATTTTAATTGAATTGAATAAATTAATTCTAATTTTAATTGAATTAGAGTAACCAATTCAAACAAGGGTTAGCTCAAAGCAATATGTAGAAATATTAAATGTGATGGATTTAGATGGTTTCTAACCATCCGATCTCGACTTAGACTTTCATGGAAAGTTTTGGGTCGGATTATCGCCTAAGATCAACTCCTAAGCGGAGGATCCGACCTCACTTACGCTCGTCGAACACGAGTCTTACCTTGCACTTCGTGTAGCGGATCTCAACTCAAGCTTAACTTGTAGACTCATGAGATAACAAAATAGACTTAACCTTGTGTCTTTGCTATAATCAAAACACAGTTCGATTTGATGCCTCACGCTAACTCAATCTCCCTTTGATCTATGACAAAAACACACAAAGTTAAGGAAATTAAGTGCATGAAGCAGTACAAGAAAAGGCATGAAGCAAAAGTAGGAGTAGTAAAAATATTTCTCAAGTTCTCCCTTAGAGGAGAACCCTCCTTGGAGGTGAGTACTTGAAAAGACTTTTAGGTCTCCAAACACAAAAGATAACGAGTTAAGTAAATGACATTACTTAACTTAGGCTCTTTAGAGTCAAAAATAAGTGCAAGTTAAGTAATCAAAAGTTAAGTCAAAAGGTTAATTATTCAAAAGGTTTAACTTTTGATTTCTTAACTTGGGCCTTTAAAGTTTTCAATTTCGAAGAGTTGAAACCTAAACCTTACTCCCCCTTAACTTAGGTCAGAATCAAAGTTTTAAGTTAAGTTATCAAATTCAAAATTTTGAATTTATTGAACCTTAACTTTGGCCTTTTCTCCCCCTTTTGACATAAATCAAGAAAAAAGTAGGGGGGGGGGGGGTTAAGAAAACCCTAAGTCCAAGCATGATGATTTTGAAAATAGTATGTGAAAATAATTCATCTAAATGTTCAACTCTAGTTTGACTTGATTGAAATGATATTATCAACAAGTCCTGATTAGAGTTGGTTAATATTAGTTGCATATTTATACTCCGAGGTTCATATTGACGCACTTGATCTACATCTTGGAACCTGGAGTAGGGTCCTAACATCTCACGCCGTTCTAGGTGGCTTAATACACAAACACATTAACCCTATGTGTTGTGAGATGTGTTGACTCCTTAAATCTATAAGATCATGATATCTAGGGGAAGTCCTAAACTAGTTCCATTTGCATAAAGAAAAAAAATAAGAAAAATAAAATTCGAAAATAAAATTTTTGAAAATAGCATTTGAAAACTTTTGCTAACCTATTCTATTACGCACAAGCCCAATTTTCGTCTCAAGAGACTAAATTCGGCTTCGGGTAGTGGTTTAGTAAATAGGTCTGCTAGGTTAGACTTCGAGTCAACATATTCGAGTTGTATGGAGCCGTTGGCTACATGTTCTCGAATGAAATGGTGTTTTACCTCTATATGCTTTGTCCTTGAATGACATATAGGGTTCTTAGTTAGATTTATCGAACTTATGTTGTCTACAAAAATTTTAGTTTTGGTGAAGTCCAACCTAAAGTCTCGGAGAGTGTTCTTCATCCAAAGAAGCTGAGTTACACACTCACCCATCGCAACGTATTCGGCTTCGGTGGTAGATAAGGCAACACAATGTTGCTTCCTACTGCACCAACTCACTAGACTCGAGCCGAGTAGTTGACAACAATCACTCGTGCTCTTTCTATCGAGTTTACTACCGGCATAATCCGAATCGGAGTAGCCGATTAGTTCGAACTCCGTAGATCTAGGGTACCAAATACCAACGTTAAGTGTACCCTTAAGATATCTAAGGATACGCTTAACTAGGGTTAGGTGAGACTCCTTAGCACATGTTTGAAACCTGACGCACATACTTACTGCGAATAGGATGTCGGGTCGACTCGCAGTTAAGTATAGGAGACTTCCTATCACGCTCCTATAGTACTTTAAGTCAATGGACTTACTTTCTAGGTCTTCTCCTATGTTAACATTAATCGCCATTGGGGTGTTTATTATCTTAGCGTCTTGCATTCCAAATCTTTTAATTAACTCCTTAGTGTATTTTTATTGATATAGGTATATACCATCCTTAGTTTGTTTAATTTGTAGACCTAAAAAGAAACTTAACTCGCCTACCAAGTTCATTTCGAACTCACTTTCCATGAGTGAAACAAACTCGTTTAGTAAGGCTGAGTTAGAGGTTCCAAAAATTATATCGTCTACATAAATTTGAGCTATGAATATTTCTTTACCTAAGGTTTTTACAAAGAGAGTTGGGTCAACTAAGCCTTGGTTAAACCCTTTTGACTTAAGATGGATTGAAAGTCTCTCGTACCAAGCTCGAGGAGCTTGTTTAAGTCCATAGAGAGCTTTCTTAAGTTTTAGAACATGGTCGGGTTTATCTAGATTTTCGAATCCGGGGGGTTGGCTAACATAAACTTCTTCTTTAATGTATCCATTTAGGAATGCCGACTTAACATCCATTTGAAACAGCTTAAATCCTCGATGTGCGACATAAGCTAGCAACATTCGAATGGATTCGAGTCTAGCTACTGGGGCATAGGTTTCGTCATAATCTAAGCCTTCGACTTGACTAAACCCTTTAACGACTAACCTAGCCTTGTTTCTAACTACTTCACCTTTATCATCAAGCTTATTTCGAAACACCCACCTTGTTCCAATTATCGTTTTGTCTTTAGGTGGTGGTACTAATTCTCACACTTCATTCCTAGTAAATTGAGCTAGCTCTTCTTGCATTGCAATAATCCAATCGGGATCAAGAAGAGTTTGTTCAATTGATTTGGGTTCTATCTTTGAAATTAAGGAAATTTGACTAAGGTTCCTATAGGATGCTCTAGTTCGAACTCCTAGATTAGGATCTCCTATCACTTGATCGATAGGGTGGTTAGTCTGAATCTTAGATTGGGTTGGGTTTATGTCACCTAATGCTTGATCAATGGGGTGACTTGGTTGAACACTAGTTTAACTCGGATCACTTGTCACTTGGTCGACAAGAGAAGTTGGTTGATGTGGATTAGACTCGATCTCAGGGTCGGAGACGAGTTTGGTATCAGTGGGCTCAACACTTGGGGTCATTAAGGGTTTTGTAGGTTCGGGTACTTCATCGAACACTACATTAATAGTCTCTTCGACTTTAAGGGTATCGTGGTTATATACCCTATAGGCCCTACTCGTGGTTGAGTATCCTAAGAAGATTCCAGTGGAGGTTTTGGATTTGAATTTCCCTAGGTGGTTCTTAGTGTTTAGGATATGTACTTTACATCCAAATACCCTAAAGTACTTGATGTTGGGTACTTTATTGTGATAAATCTCGTACGAGGTCTTAAGGTGCCTTTTTACCATAAGGATCCTATTCTGGACATAGCAAGCCGTGCTAACGGCTTCTGCCCAAAACCTATCAGGTAGGTCGTATTCGTTCAACATGGTCCTAGCGGCTTCTTGTAGAGTTCGATTTTTCCGCTCCACTAGGCTATTTTGTTAAGGGGTCCTAGGGCAAGAGAATTCATGGTGGTATCCATTTAGGTTACAGAAGTCGGTGAACCTTTGATTTTCGAATTCACCACCATTATCGCTTCTAAGTCTTTTAACCTTAAGGTTTTTTTTTATTCTCGATTAATTTGAATAGATTGATTAATTGATCTAGGGTATCATTTTTATGTTTGATGAACCTAACCCAGGTAAACCTGGAGTAGTCGTCAATTATGACTAAGCAATATTGACTTCTATTGAGTGACTTGGCTCCATGTGAATCGAATAGATCCATATGCAGGAGCTCAAGTACACTTGAGGTTCGTTCTTGGTTAGTTAACTTGTATTGTGTCCTAGGTTGTTTTCCTTGTTGACAAGCATTACAGATTTTATTAACCAAATTGTTGAGGTTGGGTAAGCCTCTGACTAAGCCACTCTGACTCATCTTGTGGACGAGTCTTGGGTGCGAGTGACCGAGTCGTCGGTGCCACAACCATGATTCCTCTTCCTGTGTTATAAGACATTTGGCTGAGGATTTGATTAAGTTAATTGTATAAATATTATTTGTCCTAGTTCCTTTGAGTATTGTTTTGGCTGTTTTATTTGTTTTAATTACACATTCATTTTCTAAAAATACGACCTTATAGTTATTGTCACATAATTGGCTTACGTTAAGCAGGTTATATTCAAAATTCTCTACAAGTAATACATTTTTAATAACAAAATTCGAGTTAAGCTCGATATCACCTGATCCGATGATTTTGAGCTTGCCGTTATTCCTAAAGGCTATCGATCCTTGTCGTTTGAATCGAAGCTTCGTGAATTTGAGTTGATCCCCGGTCATGTGTCGGGAGCAACCGCTGTCCAACATCCATTGATCCTACACACAAGGTGGTTGGATTGGATGTTAGATTTTTTTAAAAAAAAAATTGGTTGTAAATTGTTAAACCTAGGTCATCTCACATGTGTCTATATGATCAAGCATGTTATACTTACGTGTTTTTTGTGAGATGACTTCCAATTAAGTTGATTAAGTGCATTTAGGTTCAAGTAATTTTATGTTAGATTTGGATTTGACCCTAGGCTTGTCAAGTTTACCTTTTCAAGATCATGGCTTCCAGGTCGTGGCGAGGCACAGGGGCCTTCTTTTATCGGATCATCGACCACTTCCTTAGACAAAGCCATTTTCAAGAAAATGATGACTTGACTCACCTAAGACTATTTCCTAGTCTAACTGGTTATTTTTGAAAAGAGGCTCCCCGAGGCTCAATCTTTTCGAAGGATTTTAGTTGGTTATGTACGTGTTCTAAGTGAGTTCACAAGTTTAAAAAAAAAAGCATGCAATTTCTAAGTTAAAGCACAAACATGTTTTGTACTGGCTCCCCCTAGACCGTTGAATCGGTTCGGTCTATCCACATAGTGGATTTGGTCCTTGGGAACCCAGTACGGGTTGGATCCTAGAGTTGAAATCAAAAAGTTCTTAGGGACCCATGCTTGGACATGTTTCCTATGTCGACTTACAATCGACATATACGACCTATTAGTCGTGTTTGAGTTAAACCCTAGTCCAGCCTTGTTGTACACGGCCCTTTGAGATTCAAGTAGGAATTCAAGTCCTTTGGATCCCGAAGTGAACCTTTCCAACGTGTTCCTAAGATCTTCAACTTGACTTTTCAAGAGAGAGTTCTCAACTTCGAGCTTTTCAGCTCGAGTTGGGTCCTCTTCTCGAACTTGACTAGTCGAAGAGGTTAGGGAGACCTTGTGTTTGAGGAGTTTGACCTCCTCAACCAGGGTCTCGACCTTCTTCCCATGTCGCGTTGAGGGCCTTCTTGTGCTTAGGTGCTTGGTGGTTGAGCTTGGGGCACTCGGACTTGATATGTCCAAACCTGTTACACTCATAACACCTAATATTAAAACTTTTAGGCTTACCTTGGTTGGGTCGAGTCGTGGTTCGCTTTCGTCCCTTGGCTATCCTTCGAGCTAGGTTCATTAGTTCGGCAGTCAACTCCGGGTCAACTTCTTCTTCGGACTCGTCTTCCTCCTCGGTTGGTGGTGGCTTGCTTGCGATTTTCTTCTTCTTTGAACCTGCAAACAAGGCTATACCCCTCTCGGGTTCCGAGTTGGACTGCTCATGTAATTCGAAATCTGAGAATAATTCGTCTATTCAAACTTTAGCTAGGTCCTTAGATACCTTGTAGGCATCGGCCATGGATGCCCACAAGATGGTCCTAGGGAAAGAATTTAGAACATACCTGATTAGATCTCGGTTTTGACTTTTCATCTATTGAATGCAAATGGTTGACTATGTCACAGGGCGCGCGTGCAATTGTGTCTTGCCTCGTGTTCCTGCATTTTTAGTGTGTACAATTTATTGAACAACAAATCACGTTTGAAACCTTAGCTTGATCCGATCCTTCGTGTAACTCGATCGGCCTCGTCAGATCTCTTACGATGAAGGGTCCGACTCGGTTCCTCCTCCTTGGATAGCCCGCTGCGGATTTGAGTCGCCTTTGCATCTGCCTCGACTTGTCATTTAGTGGTAATGGACCACCGATTGTAATCCAAGGATTCACCTTCTTCATTAGTAGGAAGGGTGAACGGTTTGATCACAATCCACATCTCTATTGGGTTTTTAGGAAGCACTTCATCCGACCTTTCCAAAGAATCTAAATCGTCACCTTGTAAAATGGTGGATCGGACGGTGCTAAAACCCTCGAGATAGGCCATTAACATGAAACGAAGAAGAGAAAAAAGAAAAAATACACGCAGACAACAAAGGTCCCAAGACTTGCGTCTTGGATTAGTAGTCTTGGAAGAAGAAAAGATAAATAAATCAATCAATAGATTAACTAATTAGAAAATTAATTTTAATTCTGTAAAAAAAATAATTAATTAATTAATTTCGAAAATTAATTAAAAACTATTTTGTAGATAAAAAATCTAATGTTGAAATTAAGTAAAAAATATTGAAAAACCAAACTTATATTCTAGACAAGATTTAAAAATTAAAATAAGTTTTTAATTGATTTTTAATTGATTAAATTTGAAAATTGATTGAAAATCTATTTTAGTGGAAATAAGATTTAATTCAATGCTAAGATTAACGAGAAAACTTTATAAAACGAAATATGAAGATTTTAGGGTTTGAAAAATCAAGTGTTTAAAAAAAATATGAAATAATTTTTAATTCTGGGAAAAACTAATTTTAATCAGTAATAGAATTAAAAAATCGTAATTAAGAGTTTTTTTTGTTAGGATGATCAATAGAAAGATTAAAAGCGATAAAATTAAATTAAAGAAAAGTCTGAAAGAAAATTTAGAAAAATTAAAAAAAACACAAAAATTAACGTGAACGAGAAACAAAGGAAACAAAGAAATAAAAATTACTCAAATTTTTGGTTTCACCAAATTAGATTGCCCCCAGCTCTGATACCAATTGTAGGATCGAAATGAGCGCTAGAGGGTGAATAAGCTAAAAACGATTTTCTTTTCTTTTGTTGTAAAAGCGATAAGTGAGAGATAAGCGAGCAAAAAGAGATAAAAGAAAAGAGATGGACACAAGGAGTTTTACTTGGTTCACGATACCAATTTGCTAATCCAAGGCGCTAATGGTCCTAAACTACGTACGGAGGGCAATCACTAAAACACTCCTCCTCGTTGGAGGTAGGAGTTACGATTACAAAACTTTCGACAAAAACACAAGGATGAGAGACAAGCCCCTCTCTCCTTTTTGATATAAAAACTCGAAAAACACAACTTAAATTAATCGACTAAACGATTACCAACACTTTAACCGAAGCTTCAGTGTTGGCGGCCGCCGTTGTAGTGGCGTCGTCGTAGAAGAGCGGCGTTGTGGAGGCGTTTGAGAGCTTTGTAATAATTGTTGTGTCAAGATGTGAAGCACCCCCCTCTATTTGAAGCCTTGTCCGCCCACTTGAGATTCGGCCACCTCACCACCAATTGAGGGATAAGTTTTCACCTTGCTTTTGGCCACCTCACCAAGATTTGGGGATAAGTTGCCACCTTGCTTTTAGTTCCTTTTGCCCATTTTCAGGATACTTTAGTTATTTAATTTTATTTCAATTCGAGTTCTAATTTTAATTCGAATTCGTTAATTCGAATTAGAGTAACTTCGAATTCAAACAAGGGTTAGCTCAAAGCAATATGTAGAAATATTAAATGTGATGGATTTAGATGGTTTCTAACCATCCGATCTCGACTTAGACTTTCATGGAAAGTTTGGGTCGGATTGTCGCCTAAGATCAACTCCTAAACGGAGGATCCGACCTCACTTACGCTCGTCGGACACGAGTCTTACCTTGCACTTCTTGTGTAGTCTCGACTCAAGCTTAACCTGTTTCTGCACACTCAAGTAGACTCATGAGATAACAAAATAGACTTAACCTTGTGTCTTTGCTATAATCAAAACACAGATTCGATTTCGGTGCCTCACTGTACCAACAGGTTCGATCCTACGGAAATTTTTCACCGACCATCTAGATAAATCAAGAAACGCTTGCAACTAGCGTCAACAAATTATCACCCCATTTAAGGAAGAGTTCCTACAAATATATAGCTAGTAGCTGAGGAAAGTGTGATAGACTATTAAAGACAAAGATTATTGTGATTTTAATCATTAAATTAAAACAAATTCATAAATTTTTAATAGCGAAAATAATAATAATAATAAAAGTAGGAACAACCTCTTAAAAGCATTCATTTAATTAGGAATGCAATAATAAATTCATATTGTCATTTTGACTAAAAAGTATCACTATACCATTCGTATACTCTTTTTAAAAAATTTTACCACTAAAATATCATCAAAGCGTTTTTTGGGCGAGAATGATAATTAATACAACTGCCACCTGTTTATAATACCCTCACAAGTTTATTTATTAATTTCAATCACTAGAATATGTCATTGAAGGAGTTTATCCCAAATAACTGGATAAAATTTTCATGTCGCTTGCTCTTGATTTTGAACATTTAATGATCATTTCAGTCAAACTAATTTAACATAGTTCTGATCATTTTTATGTTCTTTCTTCTCTCTCTTTTTTTGTTTATGTTTTTTTTTTTCTATTTTCACTGTTAAAAGGCCTTTAAATTGTTTTGTCCAACACTTTATAGTTTACAGTCAAAATAATAAAATAAGGTAATTATTACACTCATTCTTATTGATTTCGACCAATAAACTATTCTTAAAAAATAAAAAACTTCAGAGATATTTAATTTAAGAAACTATAGAAGTATATATTTTGCGTCAGCTGGAAGTGAATATCACACACACTGAGCGGGCTCTATGGTAAAATTAATGCTCTAGATAATAAATACTTTTAATCCATTTGAATGATAAAGATGCACAGCTGTCATTTAATGGAGATCAATGTGATCAGTAAAAGACATTAATAAAATTGATTTCTTGGTGCATTATTAATTATATATTTTTGCCAGCCCATCGACTTTGCTTGTGGGTCGAGGAATCTCGATCTCTGCCCAATATTTCGACAGAAATGATGTTATTTAACTGTGCAAGGGCCTTGTGTGTTGGACAATATTACAATACTGCTGAAAAATATATGATTGCACATCAGTAAGTCCATCGAAATAATTTATGCTTCTAAAATATCAGTAGTTTGAAAGTTAAAGCATCAATATATCTTCTACGTGTTAGTGCGAATTTTATATATGGTCTGTTGCTGCATCTCTATCTAGAATAGTGAGCATGAAGAAGGTTGAAAGAAGTATAATTGTCTCCTCTTTAGATGTGAGAAGAGAAGGCTAAGTAAACAAGATGGATGAATTGTAGAGAGTTAATTAAGGCGGTATAAGAAAATTAAGGGCGACAAATTAAGAATCTTGCAGGCACAAGTATAAGGCATGGAGTTGGAAGAAAAATCCTTAAATCCAAGATTTGTGGACAAATACATGAAGAATTAAGAGCGTATCTTTGCCTTTGTAGGAACTAAATTCTAAATAAATTCTAGCAAGAGAAAAATATTCAATGTGATTATAGAAAAAGACAAACAACTAGCAATGAATAATATTTATGATAGACTTATACCTTTCCCTCTTTCAAGAAAGAAATTGTTAGCTATATATATGCTTTCCATGAAAGCAATCTTTGATTGATTACACCATTCATTCATTCATTCTGCTTTATTTATGAATTCTGGAGCAGTGTAATTATACGTACAAATAAATGTATAGTATCTTATGCAAAGTGCAGTAATGATATTATATATATATATATAGATAGATAGATATATAATTTTAATTGAAGAAAAAAATGGCCATGCCAACTTTTACTGTTATGTTTGTCATAGTTTAGAACAGGTTAATCTGATGTAGAATGTAGACTGTGAAAATGGGTTTGGAAGTTACATGGTAACAAAGTAGGTGACTCCAATCAAGCTGCAGAGGATGATTCAGGCTTTGTGTAATTATGCATTTGACAAGTCTCCTGTTTCCAGGGAGATGCCTCAGATCATGCATCAGACCGAAAGACTTTGGTGGATGTCAACATATAACACATCGATGCTATGCAGCAGGCTGAGACAGCAACATCAGTCCTTGCAGTTTCTTCAACTCATGGCATCACTCTCGATCAGCTGTGCGATCTAGTTTTATATATAAACTAAGGTAGACATGAATCTGATTCTGATGTCATACTTGTTAGAGTACATGAAACAATGCAGTAAGAGCCATGGTGTAGGTCACAACACGAAATGCTCAGGCTTAGCAGTCGACAGCAACTGATCATTGGACAAGGATCGAGTCTATGGATGAAAACTTTGTGAAAGTCGATCTGCACAAAAATTTGAGAGGTCCTTCAGAAACTGTGACAATCTGTATTATTTACCTTCACTATTCAATGCAGAGTTTTAATGCTGTCCAAGATTACTGTATGGAGTTTTTATTTTTTTCTGTCCACTGTAATAAGTTGAATTTATTCTGGTCTTTGACTTCAGTCGAACACAATTTAAGGAAATCCTCCAGAAATGAGGAAGCAAATTTATGGAGTCCGCTGAGATCCCCACTGAAGGCGTCTTATCTGTCGTTAAAAAGGAGAGCATACTAACATTGATATGAGAAACAGAGGTAAGAAAATAATGAACCATTCGCAGGAACATTATGAAGGAAGTCTTTACAGAGAGAACATATAAAATACAAATCTAAAGTCCTTTATCTGTCCATAATTTTCGAAAACATTAAAAAAAAAAAAAACAGAGATGGAAAGCATGCTGTATTAAAAAAAATGCCAGAAATTAGGAGCTTTTTGTTTTGTTTTTTGTTTTTTAAATAAAAGGTACAATTTTCTATCATTAAGTAAAAAAGGATAGGGTTGCAGGGGAGGACTGCATGTATCACGTGTGTATCACGTGAACAAGAGCAGTGTTAAGAACACACCTCAGTAGCTCTGGAGTGGTAGCAGAATGCTGTCATATTATTACTATCAAGTATCGACATTCTCAGAAACCCAAAGCCTGCATCTTTGCTGGTAAAATTTGTGATCTCATGATCTCTCTCGTTGCTTTTTTCTTCAACACTTGCTCGACAAGCTTCGCCAAGCGATAAGGAATTCCCTCTTGAACTTTTTTTTTTTTATTTTCACCTGCGCTTGTTTTCTTTTGGTTGTCTTCATTCTCACAGCACGATTGCGCTTGGTTTTGAGGCACATCTCGCATTTTCTTTCACCGGAGCTGTGAGGGATGAGTAAAGAAGAAGACATCAAGTTCCTCAAGATACAAGTAAATCTCTCTACTTTGTTCTCCCTCTCTGTCTCACCGATCAAGATCTTAGCTTGGAATGGCTGTCGTTTGTTTGCAGACGTGCACTCTTAAAGTGAACATTCACTGTGATGGGTGCAAGAAGAAGGTGAAGAAGCTGCTCCACAAAATTGAAGGTGCATGACCAGCAAGATTGCTGTGTGGTTACCTTTTTTTCGGTAATTGGATTATAATAAGCAGTGCCGTTTCTTCTTCCTTGATTCCGTTTGTTTTTGGATTGCTTGTGTCAACAGGGGTGTACACGACCAACATAGATGCAGAACAGGGGAAGGTGACTGTGTCAGGCAATGTTGATCCTGCAACCCTCATTAAAAAGCTTGCGAAGGCTGGTAAGCATGCAGAGCTGCTCGGTGGTGGTAATGGCAGCAACAAGGAGGCACAGAAGCCTCTGCCACAGAACGGCAAGGGGCAGCAGAAGGAGAATGGAAAGCCCCAAAAGGGTGACGGTGGAGGAAATGGCGGTGGCAAGGAGCAGAAAACCCAGCTTCCCCAGCCCACTCCACAGCAGCAGATGTTGCTCCAGCAGCAGATGTTGCTCCAGCAACAGCTGCAGCAATTGCAGCAGATGAAGGGATCCAATGACCTGCATATGCCTCCTCAGCTCAAGGGAGGCTTCAATTTCCCCCCGCAGAAAAACCCTAAAGCCGTCAACTTTGTCTTGCCCCCCAAAGGCCGCGACGACGACTACGACGATGAGGACGACTACGACGATGATTACGAGGACGACGACGACGAGATGGATGATTTTGACTGCTTCGACGCCGATCTTGAGGACGATTTCAAGGACATCAAGATCAAGCCGGCAGTCGCGGCGACGCCACAAGATAAGAAGGGCGGGAATGGGAAGAAAGGGGGAGAAACTCCTGTGCAGGGGAAAGCCGTGGGGAATAATAATGAGGCGAAGAGCGGTAAAAAGGGCGACGGCGGAGGTGGATCTGCCACCAAGAATAATGGCGGTGGTGGCGGGGGGAAGAATGGCGGAGGCGGACAACAACAGGGCAAAAATGGACCAAATAATAACAAGGGCACGGGAAGTGCTAATGGGGGCGGCGGCGACATCCCTAATCCTGGTGGTAATGGAGGTAAGAAGGGGGGCGGGAAGAATGAGGCCGGCGTCGCTGGTGGTCATCCCGCGGTTAACCCAAGGATGATGGGCCAAGGCTTCCCGGGCATGGCAATGGGGCCTCAGATCGCCGCCGGCAACATGCATCCCCATCCTGCCATGAGCCATATGGGAAGCATTCCGGCAGCTGCAGCCGTGCAAGGACTCCCGGCCGGAGGCCCGCCTCCTGCCGGTTACTACCAAGGAGGCGTGGTGCCACCGCCATCGGAAGCCATCGCCGCCGCCAATCCTTACCAGCAGCAGTACATGGCCGCCATGATGCAGCAGCAACAACAGCAACAGCAGCAAAGGATGATGATGATGAACGCGGCGCAAGATCGCGCCTTTCAGCCACCCATGATGGGTTATGCCCGGCCGCCGATCCCAGCCTACTACAGCATGAACATGCCCCCGCCGACGATGGCGCCGCCGCCCAACGGCGACACATACACCGCCTACTTCAGCGATGAGAACACCGACAGCAGCTGCACGATCATGTGAAAAATCCAACCTTTATCGCTGAATTGGGATCGCCGCTTCACCGTTCTTATTTGGTGTTGTAATTTGCCACTTCGATTGCATCCACCATCCAGTTTGATCTCTCTTTTCAAGTTCATTGGGTGGGAAAATTATCATCCCCGAAGGAAAGCAAAATAGTGGAGAGTCTGCAGTCTGCTGCGAATACCACATCAAAAATCAGTAATTTACTATTTTTCCCCTTAATTTTCACCTTCGTTTTAGGTTAAAAGTCTATATATGTTTTCAAGTGCAACTTAGATAGAAAACTAGTACGCATTAGATAAGTTGTATTTGGTTTTGTTAGGGATTGTGATGATCACTGGTCGGAGAGAGCGTTCGTTCCAGCTCTCCTTTATGTGTCGATATGTGTTTACAAGTTCAGAATAATAGTAATAATGATCAATGTCTACCAAAAAGTCAACTGAGTATTGTTCCATTTCTGTGACTGTCTTCTCCAATCCCAGAAGCTGTAATTGCCCTGGTTCAGTATTAGACAGAGAATCAAAATTTTAGGCAAGGCCCGAAAGACGAAATCCAGAATCAAAGTTATGTAAGAATCGTTCAGATCACATCAAAATGAAATGGAAAAGGCAAGCAAGCTACGATTCGCTTAAACCCTGGAAATGGAGACGAGTTTTTGCAGAGATTTAACAATGTCAACTTCAGAAAACATTACGCGTGAGGAATGATCACATTCCTACTCCAGCAGCCTCGTTCTAGGAGTAGGTAGTATGTAAGAACAACTCGACCTAAAATATAAACAGTTTCCGAAGAGCGTCATCAAAATTTCAAGATGAAAAAGTCACAGCAGGAAGGAGACAGAGGAATCACGTAACCTACGCCTTGGGATGTTTAAAAAAACTTCCTAGTGGGGAAGAAAGAAAGAGAGAATGATGCTTGGGGGCCGTTGGGGGAAGAGCTAAGGAGCATGGAATGATGATGCCCTCCTCCAGTTTTCTTTACTTTAGTATACTCAGTCACTCCTCTCCATGCAACTCGTCTCCCCAAAACTTTTGACCCAAACTGTACTGTACTGCCCCCATTCAATTCACGACCCTCCTTCAATCTCCATCCTCCCTCAGGCCTCTGAGGATTGGATTGGAAGAGTCGGCGAGGGAGGAGGAGGAGGAGCTAGCGGCGGAGGAGCATGAGCATCTTGACCTTGAGAGTAGGAGAGCAAATGCAGTGTGCATCAATCTAGGCATGCAAGGGTGTCAGAACTTGCACGTACGGAGGGTATCAGTCAAGTTCATCACAGTAACCTCGAGGACTTGTTTAAGCACTGTCCAATCCAATCAATGGTCCTTTTTTCCCTTCCTCTGTTTAAATTATGGTGGAGAGTGGGATGAGTAATAATGCCGGGGCACCGAGGGGATATTTATCTTATTCGTCTCTGATCATTTTTGTATTTGGCTTAGAAATATGCAAAGAGCGACGAACAGCATCATCCATCAATCAGCATCAATCGATCAGATCGGGAGAAAACGGGCAATACCAAAACCTCTGTGCCAGTTTGTTATCTCCTTCGAGGTATGGGAGCAGGCTCATGAGATGTCATCTCAGAGTCGTCTGCTACTGGTAACAGAAGAGAATCTACTGCCTGTGAAACCCTATCCATCCCCTAGACGCTAGCTCACTAGTGCTGGAGAAGGAGGGGATGGTAGTGTTCTTTTCTTTCGGTGCGATGTTCCTTGTCTCCCTGAGCAATAGAAATTGTAAAGCAAAATGAATAATTCCTCCATTGAAGGAAGGAATGAAAGCAAAATGCAAAACTCGAGCAAATGATCTTCCTTTTTTTATTACAGTTTCAGTGAATGTAAATCACCTAAAGTATTTAAAAATTATGAGTTCTTTGAGCGAAGAAGACGAAGGATATTCAAACTCCAAAGGCAGTTGTTGCATGGGCACGCCTAATTATTCTTAGCCTCCGAGTTGTTCTTCGCCCTTTATTGGGATGAGCGCATGGCTTTTTAGAATGGACAAAAGAAAGAAACGAGTGATCGCCGGGTTAATTCACCATCAAATACTTTGACCAACATCTTATCTCTGTCAATTGTCAAAAGAGAATTGACAAAATTTGGGCGAGAGAATCTCAGTCGATTTTTAATACGCTAAATTTAATGGTTTCGAGTCATTCATGTGGAATGTGTTTCGCTATAGACGGCATTATTTTTTAAGCGATGCAATTATTGTTTGGTGAGATGCATTGAAAGCGCACTGCACTTCGAGCAGAGGATAAGGATTAGAGCTTTAGGAAGTGTGTATATTTAAAAAATAATAATAATAATAAAGGTTAAGATAAACATTCGATGAAATGAAGTGATTTAATTTATTAGTTTGTTTAGAGACGTGGATCGAGTTAGGTCTCTCGCGAGTGGTCTGGGCCATGATTTACTCGTGATATGAAGAAATATATGTTCTGGCACTGGCACATGAATGTCACATCGCTGCCAAATGAATGCATCGCCAGATAAACTTATATTGGAATCTGCTTGCTTAAATGATCATTTATGGTGTATTTACGCTGCTGCGTAAATACACGGAAAGAATTGAGAGGAGAAAGAGAAAATTAATGGGGAAAGAATTGCATGGAGTGGATATCCGAACTATATGTTAAAATAGATATAGTGGTTGTGCTTTATTTATATCTTTGTGTGTTTTTAGTTTTCACTGTGTTAATCATTCATAGACAATCACCACACAATCAAATGAGATCAAAGAATGCAATATCAAGGTCCTAACATTTAAGTCTCTAAAATCTACACACATACATCACATCCTGAACAACTTTGGCACCAATACCATATTAGAAATCAAAGTCGGGAACCTTACTTCCCGCACATGCTTAGCCTCCATTAACTTTTGTACTTCCATCCAAATGACTTTATCTTTCTCTGGCTCAAAATGATGATGCTTCTGTTTCATCGAATGAGCTTCAATCGTAATGTGCAAGTGATGCTCCATGATTAATGGAACCACCTGGGTCAAATCCTTGGAAGTCTATGCAAAGATATCTTGATTTCTCCTAAGCAATTGATTAAATCCTCCCACATTTATGCTAAGAGGTAAATATAAATTCAAGTCATTTTCTCCTCTTATGAGGGAACCATCAACACTGACTCCACATCTTGCCCAATGTAAGAGAGGGCAGAGTTCGTCCTTGATATTTTAGGGCCCTGGACGAAGTAAAAAAAATATGGGTCCTTTTATAGATAAAAAAAATTATTTTTCTATAAAAATGAATCTCTTTCCTATATAATTTAAAAAAAAAAAATCATTGAGCCATAGGCAGGTGCCCCAACTGCCCCTGCCTAGGGTCGACTCTGAGAGAGGGTTCTCCTTCTTGGACAACATATACTTTATGTGTATGCTCTCCTTTCCTATCTAATCATTTCAACTGCCCAATGAACTTCTTCTGATCCACTCGGATTATTTCCGCATGACATTTTTGAGCTACCTATTGACTCCACCATACTTAGAGTTGTCAAGTTGGATTAGGTCCGTCGGATTGGCTCGCCCCGCCAAATAATTTAAGCGGATTGGGTTGAACTTTTATCAATTCGTCATTTTGGCGGGCCTAAACGGATCGATCCGTACAGGTTC
Source organism: Wurfbainia villosa (assembly GCA_025175895.1). Taxonomy (NCBI): domain Eukaryota; kingdom Viridiplantae; phylum Streptophyta; class Magnoliopsida; order Zingiberales; family Zingiberaceae; genus Wurfbainia; species Wurfbainia villosa. The sequence goes on along the minus strand of CM045998.1, from coordinate 10,990,046 downwards.
TTTGCGAGAGTATCAAAAGATAAATTTTTAACCACTACAATATTCTTCTATACACATACACCTCAACAAAGTATAAAAGAAGTTATGAATAAAGAACAAAAGAATATTTTTTATACCCTAATTATTTTTTATTATCTTATCACTACTATTCTAATCGATATAGGAAATAATAACATATCAAAATCAAATAATTACCTAGGCTAAAAAATCTCAATTGAATCTCTATTTGAAGGAGAAAAATTTACATTTATATATTATCAATATTTGGATATTTTGGAACATTGGAAAGAAATCAAAAATATCGATACTCAATTTTGTAAGTTGATAATTAAATCTCAATTATAAGATTTTAGTTATTTCAAATACTTATTTTTTTAATCATGATACTCTATTTGTCTTACAGATTACCTTAAGCCCTCAACACCTTAGTAATTATAAATATATTTTTTAAATTTGTGTGGCCCGCGGGTTGGCCCGCTTAACCCGCAACCAGCCTTGGGTTGGATTGGGTTGGAAATTTCTCAACCCGCCGAGATGGCAGGTCGGCCTACCCCTCTCCGCTAAATATTGGGTTTCCGACGGGTTGACCCGCTCCATACCTCCCCTATCTCTTTCCACACAAGGAACTTAATCTTTTGGTGTTAGAGTGAAGCGATGGCCCGAAGGGCACCAAGGGTTGACCGTTTCAGAATGATGTCGTAGGTTAACATAATCTTTACCATGGTGAATGTAGTAAGGATAGGTTGAATCTTGTGGAGCACTTGGATGATCAATTAGAGCATAAGCATTAGGCATCCACAAGTCCACACTCTTTCTTTTTATAAAGAGAGCTGATTTCTTGTTGCGCCACCACGATCATTGCGGATCCCGGATCCGTGAGTAGTCAGCGGATCCCTTAGCGATCGACTAATGGATCCATCGGTCATTTCTTTGCCTCAAATTGCCCGATCGGCTCTGGCGGTTTTGGTCGAGCCTCCCTAATGAGCTACTTACAATTCACTCATTCTCTCATCTCACTCGAAGTCCCTCGCCGAAGCTCTCTTCGTTCGCGGCCACGTCCCTCGGCAGCATCAGGCGCACGACTCTGTAATGTTCCTTCGCATCTCTTGCCTCCGAAGTCTGCTTCCTTGGTTTCGTTTCAAGTCATCTCGTCCGACGATCCCTCGGCAACATCAAGCGCACGGTTCTGCAATGCTCCTTCTCCAACTCAAGCACGAGGTTATGAGTGGTGAACCCGCCAAGGCTCCATGTGCAAATTACTAAGTCCTGCAAGACTCCAACGCACATATCAAATCACAATAACAACCTAACTTAAACCCTTTGTCACACACATCAAAACCATATCACGGCAAGAGATTGCCCTAACAGGTCGGTCTACCCCTCTCCGCTAAATATTGGGTTTACGACGTGTTGACCCGCTCCATACCTCCCCTATCTCTTTCCACACAAGGAACTTAATCTTTTGGTGGTAGAGTGAAGCGATGGCCCGAAGGGCACCAAGGGTTGACCGTTTCAGAATGATGTCGTAGGTTAACATAATCTTTACCATGGTGAATGTAGTAAGGATAGGTTGACGTCAAGGTTTTTCACCCAGAGAGAGAGGTAGCCTAATTTGGTCGAGCGAGTGAATTGTGTGTCCTGAGAACTTGAAAAGAGAGGGTTGTAATATGCTACAAGTCTTCCACCTTCATTCTCATTTTCTCTAGGGTTGCCTAGAAGAGAATACATGACAATTCAAGCCACATTATAATTAGCCGCAATAGCCTGAACAACTAAGGAGTCATTGAGAGGGGCTGCTACTCCTAAGTTGCTAAATTTGAATCCCAAGGTAGGTTCCGTCTCCACCTCTAGTACCCCAACCACTATGCATGCATTTTGCTCGGCTATATTTCTTCCATGGTCGATTGGAATCTCCATCCATAATTTGTTGGTGCAATCAGCCTCAAATTAAGGTTGACCAAGCTCGAGTTGAGTTTCGATGTTTGATAATATGACTAAAAGTAAAGAATGGGATAAGGGAGATTGTTGGTGCAATTAACCTTAGGATAAGGGTGACCAAGCTTAAGTGAGACTCAAGTTGGTTTCAACATATGGATGACAATATGACTATGGGATAGTATAGGACATCCGTATTCATATGGAGTTTAGCGTGAAGTCTAGATGAGTCAAGGTTGACGGGACACTTAGCACGTAGAGGAAAAGTCCTGGTAAGTCAAAGTGATCAAATGACCAGGCAAGTGAAGTCCTGACAGATCAAGGTGACCGGATGACTAGGGTGAAGTTCTGACAGACCAAGGTAACCATATGACTAGGCAAGGAAAGTCCTGGTAGATCAAGATGACCGAATGACTAGGCAAGTTAACTCCCAGCAGGTTAGGTGACCGTGCTAGGCAAGTGAAGTCTCGACAGGTCAGGTGACCGTGTTTGGCAAGTGAAGTCTCTTGACAGTCGATAATGTGCTTGGCAAGTGATGTCCCGGTAGGTCAGGGTGGCTAATGCATGTGAGCATGACCCCAAATCTCCGGCCGAGATCACCAAGGACTTGAAGTGTGCGCTTATGCTCAACAACTGCAAGTGCACAATTGTCATCAAGTAATAATTATGTATCAATCTCATAGAGACTGTGATTCGAATACTGGGTGTCCAGTGAATGTATATTGTTTGGATGTGAATCACTTCCTGAGTTAAGGTGGTTGGCTAAGAGTTGGCTCTAATACGGTGTCACTTGGAGAAAGAAACAAGGGGTTACTCAAGGGTTGGTTAAGGGATTCCAGGATTTCAGTTTCACTTGTGTGTTGTCGAACATGCTACTAAGTTAATGCTCCTAGGTTCTCTAATTGCGATCTTGCAGGACGATCATTGTATGCAATCCCGATGAACTTTTGCTTCTACCATGAATTTTCTATTCCTAGCCAAGTTTTCCTTTCGAATCGTCAGAGCTTAGGAAATTGTTATCCTTGGGAAACCCCTTGTCACTGGGATCCCATAACCCTTCTAGAGTTGATTTCTTCTACTTTGGGTCTTCTGTCAAAATAAGTTAGTTGAGTTCTAAGATGTCCTATAGGTCTCCATGAACAGGTGAACCATATTTAATGTCCTACTCTTTCATGACCTATTTCCTACAATTTTGGAAGGGAGGATGACCAAGAGGTTTACTATCGATTGGTCGAGTGCTCAAAGACTCGAGCTCAAAAGACTCGAGCGATGAGGGAAGTCGATTAGGATTATGAACCAGTCAACTGGTCAAGTAATCGACTCAAGAAACTAGCTGGTGCTCGAGTAGTCAGCTGGTAGGTTGGACCAGTTGACTGGCTACTTACAGTCGATTGCTGGACTGAGCAATCGACTGATGTTAAGTGAATAGACTTTAAGTGGATAGAACATAAAATATTTCGAGTTGGATCGTGGCTCAAGCGATCGATTGATCGACCAAATCAGCGTGGATTAATCCGTTGTGAGACAATGATACAATGACCAATCAATTGGTGGAAAAGTCCGATCATCGATGATAGAAAATCACCGACATAGGTTATAAAAGGAGGTTTCGTGGATGATTTTCATAGCTGGTTCAAGGGAGTTTCTGGAGAGGAATTGTTGTTGCATTCCAAGTTTTCAAAAGCCTTTCAAAGCAACCAATAAATAAGCGATCAAAGACATTCTTGTGTAAAGTATTTTCACTTCTTCATTTCATTTATTTCTTGTATTTGGTTGTTTCCTAGTGTAAGCTCTATATTGTAAGAGATTTATCCACCTCCGATGTCATTCTGAGAAGGAGAAGTTATAGTGGTGGCATTTCACTAGAGCTTGACCGTAGAGTAGGAACTAGGGTTTCGAACCATATAAAATCTTGTGTTATGAGTGTGTATTTATTTTTGTCTTGTGTACTTTGTATTTTCGTTGCATTAACACTTTTGTAGATAATAACATAATCGAAAGAAATCGAACGAACGCTATTCACCCCTCCCCCTTTTAGCGCGACATCAAGGTCCTAACATGATTGTCAAATAAGCCTGATTGGTGAGGCGGTTCTGATCTACTATATAAGATCCATGGGAAGTAAAGGAAGAGGAGGATTCTTTTTCTATTTTGATATAGAGAGAAAACTCTTTTTCCCTACACAACTTCGATTTTCTCTTCTCCTTGGTTATGATGTTCCTCTCTTTTTCTCGACGGACATTGATTTGAGTGTCAAAGGAGTTATGCCGGTAAAGTTAGTCCACTGCTAACACTTTTTGACTTTGCATATTAGAACCTACAGTGACATCTCGAAAGTTTAGCGGACTTTGCTCTTTAAATGTGAAGGAAGAAGAGGAGTCGAGCGTACCGAAAAGAGAATGCTTCAATACTAAATTAATATAATAAATCATTAAAACCCACAAAAATCAAGATGAAATTAATAAACCAAAGAATAAAAGGAAATATCACATAGTGATTATAAAAAAAATCAATCTAAAGCTAACAAAATGCATAGAGACAAAAACACTTTTACACACTAAATACCAACCAAATGAGAAAAAAAATATTTCTAATTATGAAATATATTAATCTTAATATAATGGTACCAAATAAAAAAGAATTCCTGTCAAACTAAAATATAATTGCAACAAATTCTTACCTAAATCAAAAGATACTCAACTTTTGGCATCTAAAATAGGACAATTACTACCAACAATTACAAATTTAAAGTTTAAATCGATATCTTTTTCTAGTTCAGATCTCTCTTTCTAATTGAGTTATAAAAAGGATGGCAGGCATTTCTCAGTGCAGGGTCTTAGTCATTACAAACTGTAGACACCATTTATATCTTCTAACTACTCTATTCTGTGTTTTTCAGATACAATGGTCCGGATGGAACACATGTAAAGTAACTGATTTTGTTAGAGACAGAGATTGTCTTGTTTGTGGGTCTGGAACTCTCATTGAACTTTGACACTTCCACTACTCTTTCACAGGTTACTTGACCTTTTATGGGCTCTCTTTTTGTAGAGACTGGCACTATTGATTTTTATCTTTTGCTATGAGCCTCTATGAGGATACCTTCTAATTATTTGAGACTTATTCTTATTTGAGAAACGTAGAGAGGAGGAAATACTAAAGGGAAGGTTGTGCCTAATTTCTTTTTGAGAAGCTTGTGCCCTTAATTATGTAGAGTAAAAGTTCATGAATGTGAATAAGAAAAGGACGAGTTAGCTTTGGCCCCTCTGGCATGCCTAGAGGAAGAAAATGCAATGTCCAGTTGCATTGGTAGGGAGGAATTGCTAAGCATTTGTATTTGACCGACCAGACCTGTTGATAAAGAAAGCTAAGCTTGATTTAAGAGGTGAAACCCTCTTTTGACGTCCAAAAAGAATTGACACCCCTCAAAGGTAATCTCACTCGTCACTCGAGAGGTACCTTTCACTCGGGTTTCTGTTCCTGCTGATAGCAAGCAGTCATCAATGGGTTACATTTTGAAGCAAGTCCCTATCGTTAGATATTCAATTGCAAGTGATTGCTTATTGTATGGGTTAAAAGCAAGCTCTTGCTACTAGGGAACCTTTAGTGGTGTTTCCGTTTTCCAAGCAGGTGAGGTGCCATGATGAACCTAGTGACTTTGAACAGTAGGGTGACGCTCAAAACCAACAGTGTGAGCCACTCTCTCTTCTTTCTCAGTACACTAAATCCCTTGCAAGTTAACCGTGGATTGACGAGGAGAGCATGCTCCCCTGTTTCATGTATAAAGCCAAAGTGTTAGTGCTCGAGTCCAGTTTGAAGAGCGAAAGTAGCCATTCAAAGGTTGAGTCCTAAGATAGAGAATACCTCTCATCCATAAAGTGCTGTTAACTTAAAAGCAACTCATCTCTTGAGAAGGCGAGGGCAATCCACTTTCTTTCACGACGTATGGACAAGACTTGCTTTCGGAATATCCAAAGACCACACTGTCCAAACTCTGAATAGAGGCGTCAAAACAGGAGTCAGAGCTGGCATTCCAAACCTTCACTTGACCTATTGGCTACAGTCTATTGCTACCCATTTTTTTTCTATCTTGTAAGGGCATTTCCAAAGTAGGATCATAGGATGCTTGGCCGGAAGAATAAGAAATATGGTGAAAATCCTATATTTGGAACGTTTCTAAATTCACCTTCATGAAGCCCATCACTCCAAGTACAAGCATGCTTGGATTACTGTGTTATCCTAAGCTTGGTTCCTGTGGCTAGACAAGCAGAATTTCTGTGTAAACATTGCTGGTTTCTGCACTTCAAATTTTCACAAATGATCTCCCACCCGGCAACCACTTCCTCTCATTAAAAAAATAAGTGATTTGCAGTCATCGCATATGAAGAATCATTGCACAAGCATAGGACGCATTCACAGCTCTCTAGATTAACTCCTTTTCTTGCTAGAAGGGCACCTTGACTTGTGTTGGGACGAACTATCTCCAGATTAGGCCTTTGAACTAACAACTATATTGTAAATTTATCAGAAACTGATAGCATAACCAATAAAAGAATCTTAAACCTTATGCACGTTACTTTTTACAGCATAGGGAAATTCTCATCATATAAATATCTTTAAAATTCATTGATCAAAGACTTTAGACAGGGCAAGAAAAAGCTACCAAAGTATTACCTTCCCTGGATCCACAATCATTCCCACTTACCATGTTCATTTCCCCATAACTAAACAAATGCATCAGAGAAATTTGTTGGTGTATATGTATGTATCTTTCACAAAAGGGAAAAAAAGGTACGGGTTCCTTTGTCGAATTTATTCTGCAGACCATAAGTACCTCACTTTGCAAAAAGTGATATCGTCTATCCCAAATGTCCCTCAAGGCCGACCTAGAGAAATAAATTATGGTCTATGACCGTATTTACACCTGACAAGTGTAAGATAAGTACTTTTTCTTCGACAAAAATTGATTCATACATATCTTTTATATATTAGTGTTAGACATACTTAACGGATTAGATCAATTCGAAATCGAGTCGGAACCAATCCATTAAATTCGGAATCGGAATCGATTCGGATGAAGCGTTCGAATCGAGCAACCGAACTGCTCCGATTAGGTTCGGTTCGGTTCCAACCGATTTGGAACCGGTTCGAAACCGTTTCGGAACCCGATTTGGATCTAGTTTCGGTTGCTAATTTAAAGGTAGAAATTCTTAGCATGCTAACATCTCTACAAGATTATTTTACGATAGAAAAAAAGAATAGGATTACCAATACGTTAGATGAATTTGGAAACTCAAATTTGAAAAAGATGGTCTGGAACCGTTTCGGAATTGATCCGGAACCGTTTCAGAACCGATTCGGAATCGGTTTTGAACCGGTTCGGATCGGTTCCAATGTTGACGGATCCGGAACCGGTCAGAACCGAATCGGAACCGGAACCGCGGAACCGATAAACATGTCTAATCAGTGCTATGTTGCACTAAAAAAAACTGTTTTTTGGTGACGAAATTTGGCAACGAATTATTTTCGTTGTAAATCTCCAACAAATATAGCGACGAATTTTAGGTTTCGTCGCAAATTTGTAACGAAATAAATTTTCGTCGCAAATTGGCGACGAAAAAATAAATTCGTCGCAAATTTGTGCAACGAATTCATAATTAAGTTAGAGAATTTAACAAATTTAAATATATTTAATTTATTAAAAATAAAAATGCAATAGTTTATTTTTAAATATTTTGCAACGAATTCGTGAATTCATTGCAAAATAGCAACGAATCCAGGATTCGTTGCAAAAAACATATTAAAAAATAAATTAACGTTTTAAAAGTTTAAATTTTTTTTTAAATTGCAACGAATCCAGATTCGTTGCAAAAATTGCAACGAATCCAGGATTCGTTGCAAAATTAATATTAATATTAAAAAATAAAATAACATTTTAAAAAGTTTAAAATTTTTTATTTTAAAATTTGCAACGAATCCTGGATTCGTTGCAAAAATCTGCAACGAATCCAGGATTCGTTGCTAAATTAAAAATACAAAATAAACTTAACGTTTTAAAAAGTTTATTTATTTTTTATAAAAAATTTGCAACGAATCCACGGATTCGTTGCAAATTTGCAACGAATCCTGGATTCGTTGCTAAATTAAAAATACAAAATAAACTTAACGTTTTAAAAAGATTATTTTTTTTTATAAAAAATTTGCAACGAATCTTTGGATTCGTTGCAAATTTGCAACGAATCCAAAGATTCGTTGCAAAATTTATTTAATTTTACCCAATGCCCTAATCTTTTTCCTTCCCCTCGCGCCCGATCGAACCCTAAGTTCTTTTCTTTCCCCTCCGCGCCTTGCGCGGCACGCCCGGCGCCTCGTCCGCGTGCCCCCACCACCAGGCGACGGCCGCGCTCCCGGCCCGCAATGGCGCCAGGCGGCCGCTCCGTGTGCCGCCGGCGGCCGCTTCGCCGCCCCTCCTCGGTCGTGTGCCGCCCAGCGCTCGAGCACGCCGCCTCGCCGCCTCACCTCCTCAATGCATATTGTAAGTTTTTCATGTTCTTCTTCGTTTTTTTTTCTTTATTCTAATTTTGTTTTTGGTTGATAGTTTCGACGTGGTGGACAGAGACGACAGAGTACTAGTAGTGGCCAGACTGATCCACCGCCTGCCAGCACTATACCTACTTGCCCTCCTGATCTTCCTGGACCTTCACATGATCACCGATACCATCTCATTCACGTAAGCCACGACCTTCCCATTTCGATTCACACTGTACCCACGGACACTCCTCTCTCGAGAACATTGAAAGTCGATCGTATATATTTAGATTGGAGATTCGTAAGTAATATAAATATTATAATTTTTAAACTATCTTAATTATTTATTCATTTTTTCACTTTATCGTAGGTTTGAAAATTCGTGACTGTATTGCGAGATTAATAAAATCGTGAATAACTATTGGAGAAGGAGACTTTTGTCACCTACTCAACCAGGACCTACAAAAGAACTATGGTGGTGCGAGTTTCAGGTATAATTGATTCATTTTATATATTAAATAAGTGATTATATAATCAATTGTTTTTTTTCCATCTCAGCGGAGATTTATTTGGGACCCTACTCAAGACTTGGAAGTTAAAAGAATTTTTAAAAAAAATGTGGCGATCATATCCGGCATGTATTAAGTCATGCCAAATGTCGAAAAAACCACTTTGTGTCGCGTCGAGAAAATTGGAGTAAAATCTCCAATTATTGGCAATCGATGAGCGAAAAGAAGAATAAATTAAATCAACGTGTACATTGGAGACTTATCCATATATGCGGGAGGATCTATAAATATCGAAAAGCATTCACGTAGATTGGTAATTTTTAAATTCTACAATTAGTTTTTAAATATATTTTAGATTATTATTTTATTTCTAACATTCTTATATTTAGTCTAAGGAATTGGGAAAGGAGCCGGAATTTATAGATACTTTCGTTCACCCTTTCCAAAAAAAAGATAAGACTTGGAGTGGAGATAGAGCTCGAGCAATTAAGGTTTGAATTAATCTTTAAACTTACTTTATAACTTTATTTCTGTTAGTTATGTAAATGCTCTGATTATAATTTTAATTTTGTGTAGGAGAGATATGATCAGTTATCCTCATCTCAGAGAATTTCAGGAGATGACGGTGATACTGAGGGATCTGAGCCATCTGTTAGTAATAATTTGGATTTATGGCTTGAGGCGAGTGGAGGATCAAAAGGGAGAAGGATATTAGGTATGAGTTCTCTAAGCAGAATGCATAATGCTCCTCGTAGATCTATTTCTTCTACTCCACCAGTGATGGCGCAGATACATAACTTAACCGAGGATGTTAGTAATTTGAAGGGCATAATACATGAAGAGATCGACAAATTATAGAAATACAACAACAAAACTCACAAAGGGATCGAAATGATAGAAATGCGACGATAACAAGTCTTTCTTATGCAATGATTTCGATTTAGTTACGGTCCAAGTCGTATTCCTCAAGTCATGAGCGATGATGGTGGCGGCGATGATGATATTGTATGCATGTTTTTAATTAGTACTTTTAAAATTTTTAGTTTATTGAGTTTGTTTATTTTGCTTTAGCGAGAATGATCGATGAAGTTAATTCTTATGGCGGTTGAAAATGCATCATTGTAAGTCTTTGCATATTTATTTTCGTGTTAGTATATAGTTTTTTAATGTATGATACTTTTTGTTTGTTTCTTTTCTAATGCGGGTAGAAGAATGTACAGTGATTGCTTACAGATTCTTTTTCTTTCCCATGTGTTGAGATCTTTTGTAGACATTGTTAATTTGGATATCAGAACTATGTTGATGTTTGAAATGTTGTAGAATATAACTTTTTATTTAGAATATTGTATTGTTCTTAACTGATTTTGTTGCTTTGTATTTATTTGGATATGATTGAATATTTGTTGTATTGAATGTGTGTGTGTTTTGTTTGTATTGAATGTATTTATTTGGATATTAGAACTTATTGTGTTTTGTTGTGTGTGTGTGAAAATTTGTATATACGATAGAATATCGAAACGGATGAAATCTGTTAAAAAAATATTTATTTAGCGACAAATTTAGCGACAAAAATATAAATTCGCTAAATTACGAAATCTGCGATGACTTTGCGACGAATTAAATTTAAATCGCAAATTAGCGAATTTAAACAAATACAACTGCGACAAATTTTTGCAACGAATTTTAAAATTGCGGCGAAAATTAAATTAAATTCGCAAATTTTCAACAAAAATGAATTCATCGAAAATATTGAACTTTGCGATAAATTTTATTGCGGAATTTAACGTAAATTTGCGACAATTTGTATCGATGCAAATTTACCAACGAATTTCTTATTTCGTCGCAAAAATTACCAACGAAAAAATTAATTCGTCGCAAAATATGGTTTTTTGCGACGAATTCAATGACGAAATTTGCAACGAATTTGTATCGGTCGCCAATTTACCAACGAATTTCTTATTTCGTCGCGAAAATTACCAACGAACAAATTAATTAAATCGCAAATTTTGCAATTTTAAATTAAATTCGCATAATTTCTTGACGAAAATTACAATTTTTGAAATAAATGGTAACAAAATTAGCGACGAAATTTTAAATTCGTCCTTAATTTTCGTCGCAAAAATTCGTCGCTATTATTTGCGACGCTTTATTCGCAACAAAAAATTTTTTGTTGCTAAATTCGTCACTAATTTATTTTGCAATGAATTTTTTTTTAAAATTCGTCGCTAATGACTGTTTTTTTTTTTTAGTGTTGACTATTATGTTTGTGTCCGTGGAGATGTTGTATAATATGCTCACGCTGTTAGTCGTGGAAGTTTTATTTTTTACTTTTTCTTTTTCTCTCTTCTGCCTAACTCCTTCATGCTTTTGTTTGTTATATTTGTTTTTACCTATATTCCATAGTTCATCGAACTTGATGGCTGACATCCGAAGCTTCTCATGTCAAAAGCTAGTGCATGTACAGGCGAAAAAATCTTTACACGCAGTCTCCCCCTATACTGGGAGAAATGACAGGAGCCAATCTCCAGCTCTGCATGTTTGACCTCATGAACAAAGTTCCAAAGGACACTGTCCGTGTTGGTGGAATGTCTGTGAAAAATGACAAAAAAACAATCATGCTTGATGAAACTCCTCGTCGTCTTTAAAGGGGTGACTGATGAGGCCTCAAGCATGGATACCACGAACTCATAAACTATCTCGGCTATAAATTCTACCATACTCTGTTAAGTGGAATTATGAAGCCCAAGGATTCTTCTGAACGCGTGTCCAAATCATACAAGATACAACTATCAGAATCATCGTTCCGTTTTTTCTTTGAAGAGCTGAAAGTGAAATCTATTCAAGTGCAATCTTCAGTCATTGCTTTTTTGTGGTTCAGATGAATAGTTGTTTCTTGTATCAATCGAACTGTGTAAAAGAGCAGTCCATGAACTTTACGTCAAGATTTCATCACTCCCCCAAGATTGGATCTCTGACGATGCAACTCTTTGCATCCAGTCTTTCTTTGAAAATGCGCATCAGATTGTGCCATTGTGGTCGTACTATTTGTTTTTTTTCTAATTTATTCCAACAGAAGTATATATGTATATGAAAATCTTACACAGCTTAAAGTAGAAAAAGTCAATATTGTACTCGCAGTCCAGGCGATGATGGCAAAACGAAGTTACTCAGGTTTGAGCAAAGAGTCTGCTAATAGCAAAAGATGGTTACTTTCATTAACCTTCAGAAGATTGTCATATATACTAATTGCAACTTAACATTACGATGCATCCTGCTGCAAGTTGAATACATTCCCCATCACAAATTCACAACTAGTGTCCATCACATGAAGTCGAAGTCACTCGGATACAAATAAACCTAGTTGTGGTTCCATTGTTCTTATCAGGCCAGCTAAATGCGAACTGCAAATGTCAGCGATGGCAAAGAGATGAGGCATGCAACAAGGGAATTTAATCGGTCCCAGCACCATTCAGGTATAGAGGCCAAAAAGCATTGATACATGAATTTTAATCTATTTCTTTTAAGCAAAGAAAGAACAAAAACTAAGGTTATGTGGTCTAGCAGCTCTGCTGCCTTCATGCTCGATAGCGGCGAGTAGCAGCTGCAGTATCCACTCAATTCTCGACACGACTTATCCGGATGGGTGGAGTTAACGATCGACATTATCCTTTAATAAAGATAGGGATTGGATAGTTTGGTGCAATTGTTTGATTGTTGCTAGTGATAGGTTATAGGTTGTCGAACAACTTCTTGTGCAACCTTTGGTCAAGTTGCATATTAAGTTTTCAGGATAAATTCAGATGGCTAGTGCAGACGTGTTAAGTCTTAAAAGAATAAGAGATCAATTCTTGGAGGTGATGATCAGACTCGTATTTCGTATTTCCGTATAATTTTGGGCTGATTTATCACTCCACACGTAGAATGGCGTGATAAGCATTAATATGATTTATTTATTTTTTTGGTCAAGTTGCATATTAGTCTACAGCTCCTAAATGGATAAAGATTAATTTTTAAGAGTTTTATTATTTTGAACTATCGATTAATTTTTTTTTTATATTTATCATATGAGATTTTAATTTATCTCCATTGATAGAGACATCAAAGGAGAGTGTTAATATGATAATTTTTTTTTTTTTTGAAAATGGACAACAGTGTCGTTGTAAAAGAATCATTCCAATTCTCAATTCTCTCTACAGTTTGGAAAAGTAGGTTGAACTTCTCGTGCCAATTTTTTCCTCCCTGCAGAAATAGAAATGAGAACTGAGTTAGTACGATTAGATCACTTTAATTTGACGAGTTTTCGTGGATGCAGAGTGGTAGATGTGGTTGTTTCTATGGGGATGATGGATGGTTAAAATATGATGGAATTTATGGATAAAATAAGGGTTGATTTCGAAAAAAATTTAAAGTCTTTTTTTATATTCAGATTATTTTTACGTATTTTGGTCACCATATCAAAGTTCATAGAATTCTTCGTGATTTATCTCTCTCGCGCTCTCACAATAATAATCATAAAATAGACCAATAAAGATCGCTAGATCAGTAAATTTCAACCTTTTACGAAGAAAGGGACAGATGTGGTTAGCCTGCTTGGCCTTCTACAGTGCAGTTGCTTCCTTTGCTTTGCTGCATAAGTATATACACCTGCAAGATTTCTAAGATTCAAACGATCTCTGATCAGGACCGGAATTCTAGTGAATAAAAAAGTGGGATCCAAGTTGCTGGTCAGAAACCCTACGTCGCTTGCTGACCTCCAATTTCTCGGATTGGATGAGCAGTCAAGAGCATCGGTTCAGAAAGAGACGACCAAAGCCTCACGGTTGTTGACGCAGATGGAAATCTACTGTGCTAGCCACATTCACTGGCAGGCAATTGAAGTTTGAAAGCTTATCTATTCCTCAACTTCGAATCTTAGTGGGCTACGTTTGAGACTCTGCTCTGGCGAAAAACTTTCTTATCCGTTCGCTGTGTTTCTTTCCCAAAACTCACAAATTTGCATGGCAGTAACGTGCACAGACTGTTGAAGGAAAAAAGGACACATCCCCCAGTTAGGAGCTGCAGGTGGCGATAATGCTGAAAGCTCCAAAAGCTTATAAAGTCTAATTTGAATGGTCTTCCTTGAGTCTTCGATCATTCGTTCGTGGCCAAAGAAGACAGGTAAAGAGGGGAGGACGCAAGTTGATTTAATTTATATGTGCTTTCGCAGGACACTCTTTCCATTTTTACCCGAGTTTAAAATAAATATTCAATTTTTACTCGCCTTGGAGTTTCAAACCCATTGATTCGACCCTTTATTTAATGCATAGTTTAATACTTGGAAGAGTATGAATTTAATAAAAATATTTATTTAAATTATATAATTATATTGACATCCTACAGACGATTACGTTTGTGATAATAAAAAAAATTAAATTAAAAAAAATATACTTCTTAAAAGTCCTTTTGAAATTGGATGAGAATTTTAAATTTCATATTAAAAATTGATTTTTGTTAATCTATATTAATATCTGTGTTATTCTAATCAATTGATCGTCTCGAAAGGATAATCATATTGACATTCTAGATTATAAAGTGGGATTTTTTTCCCGACGTACCATGGAGTGTTTTTCTATATTAAAATAAAAACTAGGAGATGTTGTATTAACGAGTTGTTTGTGAATATTTTTTTAATTTATTTTGAAAAAAATATCCAAGTTTACTTTAAAATCTCTAGTAGATCACTATTCTCTTTCCCATCCTTTGCAAAGGTCATATCGCTCACTCAAATACATCTTGAGATTCATAAAAAGTAAGAATCGTCAATCGACCTCCTCCATCGATCTGTCATACGATCATTATAAAGAAGGTAAATCATAAGTGACCCTATAAATTTTGATGTGATAGTCAAAATAAATGAAAATCATCTGAATCAAAAAAAAAACTTTAGATCTCTTTCAAAATCGATCATATCTTATCTATAAATATCATTATATCTTAATCACAAAGTATATCTCTCAATTTTTAATTGTATTAAGATTCGATGGAAATTGATTCATATTCATTCTTATATTATTCACCGTTTAACTTTATCCCAAAAGGAGATTGGACAACCTACACTGGGTCCCAAATTCCCCCAACCCTGATGCCTCTCCGCCTTGCCTGGTCTATTAAAGTCCATGGCCAACCGAACGAGCAGGAAAGACCAGCAACGTAGAGTCAAGCCAACCCACCCTACAGATCAAGATAGCAAGGCAGGGTGTGGAGTTGGATCCCTCAAATCTCTCCCTTCTCCTCCTCCTTTAAGTGAGAGAATTCCAGCACTAGTCGTGGGGCATGGCTTTGGAGGTAGAAGACGAAGTGTTTTTTGCAGATCTAAGCAAGCAAATTTCCATGCTGATCATGGACGATGAGGAAGAATTCCCAACTCAGTGTCCTCCCCTTCCAGTTCAGGTATATTATCACTGCCAATTTCCAATTTCCTCACTGGATTTTTCTTTTTTCCCTTTAGAGCAGGACAAATTATTCTGTCATGAATCTGCTCCTTCTCCTCTTGTTTCTCGAGCTTGCATTTCTGAAACAACTAGTTTTCATGCTTCCCTTCCTTACTGTTCCTGATCGCAATACGTATCCTCTTCACTTATTTCTGTTCATCTGCTAATTAAGTAGATCATCGTGTCTGCTAAACGATTCAACTCGCTCAGTTGCAACTATATTCCCTCAAAAAAAGTTGCTCCACCAATAAACATTCAGAACAAACGTCAATTTTCCTTGTTGGAGCAATCCATTGAATTGCTGGACCACAAAGGTTCGATTGTGAAGTACAAGCCATAAAGTTCTCATCAAACTGTAGCCAATTCATACCCCTTCTTTTACTTCCTCTCACATCAAATACTTCTTCAAAATACATTTTTTTTAAAAAAAAAAAAATAATTAGAATTAGAATTGCAGAATCTATATATTAATTGCTTAATTGCTTGATGTTTAATTTAATATATATATGTAGGAGATTGCTTACATGCCCCAGATGATAATGTCGATGCCACCATACATAAGTGAGGTGGTCCAGAGAAGGGAGAGAAAAGGAACTGGAGTCTTCATCCCCAAGTCTACTGCTCCAAGAAAGAAGAACAAGTCAAGAAGACCCACCGCATCATCAATGGAAAATAGTAACAGCAGCAATAACTCACAGAGACAGCAACAAAATCCTCCCATTTATCCAAACTATAACTGCATGCAGCAATTCAAGTAGTTTTCTCTTGAAGAGGCACATATAGACAGTCTTTTGTTGCTCGAAGTGTGATTGTGTATGTATAGAAAAAGGAAAAATAACTCGATATGGCTATGAATTAGTGATTTGCTTGTGAGGAGGGCCAAGAATAAAGTTAGGGCCTCCTCATTGAATTGTATAATAATTGCTCTGAATGATCGATGAATTGGCCAGCCACGTAGGTAGCTAGCTAGCTAGCTAGGACTGGAGCAAAATTGTATAAATGCAATTATTGGCGAATGTAAAAAATATCCAATGAAATGAATTAATGAAGTATGATTGATTTGGTGAAGACTTAAAAGAGTAGATCGATCGTCCTTTATTCTCTTGCACTCAAAACACCTTGTCCACATTTATTCTAACTGCATGAATTATTGTTTATTCGAACAATATCAATTCTTACGTACAGGCGAAATAAATTATTTCATATAAATTTTTTTTGGTGGATGATCTTGCATTATAAGTGGTTTGAAAATTGCTAGTGATATTTGTGCAGTGTGAAAATAGAATCTCTTTTGCATGAATATATCTTCAATGGAATTCGTCAATTTAGTGGTCTCTATCAGTCCGTTTTTGGATCATCATATGGAAAGTAAATTACATGAAACTTTGATCGTTAAAGCTAATAATTAAGCGTGAAGAGATAATTATCTTCAAATATTTCACCGTTACTGATGCACCATGTGAAGGGGCTTACAAAGTATCTTTTAAGATATAGATAAGAATGATATTGAATATTCATCTCAAGGATAGAATATATGTTTGATGTCATGTTATGGCAAAAGAGAGGCTAATACCAGCATCCAACGAGTGGGCCCAGAATCTAACAACATGCACATGCATAGCACGCCGTCGATGTCGGGGATCTGTACGCATCCCATGTTATGGATTCTTACGGGAAACAAAGTGATCAAAATGTATAGATACTGCGTATTTATCCAAATCATGATCGTTTGAGGACATGGATCATCCAATAATATCATCCACATCATGTGAAGATCTTGAATGTGCTTATCTACTGCTTGTGGGGATTGGAAGATGTCCATTCATCTGTAGCAAAACTGCTCCATTGATTGAATTAAAGTTTATCTTATCATTCTTCTCAAGAAAAAAATTGACAAAAATGGAAATTTCTGTTTTTCTTTTCTAGAAAACAGAAAATGAATTTTTAGTATTTTTTAATTTTCTAAAAAATACTTTTTTATTTTTTGAAAAACGAAAATGAAAACAGAAAATGATTTTTTTGGAGTTTTTCAGTTTTCCAAAAAACACTCCTTTATTTTCTAGAAAATGAAGATGGAAAACATTAACCAAACACGTTTTCTTATTTTCTCAGAAAAAAAAATAAAAAAATTTCTCTCTATCAAATGCCCCCTTAGTTTTTTTATTCACCTCTAAAATTTTATGTTCGTTCAAGAATATAACAAGTAAAATGAAAACGGAATCATCAATTTGTGGAGATCTTGTTTCTATGAAAATAGTTAGTTATAGTATGTGCTTGATCATTTTGTTACTGTTATTTTCTAAGAATTATTTCTTAATCAATTAATCATGATTACATTGCAGAATTATTTATTTTAATCTTCCAAGTGACACTAACATAGATTGGTTAGTAATTAATTGTTAATGTGTTAGTTTTTTTTTCTTTTTCTTTTTTTGGCATTGTTTATTTTGTAGTTTATTAAATTTCTACAAGTGGCCAGAGAAGAAATATATTCAATGCACTCTGAAAATTAGTGCATTGGAAGCGACATATCCAGTACACTCAAACGTTTAATCTATAAAAAATAAAATAACAGCAATGAAGACCAAACCCAAGCACAAGAAACCAAATTGCTATTTTCTTTTCTTTTCTTTCTTTTTTTTTTTTTGGAACATTTGCATGGATCCAACTCATGAATTCGGTCCCTAAAATGCTTGTATGAAAACACAAGATGAAAATCCAATGCAAAGCTTACAAATTTTGTGGCAAAAGTTTACATTAAATCTGGAAGAGTTTGGCTATTTACCAAGATCTGCTTCTGGTACACAATCTCAATGGGCAAACAAGTTCTTAATATACATCAATAATACAAGCAAAGCCGAGGAGAACCATTGCTCCTGTTAGTGTATTCTTCTCATGCTCAAACTTGACAATATCTTAGGAATCAACGTGGTCAAAAATTAGAATCGTTTACAAACCAGATCTCATCACTCTTCTGATTTGATTGAGACACCCTTGTAGAATCGGACACGTTCACGCAGTGCATCTCGTCGTGGCCGTGCTATCTTGTTGTTTGGGTCCAAAAGAATTACCTCCTCAAATGCTTTTAAAGCAGCTCGCAATTCCTTTTTCTTCTCATATGCATCACCGAGGTTGTTCCATGCAGTCACATAACCAGGTTGAAGCTTCACCGCTTTCTCAAGCTGTGCGATACCTTTGTCGAGCTTGTCGTCTCGGATGTAACTCACTCCGAGAGCATTATACACCTAGGAGAGTAGACACAAAATTTTCTTCTTTTACAACAAAAAAAAAGGAAAAAACCACAGTAACTGAAGGAAACTCATAAACTATATATATTCTTTTCTCCTTTTTTTTTCCTCATTCAGACATTAACAAACAAATATAATAAAGAATCTGATCAATGGCAACTTCTTATCATCAATGCAAAATAGTGGGATCTTGTTAACTACGGTTGATGAATGTCATGCACAATTGAATAGTGGGATTTTTCTGAATATGTAATTGCACTGATCAAAATTTTGCAAATTGTATCATTCATGCACCTATGGCAAATTCAAATCTCTCTCTTGTAGTTGATAATTACTTGATATGGGAAATATATATTTTTTCGAAAAAAGAGCCTTAGCGTAATGGTAAAGTTGTTATCATATGAGCTAGAAGTCATAAATTCGAATCTTGAAAACAACCTTTTACAAAATAGAATAAAACTACGTATAATAAATCCTTCTCCGGGGCCCTGTATTGATTGGAATTTCATGCACGTCCTTATGGGAAATATATATTTATATATAGACATTGGCTACAAGGCAAGCATATGCAACATCGCAAACTGACATGTCACATGCTCCTGTTGGAACAACAGATAAAAAAGAAATGTGTTAATTATCAAACTTATCGTGTATATATAACCTGAGCTAGATCTGGATCATCTCTGTCCCATTTCTCGATTGCTTGTGACAGATATTTGATAGCTGCTGGGTAGAATTTTCTTCTCAGCATCACAGCACCAAGCTCGAAGTACTCGGTTGCTGTTGCATCACCACTTCGGACTTGCTCCTATAGGGCATGTGATCCGTATTAAAAAAATAACCAGTACTTGCCATTCTGAATGAGCTAAGAACAGAACAAAGTCCTACTACATAAATTAAAATCTTCATTGATTAACAAAAATATGAGAGCCAAATTGTTTAAATGCAAGATTTTCTTGAGTGGGTGCAATGTGCAGGTTTTCATATTAATTAATGAATTGAAGGGCACTGGGTTGAGCTTACCTATTCATTTAAGTTCAAAGGTAGCTATGTCAAATTTTCAAGTCCTCATGAACTCGTGCAGTAAAATACAGTACACCACCATATAGATTCTTAAGGATTCTTTGTGAGCAAGAATTTGTAATGAAAATTAACTCTGTATCTGGCTATTATAAGTTGTGTAATAATCTCTTTCAATAGCTAAATATGTACGAGTTCATAGGTAAGAACTCCATTTTTTTTCCTCAACGTATAGTTTCTCTTTTGTACATAAATTGAAAGAAGACAGTTTATGAGATACATAAAACTCCATTAACTAATATTTTCAAGTTAAACCTTGACTTATTGGAAATATTGAGATATATAAATCAGGATGCCATGCACCAAATTATTGGAAAGTTAGTGGCCCCAGTGTTGCCATAGACATGTGTCATGAAAAGTTGCTATTGTTATAAATCTGCTCTTCCTTACAGAGCTTAGTTTCCTGTTATCCATCATGAGGGCATTTTAACGTTTTATAAAAATCCAAAATTGAAACATCTTTTATATTATTATTATTAGTAGTAGTATTATTATGTTGGATTTAAACATCTTTTGTATTATTATGTTATTTTTTATAATTCACATGTTTACGATACATCTATTTCAAGAATCATAGAAAATAAATAAATAGGCTCTTACTTGTAATTCTTTTGCAGACAGGTCAAGCTCTCGACGGACAAGAACCTGACGGATGACAAAGAAAGATCCAACTCCAAGAAGACCTAATAGCACCAGCAAGTATGATAATTGAATCCCCAGTTCAAATAGTTCACCAATCTCATAAACCATGTTTGTTCCTTCACTTGATTGTGCCACATCAGCACAACCCAACCACGATGTAGCTCCGCATGAAATCGCACTAATCCACTTTAACAAACTAGTGTTACTTTCAACGAGATCATTGAATGAAATGCCTGTAAAAATTTCTGCAAGAATAAGAAGAAAAAGGTCCATTGGGAATACATTATTGTTGAAGTAAAAATATATGAACATTACGTGAATGAATATTTCAAACTTGCTTCCCTTTATAGATGTGAAAAGGCATGCTATGTATCTGGCCACCATAATCTTTTCCACTTGGGAGTTTGATTATCCACCAACATATCCCTAGCTAGCTACAATTTGTTCTTAATACTCCCTCTTCTCAAATGTATTATAAAATCCCAACTTATTACAAATATATCAAATTCTAAGACCTCTTAGAGATCTAGTAAACAAATGTGTTATATTGTCATTAGAACTAATAAATGAAGAGGCAAAAGAATCAATCTCTGTATGCTTTATGCTCGATACTAAATTACAGGCAATATGCATGACAGCACAGTTGTCATAATATAGTTTCATTGGCTTTGTAGTTTCATTGTTCTTGTATCATGCCTCTACGCTTAAGCTGATCGCAACTCTCTATTGCTTATTCTTCCACGATATCAATTTGCAACTCGAGAACACAGTAGTGTGATGTAGATCGTCTGTCAGTAGGAGAACCTAGTTACTCTACAATGAACTTTGCCAACAAAGCCATCGGTGAAAGCCTATCTGATGTTTAAATGAGATAAGCATTACATAGGAAGAAACATATAAATAATGCAGTATGTTTGAAGGTCAATAGAAGACCCAACCCTCCTCAAATACTTTTCCATTTTTTTCATATTTATATTTTTAAATTCTAATATCTTTTAGCCCAAAGAGGAGTTTGGCGCAACAATAAAATTCTTTCCTTGTGATCTAGAGATCAGGGATTCGAATCCTAAAAATAACCTCTTGCAAACCAGAGTAAGAATGCGTACAATAGATCCTTTTCCGAAAGTCCAAATGGCGAGAACTTCGTACACCGGACTATTCTTTTTTTTTAAATATCTTTTAGCCCAACTCTAATCTTTATTTTATTTTATTTTAATATTCTTTTTTATTAATTTTCTCAGCTCAGTGGATCAGCTTGAGTTCGACATGAGAAATTTGAGCCTGTGTTTGTGTTATCTTGCAATGCCTAGGTTTCATCTTATGTTGAGCATGGTCAAAGAATATCTGAGTCTATCTAGGCACAGGTTGTGCCTAAACTAGGCATGACCCATTCGTTATGAGTTCGATTTGGAATTAAAATTGTTGTTTTATCCTTGTCAAAAGAACTGCCAAGCCCAAGTTCATAAATAAGTTTCAAGATAATTTTTTTACCACATGAATAAGCTTTGCTTGTTAATAGCCTATGGAATATGTCAAACAAACTTACAAAACAATCTTAGGGCAAGTTTAGTTACCATGCACAAATAGTGAAAAAGTTCATTTACAAGCTAGTGTACATATGCACAGTAAGATTTACATACAGCAGTGCTATTTGTATATGTGAAACACTATTGTGCAATTAGCCCCAAATGTTGACACGATCATTTAATTCTATGACTAAACAAGCTTATAATGAGCCTATAAAATGTAAATTACTATGTACGACTACTTTTCAGGGGCCCTAACCACATTTACAATATGGATGTTTGTCTATTAAATGAGCATTCAAGTGTTAGTGCTACTTTATTTTCCATATTAAACAAACAAAATGAACTTTTGCCAAGAAGACTAATTATTAGGGCTGACAATAAAATCCGAAAAGTCTGAAATTCAAACCGATTCGAACCAAACCGGTCCGTAAATTTTGGATTTTTTGTTATTAATTCGGATAATTATCGGATTTATTTTAAAATTTTGATTCGGATTTTTTTTTCCGGATTATAACGTTAGAAGCTATTGGTTTCGGACTAATCCGAATAACCCGATAAGCGAGGGTTATTTTTGACCTTTCACAAGCTATAACCTATTCATATAAAAGACAAGATGATGAAAAACCCCAATCATTTTGCGTTCTCCTTTAATCGTGTTCTGTCGTTCTCCTCTTTACTCACTAGGTCACCTCCTTCTCCTCTTTGCTTCATTAGGTCGCCTTCTCCTCTTCGCTACACTAGGCCGCTTATGTCTCTTTCGACGAGGCCACTAAAGGATTTATAGGAATGGTGAAGCAACGATTGGCTTCGTCTCTGTCGGCGAGGATACGAACTGAATAGGTGAGAAGCTGAAGCTTCTTGCTTACGATCAGCAAAACTTTTTACTTTTTCTTTTGTTTGGGGTTAACTTTTCAATTTTTATAAAAACTACAACCTGGTGCACGAAGCTCCCGCCATGAGGGGTACCGGAGAAGGAATCCATTGTACGCAGCCTTATCTTGTTTTTTTTTTTTTTTTGCAAGAGGCTATTTCTAGGATTTGAACCCGTGACCTGTTGGTCACAAGGCAACAACCTTATCGTTGTGCCAAGGCTCCCTTCTAACTTTTCAATTTCTATGCAATTATTTATTTAATGTGGTAGATTATCTGATAAGTAGCAATCATTTCGCCTTCTCCTCTTCACTGCGCTAGGTTGCCTTTGTCTTTGTCGGCGAGATCACTAATTGGAGAGGCTATTAAAGGGTTTATAGGAACGGCTAAGTGACAATCGACTTTGTCTCTGTCAGTGAGGACGCGAACTGGATAGGTGAGGAGTTGAAACTTTCTACAGGCAAAGCATTTAACCTTTTCTTTTGTTCATGGTTAACTTTTCATTTTGTCCTTCCTTTCTTTGCTTGTAATTCATTATGTGAGAGTTGAGATGGTTGATGGTGCAAAATTTAGATGAATGACAATAGTAAATTTAATTTAGTTAATTTGGTGCAAAATTTAGATGATTGAGATTGACAACAATAAATTTAATTTGGTTAATTGGTAGTTTGACAGCAGGAAACTTAATTTGATTAATTTTGATAAATTTTCCAAAAGAGATCATTTGTGAGTATTTTCAATCTAAATGATTCTGTTAATTAATTTTTTTATAACTGAAACATAATAATTAGTAAATTTCTAAAACATATGATTTTTTTTATTGAAATAATTTTAGCTCTAATGGAACATATGACATTTATAATACTTAGAAATTTTATGTTATCATAATTTATTATTTAACTCATTTATCATTTGTAATTGCAGATTCTTAATGAAAACAATGTGCAACCTAGAAATGAAGAGGCATGTGGTGATACCACTAGTCAACTAGCTTCGGTTCAATCAAATTCCATTTCCATAGGTTAAGACAAGCCCCCTCTTTACTCTAGTAAGAGAAAAAAAAGGTTTGGGATCATTTCGACTCATTGCCTTTGGATGATTTGAATAATGAAAGGGCTAGATGTCGATATTGTCTTAAAGATTTTTAAGCAAAAAGTGTGCAAGGGACTAGCACACTGCATAATCATCTTGGAAGGTGTAAGAAGAACCCTAATAAAAATAAAGACAAAAATCAACCAGGTATTCCTTTTCAGCCATTAAAGTGTTCTTCTAGTAGTAAAACATTGATCAAACATCTAGTAGAAGGGCACTAGCATTAATGTTCATACTTGATGAATTGTCATTTAGGCATGTGGAAAAAGATGGATTTAGACAATTCATGGCCACGGTACAACCTGAATTTTTAGCCCCTTGTCGTAATACATTGAGAAATGATATTCTTAGCATTCATGAGGAAGAAAAGGCAAAATTGAAAATTTATTTCTCACTAATGCCAAATAGAGTTAGTCTTACCACTGATACATGGACATCGTGTCAAAACTTAAATTATATGTGTTTAACTACACACTTTATAGATGCTGATTGGAACTTACAAAAAAAGATTTTGAACTTTTGTCCTATTTCTGGTCATTCGGGAGAGATAATCGGTAAATCTATTGAGTTGTGTTTGGCTAGTTGGGGTATTAATAAAATTTTTTGCTTGACTGCTGATAATGCTAGCTCAAATGATCTTAGTATTCAATATTTGAAAAGAAGGTTTCAATCTTGGAATACACTTATTTTGAACGGTGAATATCTTCACATGAGATGTTGTGCACATATTTTTAGCTTGATTGTTAAAGATGGGTTAAAAGAATTGGATGATGCAATTGTAAGAATTAGAAGTGCAGTTCAGTATATAAGGGCTTCTCCCTCTCGACTTTCTAAATTTATAAAATATGTTCAAAGAGAAAAAGTAGAGTCTAAAAGTCTCTTATGCTTGGATGTAAAAACA
The DNA here is from genome assembly GCA_025175895.1 of Wurfbainia villosa. NCBI lineage: Eukaryota > Viridiplantae > Streptophyta > Magnoliopsida > Zingiberales > Zingiberaceae > Wurfbainia > Wurfbainia villosa. The sequence goes on along the minus strand of CM045998.1, from coordinate 10,965,242 downwards.
AGATGGAATTCCACTTATATGATGTTGGATGTTTTAAAATTTCAGAAAGTTTTTGAATTCATGGAGACTCATGAAAATAAGTTTGTGAACAAAATTAATAAAATGAAGGGAGTTCCTACTTATGATGATTGGGAGTATGCACGGGTCGTTTTACCATTCATTGAGTTGTTTTACAATGCTACTTTAAAAGTTTCTGGCTCATCTTATGTCACTACTAATCATTATATGAAAGAGATTTATGGCATTGGCATGATGATACGTAAATATTGTTCTGAAGAAGATATGAGCTTAGTTTTGATGGTCGAAAGGATGAAATTGAAATTTGCAAAATATTAGGGAAATTGAAAAATATTAATGTTATGTTATTTATAGTCGTTATACTGGATCCACGGCATAAGCTAACATATGTTGTATGGGTCATTGATAATTTTTATGATGAGAGAAAGCAAAAGAATTGCGAGAGAAAGTTGTAACGACACTTAAGGCATTGTTTGATCACTATAATAGTATTATTCCTAAAAAGTCGAATGTTTCACACGACCAAAAGGACAAAGTGTCAAGTGTACCGAGTACTGATACGACTATTGATATTATGACAGCTATGTACATGAGGCACACAAGTAATGAAAATATGGAAGAAAAATTTGAGTTAGATAAGTACTTGGATGAGGTTTGTGAACCTTACTGTTCAGTTTTTGATGTTCTTAAATGGTGGAAGTCAAATGCTTCTAGATATCAAATTTTATCTTCGATGGCACGAGATGTTTTGGCTATTCCTATTTCAACCATTGCATTCGAGTCTACTTTTAGTACAGGAAGATGAGTTCTTGATGTATTCCATAGCTCTTTGGCTCCTAAGACAGCGAAGGCTCTTATATGTACTCAAGATTGGTTACGAAGAACATGTCATGGATCATTTTCTATTGAGGAGTATATTGATGAATTGAAAGCTTATGAAACAGGTAATTTAAGGTAGTCTAGTTGATTTTACATGTAATTTCATAAATTGACATATTATATTCCTTCATGTTTCAGATTTATCTTCAGGAAGTGCAGAATTATATTACAATATAGATGATTAATATTCCTTTTAGATATAGGAGGACTACAAATTTAATGTAAGTGTATTCTAATTGTATGTAAATTTGTTTTTCTAAATATGTATATCAGCTCATCGATCTTATAAGAGTTTTTTACATTGTTTGTTTATTTATTTTTCAATGAGCTATCAAGGAAAAAACATACAAAGAACCTCATGGATTTGCTTTTGTGGAATTTATGGAGCCACATGACGTTGCCGATGCTCAGTATCATATGGATGGAAAAAATTTTGTTAAGAAGAATTTCTATTATTGTTGCTGTTGAGAATAGAAAAAAGTAAATTCATGTACTGCATTTTTTTTTTGCTGAGAACCATGAATTCTTAAATTTGATATATGTTATAATGATAGTCTTTTTGTTGAGATTTTGTTAGATGTACTATGTTATTCATGATTTGGCAATTATATATAAATGAGATTATAAAAACATTATGAAGATAGAACTTTCATATCGGGTTATCGGACTCCGAACCAAAATGGCCTAACTATTTCGGTTCAGTCCAAAAAATGGTATTTCAGTTTGAATTATATTTTCGGATCATATATTTCACAACCCGATGGTTCGGACTAAAATTTGGCCCAAGCCCAAACTGTCCAATCCGTTTACAGCCCTACTAATTATCAACATTAAGCTTGTTCGTCTTATGACCCATATGGTCTAGTCTGATTCCTAATAAATTCTACAACGTTGAATATTTGTTAATTAATATAAATCCCATCCACTTTTTACCCAGGCTTCATTGTTCTCGTACTTATTGTTCTTGTATAGCATGCCTTCCAATATGAAGCACACAATAACACGGTCGAGAATTACCGAATATAATTCAAAAGCTATTATTGTTCAATTATCAATTTTTCGATTTAGCATCTGACAACATTTGTCTGAGAGCTTAATATCCACCACATATGAATTAAAATTTTCCAAGTATACACTACAGCAAAAGGTGATTCGCTCGCCCCCGCCAGCCGGTCCCACAACCAACATGAAGGAGGTAAATCACAGGGGAACTATGTCCCTTAAGCCGTTGGCCAGAGCAGCGGAGAGCTTCTGAGTCCGGATGAGAGTTTTAGGCCCCACGCCGAGATTCAACCCCTGCCCATTACAGTAGCTTATGCACTGCTCTAGCCTATGGAGACAAAGGGAAAATGAGAATATAATAGAGTAGGTTTAGTAGGATATAAATCATCACATAAGAGCTCAATAAAGTAGGTTTGATAAAATATAATAGACTTAAAAATATCCTCCATAACTCAAAAACTAGGAGTGGCGATATCTAATAATAATAAATTACATAAGGAACATGATTCTGAAATAAAAAAGAAGCAAACATACCTTTTGTAGGCTCCAACATTACGGACCATCTAGTTGCCTTGGCATCCGGAATCTGTCTTCCTCCACATAGAAATAGATAATAGACATGAAGAGGTGAAGGAAAAAAAATAATATCAGTTCAAATCAGAAAATGGCATAAATTATCTTGTTAAGGTCAGGGAACTGCAAGAACTCAACATCAAAACCGGATAAGCACACTGCAGAACTGACAATACAATAGAAAAGATCCCTAATTTTTGAGGAGATAAAAGGAACAACAATTGCAGTTAGCCCATTTCTGAGATAAACTGCTAAATAAAACTACCTTCGAAGTTTAAGACTTTCATCAAAAATATAGCCTAAGAAAATTCTAAGAGAGGTGACAAAAGTTTCCTATAGAAAGTTCAGCTAAGATTCAAGTTGACCTTGAAATAGTTCATAGGTACTTAGCATAAAGCAGGTTAACCAATGTACCAAACCACAATCTTCATGCAACTGTCTTGACAAGTTATCATCATCACACACATTAACAACAAAAAGGGGGAAAAAATTTAACGAGAAGTTCATATGAAGGATGTATTACTGTAATGATGACCTTCATACAAAAAAATTAAAGGCCTAAAATGAGAAAGTCATCCTTTGTTATCAAAATCATAAAGCACCTTTATTTTGATAATTACTAAGAGGCTCCCCATCACCTCTAAGATGCTCATTATATATATTTTTTATCCTAGTTTATTTAAAAGTAAGTAGTTTACATGAAATTATCCACTTCTGCTAGTTTGAGGTAAAAACCATCACAACTTTAATAAAAATGCATGTGAATGTTCACTTTTCAAACTTCATTTTTCGTAGATCTATTTAGGAAAATTCTTGTCTTAATAAGTAAAAGTGAGCAATTAATTGAATCTGCTCAATTTTGTGAATTTGAGAATTTCATCTATAAATCACAATTGTGCTTACGCATTGAAGGTATGAATGTCCTCTTATAAAGGGTTTAAAGTTACATGACAAACTAGAATATTTTTGCTTCAAATTAGTAAAAGTGATCAGTTTCATTGAAAGTGTTCGCTTTTCCATTACTCGAGGAAAAGAGGTATAATGGACATATTTGAAGTGATGGTACACCCCTTTGATAAAAATTAAAATAGGCATGACCATTTGATGATTTTGAAAATACAGGGCACCGATGCAATTTTTACCCCAAAAAATAAACCAAGTAGGATGAGCCAACTACAAGTTGGAAACTCCAACCAAGAACTAGGCTTTAACATATAAGAAAATCCCTGCGTCATGGATGGGTATGTACCAAAAAATGGTCCACGAGTGATGCAGGCACATCTAACAGTTTGATCAACTCTTATCTTGTGACGCATCACTGCTTTCTTTTGAGTCGTAATGAAGAACAATTAAGGCCTCAAATAAGGATTTCAACACCTCTATGGCTCTTTGACACAAGTATGCTGCATTTTGAACCTCAAAAAGAAGGAAACACGCCGTCCAAAAGCTCCCATAGTCTACCCGTGGTCACCACCACCAGTGGGAATCACGGTCTGCCTATGGTTCACACCTTGACTAGGCCATGATCCACACCACGGTCGTGGCATGCCGTCACTACAACTTAGGTTAATTTAGGGTTTCGTTATATTTTTATTTGTTTTGAATTTTTTTTCGATTTTTTCTCAATTCCTAATATATTTAAACACGGGCTAAGGGTCTTGAATTGAATGATATATTTCTTTTCATTTAAATCTAGAGACGGATCCTCTTTATTTGTGAATTCCCTCCTTCAATTACTCTGCAATCTCTATCTAACCTTGCATGTGGAAGGATCTCCATCCTATTATTCCGCCCGCGTCAGTTGATATTAGAGCCCTAGATTCATGGAGGGTCGTCGTGGTCATGGTCATGGGCGTGATAGGTAGGTTCCAGCTAAGGAAGCCTCGCATCAAGATAGAACTCCGTACGAGCTCATCAAGGATCTAAAAAGACAAGTCATGGAGTTATCTTAGCATATATCAATGCGAGATCTTGAAAACCGTGAGGTATGTAATCGATGTGCTACTTCAAATTTTGAAAACTTGTATCATCGAGATCACTATGGTTGTAAAGAACGGTATGAAGACCTTGATTTTCGCGTTGAGCTTCCCGAATTTTTCAGCACCTTATATGCAGAAAATTTAGTGATTGGATTGATGAAGTTGAGCAGAATTTTTATTTCAAAGAAATTCCCGATCATGCCAAAGTAAAATTGATAGTCATGATGCTCAAAGGTCGAGCCTCTACTCGGTGGGAACAATCGCAGCACTCACGCAAGAGACAAGGCAAGACCATGATCACTGATTGGGAAAAGATGAAGAAGAAGATGAAAGATTATTTCCTCCCTTTTGATTATGCTCAAAATTTTCATACTTTGAGACATGGCACCCGATCAATCGAAGAGTAGTCTCTATTGGTTGAAGAAGACATGAGCAACCCCATCTACAACGAAGACGACATTGATGAAGTACTTTATGGAGATAAATACGAGAAGACGGAGGAGCATCCTTGGATGGTTGAAGAAGACATGGACGACCCCGTCTCTACGAAAGCGGCGAACTTTATGAAGATGACCACGAGATGTTGAGTGTTCTTACTCCCAAGGATGAAGCGATGGATGCATGCTACGTATTGTTGGAACCACCTTGGCAGCACGATCGTGAAGCTATCCACGATGGACGAAAAAACACCTATATCGAAGGCCAAAAGATTGTACTAGCACCTTGGCGAAAGGATCTCACTTCTATTTGGTATCTTCTAGCTCTACTCTTCTTTCTATGTCCAGGTAATTAGAGGTGGTCACACAAAAGAAAGTCATCTATGCCTTACTACTCCGCCTGAGCAGCGTATTAGACTCAGGTCTAGATTTACCGGTGAAGGCAACAAGTGACATTAGTCCATACACGGTTAAAAACACTAATCCGAACTCGAGGTCAAGTTCTTTTAACACCGGGCGTCTGATGCAGGCGTATCCAACAGTTGATTAACTCTTATCTTGTGACACGTCCTTGCTTTCTTCTGGGTCGTGGCAAAGAGCAATTAAGGTCTCAAATAAGGGTTTCAACACCTCCATGGCCCTCTGACATGAGTATGCCGCATTTCGAACCTTAAAAAGAAAGAAACACGCCGTCCAGAAGCTCCCCTGGTTTGCCCGTGGTCACCACCATGGGCATATTCTATTATGTAGCTCGACAGGGGTCTTCCAGTGAGAACCATGGTCTACCCGTGGTCCCTACCACGATTGTGGTCTCCACTATGGCTAGATCGTGGTCCACACCATGGTCATGGCACGTCGCTGTCGTAGCTTAGGTTAATTTAAGGTTTCGTTATATTTTCATTTGGTTTAAAAATTTCTTGTTTTTTCGAATTTTTATTAATTCCTAATCTATTTAAACACGGGCTAAAGCTCTTGAATTGATTGATAGATTGTTTTTTGGTTAATAATATTTCTTTTCATTTAAACTTAGAAGTGGATCCTCTTTGTTTGCGAATTCCCTCCTCCTTCAATTATTGTATAATCTCTATTCTAACCTCGCATGTGGAAGAATTCCCATCCCGCTACTCCATCTGCGTCAACAAGGGAATGCTTGTGTTTGCCACAGAAAACATTCTTGAACATGTGGACAGGTAGTTGGTATATCTATTGTTCTATGCATCATATAGGAAATCATACAGATGCATACTTTTGATATGCATTGCAAATGAGGCATCTGAAAGCGACAGAACATCACAATCGGTATATTAAAAACATAAATGTTATGAAAGTGAAACAACTGAAAAACCAATTAAGTTCACAGAGTTGCAGATTTCTCATCTATAAAAAAAATACAACCATCGCTCAGTCGAAAAATGGAAGAGATGCTTGACAACCAACAAAGTGCTAATGTGAAGCTATACATTATTGGTGCAAAAAAAAAAAAAAAAAAAACTAGCCCAGTGTACAAAGCTCCCACCATGCGAGGTCCCGGAGAAGGATCCATTATACATAGTCTTACCTTGCTTTGCAAGAGATTGTTTTCAGGATTTGAATTCGTAACCTCTATGTCACAATGCAACAACTTTACATTATTGGTGCAAACTCAAAAAAAAAAAAAACACACTTTTTGGCATCGTCTTTGATGGATCCTGTGTTTGACAAAAGTCTAAGCCAAAGTCAACCATGTGATGTAAGATTGATGCCAACGTCATGGATTGAAGACAGCTTTGGCCTCATGGGTGATGTTACTTCCAAGCTAATATATCAATGCCAAGGATCACCCAAACCTGATAGATACTGCCACGTCATTCACATTAATGAAGCATGTCTATGAGGTTTGGGTGATCCTTCAGGTGTTTTTAAAATCCTATTTAGAAACCTAAAATATGCTACTATGGTCTCTCAAATTCACTGCTCAAAACTACTACATTATACTCGGTTAATAAAATTATCAAATCAAACCCCCAAAGCTGAAGGACCATCCAGAGTCAACCTCTTACTCTGAGCTGACATCTTGCTCCCACTGTGCCGAGTTGCTTGGTTGATTTGAGCATCCCCCTTTTTCTCAAATCTCTAAATTGACTCCTTGACAAATGTAGACTTACATCTCAAGGCCATATGATAAAAAATGGAGTTCCAAACTATCCAACATTCCTCTTGGACGAGCAAAGTTCAATATATTCTACAGTGTAAACAGAACTTCTGATCCATAGCCCCTTCATGCACGCTACGATGCACCAAACCTTTCCGCAACTAAAAGTATCAATCGATCCACCTATCATGGGGCACTTTTTTGCTAGGTATGCCTTCCAGTAAGAATCCAATATGCCCCAAAGCTAAAAAGATTGGATAGGGCAGAAATTAATCTGCAACTATCTCATACACATGATTCAACTAAAGCATGTCATGTGCTGATGTGTAGTAAGCATTGAAACTTGGTGAATAACCTTCAAAACCATTATATGGGGAAATTTTTTCAAGGAGAGCAATTCTTAGTTCTTCCTCATTGCTTTGACTTCCAGCCACTTTAAACCCTCCTATCCCTCAAAATCCAACTCATCCATAATACTCACTTTGTCCACGCACATCTCCACCTCCTCGCCTATAGGGTAGCATCCGCACCACTTAATTTCATGATACTCAGTCACTTCTTCAGCTGATAAGTCACCTCAACTAAAGTTTCATTTTTAGTTACCCAAACTAAGGAATAGTTTCACCTCAGCCACTTCATCCAAACTGCTCTCATTTTGTTCGAATAGCTCTCACTTCGCATGAATTACTCCCAGCCCATAGGAAGCGGATTACAAACTTCCTTTGACCAAAGTGCTACAAGGTTCTCGAGCAAACTCATCATCTGCATGGAATTTGACCATATCACCACCCACTCGCTGTAATTCAGTGAAATGATTCTAAAATACATCTGTATTAAAGAAACTCCGAAATGGTCAGACAGTCCACATATTATATAGTAACCAGTTTACTAATGCAACTCAACAGCCACAAGTTTGCAGTAACACTGCCCCTAAAAAAAATTGTAATTTTCACCATATTCATGCGACGGCAAACAGAAGTCCCTATAAATTACTAAAGAAACAAGATATCACGAGGACCTAATCATTCGAATGAAGAAGTTGAAACCTCACCCCGGTGCACAGCTCAAGCAATACGACACAATTAATCACAACCAGCGGCATCGAAATCAAGAAATGACCAATTCGCATAATCATAAAAATCTTTCAATCCTTTCTTCCAAACCTTTTCTCTCTCCTTCCAAATGCAGCAGCAGCGCATCCTCGATTTCCCTCCATGCGCGACCAGGCCCGTCCGACCGCGGAAGCCAACGGCGATGCCCTGCAGCAGCCCGGGGCGATAGTTCGGATTGAGGATTGCTGCTGCCGCCGAGATCGGAAGAGTTCCCATCGGTGGATTGATGGAAGCCCTCCCCCGCGGCAAAAATCAGTGGGATAGGCGTGCGCTGCCAGTGGAAGATAGCGGTGGTGACTGGTGAATGGCGATGGATAAGGTCTATTCCGATCTATCGATTCTCTGTTATTGCCCGAACCGGTTCACTAGTAACGCACTGAACCGAACCCAGTCGGACTCAGATTCATATAATTGATTCAATAGTTCAGTTCGCCCTATCCGACCATTGACATTGACGGAAATAGAAGAAACAAGACCTCTAAACGTACGGTGCAACGTAAAAACGAAAAGATATTTTATAATATGATTTTTTACTATAATATTATTTGATAATAAATTTAAAAAAATTTATTCGAATGATTTTGAGATTTAGAAGTTGGTTCGATGAATGGAATACATTTTCGATATTGAATTGTCATTTAAAGATAATATAATTATAAAATTCGAATTGAATAATAAAAAAATTATAAATTCTTTTTTAATTTACCATCAAAGGATTAATCAGATTGAATATTTCAGTATCAATCAAAAAAATAAAAGAAACAAATGGAATCTTAATCGGTCTTTTTTGGTCACTGTAGTTTCTTAGAAAAAAGATAAATAATTTGTGAAAATGAATATTCACTATCGAAATTATAATTGCTGAGAAAATCACCGGCGGAGTATGTTAATCTCAAATGAAAGACAAATAATTTGTATTAAACTTATTCACTTTTTTATTTGAGAATTTTTAATGTAAATTATATGCATTCTTACTTGAGATTGAATATTCCTTTTTTTTTTTAAGAAAATATAAGATGTTTTTCAAATAATAGAAGTGAATATATTTTTCAATTTTTTTAAGAAATCAGGTTAATGAAAAGTATAATTATTATTATTATTTACTATTTTTTTTATTCATTTCCTAATCCCAAATAGAGATGGATAGAGAAATCAAAGAACGAATTGAAGAAATTCACAAACAAAGAGAAACTTCCTTTGCATTTAAATGAAAAAAAAACGGCAATTTACCAAACACAGCAGCCGAAGTTCGAATTTGTCCAAATCGCGCACTATAGTTTCAGAATGACCAAATCGCGCACGTAATTCCCAAAATACCCCTCCCGCCAAACATCGTTTTTAATGCAAAGATCCCGCATGTATCCGAGGCACATTTCCAAATCCCGAGTCATCGAAACGTCCCGTCCAAACAAGTCACCACATTACCGTCTTCGTGTCTTCAGCTTCCGGGAAATCTTCGAGCGCACAAAAACTTGGAAAAGCTTAGACTCCATTTTTCCTCCTGCTTCATTATGTTAGTTTTCGAGTTCTTGGAATTTCGTCGAGACGCTTCGAGGTAATATGGTGTCGTCCTCTCATTTAACTAGAGTTTTACCCATTTCTTACTCGGTTTTAGGGTTTCCGTTGAAAGACGTACATCTCATTGGGTTTTTTTCTACCATTTCGTGTTGCAGAATGAGTCAAGCATCCGGTTCAACCTTTCCTTCACCGGCCAAGGTATGTGTCGCATTCCTTGCTTTAGTCCAATATGAAGTATGTCATATGTTTAAAATGATTTCTCCGTTATGGTTTTGGAATGGTTTCAAACATTCAAATACAAATGGACAATCTCTTCAATCTGTATATGAATTAGATAAATAGAGCCGTAAATTCCCAGCACCGTGGTAATGGGATTAAAACTCCCAAAGACGGAGATGAACTAGTCAAGAAAAATCGTGTCTTTGGAATTTATATCCCAAAGACCACCGGTAATGGGATTAAAACTCAAAGAATATGGTGCTAGGAATGTAATTTGACCATGTACATATAAGTCATTTGATTTATTGGGTGGTCTGCGAATTAAAACCCCGACAACAAGTAGTTCTGCGTTTAAAAATCTCACAGGGGAGATGAACTAGTCGAGAAAAGGTGGTGCTGGGAATTTATATCCCAGCACCACCGTGGTAATGGGATTAAAACTCCAGCAACACCATGGTGCTAGGAATGTAATTTCCAGCACCATGTACATATAAGTTGCCGGATTTGTTGGTGGTGCTGGGAATTAAAACCCCAGCAACACAGTGGTTCTGCGTTTAAAAATCTCAAAGACTGGGAGATGAACGGTAAGATAAATGGTGGTCGGGAATTTATATCCCAGCACCACCATGGTAATGGGATTAAAACTCCCAGCAACACCATGGTGCTGGGAATCTAATTTCCAGCACCATGTACATAAAAGCTGCCGGAATTGTTGGTGGTGCTGGGAACTAAAACCCCAGCAACACAGTGGTTCTGCGTTTAAATATTCCAGCACCAGGGAGATGGAACTGGTCGAGATAAATGGTGGTGCTGGGAATTTATATCCAGACCAGTGGGCACAGGATATAAATTTCGACTACGTGGAGAGGAACGAGAAAAAGAGTGGTGATGTCAATTTTTTTTTACAGGATTATTGCAAAGAATTGCCGAATCTCAAATTTGTTTTTTACAATTACAAAATGAAGGAATAAATTATGTATTTTGTAATTGTTAGGGAATAATGAGTGTCTTGAAGAAAGCTATGATGGACGCTTTTAGGCCGCTTTATTGAATTTTTTTGGAGGTCCAAGTGCTAAAGGGAAGCAACGTCCGTCAGTTTGTTTACATGAAAGACACAGAGAGATAATTAAACAAACCCCATTTGTTGTTTTTTTGAATATACAAGACATTCCACAAATCCGTGGAATATTGGTCAATATATTTCAAAGTTGGGATTAAACAAGTCAAAGCTTTAAGTTTTCGAGTTGCTTTCACCAGAAGAGATGTGTCCCTTTTGCTCGGTATTGCAGATAGAGGGGCTTATGTTCCTATGAATTCAACTAATGCATCAGGTGCTCTTTTCAATTCTCAATTCTCCAAAAAAGAACCAACTAGATCGAGGTTAGAGTTTTTGCTTAAAACCTTTGCTACTACTAGAGTAAGTAGATGAAGATGTTTTGGTATTTTGTAAGTTGTATGTATTGTATATATTTTCTTGTGTGTTGTTCTGTAATACTACATATAAGGTCCACTTAGGTCTTTTAGATATTGTAGATGATTTTGAGTACATAGGTAGTTTCATTTGGGTCTTTGCCATACATCAATTTATGGCTCGACTATTGCCTACTATTGGAGATATATGTTCATCTAATAATACGATTCTTAAGAGAATTCCTTATCTAAAGGGTCACGGCCTTTTGGTCAGTAAGTTCTTTCTTACTAAATAATTTTTTCTTTTATATTTACATAAGTATGTAACACTTTTGATATGAGCAGACTTGGTTTCTGAAACATGTCCCAATCCAGAGACCGTACAATACTGAAGGCCCACGAATAAATAAGTGGAGGGCAACTCCTTCACATATTAGCAAGGTCAGAATTTATTGAGCAAGTCTCCCAATGTAAATAGAAGACCACAACTTAGCAGGTTTTTCATTTTCAAGTTATCTAAATAATTGTTGATTTTTGATAGGTCATTGTTGATCTAGTATGTACCCGTAGTGAAAATATATTGCTTGATAAGGTTGACTATTATATTGAAAATACTCCTCATCCAATAGAGACATCATCATCACAAACTATACAAGAAAAATACCCTACTAGTGAATGCCATGAGTGTTTAGTTTATCGAGACAACTCAAAGAGTTAAGAATGGAAAACATTAATGGCGAAAGGGTAAAAGAACTAATGGAAATTATAGGAAGAGAAGGTATGGAGCTGAACCAAATAAGCTGAAGTTGACCCTCAACTCAACGGAACCAATTGCCGAGAACAAGACGGCGAGATAGAACTCATTATGATTAGTGGATACTCCGTTGATAGTCCACATGTGGCAAAATTGGTACCTCAAAGCAAAAGAAAAAGACGAAATTTACGATGTTGAGTTATTAGAAGGGCAACTGATAAAGTTTGTAAAAGAAGTAGAAGTGTTTGACAAGAAAGGCAAACAAAAATTGGTATGGATGAATTGCGAGGGATACTATCGTATTTTGGAAGAAGATGAAAAAGATCTGGATGAAACAATAATTGATAAACTCAACCAAATGAGAATGGAAGCCATTGCGGTTAGTAGTCGAATACTTCCCAAAATTAGTTTGTATTATTTTATTTAAATAACTAATATTATTTTTGTATTATAGTATGTCAAGAAAAATGTAAGGCAATGAAAGAACCGAAACAAGATCTTGATGTGACCTACTTGCTAAAAAGTTTAGAAAAATAAAGTATGGTAGTTACATCCACCATTACATTCAAAAATTTTATTACAATATTATAAAGTGCAAATATTTATTTACGATTAAATTTTTTGTAGTCGATAACAGTTATGTTTGGGAGGAAGGTCCTTTTCATTAACTCAATTCTTTATACTGAGTTAATGGATCTGCTTTTCACGATGGGAGGTTATCGATACATTTTGCTCAATTCTTTTAGGGGGCCTCCTCTTCATGTAGGTCATATAACAAGTGCGTATTGCTCATCCTGTTCATTGTAAGGGAGTTAAATTATCTTGTATTTTCATGACATTTGATGTTATACTAACTGCTTTAAATATTTTTTCCTCTACACACAATTTCAACAAGATTAAGATTATCGTGGAAGATCGCCACAAGACAAATCATAAACAGGACATGAATGATGGAGAGGTTAGATATATTTTTATACTCTAAATATCGACTAAACTCACTTTCAGCAGTATCGACACAAAAGCAATGAGTTTCAATCATTACAACTCTATTTCATATTGTGGAAGATCAAAAGCTGATTTTGAAGCAGTGGTGAGTAGTTAAATATTTTAAATATAGATATTCCATCAATTTAACTTTGTTATCTGTTAATGAATAGTTATGTTAACTTAGTCATCGCAATTATAGGTATCCCAATTTAAAGGATATTCACCTAAGGAGCTTGCCAGAATTCATCCATGTTTACAAGGCTATTACCCCATCGACAGCTGGGTTTCTGTTACAACTGATTATCCCCAACAAGTGGTAAGGTACTAAAAGAAAAATACTGAACGTGAAAATTATACTTTTGAATTGAAATATAAAATTTTTCTTTGCATGTTTACAGCAATTATTGTGCCTTCTTTGTGATGATACATGAGATGTCCGCTTTATGGTGAGAAGATTGACTTCAAACAAGCGGAGACAAAATTCGTAATAGATGTCTGTCTCAATTTTAAGGGATGAGTTCTTCCCTGATGTAATTTTAGAAGTGTTCGGTGTGTGATATGACAATGCATTGTTGTAATTAATGAAATTTGCTAATTTGTAAATGATCTTCCCATAGATCAACAAAGGACTATAAATATGTTTATTGTTTGTGTTTGAGCTTTAATAAATGTTATATAATATATTGTTGATACTTTGCCGTCGACAATGAAATCTCAGGAACACAATGACCCTGGGATTAAATTTTGCATTACACAGTGGTTCTGGGATTTTAATTTACAGCACCACGTACAATTTCGAACTCACCGAGAAATACGGTGGTGCTGAGAATTTAACTCCCAAGAACACAGTGGTGGTGGGAATTAAAGTCCCAACACCATGTACAATTCGAACTGGGCGAGAAATAAGGTGGTGCTGGGAATTAAAATCCCAGGAACTCAATGATCCTGGGATTTTAATTCCAGGACCACGTACAATTTCGAACTGGTCCAGGAATACGGCGGTGCTGGGAATTTAACTCCCAGGAACACAAGGGTGCTGGGGAAAAAAGTCCCACCACCACGTCTAGTTTGAGCGGCAAAATAAGGTGGTCTTTGGAAATTAAAATCCCAGGAACACAATGGTCCTGGGATTCTAATTACCAGGACCACGAACAATTTCGAACTGGCCGAGGAATACGGTGGTGCTGGTAATTATAATCCCAGAAACTCAGTGGTCCTGGGAATTTATTTCCCAGGACCACGTATAATTTCGAAATTGCTGAGGAATAAGGTGGTCTTGAGATTTCAATTCCCAGGACCACGTCTGATTAAATCCGAACTCACGGTGGTCACTGGATTTCAATTCGTGACCACGCGTCTGTTAGAATCGCCGGGAACACACGATGGTCGTGGATTTGATTCGATACGTACACTTTCAAACATGCCGGAAATAAGGTGGTGCTGGCAATTTAAATTCCATGAACACAGTGGTCCTGTGTAGGGCCATCAATGGATTTTGGCCAAAATACATTGATGGACCTACAGGAGTCCAAATTCCGAAATCTTTGCATCAACTGAAAGACCTAACGACTTCACATGTTGTTGCATCGAGGAAATAACTTCCTTCTGATCCTCCTACCTCCATGTTTCGGCCGCGTGCCACTTGGCACGGGGCCTGATTTCTGAAAATTGGCTGTGTAAACCTAATCCTGCCTTAAATATCGAAAATTCTGGACACGATACACAAAGGGGCAAGTCCCAAAGCCACTGGAGTTGGTTTGGACCGAAGTTGAGGTGACTAGGGCCATCAATGGGTTTTGACCGAAACCCATTGATGGACCTACATGAGTACAAATTCCGAATTCTTTACATCGACTGAAAGACCTAACCCGCGTGTTGTTGTGTCGAGCAAATTTCATTGTGATCCTCCCGCCTCCCGGTTTGGCCTCGTGTCATGCGCGGGGCACGATTTCAAAATGTGGTCGGGAATTAAATCCCAGAATACTGATGGTCCCGAAATTTAATTCCCGGGACCACGCCCATTTGTGACTGGCCGAAATAAGGTGGTCGAATCTCAATCCCAGAACACCGTGGTCTTGGTAAGTGAATTCCCGGCACCACGCATGATGTCGAAGACGAGATAAAATGTAGTCTTTGGAAATTAAATCCAGAACACGGTGGTCTGAAATCTAATTCCCGGACCACGTCCATTTCACGAATGGCCGAGAAAAAGGTGGTGTTGGGAATCAATCCCGAGAACACGTTAGTCTTTGAAAGTGAATTCCCAAAGACCACGTCTGATTCAATTGGCCGAGGAATACGGTGGTGTCTTTGGGAATGTAACTCCCGAGAATACGATGGTCGAAATATAATTCTCAGGACCACGTCCATTTGTGAACTGGCCGAGAAATAAGGTGGTGCTGGGAATCTTAATCCCAGGAACACGGTGGTCCTGGAAATTTAATTCCGTTAGAAATCACATCACACATCATAAAGTCGGTGGTTGAAATATTTAACAAAGTATATATATTCCATAATTGTCACGGATACTACAGATTGCAAACACCTTTGCAGCTGACTAATGACTTTTACAGGCAGACACCTTGGTGTAGTTACATATCTAAAACTCTGTATAGTCTTACAACATATCCCACTATACAGCACAGTCATAATTGCAAACAAAATTGTGAGCTGCGCATTATTCTATTCCCCACCACGAATCTGAAGCTCCTCATATCCTGCTGTCTGAATCTTTTAGGGTACCCAAATAGTAGGCTCTCAATGTATCGTATTATAAAAAATGTGCAATCATAGCTGTAAAAAATTAAAAATTATTAGTCCAATGCTAGCTTATAAAATATGGTATTTACAAAGATTATTAGATGTCTTACGAAGAGCTTTATGCAGGACCACTGGACTCGGCATGAAAAGTTTGCATTACAAATTTTTTCACAGCCAGATGCGCTTATCATAATACGAAGAGTGCATCTTTTTAAAGAATTCAACCTGGGACCGAAATAAATGCTATGAATCCTCCATACACAAACGGTTTATTTAGCTGAAATCTAATCTAATGCTTACTGTTTCTTGAATTGAGTAGTGTAAGCCTTCCGACGTGACAAGGAGTTGTAGTGGATGAACTCACGAATTTCCAAGTCGGCCACTAGTAGGTGGCGTGACAAAATATGTATCCGATTGGATTGCAGGGTTTTAAAGTTTGCTCGAATGCTTGGGCGTATAATATTAAACATATCCTATGTATAAAAATCATCAAACACCGAAGCCGTAAAGTTTACAATTCCTTGCAAAAGGGACAAAACTTAGAATTCATTGAAAATTGAGTTATAGTACGCCTTATCGGTCACCTTACCTTTGCTCACTAAGATCAAAAATATGCGCTTATGCAATGTGTCAAAACATTCCAATCAAATATTGTAAGGAAAGAGTCCATGTATAAGTTAATAGCATCGGTCTTCCACACTGTCGTCACGTCTTGTCATACAAGGAAAGGGTTATTAGCAACTCTCAAAACATAAGATGAAAGGTATATACAAAGAATATAAGATTGTCTTACTCTATTTTTTTAGTTTCAATAAAGACTCTCGATGTTTGGATCCATCTTCTGGTGAATTCTTTATAAGCTTCTTTGTATACAAAATAAAAGCTTTGATTTTAGAAATATTTTATCTGAAAAAATAGGAATTTGGGCAGGATAACTTATGCTCACCTCCAATATCCTGCAGTTGGCGTCGTCAGTGTTGGTTGTTTTTCTGTGGAGACTTGTGTGGTGTCGATATTTCGGGTTCACCCTCCTCGTGATTGATTTCCCTTTTTATCCCGGCACGACTCTGCTCGATGTTTGGCTCTGCGGAGAGATATTAGGGTCTCTTGAGGATACTCAATAGCCTTGGTGGGGACAATTAGAGTTTCAACTCTCCTTCTTTTAGGGATGTTTGAAAACCATGCGGGAGGGAGGCTTCTAAGGCTAGGGGTGATAGGATCAAGAGTCTTCTTCCTCACACAAACCTTCCAGCCTAGTGTATCGAGAAGAAAGGTTGTTGGATTTGTTATGACTTGTATAGTGATTGTAACCCTCTACATCCCGGGATTGTAAATTGAGTTGAAGCTCGATTAAAGCTGTCTTTTCAGCGATTAATGCTTCTTTTCAAAGAATTATATCATCCCTTTCACTTATCTCGTTGTCCTTCTCTTCACGACCTCCTCTAACTCTCAAGAAGCTCCTGTATTGTCTTTTCTTGTTATTCGATGGTCGCTTCCTTAAGTAGGGAGGTGCTTTCAAAATCACACCTTGCTTCAACTAGCTTGGTGCTTAGAGTAGATACAATTTATGCATTCTCCGGCATAATCGATGTCATTCCTCTCGCCGACTGAGTTTGGCTGAGGAGTTGATGCGTAAAATCTAGGTGGGAAGCGGTATGCACCTGACCTGTCCGAATTAGATCGACAATTATTTTGTCAGTGCACGACCATCTACCATCTTCTTAACGACTTATATTTGGGAACTCCACCTCCATCTCAAAGATTCTCGCAAAGCATGAGGGAGTGGAGGTAGGATACACAAATGCTCGCACATCCATACCTGGAATGACAAGATTAGTTGTTAATAGACAGATTTATCTATACTATTTGCGAAAGACATAAAATATATTCACTCACAGCCAATAAGTGTGCGAAACCCTTAAGCATTGGTCCGTGGATCCACCCACGACGTCGCTTTTGGTCGAATGCGACTATACCAATTCGACTCCATTTGAGGAGCCATGTACGATAAAGTGCTTCGCACCAATTGTACCGCCTAAAGTTATCAAAATCCTCTACACAATCTATAAGTGATCGATAGCTATTCTAGGCTTATCGGTGGTAGTAAAAACACACAAGAGAAAAAATATAAAATAAACAATCGTGACAAAGTTTTGCATATCCTAAATTATCCGAGATCTGAAGTCTTCAATAAATCCTCTAGATGCTTGTTAGAGCAATCACTTCCACGAAATATTGAATATATAGCCATCGAGCTTCATTATTCATAGGAACTTCGAGTCCATCATCCGTAGACCAAGGATGAGGAGACATCCGCTTTGTGAAATGCAATTTCTTGTCTTGGAATATAAAACATTTCTCCGCATTCCCAATTATCAAACATTAACGAGTCCGATATGGGTAATATCCGGAATGTCCAAAACCCACGCAAAGGGGGAGCTCCGAATAAGCCGCTTTCTTCTTCCACACTCGCGACACACTTGCAATAAATTTTAAACTCGAAATGTTGCTTTTCCACCATTCTCTTGGTTCTTCCTCACATCAACGCATCGGGTTCTTGCGAAGTATCGCTGATGGTTCACTAGTTAAAGCCATCGTTAATCAAAAAATTTCCTAGGTTAACAACCAAATGCATCTTGTAATACAAAGAATTTTAAACTGATAGATGAAATGGATCAAACATGTGTGATGATACAAACAAACGTTACCTCGCTTAAATGGTAAACCCTAAAACCCTAAACCCTATCAGCCCAGTTTAAACAAGATCGTGAACTAAAAAGGCAAAACCCTAGATAGATCGGAAGAAACGATAATGGCATACGTAATTTAAGAAATCTACAAAACTTACTTAGGAAAATCGCGTTGAGATGGTGTTGAGCGTGTTGAGATGTTTTAACTCGCACCGGGAGGTTTAATCGACACGGGGGGTTTGACCGCACCGGAGTTTGAACTCGAATCAAGAGTTCGAACTACGAACGAAAGCGGAATTCCAGAGACGAGAATGCAAGGAGCGATAGAGAAATGAAATGTGGTGTTGAGATGTTTGAACTTCCACCGGGAGTTTTATATTAACTGCCTAAAAGCGGTCGGACGGATTTAGAATACTTTGGTGTTGGTAATTATAATCCCAGAAACAAAGTGGTCCTGGGAATTTATTTCCCAGCACCACGTACAATTTCGAAATAGCTAAGGAATTAGTGCCGATTTCATTTCAGCACTAATGCATAATTTAGAAGTAGCCGGGAACACACGCTGTGGTCCTCGGGATTTCATGTGACCGCATACAATTTAGAATCCGGGAACACGGTGGTCCCGATTTCAATTCCTGACTACATACACTTTCAAACAGGCCGAAAATAAGGTGGTGCTGGAATTTCAATTCCTGTGACCACGACAATTTAGAGTGGTGGGAACACGGTCCTCGAGATTTCAATTCGTGGACCACGCATAATTTAGAATAGGGAACACGGTGGTCCTGGATTTCTCGCATCACGTACACTTTCAAACAGGCCGGAAATAAGGTGGTGTTGGGATTTCAATTCCCAGGACCACGTATAATTTAGAAGTGGCCGGGGAACACACAGTGGTCCTAGGATTTCAATTCTCGTGACTAATGCAATTTAGAATCGTCGGAACACACAAATGGTCCCGGGATTTTAATTCGATTCACGTACACTTTCAAACAGTGGAAATAAGGTGGTGCCGCAATTTAAATTCCAGAACACAATGGTCCTATGTAGGCCATCAATGGATTTTGCCAAAAACCTATCGATGGACCTACAGGAGTCCAAATTCCGAAATCTTTACATGAACTGAAAGACCTAATGACTTCACATGTTGCATCGAGGAAACTTCCTTCTGATCCTTCTACCTCCATCGTGCCGCCAAGCACTTGGCACGGGCCGATTCAAAATTGGGCGGTAAACCTAATCCCGCGCCAATATCGAAAATTTTGGACACGATATACGAGATATTGAGATTACAATTTTGCAAACTAACGTAACAAAAATTTTCCATTACAATTCTACAAAATAGCTTAACATTAACATTAACATCGACATCGACATTGACATTAACATTGTTTCCTTTAAAAATATTTACAACCACAATAAACATACTTAGGAATTAGTAGTGGTGGCATTCTACAAGACCTCCTATTATGCGCCAAGTTTGCCAGATCTCCGTGATTTATTTTTCACCCTCCCAAGATGTTTTGGACTCTATACGGCCTTTTTCTTCGCTCGTGCATAAGGCTACGAGGAGGTAGAACTCAAAATTTTGTCACCATTAGGCCAAAATTTCTTACTTCGACAGGTGTAAAGACGATCCCTGTAAGTTGCCTCCCATGTTTGCCTTAGAAAATAATGCTAGCAGTAACGGTATGGATCCATGTTCAGATATATGATAACTGCAATAGCATACGAGCAAGGAATTCAAAATTAAACTCACCGCAGATGCAACTTCGCTATCCAAATCAACAATATAATGAAGATGCTATTGTCATCAGATTTCCATTTCCGGAATATGGGAATACCGAATATAATCGAGTTCTTTCTCTCCTTTCATCAATCTCTTTAATGGCATAAGGTATTAGAAAACCCGACCTTTTGAAGATTCTTCCCTACGGTTATAGAACCATTGAGCAAGTTTTCTTTCTAGTGTTGTCAATTAAACCGTGACGGGAGTTCACGTGCTTCCTTGAATAATGCATTTAAACTCTCAACAATTAGTGGTTAACATTGTGTACCTCCGCCAGGAAAGTGTGCATTGGCCCATCTTTTGGATCGACCAGAGCCACGCATATGCTTCCTTGTGTTTGTGGCGCATGTTCTGTATTAATCGATCAAAGTCAACTCTTGTATTGCTCTGTCACGCCTAAAATAAACCTAATGAGGATCTATCCCGGTATCCGCTACCATGTTACAAGACAAGTGATAGCAACAAAACCATGACGGGCGTATGGATACACTTTGTTAATCACGATATAATCCTCCGATGTCTATTTGAGACAATGCTCAACGACTCGGGCAGACATCAAGGAATGTCTTTACATGATCCAAAACCACTCCCAAGCAGATCCACATTCAACTCGCAATTCCAAATGCAATCGCATAATTTTTGCATTACAATCTAGAGCTATTAGCAAAACACTGTGATACTCGCTACCATGTGTAGCATCAATTCCAATTAGTTTCTAAATACAACTAATACTCTTCGACAAGCACCAAATGCCCAAAAACATCGCTGGAATTGATTTTCACCATTTCTTAGTAATCGCAACATATGTATCGTGATCTCTAACTCTTAACTCACGCAAGTACATCGAAGATCAATATAGCCCGATCAAAATCACCTACCACTCTTTTAATGCTTTCGTCATTTGTGTATGCTTTCTTGTATGAAATGTGAACACTAAACCTAGCTTGCATTTCTCTTCAATTAAACTTGGTTTATAATCATCGAGGTAGCTAACCGCCCTACAACTGCTATAATGTGGATGTGCAAGCATGGTGATTCATTGTTTCTAACAACATCGCTACACCTACATATTTTTATGAGAACTCACGCCTCTTGCAACTAGATCCATGACGAACAAGGCCGACTAAAGCAAATAACTTTAATTCTATTGAGTCCGGTGTCAACTGGCTTGTATTCAAGTGTTTTAGCATCGCATGTCTTACTAGTGCATCTTTAAACTGCCGAGAAAAAACTCGATGAAAAATCATTTGGATCTGATGAACGAACCGACATCCGCCAATAGTCTTATTTGTGGATTTAAAACATAGGATCATCAAAGAATTGGGAACACTTCCTCTAAGTCACTATCGATCCGATTTAACTCACCTTCTTCATGTTGGATATCATCAAGAATTCTTCCGAAGAATTTGTATATTCTAACTCTTCTATCCCATGTATATCACTTACCTCCTCTTCACTCCAAGTTTGTTCAAAATATTTATGATCTACTGTGGTAGCAGTGACAAACTCTTCTTCGAGTATGGAAGAAGCATCTCTATTTATATCAAGGTGTTGATCAGTAATTTATCGCCTACATCAAGAAGAACCGAGATGAAGATGGAATATTACTGGGCAATGTATTTATGGAATCTTGATCATCTAACTCTCTATCCTTCAAATTTGATTCAATTGTTTCCAAAAATGTTAACACTTCATCGTGAAGGGGTCATCCTCGCAAATGTTTTTAAAATCAACACTGTTATGAGTGTGCGAAAGTAGTCAATTTTTTTAACTAGGCTTTAAGTCTCAAGACAAGTGGAGGATGAGAGTTTATGGTTAGGTTTCCCAATTATGCACTTAACTAATTATAACATTTGATGTTGATAGATAGGCCATTAATGGGTTTTTACCAAACCCATTGATAGACCTTTCAATGTTGAAATTATGAACGATTTATATGGAATGGAAGAGGAAGACATTTACAGGGTTTATGCGCAGAGGGATACTTAGTTCCCACACTCCTACAGGCAGTTATGAGTGTGTGCCAATTGATACACTCGTCTGAATGTTGGCACAGAGCATTAATTTTCATAACTACTGTTTGAGAGCATAAGGAAAGGTGGAGAATGATAGTATAGGTCACGCTGACTCCCGCACTTAGATGACTTTATTTATCTCCAATATAAATCGACAAAGACTCTTTTTCTCACCAGTTCCTCTCCACGGTGTGAAATTTATATCCCAGGCCCACGGTGGTGCTGGGATATAAATTTCTAGCACCACCATTTATCTCGACTCGCCCATCTCCCGTCGGGATTTTTAAACGCAGAACCACCGTTGTTTGGGGTTTTAGTTCCAAAGACCACCAACAATTCCAAATTTATTTTATGTACATGGTGCCGAAATTTCATTCCCAAAGACTACGTCATGTCGGGGGTTTTAATCCCATTACCACGGTGGTGCTGGGATATAAATTCCCAAAGACTACTATTTATCCGACTAGTTCTATCTCCCCTCGGGATATTTAAACGGTAACCACTGTTGTCGTTTTGGGTTTTAGTTCCTCACCAACAATTCCTGCAACTTTTATGTACATACGGAAATTTCATTCCCAAAGACCATGGTGTTGGTGGTTTTAATCTCATTACCAGGTGCTGGATATAAACTCCCAAAGACCACCATTTATCCGACTGGTTCCATCTCCCTCCGAGATATTTACGCAGAACCATTTAAACGTGTTCGTGGTTGGGGTTTTAGTTCCCAAAGATCACCAACATTTCGAACTTATATATACGTACGAAATTACATTCCCAAAGACCATGGTGTTGGGGTTTTAATCCCATTACCGTGCTGGGATATAAATTCCCAAAGACCACCATTTATCTCGACTACCCAATGCCAACGGTGGCCGAGTTTTATTCAGGACATAGTGTTGCCGAGGTTTCTAATCCCAAAGACCACCCTTAATGTCGACCACTTATATCTCCTCGTCTAGTGAATTAGATTCCCAAAGACCAAGGTGTTGAGTTTCAATCTCATTACCATCGTGGCGGAATATAAATTACCAAAGACCACAATTTATCTCGACAAGTTCATTCCCCATGATGCTGGGAGTATTAAACTCAGCACCACGGTGGTGACGAGATTTAAATTCCCAGCACCATATGTTATCCAGACTTTGGTGACCCTTACTGGTGCTGAGAATTTGCAGCCCAGCGCCACGATGTTACTGGGATTTAAATTCCCAGCATCACTTTTTATCCAGATCGAATGGGAATTTCATCACAACACCACCTACTCTCCCATGGTGCGAATTTTAAATTTTAGGATACGGTGGTGCTAGGAATTTCATCACAAAGACCACCTACTCTCAAATGATCAATCTCCTAGTCTAAATATCAATCATGGAACTTCAAGAATCGTGGATTTAATCGAAGCATCACCTTAAGTTAGGTGGCATTTGTTTAGGTGGGGACAAACTGGTTATGAATCTCCGTGATCGCAATTATGTGTGCATTTGTCTACTTTTTTATGATATGCCTACATCGTATTTATGGGTGTGTGGCAAACTTGGTTATACAACCACCTGCAATGCATTTATTAACCTCATAACAGTCTCAAGAATAAAAACACATACATACATGATAATACTATGTGAAGCCGTGAGTGAGTGCTAACTTCGGATTAATACCGATAAATTCGTGGGAGCAGTGATGTCGTTGATAACTACTAGGGTTTCATCAAAAATGGTGTTGCTTAGTTGGTTTGCGGAGGAAAGCTGCGTGTGGTGCTCATCAACAGCATGGGGCTGGCGCTCCCACGTGGTTGGAAGAGACGTTTGGATGGCTCGGGATTTCCAGATGTGTCTCAGATGGATACAAACTTCTCTCTGTATTAAATTCCAAAGCTGTTTGGCGGGAGAGATATTTTGGGAATTACGCGCGCGATTTGGTCATTATGAAACTATAGTGCGCGTTTTGGACAAATCCGAACTTCGGCTGCTGTGTTTGGTAAATTGCTGAAAAAAAAATTATTAAACCAAATCAGTCAATCATTATAGAGTTTTAGATCGTATTTAAATAGTCTAGGAAAGAAAAAGGTTTGAAATAAATATGAAAAATTCAAAACAAATAAAAAAATCAAAAATCTTAAGTATAGAATTTTTTTAATTTTTTTTCATTTTCTGAGAAAAAAAAACATTTGATTGGTGTTTTTCATTTTTATTTTTTGAGATTTTTTTTTTTGAAAAACGAGAAAAAAAAAGTTGTTTTCCAAACAACCCCTTAATTATTCATGCTATGGTGGAGGAATACTACAATCGGAAAAGAGAACATGAGCAAATATTTTTCTCTATTAGAAATTTTTTATCGAGTCATAAAATAAAATACACTTGTGGAGATGATAACGGATAGTCTATGAGAGTTTTTGGACATTGTGTTTTCTTTTTTCTAAGATTTAAAATATAATATAGTCATGTTATAGAGTTGAGAGTATCGAAATTTTTATTGAAGATCTTAATTGTTCTTCGTCAAGCTTAAGAAGGAAATAAAATTATGTCATAAGATAAGAATTGATCGAACCGTTAAATATGCAACATATACTATGTTTCAATTGTTTTTGGTTCTCTATGTCCTATCATTGTTTATATTGTACCATTGACATTTTTTATTATATATCATTCAAAACTTATATTACTTAGTCAATATTATTAGCTGACTATAAAAAAAAAAATCAATCAACTACTTATATTATATTATGATAAAGTTAACATCAATCTCTATAAATCAACTTCAATATGTTATATATATCATCCATATTTAATATTTAGTCGTTCTTAAACTATCAAGAGTATTTATTGGTGTCGACTGATTGTCTTTCAATTGACAAATGGTGATATACTTAGACTTTTTTTAAAAAAAATTGCTAACTTAATGAAAATTTTTATTATTTTTGTCTATGCACTTTTCCTAGAATAATATCTTCCATAATGACTATACGTATTATATTTTAAATTTGGAACATCCTTTAAGATGTATTTCATTCAAGATAATTTTGGTGATGTAATTATCAAATTATAATGTATAATGTTAGAATTAAAAAATCTTACTATTTTTGAGATAATATGATTTTGAGTTATATATCCAATTATATTTCATACTCTATTATTTGAGAATTATTTAATATTTAAATTAAATAAAATTAAATTATATAATCAAATAAATTATTATTAATTATCTTAAATCAAACACACCTGAATGATCTGTGAATTTAGATTTCTATTATTTGAATTTTTCGCCGCTTACTTTATTTTCTTCCTCTTACTTTGTTAGACACTTTTTATTTTTTAACGTGTGAAAGCACTCAAATGGATAGTGATAAAATACTTTGAAACAACAACAATGATAATCAATTTTTTTTTTATGAGATCGATTATATAGATCATTCTATATAATTGAATTATATTCCATATTATATCTGTTGGATCGAGAAGCGTCACTAGAGGGGGGAGGGGGTGAATAGCGAGCGTAAAATTTTTTGCTTCGTTCGTTCGATATACGAGCAAGCACAGCGGAAAAATAAAGAGACAAGTTTATTTTTACTTAATTCACAATTCAGCGGTTGCTACTCCAAGGCCCTAACGATCCTAAACCGCTTACGGAAGGCAAAACACTATAAGATCTCCTCCTCATTTGAGGTAGGAGATAACGATCACAAAATCGGAAGTACGAGGATGAGACAACAAGCTTACCTCATCTCGTTACGATTAAAACAAAGAATATAAAAGATATTACTTGTTGTTGTTGCCGACGAAGAAGATGGAAGCTTGGCATCGTGTCGGTGTTATGACGGTGTTGGAGCTTTGGCGTTGTAGGAGCACTTGAGAATAATCTTGATTAATATTTGGTTGGAGTTCTCCCCTCCTTTTATAGATTTTGATCTCAGAATAAGTCTCATCATCTTTTGGAACAGATCACGAGATGGTACCAAATTTTATTGCGAAGTGGCTGCGTCAAACATTATCCGTTTTGACCTAGTGCAAAAAGCTGATTCGTCGCCATCAGTCGACTGCCCAATGGTCAACAGTCGACTGCCAGCCTGACCACTTTCTTGTAGTAAGAGGTTAGCACGAAAAATAGTAAATGCGACGGTTTTATACCGTCCGATCTCGACCTAGACCTTCCACAGGAAGTCATAGTCGAATCGTCGCCTACAGTCGTCCTCGTACAAAGGACACGACTTTACCATCTTTCACTCACACGAGCTTACCTTTGGTCCTTTAAGATCTGTCGCTTTGCTTTCGGTCTTCCACCTAGGTTCTTCGACGCCCACGAAGTTCCCTTGGTGTTGCCCGACCATCACAGCTCCCTCTGAGTGTCACTGACCTTCATCTTAGCTTAGCCTTTCTGCACACTTGATTTAGCTCGTGAGACAACGATGTAAACTTAACTTTGTATCTTTGCCATAATCAAAATACAAATTCGATTATCTGGTGCCCCTGCACCAACAATATCATTATCTATAGTTAAATAGATTTTATTTTATTGTTGCTAATCAAGTTTTTTTGTCTTCTTCCTCATTTGATGGGTATATTTGTTATCGTTTCATATCGCGTAAATGAAACATTATTGGTCGTCTAAATACATGTCTCTTTCCTTCGATATATGCAACTTCAACTTTCTCTCTAATATTTTCATTTCTTATTTTATCCATCCTCGTATGTCCGCACATTCACTTTAATATTTTCATCTTTGTAACTCACATCTTTTGCTTGCGTACTTGAGTCGTAACCTAACATTCAGTGTCATATAACATAACATGTCTATTTTAACCATCCTAGTTACTTGTATGTTATGTAAGATATCTCTTTCGATCCCTTTATCACTTTGCAAAAATGATCCTAAATATTTAAAGCTCTATAATTCGTCATCTTCTATCTTAATAATTATCTCATTACATATTTAATATTGTTAAAAATAAATAAAAATATTATAATTTAAATTTCAATAGGGATGAATATACACAAATTATATTTCATAAATGAATTAAAAGAAAAATCATTACCTATAAAATTACTAAAAAAAAACACTCAAATGAGGATTGGAAGCAAAGTCAATGGAATTTGAAAACCCACGAAAATTGTGAAAGGAAAACGACTTTTTTCTTTAAAATAAACCAAACATCGCTATCTTTAATTTTCATTTCCGTCTTTCAAACTATTCGACTCCCCAAAAGATAAGATCAATTTTGACAATTCATCAATTATTTCCAAATATAATTTCGATACCCAGTTTCCTTACCCATCGTATAAGTGGCTCATTTGTGGGACACACATATCGACATTTCTGAAGTGATACTCAATGTATAACCACACCTCGCCTCGCCAGTGTTTAATTGGATGAATGTGGGGCCCAGCTGGTCCCACACTGGATTAATGATGGTAAATGTTGCCGATCGTATAAAATGGGTAGGAAACGAGAAGAACGCTCGGTATATTATTTGAATTTTACGACTCGTGGACCCTCTCCAGTTCCGCCCCCTTCCCGGCCATCCTTCCGCTGGAATCGTTCCGTTTATCGCAGGCTTGTGATCTGATCGATCTCCGAGGTTTCGCGCGTCTCCGTCGCGATCGGTCCAGCATTTCGCTGAGCTGCTGGCCTGGCCGCAATTTGTGGGTTTTGGAGTGAATTTATCAGGGTTCTTCGTCTGATGGGTTGTTTTTCCTGTTTCGCATCGCCGACGGAGGAGGTTGTGAAACAGAATCTCGGAAAAAATGGTGTAGATTTCAAGAAGGAGTCTTCCGCTGCCCCGTCGTCGCATCTTGGCATTTCGGGTAAAAAAAAGATCCTTTTTTTTTAATGAAATATGATCTTTTATCGGAGGCCTAGATCTAATGCGTTTGACTTGCGTACTTTTGGGAAATTATTGTTTACTTAGTTTTGATTGTTTTATTTTCGGGTCCATGGAACTTCGTATTATTGCTGGTAACGTTCATTTGGAGAATTGTTGAATGCTGTAATGAGCCTATGCTGGAATAAGATAGAAACAAATGGGTGTTCTAGAATCTAATTTGACGCTGGTTCTAAATAAATGTGCACAATTTGGTGATAAGGCTAGTATCTTTGGTTACTATTACTTTGTGTCCATATACAACAACAACAACAACAACAACAACAACAAAGCCTTATCCCACTAGGTGGGGTCGGCTATATGGATCCTTCTACGTCATTGGACTCTATCCCCTACTATATCATCATCTATATTTAAATAAATTTTATCTTGTTTTATTGTTGCTAACCAAGTCTTTTTTGGTCTTCCTCTTCCTCGTTTGATGTGTATATTTGGTATCGTTTCACATCGCCTAACTGGAGCATTTATTAGTCGTCTAAGTACATGTCCGTACCACCTTAAACGTGTCTCTCGGAGCTTTCCTTCAATAGATGCAACACCAACTTTTTCTCTAATGCTCTCATTTCTTATTCTGTCCATCCTCGTATGTCCGCACATCCACCTTAACATCCTCATCTCTCGCAACTCTCATCTGCTCATACGCCGAGTCAGAGCCCAACATTCACTCCATATAACATAGAGTGTCTAATCGCCGCTTATAGAACTTCCTTTAAGTTTTAGAGGCACTTTACGATCACATAAAATATACTGATGCTTTCTCCATTTCAACCATCCCGCTTGTATTCTATGTAAGACATCTCTCTCAATCCCTCCATCATCTTGCAAAAATGATCCTAAATATTTAAAGCTCTCAATTCCGCATAACTCATCATCTCCTATCTTAACACTTGTCTCATTACGCCTAATAAGCTAAATTTAAATTCCATATATTCTGCCTTTCCTCTACTAAGCTTAAAACCTTTCACTTCTAGTGTTTCCCGCCAAGATTCTAGTTTAGCATTTACTCCTTCACGTGTCTCATCTACTAAAACAATATCATCCGCAAACAACATCGCACTACTAGAATGTGTCTTGAATGTGTCCAAAGGAGTTCGTCCACGATTAGTGTAAAAAGATAGAACTTAAAGTCGATCCTTGATGTAACCCTATCTTTATTGGAAATGCTTCAGCTTAATCCACCAAATCTTCACTCGTCACATTTCCTTATACATATCCTTAATTAGTTCAATATATGCTTACACTAACACCTCTTTTTCTAAAATTCTCCATATTATTTCTCTTGAACTCTATCATAAGTTTTTTTCTAAATCAATGAATACCATGTGTAGATCCCGCTGCTCTCTATACTTTTCAATTAGTTGTCTGAGAAGATGTATAACTTCTATTGTAGACCTTCCTGGCATGAATCCAAATTGATTTTCGAGAACCATGGTCTCCTTCCTTAATCTTTTTTTCTATTATTTTTCCCAAAGTTTCACAGGTATGACTCATTAGTTTAATAATCTATAGTTTTCACAAGTTCAGATGTCTCCTTTATTCTTATATAAGGGAATTAGGATACTTACCCTCCATCGATCGTGCATCCTTTTGTTTTCAATATCATGTTAAATAATTTCAGAAGCATTCAATACCTTGTTTCTAGACACTTCCATACCTCTATCTAATATCATCCGTCCAACGGCTTTTCCATTTCAGATTCCATTTAAAGCTTTG
Organism: Wurfbainia villosa; assembly: GCA_025175895.1. Classification (NCBI taxonomy): domain Eukaryota; kingdom Viridiplantae; phylum Streptophyta; class Magnoliopsida; order Zingiberales; family Zingiberaceae; genus Wurfbainia; species Wurfbainia villosa. Next base: position 10,935,384 of record CM045998.1, on the reverse strand, counting down.
TTCTACTTCAAATTTGAATTCTACGATAAAAATTTAAATTTCTATACTCATTCGACCTACTTAAATTACCTAAATTAAGTCGGTCTCCTAAACCTTCATTAAAAAGTTGATAAAAATATCTCTTCCACCGCTTCTTTATTTCTTCATCATTTACTAGTACCCTATCAGATTCATCTTTAATACATCTTATTTGATTAAGATCTTTTTTTGTCTTCCTCTCTCTCACTTTACCTATTCTATAAATGTCTCTTTCCCCTTCTTTTCAGATCTAATTTTCGATATAACCATTCAAAAGTTTCACTCTTAGCTTCACCGCTTTCTTTCTTAGCTTCTTCTTGCTATTGTATATTTTTTCAAATCATTCCTCATTTTTACAAATATTTAATTTCTTATATGTTATTCGTTTTTCCTCGACTTTCTCTTTTTTTCATTCCACCACCAAGATTCTTTACTTGGTGGTGCATGTCTCTTTCGACTCACCGAGTACACTCTTAGCTACTATTTTCAATTTTGATATCATTTTATCCCACATCGTATTAGGGTCAGATATGTCATCTAATACTTGACATACCTTCTCTTCAATATATTTAGTTTCTCATCCTTTAACTTCCACCACTTAATTCTAGTCGTGTATATTTTCCTTCTATTAATACTATATTCGAGGCGTATATCCAATACTACTAACCTATGTTGAGTAGTTAAACTTTCTCCAGAATAACCTTACAATCTTTACAAATCTTTCTATCTCTCTTCCTAACCATAAGAAAGTCAATTTGTGATTTATTATTTCCACTTTCAACGTGACTAAGTGTTCTTCTCTTTCTTAAAAATGTATTAGCTAAGTATAAGATCATATGCTATCGCAAAATCCAATATAGTTTTACCTTCTTCATTTCTTGTTCCAAACCCATAACCTCCACGCACCCTCTCATATTCGCTATTTTTCACTCCGACATGCCCATTTAAATCACCTCCTATTAAAATCATCTCATTCGACATATTTAATATTTTGTAATACTTCATCCAAGTCCTCCCAAAACCTTAATTTGGTATTTTCATCTAATCCTATTTGAGGTGCATATACACTAATTACGCTTATAGTTTCTTCTCCACTACTATTTCGAGAGCTATAATTCTATCCCCTTCTAATTACTCCTACAACTTCATCCTTTAACTAACTATCAACAATAATACCCACTCCATTTCTTGTTTTACTTTTCCCTGTATACCATAACTTAAAACCCGAGTTCTCTATCATCTTCGCTTCTCACCAATCCATTTTGTCTCTTGTACACATACAATATTAATTTTTCTTCTAATCATCATATCTACTATCTCCATTGTTTTACCAGTGAGGGTTTCTATGTTCCATGTACCAAATCTTAGACTACTAGTTTTTCTATAATATTTGTTCTTACCCAACCTATGGTGTGAGAACTCTTGCTTATTTAACACTACACCCAAGTTCTCATGGAGATGTAGCGGTCTCGCACGCTGTGACCGACCAACGTAACTCTAGATATTTTTCACTACACCCGAAGTTCAAAATGTAGCGGTCTTTGCCGAGATATTACGGAACTCAGAACGCTGCTCTTCCTAACAACCTAGCATTAGCACAATAGTTTGATTGATCCATTTATTGAACATTTGCCTTAGTTTAACGCTGACTGGCAACCTAACGCAACCCTCCTCCTTTATCCGGGCTTGGGACCGGCCACGACAAGGTTAACTTATCATGGGCGGAGTTAAAAAATTCTGATCTGATCCCCAAATAGGCAAATTCAATTAACCCCTTTAAGATATTATCCTTTAGAATATACCATTAAAGTTATTATTAATATCCTCTTTTTGAATATTATCTTTTATAATATGTCATTATATTTATTATTGTTTTCCCTTTTAAATATTAGAATAGGTAATTTTTATATTGATAAAGCATTCTAATATGTGTATATGTAGAGATATTATGTAACTTTGTGGACAAGCAATAAAGTGATTCAATTGATTAATTAAATTAGTTTGATTGTTGTTGGTGTATCCATCGAAGTGATCATTATTAGTGGTCAATCCCTTTGAAGTGATCATGTATCCCCCTCTTTCATCCTTTTCTTCGATTCCCTATGAGATAGAACATGGGGTTCCTAATAAATTCCTTCTAGCATATTTGTTCTATAGGAGAGGCAGTGACCTATTTTACTAGTAGAGTCAATGTAATAAAGACAATTATCTAATTGATTTCCATATTACTAGTGATATAGGTTTAGATAGACCTCAATATGAGATGCAAATTCAAGAAGTTCATCTCAAATAGCTGGGAAAAACATAATTTAACAATGACACTCAGGAGCTCAACTCGAGCATGAAATTTATCATGCATGCATATTTCTAGAGTCTATTCAGTAGTTGGCCTTGAACCAAGATAGTTTATGTTTGAAACTTAAAACATTTCTTTTCCTGTTAGCTTTTTAGAATTATACAGCTATTGATTGCGTATTGAATTTCTAGTTTATTTGTAATTTCATTATTGTACTAGACAAACAGAAAGCAAGGACAGTTTCTGATTCAAGGAAGGAAACATCAATTTCAAAAGATGCCGATGCTGGGCATATTGGAGAACAGACATTCACTTTCTGTGAGCTTGCTGCTGCTACTGAGAACTTCAGACAAGATTGCTTGTTGGGTGAAGGGGGTTTTGGTCGTGTATATAAAGGAAGGTTGGAAACTGGACAGGTTAGTGTCATTTTGATTTGTAGTCTAATTAGCTAGTACTCATATGTCCATCAACTTGTTATTTGATCACATGGCCAAAGTATTCTTAATACATTATGACATTGCATACACCACTCACACCTGGCACAAAACTTTTCAGGTTGTTGCTGTCAAACAACTTGACAGAAATGGTTTACAAGGGAACAGAGAGTTTCTAGTTGAAGTCCTTATGCTTAGCCTTGTCCACCATGATAACCTTGTCAATCTGATTGGTTGTTGTTCTGATGGAGATCAACGACTACTTGTCTATGAGTTCATGCCATTGGGATCATTGGAAGATCATTTGCATGGTTAGAAGTGCTATATTTGTCATTTTCCTATTCTTATTTGTTATTTTCCTATTCTTCTATTCTTCCAGTTTCTAGATTTAGTTTTAGAAGTTGATAATCAAGGTTTTGTTTGCCAAGTATAATTCATAAAGTACTTATTATACCATCATCTACCATGATATTTAGAGTGTAAATGGCATTCCCTTGATGAATGTATTGAACGCCTAAAATATAGGGTCAGTTTCCTTCAAAGATGGAAAAATGGAAAGGTAGAAAATTTGGAAAATGACTAGATGTAAATAAAAGGAATTTATTCACATCCACTCATTATCACTCCACTTTTCCATCCTTTAAAGGAAACTTACCTTTAAGATGTCATGGATTTGTTGATGACCACTTGTTTAGTTTATACTTTATAGTTGAATATTTTTATATTAGATTTGATTTCTTTTCTGGGATTGTTAGACTTAAACTTGAAAAATGAAATCTAGGTTGTTTAGTTATAAATTAGATTTCATTTAAAAAAAAATACTTTTAAGCAAATTGTCATTTATTTTTCTTTAAATAAATTTTGTTTTTATACTTTTCAGTCCTTTTTGTGTTATTTTATCCTCTCCATAGGCAGTCATATATTTCTATCTTCTACTATCTATGCCTTTTATAACTGAAAACGTCGTGCTTCACCATGGTAGAGCACTTATGATTTTTGACAAGTGAATTTGCTCCCCGAACCACAATTACACTTCTTGTGCTCCTATCCTATTCTTCGACTGACCAATGCTTGCCACTTTATTTACTTGTGACTAACATTGGTTGTTATATTATATTCTATTCAATTCATAAAAATAGGAATTTCTACAATTCAAGCCTTACAGTCAATGCACAATTTTCAAATAGGTAAGCTCTTATTCTCATTTCCTTGTGACGGACAAAGAAAAATTGATTTACACTAGTTTGTAGGCTTCCGCTAGGCTTTTGCATATCTTTTTTGTTCGTATGATAGCTTGGCTCGCTCTACTCTTTGCTTAAATTATTGTGTTGTGTAGACAGATGACATCTCCCTGTTTCCACATCCTCAGATAGGAAATATGCATGGAAACCAATTAAGCTAAGGATCGCGATCATTCGTTGGCCCAAGATGCAATAATCTAAGCAGGCTTATAAATTTGATCACAATCAAGTGGCTTTTGGATTGCCTTTGTCTTTTGATGTGTTTACTCCCACATCTCAATTTCCTTATATACACAGTACTTATTACTAATAAAGTCTAGCCACTTATCTTCCTTAGATCCTCTATTTCACTTTGATAGCATTATATATTGGTATCCATGTAGAGGAAATGAATGCATATCTATACTATGAATAAGGAAGTGGAATAAACATACATTGAATCATGCTAATCTTTAAATCACTCGTCTTTTGCCTCATTTTACATACTTTGAAGACAACTATGAAGGGATAGTAAGGCAGTTTAGAAGAAAATGATAAGACTATCCAAAAATATAATTTAGTAGTTTGCCTTCACTAGTTCAAGTTGGAGAGAGAACTTGCTAAAAGCTAATAGTTTCCAGTTTGCTCACTATCTTAGGTGGAAGGAGATGAACGATAGTGGAGCAGGCATGAAATTTCTTGGAAGAGCATTTAATAAATTGCGCAAGACATTTTTTAAGAAAAAAGATAAAAATGGGAAGAGTATCCTGCAATGTTAATACCATTATATATAGAGTTTGAATACATACTCGTCAACATAATAGGATGCCCTCTCACATGTTTGTTAACCTATTTTTAACATTGATAATACCACCAACAGAACAGTCTCATAAGTCAGCATACAACCACCTTTATCAACTACAATTTCACATACACATACACTGGTTTGTTAAACACAACACATTGTAAAAAGAACTCTCAACTCCAGTTGACAAGGTCTTCATTGAGCCATCAGTCCTTCATTTTCTAAGGATAAAGCAGGCTGCACAAGTGAAGGGGAGCCTTGACACAACAGTAAAATTGCTGCCTTGTGACCTAGAGATCATGGATTCGAATTCTAGAAATAGTCTCTTGTAAAATAGGATAAAACTACGTACAATAGACCCTTCTCCGAGACCCCACATGGTGGGACCTTCGTGCACCGGGCTGTCCTTTAAAGCAAGCTGCACAAGTGATTCCAAACAATGCACATCAAATTGAGGATCAAGATAATGCATCTTATCTATCCACATCAACAAAACTGTTCTTTTCTTCCCTATTTGTCTCTACTATACACATTCTTTTTGCAACTTCTTCCTCCATGTGTTGATCATTCTTTTCTTCAAGTGCCCAGCAACAAGCCCTTCATCAGATTGAGTGACAAGTTTTTGGTTGGTCCAAAGTCCAAACAACACTATCAAGACCTCATGCCCTTTTACCACACACATAATTCTATCTCACACAAAGAGGCCTTTATTGAGCAATCTCACTGCTCTTTGCCAAAACAAACACACTTGCTTTATCTGCTAAAATCACTCTACCATCTTTCATACCAGATCTGCCCAAACCATTGGTTCTCGTTCATGACACTGAACCACACAGCCTGCCCAGCACTCTCATTTTAATCTTTATTACATGTTCTAGGACTTTCCATTTGGATGAGGGAAAGACATCTCTATTTAGTTGATGAAGACTTTCCATTAATTCAAGCAACTTTGAAGTTTATGAGTGAGTTGTATCCTACTAATTGTATCTTAGAGACTATATTTTTGCTTCTAAGGCTAGCATCATTCATGGATCTTTCATTTCCTTCTCAAATTAAGTCAAATTTGATGGGATTAGAGGCTTATTTTGATGACTTTGTAGATAAGTAGAAATGTTGGATACATAGTTTTTCACTAGTCTTCCTTCCATTTGGATGAGTAATTTGATTTATTCAAGCAACTTTGTGTATGTGAGATGAAGTTCAAGAGTGAGTTGTATCCTACTGATTGCCAGTCAAGATTACATCATGCAACTTTCATCACCTATGACAACTTTACAATCTTATCTTCACATTTCACAAACGTTTGGAAGATACTAGTGTGCTTCCATATGTTGTCTAGTGTGTGTAGTTTTGCGCAACATAATTCTCTTGATTTCTTCCTCACCTTCATCTCTATCTGATGCTTCATCCAAATGGCTAACTTTCTTGTTCATTCTAACAAGTTTTAAACACTTTCTCATTTTGAACTTTTTTGCTGAAACTCAATATATATTTTTTGATGCTATATGACCTTATTTATGAAGATAAAATAAGTAGATGGTATGGTCTATCATTCGAAGGCTAGGATTAAGCATTTCTTCTTTTTTTTTTATCATTTCCTGAACTGGTGCAAGAACTAGCATCCAGTTCAGAACAAGTAGTGGGAGCTTGTTTCTCAAAAAAGGTGGTTATATAAGGTGTTGCATTTTTGATCTCTAGTGATTTGCACGAACATAAAAAAATTACCTTGTGGCAGACCTTTTTCATCAAATCAGTGGAAAGCAATTTTGATTTCTCTCTAGATTTCTGGCCGAAGAGGATAATTAATCCATTGAGGGTCAATTTAGATTCTTCCTTGTCTCACAATGGATATGCCTTTTCTCATATTGGCTATTTGGTACTCCATTACATGTAAGCTTTGTTTAATTGAGGAGAAAACTGGAAAGAGTGAACATTTTGGAGAGATAAATAGGAAGACCACTTAAAAAACATTGTTTACTTGGGAAGGAAGTCGAGGAGGATAGTAAATTGGGAGATCAAAATGAGCCATTTTCTCGTCCCATTCTCATCTTTCTATAAGTGGAAAAATCAACTCCAATTCTTTACATGTTTTTTTATTGTTATTCTTAATCTTCTTCCTCTTCCACTAAAAGTCTTTCTTTCCCTAATCTTCTTTTGTCCTCTCCTTTTTTTCCTTTCTCACCTCCTCCTTTTCTTCTCTACTCTATTTCCCTTTACTATGTTATTGGGATGAGGAAAAAGGAGGTTAGTAAAGTAGAAGAGGAAGTAAGTGTGAAAAAATATAGGAAAGAAAAATAAGATATTAGTTGGAGGAGATTGTGGAGGAGGAAAGCCATATGATGTTTAGAAAACCATATATATATAATCTTCTTATGTTCCCAAGTACATGAAGGAAGATTTTCCCCCAAAAATTCTTTCTTGCCCTTCACTTATAATCGTCTTTTTTTCCTATTCTCCACCATCTTAAGAATGAGTACTTCATATTTATCTACTTCGTGTATCGTTAATCCTTAAAGTATATGGTAACATTTCTTCTTACCACTTTTGTTGGAGATCGTTTGGAAGCTAGAGAGGGTGAATAGCGCTTTCTACAAAAGTGATTAGTGGAAGCAAACACAAATAATATATGTAAAAACAAAAACAATGCAAACAAAGCCTTTACGTGGTTCGGAGATAGTGCTCCTACTCCACGGCGATCCTTAAGGTGGATCAACCCAAGCAAATCCACTAAGAAGCTTTCTCTTACAACACAACTCCTCTTTTTTACAAAGAATGAAGATTAAGGCTTAGAGAGAAGAGGAGAGGATTTAGTATTACTTAGAAAGATAGAAAACTCGTGGAGGTTTTAGAGAAGAATCAGAGAATAAGCATTTACCCCAAAAACCTCCATCAACCCTCTTTTTATAGAGAGAAGGCTGATTTTCCGTTGAGTACTATCGATCACGATGATGATCACGATCACGGGCGTGGTTAACGGCTTCTGAATAGCCGAATTCGCGGGATTCAGAGTCGTTTCATCCAACGACACTTTCATCAGTCGACTGATCCCTCCATCAGTCGATTGATGGAGTGATGAGGCGAGTGATCAAAGCCGCAGTCAAGTGGGATCGCATTCTCGGGCGCCTTTGATCACCGATCGCCATCATGTGGCGATCGATCGATAGCAACATCACGATCATTATCACTAAGGCAAGCCGATCGATCGTGGTTTCACCCCGACTCGGTCGATCACCGACTCGATCGATACATCGTATCGGGCCGATCGATACTCATCAAGTATGAATATTTCATACTTGATTTCACCCCCTAGACCTAGACTCAACCTTCTAGCTCTTCCTTAAGCCTTGTGCCTCCAGGATCCCTCCGAGTCCGCGACTTGTTCATCCTTTACGCTTTGCTTCCAAGAGCTTCCTTCGGTTTTGTCATGTCTTGGGTTCTCCTTTGCCAAAGCGTGCTTGGACTTTACGCCGCCAAGTCTACATGCTTGGACTTACGCTCAAGACTTGCTTTTGGACTTCCTTTGCCAAAGTTCGCTTTTGGACTTAATGCCGCCAAGACAACATGCTTGGTCTTATGCCGCCAAACCTTTACCTTGACTTCTCTTGCCAAGATCATACTTGACTTTGCCTCTACCAAGTCTTCATACTTGGATTTCTACTTGAACACAGTCACAATTAGATCACAATTTGTTGCCTAACTTAGATGATTATCCAACCATCAAAACATATAAATGCTTGGGGCATTGTTGCACCAACAATTTCCCTCTTTTTGATTTGAGTCATATCTATGTGATACATGATTCTCCTAATTGGTTAAATCCCTTTATATTGATTGGAGGATATGATGACACCTTTGTTATCGTTGTTCTGTTGGAAGGTGAAAGAGTTAACCTCCGTCTTCCATGCATACAAAGAACTTTAGCATGCAGTTGGACAGGCAAGGTTCAGCTAGTTTCCAACCGTGGAGTGAACCATGAAAACAAAAAAGGTGCCACAACGGATCGGGAAGAGAGAAGCAATGAAACATAGAATAAGGAGACTGAAATTGAGCCACTGCAGTGCATATGAAGAGCTTGAACTTGCAGTTGGTGAGGTGCCATTTGGTCGAGGCTCAATTCCATTGAAGCAAAGAAGGCGCCTAAATAGATGGAGAAGAGAGAAGCAAAGAAACATAGGAGAGTGAGAGCCAGGATGGTGACACGTACCAGTATTTAGGGTATTGGAGAGCAAAAGCAAGCAAAGGAGATATGACTCACAAAATTAGTCATCTTGTGGGGAAGTGGAGGGATAAGAAATTCTCTTAAGTTGCAAATAGGAAACAAATTGCGCATCAGAAACAGATCTTGATCTTGTCATTTGGGAGTAAAGAGGTTACATGGAGAAAAGAGAAGAGAAAAATCATATGGTGTAGAAGAGTAAGTATAGGGGGTGAAGCGGATGCCACACTGTCACATCAAATCAAACCCATGGCCTCCTCTTAGGAGGATTTAGACTAAAAGAAACTAGGAGGGAAATCTACGCTTATACTCAATTGTTAAGTATAGTATTCTATTATAGTATTACAAGAGAAATATTACATCTATATGTAGGACTTGCATAATATCCAGTGTGTGAAAATACTATTAGCACATATATTATTGACTCTAAGATGAACTATTGAGGTTTGGTGCATATATGCAAATTTCCACAATTCCATTGTGCTTAATGATTTTATACTGCAGGGAATTAGCTGTTGTGAATTTTCACTGGTTGGTTGTCTGTGACAGCAGGTCTTGCAACTGACCTTCTTACCTATTTCATTACCTTCTCCTTGACATTTTGATTTCCAGAAGAAAGCATATCCTCGCCATTGTTGTTTGGGATATCTTTTTCTATTTTTAATATTCTTCAAAGAATTGGCTGACAAATATTCAGATATGCCTACATTGTCATTGTCTATGCATTCCTGGCAATTAAAGTTCCTGCTAATCAAAGTAGTTTGTTTCCAATAATCTGATTATGTACAATACATTTTGATGATGACCCCTTTTCCTTTCTAAAATAATTCTTCATTAGGATTCTTATTCCCGTGTTTTGCAGGTTAGGACCCCTTTGTATATGTCCTAGCATGCTCGTTTTCACATGCCATTAATGCTGAGAATGCCATTGCCAGGGAAAGAAAAAGATGTTTAGATTGATTAAAACAGTGCCAATTATATGAATGTAATGAATAGAAAATCACTGTCAATTGTCTAGAAATTAATCAGGAACATGGAGTTCACTTATAATGAGAATTTATGATCAGGTCCAAAGGGTCTTGAGTTTCTACTAACAGGATCTTTGATGTTTCTGTTTCTCTTTATATCATGTATAGTTGTCAATCAGTGTTAGTTCCTTTTAAGGGAATTAACTAAGTATATATGGTTGGAATTCTGTGATTTATTTCCTCATCTTTTAGAATAGGGTACATGAAATGTTATTTTATTTTTTGGATCAGTTATGTTGAATGTCTCTCTCTCATTTTTCTCATAGATCTCACTGCTGATAAGGAACCACTTGATTGGAATACCCGGATGAAGATAGCAGCTGGTGCAGCTAAAGGTTTGGAATACTTGCATGACAAGGCAAACCCTCCTGTTATTTACCGAGACTTCAAATCTTCGAACATTCTTCTTAGTGAAGGATATCATCCAAAGTTGTCAGACTTCGGGCTTGCAAAACTTGGTCCTGTTGGCGATAAGACTCATGTCTCGACAAGGGTGATGGGAACATATGGTTACTGTGCTCCTGAGTATGCTATGACCGGGCAGCTAACTGTGAAGTCTGATGTGTATAGTTTTGGTGTTGTTTTTCTGGAACTAATTACTGGAAGGAAAGCGATTGACAACACACGACCTTCTGGAGAACAAAATCTTGTAGCATGGGTATGTTCTTCCACTTCTTGCAACTACAAAACTTTATTTGGTTAATAGTATGATCATTTATTTTGTTATTCGGTAGCATGATGCTCCTTTCTTCAGAAACGAGTAACATAATGGTTGGAACTCTGAATCTTAACTTTAGAGATTATAGTTCCTTAATACCATGAGATTCTGTTTCAAATTTTTACTAATTAATATCGTTTACAGGCTCGTCCATTATTTAAAGATCGGCGAAAGTTTCCTAAAATGGCTGACCCATTACTGCAAGGCCGTTATCCAGTGAGAGGCCTCTATCAGTCACTGGCTGTTGCGGCCATGTGTTTGCAGGAGCAAGCAGCTACTCGACCACTCATAGGGGATGTTGTGACAGCGCTTTCTTATTTAGCATCTCAAAATTACAATGCCCATACAGCTAATGCTCAGCCTCAAACCCCAAGGTCTAGAGTTGCGTCTGACAACCGCAATTCCCCAAATCGAAATTCTCCAGATCTTAGGCAAAAAGATCCAGTTAAGGGAGCAAACAGAGGTGCAAAAGTGGACAGGGATGGCTCTGGGAAAAACTGTGGTTTGGAGGAATTGGAGGCGCAGGAGTCGCAGATGGACAGCCTTGTTCATGAGCCAAGCAGCCACAAGCATTGCCCGCTAAACAATTTAAGCGGCCGGGTTGAATCTTTATCAACCCGCCATTTTGGCGGGTTTAAACGAGTGACCACATGGTTATGGGTTCAGACGGGTTGAGCCGCGATCTGGAGTTGGCTACGGGTTGAGAAATGTCAAAAGACAAATTTTTCACCATTACAATTGTCTTCTATCACACATACACCTCAACAAAGTATAAAAGAAGTTAAGAGTAAAGAACAAAAGAATATTTTTTATACTCTAATTGCTTTTTATTATCTTGTCACTACTATTCTAATCAATATAGGAAATAATAACATATCAAAATCAAATAATTACCCAAGTTAAAAAATCTCAATTGAATCTCTATTTGAAAGAGTAAAAATTTACATTTACATATTATCAAGATTTAAATATTTTAGAACATTGGAAAGGAATCAAAAATATCGGTACTTAATTTTGTAAGTCGATAATTGAATCACAATTATAAGATTTTAATTACTTCAAATATTTTTTTTTAATCATGGTACTCTATCTGTCTTACAAATCATTATCTCAAGCCCTCAACACCTTAGTAATTTTAAATATATTAAATTTCAGATTAAGATGGCTAGTACCCGCCTCTCTCGCTAAATATAAATATGACGTTCTGACGGTTTACTTGGCCATGGCGTCGCCGTTTGATTTCTAGGTAGAGCAAGAGATTCCCCAAAGAATTTTGACCGTGATCACAGGGAGCGAGCTATTGCAGAAGCTAAAGGATGGGGTGAAAATTGGAGAGAGAGTCAATGGAAAAATCAACCAGATATCTTCGGTAGTACACATGAATAACGATCCTCAGATCCATTCATGATTCATTTGTATGGTTCACATGCATGGTATACTTGAGGAAAGATACACAGTTTTGCTGGTCAGTTCTTGAGTCATCACAGGTTTTGTCACGTTGCCAAATCTTCTTTGTGAATAAAGTTGGATGCTCTGTTCATCCCTGCTTCCTTTCTTGTTATATATATTATATATATTAGTAGCTTTCAGTGAAAGCTGCGTTGTGCCTCGTTGAAGCTTGTCACTGAATAACCTAAGACGGCACTCAAAAAGAAATTAGAAAAAGCATCATACAATGTAGAATTTTCACTTGAGATATATATAGTCCATTTTCATGTGAAAGTTTCTTCATATTTCTATATAGGCTTTTACTCCCTTTTTGATGTAGAGAACTTTTGGAGTTTGATAAAGGACCTGTTTATCATTTCTCAATTTGTACTTGTCGGCCCGTGTTTCCCTTTGATTTTTTTTCTTCCATGAGTGATCTGGACCAATATGTTCATAAACAACTTGGAGAATATCTATTTAATATTTTCGGTAATTTATCAAGGGCGTATGTGAAATTTAAAAATATTCAAATACGGTCATATAATTTTATATTTATCAAAGAACATATCTTTTTTTTTTTTTACCCTTCCTGTCAAACGTGGATATTAAGTTGGCAAAAAAAAAAAAAAATAGTATTGAAAATTATATTTTCAGGAATACGGTGGTCATAAGATTTAAATTATCAGCACCACGTGCAATATCAAATTTGTCTAGAAAAAAGGTGGTGTTGAGAATTATATTTTCAGGAACACAGTGGTCATGAGATTTAAATTTCCAGGAACATAGTGGTCATGAGATTTAAATTTCCAGCATCACATACAGTATCAAATTGTCCTAGTAAAAAGATGATGCTGAGAATATATTCACAGGAACACAGTGATCATGAGATTTAAATTCCCAGCACCACGTATAATATCAAATGGCCGAAAATAAAGTGGTGCTAGAAATTATATTCCCAGAAACACAGTGAATTTGAGATTTAAATTTTCAATACCACATACAATATCAATCTCAGTATTAATTGTATATTTATTTGGCGGGAGGGATAAAAAGGAATGAAGTGCGTATTTTGATAAATATGAAATTATGAAATTATGTTTGGACAATTTCAAATTTGAGATTTGATAAATTGTCAAATATTTTTAGATATTTTCAATTATAATGCACCACGTAAATTTTTCTTGAGTAGGATGATAAAGTTTAAATTGTTAAACTGAGTATTTTTTAATTTATTCTCGATAAAAAAAAATTCTTAGAATTGAATCAATCATCCCAGAGTTAGTCGAAAGAGTTAAATACTCGATTGTAACTAAATAAAAAAAAAACAACCTAGGCAAAGACAGCTGTTTTTGATATAACAGGAAGCTGAGTCTCAACCGAACAAAGGCAGAAAAAGCTTCATGCATCAAGATCAGTATGAGCTCTGCCGAAGAAGAAAATCCACTTGAAGTCTCCGACGAGATGAGGTTTCAGAACCTCAAGTCCGGCATGAACTTGCAAAGCAAGAACTTTAGAGATGAGGTTGACTAGAATGAGTTCTAATGAAATTGACCTGAAATGATCACTAGGTATGTTTGCCCTTTGAAACTTCAGAATCAAAATCTGCTAACGTCCCACCAGGCAATCAGAAACTCCACGTTGAAACCATCTCGCCTTGGGCCTTTATGCCTTGTTTACTTCTAAACATTGGCAAGAGAAAAGAAGAATTCTACGATAATTAATCCAGACATTTTGTTCTATTTACTTATTTATGGATTATTTGATCCATTTGAAATTGAGCGGAATGAACTTTCTATCCACTCGTGAAATTTTTAAGTAGTCGACGAGATTTAAAATTATGTGAAGTAGTTGTTTATCATCTAAGAAAATGATATTAGTGATTATCATCTCGAGCTGTCAATAATTTTTTTTTTTTGTCAATGATAATTTTTTTAATAAAAAATTAAGCAGTGAATTGACGAAGGAAAAGAGATGAATAAAAAATTAAATAATTTAAAATTAATATATTATATTAACTTATAAAAATAATGATATTTATAAAATGTATCATTTTAATTTGATATTTTTATTTTTATTAATATATTATATTAACTTATAAAAATAATGATATTTATAAAATGTATCATTTTAATTTGATATTTTTATTTTTAAAATTAATTATTTTAAATTTAATATTTTAAAATTTATATGGAAATGAGAAGAATTTGTGAAAAAATTTTAACTATTAATTTTTTTTTTGGAGTTGATGTCCAACTTTTATTTTATTTTATTTATATCATATATCAGAAATGATTTTTCTTCTCTATTGGTTCTAATAGTCAATCGGTTTTGTCCCACAGAGTTTTTTCATTAGTCGACGAGGATAAATCAAGATGACGTATGATCCGAACATGTTAAAAATCCATGCGATATCAAGAAAACCGATCACATTGAGATAAAAGGGTTGATTTCTACCACCATTCGTACAGTGCACGCTGTCAAAACGGAATCGATCCTAAAAATATAAAGAGGAATCTCATGATAATTAACACGCCATTGTACTTCATGATTAACCAATACGCCATTGTCCTAGAGTTGATGTCCAACTTCACCCAGTAGGATAACGGATCAATTCCTTGCAAATGTGAGGGTGTCGTCTCTCCATGCGTTAGTTATTAGTCTCAAGGGTCAAAAATCTATCGTAATTTATCTCCCTTATGATGATCCAGGGACGGATTGATAAAGGCTAACCTTTTATATCAGTGGACGAACGAAAAGCAACGTGTACAACATCATTGATGTGGAGTGATGGTGCTTGGTTGGAATCCATATAAATTGTCCCCATCTAAGTTTGAAAAACAATAATAATAATAAATCTTCTAGGGCATAATCTGGTGATACGACAGAACCTTTCTTCCCACGAATAATTAGATTAAAAATTTAAACACCTAGAATATAAAAAAAATGTAAAAAATAATAAAGAAAATATTTTCCTTGAACCATAGTAAATAAGGAAAATTGGCAAATTCCCTCGAATAAATGGACCCAACTGAAAAAATGCAAAAAAAAAAAAACACGTTGAATGCACAGTTACCAAACTTAGGTGTAAACAACAGACATAAATAGTGTGAAAAAAAATCATATAAAATAATATGAAGGTCTAATTAAATTTGAGTAAATTTAAGAATAATTAATGCATGAAATTAATTCCCTTTAAATTTGGTCAGCTATGAAAGTCGAATAAGTCATGATCTATATATAAAGAAATAAGCTAGTGGCTAGCTCACAGTTCCCTCTCTCTGGAAGTCTCGTCTTCCTTTGTTTACAGTTTACTTCTGGTGCATCTGTGCTCTTCTTGTTAATTATACAACAACGCTAGCATAATATTTCGATGAATTCATTTAATTTAAGGCTCACTATCAACCCAAGGCAACTCTTCTTCTTTTTCATAAACTCATTCTATTCTATACCAATCGCACACAGCATTTGACTGTAGTTCAACTAGAACCTAAGAAGTTTAAGGCTTTTCGTTTAGTCAACTGCACACATAGAATGAGCTCTTTAAATTCTAATCAAATTTTTGCAGAAACCGATTAGTTTATGGCAAGATGTCACAACACTAATCGTTTTCCGAGTCGACTTCTACATCGTCTGATGCATCCTTTCAGTCTAGTCTTCACAAAAGAAAGCGAAAAAGAAACTGAAAATACATTTTGTACGTTTATAGGTAGTGTACTCGATCATGCCTCATGGGTGAGAAGCTTGAAAACCCATAAATCTTGGATATTTGACAAGGGTGATAACCTACTGGTGATACAAAGTATAAATTCTAGCTCTGAGATTAAAGATCCAGGTAGACGACCTTCACAAGTGCAAGAGATGCCCAAGTGCCAAACCGACAAGTGTCATGTAGACCACAAAGAGTAAAGGGAAACCAGCCTGAACTCTAGCTGAACATTTGGTCCTCAGCAAAGCCTGCAAGAAGAGCAAAAAACCAGCCTATAATATCGCAAAGTGCAACTCATCATGCTTGGGCAAAGATAGTACGATGCTGCAGCTGTATACTAGGGTGCCCTATCTGAGTCTTTGTTCTTGTAACAAGAAGCAACTCACACATGCAGTTGTTATTCACCAAATGAACTTTCATAGAAAAATCTGAATTTCTCTTAGTAAGCAGGACCGAGAGGATGAGATCACCAATGTATATAAGAGTTTCACAAAGAGTTCTCTTTTGTATGATGTACCTGTTGGAGAAATGATTCCCCTTAGTGGTTGGGTTTTTTTTATGGTGTTCAAACGTATTGATAATACAACTTAAATTGGGTGTATATTTGATGTTGTTATATGGAGTGCTGCAGGTTAGTCATCTCAGGATGACTTAGTAGCTTGAGGACAGGGAGCCTAGATCGAGTGGTGATAAGCTCGAGGATAGGAGGCTTTGATTAAGTGGATACTCGGAGTACTTGAGGGCAAATAGCCCCGGATCAAGTGAGAGCTTGATGGATTTAAGGGAGGAGGCTCAGATCAAGTGAATGTTTGGAGTACTCTAGGGAAAATAGCCCGAATTGAGTAAAAGCTTGATGGACTTAAGGGTAGGAGGTCGGGACTGAAGGGATGCACGGAGTTCTAAAGGACAGGAGCCTAAATCGAGGAAAAGTTAGATAGGCTTGGGAGCAAGAGGCTCAGATCGAGAGGATGCTTAAGAGTAGTAGAGAGCAAGGAGCTTGGATAAGAGGAAGAGACCCAGATTGATGAGGCACTGGGATGACTCAATGGTGGGGAGCCCGGATTGAGGAGTTGAAAATCCAAAGACTATGAACCATGGTTTTGGGCATGTAAAATGTATTGATGTGATTGCCTAGGAAGTGGGTGAATTATCAATAGCTTGGCTAGTATTACAACTTTGGAGGGTATTTGTCAACTGGCTTGAGTCTTGGACATTACAAAAGGCTTACGACAAAGCTATAAATGTTGGGCATTCCAATCGATTGAACAGAGGATCTAGACAACAAAATCTTTCCCTTTTAGTTCCAATGGGTTGGAAGGCTTTCTGATCAACTGAGCGACATATAAGCATATAACTGTTGAAGTCCAGTTAGGTGCCCAAATAAACTTTGTAACGTTAAAGCCTCATATATATAAGCTCTCAGAGAGCTTTTAGACATGCAGAACTTATGAAAAACTCTCAAAATTGTTATGCTCTAGTTGATTAAATGCTTAAAGAAATCCAAGAGCTTGGACCAAGGTTGAAGGCTTTAACATGATAATTTAGTTCTCCCTTAATTTCATTTTCATCATTTGGGAAGGGTGAGAATATTATTATTGAGAGAAATTCTAGTTACGGTCAAGATTGGAGAGAGCAGGTGAAATCCAATTCTTTGGATCAAGGTTTCATCCTTAGAGGTTGCGGACCTCAACTTGTAGCCAGCTATACACAATCCTATAGTACTTGCAACCTCTACCGGACTTGGATTGTTTCATATAACTAAGCATATTACAGGATCCTCCCCTAATTTCTTCGATATAGGCAGACTTCTAGCTCAGAATATCACACCATATATGGTATAAAATGGTATTAGTAACATAAAACTCCAGTTTTTAATAAAAGACCAACTCACAATTTCTTGTTGCAATTTCTTTCCCTCTTGCGAAGTAGAATCCTTCTCTTTCCTCAGATTCACAATTGTCGTCTCAGCCTGCAAAAATTTGCATCCAGACTACAGTTAGCCAGTTATTAGTGCCAAAACATGTATGCTAAAGGAAACTAGAATTTGGCTTCAGATCAATGGCAACAGGTAGACGATAGTAACTTTCAACTTTTAAACTCTAGTATTATTGACTGTTAAAAATGACATGCACAATGACATTTTCTAGCTGATTAGTGTTCCAATGAGTTGCTAATTTAACATACATGGTTCACATTTTTCTGCATGGCCTATTTGTTGATCTGATTTTAGCACTTAATGTTCTAGAGCCTAACAACGAGAAAACATGACCTGAAACTATTCATAGACAATATTATTTCGATTATTTAACATTATTGACTCTCCATAATGGCTTGCATCTCAAATGTCAGAAAATGAACCTATGAAGAACCCACCATAATGATACAGATCTCTTTGATGTCATCAAATCATGGGGGTAGGAAAAACAAACCTCATTTAGTTTCAATTCGAGATTCCCAAGCTTCAACCTTAGTTCCTCGATATCTTTCTCAACCTAAAGAAACATTCCATAGATGCTTTGTTACAGAAGGATGAAAAAGAAAGATCATTTGAAACACAAATGGAAATAATAAAAAGACTAAAGAGAGAGTGAATTATGCTATCAGTAAACATGCATCAAGATTCGACCATTTGCAAATATAAGGTTGTCGGCTTTTGTAATCTAGTATATATCAAAATGTTATTAGATAAAGTTCTCCGTGCAAAAAGAACACCAGAAAAAATATGAAGATTAAATAGCGTGAATGTCTTAAGGGAAAGAAAATCTCTCAGGAAAAATATATTACAGGAGATGGAGGGATGCTGTCCACTTCATTGAATGCTTGATCGCTTGAAATATGTGTCTCATTTGGCTTATGGTTTTGATGAATGGGCTCCTGCTCCACATTATCATCCTTTGATTCAGAAAAATTTTGCAAATCAGAAACTTCATTTGAGTTAGAGGGCTTTTTCGAATTAGAAACTTCATTAGCTGGTTCATGTTGTGAAACACCATTGCTGGCAATACAAGTCTCTGCAGACTCAATGATTTCATAAGCTGGCTTTTGTATGGAAGTCCCATTAAACGATTCTGGTAATGCAAGAGTAGGAGGGCTAACTAGGACAACTCTTAATTTGTTCTCTTGAATGTATCTACCATTTTCCTTAGAGAACTGTGGAACCAAAAAGTTGGAGATCAAAACATATAAATAAATGATTGCAGGTATAAAGAAAAGACTGCATGCTTTTCTTACAAAACTTGGCACAATGTCCTCATCTGTAGTGCCATAGGGAACAACTGTGCTCTGGACCAGAAATTTATCTTTAAGTTGAAAATCAGACGGAGCTTCCTTTAGTGCTTGCATGGTAACTAAAATCAAAATCACATTATTGTAAACAACTAAATAATAGACACTTCTCATATGTAATACAATGTCTAACTTCAAAATATCAAGATTAGATACAGATAAACAATCGCTTCATTACTAACTAATAAACAGCCCATTGATTCTCCAGTAGCAAATGCCAAATGACGGTGATGTGAAGAAGCCAAGATACAAATAAGATATTAAAATAATTATCTATAAAAAAAATTCTTTTTTAAGATTGAGCTTCCCTTTTTCACATGATATGAGAAGATTATGAAGATAATAAAATCCATCAAACAATATATCTTCACAAAGCATGCAGTAAGACAAGCAATTAATCACAACCAGATAGACTGATTCATGATATGCAATACAATATTGATCAGCAAATACAAAATGATTGTAGAAGAATTCTCCAAATAACAAACTATATAAAATCGCTTATATAATAGTATTTACTTATTATGAATTCACATTATCTTATTGTATAGATAGGAAGGTAATGAAGTAGCTAATTTTAGGGTTTTGAATTGCTTATGGTTTTAAGTTTTAGAAGTTGTCAACGTCTGTATTGTGTTTGCTGGGTATTATAAATTGGATAAAATGTCTCCCAATATTAGGAGAAATAGCCTTTATTTCTTTTTTATGGAGAATATTTGGATCCCTCATGTAATTCAAATCTACAGTTTAATTTTAATGTTCCTTTTCTCTGTGTGAGATCGTTTATAGTGCTATATCATCAGGTCCTTTTTTTTTGTAGGATTTTAAGCATGAAATTTTTATGAGGTGTGCCAGCAATAGTCAGTAAAATTGCCATACTCAACTTTTTAAATGCCTGAAAATTCTCATCTCAATGGAGTTGTCCATAGGACCATGATAAATATACCTTAAGCATCTGTAGCATGTCATGGAAAATTCTCTCTAAATCACAATAGACTTCAATTCAAACCCTTCATATTCACTAATCCACTAGAATACCTAGTCTCAAGATGAAACTTGTTATTCCTATAGTGTTGTTCCTTGAAAAGAATAAGAATACATGAATATGAACAATAAACTCTCTCCAAGAAGGTGAACACAAATTAGTTATACCAGAAAACTAATGCTGAAAATCAAGTCTAGTTAGGGACCAAAATATCAAGTAATTGAAACAAAACTTAATTACAAGAACTGCAGGAAATGGGTAAATGGGTCATGTTACCCTCTTCCAATTCTTCTGACAAAGAAGTGGATTAAAGGAACTAATAGCTACAAGCCATCATTCCATTAAGTAAATATATGTTTTAGCACCAAATGGTTGAAGGTTTAAGCAATGCCATAGAAATTAGTCAACACTTTGTTAATTGGCAGCCCTTGGTTATCTGATAGATTATCTATATTTGGAGGAAATGTCAGTAATGAATTCCCCCATGATTTCTAATACTGGTTGAATTCTTGGATATATACACCATTAACCATTTTTTATGTAATGATACAAGCATAGGTCAGATGATCAACGTAATGATACACCAATATAATAGGTTATTAAGGACCAACTTTGATCTGGTACTTGAATCATAATGGCACTTGTATATTCATCATGAAATCCTGTTCTATACAAACCCTGCTTTCCTTGATTTTAATTTGTGTACCATGATAAGCATAATGAAAGGGAAATCTCTCAAGATGTCAACTTTTGCAACCTCAGCACATATTGTAGCGCTTTCGTGTGCTCTATTTCTAAAAGCAAGAATCAAGAATAAATGCAATAAGCAAAAACATGCATACAAACAATGGCCAGACAAATTATAATACAGACCTGTAAAGTCGCATGCTGATCTGGGTAGAATAATGCCTGTATTTGGTCGCACACAGTATCGCTTAGGAGATGTTGTTTTGACCTAATAACACACAAATTGAGTCAGTAATGTAAGGTTTTTAAAATATAGAAAACAAACTGACAAACTCTAAACCCGCATCAATTGGGAACCCACTGTATAGATCCTATCACACTATAAAGTTATCACTTCTCTGTTAATATGACAATATAGCTGCATAGAAAATACAATTAGGGGGTGGGGTGAAACAGTAATCAGAAGAATAAGAAACGCAAAGAGAAAAGTTAATGAGCTAGGCAAACCATGGAAGATTAAGTACCCATTTAATTTTACACAAAAAATAATCTACTCTACAATGAATAAATGTTAAATTCTACAAACAATAATCATATACTATATGTATAACACATTGTTCTGACAGGCATTTGAGCAAGAATGAAGAACAGACAATTTATGCTAATTCTGTATCTGTGAGCGTACTGTAAAGTAGAGCCATACATAAAGCAACAAGTATTAACCTTGAAAGCAATATATTCTGGTGAATTGTTGGTAAGTTGAACTGAACATGAACTTTGCTTCTTCAGCTCAACTAGAATCAACAAGAAAATTATTATGTCAGTCCCAATTTATAAAGTCAATTTAAATTTAGTTAAAGGTAATAGCTCCAGTTCAGCAATTAGAAAGAAGCTGCAGATCTAACATTTATATCGTATTCCAATTCTAATTTTGTTACAAATAGAAAAGGTGACCTCCATAAGGAAATCAAAACTCAGACAACATAAGGAATAGGATACATACAGGGTAGCCATGTAGCAAGATAAACCAAAAATATATGTAAGATGAAAAAGAGAATCTTGGAGGTGCATTATATCACTAGTTCATAACAACAGAAGAATGTGCTTCTCACTATATGTAAATCATCTGGGTCTCCTCTGTGCAGACAAGCACCTATCACAATGTCACCTAGAAAATGACAAATCTCAGATCCACTTTCTGACATCTTAAATACTAGTATGTTACCTGTCCTCAAGCTAGTAAAAGACCGATTTAAATAGTGTGCCCTGACATACAGTATAGGTGAGACATACAATTGCAACAGTATGTTGAAATCCATACAAAGATGACATGGTCAAAAGCTGGCATTTTGCTCATGTTGTCCTATAAGAGGCTATGCAAGTTATACAAAATTCAGTATACAGAGCTTAGTTTGAATGATACAAAGCTTTGAAATAGTTTTTGTGACCAATACAACATGTAGAAAAAGTAAACATGAGTTTATTGGAAAGTTACAAATTGAATAAGAGTAGGATTGTCTTTCATTTGTAATCTGTAGCCAGATGCACAATCAGTTCTGAAATCTTTGAGGTTCGGCCTCTTTTACAAAATTAGGTAAGGTTGACTATAAGATTGGGGAAATTTGGCAAATTAAAACAAGAAGATGAGACCATGATGATTTTATAATCTTATTGAAGCAAATTATTGAAGATTAATATTTTTAACGAGTTAAGAGTGTAGGTAATTGACGAGTCAAAAATATTATCTTTATAGGAATGTATAAGTTGTAAATCCATGTAAAAATATTGGTTGACATGGTCAAACAGGTGCCAACATGTATCATGTATCAATATGTCAACATTCTTAACATATTGTTTCCCCAGGACCAAGATTACTATGAAAATTGAGATTTTAAAACTTTAATCACTTCAAATTTTAAGAATTTCAAGTGCGAAGATACTGAAACTAGTGGACTTCAGAGCTTTCAGAAGTTAATGTGAATGGAAGGACAATGTAGAAAAAGGAAGAAAAATTTTTAGCATTCAGTTTAATTTCAGACGTGACCTGAAATTTTAGCATTCAGAAAGTAATTTCATAACTCATAAATTTAATAAACAATGAATAATCATAAAATTGAGGGACATGTTTGTCTTCCTGCAATGACAATTAAAAAACTATAGCTAGTTTATTTTATTTCTTAATTGATCTTGTCAATCTTTCTACACAATTGACATAAACTTCTATGTTCATATATTTTCCTTCATCATGGCAAAAAATATTATCACCATCAAAAGCTAAATCAGACGTGTGTTCTTTTCAGTAAATATAATATGATTCACAGCAATAGAAGTCCTTGGCTTTTGTTTATCTTCCTCAATTTGTCTCATGCATAGAACATACTACTAGTTTGATCCTCCCTCAGTTATGTCCTTATGTGCCACATTATTGGAGCTTCAAATTAGCAGTAAAGAAGACTAAATACTCATATTTAGTTTTAATTATATCTTAAACAATAGTAATTAATTTAATATGGAACTGCCCTAGCATGGACTGAGTATTAGCATAGATATTTTATAATTGATTTATTTTTATTAAAATAACCCTAATAAAAAGATTGGTAGACCAAGTTGATAGTTTATACAAGTTAAAAGAGGCACTCATATATGTAACCTTTTTATATCAACAAATGAATCATCGTGCAAACTATATATCAAATAGTTTTTCAACCCTTTATCCTCTCTTTTCCTTATATCTTCTAAGAAAATGGTTTCTCTTCTCTATAAGTATGCTAGTTATCTTTGCATGTGGTTATGATTTCAAGTGTGTTTTTCTAACACCCTCACAATAACTTGAGCTCTTTAGTTGATTTGAAAACCCATACTCTAGAACTTCAGCTCTCGCTATCCTATATATTAAAGTCTGGTATTTCTTATTTTTTTACTGTAATTTAGAGTACCCTACTTATATAGAGTACTCATGCCTTAGGCAATGTTTCCTATAAAGGAAGGAAACAATTAGGGGGAAAAAATGAAGTAGGAAAGAAATTACAATTGTAAAATATTTTTTGCCTGACTGTCTACTTTGATGAAAGAAAGATGGAAAGCAAAAACTCAGAACTTTATTTGTCAAAGAAAAAAATGAAAAATAGATTTGAAAAGAAATTTTAAGCTCAGATTTGAACTTCATTCTATGCGAAAGTGAGTTTTTATTCTTTTCCTTCCCTTTAGTTTTTTTTTCCGTTTAAAGGTAACGAAGGGAAAGTACATCTGGAAAAATCTTTTTGTCCCCTTATTTTCGTCTACTTTTCTTCCCCTGTAAGAAAATGCCCTTAATCTCGTTGGCAAATATTTTGAAGGGAATATTTCCTCAACATTGTTTAAGGAGTCACTAAATTGGCTAACATTAAATAGTGAAATATACTTCCACTTGATTTGTCTTTAAGTGCTAAATGTTATGCAAGGAAGCAACACGTTCTTCCTACTTAAGCATCATCTGCATTTCCCATGGAAAATTCAACAAATATGTATGAAAAAAAGTCAGAATGAACAAGAAAAACAAAAGAAACATGTGCAAATATACATGAAATAAAAGGTTAACCAATGTAAGGTACAACACCTACTTTCACTGTTTGATAGAATATGCCATTGTAGATTTATCTCATCAATCCTAAATTGATAGCAAGCTCGCCCTTAATTGTCCTTCTTGTCAACCACCCTTTCATGTTTAAATTAAGTATTGCCGTGCTAAAGTAGTGGTAAAAGATTGGAACCATAGGAAAACATACATAAAAAAGTACGTAAGCTTTAGATACATAATCTTCAGCTGTTAAATTATAGTAGTCTGGATTCTGGAAAAATAACAAGCAACAATAAAACAAGTCCGCTTCTTTATATCTAGGAATGGTGCCAGTTGGAAGAAGACATTTTTGATAAGCAGCAATATGACTACTGTATTATTATTGATATAGTCTTACATAGACCACTACGACGACGAGGTTTCCAGGATTAGATTGAAGATCAAGTTTGTGTTGCCATTTCACCAAATCAAGCCCCTTGTATTTATTTTACTTATGGTTATGGCGTGATTAATTTGGCCAAAAAAAGAAAAAGGGAAAAGACCAATGGTGGAGCATGATTTAGTCAAAATCAAATACAAGTGTAAATTGCCCAATCGGTGAGCCATCTGATCCAATCTACACTGCTCGATCACGCCGCAAAGACAATGAATCTTCGACGTTGTTGCCGAACCAAAACAAACCAAAATCTCGAAGCCTAAAAAGCGAATAAAAGTACTAGATTTTGTGCTCAGACTTACATGTGAATTTAAGTTCTTGAGGTTGGATCCCCACGAGCACTTGATCCACCCCCATCGGCCGCCCTTAATCTCTGAACCAGAACGCAAGAACCAGCACACGAATCTAAGACGATGCAAAAGAACGGAGATCGAGCTAAAAAAATTGAGATAGGAGCCAAAACACCAACCTGTGATCGCAGCTTGGACTTCTAGATCGCCCAGCAGCCGTGGAGGACAGTATATACGCCTGCGTACACGACCAAAAATGACACAGAGAATAGGATCGATGGCGTAGAACCCTAGAAACCGTCACTCAAACGTAAGCAAATCGGTCGTTCAGCAGCGCGACGTGATCGGTTGCAATTGTAGATAAGAGGAGTCGTCGGCTGCGGAAATAAATCCTCGCCTTGCGTGCGATGTTGTTTGGACTAAAGCACCCGCAGCTGATGACGTGCTGAAAGCTGAAGCGAGGAGAGAGAAAGGATGCTGCTTCGTGTCTGGCAGTTGATCGATTCACGTCGGTAGCACTTTAGGCTACCTTTTAACTCGCCGATCAAAAGGCCAACGCTTTCTCCGCTGGCAATTAAAGCTCAATATCTACTTAAACGAGGGATGGACTTTGACTCAGCGTGCACGTCCTCTATACCCGCACCGCACCGCACCGCACCGCGCCTGAAAGGATGGCGGCGTTACGGGGAGCGCGGGGCGAGGGACCGACAGAGTGGCGGTGCCCGGGGGCCACCGGAGTGGATCGCCACATCGGGAAACGAAGCAATCAAGCAAAGCTGCAGCCTGTCAGATTGGTTTCGCATCGCGATCGGTTACGACGGGCATCCCGACGGAGGTCAGGCCGTTGTCAATGTGACGACTCGATTTGAGGACCACAGTTGTTCTACAGCCCTGTATCGGGCGGAGGACTGTGTCCAACTGCCGGTAGCCAATTGGTAAGCAGGGGCAATATGTGATTGATAGGTGTCAGGAATTTACTTTTGGGACGAAAGATCTTATACGTCTTTCATCAACGATCTCATAAAAAATAAATTAAATTTTTTACAGTTCTTAAAAATTAACTCTTACTTCAGGAGCAGGAGCAGGAGCAGAACTCCTCTTGCTTCGCAGAGGGAGTTGAAAAACGTAAGATTATGACCGGAGAAAAAAATCATTCCTCTTCTTTTGAGTCGTAGCTTTATCTAAGCGAGTTTCAGGCATGTAAAGCTCTGCTACTCCATGAAGAAGGTTGTATCTTGGGGCATGATTGTCAAAAAGAGAGAGACCAACACTGGCATCAAACTGGACAAATCCCTCTCCAATCCTCTGGAGTCTCCGTTGTCTCTGTGATGTATAAACGTGCTGATAATTGTTTACAAATAGCTTTTTGGGGCAAAATTTACATACTGCTCGAGGTGTAAAGGTTTAGCATGTTTTGTTGCATGTGTTCGAATTGATTGGGAGTGAGGCATCATTGTCCATTAGCATGAAGATTTGTAATATAAGCAAATTTCTTTTTTTCTCATATTGTTTATTGATACTACTGGTACCTTCTCTACATAATCCCCGATAGAGGGGTTAGCAGGTGACCCTAGATCCGATCCGAAATACACGGCTCCGCTAAGGAAGAAAAGGAAGATTGACACGGGCGAATATCAGAAGCCATTGACACGGACGAATGTCGGAAGCCATTGGCACGGGCGAATGTCGGAAGCCATTGGCACGGACGAATGTCGGAAGCCATTGACACGGGCGAATATCATTGGCACGGGCGAATGTCAGAAGCCAGTGGCACGGGCGAATGTTAGAAGCCATTGGTACGGGAGAGTTAGCGAAAGCAATCGACACGGCAAAGGAGAGACGGAAGGCGCTTTGCCAAGAGGTCGGTCCAATTTGATCAATACAAAGGGAATTTGACATGGGGAAAAGAGGAATTGGTTCGGGTTGATAAAAAGCCCTAGGGCTAGGTCACCCGTGGACTATAGACCTAAACTAGCTTCCCTCGATACGGAAGGCTGAGGGAGGTAGTCTAGCCTAGTTTCCTGAAAAATAGAGGAAAAGGTGTTAGGCAACGGCCTGGGAGACCCACACAATATTCCAAGGAGTCTTCACTCCTTATATTTGTAACAGAATTATTCTCCAGGAAGAGGTGGTGACCATGTGTACGATGGAGATAATCCACGACGTTACGATGAAGGAGGAGGGAGGATAAAAGGAAGGAGGCAAAGAGAAAAAAGGGAATCCACAATCATTCCGACGCAGCAAGAGAGAAGAAGAGGCAAGAGGAGAAGGAAAAAAGGGAACAACCATCTCGCCGGAGAAGAAGGACGGAGATCGGCCATTGCTACATCTCTTGTATTTTCCTCGTCTTGTAATATCATTGTAAGAGGTTTTTCTCCTCCACCTGCGGAAACTTACTTTCTGTAAAGGAGGACCTTCATAGTGAAAGTGCTTAGGCACTGCATCTGGTGAGAAAACTCACCTTTGTGGAGTATGAATCCTCATTCCGAACCACGTTACATTTTGTGGCGTCGGTTTCTTGCGTTTCATCTACTTATCCTCTTATTCTCTCACGATTCATAGGGAGAATCCTCGAGACCTCCTCGGTGCTTCTTGCATTGAAAACGAGCGACGATTTTTTCCCATACCCGCATCGATTGGCCGTCGCGGGAAACATTTGAGTTGGACGTCGAGATGCAACCTGAAGAAATACAACAACCTGATACTTCTGCAGCGGAGGAGCGCCCCATCACCCTTCTACCATCGCAGCTGAAGGCCCTGATGGATGACGCTATTACAGAAGCCCTCGCCAGGGAAAGGAGAAGGACCGGATATCTGCATCCGCACTCCGGGGACCCTTCTTCCAGAGGCCCACCCCCAGAAGTGCCTCCTCCCTCTCATACAGCCGCCAATGGGGAAGTATTGCTTGAGGCGGACTTGGGGAAGAACGCCTCGAGAATACTATGCCCTTCACCCAAACGCAGAGAGGAACAGGTGAAAGTCAATCAACCAGACCTCACGGAAGTATACGAGCCATCCCTTCACGATGGACATTCTCACTGAGCTCCTCCATCCTACTTCCTAATCCTCGTCAATAAGTATGATGGTTCGGCGGATCTGAAAGAGCACATATCTCAATTCGACGGGCGCCTCGCTTCACTTATATCGACGCTCTCAAGTGCCGAGTCTTCCGAACCACCTGATGGCTCGTAGCAAAAGTGATTTACTACTCTGCCCCCGGGGTCTATCACCTGTTTCGCTGACTTCCAGAGAATGTTCAGTCGAGAATTTGTCAGCTGCAAGGCGTATAAACAAGACGCCTCTATGTTAATGCATATCACCCAGGGACCTTCGGAATCCCTTAGGGGGTATATTCATCGATTCACTTTTGTAGCCAGGGGAATCCCCGCCACCCGATCTGAATCTTTCAGAGGCGCTATTCAGCACGGGCTGAAGGAGGGCCCATTCCTCAGTTCCTTGTTGAGACAACCTACGGATAGTTACGAAGAGCCACGAGCCTGCGGAGTTTATCCGCGAAGAAGAAGGATTAAAGGTACGGAGGGCCGAACGGAATGCCACAGCAGTCTCAACTGAAAGAGTTCGTCCCGCTGCTCCTCAAGCACCCCCTCGGCGAGAGTATACAAGACCTTTTCGACAGGAGGTTTCGAGGCCTCGTCCAATGCTGCAAGGTGTTCGCCCCACCCCGCAATTACAAATCATGGCCGCTGAAGCGCTTCCTCCTGTGAGGACATGGAAAGAACGTGAAATGGAAGGAGTCTGCTAACGACCCTTGGGATACAGGGGATCGCGTAACTGACCCGTTCTTTTGCCAATATCATACAGAATACGACCACAGTAGTGGTCGATGTTTCAAGTTACAAGAAGAATTGGATCGCCTCCATACTGCATATCCGCAAGTAAGGTTTCAGGCAGGAGGGTCGGCGCGGCGAGGCCCCCGACCCAATGTAACCCGTCCAGGGCCGTATAATCAACAACCCCGGGTCACTCTCCCCCAAACGCCATCCCAGGAGGTTGTCTCTCAAGAAGGTCCATCAGGTGAGGGCCCTTCATCCAATCTAGATGACATTCCCACACGGGGAGTTATTCATGTTATAACTGGAGGACCTACCGACGGGGACTCTAACCGGGCGCGGAAGTCATACGCCCGTCTCATGGAGAGTTTGGCCATCATCACCGACCATACTATTCAAGTGGCATCGCCCGTTTCGTTCGGGCCAGAAGATCTGCAAGGTGTCCTGCGCTACGCAGACGCATTAGTTATTCAGTATATCCTCGCCAATTATGAAGTGGCGGTGCTCGTTGACTTCGAAGTTCTCACAACATCCTCTTCCAGAAGCCTTGGACGGATGCACTGGGAAACGCCTAACTAGAAGAGGTGGCCACTCTCTCTGATTCTCAGGCACGTGGTCCACCCTGGGGCGATTTCATTGCTTTTAACTCAAGGCGTAAAGCCCACCAAAAACCAAGATAATTCCTTTCCTTATCGTGGACGCTCGCCCACTTATAACGCTTATTCTTGGCGCCCTTTCTCACCCTTTTCAGCCGTGCCTTCCCGTACCACCGTAAGCTAAAATTTCCAGAGTCAATCGGTGGGAGAAGTTCGTGGAGAATGTAAGGCCTCCGAAGTCGTACAGACAAATGGTTGGGACGATCGAAGAAAGCCCCAACCGAGGACCTCAAAGGCAAAGTGTATCATCATCAGCGATTATGCGTCTGGAGGAATCTCCCCAAGGTGATAAAATAGAGGAAGGAGAACGGGTGGAAATCGCTCCCAGAAAGGCCACACGTATAGCACAACAATTTGGATGTCAAAGAAGAGCCGTGGCGGCTCAAGGAGAATGAAGACATCTTTGCAAAAGCTGTGCATGATCTCACGGGGATCCATCCTCAAGTGGCGGAACACCATCTCAATATCATTAAAGGAGCCCGACCCGTCTAACAGAAGAGGCGACATTTTGGACCAGAAAATGACAAAGTCATAGCAGAAGAAGTGGACAAACTACTAAAAGTGGGTCATGTAAAGGAAATCCAGTTCCCCGAATGAGTTTTTAATGTAGTCTTGGTCCCCAAGCCTTCGGGGCAATGGAGGATGTGTATCGATTTCCGTGATTTGAATAAAGCATGCCCTAAAGACTACTACCCCTTGCCTCGTATTGATCAACTGGTGGATTCTACTGTGGGATATGAAGTGGTGTCCCTAATGGATGCATATCAAGGATATCATCAAATACCCTTGGCCCAAGAAGATCAAAAGAGGGTTAGCTTTGTATTTGCGGGGGTTATACGCTTATGTGGTAATGCCGTTCGGACTAAAGAACGCAGGAGCCACCTATCAGCGCCTTATGGACAAAATCTTCGCGGAGCAGAAAGGGAAGAATGTAGAGGTCTACGTGGATGACATCTTGGTCAAATCGAAGGTCACTCGGGATTTAGTCAAGGACTTAAATGAAACCTTCGCTACATTAAGGCGGTTTAATATGAAGCTAAACCCTAACAAATGCCTGTTCGGGGTAAAGAGTGGCAAGTTCTTGGGGTACATAGTAATGGAGAAGGGGCTGCAAGCCAACCCTGAGAAAGTACAAGCCTTATGCAACATGAAATCACCTGCTAATCTGCGAGAGACCCAAAAGTTGGTGGGCAGAATTGTTTCTTTATCTCGATTTATAGCCAGATCGGCGGATAAAAATGCCTTTTTCAAGATTTTATAAGGTCGCTAAATTTCAAATTTGATGGGATGATCAATGTGAACAGCTTTCGGGAGTTGAAGAAATATTTTGTTGGACTCCCCCTGCTAGCCAAACCAATACCTGGAGAACCATTATGGATGTATCTGGTCGTCTCGGAGGGAGCCGTTAGTTCGGTATTATTGAAACAAGAAGGTTCTCACCAAAGAACCTATTTATTATACCGACCATATCTGAAGGCGGAATTCCGTTATACGGAGCTAGAGAAGTTGGCATATATCCTAGTACTAACCGCCCGCAAATTAAGGCCGTACTTTTTGGCTCATCCCATCACCGTTCTAACACACAGCGAATTGGGTAAGGTCATCACTAAGCCAAATTTCTCTGGAAGATTGGCCAAATGGGTGGTAGAACTAAGCGAGTACGATATTCACTACCAACCTCGAACGGTTATCAAGGCCCAAACACTCGCTGATTTTCTGGCAGAGGTACCTTGCGGCGCGGAAGATGGTTCGGCAATAAAGGAGGAGGGATCAGAGGCATGGAATATATTCGTAGACGGTTCTTCAGGATCTATAGGCAGCGGCGTTGGTATTTTATTAATTTCCCCGAAGGGTGAAGAAACTCGATTAGCAGTTTGCCTGGAATATCGGGCATCTAATAATGAAGCAGAATATGAAGTCATTCTAGCGGGATCAGAGTCGCTAAAGCGGTGGGGCTTCTTCCATTGTGATCCACTCGATTCCCAGTTGGTAATATCACAACTTAAAGGTTCTTTTGCGGTTCGGGAGGAAAGGCTGCATAAGTACTTGAAGACTTTTGAGAAAGAAAAAGCTAAATTTCGTCAGGTCCTCTTGAAATCAAACCCATGGAGCACAACGGGAAGACAGATGAATTGGCTCGGATGGCTAGCGCTATGGGAGGAATAAAATCCTCGGAAGCGATCCATACGAGAATTCATACTTCCTTAGCAATATGCAGCGTGGAGGGAGACATACCCGAATCAAGCCTAACTCTTGATTGGAGGACCGACATCATAGCTTATTTACGGCACGAGAAGATCCTTGAAGGGAAAATAACGACATCCACTTTAATAAACCGAGCCAAACGGTTCATCCTCTTAAATGAAGACCTATACAAGACCTCTTTTGGGCGACCCTTGTTAAAATGCCTGGGAAATGAGGATGCGAAATGGGTACTCCGGGAGATCCATGAAGAATGTTGTAACAATCATTTAGGAGGGAGAGCTTTAGCAAGAAAGGCCTTATTGGCAGGATACTTTTGGCCTACTCTTCAGCAAGATGCTGCTCATATAGTGCAAACCTGCATCGCTTGTCAGAAGCATAGCAACCGTTCTAAACGGCCAGCTGAGTTAATGAAAGCCGTAATCTCTTCTTGTCCTTTCGATCAATGGGGAATGGATATAGTAGGCCCGATGCCAGCGACACCTTTACAGAGGAAGTTTTTATTAGTAGCTGTGGATTATTTTTCCAAATGGGTGGAGGCAGAGCCCTTAGCCAAAATTACTGAGAATGCCGTAATACAGTTCTTATGGAGAAATATCATTTGTCGGTATGGTATCCCTCGGAAAATAGTCAGTGACAATGGACGACAATTCCAAGGAAAAAAGATCCAAGAATGGTGCTAAAGTCTCAACATTCAGCAAACTTTCACTTCGGTATCCCATCCTCAAGCGAATGGGCTGGTGGAAGTAACTAACAGGATCCTTATTCAAGGATTAAAGACCAAGTTGGGTGCTCAGAGGGGAAACTGGGTAGAAGAGTTACCCGGCGTCCTGTGGGCCTATCGAACCACACCCAAGACAGCAACAGGAGAAACTCCCTTTAGTTTGGTATACGGGGCGGAAGCCGTTATTCCGGTCGAGGTTTTGTTGAATAGCGCTCGGATAAAGACATACGAACCAAATCAGAACCAACTTATCCGAAGCACCGAATTGGACTTGGTGGAGGAAAGGAGGGAGATGGCACGGAGGCGAGCGGAATTTTACAAGCAAAGAGTGCAGCGAGCCTTTAATAAGAAAGTGATGCCTCGGAGATTTCAAGAAGGGGATTGGGTTTTGCGTAAAGTCAATCCCGCTGGAGACCCTGGAAAGCTGGCTCCCAACTGGGAAGGACCCTATGAAATAACGCAGCGTAGCGAAATTGAGATATTATCGAAAGATGACCAAGGCAAAGAGCTTCCACGACCTTGGAATGCCCTTCATTTAAAACTCTTTCATGATGAGAAATATGGAATAGAAGAAGGGAAATTATGAAACTCCGAAGGGGGTGCTTCTTGAATTGATTGCGTTAATTAGATGCCAAGTATTCTCCAAATTTCATTAAGGGGTTATTTACAAGGGCAATATGGTATTATCAATACATCTTGAAGAAGAAGAGGAAAAACAGAAAGGAAATTCCCGTTTCAAAATGGGATATTAAATTACAGCTTAAACCGGTCGGGAGGATAACGTCGAAAACCAGCCTCCCAATTTAAAGAAAATGAAGGATAAGTGGGAGGAGGGACATCTGAACCACGTCATTAAATCCGTCTTGATAGGTGGTGCGCATTAAAATGATGAGCCGCTCCTCGCGGTTCGGATGGTCAGGGCTTCGCTCTCAATGCAGCCTCTCGCATGTTTCTTGTTGTTCTTGAAGATTTCGACGCACGTCCACATAGCGCCGCGACATCTCCATAATAGCATCGGCCAAGATGGAGACATCATCGGCTCGGGAACTTTGGTCCTGCTGCACAAGGTGCGTCATCTCCACCATATTTTGACGCATGGAAGCTGAAATCTCCTCCACTGCTTTGGAATAAGATCTGGTTCGGGCGAGTTCAGTGCTCATCCTCTAGAGGGAAGTTTCTTGCCTGCGTAGGCGTGCGTGAGCATGCATCCTGGAATTTCCGAGGGATGAGTTTTCTTGTACCTCCTTGCTGGCGAGTCGGAGGTCCCCTATCTTATCTGTGCTCGCCGATCCGAACTTGAAGACGAGCGATGGCGTCGAATCCGTTGCTTTCCCTTGAGGAGCTCGCTACCGCCCTTGAAGACGTAGTAACTCTTGAGCCGAGGAAGATTCAGTGTCAAGAGAGGCCGACTGGACTTCCTGCTGGGGGACGAGTGGCTCTGCACCTGGACGTGGTTGCTCCTTTAATGCTGCAATAGTGTCAGCATCCTTCTGAATTTGTTGGCGAGCTTCGGCTAATTGATCTTGACACAGGTGCAATTGTTGTAACAGGAGTCGTTCTCGATTCTGAGCATTCGCCAAGCCTTCCCATTGTTGTCGCTCCCATTCTTGGGCTTGAGCCTGGTATTGATGAAGAGAGCGATCCAATTCTTGATGGTTGGTCAGGGCCTACATACCGGTCATGGGAAAAGAAATTGGTCAGCTAGACAAAGCTAAGGAAGCTGAGTAAGAAAACATACCAAGTCCAGAGCATGACGCAGGCCTTCTATGCGAGGAACCACTTCCTCTAAGTTCAGGATCCGAAGACTCCTGGGAGAAAGGGAAGAAGATGGGACGGAAGATGCTGAAGGAGGAATCTCGCTTATAAAGGGGAAAATGGGGGCGGTATCCATTGGTTGAGAATGGAAAGAAGGAGGAGTATCATTTGGACGGCCCATGGAGGTGGTAGTCAGGGGCGGCATATCCGGAGTTGCGGGGAGAATATGTGTCACGCCTGGTTGGGGGTTGAGTTCGGAAGGAAAGACGGAAGGAGGATGATCGGAGGAGGGATCTTGAGAAGACGAGATGATGAGCATTGGGCTGGAGGAGCCTTCGATGGGGATGCAAGAAGTAGAGGGACCCTGGTCAGGGTCCACAGGAGGAGAGGGATTCTTCAGGCGATGAGCGAAGGGGGAAGTTGTGTTAAATACTGGAAAATGTAAAATAGTAAATTAAATGGTCAAATAATTAAGGAAATAATCCTGGAAATTTTTCGGAATTTTTAGGGAATTTTAGGAATTTTTTCGGAATTTTCTGGATTTAAACGGACTCCGTACGAGACTTGTACGGGGATAAAATAAATAGGCTTTAGAGGGGTCTATTTAAAGGGGTTAAATACACGATAGAAAACCTAAAAATTCTATATTCCCTTTTATTTCCCCTGCCGCGACTTCGTGCGCCGCAACTCCTTCCCCTTCGGCAGTTCCTCTCGCGAGCTTTGTCGCCGCGCTCCTCGCATCTCGATCGCCGCGACGCCGAGACCGGCCGTCTCTCTCTGCAAGCGCCGACTGTTTCTTTCCTGCGACGAGTCGATCTTCCATCTGCTGTCCGACCTCGAGGTGGCACCGCCGCCGCCGCCGCTCGCAGTCGCCGACGCCGAACCTTACGATCGCCTTCGCTTCTCCTCGCGCGCCATCCTGACCTCCCGAGCCCAGACGCGGCGGCGGACACGGGCCGTGTTGCGAAACATCGCTGCGGTGCCCTTTTACCGCTGATCGCTGAGCCACCGTTGTTCGCTACATTGGTGATCTCTCCTTCTCTTCAATACGGCCATCCTCCTGCGCGACCTCAAATGGGATCGACCATAGAGAAATACTGCCAAGGGAAACTTCTAATTTCTGGGCAGTAGGAAAGGAAACTGTGGCCGACTGAGAGGGGCTGATCGACAGAGGATTAGGGGTGGTAAGTAGTCGGGAAGGTGTTTCCTAGCGCAAGTATTTCTCGGTTGTTGATTTTGTTAAATTGCTATTGGTTGATCTTGATGCGTGTTTGAGCGACACTTCTTTCATGAGCAGAACAGAGGAATAGGGCAGCGGTGTTGGGCAGTGGTCTTGTCCGACAAACCGAGCAGAATTGGGGAAGTCCAAGGTTTCGGTCACGAGGCAGGTTCACGGTCGTGACGATTTGGTTCTTTTGCGGATATTTTATCAGGCGGGTATTTTGACTTGTCTTTTTGATATAGTCATGTTGATATGCTAGATAGTTATAGCTTGCAATAGTTTTCATGTTTATCTACCTTGCATGTTATTATGCCTATTTGACACATGCATTTGATCTGTTTACAGTTATACTTTCCCCGTTTTACTTGGATCATATATATGTACCTTTTTATTGTGCATATTATTCGGATACATATGTTAGTTGGTATTACATGCTTTAGTGTCATGCACCATCTTGCATGATTGCATGCTGGCTGGACGGGGTTCCATTATATAGCTGCGCTGCGCCCTCATGGGTTAGTGGTACATCGGAGGGTGTGCGATTGCTCTGTCGAGCTCATTGGTCGCTCATGGGTAGCGGCGAGGCGTGGTAGCGGTGGGATCCCTCCTCACGGTCTATGACCTTTGGGAGATGAGAGCTTAGCTCCCCGCTCTGTTTAGGGGCGGGAGGATAGGTGTACTCGACGATCCACATCCACTCGGTCACTCAGAGCGATGATGGCGAGAGTGCATTGTCATAGCCCTACCCACTCGGCTTCACCATTGCGTGTGAAGTGTGTAGCGTCGGGGTGACCATGTCATATGCACGACATGCATTTTTGCATTGCATTTGTATTGTGTTTCTTTGCATTATTGTATTGATGCCTTGGATGTTGCATATGATTGCCATGCATATAGGATTCATATTCATATATGATGATGACTTTATCTCTTATAGTAGGGCACATGCTCCTATATCAGGGTAGGAGATTCAGGTGAGTACAGTCCTTTTGCATCTATTTCTTGCTTACCATATATATGAGACTGTACTGACATGATTAGTATTGTTAGCTATATCTTGCTATTTATATCGACAAATATCCGCTAAGTTCTTTGAACTTATCCCGTGGTTTTATTTTTTTTTTATTTCAGGATGAAGCTGTCAGGAGAGTCCAGTTGCCATATCCCCCCCCCTCGCAGTGACAGTTTCTTAGTTGTTTGAGTTATGGTTTGAATTTTGTATAGAAGATATGTTTAGGCTTGGAAATGGATTTATGTACTCGTGGATTTTTGGGGTTCTTGTGGACCATTGGTCGGATCTTATTTTGATTGGTTTGGTTGGGTATTCCTGCTCAGATGGCAGAAGGGGAAAGTCTAGTTAGTGTAGACTTTTGTTTACCTAGATTTGTTGGCCTGAGGCCTTATTATTATCTACGTGTGTTGTTTGGATTTCGGTCGTGTTGACCGATGTATAGTCCATGTAGGCCTTGTATAAAATTGGTATTGTCACCGTCTGTGAGAGATCTTGGGATTTTGCAGCGGAGACTCCTCGGCGTGACAATTTATTTGGTATCGAGCGTAGGTTTAGGGTTCCTTAGGGTCTTTGGGTTTATGGAGTTCGCCAAGTTTGGTAGGTTAACTGGGTATTTTGAGGTTATGCAGATTCACGATTTTTATGTTTGGAAATTCGAGGTATTATTGTGAGGTCAATATGGGGATTGGCGCGAGAGGACATCTCGGATAGCTAATGTGTAAATACATTCTAGAAAATTTTCTAGATTTAGTACATATTTATATTGGTTATGCGGTGATATCATGTTTTGTCTGGTATTATTTTAACCTGATATCTATTGGATTGTTAGATTTTTAGGTTGCTGGTTTATAGATAGCATTTGGTTATAAATTGCTATTACTGCTATACGTAGCTGGTTATCATTGTGATAAAAATGATTAGATATTATTGGTAGATGTTTACTACTTAGGATTTGACTAGTATTAGGATTATTAGACTAGTTGAATAATATGACTAAGATGGATAAATTCGTAGAAGGCATGAGGACATGATTACATAGCTTATGTAGTTTAGAGTATATATAAGCATCTGATGCTTTATTTATATATTGCCTTGACTTTGTTCTGGCATGACCCTTTAGTAATACCTAATTAATTTGACCATTGATTCCCATTAGTAGGACTATCTTTGTCGTTTATTAGACAGCTTGTTATATGTTTATATGATTCTGTGTTTTTGCGATGGACACCATGATTAAGACTAGTAGAGATAAAATAACTTAGATAAGGTTATTCGGTAGGAGCAGATCTTAGGTATGAAACAATATTAGTAGAACCCTAGGTGTGGAAACCCTAGGTGTAATAACCTGGATGTGCATATTGGTATATGTTTATCCATTTACTATTTCAGTGATATGGTGATCGGACTAATAGAGTTTGTATGGTTAGGATGCAATTAATCCTTACTATATCTCCCAATCATGGTTGAGATGACCTACTGTAAGGTTATATTTTTGTGTTATTCGTTCGGAGTTGGTGATAATCGGATTCGTATGACGCCTATAGCTAGATAGCTACTTTACATCTTAAGTACCCACGAGATTTATTCGTGGTAGCATGCATGATTGCACTGGTAGAACGGTATAATTTAGGCTTAACCCTCTTGACGGGCTTGATAGTAGATTTGTGGTCTTTATTAGCCTTGAAAGGCGTTTCCTGTTAGTTGGGATGAAACCCTATGATTACTCGTCTCGACGAGTTTATTAGTGGACATATGACTTTTATCGACCTTGATAACCGTTTATAGGAGAAGGGTTAGAACCTTAGACTAACCATCTGGAGGAATTTATTTATTAGTCGATGATCTTTACCGACTTTGGTAAACATTTGGTATTAGAGGTGTTGAAACCCTCGCTTGATCGCCTCAATGGGCTTAATTGTAGATCGATGATCCTTATCGATTTTGATAGATGTTCTATGCTAGATATATTGGATAATCGACTGCTCACGCGACCTATTGGTGATAGTATGCTAATGCCTGCAGTCGATAATTAGATATTTATATACAACCTGTCTATTCACGAGTCTCATTCGTGGTAGCATATAGTTGCGCGTAGACCGTGCTATTGATTGTCGGTCCATGGGTTACGTTCGAGGTAGCTCATAGATAGTTTCCTTTTGTGTGAGAACCACGAGACTTTATCGTGGTATTCGGATGTACTGCGCTTGTTGCAGTGGTTGTGTATGTTGCGGTATATTTATTATCTGCGATTAGATTAGTTCTGATCGATATTGGTACTCTGAGGGTTGGGTTACTCTAGCTTGTTCCCTGTGACTTCCATTATGTGCATTATGATTATGCACTATTGTCTATACATCCACAGAGTGGTTGTACTCACCCCCCTCCTCACTTATCCTCTAGGTTAACTGATGGAGGATGTGTTCTGTTGACCTACCTTGGTGTCGCTCAGAGAGTTCGTTGCCGTGCTTGTCTCCCGGCATCGTCGGGATGCCGCTTTGTTTACTTTATCGGTGTTGCATTTTGATTATGCACTTTGAATTTTTGGTCGCAATTTGATTTGGTGTCACAAAACTATTTTACTTTGTTTGATATATGTTTAGTCGTGCATGCATGCAGTTATTGAAATACTTATATTTCTATAATTATTTCGAGGTTTTTACCAGATTTGGTCCATGGATTTCGGAATATTGTCACTAAGGGGCTCTTTTGTCATTTGGATGACGACTATGCCCCCAGGACGTGACAATTTTATTGGTTTACGGTTTTGGTTTGTGGGTTTTGTGTTTCGAGGATTTGATTTCCCTTGGATTTTTGGGAGTTCTCGGGTTTTGGGACTAGACGAGCTGAAGGATATCTCTGAGCTATAGGAAAAATATTGTCTTTAGTGGTTACTGTACTTTAATGGTTAGGAAAAGTATTGACTTAGTGAAATTGTCCCTACTCATGGTCGGGGACGAGGTCGATGACGTATTGACCTTGCGGAACCTAACGATGATTTTAGAAGTACGAACTCTCTAGAGGTGCCGACTGATGTCGAATTAGGAAGCTAGGGATTTGGCCTGCTAGCCACCAATTTGAAGGTCAAGGAGTAAACCCTCAGAAAATATCAGTCCCTACTATTAGTGATTTGGTTATGGATAAGACGTGTATGCGTACACTGGTTAAGACGATGAAAGATCGTTTTACCTTATTATAGGAGGTATTGGAGCGGACATTTATCTGTCCCAGAATTTCTTCCAGAAAAGATTCGGAACTCTTTGTTAAAAGAGAGATGGACCTTTGAGGTTATGCATCGATTATCGATGATAGAATGTGGTAGTTGTGGAAGGAAAGGAATATCCTTCATTGTGGATATATATGATCTATTTAGATCAGCTATAGGATACCTATATATACTCTAGGATTGATTGGTGACTGGTGTGATGATATTGTAGTGACATGGTGTCCTACAATTATCATTGTCATTGTGATGATTTTTATATCATCAGCTTAGAGTAAAGAGAATACATGTGTGTAGCGATGACAATTTTATACTTGGTATGAATTGTTTGAGCTTTTGATTTTCTTATTAGACTTAATGACGACTTAGTCGTCTAGGAATTTGGGAAGTCGTGTATTCTGGACACGATTGGATTAGTTGTGGTCGTTGGAGTTGCGTAACTTGGCCACTGTTGATGGTGATAGTAGGAGTTGCGCACTCGGCCACCGTAGATGGTGGTTTTTCTGGTATTGATTTGATTATTACCATAGATATGGATAGGATGCTCTAGCGGTACTACATCGCTGACTGGTTGGACCAGGAAGGTGATGGAATTTACTTGGTCTGCAGCTTGTGAAACTAGTTCAGGGCTCAGACGATGGTTGATTTTTACGCCAGTGTTGATTAATCATGCTGGTGTGGAAGGAAGGGTAGTGTATATGGATGCAACCTTTCGGGGATCGTAGCGATTCCAATGCTATTGAATAAGACGTATCCTAAGCATACGGCAGATAAAGGACTGCGAGATAAGCCGTCATATATATGACGTGGACTTAGCAGTGATTATGTTGTTTTGTAGAGGTGAAGAGCAGGAATGCTCATGGAGTTTTGGCTAGCTACTGGATAGCTACTAAAGAGTAGCTGGAACACAAATGGTTGTAACAAGTTAGGTCGTAATAGCCTCCCATGCACTTACAGAGTGTGTGGTGGAGTGGATTTTGGACGGTAGATGGACTATCCTCTCTGACTCCGAGGAGGATAATGGTTTCCGGAGTTGCATTAGTTTAAGGAATAGATACTTCAGGAAATTTCGATTCCGGAATGGAAGTGGAAGCGTATTATTATGGATTTTATGTGGTAGGTTTGCCTAGGACACGTCAAAGCCATGATGCGATTTGGGTAGTCGTAGACCGACTAACCAAATCTGTGCACTTCTTAGTGAGTCAAAAGACCGAGTATCTGGATCATTTGGCAGAGTTATATTGTCGGGAGATCATCGGATTTCATGGTGTTCCTTTGAGAATTATATCAGATAGAGATCCCTGGTTCACGTCTAGGTTCTGGCAGAGTCTGCAGCAGGCCTTAGCCACGCAGCTTCATTTTAGTACTGCATTCCATCCGCAGATAGATGGACAGTCTGAGCGGGCCATTTAGACACTAGAGGACTTGCTGAGATCCTATGTTATGGATTTCGGGGGCAACCGGGAGGACTAGTTGCTAGGACCCATAGAGCTCAGTATGAGGCAGGGTTGGTCCGTACTATCAGACAAAGGATGGCCAAGACGCAGGATCACCATAAGAGTTATGCAGATCGGAGACGGAGACCTTTGGAGTTCTCTATTGGTAATCATGTATTCTTGCGAGTCTCAACCACGCAAGGGGCGAAGAGATTTGACCTCCGTGGTAAGTTAGCTTCAAGGTACATTGGGCCTTTCGAGATTTTTGAGAGGATCGGAGCAGTCACTTACCGTCTAGGGTTACCACCGTTTTTGGCTGGTATCCAGGATGTGTTTCATGTGTTCATGCAGAGGAAGTATGTGTCAGACTCTACACATATTCTGTCAGATGTATCAGGTTCCATTCAACCTGATGCTACTTACGTAGAGGTTCCGATACGGATTTTGGATCACAAGAACGACAGTTGTGAAACAAGATTTTGTAACTTGTCAAGGTCGGGTGGAGTCCCCTCACAGATGAGGAGGCTACTTGGGAGTTTGAGGAAAAGATCAGAGCTCAGTACCCCACTTAGTTACTTGATATGTGGTTTTCCCCAAGTACTTGAGTTGAGCAGTGTGACATTGCTTGTTGGTACTTGAGTAAGAAATTTGGGGACCAAATTTTTATTAGTGGGGGAGAATGTTAAATACTGGAAAATGTAAAATAGTAAATTAAATGGTCAAATTAAGGAAATAATCCTGAAATTTTTGGGATTTTTAGGAATTTTAGGAATTTTCTGATTTAAGCGGACTCAGACGAGACTTCAGACGGGGATAAAATAAATAGGCTTTAGAGGGGTCTATTTAAAGGGGTTAAATACACGATAGAAAACCTAAAAATTCTA
The DNA here is from genome assembly GCA_025175895.1 of Wurfbainia villosa. Taxonomy (NCBI): domain Eukaryota; kingdom Viridiplantae; phylum Streptophyta; class Magnoliopsida; order Zingiberales; family Zingiberaceae; genus Wurfbainia; species Wurfbainia villosa. The sequence goes on along the minus strand of CM045998.1, from coordinate 10,893,374 downwards.
TATTCCCTTTTATTTCCCAACTCCTTCCTTGGCAGTTCCTCTCGCAGCTCGTCGCCGGCCATCCTCGCATCTCCGGCGATCGTCGGCCCGCCGTCTCTCTCTGCAAGCGCCGACTGTTTCTTTCCTGCGACGAGTCGATCTTCCATCTGCTGTCCGACCTCGAGGTGGCACCGCCGCCGCCGCCGCTCGCAGTCGCCGACGCCGAACCTTACGATCGCCTTCGCTTCTCCTCGCGCGCCGCCCGACCTCTGAGCCGCGACGCGGCGGACCTGGCCGCGTTGCGATCGAATCGCCGTGGGTGCCCCTTTTCTGCCGCTGATCGCCTGAGCCACCGTTGTTCGCTACATTCGGTCAGTCTCTCCCTTCTCTGCCAGCGCCGGCCATCTGTTAGTTATAGCCCTAAGAATCAATCATGTGATGGTTGAATAGGGAACATTTTGTATCATATTCTATAAAGGCAAAGGATTGGTTATTATATTTAAGTTTTGCTTGTGCCAGCTAAATTAAATATAGTAATGCCCTAGAAAAGTAGGTTCTTATCTACAGCACATCAATTGGCAGAATTGATTATGAGAGGCTGTAGAGAACACTTTCTAAATGTTCCTAGTCAAGTATTAATATGCAAGGGCAATATTAATACATAAAGACTAGCATGTAGGTCAATTGATGACTTGATCTCACAAGTCATGGATATATGATATCAAGTTGACACATGGGTATATATTAGAGAATATATCTTGACCCAATTCGCCATGAGAAAGTTTCATGGATCGTTATATGAGTGTCATAAACTTTCTCATGTGACTATTGGTATGAATAGTCCTCAGACCTGAAGTCACTACGGTTCCCTACATAAGGAGTTATGTACTTTGGTATCGTCAAACGTCACCCGTAACAGGGTGGACCATAAAGGCGATTACTGGGTATATAACAAATTATGCGGAGGGATGTGAGTGATGTAGATGGGATCTATCCCTCTCATATAACGAGAGTGATATCGGTGGGCCCCTTGATTGAGTAGAACTACTAAAACGCATGGTCATGCTCGAATGAGTCAATATGAGATATTGAGCTCATTTGTTTGAGTTAGTTTACTCAGGGATCAAGAAACACATAGATTGATCGAGGATGACACGGTCTATGCCTCATTGATCAATCTGATATCAAGGATAGAAGGACACGGTCATATATTATAGTAGTCACGGAAAGGTTAGTCGGATCTTGACTTATCTCGTAACTTGGGTAGCAATGATGTATTGCTAGATGCCGCTCATTGCTTGTGTATCTAAAAGAGTTTAGGTCATCGCCAACGCGTTATGAGAGCCTATAGGGTCACACACAAAGAGCATGATAATTAGAGGAATTAGAGTATTCTAGTTTGACTAGAATAATTTGGGAATAAGCTTAAGTACAAAATGGTTTTTGGACTTTAAGCTTAATGAGAATTTTAGCTAATTGATTTAATGAGATTAATTCAATATGTTACCTTATTGATTTAATAAGATTAATTCAATATGATAACATAAGCTTAATTGAATTAATAAGATTAATTCACTATGATTGAATTAATAAGATTAATTCAATATGATAACATAAGCTTAATTGAATTAATAAGATTAATTCAATATGATTGAATTAATAAGATTAATTCAATATGATAACATAAGCTTAATTGAATTAATAAGATTAATTCAACATGCATGAATGCCACATAAGAATGCCACATAAGCATGCCACATGAGCATGCCACCTAAGCATCCACCTAAGCTAGATAAGGTGGAAGGAAACAAAATGGTTTTGTCTCCTTAAGTGGCCGGCCAAACAAATGTCCCAATGCAATGGATTGCATTGAATGTGTGGAGGTGAAAGGGTTTTTCCAACCCTATAAAAGACCCCATGGAGTGGCCGGCCAAAGCAATTGTGAGTGTGGTTGTTGGGAGCTTGAGGCTTGGAGAGAGCTTGAGAGCTTAATTGTTGTGTGGCTTTTGTGAGTGTAGCAAGAAGAGTAGTCTTCTTCTTCCCTTCTCTTTTTCCCTAGCTTCCTCTCCTTTAGGGACTTCTCTAGCAAGAAGTAAAGGAGAGCTCCTCTAGTTTTCTTTTGTGAGACAAGAGCTTGCTCGTGTGGATACATATAGAGGCACGGACACTTGAACGTGCTAAAGATCCAACAAACAAAAGGAAGAAGCGGGATTAACAAGGGCACGCAACAAAGGTAATCCTCTCCTATAAGATAGGTTTGGTTTAGAGAAATTTATTTTATACGAGTTTGCTTTCGCATGGATCACTTGGAAGGGATCCTAATTTTTCCGTTGCGCATATGCCATTTGGCATAAAGAATTCCCTACAGTGGTATCAGAGCCACTTGCGAAAGATCGTATAAAATAAGTTTTCTCTATTTTATATGTGATATAGAAGTAGGATAAATTTTATTATGAGTTGATAATTACATTAGCAATTGTCAAACATAATAAAATATCCAATGTCTTTTAAAAGTTAAAATGACATGGTGCATGGTTATGGCCTAGTCCTAAAAGGTTTGTGAATGTGTGTGTGTTGTAATTCTTAAATACGGCCTGCGTGTCGTGCCTTCCTCCTAAAATTCTTGTTGTAAAATTAGTTTTAGACTCGAATGTAACTCGAGTATTTCTCCTTTTGTAATGTACAAAACAAAGATGGAGGGTCCATTGGAAGATGAGGTTACAAGGAGGAAGTCAACACACAAGACAACCAAAAGGAAGCACTTAGGAGAAGATGCTATCCCTAGGTTGACCAATCAATCTTTTCATTGGCTTGAGAAGATTGTAGAATAAGGGCCATAACCATGACACGCTTAGTTTAATATGTATGTGATGCATGTTAGTTTAGCTTATATGTGATGTATGCTAATATGTATATGATACATGTTTATTTCTTAATAAGTCAAAAACGATATGCCTACCAAAGCTTGGTACTCACTACTTCCTCGATCATTTGTTATTGGGTTTGCCAAAGCAAAGCAATGCATTTTATCTTGGAAGAGTGCGAGTGGACAATCGTGATGTCCCGCTATCAAACTTGGTTAAGACTTAATTAAGTTTTCTTAATTAGTTAAGAAAGTAGAGGCATATATTAGCTTTGAACATAAGTTTTAAAATTAGTTTTATGTGATTTCCGAACATCACTTTGTCTTAGAAGTGGTCGTTGTTCGATATCCAAGAAGGCCCTGTGCCTCCGCACAGGAAGCTGGTTTAGGAATAAACACTAAACTAATCTAAAACTTAACCAAAGCTATTAAAGAGTTACATCAGATGTAATTGGCAAAAGATTGCCTACCTAATTATACTACGTCTTGGGCGATTAGCCAAAGCTAACTCAAGACGAATTATAATGTGGATCTTTATCCCATATAAATTTATAGCTAAATAGTAGCTATGAGAATTTAGTGGGAGCCTCATTTAATTAAAGGCCTAATTAAATGATTTAGGTATGATACTTAACTTTGCATTTTAATGTTGTAGATCACCATGACATCTGACACGACACACCCCCTCAACTTGCGATCTGTCCTTGAGAAGGACAAGCAATGGAGCGAACTTTCTTGATCGGTATAGGAACTTGAGGATTATCCTCAAGCAAGAACGCATAATTGTATGTCCTAGAGCAGCTACCCTCAAACACCGCCCATGCGCCACGTCTTGAAAAGGATGCTTATAAGAAGCATCAAGATGACGATTAGATGTGTCATGTCTTATGCTTGCCACCATGAACTCGAGCTTGAAGCAACATGAGAACATGGATGCCTATGATATGGTTGAGCATTTGAAACAACTATATCAAGGACAAGCTAGGCACGAGCGCGTTTGAAGTGTCTAAGGCTCTTTTGCATGCAAGATGCAAGAAGGAACACTGTAGGAACTCACGTACTCAAAATGATTGGAGTACGTTGAGAACCTTGAAGACTAGGTTTTCCACGAGCCAAGAATTGGCAACCGATGTTATCCTGCAATCGTTCAGGAAGCATATAATCAATTCGTCATGAATTATAACATGAATGAAATTGATAAACCTTTGCTCGAGATTCTCAAGATGTTAAGAATCACAACCAAATCTCAAAAAGAAAGTTAGCAACGACTAATGGTCAAGAAGGGCAAAGGTAAGCGCAAAGGCAAGGGTAAGACCAAGCCAAAGGCAAGGCCAATTCATCTACTTCAAAGGGTAAAGGTAAAGTACCTAAGGGACTGCTTCCATTGCGGTGAGATCGACAATCGGAAGCGAATCGCAAAGTCTACCTTGAGGAAGTAAAGAATAAAAGAAGTGGGACTTCTGCCTCAGGTATACACGTTATAGAAGTTAATCTATCTATTTCTTCTACATGGGTATTAGATACCGGATGTGCATCTCACATTTGTAATAATGTGCAGGGACTGAGAAATAGTAGACAAATGACAAAAGGCGAAGTAGACCTACGAGTAGGCAATGGCGCAAAAGTTGCTGCTGTAGCTGTAGGAACATATTCTTTGTCTTTGCCCACTGGGCTTATCTTAGAACTAGAGGAGTGCTTATATGTACCTGCATTGACAAAGAACATAATTTCTGTATCTTGTTTAGACAAGAAAAACTTTTCTTTTATAATAAAGGACAAATGTTGTTCCATTTATTTGAATGAAATGTTCTATTGTAATGCACCACTTATGAATGGTCTCTATGTTCTAGATTTAGAAAACCCAATTTATAACGTAAATACCAAGCGGTTCAAATCGAATGATTCGAACCAAACATATCTCTGGCACTGTCGCCTAGGTCACATAAATGAAAAACGCATATCCCAACTCCATAAAGATGGATTATTGGACTCATTTGATTTTGAATCATATGAGGTATGCGAATCTTGCCTTTTAGGAAAGATGACTAAAACTCCATTTAGTGGACATGGAGAGAGAGCGACAGACTTGTTAGGACTCATACATACTGATGTATGTGGGCCTTTCAATGTCGAAGCCAGAGGAGGCTATAAGTACTTTATTACTTTCACTGATGATATGAGTAGATTTGGCTACTTATATTTGATGAGACATAAGTCAGAATCCTTTGAAAAGTTCAAAGCATTCAAGAATGAAGTACAAAATCAACTTGGTAAGCGTATCAAGCTACTTCGATCAGATCGAGGTGGTGAATACCTTAGTCAAGAGTTTCGTGATCACCTGGCTGAGTGTGGGATAATATCCCAACTCACTCCCCCTGGAACACCACAATGGAATGGTGTATCTGAGAGGAGAAATTGTACTCTATTAGATATGGTACGATCAATGATGAGCCAGACTGATCTACCTACTTCCTTTTGGGGACTAGCTCTAGAGACAGCCGCTTTCACACTTAATCGCGTCCCATCAAAAGCCGTAGAAAAGACACCATATACGATATGGACTTGGAAGAGTCCCAAAATGTCTTTTATAAAGATTTGGGATTGTGAAGCTTATGTAAGACGTCAAGTCTCAGATAAACTAGGACCCAAATCAGATAAGTGTTATTTTGTCGGATATCCCAAGGAAACTAAGGGATATTACTTTTACAATCCCACACTTGGCAAGGTGTTTGTTGCCAGAAATGCTGTCTTTCTAGAAAGAGAATTTATTTCTAGAAAAACTAGTGGGAGTAAAATTCATCTTGAAGAAGTTCAAGATGACGATAACACTAAGGCTTCGATGGAAAATGAACAGGAACCACAAAGTGTTGTGGATGAGGAAATTGTTGCCCAAAGAGTTGTGGAGCAAACACCTGTTCAAGTAGACCAACCTCTTCGTAGATCTGATAGGATCCGTCGTCAACCTGAGAGATATTCTTTTCTCTTGACTGACAACGGTGAGGTATTGCTTGTCGATCTTGACGAGCCTACATCCTATCAAGAAGCTATGATGAGCCCAGATTAGAAATGGCTAGAGGCCATGAGATCCGAAATGGAATCCATGTACACTAACCAAGTATGGACTTTGGTTGATCCACCTGAAGGGGTAAAACCCATTGGGTGTAAGTGGGTCTTTAAAGTAAAGACTGACATGGATGGTAATAAGCATACCTAAAAAGGTAGATTGGTGGCTAAAGGATTCAAACAAATTCGGTATTGACTATGATGAAACCTTTTCACCAGTTGCGATGCTTAAATCCATTCGGATCATACTTGCTATTGCAGCCTACCACGATTATGAGATCTGGCAGATGGATGTCAAAACCGCTTTTCTGAATGGAAAGCTACTCGAGGATGTGTACATGACACAGCCTGAGGGTTTTGAAGATCCAAAGCATCCTGGAAAGGTATGCAAACTGCAAAGGTCCATTTATGGACTAAAGCAAGCCTCTCGAAGCTGGAATCTTCGATTCGATGATGCAATCAAGGAGTTTGGTTTCATCAAGAATGAAGATGAACCTTGTGTCTACAAGAGAAATAGTGGGAGCACAGTTGTATTTCTTGTCTTGTATGTAGATGACATACTTCTCATCGGAAATGATATTCCCTCACTCCAGTCTGTGAAGATGTGGTTAGGGAATTGTTTCTCGATGAAAGACTTAGGTGAAGCTGCCTATATTCTAGGCATCAAGATCTATAGAGATAGATCTAAAAGATTACTTGGCCTAAGTCAGAGTACATACATTGATAAAGTGCTAGATCATTTTGCTATGCAAAATTCCAAGAAAGGATTTCTGCCTTTATCACATGGTGTGAGTCTTTCGAAGACTCAATGTCCCTCTTCTAAGGAGGAGAGAGATCGCATGGATAAGATCCCTTATGCGTCTGCCATAGGGTCTATCATGTACGCCATGCTTTGTACTCGTCCTGACGTCTCGTATGCTTTGAGCATGACGAGTAGATACCAGTCGGATCCAGGTGAAAGTCACTGGATAGCAGTCAAAAATATTCTTAAATACTTACGAAGAACGAAAGAATATTTCCTGATATTTGGAGGCAATGAGGAGCTAGCTGTAAAGGGTTACAGTGATGCAAGCTTCCAAACAGACAAGGATGACTATAGATCGCAATCGGGGTACGTGTTTTGCCTGAATGGTGGAGCTGTGAGCTGGAAGAGTTCAAAGCAGGACACAGTTGCTGATTCTACAACAGAAGCCGAGTATATTGCTGCATCTGATGCAGCAAAGGAGGCTGTTTGGCTCCGTAAGTTCATCAGTGAACTTGGGGTAGTTCCTAGCATTGCAGATCCAATAGACCTCTATTGTGACAACAATGGGGCTATTGCACAGGCTAAGGAACCTCGATCACATCAGCGGACCAAACACATACTGCGGCGCTTCCATCTCATTCGAGAGATCATCGATAGAGGAGATGTGAGGATATGCAGAGTACCGAAAGAAGCTAACATCGCAGATCCATTGACCAAGGCTTTGGCACAGAGGAAGCATGATGGTCACACTAGGTCACTAGGTATTAGATATCATAGTGATTGGTACTAGTGCTAGTGGGAGATTGTTAGTTATAGCCCTAAGAACCAATCATGTGATGGTTGAATAGGGAACATTTTGTATCATATTCTATAAAGGCAAAGGATTGGTTATTATATTTAAGTTTTGCTTGTGCCAGCTAAATTAAATATAGTAATGCCCTAGAAAAGTAGGTTCTTATCTACAGCACATCAATTGGCAGAATTGATTATGAGAGGCTGTAGAGAACACTTTCTAAATGTTCCTAGTCAAGTATTAATATGCAAGGGCAATATTAATACATAAAGACTAGCATGTAGGTCAATTGATGACTTGATCTCACAAGTCATGGATATATGATATCAAGTTGACACATGGGTATATATTAGAGAATATATCTTGAATTGACCATGAGAAAGTTTCATGGATCGTTATATGAGTGTCATAAACTTTCTCATGTGACTATTGGTATGAATAGTCCTCGGACACGAAGTCACTACGGTTCCCTACATAAGGAGTTATGTACTTTGGTATCGTCCAAACGCCACCCGTAATGAGGTGGACCATAAAGCGCGGGTATATAACAAATTATGCGGAGGGATGTGAGTGATGTAGATGGGATCTATCCTCTCATATGCGAGAGTGATATCGGTGGGCCCCTTGATTGAGTAGAACTACTAAAACGCATGGCCATGCTCGAATGAGTCAATATGAGATATTGAGCTCATTTGTTTGAGTTAGTTTACTCAGGGATCAAGAAACACATAGATTGATCGAGGATGACACGGTCTATGCCTCATTGATCAACTCGATATCAAGGATAGAAGGACACGGTCATATATTATAGTAGTCACGAAAGGTTAGTGGATCTTGACTTATCTCAGAACTTGGGTAGCAATGATGTATTGCTAGATGCCGCTCATTGCTTGTGTATCTAAAAGAGTTTAGGTCTACGCCAACGCGTTATGAGAGCCTATAGGTCACACACAAAGAGCATGATAATTAGAGGAATTAGAGTATTCTAGTTTGACTAGAATAATTTGGGAATAAGCTTAAGTACAAAATGGTTTTTGGACTTTAAGCTTAATGAGAATTTTAGCTAATTGATTTAATGAGATTAATTCAATATGTTACCTTATTGATTTAATAAGATTAATTCAATATGATTGAATTAATAAGATTAATTCAATATGATAACATAAGCTTAATTGAATTAATAAGATTAATTCAATATGATTGAATTAATAAGATTAATTCAATATGATAACATAAGCTTAATTGAATTAATAAGATTAATTCAACATGCATGAATGCCACATAAGAATGCCACATAAGCATGCCACATGAGCATGCCACCTAAGCATCCACCTAAGCTAGATAAGGTGGAAGGAAACAAAATGGTTTTGTCTCCTTAAGTGGCCGGCCAAACAAATGTCCCAATGCAATGGATTGCATTGAATGTGTGGAGGTGAAAGGGTTTTTCCAACCCTATAAAAGACCCCATGGAGTGGCCGGCCAAAGCAATTGTGAGTGTGGTTGTTGGGAGCTTGAGGCTTGGAGAGAGCTTGAGAGCTTAATTGTTGTGTGGCTTTTGTGAGTGTAGCAAGAAGAGTAGTCTTCTTCTTCCCTTCTCTTTTTCCCTAGCTTCCTCTCCTTTAGGGACTTCTCTAGCAAGAAGTAAAGGAGAGCTCCTCTAGTTTTCTTTTGTGAGACAAGAGCTTGCTCGTGTGGATACATATAGAGGCACGGACACTTGAACGTGCTAAAGATCCAACAAACAAAAGGAAGAAGCGGGATTAACAAGGGCACGCAACAAAGGTAATCCTCTCCTATAAGATAGGTTTGGTTTAGAGAAATTTATTTTATACGAGTTTGCTTTCGCATGGATCACTTGGAAGGGATCCTAATTTTTCCGTTGCGCATATGCCATTTGGCATAAAGAATTCCCTACACCATCCTCCGGCCAGCCTCCGCAGCCGGGATCGACCCGCACCGAGGAAATACTGCCAAGGGAAACTTCTAATTTCCGGGCAGTAGGAAAGGAAACTGTGGCCGACTGAGAGGGGCTGATCGACAGAGGATTAGGGGTGGTAAGTAGTCGGGAAGGTGTTTCCTAGCGCAGGTATTTCTCGGTTGTTGATTTTGTTAAATTGCTATTGGTTGATCTTGATGCGTGTTTGAGCAGTGGACTTCTTTCGGCGAGCAGAACAGAGGAATAGGGCAGCGGTGTTGGGCAGTGGTCTTGTCCGACAAACCGAGCAGAATTGGGGAAGTCCAAGGTTTCGGTCACGAGGCAGGTTCACGGTCGTGACGATTTGGTTCTTTTGCGGATATTTTATCAGGCGGGTATTTTGACTTGTCTTTTTGATATAGTCATGTTGATATGCTAGATAGTTATAGCTTGCAATAGTTTTCATGTTTATCTACCTTGCATGTTATTATGCCTATTTGACACATGCATTTGATCAGTTTATAGTTATACTTTCCCTGTTTTACTTGGATCATGTATATGTACCTTTTTATTGTGCATATTATTCGGATACGTATGTTAGTTGGTATTACATGCTTTAGTGTCATGCACCATCTTGCATGATTGCATGCTGGCTGGACGGGGTTCCATTATTGTTGAGCCCGCAGCCAGTTACATGGCCTGCACACACTGCCACTCATGGGTTAGTGGTACATCAGGAGGGTGTGTGCAGTTGCTCTGTCAGGCTCCGCTGGTCCGCTCATGGGTAGCGACGAGGCAGCGTGGTAGCGGGCAGGGATCCCTCCTCTGGTCTATGACACCGGGAGATGAGAGCTTAGCTCCCCCACTATGTTTGGGGCAGGAGGATAGGTGTACTCCGACAGCATCCTGTCCACTCGGTCACTCAGGAGCAGTGATGGCAGAGTGCACAGTTGTCATAGCCCTACCCACTCGGCTTCACCATTGCGTGTGAGGCGGCTGACTGGCGTCAGGGGTGACCATGTCATATGCACGACATGCATTTTTGCACAGATTGCATTTGTATTGTGTTTGCTGCATTATTGTATTGATGCCTTGGATGTTGCATATGATTGCCATGCATACAGGATTCATATTCATATATGATGATGACTTTATCTCTTATAGTAGGGCACATGCTCCTATATCAGGGTAGGAGATTCAGGTGAGTACAGTCCTTTTGCATCTATTTCTTGCTTACCATATATATGAGACTGTACTGACATGATTAGTATTGTTAGCTATATCTTGCTATTTATATCGACAAATATCCGCTAAGTTCTTTGAACTTATCCCGTGGTTTTATTTTTTTTATTTCAGGATGAAGGTACAGAGAGTCCAGTTGCCATATCCCCCCCCCCCTCGCAGTGACAGTTTCTTAGTTGTTTGAGTTATGGTTTGAATTTTGTATAGAAGATATGTTTAGGCTTGGAAATGGATTTATGTACTCGTGGATTTTTGGGGTTCTTGTGGACCATTGGTCGGATCTTATTTTGATTGGTTTGGTTGGGTATTCCTGCTTAGATGGCAGAAGGGGTAAGTCTAGTTAGTGTAGACTTTTGTTTACCTAGATTTGTTGGCCTGAGGCCTTATTATTATCTGCGTGTGTTGTTTGGATTCCGGTCGTGTTGACCGATGTATAGTGGCCATGTAGGCCTTGTATAAAAATTGATATTGTCACCCGTACAGGGGAGATGCTGTCGGATTTTCGTCTGGCGGAGACTCCCTCGGGGCGTGACAAGTTGGCAGTGAAGAAATATCAACCGCGATGGGTTCAGAAAAGGAATGACGGGCCGGGGAAAAAGAAGACAGGGGTGATCCAGCCTCTGTCATTGACTGACATGGGAATACATCCTCCCCAGGTTCATCCCCAGGTTGCGGGGAAGAAGAAGGCGATTTCTGAACGTCGTTGGCGGAAGGAGAAAGAGTGGGAAAGTTAGTGTTTGTAAAGACCGGAGGAAGTGAGGAGAGACTAATGATCCTGGCTTCCTCCGGGATGGAGGTAGTGAGGGTCGCCGGAGGAGGAGAGGGAGAACGACGAGGTGAATCAGGTATGGTGGTGATCGGGGAAGGTGAAAAGGAAGAAGAAGCGAAAGGCTGACCAACATCCCGTTTGCGATTCGGGTAGCGACCCGCTATCTCCTGGAAGAAGTTAGAATGCATCTTGGGGGTCTAAAAATAAAAGGAAAAAGAGGGGCTGGGAAGAAAGGATCGAGGAGACGAGGTTTGGCGGCGGAGGAGCAAACAGATGAAGAAAAAGAAGACCAAAAGGCGAAGGGATGAAGATGACCGAAGAAACGAAGACAAAAGAACACCCTATAAAAGGGGGGAAAATGGGCTTGCAGCCATTAGTGGGCTTCTCGTCTGTGGTGAAAGGGAAAGAAAGGTTTATATTTCTAAATGACCCATTATGTATTAAAGCCCCCCATCTGCAGGGGAAGGGGCGGACATAGGCGTTCCCCCTTCGGGAGGAGAGCCAAAAGAGGAATGATATGAAGGCGTTGATTCCTTTATGCTGATGGCCTTGGCGCTATACATATAAATTTCTATCTCCGCAAGGCAGAGCGGAAGATATCCCCGTGTGGTGGTGGAACGGAAGAACCGATATCCTTCGGTTATTATTTACTCTATGTATAAATTTCTATCCCCGCAAGGCAGAGCGGAAGATATCCCCGTGTGGTAGTGGAACGGAAGAACCGATATCCTTCGGTTATTATTTACTCTATGTATAAATTTCTATCCGCAGGCGGAAGATATCCCGTGTGGTGGTGGAACGGAAGAACAGATATCCTTCTGTTATTATTTACTCTATGTATAAATTTCTATCCCCGCAAGGCAGAGCGGAAGATATCCCCGTGTGGTGGTGGAACGGAAGAACCGATATCCTTCGGTTATTATTTACTCTATGTATAAATTTCTATCCCCTTAAGGCAGAACGGAAGATATCCCCGTGTGGTGGTGGAACGGAAGAACCGATATCCTTCGGTTATTATTTACTCTATGTATAAATTTCTATCCCCGCAAGGCAGAGCGGAAGATATCCCCGTGTGGTGGTGGAACGGAAGAACCGATATCCTTCGGTTATTATTTACTCTATGTATAAATTTCTATCCCCGCAAGGCAGAGCGAAAGATATCCCCGTGTGGTGGTGGAACGGAAGAACCGATATCCTTCGGTTATTATTTACTCTATGTATAAATTTCTATCCCCGCAAGGCAGAGCGGAAGATATCCCCGTGTGGTGGTGGAACGGAAGAACCGATATCCTTCGGTTATTATTTACTCTATGTATAAATTTCTATCCCCGCAAGGTAGAGCGGAAGATATCCTCGTGTGGTGGTGGAACGGAAGAACCGATATCCCCGCAAGGCAGAGCGGAAGATAGCATGGTTGACTCATTTAAGGGTTCTACATACCCGGCAGATTGAAAAGACGGAAGAGCCGAAATATGCCTCAGTCCTGTGTGAGTCTACGTGAATACAAAAGGAGTAAAGAGTGGTACAACTCAGAAGATACTGGAGAAGGGAGATAAACTAGGAAAGTTCATTGATGTGAGAGAATTACATATTCTAAGTCATCTACAAGGGAAAATAACAAACAGCAGCCCTTATATATCCCGGGCGTTACAGTTCTTTGTTAGGAGGGACAGAGGGAGTTCCCTTGTATGGTTGAGGTTGGTGATAGGATTGGCGCAGATACCTTGGCGGTTCCTTTTGGGACCCGACCAGTTGTTGGCGCAGGGAGCGATTATTGGCGGAAGTTTCCTCCAGCTGTTGCTGTAAACACTTCACTTGTTCCTCCAAGATAGCTATGTATCGGCGATCATTTATCTGTTCTTTAGAAGGCGAGGAACTGCTGCCCTGTTCCGATATTCTGTCCATGGCAAGCAAAGGAAAAAGGAGAATGATGGAAGCTATCAGGTAAAAGTCGGAGGTTTTTATGGCGACGAAGGGGAATAGTGCATTTATTGGTAGGAGAAGTAGGGACCATAAATGCCAGTAAAGAAGAAACATGAGGCGATGAGTGGGAAGGTCGGCGGGACTACAATTGTAATTAAGAAGGTCCGAATCCCCGAGAAATGATAGAAGAAGGTATGTTCGGATCAGATTACCATCCTTTTGGAAGACAGAAACCTTACTTCTACAGGAAAAAGACAAAAACAGATATCATTTGCCTCTCTTATTTTTTATTAACATATTTGAAACGATTATATTAACTTGATCTACAAAGATTTTCCATGATTACTCCTAACAGATGAAGCGGGAGATGTCTCTTTGGGGGGAGAAGGAGCCAATATAACTCTGAAGCGTTCGCCTTGAGGTGGAGGAAGAACTGGTGGACCTTCATCAAAAGGAGAAGGATGAACCTCAGGGAAGCTGGGACGAAAGCAGGTGGAAGTGAGGGAAGTTCAGTGGTAGCGCGAGGATCTCCCACTGTATACTTCCATGTGAAGGGAGGATTCCACACCCTGTTACGGAAGGAGGGGAAAGGAGTGCGGAAGGACCTCCCTATAGGAGGAGTTGGAGTTGAGGCAGGGAAGCGGAAGGGGCGGAAAGGTGAAATGCTTGATTGGCGGGTCTCCGAATCTTCCATATCCTCAGAGACCAGTCTTGTAGTTCAAAAGATTCCGACTCTGTAGAAAGTTCGTTAGGATGCCCTGCTGAAGCCATGATAGTGAGAGAGCAGGACGAAGACATGGGGGCGAAGGATTTATAATGGAAGAAAAGGCAACAGAGGTTCAGGAAAGGGGAAAGAAGGCGAAGAGATTGATATCGTTTCCAAAGCGATAAGAGAGATAGGGAAGATCAGCGAGGCAAGAGCTATTTAAAGCGTCGCCGAACGAGAATCGGGGACGGATATGAATGATATCGGGTAAAAACCCTTCCAGCGAATTCCCGAACCAGAATCGGGACGGATATGAATGATATCAGGTAAAGACCTTTCAAGTGAATCCCCGAACCAAAATTAGAGCGGAGGGGAATAATGGTATTCGAGATCTCTCCGATAAGCCCGAACCGACGAGGTTATTGCGCTGTACGACACAGGAAAGAGATAACAGTATAGAGCAAGATCAATTTAAAATTGGTTCAGAGTTCCCAACCCCTCAAGGAGCATAACAAGATGATGATAGTTAGTTATATGGACAAAGTTATCGTTCAGAAGCAAGCGAGAAGCCATCAGGGAAATTACTAAAAAAGAGAATGTTATAAATTACAGTTCGAAGAGATCGGGCGGACACTTAGCTAACGCCCCTACCGGATCCAAGTAACTAGTGTCCGTGCCGGGAGGCGGGTATCCCTGCTCGGCGTTTTGAGCCGAGGACCCCTCAAAGCCTAATACAAACAAATCTACCCCCTTCTTCACGTAGCGTCTTTTAAGATCAGCCTCCTGCTCTTTCATCTGATCTTGGCATTTGGCTAGTTGAGCTCGACTTTCCATGATTCGTAGCGAGCATCTTTTGATGGTGCTTGTATGGCCTGATGACCCAAAGTCGAGAGGGCCTCTGAATATTCTTGGTGAAGGATGGATTGCTGCTGAGCTACCGTTGATAAAGCTTGAGGAAAAGATGCCACTATAGAAGACAGCTCCTGACATTTTTCAATACAAGATCTCTTGGTAGCCTCCCAAGATTGACGCTCCAATTGGAGCCTGTAGCGCTCCTGCTGAAGCTGTAGAATGGTGGTTGAAGAGTCCGCAACTTTGATCATGGCCTCCCCAAGGTGCCCTTTATATTCTTTCAACTCCCGGGCCAAGTCATCTACTTATTGCAGCTCACTGGATTGGAGGAAAATCCGCTGCTCCAATTCCTCGTTCTTTCGCTGCAATTCTTCCTTCTCGCTCCTGACCAAGGCTAATTGCACCCTCGCCTCCTCACATTGGCCCCTCATATCAGCCTCCTTCGCCTCTTGTTAAGCGAACGAGATTCTTGTTGTGTCACAGGCGGCGGACGAAGTTTCCTGATAGATTGAAAGCGGGACAACCGAGTTACCATTTTGCTATCTTTGAGTGGCGGCTGCAGGAAAGAAAGCATCATTATACATTGGCATATAGTAATACTTGAAAGAGAAAGAGGAGAAGTAATAGATACCTCGGCCGATGGTTTGCTCACTTGCTCGCCACGGGCCTTATGCGCTGATCGATCAAAGAATTTCACCTCGAGGGTGCCAATTTGCAGCAGGGACCCCAGCGTGGCCCTCGGAGGAGCAAGGAAGGAAGGGTCTTCCCTTGAGAGGAGGAGGGAGGTCGATATGGCGAAGGGGGTGGGAGGCAGTTCTTGGGTCGGAAGGAGCAGGAGCTTGGAGGGACTCTATATGAGAAGGTGGAGGTGAATTTTGTGCGAGAGGGAGGAATGAAGAAAATGGGAGGGAGAATCCCTCCTTGAAGAGAGGGAGAAGGGATAGGGAGTCGCCTCCTCTTCTTGGCTCATAAATGGTTAGAAATTTGAGACCTGGTTGAGCCAAGATGAGGAGGCAGCCGATGAACTGGAGGCTCCTTTCTTGATGAGCAGCTTTTTCCAGGAGGTGTGAATTTGCTGTGGATTTGCCTCTTTTAGTTGATGTCTTCTTCTTCTTGGCGACCTCGATCGACTCCTTCCACCAAAGCCTTACGCATCAGTTATCTATAAGATATCTTGGTAAGAAAGATGAATGACCTAAAAGGAAGTCACATTGCGATAAATGTCACCCTACCTACAAGAACCAAGTCGTCAAAGGTAGAGGAGACAATCCAAAGTGGCTTAAGAGGAGTTTCTACGGATGGTTTGAGCAGTAATGTAACTCTCCTAAAACTCTATACACTTCCAGAAAGGGACATTTGATCCTCATTTCCCGGAAGAGAGGCAATTCGGGAAGGTCTACCTTCCAAGTATCGGAATAGGGTAAAGACTCTAGAAGTTGTACAAAGAAGTATAGTGCTTCCCAGCCCTTGTGGGAAGTAGGCAGGTTCACCAGGAATTGGCAGTCTGAACGGCTAGATAAATAAAAGAGACACCTAGAAGACTTTAAGCTGGAAGAAGCAATAGAATATTTGAAATTGAAAGAGAGGTTCAAGTGTTGGAACACTATGTGGGCTCAGATAGAATCCGGAAGGAGTTGGGGGTGAATTGGTTCAGGGTAGTCCGTAGAAGTTTAGGAAGTCTAAATAGACTGTGTGCCGGCGAGGATAGTAGTTAAAAATTGTTCGAGAGAAAAACATGTCAAAGCCGGGAGGAGGATTATGAGGCCGATGCAGTTTAGTCGTGAAACAACATTTTATAGAGGGGTCTATGTAGTCGTTCTTAATATTAAAGAAATAATTGTTACAATCTAACTGGGTTATGGTATGTTCATACCAGGTAGGTGAAGAGGTGGTCCTAGGAGCCATGGGTGTGAACAAAGCAGAACACTTACTCGGGGGTTAAAGAAGAATCGTGTGGGGAAAGGAAGAACTGGGTCGCCGCAACGCCGCTGGTGAGAATCACGGGAGAAGAAGAACAGACTGGATTGTCAAGCACACTAAACGATACCTAAAAGAAGAAGGCAAGGGTTTATATAAGATTTTCCGCGACGATTCAGCTGCACAGAAGGAGAAGGAGAAGCGGAGCCCATGGGCCCAGCGGGCCTCCTTCAATATACTGGGGGGAGTTATAAGGGAACGGATGGATTTAAGTCGAGAATGAAGAATAGGTCAGAAACTTTATGTACATTGGGAAAGTCAAGCTTATAACTTCACTTGACTATTTTTCAGGATTGACTAATGATACTACTGGTACCTTCTCTACATAATCCCCGATAGAGGGGTTAGCAGGTGACCCTAGATCCGATCCAAAATACACGGCTCCGCTAAGGAAGAAAAGGAAGATTGGCACGGGCGAATATCAGAAGCCATTGGCACGGGCGAATGTCAGAAGCCATTGGCACGGGCGAATGTCAGAAGCCATTGGCACGGGCGAATGTCGGAAGCCATTGGCACAAAGCCATTGGCACGGGCGAATGTCGGAAGCCATCGGCACGGGCGAATGTCGGAAGCCATCGGCACGGGCGAATATCAGAAGCCATCGGCACGGGCGAATATCAGAAGCCATTGGCACGGGCGAATATTAGAAGTCATTGGCACGGGCGAATGTCAGAAGCCATTGGCACGGGCGAATCTCGGGAAGCTGCGCGGCGAATGTTAGAAGCCATTAGTGCGGAGAGTTAGCGAAAGCAATCGACACGGCAAAGGAGAGACGGAAGGCGCTTTGCCAAGAGGTCGGTCTAATCTGATCAATATAAAGGGAATTTGACATGGGGAAAAGAGGAATTGGTTCGGGTTGATAAAAAGCTCTAGGGCTAGGTCACCCGTGGGCTATAGACCTAAACTAGCTTCCCTCGATACGGAAGGCTGAGGGAGGTAGTCTAGCCTAGTTTCCCGAAAAATAGAGGAAAAGGTGTTAGGCAACGGCCTGGGAGGCCCCACACAATATTCCAAGGAGTCTTCACTCCTTATATTTAATGCAATTATTATTCTCGGGAAGAGGTGGTGGCCACGTGTACGATGGAGATAATCCACGACGTTACGATGAAGGAGGAGGGAGGATAAAAGGAAGGAGGCAAAGAGAAAAAAGGGAATCCGCAATCATTCCGACGCAGCAAGAGAGAAGAAGAGGCAAGAGGAGAAGGAAAAAAGGGAACAACCATCTCGTCGGAGAAGAAGGACGGAGATCGGCCATTGCTACATCTCTTGTATTTTCCTCGTCTTGTAATATCATTGTAAGAGGTCTTTCTCCACTGCGAAACTTGCTCAAAGGAGAACCTTCATAGTGAAAGTGCTTAGGCACCGCATCTGGTGAGAAAACTCACCTCCGTGGAGTAGGAATCCTCATTCCGAACCACGTTACATCTTGTGTCTGAATCTCGATTGCTGACGTCAGTTTCTTGCGTTTCATCTACTTCATCCTCTTATTCTCTACTGATTACGGCCGGGGAGAATCCTCTGAGACCTCCCTCAGTGCTTCACTGCATTGAAAACGGAGCGACTAAATTTTTTCCCATACCCGCATCATTTATATATATATTTCTTTGTGTAGATATTAAATGTTTGATAACATAAGATTTGCAAATATCACACCAATGGTTAGGCTTGACCAACCATAATTTTGATAGCTTAATTCCGTTGCTTATTCTACAGAAATATTAGAATTCATCAATTTAATAATTTCTATCAATTCGTTTTGGATTATTATAAAAGAGATAAATCTTTGATCTAATTAATAATCAATGTAGAAAGGAATATTTTCATATTTATAAAGAATTGATCCGTTTTACTTCTGTTACTTAATACTGTGCTCGGTGTGTTTTTAGAAAGGATTTATTGCTTGAAAAGTTAGTTTCATTCAGACTTCAAACTAAATAATGAAAAAGAAAACTGTTGTTTTTCAAAATCAACACTAAAATAGGAAAGAAAAATGGAACTGTATTTGGAACATGCTTCTTTCTTAAGCTGAATTGGAAGAGAAAGCTAGGCAGATGCTAAACTTTATTGTTCCGAGCTGAGACAGATAGATAGATGACTCGGCAAAATATCCATGAGCGAAGTAAAAGACATTGGGCTAAGACGACTTTGGTGCATTGATCAAATGGGTGAGTTGACCTCCTTCTGTAGCTCGTTGGGTTCTGAAGTTGTCTTGTTGTCGGAGATATAGAGTGAGTCTGAGAAAAACTCACAAACGAGTGAGAGAGGGCGTTGAAGAGTTCCCGACGAAATTCTTTCGACACTCAAGTTAGAATGTAGAGAGTGGAGAAAGATCAAGCGTCAAGTAAAGAAATAAGAAAGGTCAAGATGCTCTGAAAGCGATTCCCTTTTTGCCTCTTTCCTTATTTTTATATAAGTAAATCTAACTATGTGGATTCCTAGGAGGAGTCATAGGAGACATGACTCTTGAAGGTGTGGTTGGATGAAGGAGATTTGAGGAGACACGATCTTATTAATAAGGAGATGTAGTTATATATACGGATTTTGAATCTTGAGAGATATGTCCTCATTAATAAGGAGATATAACTATATGAACTTTAAATATAGAGAGACATGACCTCATTAATATGGAGATATAACTATACGAACTTTAAATATGGAGAGACATGACTTCATTAATAAGGAGAGGAGGTATTTCAATGGAGATCATGGGGCTACAGTAGAGACAATCGGACTTGACTCTAGTGAAGGAATATATCCCTAAGCTCGGATATCTAAGTTGAACTGAGCTATCGTGGATCTAAGCTACTGCCAAGTTAACTGTCAAGGTGCGATATTGCCAAAGTGAAATACCGCCGAGGTGAAATACTGTCGAAATAAAATACTGTCGAGGTGAGATACTGATGAGGTAAAATACTATGATCTTCTGACATATTCAAATTAACTTGAGTAATTTGGACCGCTCCTAACCAAATCTAAACTGGAGCTCCCACTCAGTTTGACTCTTGACTTGACTCAGCCACCTCACTGAGGGCAACGGACGAGCTATCCAAACCTTCAACAGACTCATTTGATTCAGACGGCTCAGAAATCGATGATCCTGAATATATCCCTAAGCTCGGATATCTAAGTTGAACTGAGCTATCGTGGATCTAAGCTACTGCCAAGTTAACTGTCAAGGTGCGATATTGCCAAAGTGAAATACCGCCGAGGTGAAATACTGTCGAAATAAAATACTGTCGAGGTGAGATACTGATGAGGTAAAATACTATGATCTTCTGACATATTCAAATTAACTTGAGTAATTTGGACCGCTCCTAACCAAATCTAAACTGGAACTCTCACTCAGTTTGACTCTTGACTTGACTCAGCCACCTCACTGAGGGCAACGGACGAGCTATCCAAACCTTCAACAGACTCATTTGATTCAGACTACTCAGAAATTGATGATCCTGAATAAGAAATTATAGCAGAGAAGAAGTTAAGAGTAACGGTCATTTGGTGAAACTGAAACAACAACCGGAAAGATTTAAAGAGGAGAATGCTAAACTTAAGGTTGAAATAGCAGGGAAAAATGAAGAGAAGAGGGAGGTCATCAGACAGCATGCTTTATCGTCTTTGGATATCCTGTGGAGGATGAGAACGTTGCTTTGAGGAAATGCCTCAAGGACCTAGAGAGAAAGAGTGGCTTCTTTGAGCTTTAAAGGCTGACCAAGGATATGTTCTCTGGGAAGCTGTTTCTGAGGAAATCAAAGAATCAAACTACAATTGTAGCTCTGTAAGGATTATATACAATTGTAATTTACCCATTACTTTGAGAATTAAGTTTGGCGAGGTAAACCAATTGAATGTTTCATTAAACAAAATTACTGAGAGAGTTTCTTTACAAATAGAGCGTAGTTAAGGCCTTCTTTCGTTCTAGATCACACTATGTAATTTTGTCTTTCTTATTTATGTTGAAACTTCGAAAATTCAAAAAACAAAATTAAAATGAGATGATAATGAGTCCGAAATGAAAATTTAGAGTTCTGTTTTTTTTTTGTAAAAAAAAAAGATCATAAATTGTGAGACAAAAAATGAAATTATCTCTTTTTATTCACGAAACAAGTTCACACCCGAGGATTTATCACTATGGTGAAACATTTAAGCGTTTAAATGTAGTGAATCCTCCATCCACCACGAGATTATGCCCGCTGATGTACTTAGCTTCGTCTGAAACCAAGAAGGTCGCTGCCTTCGCAACGTCTTCCACCTCGCACTTCGTCCCCGCCAACTCCGCCGTGGACAGCTCGATCATCTCCACCGCTCGCTG
This sequence comes from Wurfbainia villosa, assembly GCA_025175895.1. Lineage (NCBI taxonomy): Eukaryota > Viridiplantae > Streptophyta > Magnoliopsida > Zingiberales > Zingiberaceae > Wurfbainia > Wurfbainia villosa. The sequence goes on along the minus strand of CM045998.1, from coordinate 10,872,238 downwards.
CTCTTCCAAATCCGGGAAGATTTCCCTGATCGCTTTGAGCCCGAATGGCGTCGGCAGCCCGGTCGGCGAGATGCAATTCACCCTTATCCCGTGCTTGCTCAGCTCCGACGCGGATAACCGCACTGCCGCTGCCACCGCCGCCTTCGACAGCGAATAGGTGAGCGGCGCCAGCCCGCCGACGAACCCGGTGATGCTCGCCGTGCAGAGGATGCTCCCGGCTCGGCGCGGGACCATCACCCGCGCCGCGTGCTTGATCCCTGCCACCACCGACCGGACGTTGACGGCCATGACGCGGTCGAACTCGGTGAGGTCGACGTCGGTGACGGCGAAGGTTATGGGACCACTGATGCCGGCGTTGTTGTACATGATGTCCAGGCGGCCGTGTTTGGCGACCGCGAGGTCGACGACGGCAGCGACTTGGGGCTCCTGGGTGACGTCGCAGGGGACGAAGGTGGCACGGGGACCGAGCTCGGCGGCAACAGACTTGCCGAGCTCGTGCTGGATGTCTGCGAGGACGGCCTGTGCGCCGTGGTGGATGAACTCGGCGGCTGTTGCCTTTCCGACGCCGCTGGCGGCGCCGGTGATGATCGCGACTTTGCCGGCCAGCCTACAATCAATCCAACATTTCCAAGATTATTTGTTACGGTAAATTTCGTTTTTGCCCCACCAACCGAATCTTGTTTTCAGTTTCCAATGGATCACACGCTGAGTCAACCGGTAAGCTAGACATTAAACTAAAAAAAAAAAAAAATTGCCCACGTTGAACTCACGATTTATAAACAACAAACCTGTAACAATGCCTAACAACCGTGAAAAAAAAAAAAAATAGAATCTGTAAATCTCTATCAATCTATTTGATGATTATTATAAGAAAAATAAATGATGAAGGTTTTTATAGAACTTAAAATAATGATCAAAACATCTTAAGATCATCTGACTAAAAAAAACTTTAAACCTTTTCAAAATCAATTTTTATCTTACCTGTAAATTTCATCCTGCCTTAACTCATCCAAGGACAACAATGCCCAACAACAAACTTATTACGTTCAACAAATAAAAACTTTGGCCCTTTTGTCACACTTGCCGACCACAGAAAAATAAACAACGAATTAAATTGATTTGGGCGAGGAAAGAACTTTGGGCAGAAATCAGAAACATAATTGATCTGTAAACGAATCTTAAAGTAATGACCTCCCAGTCCCAGGAGTTGGGTGGGTGGAGAACTGCTGCTGTTTCGTTCTAATTCCAGTCCTGATGGCCAATCCCCTCTTCAACCTGCAATTAAACAAAACCTTCAAGGAAGAGAAAGAAGATGGGAGGAGAAGGGAAGTAACTAAAGGCTAAGCAGGACCTCAAAGCCATTCCGAGCATGGTTTCTTTCCACTCTTCCTCTTCTTCTATTTCTCTCTGTGAGATGAGAGCAAGGAGAGTGGAGGATCTTCCTTTGGAGTTTGGAAGCGGACTTGAGGAGCAGTAGCTGAGTAGCGGAGGAATGATGTGAAGACAATATATTTTATTTTGTCCTTATCATATATTTTTTCTCCTCTTCTCTACATATTTTATGCATCATAGAATACCCTATTTTACTTCATAGTTTATAAAATAGAATAAAATATTCTCAAGGCAATTAGTATTTCGCTTCACGCGGCAATCAAATTTAATTGAAAAAAAATCCTAAAAGATTAGGTGAACCGAATACTACTCGTAAAAGTTCTAATAGGTCAGACGAATCAGTAAAAAATTTAATAGATCAATTAGATTGGATACTATTTAATGAAAGATTTAGCAATTAAGGGGAAGAAACATCAAACAAAAAGCTCAAATGGGCCAGTAAGATATAGAGTGTCAATTAGCTCGTTCGAATAATTACAATAGATTGAATTGAAATTTTATCAATCCAAATCAGTTTCAGATCTAAATAAATCAATCCATGCTTGTAGCGGAGTTGGCCTGTGGAATGAAAAAGTTAAAAATTCTTTTCGCTCTCATATTAATAAACTAAAAATAATATCTCTAATTAAACTATTTCTTTTCAACTAATAAAGAGAAAATAATATCCCTAACTAAACTATTTCTTTTCAAGGGAATTACTTCACATTCAAATCTTTTATATAATTAAATAATCAATTACCAATAATTCAATCTACTCATGAATTAATTAAATTAATTTGTCTAATAATCAATTTTTATTTAAGCCGATTAATAATCCAATTAACTTTAATTGAATTAATTATCAAATAATCAAACATTTAAATCAATTAATAATTTAATTAACTCCTAAATGAATCAATTATAATTATCTGATAATAACTCAATTAACCCCTAATCCATTATCAAATAGATAAAAAATTACTGTCATTCTGCAAAAGTTAGGAATCTGCCCAACTAACAACCCCCTGCCATCCGTCCCAGGGCTGCGACGAGAGGGAGGGTAAATTGCGGGGGGGAGAGGGAACAGGGTCCCTTGACACGGTGGCAAGACAGAGGGGGGACCATCTGAAGCCAGAGGGGATTTTAGACCCCACTTCGGAATCGACCCATGCCCATTCTACAAGCAACCCTCTGCCTTACCATCGCGCCATCTCCGTGGGAACTAAAAAATTACTGTTCCATCATAAGAAAGAAGGGCCCGAGGGTAAGGTGAGGGTAAAAAAAAAGGGGAAGGTATTTCTTACTATGCTCCATCATAAGAGTTTGTTACACAGTATAACAAATCAAGACACTTAGAGGACCCCGCAAAAGATTCTCAGTAACCTTCGCTCACTAACATCATAACAAAATTATTCTTCAGGGGAGAAGGACTCTCAATGTGGACGGTGATCCAGGTAGTTTGTTACTCAACCGTTGGCTCAAGAAGCAGGAAGTATAAAAGGAAGAGGAGCAAAGAAGATGGGGAGGATCGATTATTCAATCAACTTCCAGAGACTAATACGGGGAGGGACTTCTTCAAACTTGATCCATCATTCTCTAAGAAGAGGACTTTCCCGACGAAGGCCCACTATTGAAGGAGAAGAAGGAGAAAAGCCACATCATCATCATTTCTTGGTGCTCTATGTAATTTCCGATTTTGTGAGGGATTTTCTCCACCGTTGGAAGCATTTCTGAGAAGGAGGAATTATATTGAAAGGTGTCTAGCACCGAGGCTCACTCTAGAGCTTGCCCGTGGAGTAGGAATTGAAATTCTGAACCACGTTAAATCTCGTGTCGCCATTTTCTCATCATCATATTGTTTATTTTTACTGTTGCGGTCAGAGAGGACTCAAAAGCCTTCTTGACATTCTCGTCTTAAAAGGAGGTCGAAAATCCGTGCCGCATCAGTTGTCTCTACTAAGCAAGACGTAGAGATGCATTTGCAAGAGATCCCTCCTCCGACAGCCTCTTCCATAGAGGAGAGCCCTATCACTCTATTACCACCCTAACTGAGGACCATGGTAGATATGACCATATCTGAAGCTCTGGTAAGAGAAAGAAAAAGGATAGGATATCTACATCCATACTTTGATGAACCTTCTCAGAGGGAGCAACCACTTGAAGGACCTTCCGATCTCCCTCCACTCGGTCTCCAGAAGACTGAAATATTGCCAAGAGAAATGCTGACAGGGAGAGCGTATCAGTATCCTTTCCCAGTAGCGTCGACGAGACATGAATACAAGGGGAGAGTTAGTCCATGAGGGTGCCTAAACCTTACGAGTCTTGTCCCTTCACTAAAGACATTATGGTAGAGCAACCACCGCCATATTTTTGGGCTCCCCAAGTGAGGATGTATAATGACACTTCTGATCCAGAGGAACATCTATCTTAGTTTGAAGGTGCAACCTCCCTCCATTGCTATTCTGACTCCCTTAAATGCAGGATTTTCCACATCACTTTGGTTGCCTCTGCTCAGAGATGGTTTAAGTCTCTATCCCTAGTTCCATTACATGTTTTGCTGATTTCAAGGGAGTTTTTCTTCAACAGTTTGCTAGTTGTAAAACCTATAAGTATGATGCTTCTATTTTGCTTCATTTAAAACAAGAATCCTCAGAATCTTTAAGGATCTATATCCATCACTTCACCACTACTGCCCGAGAATTACCCTCAGCAATGCCTAATCTCTTGAGGGTCGCTATCCCTCATGGGTTGAAGGAGAGACCATTCCTTAGTTCCCTGTTAAGAAAGCTGGCCACTAGTTATGAAGAGCTCCTGGGTCGTGCTGAAGAATATATTAATGAGGAAGAAGGGTTGAGGGTAAGAAGGGCAAAATAGAAGCATGCCTTTACCCCTGCAGAAAGGAACCCCTTCCTATCCAACGAGAACTTCCCAGATGAGAATATGTCAAGCCTTTTTTGCATGAAGCTCATCGGATGCGACCATCGATGCCGGGAGTTCGCCCTCAACCTCCCTTGCGAATTATGGCTACAGAAGCCTTGCACCCCCCTTGCGGACACGGAAGGAATGAGAAATGGAGGCGTACGATTAGCAGAGTATCCTTCAACGACTGATAGGATACATAGGGATCCCCTGTAATCCCCCAACCCCATTCTTCTGCCAATACCACACAGAGTATGAGCACACCAACGACTAATGTTTCAAGCTACAAAGTGAGTCAGAGTGCATCAGAGCTGAATATCCACACCTACAACCACAGTTGGGAGGGTAAGCGAGAAGAGGTTGCCGGCCAAATATTGCTCGTCTGGGGCCTTACAATAGAAGACCCCGAGCTCTCCCCCCACCATGCCCATGGTCATCCAACCTGGAAGGTGTCTCATAAGAAGGGTCAGCTAGTAAAGGCGCATTTGCTGCTTTGGGTGACGTCCCCACTTAGGGAGTCATCAATATTATTGTAGGAGGACCCACTAACGGGGATTCCAATAGAGCCAGAAAATCTTACGCTTGACTTATGGAGAGTTTGGTCATCGGAGAAGACCGGGCCATCCAATGTACACCTCGGATATCCTTTGGACCCGAAGATTTTTGAGGTTTCCTCCTACCTCATACTGATGCCTTGGTGATTAGAGTTTCCCTTGCAAATTATGAGGTAGCTCGAGTCTTGGTAGACTAAGGGAGTTCTGTTAATATTCTTTTCCAGGAAGCGTTCGATCAAATGTAGCTTGGTAATGTGAGCATAGAAGATGTAACAACTCCTCTATTTGGGTTTGTCGGACACATGATGCATCTTATAGGGCAAATCTCTTTACCCCTTACTTTGGGCACAAAATCGAGTCAAAAGACTAATATAACTCTTTTTCTTGTGGTGGATTCTCCTTCCGCCTATAATGTTATCTTGGGTCGCCATTTTCTATCACTCTTTCAGGCGGTGGCTTCTCCCTACCACCAGAAGGTCAAGTTCCCTATAGGCTAACTCATTGGAGAAGTCCAAGGAGAGCAGAGGGCAGCCCGGAGCTGTTACATACAGATGGTGAGGGATGACAAGAAGAAAGTCCGAGTGGAAGATCCCAAAGGGAAGGTTGTTGCTACATCAAAAGTATATGTGTTGGAGGAAGCCTTGCCAAAAACAGAGAAGGTGGAGGAAAGCGAGTTGGTGGAGATATCTCCTGGGAAGATAACTCGGATAACACAACAATTGGAGGTGAAGGAGGAACTCATTGCTTGCCTACAAAGGAATGAGGATATCTTTGTCAAAGATGTGCATGACCTCACAGGGATTGATTCCCAAATCGCTGAACATCATCTCAACATTGTCCGAGGAGCCCGACCGATTCAATAGAAGAGGCAGGACTTCGGATCAGAGAAAGACAAAGTTATTGTCGAGGAGGTGGATAAGTTGTTGTTAGTGCCTATAAGGTCTACATATCTCCACAATGACATGATATTATCCACTTTGGGCCTAAACCCTCATAGTTTTATTTTTGGGTTTTATCCAAAAGGTCTCATACCAATGAAGATATCTTTTTATCTTATAAGCACATGATCTTTTCCATGTCTTACTAATGTGAGACTTTGATTGTATTTCTTATACTCCCAACAATTCCACCCTCAAACAAAGGACCACATTGAGCCTCCCTCAAGTCTATCCGTCTTCGAAGGACTTCCTCTTCTTGATGTCCGATCCTCAACCCACTAGGACTTCCTGCCAACTATCTGGTCCTCCTGATCCAGTTGGACTTCACATCGATTATCCGACCCTTACAGACCAGCTGGACTTCTGCACAGTGTCTGGTTCTCTTGATCCGGACATGGAAGCTCCACTTCCTTCGTTCGAGGTTCATGGTTTGACATGGACCATGACTCTGATACCAAATGTCAGTGCCTATAAGATCTACATATCTCCACAATGACATGATATTGTCCACTTTGGGCCTAAACCCTCATAGTTTTATTTTTGAGTTTTACCCAAAAGGTCTTATACCAATGGAAATATCTTTTTATCTTATAAGCACATGATCTTTTCCATGTTTTACCAATGTGGGACTTTAATTGTATTCCTTATACTCCCAACAGTTGTAAGTTGATCATATTAAAGAAATTCAATTCCTCGAGTGGGTCTCAAATGTAGTATTGGTCCCCAAGCCTTCTGGGCAGTGGAGGATGTGTATTGACTTTCGTAATTTAAATAAAGTATACCTTAGAGACTGCTACCCCTTGTCTCGTATTGATCAGTTGGTAGATTCTACTATGGGATGTGAAGTGGTGTCACTTATGGATGCTTATCAAGCATATCATTAAATCCCTTTGGTATCGGATGATTAGAAGCGGGTTAACTTTGCCACGACAGGAGGGTTGTATGCCTATGTGGTGATGCCTTTTGGGTTAAAAATTACAGGAGCCACCTATCAGAGGTTCATGGACAAGATATTCACTTAACAGAAGGGCAAGAATGCAGAAGTGTATGTTGATAATATTCTGGTAAAGTCAAGGCTCACTCGGGATTTAATGCAGGATCTTGAAGAAACATTTGCCACCCTTAGGCCTTCTGATATAAAGTTGAATCCAAAAAAGTGTTTGTTCGGGGTAAAGAGTGGAAAATTCCTGGGATATATCATGACTGAAAAAGGATTGCAAGCCAACCTGAAAAAGATTCAGACTTTGTATAATATGAAATCCCTCACCAACTTGCAGGAAACCCAAAAGTTGGTTGGGAGGATTGTTTCATTGTCTCGGTTCATTGCCAGGTCGACAGATCGAAGTTTACCCTTTTTTCGGATTCTGAGAAAAGCCACTCGATTTCAATGGGATGAGAAGTGTGAATAAGCTTTCCAAGATATGAAGAAATATCTAGCGGGGCTCCCGTTACTAGCTAAGCCTGTTTCGGGAGAACCATTGTGGGTGTATCTTGCCATATCTGAGGGAGCCATTAGTTCAGTTCTATTAAGACAAGAAGGCGCACAACAACAACCTATTTATTATACCAGTCACATACTAAAGGGGGTTGAGTTGAGGTACACTGAATTAGAGAAGTTGGCCTATATACTAATCCTGATTGCTCGCAAATTGAGGTCGTATTTCCTGGCTCATCTAGTGAATGTGCTGACAAATATTGACTTGGGTTGGATAGTCACTAAACCAAATTCCTCAGAGAGATTGGCCAAGTGGGCGGTGGAGTTAAGCAAGTATGATATGCATTATCATCCCCGAACTACTATCAAAGCCCAATCACTGGCAGATCCAAAGTGCCCATGGACATGGAGAATAGTTCAACAAGGGAAAAAGGGAGGAAGAATGTATAGGACATCTTTGTGAATGGATCTTCATGAGTTGGAGGAAGCGGAGTCGGAGTGGTACTCATATCTCCGTTAGATGAAGAAACTCGTATAGCCATTCATCTGAGATATAAAGCGTCCAACAATGAGGCAGAGTATGAAGCTATTTTGGCAGGGTTGTAAGCAACTCGGGAAGTAGGAGCCACTTCAGTCGCAATCCATTCGGATTCTCAGTTGTCGGTGTCGTAGCTCAAGGGTGCCTTTGCCATACGGGAGGATAGGTTACAAAGGTACTCTGTGAATTTTGAAAAGGGAAAAACTCATTTTCAGGAGGTAACCCTACAACATATCCCCAGAGAGGAGAATCGAAAGGCAGATGAATTGGCTCAGTTAGCTAGTGCCTTAGATGGATGGAGATTTTAGGATTCTTTATGCATAGAAGTTCCTCATTCTTTGGTGGGGAATAATGTGGAGGCTGTAGTGCAGGAAAGTAATGGTACATCTGACTGGAGAACCAATATTATGGCTTATCTACAATATGGAAGTATTCCAGTCGAAGGTGGGGCAACATCAACTTTGATGAGAAGAGTGAAGCAGTTTGTAATTATTGATGGGATTCTGTACAAGACGTCTTTTAGATGACCTCTATTAAAATATTTCGGGAAAGAGGACGTCATACTTAGAGAAATACATGAAGGATGCTGCAACAATCATCTGAGAGGAAGAGCGCTAACTCCAAAAGTGCTATCAACTGGATACTTTTGGCCAACTCTTCATCAAGATGCAACATGCCTAGTGTAGACTTGTCCAGCATGTCAAAAGCATATCAATGGGTCTGAACGGCCTACTGAATTGATGAAGGTTGTAGTTGCTTCATGCCCCTTTGACTAGTGGGGAATGGATATAGTCGACCCGATGCCTACAACTCCTTTGCAGAAGAAATTTTTATTGGTAGCAGTGGATTACTTTTCAAAATGGGTGGAAGCTGAACCTTTATCAAAGATGACAGAGAGTATAGTGATATAGTTTCTTTGAAAGAACATTGTTTGTCGCTATGGAGTTCCCCAAAAGTTGGTCAGTGACAATGAATGCCAATTCCAAGGCCGAAAGATCAGAAAATGATGTCAAAATCTCAATATTCAACAATCTTTCACCTCGGTAGCTCATCCTCAAGCTAATTGTAAGATATCATAAAAAAAAACTAAATAAGTTCCTTATGATCATTAGATTAATAAGTGGTTTATCAAAGGTTTAATAATCTAATCCTAAGTCTCTATTAATCCTAGGTTTGATTTAATCTAAACCTAAGTTAGCCGAACTGATTTCCATCACCCTTTTTAAACCCCAGTCCCGATTTCTCAGCCGCAGTTCTCTTCTCTGATTTCCCCCCATCTCCGATTTCCCGATCTCTTCCTCATCACTATTCCTTCTCGTCGAGTGATCGTCGTCGCCGATCCTTCTTCTCCTTCTTCCTTTTGATCTTTGCTGCCCCATCTCACTTCAATTCTGAGCTTAAGTCAATCTCTGTCGTCACTCATGGGTTGATGTTGCAGCTTTGCGAGCTCGCGATTTCGAGGGGGAAAGATGACAACTCCATCTCCACAGTAATTTCCGATCCGAAGCAAAGTGTTTCGAAGCGTGAGCGATAGGTTGCGTTGGATACAACGAGGAATGCCATTGTCGTAGCTTCGATTGCTGGTTTTCTTCTTGAGGACAAGCTGCGAGTTCAGAAGATTAGGTCAGTGAATCGATCATCGATATTGGATTCCTTCCGGTGTCCTAGCATGCAGGGGATGGCAATAGACTTTGATCACAGATTTATCACCGTGGTTGGAGTGGAAATGGTGAAATCTGAATATGGGTAGGTAATGCAAGGTAAATCCGGATTGTGATATTGATATATATGATTATCGCTGCGGTTTGGTTTGATCTGATGTTGAATCTGTTGTAGGAAAAGAAAGAAATATAGGGTCATTTGTATCCTAGGTTAGGGAAGTTATCAGAATGGGATTGTACAGAGCTGATTTTTCTTACTATGGATCAAGAACTTGGAGATTAGGTAAGCCTGGATCTCAATGTTTCAGAATTGACATTTGAATTATAGTTGACTGATATGTGTATGATGGATAGGAGTGATCGGTTGGTTGAATCACAATTTATGTACATATGTGATGTATTTAGTTTAATTATAGGAAAGTTGAGATCAAGAAGCAGTATAGAGGAAGCTTGGTTTGGTAAGTCAGGATCTGGATGTGTTATGCATGTTGCAGTTTAATCATTTGTGGGTTGATTAAATAGTGTTGGAAGAGGTTGTTCTTTAGTGAAGAGTTATTATATTGAATGTTACTTGTAGGATTTAGATTCAGGACTGTCGTATGGACGTGGGGATTTTCAGATAGTTTACATATCAGGTGGATAATACCTACCTTGGTCAGGTAGATTGCTGATCTTAGTTCATGAATTTTATGATGATGATAGTATCATTACCTTGACTCCACTCTGGTTTATTCCTGTGTTTGATATTTAGCCTTTGAACATTGAGATGCTTTGTTTGATATCTATACAGTTTTGTTTCATCACTATTGTTGATTACAGATTCTATATATATTTGATTTATAGATGTTGTGTCAGTGCATGTAGCCGAGTACAGTTGTAGTTTGGTTTGGGTTAACATGATGTATTACTGGTGGTAGGTGATGGATCTAGATGTGGAGTTGATTGTTATATCATATCGCTTTACATTGTGTATCCATTGTGGATCAAGTCTTCTGTGTATGGTTGGGTGTGTTGTCGATAGAGTTTTGTTTAAGGATTGGAGGTCCTAGCACAGTCGTGGTCCTAGATTGGGTTATCATATTTTACTCCTAGTGTCAGTGATGCATATAGCTACAGGCATGATTATGATTGCATACTTGATTATATTGTTGCTGATGTGTAGCCATGCACAGTGGCATATATGTATGGTACAGGATTCTAATGTATTGCCATGTGTGGTGGCTTAGCCATGTGCAGTGACATATATGTATAAAACACATATTGCATCAGTGTAGCCATGTGCGGTGGCGAGCCATGTGTTGTGGCGTGTCTGTATCACGATACATATTGCATATGTATTGCCATGTATGGTGGCGTAGCCATGTGTGATGGCGTATATGCATGCGATACTAATTGTATCTGCATTCCCATAGGCAGCGACATACCCATGATTGGTGGTGTATATGCATACAATACAAATTGCATCTACATTACCAAGTGCAGTGGTGTGGCCATGCTGGATGGTGTATATGCATATGATACTATTGTATCTGCATAGTCATGAGCAGTGGTGTGTATATATATATATATATATATATATATATATATATATATATATATATATATATATATATATATATATGATATACATTGCATCTACATTTCCATGTGTGGTGGCATTCATATATGCATATGTTACATATTGCATATATCCCGAGATGTTGCATTCGGATGAGCTATGATTATTGCATATTATTGTACATTGCCATACATGCCATTTGCATATTATACATGTGGTTATATGGTGCTCTGGTGGTTGTGAGCTGTATATGTGTGTGATACTATTTTGGATGGATCGGGTTGGTATTTAGTATTTGATTATTGTTGTGATACTGTAGTGGATAGATCAAGTTGGTATATAATAGTCGATTAACCTTTATGATACCATATAGGATGGATCAGGTTGGTTACTGTATTTGATCATACGTTGTTCATATGATTATGAGTTGATCACAGGTGTGATGTTGATCATGCATGATATTTGTATATGTTATATTATTGTATACTTGTTTAGGTTATTATGAGTTGTGTCATTGCAGACCTCCAGGTATATCAGTCCATTACATTTGTATCCAGTTAACTAGTTTGGTATATGCATTGATTATGATTATACTAATGGTTATTTGTTATTACCTTTAAGACTGTATACCTGTAGATCTCCATATGTTCATATGATGTTCATGCACTATCTTTCATATTACCGCTGAGTCTTAGACTCACCACCACAGACCTTGGGTTTTCTTGTCGCCCAAGTGGCAGGTAGAAGATTCCTTGGATGCTCGGAGCTTCGCCAGCTGATCCCACCTCACCTCGAGTATTTGGATTTCAATCCATATTGGTGTTGTATAATTTTGGATTGTATGTTTTGGATTTTTATCCTATATTGTTTCCACTGTTTGGTAATCGATAATGTTGTTATGTATTTAACTCTTTATTATGAATGTGGTTTGGGTACTGGTTTCGATTATGTTTTCTTATTGTGTTAAAATCACTCCGGAGTGCATCTTTGTGTCTTTTATTTATATTATTTTGTTAGTGTTATTTCACTATGATTTATGATTTGTGGGTATCGACAACTATTTGGGCCTTGTATTAGTAGTTTATCTCATATTGTCACAAGAGGGTACCGTCCGATTGACGGTCAAATATACTCTCAGGGCATGACAATTTTATTGGTATCAGAGTCCAGATTGTAAAGTCCACTTTCAGGTTTGATTTCGTTCAGACATCGAGTTTTATTTTACTCGGTTTTAGTTTTGTGAGTTTTGGGATCTAGCTGTAGTAGGACATCTCCGAGCTATAAGGTTAAAGGTATGCTAATTTTTATCACATCCTTTGTTGGCTATGCATTTAGTTGTCTATATCAGGGAATGACATGTAGTGTGTTAGTTACTATTTGTAACTATAGTTTGGGTTGACCACGGGAACGACATATTGAGTTTATTAGACATGTACCTGCTTTCAAAAAGGTGAATTACCTTTGAGAGCCGACTAATACCGAATCGAAAGGTAGGAGTTAGGTAATCACATTTCTTATGGAGATCAAAGATTACAGTCTTAGAGATTTTCACTAATTATACTAGTTGGATCATTACTTGTGGGGTAATGGACCAGGCGTGTATGGTATTGTTAATGCTGATAGTGGAGGATTGGTTATGGTGTTTCATAGGGATTTTGATCCCTTAGTTGGTTGTGCTGGGTTGTATAACTTTGAAGGTACTTTTGAGTACATAACTTATATTATACATAGAAAGTAAAGTTGGTTGTATATCATTTTCAGGATCAAGCCGATACTCGGTGGAAGATGCAGGAAATAATCTTCGGGGAATAGGATATCATTTGATCACGATTTAGTGATATTGTAAGAGAGTCTTTCCCCGCGTCATTTTTTTTGACTCATTGTCAGGGAATTCTTGAGTATCAAGTAGGGTGATCGTTTGGTAATAGGAGTACCATGCAGAGTTGTTAAACTTCCAAAGGTTACGACCACCTAATAGTTTAAGAATGTTAATGGGCGTCTTAAGCCACCCACAGTTTATTGGCTTACATTCGGATCAAGATATTTGGATCTTTTATCAGATCTTACTAGAAGGCATTAGACTGAGTCATATGTATGGAAATGACTCCGTAGCAAGTGCTTTAGGAGTTGGAGATCGATAAGCAGAGATTGCAAGTCATATATTGGAATCAGAAGTCTCCGAATGTTGGACAAAGGAGCAAGATCAGAGCCATGGGTCATGAGCTATTTTATGACCATAGAGGACCAACCGTAGATCATTAGAACCTTCTCATGCTTATCAGCGAAATCAGAAGAAAGAATCTGAAGGGATTATGTGTGTGCAGTGCGGATCACGAAGACACACAAAGTCAGATTATCCATTGGGTCAATTCATATGTTGCTTTTGTAAGCAACCAATACATATGAGGAGAAGGTGTACTTTGAAGACTCAGTTGAAAACTATCGATGTTGTTTCAGGAGGATGATTCACAATCTCGACAGCAGAGATCATTATAGAAGATTGGGTTATCACACTAGCAGCGATTTACCACTTCAGGCGTAGTTGGAGTTCTTTGATACTTCCCTCTAGGGGAAGTAATTTACTCAGCAACATCAATAGAAGGCATCTCAGAAGACTCAAATGTCAAGATATTAGCAATTGTTACCTCCCCAGGCGTGGTTACACTTTGTACAGAGGAGGGAGTATACGTCGATGGTCGTATCTATTCTATATTCCCCAGTCGCAACTATACCATTTGCGGAGTTGGAGCATGCTATGATGTTGGTAGTTATTTAGTACATTATAGTCGATGGTGTACTCTTTACCAGTACAATAGTGTATACCACCTCCATTGCAATCGTTTCAGTTTGTATCTTAGTTTCAGCAGTTGATTTCAGTTACTCTATGGTAGTCTTTTGACACCTATATGAGCTCAACTGCCAAGAGTAGGAATTGGATGGGTTTACATCATTACTCGAGAGGAGGCATAGAGGGCTGAAGGATTGGTCATTCGGAATATTATGTTGGTTTATATGCCGATTGATTCAGATAGTTCACATTTGTTAAGTTTAGTGTGATTCTGGATGGGATTAGGAGAGTTTCTATACATCGGCTTTGTGGGTTGGTGGTATCTCTACCATCAGGTGAGATGTTGACCAACAATCAAGAAGTTAAGGGATGCCCTTAGACTTTGATAGACATACATTTACTATAGACATATCCTTACGGATAGTTAATTGTTGAAATGATGGTAGAATATGTCTCTTGTATGTGCGTATAATCCGAGAGTAATCATATGTAGTTTCATATGAACTCCCATGCTTGCCACTGCATAGGCAAGTGGAGTATGCAATCGGAGTGATCTCGGGAATAGTTTTGATATTAAAGTTCTCTTACCGGGAGATAATTTTATGGGTATCAGTGTTGCTAAACACTATGGAAATTGGAGGAAATAAGTTGCGATTAAAGGAGGTGTTGGATGGGAGATTTATCTGTCCCAATGTTTCTTCTTGAGAATATTCGAAACTCTTTGTTAAAAGAGACACGAATCTTTGAGGTTATGCATCAATTATCGACGATGGAATTTACTTGATCAGAAGCTAGTGAAATCAGTTTTTAGGGCCTAGACGGTGTCTAACTTGTGCACAAGTGCTAATTAATCCTTCCGGTGCGAATGGAAGGGTACTGTATACGGATGTATCATTTCAGGGATCGGAGCGATTCCGATGCAGTTGAATGAGACATATCTTATGCTTACGTCATCTGAGGAGCTACGAGATAAGTTGTCATACACATGATGTTGATTTAACAATTATGATCTTGCTATGTAGATGCATGGAGCAGGTGTTCTCATGGAGTTTTGGCTAGCTACTGGGTAGCTACTATATAATTGCTAGAACACGAATAGATACAACAAGGGAGATTGATCACTATAGTCTCCCAATCACTTCCAATATTGTGTGGTAGGGTGGATTTTGGATAGTAGATTGATTTCTCTTGTGAGAAAATAAGTCTCCGTCAATGAGGAGGATAGTGATTTCTGGCGTTGCATGCGTTTTAGGAAGAGTTGCTTTAAAAGACTCATCATTCAGGATTGGTGATTTATTCGGAGTGTATCCGAAAATAGCAAGTTTTAAAATATTCCTATTGGGTGGAACGACATGTAGGACATAGTTGATTTAGTAGCATGGTGTTTGGTGTGTCAACAAGTAAAGGAGAATATTAGTGACCAATAGGGTGATGTACCAAGATGAAAGTGATAGCCTAGTATGATTGACTGTGTTGGGAGATTATTTAGAATTCGGAAAGGACTTGATGCGATTTGATATAATCGGTGATCGATTAGCCAAGCCCACTCATTTTTTTCGACCCATAAGATGAATTTGTTGGATCGTTTGATAGATTTATATTGCTAGGAAACTTCCATTTTCATGGAGTATCCTTGAGTATCATTTCCGATAGTGATTCATGATTCACCTTAAGATTCTTGAAAAGTCTCTGACAAGCCATGAATATAGAGCTTCACTCTGGTACAGTTATTTATCTTCTGATAGATGGTCAATATGAAGGTACTATTTGTTGGATCGAGAAGCGTTGCTAGAGTGGGGGGGGGGGGTGAATAGCGAGCTTTAAAAACTTTCTTTTTGTTTCAAAATACGAGCAGTGCAGCGGAAAGTAAAATAGTAGAAAATAAATAGACACTTTATTTTTACTTGGTTTACAACCCAATGATTGCTACTCCAAGGCCCCGTGATCCTTGACCGCGTTCGAAGAGGCAATCCACTATAGAGTCTCCTCCTCGTTGGAGGTAGGAGACAACAATCACAAAAACCGAGAGACAAAAACTCGAGGATGAGGCAACAAGTCTACCTCACCTCGTTACGACGAAAACTCCGATTACAAATTAAACTGAATAAGAAACAAACTAATACTACTGATGAATATGAATCTGAGATGAAGAGCTTGTCGTCGGTGTGTTGGCGTCGTAGTATCGTCGTCAAAGCGTAGCGTTGTTGGAGCACTTGGGAGCAAAGAATTGATGATTTGGAGTTCGAGTCCTCCCCTCCTTTTATAGACTTGTTCCTTGGAATAAGTCCGGATCCAAATCCTCAATTTGTGGAACTTATCATGAGGTGACACCTTATCTTATCGCAAAGTGGCAGTGTCAAATGTTATCATTTTTGACTTAGCGCACAAGGCTGATTCGTCACCATCAGTCGACTGATGTACTTCATCAGTCGACTACCAATATCCAATAGTCAACTACCAGCCTGGTCACTTCCCTGTAGCAAAGAGTTAGCACGGAAAATGATAAATGCAATGATTTCTTACCGTCTGATCTTGACCTAGACCTTCCCCTGAAAGTCTTAGTCGGATCGCCGCCTAGGGTCGTCCTCGTATAGAGGACATGACTTTACCATCTCTCTTCACACTCGTGCTTACCTCTGGTCCTTTATGACCTGTCTCTTTGCTTTCGGTCTTCACCTGGGTTCTTCGACTCCCACGAAGTTCTCTCAGTGTCGCCCGACCACCACAGTTTCCCGACTCGGGATTCTCTGAGTGTTGTTGACCTTCGGCTTAGCTTAATTATTTTCTGCACACTTAATTCAACTCATGAGATAACAATATGATCTTAACTTTGGATCTTTGCCATAATCAAAACCTAGGTTCGATTATCTGGTGCTCCTACACCAACAATCTCTCCCTTTTTGATCTATGGCAAACCGACACAAAGTTAAATGAAAATTAAAGCATAAAACAAGTGAAGTAAATGATACTCCCCCTTAATCCTAGGTTAGTTTTGAGAAATATTCTTTAATTTTTAAAATTAAATTTTGTGTTACTCTCCCTTAACTTTCGCTCTTCTCCCCCTTTTGCCATAAATAAAAAAAATGTGGGGGTGTTTATATAAAATAGAGGTTTAAAAACAACATGCGTCTAAAATTATTAAAGATAAATCAACTATGAGTCCAAGTTGCATCTAACATTAGTTAGATAGAATATTGGTTCGAGGTGTGTCCCTCTGCTCCAACAATTTAATAAGTTTTTGAAACATACTTTTCAAAATACTTATAAGTTTATTTTCAAAAAAAACTTCAAAGGTTTGTAATATAACCCTTAGGGTTAGTTTGCTCTCCCCCTTAGTCAAATATATGAAGTATAAGAGATTTAGGGGGCGCTAAACTTTGGCCTAGAGAGTTGTATACTTAGTATTGACCAATCAAAGTTATAATTATTCGTTAAGTGCAATAAAATAAGTAGCATTTTGAAAACATTATGTTGAGTGTATTTCAATTATCCTTAACATCTCATCCATTCTATGTGTCTCAAAAATGCATTCATCTTATATATTTTGTGAGATGATTTTAACTTGATTAAAGTTAGTAAACCTTGGGTTAGATTCGAAAATAACCCTTAGTTCATCAAGTAAACTTTTCAAGAAATTGGCTTCCAGGTTGTGGCAAGGCATAGGGGCCTTCTTTGATCGGAATAATGACCACTTCCTTAGACAAAGCCAAATTCAAGAAATTGATTACTTGAGTCACTTAAGATTATTTCCTGGTCTAACTAGTTTATAATACGGCGAGATAGCTTCAGCTAGTTCAACTTAGTCGAGTGCACCAAGATAGATACGCCTTATCTAGTTCGGACACACAAGACTTCGTTTCCCTAACGTACTATCATCTCGTCGCGTCTTGATATTATGTTATCAAGATTGATTAACTATTTGTCCTATCTAACCATTCTAACAATTAAAACAAGGATTAACTAAGCATGCAAAGATTTAACTAAGAAAGTGGGTACACTATTTTAGTACTAGCTCCCCCTAGACCATTGAACCAACATGGTCTATCCACATAGTGGACTTGATCCTAGGGAATCCAATACTTATTGATCCTTATATGTGAATTCAATAGAATTTTGGAGACCCATGCTTGGACTCTTTGATGACTATGATTTACAATAGACATGTAAGATCTATTCGTAGTCGTTGACCTAAATCAGAGTCCGACTTTGTTGTACACGACTCTTTGAGTTTCAAGTAGTCGATTAAGATTCTTAGATCTCAACGTGAACTTTTCCAACCTAGTCTCGACCTCTTGAACTCGTCCTTTCAAGAGAGAACTCTCCTCCTCAAGTTTTTCAACTTGAGTTGAGTTTTCCTCTTGAACTTGACTAGTTGAAGAGGTTAGATTAGCCTCTTGTTTGAGGGTTTCAACCTCCTCAAGTAACGATTCAACTCTAGACTCAGACTTAGTCAATTTCCTATTTAGCAACTTAATTGCATGATATCAGTTTGCAATTAATGAACGACTTACCTTAATATTTTCTTTTGATTCGGCTTTGAGTCTCTTCTCGAAATCGTACTCAGAGTCGGAGTCGGATTTAGATTCGTATTCGGCTTCGGACTCGGACTCGGACTCTACCGGTTTTGCCATGAACGCCAAGTCATTATTTTGATCTTCCTCCTCCCACATTGCTTGAAAAGCTTGCTTGGGTTGCTTGTGTTTTGGCTTCATTTTTGATTTGAAGTGCCCCTTCTTCTTGTTTTTTGATTGCTCCCTTTCTTTTCGGATTATCCTCCGCACCATGTTTACTATCTCGGCCTCTTCTTCCAATTCGGACTCGGATTCGCCCTCGGGTTTGGATCTTTCTTCTTGCTCGGGAGGTGGCTTGCTCTTCTCCTTTCTTCTCTGACCTACAAACAAAGCAATATCTCTCTTAGCCCGGACCACGTTAGTTTGTTCGTGAAATTCAAATTTAGAGAAAAACTCGTCTAACCTAATTTTTGATAGATCCTTAGAAACCTTGTTCACAATCCAATGGTTGCTACTCCAAGGCCCCGCGATCCTTGACTACGTACGAAGGGGCAATCCACTATAGAGTCTCCTCGTTGGAGGTAGGAGACAACGATCACAAAAATCGAGAGATAAAAACTTGAGGATGAGGCAACAAGCCTACCTCACCTTGTTACGATGAAAACTCCGATTACAAATTAAACTGAATAAGAAACAAACTAATACTATCGACGAATATGAATCTAAGATGAAGAGCTTGTCATCGACATGTTGGAGTCATAGTGTCGTTGTCGAAGCGTAGCGTTGTTGGAGCATTTGGGAGCAAAGAATTGGTGATTTAGGGTTTGAGTCCTCCCCTCCTTTTATAGACTTGTGTCTTGGAATAAGTCTGGATTCAGATCCTCAATTTGTGGAACTTATCACAAGGTGACACCTTATCTTATCGCGAAGTGGCGACGTCAAACGTTATCCTTTTTGACTTAGCGCACAAGGCTGATTCGTCGCCATCAGTCGACTGATGTACTTCATCAGTCGACTGCCAGCCTGGTCACTTCCTTATAGCAAAGAGTTAGCATGGAAAATGGTAAATACAATATTTCTTACCATCCGATCTCGACCTAGATCAGTCGACTAAAGTCAATGCAGTCGACTGAAATGAACCGATAGATAAAATTTAGACGGCGAAGTAATGGTAAAATTTATTACAGTCGACTCAAATTCAGGCGACTAGAATGTTTCTAGTCGACTGAATCCTGTCTATAAGACCACCACCGAGCCACACTAAAATCATTCACAACAACCACAAATCCACAGCAAAAACCCTAATTCCAGACTTCCGAAGCGTTTAGGTCATCATATTCCTTTAATATCGTCCAAAATTCTGATGTAATAACTCTAAAATGTTAGTTTCAATTATTTTCAATTAATATTGAATATTTGTAATTCAATTAGGGGTAAAAGAAGAGCTGTAGAGATTGAATCTTCGACTCCATGCTTGGATATTAGGTTCCCCACTGAGGGGCATAAGATTAGGTTTGAGAGCACCATTTATATTCCTATGCCTACTAGGTATATTAGTAGATCATACTTTAGTAATGCATGCATGCATACTTAGTATGGAAGTCATAGCACACTATGGATTAGAAAAACTAGTTTATTGCAAAAACTCTATTAACATAGATTTATGTGCAGAGTTTTTCAATAATCTTAGTAAAATTGATGACATTTCATATTCAACTAGAGTACAGGGTAAGGACTTTGTTTTTACCCCCTCTATATTGAGAGATCATTTAGGACTCATACATTCGACATGTCCTATTGCATGTTTTCCATCCACGGAGTTACCGTACATGGCCCCTATTCTCATATTACATTAGATAGGATACATATGCATCTTTTTGATGAGGAAAGAACTCTGTCTGTGAGTATCTTTAGTTCTACTAGACTCAGAGTACAGGATTATGCCCGGTATCGAGTCATAGTAAACTGCATTCTACCACTCACCACTAGGGACATCGCCATGATGCGCCCTTATCACTCATTTTTATTTTATGCACTTAGTCATAGGTTAGATATAGACATTAGTTTACAGATGTTTCATTCCATTATTTACCATTCTAGGTTAGTCACTAGCAGGAAGACATATTTGCCTTACTGCCATGTCATCACATCTTTCTTAGTTGCATTAGGGTTTGATGTTACCACAGGTAACATCAAACAACTTACTGAGTACGACATGATAGGGTCTAGACAGTTTGGTTTAGCAAAAATAGGGTTAGATGACAATAATATCCTTGCATGGAAGAGAGATGGTCCTCAACCCTAGACCCAACCCCAGCCTGATCCGGAGTAGGAGCATGAGCCAGAGATCGACCCCGACCACCACTCCGAGTTCGAGCATCAGGAAGCCCCTGGATTTGACAGTCTATCACCATTTCTTGGGCTTCCAACACCTCCTACCATAGCAGAGAGATTATCCAGGATGTGATGCAGCGCCAGGAGCAACAACATCTTGAGATGATGCAGATTTTGCAGGTGCATAGAGAGGATCATCGAGAGATGATGGAGCTTCTTAGGTCTTGGGGCATGGGTCTTTCTCATCCTCCATCTACTGACTAGGATTGTTATGTCACTTGAACTTAATAAATTTAATAGTTTTTAAAAAATCTTGTGTGTGAATTGTGTTATGCTTGGTAGATTAGGAAATTTTCATGCTTAATATTCAGAATTATTTTGAAAAGTAATATGATATTATTTTTTTAAGGAAAATAAAAATTAATCTAGATTAGGTCAATCTAGATTTCATGATCCTATAGATTTTAGTTAGCCTTCGCATCTCACAAACACCTAGGATTACCTATTTGTGTATTGAGTCATGAAGATGAGCATGAGATGTTAGGACAAGACCCCTGGTCTCAGATGTAGATCCAGTGCATCGACATGAATCAACATGGGGTTTACAAGAGCAAATCGATCACTTCGGTGACTAACTCTAATTCAAAGCTTGATGATTAATTCTATATCATTTGAGCTAGTAAAGAGTTGGACATTTGCTTTAAGAATAATTTTTAGATATGTATTTTCAAAATATAAATATAATATTTAAGAATTCATGCTTGGACTTATTCCCTATCTCTTTTGCATCAAATTGAGAGTTTTGAAAAGTTTTAAATTTTTTTTAGAAGGTTGAAAATTTTTGAAAATTTTGAAAATAAGTTTTTATTCAGGAGGAGATTTGAAAAGTTTTAAAATTTTTTTTAGAAGTTTGAAAATTCTTTAAAAATTTTAAAAATAAGTTTATTCAGGAGGAGTTTTAAAAAAAATTTGAAAATAAGTTTTTATTCAGGGGGAGCTTTGAAAAATTTGAAAGTTTAAAAATTCTTTAAAAATTTTTGAAAATAAGTTTTTATTCAGGGAGAGTGTTAAAAAGTTTGAATTTTTTTTTTAAAAGTTACAAATATTGTTTGAAATTTATTAAAAAGCTTAAATTAAGAAATCAAATTCGTGGGTGAAAATTTTAAAATTTAATTTTTGAGCTTGAAAATTTCTTATCTCCGCTATATCTTGTTGGCATTTTAAATTTAATCTTTATTTTGATGTATGCCAAAGGGGGAGAAAGAGATATAAAGTTAGAGATTTACTTATTCAAAGAAAAGTGCAAAAATTAAAGAAAAAATTTATTTATTGAAAGAAAGATGCAAAAAATTTGATAAGGCCTTATGCATCTCATACATGGTTTAATTAATGCATCTATTGTATATGTCAATATTTGGATATTGATATTTGATTCTCCTAACTTTAACTAATGTATTGTCATACATCAAAAAGGGGGAGATTGTTGATGCAGTGCATCACTCCTTAGTTTTGATGTATGACCCACAGTTAAATGTTAGGATTCACTTGTGTTATAATATCAGTGTTAAGTGTACAGGCTTAACAGGAAGTCCTAGTAGGTCGTGTTGATCGGATACTAGGTACGTATCTTGATAGATCAGGAGGATCGGACACCAGGCATGAAGTCCAAATGGGTCTCGTGGATTGGACATTTGACATGAAGACCGGTTGGGTCAGGAGACCGGACAATCGACAAAAAGTTCAGCTGGGTCAGGCAGATCGGACAATCAGTGGAAGCTCTGGTGGGTCAGATCGGATGTCAAGAGTGGTAAATCCGGCAGGTAGCCGATAGGTAAGCCTCGAGTGAAGAGGTGAGGCCGAGTCCTTTGTAGGGGAACAAAGCTAGGCGTCAATCCGACGAAAGGTCCGCGTGAGATTTAGTAGTCGAGATCGAGCAGTATTACTACTGCTATCACATTTCATATTATCTATTTGTTCTAATCCTTTTTTGTAGGGATCAGTCGACTGGATGGATTCAAGTTGACTGAATATGTATCAGTCGACTGAATACCTATTTGGCAGGATCAGCTTGTGATCGATCAGAGATCGTTCGACGCAGAAGGAAAGGGTTTCAGTCGACTAAAGGGTTTGAGTCGACTGAAGAGGTAAATTTTCCGATGCGGAGCCGAGTGACGTGGAGTCGATTGGAAGACCATGAATTCCATATCAACGGGCTGATGTGGAGTCAACTGAAAGGCATTCCAGTTGACTGGAAAGGGTTTATAAAATATGTGCTCGACCAGATCCTAGTAGAACATCCAATCTACACCGAAGTATTGTCAAAATTTTCTCACGATCACAAAATCTTCGAATCTTCAAAAAGGCTCTTTTACGACACCTCGTGCCTTTATCTGATTCTACATTTGTGTTGGCATTAAGTAGTCAATAATTTCTTTTCTTTTAATTCGCTTGTGTACTTGAATTCAAGAGAGGGTAGTGTGTTACCCTTCTCTAATATTTGTAAAAAGTGAACCCCCTATGAAGTCGAGAGTTCTCGAATCGGAGGGTACTATAATTATTGCCCATCGAGGTAGCTCTCGGGAGAGCTACGGGCCTTGGAGTAGCAACCTAGTTAGGGTTGTGATCCAAGTAAACTTTCTGTGTCTAAACTACATTTAATTTCCTCTGTGTACTCTTATTTGACAATATAAAATTAGTTTCAAAAATAAATAAAAATATTAAACACCGAGATTCACCCCCCCTCTCGGTTTACTTGATCCTATAGATTGGAGGTCCTAGCACTGTCGTGGTCCTAGATTGGGTCATCATATTTGACTCCTAGTGTAAGTGATTCATATAGCTACATGCATGATTATGATTGCATACTTGATTATGTTGTTGCTGATGTGTAGCCATGTGCGGTGGCATATATATATGGTACATGATTTTGATGTATTGCCATTTGTGGTGGCTTAGCCATGTGCGATGGCGTATATGTATAGAACACATATTGCTCAGTGTAGCCATGTGTGGTGGTGTGTCTGTATCGCGATAAATATTGCATTAGTATTGCCATGTGTGGTGGCATAGCCATGTGTGATGGTGTATATGCATGTGATACTAATTGTATTTGCATTCCCATAGGCAACGACATACCCATGATTGGGGTGTATATGCATACAATACAAATTGCATATGCATTACCAAGTGCAGTGGTGTGGCCATGTTGGATGGTGTATATGCATATGATACTATTGTATCTGCATAGTCATGAGTAGTGGTGTGTAGGATCTTCAGTGAGTGCTAGAGGGGGGTGTGGGGGGGGGGGGTGAATGGCGCATTCTCGTCGTTTGACGGAATTCATTCGTGCTTGTATGTTTGTCTACAATTCTTGTCAATATGTGCAGCGGAAATAATAATGAAGCATAAACAAAATATACAAACACAATACACAATAACACGACCATATAACGTGGTTCAGAACCTTAGGGTTCATACTCCACGGATTGAGCTCAAATGAGCTCTAGCGATGCAAATACCACCACTAATCAAAAACACTCCTTCTCAACAACAAGTTAGAGGCGGAGAAATCTTGTACAAGGATTACAAAAGTAATATAAGAAATTACAAGCAAATACAAAGATGAAATGCAATACAAGTAAAGAAAAATACTTACAAAAAGACTTTGAATGCTTGCTTTTGGTTGCTTGAGAAGAGCCTTGAAAGTCTGGATTGCAGCAGCAAATCCCCTCCAAATCGCCTCAAAGAATCATGCCAAAATTCTCCTCCTCGTGCTCCTTTTAAAGCTGTAACCCGAGCTGGATTCTGCCTAGAAGTCGACTGCTCGCGACCATCAATCAACTGCTTTTGTAGTCATTGTGAGTTCCAACAGATAGACCATCAGTTAGCTGCCAAACCCTATCAATCGACTGATGCACAGGCAGTCAAGCCGCTGGTCGAGCCCGCTGCATCTCGCGGTATTTCTCAACATCACCGATCGCTTTCCATGACAATCGATCGCTAGGCTAGTCGACTTAATCGTAGTCGATCACAATGCCACGCTGATCGACGCCACGACTCCGATCAATCGACTGGTCATAATCCTAGTCGACTGCCAAGAGTCGACTCAGCTGTCAAGTATCAAAACACTTGACCAGTCGACTGGTCCATAACCCTAGTCGACTAACAAACCTCAAACATGAGGTTTAACCCCAAGTATGATCCCCTCATACTTGCTAGACCACCCTTAGTCTAGACCTAAGCCTTCTAGCCACCTCCATCATCAACACGCCTATCATATCCCTCCAAGTCATCCATAACTTATTCATCCATACGCTAGCCTTCAGGTGCTTCCATCAGCTATTGTCATGCTAACGTGGTCTACATTGCCAAGGCACATTTGGGCTTACGCTGCCAAGACTACCGCTTAGATTTTACATCGCCAAACCATTGGACTTATACTACCAAGACTCCACCCTTTGGACTTTACGCCACCAATATCAAACCTTGGACTTCCCAAATGCCAAGTACACATGACTTGGACTTTCACCGCTAAGACTATACACTTGGACTTACGTGGCCAAGACTACTCCCTTGGACTTTCCATGCCAACCCATGTTGGACTTTCCAATTGCCAAGACTCAAGCTTGGACTTTCCCTTGCCAAGACCCATGCTTAGTCTTTCAATGCCAAGTGTCCCACTTGGACTTCTCCATCATATGGTCAATCCCATGTCAACCATATAGTCAACCCATTGTCAAACAATGGTTAACTCATTGTCAAACATCAAAATACTGCTCGAGTCAAACTCGAGCCTGATCAATCGTAACCTGGGCCGATTACACCAACATGGTGTACCAATGTGCAGTGCTGTATATATATATGATATGCATTGCATCTACATTGCCATGTGCGGTGGCATAGCCATGTGTGATGACATTCATATATGCATGTGTTACATATTACATATATCTTAAGATGTTGCATTCGGATGAGCTATGATTATTGCATATTGTTGTACATTGTCATACATGCTATTTGCATATTATACATGTGGTTATATGGTGCTCTGGTGATTGTTAGTTGTATATGTGTGTGATACTATTTTGGATGGATCGGGTTGGTATTTAGTATTTGATTATTGTTGTGATACTGCAGTGGATAGATCAAGTTGGTATATAACAGTCGATTAACCTTTATGATACCATATAGGATGGATCAGGTTGGTTACTGTATTTGATCATACGTTGTTCATATGATTATGAGTTGATCATCGGTGTGATATTGATCATGCATGACATTTGTATATGTTACATTGTTGTATACTTGTTCA
This sequence comes from Wurfbainia villosa, assembly GCA_025175895.1. NCBI lineage: Eukaryota > Viridiplantae > Streptophyta > Magnoliopsida > Zingiberales > Zingiberaceae > Wurfbainia > Wurfbainia villosa. The sequence goes on along the minus strand of CM045998.1, from coordinate 10,846,320 downwards.
GGTTGTTATGAGTTGTGTCATTGTTGACCTCCACGTATATCAGTCCATTACATTTATATCCAGTTAACTAGTTTGGTATATGCATTGATTATGATTATACTGATAGGTATTTGTTATTACCTTTAAGACTGTATACCTGTAGATCTCCATATGTTCATATGATGTTCATGCACTATCTTTTATATTATCGCTGAGTCTTAGACTCACCACCATAGTGGCAGGTAAAAGATTCCTTGGATTCCCGCCAACTGATCCCACCTCACCTCGAGTATTTCGATTTCAATCCATTTTGGTGTTGTATAACTTTGGATTGTATGTTTTGGATTTTTATCTTATATTGTTTCCACTGTTTGGTAATCGATACTGTTGTTATGTATTTGACTCTTTTTTACAGATGTGGTTTGGGTGCTAGTTTCGATTATGTTTTCTTGTTGTGTCAAAGTCACTCTGGAGTGTATCTTTATGTCTTGCATTTATATTATTTTATCAATGTTATTTCACTGTGATTTATGATTTGTGGGTATCGACAGCTATTTGGGCCTTGTATTGGTATTTTATCTCATATTGTCACAAGAGGGTACCGTCCGATTGATGGTCAAATATACTCTCGGAGTGTGACACTAATGGTCGGGTGGAAGTAGTTAATAGGATCCTTATTCAAGGGTTAAAAACCAAGTTGGGGGCTAAGCGAGGAAATTGGGTGGATGAGTTGCCCGAGATACTATGGGCTTACTGAACCACACCTAAAACACCCACGGGAGAAACCCCGTTCAGTCTGGTGTACGGAACTGAAGCTGTCATCCCATGGAAGCCATCTTAAATAATGCCTGAGTGGAAGCTGTTAGGGCAATCAACCCATGTGATGTGGTTTTGATGTGTGTGGCAAAGGGTTTAAGTTAGATTGTTATGGATTTGATATGTGCATTGAAGTCATGTAGGACTTAGTAATTCGCACATGAATGACGATGGCGTTGGCAAGATTCAGCTCTCATGACTCGGTCCTTGAGTCGGTGAAAGATGCATTGAGGAAGCCGTGTGCTTGGTGTATTCGATGGACCGTCGGACGAGGAGCATTGGAGTGAAGTTGAAGGAAGTAGACTTCAGGGCGTGACGCGAAGGATGGTGCTGTGAAGCCATGCGCTTGGCGCATCCGAGGGACGTGGCCGGACGAAGAGAACTTCAGAGGCGAGAGACTCCAAGGAAAGATGAGAGTGAGCGATTGTAACCCGAGACGGGGTAGATCGTAGGTGAACTTGGCCAAACAACTAAGTGTCGGATGGGTGTTTCCCAACACCAGTCGACTGCTATAGGTAGCAGTCAAGTGATCCAAGTCGGTGTTCGAGTCGAAGTTTTGGCCGATCAGTCGATTGTCAGCTTGTGGCAGTCGACTGATAGCTCCATCAGTCGACTATCAAGGGGAGCAGTCGACTGATGTCGAGGGTTTCGGGCACAGAAGCTTTAGAAGTCGAGTGATCACGTCGACCACTCGACTGATGGCTCCATCAGTCGACTAATATGGGAGTCGTTGGATGGAATCCAATATGGAAGAAGTCGTTAGAGGGCAACGACTACAGTGGCAGTCGACTGATCGGGGCATCAATCGACTGCTGCTGGCTCAATGGGAAGAATGACCTTTTCCCTATAAGAAGAGGCCTTTGGACACTTGGGGAGGCTAATGCTTTAACTCTAAACAACACCCAAGTGCCCAAAATGTTTTCCTACTCTTCTTACTTGCATTTATCTCAATCCTATTGTAAGAAGAATGATCTTGTAAGAAAAGGTTACCTCCACCTTGCTTGGTGCCAAGGAGAGAATAGTGAAGGTTTAGGCGTGATTCACCTGGAACGAATCGGTCCGTAGATTAGCAGCAAGGTCGTGAACCACGTTATATCGGTTTGTTAGCGCTTGTCTTCTTGATTGTCTTTATTGTTTATATTTCCGTTGCGCTAATCATATTCATAGATGATCAAGAACGAGCAAATTCCACCGTACACGAGAAAGACTATTCACCCCCCTCTAGCAGGCCACCAACGATCCAACAAGTGGTATCAGAGCCAAGTTGCTTGTCATCAGACTCACCGCCGCAACAAGCACAATAACAATGGTCGGCTCCAACATCCATCCACCAAAGTTCGAGGGAGAATTCGCTTGGTGGAAAAAGCGAATGGAGGTATTCTTCGAAACCAACTTCGATATAATATTAACTATGGAAAACAGTTTTGAGATTCTAGGGATGAAGAAGGGGAAGCAAAGGGAGGAGCACCTTGCAAACTCAAAGGCCAAACATCACCTTTTCAACGTGCTCCCCCAACAAGAAATAAACCAGATAGGAGAATGCTTTAGCGCCAAGGAGATGTGGGAGAAGCTAGTGGAGCTTCATGAAGGCACATCCGAGGCCAAGTTAGCAAGAAGAGATGTCCTCCGCTCCCAACTCAACAACATCAAATTAGAAAAGGGAGAAAAGGTACTTTCTTTATATTCTCGATTCAAGGAAATCATAATCGGTTTATCAAGTGTAGGAGAGAAGCTATCGAACGGGGACATGATAATGAAGGCTATAGAAGCATTCCCCCGGTCTTTGAAGTGGAGCTCAATGGTGGACTCCTTCTACATTTCCAAGAATCTAGAGGTAAGTACTTTAGAGGAATTCTTTTCTACTATAGAATTGCATGAAACATGACTTGAAGGTATAGTAGAAGTGCCAAGGAGTCAACCAAGGGGAGTGGCACTAGTAGCAAGCAAGGGGAAGAAGAAGAAGGAGACTCCACCTTCTTCATCCGATGAAGATTCTTCCTCCTCCTCCATGGATAGCAATGAAGAGGCATATATGGTAAGGAAGGTAAGACGTGCCTTAAAGAATTTTAAGTTTAACAAATCTAATGATAGGAGAAGAAGGCCAAAAAGAAAGATAATATGCTACAATTGCCAAGGAGAGGGACACATAAGGGATGATTGTCCCCTCTTGAACAAAAGCAAGGAGGAGAGAAGAAAGAAAGAAGATAAGAAGAAAGGGAGCAAAAAGAAGGAGGATGAAAAGAAAACAAAAGAAAAAGGGAAGGCTAAGACACACAAAGCGGTGACTTTGGATGATCCTTCATCCTCATCGGAAGAAAAAGAAGCCTTCACAAGCCTTGCCCTAATGGCAATAGAAGGCTTGGACTCCACCTCCTCCTTCGATCAAGAAGAAAGAAGTTCTAGTGAGGAGAGCTCAAGTGAAGGGGGAGCTTCATCTTCATCCTCATCATCGGAAGGGGATTGGGTAAGTAAGGTAACAAAGCTACCCTCCCATGAAGTAATTTCAATGATTTCTAGCCTTACTAGGGACTTATTTAAAATGGAAAATAGAAATAAATGCATGCAAAATGAAATTAAATCCCTAGAAGAAAAACTAGCAAATGCATGATTAAATGTTAATGATTATATTCCTTTTGATGTTAATGATGCATGCATTGAGGAAAGTAAGGCTTTAAGGGAAAAGGTAGATTTCTTAACTAAAGCCTTAGAAAAGTTTACAATTGGCACCAACACTTTGAACATGATTATAGGGAGCCAAAGGGCAAGTTTTAATAAAAAAAGGCCTAGGTTATAAGGGAAATAAAAATGAAAAGGCCTACCATTGCCTAATTGCTAGGGGTCAAGCTAAAAATAAAATGCTAGCTAGGAAATGGATCTCTAAAGAATACTTAGTGAATCCTATTGGAAAGAATCTATATTGGGTTCCTAAGTCCATCCTTAAGGGTTAGGAAAATCCTAGGTTAGTCAACCATACTTGGACTTAACTTATATCATGTTAATTGGTTGACTTAGGATGATGTGGGTTATAACTTTTTTTTGAATTAAGTGTTGGGTGATGATAATGTGATGATAATATGGAATTTTAATAATATTTGATCATGATATGCAATTATTGATAACATTTGATCATGATTGATAATACATGTTTTTATGATCATGTTGGGTGGTTTTAGGATGCATGATACTTAACCTTGGGTAGAATTGCATGAAATTTTGGTTAAGTATGAAATACCTTTAGGAACATCTCACACTCACTATAGGCTACTTTGATCGAGATCATAGCAATGGGTGAGATGAAAGGATGATTAAAATAGTCCACTAATGCTTATGGCATTTAGATGAGTCATTAAGTGTATCAATAGATTAATCATAGATCAACTATGGGAAAAATAAATATTTAATTAATGGATATATTGCCCATAGATCATAGTTGGATATTTTAAATAATTTAAAAACATTTCATGTTTCATAAACAGTGAATTCACATTTTGAAAATTTTCTAAGGCAAAACTAGTTTTCAAGATGATACAAACTTTAGACTTTTTGCAACTTTTGAGTTTTTGCCTAATTTTCGAAAATAAAATGAATTTTCATGAAAAATTATTTTTCACTGATAAAGGAACTCATTAGAAATATGTACTCCAAATTTTATGATTTTTCAAATTTTCTAGAATTTTTAATGCATTTCTGAAATTGAACTTCGAAAATCAGAAATCCTGAAAATTGGGTGTCAGTCGACTGATGCTCTGATTCAGTCGACTGATGTACTGTGCATGAGCACAATAATCTATTTTATCATGTTTTGAGTTTGGTTTTTGGTATTTTCTTCCATTAGACTTGATGTCATGCTTGTATAACATTTGTATAATATTTTTGATGGTGTCAAAGGGGGGAAAATGGTGAGTTTAAGTTAATCATGCTAAGGGAGAAAATTTAGCATGTCTTAAGGGGGAGTTGCATGTTTAAGGGGGAGTTTTTATACTCATGTTATTTATATGTTTTCTTGCCTTATGTTTTATGTAATTGTTTTACCTAACTTAAACGGATTGACACACATCAAAAAGGGAGAGTTTGTTTGGGCAATCAACCCATGTGATGTGGTTTTGATGAGTGTGGCAAAGGGTTTAAGTTAGATTATTATGGATTTGATATGTGCGTTGAAGTCATGCAGGACTTAGTAATTCGCACATGGATGACGATAACGTTGGCAAGATTCAACTCTCATGACTCGGTCCTTGAGTCGGTGAAAGATGCATTGCGAAAGTTGTGCGCTTGGTGCATTCGAGGGACCGTTGAACGAGGAGCATTAGAGTGAAGCCGAAGGAAGTAGACTTCAGGGCGAGACGCGAAGGATAGCGATACGAAGCCGTGTGCTTGGCGCATCCGAGGGACGTGGCCGGATGAAGAGAACTTCAGAGGCGAGGGACTCCAAGGAAAGTTGAGAGTGAGCGATTGTAACCCGGGACGGAGTAGATCGTAGGTGAACTTGGCCAAATGGCTAAGTGTCGGATGGGTGTTTCCCGACACTAGTCGATTGCTATAGGTAGCGATCAGCATACAAGTCGACCGAGACTGACCGGGTGTTCGAGTCAGTTGCCGATCGATCATTGTCACCAGGCGACCGGCCGAGGGAGCAGTCCAATGATGTCGAGGGTTTCAAGCACAGAAGCTTCAGCAGTCGAGTGATCGCGTCGACAACTCGACTGATGGCTCCATTAGTCGACTGATGGGAAGATCAGTCGATTGATGTGGGTGCCGTTGGATGGAATCCAATGTGGAAGAAGCCGTTAGAGGGCAACGGCTAGCGCGTCGATCGATCGGCATCGATCGATCGAGCATCACCGATCTCGGCTCAACGGGAAGAATAACCTCTTCCCTATAAGAAGAGACCTTTGGACACTTGGGGAGGCTAATGCTTTAACTCCAAACAACACCCAAGTGCCCAAAACGTTTTCCTACTCTTCTTACTTGCATTTATCTCAATCCTATTGTAAGAAGAGTGATCTTGTAAGAAAAGGTTACCTCCACCTTGCTTGGTGCCAAGGAGAGAATAGTGAAGGTTTAGGCGTGATTCACCTAGAACGAATCGGTCCGTGGATTAGCAATAAGATTGTGAACCATGTTATATCGGTTTGTTAGCGCTTGTCTTCTTGATTGTCTTTATTTTTTATATTTCCGTTGTGCTAATCATATTCGTAGATGAACAAGAACGAGCAAATTCCACCGTACACGAGAAAGGCTATTCACCCCCTTTAGCCGACCACCGACGATCCAACAGAAGCTTATGAGCCGGAGCAAAATCAAATCCTGAGAGATACTGAGCTGGACTTGTTGGAAGAGACGCAGGAACAAGCACGAATTCATGCTGAAGCATATAAGTAAAGAATACAACAAGTCTTTAACAGGAGGGTGATACCAAGAAGATTCCAAGAAGGTGACTTAGTTTTGCTTAAAGTCAGTCCCGCTGGAGGGCCTTAAAAGCTAGCTCCTAATTGGGAAGGACCTTATACAACCACTTGCCGAGTTGCTGGGTCGACATATTATTTAAAAGATGCCAAGGACAAGGAGCTGCCTAGGCCTTGGAATGTTGTGCATTTAAAATATTTTCATACTATGTAACTGAAAGACATCAACGAGAGGAGTTATTTATTGCATGTTTGCTATTAATCCCAAAAAGAAGGATTGCAACCTGAATACAGTTCCATATCATTGCACCCTCATCAAGTAGGAAAGTAAGGAAATCACAATGTTCAGTAGGGTATCAACCGAGACCAATCTCCCCAGGAAAAAGAGAAGTCAAGAAACATCACTGAGAAGAGTCATCTATTGTAAACTTGCTATTAATTGTTAAGGAGGAGTAATACAACTCAAATATCATTCTATATCATTGAAATCAGTAACTGTTCGCAGCCCTAAGATGAAGAAGAAAAATATAAAAGTTACAACTTAAAATGGTTAGGGGGATAGTGTCCAAAGCCAATCTCCCAATTCAAAAAAAGGAGATGGTTGATGTGTCGAAGGGTATCCCTGATCGACATACTGTATGGTTGCCTCATTGAAACCATAACGGAATGTGGCTTGCATCAAGGGCTTCAGGCGTTCTTGTTGACGTTTGTCAGCAGTGGCCACATCCTAGTGAAACTTTATACAGTGCTCCCTATGCTCCAAAAAAGTCTTGACAGATTCGACGGTATTGGTGTGATGTTTGAATAATAGTATTGGTCAAAATGTTCATGCCCTGAGATTGAGAAGCATAGTCTTGCTACATGACTTTTGACATGTTTACCAAATCTTGTCGCATTGAGCCTGAAATTGCTCCCACAACTTCAGTATAGGCCATGCTGCGGGCAACTTCGTGCTTCACTTACTGCAAGGAAACTTCATGTTGGTGCACTTGAGATAGGGTCTAATTTCTCTCTGATATTAAAGTTGAACTGTGACAAATCTCCCTACTTACTTTGGCTCATAGGGTAGTTATAGTCTCTGCATCTCTTTGTTGCTGTTGTTCAGCTTCTACCAATTGCACATGACATTGAGTCAATTCTTGAAGCAAAGAATTTTCCCTTTGTTTAAATGTTTCTTGGGATGCTGAAGCAGCGATGGATTGCTGCAGGGTTTGTTGTTGAAGCTGTATTTGATAATGGGAGAAGGAACGCTGCAGCTCTTGGTAATTAGTCATCGCATGAACATAGAAAAGTAAAGGAGGGGTTACTATTGAAGGTATATATGCGGGAATCACTTATAAAAGCTTACTAGCTCCAGAGCATGTTGCAGGCTTTCCATCCACGATATTAATTCATCCAAATTAAGGACGTGGAAGTCTCTTGCAGAAGGTGAAGGAGTAGAAGCAAGGAGAAGGGACGATTCACTCATGATTGGTGAAGGACGATATACCATGGGGAATTGTTTTGTTAGATCAAGAGGGAAAAGAAGGGAGGTTCTGGAGGAAAAAGGGGAAACATAACTGCAAATTGGGAGGGTTAAGGTTTCGGCTTGAAGATAGAGAACTCGAAGGTCCTGAAGATGACGAGGAAGAAGAAAGGGAAATGGGGGATGCCATAAGTGGTAGGGAAGCAGGAATGTCAGTGGTAAAGGAAAATGTGGAAGTGCTAAAGAAAAGAGATGCAACCAGAGAACTTCCTTTGGAGCAGATGGAGATGGAGGATGGAAGGGGAAGGCTTAACGGTGGAAAAGGAGGTATGAGATTACTTGCTAAATAATTAAAGAGGGGGAACATTCTAAAGATGGAAGGGAAGTAGGAAGAGGGGAATTTGATGGTTTGGGTGACATGGACATTGGGGTGGAAGCTGTGGCAGAAGGTGTACGAGTAGCTGGGGGGATGTGACCATTGGCAGCTCCTCTTCGGCCAGAGAAGGGGCACTAGATGAGGAATCAGGGTTGGACTATTGACGGAGGCCCTCAGAGACTATATGAGGGTTAGTAGAATGGAGGGTATCTGAAGGGAGAGGTAATGGTTGTGGTAGGGTTGATGGAATGGAATATAAAGGGAGCATGGCAGGGGTTGATTCAGTAGATGTAATTGAGGTGAACAAAGAAGAGGGGCCAATGATAGTAGCATCTCCTTCCTGCCTTCTTCGGTGTGCATCTCCTCGCAGTTTGGTTTGCATGTGTAAGAATGGGGGAGGCGAAGCAGGGCTACGTAGAAGCGGGGGCAAAGAAGACAGAATGCTAGGGTTTGGTGACAATACAGATGGGGAGGGGGAAGACAGCGATACCGACAGGAGATTCACAACAGATGATGGAGGGGCAATAGAGGATGGTGTTGTCAAGGTAAGGGGAGGGGACGTTATGCAGGAAACGGCAAAAGGAGGCCCTATGGGAGACAAAGCAGTGGGCAGGTGTGCGAGGTTGGAAGGCATCTGAACCAAGCTCATCGAGGCATCTCGCAGTTGTCGGGAAGCTACTTTCTGTAGGCAAGCCTTCATCTTGTCAAAAAGAAGGAAGGATCGAGGGAGATAGGAGAGGAAGGGAGAAGAATCTTCACGCTACACAAAAATGAGGGAAGGATTTTCGGAGATAGGAAGGGCGGAAGATGAAGAAAGGGAAGGTAGGAAGTCAAATTTAAAGGAGGGAAGTGTATGCTTGTGGGGCAAGATAATTGGGCCATGGGTTGAGATATGGATCTTAAAGAAGTGTTAAGCGTGATTTTTGGGAAGGTTAAGCCTTGGTTCAATTCTTACAGCATGGCACCAGGCAGAGCTATTATCCCTGTGCGGTTGTGGATCAGAGGAGTTGGGTTTAATGTAAATACACTATGGAAGATGACGGAAGAAAAAATTATTCCGATCTGAAAAGGCAAGGCGTTATGTCAGATCGTCACTATTATTATAGCTTGACATCAGTTGAAGCTATTATCCTCATGCAGTTGAGGATCGGAGGAGTAGAGTTTAAGATAAATACACTTTGAAAGATTGGCAAAGTAAAAAATTCATTTCGATTTGATAAAGCAAGGCCTTAGATCATATCGACACTCTTTTACAGCATGGCGCTAGCCAAAGCTATTATCGTCATGCGGTTGCGGATCGGAGGAATTGGGTTTAAGGTAAATGTTGGTGCAGGGGCACTAGTTAATCGAACCTTGGTTTTGATAATGACAAATATTCAAAGTTAAGCTATTTTGTTATCTCATATGCTATGGTAAGTGTGCAGGAAGTGTTTAAACTAAGCTGAAGGTCAGCGACATCCGAAAAATCTCGGGACGAGAAACCGTGGTGGTCGGGCGACACCGGGAGAACCTCATGGAGTCGAGGAACCTAGGTGGAAGACTGAAAGCTAAGTGATGGGTCAGGAGGACCAAAGGTAAGCTCTGGGTGTGGAGCGGTGGTGAGGACGCGTCCTCGATTAGAGGATAATACTAGGCGTCAATCCGACCAAGGCTTCCAGAGGAATGCCGAAGTCAAGATCAGACAGTCAAAGGACTATCACACTGCATGACATTATGCATCTCTTGTGCTAACCTTGTGTTGTAGGAATTCTCAAGTGCAGCAGTCGACTGAAGGCAGTCGACTACCAAGAGGATCAGTCGACTGATGTTGATGAATCAACCCAGTGCACATGGTCAAAGAGATAGAGACGATATTGCCACCTCATAATAAGATAAGCCACCACGTCAAGATAAGATCCACGAGTGTTGGATCTAGATCGGGACATATTCCAAGGCGTCATTCTATAAAAGGAGGGGAAGACTCAAACCCAACAGAATCAATGAACTCCTAAGTGCGTCGGCTCTCCGCAATCCTTCATGCTACAATGCTACTCCGATCGCGCATCCGCTACAAGTTATTTGTCGGTATCTTTTACTTCTTAATTATTATTTGCAAAGAGCAGAGGTAAGGTTGTTACCTTTTCCTCTACATCATTTTATTCGGTTGTCTCTTACCTCCAACGAGGAAGAGATTTTTAGTGCTTTGCCCTTCGGAAGCGATCAGGGATCGCAGGACCTTGGATTAACAACCAGTGGGCTGTGAACCAAGTAAAAAATACTTGTGTTTTGTGTTTTAGTTTTCTGCTGCGTACTTTGTTTTAATCGACGAAAAGAAAAGTTTTACGATCGCTATTCACCCCCCCTTTAGCGATTCTCTCGATCCAACAATTGGTATCAGAGCGGGGGCGCTCAGATTCGGTGCAACCACCGATCGGGTATTTTCTTTTCTTTATTTTTATTTTTAATTATCTACCGCACTACTAATCCAAGACTAAGTCTTGGGACTTTTTGTTGTTTTTTTTAAGTATTGGAAGATCATTGACCGAGCTAGCCATAGAAGAGTCTCCCACAAGGCCTAAAGGTAACAATGTCAATTTAAATTTTAAATTGCATATTATTTGTTTCAAGTACAGGGAGAGAGGACACTATAAAAATAAGTGTCCTACTCGTAAGACTTGAACGGCGTAACCGGCGGCAAAGGAGAAACCAATGCCAAAAGTCCAGAGGAACAAGGAGCACATCAAGTGCTTCGAGTGTGGAAGATTCGATCACTACAAGAATCGGTGTCCGGAGAAGAAGGTTAGTAAAATTAACAATTTTGAAATTTTAAGTTTTAGAATACTTGATAATTTAGATAAATTATGTATTAAAGCTAGTAAATTGGTTCATTGTTGTCAATTAATTAATAGAGTTAATAATTCAACTAATAAAAAATTAATTAATTCAGATTTAATTAATTTAAATAATAATAATATTATTGAAGAAAATAATCAAATTAATCTAACATTTGATAAAATTAACCAAGAGCTTAATCAAAGCTTTAGTTTAATCAACATATATCTAGATCAAGTGAAGAATCAAACCAATCTAGAACTTAATCAGAATAATCAAACCCTAGATCAAAATAATTAAACCTTAGGACAAAATCATCAAACTCTAGATGTAATTAATCTAGATAATTCCGAATTAAAAAAATTCTACTTTGAAAAAGTCAACCATAAAAAATTCAAAATTAACTTTAAAAAATTCCAAAGATAATCTAAATAATTATAAAAATAATAATAATTCTACTTTAAAAAATTCTAACAATCTTATCTTAAAAAATTCTAATAATTCTATTAATAATTTTACCTTTAAAAATTCTAAGAATCTTATCTTAAAAAATTCTAATAATTCTATTAATAATTATACCTTTAAAAATTCTAACAATCTTATCTTAAAAAATTCTGATAATTTTATTAATAATTCTACCTTTAAAAATTCTAAAAATTTTATCTTAAAAAATTCTAATAATTCTATTAATAATTCTACCTTTAAAATTCTAACAATCTTATCTTAAAAAATTCTAATAATAATTTTACCTTTAAAAATTCTAACAATCTTATCTTAAAAAATTCTAATAATAATTCCACTTTTAAACATTCTAATAATAACTCCACTCTGAAACAGTCTAATAATAATTCTATTTTTAAAAATTCTAATAATAATTCTACTTTTAAAAAAATCTAATAATCCTATTAAATATGTTTTAAATTCAAAATCTAACTTAATTAAAAATTCAAAATTAAATAATTAAATCAATTATAATAGAGTACCATTTGATTATATAAAAATTAATAATTTAGCAATTAAACCTTCAACTTTTAGAAATTCAACAAATAAAAATCTACCTAAGAAGGAGTCATTTCTTTGAATTGATTGAATATAACATGCTCATGCATACATATCATTTTAATTAATTATTATGTTTATTTTTGTCATATCATACATACTAGTCTTAAATTAAATCTCAAAGAACGGTTAGATAGAGATAGAAAATGATTAATTAACCTTGATAACATAGTATCAGGACGCAGTGAGATGATAGTACGTTAGGAAAATGAAGTCTCATGTATCCGGGTTAGATAAGGAGTATCTAGCTTGGTGCACTTAGCTAAGTGGAACTAGCTGAAGTTACCTCACCACATCCTAGACTAGTTATACCAGGATGTAATCCTAAGTGAATTAAGTGCACAATTTCTTAAGATTGGCTTTGTCTAAGAAAGTGGTCGTTGTTCCGATCAAAGAAGGCCTTTGTGCCTCGCCACGACTTGGAAGCCGTCTTTTGAAATGTTCACTTAGTTAACTAAAGGTTAAATCCGAATCTAACCCAAGGTTAATTAATTTTCAAATCATTAACATTAACTAAATAAAATTAAATTAATCTCACAACACCTATAAGGATGACTTGGTTGATCATGTAGAATGAGTGAGATGGTAAGGACAACAAATTGAAAATAGTTTTGAAAACGATTTCAAAATTTATATATACATAAATAGATTCTTATAACTATTTTTGTTGATTGCCATGATTGTTGTGTGTAGTTATACATAGTTTTCAAAATACCTATGCTTCTTAAAATGATGGTTAATTAGTTGACCAATACTGAACGTCTAAATCTTTAGGTCAACTTTAGACACCTAGACCCTCTAGATAAGCCTTCCTTATGGCTAACAAGGAAGTTAGGTTAAGAGGGAGGTTCTAATTGGATAATCCTCAGTTGTAGAAGTTGTTAAAATATTTTTTTTAAAGAATATCTCCAATACTTTCAAAATTTAAAATACTTTTTTTTAATAATATGCCAAGGGGGAGAGAAGACTTAAGTTAGACAAACTTAGTATCTCTAGCTACCTCTAGTTTGACATAAAACCCAATAGACATGAGCCTTTAAAATATATTTTTTTTAATTCTTTCTCAAAATTCTATAACAATGTTAAAGGTTAGAGGGTCACATCCTAACCTAGGATATACATTGTTGGTGCAGGATCTAGAAACCTAAGTTCTAAAGTGTTAAAGGGACTTGAACATGTTAAGTCAAATTGATTCGAATGTTTTAAAAATTCTATTTTTTGGCAAACATTAACCTTAAGAATGCACCCCTTATAAAGTTATTTTTGATATATGTCAAAGGGGGAGAGAGGTTAAAGTTAAAAGGTTACCTAGTTTTTCAAAACTCACCTAGGTGCCCTTAAGGGGGAGGTTTTGAAAAATTCTTGTTTAATACTTATTGCTTTTTTTCTTAACTTTGAATTGGTTCGCCATAGATCAAAAAGGAGGAGATTGTTGGTGCAGGGGCACTAGTTAATCAAACATTGGTTTTGATAATGACAAAGATTCAAAGTTAAACTATTTTGTTATCTCATATGCTATGCTAAGTGTGCAGGAAGTGTTTAAGCTAAGCTGAAGGTCAGCGACACACGGAGAATCTCGGGATGAGAAACTGTGGTGGTCGGGCGACACCGGGAGAATCTTGTGGAGTCGAGGAACCTAGGTGGAAGGCCGAAAGCTAAGTGACTGGTCAGGAGGACCAAAGGTAAGCTCCGGGTGTGGAGCGGTGGTAAGGATGCGTCCTTGGTTAGAGAACAATCCTAGGCGTCGATTCGACCAAGGCTTCTGGAGGAATGACGAAGTCGAGATCGGACAATCAAAGGACTGTCACATTGCATGACATTATGCATCTCTTGTGCTAACCTTGTGTTGCAGGAATTCTCAAGTGCAACAGTCGATTGGAGGTGTCAGCAGTCGACTGATGTCGATGAATCATCCTAGTGCACATGGTCAAAGAGATAGAGATCGATGCCGTCACCTCATGATAAGATAAGCCACCACATCAAGATAAGATCCACGAGTTTTGGATCTAGATTGAGACATATTCCAAGGTGTCATTCTAAAAAAGGAGGGGAGGACTCAAATCCAACAGAATCAATGAACTCCTAAGTGCGTTGACTCTCCGTAATCCTTCGTGCTATAATGTTACTCCGACCGTGCATCCGTTACAAGTTATTTGTCGGTATCTTTTAGTTCTTAATTATTATTTGCAAAGAGGAGAGGTAAGGTTGTTACCTCTTCCTCTACATCATTGTATTCGGTTGTCTCTTACCTCCAACGAGGAAGAGATTTTTAGTGTTTTGCCCTTCGGAAGCGATCAAGGATCGCAGGGCCTTGGATTAGCATCCGGTGGGCTGTGAACCAAGTAAAAAATACTTGTGTTTTGTATTTTAGTTTTCTACTACGTACTTTGTTTTAATTGACGAAAAAAAAAGTTTTACGATCGCTATTCACCCCTCCTCTAGCGATTCTCTCGATCTAATAGTAAATACACTATGGAAGATGACGGAAGAAAAATTATTCCGATCTAAAAAGGTAAGACATTATATCAGATCGTCACTATTCTTACAACTCGGCATCAGTTGAAGCTATTATGCCCGTGTGGTTGTGGATCGGAGGAGTAGGATTTAAGGTAAATACATTTTGAAAGATTAGCGGAGTAAAAAATTCATTCTGATCTAATAAGGTAAGACCTTAATCAGATAGTCACTCTTTTTATAGCATGGCGCCAGCTAGAGCTATTATCCTCGTGCGGTTGTGGATCGGAGGAGTTAGGTTTAAAGTAAATACACTATGGAAGATTATGGAAGAAAAAATTATTCCGGTCTGAAAAGGCAAGGCCTTATATTAGATTATCATTATTTTTACAACTCGACATCAGCTGAAGCTATTATCCTCATGCGATTGCGGATCGAAGGAGTTGGATTTAAGGTAAATACACTATGGAAGATGACGAAAGAAAAAATTATTCCGATCTAAAAAGAGGTCTTATGTCAGATCATCACTATTCTTAGAGCTTGGCATCAGCTAAAGCTATTATCCCCATGTGGTTGCAAATCAAAGGAGTAGGGTTTAAGGTAAATACACATTGGAAGATTGGCGGAGTAAAAAATTTATTCCGATTTGATAAGGCAAGGCCTTAGATCAGATCGTCACTCTTTTCACAGTATGAAGCCAGCCAGAGCTATTATCCCCATGCAATTGTGAATCAGAGGAGTTGGGTTTAAGGTAACTACACTATGAAAGATGACGGAAGAAAAAATTATTCCAATCTGAAAAGGCAATGCCTTATATCAGATCGTCACTATTCTTATAGCTCGGCACCAGCTGAAGTTATTATCCCCGTGCTGTTGCGGATCGGAGGAGTAAGATTTAAGGTAAATACACTTTAGAAGATTGGCAGAGTAAAAAATTCATTCTGATATGATAAAGCAAGACCTTAGATTAGATCGTCACCCTTTTTACAACATGGCTCCAGCCAGAGCTATTATCGTCGTGTAGTTGCAGATTGGAGAAATTGGGTTTAAGGTAAATACATTATGGAAGATGATGGAAGAAAAAATTATTCCGATTTGAAAAGGTAAGGCCTTATATCAGATCGTCACTATTCTTATAGCTCGGCATCAGCTGAAGCTATTATCCCCATGCAATTACGAATCGGAGGAGTAGGGTTTAAGATAAATACACTTTGGAAGATTGGCGGAGTAAAAAAATTCATTCCGATCTGATAAGGCAAAGCCTTAGATCAGATCGTCACTCTTTTTACAGCATGACGCTAGCCAGAGCTATTATCCCCGTGCGATTACAGATTAGAGGAGTTGGGTTTAAGGTAAATACACTACGGAAGATGATGGAAGAAAAAATTATTCTGATCTGAAAAGGCAAGGCTTTATGATAGATCGTCACTATTCTTATAGCTCGGCATCAGCTGAAGCTATTATCCCCGTGTGATTGTGGATCGGAGTAGTAGGGTTTAAGGGAAATACACTTTGAAAGATTAGTGGAGTAAAAAATTCATTCCGATCTAATAAGGGAAGGCCTTATATCAGATCGACTCTTTTATAGCATGATGTCATCTAGAGCTATTATCCCCGTGCAATTGCGGATCGGAGGAGTTGGATTTAAGGTAAATACACTATGGAAGATGACAAGAAAAAATTATTCCGATTTGAAAATGCAAGGCCTTGTATCAAATCGTCATTATTCTTACAACTCGACATTAGCTGAAACTATTATCCCCGTGTGGTTACGGATTGAAAGAGTAGGATTTAAGGTAAATACACTTTGGAAGATTGACAGAGTAAAAATTTCATTCCGATCTGATTAGGCAAGGCCTTAGATCATATTGTCACTCTTTTTACAGCATATATGGTGCCAGCAGAGTTATTATCCTCGTGCGGTTGTGGATCGGAGGAGTTAGGTTTAAGGTAAATACACTATGGAAGATGACGAAAGAAAAAATTATTACGGTCTGAAAAGCTAAGGCCTTATATCAGATCATCACTATTCTTACAGCTCGACATCAACTGAAGCTATTATCCCCGTGCAATTGCGGATCAGAAGAGTTGAGTTTAAAGTAAATACACTATGGAAGATAATGGAAGAAAAAATTATTCCAGTCTAAAAAGGAAAGGCCTTATATCAGATCGTCACTATTCTTACAGCTCGGCATCAGCTGAAGCTATTATCCCCATGCGATTGCCAATCGGAGGAGTTGAGTTTAAGGTAAATACACTATGGAAGATGATGGAAGGAAAAATTATTTCGATATGAAAAAACAAAGTTCTAGGTCAGGTCGTCACTATTTTTTTAGTTTTTCTTGATTTCAAGCTATTATCCCAGTGTGGTAGCGGACTTGAGGAGTCGGGTTCAAGGTAGATGCACTATTTAAGATGACGAAAGTAAAAAATTTATTCTGATTTGACTAGGTGAAACCCTAGGTCAGTTCGTCACTATTTTTTATCTTGTCTTCATTTCAAGCTATTATCCCCGTGTGGCAGTGGATCGGAGAAGTCGGGTTTAAGGTAGATGCACTGTTGAAGATGACGGAAGTAAAAAAAAATTATTCTGATCTAACTAGATGAAACCCTAGGTCAGATCGTCACTATTTTTTCAGTTTGTCTTTAGTTCAAGCTATTATCCCCATGTGGTGGCAGATCGGAGGAGTTGAGTTTAAAGTAGATGCACTGTTGAAGGTGACGGAAGTAAAATATTTATTCTGATCTGACTAGGCAAAGCCCTAGGTTAGATCGTCACTATTTTTTCATCTTGTCTTCAGTTCAAGATATTATCCCCTTGTGGTAGTGGATCGAAGGAGTCAGATTCAAGGTAGATGCATTGTTGAAGATGACGAAAGTAAAAAATTTATTCCGATCTGACTAGGCGAAGTCATACGTCAGATCATCACTATTTTTTCAGTTTATTTTCAGTTCAAGCTATTATCCTCATGTAGTGGCGGATCGAAGGAGTCGAGTTTAAGTTAGATGCACTATTGAAGATGACGAAAGTAAAAATTTTATATTCCGATCTAACTAGGTGAAACCCTAGGTCAGTTTGCCACTATTTTTTCAGCTTGTCTTAAGTTAAGCTATTATCTCCGTGCGGTGGCAGATCTAATAGACCCTGCCAGAAGTTTTTATATAAGAGGGGGGCATTAATTCATCTTTTTGGAAAAGAGAATAAAGTCTGATAAGATGGAAAGACGAGGGGTAGTGTTGGGAGTAGTTGACACCTTAGTGATGAAATAATCGCTCGTATCCTACAAATATGGGGTGAATATAATTCAACCATGATACAGTAGTCTTTTCGTGATATTTTCTCATTTTGTTATGCATCGTTGGTTTTTTACGAAGGATCAAGGATGAAAATAGTCATCATAGACACAATGATTTTTCTTTATCCTTACAACCATCACACTGAGTCTAATATGATTTCCTTTTATATGTAAGTCAAATGATACTGTCATTAAGAGGCATTCTTGTTTACAAACTTTGAAAAGTACTAGAAGAGTCGTCAGAAGACCCTCCTTCTAAATAGGGGTAGAACTGTCGATGGAGGAGAAACGTCAGTCGGTGGAAGAGGAAGAAGGTCAGCTGGTGGAGGAGAAGGAATGTTAGCCGGTGGAGGAGGAGGATCCATTGGGAGTTGCTGCCGAACTACCGGAGGATTCCATAGGCGATGACCAAAGGACGGAAAGGGAGATCGGAAAGACTTCCCAGAACTTGGACCCACTGTGTCAATAGGGCTCCAAGGGGGTGGAGGTCGATAGGTCGAAGTTATTGTGGAATAAATATCTAAATCATCTGTATCGGAGCTTATGCTAACTGGGTGTGAAGGAGAGGCCATAGGGGTAGTATGAAGATGGAAAACCCCATGGGAAATATTTATAGAAGGGAAAGGGCATTAATTTTCCTTTCTTGAAAAAGAAGAAGGGTGCATGAGGAGGAGGAAAGCGTAATCAAGAGTTGGTGTTGGGAATAGCAAGGGCATTGGTGGTGAAGTGACTGTCATATTTTCGCCCGGTCAAAAGGATAGGCGTTAATCAGGTATGATCCAACTACGGGATAAAGTAGCCTAGCCGATGTGGATCTCATTTTCTAGAGTAATGGCTCGGGACGACGTGAAGATATGTTATTTTCAAACTAGCTAGAGTGGCTCCTCTGGAGGTAAAGTATCAGTCGACTGGCACCAAGGAGACTTCTGGCTAAAGGAAGTTGAAAATGAGAAAAGGGAGATGTTTGCTCGGCAAGAGAAATATGACTATTAAAATAGAGGTAA
Organism: Wurfbainia villosa; assembly: GCA_025175895.1. NCBI lineage: Eukaryota > Viridiplantae > Streptophyta > Magnoliopsida > Zingiberales > Zingiberaceae > Wurfbainia > Wurfbainia villosa. The sequence goes on along the minus strand of CM045998.1, from coordinate 10,827,655 downwards.
TTCTGAAATTCAAAAGAAGAAGAGAAATGTCGGCAACTTTATAAAGATATGGTATATACATTGAAGTTCTTGTAGAATGATACATTACAATTTAAAGAGAGGGGGCTTCACAGTTCAAAAACACCCTCCGGGTATTCATCTATGGCTGCCTCCACACTCAGATAGCTGGTGTCTGTACCCAGAGGAGGATGTCCATGCGCAACATGTTGCTTGTTAACCCCCTTAAAGCCTAGGATAAATAATTCAGCAGTTTATCACCAAATTTTGTTAGCAGCTCTTCCTCTCGCTCTTTCCCTCGAGCTTTTTTAGCAGCAAGAGTGCCTTTTAGTTTATCTCTTTCCTGGGCGGCAGCTATAGCGTGTTGGCTCATAGAGGTTAGGGATTGAGTATGCTCTAGCTGCAATGTGTGCATTTGTTTTGTCATCCCTGTCAGAGCCTCTGATAAGGTAGATACCTTATAGGAAAGACCTCTTACTGTGTCAGACTTGATTCCCGAGAGGCCTCCAAGGTATCAATAACTGAGTGAGCCCTTAGCAGTTCAGTCGTAGATTCAACTTCTCTATCCTGCGTCTCTCGGAGCTGAACCTGACATTTTGATAGTTTTTGGGCTAGAGCATTTACATGCTGAATCTTGTCAGTTTGAAGAAATAGCTGGGCTTGAAGGGAGTCAATTGCTCTAAGGGCTTCTTCTTTTTCACGCCCTACTGTTGTCAATTTATCAGTTAAAGCAGCCTCTCGCTATATACTCTTAGCTAGCTGTTGGGTTATTTTCTTATGTTGCGCTTAGAAGGCACTATGGCGAGTTGCCATAGTGGACTGATAGTCGGCCAAGGATTGGGTCGCTTCATTATAATATGTGGTCGCTTGAGTGAAGGGAAAAAGATGTTTCAGAGGTTAGTCCTGGAATGTGATAAGTATCATAGAGTTAAAGGAAAATACTTTAGATAAGACTCTCCGTAAACGCTCAAAGGGGCCCTGCACTCCTGATTAGGTAAAAAAGTCTCACTTCTTGGGGAGCGTCGATCTTCATCAAGGACCCCAGGTGTTGGGATATATGCTGAAAAGTGTATCTTTTGTATGAACATCTTTATTTTGAAATAAGAATCACATAATCATTGTTTGCATATTTTTATGGTTATGCATATTGTCTAATACATTACATTGTAGATAACATGGTGTGTGGTGTCACATGAGAGATCATGTTATCGGCTCCTTGTAAAGTGTAAGTATAGGCTCACAACCGAGATGACTTTTGACAAACCATTGGTATGGTTGTAGTGTGATTTGGTATTGGTTTGTCTTGATCATAAAATCACATTAGTACACTTTGTGTGTATTGAGCAGGACTGATTTAGAGGTGATTCGATTTATTGCTGATTACATAATCGAATTAGACCTCAGATATTATATTGTACATACTCTTAATCCCGATATAATAATGGGCACATATACTTAGTATTCATTTCTTTGATTTACCAATGGGTGAGATTTATAGATTAAATCGATAGGCTCGGTAAGTTGGGAAATGATATTATTTATATGGTATGCCATTGATTATAGGAGGAAATCGTGTCCTATATATTAGGATGATGATGTCCCCTTGAGGAGATCATAAGATTCATCATGTAAACCCTGCAGGTGGACTTGGTCCGGTATGATGAAAAGGTTGAGTGGTACTACTCATGAAGTTAGATGTTGATTAATTAATGGTCAGTAAATTAATTAATCAACGGACATTCGAGATCTTAAACACGGGGAGAAAATTTACATATAATATATGGAGCCATATTAACTTATGGGGGTTGGTGAGGTAGATCGATAATCCTCTAGTGGAATGGATAATCATTAATGGATCGGATTTTATGTGGGCTTGATCAATTGGGTGGCCAAGATCCAACTCCTCCTCATGGTCGCTATTGTAGCCTATTAATACCTCATGAAGCTTAGATCCAATGGATGAAAACAAAACTCTAGATCCAATGGTAGAGATTAAAATCTCTAGATTCGACGGTTGAGATTAAATCTCTAGATCTTACGATTGAGATTAAATCCCTAGAACCATTGGTGGAGATTAAAAGGAGGGATGAACCTAACTCTATAAATATGGGATGATTGCTTGGGTGGCAACACAATGGATGGCATTAGGGTTTGCTTCCCTTGGGCAGCAAGCAATCCCATTAGGGTTAGGATTAGGAGTGGGCGGCTAGGGTTTTGGGAGTTGGTTGTGGGCGGCAACAAGTGGAGGAAGTCTCTTCTTCTTCTTCCTAAGGTTTGGCCGACACCTATCCTTCTTCCCTCTACCTTGGCCGGTGCTCAACCTATTCTTCTTCCCCTCATCCTTGGTCGAAAATTAGGAGAGCTAGATTTAGGGTTTGGGCGGCAACAAGGAGAAGTATTGCTTTCCTTTCTCTTCTCCAAGTGTTGGCCGGCGCCCATGCCCTCATTGATTCTCCTTTGGCCGACTCCCATACTCCATGTTCTCTTCCTTGACCGGCGGCAACATCGAGTTTATTGACTTGGTGGCCGGTTCTAGATAGGAAGATGAGTTTTGTTTTATGATCTTCTTTTGTTCGGAGCGAATAAGGAAAGGAAGATTGGTGATCTAGGAGGCTTCGACTTTTGGAAGATCGTCGCCCACACGACGTCCAAAAGGAGGAAGGCCATACAATAGAAGATCAAGAGGTATAACAAGAGGTATAATCTTGTTTATTTTGATTAGTGTTCTTTTGTATAATGTCTATAATTGTTTTTCAATTATATGCATGTTGTATGTGGTTGTTTATTTTATGTTTGTGGCTAAATAATACTTGGATCCCGAACATAAACACAAAAGTCGGCGATCCGTACATCGTCTATTCCGCGGCTATTCGTGGAATAGAGGTTGGTCGCTTGAACAATAAGTTTGTTCAAGTGACTACTCTAAACGAATAGCACGACGATGACAAGGTTGCTTGGGTGTTCCCTTTTGTCTAGGATTAAATTTTTAATCCGGGGACATCGATGGGATCGCCATGAACAAGCGACCGAGTTGAAGTGGGAAGCGAAGTTTCCCCTCACGGATCAACCTCCATCAATTGGTATCAGAGCCACGATTTCTGGTTTTGTGTGTTTAGGATTCGGTTACTCTTATGCATTTTTCATATATTATATATGTCGGATAATAGTAGGATATGTGTAGGTTAACTCTTTGGTTGAAGGCATAAGATCTGACTATTATGGCCATATGTGTGTATGTGATTGTATGTGTGTAATTGTATATTTTGTTGAATCCTTGGGGTTGACGAGACTAGTATTTAATTTTTTGTAAATTAGATACGACATTGTTTAGCCACTCTTTTGATTTTAGTTTACTTTCGATCTAGATTTCATGTACACTCCCTCGTGGAGTATAGGATCGATGGATGTAAATTAAAATAGATTTTAGTCTCGGCTCGGATCTCCGGATGGCTCGTACATGGCGTAGGAGGAGCGGACGAGATGGCGATACGACGGGAGACATATTGAAGACAAAAGCCATAATAGTTGGAAAATTTTTATTTTTCATATTTATTGCTTATTGTTTGATATGCATGTCGTAGGCTAGAAAATTCCTCAATTCCAAATTACTAAGTGGGAGAGGGATATTTTTATAAATTCCCACGACCTCCATTACGATTTGACATGTGATGCAAGCAAACTTGCGCGTTGGCTCTGAGTGCCTTCCTCCCCATCGGATGAGTTTGTTTGTGGATCACAGGGTCGGATATGGTTATAGGAAATTATTAAGGAGCGTGTGTACTTCCCCATCGGAAGGCACATAACCCGAGATATTTTCCTTGGTATCGAGTAATGGTGAACACTTAGATGCAAATAGGAGTATCCTCTCCATCGGAGTCACTGCTTTTATTTGTAGGACCGAAGAGAAACCAACTATTAATTTTATTTGTCAAAAAGTTAGGTTGACAAGATAGTAAAATTAATGGGTAAAACCTCCTCTTACAAATGTAGAATTCGTATACGTCCACACGATCGTGGCATACGATATTCTCGGTGTTTTGAGGTGTTGGTTGATTTTAAAATTTTATTGTTTGAGGAATCAATAATTTTTGAAATCTAAAGTAATGATCTATGTGATTCTTAGGATTTTCAAAAATGACTTTCAATCTACTTGTTGTGATACTAAAGGAAAATAAGCTTACTGTACCAAAATTATGTTGGTTGGAAAGGAATCTAGATATTGTCTTAACTGTTGAGGAGTACAAATATATACTTTTTGAAGAGTATCCTCCTAAGCCTGCGAATGAGCTGGAAGTCCTTGGAGCTGAGATCGATGGAGAAACCCAGGTCGATATCATTCTCCAGCCGACAGAAAGGCTTGCTCAGACTCAGGCCATGGTTGCTCAAAAGGTTTCTACTTCTAAGCCGAAAGGCAAGAAGAAGAAGAAATAAGTTGTGGCATAGGTGATGGGAGGATCTCAGGGACAAGTGAAGAAGCCGAAAGGCAAGTGCTTCACTTGCAAGCAGGATGGACATTGGAAGAAGGACTGTCCCAATCGAAAACAGAACAAAGGTATATCCTTTGGTCTAGTCATTGAAACATGGTTAGCGGTGTTATCTACCGACACCTGGTGTGTAGATACGGGAGCCACTGATCATGTCTGCAATACTTTGCAGGGGTTTCAGGAAACCCGACGACTAGCTAAAGAAGAGATTACCGTTTACTTGGGCAATGCCACGAAGGTGGCGGCTATTGCAGTGAGAGATGTTTTATTTATCTTTTGAGAAAAATAAAGTTTTGGTTCTTAAGAATTGCCTTTATGTACCTTTATTTAGAAAGAGAGGAATAGATGAGAAGGTTGAGACCTTCAAAGCGAGGCTTATTGCGAAGGGGTATACTCAGAAAGAGGGTATCGATTATGAGGAGACCTTTTCGCCGGTAGCCATGCTTAAGTCTATCCAGATTCTCTTATGCATAGCAGCTCATATGGATTATGAGGTGTGACAAATGGATGTTAAGACAACTTTTCTTAATGGAAGTCTTGAGAAAAACATCTATATGAAGCAACCAGAGGGATTCATTGCTAAAGGCAAAGAGCATCTTGTATGTAAGCTTAATCGGTCCATTTATGGATTGAAGCAAGCTTTGAGGTCTTGGAACATCCGCTTTGATGAGGTAATCCAGTCTTATGGATTTATTCAAAGTCCAGATGAGTCTTGTGTATACAAGAGATGTGACGGAAACGTAGTGATATTTCTTGTACTATACGTAGATGACATTTTGTTGATTGATAACAATATCAAGGTGTTATCGGACGTAAGGGTATGGTTGTCCAAACAGTTTGATATGAAGGACTTGGGAGAGGTGAGACACATCCTTGGGATCAAGGTTATAAGGGATCGCAGGAAAAGGATGTTGTGCTTATCCCAAGCTTCATACATAGACACGATTATGGATCATTTTAGCATGCAAAACTTCAAGAAGGGTTTTCTACCTTTCAGGCATGGAGTTCCTTTATCCAAGGAGATGTGTCCTAGAACATCTGAGAAGATAGAGGAGATGAAGGCGGTTCCTTATGCTTCGGCGGTAGGAAGCCTCATATATGCGATGCTATGTACGAGACTAGATATCTGCTATGCCGTGGGCATGGTCAGCAAATATCAGAGTAATCTAAGACAGGGACATTGGACTGCGGTAAAGCATATATTGAAGTACCTGAGAAGGACTAGGGATTATATGCTAGTTTATCAGGCAGACCAATTACTCCCTGTGGGTTACACGGATTCTGACTTCCAATCAGATAGGGATAACAGTAAGTCTACCTCAGGTTTTGTGTTTACTTTGGGAGGTGGAGCCATTGTATGGAGGAGTGTCAAGCAGAAATGCGTGGCGGACTCCACCATGGAAGCTGAGTATGTGGCAGCCTCTGTGGCGGCCAAAGAAGCTGTGTGGCTCAGGAACTTCCTGATGGACTTGGATGTGATTCCTGGTTTGCCCAGAACTATCACAATTTATTGTGATAATAGTGGTGCAGTTGAAAACTCGAAGGAACCACGAGCCCATAAGGCAAGTAAGCACATAGAGCGCAAGTACCACATGATACGAGAAATCGTAAAGGAGGTAGAAATTACTGTCGCCTAGATTGCATCAGAGGATGACCTGGTAGACCCTTTCACTAAGGTCTTTCTAGCGAGAGCTTTTGATAGGCATGTGGAGGGAATGAGAATCAGATATATGACAGTATAAGGACAACATAGTCTTTTAGTATAAGTGGGAGATTGTTGGGATGTATACTGAAAAGTCTATTTTTTGTATGAACATCTTTATTTTGAAATAAGAATCACATGATCATTGTTTGCATATTTTTATGGTTATGCATATTGTCTAATACATTACATTGTAGATAACATGGTGTGTGGTGTCACACGGGAGATCATGTTATCGGCTCCTTGTAAAGTATAAGTATAGGCTCACAACCAAGATGGCTTTGGACAAACCATTGGTATGGTTGTAGTGTGATTTGATATTGGTTTGTCTTGACCATAAAATAATACTAGTACACTTTGTGTGTATTGAGCAGGACCGACTTAGAGGTGATTCGATTTATTGCTGACTACATAATCAAATCATACCTCAGATATTATATTGTACATACTCTTAATCCCGATATAATAACGAGCACATATACTTAGTATTCATTTCTTTGATTTACCAATGGGCGAGATTTATAGATTAAATCGATAGGCTCGGTAAGTTGGGAAATAATATTATTTATATGGTGTGTCGTTGATTATAGGAGGAAACCGTGTCCTATATATTAGGATGATGATGTCCCCTTGAGGAGCTCATAAGGTTCATCATGTAAATCCTGCAGGTGGACTTGGTCCGACATGATGAAAAGGTTAAGTGGTACTACTCATGGAGTTAGATGTTGATTAATTAATGATCAGTAAATTAATTAATCAATGGACATTCGAGATCTTAAACACGGGGAGAAAATGTACATATAATATATGGAGCCCATATTAACTTATGGGGGTTAGTGAGGTAGATCAATGATAATCCTCTAGTTGAATGGATAATCATTACTGGATCGGACTTTATGTGGGCTTGATCCATTGGGTGGCCAAGATCCAACTCCTCCTCATGGTCCCTATTATAGCCTGTTAATACCTCATGAAGCTTAGATCCAATGGATGAAAACAAAACTCTAGATCCAATGGTAGAGATTAAAATCTCTAGATCCGATGGTTGAGATTAAATCCCTAGAACCAATGGTGGAGATTAAAAGGAGGGATGAACCTAACTCTATAAATATGGGATGATTGCTTGGGCGGCAACACAATGGATGGCATTAGGGTTTACTTCCCTTGGGCGGCAAGCAATCCCATTAGGGTTAGGATTAGGAGTGGGTGGCTAGGGTTTTGGGAGTTGGTTGTGGGCGACAACAAGTGGAGGAAGTCTCTTCTTCTTCTTCCTAAGGTTTGGCCGGCACCTATCCTTCTTCCCTCTACCTTGGCCGGTGCTCAACCTATTCTTCTTCCCCTCATCCTTGGTCGGAAATTAGGAGAGCTAGGTTTAGGGTTTGGGTGGAAACAAGGAGAAGGATTGCTTTCCTTTCTCTTCTCCAAGTGTTGGCCGACGCTCATGCCCTCATTGATTCTCCTTTGGCCGACTCCCATACTTCATATTCTCTTCCTTGACCGGCGGCAACATCGAGTTTATTGACTTGGTGGTCGGTTCTAGATAGGAAGATGAGTTTTGTTTTATGATCTTCCTTTGTTCGGAGCGAATAAGGAAAGGAAGATTGGTGATCTAGGAGGCTTCGACTTTGGAAGATCGTCGCCCACACGACGTCCAAAAGGAGGAAGGACATACAATAGAAGATCAAGAGGTATAACAAGAGGTATAATCTTGTTTATTTTGATTAGTGTTCTTTTGTATAATGTCTATAATTGTTTTTCAATTATATGCATGTTGTATGTGGTTGTTTATTTTATGTTTGTGGCTAAATAATACTTGGATCCCGAAAATAAACACAAAAGTCGGTGATCCGTACATCATCTATTCCGCGGCTATTCGTGGAATAGAGGTTGGTCGCTTGAACAATAAGTTTGTTCAAGTGACTACTCTAAACGAATAGCACGACGATGACAAGGTTGCTTGGGTGTTCCCTTTTGTCTAGGATTAAATTTTTAATCCGGGGATATCGATGGGATCGCCATGAACAAGCGACCGAGTTGAAGTGGAAAGCGAAGTTTTCCCTCACGGATCAACCTCCATCACCAGGATGGTAATTATGGGGTTGAGAGGGAGAATATCTCCCGTGGGAAGAGGGGGTTCTTCCCTAAGTGAGGAAGGGTCAAGAGGGGCATAGTCAAGAAGAAGGGAGGTAGGATGAGATGTTTCTGGGGGTACTGGTGGGGAAGGAGTGGACACAGGGGGATCAACCTCCATTGTAAAATACGGAAAAAAAATAATTTAAATTTAACCCTTTAATTAATTGGGTTTAATTAGTGGATTAATTGGGCTTAATTAGTGGGCTAATGAGGTGGATTAGCTAGTTGGATTGAGTCCATTGGGCTGGTTTCGGATTGGGCTGAAATTGGGCTAAAACTTGTTGGGCTTGAAATGGGCTTGGACTAGATGGCTGAACTTGGATTGGACCTGAACTAGTTTGGGTTAATAGATTGGGTTGACCCGATTCGACCCGTTTTCATCCTTTTCTTTTCCCAGCCGCAACTTCTCCCTCAAATCACGATTTTCCTTTCTGATCGTGCGATTCCTTCTTCTTCTTCTCTCTTGTGACGCCGATTCTTCTCTGTCGCGAATGCCTTCTCTCTGAGCTTCCTCCCGTCAGTTCTTCTTCCTAATCTCCACTGCTCGAGCTCGGGAATCTGTTGCCTTGCCTTTTCTACGGTATTATCGCCACTGTCGGAGCTGCTCGTCGTCGCCAGTTTCGTCGGATGTCGCAAGCGCCAACCTCCGTCGACCCTGCTCGCTGTGAGGTCGATCTGCCACTGTCGACGCTCGAGCTCGGCTCGCCATCGCCTTTCTCCATCCCAGCCGTCGCGTTTCCCATTTTGGTCGAACGTCTGTAGCAGCAGCATCGGCCGATCTGATACCGCCGACGCTGGAGCGAGCTTGGCCTCGCCGCATGAGTTGGTTGTCTCTGCCCTATCTCCGCCATAGCTAGATGTGTCGGCTAGTCTCCGCGGGTCGTGCCTTCTTTTCCGATTCGACAACAACAGCTTGCCATCGTCGCGTCAGAGGTCTGCACTTGCACTGCCGCCTGCCATCTCGATCGCGAGCTGGAACGGTGAATGCGCATGTGGCTGGGAGCTTGGATCGGCAGGGACTGTACTCCGACCGATCTCGGTGGTAGCTAGGTGAGGGTTGTTGTTTTCCTTGATGTTGGTTTAGATTTGTCTGTTTGATGCAATTTCTGATCAAAACTCAGAATCTCATCGGTTAACAGAGTGGATTGGGGAGGAATCATTTGGTTGGCAATCGATGATTAGGCGACGCTAAGGGAAGCGATGGGTGATCGAAGTTGAGTTGGGAATCTTTGGATTTGTGTTGGCAGTATAAGATAAGTTTCATTTTGGTGGTATTTGTGTTTGATTTCAGTGAACTTCTCCACTTGATTTCTATCTGTGCAGATCGATTATCGTTGGTATCAAGAGGAAGTTGTGGCAGGATTTCTTCCACCCTTTTTCCTCTGTTTTGGGATTATAACATGGTCGATGGCTAATTTGTGGTGTATTGATGAGCTGTGAGCTCAGTTATGGGAATTGGCACGCGATTGTGTCGAAGCGGAGATTGCCTTGTGGATCTAATTCGGAAATGCAAGGTATGCCCGATTGGTATATTATAGTTAATATTGTGGATTGGTGTGTTGAATTGGTTGAAGAATGGCTGGAATGCAGTTGAAAGATTAATAGGATTTGATATAGATGAATGTGGTAGATTGATTGGTTAATATGAATTCATTCATCCTGTAGTAGTAGATTGTTCGATTAATTGATCGAGATATAAGGTTGATGTGGGAGTTGATTCGATCATTAGATAGGTGTTGATACTTAATTGTATCCTATTGTTACAGGACATTGATGGTGATCTATTGTGAGTCTGATTATGGTGTATCAGATTTGGGTAATCGGGATTTCTACCTCGGAGACGAGGAAATGATGCGAACATAGAAACGAAGTAGTGTTTAGTTCGTATACTTGTATGGTGCTTGTACTTAACTATAGTTTGTTATTATTGTGCAGGTTTGGGATACGAAGCAGGTCCATGATCGTGAGGATCATTCGAGCTTCGTATCAGGTGGGTAATATCTACCTGGTCCGATAGTTTTGATCAAATTCTAGTGCATGATATTGGATATATGTTTATACCTGTTTACCTTAAATCCACTCTTATTTAATCATATGCTTGTACTGCCTTGACCTTTGAGATATATACTCTGGTACTTCATTGATTATCTAGCTCGGATAGGAACTATAAACCCTATTATGTATTAGCTGAGGGATGTTCAGTAAGTACAGGTGGTTAGGGTTATCTTTGTGACCTCAGATTGGGTTACTGTGTTACATCACTAGGGTTAGGTGATGAATTAGGTTATGGAGTCGATTGTTGTATCGTACACATATTAGTTGTGCATCTATGGTGGATTTAGTTGTCTATGTATAGATAAATGTGTGTGGTTGTCAGTATGTGGTTACGGACTAGAGGTCCTAGTATGATTGTATATCCATTATGGATCGTATATCTGAGTATGGTTATATGGATGGTCGATAGTATCTCGCTACTGACTAGAGGTCTTAGCGTGGTTGACTGTCAGATGAGTATGACTCTTTGTGCGATAGAGAAAGTCTTGTGGATTGTAGTCCTTGCATAGTTGACTTTTGGTTGACCAGGACTCCCCGTGGGATAGGGAGTGTGGCGAGGATACATGTATGGAGCTATGCATCATTACATTGCATGCATGCTGTTGACTGGGTCTCCCTTGTGGTTGAGACAAGTCGTCAGTCATCCCCGCCTCCCTACCACTCGGGGTAGTGGTAGCAGTTGAGGGCGTAGCATTGGATGTCTTCGCCGCCACTATGGATGGTGGTAGATGGAGATGCGCACCTGGCCACTGAGCAGAGTGAGGTTAGCACTCGCCCACTATAGACGGTGGTTGTGTGACGTGCAGTTGTCCTGTGTGCAGAGCTCGTCTACTCATGGGTAGTGACGGAGCGACCAGCAGCAGGGACCCCCGGGGAGTAGTTAGCTCTTTACGCTTATATGCTACTCATTCATACTACCCAACTCGGTCACTCGAGAGTAGTGGCGGCTGGAGTCGGGTTAGTTGTCATGCCGTGCCACCCAGGCCATACTGGGGTTGTGGTTGGACGGGTCCGCAGACATGGCCATGCATATGCATTGCTGATATATATGTATGCATGTATTTGATATATGTTTTACATATGCCTGTGAGATGCTGCATTTGATTGAGCTATGATTGTTGCACATGCTTGTACATCATGATACATGCCATTTGCATTTTATATACTGTTATGTGTTGAGCATGATACATGCGTTGATTCAGACTGTTGTATGCATTTGATTAGTATCATGTCATTGTGTGGTACGGACCGGGTTGTTATTATAGGTGATCATATACTGTTCATATGTTGGAGTATTGGTCAGGTATGAGATTGACTTGGTACGTTATATGAGTTATGTTATTGTAAATCATTCGTGATGATCTAGCATCTGTGTTCTGAATAGTCGAATCGTTGGTACATTACTTCATGTTCAGTTGATCAATTTAGTATATACACTAAGTATGACTTTACTGTAGTTACTTGTTATTAGAGTTGGATAGGACTGTATGTCTATTGGACTCATGCTGTATACCTGTAGATCTTTATATGCATACTTGTAGATTTCTTTACCCTATATGTTCATGCACTTTCTATATATTACCCCTGAGTTTATACTCACCACCCCTGGACCCTGGGTTTCCTGTCGCCCAGATAATAGGTAGAAGATTCCTTGGACATTCGGAGCTCCGCCAGCTGATCCCATCTCACACCGAACAATTGGGGTTTTCCACGTATTTGCTTCCGCTGTTGTTTTGTATTATGGCCATGTATAATCAGTGTTGTATTTGGCTGTTGGTTTGTATGTTGTTTTTGTGTAGTATGTTAGAGTCGCACCGGTGCGCACTTGTTGTGTTGTTGTAGATATATTGTTTGGTATTGTCCATATATATATTGTTGTTGTGGGCCTACGGGCCTTGTATTAACCCGATATGTTGCCACATACAGGGGAGATCTTATCCGCTTGCTTTTCTAAGACGCCGTGACAATTTTATTGGTATCAGAGCTAGGTTCCATGTCAAGCTATGAATCTCGAACGAAAAAGGGGAGCTCCCATGTTTGGATCAAGAGAACCACATTAAGTCCTGGTGGGTTAAGGATCGGATGTCAAGCGGAGGAAGTCCTTCGAGGACATATAGGCTTGAGGGGGGGGCTCATTATGGTCCTTCGTTTGAGAGGGGGATTGTTGGAGTATGGAGAATACAATCAAAGTCCCACATTGGCAAAACATGGAAAATATCATGTGCTTATAAGATCAAAAGATATCTCAATTGGAATGAGACCTTTTGTGTGAAGCCCAAAAACAAAACCATGAGGGCTTAGACCCAAAGTGGACAATATCATACCATAGTGGAGATATATACGGGATCTTATAAGCACTTATTATTGGTATCAGAACCCTAGGTTGCGAAGTCCATTTTCGGATTTTATTTCGTTCGGGCATCGAGTTTTGCTTTACTCGATTTTGGTTTTGTGAGTTCTGGGATCTGGCTGTTGCGGACATCTTCGAGCTACAAGGTTTAAGGTATGTTAACTGTTATTACATATCCTTCTGTTGGCTATGCATTTAGTTGCTTATAACATGAATGACTTGTAGGATATTGGTTAGTATTCGTAACCGTGGTTTGAGTTGGCCACGGGAACTACATGTTGAGGTTATTAGACATGTACCTGCTATCGAAAAGGTAATTACCTTTGAGAGCCGACTGATACCGAGTCGGATAGCAGGGGTAAGTAGTCACATCTCTTGTGGAGATCAAGGATTATAGTCCTAAGATTTTCACTAATTATGTTAGTTAGATCATTACCTATGGGGTAATGGACAAGCGAGTACACTATTGCTGATGCAGATAGTAGAGGATTAGTTTGAAGATATTCATAGGGATTTTGATCCCTGAATTGGTCATGCTGGGTTGTAGAACTTTGAGGGTACTTTTGAGTACTTAACTCGTGTTATACAGAGGAAGATAAGTTAGCTGCATACCATTATCCGGATTTAGCCGGTACTTGGTGTAAGATATAGGAAATAACCTAAGGGAAATAACGTATCACTTAGTCACAGTTCAGTGATGTTGTGAGATAGTATTTTCTCACGTCATCTTCTTTGACTCATTGTCAGGGAATTCTTGGGCATCGAGTAGGGTGATCGTTTGGTTACGAAGGTACCATGCAGAGTCGCTAGACTTGCGAGGGTTACGACCACCTAATAACTCGAGAATGTGATCGATATGTCTTAAGCCACCTATGGTTTACCGGTTGACATCTTGATTAGGATGTTTGGATCTCCTACCAAATTCTACCGGAAGTGCATAGACCGAGTCATGTGTATAGAAATGACTCCGTAGCAAGTGTTTTAAGAGTTAGAGATTTGATAAGCATATATTGCAAGTCAAATTATTGGAATTAGAAGTCTCCGAATGTTGGATAAAAGGAGCAAGATTAAAGTCATGAGTCACGAGCGACTATTGGAGAGTTTTTCGATCATAGAAGACCGATTGCAGATTGTCAGCAGCTTCTCATGTTTATCAGCGAACTCAGAGGAAAGACTCCGAAAGGAGATTATGTGTGTGTAGTGCGGGTTACGACGAGACACAGAGCCAGATTATCCGATGGACCATTGTATCTATTTCTACTATAAGCAGCCGGTATCTACAAGAAGAGTATGTACTTTGAAGACTCAGTGGAAGACTATGGATGATACTTTCGAGCGGACGATCCACAACCTCGAAAGTTGAGATCATTACAGAAGATTGGGTTATCACATCAGCAGCGATTTACTACCTCAGATATAGTTGAAGCTCTTTGATACTTTCAACCGAGAGAAGCGAGTTACTCAGCACTATCAGCAGAAGACATCTCAGAAGATTCAGACATCCAGACGACAGCAACTGTTACCTTCCCAGACGTGGTTATGCTTTATACAGAGGAGAGATTTTACGACGATAGTCGTATCTATGCAGTATTCTCCAGTGGCAGCTATACCTTTCACAGAGATGGAGCGTGCTTTGATGTTGACAGTTCTTCAGTATTTTTCAGCCGGATGTGTACCCTTTGCTAGTACAACAGTGTTTACCATCTCCATTGCGGTTGTTTCAGTTTGTATCTCAGTTCAACAGTTGACTTCAGTTCTCCATGATAGTCTTTGCATCTACATGAGCTCAGCCATCCAGAACAGATGTCGGACAAGTTTACATGATTACTCGAGAAGAAGTATAGAAGACCGAAGGATCGGTCCTTCGGGGTATTACTTTAGGTTATCCTATTTGCGGATATATCGAGAGATACTGGTAGTTTACAAGTATCTTTGTCTAGAACATTCTTGGATAGAGTTCGAAGGGTTCCTATTGACTTGTGCATTGGTAATTTTCTCTACCGTCAGGTGAGATGTTGATCAACAATCAAGAAGTCAAGGGATACTCTTAGCCTTTGCTAGACATACCTCCACTATAGACATATCCTTACGGATAGTTGGATTGTTGGAGCATTGGTATACTAGGACTCTCGGATGTACGTATAATTCGAGAGTATTCGGATATAATTTTGGATAAACTCTCGAGCTTGCCACTGCATGGGCAAGTGGAATATGCGATTGAGGTGATTTCGGGAATAGTCCTGATATTGGGGACCTCATACCGGGAGATGATTTATGGGTATCAGTGTTGCTAAATACTATGGGAGATTTATCTGCCTCAGTGTTTCTTCTTGAGAAGACTTGTAACTCTTTGTTAGAAGAGAGACAGACCTTTGAGATTATGCATCGATTATCGATGATTGGAATGCATTAGTTGAGAATGAGTATCCTTTGTTAGGGATAGATGATTTGTTTAGATCAGCTAAATGACACCTGTGTATATTCTAGGGTTGGTCTACGACTGGAGGTTTGATATTGTAGTGACTTAGTGTCATATAATTATCATTGTCGGTGTGATGATTGAACTATCATTAGCGTAGAGTAAAAGGATTCAGGTGTATAGAGATGATTGATAATGTTGTTAGACTTATCGATGATTTTAGTCGTTCATGGATTCGAGGAATCAAGTACTCTTGGAGTATTTGGGATCGATGGTTATCATATCTGTGGATGATATATTTTTGAGATATATTCACGATCTTAAGAGAAGTTATGTTTCCCTAGATTGATTTGGTATTTACCATAGATGAGGATAGGATGTTCTAGCGATACTATACCGCTGATTTGTTAGACCAAGAAGGTGATGGAAATCACCTGGTCGGAAGTTGGGAAGCTAGGTTTCAAGGCCTAGAAGGTGACTAACTTTTGGGTCAGTGTTAGTTAATTTGTCCGATATCGATGGAAGAGTATTGTACGTAGATGCATCATGTCAAGGATTAGGAGCGATCTTGATGCAGTGGAATGAGACGTATATTATGTGTATGCTGGTTGAGAAACCAGCGAGATTAATCATTATAGTCGTCCAGTTACTTTCAGTTCTGGGTGATATAATGAATTTTGGAACAGTAGATTGGTTTCTCTTGTGAGAAAGTAATTCTCCGTTTCCGAGGAGAATAGTGGGTTACAGAGTTGCATTCGCTTTAGGAAGAGTTGCTTCAGGAGGCTCTTCATTTGAGAGTGATGATGTATTCAGAGTGTATCCGAAAATAGTAAGTATTGAGACGTTCCGGTTGGTGGAACGATAGGTGGGACATGGATGATTCCGTAGTTTGATGTTGGGTATGCCAACAAGCAAAGGTAGAATATTGTGATCGGTAGGGTTACGTACCGTGATAAAGTGGGAGCCTAGTACGTTAGACTGTGTTGGGAGATTATCTGGAATTCAGAAAGGACTTGATAGGATTTGGGTAGTCGATGATTGATTAGCTAGGTCCGCTCATTTCCTTCCGAGCCGTAAGATGGATTTCGTTGGATCGCTTGACGGAATTATATTCATGGGGTATCCTTGAGTATTATTTCTGATAGTGATTCATGATTCACCTTACGATTCTGGCAAAGTTTCCCATCGGTTACGGGTATAGAGCTCCATTATGGTATAGTTATTGACCTCTTAATAGGTTGGCTGAGAGCGTATAAGAGCTGGAATATAATATTCGAGCTCAGTACTTCACTTAGTCACTTGAGGTGTGACTTTGCTCCGGATACTTGAGATGGTTGTTGTGGCATCTCGTACTCGTACATGAGTCGGAAATTTGGAGACCAAATTTTTATAAGTGGGGGAGAATGTAAAATACGAAAAAAAATAATTTAAATTTAACCCTTTAATTAATTGGGTTTAATTAGTGGATTAATTGGGCTTAATTAGTGGGCTAATGAGGTGGATTAGCTAGTTGGATTGAGTCCATTGAAATTTGGTTTCGGATTAAGTGAAATTGGGCCAAAACCTGTTGGGCTTGAAATGGGCTTGGACTAGATGGCTGAACTTGGATTGGACCTGAACCAGTTTGGGTTAATAGATTGGGTTGACCCGATCCGACCTGTTTTCATCCTTTTCTTTTCCCAGCCGCAACTTCTCCCTCAAATCGCGATTTTCCTTTCTGATCGCGCAATTCCTTCTTCTTCTTCTCTCTTGTGACGCCGATTCTTCTCTGTCGCGAATGCCTTCTCTCCGAGCTTCCTCCCGTCGGTTCTTCTTCCTAATCTCCACTGCTCGAGCTTGGGAATCTGTTGCCTTGCCTTTTCTACCGCATTATCGCCGCTGTCGGAGCTGCTCGTCGTTGCCAGTTTCGTCGGATGCCGCAAGCGCTAACCTCCGTCGGCCCTGCTCGCTGTGAGGTCGATCTGCCACCGTCGACGCTCGAGCTCAACTCGCCATCGCCTTTCTCCATCTCAGCCGTCGCGTTTCCCATTTTCGTCAGCGCTTGGCGACATCGGTCGATCGTCGTACGCTGGCGAAGCGAGCTTGACCTCGCGCGTCGGTTGGTTGTCTCTGCCGATCTCGCCATAGCTAGATGTGTCGGCTAGTCTCATGGTCGTGCCTTCTTTTTGATTCGACAACGGCGGCTTGCCATCGTCGCGTCGGAGGTACTGCACTTGTCTTTGCCGCTGCCATCTCAATCGCGGTGGAGCGGTGAATGTGCATGTGGTGGGAGCTTGGATCAGCGGCCGTACTCGGCGATCTCGGTAGCTAGGTGAGGGTTGTTGTTTTCCTTGATGTTGGTTTAGATTTTATGCACTTGATGCAATTGATCAAAACTCGTAATCTCGCCAAGCTAATGAGTGGATTGGGGAGGAATATCACCGGGTTGGCAATCGATGATTGGGAATACGATAATGGAGGCAGTGGGTGATCAAAGTTTAGTTAGGAATGCTGGATTTGTGTTTGCAGTATAATATAAGTTTCATTTTGGTGGTATTTGTGTTAGATTTCAGTGAACTTCTCCACTTGATTACTATCTGTGCATCGATTATCGTTGGTATCAAGAGGAAGTTGTGGCAGGATTTCTTCCACCCTTTTTTCCTCTGTTTTGGGATTATAACGTGGTCGATGGCTGATTGGTGGTGTATTGATGAGCTGTGAGCTCAGTTATGGGAATTGGCACGCGATTGTGTCGAAGCGGAGATTGCCTTGTGGATCTAATTCGGAAATGCAAGGTATGCCCGATTGGTATATTATAGTTAATATTATGGATCGTGTTGAATTGGTCAAGAATGGTCGAATGCGCTTGAAAGATTAATAGGATTTGATATAGATGAATGTGGTAGATTGATTGGTTAATATGAATTCATTCATCCTGTAGTAGTAGATTGTTCGATTAATTGATCGAGATATAAGGTTGATGTGGGAGTTGATTCGATCATTAGATAGGTGTTGATACTTAATTGTATCCTATTGTTACAGGACATTGATGGTGATCTATTGTGAGTTTGATTATGGTGTATCAGATTTGGGTAATCGAGATTTCTACCTCGGAGACGAGGAAATGATGCGAACATAGAAACTAAGTAGTGTTTAGTTCGTATACTTGTATGGTGCTTGTACTTAACTATAGTTTGTTATTATTGTGCAGGTTTGGGATATGAAGCAGGTCCACGATCGTGAGGATCATTCGAGCTTCGTATCAGGTGGGTAATATCTACCTGGTCCGGTAGTTTTGATCAAATTCTAGTGCATGATATTGGATATATGTTTATACCTGTTTACCTTAAATCCACTCTTATTTAATCATATGCTTGTACTGCCTTGACCTTTGAGATATATACTCTGGTACTTCATTGATTATCTAGCTCGGATAGGAACTATAAACCCTATTATGTATTAGCTGATGGATGTTCAGTAAGTACAGGTGGTTAGGATTATCTTTGTGACCTCAGATTGGGTTACTGTGTTACATCACTAGGGTTAGGTGATGAATTAGATTATGGAGTCGATTGTTGTATCGTACACATATTAGTTGTGCATCTATGGTGAATTTAGTTGTCTGTGTATAGATAAATGTGTGTGGTTGTCAGTATATGGTTACGGACTAGAGGTCCTAGTATGATTGTATATCCATTATGGATCGTATATCTGGGTATGGTTATATGGATGGTCGATAGTATCTCGCTACTGACTAGAGGTCTTAGCGTGGTTGACTGTCAGATGAGTATGACTCTTTGTGCGATAGAGAGAGTCTTGTGGATTGTAGTCCTTGCATAGTTGACTTTTGGTTGACCAGGACTCCCCGTGGGATAGGGAGTGTGGCGAGGATACATGTATGGAGCTATGCATCATTACATTGCATGCATGCTGTTGACTGGGTCTCCCTTGTGGTTGAGACAAGTCGTCGATCCATCTGCCTCCCGCCACCACTCGGGGTAGTGGTAGCAGGGTTGAGGGCAGAGCATTGGATGTGCCGCGCTCGGCCACTATGGATGGTGGTAGCTGGAGATGCGCACCTGGCCACTGAGCAGAGTGGTGTTAGCACTCGCCCACTATAGACGGTGGTTGTGTGACGTGCAGTTGTCCTGTGTGCAGAGCTCGTCTACTCATGGGTAGTGACGGAGCGACCAGCAGCAGGGACCCCCGGGGAGTAGTTAGCTCTTTACGCTTATATGCTACTCATTCATACTACCCAACTCGGTCACTCGAGAGTAGTGGCGACTGGAGTCGGGCTAGTTGTCATGCCGTGCCACCCGCCATCCGGGTCGTGGTTGGACGTCCATGACATGGCCATGCATATGCATTGCTGATATATATGTATGCATGTATTTGATATATGTTTTACATATGCCTGTGAGATGCTGCATTTGATTGAGCTATGATTGTTGCACATGCTTGTACATCATGATACATGCCATTTGCATTTTATATACTGCTATGTGTTGAGCATGATACATGCGTTGATTCAGACTGTTGTATGCATTTGATTAGCATCATGTCATTGTGTGGTACGGACCGGGTTGTTATTATAGGTGATCATATACTGTTCATATGTTGGAGTATTGGTCAGGTATGAGATTGACTTGGTACGTTATATGAGTTATGTTATTGTAAATCTGTTCAGGATGATCTAGCATCTGGTGTTACAGACCGTCAGATACGTTGGTACATTACTTCATGTTCAGTTGATCAATTTAGTATATACACTAAGTATGACTTTACTGTAGTTACTTGTTTTTAGAGTTGGATAGGACTGTATGTCTATTGGACTCATGCTGTATACCTGTAGATCTTCACATGTATACTTGTAGATTTCTTTACCCTATATGTTCATGCACTTTCTATATATTACCCCTGAGTTTATACTCACCACCTCTGGACCCTGGGTTTCCTGTCGCCCAGATAACAGGTAGAAGATTCCTTAGACGTTCGGAGCTCCGCCAGTTGATCCCATCTCACACTGAACAATTGGGGTTTTCCACGTATTTGCTTCCGCTGTTGTTTTGTATTATGGTCATGTATAATCAGTGTTGTATTTGGCTGTTGGTTTGTATGTTGTTTTTGTGTAGTATGTTAGAGTCGCACCGGTGCGCACTTGTTGTGTTGTTGTGGATATATTGTTTGGTATTGTCCATATATATATTGTTGTTGTGGGCCAACGGGCCTTGTATTAACCCGATATGTTGTCACGTACAGGGGAGATGCCGTCCGTTTGCTTTTCGACACGGCATACACTCGGGGCGTGACATCCATGTCCAAAGAAGAAGGAATTGAAGAAGAAGGTAAGGTGGGAGAGGACTCTCTGAGAACCTGGGGGAGGCGGCCAGAGGAATGAATACCTTGCTCGGTGGGGTTAGTAATAACAAGGTGGTGGCGTTGGCGAAGCAGGTTAGGAGGTGGACATGAAGATTGGGAAGGTGAGGTGGTAGGAAGAGCTGTGGAGCTAGAAGGACCCTCCTTGGGGCGAAGTTTTTTAGGAGATGAAGGAGGGAGGACAGGGGATTTTTCCCTCGCGTGTTTCTTCGAGGGCTTATTAGCTATAGTCTTCTTTACGCTGTTACTAGCCCTCTGCATCAGGTCGTTTGCAAGATAAGACATCCAACACAATAGATAACAGTAATAAGAATTAGCAAACATTTTCTATAAAGTGTTGTTAATACCCTACCTATGACGACGGGATCATCTAAGTGGAAGGGGGACAACTCGTAGTGGCTCAAAATGTGGGCATCTAATAGTAGGTCGAAGTTGTAATGGTGATCTTTCAACACCTTACAGATCTCAGCAAAGGAACATTGAAGCCTACGGTCTTGGAAGAGAGGTAACTTTGGAAGGGCAGTCGTCCAGGTCTCAGAAAAGGGGAGTGGAGTAGGAAGCTGGGCAAAGAAATATGAATTCTTCCAACCTTTATGGGAGGATGACATGTTAGTTAAGAATTGACAGTCGGGATGACTGGCAAAATAAAAAATGCCTAGTTTCGAAGACTTCAACTGAAAAAGGTAGTGGAATGTTAGGGGAGACAAAGGAAGCCCTAAATGCTTAAACACTACCACGATGCCTGCCAATAGTCGGAAAGCATTGGGAGCTAGTTGGTTCATGGGTAGTTGATAGAAATATAATAGTTCGAAGTAAATAGTGGGTACAGGAAGTCGGAGACCATTTTTCAGTTGGTCGAAAAAGAAGCAGTGATAGTTGGGAGGGGGAAGATGTGATTGATAAGAAGTAGAGGTGAAGAGGCATTTCACAGAAGAGTCTATGAATAGGTCCCCGACAACGGCGCTAAAAACTTGATGCACGCGAACGCGACCTCAAATCTCACGACGGGAACCATTGAGGACTCGAAGCACGTGCTCACGCTCAACACCCGCAAGTGCACGGATGTCGTCAAGTAATAAAAAGATTATCGATCCCACAGGGACTGAGATTCGAGTACCGATTGTTCAGTGGACATTATTGTTCGGAGTTTAACGTTAATGGATTGTGCTTATGAGGTTTGTCGGCAGTCCTAACTCTAGTACGGTGTCACACGAAAGAAGAGAAGGGTAGCTACGAGTCTTTTAAAGGGATTCTAGGATTTCGATTTCGCTTGTGTGTCGCAGAACACGCTATCAATTTGGTTTTATCTAGACGTCTAGCTATGATCTTATGGAAGAGACATCATACACTTCCCCGATGAGTCTTCGCATCTATCAGAAACTACCTCTGTCATACCAGGTCGACCCCTGGCTTTAGGATGGGATAGGCGGTATGAGGGTGTCGAATCAATCCCTGTGACGAGTCGGAATGTGTTCCGTTTCCGACTCTATCACACCCGTCTATCCACGGTTACCAGAGATGAGGCCAACCCCTAGGTTCCTCCTTAATTCTCCTAAATCTTTGATACGAGGGATGTCACCCCTCGTATCGGCTACGCACAGTAAATAGAAGACCAAAACTAAAAATTATCGATCTAAACAATCAACAATTGCAAATATGAAATCACGAACAGAAGTATATTTGAAATAGCATGTTCTACACACACAAACTACTCCCTAATCTTATAATCGAAGCATCTACTCCATAAACAAAAGAAAAAAAACACAAGGCATGATTGAATTCATCATTACAATGCAGAAGATGTATAGAAAATAAATTACAATGCTCTTTGGTTCTTCTCTCCGACGTTGGAGCGCAGAATTTGATCCTCGAGCGGCTTCCTTCCTCGCTGTTGAGTTTTCGAAGCTTTTTAGGGCATTGGAGTATTGTCCCGATTGTCGTGCCTCCTCCCTAGGGTTTGGGCATAGCTTCCTTTATATAGACATCAGGTCGGATCTCCCCGAAACCTGAAAAATAACAGAATCGCGTTGAAATCGCCCAGCGCCACATGACCATGTGGATTCACACGGCCAGACCGTGTTGTTGGATCGAAAGTGTCGCTAGAGGGGGGGGGGGGTGAATAGCGATACGATGTCGTTAAAAAACTTTTGCAATAAGTAAAAAAGCAAGAGAGTGCAATGAAATATAAAGTAGACAAGATATTTTTACGTGGTTCACAATCTTTCGATTGCTAATCCACGGCCCTAGTGATCCTTGATCACGTACGGAGGGCAATTCACTAAAACCACTCCTCCTCGTTGGAGGTAGGAGCAACGATTACAAAAAGAAATCAAGGCAAAGGGACACTCCCCCTTTCCTTGTTACGATTAAAGCACAAAGACAATTTAAAGAAGTATAACTTAAATAAATATACCGACAACTCTTATAAGTAGAAGATGTAGCTTTCGTTGTCGGCGGCACTTCGTCGTAGCAAATGTGAGTAGTAGTAGCGGCGTTACGACGGCGTGTTGAGAGCTCTTGAATTCTTGTGTTTTTGCTTGGCGTGAACATGTCTATTTATGGATATTGATCTATGAATTTAGACATAGGTAGTGTCCAAGGTGAGGTTCTTATCCCCCAAGACTTGTTCATCCACATCCTTTGCGCCAACTCAAGGATGAGGTGTTTCATCCAACCACCTTGTGCCACCTCCAACCTCCTTGTGCGCCAACTCAAGGATGAGGTGTTTCATCCAACCACCTTGTGCCACCTCCAACCTCCTTGGGCGCCAACTTGAGGATGAGGTGTTTCATCCAACCACCTTGTGCCACCTCCAACCTCCTTGGGCGCCAACTTGTTGGAGCCATTCAACTTGTGCCACATCATGGGAGCCAACCATCTTGTGCCAACTCACCTTATTTTGGGCGTCCACCACAAGGAAGCTTGGTGATGGTTTGGATGTCCACCTTGATGCCACATCACCCTTTGTACCAAAACACGAGTCAAGTCCAAATTCACCCCCTTGAAATTCGAGCTCTTCTCGAGGCTGGAACTTGACTAGCGGTTGATCGTAGTCAAAGGGTTTTGGAATTTGGGCATGATACAAGTTAGCTTAAAATATAAAGTCGATGGTTCTAACCATCCGATCTCGACCTAGACCTTCCATTGGAGGTATTGGGTCGGATCTACGCTAACGACCTTGCCCGCTTTCACACGAGCTTACCTTGTAGCCTCGCTTCCGGTCTTCACCCGAGTACCTCGGCTTCCTCAAAGTCCCTCTGGCGTTGCCCGACCACCTCGGTTCCACCGGTGCCATGAGACCTTCCGCTCAACTTTAGCATTTACGCACACTTAATTGAGCTCAAGATAACAAATATACCCTTAACTATTGAGCCTTTTGCCATAATCAAAATACGGTTCGACTTTGGTGCCGCACCAACAATCTCCCCCTTTTTGATTCATGGCAAACCGACACAAAAGTTAAGGAAAATTAAGCATAACAGTAAGCTAGCATAATGATTAAGCATGAATGAGCTAGCATAAAGATTAAATATGAATGAGCTAGCATAATGATTAAGCATGAATGAGCTAGCATAAAGATTAAATATGAATGAGCTAGCATAAAGATTAAATATGAATGAGCTAGCATAATGATTAAATATGAATGAGCTAGCATAATGATTAAGTATGAGTGAGAAATATTATTGTTTCAAGTTCTCCCCTTTGAGGTAACCTCCCCCTTGACCGAAGGTGAGTTCTTGAAAAATAATTTTTACTCCCCCTTAATAGTTGCTTAAGTAAACGGAATTACTTAATATAAAAGAAGTTCCCAATATAAATATATTTTTTTTTAAAATAATAATAAGCTTGAAAATATGTTCATCTAAAATGTACAACTCCGGTTGGACTTGATTGATATAGAATGATCAATAAGTCTTGAAGGAGTTGATTAATTTTAAATAATTATACTCCATGGTTCATGTCGATGCTGAATCTACATGGAACTGTGAGTAAGGTCCTTACATCTCAAACCCGTCTAAGTGGCTAAGTACACAAACACATTAGTCCTATGTGTTGTGAGATGTGTTGGCTCCTTAAATCTATAGGTATATGATTTCTAAGGTAAGACTTAGGCTAATTTCATAAAAAGAAGCAAAAGTAGAGTACATATATAGAAAAATTTAAATCCTACTCTATTACGCACATACCTAACTTTCGTCTTAATAAACTAAATTCCCGGGTAGTGGTTTGGTGAAGATGTCCGCTAGGTTTGATTTGGACTCAACATACTCTAGTTGTATAGTTCCATTAGTTACATGTTCCCTAATGAAGTGGTGTTTAACTTCTATATGTTTTGTCCTAGAATGACATATTGGATTTTTAGTTAAGTTAATTGAACTAATGTTATCTATGTAGGTTTTAATGTTGTTAAAGATTAAGCTAAAGTCTTGGAGAGTGTGCTTCATCCACGGGAGAGACACACTCACCCATCGCATAGCGTATTCGGCCGGTGGTAGATAAGGCAACGCAATCTTTGCTTCCTCTTGCACCAACTTACTAGACTCGAGGAGGATTTGACAACAACCACTCGTGCTCTTTCTATCGAGTTTACTACGGCATAGTCGGTCAGATGTAGCCGATTAGATTAAACTCGGTAGATCTAGGGTACCAAATACCTACGTTTAGCGTGCCCTTTAGATATCTAAGGATACGCTTGACTAGGGTTAGGTGAGACTCCTTAGCACAGGTTTGTAACCTTGCGCACATACTTCTGCATGAATAAAATGTCGGGATTCGGCTCGCGGTTAAGTATAGGAGACTTCCTATTGCGCTCTATAGTATTTTAGGTCAGCGGGTTTTCCTTCTACATCTTCGTTTATATTAACATTAGTTGCCATAGGTGTATTGATTATTTTAGCATCTTGCATTCCAAATCGATTTATTAAGTCCTTAGTATATTTTTGTTGATGTAAATATATTCCATCTTTAGTTTGTTTAATTTGTAAACCTAAGAAGAAACTTAACTCTCCTAAATTCATTTCAAATTCACTTTCCATAAGTGAGATGAATTCGTTTAGCGAGGATCGAGTTGGTAGTTCCAAAAATTATATCATCTACATAGATTTGGGCTATAAAGATTTCTTTTCCTACGGTTTTTCGAATAAGGTTGGGTCGACTAAACCTTGGTTGAATCCTTTGGACTTAAGATAGATCGAAAGCCTTTCGTACCAAGCTCTTGGGGCTTGTTTGAGTCCATATAGGGCTTTCTTAAGTCTAAGGACATGGTCGAGGTTTATCTAGATTTTGAATCAGGAGGATTGGTAGCGTAAACTTCTTCCTTAATGTATCCATTCAAAAATGCTGACTTGACATCCATTTGAAACAATTTAAAACCTCGATGTGCGGATATGCTAACAACATTCGGATGGACTCTAGTCAGCTCACGAGGCGTAGGTCTCATCGTAATCTAAACCTTCGACTTGACTAAACCCTTTTGCGACTAACCTAGCTTTATTTCTAACTACTTCACCTTTATCATCAAGTTTATTTGAAATACCCACCTTGTTCCAATAATTGATTTTTCTTTAGGTGGTGGTACTAATTCCCGGACTTCATTTCTAGTGAATTGAGCTAGCTCTTCTTGCATAGCAATAATCGATCGGGATCAAGTGCTTGTTCAATAGTTTTGGGTTCGATTTTGAAATTAACGAGATTTGACTAAGGTTTCGATATGAAGCTCTAGTTCGAACCCTAAATTTGGATCACCTATAACTTGATTGATAGGATGATTTGTTTGAGTCTTAGTGTGACTCGGGTTAGGGTCATCTATCACTTGGTCGATAGGATGACTTGGGTGAGTTCTAGTTTGACTTGGGTTAGAGTCATCTATCACTTGGTCGATAGGATGACTTGGGTTAGGACGAGATTCAAGTTCAAGATCAGAGTCGGGTTCGCTATAAGTTGATTTGCTAGTTGGTTTTGTTAAGGATTGAACGGGTTCGTGTCCTTCTTCGAAAACTATATTAATGGTTTCTTCGACTCTAAGAGTGTCGTGATTGTATACCCTATAAGCTCTACTGGTGGTTGAGTATCCTAGAAAGGTTCGATGGGGTTTTGGATTTGAATTTCCCTAGGTAATCCTTAGTGTTTAAGATATGTACCTTGCATCCAAATACCCTAAAGTACTTGATGTTCGGTATTTTATCGTGATAAATCTCGTACGAGGTCTTTTGGTGCCTCTTTACCATAAGGATCCTATTTTGGACATAGCAAGCCGTACTAACGGCCTCTGCCCAAAATCTATCGGGTAGGTTATACTCGTTTAACATTGTCCTGGTGGCTTCTTGTAGGGTTCTATTTTTCTGTTCGACTAACCCATTTTGTTGTGGGGTTCTAGGACATGAAAACTCATGGTGGTATCCGTTTGGAGTTCAATCTGTAAACACAGTGGTTTTGAATTCACCACCATGATAAACTTCTAAGTCTTTTAATCTTAAGGTTCTTTTGATTTTCGATTAACCTACAAAGATTGATTAGTTGGTCTAGGGTATCATTTTTATGTTTGATAAACCTAACCCAAGTAAATCTAGAATAGTCGTCAATTATGACTAAGCAAAATTTACTACCATTGAGTGACTTAGCTCCATGTGAATCAAATAGATCCATGTGTAGGAGCTCAAGAACACTTTTGGTTCGTTCTTGATTAGTTAATTGATGTTGTGTCCTAGATTGTTTACCTTGTTGACAAGCATTACATATTTTATTATCCAAGTTGTTTAGTTTAGGCAAACCTATAACCAAGCCACTCTGACTCATCTTGTGGACGAGTCTTGGGTGCAGTGTCAGAGTCTTGATTGCCATAACCAAGATTCCTCTTCTTTGTGTCATAAGACACTTGGTTGAGAGTTAGGTAAATTTATTGTGTAGATGTTGCTACTCCTAGTTCCTTTAAGTATTATTTTAGATGTTGCATTTATTTTGATTACGCATTCATTTTCTAGAAATATGACCTTATAATTGTTATCACACAATTGGCTTACACTAAGTAAATTATATTGAAGTTTTCTACTAATAAGACATTTTGAATTGTAAGAAGTTAGAGTTGAGCTCAATATCACGATCCGATGATTTTGAGCTTGCCGTTATTTCGAAAGGCTCTAGATCCTTGTCGTTTGAATCGTAACCGAAAAATTTGAGTTGATCGATGCGTGTAATTCGAGTAACATCCATCTGATCCTACACATAAGGTAGTTGGATCGGATATTGGAATTACTAAAGGGTTGTTTGTAAGTTTTTAAACCTAAATCATCTCACCAATATCTACATGATCAAAACATGTTATTCCTATGTGTTATTGTGAGATGACTATCAATTTTACTTGATTAATTTTAATGAATTTAAATTAACCAACATTAGGTTAGATTCGGATTTAGTCTAAGCTCATCAAGTAATCTTTTCAAGATATTAGCTTCCAGGTCGTGGCGAGGCACAGAGGCCTTCTTTGATCGGAACAACGACCACTTCCTTAGACAAAGCTAATTTCAAGAAATTGATAACTCGACTTACTTGAGACTACGTCTTGGTCTAACTAGTTATTTTTGAAAAGAGGCTCCCCGAGGCTCAATCTTTCGTGAGGATTTTAGTTGGTTATGAGTCCTATCTAACCATTCTAAAAATAAAGGAAAAACTAAGCATGCAATTTCTAAGACTTAACAAAAATACATTTTGTATTGGCTCCTGGACCATTGAATCGAGTGGGTCTATTCACATAGTGAATTTGGTCCTTGGGAACCCAATACATGTTAGATCCTAAAGTTGAAATCAAAGTGGTCTTAGGGACCCATGCTTGGACATTTTTCTTATGTTGGTTTACTATAGACATATATGACTTATTGGTTGTATTTGAGTTAAACCCGAGTCCGGCCTTGTTGTACACGGCCCTTTGTGATCCAAGTAAGAGGTCAAGTCCCTTGGATCCCAAAGTGAACCTTTCCAACGTGTTCCTAAGGTCTTCGACTTGTGTTTTCAAAGCGAGTTCTCAACTTCAAGCTTTTCAACTTGAGTTGAGTCCTCCTCTTGAATACGAGTAGTCGAAGAGGTTAGGAGACCTCATGTTTGAGAAGGTTAACCTCCTCAATTAGGGTCTCGACCTTGGACTCGGACTTAGCTAGTTTCTTATTTAAAAATTTAATTGCACCATACAAAGTATTAAGTAGACCGACTTACCCTTAATGATTCTTTTGAACCGGATACGGATCCGTGGCTTGTCTTGAATGGAAGCTCATCATCGGATTCGGACTCGGACTCTTCTTCGGTTTCGAGTCGTGCTCGGTCGGCTTGGCCATTAGAGCTTGGATATCGCCTTCTTCCTCCGACAACTCCTCCCAAGTAGCGCTTAGCGCTTTCTTGGTCTTTGATGCGTTATTCTTTAGCTTTGGGCACTGACTTGATGTGACCGAACCTGCACTCATAGCATCTAAAATTAGAAGTATTTGAATTAGGTTTAGGCTTACCTTGAGTTGTTGGTCGCTTTCGTCTCTTGATCATCTTCCAACTAGATTGACTAGTTCGGATTCTATTCGAGTCTACTTCCGATTCGGACTCGCTTCTTCCTTCGGGGTGGCTTGCTTGCGGGCTTCTTCTTCTTGGAACCTGCAACTAACGCAATACTCTTCTCGGCACGACCACGTTAGTTTGCTCATGTAATTCAAGTTCAAACAATTCGCCTAACCTAATTTTAGAAAGGTCCTTGGAGACCTTGTAGGCATCGACCATGGATGCCCACAAGGTGGTCCTAGGAAAGCGAGTTAAGAGAATACGATAAGGTCGCGATTCTCGACCTTTTGTCCGATGGCATGGAGTTGGTTGTGATGTCTTGGATACGAGCATGTAGTTGAGTTGCGGTCTCGTTTTCCTGCATTTTCAAGTTATACAATTTATTTAAAAGTAAATCTCTTTTACATACCTTCGTGTCGCTTCGGTGCCTTCGTGTAGTTCCACTAGCTTGGTCCATAAGTCCTTTGCACTAATGAAGGGGCCGACGCGTTGAGCTCTTCCTTGACAACCCACATTGCAAGATTTGAGTTGCCTTGGCATCGGCTTCTACTTGTTTTTCATGGAATTTGACCATTGATCGTAACCCAAAGATTCACCATCTTCATTAATAGGAAGTGTGAAACCGGTTTGGATTACGATCCACATCTCGATTTGGGTTTTAAGAAGCATTCCATCCGACCCTTCCAATAACGAAAGTCATTACCGCTGTAAACGGGGGTCGGGTGGTGCTAAACCCTTCGAGATGGGCCATTTAAAAACAAGAAGAAGAACGAAAAGAATCTTGCAAAACACACACGAAGAATATTCCAAGACTTTCGTCTTGGATTAGTAAAGGGAAGTAAAAAGATATATAAAATGTAACTTGCAAAAGAAATAAACAATCAAATGCGAATGTCGATGAAGTTCCGGAGGACAACCTTACTCGGGATCTAACCCGAAGGACAACCTTATCCGGATCCTAAAGCCTCTAATGCAATTCTATATGTAGGAGAAGATAAGCAAGTGAAATAATTATACGAAAACAGAAATAAATAAATAAAAAGCAAGTGAAACAAAGCTAGATTGGTGGTTTCACCGAATCTTAGCGCCCCCGGCTCTGATACCAATTGTTGGATCGAAAGTGTCGCTAGAGGGGGGGGTGAATAGCGATACGGTGTCGTTAAAAACTTTTACAATAAGTAAAAAGCAAGTAGAGAGTGCACAGCGGAAATATAAAGTAGACAAGATATTTTTACGTGGTTCACAATCTTTCGATTGCTAATCCACGGCCCTAGTGATCCTTGATCACGTACGGAGGGCAATTCACTAAAACCACTCCTCCTCGTTGGAGGTAGGAGCAACGATTACAAAAAGAAATCAAGGCAAAGGGACACTCCCCCTTTCCTTGTTACGATTAAAGCACAAAGACAATTTAAAGAAGTAGAACTTAAATAAATATACCGACAACTCTTATAAGTAGAAGATGTAGCTTTCGTTGTCGGCGGCACTTCGTCGTAGCAAATGTGAGTAGTAGTAGCGGCATTACGACGGCGTGTTGAGAGCTCTTGAATTCTTGTGTCTTTTGCTTGGCGTGAACATGTCTATTTATGGATATTGATCTATGAATTTAGACATAGGTAGTGTCCAAGGTGAGGTTCTTATCCCCCAAGACTTGTTCATCCACATCCTTTGCGCCAACTCAAGGATGAGGTGTTTCATCCAACCACCTTGTGCCACCTCCAACCTCCTTGTGCGCCAACTCAAGGATGAGGTGTTTCATCCAACCACCTTGTGCCACCTCCAACCTCCTTGGGCGCCAACTTGAGGATGAGGTGTTTCATCCAACCACCTTGTGCCACCTCCAACCTCCTTGGGCGCCAACTTGTTGGAGCCATTCAACTTGTGCCACATCATGGGAGCCAACCATCTTGTGCCAACTCACCTTATTTTGGGCGTCCACCACAAGGAAGCTTGGTGATGGTTTGGATGTCCACCTTGATGCCACATCACCCTTTGTACCAAAACACGAGTCAAGTCCAAATTCACCCCCTTGAAATTCGAGCTCTTCTCGAGGCTGGAACTTGACTAGCAGCTGATCGTAGTCAAAGGGTTTTGGATGATACAAGTTAGCTTAAAATATAAAGTACGATGGTTCTAACCATCTGATCTCGACCTAGACCTTCCATTGGAGGTATTGGGTCGGATCTACGCTTAACGACCTTGCTTCGCTTTCACACGAGCTTACCTTGTAGCCTCGCTTCCGGTCTTCACCCGAGTACCTCGGCTTCCTCCGAAGTCCCTCTGGCGTTGCCCGACCACCTCGGTTCCCACCGGGTGTCGCAGACCTTCCGCTCAACTTTAGCATTTCTGCACACTTAATTGAGCTCGTAAGATAACAAATATACCCTTAACTATTGAGCCTTTTGCCATAATCAAAATACCGGTTCGACTTTGGTGCCCACTGCACCAACACGTGTGTGGCGCTGGGGTGCGAGTTGTGTGGATTCATAGGGCCAGGGCATGTGTCCTTCTGTTCTAGTTGCCAAATACCTTATTTTCGCTCCAAAAGTGCGTCATTTCCCCTGTAGAATGTTGTCCTACACACAAGAGTACAAAGAGCAGGATCTCCGAACCAGAAAATAAGAAATGCATGCAAAATAAAGTGAAATATGCAAGAATCAAATATAACTTGCAACGAGATGTGAGCGAAAACTACTCCTAAAATCCTATATGTTTTGTTCACATCAGGGCCCAATAGTCCAGTAAGAGATGTAATATGCTTAAATAAAGATAAGAAAAATCCTAGCCCAATAAGATAAATGAAACCAATGAAGGATGAGGAGATGGTTAAGGTATGGCTAAGGAAGGGTAATTAGGGAAGGTTCCACGCTTGTAAAGTTAAACTTAAAGCTTCGTTTGACTATTTGGGGGGTTGACTAATGATACTACCATAATATGACTTGGGAATCTGAGAAAAGGGAATCGTAGTGGACAGGATGGAATTGGAGGGAAGAGGTATAGGATAGGACATACGGTCCAACTTGGCAAGACCCGACTTGAGAAAGTAGGCCTAATTGATGATGTGGCAACTCGGGAATGACCGGTGGTTAAAATAAAGCTAGAGAGCAACTAGAGAAAGTGAGCCGGGTTGAGGGGAGCAACTCGGGGAGTGGAGATGGGTTATAAGGGCATGTGCTCAATAACCAAAACAAGATCAAATATCAACTCGGAGAGCTGAGTAGAATCATAGACATCTTAGTTTAAATGGCTATAGTGGCGTAGGAAAGCCCATTGGGAAAATGAGTTGAGTCAGTGGCGAAGCTACTCGGGAAATAAAACTGAGTTAGGATAGAGGTAAGAAAAGGTGATTAGAAGGAACAAGGGCCCGGGGGTAAGGTGAGGGTAAAGAAAAGGGGAAGGTATTTCCTACTATACTCTATCATAAGAGTTTGTTATACAATATAACAAACCAAGACACTTAGAGGACCCCGTAGAAGATTCTCAGTAATCTTCGCTCGCTAACATCATAACAAAATTATTCCTAAGGGGAGAAGGGCTTTCCACGTGAACGGTGATCCAGGTAGTTTGTTACGCAACAGCTGGCTCTAGAAGCAGGAAGTATAAAAGGAAGAGAAGGAGCAAAGAAGAGGGGGAGGATCGATTATTCAATCAACTTCCAAAGACTCTAACATGGGGAGGGACTTCTTCAAACTTGATCCATCATTCTCTAAGAAGGGGACTTTCTCGACGAAGGCCCACTATTGAAGGAGAAGAGTAACATCATCATCATTTCCTTGTACTCTGTGTAATTTCCTATTTTGTGAGGGGTTTTCTCCACCTCCAGAAGCATTCCTGAGAAGGAGGGATTATATTGAAAAGTGTCTAGCACTGGGGCTCACTCTAGAGCTCGCTTGTAGAGTAGGAATTGGAATTCTGAATTGCATTAAATCTCGTGTCGCCATTTTCTCATCATCATATTGCTTATTTTTACTGTTGCGGTCGGAGAGGACCCAAAAGGCTTCCTGACATTCTCGTCTTAAAAGGAGGCCGAAAATCCGTACTGCAACATACGACTTCAGCATTGGACCGTCGTTCAGGGATAACGCGACTGCAGAATCCGGACTGAACCGTGAAAAAGCTGCGAACACTTCTCTGATTTACCCTTGATGGTCGGTGGAGGCCACTTAGGCTCCATCCTTATCCGGCTCAGTTATTGGCGAGGCGTCCCGAAGATCCGTAAAGTAGGGTCAATCACTCTCAAGAATTAATCGGACCGAAAATTCGGATACCCTGATGCTAATAAAATAAATATAAAATTATGTCATCGATCATACCAGCACTAATGTACTGAATCCCAGTAGAATTCTAAAATTAAGTGTGCATAGTACTAGAGAAGTACTAGGATGGATGACCTCTCGTGGTGCATCTATTTTTTTTTTTGTTGGACAAAAATGCTCCTCAAAAGGCACAAGATTATGTCATCGATGACGGCGATGATGATTTTTTGGCATTCAAGATGGTGAAGGATGATATTGATAGGGAGAAATGGGATGAAACTTAAAATAGTGACTATGCACTCTAATTCAACATGAAGACTTATAGATTTACCTAAAGGTGTCAAGTCTATTATTTCAAATAGATCTACTAGACAAGAGAGGATCCGATGGGAAAGTGTAGACTTTCAAGGTTAAGTTAATTAGTGGCCAAGGATTTTATCCAAAAGAAAGTAATAGACTATCAAAATACTTTTTCATCCATAGTCATATATCCAAATATATTTAGATTCTCTTGTCCATTATATTGTTATTCATTAATTATAATATGAGATATGACAAATGAGTATTAAGAAGTCAATTTTTGAATGGTCATCTTGAAAAATCATTTATATAATTCACCTAGAAAATTTAATAGTCAAAGATTAAAAATAAAAAAAATATACAAATTGTAAAGATTCATTTATAGACTTAACCAGACTTCTTTGAGCTTAAAAGGCTGACCAAGGATATATTCTCTGGAAAACTATTTTTTTAAGAAATCAAAGAATCAGACTACAATTGTAGCTCTATAAGAATTATATAGATCTGTAATTATCCTTTTACTTAAAGAATTATGACTGCTAAACCAACTGAATGTTTCATTAAACTAAATTACTAAGAGAGTTTCTTTACCGATTATCACGTGCTAGATCACACTGTAATTTTGTTGTCCATCTTATGTGTGTTGAAACTTCGAAAATTCAGAAACAAAATTAAAATAAGATGATAATGAGTCTGAAATTAAATGATAATTTAGAATTTTGTTTTTTCTCTTGAAAAAAAAAAGATAATAAACTGTGAGACAAAAATGAAATTATCTCTTTTTATTCATGAAATAAGTTTCGCACCCTGAGGATTTATCACTATGGTGAAACATTCAAGCGTTTAAATGTAGTGAATCCTCCATCCACCACGAGATTATGCCCGCTGATGTATTTAGCTTCGTCTGAAACCAAGAAGGTCGCTGCCTTCGCAATGTCTTCCACCTCGCACTTCGTCCCCGCCAACTCCGCCGCGCATAGCTCGATCACCTCCACCGCCCGCTGCTCTTCCAAATCCGGGAAGATTTCCCTAATCGCTTTGAGCCCCAATGGCGTCGGCATCCCGGTTGGCGAGATGGAATTCACCCTTATCCCGTGCTTGCTCAGCTCCGACGCGGATAACCGCACTGCCGCCGCCACCGCCGCCTTCGACATCGAATAGGTGAGCGGCGCCAGCCCACCGACCAACCCGGCGATGCTCGCCGTGCAGAGGATGCTCCCGGCTCGGCGCGGGACCATCACCCGCGCCGCGTGCTTGATCCCCGCCACCACTGACCGGGCGTTGACGGCCATGACGCGGTCGAACTCGGTGAGGTCGACGTCGGTGACGGGGTAGGTCGTGGGACCCCAGATGCCGGCGTTATTGTACATGATGTCCAGGCGGCCGTGCTTGGCGACCGCTAGGTCGACGACGGCAGCGACTTGGGACTCCTGGGTGACGTCGCAGGGGACGAAGGTGGCGCAGGGACCGAGCTCGGCGGCAACAGACTTACCGAGCTCGTGCTGGATGTCTGCGAGGACGACCTGTGCGCCGCGGTGGATGAACTCGGCGGCTGTTGCCTTTCCGACGCCGCTGCCGGCTCCGGTGATGATCGCGACTTTCCCGGCTAGCCTACAATCAATCGAACATTTCTAAGATTATTTGTAACGGTAAATTTCGTCACACTTGCTGACCACAGGAAAATAAACAACGAAATTGATCACAGAAAATTGATTTGGACGAGGAAAGAACGTTGGGCAGAAAACAGAAACATAATTGATCTGTAAAAGAATCTTAAAGTAATGACCTCGCAGGAGTTGGGTGGGTGGAGAACTGCTGCTGTTTCGTTCTAATTCCAGTACTGATGGCCAATCCCCTCTTCAATCTGCAATTAAACAAAACCTGTAAGGAAGAGAAAGAAGATGGGAGGAGAAGGGAAGTAACTAAAGGCTAAGTAGGCAGAGTGGCGCACCTCAAAGCCATTCCGAGCATGGTTTCTTTCGACTCTTCCTCTTCTTCTATTTCTCTCTGTGAGATGAGAACAAGGTGAGCGGAGGATCTTCCTTTTATAGCTGACTCAGGGAGTAGTAGACGAGGAATAATACGAAGACAGTATTTTATTTTGTCCTTATGATATATTTTCTCTTCTATTTCTTCTTTACAAATTAGAATATTCTATTTTACTTCATAGTTTATGAAATAAAATAAAATATTCTCATGGCAACTGATATTTCGCTTCGCGTGCCAATCAAATTTAAATAGTCAAACTATTTAGGGAGACTAAAGTTAGAATTTATTCTATAAAAATCTTATTTCTTAAGTCCATGACGTCCTGTTATAGATAATCAGCCCACATCCAATAAAAAATATATTAAATAATTAAATCATATAGCAATAGAAAAAAGGGAGGCATTTCAAACGTTCGTCTCCACGTGAACGACAAGGGAACGAGGAAGAATTGACCCAAGTAGTTACTGCGGATGCTAGAATAGAGATCAATCTACGTACGGAATCGGAGTTGTAAAATTTTTCATAATGTTTACTTTTTTATTAATTTTTTATTGGATAAAAATATTCATCGTGACTTATTTTTCTTCATTTAACGATGGGATCGACGATGATGAATCTTT
Source organism: Wurfbainia villosa (assembly GCA_025175895.1). Lineage (NCBI taxonomy): Eukaryota > Viridiplantae > Streptophyta > Magnoliopsida > Zingiberales > Zingiberaceae > Wurfbainia > Wurfbainia villosa. The sequence goes on along the minus strand of CM045998.1, from coordinate 10,791,460 downwards.
GAAATAAACATATCATCTTTTGTCCCGAGAGAACTAGAAAAGCCTAAATAATTTGACTAAAAGAATAATAAAAAGAGAAAATTTAGAAATCGATGATTTATTGTATTTCAAGGATCATAAATCCATGGATTATATTGTAGAATGTGCATGAGTCAATTTTTAGTGTGAAATTTAAAATTTTTATTCGAGTTCAGAAGTCTTTTATTATTCTGGTTAATGGATCAAGAGGTATAGTCCTCTCGTAATTTTTTTTTTATCATCCCCAAAAGATCGACAGTGACAGTGATCAAGCGATACTAGAATGAACATAATCATCTTGTGTTGAATGTGAGTTTTTTAGTTGTACATGGATGAGGAGTCTACAACAATGGTTAGTTTTCACCCGTTCTCTTTGAGCAAAGAAGTTATGCAAGAGTGTTGGCATTAAATTGTTGACTAAGATAATACATTACCATACCATACTGATCCATCTTTTGTAAAAATTCACAACAAAAAAAAAAAAAAAAAAAAAAAAAAAGCTTTGAGCAAATTTTTAAAATAGACTCCAAATTATACATATTATTTTTTCAAAAAAAAAAGGGCTCCAAATAACAATTTTAATAACTTTAAAAATTTTTAAACTGATCGAAGATCCCCTAGCCAAGACCGACTTTGTTCATTTGTGCAAAAAGGTTGGAATCGTCAACCTAGCGGCCCCTACCAGCCCGCCCTCGCGCCATTGTAAGGGAGGTAAATCACGGTGGGCCTTTGGCTCTTGAGACTAGTAATCAGTGCATGGAGGGACGGAACTCGCTTTTGCGAGGAATTGACTCGTTGTCCATTTGTACAACTTTCTGCATGCGCTAGCCACTAGCCCCTTCCCGCGGGGGTAAGACCGGCTCTGTTCATTACGTTCTATGAAGTGGTTATGAAATTAATTATTGGAGTAATTAATCTTAACAATTGGAGATTCAGTCTCTCCGACAAATTCAGTTGATAAAGTTGGACAAATTTTGAATGAATTTCACTTATCTCAACTCAGTTGATAAAGTTAGACTAGATCGTGGCCACAACATTACAGTCATATCATGACCACGACATCGTGGCCAGATCGTGGTCGTGTCATGATCATGACCACAATTTGGCTAGGATTTGATCATGTCCCATAGTAATCGGATTGCTTTCGATCGTGTGACAGTCGCGATGTCACGACCTTGATGTCACGACCATGATCCAGCTGTGTCCCGTCACTGTCGAATCATGGTTGCATTCGCAGCAAATCGTTGTTGCAATCGCGCCCGATCACGGCGAGAGGGATAACGCATCAGACCCTCTAGAGTTTAGGGATTGGACTTTAGCGAGGATATGATTGGCGGCGGCGATGGTGGATCCGATTGGCAATGATGATGGCAAGTGTACTATGCATTCTTAAAACATATTCACCCACCTCCAGTCGTGCTTCCGAGTTTTCGTCGAACGTCTGTCTCCCAGAATACAACAACAGAACTACAACCACAACCAAGCACTGGTTGTCCGCTACGAACAGAACATACACTTGAAGACTATCACTATGGAATTAAAACCAAAGAGCAAGAGAATTATCGTTCTTTTTCACTGTCGACCTCTATATAAAGAGGCGAGACCTTTGATTAATGGTAGAAAAAGCATATTTTGCTTGTCTCTATTCAAAGTATCAACCTTTATTACTTTTCTCCATTCGAAGTATCAGTCTACATTCGAAGCATCGATAATAATTCTTGGTCGTCTCAATTCGATGCTTGCCCATTAATCAGCTTGTAGATGAGAAGGATGACAGAACGTCTTCTTCATCCTTTCGTCATCTTACCATTCATCGAATTTGGAAGGATGACACAACGTCTTCCTCATCATTCCTTTATATTTCTATTCAAATTCCAACAATCCCCTACATGAATGGAAATAGATATATGATAGCTTTCGACAGTTAAGTCTGACATAGGATAGGTAGATTTGATCCTTTGAACCTTCCTTTGTGAAAATATATTTGTATACTGGTTGACTAGTAGACAAGATGTTTTTGAACTATTCGACCATTTATGTAAGCATTGACATACTTCACACTAGACTTACCTTGATGTAATTCAGTTCTCATGAGTGTGTTCGTTCTAGGGCATGAACACACCTGGTTATGCGAGATGGTTTAAGAATTATGCCTCTAATTCTCTTCGAAGCGACCCCACTTCTTTCTCTCATAGGTGATATCTCTAGAATATTCTTTATTACTCTTCTGGATCATTAAAAGTCGTGGACTTAACTTTCATCCTTTCACTGTACCTTGGGTCATGCCCCCATAGTGAGCTTACTTAGTTAGTGCAGTTAGGTTGTCCCTTTGAACCTAGTTCTTAGGATTTTCAATTTGCATAGGTTGGGTTTCCTTTGCACCAACATATCTTATCGGCATTAAACCCATCCTTAATGATGAGCTTGCAACTAACTCTCGATTTAACCCTTTGGTCAATGGATCTGCTAGGTTATCTTTTGACTTTACATAGTCAACAATGCTAACCCCTATGGGGAGTAGTTGTCTAATGGTATTATATCTACAACGTATATATATAGACTTACTATTATACAGATGGTTTTATGCTTGACCAATTACTAATTGATTGTCGGCACAGGTTTTGACCATCTAGGAATATCTTCTAAGAATTGTCATAGCCATTTAGTTTTTTCACCACATTTGTCAAGAGCTACAAACTCAGATTCCATAGTGGATCTGGTTATTACGATTTGCTTATAAGATGTCACACCCCGAGAGAGGTACTTGTCCGACGAAAATCGGACATCACCTCCCCTGTACTGAGGACAATTGAAACCGATATACAAGACCCACACAACCCACTATACATCAACCAACATAACCGGAATATACCACACCACAATATATATAATATACGACCTCAGGCCATCAACCAAAATAAATAAGGAATCTACAACTTCTAGACTCACCTCTTCTGCCATCTGAGCAGGAGTACACAACCACACCTAACCATAACCAATCGAACAAAAGTCCATAAATACATATCAAGTACCGCCAAAGCAACCACAAATATAAAATACTACATGTTTAAAACATAGAGTACTAGCGGTAAGAATACATAAGCGTGAAATAAAAAATATGGAGGCGTCAGATCAGGGGACTGACAACTAGACTCTCTGGAAGGCTTTATCCTGAAATAGAATAGATATCAACGGGGTGAGTAAAACTCAGCGGATATCTAATAGTCATGCATAGTAAATTATAAGTAGCAATAATAATCATATCAGTATAGCCTCCTGATCAATAATAGGAAATGCAAGGAAGAAATACGGAAAGACTATACTTACCTGAGTCTCCTATCCTGACTTAGAAGTGTGAGCCATACTAGCAGAAGTAAAGTCGTCAGATCAAATATATGATGTATCCTGTATGCATGTCAATCATATGCAACAACCAAGGCAACAACCAAAATGCAGCAAACACAAACAAATGTCATCCATGCAATATGCATGTGATGCAAATGACACGGTCACCCCTGACACCAGTCAGCCGCCTCACACACGATGGTGAAGCCGAGTGGGTAGGGCTATGACAACTGTGCACTCTTCTATCACTGTTCCTGAGTGACCGAGTGGACAGGATACTGTCGGAGTACACCTATCCTCCTACCCCAAACAGAGTGGGGGAGCAAAGCTCTCATCTTCCGGTGACATAGACCAAAGGAGGGATCCCTGTCTGCTACCACGCTGCCTCACCGCTACCCATGAGCGGACCAGCGGAGCCTGACAGAGCTACTGCACACACCCTCCTGATGTACCACTAACCCATGAGTGGCTGTGTGTGCAGATCATGTAACTGGCTGCGGGCTCAACTACAAAGGAACCGCCGACCAGCCAGCATGCAATCATGCAAGATGGTGCATGACACTAAAGCATGTAACACCAACCAATATACGTCTCCAAATAATATGTACAAACAAAATGAGTACATATCGATGACCTAGGTATACAGGGAAAGTATATCTAAAAGCTAGTCAAGTGTATATCACAACTCCTAAAATAAGTACACATGGCAAGTATCCAGATAAATGAGCACCAATAAAACAAGCATATGAAAAGACTACAATCCGTACTAGGTAGTGACATACTAGGGCAGTTAGAAGCATAGAAAACTATTACTAGCTATAGTAAACCACGCATAATAATATGACAATATCTAAAAGAAGATAAGTCAAAGATACCCGCCTGCTATGAAGAATATCAACTGTCTTTACGCCCGTGGACCTATCTCGTGATCGAAACCTGCATAAAACATGATTACCATCAAATCCAAGCACACGACAACGTGCTAAATTATTACTATATAGTTTCTATATTCGCATCCTTTTATCGAATACAAATTAGAACCCCTCTACTGACCCTCAGCTTGTATATTTAATACATTCACACCACGAAACCCAAAATAGGCGACCTAACTACTTAATCCATCAAATCCTCCATCCACAGGTCGGATCCAAACCTAAATAACTACAATACCGATCAAAACATATCTAAACCATTCATAGCTCACTTAACCTTCACTCAGCCACAAACAACTCATCTACGACTCACACACTCACCTTCACAGACGTACAGCCGACCAACACTCAACAGAAACCAACAGCCAACCCAACGACCACATACAAAAATTGACAAATGAAACACACAGGTTAAATCACACTTACCAGTGGTTGGAATCTCCCGACACATCCCTCACCAATCTTCAGTGTAAATCAAAGAAAACAACCCCCTTTCCCGAGCTGCTCTGTCCACCGATTCTGCCCAAATCACAGCTCCAATTCAATGTAAAAGAAACCACAGCCAACACCAAAATCTCATCCAAGGTAAGATAAAACAGGCTCTTACCTAGCTCCGACGACCACCGATAGCAAAATCCCCCACACACTGCCTGTCACCGCTGCACAAAATCCCCACTTAACGTGATAGGGATAACAAACGGAAAGGGATTTCGTCCAAGGTCGAGTAACAACATCAACTCACCTTGCTCCAGCAGTGATCGGCTAGGGAAGCTCCTAGGCCGATCGCGTGAACCCGCTACCGATCCCTGGCTCCCAAAGTCAAAGACGTCGGCGGAGACCTCCTGAGCGACTAGAACAGAGTCGTTGTGCTCCTGGCTGAGCCCACTCGAAGAGGCCGACGAAGGGACAGAACTACTGCTCGCCATCGGCGCGGAGGGTGTCGGAAGCGAGAGCTGTGCGAGCGCCGGTGTCAAACAGAACTCCGATGTCGTCTCCGTTGGAACGCCGGATGCTGGCCAGACTCCGTCTCTGAGTTTTCCGAGAAAGGCGGCGTGCCCGCTGAGGTGAGCCACGACTCCGACATCACCCATTTGGAGTCGCGCGATGCAGGTGGGTGAGGAGAAGAGGGCAACGATACCCTTGCTCGCCATGGGGAAGGCAAGGAATGATGGCGGCTTGCGGCGATGGCAGCAGGTGCGCACGAGGAGAAGGAATGGCAGCAGTGCTTGCGGGAGAAGACGACGGTTGCGCGAGGTCGGGAGAAGGAAAACGACCGTGTCGTGAGAAGCGACGCCGAAGAAATCGAGAGAAGAGGAAACGGGATCGGAGAAAAAATGGTTAACATATAACCTAGGTTTATAACTTAGGTTAATTAAACCTATTGAATAATTAAAACAGGTCATTTAAAAGCCTGTTTTCCTTATCTACGTAAATACCCCGTACAAGCCCTATTTAATTCCAGAAAAATTCTGGAAAAATATCTAAAATTCTCTGAAAATCTCGAAAATAATTCCTAGGATTATTTTCCCTAAATTTTGGCCATTTAATTTAGTATTTTAAATTTTCGTATTTAACATTCTCCCCCACTAATATAAATTTGGTCCCCAAATTTCTCACTCATGTATGAGTACGAGATGTCACAACAACCATCTCAGGAATCTGGAGACAAGTCACACCTCAAGTGACTAAGTGAGGTTACTGATATAGAGCTCTGACACCTGCTTCCAACAACCCTTCCAAAGTATGAATAGTATCTTCATATCGACCACCTATCAAAAAGTATATAACTGTACCAGCCCAACTTGTCCATCATACTAGGCTATCACGTCCATCTCGGTACAGAACCTTGCTGATTACTAGTATTCCACCTTTACTAATTGACACACTAAACACCAGACTACGAAATCAACTATGTTCTGCATGTCGTTCCACCACGGAGTACGTTTCAATACTTACTATTTTCTGGATACAATCCGAATACATCTGCAACATATACAATCTACTACAATCTACTAGCAATACTTATCAAAATATCGTGACAAAGCCTCGTGGCTCTCGAGGTAATACAAAAGGTACTATCTGCGGGCAACGACATGCTACCACGACCGAAACTCGTGGGCAGATAGTCAATATACAGAGCACTGTCTACGCGCAATCACATGCTACCACGAACGGAACTCGTGGGTAGACAAGCAATAAAAGACTCAATGTCTGCGAGCAACGACATGCTACCACGATCGAATCTCGTGGGCAGACAGAGTATATAGCTATTTAGCTATGGACTGCACACAACCACATTCTATCACAACTGGGTCTCGTGGGCAGTCAAGATGTCAGGTAGCTATCTAACTACAGACGACATACGAATTCCACTATCACTAACTCCGAACAAGTAGAGCACGAGTATAACTCTATGGTAGATTCTCTCTATCATCACAACAGGGATCTATCGGCTATCCTGAATCAAAAGTAACTCTTCCTAAATTCGAATGCAACTATGTAACCCACTATTCTCCTCGGAGATGGAGAAATATTTTCTCACAAGAGAAATCTACTGTCTAAAATCCACTCTATCGCATAGAACGGGAGGTGACTGGGAGACTATAATGACCAATCTCCCTAGTTGTAACTATCCGTGTTCTCACAACTCTGTGCAACTGCCCAGTAGCTAGCCAAAACCCTATGAGCATTCCTGCTCCTCACCTCTACAAAACAACATAATAACTGCTCAGTCCACGTTGTAGGAGATTTGACGCCGCTAGAGGGGGGGGGTGAATAGCGTTTACTCTTGCGTAGATGGAAAACGTTCGCGTGCTTGTCTACAATTTTCGTTAGCGCAACGGAAACAAAGATAATAAAGCAATAACGAAAACACAAACACACAAACGCAAGGATATAACGTGGTTCGGAACCGAACGGTTCCTACTCCACGGATCGAGCTCTAAAGAGCCCTAGTGATGCACACACACTCACTAATCACAAATACTCCTTCTCGACACAAGTCGGAGGTGGAGAAACCTCGTACAACAGTTTACAACAATAAACTAAGTAGATACAAGCAAATACAATGAGATACAATGCAATATAAGTAAAGAAAAAGCTTTACAAATGCCTTTTGATTGCTTGCTTGTTGATCGCTTGAACCGTGGTTGAAGACCCTGATTTGCAGCAGCAAATCGCCTCAAAAACGTCCAAGAAATCGCTGCCAAAAACCCTCCCGTCGAGCTCCTTTTATCCTTGCGCGCGACCTGGATTTCTGCCCATCAGTCGATCGCATAAGTCACCCGATCGTGATGTCACGTCGTGAGACAACGGCTCGATCCATGTTGGAAAAACTCCAACGAATCTCTTGGCGATCGCTAACATTTATACGATCGCGTCAGCCAGCCGTCGGCCCCAAGACGTTCGCTCTCGACATTGATCATTTACGATCGCCCGATCGTTATCGGGCCGAATGAGGTTTTAACCCAAGTATGGTGCCCCCATACTTGCTAGACCACCCTTAGCCTAGACCTAAGCCTTCTAGCCACCTCCATCAGCCTCACGCCTCTCGGATCCCTCCAAGTCATCCATAACTTATTCATCCATCGCGCTAGCCTCCAGGTGTTTCCCTTGGCTATGTCATGCTAACGGTGTCTACACCGCCAAGGCACATTGGACTTACGCCGCCAAGACTCCGCTTGGACTTTACGCTGCCAATATCCATCCCCTTGGACTTTCCCTTGCCAACCCATGTTGGACTTTCCATGCCAAGACCCATGCTTGGACTTTTCTCTTGCCAACCCATGTTGGACTTTCCATGCCAAGACCCATGCTTGGACTTTTCCTTGTGCCAAGTACTCAAGACTTGGACTTTCCCAAATGCCAAGTGTCCCACTTGGACTTTCCATGCCAAGTACCCATGACTTGGACTTTACCTTGCCAAGACCCATGCTTGGACTTTGCCAAATGCCAAGTGTCCCACTTGGACTTTCCATGCCAAGTACACAAGACTTGGACTTTTCCATGACAATTACATTGTCATATATTTTTGTCGAACATCAAAATATCACTCGAGTCAAACTCGAGTCCTGGTCAATCGTGACCTGGGCCGATTGCACCAACAATCTCCCCCTTTTTGATGTTTGACAAAAACCAAACAAATCATTTGAGTTAGACCATTAACTCAAATCCCTTACCAATTATCCCAAATTGGTAAACACTCTCCAAATATTCTCCCCCAAACATTCTCCCCCTTTTTGACTAACATCAAAAAGGTTTTCTCTTCAAGAAGGTCAATGTCTCATGTCCCAATGAGATCTTACAATCTCCCCCTTGATCCAAAAGTAAATACCTAGGATGCCTATCATCTTCCTAGTGATAATTCACATATCACTCAAGAGAGACAATCCTATACTCTCTCCCAATTTCCAAATTGGGCATCAAAAACCCATCAATTTCTCAATTGATGATACTCTCCCAATAACTTCTCCTCTTCAAGGAGAAAAACACATCCATCATCCCAAGATGGATACCTCCCCCTAAAGGCTTGCTTCCCCTTGACCATTGCACCAACAATGTCCTTGGGAAGCCCCTAAGCCAATAGGAACTCTAAACCATCAAAATTAAGGTTTTAAGTTCAACATAGAACTTTCACTCACCCTAAATTTGATACTTTGACCTAACACAACTCCTAATCCATATCCAATGGATTTTCACCCTTTATAATGCTTCCTAAAGCATATCCTAGGGTTAGGAGTGATTAGAAACCTTTTCCATAGCTGAACACGGGCTAAACAAACCTTGTTAACCCGAAATCAGACTGACGATCGACTCGACGATGTCGATCGACTACCACCCATATCAGTGGATTGACACCAAGGGCAGTCGACTGATAGCTGAAATTTCTGAATTTCAGCTATCAGAATCGAGATTTGGAAAAGCATAAGTAATTCTACATAATTTGAAAAATCATAAAATTTGATACGTATATTACTTATAGTCATTACAATGGGTGAAAAATATTTGAAAATTATTTTACCCATAAAATAGTGAGTTTGATACAAAACTCAAAACCATTGAAATTTTCAATGTTTTGGCCCTATTTTGTATCAACTCTATCAATGGTGATTGCTATCAAAAGATAGACTTCACCAAGGTTTTCTAAATTGATTTTAAAATGATTTCAAAACCATGTCTTGGATCATATTCCTTGGGCTCTATGCACATGACTTGTACACAAGCTTTCCTAATGATCCACTAATCATATAAGATGAGTTTGAGTTCATCTAGATGCAAAACCTATGTACCTTGAACTCAACTCATATCCTAACATCTCACATGTATCTAGGGTGTATAAAATACACATACATGTCAATTTAATGTGAGATGTGGGTTTTGTTCATCCTAATCTAGGGTTTCATGCATTTCCTAGGCAACCCTACTTGATTCCCTTATAAATGGGACTTCAAGTCATGTCATAGTCCTTAAATCAATTTCAACCAATTGTCTTAAATGCATGAATGATTATGGCATTAGAAATGATATAAATAAGCATATGCTCATAATCATGATGTCATGGCATAAGATGAAATCTAAAAACACATGACATTTAAAACCTTAATCCTAAAACATGAACATGACATAATGATTAAAAGTAAGCATGATGTCATGGCATGTTATATGACAAACAAAGCATGACATATAAAATATATAGGTATAATAATACCTAAATTTTAATATTAATTGTCATTTGTTGGGATTAATCATATTTTCCCATATTAACCTAATCTCCCTAGTGTGCCAAAAACCCAAAATGACACACTAACCTCTAAACTTAAATTGTGCTAATTTAATTGATTTTTCTTAATTTCAAAAGTGCATTGACACATCCTAAAATCTTTTAGGATATTGATTCAAATCTATTTCCAAGGTAACCATAACCTTGAAAATATCCTAAAGTGCCACCTTTACCATGGTTGAGTTAACTACCCATCCAATCAAGGTTGACACACCCTAAACCCATCTTAGCGTGAATCAATCACGCTCTTAGGAACCCAAAACCGATTTGAGCTCCTAGGGTTAATTAAGTATTCCTTAGGGATAACCTCCCTAAATACCTTCCTAATGACCCTCCTAGGCTTGTTAGCCTTGGTCATTTGGGTCTTACCTAGGTTGACTCTAGGGGTAACTCCCCTTGCAACCTTCTTAGTGGCCACCCTAGGTTTCCTAGAAACCCTAGCCACTAGGCACAACCTTTGGTCAACCTTAGGGATGACTTCCCTATTGACCTTGGTCTTCCTAGACCTAGTTTGTGTTTCATAGTCAAATGGAACACTATGATAAGCTACTTTAGGCTTAGGTTTGTGACCCAAACCTTGCTTGCCCTTGGTTGACTTTTGACTCTTAGGTCCTAGGTGTTGACTTTGACTTTTGGACCCTTGATTTTGACCACTAGACCCTTTAAATTGATTTTGTATCTTATTAAGGGTCTTTTCAAGTTTTTCAAGCCTTGACCTCAAGACTTGATTTTCCTTTTCTAATTGCTCAATTTTAGAATTTTGATTTAAATCTTGGGCATTGGACTTCCTAGGCATATGCCTGTTGGTGCAATCGGCCTAGGTCACGATTGACCAGGACTCGAGTTTGACTCGAGTGATGTTTTGATGTTTCAACAAAAACATATGACAATGTAATTGTCATGGAAAAGTCCAAGTCATGGGTACTTGGCATGGAAACTCCAAGTGGAACACTTGACATTTGGTAAAGTCCAAGTCTTGAGTACTTGGCATGAAAAGTCCAAGCATGGGTCTTGCCAATGTAAAAGTCCAAGCATGGGTCTTGGCAATGTAAAAGTCCAACATGGGTTGGCAAGGGAAAGTCCAAGCATGGTCTTGGCATTTGAGAAGTCCAACATGGGTTGGCAAGGGAAAGTCCAAGCTTGAGTCTTGGCATGAGAAGTCCAAGGGGTTTGATATTGGCTGCGTAAAGTCCAAGCGAGAGTCTTGGCAGCATAAGTCCAATGGTTGGCGGCGTAAAGTCCAAGAGGAGTCTCGGCGGCGTAAGTCCAATGTGCCTTGGCGGTGTAGACACCATTAGCATGACATAGCCGACGGAAGCACCTAGAGGCTAGCGCGATGGATGTACAAGTCATGGATGACTTGGAGGGATCCGAGATGCGTGAGGCCGATGGAGGTGGCTAGAAGGCTTAGGTCTAGGCTAAGGGTGGTCTAGCAAGTATGGGGGCACCATACTTGGGTTAAAACATCATGTTTGAGGTTGACAGTCGACTGACAATATGACCGGTTCGACTGTCGTGAGTCGACTTGAGTTCGACTGCCAATTTAGAGCTGGAATTGCTCAGCGATCATTGCTCATTGGAAGCGATCGGCCGATGTCTCTGACGATCGCGCAAGTCGACGTCATCGCTAGTTCTGTGTCGAGCACAGAACACTTCGTAGCCAACTACGGGCATTGGCAGTCGACTGCCAATGTTGGCAATCGACTGCCAAGAGTCCCGTTGGAACTTGTCCAACGTGGATTGAGTCGTTGTCTCACACTCTGATCGGGACTTATGGATCATTGCTAAATCCATCCCGATGGAGGATAAAAGCAGCTGTTCGTGGAAGGCTCAAGGATCAGTTTTTTGGGAGCTTATTTGAGGTGATTTGAAGGCGATTTGCAGGTGCATTTCAGGTCCCTTCAATCTCATCCAAGCAACCAACAAGCAAAGCGCTCAAACCCTAGTTTGTAAAGTGTTCTTTACATTTCCTTGTATTTTGCTTATATTTTTGTGTATTACTTGTTGTAATCCATTGTATGAGGTTTCTCCACCTCCGACTTGTTGTCGAGAAGGAGTTTATTGCTTAGTGGTGTGTGATTGGCATCACTAGGGCTCGTTTGAGCCCGATCCGTGGAGTAGGAACCGTGCGGTTCCGAACCACATTATATCCTTGTGTTCGTGATTGTATCTTTTCGTTATTGCTTTTATTATTTCTATTCCGCTGCGCATAACGAGTTTTATAGAGACGATCACGAACGAATTCCATCGACGTACGGTCAAACGCTATTCACCCCCCTCTAGCGGCGTCAAATCTTCAACAAGTGGTATCAGAGCCCGGGGCTCTTCAACGGATTAACAACCGGGAGCAAGACGCTAGAGGGTAAAAGATGGAAGTCCAAGATCAATTAGGTTGGGACATCAACACACCGGTGCCCTACACCCTATACGGACGAGAAGGATTCAATTCTTGGAAGGGAAGAATTGAGGATTTTATTATGATGAGAGACTTTGAGGAATTGTCCATTTTGATGGATGGATTTGAATATCCAAGAGGACCAAGAGGTGGATTCCTCAAGAAGAAGAGATGGACCGAAGAGAAAGTTCAAGCATCCGAGAAAAATAATAAGGTAATCAAATTCATCTTTGATTTAATTCCTAATGACCTCTTGTGTAGTCTAGGTGACTATGTGGATGCCAAGGAGCTATGGAGCGATTTGGTCAAGCTCCATGAAAGCCCATCAACGGTCCAAGAGGAAGAGACCGAAGAGGCTAATGCATCATCCTCACAAGGAAGTGAGGACTTGGAGATTGAGAGATCATCAACATCCAAGGAGGAAGAGGAAGTAGAATCGGAAGTTGATAGGGAGTCAATTTCCGAGTTGGTGGAGGAAGTGGAAGAAGCATCCACTTCTAGGATTGAGGAGGAGATTAGAGTTTCCTCAACACCAGAGCATCAAGAAGAAGCTTCGACATCCGGTCAAGATGAAGAAGCCCAAAATCCAATTCCGGTCTCCATTAACCTAGGTAACTCAAACACTCTAATTTCAAATAAAAATAATATTATGTGTTTTGAGTGTAGGGAATTTGGGCACTATAAGAGCAAGTTCCCAAAGAAGATTAGGAAAGCTCCACCGGCGCCAAAAGTCAAGGATGCCGGTTCCCCAACACCTAAAGGCAAGGAGCACATCATATGCTTCAAGTGCAATTCAAAAGGATATTATAGGAATCAATGTCCTAAGGGGAGCAAAAAGACCCAAGAAGAAGCATCACAAGTAGGGGGAGCAAAGGCTAACCCTAAGGTACATTTTAGTAATGCATCTTCTAATTTAAATGCTAAAAAGCATGCTAGGAACTTTAATTCTCTTGCAATTTATGAAAAGCATGCTAATAGGAATAAATATTTTTGCTTAGGAGCTAAGAATGTCTACTTAGATAATAGGGAGAAATTTGGAATTAATGTCCCTAAAAATGTTTTACCTAGGGAATCTATCAAGAAAATAGGAGAACACCTAGGTTTCAATCCTAAATGGACTAGGCATATGCCTAGGAAGTCCAATGCCCAAGAATTTAATCAAAAATCAATTGGGCAATTAGAATTAGAAAACCAAGCCTTGAGGTCAAGGCTTGAGAAACTAGAAAAGACCCTTAGGAATATACAAAACCAATTTAAAGGGTCTAATGGTCAAAGTCAAAGTCAACACCTAGGACCTAAGAGTCAAAAGTCAACCAAGGGCAAGCAAGGTTTGGGTCACCAACCTAAGCCTAAAGTGGCTTATCATAGTGTTCCATTTGACTATGGAACACAAACTAGGTCTAGGAAGACCAAGGTCAATAGGGAAGTCATCCCTAGAATTGACCAAAGGGTGTGCCTAGTGGCTAGGGTTTCAAGGAAACCTAGGGTGGCCACTGAGAAGGTTGCAAGGGGAGTTACCCCTAGAGTCAACCTAGGTAAGACCCAAATGACCAAGGCTAACAAGCCTAGGAGGGTCATTAGGAAGGTATCTAGGGAGGTTATCCCTAAGGAATACCTAATTAACCCTAGGAGCTCAAATCGGTTTTGGGTTCCTAAGAGCGTGATTGATTCACGCTAGATGGGTTTAGGGAGTGTCAACCTTGATTGGATGGGTAGTTAACTCAACCATGGTAAAGGTGGCACTTTAGGATGTTTTCAAGGTTATGGTTACCTTGGAAATAGATTTGAATCAATATCCTAAAAGATTTTAGGATGTGCCAATGCACTTTTGAAATTAAGAAAAATCAATTAAATTGGCACAATTTAGGTTTAGAGGTTAGTGTGCCATTTTGGGTTTTTGGCACACTAGGGAGATTAGGTTAATATGGCAAAACACATCTAATTATATCAAATGACAATTAATATTAAAATTTAGGCATTACTATACCTATATATTTTATATGTCATGCTTTGATTGTCATATGCCATGTCATGACATCATGCCTATTTCTATGATTTTATATGTCATGAGTATGCTTAGGTTTTAGGTTAATGTCATGTATGCTTAGTTTTATATCATATGCCATGACATCATGATTATGAGCATATGCTTATTTATATCATTTCTAATGCCATAATCATTCATGCATTTAAGACAATTTGGTTGAAATTGAATTAAGGACTATGACATGACTTGAAGTCCCATTTATAAGGGAATCAAGTAGGGTTGCCTTAGAGAATGCATAAAACCCTAGATTAGGATGAACAAAACCCACATCTCACATTAAATTAACATGTATGTGTATTTTATACACCTTAGATACATGTGAGATACTAGGATATGAGTTGAGTTCAAGGTGCATAGTTTTTGCATCTAGATGAACTAAAACTCATCTAATTTCAATTAGTGGATCATTAGGAAAGCTTGTGTACAAGTCATGTGCATAGAGCCCAAGGAATATGATCCAAGACATGGTTTTGAAATCTTTTTAAAATCATTTTGAAAAACCTTGGTGAAGTCTATCTTTTGATAGCAATCACCATTGATGAGATTGATACAAAGTGAGCTTAAACTTTAAAGTTTTTAGTCACTTTTGGATTTTGTATCAATTTCGGTATTTTATGGGTAAAATAATTTTCAAATATTTTTCACCCATTGTATTGACTATAAGTAATATATGTATCAAATTTTATGATTTTTCAAATTACGTAGAATTACTTATGCTTTTCCAAATCTCGATTCTGATAGCTGAAATTTGGAAATTTTTGAATTATCGATCACCGATCCTTTGTGGCAAATGACCGATATGTGGCGTCGATTGATTTCGAGTCGACTGCCAGGTCTGATTTCGGGTTAACAAGGTTTGTTTAGCCCGTGTTCAGCTATGGAAAAGATTCCTAGTCACTCCTAACCCTAGGATATGCTTTAGGAAGCATTATAAAGGGTGAAAATCCATTGGATATGGATTAGGAGCTGTGTTAGGTCAAAGTATCAAATTTAGGGTGAGTGAAAGTTCTATGTTGAACTTAGAACCTTAATTTTGATGGTTTAGAGTTCCTATTGGCTTAGGGGCTTCCCAAGGACATTGTTGGTGCAATGGTCAAGGGGAAGCAAACCTTTAGGGGGAGGTATCCATCTTGGGATGATGAATGTGTTCTTTCTCCTTGAAGAGGAGAAGTTATTGAGAGAGTATCATCAATTGGGAAAATTGATGGGTTTTTGATACCCTATTTGGAAATTGGGAGAGAGTATAGGATTGTTTCTCTTGAGTGATATGTGAATTATCACTAGGAAGATGGTAGGCATCCTAGGTATTTATTTTTGGATCAAGGGGGAGATTGTAAGATCTCATTGGTACATGAGACATTGACCTCCTTGGAGAGAAAACCTTTTTGATGTTAGTCAAAAAGGGGGAGAATGTTTGGGGGAGAACATTTGGAGAGTGTTTACCAATTTGGGATAATTGGTAAGGGATTTGAGTTAGTGGTCTAACTCAAATGATTTGTTTGGTTTTTGTCAAACATCAAAAAGGGGGAGATTGTTGGTGCAATCGGCCTAGGTCACGATTGACCAGGACTCGAGTTTGACTCGAGTGATGTTTTGATGTTTCGACAAAAACATATGACAATGTAATTGTCATGGGAAAATCCAAGTCATGGGTACTTGGCATGGAAAGTCCAAGTGGAACACTTGGCATTTGGTAAAGTCCAAGTCTTGAGTACTTGGCATGAAAAGTCCAAGCATGGGTCTTGGCAATGTAAAAGTCCAAGCATGGGTCTTGGCAATGTAAAAGTCCAACATGGGTTGGCAAGGGAAAGTCCAAGCATGGTCTTGGCATTTGAGAAGTCCAACATGGGTTGGCAAGGGAAAGTCCAAGCTTGAGTCTTGGCATGAGAAGTCCAAGGGGTTTGATATTGGCTGCGTAAAGTCCAAGTGAGAGTCTTGGCAGCATAAGTCCAATGGTTGGCGACGTAAAGTCCAAGAGGAGTCTCGGCGGCGTAAGTCCAATGTGCCTTGGCGGTGTAGACACCGTTAGCATGACATAGCCGACGGAAGCACCTAGAGGCTAGCGCGATGGATGAACAAGTCATGGATGACTTGGAGGGATCCGAGATGCGTGAGGTCGATGGAGGTGGATAGAAGGCTTAGGTCTAGGCTAAGGGTGGTCTAGCAAGTATGGGGGCACCATACTTGGGTTAAAACCTCATGTTTGAGGTTGGCAGTCGACTGGCAATATGGCCGGTTCGACTACCATGAGTCGACTTAAGTTCGACTGCCAATTTAGAGCTGGAATTGCCGCGATCGGCTCATTGGCGCGATCGGCCCGATCTCTGACGATCGGCAGGAATCGGCGATCGCTAGTTACTCGATGTCGAACAGAACCGTAGCCAATCACTACGGGCATTGGCGATCGGCGCCAATGTTGGCGATCAGCGCAGAGTCCGTGGAACTTGTCAGCGTGGATTGAGTCGTTGTCTCCACGCTCTGATCTTGGCGATCGGCATGGGGACTTATGGCGATCATGATCGGGCGAAAAATCCATCCCGATGGAGGATAAAAGTAGCTGTTCGTGGAAGGCTCAAGGATCAGCGTTTTGGGAGCTTATTTGAGGCGATTTGAAGGCGATTTGCAGGTGCATTTCAGGGCCCTTCAACCTCATCCAAACAACCAACAAGCAAAGCGCTCAAACCCTAGTTTGTAAAGTGTTCTTTACATTTCCTTGTATTTTGCTTGTATTTTTGTGTATTACTTGTTGTAATCCATTGTACGAGGTTTCTCCACCTCCGACTTGTTGTCGAGAAGGAGTTTATTGCTTAGTGGTGTGTGATTGGCATCACTAGGGCTCGTTTGAGCCCGATCCGTGGAGTAGGAACCGTGCGGTTCCGAACCACGTTATATTCTTGTGTTCGTGATTGTATCTTTTCGTTATTGCTTTTATTATTTCTATTCCGCTGCGCATAACGAGTTTTATAGAGACGATCACGAACGAATTCCATCGACGTACGGTCAAACGCTATTCACCCCCCCCTCTAGCGGCGTCAAATCTTCAACAATGCCTAGTCCATTTGGGATTGAAACCTAGGTGTTCTCCTATTTTCTTGATAGATTCCCTAGGTAAAATATTTTTAGGGACATTAGTCCCAAATTTCTTCTTATTTCCTAAGTGGACACTCTTAGCACCTAAACAAATATATCTATTATTTCTAGCATGCTTTTCATGTACAATAGCAAGAGAATTAAAACTCCTAGCATGCTTTTGACTTTGAAATTTAGAAGGTGCAAGATTAGAGGTTACCCTAGGGTTTGCCTTCGAGGCTCCCCCTACATGTATAGCTCCCTCTTTGACTTTCTTGCTCCTCCTAGGGCATGAATTCCTAAAATGCCCCGGTTGTTGACACTTGAAGCAAATGACGTGCTCTTTGCTTCTTCTAGTGGTGGCACCGGCATCTTTTGATCTTTCTTGAGGTTTTGGTGCCGGAGGAGCTTTTTTGATCTTCTTTGGGCACTTCCTCTTATAGTGCTTGGTTTCCCTACACTCAAAGCAAATTATATAATTTTTATTTAAACTTAAATTGCTTGAGTTACCTAGGTTAATGAGGACCGGAATTGGACTTTTGGCTTCTTCATCTTGACCGGATGTCGAAGCTTCTTCTTGATGTTCCGGTGTGGAGGTTCTCTCCTCCCCCTCAATCCTTGAGGTGGATGCTTCTTCCACTTCCTCCACCTCTTCCGATTCGGATGTTGATTCCCTATCAACCTCCGAATCCTCACTTCCTTGTGAGGATGATCTCTCTTCTTCACCCTCCTTGTCTTCTTGAATTGATGGTGAACTTTCTTGAGCTTGAGAGGGTGAGCACTCCTCTTCTTCTTCTTCTTCTTGGACTGATGATGAGTTTTCATGGAGCTTTGCCACTTGGCTCCATAACTCTTTAGCATCTACATAATTACCTAACATACCCAAGATATTGTTAGGCATTAAATCAATTAAAAATTTTATCACCTTATCATTTTTCTCGGATGTTTGAACTTGCTCTTCGGTCCATCTCTTCTTCTTGAGGAATCCACCTCTTGGTCCTCTTGGATATTCAAATCCATCCATCAAAATGGACCATTCCTCAAAGTCTCTCATCATAATAAAATCCTCAATTCTTCCCTTCCAAGAATTGAATCCTTCTCGTCCGTATAGGGTGTAGGGCACCGGTGTGTTGATGTCCCAACCTAATTGATCTTGGACTTCCATCTTTTACCCTCTAGCGTCTTGCTCCCGGTTGTTAATCCGTTGAAGAGCCCCGGGCTCTGATACCAATTGTAGGAGATTTGACGCCGCTAGAGGGGGGGGTGAATAGCGTTTACTCTTGCGTAGATGGAAAACGTTCGTGTGCTTGTCTACAATTTTCGTTAGCGCAGCGGAAACAAAGATAATAAAGCAATAACGAAAACACAAACACACAAACGCAAGGATATAACGTGGTTCGGAACCGAATGGTTCATACTCCACGGATCGAGCTTTAAAGAGCCCTAGTGATGCACACGCACTCACTAATCACAAATACTCCTTCTCGACACAAGTCGGAGGTGGAGAAACCTCGTACAACAGTTTACAACAATAAACTAAGTAGATACAAGCAAATACAATGAGATACAATGCAATATAAGTAAAGAAAAAGCTTTACAAATTCCTTTTGATTGCTTGCTTGTTGATCGCTTGAACCGTGGTTGAAGACCCTGATTTGCAGCAGCAAATCGCCTCAAAAATGTCCAAGAAATCGCTGCCAAAAACCCTCCCGTCGAGCTCCTTTTATCCTTGCGCACGACCTGGATTTCCGCCCATCAGTCGACTGCCATAAGTCACCAGTCGACTGATGCCACTGTTGTCGTGAGACAACGACTCGATCCACGCTGGAAAAACTCCAACGAATCTCTTGGCGCCGATCGTTAACGCCAGTAGCCGATCGCCTGGCCGCCACGGCGCTTCAGGCTCGACATTGATCGGGCGATCATTGCCGACACCGGCCGATCGCTTCCGATATGACCGATCGAGCATTTCTAGCTTTAAACCGCGGTCGAACTCAAGTCGACTCACGACGCCATAATTCCACCTCAAAAATGAGGTTTAAACCCAAGTATGGTGCCCCCATACTTGCTAGACCACCCTTAGCCTAGACCTAAGCCTTCTAGCCACCTCCATCAGCCTCACGCCTCTCGGATCCCTCCAAGTCATCCATGACTTGTTCATCCATCGCGCTAGCCTCCAGGTGCTTCCCTTGGCTATGTCATGCTAACGGTGTCTACACCGCCAAGGCACATTGGACTTACGCAGCCAAGACTCCACTTGGACTTTACGCCGCCAATATCCATCCCCTTGGACTTTCCCTTGCCAACCCATGTTGGACTTTCCATGCCAAGACCCATGCTTGGACTTTTCCCTTGCCAACCCATGTTGGACTTTCCATGCTAAGACCCATGCTTGGACTTTTCCTTGTGCCAAGTACTCAAGACTTGGACTTTCCCAAATTCCAAGTGTCCCACTTGGACTTTCCATGCCAAGTACCCATGACTTGGACATTACCTTGCCAAGACCCATGCTTGGACTTTGCCAAATGCCAAGTGTCCCACTTGGACTTTCCATGCCAAGTACACAAGACTTGGACTTTTCCATGACAATTACATTGTCATATATTTTTGTCGAACATCAAAACATCACTCGAGTCAAACTCGAGTCCTGGTCAATCGTGACCTGGGCCGATTGCACCAACACACGTCATATATATGACAGCTTATCTCGCAGTTCTTTAACTGCCGTAAGCTAGGATACGTCTTATTCAACAGCATCGGAATCGCTTCGATCCCCAAAATGATGTATCCATGTACACTACCCTTCCCTCAACACCAGAATGATTAATCAACACTGGCGTAAAAATCAACCCATCGTCTGAGCCCTGAAACTAGTTTCACAAGCTTCAGACCAAGTAAATTCCATCACCTTCCTGGTCCAACCAGTCAGCGATGTAGTACCGCTAGAGCATCCTATCCATATCTATGGTAATAATCAAGTCAATACAAGGAAACCACCATCTACGGTGGCCGAGTGTGTAACTCCAACTACCACCATCAATAGTGACCAAGTTACGCAACTCCACCGACCACAATTGATCTAATCGTGTCCAGAATACACGACTTCTGAAATTCCTAGACGACTAAGTCGTCAACAAGTCTAATAAGATAATCAAAAGCTCTTACAATTCATACCAAGTATGAAATTGTCGTCGCTACACACCTGCATCCTCTTTACTCTAGGTTGATGATATATCAATCATCATAACGACAATGATAATTGTATGACACCATATCACTACAATATCAACACACCAGATCATAAATCAATCCTAGAGTATACACAGGTGTCCTATAGCTGATCTAAATAGATCCTCTATCCACAATGAAGGATATTCATTTCCTTCTACAACTACCACATTCCATCATCGATAATCGATGCATAATCTCAAAGGTCCATCTCTCTTTTAACAAAGAGTTACAGATCTTCTCAAGAAATATTGGAACAGATAAATATCCCATCCAACACCTCCTATAATCGAAACTTAGGTTCTTCCAATTCCTATAGTGTTAAGTAACACTGTTACCAACAAAATTATCTCCTGGTAAAATCGTCATTCTAACAAATACCTCCCGGGCATCATCAACCTTGCCAACTTTGAAAAATCGATCGATGACGATATCAAAGCAACTCGATTTGGCTCACAACCAATTAAATGACATTGCCTTGAGTACATCATGAGCTTCAACGACTTTGTGTGCTTTACACCAACCCTCAGCCAACACACCATAAGTAAAAACATTTGGCTCGTAAAACATCATTACCTCATTACCAATAAATTGTCACCCGGTATGAGGTCTTCAATATCGACACTATTTCCACAATCATTCTGATTGCCTACTCCACTTGCCTCTGCAGCGGCAAGCCTAGGAGTTCATCCGAAAATACATCTGAATGCTCTCGGATTATACGCGCATTTGAAAGACATATCATACCATAATCTCACAATTTAACCATCTGTAAGGTTATGTCTACCATAAAGGTATGTCTATCAAAGTCTAAGGGCATCCCTTGACTCCTTAATTGTTAGTCAACATCTCATCCAACGGTAGAGATACCACCGACCCACAAGTCGATGTATAGTAACCCTTCTAATCCGAACTAAGAATGTTCTAGTCAAAGATACCTGTAAACTATAAATATCTCTCAATCTATTAACCCAGAGGGTAAACTAAAGTAATTACCCTAAACGATCAACTATCTGTCGATCCGATCCAAAGACTCCATGCAGGTCTCGACCTTTCCTCGAAGAGAACGGAATCAGATCCAATAGTCCGCGGCAAAGCGGTCGCATTTCTATGATGCATGACCCGGGGATTTTCCTGGATCATCTGATCCCATCATTTGGAGACTTCTGATTCTAATAATTTGACCTGCTATATCTGCTTATCGGTTTCTCACTCTTAAACTCTTGTACGGAGTCATTTCTAAACTCATGACTCGATCCAATATCTTCCGACATGATCTAATAAAAAAATCCAAACATCCTAATCCACCTGTAAGCCAATAAACCATGGGTGGCTTAAATCATCCATTTACATTCTTGAGTTTTTAGGTGGTCGTAACCTCTGCAAGACTCACGACTCTGCACAGTACACCATTACCAAACGATCACCATATTTGAAACTCCAGAATTTCCTGACAATGAGTCAAAGGAATAACACGGGGAAAATACCCTCTCACAACATCACTACGCCGTGACCTAGTGATATACGATACCCTGATGATTATTTCCCTGCATCTTCCACCAAGTATCGGCTTGATCCCGATAATGGTATACAACTAGCTCCACTTTCTCTGTATAATACGAGTTAAGTACTCAAAAGTACTTTCAAAATTATACAACCCAGCATGAACAACTCAGGGATCAAAATCCCTATGAAACACCGTAACCTAACCCTCTGCTATCTGGATCAACAATAGCCTACACGTCTTATCCATTACCCTATAGGTAATGAGCTAACTAACTTAATTAGTGAAAATCTCTAAGACTGTAGTCTTTGATTTCCACAAGAAATGTGACACTTGACCCCTGCTTTTCGACTCGGTATCAATCGACTCTCAAAGGAAATTCACCTTTTCGACACAGGTTCAAGACTCATGGACTTAACAGGTCATGCACGTGGTCAACTCAAACTACGATTATGAATAGTAACCAACACACTAAATGTTATTGTCTATTATAACCACTAAACGCATAGCCAACCTAACCGGGAGTATAAACACTAACGGCAACTCCGGCTGGTCGCCTTGGTGGGCGACCCCTACTACGAGCCTGCACATGTATCATAATTCTGTAGACCTTTCTGGCCACTCCATCGCCAGAGATCTCAATGTCCTCTTGCGTGGCTACCCTGCACCACGTTTTGGCACAGGAGCACGCCCACCTCGTTTATATCTGCTAAATTATTATCCAAGTATTACTATAAGTAGAAAATTTTAAAAATCACTACTTTCACCTGTTATCCATCTGGAGATGTCCTGTTGCCACCAAGTCCCCAATCTGATCTTGTCAAAATCTGACTCAAAAATGTCTGAAACGCCAAAACGACAAAAATCTGTAAATCCTAAAATACACAAGTTAACCTGCCAAACGTGGCCAACTCCAAAAACCCAAAGATCCTAAGGAACTCGGAACCTGGATCTGATACCAAATAAATTGTCACGCCCCAAGAGGGGTACTTGTCCGACAAAAATCGGGCAACACCTCCCCTGTACTGTGAACAATTGAAATCGATATACAAGGCCCATACGACCCACTATACATCGGCCAACATGACCGAAATATACCACACCACAATATATATAATATACGGCCTCAGGCCATCAACCAAAATAAATAAGGAATCTACAACTTCTAGACTCACCTCTTCTGCCATCTGAGCAGGAATACACTACCACACCTAACCATAACCAATCGAACAAAAGTCCATAAATACATATCAAGTACCGCCAAAGCAACCACAAATATAAAATACTACATGTTTAAAACATAGAGTACTAGCGGTAAGAATATGGAAGCGTTAAATCAAAAATACTGAGGCGTCAGATCAGGGGACTGGCAACTGGACTCTTCGAAAGGCTTCATCCTGAAATAGAATAGATATCAACGGGGTGAGTAAAACTCAGCGTATATCTAATAGTCATGCATAGTAAACTATAAATAGCAATAATAATCATGTCAGTACAGCCTCCTGATCAATAATAGAAAATGCAAAGAAGAAATACGGAAAGACTGTACTTACCTGAGTCTCCTATCCTGACATAGGAGTGTGAGCCATACTAGCAGAAGTAAAGTCGTCAGACCAAGTATATGATGTATCCTGTATGCATGTCAATCATATGCAACAACCAAAATGCAGCAAACACAAACAAATGTCATCCATGCAATATGCATGTGATGCAAATGACACGGTCACCCCTGACACCAGTCAACCGCCTCACACACGATGGTGAAGCCGAGTGGGTAGGGCTATGACAACTATGCACTCTGCCATCACTGCTTCTGAGTGACCGAGTGGATAGGATGTTGTCGGAGTACACCTATCCTCCTACCCCAAACAGAGTGGGGGAGCAAAGCTCTCATCTCCCGGTGACATAGACCAAAGGAGGGATCCCTGCCTGCTACCACGCTGCCTCACCGCTACCCATGAGTGGACCAGTGAAGCCTGATAGAGCTACTGCACACACCCTCCTGATGTACCACTAATTCATGAGTGACTGTGTGTGTAGATCATGTAACTGGATGCAGGCTCAACTACAAAGGAACCGCCGACCAGCCAGCATGCAATCATGCAAGATGATGCATGATACTAAAACATGTAACACTAACCAATATACGTCTCCAAATAATATGTACAAACAAAATGAGTACATATCGATGACCTAGGTATATAGGAAAAGTATATCTAAAAGCTAGTCAAGTGTATGTCACAACTCCTAAAATAAGTACACATGACAAGTATCCAGATAAATGAGCACCAATAAAATAAGCATATGAAAAGACTACAACCCGTACTAGGTAGTGACATACTAGGGCAGTTAGAAGCATAGAAAACTATTACTAGCTATAGTAAACCACGCACAATAATATGACAATATCTAAAAGAAGATAAGTCAAAGATACCCTTCTGCTATGAAGAATACCAACTGTCTTTACGCCCGTGGACCTGTCTTGTGACCGAAACCTGCATAAAACATGATTACCATCAAATCCAAACACACGATAATGTGCTAAATTATTACTATATAGTTTCTATATTCGCATCCTTTTATCGAATACAAATTAGAACCCCTCTACTGACCCTCAGCTTGTATATTTAATACATTCACAGCACGAAACCCAAAATTGGCGACCTAGCTACTTAATCCATCAAATCCACCATCCACAGGTCAGATCCAAACCTAAATAACTACAATACGGATCAAAACATATCTAAACCATTCACAACTCACTTAACCTTCACTCAGCCGTAAACAGCTCATCTATGGCTCACACACTCACCTTCACAGACGTACAGCCGACCAACACTCAACAGAAACCAATGACCAACCCAACGACCACATACAGAAATTGACAAATGAAACACACAGGTTAAATCACACTTACCAGTGGTTGGAATCTCCCGACAAAGCCCTCACCAATCTCCGATGCAAATCGAAGAAAACAACCCCCTTTCCCGAGCTGCTCTGTCCACCGATTCTGCCCAAATCACAGCTCCAATTCAACGTAGGAGAAACCACAGCCAACACCAAAATCTCATCCAAGGTAAGACAAAACAGACTCTTACCTAGCTCCGACGACCATCGACAGTGAAATCCCCCACACATTGCCTGTCACCGCTGCACAAAATCCCCACTCAACGTGATAGAGATAACAAATGGAAAGGGATTTTGTTTAAGGTCGAGTAACGACATCAACTCACCTCGCTCCAGCTGTGATTGGCTAGGGAAGCTCCCAGGCCGGTCGCGTGAACCCGCTGTCGATCCCTGGCTCCCAAAGTCAAAGACGCCGACGGAGACCTCCTGAGCGACCAGAACGGAGTCGTTGTGCTCCTGGCTGAGCCCACTCAAAGAGGCCAATGAAGGGACAGAACTACTGCTCGCCATCGGTGCAGAGGGTGTCGAAAGCGAGAGCTATGCGAGCGCCGGTGTCAAACAGAACTCCGACGTCGTCTCCGTTGGAACACCGGATGCTGGCCAGACTCCGTCTTCGAGTTTTCTGAGAAAGGCGGCATGCCCGCCAAGGCGAGCCATGGCGCCGACATCACCCATTTGGAGTCACGTGACGCCGGTAGGTGAGGAGAAGAGGGCAGCGAAACCCTTGCTCGCCGCGGGGAAGGCAAGGAACGATGGAGGCTTGTGGCGATGGCAGCAGGTGCGCGCGAGGAGAAGGAACGGCGGCGGTGCTTGCGGGAGAAGGTGACGGTTGGGCGAGGTCAGGAGAAAAAAAAATGACTGTGTCGTGCGAAGCGGCGCCGAAGAAATCGAGAGAAGAAGAAACGGGATCGGAGAAAAAATGGTTAACTTATAACCTAGGTTTATAACTTAGGTTAATTAAACCTATTGAATAATTAAAATAGGTCCTTTAAAAGCATGTTTTCCTTATCTCCGTAAATACCCCGTACAAGCCCTGTTTAATTCCAGAAAAATTCCGAAAAAATTTCTAAAATTCTCTTAAAATCCCGAAAATAATTTCTAGGATTATTTTCCCTAAATTTTGACCATTTAATTTAGTATTTTAAATTTCCATATTTAACATAAGATTTCCAAGAAATGGTTGTACCCCCCAAAGTGAATATATATCCACTTGTAGACTTCAAGTCTTTTATGTCTGATATTCAACTTGCATTGTTGTATCCTTTAATCACAACAGAATATCTTATATAGTGCAATCCATATACACGAGTATACCTCAAGTACCTCAATACTCGTGTTATTCCTTTCTAGTATTCAACACTTGGACTACTCGTGTATCTACTCAGTCTGCTCACTGCATAGGCTAAGTTTGGTCGTGTACAATTCATCAAGTACATCAGACTTTCAATCACTTTGGTGTACTCTATCTGAGAGATACTCTCTCCTCGATTCTTTGATAGATGTTGACTCATATCTATCGGAGTTCGTGTCAATGCAATATCACCCTTGGTGAATCTTTCAAGAATTTTCTCCACATATTGAGACTGACTCAGAGCAAGTCCTTCTGATATTCTAAGAATTTTAATTCCTAGAATCACATCAGTAAGACCTATGTCTCTCATGTTAAATCTTGAGTTCAACATTACTTTAGCGGATTTAATTATCTTATCATTGCTCTCAATGATAAGTATGTCATCTTCATAAAGACAAAAAATGACTAAGATGTTGAGGTGCAACAAACTCAACGTGCGACGGTCCCCTCTGTCATGATTGGAACTGTTCCAATCAATCATGAGGAAAAGTCAGAGAAGTTCACTTGATTGAACTTCAAGCGAAGATAGCAGAAATTGCTCTTCTATCAGACCACGCTAAATCTGACTCGATTCTTGACCAAGGATCCTTCCAATGTTCCTAAGGGTACGAGTGATGCCATACCTTCAATATTGTAGAGGCATGTAACCACTTGGAGTTTCTGTATAGAAATTACATCCTCAACTGCCTTGTCGACTCTCTATACGCTATGTATAGCATGAAGAAAATAACTAAGAAATTGTGAGGGTCCTTGGACAAGAAGTACAAGATGTAGGATGTAGGGGCCAAGAAGTTCATCGTGGGTCGATTCCTAGACTACAAAATAGTTAGCTCCAAGATGGTGGTCAACCAAATTCAGGAGCTTCGAGTGATTCTGCATGAGATTCACTCAGAAGGTATGGTTCTGAGTGAAACTTTCTAGGTGGCAGCGATCATAGAGAAGCTTCCTCTCGATTAGAAAGACTTTAAGAACTACCTAAAGCATAAGCGAAAGGAGATGAATATGGAAGAACTCGTTGTTCGACTTCGAATTGAGGAAGACAAAAAGAGTTCAGAGAGGCAAATGTTCTCTAATGCTACTATAAAAGCCAACGTGGTCGAGCACGGTCAAAGATCGAAAAGAAAGAACTCTAAGTTTTCTAAGATGGGACCAAAAGAAGGCATCAATAAG
Source organism: Wurfbainia villosa (assembly GCA_025175895.1). Taxonomy (NCBI): domain Eukaryota; kingdom Viridiplantae; phylum Streptophyta; class Magnoliopsida; order Zingiberales; family Zingiberaceae; genus Wurfbainia; species Wurfbainia villosa. The sequence goes on along the minus strand of CM045998.1, from coordinate 10,763,715 downwards.
AAGAAGTTCACTGGGAAGTGCTTCAATTGTGACAAAGTTGGTCACAAGTCTTTGGAGTGCAGAAAATCGAAGAAAAATCGGGAGGCCAACCTAAACGAGGGGCTAGAGGAGGACAACCTCTGTGTGGTGATCTCCAAGCTGAACCTGGTGGGTTCAAACCCTCGGCAATAGTGGTTGGATACCGGTGCCACCATACATGTGTGTTGCAACAGGGAGCTACTCCATAACTTCAAAGAAGTCAAAGGGGAGAAGTTGTATATGGGGAACTCAGCAATCTTAGATGTCATGGGCTAAGAGAAAGTGATGCTGGAGATGACCTCAGGCAAGGATTTCACTCTGAACAATGTGTTATATGTTCCAGAGCTTCAGAAGAATCTGGTATCAGGATCACTAAGCAACCATGACTTTCACATTGTTTTAGAGTTGGACAGGGTAGTGTTGTCCAAAAATGGAATGTTTGTAGGGAAGAGTTATGTAACTGATGGGTTGTTTAAACTAAGTGTAACGACCATTAGGCCTAAAGTTAATAAAGTTGAAATCTCTTCCACTTATATGCTTGAGTCTTTGTATTTATGGTATGGTAGACTAGGACATGTTAACTACAATGTGTTGCATAGATTGATTAACATGCGAAGCATACTTACATTTCACCTTGACCCGAAACATAAGTGTGAGACTTGTGTTGAAGCAAAAATGACAAGGTCATCCTTTCAACAAGTTGAAAGAAACATTGAGCCACTCAGCCTGATCCACACCGATCTGTGTGATCTAAAAGGGACACCGACACATGGTGGGAATAAGTATTTCATCATTTTTATGGATGATAACACAAAATATTGTTATATGTATCTTCTCAAAAGTAAGGATGAAACTATAGAGAAATTTATTCTCTATAAGAATGAGGTTGAAAATCAACTTGATAGAAAGATTAAGATGGTTCTGAGTGACTGAGGCGTAAGTATGTATCACCGTTTGCAGAGTTGCGTGTTGAATATGAGATCAAACATGAAACGACGGCTCCCTACACGCCTTAGCAAAATGGTGTTGCTAAGCGAAAAAATCATACTCTGAAAGAGATGACGAATGCTCTACTATTAAGCTCTAGTCTACCAGAGCACTTGTGAGGGAAACTGTGTTAACAGCTAATTGCCCGTTGAATAAGGTATCCTGAAAGAAAATAGACAAAAAGCCCTTATGAATTATGGAACAGAAGACAACCATCCTATAAATACTTGCGAGTATGGGGGTGTCTGGCTAAAGTTTTGGTGCATGATCCGAAAAGGATCAAAATAGGACCAAAAACTATTGATTGCATATTTATTGAATATGCACATAATATCAGTGCTTATAGATTTCTTGTATATGAGTCTCAAATTTCGGAGATACACACGAACTCAATTATTGAATCGAGAAATGCCTCATTCTTCGAGCATGTGTTTCCACATAAGACCCGAGAGGATGCTATACGAAACACAAGAGGAAGAAGGAAATGTTAGACCAATTGAGGCAGGCTCAAACGAAGTAAGAGAGCTCAGGTGGAGAAATCCTTTGGATCAAATTTTATCACTTTCATATTGGAAAGTGATCCCCAGAGTTTCTCAGAGGTGATAAACTCGTCTGATGGACCTAAATGGAAAGAGACAATTGCATTAGAGATTGACTCTATCTTAAAAATCACACTTGGAAACTTGTGGATCTTCCTCAAGGAAGTAAACCACTAGGATGTTAGTAGATTTCAAGAAAAAAATGAAATCAAATGCCACTATAGAAAAGTACAGGGCTAGATTGGTAATTAAGGGTTACCGATAACGAGAAGGCCTAGATAATTTTGACACCTATGCTCCGGTATCAAGAATAACCTCTATTAGAGTGTTACTAGCGATTGGCACTTTGTGGAATCTGAAAGTACATCAAATAAATATAAAAATTGCTTTTCTAAATGGAGATTTAGAAGAGAAAATCTACATGGAGCAATCTGAATAGTTTTCTGCACCAGGATAGGAAAACAAGGTGTGTAGTTGGTCAAGTTATTGTATAGCTTGAAACAAGCTCCAAAGCAATGACATAGAAAATTTGATAGTGTCATGCTAGATAATGAATTTAAAATCAATGAGAGTGATAAATGTATCTACAGTAAAAATACAGAAGATAGCTTAGTCATTTTATGTTTTTATATAGATGACATACATATCATTGGGAGCAATGATAAGATAATTAAATCTACTAAAATAATGTTGAACTCAATATTTGACATGAGAGACATGAGTCTTGCTAATGTGATTCTAGAAATTAAAATTCTTAGAACATCAGAAGGACTTGCTCTGAGTCAATCCCATTATATGGACAAAATTATTAAAAGATTTACCAAGGGTGATACTGCGTTGGCATGGACTCTGATAGATATTAGTCAACATCTATCAAAGAATCGAGGAGAGAGTATCTTTCAGATAGAGTACACTAGAGTGATTGAAAGTCTGATGTACTTGATGAATTGTACATGACCAAAATTAGCCTATGCAGTGAGCAGACTGAGTATATACAAGAGTAGTCCAAGTGTTGAATACTAGAAAGGAATAACACGAGTAACTAAGTAAGTAAGCTCATAGTTGGGGCATGGCCCAAGGAATAGTGAAAGGATGAAGGTTAAGCCCATGATTTTTAATGATCTAGAAGAGTAATAAAGAATACTCTAAAGATCACCTATGTGAGAAAGATGTGGGGTCACTTCGAAGAGAATTGAAGGCACAATTCTTAGATCTTCTCGCAAAACTAGGTGTGTTCACAACCTAGAACGAACACACTTATGAGAACTGAACTAATCATGATAAGTCCAATATGAAATATGCTAATGCTTACATAATGGTCGAATAGTTCAAAGACATTGTGTCTACTAGTCAACCAGTATGGTAACATATTTTCACAAGAGAATGTTCAAAGGATCAAACCTATCTATCCTATGTTAGACTTAACTACCGAAAGCTATCATATATCTATTTTCATTCATGTGGAGGATTGTTGGAATTTGAATGGAAAGATGAAGGAATGTTAGGGAAGATGTTTTGCCATCCTTTCGAATTCGGTAAATGGTAAGATGATCGATGAAAGGATGAAGAAGACGTTCTGCCATCTTTCTCATCTACAAGCTGATTAATGGGCAAGCATCGAATTGAGACAGCTAGGAATTATTGCTGACGCTTTGAATGTAGACTAATACTTCGAATGGAGAAAAACAATAAAGGTTGATGCTTTGAATAGAGACAAGCAAAATATGCTTTCTCTACCATTAATCAAAGGTCTCGCCTTTATATATAGAGGTCGACAGTGAAAGGGAACGATAATTCTCTTACTCTTTGATTTGAATCCCACAGTGATAGCCTTCAAGTGTATATTCAGTTTACCGCAGACGACCAGTGCTTGGTTATGGTTGTGGTTATGTTGTTGTATCATGGGAGATAGATGTCCAATGAAACCTTGAAGCACGATTAGAGGTGGGCGAATCTATTTTAAGGACACTGTGTATTACATAGGCCTCGACACTCATTTAGGCTTTGCATAATCAAACTCAATTCGGGTGCAACTCCCGAACGACCTCCTCCTACACAGCTCGACATAATCAGACTCATCTCGGCAGCAACTCCTGAGCTGCCTTCTCCTACCAGCTCGGCATAATCGGACTCAGTTCGAGCGCAACTCCTGAGCTATCTCCTCTTACGCAACGCAGCATAATCAGACTCGGCTCAACAGTAACTCCCGAGTTGCCTTCTCCTACGCAGCTCGATATAATCGGACTCTGTTTGGGTGCAACTCCTGAGCCATCTTCTCCTACACAGCTCGACATAATCGGACTCGGCTTGACAGCAACTCCTGAGCTGCCTTCTCCTACGCGGCTCTGCTACCAAGATCTTGGATAGATGCTGGCTTAGTGATCGATGATCTCAATAGAAGATAAGTCTTCGAATTTTCTTTTGTATTTCCTCTAGAAAAGGTATTATGCAATAAATAGATTTATAAGATAAAGAGAGGACAAAATTAGTGGCTAAGGATTTTATCCAAAAGGTAGGAATAAATTATCAAGATATTTTTTAGTCAATAGTTATATTTAAATTCATTATTCTTTTATTCCTAGTTGTTCATTATGATTATAAGATAATAAATGAATATTAAGATGTCATTTTTGAACAGTCATCTTGAAAAAATCATTCATACGATTCAACTAGCTAGAAAATTTCATGGTAAAAAATCAAGAATAAAAAATGTGTAAATTGCAAAGATCCATTTATAAAATTAAGCTCGCGTCTTTGAGCTTGAAAGGCTGACCAAAGATATATTCTCTGGAAAACTGTTTTTTGGGAAATCAAAGAATCAAACTACAATTGTTGCTCTATAAGGATTATATAGACCTGTAATTTACCCTCTTACTTCGAGAATTATGACTGCTAAACCAACTAAATATTTCATTAAACTAAATTACTAAGAGGGTTTCTTTACCGATTATCGCATGCTAGATCACACTGTGTAATTTTGTTGTCCATCTTATTTGTGTTGAAACTTCGAAAATTCAGAAACAAAATTAAAATATATAAGATGATAATGAGTCTGAAATGATAATTTAGAGTTTTGTTTTTTCTCTTGAAAAAAAAAAAAGATAATAAACTGTGAGACAAAATGAAATTATCTCTTTTTATTCATGAAATAAGTTCACACCGTGAGGATTTATCACTATGGTGAAACATTTAAGCGTTGAAATGTAGTGAATCCTCCATCCACCACGAGATTATGCCCGCTGATGTACTTAGCTTCGTCTGAAACCAAGAAGGTCGCTGCCTTCGCAATGTCTTCCACCTCGCACTTTGTCCCCGCCAACTCCGCCGCGCATAGCTCGATCACCTCCACCGCCCGCTGCTCTTCCAAATCCGGGAAGATTCCCCTGATCGCTTTGAGCCCCAATGGCGTCGGCATCCCGGTCGGCGAGATGGAATTCACCCTTATCCCGTGCTTGCTCAGATCCGACGCGGATAAACGCACTGCCGCCGCCACCGCCGCCTTCGACAGCGAATAGGTGAGCGGCGCCAGCTACCAACCCAGCGATGCTCGCCGTGCAGAGGATGCTCCCGGCTCGGCGCGGGACCATCACCCGCGCCGCGTGCTTGATCCCCGCCACCACTGACCGAGCGTTGACGGCCATGACGCGGTCGAACTCGGTGAGGTCGACGTCGGTGATGGGGTAGGTCGTGGGACTGCAGATGCCGGCGTTATTGTACATGATGTCCAGGCGGCCGTGCTTGGCGACGGCTAGGTCGACGACGGCAGCGACTTGGGACTCCTGGGTGATGTCGCAGGGGACGAAGGTGGCGCAGGGACCGAGCTCGGCGGCAACAGACTTGCCGAGCTCGTGCTGGATGTCTGCGAGGACGACCTGTGCGCCGCGGTGGATGAACTCGGCGGCTGTTGCCTTTCCGACGCCGCTGGCGGCGCCGGTGATGATGGCGACTTTGCCGTCTAGCCTGCAATCAATCGAACATCTCTAAGATTATTTGTAACGGTAAATTTCTTCACACTTGCTGACCAAAGAAAAATAAACAACGAATTAAATTGATCACAGAAAATTGATTTGGGCGAGGAAAGAACGTTGGGCAGAAAACAGAAACATAATTGATCTGTAAAAGAATCTTAAAGTAATGACCTCCCAGTCCCAGGAGTTGGGTGGGTGGAGAACTGCTGCTGTTTCGTTCTAATTCCAGTCCTGATGGTCAATCCCCTCTTCAACCTGCAATTAAACAAAACCTGTAAGGAAGAGAAAGAAGATGGGAGGAGAAGGGAAGTAACTAAAGGCTAAGCAGGACCTCAAAGCCATTCCTAGCATGGTTTCTTGCCACTCTTCCTCTTCTTCTATTTCTCTCTGTGAGATGAGAGCAAGGTGAGTGGAGGATCTTCCTTTTATAGCTGACTCAAGGAGTAGTAGACGAGGAATAATACGAAGACAATATTTTATTTTGTCCTTATGATATATTTTCTCTTATATTTCTTCTTTATAAATTAGAATATTCTATTTTACTTCATAGTTTATGAAATAAAATAAAATAAAATAAAATATTCTCACGGCAACTGATATTTCGCTTCGCGTGACAATCGAATTTAAATAGTCAAACTATTTAGGGAGACTAAAGTTAGAATTTATTCTATAAAAATCTTATTTCTTTTTTTTTTTTTTTGATTTACAAGTGGTATCCAAGCTTCGCCGACTACCCACTTCAACCCCCTTCGGCCTCCAAGAGTCTCCACCGCCCACAAGGGTAAATCGAAGACGCCACCAAATCGTGAGGGGTTTAACGCCATGGTCCGCACTCACACCTTGTTGAGAACGGAACCCGCCTCCATAACCAAGCGAGTGGAAAACGGCGAATTCCTCCGCATAGCCGCAAAGGCAGGATCGAACCATGGCTTGCTCCAGGGACCCCCCAAGCTCTTACCGACGCGCCATTGCCCTGGGGGCGTTTAAAACTATGATGGGTAAACTTTTTATAGTTGCCGCCGCCGGGCCCGAAGACCCCCCCTCATCAGAAACCCCGAAGGATTTTTGGGCGAACGGTTCAATCGTGTCCCTATCGAGCGCACACGGGTTTACCCTCCGGACACCGCCGTTGAACTTTCCGCATATTCGTGGGAGTTGTATCGCACCCTTTGGGATCGAACCCGTGACCTCGATTGGATACCTCCATGTGCTTGCCACTAGGGCTAGCACACTTTGTGATGATGGGTAAACTTTTTATAGTTGCCGTGCCCAAGACCCTCATCGTAAAACCTCGAAGGATTTTTGGGCGACGGTTCAATCGCTCTATCAGGCGTGCAGGTTTACCCTCCCGCTGAACTTTCCGCATATATTCGTGGGAGTTGCAATTTCGCACTTTGGGATCGAACCCGTGACTCCGATTGATACCTCCATGTGCTTGCCACTAGAGCTAGCACACCTTAAAACTGATGGGTAAACTTTTTATAGTCTTGCCGCCACGCCCAAGACCCCCTCATCGAAACCCCGAAGGATTTTTGGCGAACGGTTCAATCGTCTGTCGAGCGTACGGATTTACCTGACACCGCGTTGAACTTTCCGCATATTCGTGAGTTAGCAATTCTGCAGCCCTTTGAGATCGAACCCGTGACCTCCGATTGGATACCTCCATGTGCTTGCCACTAGGGCTAGCACTTTGAAAAACGCGATGGGTAAACTTTTTATAGTTCTTGCCGCCGCCCGTGAGACCCCCTCGTAAAACCGGCGATTTTTGGGCGACGGTTCAATCGTCTCTATCAGAGCGCATACTGTTTACCCTGACACTGCTCGTTGAACTTTCCGCACATATTCGTGGGAGTTGCAATTTCTGCAGCCCTTTGGGATCGAACTCGTGACCTCCGATTGGATACCTCCATGTGCTTGCCACTAGGGCTAGCACACTTCGGTAAAAAACTGTGATGGGTAAACTTTTTATAATTGCCGCTACCGCCCAAGACCCCCTCATCGTAAATCCCGGGATTTTTGGGCGGCTCAATCAATCTGTCCATAGCGCAGGTTTACCCTCCGGACACCGCCGAACTTTCCGCGTATTCGCGAGTTGCACTTCGCAGCCCTTCGTGATCGAACTCGTGACTCCGTTGGATCTGCTCACGTACCGCTAGGGCTAGCACACTTCGGTTATAAAAATCTTATTTCTTAAGTCTATGACGTCTTGTTATAGATAATCAGTACCACATCCAATAAAAACTTATTAAATAATTAAATCATATAGCAATAGAAAAAAGGGAGGCATTTCAAACGTTCGCCTCCACGTGAACGAGAAGGGAACGAGGAAGAATTGGCCCAAGCAGTTACTACGGAAGCTAGAATAGAGATCAATCTACGGAATCGGAGTTGTAAAATTTTTTATAATGTTACTTTCTCGCTGTGTTAAATTTTAATCAGATAAAAATATTCATCATGATTTATTTTTTTTATCTTGAGATCGACGAGGACAAAATGAGCTTATCTTCTTTTGTCCTGAGGGAACTAGAAAAGCCTAAATAATTTGACTAAAAGAATAATAAAGAAAGAAAATTTAGAAATTAATAATTTATTGTATTTCAAGGATCACAAATGGATGGATTATATTGGAGAATGTGCATGAGTCAATTCTGAGTGTGGAATTTAAAATTTTTATCCGAGCTTAGAAAGATCAAAAAAGTATAGTCCTTTCGTAATTTATTTTTTTTTATTATCATCAAAAAATCGACGATGATCAATGATACTGGAATGAATATAAATGTGGGTTATTTAGTCGTACGTAGATGAGGAGTCTACACCAATGGTTAATTTTCACCCGTTTTCTTTGAGCAAAGAAGTTATGCAAGAGTGTTGACATTAAGTTGTTGACTGAGATAATTCATTACCATACTATTCCTCTTTTGTAAAAATAAAAAAAAATAAAAAAAAATAAAGGCTTTGAGCAAATTTTTAAAATAGATTCCAAATTATACGTATTTTTTTTTCTAAAAAAAATGAGCCCTAAATAAGAATCTTAATAGCTTTAAAAAAGTTTAATGGAAGATCCTCTGGCAGGACCGACTCTATGAAGTGGTTATGAAAATAATTATTGGAGTAATTAATCTTAGCAATTGCAGATCCAGTCTCTCTGACAAATTCAGTTGATAAAGGTAGATAAATTTTGAATGAATTTCAGTTATCTCAACTCAGTTGATAAAGTTGGACCAGATCGTGACCGCAACATTATAGTCATATCATGACCACGACATCGTAGCCAGATCGTGGTCGTGTCACGATCATGCCCACAATTTGGCTGGGATTTGATCATGTCCCATCGTAATCGGATTGCTTTCGATCGTGTCACAGTCGTGATGTCACGACCTTGATGTCACGACCATGACCCAGCTGCGTCCTGTAATTGTCGGATCATGGTCACGTTCGCGATAGATCGCTATTGCAATCGCACCCGATTGCGATGAGAGGGACAACGCATGAGACCCTCTAGAGTTTAGGGATTGGACTTTAGTGAGGATAAGATTGGCGGCGGCGATGGTTGATCCGATTGACAATGATGATGGCAAATGCACTATGCATTCTTAAAACATATTCACCCACCTCGGTAGCTTCAAAGTTTTTGTCGTCATCTCACAGATACAACAATGAGCATGCCACAACCAAGCATTGATTGTCTGCGGCGAACTGAACATACACCTGAAGGCTATCACTATAGGGTTAAAACCAAAGAGCAAGAGAATTATCGTTCTTTTTTACTGTCGACCTCTATATAAAGAGGCGAGACCTTTGATTAATGGTAGAAAAAACATATTTTGCTTGTCTCTATTCAAAGTATCAACCTTTATTGCTTTTCTCCATTCAAAGTATCAGTTTACAGTCGAAGCATCGACAATAATTCTTGGTTGTCTCATTCGATGCTTGCCCATTAATCAACTTGTAGATGAGAAGGATGGCAGAACATCTTCTTCATCCTTTTGTCATCTTACTATTCACTGAATTCGGAAGGATGATAGAACGTCTTCCCCATCATTCTTTTATATTTCTATTCAAATTCCAACAATTCTCTACATGAATGGAAATAGATATATGATAGCTTTCGACAGTTAAGTCTGACATAGGATAGGTAGGTTTGATCCTTTAAACCTTCCCTTGTGAAAATATATTTGTATACTGGTTGACTAGTAGACATGATGTCTTTGAACTATTTGACCATTTATGTAAGCATTGACATACTTCACACTAGACTTACTCTGATGTAATTCAGTTCTCATGAGTGTGTTCGTTCTAGGCCATGAACATGCCTGGTTCTGCGAGATAATCTAAGAATTGTGCCTTCAATTCTATTCGAAGCGGCCCCACTTCTTTCTCATATAGGTGATCTCTCTAGAATATTCTTTATTACTCTTTTGGATCATTAAAAGTCATGGGCTTAACCTTCATCCTTTCACTGTTCCTTGGGTCATGCCCCTACAGTGAGCTTACTTAGTTAGTGCAGTTAGGTTGTCTCTTTAAACCTAGTTCTTAGGATCTTCAGTCTGCATAGGTTAGGTTTCCTTTGCACCAACATTTCTTATGGGCATTAAACCCATCCTCAATGATGAGTTTGTAACTAACTCTCAATTTAACCCTTTGATCAGTGGATCTGCTAGGTTATCTTTTGACTTTACATAGTCAACAACGATAACCCCCATGAAGAGTAGTTGTCTAATGATATTGTATCTACGACATATATATGTATAGACTTACTATTATACAGATGGTTCTGTTTCTACCAATTCGATTGACTATCATGATGTATGCGCATGCGAAAGGTTTTTTTGGCCATCTAGGAATATCTTCTAAGAATTGTCATAGTCATTCAACTTCTTCACCACATTTGTCAAGAGCTACAAACTCAGATTCCATCGTGGATCTGATTATTACGATTTTCTTAGAAGATTTCCAAGAAATAGTTGTACCCCCCAAAGTGAATATATATCCACTTGTAGACTTCGAGTCTTTTATGTCTGCTATTCAACTTGCATTGTTATATCCTTTGATCACAATAGGATATCTTATATAGTGCAATCCATATATACACGAGTGTACCTCAAGTACCTCAATACTCGTGTTATTCCTTTCTAGTATTCAACACTTGGACTACTCGTGTATCTACTCAGTCTGCTCACTGCATATGCTAAGTTTGGTAATGTACAATTCATCAAGTACATCAAACTTCCAATCACTTTGGTGTACTCTATCTGAGAGATACTCTCTCCTCGATTCTTTGATAGATGTTGACTCATATCTATCGGAGTTCATGCTAATGCAATATCACCCTTGGTGAATCTTTCAAGAATTTTGTCCACATAATGGGACTAACTCAGAGCAAGTCCTTCTGATATTCTTAGAATTTTAATTCCTAGAACCACATCAGTAAGACCCATGTCTCTCATGTTAAATCTTGAGTTCAACATTACTTTAGTGGATTTAATTATCTTATCATTGCTCCCAATGATAAGTATGTCATCTACATAAAGACATAAAATAATTAAGATGTTGAGGTGCAACAAACTCAACGTGCGACGATCCCCTCTGTCTCGATTGGAACTGTTCCAATCAATCATGGGGAAAAGCCAGAGAAGTTCACTTGGTTGAACTTCTACGAGTGATGAAGATGCTCTTCTCACCGACCACGCTTAAATCTGGCTCTTCGAAAGTGATTTTTGCACGAGATTCACTCGGAAGGTATGGTTATAAGTGAAACTTTCTAGGTGCCGACGATCATAGAGAAGCTACCTCCTGACTAGAAAGACTTCAATAACTACCTGAAGCATAAGCCGAAGGAGATGAATGTGGAAGAACTCGTTGTTCGACTTTGAATCGAGGAAGACAAAAAGAGTTCAAAGAGGAAGATGTTCTCTCATGCTACTATAAAAGCCAATGTGGTCGAGCACGATCAAGGATCGAGAAAAAAGAACTCCAAGTCCTCTAAGATGGGACCAAAAGAAGGAGTCAATAAGAAGTTCATCGAATCGCCTTGTGTGACAAAGTTGGTCACAAGTCTTCGGAGTGCAGAAAATTGAAGAAAAATCAAGAGACCAACCTGAACGATGGGCTAGAGGAGGACAACCTCTATGTAGCGATCTCCGAGCTGAATCCGGTGGGTTCAAACCCTTGGCAATGGTGGTTGGATACTGGTGCCATCATACATGTGTATTGCAACAGGGAGCTACTCTATAACTTCGAAGAAGTCAAAGGGGAGAAGTATATGGGGAACTCGACAACCTTGGATGTCACGCCCCGGGGGCATCTTCGTCATCCAAATGACGGAGGAGCCCCTTCATAACAATATTTCGAAATACATCGCTAGAACCAAATCAGGTAAAAACTTTGAAATAATAATAGAATATAATTATTTTATTGACCGCATGCATGCACGACTAAAATATATATATCAATTAAAAATAAATTAGTTTTATGACACCAAATCCAATTGCGACCAAAATCCAAATATGTAAACAAAATGCAACAACAATAAAGAAAGACAAATCGACATCTCGATGATGCAGTGAGACTAGTACGACAAGGGATTCTCTGAGTGACCCGAGGGTAGGTCAATACTGCCCTCATCTCTGTCCTAACCTAGAGGATAAGAGAAGAGGGGGTGAGTACAACCACTTAGTGGGTGGATAGAAAATAGTGCATAATCATAATAAACATAATGGACATAATGGAGATCAAAAGAAACAAACAAGAGTAACCCATACCTCAGAGCACCAATATCGGTTCGCTATAAACCTGGTCAGCAATATAATAAATGCACCTACAACTTACACAACCAACTGCAATCTACAAGCAATACACATCAAGATACCGCGACAAAGTCTTGTGGCTCTCGAGGTAACACAAAGGGCATTATCTGCGGGCAACGACATGCTACCACGAATGAGACTCGTGAACAGATAGACAATATACAGAGCATTGTCTACACATAACTACATGCTACCACGAATGAGACTCGTGGGTAGACAGACAATAAAAGACTTAATGTCTGCGGGCAACGACATGCTACCACGACCGGATCTCATGGGCAGACAGAATATATAACTATCTAGCTATGGACTGCACGCAACAACATGCTACCACGACTGAGTCTCGTGGTTAGTCAAGATGTAAGGTAACTATCTAGCTACAGACGATACACGAATGCAACTATCACTAACTCCGAACGAGTAGTCCAAGAGTATAAGTCCACGGTAACTTCTCTCAACCATGAATGGGAGACATGATCGACCACAGGTATACAAATGCAACCATAATTCAAAAGTAGGGAACCTCTACTGCAGACCCTCTCAACCACGAATGAGAGACATAGCTAGCTGGCAGCCGGGATAGGAGAAAAGTTATAAATCCTCTAGTGTAGACCCTCTCAACCACAAATGGGAGACATAGTTGGCAGCTGAGATAGGAGAAAAATTATAAATCCTCTACTGCAGACCCTCTTAATCACAAATGGGAGACATAGCTGGCAGCCGAGATAGGAGAAAAGTTGTATATCCTCTAACGATTAATCTCATCTTAATTATACTATTTCACTAGCCCGATCATGACACCAATCCAATAAATAATATGTAAGTATCTACCAGCGATATCTACCAATTTATATTTCAGCAATAAATAGGCACGATAATAGTAATATCAATCAATAACTACAAGCTAATGATGAACAAACAATCTAAAATCTAAGGGTCCAGCAAATATAGAATCAAAGCAATTCTAGCAATATTGTAAAGGATAACTATAATATAACTAATATAATCATTCACTAAATTCTAAAGAGATCACAGAATCACCCACCTAATCCGTAGAACGTATTGATTGTCTTCTCGTTCGACAGGTTACCCCAAATCAGAATCCTGAGGGTTTGAGATTTGTCCGCCAAAATAAGTATCCTCGTTAGCAAGGACCAAATTATGAGTCTCTTTATAGGAGTCTGTAGGTCGTTCCATACCCCCTGGCCTATGTAGCATGAAAGGACTGAGGAATTATCTGTAAAAATTGAGAATCTGTTCAACTAGCACTAAAATTGTAATGGATAAATTTTTTAGAGTGACTAATTCCACCATCGAAACGACCCCATATCAGAAACCTCCGAGGGAATTTTTGGAGGAATAGTACCACTGTATTGATAAGAGCATCTGATCGATCCAGTATCTCAGTCAATAAAGACTTGTTGCGATGATGACTCGAACTCGGAACTTCATACAATATACGTCTCCATGCTTACCACTTTGAATAAGACACTTGGGACTGAGGCATTACCAATTGTTGGTAATATGTCACCTTTTCTTTCAAGGTCACATTCTACAATTTCAAGCTTCTCTGCAGCTGGTGTTCAGCTCCAGATGTTCTAGTTTCCAAATCAAGGTCACATTCTACAATTTCAAGCTTCTCTACAGCTGGTGTTCAGCTCCAGATGTTCCTTCATTTGCCTAACACTCACAATGCTGGTTTTGCTCTTTGCGTATTCCTGACCCCAGCTCGGACTCTGAACCCAAGCTTCATAAGCTCCCTCACAAGACGTGAATTGCGTTCCAATTCCTTGGAAATGGATGGAATTGCAGCTTGAATGAACTCTGGATGCCGAGGGCTGGAAGCGATATGGCTGATACAAGGAAGAATTAACTTAGGATTAGTCATATAACAAATGACAATAGATTTTAAGTCATCATATCACGGTTCTACGGAAGAAAGGAGACCTGACAGTTTGGTACATCCGAGCCGTATGAAGAAGTCATCTCGGTCGTATTATATTCTAGACGTCCTGCGTCTCGGCCAGTATCCCATATCCCTGTCATATATTCCAGACGTCCCGCATCTCGGTCGTATCATATTCCAAACGCCCCCGCGTTTCGCCCGTATTATATTCCAGACGCCCCTCATCTTGGCCTATTCCGCATCTCGACCGTATGTTATTCCGGACGCCCCGCATCCCGACTATTATTCTTCATCTCAGCATCACATCTCGGCAGTGGCACACCCTTTCGGCTGTATGGTCTTCTAAAATATGCTCTATCTTACCTAGTCAAGTGGCATGGCGGGTATTCCTGTTCATATGGTCCATAAGGTAGTCATTGTCAGCAGTTACCTCCGACCGAAGAACAGATGCCCATACTGGCTCGCAGAGGCCTATCCACCACATTAATGAGGAGTTGCCTCTCATCAACTACACAATGAGCATTAATCACAACCCATGCATCTGTGATATTTATGAGGGTAATGACCCCTATTACTTCGTAGAGCAGGTCGAAATACATTATGAAGTCATACCACTCATACCTACCGTACCGCTCGGCAGGAGAATTCGCTTCTATATAACCCTTCTTAAGGAGGAGAAAAGAAAGTTCGCATTCTAAAAACTCTCCCCACTGCTTTCATTGTCGTTTCTTGTTAATCCCTGCCTTTAGCGTCGGAGAGGTCTTGCCGAGATCTCTCTCGGTGCCCTTAACCGTCATTTTCTTATAGGGCACACCATTCGACCGTCTCACGTCATTCGGCTCGGCTAGTTCTAGATACGCCGACTCTTCCCTCTTGGCTTTCCCTCCGTGTTAGCCATCTGTCACGCCCTGAGAGTATGCCGTGCCGAAAATCAAACGGATGACATCTCCCCTGTACGTGGCAACATTTCGGGTTAATACAAGGCCCGTAGGCCCACAACAATAATATACTAAACAGATAAATATATATCAAACACAGCAGAAACATAAACACATATACACAGACATCCAAACCAAAGCACACAGGTGTATACCACCTGATAAGTCCACAATACTAAACTGTAAACAAAACATCGACACAAAACAAGTCCACGATATAAAGACAAGTCCATACATAAACCAAAGTCTAAGACAGAGCAAAATCCATAACAGAAACAAAAATCCTCGGGAGACTCGGAAACAAGCGGAAATGGGATGGATCACCGGCGCAGCTCCAAGCCGTCACGAAGACTTCAACCTGTTACCTGGGCGACAGAAAAACCTAGGGCCCGTGGGAGTGAGTAAAAACTCAGCAGGTAATAGATAAACATGTACATTAATATCACATGTATTTCGACAGAAAAATCTACAGGTATCACTAACATGATAACATATCCATGTATATACCTTCTAACCAAAAGTCAATATGAAATGCAGACATACCTGAACGTCTGCTACGCTACACCTATCCAACCTAAGCACATATCCACAACATAAGGTATAAGGAATAGAACTAACTATACTACATCCTGATATGGGTCAAGGGTATCACAGTGAATAACCAATAAGTATACAAGTACTGGCCTACTACCATACAGAAAATGTAATAACATGTATGAATATGTACAAACAAATGCAACAAGCATAAATGCATACAAATCAAAGATCACAATAAGCGGATATATATAGAGTGTCTCTATATATTTTTATTAATCACAATCTCCCCGATATATATATATACATATATACATGCATATATGTATATATATGGTAATATGCAAAAAAATGTCATAAGTCGGCAATGCAAAGATGCATGATCACGTGTCGGCTCACCCTAAAGCTACCACGACCCGATGTGGCCTCGGTGGCTCGAGCATGACAACTATCTCAACTCAGCACCAACCACTACTCTCGAGGACCGGTGAAGTGTGCGGTATGATCGAGAAGTAGCATATAAAGCTGCGTAAAAAGCAAGCTACACGATGGGGGTCCCTGCTGTTGGCCACTCCGACAGTCACTACCCATGAGTGGTCGAGTGTCACACACGCAGGACTACGACAGACAAATCCAACTATCACTGTCTATAGTGATAGAGTGTGGCACCATAATGGTCTGCCCTCACACCGGTTACTCCTCCTATGAATAACCGTGGAGGCAGGATGACTGGCGACACTCTCAACCACAAGGGAGACCTCGTCGCCAGCATGCATGCAAATGACATGAATGCAATGTCCCACATACAGACATCCACCATAGACTCTCTATTCTACAGAGAGTAATACTAACCAGATCAACGCACTCTCTATCCTGTAGAGAGTCGTACTCAAACTGATCGTATCAGACTAGGACCACTGGTCCGTAGCAACACACTAAGGCTACGTTTGGTACGGGGTAATGTAATCAACCTTGTAATGTAATCAAGTTTGTAATGTAATGTAATGTAATGTGTATTACATTACTGTGTTTGGTTAGCAATTGGTGTGTAATCTTTGATTACAAAAATGATTACATTCGTTTGTTTGGTATTCATATTTGTGATAAGGAATGTAATTTATATTATTATAAAATGACAAAAATAGCCTTAGGCTAATCGTCATCGATCGCCATGGCCGTTGCCGGTCGCCGCCGACCGGTCGGCCGCGATCGATCGCCGGCCGATGCCGGTTACGCCGGCTGATCGCCGGCCGCCGGCCGCCGGCCGTCAGTCGGCCGGTCGGCCGACCGGCATCGGCATGGCCGTCGGCTGCGGCGATCGGCCGATCGGCCCGATCGGCCGGCCGGCCCAGCCGGAAGCCGGCCGGCCGGATCGCCAGCCGGATCGCCCGGCCGACAATCGGCCGATCGCCGGTTCGCGCCAATGGCCGCCGTCGCCGGCCGATCGTCGGCCGGCCGGTCGCCAACCGACCTCCGTCGGCCGGGCGAACCGGTCGCCGGCCGCGCTAATCGATCGTCGGCCGGCTACCGATCGCCGCCGGTCGGCCATGTCGATCGCCGGCGCCGGCGTCGGTCGCCGGCCGACCGTCGGTCGCCGGCCGACCATCGGTCGCCGGCCGGCGTCGGTCGCCGTCCCGGCCGTCGTCGTGCCGCCGCCGCTGATCGGCCACCGGTCGCCGGCCGCCGTCGGTCCACGGTCCGCCGACCTCGAGAAGCAATTAGAAAAAATAAAAGAAGGACATATTTGTAAAGACAAATATTGAGTCCGTAATGTAATCGGATTACATCGCTTTTCCTTCGTAATCGAGATTACGGATCTTGGCTCTTATTTTGTAATGCAATTACATTACATTACATCTTTGAAATGTTAATAAACAAAGTAAATCATCTTGTAATGTAATCCGATTACATTACAAGCCTGATTACCACGTACCAAACGTAGCCTAAATACCATTCACCGAACCATTTACATAATACATGGTCGGTAGTAAACATGCAATCTAAGGGTACTAGAATTAACCCTAGGTTCAAGACATTATTTACTTACGGATGACCTTTTTGCCCAATTTACAATCAGGTTGTCATCCAGATTTTTACTACTTGTACTTAACTTAAACAAATTCTAAGTTATTTACATCATCTACATGTATAACTCCTAATCATGGTAAAATAAACATGATAGCAGCAATGAAGTTAATAGCCAACGGTAAAGTATCAAGTATACGATAAAAAGAACGGAGTCAAGGTAACATGATCATATAAGATGATCATGCATCTAAATCTGTATGCATTAACTACCTGACCAAGGTAGGAATTACTCACCTGCTGTAAATGCTCGTAGTAATGGAGTCCTCATAACCGCGGACCTATCTCGTATCCACGTCCTGCAAATATCATCAATTATGGTCATGTTCAAGCATACAACAATATATATATATATATTCACTATTACATCGTTCTTATATTCACGTCTTTCTATCGAATGTGAATTAAAAATCCCAATCAACCATGACCGATTCACTATAACCAACCTTCACATTAGACCCTCAACTGGTACGATTAACATCATAATTAAAACAACCCAATATTGAATAAGATCAAGAACAACCCCATTTATCTAAAAGGATCGCAGAACACACAAAATCACCCCTTTAAAATACTAAGGTTAGATAGTATACCCTAAATTGCATCTAACACCGGTATATACCTTCTACATCAGCTACAGCCACTGACCCCTGTCAACTATTGAATCGAAATTGAATTCACAGCACACAAGAGGGAATTTGATTTTTCTTACCAACACTTGAAGCTTCACCGGCAGCAAATCCCCCAAAATCGACAATCCCGTTCACCGGATAACTCACTGCCCTACATGAAACTCAACCTTAGCACATAGATCTATCGCAACATCTCATTGACATCTAAGACAGGGAGCAATACAACTGGTGTTTACCTTTCCCCGACCCCAAATGGCAGTGGACTGCTCGATTCGCCGGAAAATTCAAGGATGTCGCCGCTGCCCTATTTCACAACCCACGCTCAACAGAAAGAGGGCATTGTAACTCCAGAATTCGGCCAAGGTAGGGAGGAAGAAATCCTTACCTATTACCGACGGCAAACGACTGCAACTCCTTTCCCTCGACCGGTGGCTCTGTTCGCTTCCACCGCCCAAAATCTATGCTTCCAGTCGTTCCTGTCCTCCTGCCTCCGTCGAGGGTCGTCCAAGCCAGATACCGCCGCGAGGAGGAAGATCGGCGCTCGCAGAGAGGGAACGACCTGGCGTCGGAGAGGTCGCGAGCGGGAAGGCTTGAGAAAAAGGATAGCGACTAGATGAGAGGGAGAGATCGGTCGCGGGCTGCTTCAGCGATGAAGTGCAAACAAAAGGGGAGGCGCTCGGAAAAAGGAATCTAAGCGATGGAGCAGAGATCGCTCTGGTAAATAAAGGAAAATCGCGCAGAGAAGTCGGCGATGAGTAATGCGTGCGCGAAATGCTCGGACAAGGAGGAATCTTCGACGAGGAACGGAAAGGGAGAAGCGGCGGTGTTTAATGGCTAGTGGGTCAGGCTTAGAAAAATGTTTATTGGGTTCTTACCCGATAAGACCAACCCTAGATTTGATTACCCCCTTTAATTAATACCTAGATTAGGTATCAGTTATATATATATATATATATATTTTTCTGGTATTTTACACCATCCTACCGTCCGAGTCACCAGTCCTTCGCCGCCTTCGTCACCGGAGGCTTCATCGTCCCTGTCTCAACACAGGCAATAATGGCGAAGACAGTCTCCATCGCGAAGGTTCCTCTTTTCTGGAAACGGGAGGAACCGACCGAAGATGACCGCCGACCTATCCATGGAATTCTGTGCTCGAGAGTTCAAGGGGAGGCGAGCCCCGCACGATTGCGAGCATAAGGAGACCACCTCCATTCTCCTCCTCCGACGCTTTATCAGCCTGCTCGATGGATTGAGATTTTTTCAAAGATCCGCATCCACATCGATGACATCAGGAAAATAGGTCGCGTGCGTACGATAGTGGCGGTGGCAGAGGAGGCGGCGACCGCAAGCTCGAGCGGCGGCGTCGGTGGCAGAGGAGTCAAGCGGAGGCTGAATGCGGATGGGGGTGGTGAGCGCGCGGGGCAGCTGGGCGAGGTGCATGCGCGGCGGAAGGGCGGTGCGGTGGCGTGCGTGCGGTGCAGGCGACGAAGAGGAGTGCGGCGACCGCGGGCGTGCCGTGTGTAAGCGGCAGGCAAAAGGGGCGGCAACGACGGGCTGGGAAAAGGGTGCTACACCGTGAGAAAGGGGAAATGCGGCGCACAAGAAAACGAATAGGGAGGAGGAAATAAAACGGGATTAAATCCCAAATTCCTCACTTTAATTAAACCCTAACTTAGGTTTTCTAACTTAGGCTTTAATTAAACCCTAACTTAGGGTTTCAATTTATATAATCTTATACTTAATTGAATTAATCAACATAATAATTAATACTAATTAGACATCGTCCAATCTAATAAAATCTTATCCCAAAATAATCAATCAAAATACGAATAAATAACTACATTTCCTTTTAATAAATAAATACATTTATTTTATTTATTTTCAATTTAATTTATATTATTATTATATTATTTAAATTAAATTTTAAATTTTTTTCGATATATTACATTGGATGCCATTGGCTAAGCGAAAGTAATGTTGAAGATGACCTTGGATAAGGAGCTCACTATGAATAATGTGTTATATGTTCCGGAGGTTCGGAAGAATCTGGTATCTGGATCACTAAACAACCATGGTTTTCACATTGTTTTAGAGTTGGACATGGTAGTGTTATCCAAAAATGGAATGTTTGTAGGAAGAGTTATGTAACTGATGAGTTGTTTAAACTAAGTGTAATGGTCATTATGCCTAAAGTTAATAAAGTTGAAAGCTTTCCACCTATATGCTTGAGTCTTTGTATTTGTGGTATGGTAGACTAGGATATATTAACTACGATGTGTTGCGTAAATTTATTAACATGCGAAGTATACTTATATTTCACCTTAACCCGAAACACAAGTGTGAGACTTGTGTTGAAGCAAAAATGATAAGGTCATCCTTTCAACAAGTTGAAAGAAGCATTGATCCACTCGGCGATCCACACCGCTATGTGTGACCTAAAAGGGACACCGACACATGGTGGGAATAAGGATTTGATCATTTTTGTGGATGATAACACAAAATATTGTTATATGTATCTTCTCAAAAGTAACAATGAAATTATAGAGAAATTTATTCTCTATAAGAATAAGGTTAAAAACCAACTTAATAGAAAGATTAAGATGGTTTGGAGTGACTGAGGCGGTGAGTATGTATCACCGTTTGCAGAGTTGTGTGTTGAATATGAGATCAAACATGAAACAACGACTCCCTACACGCCTTAGCAAAATGTTGTTGTTGAGCGAAAGAATCGTACTCTGAAAAAGATGACAAATACTCTACTATTGAGCTCTGATCTACGAGAGCACTTGTGGGGGGAAGCTGTGTTAACAGCTAATTACCCGTTGAATAAGGTACCCCGAAAGAAAATAGACAAGAGCCCTTATGAATTGTGGAACAAAAGACAACCATCCTACAAATACTTGTGAGTGTGAGGTTGTCTGGCTAAAGTTTTGGTGCATGATCCGAAAAGGATCAAAATAGGACTACAAATTGTTGATTGCATATTTATTGAATATGCACATAACAACAGTGTTTATAGATTTCTTATATATTGATGTGAGCAAAATATATAGGGTTTTAGGAGTAGTTTTTGCTCACATCTTGTTATATTTTGCGTTAGTTTCATGCATATGTTACTCTATTCTTGCACACATTGCCTATTTTCTGATTTGGAGGTATGCTCGTTGTACTTTTGTGTGCAGGTTAGCTTTTCTGGTAATAAAGAAGCGTTTTCGGAGAAAAAGAAGGACTTTCGCAGCTAGACGCAGAGTGGGACACGACCAGGGCATGTGGATTCACACGGTCGTATCCGATGGGCGAAGAACAGCACCCCAGGGCCGCACACGGCCTGGCCGTGTGGAAACACACGGCCATGTGGCGGCCCAACAGATTTTCATGACTAGGGCTTTTTCTGGATTTTGCAGCGGTCCGAGGTGATGTCTATATAAGGATGGCTCCGCCCAAACCCTAGGGGGGAGGCATGACCGCTAGGACGACACGCCGAAGCCCTAAAAAGCTTCGATAACTCACAGTGGGGAGGAGGAACGCCATCGGAGGTCCATAACTTGCAATACAATGTCGGAGAGAGGATCACGAAGCATTGTAATCTCTATTTTTGTGTTCTCTTTCTATTGTAATTGAACTTAAACATGTTTTGTGATTCTTCCTTTGTGTTTATGGAGTAGAACTTTTGATTCTAAGATTAGGGAGTAGCTTGTGTACATAGACAATGTTGGTTCATATTAAATTCTGGCCATAAGTTTAATTTGACAATTGGTAGTTGCTCTTTTTTATATCTACGTGTATTTGGATTTCTTTCCGCTATGCTTAGGCGATACGAGGTGGTGACAACCCTCGCAATTTAGATTTAGGAGGTTTGATCAAGGAACCTGAGGGTAAACCTGACCTCCTATAACTGCGGGGAAAAGGGAGCGGTGGAATCAGAAACGGTCCACCGCAAGGATTGATTTGGCATCCTCGTTCCCTCTATCCCGTCCTATTTGGGCAGGATAGCTCCCGGTGAATGCGGCGGCTCTGCGGGAGAGTGTATGATGTCTCTTCCCCAAAACCGTAGGTAGACATTTAGACGATGTCAATTGACAACATTGTTCTGTAGTACACAAGTGAAACCGAAGTCCTAGGATCGCCTTTTAAGACCCCGGCACCCTCTTTTCCTCCTCTGTGTGACACCGCATAAAGTAGTGTCCACCGATAGTCCTCACCAACCGACTCTCTCAGAGATCACGTCCGAACAATCGCAACCACTTAGTGTATTGGTACTCGAATCCCAGTCCTTGTGGGATCGATAATCTTTATTACTTGACGACATCCATGCACTTGCGAGCGTTGAGCGCG
This sequence comes from Wurfbainia villosa, assembly GCA_025175895.1. Taxonomy (NCBI): domain Eukaryota; kingdom Viridiplantae; phylum Streptophyta; class Magnoliopsida; order Zingiberales; family Zingiberaceae; genus Wurfbainia; species Wurfbainia villosa. The sequence continues at coordinate 10,740,967 of CM045998.1, read as the reverse complement.
AGTGCACACTTTGAGTCCACGACGGTATCCGTCGCGAGATTTGAGGACGCGTTCGTGCGCATCAAGTTTTTGGCGTCGTTGCCAAGGACTATCGATTCGATATCAAATCGAACGGTGGTAGATTGTATCGGACTTAAGATTAGATTATTTTCTTGCTTTATTTTTATTTTAGTTTATCTTATCTGCTTAGTTCTATTTTTCATATTTAGATTTAGTTTTTATTTTCAGTAGTAGTTTCCTGTTTACTTATTGCATCTTAGGTTTTTATTTGCTAGATTTATTTATTTTTTGCTTTTAGCATTAGGTTAACACTCTTACTTTTGTGTGTTGGTTCGTCGTATGCTTAGAAGACTAGGATCAAAAGGTCTAATTCCGATCGATTTAGAGATTGAGCGAACCTTTCACCGTCGGAGAGCAGTACAGTGAAAGATGGAAGATCAAGCTGCATCCGAGGTGAACATAGGCAGTCGACCTCTGTGGGACTACGTAGCTCCTAGCGCTAGAGGATTCAGGCCGAGCATAGCTCGACCATCAATTTTGGCAAATAACTTTGAGCTGAAGCCGACACTTATACATATGGTCCAGTAGAGCCAATTAGGGAGCGAAGACCCGGCAAGCATCTTGAGGCTTTTCTAAATCTACTCAACTATGGCTGAGCAGAGTCCTTCGGCGTGATCCGCTTTGAGCTGTTCCCGTTTTCACTGTGGGATAAGGCTAAGACATGGCTTCACTCCTTACCTTCTGGCAGCATCACCACATGGGAGCAGTGTGAGCAGCAGTTCCTGAATAAATACTTCCCACCAAGTAAGACTGCTCACATGCGCCATCTTATCACAAGCTTTCGCCAGAAGGAGGGGGAATCCTTATTTGAAGCATGGGATCGCTACAAGGGGCTACTTTACCAATGCTCACACCACGGACTGGAGAGGTGGCTGGTGATCCACATTTTCTATAATGGGATCGCTTACGCCACGAAGATGTCCCTAGATTCTGCCGCAGGAGGAGCTCTAATGAACAAGACCATATAGGAGGCAGAGGAGCTTATCGAAGAGGTGGCCCAAAACCACCATCAATGGGCCTCCGAACGTGGTCAACCCACGCCTGCGGCAAGACGATACACTGTCAACTCCATGGACCACCTTTCGGCAAGGATGGACGCGCTCAGCAGATAGTTTGAATCTTTGAATCCTTCATCTATATGCGCGGCCATTGATTTTGAAGAAGGAGCGGCATCGTATCGTGAGGACCCCTATGGAGGGCAAGGGACTTCGGACGAGCAGATTGAGCAGTGTGACGTGATTGAGGGCTACGATCAAAGGCCTCATACCCCGTACTCTAATACCTACAATCCCGGATGGAGGAGTCACCCAAATTTCTCCTACAAAAATAACTCGGGAAACCCCCAACCATCCGGAGGGTACGGGCAATAGCAGGGCAATGGGCAGCGACCACAGAAGTCTAGACTGGAACAGATGATGGAGGACTTCATCGCTATCCAATCTAAGACCAATGAGGAATTCCGTCGCTAGCATCAAAAGTCTGAAGAAACACTGAGAGACTTGAAGGCCACCGTTGATGGCCTTGCAAGTCATACCAGGATGTTGGAGACACAAGTGGCCCAAATAGCCCAATCCGTGTCACAACATGTGAAGAACTCTCCGGCGAACCAAGGAAAGGAGGAAGGAGTAGGGCAAAGTAGCCAATTCGCCAAGGGGTGTGCAACCATGATTTCCACTCTACCTGACCAAGCTGGGTTTGAAGAGAAAATTCCAATACAACTTGAGGACCCTGGTGAATTCGTTATTCCCTGCTCTATTTATGGGGAGAGTTTCGACGATGCGCTATGCGACTTGGGGTCATCAGTCAGTGTGATGCCCTACGCATATTTTCTGAAGATGGGACTGAGCGGGCTCCAATCAGCGAATCTTGGTATTCCTATGGGGGATGACTCAGTGAAGGAGCCCGTTGGCCTGCTACCACACGTTCCTGTGATGATTGAAGATTTCGTGATACCCATGGACTTCATCATACTGGACACAGGATTGAACCCCCAGAATCCTATAATTCTGGGAAGACCTTTTCTAGCAACCGCAGGGGCGTGTATAGATGTGAAGACACACCGGATCTCCCTGGAGGTAGACGGGGAGATCATCCTTTTTAGTCTTTCGGAGCAAAGAGCTCCCTACTTTGACGGCTTCACGATTAGCAAATTGAAGTCGGAACCTCCAGATGTAGATCCCGAGACAGATGAATGGAGGTTCACTGAACCACCAGAGCCGAGTTGATAGAAGAGTGCGGTCGAGCTAAATGACATTAAATAAAGCGCTTCTTGGGAGGCAACCCAAGTTTAGTGTAGATTTCCCTTTTTCTATTGCATTGCATACATGTGTTAGATTTTAGTTTTGATTTCCATCACGTTTAGAGTTAGGAGTAGAAAAGAACTTTGCTAGGCAAAAATGAAATCCATATTAGTCTACACGGCGAAGTGTATGAACAAATTTGGGTCATGGTGCATAAAAGGGGCAAAAAATGGGGGCACACGGCTTGGCCGTGTGTTTTCCCACGGTCGTGCCCGCTTGTCCAGAGGCGCACACGGTTTGGCAGTGTGTTTTCACATGGCCATGGCACGTGAGGTTAAAAGGGGCGAGTCGTGTGTTTTCACCTCATTTGCGTCGTGTGCTTCAAAAGTTCTTGTCCTAGCTGTGTGATTTCGCTTTCCCCTTCCTCTAGAAGCATTTTCAACCTCTTAAGAAGTCAAAAGGAGCAAGGATGAGGAGGACCAAGACCGTAGCATCCCGATCCGGTACTTCGGAGCGACGAACAAGAAGAGCTGACACTCCTCAAGCTTCGAAAGAGGGTAACGCCCTACCCCCTCTACTTTTTCGCAATAATGAACATAGAGATAGATTCAATATGCTCTCTACTCGTAAACTTACTACTACTAGGTACTTAGATGAGGATTTGTCAGCATCTTTAGGGTTGTTAGGTGATATGCAAATCCTATTTGCAAAAATGGGGTGGGATGAGATTATGGGAATAAGGCACCCAACCTACCCTATGATAGTTTTGGAATTTTTGAGTTCTTTAGAGGCGGAAGTTTTAACGGGTAGAGAGAGCGAGGAGGGTAGGATAACTTTTAGACTTTTTAATATTGAGCATGAGTGGACCCTTCACCAATGGAACTCATGCTTTGGCTTACCAAGTGGGGGAGAGAGAAGAACCCCTATTGGGTTCAACTCTCGGGAATGTTGGACCGAGTTGATGGGGGAGCATGCTTATGACCCTTCTAGGGCCAAAGCGTCGCACCTCCAAAACCCCGTCTTTCGATACCTTCACCGCGTCATGGCCAGTACTATATTTGATCGTGGGGAAAGTGACGGTGTAGTAAGAGCCAGCGAGCTACTTTGCTTATGGGATATGCTACAAGAAAGGAGTAGCATCGATGTAGGGTCCCACTTCATCAGACACTTAGTGAAGATGGGCAAAGTAGCATGCGGAGAGATCAATGTGGGAGGCCTACTTACCCACATTTGTTATAGGATGGGGTATGACTTCACAGCATTGGAGAGTATAGAGGGGAGCCCTAGGATCGACCTAGGAGTATGCATGACCATGAAAATGATTGTAAGAGAAGAAGACTCCTTATGCTATGTAAGGAAAAATCTTACGACCCTTAGGCTCCCCGACCCGGATCGTACCACCATCGCTATATGCGCCAATTGGCTCTTAGACCTGATAGTGGAGTCCCCTCCTCATGAGGGACCATCCACATCAGCGCCCATCTCTCCACCTTTGTACCACTCTCTCTCCAGTCCACACATGCATAGGAGCCCACCTAGTCCACGCCGACATGAGCCTACACTTGTGCCACCATCTTTTTCTACTTTTGAGCAGGATGCAGGTACATCGGCATATGATTTCTCGGAGTTCCGATCGTGCCTCGACGACATTTACACTGAGCAGCAGACGCAGAGGCAGCGATGGGAGGAGCAGAGCGCCTACCAGTAGGCGGAGTTCCAGGGATTCCGGGAGCATTTCCAGTGGGCGGGGGAGTTCTACGATGAGGCCCGCATATACTTCCAGGAGGAGGCTGCTTGTCGCCAAGATGAGACAGCTTACCGCAGGGAGATGCGGCAGCATATGCATGCCCAGCAGACACAGTGGGCTAGGGAGGAGGAGCACCGAGCAGTCGCTGCATCCACCAGCTCTCAGATCAACCACATGTATATGTGGCATCAGCGGCTTAGCAGCAGGTTCTCCCAGGATCCAGAGATGTCCAGGCTCCCAGACTTTCCACCTCGTTCACCATATTAGAGGTATATTTTTGTTTAAGTCTGGGGGGAGGGGGGGGGGGGGGGGGGGAGCCCCCAAAAATCTATTTTGTTTTGTTTTCCTATTAGTAGTTTTTTTCTGGTATTTTCATTTGTTCATGCATGCATGAGTTGTTTAGTTTCTTTCAGTACTTAATTTTTAGTGTCTGAAAAGCTACCTCAGTAATATTTTTGAAAGTTGCTTGCATGAGTTGTTCCCATAGGTAGTTTAACTCTATTTATCTTGTGATATTTTATTCTATTCACTCTATTGAATGTTCTAGACCTGCACTGGTTAGCTTTATCTTTGCACTTACACATATTGAATATTTTGAAAGGAAAAATCTAGTACATACCTAGTTATGATTCACTTCAATAGTCTAGTACTTTGGAATCCATAGGTGACTCTAGGTTTAGCATTTTAGTTACTAGAGATGCTCGAATTGTGTAAACCTATTCGAAAAAATCAAAATTCCTGTGAGTTGAAAAAAATAAAATAAAAAGAGAAGGAAAAAAAAGAGAGAGAGAAAAAAAAGAAAAAAAAAATTATGAGGGATAAAAAAAATAGTTGTCGTGGGTGGAAATGGCTAGGTGCCCATTTGAGACCGAGTTAGGTTACTGGGGAAACACCTCCCAATTTCTCTCAATACCGAGCACGCCTTTGAGACTTTATGCTAGATCTAGGGAACGACCCTCGCTTTGGACAAGTAAGTGCCTAAGAGCTGGAGACCTTAGGAAAGTTATGGGGTGACGACTTAACTCACAATGGAATGGGCATCCCCTAAGAATGATTCGCCTAGCATGAGCACGAGGAGCTAACTTAGTGAATTTTTAGAACATATCTGTTTTGCTTTGATTGCAAATACCACCCAATAAATTTAGTTAGCATGCTAATTATGGAACAATATCTTTTTTTTAAAAAAAATAATTATGACATTGAGGTTTGCTTGAGGACAAGCAAAGATTTAAGTCTGGGGGAAGTGATGTGAGCAAAACATATAGAATTTTAGGAGTAGTTTTTGCTCATATCTTGTTACATTTTGCTTTAGTTTCATGCATATGTTACTCTATTCTTGCACGCATTTCCTATTTTCTGTTGGAGATTTGACGCCGCTAGAGGGGGGGTGAATAACGATGTGCCCGTAGGAAGATGGAATTCGATCGTCGATCGTGTCTACAATTTCGTTAGCGCAGCGGAATATAGAAATGAAAGCAATAACAAAATACAACCAATCACGAACACAAACACAACATGAGATATAACGTGGTTCGGAACCGAAACGGTTCCTACTCCACGGATTGAGCTCTAACGAGCTCTAGCGATGCCAATGCAATCACTAATCATAAATACTCCTTCTCGACACAAGTCGGAGGTGGAGAAACCTCTTACAATAGATTACAACAATAATCTAAAAGCAACAAGCAAATACAATGAAGAATAATGCAATACAAGTAAAAAAAACACTTTACAAATGCTTTGGATTGCTTGCTTTTGGTTGCTTGAAGAGTGGTCTTGGAGACTCTGATTTGCAGCAACAAATCGCCCCAAAGATGCTCAAGAAACCATTTCCAAAAATCCTCCCGTCGAGCTCCTTTTATTCTTGCGCGACTGGATTTATCGATCGGTGATGCCGTTGTCGTGAGACAACGGCTCGATCCTGTTGGAAAAACTCCAGCGGATCTCTTGGCGATCGCGCCAACATTAGCGATCGCCGGTAGCGTAATCGTTGCCCGATCGACTACGGGCGATAATGCTCGCGGTGAACTAGCGATCGGCTAGGCCCTTGGCGATCATTGCGTCTCTATACATCGATTGCTCCAATGAGCGATCAACTTCTGACGATTCCAGCTCTTAAACGGCAGTCGAACTCAAGTCGACTCACGGCAGTCGAACCGGCCATAATGTCAGTCGACTGCCAACCTCAAGAATGAGGTTTTAACCCAAGTATGGTACCCCCATACTTGCTAGACCACCCTTAGCCTAGACCTAAGCCTTCTAGCCACCTCCATCAGCCTCACGCCTCTCGGATCCCTCCAAGTCATTCATGACTTGTTCATCCATTGCGCTAGCCTCCAGGTGCTTCCCTCATCTATGTCATGCTAACGGTGTCTACACCGCCAAGGCACATTGGACTTACACCGCCAAGACTCCGCTTGGACTTTACGCCGCCAACCATTGGTCTTATGCTGCCAAGACTCCCGCTTGGACTTTACGCTGCCAATATCAAACCCTTGGACTTCTCAAATGCCAAGACTCAAGCTTGGACTTTCCCTTGCCAACCCATGTTGGACTTTCCATGCCAAGACCATGCTTGGACTTTCCTTGCCAACCCATGTTTGGACTTTCCATGCCAAGACCCATGCTTGGACTTTCCATTTGCCAAGACCCATGCTTGGACTTCTCATTTGCCAAGACCCATGCTTGGACTTCTCATGCCAAGTACTCAAAACTTGGACTTTCCCAAATGCCAAGTACTCATGACTTGGACTTTCCATGCGCCAAGTGTCCCACTTGGACTTTTCATGCCAAGTACCCATGACTTGGACTTTACCTTGCCAAGACCCATGCTTGGACTTTTCATGTGCCAAGTGTCCCACTTGGACTTTTCATGCCAAGTACTCAAGACTTGGACTTTACCAAATGCCAAGTGTTCCACTTGGACTTTCCCATGACAATTACATTGTCATATGTTTTTGTCGAAACATCAAAACATCACTCGAGTCAAACTCGAGTCCTGGTCAATCGTGACCTGGGCCGATTGCACCAACAATCTCCCCCTTTTTGATGTTTGACAAAAACCAAACAAATCATTTGAGTTAGACTACTAACTCAAATCCCTTACCAATTATCCCAAATTGGTAAACACTCTCCAAATGTTCTCCCCCAAACATTCTCTCCCTTTTTGACTAACATCAAAAAGGTTATCTCTCCAAGGAGGTCAATGTCTCATGTCCCAATGAGATCTTACAATCTCCCCCTTTTTGACCTAAAAATATCTAGGATGCCTACCATCGTCCTAGTGATAAGTCCCATATCACTCAAGAGAGGCAATCCTATAATCTCTCCCAATTTCCAAATTGGGTATCAAAAACCCATCAATTTTCCCAATTGATGATACTCTCCCAATAACTTCTCCTCTCCAAGGAGAAAAACACATCCATCATCCCAAGATGGATAACTCCCCCTAAAGGCTTGCTCCCCCTTGACCATTGCACCAACAATGTCCTTGGGAGCCCCTAAGCCAATAGGAACTCTAAACCATCAAAATTAAGGTTCTAAGTTCAACATAGAACTTTCACTCACCCTAAATTTGATACTTTGACCTAACACATCTCCTAATCCATATCCAATGGATTTTCACCCTTTATAATGCTTTCTAAAGCATATCCTAGGGTTAGGAGTGATTAGGAACCTTTTCCATAGCTGAACACGGGCTAAACAAATCTGACTCGATAAAGAATCAATCGATCACATCATATCACGAACGCCACATTGCAGGCCGATCGATAACTGAAAATCTCGATTTTCAACTATCAAAAATGAATTTTGGAAATTCATAAATAATTATACGTAATTCAAAAAATCGTGAAAATTCATACGTATAATACTTATGACACACACAATGGGTGAAAAATATTTGAAAATTATTTTACCCATAAAATAGTGAGTTTGATACAAAACTCAAAACCATTGAAATTTTCAATGTTTTGGCCCTATTTTGTATCAACTTCATCAATGGTGATTGCTATCAAAAGATAGACTTCACCAAGGTTTTTCAAAATGATTTTAAAATGTTTTCAAAACCTTATTTTGGATCATATTCCTTGGGCTCTATGTACATGACTTGTACACAAGCTTTCCCAATGATCCACAAAAGAAACAAGATGAGTTTTAGTTCATCTAGATGCAAAAACTATGCACCTTGAACTTAACTCATATCCTAGCATCTCACATGTATCTAGGGTGTATAAATACACATACATGTCAATTGGATGTGAGATGTGGGTTTTGGTTCATTTAATCTAGGGTTTCATGCATTCTCTAAGGCAACCCTACTTGATTCCCTTATAAATGGGACTTCAAGTCATGCCATAGTCCTTAATTCAATTTCAACCAAATTGTCTTAAATGCATGAATGATTATGGCATTAGAAATGTTATAAATAAGCATATGCTCATAACCATGATGTCATGACATAATATGAAATCTAAAAACATATGACATTTAAATCCTTAAACCTAAGCATAATCATGACATATAAAATGATTAGAAATAGGCATGATGTCATGACATGGCATATGACAATCAAGGCATGGCATATAAAATATATAGGTATAGTAATACCTAAATTTTAATATTAATTGCTATTTGATATAGTTAGATATATTTTGCCATATTAATCTAAATTTTCTCAAGTGTGCCAAAAACCCAAAATGGCACACTACGACCTCTAAACCTAAATTGTGCCAATTTGATCATTTTATCAAGTTTTTCAAATAATATTGGCACACCCTAAAATCTTTTAGGATTAAAATCAAACCACATTCCCAAGGTAACTATAACCTTGAAAATGACCTAAAATGCCACCTTTGCCATGGTTGAGTTAACTACCCATCCAATCAAGGTTGACACACCCTAAACCCATCTAGCGTGAATCAATCACGCTCTTAGGAACCCAAAACCGATTTGAGCTCCTAGGGTTAATTAGGTATTCCTTAGGGATAACCTCCCTAGATACCTTCCTAATGACCCTCCTAGGCTTATTAGCCTTGGTCATTTGGGTCTCACCTAGGTTGACTCTAGGGGTAACTCCCCTTGCAACCTTCTTAGTGGCCACCCTAGGTTTCCTTGAAACCCTAGCCACTAGGCACACCCTTTGGTCAATTCTAGGGATGACTTCCCTATTGACCTTGGTCTTCCTAGACCTAGTTTGTGTTCCATAGTCAAATGGAACACTATGGTAAGCCACCTTAGGCTTAGGTTTGTGACCCAAACCTTGCTTGCCCTTGGTTGACTTTTGACTCTTAGGTCCTAGGTGTTGACTTTGACTTTTGGACCTAGAAGTTTGACTAATTGACCCTTGCATTTGATTTTGCATAACCTTAAGGGTTTTTTCAAGTTTTTCAAGCCTTGACCTCAAGACTTGATTTTCCTTTTCTAATTGCCCGATTTTAGAATTTTGATTTAAATCTTGGGCATTGGACTTCCTAGGCATATGCCTAGTCCATTTAGGGTTTAGACCTAGGTGCTCTTGCATCTTTCTAATTGTCTCCCTAGGTAAAACTTTTCTAGAGTTATTTGACCTAGGTTTGTCCTTAGATAAGTTGTTTTTAGGGACATTAGTCCCAAATTTCTCCCTATTATCTAAGTGAATATTTTTAGCTCCTAAACAAAAGTATTTATTTCTATTAGCATGCTTTTCATGGCAAATTGCTAGGGAATTGAAATTTCTAGCATGCTTTTGTCTATTAACTAAAGAAAGAGCATTATTAACTTGATATACCTTAGGGTTAGCCTTAGTAGCTCCCCCTACTTGTGATGCTCCCCTTTGCCCCTTCTTCTCCCCCTTCGGGCATTGACTCCGGTAATGACCCGGTAGTCGGCATTTGAAGCAAATCACTTGCTCCTTGCTCTTTTTCATTGAGGCACCGGTCTCCTTGACTTTTGGCACGGGTGGAGTCTTCTTAACCCGTTTAGGACACTTACTCTTGTAGTGTCCTTTCTCCCTACACTCAAAGTATATAATATTCATTTTATTATTAATTGACATGCTTGAGTTACCTAGAGTGGTTGTGGTGGTCGGAGTGGATTCTTGAGCTTGCTCTTCCTCTCTACCGGATGTAGATGGTTCTTCTTGTTGCTCCGGTGTTGAGGTTCTCTCCTCCCCCTCAATCCTTGAGGTGGATGCTTCTTCCACTTCCTCCACCTCTTCCGATCCGGATGTTGATTCCCTATCAACCTCCGAATCCTCACTTCCTTGTGAGGATGATCTCTCATCTTCACTCTCCTTATCTTCTTGAATTGATGGTGAACTTTCTTGAACTTGAGAGGGTGAGCACTCCTCTTCTTCTTCTTCTTCTTCTTGGACCGATGATGAGTTTTCATGGAGCTTTGCCACTTGGCTCCATAACTCTTTAGCATCTACATAATTACCTAACATACACAAAATATTGTTAGGCATTAAATCAATTAAAAATTTTATCACCTTATCATTTTTCTCGGATGCTTGAACTTGCTCTTCGGTCCATCTTTTCTTTTTGAGGAATCCACCTCTTTGTCCTCTTGGATATTCAAATCCATCCATCAAAATGGACCATTCCTCAAAGTCTCTCATCATAATAAAATCCTCAATTCTTCCCTTCCAAGAATTGAATCCTTCTCGTCCGTATAGAGTGTAGGGCACCGGTGTGTTGATGTCCCAACCTAATTGATCTTGGACTTCCATCTTTTACCCTCTAGCGTCTTGCTCCCAGTTGTTAATCCATTGAAGAGCAACCTTGCTCTGATACCAATTGTTGGAGATTTGACGCCGCTAGAGGGGGGTGAATAGCGATGTGCCCGTAGGAAGATGGAATTCGATCGTCGATCGTGTTTACAATTTCGTTAGCGCAGCGGAATATAGAAATGAAAGCAATAACGAAATACAACCAATCACGAACACAAACACAACACGAGATATAACATGGTTCGGAATCGAAACGGTTCCTACTCCACGGATTGAGCTCTAACGAGCTCTAGCGATGCCAATGCAATCACTAATCATAAATACTCCTTCTCGACATAAGTCGGAGGTGGAGAAACCTCTTACAATAGATTACAACAATAATCTAAAAGCAACAAGCAAATACAATGAAGAATAATGCAATACAAGTAAAGAAAATACTTTACAAATGCTTTGGATTGCTTGCTTTTGGTTGCTTGAAGAGTGGTCTTGGAGACTCTGATTTGCAGCAACAAATCGCCCCAAAGATGCTCAAGAAACCATTTCCAAAAATCCTCCCGTCGAGCTCCTTTTATTCTTCCGCGCGACCTGGATTTCCGCCCATCAGTCGACTGCCATAAGTCACCAGTCGACTGATGCCACTGTTGTCGTGAGACAACGGCTCGATCCACGCTGGAAAAACTCCAACGGATCTCTTGGCGATCGCCAACATTGCGCCAGCTAACATTGGCGATCAATCGCCCGTAGTCGATCGCCTATCGGCTACGGAGCATTCTCGCTGTGGTGAACTAGCGATCATTGCCGACCCTTGGCGATCGACATCAGATATCTGTCGATTCGCTCCAATGAGCGATCGCGCGCGATTCGGCTCTTAAACGGCAGTCGAACTCAAGTCGACTCACGGCAGTCGAACCGGCCATAATGCCAGTCGACTGCCAACCTCAAGAATGAGGTTTTAACCCAAGTATGGTACCCCCATACTTGCTAGACCACCCTTAGCCTAGACCTAAGCCTTCTAGCCACCTCCATCAGCCTCACGCCTCTCGGATCCCTCCAAGTCATTCATGACTTGTTCATCCATTGCGCTAGCCTCCAGGTGCTTCCCTCGTCTATGTCATGCTAACGGTGTCTACACCGCCAAGGCACATTGGACTTACGCCGCCAAGACTCCGCTTGGACTTTACGCCGCCAACCATTGGTTTTATGCTGCCAAGACTCCCGCTTGGACTTTACGCTGCCAATATCAAACCCTTGGACTTCTCAAATGCCAAGACTCAAGCTTGGACTTTCCCTTGTCAACCCATGTTGGACTTTCCATGCCAAGACCATGCTTGGACTTTCCTTGCCAACCCATGTTTGGACTTTCCATGCCAAGACCCATGCTTGGACTTTCCATTTGCCAAGACCCATGCTTGGACTTCTCATTTGCCAAGACCCATGCTTGGACTTCTCATGCCAAGTACTCAAGACTTGGACTTTCCCAAATGTCAAGTACCCATGACTTGGACTTTCCATGCGCCAAGTGTCCCACTTGGACTTTTCATGCCAAGTACCCATGACTTGGACTTTACCTTGCCAAGACCCATGCTTGGACTTTTCATGTGCCAAGTGTCCCACTTGGACTTTTCATGTCAAGTACTCAAGACTTGGACTTTACCAAATGCCAAGTGTTCCACTTGGACTTTCCCATGACAATTACATTGTCATATGTTTTTGTCGAAACATCAAAACATCACTCGAGTCAAACTCGAGTCCTGGTCAATCGTGACCTGGGCCGATTGCACCAACATTTTCTGGTTCGGAGGTCTGCTCGTTGTACTTTTGTGTGCAGGTTAGCTTTTCTGGTGATAAAGACGCGTTTTCGGAGCAAAAGAAGGACTTTCGCAGCTAGATGCAGAGTGAGACACGGCCAGGGCGTGTGGATTCACACGGCCGTGTCCAATGGGCGAAGAACAGCACCCCAAGGCCACACACGACCTGACCATGTGGCGACCCGACGGATTTGCGCGACTAGAGCTTTTTTCGAATTTTTGCAATGGTCCGAGGTGATGTCTATATAAGGATGGCTCCGGCCAAACCCTATGGGGGAGGCACGACGGCTAGGATGGCACGCCGAAGCCCTAAAAAGCTTCGGTAACTCACGGCGGAGAAGAGGAACGCCGTCGGAGGTCCACAACTTGCAATACAATGCCAGAGAGAAGATCACGAAGCATTGATCTCTATTTCTGCGCTCTCTTTCTATTGTAATCGAACTTAAACATGTTTTGTGATTCTTCCTTCGTGTTTATGGAGTAGAACTTTCGATTCTAGGATTAGGGAGTAGCTTGTGTACATAGACAATATTGGTTCATATTAAATTCTGGCCATAAGTTTAATTTGATAATTGGTAGTTGCTCTTTATTATATCTACGTGTATTTGACTTTCTTTTCGCTGTGCTTAGGCGATACAAGGTGGTGACAACCCTCGCAATCTAGATTTAGGAGGTTTGATCAAGGAACTTGGGGGTAAACCTGACCTCCCGTAACTGCGGGGAGAAGGGAGCGGTGGAATCAGAAACAGTCCACCGCAAGGATTGATTTGACATCCTCGTACCCTCTATCACATCTTATTTGGGCAAGGATAGCTCCCGGTGAATGCGGCGGCTCTGCGGGAGAGTGTATGATGTTCCTTCCCCAAAATCGTAGGTAGACATTTAGACGACGCCAATTGACAACATTGTTCTGTAGTACACAAGTGAAACTGAAGTCCTAGGATCGCCTTTTAAGACCCCGGCACCCTCTTTTCCTCCTCCGTGTGACACCGCACAGAGTAGTGTTCATCGATAGTCCTCACCAACCGACTCTCTCAGAGATCACGTCCGAACAATCGCAACCACTTAGTGTATTGGTACTCGAATCCCAGTTCTTGTGGGATCGATAATCTTTATTACTTGATGACATCTGTGCACTTGCGGGCGTTGAGCGCAAGCGCACACTTTGAGTCCACGACGGTATCCGTCGCGAGATTTGAGGGCGTATCCGTGCGCATCATATATGAGTCTCAAATTTCGGAGATACATACGAACTCGATTTTTGAATCGAGAAATGTCTCATTCTTTGAGCATGTGCTTTCACATAAGACCCGAGAGGATGCTAGCTCCCCTAATCGGGTATATGAAACACAAGAGGAAGAAGGAAAATGATGGACCAATTGAGGCAGAGCTCAGACAAAGTAAGAGAGCTTGGGTGGAGAAATCCTTTGGATCAGATTTTATGACTTTCATGTTGAAAAGTGATCCCCAGAGTTTCTCAGAGATGGTAAACTCGTCTGATGGACCTAAATGGCAAGAGACAATTGCATCAGAGATTGACTCTATCTTAAAACCCACACTTGGAAACTTGTGGATCTTCCTCAAGGAAGTAAACCACTAGGATGTTAGTAGATTTCAAGAAAAAGATGAAATCAGATGCCACTATAGAAAAGTACAATGCTAGATTGGTAATTAAGGGTTATCGACAATGAGAATGCCTAGATTATTTTGACACCTATGCTCTGGTATCAAGAATAACCTCTATTAGGGTGTTACTAGCGATTGTCACTTTGTGGAATCTGAAAGTACATCAAATGAATATAAAAATCACTTTTATAGATGGGATTTAGAAGAGAAAATCTACATGGAGCAACCTGAAGAGTTTTCTACACCAGGACAGGAAAACAAGGTGTGTAGATTGGTCAAGTTATTGTATAGCTTGAAACAACTTCCAAAGCAATGACATAAAAAATTTGATAGTGTCATGCTAGACAATGGATTTAAAATCAATGAGAGTGATAAATGTATCTACAGTAAAGACACAGAAGATGGCTTAGTCATTTTATGTTTTTATATATATGACATACATATCATTGGGACTAATGATAAGATAATTAAATCCACTAAAGTAATGTTAAACTCAATATTTGACATGAGAGACATGAGTCTTGCTGATGTGATTCTAAGAATTAAAATTCTTAGAACATCAGAAGGATTTGCTCTGAGTCAGTCTCATTATATGGACAAAATTCTTAAAAGATTCACCAAAGGTGATACTGCGTTGGCACGGACTCTGATAGATATGAGTCAACATCTATCAAAGAATCGAGGATCTCTCAGATAGAGTACGCTAGAGTGATTGGAAGTCTGATGTACTTGATGAATTGAACATGACCAAAATTAGCCTACGCAGTCAGCAAACTGAGTAGATACACGAGTAGTCCAAGTGTTGAATACTAAAAAGGAATAACACAAGTATTGAGGTACTTGAGGTATACTCGTGTATATGGACTACACTATTCAAGATATCCTGCTGTGATCGAAGGATATAATGATGCAAGTTGGGTATCAGACATAAAAAAACTCGAAGTCTACAAGTGGATATATATTCACTTTGGGGGGTGCAACCATTTCTTGAAAATCTTCGAAGCAAATCATAATAACCAGATCCACAATGGAATATAAGTTTGTAGCTCTTGACAAATGTAGTGAAGAAACTGAATGACTATGACAATTCTTAGAAGATGTTCCTAGATTGTCAAAATCGGTGCCGGCAATCTGCATACATTGCGATAGTCAATCAACAATTGGTCGAGCACAAAGCCATCTGTATAATGGTAAGTCTAGACATATACGTCATAGACAATACTATTAGAAAACTACTCTCAACGGAGTTTATCACTGTTGACTATGTAAAATCAAAAGATAAACTAGCGGATCCGCTGACCAAAGAGTTAAATCGAGAGTTAGTTGCAAGCTCATCATTAAGGATGGGTTTAATGTCGATAAGAAAGGTTGGTGCAAAGGAAACTCAACCTATGCAGACTGAAGATCCCAAGAACTAGGTTCAAAGGGACCACCTAACTGCACTAACTAAGTAAACTCACTATTGGGGCATGACCCAAGGAATAGTGAAAGGATGAAGGTTAAGCCCACGACTTTTAATGATCTAGAAGAGTAATAAAGAATACTCTAAAGATCACCTATGTGAGAAAGATGTGGGGTCGCTTCGAAGAGAATTGAAGGCACAATTCTTAGATTTTCTCGCAGAACCATACGTGTTCACGACCTAAAACGAACGCACTCATGAGAACTGAACTAATCATGATAAGTCCAGTATGAAGTATGTCAATGCTTACATAAATGGTCGAATAGTTCAAAGACATTGTGTCTACTAGTCAACCAGTATGCAAACATATTTTCACAAGAGAAGGTTCAAAGGATCAAACCTATCTATCCTATGCTAGACTTAACTGTCGAAAGCTATCATATATCTATTTCCATTCATGTGGAGGATTGTTGGAATTTGAATGGAAAGATGAAGGAATGTTAGGGAAGACGTTCTGCCATCCTTTCGAATTCGATAAATGGTAAGATGACGAAAGGATGAAGAAGATGTTCTGCTATCCTTCTCATCTATAAGCTAATTAATGGGCAAGCATCGAATTGAGACAGCCAGGAATTATTGTTGACGCTTCGAATGTAGATTGATACTTCAAATGGAGAAAAGCAATAAAGGTTGATGCTTTGAACGGAGACAAGCAAAATATGCTTTCTCTACCATTAATTAAAGGTCTCACCTCTATATATAAAGGCCGACAGTGAAAGAGAACGATAATTCTCTTGCTCTTTGATTTGAATCCCACAGTGATAGCCTTCAAGTGTACATTCAGTTTACCGCAGACAACCAGTGTTTGGTTGTGGTTGTGGTTATGTTGTTGTATCATGGAAGATAGACGTCTGACGAAACCTCGAAGCACGATTAGAGGTGGGTGAATCTATTTTAAGGACATTGTGTATTACACACAGGTCTCGACGCTCATTTAGGCTTGGCATAATCGGACTCAATTCGGGCACAACTCCCGAGCTGCCTCCTACGCAGCTCGACATAATTAGACTCGTCTCGGCAACAACTCCCGAGCTGCCTTCTCCTACGCAGCTCGGCATAATCGGACTCAGTTCAAGCGCAACTCCCGAGCTACCTCCTCCTATGCAACCCAACATATAATCAGACTCGTCTCGGCAGTAACTCCTGAGTTGTCTTCTCCTACGCAGCTCGACATAATCGGATTCAGTTTGGGTGCAACTCCTGAGTTGTCTTCTCCTACGCAGCTTGATCGACATAATCGAACTCGGCTTGATAGCAACTCCTGAGCTGCCTTCTCCTACGTGGTTGTTCTACCAGGATCTTGGATAGATGTTGGCTTAGTGATCGACGATCTCAATAGAAGATAAGTCTTCCAATTTTCTTTTGTATTTTCTCTGGAAAAGATATTATGCAATAAATAGATTTATAAGATAAATAGAGGACAAAATTAGTGGCTAAGGATTTTATCCAAAAGGTAGGAATAGATATTATCAAGATATTTTTTAGTAAATAGTTGTACTTAAATTCATTATTCTTTTATTCCTGGTTGTTCATTGTGATTATAAGATAATAAATGAATATCAAGATGTCATTTTGAACAGTCATCTTGAAAAAATCATTCATACGATTCAACTAGAAAATTTCATGGTAAAAAATCAAGAATAAAAAATGTGTAAATTGCAAAGATCCGATCCATTTATAAAATTAAGCTCGCGTCTTTGAGCTTGAAAGGCTGACCAAAGATATATTCTCTGGAAAACTATTGTTTGGGAAATCAAAGAATCAGACTACAATTATAGCTCTATAAGAATTATATAGACCTGTAATTTACCCTCTTACTTCGAGAATTATGGTTGCTAAACCAACTGAATGTTTCATTAAACTAAATTATTATCAGAGTTTCTTTACCGATTATCGCGTGCTAGATCACACTGTGTAATTTTGTTGTCCATCTTATTTGTGTTGAAACTTCGAAAATTCATAAACAAAATTAAAATAAGATGATAATGAGTCTGAAATGATAATTTAGAGTTTTGTTTTTTCTCTTGAAAAAAAAAAGATAATAAACTGTGAGACAAAATGAAAATATCTCTTTTTATTCATGAAATAAGTTCACACCCTGAGGATTTGTCACTATGGTGAAACATTTAAGCGTTGAAATGTAGTGAATCCTCCATCCACCACGAGATTATGCCCGCTGATGTACTTAGCTTCATCTGAAACCAAGAAGGTCGCTGCCTTCGCAATGTCTTCCACCTCGCACTTCGTCCCCGCCAACTCCGACGTGCATAGCTCGAGCATCTCCACCGCCCGCTGCTCTTCCAAATCCAGGAAGATTCCCCTGATCGCTTTGAGCCCCAATGGCGTCGGCATCCCGGTCGGCGAGATGGAATTCACCCTTATCCCGTGCTTGTTCAGATCCGACGCGGATAAACGCACTGCCGCCGCCACCGCCGCCTTCGACAGCGAATAGGTGAGCGGCCCCAGCCCGCCGAGCAACCCGGCGATGCTCGCCGTGCAGAGGATGTTCCCGGCTCGGCGCGGGACCATCACCCGCGCCGCGTGCTTGATCCCCACCACCACTGACCGGACGTTGACGGCCATGACGCGGTCGAACTCGGTGAGGTCGACGTCGGTGACGGCGTAGGGCGTGGGACCCCAGATGCCGGCGTTGTTGTACATGATGTCCAGGCGGCCGTGCTTGGCGACCGCTAGGTCGACGACGGCAGCAACTTGGGACTCCTGGGTGACGTCGCAGGGGACGAAGGTGGCGCAGGGACCGAGTTCGGCGGCAACAGACTTACCGAGCTCGTGCTGGATGTCTGCGAGGACGACCTGTGCGCCGCGGTGGATGAACTCGGCGGCTGTTGCCTTTCCGATGCCGCTGGCGGCGCCGGTGATGATCGCGACTTTGCCGGCTAGCCTGCAATCAATCGAACATCTCTAAGATTATTTGTCACGGTAAATTTCATTTTTGCCCCCGCCAACCGAATCTTGATTTTTGTTTCCAATGGATCACATGCTAAGTCAACCTGTAAGTTAGACATTAAACTAAAAAAGAGCTCACGATTTATAAACAACAAACCTGTAACAATGCCTAACAACCGTGAAAAAGATTGGAATTCGTCGGTCCTATCGATTTATTTTATAATCCTCATGAAGAATTTTATAGACTTTGATATAATGATTTAGACATTCGAAGATTAACTGAATCTAAAATTTTTTTTAAATCTTTTCAAAATCGATTAACTCATCTCAGGACAACAAAGCCCAACAACAAACTTATTATTATTACCTGGGCGCGCGCATTGTGCACTGTGAGGCTGTGAGCGCATCTCATTGGACTGCACTGTGCACAAATAGACGCGCACCCTGAATACACACAGTGCACGTTCAAGATAACAGTGCCCTGATAATCAAATGCAAAGTTTTATGATATCTCTTTCTTCTTAAAAACTTTGGCCCTTTTGTCACACTTGCGGACCACAGAAAAATAAACAACGAATTAAATTGAGCACAGAAAATTGATTTGGGCGAGGAAAGAACTTTGGGCAGAAAACAGAAACATAATTGATCTGTAAACGAATCTTAAAGTAATGACCTCTCAGGAGTTGGGTGGGTGGAGAACTGCTGCTGTTTCGTTCTAATTCCAGTCTTGATGGCCAATCCCCTCTTCAATCTGCAATTAAACAAAACCTGTAAGGAAGAGAAAGAAGATGGGAGGAGAAGGGAAGTAGGCTAAGCAGGCAGAGTGGCGCACCTCAAAGCCATTCCGAGCATGGTTTCTTTCGACTCTTCCTCTTCTTCTATTTCTCTCTGTGAGATGAGAGCAAGGTGAGTGGAGGATCTTCCTTTGGAGTTTGGAAGCGGACTTGAGGAGCAGTAGCGGAGGAATGATGGGAAGACAATATATTTTATTTTGTCCTTATCATATATTTTTTCTCCTCTTCTCTACATATTTTATGCATCATAGAATACCCTATTTTACTTCATAGTTTATAAAATAGAATAAAATATTCTCAAGGCAATTAGTATTTCGCTTCACGCGGCAATCAAATTTAATCGAAAAAAAATCCTAAAAGATTAGGTGAACCAAATACTACTAGTAAAAGTTCTAATAGGGCAGTTGATCAACCAGATACTGAATAGTAAAAATGTTTGGCAATTTATCGCATACCTTAAATTTGTAATTGCTCAAATACAGTCTCATGATTTCATATTTATCAAAGGACACATCTTATTCTCTTTTTATTCCTTCCATCAAATATGGATTTAATACTCAGATATTGTATACATCGGAGTCATAAAAGGTGGTGCTGATCTTAACTTTTCCTCTCTCCCTCCTCTTCATCTCTCTCATTTCTTCAGTGCAAAAATCCTCTCAATCCCTTTTCTTCTCACCATCGTCTTCCCTTTCTTCTTCTCACCCATTTGCCCCTCTTCTCGGCACCGAATCTCCTCACGCAATGTTGACACCACCTTCTGCAGCATGCTGCTGGCGACTTTCCCGATCGAGCGTCGTCGTCCCTCCATCGTGAGCACCATCGCCAGCGGTGCTAAAAAATATACAGATTAATGCACACCAATGAGTTCCTCAAACTCTCTCACTCATGCAGATATAAATATTTTTTGAATTTTCTTACAAGACCAGTACCAACACCACCATATCAAGAATTCTGAATTTCAATTCCGACTTAAAATTAATACTGCATTAAAATCAACACACGGTGTTGATCTTGCAAGATCAGCACCACAGTGATACTGATCTTGCAAATCCAATGTCACAGTGATGTTGGTCTTGCAAATCCAGCACCACACTATGGTGATGGAATTGCAAATGGTGCTGAAAATTATAATTCCAACACCATAGTGGTGCTGGTCTTGCAAATCCAAAGACCACGGTGGTGTTGGATTTCAAATCGGCACCGCGTAGTCTTTGGATTTTGCAAGACCACCAGTAGTCTTTGGGAATTTAAATTTCAGCTCCACTATATTCCTGGTAATATAATTTCAACATCATCTTTTGTCTCGACCAATTTGAAATTATAGGTGGTGCTGGGAATTTAAATCCCAGCACCACTATGTTCCTGGTAATATAATTTTCAGCACCATTTTTTTTCGTCCAGCTTGATATTGTATGTGGTGCAAGGAATTTAAATTTCAATATCACTATGTTCCTAGTAATATAATTCTCATTAATTACCATCTTTTTTTTCGGCCGGCTTAATATTGTACGTGGTGTTAGAAATTTAAATCTCAATACCACGTACAATTTCAAACTAACTGAGACAAAAGGTGGTGCTGAGAATTATATTCCCAAGAACACAGTGGTCCTGGGATTTAAATTCTCAGCATCACATACAATTTCAACCTGGGCTGCTGGAAATTATATTCCCAAGAACACAATGGTCATGAGATTTAAATTTTATGCGTCATAATTTCAAACTGAGCGAGACAAAAGGTGGTGCTGAAAATTATATTACCAGAAACATAGTGGTGCTGGGATTTAAATTCTCAGCACCATGTATAATATCAAGCTATTCGAAAAAAAGATAGTGCTAAAAATTATATTACTAGGAATATAGTGGTGTTGGGATTTAAATTCTTAACACCACCTACAATATCAAGCTGGTAATATAATTTTCAACACCATTTTTTTTCGACACACTGTCAAAACTGAGAGGTAGGAGGATCAGAACCAAGTTTTCTCGATACATCAACAATTCATATTGTAAGATCTTTCAGTCCATATCAAGATTTCGGAATTTGGACTTCTCTAGGGCCATTAATGGATTTCGGTCAAAACTCATTAATGGTTATATTCACCTCTTCTTCGATCTAATCCAAGTCCATTGGATTTGAGAAGTTTCCCTCTGTGTATCCATGCTCAAAATTTTTGATATCCAAGGTTTTATTAAGTATACATCCACAGTCATATTTCATAAATCATACCGATATAAATCAGAAATCAAGTCGAAAAAAAATGGTGCTAAAAATTATATTCCCAGGAACACAGTGGTCTTGGGATTTGAATTCCCAACACTATGTTTAAATGGTTCGGGATTTTCAATTGTTGCTCGGATGCATGTAATATCTGAACATTAAATCTACATTTGGTAGGAGGAGTAAAAAAGAAATGAGGTGCGTTCTTTGATAAATATAAAACTATGGGACTGTGTTTGGACAATTTCAAACTTGAGGTGCGCCCTTTGATAAATTATCAAAAAAATTTAATAGATCAATTAGATTGAATATTATTCAACGAAAGATGGGAAGAAACATCAAACAAAAAACTCAAATGAATCAGCAGGATATAGTCATCAATTTGGGATGAATCCATTCGATTGACTCGTTCCATTAAATAATTTAAATAGATTAAATTGAAATTTTATCAATTCAAACCAGCTACAGATCTAAATAGATCAACCGATGCAGACAAAGAGTCAAAATTGATCGGTCTGTGACAGGTCAATTAGTTGAGAAAGTTAAAAATCTTGTTGACTTTTATAAAATCTTTTTAATTTATCTATATATTTATTATATTAAATAAATTTAATTTAATTTATAATACTCAACTAATAAGCAAAAATAATATCACTTAACTCTTATTTCTTTCTTAATTACTCTCGTGATAAAGAAGTGACACTTTAAGATATAATAAAATATACTATCTTATGATATTAATATCTATTTCACATTGGAATCTTTTATATAATTAAATAATCAATCACCAATAATTCAATCTACTCATAAATTAATTTGTCTAATAATCAATTTTTCTTTAAACCGATTAAAAATCTAATTAACTTTAATTGAATTATCAAGAATTCTGAATTTCAATTCCGACTTAAAATTAATACTGCATTAAAATCAACACACGGTGTTGATCTTGCAAGATCAGCACCACAGTGATACTGATCTTGCAAATCCAATGTCACAGTGATGTTGGTCTTGCAAATCCAGCACCACACTATGGTGATGGAATTGCAAATGGTGCTGAAAATTATAATTCCAACACCATAGTGGTGCTGGTCTTGCAAATCCAGCACCACGGTGGTGTTGGATTTGCAAATCCAGCACCACGTAGTGCTGGATTTGCAAGACCACGGTAGTGCTGGGAATTTAAATTTCAGCTCCACTATATTCCTGGTAATATAATTTCAACATCATCTTTTGTCTCGACCAATTTGAAATTATAGGTGGTCTTTGAATTTAAATCCAGCACCTATATATTCTGTAATATAATTTTATTACCATTTTTTTAAATCGACTTGATATTGTATGTGGTGCAAGGAATTTAAATTTCAATATCACTATGTTCCTAGTAATATAATTCTCATTAATTACCATCTTTTTTTTCGGCCGGCTTAATATTGTACGTGGTGTTAGAAATTTAAATCTCAATACCACGTATAATTTCAAACTAACTGAGACAAAAGGTGGTGCTGAGAATTATATTCCCAAGAACACAGTGGTCCTGGGATTTAAATTCTCAGCATCACATACAATTTCAACCTGGGCTGCTGGAAATTATATTCCCAAGAACACAATGGTCATGAGATTTAAATTTTCAGCACCACGTACAATTTCAAACTGAGCGAGACAAAAGGTGGTGCTGAAAATTATATTACCAGAAACATAGTGGTGCTGGGATTTAAATTCTCAGCACCATGTATAATATCAAGCTATTCGAAAAAAAGATAGTGCTAAAAATTATATTACTAGGAATATAGTGGTGTTGGGATTTAAATTCTTAACACCACCTACAATATCAAGCTGGTAATATAATTTTCAACACCATTTTTTTTCGACACACTGTCAAAACTGAGAGGTAGGAGGATCAGAACCAAGTTTTCTCGATACATCAACAATTCATATTGTAAGATCTTTCAGTCCATATCAAGATTTCGGAATTTGGACTTCTCTAGGGCCATTAATGGATTTCGGTCAAAACTCATTAATGGTTATATTCACCTCTTCTTCGATCTAATCCAAGTCCATTGGATTTGAGAAGTTTCCCTCTGTGTATCCATGCTCAAAATTTTTGATATCCAAGGTTTTATTAAGTATACATCCACAGTCATATTTCATAAATCATACCGATATAAATCAGAAATCAAGTCGAAAAAAAATGGTGCTAAAAATTATATTCCCAGGAACACAGTGGTCTTGGGATTTGAATTCCCAACACTATGTTTAAATGGTTCGGGATTTTCAATTGTTGCTCGGATGCATGTAATATCTGAACATTAAATCTACATTTGGTAGGAGGAGTAAAAAAGAAATGAGGTGCGTTCTTTGATAAATATAAAACTATGGGACTGTGTTTGGACAATTTCAAACTTGAGGTGCGCCCTTTGATAAATTATCAAAAAAATTTAATAGATCAATTAGATTGAATATTATTCAACGAAAGATGGGAAGAAACATCAAACAAAAACTCAAATGAATCGAGGATATAGTCATCAATTTGGGATGAATCCATTCGATTGACTCGTTCCATTAAATAATTTAAATAGATTAAATTGAAATTTTATCAATTCAAACCAGCTACAGATCTAAATAGATCAACCGATGCAGACAAAGAGTCCAAATTGATCGGTCTGTGACAGGTCAATTAGTTGAGAAAGTTAAAAATCTTGTTGACTTTTATAAAATCTTTTTAATTTATCTATATATTTATTATATTAAATAAATTTAATTTAATTTATAATACTCAACTAATAAGCAAAAATAATATCACTTAACTCTTATTTCTTTCTTAATTACTCTCGTGATAAAGAAGTGACACTTTAAGATATAATAAAATATACTATCTTATGATATTAATATCTATTTCACATTGGAATCTTTTATATAATTAAATAATCAATCACCAATAATTCAATCTACTCATAAATTAATTTGTCTAATAATCAATTTTTCTTTAAACCGATTAAAAATCTAATTAACTTTAATTGAATTAATTATCAAATAATCAAACATTTAAATCAATTAACAATTCAATTAATTGTTAATAATTTAATTAACTCCTAAATTAATCAATTATAATTATTTGATAATAGCTCAATTAACCCCTAATCCATTATCAAACAGATAAAAAATTACTGCTATTAATCCATATAATCTCGATGTTAATTAATTGATTCATTGATTATCCTGTCCATCAACTAATTAATCTCAATTTTCTCTAATTAATCAAATAATTAATTACTTATTACTTAATTATTATCTCACCTATTCATTGGGATTTGGGACATAATCAACGACAATGCGCGCAGAGAAGGAACAGGAAGGCTAGCGGAGACGATAGATCAACCAATCACAATCATCATACGGGGGGAAACGAACGCCAGCGGTAACGCTGGATCGATTAGTTCAGGCAAACAACAATGTTGGATGCTTGACGACATCCATTGAAGGGGTAACACGATGGCATGGATGGCGGTGCACATGTGACATCGTGACACGTGACAATCATGCAAGTGCCGATGATAGTGATGTTGCAGCACGCTGTTGGTGCAATAACCAAATTCGAATAGAACTCAAATAGTATTTTGATATTTGACAGTAAATTGATAATGAATTTGATCATTGTTTGATAATATAATTTGACAATATAATTAGTGAATGATTGAGATATCCAAAGTTATATGAGGGGAATTATTTGGTGGAGATTATTTGAGCAATTAACTTCGGAAGTCCAAGTTTGGATACTTAGCATGGAAAGTCCAAGTCATAGGTACTTGACAATGGTAAAGTTCAAAGATATAGTCTTGATTTTTGGCGACGTAAAGTCCAAGTTAACTTTGACAATTGAAAAGTCAACATAAAGTTAGCAAGGAAAGTCCAAACATGGTCTTGGCAATTGGAAAGTCCAAGTCATGAGTATTTGACAAAGAGAAAGTCTAAGGGTAGATTTGGCGGCGTAAAGTCCAAGCATGGATCTTGGCGGAGTAAGTCCAAATAGATCTTAGCAATGTGAAAGTCCAAGGGTGTAGATTTAGCAGCGTAAAGTCCAAGCATGGGGCTTGGCGGCATAAGTTCAAATGAACCTTGACAAAGGATCCGGTTAGCATGACAAAGTCGATGGAAGCACTTAAAGGCTAACACAAAGGATGAAGAGTCGTGGACTTGAGGGACCCGAGAGGTGTGAGACTGATAGAGGTGGTTAGAATGCTTAGGTCTAGGCTATGAGTGAATATCAAGTATGAGGAGATTATACTTAGATTAAACCTCATGTTTGAGGTTTACCTATCGACTGAGGTATTAGATCAGTCGACTGGTCGAGTATTTGACACTCGAAAGCCTAGTTGACTCAGAGCAGTCGACTAGGATTATGCCCCAGTCGACTGGTCAAGTAGTCAACTGAGGCTCGATTATTGTGGCTATGGCAGTCGAATGCTAGGATTGAGTAGTCGACTGGTCCACAATAGTCGACTGCTAGAGCAGAGCAGTCGACTAGAATTAAGTGTCCAAGGCACAAAATGTTGAGCAGTCAACTACTAGCCCATGATAGTCGACTGGTGACTACGGCAGTTGACTGCTAGGTCAGGGTAGTCGACTGATGAGCACTAAAATAACGTGGATTAAGCCGTTGTGAGGCAACTACTAAGTGTCCAATCAACTGCTAGGTAAGAGCAGTCGACTGGAAGACGAAGAATCAACCCGAGCTGAGTTATAAAAGGAGATCGATGGGAGGATTTGGAGAAGCAGTTTCTTAGACGATTTTGAAACAAAGTGTTGATGCATTTCAGGGTCTTCAAAGGCATCTCCACACAACCAACAAGCAATCAAAAGCGATCTTCTTTGTAAAGTTTTCTTTACTTGTATTTCATTGTATTTATTTTTTATTGTTGTAAGAACCTTGTAAGAGGTTTCTCCACCTCCGGTGTCATATTGAGAAAGAGAAGTTTGATAGTTGTGGTGTGCATTACTAGAGCTCAATTAGAGCTCGCCCCAGGTTGTTTATGTTTTTATTGTTCATGCATGCTTGTATTTTCCCCGCGTACTAATTATTTGTAAACGAGCATATAAATGAACGATCAAAATCGAAGAAAATGCTATTCACCCCCTCTAGCGCGACATCCAATCCTCAACAAGTGGTATTAAAGCCCGATGCGCTAAGAAAAATAAGTCACCCTGATTACCAATCCAACAAGCTTGACAGGTCACACAAGGAGGGGGGGGGGGGAGTTGTTGGTGCAATAGGCCTCGGGTCAATGTTGACCAAACTTTAGTGGGGCTCGAGTAGTATTTTGATTTTTGATAATGGGTTGAAAATGAATTTGACCATTGTTCAACTATATGATTTGACTATGTGGTGACCATATGACTAGTGGATGATTGAGATATCCAAAGTCATATGGAGGAGATTGTTGAAGCAATCAACATCGAAAGTCCAAGTTTGGATACTTGACAAGAAAAGTCTAAATATGGATATTTGGCAAGGGAAGTCCGAAGGTAAAGTTTTAGCAGCATAAGTCCAAGTATGTAGTATTGGCGACGTAAAGTTCAAGTGAACTTTAGCAATTGGAAAGTCCAAGCATGGTCTTGGTATTTGGAAAATCCAAGTCATGGTACCTGACAATTGAAAGTCCAAGTCATGGGAACTTGGCAATGAAAAGTCCAAAAGTATAATTTTTTGCAGCGTAATTTCCAAGCGTATAGTCTTGGCGGCGTAAGTCTAAATGGATCTTGGCAAGGAAGTCTAAGGGGCAAAGGACTCAGTTAGCATGACATAGCCGATGGAAGCACATAAAGGTTAACGCGAAGGATGAGTCACAGACTCGAGGGATCCGATAGACGTGAGACTGATAGAGGTGGCTAGAAGGCTTAGGTCTAGGTTAAAGATGGTCAATAAAGTATGAGGAGATCATACTTGGGTTAAATTTCCTGATTGAGGTTTATCAGTCGACTGAGACTTTAGGTCAGTTGACTAATTGAGTGATCAACACTCGAGAGCCTAGTTAACTCGGAGCAATTGACTGGGATTATAGCCAGTCGACTGCTCAACTGAGGATATGGGCAGTCGACTGTCATGGATGGGCAATCGACTGATCATGAGTGGTCCTAGCACAGAAGCTCTGGTAGCCACTGATAGTATGACCAGTCGACTGCTAAGATATATATTGGATAAGTTCAACGTGGATTATAAATGGAACAGCTCGTGAAGGATTTTGGCCAAGGTTTTTGGGCGATTTTGAAGTGAAGTGTTGGTGCATTTCAGAGTCTTCAGAGGCTTCCAAAGCAACCAAAAGAACTCTCAAGCAAAGATTGTTGTGTAAAGTTTTCTTTACTTGTATTTTATTTATTCTTTGTAATATTTATTGTATTTTCATTGTAGCTCTTTGTAAGGGTTTTCTCCACCTCCGGTGTATTATCGAGAAAGAGAAAGAGTATAGTAAGTGTGGATCACTAGCTCATCGTGGAATAGGAACCATAGGTTCTGAAACATATAAATTTTGTGGCTTGTGATGTGTGCCTGTATTTGTTCTTTTATATATATATATATATATATATATATATATATATATATATATATATATATATATATTTCGCTGTGCTAACGAAGTATAGATACAATCACAAATCAAAGCGAAGAAATCGATAAAGATGCTATTCACTCCTCTCTAGGGCTATAAATGAGTCAAACCATGCTAAGTTTTATAGTGTTCATGTTTGTTTGATAAGATAACCAAGCCGAGCCAAACTAAGCTATTGAAAAATATATTCAAGCTTAATATGGTTTATTTTTTTAAGATTAAACTTGACTTGTTTAATGAGTATCGAACTTCTAATCAAGCTCGATTCAAGTTTGAATCAAGCTTAATTCAAACTTGTTTAAATTTAACTTATTTAAACGTTATCAAGCTCTTAACCAAGTTTATTTATTTATTTAAAATTTTAATAATTTAATCTTGATTTATAAATGAGCATAAATAAGTTTATAAATAATTTTTAAATGAATCTAATCAAAAAATATTGTTCACGAACACTGTTTACGAATATTATTCAAGAACATTATTTATGAACATTAACAAGTTGACACATATGTGTTCAAGCTTATTTATTTAGTTTATCAAGTTATTTAAGCTTGTTCATTAATTGACTTTGATACATATTAAACGAACATAAACGACCTCTTACCAAGTCAAACATTAAACTTGTTTATGAACGTTATGTTCGTTTACAACTCTACTCCTCTCTAGCACAACGGCTGATTCCTCTACATGATCCATTGACTCACAAGGAGGAGGCAAGTGGCGTTTGAGACAATTAATCATGTGTATCGCTCGTGGGTGCAGACAACAAAACTTAGAATTTTGATTTAAAACTTAGCTTAATCGATCCAATTAACTCTTAACTATAATTGAAAATTCAATCAACTCTCAACTATAAATTGAGATAAAAATAAGTACGCTTAGTCTAATAAACTTATTCTATTATCCAAAGAATTTTTCTTTATAAAACTATTTCAAAAATTAATACTAAAATTTATTTATATATTATTATTAATTTCATTATCATTTATTATTTTAATTCATTTTTTTTATTCCTATTAAATCACACTTAATTAAATTAATTGTATTTTTTTTCCCGTTATATAACAACCACTACTCTAGATTAAATATTGCTGCCACTACCACAATATAGTGAAAAGGAAATAAAATTGATTATTCACCTTCGTTAAGAAGAAGAAGCATAAGATTTTGTCATTGATCATATCAGCACTAATGCATTGAATACAATCAAATTAAATGTGATTGGTACTAGAGAAGTACTAGGATGGGTGATCTCTCGTGGTGCATCTATTTTTTTTTTTTAATTGGACAAAAATACTCCTCAAAAGGTACCCGATGGAAAAGTGGAGACTTTCACAGTACGTTAATTAGTGGCCAAGGATTTTATTCAAAAGAAAGGAATAGACTATCAAAATACTTTTTTATCCATGCATAGTCGTATATACAAATATATTTAGGTTCTCTTATCCATTATTGTTATTCATTAAGATATGAGATATGATAAATGAATATTAAGAAGTCAATTTTTGAATGGTCATCTTCAGAAAATCATTTATATAATTCAACTAGAAATTTTAATAGTCAAAGATTAAAAATAAAAAAATCTACAAATTGCAAAGATTCATTTATAGACTTAACCAGACTTCTTTGAGCTTAAAAGGCTGACTAAGGATATGTTCTCTGGAAGCTGTTCCTTGAGAAATCAAAGAATCAAACTACAATTGTAGCTCTATAAGGAATCTATAGACTTGTAATTTACCCTCTTGCTTCGTGCTAGATCACACTGTGTAATTTTCTTGTCTATCTTATTTGTGTTGAAACTTCGGAAATTCAGAAACGAAATTAAAATAAGATGATAATGAGTCTGAAATGATAATTTAGAGTTTTGTTTTTTCTCTTGAAAAAAAGATAATAAACTGTGAGACAATGAAATTATCTCTTTTTATTCATGAAATAAGTTCACACCCCTGAGGATTTACGACTATGGTGAAACATTTAAGCGTTGAAATGTAGTGAATCCTCCATCCACACGAGATTATGCCCGCTGATGTACTTAGCTTCGTCTGAAACCAATAAGGTCGCTGCCTTCGCAATGCCTTCCACCTCGCACTTCGTCCCCGCCAACTCCGCCGTGCATAGCTCGATCATCTCCACCGCCCGCTGCTCTTCCAAATCCGGGAAGATTCCCCTGATCGCTTTGAGCCCCAATGGCGTCAGCATCCCAGTCGGCGAGATGGAATTCACCCTTATCCCGTGCTTGCTCAGATTTGGTCAAGACTTGGCCGGTAATCCATGGTCGGTAAATATTATTTATCGGTCAAAATGATGGTCGGTATGGTTTTTAAAAATTACTAACCAAATAAATGGTCGGTAAATTTTTCTTAAAATTAATGACCAATTGTATATTTGGCCGGTAATTTTTTAAAATAAATGGATGGTAAAATAAATCGTCAGTATATTATTTTAAAATTACCGGTCAAAATATATTTGGCAGGTATTTTAAAAAAATTTGCTAGCCAAAATATGTTTGGTTGCTAATTTGTTTTACAATTTATCAAGCAATTATACAAAAATATAATAGTCAATAAATTTCAAAACATTAGTTTAACAACTAATAAAAATGTAAATTTTAAATATAGCAACATATTATCTAAAATGACAAAAGAGATATCATGTCATACAAAGTAAATTTCAACTAGTTAATAAAGAAGTGTTAAAAGATCTAAGTAGAGTATTAAGAAATATTTGGACAGTCTTCTCTTTCTTGTGTGGGAGTCAACTCAGATTGTTGTAGTAGTCCACTAGGTTGGTATTGTATGATGAGTTGTTGCAACATTTCTTGTGTTTTGATTTTTCATTAGGCTTTCGTCTCTTGCATCATTTTCATTTCCTATTTCAATTGAAATATCTCTGCCTATTGTGCAACAATTGTCTCTTGCATAGCATCCATCTTTGCTTGTACATTAGTTGATGTAGAGGAAGTAGACGTTGAAGTCTTATATACCTTTGGTGGTGGTTTGGGTTCAAATCCTAATCCACGAATATAACCAGATTTACGGCCAAATACATCTTGGTGGCATTCAAATGCTAGATTCTTTAAATCATCGAAGGTGGGCAAATATCATCCTCTATTGTTCTTGTCACAAGCGAAGCTTTTTTGTCATTATAGAGAGTGATCATTGTCTCCTATTAAATAAACATATATCGATATCAAAACTTATTATGTCAAAAATAATGTACAAATATGAACTTAAATTATGACTTACATATTGTTTTTTTGCAAGTTCACTTGTCCACTAGGCTTCTTTTGTACAATAATATTGACATCATGCCTCGATTGCATCATATCCTTTGCAATTAAAAATAAATAAACACCATGTCATTAGTAACAATAATAGAAAGAATTATTCATATAGAATCAAACATGCAATTATAAAATTAATTTTAATTTAACATACATCTTCAATGTGTTGAACCACATATCTAGAGCCACCATGATGATTAAACAAAAGCGTTGCCCGATTTTTTTTTATTTTTTGAAGAAATAAGCTTTAAAAAATACAACCAATAATTAGTAGCTATCATATGATAACATTAAGATTGTAATTTGAGGAAATTATACTAAAAATAAAACAATCTTAAATTCTTCAGACTCCCAATAATTACATAAAGACTCACATGCTTCTTGTGATGGTAAATTATCTGGCTTCTTTTCTTTTTTTCTGATCTAAAGTCCAACTAGCTAGAAATTTTTGATATTTTTGACGTCATTCACTTATTTGAGTAGAATATGATTTCCTCATCAACTTCAAAAGATAAACCTCTATATCATCACAACCTAAATATCTTCACCTTATTTGCTCCCTTATACATATTTTGATTGACTTCTTCAAACAATGATTTAAACAACTCAGATGTTCCATTATTGTTACCATTATCCACATCAATTTGTCTGCTCTCTTACATAACATGTTCTAAATCCAGTAAGCTGTTCAACATGTCAAAAAATTCTAGATTCTCACCTTCCACTTCATTTATATTATTATCATTCTGAGTATCAATTCTTATATCTGTATTATCAGATAAATCTATAAACTTTTCACCATGATTATTCCATATCAAATAAATTTGATCGAATCCATGCAGATGAATATGAGTCTTAATCATTTCAATATTTCCAAACTTTAAAGTTCGACATAAAATACAAGGGCATTTAATAATTGACGATCCATCTTTCATGTGATAAGCTACAAAATTAAAAAATTCCTTAACTCCATTCTTATACCTCTCACTAATTTTATTTCGCTCCATTATCTAACTTTTATCCCTTCATTAAATCCTGATTATGTGATGCAAATAATTCATATCAATCAAATAAGTTAGTACATGTAAGTAAATTTTTTATATTGTGACTGATCATATTCAGATAGGTTGGATCCAGTGCTACACTTAGTATTAGAACAGAGTAGTCATGTGAGTCCACCTATTTTATACTTGACATCCAACCAAATAGCATCGAAAATAACATGCACAAGCCCAACTTTATTATTCATGACACTAAATTTTTTGTGTTTCCTCCGCAGATGATAGATCATAGCACCAAATTCAAAAGTAAATATCTCAGGTAAATGCTCACATATTCATTCTTTTTCCAAAGTCCATGGAGACTTTCATAAAAATATGGAACCGTCACATTAGGGGTCCTTTACCGCTGCCCCTACGTGTGGAGGGGGATAAATCAGATCTCAAGTAGCTAGCGTAGAAATGCGGAGTCATCGGTAGTCTGATCGTCACCTCTAGAAATCGACTCCTTACCCTTTCAAATCTTAACACGGCTGTGCTAGCCATCTGAATTTACCCTCCATGGAGACTTTCATGAACATATATATATAATATACCATCTCCTTCGCACCATTTAATTTTTGTTTTCTGCTCCAAAATATATTCTCTTGGAACAAAATGATAAAAAAACAAAACCTCCAAAACCATTTAATCATTAAATCCAAAATCTCATCAATCAAAATCCAAACACATTTAATCCAAGTATTTAACAACTTTCCTTCCCACCAAGGTTTTTTTTTATAAAACTATTAGGCCAACCTATCACAAATCCCCAACATAACACATCTCAACTAAACTTCTTCCCAAGTGCCTTTGAATTTTGAGCAACTCATTGAAATTCAATAACAACAGATAGTATTGCAAATTCCAAAGCATCCCCTCAATTAAGTATAAAGGTACATAATCAACGCAACTACAACTTAAATCTACAATATAGTTGCATAAGTGTCTTCCTCATAAATATCCAACCAATATGCCATTTCAACATTTCACAGCTCATAAATCAATATTCTCACAAGATGTCATAACATTGCATAATTATGTAAATCCCAAATCACTCCCTCAAAGATGTCACATAAGATTTGAATTAAAAAAAAAATTTGCTTAATCCAATCAACTCCTAAATTAACTATAATCCAATATATACAATCTTCCAATAACAATCTTTTTCCAACCATCTCGTATCTTAGATGGAAAAATATGATAAAGAAAAAATATTAAAGAAAAAAATGACTAAGAAAATAATAGAGAAGAAGAAAGTTAGCAGTACCGAGCCACATCGAAAAAGAAAAGGACCAATATTCAAATCGAAGAAGTAAAATGACCAATATCCAAGTCAAATCAAGGAAGAGAAAGAATCGCCTCCTTTTTCTGCGTCGAGCAATGGTATAGAGCAGAAGAAGAAATGTCACACAATTAAGTTTTGAGGTGTGTAGTTTTTCCTTGAAAAAATGAGCGTGTGTTAAAGGGATCACAATTAAAAAAGGAAATATGAAACTAATTAAATTTTTTAACATTTAAAATATAGATTACATTTTTTAATTTTTTAACCATTATGATTAATATAATTAATAAAATTTTGAGGAAAATAATCTAATCTAATATTAAATATTTTTTATGAAAATTTTTAAATATAAAAAATTATTAACAAATTTAATTTTAATAGTAAAAAATTAAAATTATTAGTCAATCTAACTTTAGCCAATACAAATTAAAATGATCAACCAAATTAAACATTAGTCAACAAAAAAAAATTAAAATTATTAGACAAATTTAACTTTGGTCAATAAAAAATTAAATATTACAAGTCAAATCTAACTCTGATTACTAAAAATTTAAATATTACTAACCAAATCTAACTTTGACCACTAAAAATTAAAATTACCAGCAAAAAATGAATATTGGCCAATAATTATAAATATTATTGATGAATATCTATTTTGAATGCCAATTATAAATATTTACCGACAAAATCTACTAGTAAAGAATTAAATATTACCAGCCAAAAATGAATATTGGGCGGTATATATAAATATTTATTGATGAATATCGATTTTGGTCGGTAATTATAAATGCTTACCGACCAAATCTAATTTTGGTCAGTAAAAAAATAAATAATACCGGCCAAATAAAATTTTGGTCAGTAAAAAATTAATATTACCGACTAAAATTAATCTTGGCCGGTAATTATAAATATCTATTTTGGTCGGTAAATTTAAATGTTTACTAGCCAAATTTATTTTGGACAGAAAAAATTCACTGGTAATTCTTATTTTTCTCATAGTGTCGGCGCAATAGACTTACCGAGCTCGTGCTGGATGTCTACGAGGACGACCTGTGCGCCACAGTGGATGAACTTGGTGGTTGTTGCCTTTTCGATGCCGCTGGCGGCAGCGGTGATGATCGCGACTTTGCCAGCTAGCCTGTTAGAAGTAAAATTAAACTTGAATACATTATTTGTTTGATGCATGAATCAAATGAAACATGAATCAAATAAAACATGAATATTGGAATTCATGTACCTAGATAGAATATATAAGTTCATGTATTCAATTAATGATGAGAGTTCTCTATTGAATAGTATAAATAGACATGTAATGTAAGTCATTTGTTAAGTTGAAGCAATACAAGCTATTATCCTACAACTCATCTTCTCTTCCTAGTAAGCTAATTGAGAGTCTATCACCTTCCAACAAAGTGGTATCAGAGCTCATGACATCAAAATCTTTTTCTTTCCAATATCCCCAACTTACCAAGCTCAACTATGAGAATTGATCACTTAGAATGAAGGCTACCCTTGGATCCCAAGGAGTGTGGGATATTGTTGAAAGTGGTTTTGTAAAGCCCGTTGATGTGGCAATTTTACCTCAAAACCAAAAGGATGCTTTGGAGAAAGAAAGAAATAGAGATCAATATGCTCTTACTATCATCCATCAAGGTTTGGATGAAGACATGTTCGAAAAAGTAGTCAATGAGACAACATCAATGAAAGCGTGAGAGATGCTTCGCAACTCTATTATGGGAGTAGACAAGGTGAAGAAGGTGCGGCTTCAAACTCTAAGGGTTGAGTTTGAATCACTCTTTATGAAGGAGAGTTAATATATCTCCGACTATTTCATAAGAGTATTTGCTATTGTTAATCAAATGAAGAGACTTGGAGAAATTGTGCCTGATGTTCACGTAATTGAGAAGGTACTACGTTCTCTTATTGTTGTTGCAATTGAAGAGCCCAAAGATTTGGAGGCCATGACTGTTGATGAATTAAACGGATCATTACGAGCTCATGAAGAGAGGATGAACCATGGAAAACAAGAGTAATCAGAATGTGCATTGCAAGCAAATACCAATATCAAAGGAGGTATCATAAGTAGAGGTCGAGGCTAAGGGCGAGGTAGAGGCCAAGGATGAGGCAGAGGCCGAGGTTCAGTAAATGCTCGTGGACAAGGAAGAGATGAGCAATCTTCTCAGTTTGATAAAAAAATTCAAACATTTACAAGAGGTCACGGAAGAGCAAGAGGAAGAGGTAATTATGTGAGGTATGATGATAGAAGGAATAAATCTCAAATTGAATGTTATTCTTGTCATAAATTTAGGCATTATGCTTGGGAGTGTCAATCCAATATGGAAAATGAAGAGGCAAAACTAATGGAGAACAAGGAAGATGATGGAGAGCAATCTTTGTTTCTTACACTAAAGGAGGACTCTATTGGAAAAAAAAACACATGGTATCTTGATAATGGAGCTAGCAATCATATGACAGGCAATAAAACTAAATTTGTGGACCTTGATACAAACAAGAAAGACTTTGTAAGTTTTGGAGACAACACAAAGGTGAAAATTGAAGGCAAAGGTACAGTTCTTCTTGAAACAAAGAATGGTGATCATAAAGTCCTTTGTGATGTCTACTATGTTCCAAAATTGACTAGCAATATCTTAAGTATTGGTCATCTTTTGGAAAGAAATTATAAAATTCATATGAAAGATTGCATGCTTTGGCTACGAGATCAAGATTCTAACCTTATTGCTAAGGTCTCTATGACTAAGAACAAGATGTTTTTATTGGACTTGAAGAATTGTGGACCTACATGCTTGAAGACTTGTATCCAAGATCCATCATGGATTTGGCATATGAGGTTTGGCCATTTGAATTTTGATGGACTCAAAGTTTTGGGAGATCATCAGGTGGTGAAAGGGATTCAAAAAAATTGATCATCTCAATCAATTGTGTGAAGCATGCTTACTGGGCAAGCATCCAAGAAGGAGTTTTCCAAAACAGTCCATTTCAAGAGCAACTAAACCACTCCAACTTGTTCATGTTGATGTGTGTGGTCATATCAAGCCTAAATCTCTCAGTAAAAGCTATTACTTTGTGCTCTTTATCGATGATTTTAGTAGAAAGACATGGGTTTATTTTCTGAAGCAAAAATCTGAGGCATTTGATACATTCAAAAGGTTTAAAGCTCTTGTTGAAAAAGAAAGTAGATATCAAATTCAAGCATTAAGAACCGATAGAGGTGGTGAATTTATATCTAATGAATTTAACAATTTTTGTGAGTTGCATGGAATTCATCGTCTTTTAACAGTTCCGAGATCACCTCAGCAAAATGGAGTTGCCGAAAGAAAGAACAGAACAATACTTAGTATGGCAAGGAGTATGTTAAAGTCTAAAGACATACCTAAGGAGTTTTGGGCTGAAGCAGTGACATGTGCTGTGTATCTTTCAAATCGGTCTCCAACAAAGAGCTTGAAAAATGTAACACCTCAAGAAGCATGGAGTGGGTGGAAACCAACGGTGTCTCATTTACGAATATTTGGATCCATTGCATTTGCACATATTCCTAGACAAGACATATCCAAGTTAGATGATCGGAGTCAGAAACTTATTTTCATTAGATATGATGAAAATTCCAAGGGGTACAGATTGTATAATCCACACAGAGAAAGAGTTGTGATTAGCAAAGATGTAGAATTTAATGAAGATGCATCATGGGATTGGAATTTAAAAGAAGAAGAAGAATCTTATGATTTCTTTCCTTACTTTGATGTGGAATAAGAAGTCCAAGAAGAATCTATTCCACCAGCAACTCCACATTCACCCGGGCTATCAATCACACCAGGATTATCTTCTGGAGAAAAGACTCCAAAATATCGAAGCTTTGATGATATTTATAATGAGACTCATGCAATTGATGAAATGAGTTTATTTTGCTTACTTGTAGATGTCGAACCTTTAAGATTTGAAGAAGCAAAAGAGAATAAGAAATGGAGAGGAGCCATGGATGAAGAAATTCAAGCTATTGTAAAGAATGATACTTGGGAGTTGGAATCTCTTCCAAAAGACCATAAGACTATTGAGTTAAATGGATTTACAAGACAAAGAGAAATGCTAATGGAGAAGTAGAAATGTATAAAGCACGTCTTGTCGCTAAAGGCTACAAGCAAAAACAAGGAATTGATTATGATGAAGTGTTTGCTCCAGTAGCACGGTTGGAGACAATTCGCTTGCTAATATCTTTTGCTGTCCAAAATCATTGGAAGATTTATCAGTTGGATGTTAAATCTGTTTTTCTTCATGGTTATCTTAATGAGGATGTTTATATTGAGCAACCTATTGGATATGTAGTTAAAGGACATGAAGATAAGGTCCTGAAGTTAAAAAAGACACTTTATGAGCTTAAACAGGCACCAAGAGCTTGGAACAATCGACTAGATAAGTATTTGCAAGAAAATGATTTCCTAAGATGCACTCATGAGTATGCACTCTACATGAAAGAAGAAGGTCAAGATTTCTTACTTGTTTGTATTTATGTGGGTGATCTCATTTTTACAGAAAATAATCAAAAAATGTTTGAAGAAATCAAGATAGCCATGGGTTGTGAATTTGAGATGATTGACATGGGACTCATGACTTATTTTTTGGGAACCCAAGTGAAGCAAATGAAGGATGATACCTTTATTTCCCAAGAAAGATATGCGATGGAAGTTCTTAAGAAGTTCAACATGCTTAATTGCAAATCAGTTAATACTCTTATGCAATTTGAAACACAACTATCCAAAGTGGAAAAAGAAGAAGAGAAGATTGATCCAACTTTATTCAGAAGTCTTATTGAGAGCCTAAGATATTTGACTTGTACAATACTTGATATTCTATTTGCAGTTGGAGTTGTGAGTAGATTTATAGATAATCCAACTGAGTCTCACATGTTGGCAGCTAAGAGAATACTCCGTTATATTAAAGGTATTCTTGATTATGACATGCTTTATTCATCCTCTAAGTACTGTAAGTTGATAGGCTATTATGATAGCGATTTTGTTGGAGACATTGATGATAGAAAAAGCACAACTTAGGAAATAATGCAATATCATGGAGTTCAAAAAAGCAAGCTATTATGCCACTTTCTAGTTGTGAAACTGAGTATGTTGCAGCTACTTCTTGCACTTGTCATGCTATATAGTTGAGAAGATTATTAAAGGAACTTTATTTGGAACAAGAAGATGCTACAAGGATCATGATTGATAATAAGTCAGTTCAAAATTTGGCAAAGAATCCGGCATTTCATGAACGTAGCAAACATATTGAAACAAGATATCATTTTATTCGAGAATACATTGCAAAGAAAGAGATTGAACTGGAGTATGTGAAGACTATGAATCAAGTTGTTGATATTTTTACAAAGCCACTTAAATTTGGTGATTTTCAAAGACTAAGGTTCATGCTTGGAGTATGGAAGATTCAAGTTTAAGGGGGAGTGTTAGAAGTAAAATTAAACTTGAATACATTACTATAATGAATGTTTGATGCATGAACCAAATGAAACATGAATCAAATAAAACATGAATATTGAAATTCATGTACCTAGATAGAATAAGTTCATCTATTCAATTAATGATGAGAGTTCTCTATTGAGTAGTATAAATAGACATATAATGTAAGTCATTTGTTAAGTTGAAGCAATACAAGCTATTATCCTACAACTTCTCTTCTCTTCCTAGTAAGTTAATTGAGAGCCTATCACCTTCCAACATAGCCTGCAATCAATCGAACATTTCTAAGATTATTTGTAACGGTAAATTTCGTCACACTTGCTGACCACAGAAAAATAAACAACGAAATTGATCACAGAAAATTGATTTGGGCGAGGAAAGAACGTTGGGCAGAAAACAGAAACATAATTGATCTGTAAAAGAATCTTAAAGTAATGACCTCGCAGGAGTTGGGTGGGAGGAGAACTGCTGCTGTTGCGTTCTAATTCCAGTCCTGATGGCCAATCCCCTCTTCAATCTGCAATTAAACAAAACCTGTAAGGAAGAGAGAGAAGATGGGAGGAGAAGGGAAGTTATAACTAAAGGCTAAGCAGGAGCCATTCGGAGCATGGTTTCTTTCGACACTTCCTCTTCTTCTATTTCTCTCTGCGAGATGAGAGCAAGGTGAGCGGAGGATCTTCCTTTTATAGCTGACTCAAGGAGTAGTAGACGAGGAATAATACGAAGACAATATTTTATTTTGTCCTTATGATATATTTTCTCTTCTATTTCTTCTTTACAAATTAGAATATTCTGTTTTACTTCATAGTTTATAAAATAAAATAAAATATTCTCATGGAAACTGATATTTCGCTTCGCGTGCCAATCAAATTTAAATAGTCAAACTATTTAGGGAGACTAAAGTTAGAATTTTTTCTATAAAAATCTTATTTCTTAAGTCAATGACGTCCTGTTATAATAATCAGTACCACCTCCAATAAAAAAAAACATTAAATAATTAAATCATATAGCAATAGAAAAAAAGGGAGGCCTTTCAAACGTTCTCCTCCACGTGAACGAGAAGGGAACGAGGAAGAATTGGGCTAGCGATGGGAGATCCCAACGACGAATCTCTGAAATAAGCGTATTATTTTTTTTGTCCCCGAGGGAACGAAAAAGGCCTAAATAATTTGACTAAAAGAATAATAAAGAGAGAAAATTTAGAAATCGATAATTTATTGTATTTAGTGTGGAATTTAAAATTTTTATTTGAGCATAAAAGTCTTCTATTATTTTGATGAATGGATAAAGAGATATAGTTCTCTCATAATTTATTTTTTTTTATCATCATCAAAAAAATCGACGATGATCAAACGACACTAGGATGAACATAATTATCTTTTGGTGAATGTGAGTTGTTTAGTCATACGTGGATGAGAAGTCTACAACACTGGTTAGTTTTCACCCGTTCTCTTTGAGCAAAGAAGTTATGCAAGAGTGTTGACATTAAGTTGTTGACTTAGATAATTCATTACCATGCCTGATCCTTCATTCGTAAAGATTCAAAAAAAAGCTTTGAGCAAATTTTTAAAATAGACTCCAAATTATATGTACTGTTTTTTATAAAAAAAAAATGCACCCTAAATAAGAATCTTAATAGCTTTAAATTTGTTTTACATGATCGAAGATCCCCTAGCTAGGATCAACTCTATTCATTACGTTCTACAAAGTGGTTATGAAATTAATTATTGGAGTAATTAATCTTAGCAATTGGAAATCTCTCCGATAAATTAGGTTGATAAAGTTGGACAAATTTTGAATGAATTTCAGTTATCTCAACTCAGTTGATAAAGTTGGACCAGATCGTGGCCGCAACATTACAGTCATATCATGACCATGACATCGCGGCTAGATCGTGGTCGTGTCACGATCATGACCATGATTTGATTGTGTCCCATTGTAATCGGATCACTTTCGGTCGTGTCACGGTCGCGATGTCACGACCATGATCCAGTTGTGTCTCGTTGCTGTCGGATCACGATCGCGTTCGCGGCAGATCGCTGTTGCAATCGCGCCCGATCGCGATGAGAGGGACAATGCATGAGACCCTCTAGAGTTTAGGGATTAGACTTTAGCGAGGATATGATTGGCAACGACAATGGCAGATTCGATTGGCAATGATGATGGCAAGTGCAATATGCATTCTTAAAACATATTCGCCCACCTCCAGTCGTGCTTCCGAGTTTTCATCGAACGTCTATCTCTCAGGATACAATGATAGAACTGTAGCCACAACCAAGCACTGATTATCCACGACAAACTGAACATACACCTGAAGGCTATCACAGTGGAGTTAAAATCAAAGAGCAAGAAAATTATTGTTCTCTTTCACTGTTGACCTTTATATAAAGAGGCGAGACCTTTGATTAATGGTAGAAAAAGCATATTTTGCTTGTCTCTATTCAAAGTATCAACCTTTATTGTTTTTCTTCATTCGAAGTATCAGTCTACATTCTTGACAATAATTCTCAGTTGTCTCAATTCGATGCTTGCCCATTAATCAACTTGTAGATGAGAAGGATGATAAAACGTCTTTTTCATCCTTTCGTCATCTTACCATTCACCAAATTCGAAAGGATGACAAAACGTCTTTCCCATCATTCCTTTATATTTCTATTCAAATTCTAATAATTCCTCACATGAATGGAAATAGATATATGATAGCTTTCGACAGTTAAGTCTAACATAGGATAGGTAAATTTGATCCTTTGAACATTCTCTTGTGAAAATATGTTTGTATATTGGTTGACTAGTAGACACAATGTGTTGGAACTATTTGACCATTTATGTAAGTATTGACATATTTTACACTAGATTTACCCTGATGTAGTTCAATTCTCATGAGTGTATTCGTTCTAGGCCGTGAACACGCCTGATTCTGCGAGATGGTCTAAGAATTGTACCTCCAATTCTCTTCGAAGCAGCCCTACTTCTTTCTCACATAGGTGATCTCTCTAGGATATTCTTTATTACTCGTCTGGATCATTAAAAGTCGTGGGCTTAACCTTCATCTTTTCATTGTTCCTTGGGTCATGCCCCCACAATGAACTTACTTAGTGCAGTTAGGTTGTCCCTTTGAACTTAGTTCTTGGGATCTCCAATCTGCATTGGTTGGGTTTCATTTGCACCAACATTTCTTAAAGACATTAAACCCATCCTCAATGATGGACTTGCAACTAACTCTCGATTTAATTCTTTTATCAGTGGATCCGCTAAGTTATCTTTTGACTTTACTTAGTCAATAATGATAACTCTCATGGAGAATAGTTATCCAATGGTATTATATCTACGACGTATATGTATAAACTTACTATTATACAGATAGTTTTGTACTCGATCAATTACTGATTGACTATCGCAATGTATGCACATTGTCGGCACAGGTTTTGGCTATCTAGGAATATCTTCTAAGAATTGTCGTAGTCATTCAACTTCTTCATCACATTTGTCAAGACTACAAACTCAGATTCCATCGTGGATCTGGTTATTACGATTTGCTTAGAAGATTTCCAAGAAATGATTGTACCCCTCACAATGAATATATATCCACTTGTAGACTTCGAGTCTTTTATGTCTGATATCCAACTTGCATTGCTATATCCTTCGATCACAATAGGATATCTTATATAGTGCAATCCATATACACGAGTATACCTCAATACTTGTGTTATTCCTTTTTAGTATTCAACACTTGGACTACTCATGTATCTACTCAGTCTGCTCACTGCATAGACTAAGTTTGGTCATGTACAATTCATCAAGTACATTAGACTTCCAATAACTCTGGTGTACTCTATCTGAGAGATACTCTCTCCTCGATTCTTTGATAGATGTTGACTTATATTTATCGGAGTCCGTGCCAATGCAATATCACCCTTGGTGAATCTTTCAAGAATTTTGTCCACATAATGGGACTGACTCAGAGCAAGTCCTAATATTCTAAGAATTTTAATTCCTAGAATCACATCAGTAAGACACATGTCTCTCATGTTAAATCTTGAGTTCAACGTTACCTTAGTGGATTTAATTATCTTATCATTGCTCCCAATGATAAGTATGACATTTACATAAAGACATAAAATGACTAAGATGTTGAGGTGCAATAGACTCAACGTACGATGGTTCCCTCTGTCCTGATTGGAACTGTTCCAATCAATCAATAGGAAATGACAGAGAAGTTCACTTGGTTAAACTTCAAGCGATGACAACAGAAGATGGTCTTCATTCTGATCACGCTAAATCGAGCTCGATTCTTGACCGAGGATCCTTCTAATGTGCCTAAGGGTACGAGTTGTAGAAGAATTGTTGAGTGCTATAGGGGGTGAATAGCATGTTCGTTCACTTGATGGAATGTGTTCGCGTTTGTCTCTATAATTCATTAGTATGCGTAGCGGAAATAATAAAGTAATAACAAAATATGACAAACACTCACAATACACAAGATATACGTGGTTCGGTACCTAGGGTACGTATTCCACGGGATGAGCTCAAATGAGCTCTAGTGATGCACACCACCACTAAGCAAACTCTCCTTCTCGATGACACATTGGAGGTGGAGGAATCGTTGATCACTAGAGGGGAGTGAATAGCATAGTGCTTCGTTTGCTTGATTGAATTCGATCTCGATCGATCGCTTGCGTTCTCGTCTACACAAACTCGTTAAAGCGCAGTGGAATATACAATAATAGTAAAAACAAAAACACAACAAGCACACAAATACAAACGATGTAACGTGGTTCGAAACCTAGGATTTCTACTCCACGGGGTGAGCTCAAATGAGCTCTAATGATGCACACCACCACTAAGCAAACTCTCCTTCTCGGTGACACACCGAAGGTGGAGAAATCTCTTACAATGATTATTACAATAGTAATAAGGAAACACAAGCAAATGTAAAGACAAAACAAGAACTATGTAAATAACACTTTACAAATGTGAGCTTTGAATGCTTTACTTGTTGATTGCTTAGATGAGCTTGAAGGACCCTAAAATGCACTAACACTTCGCCTTCAAATCGCCTCAAGAACCCCTTAAGAAACCATGACCGAAATCCTCCATGAGCTGCTCCTTTTATCCCTGCATGGGGTTGATTCCGTGCCTGGCAGTCGACTGTCTATACCTAGCAGTCGACTGCTCCTGTAGCCATTGTCTCACAATGATTTAATCCACGCTGAAAAAACTTCAACTGATACTCGACCAATCGACTGCCAAACTCTAGCAGTCGACTGTCGCTCTGTCAATCGATTGCCCAGTCAATTATGAAACTTTCTGTGTCCGTGGCCACAAATAGAAGTCGACTACCTTCCATGACAATCGACTGCTCAAGACTAGTCGACTTCCCAAGGCTGATAGTCGACTGCCAAGGCCACATGACAACAGTTGAATGCTAGTTGACTCCTGACTAATCGATTGGTCATAATCCCAGTTGATTGCTCAGAGTTGACTCGACTGTCAAGTGTCAAAACACTTGACCAGTCAACTAATAAGCTAGGTTTAA
The DNA here is from genome assembly GCA_025175895.1 of Wurfbainia villosa. Lineage (NCBI taxonomy): Eukaryota > Viridiplantae > Streptophyta > Magnoliopsida > Zingiberales > Zingiberaceae > Wurfbainia > Wurfbainia villosa. The sequence goes on along the minus strand of CM045998.1, from coordinate 10,696,170 downwards.
CCCAAGTATGATGCCCTCATACTTGCTAGACCACCCTTAGCCTAAACCTAAGGCTTCTAGATACCTCCATCAGCCTCATGCCTATCGAATCCCTCCAAGTCATCCATGACTTATTCATCCATATGTTAGCCTTCAAGTGCTTCCATCGTCTATTGTCATACTAACCGGGTCTACATTGCCAAGGCACATTTGGGCTTACACTGCCAAGACACACGCTTGGACTTTACGCCGCAAAATATTAGACTTATTCTACCAAGACTATCGCTTGGACTTTATGCCGCCAATATCACACCCTTGGACTTCCCTTGCCAACTCCATGTTGGACTTTCCAAATGTCAAGACCCATGCTTGGACTTTTCAATTGCCAAGATCCATGCTTGGACTTTCCTTGTCCAGTACACATGACTTGGACTTTTCATTACCAAGACCGGACTTTCCATGCCAAGTACCTATGACTTGGACTTTCCCATTGCTAAGACTCATGCTTGTACTTTCCATGCCAAGTGTCCCACTTGGACTTCTCTATCATATTGTCAACCCCATGTCAACCATATAGTCAACCCATTGTCAAACATCAAAATACTACTCGAGTCTGGTCAATTGTGACCTGGGTTGATTGCACCAACAATCTCCTGTTTTTTGATATTTGACAAAAACCACACAAACCTTTGAGTTAGGCCACATGACTCAAACCAATCCAAAATCTCCCAAATCTCCCAATTGATAATTTTCAAATTCTCTCCTTTTTTGGCATACATAAAAAAGGTCTCCCCAAGGGTATCAATGTCTCATATCCTAATGAGATTTTACAATCTCTCCCTTGGTCTAAAAACATCTAGGATGTCTTTACTCTTCTTAGTGATAAGTCTCATATCACTAAATGAGAGGCAATCCTCACTTCTCCAAATTCTCCCCCTTATGAAGAATATACATCCATCATCCCATGATGAAAAACCTCCCCCTAAAGGATTGTTCCCCCTTGACAATTGCACCAACAATGTCTTTGGAGAGTCCATAAGCCTATAGGAACACTAAACAATCAAAATTAAGGACAAAAGTTCAAACTTAAACTTTCACACATCTTAAAATTTGATGCATCGCCCAAAACAATTCTCCTAATCCATTTCCAATGGATTTTCACCCTTCGAATACTTTCCAAAGCATATCCTAGGGTTATGAGCAATTATGATAACCTAAGATGGCTGAAACATGGGCTAAATAGTCTTGTTTACCCAAAATCAGCCTTGGCAGTCGACTCGATCAGCAACCAGTCGACTGCTCTTAATGCCAGAAATTAGATCCATTAAAATCAGAAATCAGAAATTAAGTTTTGAAAATTCATAAGTAATTATACATAATATAAAAAATCATAAAAATTCATATGTATAATACTTATATCAATCATTATGGATAGAAAATATTTTATAATAAAATATCCATTAAAATGAGAGATTGACACAGAGTTCAAAATCATTGAAAATTTTAATGTTTTGACCCTACTTTGTATCAACTCCATCAATGGTAATTGCTATCAAAAGATAGACTACACCAAGATTTTTCAAAATGATTTTAAAATCTTATATTGGATCATGATCTACGAGTTCAATGCACATAACTGGCACATTAGTTTTCCCCATGATCCATCCTAAGATTGAAATGAGTTTGAGTTCATCTAGATGTATTATCTATGCACCTTGAACTTAACTCACTTTCCGAACATCTCGCTTGTATCTAGGTATATCAATACACACTCAAGTCAAATATTCTTGTGAGATGTGGGTTTTTGGTTATTAGGGTTTTATGTATTATTCTAGACAACTCTATTTGATTCCCTTATACATGGGACTTCAAATCATGTCATAGTCCTCAAATCAATTTTAATTAATCTAAATGCATGAATGATGATTATGACATATAACGATAGCATAAATGAAGCATGTGTCAATAATTATGATGTCATGGCATAAAAACTTAAACCTATATACATGACATAAAAACTAAACCTAAGCATCATCATGACATTTAATGATTAAAATGAAATATGATGGCATGACATGATATATGACAAACAAAGCATGACAAATAAGGTGTAAGGCATAAGAATACCTAAATTTTAATATTAATTACCATTTATTAGGATTAGGTCCATTTTGCCATAATAGATAAATCTTCCAAGTGTGCCCAAAATCTAAAATGACACATTATGACCTCTAGACCTAATTATGCCAATTATGATTGATTTTCATACTTCTCAAATTATATGGGCACATCCTAAAATCCTTTAGGATATAAATCTCAAAGACATTTCCAAGGTATCTCATATCCTTGAAAATGTCCTAAAGTGTCAACTTTACTATGATTATGTTAACTACCTATCTATTAAGGGTTGACACAACCTAACCCATCTAGCGTGAAGGGATCACGCTCTTAGGAACCCAATACCTATTGGAGCTCCTTGAGTTTACTAGATATTTACTAGGGATAATTTCCCTAGATACCCTCCTAATAACCCTCTTAGGCTTAGAAGCCTTAGTCATTTTGGTCTTGCTAAGGTTAACTCTAGGGGTAACTCCCCTTGTAACCTTCTCAGTAGCTTCCCTAGGTTCCTTTGAAACCTTGGTCACTAGACATATACCATGGTTAACCTTAGGAATGACTTCCCTAGTAATTTTAGTTTTCCTAGACCTATACATGGTTCCATAATCGAATGGAACACTATGGTAGGTCTCGTTGGGCTTAGATTTGTGACCCAAACATTTCTTGCCCATAGATGGTTCTTATCTTCTAGATCCTAATTTTTAATCATTTGACCCTTGGATTTGATTTTGCATCTTCCTAAGGGTCTTCTCCATTTTCTCAAGTTTTGACCTCAAAATTTGATTTTCTAATTCTAATTGTCCAATTTTTGAATTTTTATATATTCTTTGGGCATTGTTCCTCCTCTTAGGCATATGCCTATCCTTCTTGGGGTTAATACCTAAGTGGTTCTCTACCTTCCTAATTGCTTCCTTAGGTAGAATTGTTTTAGGGGTATGGTTTCTAGATTTGTTCTTAATCCTAAAATCGCATGATTTAGCACCTAAGCAATAAAATTTATTTCTTGCATGCTCTTTATGATTATGCACAATTGCAAGTGAATTAAAAACATGCTTTTGATCCTTACATAAAGAATGAACATTATAAAAATATACCTTAGGGTTTGCTTTAGAAGCTCCCCCTACATGTGATGCTCCTTCTTTGCTCTTGGTTTGCTTCCTCTTCCTAGGGCATTGGATTCTATAGTATCCCCGTTGTTGGCATTTGAAGCACACCACGTGCTCCTTGCTCTTCCTAGTGGGGACTCCGGTATACTTTGACTTTTCATGAACTTTTGATGTCGGTTGAGTCTTCTTGACTCATTTCGGATACTTACTCTTATAGTGTCCTACTTCCCTACACTCAAGTATATAATATGATTTTTAATTTTAATTAAAATACTTGAGTTATCTAGGTCGGTGGTAGAAAGCTCTTGGGTGAATTCTTCTTCTCTTCTGGAAGTAGAGGTTTCCTCTTGATTTTGCTCCGGAGTGGATGGTCTCTCCTCCTCCTCAATCCTAGAGGTGGATGTTGATACAGAGAGCATCACTCCTTAGTTTTAATGTATAAACCATAGTTAAAGTTAGGATTTACTTGTGTTTTAATATCAGTGTTAAGTGTGCATACTTAACAGGAAGTCCTAGTAGGTCGTGTTGACCATATACTAGGCAGATGACTTGATAGATCAGGAGGACCGGACACCAGATATAAAGTCTAGATGGGTCGTGTGGACCAGATATTTGACATGAAGACCGGTTGGGTCGGAAGACCAGACAATCAACAAAAAATCCAGCTGAGTCAGGTAGATTGGTCCGCTGGTGGAAGCCTTGATGGGTCAGATCGGATGTTAAGAACGGTAAGTCCGACAGGTATCTAGCAGGTAAGCCTCGAGTGGAGAGGTGAGGTCGAGTCCTCTGTAGGAGGATAAAGCTAGACGTCGATCCGATGAATAGTCTGTGTGGGACTTAGAAGTCAAGATCGAGTAGTATTACTATTGCTATCCTGTGTTGTATTATCTATGTGTGCTAATCTCATTTTGTAGGGATCAGTCAACTGAATGAATTCTAGTCGACTGGAGTTTTGTCGACTCGGTTTAGTTCAATCGACTGGATGCACACTTGGTAGGATTATCTAGTGATAGATTGAAGATCTTGCATCATAGAAGGAAAGAGTTTCAGTCGACTAGGGGAGGTTCAGTCGACTGGAGAGCCAAACTTCTCGATGCGGAACCAGGTGACCTGGAGTCAACTGGAGAGTTTTCAGTCGACTGGAAGACCAGAAGTTCTATATCGATGGGCTAATGTGGAGTCAACTGGAGGGCATTCCTTTCGACTAAAAAAGCTTTATAAAACAAGTGCTCGACCAGCTCCGACAAGAACACTACTACTACGTCGAAGTGCTGTAAAAATTCATTCTCGTCCACTAGAGCTTCAACTCCTTGCAAAGATGCACATCTGACACTCCATGCCTACCTCCATATTTCAATTAGTGTCGGTATAATTTAGCTCTAATTTTGTTTGTATTTATTTTCGCTTTGTGTACTTAATTTCAAAAGAGAAGGTAGAATATTACCTATCTCTTATTATTTGTAAAAAGTGAATCCCTCCGAAAATGAGAGTTCTCGAGTTGGAGGGTATATAGTGATTGTCCATCGAGGTAGCTCTCGGAAGAGCTATGGGCTTTGGAGTAGTAACCCAGTTAGGGTTGTGAACCAAGTAAAAGAAGTTGTCTCTATTTCATTTCATTTCCGCTGCATACTCTTTAAATATTTCAAAAATATAAAAATAAGTTTTAAATTTTTAAAATAAAATTATAACTTCTGAGATTCACCCCCCTCTCTTGAAGCATCTCAATCCTATAGTGGATACTTCTCCAACCTCTTCAACTTCGGGCTCATTCTCTACTTGAGCCACGAATGGTTCTTTATGAAGCTTGGCCAATTTGTTCCATAACTCCTTGACATCCTTAAATTCTCCTATCTTTGACAATAAAGCATTAGGTATTAAATCAACTAACATATCGATTACCCTGTCATTTATTTCGGATTTTCGGAGTTGGTTTTGGGTCCATTTCTTCATCTTAAGAATTTTACCCTTTTTGTTCATTGGGGCTTCAAATCCTTGCATCAAAATAAACCAATTTTCTATTTCACACATTAGAAAATGTTCCATTCTTACCTTCCATTGATCAAATTCTTTATCTCCATAGAGTTCATATGGTGGAGGCATGTTGATGTCCCATCCTAGTCTAAAACTTGACTCCTCCATCTTCTTCTTCCCTCTAGCACTTTGCTCCTATGGCGATTAGTCCGTAGAAGAGCTCCTAGCTCTGATACCAATTGTAGAGGAATCGTTGATCACTAGAGGGGGGGTGAATAGCGTTGTGCTTCATTCGCTTGATGGAATTCGATCTTGATCGATCGCTTGCGTGCTCGTCTACACAAACTCGTTAAAGTGCAATGGAATATACAATAATAGTAAAAACAAGAACACAACAAGTGTCACGCCCTGAGGGAGTCCCCGCCAGACGAAAATCCGGCAGCATCTCCCCTGTACGGGTGACAATACTAAGCTTGTATACAAGGCACACATGACCCACTATACATCGGTCAACACGACCGGAACATAAACCACACATACAGATCATATATAGGCCTCAGGCCAACAACCAACGTAAATAAAAAGTCTACAACAACTAGACTTACCTCTTCTGCCATCTTAGCAGGAATACACCGCCAAAACAAATCGAATAAAAGTCCACAAGAACATATCAAGTACCACCAAAAACATCCATGAGTATATAACCAAAACACAAGTCCTACACATGTCTTCTAGTCAAAATAATCGAAACCATAAATCCAATAACAAAACCATTACATGAGGGGGATTGACAGCTAGACTCTCCTAACAATGTTAACCTGAAATAGATGTAAAGCACCGGGGTAAGTTCAACGAACTCAGCGGGTATCAAGTCGACATGCATAGTAAGATATATCTAACAATAATAATCATGCCAGTACAATCTCTTGATCAATAATAGAAAAATGCAAGGAAGAGATGCGGAAAGACTGTACATAGCTGCATCTCCTATCCTGACATAGGAGTATGAGCCATACTAGCAGAAATAAGATCGTCATACTAAATATATAATGTATCCTGTATGTATGTCAATCATATGCAACAACCAAGGCAGCAACCAAAATGCAGCAAACACAAACAAATATCATCCATGAAATATGCATGCGATGCAAATGACATGGTTGTTGGGTTTCCGGCACCGCGGCGAGTGTGTGTTCGAATATGTTTCGTAAACATGTGCACAGCGGAAGGAATAAAATAATAAATCTAATTTATTACAACACACACATCACACGCATGCATAGTACAACATGTGTAGACATAACCGTAAATTCAAATTTTGCAATAAAAGGAAATTTATACTACGTATACCTGACGTATCACGTGTAGCGGAAAAGACATCAACCGGAACGATTCTCGCTAGAATCGTCTCTATCCGTATCCACATCGAGTATCTTCGGGATGACTTCACAAAGTCACGAGCCTCGTCTTCGTATGGGTTACTAGCCTCGTGTTGAAGACGATGTGATCGAGAGAAGATCACGATCCGAATCAAAATTCGGATCCAAAACGAGTCCTCAAAAACTCGCTTCTCCGGAGAGGTATTCGTCAACTGTTTGACGAATTCTTCGTCCTCCACCTATGAGGATTACCAGAAATCGAATGCCCGACAAGGCTACCGCTGTCGGAGGTCCAAATGTCGTTCAAACGATGCTCCGACAAGAAGGAAACAAGCTGTCCAGAAAACTGGACAGCTTTTGGTGGAGGAATAGGGGTCAGCCAAAAGGGAAGGTTGAAGCTCACCTTGTTGCCGAACCCAAAGGAGATCACCGGAGCTCCTCCGGCAGTAGCTCGACGCCGGCAAGGGGAGAGGATGGCAGCTGCTGGACGCCGGCAAGGGAGCTTGGGTGGTGGTGGGCGGCGACAAGGAGAGTTGGCGCCGACTTCACAAGGAGAAGGAGGGGGCGGCAACTTAGGGTTGCTTGGACTTTTGATTAGGGCTTAACAAAACCCTTAAGCCCTATTTTATAGAGAACAAATTCTCTTAATGGTTATCGGATCATAACCAAAATCCCGTTAACCCGCTCCATTAATTTAAGTTAAAATAAACCAAACCATGATGGTTTATTTTAAGTTAAAACGAACCGAACCAACTTTGGTTCATTCGTTTAAAACAAACCAAACCCTTTGGTTTATTCTCCTCCATTGGATTAGAACCAAACCAATTTGGTTCATCCATCATGTCTTTATAAGACATGGCCCATCCACGCTTCCATTGTGACTGAAACGATTTCATGCTCGCTCCATATTTGGTCCAACCAAACCTAGTTTCTCTCGGTCTGAGAATCTCATTCTCAAGCTCGTTTTAAATCCTTCGGATTACGCTCGTTGTGCGTGTGACCAAATAGGTTCTCGGTTTATGTTGGCCGTCTATAATTAACCATTAATTATAGAACAATCATGAGTGGCACCTAGTAGTACATCATGATCCCCAATTAATCGAAAAGATCAACGGTTGATCGAACTATACGAAACCCTTGGACTCGAATGAATCGTGCCCCATTCCCTTCACTCATCTTATACCCACTTGGTTCAGGACATGGTCTATAGTGTCAATCCCCACTAGGTTGACCACGTCACACCTAACCCAAGTATCATTTCCTCGTCCTACGGATTTTAGTTACTGCACATGTATCGAAGAGTACCTTACTCTAAACATGTAATGCTTTGGCCAAAGACTTTAGTAACAATCCGACGAGAGGCCATGGGTATACATCTCCTCGCAAGGAGTGGTGAATCCTTTATAGGCTATTCAAACACCTTCGATCACTTCGACTTATACCCAATCATCCCGGATCCACATCTCCTTAGAGATGCTTGCTTAAGATGTCAAAGCATAAGTCTTTATGATCAAGATGACTTGAATACCGCAAGTCAAAGGAACATCGCACTTAAGCTGTAGTAAGAACTTCATTGACATATCTATATATGCAGAGAACCATATGAAGTCTTACGGTTGATCACTCCAATGAACTAGTTACCATAACTAGCATCCACGATTAACTCCGGACATCACAATGTCTCTAGCCAGTGAGAATCAGCTGCTTGGATACACCAAAAAGTATACCTCGTGCTAGTCTCGACAGAATCAATGGTGTCCAAATCCATCAATTCATCGACTAGGGATAATTTCGATACATCACAATTACACATGTAGAGATACTCACTAGTTGTGATCCAATCATAAATTCTCTCATGCTGTGAATCGTATCGTGGACATTCAGTAAATGAGTTTAAGATCTAATCAAATACATGAAAACATGTATACTCAAATAGTGAATCTTCATTTATCATATAAATGATTCAAACATAAGGCGATTGCCTTAGGACATCTCTCATATATTTGATACCAAACTCCCACTTGGCCTAATGCCAACCGCTACGGTATCCAATACCATAAGCTCTAACATGACCCTCAAACTTACTTTGAGGTAATGCCTTAGTCAAAGGATCCGCTAAGTTCCTTTCAGTGGGGATTTTCTCGATTTGTATTTCCTTCCTACTGATGATCTCTCTGATAAGATGATAGCGGCGAAGCACATGTTTGGATCGTTGATGAGACCTTGGCTCTTTCGCCTGTGCAATTGCTCCATTGTTGTCGCAGTAAACCAGTATTGCTTCAACAATGGCTGGAATCACACCAAGTTCATAGATGAACTTCTTGATCCAAACCGCTTCCTTTGCTGCTTCCGAAGCTGCAATGTATTCTGCCTCAGTGGTAGAATCCGCTACAGTGTCTTGTTTGGAACTTTTCCAACTCACTGCGCCCCCATTCAAAGTGAACACGTATCCAGACTGAGACCTGGAATCATCCTTGTCTGTCTGAAAGCTGGCATCCGTATACCCGCGTATCACTATGTCCCCTTCTCTATATATTAGGAACACATCCTTAGTTCTTCTTAAGTACTTAAGGATCGTCTTAACAGCCACCCAATGATCCATTCCTGGATCAGACTGGTATCTACTCGTGACACTCAGAGCATACGATACATCGGGCCTCGTACATAACATAACATACATGATAGATCCTATTGCGGATGCATAGGGAATCTTACTCATGCAAATCCTCTTGTCTTCTGTGCGCGGACACATAGACTTCGAAAGGTGTATCCCATGCCTGATGGGTAGGAAACCTTTCTTGGATTCCAACATGCTAAACCTCTTTAGCACTCGGTCTATATATGTAGACTGCAAAAGACCAAGCAACCGTTTCGATCTATCTCTATATATCTTAATCCCGAGGATGTAAGTTGCTTCTCCCAGGTCTTTCATAGAGAATGTCTTGGATAACCAAATCGTAACTGACTGTAAGACTGAAACATCGTCTCCTATAAGTAATATGTCATCGACATACAATACTAGGAACACGACTGCACTCCTACTAACCTTCTTGTACACACAAGGTTCGTCTGGATTTTGTGAGAAATCAAACTTTTTGATTGTCTCATCAAAACAGATATTCCAGCTCCTGGATGCTTGGTTCAATCCATATATGGACCGTCGCAATTTGCATACCTTGGTTTTATCAATCGATGTGAAACCCTCAAGTTGTATCATATACACGTCCTCGAGCAGGTTTCCGTTAAGGAAAGCTGTTTTTACATCCATCTGTCATATCTCATAATCATAATGAACCGCTATGGCCAGGAGCATCCGAATGGATTTGAGCATAGCTACAGGTGAATAGGTTTCGTCATAATCAACACCTTATTTTTGACGATATCCTTTTGCCACTAATCTAGCCTTATAGGTAATCACATTACCATCCATGTCGGTTTTCTTCTTGAAAACCCACTTGCACCCTATAGGCTTGATGCCTTCAGGTGGGTCAACCAAGTTCCAAACTTGGTTTTCATACATGGAATCCATTTTCGACTTCATGGCATCAAGCCACTTATCCCTTTTTGAACTTGTCAGCACTTCTTCATAACTGGTAGGCTCCTCATCATCAATGAGTAACACGTCGTTCGATTCACTTACGAGAAATTCATATCTCTCAGGAATATTGCGTGTTCTACCAGATCTACGAAGATGTGGTGTTTCAATAGGTCTAGCCGATTGCTCATCACTATGAGTTATTGGTCGTTGTGCTTCACCAGGTATCTCATCAATGTCTATTTGAGTCTCTCGAGCCTCCTCAAGCTCGACGACACTCCCACTGTTTTCTTGCAAGAGAAACTCTTTATTAGAGAAGGAACACAATAACAATTGTCCAGTTCCAAGACTAGTCCACTAGGGAGCTTCAGCAAATAAGTTCCGATGGCGACCGCAACAACCTTTGCTCCATTGCCAACTCGCAAATTTGACTCCCCTTTGACGAGTCTTCTTCTATTCCTTAGCCTCTGTATGTCATTACATATATGTGAGCCACACCCAGTATCCAATACTCAAGTGTCTAAGGAAATAGAATAACAATCAATAACGAAGATACCTGAAGAGGATGGGGCATCGGATGCCTTCTTCTTCTTCATGGACTCAAGATAAATCTTGCAGTTTCTTCGCCAGTGGCCTTCCTTACCACAATGATGGCAAGTTCCCTTTTGTACTAGTTCTGCCTTCTTTGCCTTCTTGTTCTTCCCTTTCTTCTGTTCCTTTGCCTTCCTCTTAGAACCTTTCTTTGAGGAATCAACTAACAGAACCGCCTTCTCCTCATGCTTCACAGAAGGCTCCACAGTCTTCAGCATATTGAGGAGCTCAGGAATAGTGGATTCTAATTTGTTCATCCGATAGTTCGTCACAAATTGTGAGAAACTCTTGGGCAAACAATGCAGAATTAAGTCAATACTTAATTCATGATCTATCACAAACCCGAGCGTGGCTAGCCGCTCGATGTACCCGTTCATCTTTAGCACAAACTGCACTACAGACGAACCTTCTTGCATCTTCGTGGTGAAGAGGAGCCTGGAGACTTCGAACCTTTCGGATCTCGCTTGCTCATCAAACAACTCATGAAGATGGAAGACCATGGTATTAGCATCCATATGCTCATGCGCTGCGGCTCGGTACCATCGCGGCTAGCATGATGCAACTCGCCTCGAGAATCGCCACATGCTTCGATAGACCAACATTTGATGCAGGTTGCATCGTCTTAGGATTGGGAAGAGGCTCTTAGGACATATGCTAGCTTTTCCGCCTTGAGAACAATTCTCGGGTTTCGAGCGATCCGGAAGTTAGGCCCAGTCAATTTGTTTGAATCCAAAATAGTGCGCAAATTCAAAGACGTCATGATCAATCGATTAACCTAGAAATACAAAACGAACATATATGAGAAAATGATTTTAAAATGCATCAACATACATTTATAAATCCCATTCATTTTTTGAATTTCAAAAACCCCAAAATCACTTCGGGAGATCGTAGGTCCATCTCCAAATGGGTTGATATCCATCATAGATATGAACAACCTTGGAGAGAGTCCAACAAGCCATTCACAACTACGATGGTAGGTATCAACTATACCGATTGCATATCACGTATATGCAACTATCACAATGTGCTATCAACTAATTGAATGTTCACACATATATCGGGTTGTTAACACATTAACAAGTATGCATCATATGCATAGCACCCAACTTCACCTCCCTTTACATCGACCTTGGAGAGGGTCCAACAAGCTGATGCTCCAGGTTAAAGCCAACCCATTAATCAAGAAATAGTTTTAATATGGTCAGAGTGCATTCAACCAATTAGCCCGGCTTGGAGAGAGTCCAACAACCAAAGCTAACGATTGACCTCTGACTCTTACCATATTAGTATTAAACTATTCCATGGTTTGAACATGTTCGGGTTCGAGCCAGGCTTGGAGAGAGTCCAACAACCCGAACAAGAAACGGAACTCTGATTCTAACCATATTAATGGAAGGTGTAGGCTTTAATATTGAGTTAGGGTTTTTATGTCTCATCCTCTTTGCATGCAAATAACTATTATCTATATGACATGACATACATGACATACATCTACATGTCACGACACACATGGCATTATGATCTGCATCTATTGCAATTACATGGCATACAATTATTTCATGTACAAAATTTCCTTATATGTAATAACTATTTATGGAAATAAAATATATTTAAGATTTGATTCTCCAAATCAAATCATGATTAAATTAGGAAATAAATTTCCAAATCTAATCACATATTTTATTTGTGGAAATAGTTGATTAAGGAAAGTCAATTTAGGAAACCAATTTCCTAAATCATCAAAACTACTTATTGAAATAAAATATTTAAAGATTTGATTTCCCAAATCAAATCATGATTAAATTAGGAAATAAATTTTCAAAATCTAATCAAATATTTTATTTATGGAAAATATCAATTTCCATAAATACTTCCAACTTTCCAAAAGTAGAAGATTTCCATAAATACTTTTAGACTTTCCAAAATTGAAAAATTTCCATAAATACTTCTAACTTTCCAAAAGTAGAAAATTTCAAGAAATATCATTATGACTATCGCAAAACAATTTTACGATTATGTCAAAATACAACCTGGGCTCTGATACCACTGTTGGGTTTTCGGCACCGCGGCGAGTGTGTGTTCGAACATGTTTTGTAAACATTTGCACAACGGAAGGAATAAAATAATAAATCTAATTTATTACAACACACACATCACACGCATGCATAGTAAAATATGTGTAGACATAACTGTAAATTCAAATTTTACAATAAAAGAAAATTTATACTACGTATACCTGATGTATCACGTGTAGCGGGAAAGACATCAACCGGAATGATTCTCGCTAGAATCGTCTCTATCCGTATCCACACCGAGTATCTTCGGGATGACTTCACAAAGTCTTGAGCCTCGTCTTTGTACGGGTTACTAGCCTCGTGTTGAAGACGATGTGATCGAGAGAAGATCACGATCTGAATCAAAATTCGGATCCAAAACAAATCCTCAAAAACTCGCTTCTCTGGAGAGGTATTCGTCAACCGTTTGATGAATCCTTCATCCTCCACCTATGAGGATTACCGAAGATCGAATCCCCGGCAAGGATACCACTATCGGAGCTCCAAACATTGTCCAAACGACGCTCCGACAAGAAGGAAACAAGCTGTCCAGAAAACTGGACAGCTTTTGGTGGAGGAATAGGGGTCGGCCAAAAGAGAAGGTTGAAGCTCACCTTGTTGCCGAACCCAAAGGAGATCACTGGAGCTCCTCCGGCAGCAGCTTGACATCGGCAAGGGGAGAGGACGGCAGCTGCTGGATGCCGGCAAGGGAGCTTGGGTGGTGGTGGGCGGCGGCAAGGAGAGTTGGCGCCGACTTCACAAGGAGAAGGAGGGGGCGGCAACTTAGGATTGCTTGGACTTTTGATTAGGGCTTAACAAAACCCTTAAGCCCTATTTTATAGAGAACAAATTCTCTTAATGGTTATCGGATCATAACCAAAAGCCCGTTAACCCGCTCCATTAATTTAAGTTAAAATAAACCAAACCATGATGGTTTATTTTAAGTTAAAACGAACCGAATCAACTTTGGTTCATTCGTTTAAAACAAATCAAATTCTTTGGTTTATTCTCCTCCATTGGATTAGAACCAAACCAATTTGGTTCATCCATCATGTCTTCATAAGACACGGCCCATCCACGCTTCCATTGCGACTAAAACGATTTCATGCTCGCTCCATGTTTGGTCCAACCAAACCTAGTTTCTCTCGGTGTGAGAATCTCATTCTCAAGCTCATTTTAAATCCTTCGGATTACGTTCGTTGTGCGTGTGACTAAATAGGTTCTCGATTTATGTTGGACGTCTATAATTAACCATTAATTATAGAACGATCATGAGTGACACCTAGTAGTACATCATGATCCCCAATTAACCGAAAAGATCAACGGTTGATCGAACTATACGAAACCCTTTCGAATGAATCGTGCCCCATTCCCTTCACTCATCTTATACCCACTTGGTTCAGGACATGGTCTATAGTGTCAATCCCCACTAGGTTGACCACATCACACCTAGCCCAAGTATCATTTCCTCGTCCTACGGATTCTAGTTACTGCACATGTATCGAAGAGTACCTTACTCTAAACATGTAATGCTTTGGCCAAAGACTTTAGTAACAATCCGACGAGAGGCCATGGGTATACATCTCCTCGCAAGGAGTGGTGAATCCTTTATAGGCTATTCAAACACCTTCGATCACTTCGACTTATACCCAATCATCCCGGGTCCACATCTCCTTAGAGATGCTTGCTTAAGATGTCAAAGCATAAGTCTTTATGATCAAGATGACTTAAATACCGCAAGTCAAAGGAACATCACACTTAAGCTACAGTAAGAACTTCATTGACATATCTATATATGCAGAGAACCATATGAAGTCTTACGGCTGGTCACTCCAATGAACTAGTTACCATAACTAGCATCCACGATTAACTCCGGACATCCCAATGTCTCCAGCCAGTGAGAATCAGCTGCTTGGATACACCAAAGAGTAAACCTCGTGCTAGTCTCGACAGAATCAATGGTGTCCAAATCCATCAATTCATCGACTAGGGATAATTCCGATACATCACAATTACACATGTAGAGATACTCACTAGTTGTGATCCAATCACAAATTCTCTCATGTTGTGAATCGTATCGTGGACATTCAGTAAATGAGTTTAAGATCTAATCAAATACATGAAAACATATATACTCAAATAGTGAATCTTCATTTATCATATAAATGGTTCAAACATAAGGCGATTGCCTTAGGAGATCTCTCATATATCACTAACAATGGTCACCCCTAATGCTAGTCAGCCGCCTTACACGCGATGGTGAAGCCGAGTGGGTAGGGCTATGACAATTGTGCACTCTGCCATCACTGCTCCTAAGTGACCGAGTGGACAGGATGCTGTCGTCGGAGTACACCTATCCTCCTACCCCAAACAGAGTGGGGGAGCAAAGCTCTAATCTCCCAGTCGAGACTGCAGGAGGAGGATCCGCTCACACACGCTACCGCTACGCCACCGCTACCTGAGTAGACCAATGAGCCTGACAGAGCTACTGCACACACCCTCCTGATGTACCACTAACCCATGAGTGGTTGTGTGTGCGGATCATGTAACTGGCTGCGGGCTCAACTACAAAAGAACCCCAACCAGCCAGCATGCAATCATGCAAGATGGTGCATGACACTAAAGCATGTAACACCAACCAAAATACGTCTCCAAATAATATGCACACAAAAAATGAGTACATATCAATGACCTTGGTATATAGGGAAAGTATATCTAAAAGCTAATCAAGTGCACGTCATAACTCCCAAAATAAGTACACATGACAGGTATCAAGATAATATCCACTAAGATAGAAATGCATGCATCATGTATGGCACAATGACATACAAGGGCAGATAAGACATAAAAATTACTGTGAGCTATAGCTAACTAAGCATATCAACATGACAATATCTAAAAGATAAGTCAAAGTACCCGCCTGCTATGAAGAATACCAAGTGTCTCTATGCTCGTGGACCTGTCTCGTGACCGAAACCTGCATAAAACAGAACCATTGTTAAGTACTATGATACGATCCACCATCAAATCGAATCCTAAGTCGATTTCCTACATAAACCAATTAACCCAAATCAACTTCCAATTTCACTAATTAGGGATCTAACATATTCACAGCCATCACAGCTATTTACAACCATTAATTCTCTTGCCCACAGTCGTACGACCGTTCACAGCTCAACTACAATAAACTCACAGCCACACATCTCTTCACACAGCAGCCAATCCAGATAAACAACATCAATTCACAGCCGACAACACCCAAATATAACCTCACAACCCTCTCAACCGGCAACCCTCTAATTCACAGTCGTTCATCTTCACCAAAGGGAAAATCCACCCCACACCACCGATCACCCTCAACCAAAGCAGATCCATAGCAACGAACTGGACTGAAAAGACAAAAAAAAAGGAAAACAAGATATATACCAGAAATTGGAAGCTCCCCTCGATAGCCCTCCTCACCAATTGCTTAATCCGCCGGAAACCTAACACCAACGTCATTGCCCTATCTTTGCTCCGGCGACCACCGTGAGACCGGTGGCAGCAGCCCTCTGTCGCGGCGACCACATTGCTGACAAATTTGCATGGAAGAGAAGGCGGTGGTGGAAGGGCACTACGGTGACGACAACTCATGCTCGCGGATGCTTGCTGCGGTGCAGGCAGTGGCCTGGCCGTCGGCGCGTGCGGCTCGGGCGAGCAGCGGCGGAGAGGGCAACCCGCGGCGGCCTGGGCACAAGGAAGGGCACGGAGTCGGCGACGTGAGATGGGGAGGAGTGCGGCGCACGGAGAAAGAGAGGTCGGGGAAATAGAAATCGTGTGGAGTCGGGTCGCGAGGAAGAAGAAACTGTCGGTGTGGCATGTGAGAAACCGAGAGGAAGGAAAAAAGAAAATCGCGATCAAGAAACTAAACTTAGGTTTAGGTATTTTAAACTTTAGGTTAATGCCACCTATTAACTCCCTTAAATAGGTTCTACCAAAGCCTATATATTTTATCCCCGTAAAAATCTCGTACATGCCCCGTTTAATTCCAGAAAAATTCTGAAAAAATTCCTAAAATTCTCCAAAAATTCTGAAATAATTTCTAGGATTATTTTTCCTAAATTTTGGCCAATTAATTTAGTATTGTAATTTTCCATATTTAACATTCTCCCCCACTAATAAAAATTTGGTCTCCAAATTTCCCACTCAAATGTATCACGAGTAAGAGACAACACACTCAAGTAGCACAAGTACTGAAAGTATATTTCACATACCTTAAGTAAACAGGTGGGGGTATTGAGCTCTGATCTTTTCCTCAAGCTACCAAGTAGCCTCTTCATCGGTGTGGTGACCCCACCCAACTTTAACAAGTCGCACAGTCTTGTTCCGCAACTGTCGTTCTTTGTGATCCAGAATCCGTACCGGAACCTCTTCGTGAGTATCATCAGGTTGAATGGAACTTGACACATCCGACAGAATATGTGTAGGGTCTGGCTCATACTTCCTCAGCATGGACACATGAAACACATCATGAATACCCGTCAAAGATGGTGGTAGCGCTAGGCGGTAAGTGACTGCTCCGATCCTCTCCAAAATCTCAAACAGACCAATGTACCTAGGAGCTAGCTTACCACAGAGGTCAAATCTCTTCACCCCTTTCGTGGGTGAGACTCGCAAGAATACATGGTCACCAATAGAGAACTCCAGAGGTCTCCGTCTCCAATCTGCATAACTCTTCTGATGATCCTGTGCCTCTGCCATCCTTCGTCTGATAGTACGGACCAACTCTGCCTCATGCTGAGCTCTCTGGGGTCCTAGTAACTGGGCTTCCCCAACCTCCTCCCAGAGGGTGGGTGTACAACATTGTCTACCATACAATGCTTCAAACAGGGCCATTTGGATAGCCGAATGATAGCTGTTGTTGTAGGCGAATTCCACTAATGGCAAGTGGTCCTCCCAGTTGCCCCCGAAATCCATAACACAGGACCTTAGCAAGTCCTCTAGAGTCTGAATGGTCTGCTCAGACTGTCCATCTGTCTGCGGGTGGAATGCAGTACTAAAATGAAGCTGTGTGCCTAAGGCTTGCTGCAGACTCTGCGAGAACCGGGACGTGAACCTGGGATCTCTATCTGATATAATGCTTAAAGGAACACCATACAATCTGATGATCTCCCAACAATATAACTCTGCCAAATGATCCAAAGAGTTGGTCTTCTGAATCGCTAAGAAGTGCACGGATTTGGTTAGTCGATCAACGACTACCCAAATCGCGTCATGGCCTTGACGTGTCCTAGGCAAACCCACCACAAAATCCATGGTAATGTGATCTCACTTCCACTCGAGAATAGAAATCCTCTGAAGTAGTCCGGTTGGTCTCTGGTGCTCAGCCTTCACCTGTTGACAAACTAGACATCTAGCTACAAAATCTACGATGTCTTTCTTCATGTCGTTCCACCAATACAAACGCCTTAAATCTCGATACATGCAGGTTCCGCCTGGGTGGATCACAAATCGAGAGTGATGAGCCTCCTGAAGTAACTTCTCCATGATCGGGTGAGACTGAGGTACGCATAATCTGCCCTAAAAATAAATAATACCTTCGTCATCTCGGGTGAACTCAGTCTGCTATCTAGAGGTTATCTGGCTGCCAATGAACTGTAAGTGTTGATCACTGGCCTGAGCCTCTCAGACTCTCATCCTGATAGATGACTGAGCAACCATGGTAATAAGAACACCCTACTCTGTCGGTCCCTGCTCCTTAAGGCCCAACTCGGAGAAACCCTGAATCAAATCCATGACTAAATCTTGGTAGCAAGCTAAAGTCCCTCGGGACTTTCGGCTAAGTGCATCGGCAACCACATTGGCTTTCCCTGGGTGGTAGCTAATAGTATAGTCATAATCCTTCAGGAACTCCATCCATCTCCTCTGTCGGAGATTGAGTTCCTTCTGCGTAAATAGATATTTGAGACTCTTATGATCAGTGAGAATCTCAAATGTAATACCATACAGATGATGCCTCCAAATCTTCAAGGCAAAGATAATAGTAGCTAACTCTAGATCATGTACTAGGTAGTTTTTCTCATGCTCCTTCAACTAGCGAGAAGCATAAGAGACCACCCTGCCGTGCTGCATCAGTACTGCACCTAAACCCTGGAGAGATGCATCAGTATAAAGGACGAAACCGTCATCTCCTGATGGCAATACCAGAATCGGTGCTGACACCAATCTCTTCTTCAACTCCTGGAAGCTGGTCTCGCACGCCTTAGACCACGTGAACTTCACGCCCTTCCTGGTAAGGCATGTCAACGACATAGCAATGCTCAAGAAACCCTCAATGAACCGTCTGTAATATCTGGCTAATCCCAAGAAACTGCGAACCTCCTAAACTGATTTTGGCTGCTCCCAACTGGTAACAGCCTCGATCTTCTGGGGGTCAACTAAAATGCCTCTACTAGAAACCACGTGTCCCAGAAAACCGACTGAGGGTAATCAAAGCACGCACTTACTGAACTTCGCATATAGTCGCTTCTGTCGAAGCCTATCCAAAACAAGGCGAAGATGCTGCGCGTGTTCCTCTTCGGAAAGAGAATAGACCAGAATATCATCAATAAAGACAATGACGAACTGATCTAGGAAATCCATAACTTCATGGTTCATCAAATCCATGAATACTACTGGAGCATTGGTAAGCCCAAATGGCATTACCAAAAACTCATAGTGTCCATATCTGGTACGAAATGTTGTCTTCTGAATGTCTGAGTCTTTAACCCTTAGTTGATGATATTCGGATCATAGATCAATCTTAGAATACACTGATGTACCTCTGAGCTGATCAAACAAGTCCTCAATACGTGGAAGGGGATATTTATTCTTGATGGTGACGGCGTTCAATTATCTATAGTCGATGCATAATCTCATCGAACCATATTTCTTCTTTACGAAGAGAACCGGAGAACCCCAGGGAGATACGCTAGGGTGAATAAAACCTCTGTCCAAAAGCTCCTGGAGCTGGACCTTTAACTCATCCAACTCTCTCAGGGCCATAAGATAAGGAGCTTTCGATGTCGGCGACGCCCCCAGAATTAACTCAATTGTGAACTCCACTTGCCTTCTGGGAGGCATGCCCGGTAACTCCTCTGGAAAGACATCTGGATATTCTCGGACAATAGGAATGTCCGAGATCTAAGAGTCACCATTGTCCTCTACATTGATTAATGATAATAGAAAACCCTGGCAACCGTGTAATAGAAGCTTCTAAGCCTGAATCGCAGAAATGGTCGATATGTCGTCGTCCCGGATGCTAGTGAAATCCCACGAGGGTTGGTTCGGAGGTCGGAATGTGACCACCCTCGTCTGTCAATCAACTGTGGCATGATATGCTGACAGTCAATCCATGCCAAGGATAATGTTGAACTCGACCATTTCTAGTACCAATAAATCTACAGTAAGTATAATGTTACCGAAATCTAATGGACAACCTCGGACCTCCTGGGTAATGTCCAATGTATCACTGGACGGTAGGGAGACGGTTAGTCGTTGTGATCTAATAGTAAGTAGTCTACCAATCTCCCTCATAAATGCACGAGAAATAAATGAATGCGAATTGTCAGTATCAATTAGCATATTAGCTGAAAATGCATAAAGTGAAACTGTACTGTGGAAAACGGATTCGTTGGCTTGTTGCGCATCCTCTCTAGTAACCGCATGAATCCGCCCAGTCTCCGGCGGAGGTGGAGGTGATAGCACTGCCAGAGGTGGCTGTGTTTGGGCCTGAGGCTGATACGGCGATGCGATTAGGTAATCAGCGTAGCGTGGTAGTCCTAAACGTGGCGGGCTACGGTGAATCTTGAATCGCTGGTGAGGCTGCGACTAGTACTATACCGATGGCTGGGGCTGCATCTGATACTGAGGTCCTGAAACAGAACCCTATGACATCGTACGAGCACTGGAGTATTCATGTCCATGCATGCCATATACGACTACTGTAGGGGAAGCTATCCTCTGCTGGCGTTGTGAAGATTTGGTTGTTTGCCCCCCTCTCTGAGTCCCGGACTGACGAAACTGTCCTCCCTAGATAGAAACCCCAGAAGCCACATGCTGAGCCTTCAACGAACAATCTCGGCTCAGGTGTCCAGGCAGTTTGCAATAATAGCAAACTGATTGTCCCAGGGTGCAAGCTGAGATGGTACGCTCTCTAGACCCACAACGAGTACAGTAAGTGTCACTAGTGGGCGGCTTCCGGTTCTGCTGAGAAGACCGGGAGGGTCCAACTGAAGATCGTCCTAATTTCTGAGGTCGGCTAGATGCCTCAGAGTTACTCTGACCCGACTGACTGCGGCCACTTTGCTGCTATCCAGTAGTCTATGGCTGATGGGTCTGTCCTATGGTTCGTTTTGTCTATTTCCTCTTCCTGTCAGAATTAGCTCTCTGTTGAGCCGACTCAATCAACAGAACTCTATCCAATGCCTCTCGGTAGGAAGAACTGCCAAAGCCTGTCATCTTAACTTGAAGATGTCCATCTAGTCCCTGAACAAATTGAAGCATGCGCGACCTGTCCTCAGCAATTAACTCTGGACAAAATCTGGCTAACCGATTAAATTCTACATTGTACTCCATCACTGTGCGATTATTCTGTCGAAGACTCAGAAAATCCTGACAATGCATCATCTGATATGACCGTGGGAAGTACTGACTCTCAAAGGCCTCCCTAAATCTCACCCAAGTAATCTGCTGCTCGCCGATGATCGAGCGCTGCGTGTCCCACCAGACCTTGGCCTTGCCTCGTAAATGGAAGGTCGCCAACTCTGCCTTCTCCCACTTGGAGCAAACCATATAGAGGAAAGTACGCTCCATAGTCTTGATCCAAGACTGAGCCACGCTCGGATCAGTCTCTCCGCAGAATAATATGAACCGACTTTTCATCGACTTGGATAAAACGGGGATCCGAGCTCGTGCCGTAGTCACATCGTGAGGGATGAATAGGGTCATCACAGAGTGAGCCGGAACCATCGTAGAATGGTGTCGCCGCATAAGCGGGGCGACATCGAGTAAGGGTCGACCACACCACCGGTGGGCTGTCGAGTATGTAGTAGTAGGCCCATCGGGCGGTGCCCGTGTAGCAATAGGGACGGCCGGGACTACTCTCCGCATACAGAGTGCGCACGGGGGTACTGCGGAATATGATGGAGTGGGTACCACCGGTGGTACATCGGATACCGCAAAAGTGGGTATCTCTGGAGGAGGAACCGTCGAGGACTGAGGATCCACGACACCCACGACACCATGTGGAAACTGACCCTGATCGACATGCTCATCCTCAGTAGATCTTTCTGGTGACTTCGTCGCCAGAGATCTCAATATCCTCTTCCGTGGCCGCCCAGCACCACGTCTCGGTGCAGGAGCACGCCCACCACGTCTCATATCTGTTAAATTATTACCTAGATGTCACTATAAGTAAAAATATATAAAATTAATCATCTTACCTATTTGCCGCCAGGAGAGATCCCGTCGCTGCCAAATCCCCAAATTGACCTCGTCAATAATACCTCAAATTTCTGAAACATAAAAATCATCGAAAATCTATACAAATCCGAAAATCCTCATATTGACTCGCAAAAACCTGTCAAACATGGCGAACTCCGAAAATCCAAAAACTCTCAGGAACTCGAAAACCTAAGCACTCTGATACCAAATAAATTGTCACACCCCGGGGGAGTCCCCGCCAGACGAAAATCCGACAGCATCTCCCTTGTACGGGTGACAATACTAATCTTGTATACAAGGCACACACGGACCACTATACATCGGTCAACATGACCGGAACATAAACCACACATACAATCATATATAGGCCTCAGGCCAACAATCAACGTAAATAAAAAGTCTACGACATCTAGACTTACCTCTTCTGCCATCTTAGTAGGAATACACCACCAAAACAAATCGAATAAAAGTCCACAAGAACATATCAAGTACCACCAAAAACATCCACGAGTATATAACCAAAACACAAGTCCTACACATGTCTTCTAGTCAATATAATTGAAACCATAAATCCAATAACAAAACCATTACGATGAGGGGAATTAGCAGCTGGACTCTCCTGACAGTGTCAACCTGAAATAGATGTAAAGCAACGGGGTAAGTTCAACGAACTCAGCGGGTATCAAATCGACATGCATAGTAAGATATATCTAACAATAATAATCATGCCAGTACAGTCTCCTGATCAACAATAGAAAAATGCAAGGAAGAGATGCGGAAAGACTGTACATACCTGCATCTCCTATCCTGACATTGGAGTATAAGCCATACTAGCAGAAATAAGATCGTCATACCAAATACATAATGTATCTTGTATGCATGTCAATCATATACAACAACCAAGGAAGTAACCAAAATGCAGCAAACACAAACAAATGTCATCCATGCAATATGCATGCAATGCAAATGACATGGTCACCCCTGACGTCAGTCAACCGCCTCACACGCGATGGTGAAGCCGAGTGGGTAAGGTTATGACAACTGTGCACTCTGCCATCACTGCTCCTAAG
Source organism: Wurfbainia villosa (assembly GCA_025175895.1). Taxonomy (NCBI): domain Eukaryota; kingdom Viridiplantae; phylum Streptophyta; class Magnoliopsida; order Zingiberales; family Zingiberaceae; genus Wurfbainia; species Wurfbainia villosa. Next base: position 10,672,902 of record CM045998.1, on the reverse strand, counting down.
TGATCGAGTGGACAGGATGATGTCGGAGTACACCTATCCTCCTACCCCAAACAGAGTGGGGGAGCAAAGCTCTCATCTCCCGGTGTCATAAACCAGAGGAGGGATCCCTGCCCGCTACCACGCTGCCTCACCGCTACCCATGAGTGGACCAGCGGAGCCTGACAGAGCTACTGCACACAACCTCCTGATGTACCACTAACCCATGAGTGGTTGTGTGTGCAGATCATGTAACTGGCTGTGAGCTCAACTACAAAGGAACTCCGACCAACCAGCATGCAATCATGCAAGATGGTGCATGACACTAAAGCATGTAACACCAACCAAAATACGTCTCCAAATAATATGCACACAAAAAATGAGTACATATCAATGACCTAGATATATAGGGAAAGTATATCTAAAAGCTAATCAAGTGCACGTCACAACTCCCAAAATAAATACACATGGAAGGTATCAAGATAATATCGACTAAGATAGAAATGCATGCATCATGTATGGCATAGTGACATACAAGGGTAGATAAGACATAAAAATTACTACAAGCTATAGCTAACTAAGCATATCAATATGACAATATCTAAAAGATAAGTCAAAGTACCCGCTTGCTATGAAGAATACCAAGTGTCTCTATGCTCATGGACCTGTTTCGTGACCGAAACCTACATAAAATAGAACCATTGTTAAGTACTATGATACGATCCACTGTCAAATCGAATCCTAATCTGATTTCGTACATAAACCAATTAACCCAAATCAACTCCCAATTTCACTAATTAGGGATCAAACCCATTCACAGTCGTTCATCTTCACCGAAGGGAAAATCCACCCCACACCACCGATCACCCTCAACCAAAGCAGATCCACAACAACGAACTGGACTGAAAAGACAAAAAAAAAAGAAAACAAGATATATACCAGAAATTGGAAGCTCCCCTCGGCAGCCCTCCTCGCCAATTGCTCAGTCCGTCGGAAACTTAACACCAACGTCGCTGCCCTAGCCTTGCTCCGGCGACCATCGTGAGACCGGTGGCAGTAGCCCTCTGTCGCGGCGACCACGTTGCTGACAAATTTGTGCGAAGGAGAAGGCGATGGTGGAAGGGCACTGCGACAGCGGCAGCTCGTGCTCACGGATGCTTGCTGCAGCGCGGGCAGTGGCCTGGCCGTCGACGCGTGCAGCTCGGGCGAGCAACGGCGGAGAGGGCAACCCACGGTGGCCTGGGCACAGGGAAGGGCATGGAGTCGACAACGTGAGATGGGGAGGAGTGCGGTACGCGGAGAAAGAGGGGTCGGGGAAATAGAAATCGTGTGGAGTCGGGTCACGAGGAAGAAGAAACTACCGGTGCGGCGCGTGAGAAACCGAGAGGAAGGAAAAAAGAAAATCGTGATTGGGAAACTAAACTTAGGTTTAGGTATTTTAAACTTTAGGTTAATGCCACCTATTAACTCCCTTAAATAGGTTCTACCAAAGCCTATTTATTTTATCCCCGTAAATATCTCGTATAGGCTCCGTTTAATTCTAGAAAATTTTTGGAAAAATTCCTAAAATTCTCCAAAACTCCTAAAATAATTCCTAGGATTATTTTTCCTAAATTTTGGTTATTTAATTTAGTATTTTAATTTTCCGTATTTAACAACAAGCACACAAACACAAACGATGTAACGTGGTTCAAAACGGGTGAGCTCAAATGAGCTCTAGTGATGCACACCGCCACTAAGCAAACTCTCCTTCTCGGTGACACACCGAAGGTGGAGAAATCTCTTACAATGATTATTACAACAGTAATAAGGAAATACAAGCAAATACAAAGACAAAACAAGAACTATGTAAAGAACACTTTACAAATATGAGCTTTGAATGCTTTGCTTGTTGATTGCTTGGATGAACTTGAAGGACCTTGAAATGCACCATCACTTCGCCTTCAAATCGCCTTAAGAACCCCTCAAGAAATCATGGTCGAAATCCTCCACGAGCTACTTCTTTTATCCCTGTATCGACTTGATTTCGTGCATGGCAGTCGATTGTCTATACCTAGTAGTCGACTGCTCCTATAGTCGTTGTCTCATAATGGCTTAATTCACGCTGGAAAAACTCCAATGGATAGTCGACCAATCGACTGCCAAACCCTAGCAGTCGACTGCCATTCCGTCAGTCGATTTCCCAATTGACTACGAAACTTTTTGTGTTCGTGGCTGCAAACAATAGTCGACTGCCCTCCATGGCAGTCGACTGCCCAAGGCTGACAGTCGACTGCTAAGGCCACATAGCCGTAGTCGAACGCTAGTCGACTCCTGACCAGTTGATTGGTTATAATCCCAGTCGACTGCTCAGAGTTGACTTGACTGCCAAGTGTTAAAACACTTGACCAGTTGAGTGGTTCATAATCCTAGTCGATTGATAAACCTCAACCATGTGGTTTATCCCAAGTATGATGCCCTCATACTTGCTAGACCACCCTTAGCTTAGACCTAAGCCTTCTAACGTATTGTCAAACATCAATGGTTAACCCATTGTCAAACCCCTTCTAACCATATAGTCAACCCACTATCAAACAATGGTCAACCCATTGTCAAACATCAAAATACTACTCAAGTCAAACTCAAGTCTGGTCAATCATGACTTGGGCCGATTGCACCAACACGAGTGATGCCCATACCTTTAATATTATAGATGCATGGAACCACTCGGAGTTTCTGTGTAGAAATTACATCCTCAAGTGTCTTGCCAACTCACTATACATTATGTATAGCATGAAGAAAATGACTAAGGAATTGTAGGAGTCCTTGGACAAGAAGTACAATACAGAGGATGCGGGACCCAAGAAGTTCATTGTGGGTCGATTCCTAGACTACAAAATGGTTGGCTCTAAGATGGTGATCAACCAAATTTAGGAGCTTCGAGTGATTCTGCATGAGATTCACTCGGAAGGTATGGTTCTGAGTGAAACTTTTCAGGTGGTAGAGATCATTGAGAAGTTACCTCCCGGCTAGAAAGACTTCAAGAACTACCTAAAGCATAAGTGGAAGGAGATGAATGTGGAAGAACTTATTGTTCGACTTCGAATCAAGGAAGATAAAAAGAGTTAAGAGAAGAAGATGTTCTCTTATGCTACTATAAAATCCAACATGGTTGAGCATGGTCAAAGATCGAAAAGAAATAACTCCAAGTCCTCCAAGATGGGACCAAAATAAGGTGTCAATAAGAAGTTCACTGGAAAGTGCTTCAATTGTGACAAAGTCGACCACAAGTCTTCGAAGTGCAGAAAGCCAAAGAAAATTCAGAAGGCCAAACTGAACGAGAGGCTAGAGGAGGACAACCTCTGTGTGGCGATTTCTGAGCTGAACTTGGTGGGTTCAAACCCTCGACAATGGTGGTTGGATACTGGTGCCACTAGACATGTGTGCTGCAACAGGGAGCTACTCCATAACTTCGAATAAGTCAAAGGGGAGAAGTTGTATATGGGGAACTCAGCAACCTCGGATGTCATGGGCCAAGCGAAAGTGATGTTGAAGATGATCTCGGGCAAGGAGCTCACTCTGAACAATGTGTTATATTTTCTGGAGGTTTGGAAGAATCTGGTATCTGGATCACTAAGCAAGCACGACTTTCACATTGTTTTAGAGTCGGATAGGGTAGTGCTATCAAAAAATGGAATATTTGTAGGGAAGAGTTACATAACTGATGGGTTGTTTAAACTAAGTGTAATGGTCATTAGGCCTAAAGTTAATAAAGTTGAAAGCTCTTCCACTTATATGCTTGAGTCTTTGTATTTGTGGCATGGTAGACTAAGATATGTTAACTACGATGTGTTGCATAGATTGATTAACATGCGAAACAAACCTACATTCCACCTTGACCCGAAACATAAGTGTGAGCCTTATGTTGAAGCAAAAATGACAAGGTCATCCTTTCAACAACTTGAAAGAAGCATTGAGCCACTCGACCTGATTCACACCGACATGTGTGACCTAAAAGGGACACCGACACGTGGTGGGAATAAGTATTTCATCATTTTTGTGGATGATAACATAAAATATTGTTATGTGTATCTTCTCAAAAGTAAGGATGAAGCTATAGAGAAATTTATTCTCTGTAAGAATGAGGTTGAAAACCAACTTAATAGAAAGATTAAGATGGTTCGGAGTGATCGAGGTGATGAGTATGTATCACTGTTTGCAGAGTTGTGTGTTGAATATGACATCAAACATGAAACAATGACTCCCTACATGCCTCAGCAAAATGGTGTTGCTGAGCGAAAGAATCATACTCTGAAAGAGATGATGAATGACTATTGAGCTCTAGTCTACTAGAGCACTTGTGGGGGAAGCTATGTTAATAGCTAATTACTCGTTGAATAAGGTACCCCAAAAGAAAATAGACAAGAGCCCTTATGAATTATGGAACAGAAGATAATCATCCTATAAATACTTGCAAGTGTGGGGGTGGCTAGCTAAAGTTTTGGTGCCTAATCCGAAAAGGATCAAAATAGGACCAAAATCTATTGATTGCATATTTATTGAATATGCACATAACAGTAGTGCCTATAGATTTCTTGTATATGAGTCTCAAATTTTGGAGATACACATGAACTCGATTATTGAATCGAGAAATGTCTCATTCTTTGAGCATGTGTTTCCACATAAGACCTGAGAGGATGCTAGCTCACCTAATCAGGTATACGAAACATAAGAGGAAGAAGGAAACGATGGACCAGTTGAGGCAGAGCTCAGATGAAGTAAGAGAGCTTGGGTGGAGAAATCCTTTAGATAAGATTTTATCACTTTCATGTTGGAAAGTGATCCCTAGAGTTTCTCAAAGGCAGTAAACTTGTCTGATGAACCTCAATGGAAAGAGACAATTACATTAGAGATTTACTCCATCTTAAAAAACCACACTTAGAAACTTGTGGATCTTCCTCAAGGAAGTAAACCACTAGGATGTAAGTAGATTTTCAAGAAAAAGATGAAATCAGATGCCATTATAGAAAAGTACAAGGCTAGATTGATAATTAAGGATTATCGACAACAAGAAGGCCAAGATTATTTTGACACCTATGTTGTGGTATCAAGAATAATCTCCATTAGGATGTTAGTAGCGATTGTCACTTTGTGGAATCTGGAAATACATCAAATGGATGTAAAAATTGCTTTTCTAAATGGAGATTTAAAAGAGAAAATATATATGGTGCAACCTGAAGAATTTTCTGAACCAGGATAGAAAAATAAAGTGTGTAGATTGGTCAAGTTATTGTATGGCTTAAAACAAGCTCCAAAGCAATGACATAAAAAATTTGATAGTGTCATGCTAGACAATGGATTTAAAATCAATGAGAGTGATAAATATATCTACAGTAAAAACACAGAAGATGGCTTAGTCATTTTATGTTTTTATATAGATGTCATACTTATCATTGGGAGTAATGATAAGATAATTAAATCCACTAAAGTAATGCTGAACCCAATATTTGACATGAGAGACATGGGTCTTGCTGATGTGATTCTAGGAATTACAATTCTTAGAACATCAGAAGGACTTGCTCTGAGTCAGTCCCATTATATGGACAAAATTCTTAAAAGATTCACCAAGGGTGATACTGCATTGGCACGAACTCTGATAGATATGAGTCAATATCTATCAAAGAATTGAGTAGAGAGTATCTCTCAGATAGAGTATGCTAGAGTAATTAGAAGTTTGATGTACTTGATGAATTATACATGACCAAAATTAGCCTACGTAGTGAGCAGACTGAGTAAATACACGAGTAGCCCAAGTGTTGAATACTAGAAAAGAATAACACGAGTACTGAGGTATTTGAGGTATACTTGTTTATATGGATTGCACTATTTAAGATATCCTGCTGTGATCGAAGAATACAACGATGCAAGTTGAGTATCAGACATAAAAGACTCGAAGTCTACAAGTGGATATATATTCACTTTCGGGGGTGCAACAATTTCTTGAAAATCTTCTAAGCAAATCGTAATAACTAGATTCACGATGGAATCTGAGTTTGTAGCTCTTAACAAATATGGTGAAGAGGCTGAATGACTATGACAATTCTTACAAGATGTTCCTAGATTGTCAAAATCTATGCCGGCAATCTGCATACATTGAGATAGTCAAATAATAATTGATTGAGTACAGAGTCATCTGTATAATGGTCAGTCTTGACATATACATCGTAGACATAATACTATTAGACAACTACTCTCAACGAGGGTTATCACTATTAATTATGTAAAATCAAAAGATAATATAGAGGATCCGCTGACCAAAGAGTTAAATTGAAAGTTAGTTGCAAGCTCATCATTGAGGATGGGTTTAATGTCGATAAGAAATATTGGTGCAAAGAAAACCCAACCTATGCAAACTGGAGATCCCAAGAACTAGGTTCAAAGGGACAACATAATTGCACTAACTAAGTAAGCTCACTGTTGAGGCATGACCCAAGGAACAGTGAAAGGATGAAGGTTAAGCCTATGTCTTTTAATGATCTAGAAGAGTAATAAAGAATACTCTAGAGAGATCACCTATGTGAGAAAGATGTGGGGCTGCTTCGAAGAGAATTGAAGGCACAATTCTTAGACCTTCTTGCAGAACCAGGTGTATTCACAACCTAGAACGAACGCACTCATGGGAACTGAGCTAATCATGATAATGTTAGTGCATATAAGATCCACATATCTCCACAATGGTATGATATTGTCCACTTTGGGCCCAAGCCCTCATGGTTTTGTTTTTTGGGCTTTACCCAAAAGGCCTCATACCAATGGAGATATCTTTTTTCTTATAAGCACATGATCTTTTCCATGTCTTACCAATGTGGGACTTTGATTGTATTCCCCATACTCCCAACAATCCCCCCCTCAAACGAAGGACCACATTGGGCCCCCCCTCAAGCCTATCCCTCCTCGAAGGATTTTCTCTGCTTGATGTCCGATCTTCAACCCACCAGGACTTCCTGCCAGTTGTTCGGTCCCCCCGACCCAACTAGACTTCCTTCCTGATGTCTGGTTCTCTTGATCCTGACGTGGGAGCTCAACTTCCTTCGTTCGAGGTTCATGGCTTGACATGGACCATGGCTCTGATACCAATTGTTAGTGCATATAAGATCCACATATCTCCACAATGGTATGATATTGTCCACTTTGGGCCCAAGCCCTCATGGTTTTGTTTTTGGGCTTTACCCAAAAGGCCTCATACCAATGGAGATATCTTTTTTCTTATAAGCACATGATCTTTTCCATGTCTTACCAATGTGGGACTTTGATTATATTCCCCATACTCCCAACAGATAAGTCCAGTATGAAGTATGTCAATGCTTACATAAATGGTCGAATAGTTCAAAGACATTGTGTCTACTAGTCAACCAGTATGCAAATATATTTTCACAAGAGAAGGTACAAAGGATCAAATCTATCTATCATATGCTAGACTTAACTGCCAAAAGCTATCGTATATCTATTTCCATTCACGTGGAGGATTGTTGGAATTTGAATGAAAAGATGAAAGAATGTTAGGGAAGACGTTTTGCCATCCTTTCGAATTCGGTAATGGTAAGATGACAAAAGAATGAAGAAGACGTTCTGCCATCCTTCTCATCTAAGCTAATTAATGGGCAAGCATCAAATTGATGTTGGTGCAATCGGCCCAGGTCACGATTGACCAGACTCGAGTTTGACTCGAGTGATGTTTTGATGTTTGACAAAGGGATTTGACAAAGTGGTTTGGCATTGATGTTTGACATTAATGTCGGTTAATATGTTGGGGAGATTGTTGAAGCAATCGACCCGGGTCATGTTTTGACCGGACTCGAGTTTGACTCGAGGAAGACCTTGATGGTTGACTGGGGTTGACCATGTGATTATGGGAAAATCCAAGTTATGGGTACTTGGCATTTGGGAAAGTCCAAGTCTTGAGTACTTGGCATGAAAAGTCCAAGTGGGACACTTGGCGCATGGAAAGTCCAAGTCATGGGTACTTGGCATTTGGGAAAGTCCAAGTCTTGAGTACTTGGCATGAGAAGTCCAAGCATGGGTCTTGGCAAATGAGAAGTCCAAGCATGGGTCTTGGCAAGGTAAAGTCCAAGTCATGGGTACTTGGCATGGAAAGTCCAAGTGGGACACTTGGCATTTGGTAAAGTCCAAGTCTTGAGTACTTGACATGAAAAGTCCAAGTGGGACACTTGGCGCATGGAAAGTCCAAGTCATGGGTACTTGGCATTTGGGAAAGTCCAAGTCTTGAGTACTTGGCATGAAAAGTCCAAGTGGGACACTTGGCGCATGGAAAGTCCAAGCATGGGTCTTGGCAAATGAGTAGTCCAAGCATGGGTCTTGGCAAATGGAAAGTCCAAGCATGGGTCTTGGCATGGAAAGTCCAACATGGGTTGGCAAGGGAAAGTCCAAGCTTGAGTCTTGGCATTTGGGAAGTCCAAGGGGATTGATATTGGCGAAAGTCCAGTCTTGGCGGCGTAAGTCCAATGTGCCTTGGCGGTAGACACCATTAGTACATATAAATACTGGAAGGCTAGCGATGGATGAACAAGTCATGGATGACTTGGAGGGATTCGAGAGGCGTGAGGCTGATGGAGGTGGCTAGAAGGCTTAGGTCTAGGCTAAGGGTGGTCTAGCAAGTATGGGGGCACCATACTTGGGTTAAAACCTCATGAGGTGTCACGACCGCAATATGGCTTCGATCGACGTGAGTCGACGAGTTCGACTACCAATTTAGAGCCGATTATTGGCTGATCGCTAAGGTCAAATGATCGCTAGTTCGGTCGAGCAGAACGCCCGTAGCCAATCGCCGCCGATTGATGTGTGTTGGCGCCGATCGCCAATGTTGGCGCCGACCGCCAAGAGATCTGGAGTTTTTCGAGTGGATCGATCCGTTGTCTCACGACAACAAGGCATCAGATGTGACTTATGGCGCATCGACAGCAACCAGACGCAGTTATAAAGGCACTTAAGGAGGGTTTGCAGTGATTTTCTTAAATAAGGAAGTTGGTGCCATCCTTCAAAGTTAGTTCAAGGTCAAAGATCAAGCAATCCAAAGCTCTTGTAAAGTTGTTTTTCCTTTACTGCATTGTATTTCTTACTTGTATTCAGATTGTATTACTTAGTGTAATCCTTAGACGAGGTTTCTCCACCTCCGATTGTTCCAGAAGGAGAGTGATTAGTGAGTGTGTATCACTAGGCTCTTTAAAGCTCGATCCAGGAGTATGAACTGCCTTGAAACCACGCTATATCTTTATGTTAATTTCGTATTGCTTATTTTATATTCACAAGGCCAATTAAATTGTAGACACGATCACGATGAATTCCATCTTCCTACGGCACAACGCTATTCATCTCTAGAAAGGTCAAATCTCCAACATGGACGAAGGTGTTTCAACTGATTAACAACTGGGAGCAAGATGCTAGAGGGTAAAGATGGAACTAAGGATAAGGGATGGATATCAACACCCATCCAGATGCATGGATAGAAGGTTTCAATTGAAGGCAGAATTAAGATTTTTGATGATGAGAGATCGAGGAGTGGTCCGTGAGATGGAAGGATTTGAATATCCTAAGGGACCAAAGGGAGGGTTTCTCAAGAAGAAGAAGATGAGGAGCAACTCCAACAATTTGATAAAACAAGAAGGTAATAAAATTCATTTTGATTTAATTCCTAATGACCTGTGTAGTCTAGTGATTGTGGATGCCAAGGAGCTATGGAGTGATTTGGCAAGCTCCATGAAAGTCTATCATCGCCCAAGAAGAAGGACCATCATTCTCTCAAGCTCAAGAAGAAACAACCAAAGAGCTAGAGGATTCGGAGGTTGATAGGGAATCAACATCCGGACCAAGAGGCTCAAAGGAAGAAGTGGAGAGGCATTCACCAAGGATTGAGGAGGAGATTAGAGTTTTCAACAAAAGCATCAAGAAGAAGCTTCTACATAAAAATGAAGAAGTTCAAAATTCGATTCCTAACCTACAACCACCCTAGGTAACTCAAGCATATGTAATAATAAATGCATATAATATGTTTTGAGTGGGGAAGAAGGACATTACAAGAGTAAATGTCCTAAAAGAGTCAAGAAGAGTCCACCCTAAAAGTCAAGGAGACCGTCCCTAACGCAAAAGAAAGGAGCAAGGATTTGCTTCAAATCCAAGACATTAGAGTCAATGCCTAAGAGGGAAGAAGAAGGGCAAGAAGGAGCTACACAAGTAGGGGGAGCCTCTATAAACCCTAAGGTATTTTAAATAAAGCTTTTATTTAAATAATGCATCTTCTAAATTTAAAATCAAAAGCATGCTAGAAATTTTAATTCTCTTGCAATTCATAAAGAGCATGCTAGAAGTAAGGAATTTTTGCTTAGGAATTAAAAAAATTTACCTAGGAGTAAAGGAGAAATTTGGGACTAATGTCCCAAAATATTTTACCAAGGGCAAAACCTAGGTCAAATAACTCAAGATCAATTTTACCTAGGAGCACTAGAAAAGGTAAGAGCACCTAGGTCTAAACCCTAAATGGACTAGGCATATGCCTAGAAGTCAATGCCCAAGATTTAAATCAAAATTCTAAAAATGGGCAATTAGAAAGGAAGATGTTTGAGGTCAAGGTTGAAAAACTTGAAAAGATGAATATACAAAACCAATTTAAAGGGTCAATGGTCAAGGTCAAAGGTCCAAAAGTCAAAGTCACACCTAGGACCTAAGAGTCAAAGTCAACCAAAGGCAATTAGCTAAACCTAAGCCTGGTAAATACTATAATGTTCCATTTGACTATGGAACACAAATAGGTCTAGGAAGCCAAGGTCAATAGGAAGTCATCTAGATCAAATGTTGTGCCTAGTGGCTTAGGGTTTAAGGAAACCTATGGCTATTTAAGAAGGTCATAGGATTATAGATCAATAGGTAAGATAAATGACCAAGGCTACAATAAAATCATTAGGTATCTAGAGGTTATCCCTATGAATACCCATCAACCCTAGAGCTCAAATGGTTTAAAAATTTAAGAGCGTGATCATACGCTTAGATGGGTTTATGTTAACCTTGATTATGTGGTATTAACTCAATCAAGGTAAATCATTTTAGGATGTTTTCAAGGTTATGATACAAATAGATTTGAATTATCATTTAAAAGATTTTAGATGCCAATATTTTATGAAGTTTGATAAATGATCAAATTGGTACAATAGGTTTAGACAATGTGTCATTTGATTTTCACACTAGGAGTAATGATAATTTTAAAATATATCACCCATATGAAATGGCATAAATATTAAAATTTAGGTATTTTATACCTATATATTTTATATTCATTTGATCAAAATGCCATCACATCATGTGATTTCAATCATTTTATATGTCATGATTATTTTAGGTTGTGATTTAAATGTCATTTTTAGATTTCATATTATTCATACATGGTTATGAGAGCATTTTATTTATTCATCATTAATGCCATAAATTCATGCATTTAGAAAATTCATTGAAATTCTAAGGACTATGACATGACTCGAGTCCCATTTATAAGGGAATCAAGTAGGTTGCCTAGAAAATGCATGAAACCCTATTTAATGAAAAAATCACATCTCACATCAATTGACATGTATGTTTATACATTAGATACATGTGAGATGTAGGTCAAAGGAAAATTTAGGAGTTTTACATCTAGGAACTAAAACTCATCTTGTTTTTTATGGATCATAGAGGCATGTGTCATCATGTACATGAGCCCAAGGATATGATCCAAAATAAGGTTTCAAAACATTTTAAAATCATTTTGAAAACCTTGGAATTTTCTTGAGAAGAATCATTGGGAGAGATTTGAAATGGAACATCAAAACATCAAAATTTAAGGTTTTGAGTTTGTATCAAACTCACTATTTTTGGGTAAACATCAAATATTTTTCAAGTGTGTCATAAGATTATGTATGAATTTTCATGATTTTTGACAGATAATTATTTATTAATGTTTGAATTATTTTTAAATTTAAAATCGAGATTTTTGCATCAGAGTTGTTGGGGAGATGTGGCAATCGATGACACTTGTGACGATGTAGTTATTTTGACAAGGTTTGAATATCTGTTAATTTATGGAAAGTAATCAAAGTCTGATATGCTTGAAAGCATTTGGGAAAATTCATGGGGGGATTGAGCATGAATAGGTCAAAGTATCAAATTTGGTGATGAAAGTCAAGTGAACTTAGAAAGTCCAATTTGATGGTTTAGAGTCCATTACTTGGGGTCCAAGGACATTGTTTGCAAGTCAAGGGGAGCAAGCCTTGAGTACTTGGGACATGGATGCCTTGGAAAGTCCAAGTCATGGGAGATCATCATTGGGAAAAGATGGAGTTTTGAGTCCAAGTCTTGGAAACTTGAGAGTGAAAGTCTCTTGAGTAATGAATCATGGCATGGTAGAAGTCCATGGGCTTTGCAAGGGGAGATAAAGTCCATGGGTATGGCATGGAAAGTCCAAGAGACACTTGATTAAAGTCCAAGGGTACTTGGCATGAAAGTGGGGGTCTGAAAGTCCATAGTACTCCAGCATGGGATTTGAAAGAGGGAAAGTCCAAGTCTTGAGGTCTTGAAAAGTCCAAGGGGACACTTGCAAAAGTCCAGTCATGATTGGCAAGCATGAGTCTTGCCAAGCATGTCTTGAGTGACAACATGGGTTTGACAAAGTGGTCGAGCATTGAGTCTTGACATTAAGTCGAAAGTCCAAGATTGTCTTGGAAAGTCCAATAGTCATAAGCCCCGATGAGTCATGGAAGACTCGATGGATGACTGGCCGAATGTGATTATGGAAAACCAAGTCATGAGTATGATGGAAAGCTGTGAGTCTTCAGAAAAGTCCAAGTGGGACACTTGGCTTAAAAAGTCCATCATGTGATTGCATTTGGGGAAAGCCTAAGTCTTGGTGGCGTATGAGAGCCGCTGTCTTTGGCATGAGATCCGCTGGGTTTCTGCAAAGTATGTCGGCATTTGGTATGAAAGCCGCACCTATATTTGGTAAGCCAAGTCTTGAGACTTGGCGATTTGTCCGGACACTTATGAGGAAAGCACAAAATCTGGGATCGAGGAAAGTCCAAGTCTTGAGTACTTGGCGAGAAATCAAGCATGGGTCTTGGCAATGAAATCCAAGCTGTCTTTGTACGCCTCTTGCATTTACTAATTCCGCACTTGTATTTGTAAAGTAATCTTGAGTACTTGTGTCCAAGGGCTCTGTGGGTCCGCTAGTCTGTTCGAAATAACTTATATCTTGTGTTCGTGATTACAATTGCTTATCGTCCAAGCTCTTCACGATCTAGCAGTCCATTCTTCAACGGAAACCAAGCTATTCTTCTGGAAATCCAACAATTGAGCAAGGAAACCTAATCAATCTTGATTTAATAAGGGGATTGAATAGAGAAATATGCTTTCTCTACCATTAATAATCCACTTTATATATAGACACCATTAGAGACATACGATAACACCCCAAGGCTAATGAGTAATCACATGATGACTTAGATTAGAGGCGTGAGGTCATTGGACATCTTATTTTATCTGTAAGCCTTTAGATACCTATCTTAAGGACCTATACATACAGACCCGATGCTATGGCTCATAATATTACTAACAACTCGTAACTCCTAAGCCTCCATGGCTCCAACATAAGACTCACGCCTTCGATAATCACTCACTATACCTCCAATGATAAATGATGGCACAACTCCTCCACCCCCAACATAATCGACTCGATGGTAATCCTCTCAATTTAGAACTCTGTCTTTTCTCCTATGCCTGATAATCAGACTCACCTTGGCAAAGAACTCCGAGTTTTCTCCTATGTGGCTCCGCTACTAGGATATTGGATAGATGTTATCTTGGTGATCGACGATCTCAATAGAAGATAAGTTTTCGAATTTTCCTTTGTATTTTCTCTAGAAAAGATATTACGCAATAAATAGATCTATAAGACAAAGAGAGGATCTGATAAGAAAGTGGAGACTTTCAAAATTAGTGGCTAAGGATTTTATCCAAAAGGTTGGAATAGATTATCAAGATATTTTTTAGTCAATAGTTGTATTTAAATTCATTATTCTTTTATTCATGGTTGTTCATTATGATTATATATAAGATAATAAATGAATATTAAGATGTCATTTTTGAACGGTCATCTTGAAAAAATCATTTATACGATTCAACTAGAAAATTTCATGGTCAAAAATCAAGAATAAAAAATGTGTAAATTGTAAAGATCCATTTATAAAATTAAGCTCGTGTCTTCGAGCTTGAAAGGCTGACGAAAGATATATTCTCTGGAAAAATGTTTTTTTGGGAAATCAAAGAATCAGACTACAATTCTAGCTCTATAAGAATTATAAAGACCTGTAATTACTCTCTTACTTCGAGAATTATGGCTGCTAAACCAACTGAATGTTTCATTAAACTAAATTACTATGAGAGTTTCTTTACTGATTATCGCGTGCTAGATCATACTGTGTAATTTTGTTATCTATTGATACGGATAAAATTGACTTATGATTGAAAAATATTATATTTATGAATACTTCTCATTTATTGGGTGCATTCCAAGGTATTATATTTCGGTATAGCCGAATGAAAAAGACTTCTTATCTTGGTACAGTTGAATGAAGAAGGTATAATCGAATGAAGAAGATATCTTATCTCGCCACGGTCGAATAAAAAAGACATCTTATCTCGTCACAGTCGAATAAAGAAGGCATTGTATCTCAACTGTTGGTCTAATCATCCCAGATCACAATTGACCAGACTCGAGTAGTGTTTTGATATTTGACAAAGGATTAATCATTGTTTGACAATGGTTTAGGGAGATGGTTGACAAGGGGTTGACCATATGATGGAGAAGTCAAGTGGGACACTTGGCATGGGAAAGTCAAAGTCTTGAGTACTTTGCATGAAAAGCCTAAGTGGGACACTTAGCATGGGAAAGTCCAAGTCTTGAGTACTTGGTATGGAAAGTCCAAGCATGGATCTTGCAATGGAAAAATCGAAGTCTTGATACTTGACATAGAAAGTCCAAGCATAGGTCTTGGCATTTGGAAGTCTAACATGGAGTTGGTATGGAAAGTCCAAGGGTGTAGTCTTAGTCAGGTAAGTCCAGGTGTGTAGTCTTGGCGGTGAAAGTCCAAGTGTATAGTCTTGGCGGTGAAAGTCCAAGTCATGGGTACTTAGCAATTGGAAAATCCAAGGGTGTAGTTTTGGCCACGTAAGTCCAAGTGTGTAGTCTTGGCAGTGAAAGTACAAGTCATGGGTACTTGGCAATTGGGAAGTCCAAGGGTATGATATTGACGGTGTAAAGTCCAAGGGTGTGTCTTAGCAGCGTAAGCCTAAATGTACCTCAGCGGTGTAGACCAACTTAGCATGACAATAGCCGATGGAAGCACCTGAAGACGTGAGATTGATAGAGGTGGCTAAAAGGCTTAGGTCTAGGCTAAGGGTAGTCTAGCAAGTATGAGAGCATCATACTTAGGGTTAAACCTCATGATTGAGGTTTAGCAGTCGATTGGGGTTATGGATCATGTTAATGCATATAAGATCTACATATCTCTACAATGGTATGATATTGTCCACTTTAGGTCTAAGCCCTCATGGTTTTATTTTTTGGCTTTATTCAAAAAGTCTCATACCAATGGAGATATCTTTTTTTCTTATAAGCACATGATCTTTTCCATGTCTTATCAATGTAGGACTTTAATTGTATTTCCCATACTCTCAACAATCCCTCCCTCAAATGAATGACCACATTGAACCCCCCTCAAGTCTATTCGTCCTCGAAGGACTTCCTCTGCGTGATGTCTGATCCTCAATCCACCAAAACTTCCTGCCAACTGTCTAGTCCTCCTGACCTAGCTGGACTTTTTGCCAGTTGTCCAGCCCTTCTGACCCAATTAGACTTCCTACCGGTTGTTCGGTCCTCCCGACCCAACTAGACTTCCTGTTTGGTGTCTGGTTCTCTTGATCCGGACATGGGAGCTCTACTTCTTTCATTCAAGGTTCATGGCTTGACATGGACCATAACTCTGATACCAATTATTAGTGCATATAAGATTCACATATCTCTCCAATGATATGATATTGTCCACTTTGGGATTAAGCCCTTATGGTTTTATTTTTGGGATTTACCCAAAAGGCCTCATGTCAATGGAGATATTTCTTTTATCTTATAAGCACATGATCTTTTCCATGTCTTACCAATATGAGACTTTGATTGTATTCTTTATACTCTCAATAGACCAGTCGACTGGTCAAGTGTTTTGACACTTGGCAACCAAGTCGACTTCGAGTAGTCGATCGATTATGACCACGACCGTCAAGGTTTGACACTTATAGAGTCGACTTCGAGCGATCAAATTATGACCTTGATGGTCGAGTCGATCGACATTCGGCGCTACCGCGTGGCTTTGGCAATCGATCGATTTTGGGCCGATCGCCATAGAGGACAGCTTGATCTGGTTTTGGTCACGAGCATTGAAGCTTAGCCAATCGAGCTCACGGACTTACGATCAAAAATGGCAATCGATCGTCGTTGTATCCGCGAATCAATGTCAACGTGGATTAAGCCCGTTGTGAGACAACGACATTGTAGGCAATCGACTGTCAGGTGCAGAATCAGCCTGATGCAAGGATAAAAGGAGCAGCTCGTGGAGGATTTCACCCATGGTTTCTTGAGAGATTGTTGAGGCAATTTGAAGGTGAAGTGCAAGAGCATTTCATGGTCCTTCAAGCTCATCCAAGTAACCAACAAGCAAAACATTTAAAACACTTTTGTAAAATTTTCTTTATTTGTTTTTCTTGTATTACTTTTGTAATCTGTTGTAAGAGATTTTCTCCACTTCCAGAGTATTTTCCAAGAAGGAGAGGTTGATTAGTGGTGTTTTACATCGCTAGAGCTCATTTGAGCTCGACTCGTGGAGTAAGAACTCTAAGGTTCCGAACCACGTTATATCTTGTGTCTATTACTGTGATTGTGAGTGTTTGTTGTATTTTGTTATTGTTATTATTATTTCCGTTGCATGTAACAAGTATTGTAGGCAAACACGAACGAATTCCATCATCGACGTAGCACGACGCTTTTCACCCCCCTTCTAGCGACGTACGCTCCCCTACATCGGCTACATTACACTTCAGCCCAACTGTATGGTGTTCCAAATGTATTATATCTCTGCCAGTCTCATAATATTATATGTATCTCGGCAAGTCCGATGACATGGCGGTCAATAAAGTCAAGATGTCCAGCGAGGCATCCCTTGTCAAGGGCCCCACTCAACAAGGAGACATATGCCCATGTCTACCTCAGAGAAGCAATGTCCACCACACTAATGGAGAGTTGTCTCCCATCAACCACGCAAAGAACATTAATTACACCCCATATGTCTACAACATTTATGAAGGTAATGATCCCTATTACTTCTAAAAATGGTAGCGATCATTTCAAAGAGTCATGCTGCCCATACCTACAGAACCGCTCCGCAGAGATGTATCTCCTTATATAAAGGTAACTTGAGGAGGAGGCACCAGGTTCAGAGGATCTTCTAAACTCTTACTCTCTTCCGTTTGTTGTTTCTCTTCTTCCTACTAATCCTTGACTTGAGTGTCGGAGGGATTTAGCCGAGATCTCTTTCGGCACCCTTAACGTTGTTTTTCTGTTGTAGCTCTTTCTTCGGTCGTCCGTAACATGCCATTCGTCAAGAGACGAGATGACATCAACAAGGTCGAAACAATGCCCTCTCTGCTTTAGCAAGTCCAGCCGCGTCAACAAAGCATTCAAATCATCAGTCAAGCTGCTTTCTCCAGTGGACACCTCACCATCCCGGTCTCAGCCGAAACATAACTGGCATCGCCTGTGGGAAGTCCTAAATACAACTGAGCCAGAGATGGGAGACCAAAGAGCGAACTCTGGCAACCAGAATTCTACTGAAGGAAGCATGATGAGGGAAAGCATTATCGCCCTTGTCAAGATAACCATGGAGAATGTCCTGCGTGAACACTTCTCTAGGGGTCCTGCTTCGATGCATGCATCTCCTAGCCTGACTCAGGCCCCAACACCAGCGTCTGCTCCTTCAATGCTAGCCCCACCAAAGACAATCCCGATAATATCGTTACCAGCCAAGTCATCTTCAATGGGGTCTCTACAAGAATCCTCTGAAGAGGTGCCCTCCCGTTCACTACCCGAAAGAGATCCCAAGAAGGGAAAGGCTCCGATGGTTAGCAGGGGCTCCCCACTCTCCTCTGATATTATAGCTGAGAGACTCCCCAAGCACTTCAAGTCGTTATCCATGAGAGAGTATAATGGTTTCACCAACCCAGAGGAGCATTTGGGTCGGTTCGAGAAGACTGCCTTGCTGCATAATTATACTGACGGTGTGAAGTGCAAAGTTTCTCCATCACCTTAGTGGGATCTGCACATAGGTGGTTTGATCAGCTTCCCAGGGATCTATCTGCACTTTTGGTGAACTCTGTACGTTATTCCTCCAACACTTCGCCAGCACACAAGATACCGTAAGACTGCTCAGTACCTTTAGTCTATAAAGCAGAGAAGCCAGGAGTCCCTAAGAGAATACATACACCGTTTCAACCGAGTAGCCATGGACATCTCAGGTGTCTCACCCGAGACAGTAGTTAATGCCTTTTCTCAAGGCCTGGTACTGAGAGACTTCTCTAAATTTTTTATGAAAAGACCTCTTGCCAGTTTTGAAGCCCTACTAGGACGAGCAGAACTATACATCAATCTAGAAGAGGCCAAGAAAGCTGCAGATGAGCAGAAAGCCGCAGGAGAATCCAACAAACCCCATCCACCATAGCCGAATAAGAAAGCTCCTGTCCCTGCATTTCCACGTCCTCCCCAAACTTTTCACTCTTATGCACCACGACTGGCTAGGGACAAAGTAATTCATGCAATTCAGGAGACCGCTCAACTACCATTGGTGTTGAATCAACTCGCTTCGTTCTGCGCCTTCCATCAAGTGTATGACCACTCCACTCAAGAATGCCGCAATCTGGCCGATGAGATCAGGCAGGTAATGCAGGAGCAACAACAGAGTCTAAACACTCAGTTCGTATTTCCATGGATAGAGGTATGACCAGAGCCAAGAAACAACACCCAGCGAGTTCCTCCAAGATGAGCATGCCCATCTTTGTCGGAGGGATCTACTAGGCGAGCAAACACCCCACGAAGAGATTGGGAGTCCTCCCCAAGACAGCCAGCCTCCCGACATGATTCTCAGAGAAACTTGGCTAATGCTCCACATCGAGGTACCATTAATATGATTATAGGTGGAGCTACAGATGGGGATTCAAACTGGGTCGTAAAGCTCATGGGAGGAGAATGAAAAATATGGAGGTAAACACCAGCACAAGATGCACTGAAGGACCATCAATACACTTCGGCCCCAAGGACCTGCGAGGAGTTTCTGTTCCACATGATGATGCCTTGGTGATCCGAGCCACCATAGCTAATTATGATGTGGCCAGAATCTTCGTAGACACAGATAGCTCGGTCAATATTTTATTTAAAGAAGCTTTTGACCGCATGCAGTTTGACTCGACCTAGCTTCAATCGATGAACACCGTCCTATTCGGTTTCTCGGGCCATGAGATATCTTCGCTTGGCAGGATCGATTTACCTTTATCTCTGGGAGAATAACCCCTCCGCCGGACCACAATTACTACCTTCACAGTGGTGGACGATGTCTCAGCCTACAATGTTATCTTGGGAAGGCCAGCGTTGCACTCCTTCGAAGACGCCATATCTACGTACCACCAGAAAATCAAGTTCCCCGTAAACAATCAGGTGGGAGAAGCCACAGGAGATCAAAAGACGGCTAGAAGATGTTACGTGGAGGAAGTCCGGATGGGTCCCAGGAAGAGTCGGAAGATCGAAGGCGCGGAAGTCTACACCCTTCGAGAGGAGCCATTGGGTTCAGATGAAGTTGTGCAAATCTAGTCAGATCAACCCGGCCGAGTTGTCCGAGTTGCTACTGACTTACCACCAGAGCTAAAGCAAAAGGTGGTCGACTGCCTTTCAGACAACCAGGACATCTTCACCTGGCCAGAGGAACGAAACAGAAGCATCTCCCAAGCCATCATGGAACATCGGTTGAATGTCCTTCCCAGAGCTCGACCAGTGAAACAAAAGAGAAGACACTTCGGCCTGAAAAAAATCAAGTCATCCGAGCCGAAGTACAAAAGTTGTTGAAAGATGAATACATCCGGGAGGTCCAATTCCCCAAGTGGTTATCGAACATTGTATTAGTACCTAAGCCGGGAGGCAATTGGAGGGTGTGTATAGATTTTCGCGACCTTAATAAAGCATGCCCTAAAGACTACTATCCCTTGCCTCGGATAGATTAGTTAGTTGATTCCACAACATGATGCAAACTCATTTGCATGTTAAATGCTTATCAGAGTCCAAGTTCTCCTAGCCCAGGAAGACCAAGAAAAAGTCAGCTTTGTCATGGCGGATGACACTTTTTGCTACAAAGTCATGCCATTCGGATGGATAAGGTTTTTTGGTCACAGATTGGACGAAATGTTGAAGTATATGTGGATGACATTCTTATCAAGTCCACCAAGGCCGAGGACATTATCAAAGACATGCCCGAGACATTTAGCACACTACGCCGATATGGAATCCAACTCAATCCTAGCAAGTGTTTATTCGGCATCAGAAATAGCAGATTGCTCGGCTACATCGTAATTGAGTGAGGTATTGAAGTCAATCTCAAGAAAGCTTAAGCCTTGCAAAATATGGTTTCTCCCCAAAGTACTAAAGAAGTACAGAGGTTATTGGGGAGGATAATAGCTCTCTCACGATTTATCCCTGAGTCAGTTGAGCGGAGTTTACCCTTTTTTAAGATACTCTGCAAGTTGGCTAGGCTTTCATGGGATGAAAAATGTGAACGAGCCTTCATGGAGTTAAAGCAGTACATATCTGAATTACCCACTTTAGCAAAGCAGTGGTAAGAGAAATCTTACAATTATACTTGACCACATCTGAAGAAGTTGTGGTGTCTGTCCTGAATCGGCAGAAGGATGGTAAGCAATTACCTATCTATTTTGTCAGCCACTTATTAAAAGTTGTTGAAAGCTGATATACTATATTGGAGAAGTTGGCCCTCACTTTCCTTATAACTGCTCAGAGGCTTCGCCCTTATTTCTTGTCTCATCCGGTCATGGTATTGACCAATAGCGGCCTTGGAAGGATATTAACCAACTCCGAAGCCTCTGGTCGCTTGATCAAATGGAACACAGAATTAGCCGAGTATGATATTCAGTATCAACCTCGTACGACTCTCAAGGGACAAGTACTGATAGATTTCTTTGTCGAAACATTGGGATCCGAGAAGGATGAAGTAAGGAAAGTATATGTTGATGGTTCAGCTACTAAGCAAGGGAGCAGGGTCAGAGTGTTGTTAATATCTCCTCAAGAAGACATGATCCGAATAGCTGTGTAGCTCAATTTTCGGGCCTCCAATAATGAAGCCGAATATGAAGCTTTACTGGTTAGTCTTCGGGGCGGCTCGTCATGTTGGAGCTTCTCAGATTACCTTATATTCCGACTCACAGCTAGCCGTAGAGTAAGTTAAAGGATCATTCGACACCAACAATCAACGAATTCAACTCTACATACAGGCTTACTGCAAGTTGGCAGCAAAATTCCAGGAGGTAATTCTTCATAAAATTCCTCAGATAGATAATCAGAAGGCCGACGAGTTAGCTCGCATGGCCAGCGCGCTTATCACTTGGAGCCTAGAGGACACACTAGTCGAGACCCAACTTGTCGCCCTTATAGATCAAGAGTAGAATGCACCAAGATGCCCTTCGGATTGGAGAGATCCACTAACAAATTATCTTAAGAAGGGAGTATGGCCAAACGACAGAGCCGAGGTGTAGCTCATAAAGAGAAGAGGAGCCCGGTTTGTCCTAGTCGGGGATACCCTATATAAGAGAGTCTTCGCCCATCCTCTACTCAAGTGCCTTGGCCCAGAAGAGGTTGATTATGTCATGAAAGAAATACATGAAGGTTGTTGTGGGAATCATTTGGGAGGAACGTCCTTGGCTCGGAAGATTCTCTTGGCAGGATATTTTTTGCCAACCCTCCAGAAAGATGTCGCTCACTGTGTTCGTGCATGTCTTAGCTGTCAGAAGCATCAAAATTTCTCTCAACATCCAGTTGAATTTTTAAAGGCGTCAATGACATCATACCCCTTTGACCAGTGGGGAATGGATATAGTGGGCTCGCTACCAACTAGGCTGAATCAAAAAAGTTCTTATTGGTAGCCATGAATTATTTTTCAAAGTGGGTAGAAGCAGAACCCTTAGGCAAGATAACTGAGAATGTTGTATTAAAGTTTCTATGGAAAAGCATAGTTTGTCGATTCGACATTCCTCGAAGACTAGTCTCAGATAACATGCGACAATTCTAAGGCCGAAAGATAAAAGAATGGTGTCAGCAGTTGAAGATTCAACATGCCTTCACTTCAGTGGCTTATCCCTAGAGCAATGGGCAAGCTGAAGTCACTAATCGAGAATTAATTCGGGGACTTAAAATCAAGTTGGACCATACAAGGGGAAGTTAGGTTGAGGAACTGTCAAGTATTTTATGGGCGTACAGAACAACTCCCAAAGACAGTATGGGCCTCACTCCTTTTCATATGGTCTACAACTCTGAGGCCCTTGTCCCAGTGGAAATCAACATGGGCTCATTCAGGATCTCAGCCTACACCTCACACAATGGCAGCAATGATGAGAAAAGACTGACAGAATTAGACTTGGTAACCGAGACATGAGACAATGCTGCCAACCGAATGGACACCTTTCGGTGAAAGATAGCTCAAGCTTACAACAAGAAATTTGTACCTCGCTCCTTCTAGCCCGGCGACTTTGAATGGAAGAAAATACAGTCGATAGGAGAGGTTTGCAAATTGGCACCCCGATGGGAAGGTCCTTACAAGATTACTAAGAAGCTCAGCTCGGGTGTTTATTATCTGCAAGATAGCGAGGCAAAAGAGCTCACTCGATCATGGAATGCTTTCCATTTACGAACTTATCATATGTAATGGCCAAAGGGTATGTAATAGTGCTTTTCTTTTGAATAATAAAAGGTTTCTCTCATTTTTGCAAGCATATATTTCTCTAAGTCGTCTATCACAGTGCATTCTTATAAAAGCCGCCTATCACGACGCATCTTGGATAAGTCACCTATCACGGTGCATCTCGGATAAGTCGCCTATCACAGTGCATTCTTATAAAAATTGCCTATCACGGTGCATCTCGGATAAGTCGCCTATCACAATGCATCTCGGATAAGTCGCCTATCACGACACATTCTTATAAAAGTCGTCTATCACGGTGCATCTCGGATAAGTTGCCTATCACAGTGCATCTCAGATAAGTTGCCTATCACGATGCATTCTTATAAAAGCTGTCTATCACGGAGCATCTCGGATAAGTCATCTATCATAGCACATTCTTATGAAAGTCGCGCCTATCACAGTGCATTCTTATAATGCCTTGGAATCATAATGAACCATCATAAGTACCAATTGTAGGATCTTCAGTGAGCGCTAGAGGGGGGGATGAATAGCGCTTATTGTTGCTTGACGGAAATCGCTCGTGCTTGATTGCTTATAGTTATTGTTAATGTAGTGGAATACAAATTGAAAATAGAAATAGAAATACACAAAGATAATCACAACACACGAATATAATGTGGTTCGGAACCTTAGGATTCATACTCCACGAATTGATCTCAAATGAGCTCTAGCGATGCAAACACCACCACTAATCAAATACTCCTTCTCGGTGACACACCGAAGGTAGAGAAAATCTCTTACAAGTGATTACAAAAGTAAACAAGATACAACAAGCAAATACAAAGTAAATACAATAAATGACGTAAAGAAAATTTTACAAATGTTTGCTTGTTGATTGCCTTGGACTAGCCTTGAAGGACTAGAAAGCACCAACTATTCCCCTTCAAATTGCCCAAGAAAATCGCTGCAAAATTCTCCCTTTCGAGCTGCTTTTATAACCTGCATCGGGTTTATTTCATGCCTAGCAGTCAACTGCTTATACCCATCAAGGGACTGCTCCTGTAGCCATTGTCTCACAATGACTGGATTCATGTTGGACAAGTTTCGACGGATAGACCATCAGTCGATTGATGCACAGACAGTCGAGCCACTGGCCGAGCCTGCCTCATGTCTGTGGCGTTTCTTCAACATCAGTCGACTGCCCTCCATGGCAATCGACTGATGAAGGTCATTTGAATGCAGTCGAATGTCAGTTGACTGTCATAATCTCAGTCGACTGATCCAAGTTAACTCGGCTGCCAAGTGTCAAAATACTTGGTCAGTCGACTGGTCCATAACTCTAGTCGACTGCTAAACATCAAACATGAGGTTAACCCCAAGTATGATATCCTCATATTTGCTAGACCACCCTTAGCCTAGACCTAAGCCTTCTAGCCACCTCCATCAACCTCACGCCTATCGGATCCCTCCAAGTCATCTATGACTTGTTTATCCATACGCTAGCCTTCAGGTGCTTCCATCGACTATTGTCATGCTAAGTTGGTCTACACTGCCAAGGCACATTTGGGTTTACGCTGCCAAGACTATCATTTAGACTTTACGCTGCCAAACTATTGGACTTATGCTTCCAAGACTCCACCCTTAAACTTTACGCTGCTAATATCAACCCTTGGACTTCCCAAATGCTAAGTACCCATGACTTGGAATTTCACTGCCAAGACTACACACTTGGACTTTCGTGGCCAAGACTACACCCTTAGACTTTCCATGTCAACTCCATGTTGGACTTTCTAAAATTCAAGACCCATGCTTGGACTTTTCATGTCAAGACCCATGCTTGGACTTTCCATTATATAGTCAACCCCAAGTCAACCATCTCCCCAAACCATTGTCAAACAATGATTAATTCTTTGTCAAACATTAATACACAAATATCAAAACACTACTCGAGTCAAACTTGAGTTTGTTCAATCGTGACCTGGGTTGATTGCACCAACAATCTTCCCCTTTTTGATGTTTGACAAAAATCACAAAAACCTTTGAGTTAGGCCACTAACTCAAATCCCCTTACCAATTCTCCCAAATTGGTAATTCTCACATTCTCCCCCTTTTTGACATACATCAAAAAGGCTCTCTCCAAGGGTATCAATGTCTCATATACCAATGAAATCTTACAATCTTCCTCTTGGTCCAAAAATATCTAGAATGCCTTCACTCTTCTTAGTGATAAGTCTAATATCACTAAAAAGAGACAATCCTTCAAACTCTCCCAAATTTCCCAATTGGGCATCTCATATTCTCCCATTTTTAATTCTTAAAAATTCTCCCCCTCATGAAAAAGAACACATTCATCACCCTATAATGGATAACCTCCCCCTAAAGGTTTGTTCCCCCTTGACCATTGTATCAACAATGTCCTTGAAGAGTTCCTAAGTCTATAGGAACACTAAACCAACAAAAACTAAGGGCAAAAGTTCACCCTTGAACTTTCACACACCCTAAAATTTGATAAATCACCCAAACAACTCTCCTAATTCATTTTCAATGAATTTTTACTCTTCTAATATTTTCCAAAGTATATCCTATGGTTAGGAGCAGTTATGGTAGCCCAACATAGCTAAAACATGGACTAAACATCCTTGTTTACTCGAAATTAGCATTGTCAGTCGACTCTTTCATCCAACAGTCGACTGACAGCATCATCAGTCGACTGCCATACTGAGACAGTCGACTGCCATACTAAGACAGTCGATTGATCTCTGATTTTCAGAAATTAGATTTTTAGAATATGATTTTTGTAAAATCATAAGTAAATATACGTATTTTGAAAAAAAAATTGAAAACTCATATGCACATTACTTAAAACAAACATTATGGGTGAAAAATAGTTAGAAAATAAAATACCCATAAGATAGTGAGATTGATACAAAGTTCAAAACCATTGAAATTTTCAATGTTTGACCCTACTTTGTATCACCTCCTTCAATGGTGATTGCTATCAAAAGATAGACTTCACCAAGGTTTTTCAAAATGATTTTGAAAATATTTTGAAAACCTTAATTTCTTTTCCTAACATCTCACTTGTATCTAAGTGTATGAAACACATATAAGTCAAGTGTTCTTGTGAGATGTGGATTTTGGTTAGTTAGGGTTTCATGTATTTTTCTAGGCAACACTATTTGATTCCCTTATACATGGGACTTCAAATCATGTCATTGTCCTTAACTCAATTTTAATTAATACATGAATGATGATTATGACATAAATGATAACATAAATAAGCATATGCCAATAATCATGATGTCATGACATGTGATTCAAACTTA
Source organism: Wurfbainia villosa (assembly GCA_025175895.1). NCBI lineage: Eukaryota > Viridiplantae > Streptophyta > Magnoliopsida > Zingiberales > Zingiberaceae > Wurfbainia > Wurfbainia villosa. The sequence continues at coordinate 10,646,531 of CM045998.1, read as the reverse complement.
AGCATAACATGACATTCCTAAGCATAAATCACGACATTTAGATGATTAAAATGAGATGTGATGTCATGACATAGAATAACACATACAAATCAACACACACACAACCAGGCAAAGACACATAATTTTGCACAAATAAAATATTTCATTCAACATAAAGTCAGTTCTACAATCAAAATAGATGTCCAAACGCTCTCGACCTCACTACGAAAATAAAAGAGATACATAACACAATCCTAGCTACCATCCTTCAGAGTCATCTGTCGGAGGTGGTGGAGGAGGTGGAGGCTACCGACTGAGCATCCAGCTCCATATCATCTCGAGCATGTCGATCTGACACTGCTCCATCCTACTAAGCTACTGACCAATGGAGGACATCTGAAGGGACATAGAGGACTGCTCCAGACTGAGCTCCTCCAATCACGTGTCAACGTCCTCATAAAACTCCTCGAATCTGGTCTCCAAGCATGCAAATCACATCGAGAGACTCTCTGCTGGTGCATCTGGTATCATGGAATCCTCCTCCTCAGTAGTTGGACCCTCATACTCTGCAGCTGGCTCTCCAGACTCCCAAGTTAGCTGAGGCTGAGTAGGACACTCATCCTCCCATGCTTTGTCCGCATGCCAGCTAATGCAAAGTTTCGCATAGTGATGTGATCGTACGAGTTGGACAGTAGCCTCAGTGACCCTCTGGAAATGTTTATGCCTATGGATGCTAACCAAGCAGTGATGATATGTTCAAAAGGCATATGAACTTTCGCTTGCACAGGGGACACGAAGTGGACAATGCAATAAAAGATGTTTAATGCAATATTGATATCCAATAAATGTCACATCGCATACATGAGAAATAGATGGGGAGGCCGGATCTTGGCCTGACCCCGGGTTACAATAGGCAGAAGTCATCCAACAATGACTTTATAAAGTACATTGTCAAGTGCAGATAAGCCATTTATCGAAAAAATATTTTGACCTAATGGACGAGGTTGATTGAAAAAGTACTCATGTATAGAGTCTAGAGAAATATGATTAAATGGAGCGGGAAATGACTCATCAGGAGTAGGATAAAATACAAAAGAGTCGTCAGATGACCGACACTCCAAAAACTCATGTAGGATCATAGGAGTGAACTCTAGATCGCGTTTTACAACGCGAGTAGAGTATGTTGGACCATCGTCAACTCTCCTAAGGTTGGGGTAGAACTCCTTGAGCAAGTCAATATTGATGGAATGTGTGAAAAAAATTACTTTCATTAACTAATAATGTCATATGATTTGGATGACATCCCCACAATAAGATTGAAAAAATGGCTCATCTAAGTATTTGACGGGCATAGGCTAGTATGACAGTGATGAACCTTCAGTAGGCTCTGTCCTATGTTGTTTTCTATATGAATGTGATGAATGCAATGCAATGACACAAAGAAACGTGGTTAAAATAAGGCACTGCATAAAGAAAAACTTAGGGTTTGAGTTAAAGTGGTTACTTAGGTGTCATTCGGTCTGAGGTTGAAGGAGATGATCAAATGCGGGAGAAAGGCGCCGAAGGACCGCCGGTGAAAGCTGGCCGAAACCCTAGCTTGCGAAAGAGGAGAATAGGAAGCGAGGGAAACCTCGCTTAGTGTGATAGGAAGACAATAATAGAGAAAAATCAGGTTAGGTTTCAAAACTAAGGCTTACCTAGGGTTGGAGTCGCCGACGTGCACACAAACACGAAGGTTGGAAGTGCTCGGAGGAGAGGAAATCATGTGAAGAAGTCGAACTCTAGGGGTTTGGTCTTATAAAATCGCGGCGATCAGTCGACTGATGAGCCTGATTAGTCGACTGATCATGGTTATGTGACCGATTTATGACACCAACAGTCGATTGTTGGGTTCGACAATTGATTGTTGAACCTTCTGTGCTGAGCTACAGTAGATTCAGTCGACTGATTGGGGACATCAGTCGATTGAACGACCAATAGTCAATTGCTGAGGTTTGACAATTGACTGTTGAACTCTTTGTGTCATTCTACAGCGTGTTCAGTCGACTGACATGCTAAAGCAGTCGACTGATATCTGATTTTCTATTTAGAGATTATGTGAATTTGATTTCTACACTTAATTTTGTTCTATTTTAATGTGTTTATGCATGTATATCGAATATATCAGTATTATGTTTGTGTTTGTGTATTTATTAATGTGTTTTGGTGTTTTTATTCCATTTTCATAAGCATTAACATCTAAGATTTTTATTCCTAGCATCTCACCCTTTATAAATGTTTGAAATATACAATCAAGGTGAATCCTATATTTTGTGAGATGCAATACACCATAAACATACCTTTCATGCAAACATATGATAAGACATATGAGGCATGACAAGTGTGTGACACATTAAGGTATATGGTACTTAAGTGTTAAGCTCAAATGTCATTTCTAAATTTAAGACATTTTCCTTGATAAATTGATCTCCCAAGTGTGTCAAAATCCAAAATGGCACACTAAGACCTTTAAACCTAAATGTACCACGTTTGATCAATTTTTCATAATTCTCAAGGTTTATTGGCATATCCTAAAATCCCTTAGGATTAAGTTTCAAACTTATTTATAAGGTATCACACAACCTTGAAAATGTTATAAAGTGTCAACTTTGTTATGGTTAGGTTAACTACCCATCCATTCAAGGTTGACACAACCTAACCCATCTAGCGTCAGTCGATCAGCTCCTAGAAATCCAAAACCTATTGGAACTCCTTAGGTTAATTAGGTATTCACTAGGGATAACTTCCCTAGTTACCCTCCTAATGACCCTTCTAGGCTTTGAATCCTTGTTCATTTGGGTCTTACCTAGGTTAACACTAGGGGTAACTCTCCTCGTAACCTTCTTAGTGGCTTTCTTAGATTTCTTCGAAACCTTAGCCACTAGGCACTTGCCAAGGTCAACCTTAGGGATGACTTCCCTAGTAATCTTGGCTCTCCTAAACCTAGGTTGAGTTCTATAATCAAATGGAACATCATAGTAGGTCTCCTTGGGCTTAGGTTTGTGAGTTAAACCTTTCTTGCCTTTGGATGAACCTTGCCTCTTAGATCCTAGGTTTTGACTCTTTGATCCCATATTTTGACCATTTTACCATTGCATTTGATTTTGCATCTTTTTAAGGGTCTTCTCCATCTTCTCAAGTTTTAACCTCAAAACTTGATTTTCAAACTCCAATTTTTCTAATTTTGTGGGCCCATTATTTACTTGAGTAGATTTGTTCTCTCTAGGCATATGTCTATAATTTTTGGGATTAATGCCTAGATGGCCTTCTATCTTCCTAATACTTCCATTAGGTAAAATTTTTTAGAGATATTAGTCCCAAATTTCTTCTTAGTTCTAAAGTTGCAAGATTTTGCACCTAAGCAATAAAACATATTTCTAACATGCTCTTTATGATTATGAATAATAGAAAGAGCAACAACAACATATTAGTCCCTTTGATTGCTATTGGTCGATTGCTCTTTCTAATATTTACGTGTGCTTGTGTTGTTGTTAGTATTTCTATTTATTTCTATTATTTTTGCTGCGCTAACAACAATTGTAGACAAGCGACACACGACGAATGATCGTATTCCACCGTACGACGATTGAGGGCTATTCACCTCCCCCCCCCCCCACTCTAGCCGGCCACCTACGTTCCAACGAGTGGTATCAGAGCAAGGTTGCTTGTCGAGGACTAACCGCCAACACAAGCACAACAAGATAGCCGGCTATAACCACCAAAATTCAAAGGAGATTTTCAATGGTGGAGAAGAAAGATGGAGGTATATCTAGAAACCGATTTTGATATTATGTTAATTCTAGAAAACGATTTCAAAATGCCTAGGGATGAAGAAAATAGGCAAATTGAGAAGTCAAGGTGAACCCAAGACCAAATCAAGGACTTCAAGACAAATCTCAAGGTAATCAAATTGCTTAGTGATTTGATTCCTAACCATATTTGGTCTATATTAAGTGAATATAGGGATGCAAAGGACCTATGGGATAAGGTGATAAAATTTCATGAAGAGCCCACATTGGTCCATGCCGAGGAAGAATGCTCATCAACATCCGGATCCGAGGATGTTGAAGAGTCGTCATCCACATTCGAAGATGTTGATGATTTGGTGGAGACCTCCACCTCTAGAATTGAGGGGGAGGAGAGGCCTTCCATCCCGGAACAAGTTCAAGAAGAAGCTTCAACATTCGGGAGAAACGAAAATTCCCTAGGTAACTCAAGTATTGTGATTATAAATAAAAATCATATAACATGCTTTGAGTGTAGAGAACAAGGGCACTATAAAAGTAAGTGTCCCAAGAAGGTGAAGAAGGTTCAACCGGCACCAAAGGTGAAAGATGCCGGTGTCCTCACAATTAGAAGCAAGGAGCACATTGTGTGCTTCAAATGCAACCAAAGGGGGCATTATAGAAGCCAATGCCCTAGGGGGAGGAAGAAAGGGCAAGAAGGTGTATCTCATGTAGGGGGAGCTTCCAAAGCTAACCCTAAGGTAAATTCAATTAATGCACCTTCAATTTCTAGGACTTATAAGCATGCTAAAAATTATTTTAGTTCACTTGCTATTATCAATGAAAAGCATGCTAATAGGAATAGATACTTTTGTTTAGGTGCCAAGCATGTAGAATTACCTAAGGATAAACCTAGACATCATAACTCTAGACCAATCCTACCTAGGGAGTCTATAAGGAGAATAGAAGAGAACTTGGGTATTAACCCCAAGAAATCTAGGCATATGCCTAAAAGGAAAAACAATTCCCAAAAGATGAATGAAAAATCAAAATTGGGAAGATTAGAGGTGGAAAACTAAGCCTTGAGGTCAATGCTTGAGAAACTTGAGAAGACCCTCAAAATTATTACAAATTCAGTTAACGGGACAAATGTTCAAAATTTAAGGCCTAGGAAATAAGAACCAGCAAAGGGCAAGAAAGTTTTGGGTCACAAACCTATGTCCTACCATAAGGTTCCATTCAATTATGGAACTACTTCTAGGTCTAGAAAAACCAAGGCTAATAGGGAAGTTATCCCTAAGATTAGCTATGGTGTGTGCTTAGTGGCTAAGGACTTAAGAAAAACCAAGAAAGCCACTAAGAAGGTCAAAGAGGGAGTTACCCCTAGGTTTGACATAGGAAATACCCAAATGACTAAGGTGTCAAAACCTAAAAGGGTCATTATGAAGGTATCTAGGGAAGTTATCCCTAGTGAATACCTTGTTAACCCAAGGAGCTCCAATAGGTATTGGGTTTCTAGAAGCGTGATCGATTCACGTTAGATGAGTTAGGGTGTGTCAACCCTAAGTGGATGTGTAGTTAACTTAGCCATGGTGAGTTGACACATTAGGATGTGTCAATGAGCCTTGAGAAGATGAAAAATGATTAAATTGGCACAATTAGATCTTAGAAGTATTGGTGTGCCATTTTGGGTTTTTGGCACACTAGGGGGATATGGCATTAAGGCAAAAATAGGTTTAATCTTAAAAATAGCAATTTGAATCTAACACTTAGGTATTTAATACCTTAGTATTTTATAATTGTCATGCTTTGTTTGCCTTGCCATGACATGACATCATATTTATTTTTATCATATAAAATGTCATGATCATTTTTAGGGTTATTTTTATATGTCATGTATGCTTATAATTCATTCACATGCCATGACATCATGATTATGTGGCACATGCTTTATTCTTGTATCATTATGCCATGATCATCATTCATGCATAAATAAATTGAATTTAAGGACTAAGGCATGATTTGAAGTCTCATGCATAAGGGAATCAAATAATGTTGCCTAGAGATATGCATGAAACCCTAAATAATAAAGTCCCCATATCTCACTAATATTTGACTTGTATGTATTTTACACATGTAGATACAAGTGAGATGTTTAGGAAAAAGGGATTAAAGGTTTTAAAAACATTTCAAAAATATTTTGAAAAACCTTGGTGAAGTCTATCTTTTGATAGCAATCACCATTGAATGGGATGATACAAAGAGGGCTCAATATTGAAGCTTTTCTTTAACTTTTGAACTTTGTATCAATCTCACTAATTTGTGGGTAAAATAATTTTCTAATATTTTTTACCCATAATGATTGTAATAAGTAATATACATACAAAATTTCATGATTTTTAACCTTATGTATATTTACTTACGAATTTTAGAAATTCATTTCTGAAAACCTGATTTATGCATTCTGATTATCGATCATTTGCCATGGATGGCGGTCGTGATAGTGTCGATCATTGGTATCTTAAACCATGGTGGTTAGGCCCATGTTCAACTATGTTTTGGTTCCCTAACCACTCCTAACCCTAGGACATGCTTGGAAGAGCATTATAAAGGGTGGAAATCCATTGGATATGGATTAGGAGAAGTGTTTAGGGTGAGTATCAATTTTAAGGTGGATGAGAGTTCATTGTTGAACTTTGCCTTAATTTTGATTGTTTAGCGTTCTTATTGGCTTAGGGACTCTCCAAGGACATTGTTGGTGCAATGGTAAGGGGGAGCAAGTCTTTAGGGGGAGGTATCCATCATGGGAAGATGGATGTGTATTTTTCCTCATGGGAGAAAATTGGGTTGCGTCTCTTAAGTGATATGGAACTTATCACTAGAAAGATTGTAGGCGTGTGTTCTTCCAAGGGAGAGATTATAAGATCTCATTGGGATATGAGACATTCATACCCTTGGGGAGGACCTTTTTGATGTATGTCAAAAAGGGAGAGAATTTACCAATTGGGATAGTTGGAATTCTCATTGGGATATGTGAGAATTGCCAATTGGGGATAGTTGGTAGACTTGGGTTTGAGGTTTGTCCAACATCAAAAAGGGGGAGATTGTTAGTACAATCGGCCCAAGACTCGAGTTTGACTCGAACTATATTTTGATGTTAGAGAAAACGCATGACATGGAATTGTCATGGAAAGTCTAACATGGGTTGGCCGCGTAAGTCCAAGTGTGTAGCCTTGGCGGTGAAAATCCGAGCATGAGGCTTGGTGTGGAAAGTCTTGAGGACTTGGCAAGTTCACTAGGCTCGGGGTCCTTGAGTCGGTGAAGGATGACATTGCGAAGCCGTGTGCTTGGTGCATCTGAGGGACCATCGGACGGGGAGCGAATGGAGTGAGGCCCAAGGGAAGCATACTTCGAGGGCAAGAGACGCGAAGGATGGTATTGCGAAGTCATGCGCTTGGTGCATCCGAGGGACGTAGGCCGAGAGAAGAGAGCTTCGGTGGAGAACTCCATGAGAGGATGAGATGGACTTGGTCAAGTGGCTAAAACTAAGTGTCGGAGGCTCAAATGTGAGGTTTGAGGGTTTACCCGATGGTCGGATGCTCAAACAACTTGGTGTTTGAGGTTTACCCGACAGCAGTCAACTGATATAGGTGTCGGTTCGACTGATCCAAGTCGACTAGGGTTCACCGTGTTAGGCCAATTTTATGGATCGGCGATCGGTGATGTCGATAGCTGATCGGGATGTCGGCGATGGTCGACTGATGGAAGTGTCGTGGGCACAGAATGCTCCATAGCCGACTGGGCAATCGGCTACGAGGTCAACAGTCGACTGATGGTCATCATCAGTCGACTGATGGAGGATCCGTTGGAACTTGTCCAGCATGGATCAAGCCATTGTGAGACAACGGCTACAGGAGCAGTCAACTGGGGCTTTTGGTAGTCGACTACTATGCTCAAAATCATCTTGATGTAGGTTATAAATGGAGCTCGAGATGGAAGATTTTTCCAAGACTTTAAGGGTGATTTTGGAGGGGAATTGCTGCTGCATTTCAGACCTTCAAGAGCCAACCAAAGCAAGCAACAAGCAAGTGATCAAAAGCAATCGGTGAAAAGTTTTCTTTTGTATTGTATTTGTATTCTTGTTTGTACTTCGTGTATTACTTTGTAATTGCTTGTACGAAATTTCTCCACCTCCGACGTGTTGTCGAGAAGGAGTGTTAGTTAGTGTCGTGCGTATAACTAGAGCTCGGTGAGCTTGCCCGTGGAGTAGGAATCATTCGGTTTTGAACCACGTATATCGTGTGTATTTGCGTGTTCTTGTGTTATTGTTAGTATTTCTATTTGTTTCTATTGTTTCTGCTATGCTAACGATAATTGTAGACAAGCGACACATGACGAACGATCGTATTCCATCGTACGATGATTGAGGGCTATTCACCCCCCCCCCTCTCTAGCCGGCCACCTATGTTCCAACACCTTCAACCTCCGATTCCTCAAGCTCTTGTGATGAAGATGATGTGCTATCTTCTTCTTGAGCTTGAGAGGATGAACATGTCTCTTCGGTCTCCTCCTCCAATTGAGCCGATGAGCACTCTTATTCTTTGGGCTCCTCTATTTCTTGAGTCGTTAAGAGATTTTCATGATACTTTGCCAATTCGCTCCAAAGCTCCTTAGCATCTTTGTATTCACCTAACTTGGACAAGACATTATTAGGAATTAAATCACTTGGAATTTTGATTACCTTAATATTTGTCTTGAACTTTTTGAATTGATCCTTGGTCCATTTTTCAATCTTGAGGATTCCACCCTTTTTGTCTCTTGGAAATTTGCAACCTTCTATCAAGGTGGACCAAAGCTTGATATCCACCATCATCAGGAAGTTCTCAATTCCTATTTTCCATTGAGTGAAACCTTCAAATCTATAGTCCTCGTAGGATGGTGGTGGGTTAATGTCCCGGCCTAGTCTAAAACTTGGCTTCTCCATCTTTTTCTTCACCCTCTAGCGAGTTTGCTCCTGGTTGTTAATCTATAGAAGAGCTCCAAGCTCTGATATTAATTGTAGGATCCTCAATGAGCGTTAGAGGGGGGTGAATGACACTTACAGTTGTTTGACGGAAATCGCTCATGCTTGATTGCCTATACTTATCATTAACGCAGCAAAATACAAATAGAAAATAGAAATACAAATACACAAAGACAATTACAACACACGAATATAATATGGTTCGGAACCTTAGGGTTCATACTCCACGGATTGAGCTCAAATGAGCTCTAGCAATGTAAACATCACCACTAATCAAATACTCCTTCTCAGTGACACACCGGAGGTGGAGAAAACCTCTTACAAGCGATTACAAAAGTAAACAAGATACAACAAGCAAATACAAAGTAAATACAACAAATGACGTAAAGAAAACTTTATAAATGATTGCTTTGAATGCTTGCTTGTTGATCGCCTTGGACTAGCCTTGAAGGAATGGAAAGCACCAACTATTTCCCTTCAAATGACCCAAGAAAATTAATGCAAAATCCTCCCTTTTGAGCTACTTTTATAATCTGCATCGGACTGATTTTGCACCTAACAGTTGACTGCTCTTGTAGCCGTTGTCTCACAACAACTCGATCCACATTGGACAAGTTCCAACGAATAGACTATCAGTCGACTGCCAAACTCTAGCAGTCGACTGATGCACAGACAGTCGAGGTGTTGGTCGAGCCTGCCTCGCGTCTATGGCATTTCCTCAACATTAGTCGACTGCCCTCCATAGCAGTCGACTGATGAAGGCCATTTGGCCGCAGTCGAACACCTATCGATTGCCATAATCTAGTCGATTGATCCAAGTAGACTTGGCTGTCAAGTGTCAAAACACTTGGCCAGTAGACTAGTCCATGATCCCAGTCAACTGCTAAATCTTAAACATGAGATTTAACCCCAAGTACAATGCTCTCATACTTGCTAGACCACCCTTAGCCTAGACCTAAGCCTTCTAGCCATCTTCAGCAACCTCATGCCTATCGGAAGTCATCCATGACTTGTTCATCCATATGCTAGCCTTCAAGTGCTTCCATCGGCTATTGTCATACTAAGCTGGTTTACACTGCCAAGGCATATTTGGGCTTACACTGCCAAGACTACTGCTTAGACTTTACGTCGTCAAACCATTGGACTTGTGCTGCCAAGACTCCACCCTTAGACTTTACGCTACCAATATCAACTCTTGGACTTCCCAAATACCAAGTACTCATAACTTGAACTTTCATCGCCAAGACTACACACTTAGACTTACGTGGCCAAGACTACACCCTTGGACTTTCCATGCCAACTTCATGTTGGACTTTCCAAAAGCCAAGATTCATGCTTGGACTTTCCAAAAGCCAAGACCAATGCTTAGACTTTCCATCATATGGTCAACCCCAAATCAACTATCTCCCCAAACCATTGTCAAATAATGATTAATATTTTGTCAAACATCAAAACACAAATATCAAAACACTAATCGAGTCAAACTCGAGTCTGGTCAATCGTGACCTGGGTCGATTGCACCAATAATTTATGAGATGGACTCCTCTTTCGGCGCTGGCACAACTCCTCAGAGTCCTCAGAGCTGATTATCTCGGCCACCATAGATGGCCGAGGTGGGGAAAGTTGGTCTGAGTTGACCTCATCCGATGTCTTGGGCGGGGCATCCGGAGGGACAATCATTTGGGCCCACTTCCATTTCATCTGTTTGTTTATAGAAGCCCTCAGCATGACTTCGGTTGCAAAAGGACACAAGACAAGTTATATGTTAGTAATAAAGGAAGAAGAAAAATATTAAACCTTTACCTAGGGATCCACTTAATTCGGCCTCTATCGGGCTTAGACCGAAATGGTACAGTAGCCTCTCCTCTAGCAAAACGTTAACGTTGAAGATTAAACCCGAAAGCACTTTGACTATCTCGGTAGGTAGGAGGTTGACTTCTTGAAGCTCCGTAGAGAGGGAGTAGGCGGCAGCTCGAGCTGCCAATCACTCGACCAAGAGAAGGAGGAAGTCGGTTGTACGTACAAGTACGGGGTCTTCCAATGTTTGTGGGAGGTGATGAGATTGGCCAAGAACTTGGTCTCTCGACGGACAGTAAAAAAGAAGACTCCTGCCTCTTTCCGTTTCGGGACAAAGCAGGAGTAGAATGACTCGACAAAAAGGGAAAGATGATAAAATAGAAAGATGATAATGAAACCGTTGATAAGACTGAAGGAGTTAGGAGTCATCTATTGTAAGGGGATATGGAAATAGATAGACAACTCTGTGTAAAAAGGGTGAATAGGAAAACGGAGACCAACCACCAGTTGGTCATGAAAGAAGGCGATAAAGCCTTTAGGTGGCTCATGGGAATGTTGGTCTCGCTGGGGTGCCCTAAGCCTATAGCTGAGGGGAATGTGAAAAGCCTCCCTAATCTCACGACAATCATCAGAGGTTATGACGCTACAGGTCCTAAGAAACCATAGACTAGATGATTCAACCATCAGAAAAAGAGGAAGGAGAAGACTAACAAGAAAGATGATATGCCGGAGGGGAGGGGGGGGGGGAAGGACGAAAGGGAAGATCGTCAAAGAAGATGACGGAATAAAATCGTCGAAGGAGCTGACGCTGGAGAAGTCACAAATGAAAGATAGTAAGCCCTAGGCTGTGAAGGTCATTTATAAAGAAAGGTCATATCGGTTCACCTCTCGAGGAGCCATGTCGGTTCGCCTCTTGAAGATCCGATTTAGGAATTTGAGGAACACGTGGCAACGGTTAGCAAGGACTCGAGAAACGAGGCAATAATATCAAATCTGTACATTTATGGTCCGCTTTTATAGAAATATCTTCTACAGTTCCGATGACGTGCATTATGTACATTCCCCCATGCTTAAATTATCCGGTCGAACAGGTGTGAGCATTGAATCCCAAAATCCATTAAGGCTAGTCCAGTCAGTTACACATGTCCTTCGACTAGACTTGGAGGGGGATGTTGGATCAAAAGCGTCGCTAGAGGGGGGTGAATAGCGAGCGTAAAATCTTTTCGTTCTTTCGTTCGTTCGATTAAAACATAGAGATGCACAGTGAAAAAATAAATAACACAAGTTTATTTTTACTTGGTTCACAACCCAACGGTTGCTAATTCAAGGCCCCGCGATCCTTGACCACGTACGAAGGGGCAATCCACTATAGAGTCTCCTTCTCGTTGAAGGTAAGAGACAACGATCACAAAAATCAAAAACACGAGGATAAGACAACAAGCCTACCTCACCTCATTACGATTAAAACCATGAATACAATAAATAAAAGCTAATACTTGTTGTTGCCGATGAAGAGATTCTGAACTTGGTGTTGCATCGGCGTTATGACAACGTCAGAGCTTTGGCATTGCGGGAGCACTTTGAGAGTAAGATGGATGATCTTTGGGTTGGAGTCCTCCCTTTCTTTTATAGATTTGTGCCTTGTAATAAGTCTAGATGCAGATCCTCAACTTTTGGAACTTATCACGAAGTGGCACCTTATCTTATCGCGAAGTGGCGGCGTCAAACGTTATCTGTTTTGACCTAGTGCGCAAGGCTGATTTGTCATCATAAGTCGACTGATGTGTAACAGTCGACTGCAAATAGTCAGTAGTCGACTGTCAGCCTAGCCACTTCCCTGCAGTAAGAGATTAGCACGGAATATGGTAAATATGATGGTTTTTTACTGTCCGATCTCGACCTAGTCCTTCCACTGGAAGTCTTAGTCGGATCGCTGCTTACAGTCGTCCCTGTACAAAGGACACAACTTTACCATCTCTCTTCGCACTCGTGCTTACCTCTGGTCCTTTATGACTTGTCGTTTTGCTTCCGGTCTTTCACCTAGGTTCTTTGACTCCCACGAAGTTCTCCTAGTGTCGCCTGACCACCACAATTTCCCGACTCGGGATTCTCCAGGTGTTGCTAACTTTCGACTTAACTTAACCATTTCCTACACACTTAATTCAGCTCATGAGATAACAATATGACCTTAACTTTGGATCTTTGCCATAATCAAAACCTAGGTTCGATTATCTGGTGCCCCTGCACCAATAAGGGATGCCTATGATACCGGGTAAAACTGACTTATGATTGAAAAACATTATATTTACAAATACTTCTCATTTATTAGGTCCAGCTGGCATTCCAAGGCATTATATCTCGGTATAGCCTGATGAAGAAGACATCTTATCTCACCACAGTCGAATAAAGAAGGCATCTTATCTCGTCACGACCGAATAAAGAAGGCATCGTATCTTGGCTACATTATACTTCGGGCCAATAGTATGACATTCCAAATGTATTATATCTCGGTCAGTCTCATAATATTATATGTATCTCGGCAAGTCCGATGATGTGGCGGTCAGTAAAGTCAAGATGTCCAATAGGACATCCCCTGTCAAAGACCCCACCCGACCAGGAGACATGCCCATGCCTACCTCAGGAAAGCATGTTCACCGCATTAATGGAGACTTATCTCCCATCAACCACGCGAAGGACATTAATTACACCTCATATGCCTACATCATTTATGAAGGTAATTATCCCTATTACTTCTAAAAACGACAACCATCATTTCAAAGAGTCATGTTGTTCATACCTATCGTACCGCTCCACAAGGATGTATCTCCTTATATAAAGGTAACTTGAGAAGGTGTCAGGTTCGGAGGATCTTCTAAACTCTTAGGGGGCGTTTGGTTCGTAGAGAATTTTCTGTTTTTTGTTTTCATTTTCTCGTTTTCCAGAAAATAGAAAACGAATTTTTTTTGTTTTCCAATTTTCCAGAAAACGCTCTTTTATTTTTTGAAAAATGAAAATGGAAACAGAAAATGATTATTTTTCGTTTTCCAATTTTTCAGAAAACGCTCCTTTATTTTTTGGAAAATGAAGATGGAAAACGCGAACCAAATGCATTTTCTTATTTTCGCAGAAAATGAAAATGGAAAAGAAAATAAATACCAAACGCCCCCTTACTCTCTTGCATTCGTTGCTTCTCCTCTTCCTACTAATTTCTGACTTGAGCATCGAAGGGGTTTAGCCAAGATCTCTCTCGACGCCCTTAACGGTATTTTTCTGTTGCAACTCCTTCTTCGGTCGTCCGTAACACGCCATTCGGCAAGAGCCGAGACGACATCAACAAGGTCGAGACAACACCCTCTTCGCTTCGGCAAGTGCAGCCGCGTCAACAAAGCATCTGAATCATCGGTCAAGCCGCTTTCGTCAGTGGACACCTTACCATCCCGATCTCAGCCGAAACATCTATCTTATTCGTGTTGCAACTTCGAAAATTCAGAAACAAAATTAAAATAAGATGATAATGAGTCTAAATGATAATTTAGAGTTTTGTTTTTTCTCTTGAAAAAACAAAAAGATAATAAACTGTGAGACAAAATGAAATTATCTCTTTTTATTCATGAAATAAATTCGCACCCTGAGGGTTTATCACTATGGTGAAACATTTAAGCGTTGAAATGTAGTGAATCCTCCATCCACCACGAGATTATGCCCGCTGATGTATTTAGCTTCATCTGAAACCAAGAAGGCCGCTGCCTTCGCAATGTCTTCCACCTCGCACTTCGTCCCCGCCAACTCCGCCGTGCATAGCTCGAGCATCTCCACCGCCCGCTGCTCGTCCAAATCCGGGAAGATTCCCCTGATCGCTTTGAGCCCCAGTGGCGTCGGCATCCCGGTCGGCGAGATGGAATTCACCCTTATCCCGTGCTTGCTCAGATCCGACGCGGATAAACGCACTGCCGCCGCCACCGCTGCCTTCGACAGCGAATAGGTGAGCGGCCCCAGCCCGCCGAGCAACCCGGCGATGCTCGAAGTGCAGAGGATGTTCCCGGCTCCGCGCGGGACCATCACCCGCGCCGCGTGCTTGATCCCCGCCACCACTGACCGGACGTTGACGGCCATGACGCGGTCGAACTCGGTGAGGTCGACGTCGGTGACGGGGTAGGGCGTGGGACCCCAGATGCCGGCGTTGTTGTACATGATGTCCAGGCGGCCGTGCTTGGCGACAGCTAGGTCGACGACGGCAGCGACTTGGGACTCCTGGGTGACGTCGCAGGGGACGAAGGTGGCGCAGGGACCGAGCTCGGCGGCAACAGACTTACCGAGCTCGTGCTGGATGTCTGCGAGGACGACCTGTGCGCCGCGGTGGATGAACTCGGCGGCTGTTGCCTTTCCGACGCCGCTGGCGGCGCCGGTGATGATCGCGACTTTGCCGGCTAGCCTGCAATCAATCGATCGTCTCTAAGATTATTTGTCACGGTAAATTTCATTTTTGCCCCCACCAACCGAATCTTGATTTTTGTTTCCGATGGATCACACGCTAAGTCAACCTGTAAGTTAGACATTAAACTAAAAAAAAATGCCCACGTTGAGCTCACGATTGATAAACAAATACTTATAATATCCCTTTCTTCTTAGAAACTTTGGACCTTCGTCACACTTGCCGACCAAGAAAAATAAACAACGAAATTGATCACAGAAAATTGATTTGGGCGAGGAAAGAACTTTGGGCAGAAAACAGAGACATAATTCTGTAAACGAATCTTAAAGTAATGACCTCCCAGGAGTTGGGTGGGTGGAGAACTGCTGCTGCTGCGTTCTAATTCCAGTCCTGATGGCCAATCCCCTCTTCAATCTGCAATTAAACAAAACCTGTAAGGAAGAGAAAGAAGATGGGAGGAGAAGGGAAGTAACTAAAGGCTAAGCAGGCAGAGTGGCGCACCTCAAAGCCACTCCGAGCATGATTTCTTTCGACTCTTCCTCTTCTTCTATTTCTCTGAGAGATGAGAACAAGGCCAGCGGATGCTCTTCTTTTAAAGCCGATTTGAGGAGTAGGAGAGGAGGAATAATATAAAAATATTTTATTTTGTCGTTGTGAATGATATATATTTAGGAGAGGATGAATTTTTATGGTCCCAACGATAATCTTCTTCTTATATTAAAGTCTACACAAGTTAGATAACTATTGATGCTCCGGTCATGATCATACTTAAATTAGGTCGTAAAAAATTATGAAGAAATATAGAATTCAAAGAGAAAAAAAAATGAAATAGTTAAATAATAAGAGACCAACTCTTCCTTTATGTCTACTGCTCTTTATACAGGAATTCGGCATGACTCTCACATTCTCCACCGGTGATGCGTTATGGTTGTATGTTAAGGGATAATCGTTGCACGGAATCTTCACATGTCCTGTCATGTTTCTTGATTATCATTTAAATGTGCAGTTATGAGACCGAATGTAAAAGCGATCGAAAGAAATCTCTTTTATAGTCCTTTGAGACTCAACTTATTTCACTCTCGATTCCTACATCCCGGCTCTCAAGTTCTTGAGTCTTTCGACTTCCTGAGTCTCTATTTTTGAGTCTTCGACTTTTTGAGTCTCCGACTCTCCGCCTCTCGAATCTCCAACTTCTAAATCTTCCGGAGAGGATTTTTAGCCTCCCTACTGTCCAACTCATTTACTCGAAAAGTCTGATACGTAGTTTTTCCTTTCGGTATCAATATATTTTCTCTTCTATTTCTTCTTTACAAATTAGAATATATATTGTATTTTACTTCACAGTTTATAAAATAAAATAAAATATTCTCGAGGCAACTAATATTTCGCTTCGCGTGACAATCAAATTTAAATAGTCAAACTATTTAGGGGGACTAAAATTAGAATTTATTCTATAAAAAAATTTATTTCTTAAGTCAATGACGTCCTGTTATAGATAATCAGTACCACATGCAATAAAAAAATATTAAATGATTAAATCATGGAGCCCTTTGAAACGTCCGCCTCCACGTGAACGAGGAAGGAACGGGGAAGGCCTAAATAATTTGACTAAAAGGATAATAAAGAGAGAGAAATTTACAAATCGACCATTGATTGTATTCCAAGATGGTGTCGTATGGTGTAAGATTGGAATTCGTCAATTTAATATTTTTTATCAGTTCGCTTTTGGATTATTATAAGAGAGATAAATCTTGATAAATCTTTGACCTTTGAGACTAATAACTAACATATGGAGGGACGACATCCTTCGATTTGTGAGGGATTAATTGTAGAATGAGAGTCATGTGTTTAATCGTACGTTGATGAGATGTCTATAACAATGATTAGTTTTCATCGTTAATTTTTCTATGAACGAATTGAAGAAGTTATGCAGAAATGTTGACATTAATTTGTCGATTGATGTCATTCATTAATTGCGCTCTATGAAGTGGATATGAAATCGATTATTGAAGTAATTAATCTTAGCAATTGCAGATTTTAAAGTTGGACAAAATTTGACTGAATTTCAGTTATCTCAATTAAAACGAACACCTTCAAATGAACTTTGCCAAGCTCCGTGCTTGTCCGCTAGCTGCGACATTTTTGATGCTGAGAGCTGTCGATGATAGAGTGGTTCTTGAGAATGGACAAGTAACTCCTGTCAGAATCAGTCTGTGGAGAGAGACGGATTGTATTAATTTCAAATTATAATTAATCATGTTTCTTAAGATTATAATCCCAGAATCAGTGGTCGAAGAAGCTCTCGAAGAGTAAGTGGAAGAGAAAGATAGTTCATAACGTAAATCTCCAAGACATGCGTTCTGCCATTTTGACATGGCAAACGCCTGGTATATATCCTCAAGGTTGAAGTTAGAGCCGTCAATTTAGATTGGATCCGTCGGATTAGTATGTCCAGTCAAATAATTTAAGCGGATTGAGTTGAGATTTTATTTATTTATTTTTTGACTGGTTTAACTAAACCAACCCGTGCGGGCTGTGGATCCACGGCGGGCTGACCCGCGACGGGTCTGGGCTGACACGCGGGCTGAGAAGCAATTCATGGTTCATGATTTCCCGCAACTCTGCATCCTCAGACTGCAAGTGAAGTCGAAAGCCGCGATTTCCCACAACTTCACAAAATCTTAAACCCTAGTACTCTACGTGTTGCATCTCCGATCTCATCCGCCTCTCTGCCTCCGATCTCTTCTCTCTATCCTATTCCCATGATCATCTGCCTCGCGACCCTCGCCGATCAAGATCACCGCTTCAAGTCTCCACCTCTCTAGTCATCCGCCTCGCGACCCTCGTCGATACGGATCGTCGCTTCAAATTTGCGTCTCATTGATCCGCGATGAACTAAATCGGTCGTTGCAAGAGGCCACGAAGTTCCTCAAGAGCGTGGAGTTGTAGTTCAATGCGCTCAGCCGCTCACCAACGGTGCCACCACCTCCTCTTCCTCTTCCTGAATCCCGCCTCTTCATGCATGGTAATTAATCACAGTTCCTCACCTCGTCCTTCCATCCGTTGTTCATCTTTTTGTTGGTGAATATTATTGTTCCAAGTGAGAGTTTTTTTTTACTACTCGCCCACTGCAAAGGAAGTTTTTATAGCCTCAACGCCTTAGTCTTCACTCACCTAATTAATCTCTAGTCTCCAAGCTCGCAGTCCCTGCCTCCCTGATCTAAGATCTCTGACTCCAAGCTCTTGTAGTTTGTTTGAGGTAAGATTTTTGCTTCCTTAGTTTGCACGACCTCTCTAATTGATTTTGTTTGAAATTAAAACTTTTTTAATTACAATTTGATTTTGAAATGAATTCTGCTTCTCAAAATCAAACTATTAGTTTAGACACTGATGAATTGGAAAGTGCATGCTAAGGGGTCAATTAAAAGGTCTAGAGAAACTTTTGATATTTTGGTGTATTTTAAGAAACTCGAAGGGACTGATACTATAAATAAAGTTGAATGTAATAGATGTAAAAAATAATATAAATGTGAGGGTAAACTTTATGAAACTTCTACATTGTGGTATCGTCATCTTAAAACTTGCAACAAATTAAAGTTTCATGACGTAGGACAAATAATTCTTGATCAAGATGGGAAGATGAGGCCTAGGAAAATAGACCAAAAGATTTCACGTGAGGGCTTGTGCAATCATCAGATATGATTTATCATTTTCATTTGTTGAGTATGATGATATTAGAGCTTGGATGAAATACTTAAATCTTGATGTTGCTTGTATTTCCAAAAATACCCTTGTTTCTAATATTAACCGAATCTACTTGAGGGAGAAAGAGAAACTTAAATATGTTTTGGCTACTATTCGGAATAGAATATTTTTAATTTCAGATTTGTGGATATCATGCACTTAGTGAGGGTTATATTTACTTGACTGCTTATTTTGTTGATAATGATTGAAAATTGAACAGTAAAATACTTAATTTTTCTCATATGCCTCCTCCACATTCAGGAGTTAAATTAGCTACAAAATTATTTAAATATTTGAAGGAATGGGAGATTAAGAAAAACGTTTTCTCTTTGACATTAGATAATGCATCTAGTAATGACAATATGCAATTTCATTTGAAAAAACAACTCTCTTTGCATGATAGCTTATTGTGTGACGATGAGTTTTTTCATGTTCGTTGTTCTGCTCATATATCGAATTTAATTGTCCAAGAAGATTTGAAAGTTGCTACTGTAGCTTTGAATAAAATTAGAGAATCGGTCAAGTATGTTAAAGGTTCAGAGATTAGAATGAAAAAGTCTGGAGAATGTGTACAAGCGATGGGTAACATTGATACTAGTATTGGTTTGCGATTGGATGTGTCTACTCGTTAAAACTCAACATATTTAATGTTAGATAGTGTCATCAAATATAAAAAAGCTTTTGCTTCTCTTCAATTCAACGACAAGAATTATAAATATTGTCCTTCAAGTGAAGAGTGGAAAAGAGGAGAGAAAATATGTGAGTTCCTCGAACCATTTTATGAGACTACCAATTTGATATATGGTTCTTCTTATCCTATATCAAATTTGTATTTTATGCAAGTTTGGAAGATTGAAGTTTTGTTAAAGGAAAACTTATCGAATAAAGATGAGGTGATAAGTTGTATGTGTAAAAGAATGATGGAGAAGTTTGACAAGTATTAGACTCAACATAGCATGGTGCTTGCATTTGGGGCTATTCTTGACCCACGAATAAAGTTTTCGATGTTGGAGTTTTTTTATTCAAAGGTTGAGAGCGATTGTGTTAAATGACAAGAGAAGATGGAACTTGTGAAGACAAAATTGTATAAGCTTTTTGACTAATATTCTAATATTAACAAGGCAAGTTCTTCACAACTACAATCTTTTTCTACTACACATATACCTCCGCAAAGTGTAGGAGTAAAAGGAAAGAACAAAAAAATCTTTGATGTAAGTACTCCAAATACTTTTTTCTTGTATACTCTAATTAGTTTATATTTTCTTGTCACTATTCACTACTATTTCAATTAATATAAAAAATGATGACATATGAGAGTCAAACAATTACGAGTGCTGGAAAATCTTAATTAGATCTCTATTTGGAAGAGTCAAAACTTGAATTTGCATATTATCAAGATTTAGATGTCTTGGAGCATTGGAAGAATCAAAGCATCGATATACAACTCTTGCACTAATGGCATATGATGTTTTGGCTATTCCTATAACTACTGTTGCATCAGAATTAACTTTTTCTATTGGTGCTCGTGTTCTTACCAAGTATAGAAGTTGCACCCTTCATGAAAAAATGCAAACTCTTATTTGCACTTGCAATTGGTTACATTGTTATGTTATCGGTAATTTTGTTTATAAATTTTTAATTATATTATTGACTTGGTTGATATATTAGTTTATTGTGATTTTATTTTTAACTATCTTCTTTGTATATTTTATATGTAAATAAAGACAATAAAGACAATGAAGACAATGCAAGTATCAAAACAACATTGTCCTAACAAGGATCAAATGGTCTAGAGGATATTGATGGAGAGAAAGAAGATGGAGGAGAATCAAAAGAATTTGATATAGATGAGGATGATATCATGATCGATAAGATTTAAAAAATATTATATTATTTGTTTAGTTTCATGGACTTTATTGAACTTTCTAGTTTATGAACTCTTTTATGTTTTTAATTACTTTGTTGAACTATTTGGTCAATGATTATAACCATCTAGGTACTTTTGAGTTTTGACTATATGCCTTAATGACTATATGAAATTATGAATGATGCTTCAGAGTTCACATGTGTTATTTTCCTAGAGTTCATATTTAAGGATGATGGCGAGCGGTTTGAGATTCTCATATGCTTTTTTCGCTTTCTTTAACTTTGGGAGGTCTTTGTATTAGGATGGATTTGTTGGAATATATGGTTTACATGATGAGACATATGTTGGATCACATGGGTAAGTTGCTTCATTTCTTCTCTCCTTTTTGCCATATCTAAAATAGTTCTAATTTTTTATCAGGATTAGTCTATGTCAGACAAGCATCTTGAACAATATAGATAGAAAAATGTATTATTTGCACTATGCTGAGTGAGATTGCTTGATATTTCTATTCATTGTTTCTTGTAGCATCTCTATCTATTACTATTATCTACTGTATGGAATAAATAAAATGCTTTTTAAGCTGCAAGTTGAACTTAGATACTGATCTTGTTATCCTTGTTATTGCATTTCTCGCGCAGTTTCAACTCTCAATGTAATGTATGTCATCTTGAATTGACCAACTGGGTTGCCAATGGTGGTGATCCTTATAGGCAATCATGGATGGGTATTGAATGTATAGGATGAATTGTTACGACAATGTGAGATTCCCCTATCTTGATTTTTTTTCCCTAGTGGTATCATTATTTTGCCTTGTACATTTTTCCCCTTGGATTGTTACGACAAATTGCCAAATTTGGAACTTTCTGGGAATCTTGGCTATAATTTACAAACCATGACAGTGAGTTGGATAAATAGTTCATCATGCATTTAACTCAGAAAATAATTGTCATTGTTTATGCAGTGATGTTAGCGATAATAATATTGAAGCGGTGGCCAAATATCTTATAACCTTCCTGCAAACCTCCAGATTCTGTAAGTTTTATTAATGTAGACAACGCCAACATTTTATAGTTGTTATTTGATTGTTTTGATGATGATAAAATGTATAGGAATTTTGATGGTAATCTCTCAGATGGTGACCCTCAAAAATCTGTAAGTGGCCGATGCCTTTGTTTGCATTTAACGTCTTGATGCTTTCAAACTAAGCAATTCTTATTGTTGCAGAAATCTTGCGCATAACCAACTACAGGGCAATCTAACTGATATGTTTGGTGGCCTTGGTAACCTCACAACAATGTCAATATTTCATATGAACTCTGAACTCTAGGAATAACACATGAAATTAGGTGATTGAAACATATTCATGGTTTAACTTCTCCAATGTGCTCATTTTTCAATTTATGATGGGCATGGTGTTCAGTAGCAAAATGTTCTTGGGAGGAAAGTACCCAAAGGCAATTGATACTGAGAGTCTGGTGACGATTCATCATCATACTTGCAAAATCAAGGTTTTGGAGTTGATCGAGCAGATGGCAATACTGATTGCATGAAATTGATCTGAATGTTTCACCAAGATCAATGGAAAACTGTAGTTCTATGTCTCAACCTTATGGAGTGCTTACTAATCCATCTAAGTCGAAAGAAAAGGGGCATTGCTTTTTGATTTTATCCAATAGATAATGTTGATGCTAACGTTGTAACGGGTGTAAGGTTTGATGCCGAAATAATTTGGTTGATGCTTACTAAACATGTTATGTGTTTTATTTTTTCTATTTTTTTATTAAGGTGCAAATAAATATGTATAGAATTAATAATAACGGGATCACCAGTAAAACTGTCAATGAGATTTGCAGCTCGCACTTAGGCTGTGTTGGATAGGACGTAATGTAATTCAAGTTGTAATGTAATTTAAGTTGTAATGGAATGCAATATAATCTTGATTACATTAATATATTTGGATAAAAATTATATATAATATTGTATTACAAAAATCATTATATTCTTTTGTTTGATTCATTATAGCATAATAGGAATGGATCGATACGAATGACGGAGACATTATGATGATGATGACGAAGATCGACGCATCAATCGATCGATCAATGACTAATCGACGCGATCATAATGCAATCCGTCGTCGCCACGGCCACGCTACGACGCTACATCAATGCCGACGACGATGCCGTCGCTGTCATCGCCGCCGATCGCCGATCGCCGCTTCGGCCGCCGCTACGCCGCCGACATTGCCACATTTGGTCATCGCCGCGCCGCTAAAATCGATCACGCGCTGTCATTGCTGACGGACTACGACGCGCAGATCGATCGATGGCGAATCGGACGGCAATAATCGATTGTTGAGCATCCAATACTTTTTAAATTACTGCTTGTAATATAATCTGGATTACATAGATTTTTCTTTGTAATCCAGATTACAAAACTTTAATATCTTTTGTAATCAAGATTACATTACATTAAAATGTTAAAACAGTGACAAATAAAGAAATCTATCTTGTAATGTAATTTGGATTACATTATAAGACAGATTACGACGTGACGTATCAAACGCAACCTTATTGGCTTATATTAATAGTTTTTGTTTCCCTTTGCTTTTTTGACGTGAGCTCAAAATTTTTTTTATTTGTCTGTGACATGTGAATTGACTCATCTAATCCGTAACTTATCTTGGATTAGATTGGGTTGAGAAATTTTTAACCCGTTGAAAAGTCGAATTAGCTTGTTCATCCCCGTTAATTGTTAAATTTATAACGGATTAATCCGTCCCACTATGGGTCGATCCATTTGACAGCGCTAGTTGAAGTTAACATTCTCTACTATTTTAAGAACATTTATGATAATTTTAAAACTATGTGGATGTTTTAAGAAGACGTGTAAACTTGGAAGGGTAACACGAAAAGTATTCCTTGATTCAAGAATATTTTGAACTTACAGGGGCAAAACTATAATTTGGAAAACCCTAAAAGTCATTGCAGTTTAGGTCACCTCCTTGTCGCTTCAGTCCGCGCGATCGGAGATTTCCCTCTTCTTTGAAATGGCGGCTATGCGGGACGCTCTCCTGAGGCACCTTCGGGTGAGAGTGGGTTCTCCTTTTCAGGCGCCTGCGGGAGCCATCGACTCTGCGCGCATCCTGCGCCGTCGCTTCACTGAAGGCGCCTTCAGCACCTTCCTTGATAAGTCAGAGGTTGCTGAACGAACCATAACCGTCGTTAAGAACTTCCCAAAGGTCGATCCCTCCAAGGTACGCTGCCCAATCCTCATTCTGGTCATGCTTGATGGAATCGCTGACTCTTCTCGTTCGATGGCCATCGAGGGTTTTAGCCATTTTGAGAATTAGATTCGGATTGTATGCTTTTGTGATTTTTATATGATGATGTAATCTTATCCGCCGTCTGTTGAGGATGGGCGATTTTGATGACAGCAGTGCGGCATGACAATTTTCTTTCTTTGGTTGCTAATTACTCGTTGAGATGGCAAGGCATTGGGGTGCTATTAATGGAACTGGGATTTGTAAATGTTTATTCTGAGCCTGGATTAATTTTCTGCAAAGCCAATGACATATTAACACTAATGGCGTTGGAGCAACATGAATTATCAAATTTCGAACTTCCAATTATGATAGTCCTAAAGCTAGAAACAAATAATATTTGCGTCTGTTCTGAGATTTAGCGACTAAATCTGTCTATTAAACAGGAAAGACTACAAAATGACATAAAAATTGAGTATCAAGGTTATGCAATTATACAAAGAATTATTCAACTAAGTAGTAGGTACATAGATCCTGAAGTTTGCAGATGCTGGAGCTCCATTCATGTAGTTAGTAGACTATTGACCATAGAATTTTGTCCCTTTATTTCAAGTTTCCTTTTGTTTCTTCATTAACACATGCACGCGCGCGCACGTCACTTTGCGTTGATACCTATATGAGACTGAGTGGCCAGTCACATAATTAACATGAGAACCATAGGCATCTCATTTCGAGGCCCTATTGATCATGAGGTTGTTACCATAATGGTTCCTGTTTAGATGAAGTGAGGCTTCACTCTACTAATCAACACGAGGTGATGGGATTTGCATACAAATATTGACATACTAGTAAATGTTTGCGCCCCTCAGGTCTTGATGTCTTGGAACTCTTTCAACACATGAACCGAAGAGACTTCCTTCTAAAGACTCAATTCTATTCTCCTCTGTGGTTTAAGTCATTTCCATTTCCAGCTTGATATGTAGGTAACTCAGTTAAGCTGTCTAAAGTTTCCTACATGGTTTTTGCGAGATAGCAGCGATCATGATTTTTAAGAGAATGGATTATTCAATCATGAGAATACATTTTGAGCTTATTTATTTTGCCAAAGCAATTTATTTATTTATTTAGTGGTTAAACTTGAGTGGAAGTACTTTTCTCATGCATCCCTTATGTTATAGAGCGGAAACACATTAACTTTGATGAACACAACCACTTGTTATGTGTTAATATTCCACAGCTCATGTGTATTTTGTGCATGTGTTCCTTCCTCTCCCCTTCTGCATCCATCTTCTATATTTCAACAAAGTAAAACAAGTCTACGAGCTTATGCTTGTTTGGTTTCACTCTATCAACTAAAGTAATTCCTCCCCTTTGGACGCTTTGCACCAGAGCCTCACTTGTAACAACAGGCTTAGTACACCACATGAAGTTTTAAGTGTTATTTTTCCTTGCAGGAATTTCTTCATATTTCTAAGTGTTCATTCATACCAAGTTTGAATAGGTTAGATATAATCATGTGCAATGGAAAACTTCTGGTGTAAAGTTCACTAATAACATACTTGTACTTAGAATATTAGTTTGAATATTCCCTGGATTTATTGATAAATATTTGGAATGTTGGAAAGCTAAAAGCATCATGGCTTTTGTGATTCTAGTAAAATTGTCAAAATCTTCCCTGGATAATTGGGGAAGTCGGTCAATGATGGAAAATGGATGTAAGTCACGGGTCGTTACAATTCATTGTAGGATATGTCAATGACGGAAAATGGATGTAAGTCACGGGTGGTTACAATTCACTGTAGGATATGTCAATGAGTCTCTTTCTCCTGTGAATATTGTACCCTTTAAGCTACACTTTCACATATGATTTCATGGTGAGTTAATGCATCTTAGATTATACAATAAATTTATGTCATGTCTATTTCGATGTTAAATAAGAGATTACCAGTTTGATGAGGTTAATTCTTGAAGTGTCCAACATGTAATATTTAAAGATGGGGGTGGTGTGAGAAAGTACCGAAAACTTGTTTTTTAAAAAAAAACATTCTAAAGTTAAAATATTTACATATTTGAGTGTTTGAGTATTAGGTAGCTTAACTGAACTAAAAAAAACAATAAATTTAACACAGGTTTAAGTATATGATAGTTATGTCCATTTAAGAAAGAAGAATGAGGAGAAGAATATATACCAAATTACAGAAATTCTGAAAGGAAATGAAGATCTGGGTAATATCAGATGTACAAAGCTTTAGATTTGATGTCAAAAAATTAAGCTGGAAAATATATTTCTGAACTATTTAGTGAGAACTCTACAATCAAATATATTTAGAGATTCAAAATTATTACGAGTTTAGGATTCATATATATGTTTGCAATATTAGTCTGACGAGGTTAAAGAAGCTTTGAAAATGAAGGTATGTAAAAGTGTTGGTCTAGATGACATTGCTATTGAAGTTTAGATCATGAGCCATATTGAGTCAATAGTGTCAGGTTGAGTTATCACAATCATTATAATGCATGGTTGAGTCTCATTCATAAATTATGTGTACCTTGATGAAAGTGAGTGAAAATAAAGTATGATGGTTTAAACTTACTGGAAGATGACTTATTAAAATATATATAAATAATCTTAGATGTTATTTGTGATATACCTATAAAGTTCATTGATGAAATAAGATTCATATTGCAGATCCCAAATAGTTGAGACCCCCCTCCTTATTGCTAGATTCTAAAGTAAAATTTGATGCATAACACTCTTTGCATGTGTTGCAAAAAGGGGGTTTGAGCTGATATCTTATATGCAGCATATTGATTTGTGCATGCTCACGTATGAATAGTGTCATTTCTTCAGCGTCTTCAATTTTATTGATCTTTTTTTCTGTGGGAATTATCACAAAGCTTACTAATAAGATCACGTACATGCAAAGGAAATATTAAAACTGACTCAATATTCAAAGTGAAATAAAGTTTCTGGTTTCAGAGAATTCTAAGACAGTATATCATTTGAATGTAGATCCTTGATTTAGTGGAAAAAAATAAGAATTGATTTATTTCCCATAATCTAGCATATTGCCCATGTAAGGGATAGAGGCTGGCCAAAGAAATTATTAGTTGTAAAAAAAAATGTAAACAATGTAAATATTGCCATTGATATAGCTTTGCATACAACAAATCAACGGAAAGATCAAATTTGTGAATTGACCCCAAATGCTTGAGATATACAAGGTTTGATGTTGAATCTAGTCCATCATTTTTTTTAATTTTTTTAGCAATTATTTTCATTCAACAATAGTAATTTCATAGCTGATATAATGTACCTCTCTGTTAGGTAGTATATTGGCTAGCTGATATTCATGATTTATTTTGCTTATTCCAAATTGTCAAATGATGAATGCATGCCTGTGACCTTCGGTGCAAATGTCGTAAGTTCTTTCCTGGTCTTTGTAGGTCACACTAGATGCTCATTTCCAAAGGGATCTTGGGCTTGACAGTTTGGACACTGTTGAGGTTTTGATGGCTCTGGAAGAAGAATTCGGGTGTGAGATTCCTGATAATGAAGCAGATAAGATTGATTCCATTAATGTTGCTGTGGACCTCATTGCCTCACACCCCAAAGCAAAATGAGATTCACCCCAAAGAGGAAATTTCTCGTGTTTGTTAGTTATCATCAGATAAGATAGACGCAAGCCCTCTATGTATTCAGAAGGTTGGGTGATGAATTGTTTTTCTTCCTGTTAAACACGCGTTGCAACTGGCAAAGGTGCTTTTGTTTCCTTTATTGTTAGAAAGATGGAATAATTTTATAATTTTTTCCTCGCTGAACGTTCGTAGAACCGCACTATATTCAAAGACTATATTGAAATGAGCTGCTCAGTCTTGTACAGCTGGAAGAAGTTCACTCTCTTTGGACTACATTCTTAAATGCATCCATTATAGTGCTACTGATAGCTAATACCTTTTTTTTTTTTTTTAAGACTTCCCCTGTCAAGATTTGATATGAATTTTCAAATTTTCTCTTCTATGTTTGAGATCGTGCTATTGACCATGTTAATTTGGTGTTCTATATGGGTTCAGAATTTGGATAACAAAGTATAGGTCGAACTAGGAAACAATGTAAGCTCACATTGTCACTTGCCAAAACTTAGCTTGGCGTTTATTATAGATCATCACACCTAGCACCAACACTCGATCACGTTACCCAAGAGCAGAAGATTCCAAGGTTCACAAGAGTATGACGGGAGACATGAATTCTTTTGGTGTAGGCCAAGATTTCTCCAGCTCCAATTACA
The DNA here is from genome assembly GCA_025175895.1 of Wurfbainia villosa. Lineage (NCBI taxonomy): Eukaryota > Viridiplantae > Streptophyta > Magnoliopsida > Zingiberales > Zingiberaceae > Wurfbainia > Wurfbainia villosa. The sequence continues at coordinate 10,618,371 of CM045998.1, read as the reverse complement.
TCAAATTCCCCTGGAAATCAATAGATCACGTATCGCTTCTTCATAGCTAATCTACGGCAGGTATATGCCATTGTTGTTATTGAGTTGCAATATGGAGCCACTCCAAGAAGCCTCCAACCTCAAGTAAAAGTTAGCTTGAATTATAGTCCCTTGTCTACTTATTATGCATACAGCTTCCATAAGCTTAATGCGGTTCAATTTATATGCCTCCTCTACAGATGCACAAACTCGTAGGCAATTAAGTGTTCTCTATGGAGCCTTGTTTCGTGGTTTATCTGGTAAACAACTAGGGTTGTAGGAGGATAGTGTGATTAATAATCATAATTTAAAAAAAAAATATTAATTAAAGCGATGGAAATGTAGCTCCGATGATAGCTCATATTCCAAGCTATCAAAATTTTGATCGTCGAGTTCAGAAACAAAATTTCCACGAATGCTTGCTGCCTTTGGAGCTATGCTTGGGTGAAAATGTATATGCATGGTGCAAATCAGCATTGATAAACACTTTCATAATTTAATCATTTCACTAATGGAGTATGTCATTGTTAAGAATAATTATCACGACTGTATAAAGAGATTTGAACTCATAATTTATAAGCATTACACGATCGTTAACCATCACATTAAAATAAACCACAATGATTGCATTTCAAATTGTCCTTTTTGGTGCGATTGCTCCGCACCGACCAATTCTCGACTCGCGTGGAGGCGGCTTAGGAAATTACAGGAAGGCAAATAATGACGAAGACAACAAATAAAAGAAAATTTGATTAGACTGGTCCGTCCATTTCGACGGCGCCTCGTCAATGGCCGTCCATCATGCGCACGAAGTCATCGAAGCCCACGAAGCCGTCGCCGTCGGCGTCCACGCCGCCGATCATGCTCCGGCAGTCCTCGATCGTGCATTCGCCGTCGCCCAGCGCCCCGAGCACGCCGAGCAGCTCCTCCGCCGAGATCTTACCGTCGCCGTCGGCGTCGAAGACGGCGAAGGCGTCGCGGAGTTCGGACCCGCCGCCGGAGAGCCGGAGGCCGGCGGCGGTCTCGAGCGCGGCGAACTCGTCGAGGCTGATGCAGCCGTCTCCGTCGCGGTCGACGTCGGCGACCATGCGGGCGACCTCGTCGGCGGAGGGGGGGTCGAGAACGAGGCGGTGGAGGCAGGCCTCCAGCTCGGGCTGGGTGATCTTCCCGTCGCCGTCGAGGTCGAAGACGCGGAAGAGGTCGCGCAGGGAGAGGGAGGGCAGCGGCCGAGATGGCCTGAGTAGAACAGACGTGGGCGTGGCTGCCGGTGCCCGGTCGGTAGAGTCTTGGGAAGAAGAAGAGGAGGAAACTGAAGCAAAAGAAGTGGAGCGATTACTGCTGCTGTTGTTGTTCTTCTTCTTCTTCCTCGTCTGTTCCTTGTTCTTGGAGTTGCACTTGAAGGAGACAAACAGAGAATCCACACTTAGCTTCATGGTGGAGAATACGAGGAGGCCGACGAAGAAGCAGGGAAGACGAGGAGAAAGAGGAAGAGGGAGAAGGAGAATTAAAGCGAGGAGGTTCGAGGAAGCTTCGCGGAAGTGGGGGGAGGAGGAGTTACCGGAGAACAAGGATTTGTACGATTTTTAATGGCGTCGATGTGGAAAGCTTTTGACCAGTTAGATTATTAATCTGGAATTCTCTCAGAAATATTATAAAACCCTCGCAATTTTTTTTTCCTTAAAGTTTCAAACGCGGGAAAATTATCGAAAATTTGCCTAATTTAGGAAGGGACAAAAACTTAAAAAGGGTAACTTCGGGACACGCAACTGTAAAAAAAACAGAATAATTTTTTAAACCATTAATCTTTAAAATCCATGCAAAAAAAAAAAAATCAATAAAATTTGTTATCCATACGTACCAAGTCGGATCACTAATTTAGTATAGATTTGTAACAAGAGAACAAGAATCAATTCGGGATAAAAATGTTAGATATTAATATGGTCAAAAATCGATTATGATTCATCTATTCTCTATTGTATTAGATATTAATATGGTCAAAAATCGATTATGATTTATCTTTTTTCGATCGAGGATGAATAATAATCTTTTACACCGAATGAATAGTGATATTGAATTATTCACTAAAACATATCTACATTTTTTTAAGATTTATGATGAGAGTTTTGCAATTAGATTATCCACTTTCATAATTTAATCGGATTGTCTTGAATATCTAAATTATAAAAATAAAATAAAACTCAAAAAGGATATCCTATTATCTTAATCGTGAATAAAAGCATTTCTCATTTTTAATAATACTCTTGTTCCTGATTTTAGTTCGTTGTATCAAGTAGTTAAATAGTGTAAAATTAATTTTGTCAATAGAATATTTTATATAAAAAATTCTTTATTAATTTTATCAATATTATTTAATGTTGATCAAAATAATTTTAAAAATACTAAAATTGTTAGAAACCGTTGCTACAACAATTTTATAATAAATTTGATTGTTTTAAAATAATTTTAATTAAATTAAACAATTTTAATTTCATATATACAAAAATATCATTTTATACAATTTATCCATAAACACTTATAAATATCTTTATTATCTACCGTCCAACCCCTAGAGTTCAAGAATTGAACTATAGTGCACACACTACAATAAAAATAGAAAATAACAACGAAATTTTTTCGTCTCTAATACCAAAAATTCGCCGCTAAATAAAATTTTTGACAAAATAATTTTGTTGCTAGAGTTGTTGTAATAAGCTTGTCGCAAAGATAAATTAGCGACTAATTAAGACTTTTTCGTCGTTAATATTATCAACAAAATAAAAAACGTCGCCACAAATAAAATTTTCGTCGCAAAATCCTGAATGTCGAAAAGAGGAAAATTAGCGATATTCGCGACGAAATATCACAATTTCGTCACTAAACATCAGTCGAGTGACATGATAAAACAGTCGACTGCCAATTTTTTGTCCCGCCATAGAATCGGGAGAGACACGACCAACAACTCGACTAACACGTTAACGACGAAAAAATCTAATTTCGTCGCTAAATATCAGTCGATTGTCGCAAGAAATGACTCGACTGTTTTTTTTTGGCCAGCCACAGAATCGGAAGACCCTCAACTGACGACTCGACTGGAGACTTATTTGCGACGAAATATATAAGTTTTGTCGCTAATGTCCTGCAGTAAGCGAGCGCGTCAACTAACGCATCAACTGATACACCAAACTTTAGCGACGAAATTAGTAATTTCGTCGTTAAACCTCAAATTCCTGATGTCGTATATCGACGATTAGCGACGAAATGGAAAATATTCGTCGCTAACTATGAAAATACATATTTCCAGAATTCATTTAATTTGTATTCGAAATCCTGTAATAAAATATCAACAATAATTTAACTTAACAACATACAACTCAAATAATACAACCAACATATACATTTAAAAATAACTAACATAACATCGAATTTAAGGTCCAAAACATCCAATTTAAACTCCAAAACATCTATTTTTCACAAATACATAGTATTCAAATGCAAAAACATTAAATGTTACAAACTCTAAGATGGAGGAGGTAGAGCTGAAGATGACTCGTGCATCAATGATTGTAATGCTCCAGGTGCAAGCCGATTCAAAATTGCTTCAAACATATCTCTTGTCTTTATCTCATTGATACCAACTCATTTTGGGTGCTAGCTAATTGAGTCTGTGTGTTTGCTAGCTCCTCTTGTGTCCCTTCTAGTCTTTGCTTGGTGGATTGAAGTTGTTCATGCAGTACTACGTTAGATGATAAAAATATTCACGGAAGCTCACAGATGAATTATATAGTATAATATTTTTTTTCTATATGTATATCATGTTAAATCAATTTGTTTTTAGAACTGAAATAAAAATATTTTTAATATGAAAAATACAGTAATATTTTTTGACTTTTTTAAAATAAAGAATGTCTTTTGATAATTCAGATAATTATGAATCCTTTTTTAATTGCCTCGTAAATTTTAATCGCTTCGGTTGAAATTTATGTAGAAATGAAATAAAAATAATTAAATTTATGCCTTTTAATATCACCGTATCAAAATGGGTGCTCTTTAATATCAAAATCTCCCATTTAAATTACTCGTGAGAGGTAATTAATAAATTCCTAAGAAAGTTTTTTTTAATAGATAAAAAATTTTAAATCACTTAAAAAGGGATATATAATGTTCATTTTGAACACCTTATTATATTTGACGGAGTACCTAGATCAAATAGATACTCAAAATTTTATACATATATATTTAAATTATATTATAAATATTTTTTATATTCATCGTCTTCTTCTCAAAAATAATTCTATTTTTAATCATCCATATAATGAATCATAGACGTTAGATATTTGATCCCCTCCTATATTTTGGTGGTGTTGTTTGAAATTTTAGTATTAATTAGTACAATGTGAAGACCATTTAAAAAAAAAAAATCCTAATCAATATTTAACATTGTCATCATATCAAATAAAATAATGAACCGCGATGAATTTTCTACTTCCATAAACATATTTTTAATAGCGGCCCTATAAATTATTCTATTTGATAAAATAATCATATTGATTTTAATAAAATTTAATTTGTTACTCCATCCATTTTCAACGGCTTTTACATTCTTTTTAAATTGCATGAGAATTACAAAATCATCGGTTTATCTTTAAAATTTTAACGCTAATCAACGAATCACTACCGATATCCCTATTATCCTAATAAAATAATGAGTAAAAAATATCTGTCCAATGATAAACCAGTCAATCAATAAAAAAAAATCTAGAGATGAAATTTCAAATGAGATAAATATTTTAGAGATTGTGTATTCTAAATTTATTCATTAGGTAAATAAAAAAAAACATAAAAAATAATGAGTAAAATTAAAAAACTCCCGCTACCATAATATATCATATAATTCTACAAGCCTAGCATGTTAAAATCATTAAACAAAATAATGTTATTAATTATTTGGAAGTAAAACGATGAAAGACGATTGAGAGTCATTTTTGTATGTTTTTTTTTTAAATTTTTTTGAAGAGTTTTAAAATGTGAAGAATTGTGAGGATGAAATAAAATCTTAATCAGCTGTCTCCTCCATTATGTCATCAAGCCTTTTCTCATCAAATTGAACAATAAATATAAAATGCAATTCATTTGCCATCTTATTTTTTTTATAATTGTTAATTGTCAAAATAGAATTACTACTGTAAAACTATAAGTATTTATTTGTTTTTAAAAGTTGCAACTCTTGCATTTGTTTTTTAATCGAATGTTTCAAACTAAATTAAAAAAACTTAAATTGAAAATTTTTAATTTGATTTCAAAGTGAAGCAAACATATATAGTTTTCAGTTTGATTTTAATACCAGATAAAACAAACTACACTCTTCTTTACAATTATCTACTTCTCCTCGATCTTCCAAAATAAAAAAATAAAATTGAACGAAATATCTGATATGGGTTTAAGATCGCTGAATGATTGGATTCAGTTTTGAATGAGTTTTAGTAGGTTGGCTTTAAGACGGACTTTTAACATGTCAATCTTCTTTAATGGATCAATATATTGGATTTCTTTTTTATTGAGTCAGCATACTAGGTCGACGGTGATACGAGTCGTATGGTTAAATTCATATTGTCAAATAATGATCAATTCTTTGTCAATTCATTATCAAACATCAAAACTCTATTCGAATTTGGTCAATTATGACTTGGACCGATTACACCAATACAATATTAAGATTGACAAGACTCGAGTGAAAGTCCAAATAGATACTCGGCATGGAGAAGACTAAGTTGGACACTTAACATGGAGAAGTCCAAGTATAAATATTTGACAATGGAAAAATTTAAATATGGATACTTGACAAGGAAAAATCCAATGATAGAATCTTGGCAAGAGAAAGTCCAAATATGAATATTTGGTAAAGGAAAAAGTCGAAGGGTATAGTTTTGCCTATGTAAGTCCAAGTATGTAGTCATAGCGGCGAAAATCTAAGTATAGATATTTGACAAAGGAAAAGTCAAAGGGTGTAGTATTGGTCGTGTAAGTCTACGGGTGTAGTATTGACGGCGAAAGTCTAAGTATGGAGACTTGACAATAAAAGTCCCGAAGCTGCAACCTCTTGGCAAAGATAGACCCGTTAGTATGATATAACCGATGGAAGCACTTGAAGAATAGCGCTAAAGGTGAAGAGTCATTGACTTGAACTAAGGGTGTGAGGTTGAGGGAAGTGACTTGAAGGCTTAGGTCTAGACTAAGAGTACTCGATAGCATGACAATGCCGATGGAAGCACTTGACGGCTAGAGCTAAGGACGAGGAGTCGTGGAATTGAATCAAGGGCTTGAGATTGATGGAAGTAGCTCGAAGAATTAGGTCTAAGCTAAGGGTGAGTATTAAGTATGAGGGGAGCATACCTAAGTTAAATCTTAATTTAGAGGTTTACCAATCGATTGGAGCTTTGTTCAGTCAACTGGTGAATTAAAACAATTGAACAGATTATTTGACAGTCGACTGAGACTTTGGACTAATCGACTGGTGGAGTACACGACACTCAGGAGGCTTAGTTGACTCGTATAGTCGACTGAGGTTATGACCTAATCGAGTAGTTGACTGAGGCTCGACTGTTGGTTATGACTCTGGCAATCGACTACTAGTATCGAGCAGTTGATTGGACACTGGCAGTCGATTGCTAGGGATGAGCAGTTGATTGGTCTTAAGTGGACAGAACACAGAATATTTGGCAGTTGACTGTTGATTTATGGCAGTTGACTGGTGGATATGACAGTCGACTGTTGGGTTAGGATAGTCGACTAGTTGGGTATTTTTTGACATGGATTAGTTCGTTGTGAGACAACGAATAGGTGAACAATTGACTGATAGATAAGATCAGTCGATTAGAAGGCGAAAAAAAAGCTCGAGCGGTGCCTTTAAAAGGAGATTGTGATGGAGGATTTGTAAGTTGGTTCTTAGAATTCTTGAAGGGGATTTACTATTGCATTCCAGACCTTCTAAGCATCTCGAAGCAACCAAAAGATCAGGTAAGCAAAGCTCACTTATTGTAAAATATTTTAGTTCTTTGTTTTGTATCACATTTGTTTTTGGTTGTATTTCTTTGTTGTAACTCTATTGTAAAAGATTTCTTCATCTTTGGATTGTTTCCGAGAAGAAGAAGATTTAATAATGGTATGCTTCACTAGAGCTCACTTTAGAACTTGGTCGTAGAGTCGGAACTAGAGTTTCAAACCATATAAAATCCTTTATCTTATGCTTGTATTATTTATTTGTACTTGTATTCTTGTATTCCGTTGCATACTAATAAATTATAGACGAGCACGAATACAATCGAATCGATTGACATTATTTACCCCCTCTTTAACGGGACCAAATGATCCTAATACTATTCATATGAGACACTATAATCGCCATTTTTAATATCTATAACTGTCAATTTGAATCGAGAAAATATCACAACCAAAAATAATCTACCTAGCTCGTTTAGCTGAGCTTTATGAGTCAAGGTTAATATATATATATATATATATATAAGCTATTAACCAAGTTTTCTTATAGCCATGTGAACCAATACTCTTCTCCGTATCCATATCTTACGAAACAATAGTCAATAGTGACATATGGATTGTTTATCTTTAAAAGAACTTGGATTATAATTTGTTAGTGCAATTGATCTTAGATTAAGATTGATTAAGTTCAAATTAAATTTTCATATTTAACAATATAAATTATACATGAAAGTGTGAGTGAGTCACAGTTGACTAGATACTTAGTGCTCAAAAGTTCAATAAGATGTTAGTAAGTGAAAAGACTAAATGGATCACAGTTGACTTGACCCTTGGAATGAGACAGAAAGTCCTGACAGATCAGCCCGATCAAGGCTGATTGAATGTCAGACATGAGAGAAAAAATCCAAGTAGGTCAAGAAGGACTAGATGCTTGATGTAAATGAAGTCTTGGTAGATCAAAGTAATCTAATGTTAGGTAGACGAATTCTTAACAAGTCAAGAGTGACCAGATGCTAAGCAAATAAAGTCCTAACATATCAAGGGTGGCTAGATGCTAGGTAGGCGAAGTTTCGACAATTCAAGGATGGTTGGATGTTGAATGAGAAAGATCCTGGTAGTAGGGATGAGCAAAAATTCGGTTAAATCGACCAAACTGAACTTTTCGGTTCAACTTATTCGAAAATTTGATTTTTTTTTAAATACTGGTTTAATCAGTTTATTCGATTCTATTTCGATTTCGAAACGAAAATAATCGATTAAACCAAACTGGAGTCCATCAATCGATTGATTTGTATTAATCAGTCGACTGATATATACAAATCAATCGACTGATTGCCTCGAGTCTCATGATCTCCACCATCATCAGTCGATTGATATTTCACATCAGTCGACTGACCATAATCAGTCGACTGATGATAAAAAAATTAGTTTATTCAGTTTTCAACCTAATTAATCGATTTTTTATTAGTTCGGGTTGTCCGATTTTGTTGAAAAGTTCGATCGGTCCAATTTGTTAAAAAAATCGATTTATTTGATTTTGATCTAATTGGTTCGATCGGTAACTGATTGCTCACCCCTACCTGCTAGGTTGAGGTCAACCAGATATTAGGTGAAGTGAGAGTTAGCTTAAGAATAGGTTGAGATTGAGGTATTAATCGACCGATGAGATATATCAACTGACTGATTAATCTCAAGTCCCAAGGTTAGAGATTTTAGAGTGTTTAGGGAAGGTTCAAGTTATGACTAGTTGATTGGCAAGATTTACCAATTGACTTGTAATACTATTTGAGAAAGTAATGAGTTTAGAACTCAACTGTTAACTCAATTGATAGAGATCAGTTGACTGATGTTATTATAGTAAACCATAGAATATTTGGGAGTCAACTTGACAATCAAATATTGCTACTATAGTAGTACACAGATTGTTTGACAGTCGATTGTTAAGGTTACCAGTCAACTGATGCACTGTAACACACCATAATCCGATGTGGATTAAGTTGTTTAGCTGACAGGTCAAAGAAATGATAAAATTTATAAGGGATCAGTCGATTGATCGACAGAAATCAGTCCGATGACCACCCTATAAAAAAGGATTTCGTAGTAATTTGAAATCGTCGGTTCTTGGTGACTTTAAATGGGGAAGTTCTACTACATTTCAAATCTTCCAAAGGCATTCTATTGCAACCAAACATCCATCCGACTATATTCTCTTATGTAAAGTGTATTTCACTTTATTTTTTTTATCCTTATATTTGATTGTATTTCTTATAAAACATTGATCGTAAGAGGTTTCTCTATTTTCGGAAGATTTTCGACAAGGAGAAAATATAATGAATCTATCATTGAGAGATAGGTCGTGTAAGAAGTAGGGGTTCCGAACCACGTAAAATTGAGGTATTGTGTACTTGTATTTTATTATTTTTCTATATCCTATTTCCGCTGTGTATAACAATCTTATAGACGAGCATGTGAACTCAATCGACGATCGAAATATCAATCGCTTTTCACCCCTCTCAAACGACGCTAAGGCTATGTTCGATGAGGGATAATCAACCTTGAATGTAATCAAAATTACATTATAAAATTGATTATTTTGTTAGATAGAATTTTAAATTGTAATATAATGTAATGTAATCTGGATTATAAAAGATAATAAAGTTTTGTAATTTAAATTACAAAGTTAACAGCGTGTAATCCGATTACATTCCAAGTCCGAAAATTTAAATATCAAATATACCCTTAGTCTTAACTCTTATTCTTTCGATCAAATCAACGATCGTCGACTGATAGCCGACGACCGACGGTCGACGATAAGCGATTGGTGACCGACGATCAACGGTCAATGATCAATTTTGTCGGTCGATGACCGACTTTGTCAGTCAACGCCCGATGGCCGATGATCGATGCCTACGATCAGCAGCCAACGCCAGCGATTGGCGGCCTGCGGTCGACGAATGATGACCGATGATCGACGATCGATAATCAACCTTGTGCGACCGACAATCGGAGATCGGTGATGACAGTCACGGGTGATTGACTAGAATTTTGATTATATTTGAACGAAATTGAGATTCGATAAATTATTAAAATTTAATTATAAGGATATTTTTATTATTTTATAATAATATGAATCATATTCCTTATAAAAAATAATGGATACCAAACAAAAAAATATACTCACCTTTGTAATCTTTGGAGCAAAAGGTGATAACGCTTACCCCTAGCGCCCCTTACCGTCGATGCCTTGGTGATGATAAGGAGGGTTAAATCACAGATGGACTATGCCCTTGACTTGTTGGCCAGAACAACGAAGGATTGTTCTGAGCTCAGGAAAAATTTTAGACTTTCGTCGAGTTTTGACTCCTACTTTCTTTGGAGTAGATCTATGCTGTCCTGACCAACAAGTCATTCCCGAGGGCATCACGTTTGTAATAAAAAACAATTCTTTGATCAAATACAATAATATAATATTAATTACATTATATTATATTATAAACTTAATTACATTGCTCCTCATCATAAGTCCTAATATAATTTGTATCTCAGTGCTTAACGATTCAAAAATATTCTTTGATCATATAAACGATAACTTTTCAGCCTCCCGAGGCATCACAAAATTCTTATAAGCTCTTCCTAATGGCAATGACAAATTCTTTAAAAACCGATTAATCATATTAATAACAGTTAGATGTTTATTTTCCTACTAAACCTTTCTACATTTCTATAAATTAATTAATGTTTAATGATATGGTTTGAGATAAGAGGATGAACCGGATCCTCTGGACTCTTGATTGGGCTTTAACAAATGAATCAATTGAGTAGATTTCTATGGATGTCGATTAGGTCTTCATCGAGTGCTTTCTTACTAGGTCAATGGTAGCTCTCAGAATTAACCCAGTTGGTAAGTACAAAAGAGTAACTCTTAAATGAACATGGATCAATTTCTGAAGATGTCATGATTCTGGATCATCGATGGATCTCCTTCTTTACACTTGTCACCTGGATCCTGATTTACTAGGCCGATGGTGTTTAATTCGATTATCGTTCGAATCGATTACAATTCAAATTGATAGATCTTATCAAGTCAACAATTTAGCGAATGAAAACATGAAGAAAGTTTTCGTCGGGCTTCAAATGAACATATTCCTCCGACTATAAAAAAAAAAAAATTGAAGAGAATTAAAAGAAAGTCAAGGGTCGAACCTTGATACAGTCCCTCGGAAACTTAAGTTGTTAATTTTCATTGGAGAAGATGGAGAAGTAAAAAAAATAAAGCATTTGTTTTATATATCTTGATAATAATTTTAAATTACAATCCCTAGAAATATCTATTGTTTAGACTTTAGCACGTCAATCTCTTTTAAGTATATTAAATAAACAAATAACAGATCTTGGAGACGTGGGCCGGATCCTGACTCAGTTGCTAAAGCCCAAGAAGAAGAAGAAGTAGCAGAAAGCTCACGCACAAAGCAGATGAAGCATTGGCACGGTTATCTTAAGCGCAATGAATTGTCAAACCCAACAAACCTTATTCAATAAAATATGACAATATCGGATTTTGAGTATACGTAAATACTTCGGATTTACTCATAAAGGAAACCAAGGAAAAGACAGTCTAACTCCAACTCCAGAATTAATCGAATGACATCAGACGACACCTGTAGTATATAAAAAAAACTCTTCTTACTGCATAAGAACTATAAACTTTCTTCTTCTTTTGATGAATGCAAAAGAAAAGAGTCTAAAGCCAGAAAGCATGCAGTCTGATGCAAACACAAGCATAAAAGAACGTCTCATGGACGAAAAAGTCCGTTGTCTGCTTATTTAACTATACGCAGACTGAGAAACTGGGTAAATTCTTGTTCCTGCCACTAAAGTTTGTTACCAAGAAACATACTTGGCTCCATTTAATAGCTCTAGATCATTTATGAACATAAAAAAGAAAACACCAAAAACCAATTAGCTTCTAGTCGTCATATCTAAGTTTACTGAGTAAGAATTCTATCCCTTCATTTGGTTAATGGTATTTTATATGGAGATGAATATCAAGTTTTTTTTTAGTCCACTTGTAATAAGAAAAGTGATCATATAAAAACAGTGGAAGAAATTCCAACCTTAGAGATTACCATCAAAGAATTAGACTTAAACTATCATTGTGGATGCTTACCTGCAATTAAACTTCAAAAAGCAATGTAATAACCTTTCCAAAGTTAATCAAAGAATCGAAATTAATCACTAGAATTAGTTCTGACTGTTCTTGATAAATACTTCTTATCTTATCATTGATCAAATTGCATGTAACAATGATTTCTATGGATCTACTCGGCTGCATTAATTGTGCTGTTGTTCATCGAGTAGAAAAGATGTAGATTGACCTTTTTTATTTGGACCAGAGTTGCAGAAATGGGAAAATCAGACATTCTAACAGAAGCTAGTTACAATTTGCTCTTAAGGCAGCAACAATTATTTCAAGTCGAGCAAGTGCAACCCATTTTTAGCTTCCAAATGCTCATTGAGGTCTCACACAGTAGAAAGGAGTTCACATGCTTAGTGAGACCTACTACTTACCCACTGAAATGCAGTCACCATTGCGAAGAAGAGGAAGTAGAGTGTCAAGAGAGAGGAATCTGATGGCCGATGATGATCGAATTGCAGAAGAACCAAATGGCTGCTCACCTTTTTATAAAAAGAATTCAATGGAAAAGAAACCGATAGAAGCAAGATCATCATAGCAAATGGCTTCTGTACAAACTGAGCAAAAAGCAAATGTACTGGACAGTTAACATGGGCACATCATGCTGTGTTGCTCGATGGATGATTGATTGGGACTGGACTAGAAGAATATATCCAACCAACGCATTTCTTGTATTACCTCACGTAGATCTTAAGACAAGATCCATGCACCTTTCTGGTTCCCAAATGGAACTTTGTTGGTCAATATCCATCAAAAATATTAGTAAAAGACTAGCTACTTCATTTATCAGAAAGAAGTATATATATATTAGTTAACCAATTTAACTAGCCTTTGTTGGGCTATGAACATTGTGTTAGTTTATATATCAACTAAAACCTGAGGGCTTTGGTAAGGAGGCCCTAGCGAGAATTAATATTATCTAAAGTTGTACATATATTGTTATATATAATATATATATATATTAAAATCCTACATGATTAATTAATTATAATAAAACTAGGCTAGGGTTTGGTGTAATGTCATTTATCATAGGCCAGTGAGTTCCACATGCATTAATTAATTATTAGTCCATTCTGTCGCTTAGCTTGAAAGTTGAAACCCCCTTCCCTTGCTTCCAAAACAAAAGGTTAACTGAAACAGCGTTTAGAATATTAACAGTGGTGCATATTGTGAAAAAAATGAATACAATATATTATAAACTTCAAATTGCTCGATTGATGGGTGTATCATTTTTGTCATTTAATGTCCCAATTAATTTAATCCCCATTAGATGTGGAATGCTCTTTGTTGCATGGGGGACAACTCCTTGTGCCCCAATAGTGTCAACATGCACACTGATGTTGAAGGAGCCAGCAGATTTATCATAGAAAAGGAAATATGTCATTGTTCGTAGATAATTAAAGATGTGGAAGAAAAGCATTCTTGACGCTTTATCCGTCTGCTTTAATTTGTGGTCGTTTGCCAATTAGTATGATGATTAAGATTATATATACTTAATTAATCTGCAAGGTTCCGGCAATATATATTATGTCCAAATAATCCATCTTCCTTCTCTAATTCTTCCATGTTTGGCATATTAATTATATTTATGGAGAAGATCTTTTTGGCTTTTCTTGAAGCAACATGGCGATTATTTATTATGAGATAGAGAGCTTTAATATGCAGCTGTTAATTTTCCCGTACCCTTGTGGGCTATTAATTAGTTAATATATAAGAGAAAACAAATCAAATGGTAGATTTAAAATTAGCTGGAGCACTTTAGAGAATGCATTTAAAATTGCAGATGAGAATGAGGAAGATGAGGCACCTAGTTAGTCATGACAAGGAACAGATAACGAAGAAGACTGATGCTCGAGGGGAAGAAGAAAGGGGTTATATTTATTTATTTAATACAAAAAGGAGTGCTTTCCTACTGCATTGCTTTCAATGGTTATACCATGCAATATATAATGCATCAGCATCATGGAGAAAATTAGATAATGAAATGGGATAAGAATCTAGATGTAGTGGCATTTGAAATGTTTGGTTGATTGTAAACCACACGGTATTCCAAAGCCTACGGTGGGCTCCAAAGATCATGGTGGGTGCTTAATATAATTAATGTGTTTCTAAGAGATGTCCTTTCATGATTACGACTATTTTCATATTTTATATTAGTCATGGTTGTTTGTATTATGGATTAAATCACGAGGGATATATAAGTTGAGCAAAGGGGTTAAGTCTGAGGTTCATTGAGGAGTAAGATCGACAATATGATAACTTAATTAGATGGAAAAATCATAGTATATGAGTAATTAATATAGTTTGTTTGTATATTGATTTGATCCCTTTCTATTCACCCCAAAATGAGTGCCTAAAAAATAATGGAGCTTGTGATTAAAGTAGTTTGTTTGTATGTTGATTTTGACCCCTTTAACCATCTTCGGCTATTGATTAAGCTAATAAATACATATTGGTTTCTCTTTATTTAAATCTATAGTAGAAGGATTGAAACTTGTGGACAATGTTTTTTCATGTCAAACATCCAACAATAAATTTATATTGGTTGCTTTTCTTATATCAAATTTTACAAATTATCTTTTAGAATTTAATATATAAAATATGCATCGTGAAGTTGTCCGTGATTAATAGGAAGAAACATTCATCCTTATTCAATTCCATGGAATAAAGAAATCTTTTGCTCGATTTTCTCCACCTCGAATCATCTGGAAGCTCATATAAATTAAACAAATTCATTTAAACCATCGTGAACTTAATTGTCCGTGATTAATAATTAACTAGGTTTGAGGTTAATTACCTACTTAGTTTACTCATTTAAATCGGTCCAAAATGGAGATTTAAACAAATTCAAATAGTAGATATTTAGAGAGTTTTAGAACAGATTATATTCTCAATCATATCTTCACCTCATCCATTTGACCATTTTAAGTCCATTAGAGTGATTTGACCCAAAGTAGTTTAATGACCCAAAACCATTTATTTCAACTAAAAAAACTTGTTTAGATAACTCTCGTTATCATGAATTAGATGGTATAGTTATTGGTTAAACATGCTAAATTTTGGCCCTGAAAAGAATCTAGAAAGAAAAAAAAAATCATGAAGCTTCTATGAAAGTGATTTGGATCATTCGATCGTGATGAGCATAGAAAGATCATATGGTCGAGGTGAAGACAAAAAAAAAAGTTTCTATAGACAATTCTATCCTTTTTTTTAATTCAATCATGGTAGTTGGGATAGATGGATGATGAAGACATGGTTGAATTGCTCGGAGTATTAGGAATAAATTGATAGTGGTATTTTCTCAATAAGTCGATTTGACTAAGCTACCATGATGGTCCAAAATACCTCATTATATTCCAACTTTTTAAAAATAATTTTGATAGATTTATCTCTTATGAATTTAATGATACTGTTATTTATTCAAGATAATAAAGTTTTTAACTCTCAATTTAATCTTTTTTTTTTAAAAAGCAAAAATGCATATTTTGGGTATCCAAAAATGGGAGATATGAAAAGTGTGTAATTGGTCAAAAATCTGTATTAGGACACCTATTAAACAAAATTTTCCCACTTTATGTACACCAAAAAGACCTTTTTTTTTTTTTTTTTTTTTCTATTTGCATCAATACACCATAACTTCGTTGTTCCCACAACAAAGGTACATTTTAAAAGCTAAGGTTCATTTCATTCTAGATTTCATAATTATTATCATATTGAAGATCTCTAATCTCTCACTATGCCTTTATAAATTTCAAATTATGCTTCTAAATATCTTATTTAATTTATCCATATGAATTTTCAAAATCACATGGTAGAAATAGTTTTAGTAGTGATAAGAAAAGCTCATTCATCCTCTTGAGGCTTATGGATAGGATTATAATTAAATAATGCACGCAAGGGGCTTAACATCTCAAACACTTTTTTTTGTTAAACATTTGATCAATTTGAAGCGATTAAAAATTAACTCAAGAAACCTTTTTTCAATAATATGAAATGCACACATACTATACTCTTCATTAATTATGGCGATTTATCAAACAGCGCGCATAAAATTTAGAAATGTCAAAAAAGTATCTCATACTTTTATATTTATCAAATCGCGTACTTAATTCCGTTTTTATCTCTCCCGCCAAAAGATCTCCACCACTGTGGTGCTGAAATTATAAATCTCAGCATCACTATGGTATTGATATTTGAATTCCCAGCACCACAGTGGTGGTGCAATCTCAGCACCACCACTGTGGTATTGGAATTGCAAATCCCAACACCACTATGGTGCTGGGATTTAAGTTCCCAGCATCATAGTGGTGGTGCTGGATTGATGTTAGAATTTACAATTCTAGCACCTCAATGATGTTGAAAGTTGCAATTTCAGCACCATTGTGGTGCTGAAATTTGAATTTTCAGCACCACAGTGGTGATGCAATCTCAGCACCATCACCGTGGTGTTGAAAGTTGCATTTTCAACACCACTGTGGTACTGGAATTTGAATTTCCAGTACCACAGTGGTGCTTGGATTGTAAATTCCAGCACCACGGTGGTGGTGTTGGAATTGCAATATAACTGTGGTGTTGGGATTTGAATTTCCAGCACCACGTTCGGGAATTTTACTGTACTGCAGATCTGTTTGACGGGAGGGATAAAAAGAAAATTAAGTACGTCATTTGGTAAATCTAAAAGTATGGGATATTTTTTAGATAATTCCAAACTTCAGAAGCGTTGTTTGATAAATTACCGCATTAATTAAGCTTCCTCGTTATTATCAAAACCCGAGTTAAAAATTATATCTTTCTAATGAATTTACTTTAAATTAACTTTTCAATTTTTCATTTATTATCCCACGTACCTTCAAATGAAGCTTACTACTTCAAAGGCCTAACATATCCTTTGTAAACCGCAATGACATTCTTCTATGCTTTGTCTAGTTGTGATAGGAATTGAGCTTTTGCATCTTTCAACCCCTATTCTCAATTGTAATATTCTCAACACCTTTGTCATACTCATGCTCTCTTAATGATTTATAAGGTTGAGTTTATATCATTTTGTTAGTGTCTATAAGATCCATATATCTCTACAATGACACAATATTGTCCACTTTGCATCTAAAATCTTATGATTTTATTTTTGGATTTCACCCAAAAGGTCTCATATCAATGGAGATATCTTTTCATTTTATAAGCACATGATTTTTTTCATGTCTTACCAATGTGGAACTTTGATTGTATTTTCAATACTCTCAACAATCTCCCTCTCAAACGAAGGATCATATTGACCCCCCTCAAACGTATCCATCTTCAAAGGACATCCTCTGCTTGATGTTCGATCCTCAATCCACCAAGACTTCATGTCAGTTGTCCAACCCTTCTAGCTAAACTGGATTTCCTATCAGTTGTTTGGTCCTCCCGACCTAACTGGACTTCCAACATGGTATCTAGTTCTCTTGATCTGGACATAAGAGCTCAACTTCCTTCGTTCGAGGCTCATAGCTTGACATGAACCATGACTCTGATATAAATTGTTAGTGCATATAAGAATCATATATCTCTACAATAACAAGATATTGTCCACTTTGGGTCTAAGCTCTTATAGTTTTATTTTTGGGTTTCACCAAAAAGGCCTCATGTCAATGGAAATGTCCTTTCATCTTATAAGCACGTGATCTTTTTTATGTCTTACCAATATGGAATTTTGATTATATTCCCAATACTCTCAACACATTTAACCTTTGTCATACTCGTGCTCTTTTCCATTCTATTTTTCAACTGCTCTAGTTTCTTTTATTATTCATTAAGCTTGTACAAATTACTCAAATATTTTTCCCCATTTTACATGGAATTATCATCTTCAACCATGAATGTGACACCTCTTTGTTTATCTTCCCACCACCATATAGCTAGGTAAACTTCCAAAGTAGTGGCTCTAGAATTGGATGGCCATCAACAAAGAGGAGGCTTTAGACTTAGCTAATACTTATTTTGTGAGCTCTTCAATATTTTTCTCACTAGTAAAATAAGAAAATCTCATGTCAACTTCTTCTCTCCTCTACCTCATGTCTACATGGCCATGGTTTCCTACGAACGAGTCACTCTATCATAAAACTATTCACAATAGATTAAGAAGCCTATTAGCTACTAAAGTTGGATTGGACTTTGATTGACAAGTTTACTAGAGCATGCCATTTAGCAAAGCTAACTCACGTGGGGTGTGAATTTAACTCATTTTATTTGAACTACAAGAAGATCAAATAAAGTGGAGTGAGATTAGGCTAGGGGTAAACAACTCAAATGAAGTGAATTATGTTGGGTCCAATGAAATTCATATATCTTCGTAATAATATGATATTATCAATTCTGTACTTAACCACTCGTAGATTAATTTTTAGACTTTATCCAAAAAGTCTCATATCAATAGAAATATTTTTTTATTTTTTATAAATACATGATATTTTCCATATCTTATTGATGTGAAACTTTGATTACACTCCTAATAATCTTCCTCTCAAATGAAGAACCACATTGAACCCCCCTCAAGTTTATCCATCCTCGAAGGACTTCTTCTGCTTGATGTTTGATCCTTAACTCAATAGATTTTTCTGCCAATTACCTAATCCTCCTGACCCAACTGAACTTCTTGCCTAATATCCCATCAGGTCTTTCTTGTCAATTGTACGATCCACTTGACTCAATTAGACTTCTTGTTTGATGTTTCACCATGTCTTTTTGTCAGTTGTTTGATCCTCTTGATCCGAACTTCTTGTCTGGTGTTAATTCTCTTGATCCAAATATGGAAACCCCCACTTCCTTCGTTCAAGGCTCATGGCTCGACTTGGACCGTTGCCTCTAATACTAATTGTTGGATCCGATGAAGAAAAAAATATCTCCATTGATACAAGACCTTTTAGTAAAATATAAAAATAAATCCATGAGAATTTAGGACTAATGACGTGACATGAATTTTTCTCCTCGAGGTTGAACTGTTGAGGATGGATTCTCTCTAACCGTAATAGTAAGAGTTTCCTTGCTCCCTTCCTGTAAAAGTTAATGCACGTTAGACCACCGCTAGCCTATCCGACAGAGATCCTTCGATGCTTAAGTTAGAGCTTGTATGAGGAAGAGAAAATAAGTAGTAGCATAGTGAAGAAGATGAGTATCTTAGAAAATAGCAAGTGTATATAGAATAAGATCAGATCCCTCCTCCTTCCTTCATTTCCGTCTTTTATCTCCTCTAACATTAGGGCAAGCTGTCATGTAATGAACTATGAGCCTCCTCGCCCACGTGGAAGGTTATGTGGGTTGAGGTGATCATGCCGTTATGCGGTTAGAGAATGCTCACTATCGAAAATATATATTTTGTGAGGCCTATGAGGCATCTTCAATTTGTTATAAAAGATAATGGCGTATCTACCAGGACTATAATAAACAATCTCTTGTATATTTTGTGGAGTCTCACTTTAACAGAATTAATATTCCTTTTGGCTTCCCACTAACTTCCCGAGCTACTGCCCATCTGACTTGACTTTGCTCTCTTCCCAAGCCGCTACTTCTAGACTCAGCTCATCTTCCCGAACTAACTTGGATCCCGAGTTGCCACATCCTTACCCAGGCTCATTTTTCCGAACTGCTATCTTCTTAACTTGGCTCATATTCCTGAACTGCTATCTTCTTGATTCAGCTCTCCCTCCTGAGTTGATACCTTCTCAACTTGGCTCATCTTCCCGAGCTGCTACCTTCTTAACTTGACTCATCTTCTCGAGCTACTACCTTCTCAACTTGGCTCATCTTTCCGAGTACTACTTTCTCAACTTGGCTCATCTTCCCGAGCTACTACCTTCTGACTCGGCTTGACACTTCTTTATTTTTAATCTTATTACAACATTATCAAAATCCAAAGGCGATAATATCATATCATTATAGAAATATATGAATTTTATCGGATCCAATAAATTAGGACAACATAGAGTTATGCTTGACATGTTAAATCTAACGACAATTTATCAAACACAGCTCTTAAATTTCGGAATTACCCAAAAAGTGTACCATAGTTTCAGATTTACCAAATCGCGTACCTAATTTCCCTTTTACCCCTCCTGCCAAACAGACCTGCGACAATTTAATGATGAGAGAGAATTTTCATGCATCCGAGCCACTATTGGAAATTCCGAACCATCTAAACGTGGTGCTGAGAATTTAAATCCCAGCACCACATTATTCCTGTGAATATAATTCCCAGCACCACCTTTTTTTTATTTGATTTCTAATTTATATCGGTCTGATTTCTGAAATATTGCTGTGAATACCTAATAAAACCTCGAATATCAGAAATTTTAGCCACGGATACACAGAGAGACACTACTCAAACTCAATGGACTTGGATTGGATCGAAAAAGAGGTGAATAGGACCATCAATGGGTTTTGACCGAAACCCATTGATGGACTTAGAGGAGTCCAAATTTCGAAATCTTGACATAGACTGAAAGATCTTACAACATAAATTTTTGATATGTCGAGGAAACTTAGTTTTAATCCTCTTATCTCCCAATTTTAACTTGTGTAGAAAAAAAGATGGTACTGAAAGTTGAGGCGATGGTAGTGGTGTAGTCTTGAATTGGAATTCTGGTGTGTCACAATCCTGCACCACCGTTGTGGTCTTTGGAATTGCAATTCGACACACTATGGTCTTTGGAATTGGAATTTCAACACCGCGTGGTGTTGCGATCCACCACCAGCGTGGTCTTTGGAAATTCGATCGGCACGCGTGGTGTTGGAAATTCGATTCGATCTACGATGATCTTTGGAATTGGAACAACTTAATGCGATGTCGAAGCGAGATGAAGAACCCTTTGTGAAATTCCGCGCCTCGATTTTTATATCACGAAAAACTATTTGTGGTTTTACCTAATGTAAATTTATTACCGTTTTTAATTTATTGGAAAAATCACGGTGTCTTGAATGAGTATTTATTTATTTTCCTTATATTTTGCAATAGATGTGTTTTTCTATTTAAAAAAATCGTTTAAAAATTAGCGAGCCTCTAACATGAGAAAAATCGCATAAAAGCATTTAATTTTGAGTTGGCCTTTCTATAACTTGAATGATAAAATCTTTCTTCATCTCGTTTCTGATACTGCTACTAAGTTGTTCCAATTCCATCACCGCTGGTCTTTGGAATTGGAATTTCAAAGACCAACGTGGTCGAGATTGGAATTTTCAACACGCGGTGGTGGTCTTTGGGATTCTGCACCAGCCGTGGTCTTTGGAAATTCCAATTCGGCACAGTAAATTAGTCTTTGAAATTGTGATTCCAGCACCACAATGGTGGTGCAGGGATTGCAACACCACTCATAGTCTTTTCGAATTGAATTTTGGGAGATAAGAGGATTAAAACTAAGTTTTCTCGACATATCAAAAATTTATGTTGTAAGATCTTTCAGTCTATGTCAAGATTTCGAAATTTGGACTCCTCTAAGTCCATCAATGGGTTTCGGTCAAAGCCCATTGATGGTCCTATTCACCTCTTTTTCGATCCAATCCAAGTCCATTGAGTTTGAGTAGTGTCTCTCTGTGTATCCGTGGCTAAAATTTCTGATATTCGAGGTTTTATTAGGTATTCACAGTAATATTTCAGAAATCAGACCGATATAAATTAGAAATTAGATAAAAAAAAGGTGGTGCTGGAAATTATATTCCCAGGAATAATGTGGTACTGGGATTTAAATTCCCAGCACCACGTTTAGATGGTTCGGAATTTCCAATAGTGACTCGGATGCATGAAAATTTTCTCTCATCATTAAATTGTCGCAGGTCTGTTTGGCAGGAGGGGTAAAAGGGGAATTAGGTACGCGATTTGGTAAATCTGAAACTATGGTATGTTTTTTTGACAATTCCGAACTTTAAGAGCTGTATTTGATAAATTGCCGTAAATCTAAAGTTCTTTGAGAATTAGAAAGTTAATAATGAAAGATATATTAAGTTAATGCGTGGATGATTGAGACATAACAATTATTGATCACTTCTAAGGTGATGCTGACATTGTAGCACTTAGAGATTGCGTAGAGCCCTCTAAATCACTTACAAATTAAATGTTTAAAAAGAACTCCTTGTGAAGTCTTTAGCCCCCTTGTATATATCTGAAAGGGAGTGCCTAGCTTCCAAAGTGATGGTGCGTCGGTTAATCACGAGACTCTCTTTTATATTTTTAGGAATCGATTTCGCTCATCAACAACGTGCGTTGTATAGGTGGTGGTGCTCGATGTCTCCCGTCTTAACGTGGTCGGCCTTTTGGTGTAGCACGAGTTTTCAACGTGTGATGGTCATGCGTCATCCTAATTTATCCTCGTCGGCCGTCGGAAAACTTTTGTAGGGCCAGGGCGGTCGGCCCTGAGGATTAGTAGGGGAAGAGAAATTGTACCCTGATACCTCAGACTAAAAAAAAGAAAAAAAAAAAAGGAGTATTTAACAAAAGAGAAAACTCTACATATAATATAATTGCCTCTATGGATATAATCGTTCACTATAATAATCCTTAACTACTAATTAACTAATCAAAGACATGGCAACGTTAACTCATTATTTAAAACTTAAGGAGCATGAACTATATCTTATTTTTACTGTTTATTATTATATATAGCTAATTACTTATGCCAATTATCAAACAATGTTTAATATTAGTGATGATTTTATCTACATTCTGACACTAACAATGATGAATTATTAATTATCACGACTTGTTTTTTCATTATATATGAGTAGAGAACAAATTAATATAAATTAGAGTTGTTTTTAATGTTCTGTTTACTCCCAGGATTGATGAATGACTTGATGGATGAGAATATATATTGATAAATGAAACTGTAACATAGATATATTTTATTTTATTTATCATCTTATTATTTTTTAAATTGGTTGGATGAAAAAACATGGAAGGATGCATGAACAAATGAATTTTTCTATTAATCTATTTATTATATTAATGGTTGGATAATAGACAACTCGATCAAATGGATAATATTACTCCCATTATTGATCTTCATCTATTTATCTTACCTTTTTTTTTTATTTGTTCTCCTATTATTCTCCTAATGCCTATCCACACTCTCCTCGAAGTGAACATCCCAACATCGAGGGTATCCAAAAGTTTGAAGGAATCCAAAGATAAGGAGTATGATGGTGATGTTATGTTACAAAATGAGACACATGTGAGAGAAGAGGAGGCATGCACAAACTAAGACTAGAGCACAAAAGACATGAGTAGGGTAGAGGAGGGAGACATAAAATGGAGCCAAGGCACAGAGATGTTCGAGAAAGGAAATTGCAAATGGACAAAGGTACACAAGTATTTTAAAAGAAAATTTCTCGGCAATCATTGGTGTTCACTAGTCATATTCACTCAATTGCATGATTTGAATTGATCAAAAAGATAGAGAAGCACCTTTCATGTCTTCATCTCACTTAGCCTCCCAAACAAACATGGCTTGCATTTAAGTGTTTAGTGAAGAGGTTAAAAGCATCTATCCAAGTTTTGAACCAAGTCAAAGAAAGATTATATGATGAAATTTTGCATGTATATCTCCATTTGAGGATCACCTTATTTAGTATCGTAGATAGCAAACTTCTTTTTTTTTCTTTTTTTTTTAAGCCCCCAGGGTAAATCTAGATGGCTAGCGCAGCCATGTTAAGGCTTGAAAGGACAAAGGGTTGATTCCTGGAGGTGACGACCAGGGTACCGATAACTCTGCATTTCTGCGCTAGACATCTGACATCTGATTTACCCTCCTCCACACGTAAGGATAGCGGTGGGAGCCGCTAATGTGACGGTTCTACATAGATAGCAAACTTTTTTTTTATATAATCCATGAATATGAATATGTAAATCAATCGAGCAAATTAACCAAACAAATATAAATTGTTGTCAAGGTTAGAGTTTTTGGACTTCCCTATCAATTTTTTTATTTTTATTTTTTGATTTGCAATACCAATGATGAGGATGAGTTCAAAGGGTCATAACTTGGCATAGAGAAGATTGAATCAAAATTAGATTATCTTTGATGATTCATAAATAAATTAATCGATATTTTGCCATGCTTAGCCATGAGAAGAAGACATGACTAATCTAATAGGTTGGAAATTAACTAAGCATCTTTTTTATCCTATTCTACATGAAATAATTGTGAAAAAATTGAAAATAGATCTAATGCAATTAAGAGTAGATCGAATTGCCCTCATGGATATGATGCAGTAATAAAATATTCAGAAGAGCAATAAGAGAGTTAGGATTTGAATTCTAAATGGGATAAATATTTTGAACATCGACTTCGAAATGTGCATGTAATGTGCTCCTGATTTATTCGGTAAGCAAATTAGGGGAAAAATTATATTGTCTACCTCCAAAATTAATTAGGCAAAGCTTAAATACTTAGATTATTAAAAAAAAGAATGAGTAGGTTGAGTTGCCCCCATGAGTACGTTGGGATGGCAAAGCAAGGAATAATAAAAGAGTTAAAATTTGAATTTCAAATGGGATGAGAGATTATTAGTTTCTAAACATGCAAAAGCTATACTTAATTTGGATTTATCTAATAGACGAATTAGGAGAAAGTCTATCTATCTTCGGCAATTTATCAAACACAGTTACTAAAGTTTCGAAATGCCCAAAACGCGTAGCATGGTTTCAGATTTACCAAATCACGCACCTAATTCCACTTTAACCCCTCCCGTCAAACAAATCTGCAATTTAATGATGAGAGAGAATTTTCATGCATCCGAGTCACTACTGGAAATTCCGAACTATCTAAACGTGGTGCTGGGAATTCAAATCCCAGCACCACTTTTTTTTTTATCTGATTTCTAATTTATATCGGTCTGATTTCTGAAATATTACTGTGAATACCTAATAAAACCTCGAATATCAGAAATTTTGGCCACGGATACACAGAGGGACACTACTCAAACTTAATGGACTTGGATTGGATCGAAAAAGAAGTGAATAAGACCATCAATGGGTTTTGACCGAAACCCATTGATGGACTTAGAGAAGTCCAAATTTCGAAATCTTGACATAGACTGAAAGATCTTACAATATGAATTTTTGATATGTCGAGGAAACTTAGTTTTAATCCTCCTATCTCCCAATTTTAACTTGTGTCGAAAAAAAATGGTACTGAAAATTAAGAAACTGATGGAAGATAGTGATAGTGGTGCTGGAATTCACAATTCCAGCACCACTGTGGTGTTGGGATTGGAATTCCTAGCACCACAATGGTGTTGCAGGGATTCCAACACTATTGTGGTGCCGGGAATTCCAATCCCACGCTGATGTGTTCAAATTCGATTCGACACGCGGTGCTTTGGAATTGTAAATTTCGACTACAATAAAATCCACTGCATCGATGGGCGTGATTTCACATAACAACAAGAATCTGCTTTTAAACATAATCAAGACACTCAAACAATAGATGAAAACCACTTCATAAAGATAAATTTTGCAAGTACGAGGTGCGTATTTATGCGTAATTTCGATCATAAGGGATGAGTAGTGGATTTTCTATCGTGGTGCTAAAATTTACAATTTCAGCACCCTTGTGGTCTTTGATTGGAATTTCGCACCTGTCTTGGAATTGAAATTTCCAGAAAAACACAATCCAGAGTGCAAGCATGAAATCATTCAAAGAATAGGATAGCAGGAACATAATGCACAGCTGATCATTTAAACAATGTCGATAAATTAAGCCTTTTTGAGGAAAGTTACTTCCTCTTTCTTGTCACTATATTTTCTCCCTCTTTTTTTTTTTGCTTTTGTTTAGCCAGTCAGTTTAGCCCTTGCGTACGTCTGACTAAAGAAAAATGAGCAAAGAACTACAGGAGTATCAAACATCACTTCATCTAGTTGCTCAGTACTGGGTTCATGTTTTTGCCATTCAACATCTGGTCGTGCTTATTTCAATCATAAGGGATGAGTAGTTGCTGCCTAGTTTTGTTCATGCTCCCTTTTTGCTGATTCCTTTTCTGAGACTTTAGACAAAATTGTGCCGTGCTGAAATTTCGATCATAAGGGATGAGTAGTGGATTTTCTATCGTGGTGCTGAAATTTACAATTTCAGCACCACTGTGGTGCTGGAATTGAAATTTCCAGCACCACTGTGGTGCTGGAATTGGAATTTCCAGCACCACAGTGGTGCTGGAATTGCGAATTCCAGCACCACTATCACTATCTTCCATCAGTTTCTTAATTTTCAGTACCATTTTTTTTCGACACAAGTTAAAATTGGGAGATAGGAGGATTAAAACTAAGTTTTCTCGACATATCAAAAATTCATGTTGTAAGATCTTTCAGTCTATGTCAAGATTTCGAAATTTGGACTTCTCTAAGTCCATCAATGGGTTTCGGTCAAAACTCATTGATGGTCTTATTCACTTCTTTTTCGATCCAATCCAAGTCCATTAAGTTTGAGTAGTGTCCCTCTGTGTATCCGTGGCCAAAATTTTTGATATTCGAGGTTTTATTAGGTATTCACAGTAATATTTCAGAAATCAGACCGATATAAATTAGAAATCAGATAAAAAAAAAAGGTGGTGCTGGGATTTGAATTCCCAGCACCACGTTTAGATGGTTCGGAATTTCCAGTAGTGGCTTGGATGCATGAAAATTCTCTCTCATCATTAAATTACAGATCTGTTTGACGGGAGGGGTAAAAGTGGAATTAGATGTGCGATTTGGTAAATCTGAAACCATGCTACGCGTTTTGGGCATTTCGAAACTTTAGGAACTGTGTTTGGTAAATTGCCGATCTATCTTCATAGAAAAAAAAAAGAGTACCTTGAGTTGAACAAATAATTTTCCAACGAGTAATCAATATTGGATTTTAATTCTTCGTTGGGTGGGATTCATGTAATTTGACAATACACAATTCAACATTAAGGATTAAATACGAGGAAATGATCTAATGCATTTTTATTGCGGGTTTAATATAGTGAAGGTGTATTATATATATACACACATATGCGATAGATCCTAAGGGCACGTTTAGTGAGGGGTAATCAACCTTATAATATAATCAAGATTATATTACGAGATGTATTAAATTGTTTGACACAATTTTAAAGATGTAATGTAATGTAATCGGATTATAAAAGATGAGGAAAGTTTCGTAATCTGGATTACAAAAAGAAATGTTATGTAATCCGATTACATTACGAATTCAAAATTTTTTATGACAAATATATCCTTCTTTTATTTTTCTTATTGCTTCTCGATAACCATCGATGGTGATGATCGCCACTGTCGGGGGCTGGGGGCAAGGGGTTGAGGCGGCCGACGACCGACGGTCGGATCGACGGTCGGTCCGCAATCGATGGTCGACCGTGACCTATCGGCGACTGATAGTCAATCGATGTCGATCGTCGACCATGCGATCGACCACCGGTCGGCGATCATCGCTGGCTGGCTAACGACCGCGCGATTGACCACCGACCATTGATGCCCGACCGACAGTCACCTAACTACCAACTAATATTTTGATTAGAGCTGACAAACGGGCCGACCATGGCAGGACGGGTCAACTCGTCATAAATCCAACATTTAGCGAAGAGGAGCAGGTCGACTCGCTCAACCCAAGGCGAGTTACGGATTAAGCGGGTGTGGTCAACCCACGGGCCAGAAAAAAATTCAAAATTATTGAAACATTGAGGGCTTGAGGTGATAATCGACAAGAATGATAGAATGTCATGATAAAAAAAAATATGCATTTGAAGTAATTAAAATTTTGTAATATCGATCCAATTATCGATCGTCAATGTTAAGTATCGATGTTTTTTATTGTTCCAACATTTCAAAAATCTAAATTTTGATGATATGCAAATTCAAAATTTGGCTCATCAAAATAGAGATCTAATTGAGATTTTTCAACGCTTATAATTAATTGACTCTGATATATTATTATTTCCTATATTAATTGAAATAATAGTGATAAAATAATTATAAACTAATTAATTAGGTGTGGCCAAGGCAGTGGCCGGTCGGCCGGCGATTAGCGAGCCGTCGGCCGAGGTGAGGATCGATCGATTTAATCCGACTGGCCAGCCGACGGTGACCGATGGTGATCAATTTGATAAATTGATAATGATAGTTTTGTCCTAAATGATAAAAATTAGAGGATATTTTTGGGAAAAAAATTAGAATCAAGAAAAATCAAGTTTCTTTGAAGGTTTTTCAATTCTCTCATCCATAACACTTTTGCTGACGTGATATAACGTGTCGGATATCCATCATGACTTGGTAATCGTTCAAATCTTAAAATAAACAAAGTTTTTTTTGATAACCTTAAATGGATAACCAAAATTATCATAGATGATCCCAACCAAACACACCCTAAGGATTAAGCAGTGCCGAAAGCATTGAAACGACCCTCTTCTTTCTATAAGACGCCACTTTAGCTCTCTTGTAGAAACTATATCCGCTGCAATATAAGAACATCCTCGGCGATAATTCTGTGACGATAACAACCGCTATGGATTTAAGATAGTATTTGGTATCGTTGTCTTTTCAATATCGATTTCCATTATAGCTTCAATAAGATCCTATTTCATGAATCCTTCGATTTTGATTAATCTAAATAATTGGTCAGACACAAAAACTGTAAGGCAGCAAAATATATATATATATATATATATATATATATAAATATATATATAAACCAGGCAGACCTGCCTGGAATTCCGTCCGTTTGGATTCAATTTCCCTCGCCTGGAGTGTGGACCACAATTTATAGTTATCCGTGTCTTGCTAACTCCGCTAGAAAACAGAGGGGGTTGGGCTCTGCCAAAACATGGAACACATGGCACAAAGATGACATGCCTTCGATTTTTTATTTTTATTTTTTTATTTTTACTGTCTTCGACACTTCATTTAAGTGGTTGCATCGCAATGTATAACTGATCACATGGACCACGATGTTAATGGAGGAGGAGGGGTTTTATGATCTCAAGTACAAGACAGCCCCGCCCCTATCTGCGTTATAATAACTTGGGAGCCATATGCAAGCGTTAGCAATTGGTGGATGTGACAGAGGAAAAGTTCGAGCAGCGCCAACGAACTAGTGACCGCTGCTGCTGCCGACAAATTTTGGCGTGCGCTTGCACAGTGCTCCTTGTTTGTGTGGTGCCAATGGATCATGGTCAGCTTTTGGTATCCTCTCGCCAGGTCTCATGGCTTCTGTAGGGGAGAGAGAGAGAGAGAAAGACCAGGGAGCTTGTTGGTTGGTTGGTTGAGTGTGCGCGATGCAATTTCATAATTACTTTGTCTTTTTATTTTGAGTAAGGCAGAAAATTTTATATTCATGTGGAATCATTTTATATATATATATATATATATATATATATAAAAGAACGAGATCTTCGTTTTTATGAACTTCAAAAATTTCGTAGTGCAAATGCATCCCATCATCTACTGTTGGATTTTCCGAGCCGTAAAAATCGTTTTTTGCGTTGCGAAAACCCCGAAAGTTCGGCCACGGATCCGTGCGAAAATGTATTAAAATTAAAACATGTATGTGTTTGTATAAAACCCTAGATCTACCTTAGATCTACATGATAAGGACGTTACCCTCGATGCGACACCCTTCGCAAATCCCGCTCGTCTAAAAGGTTCGCCGGAACTCGAGAGTGTCAAGTGTACACTCTTCTACAAGTATCCATACAGACAAATGGTGAAGAAAAACACCTTAGAGTGTGCTAGCACCCCTTGGACGTTCATGGTTAGATGAGGAAGAGAAGAGGAAGAAGATGAAGTTACACAACTTAACTTCACATCATCCATAACCCACTATAAGGGGGTTACATGCATGCATGTAACTCCAAGAGCCAATGACTCTTGGTCTCCCTCATGAGGTGACACCCCATGATATATCCATGATGATGTGGAACATCATCATTGGCCGGCCATGCCAAGTCATTATCATGACATGACATTTGGTCAAGTCAAACTTGACCTTTCATCTTCCCTCTCAAGTCAAGTCAAACTTGACCTCTTATCTCCCATGGTTGATCAAATCCAACCATTTGATTCAAGTCAATTTAATTTAATGAATCTCTATTCATTTAATTTAAATTGATTTGATGAATCAAATCTAAATTAGACTCATTCAACACTTGAATCAACTTGAGTCTAACTCAATTAGTCTAATTTGGATTACTCTTAATCCAATTTGGTTCATCCCATGAACCTAATCCTCATGGTTCATCATATGAACCTAATCTCCATCTAATTGCCCTTATGTGTGTGACCCTATAGGTTCTTGTAACGTTGGCAATGTCCCTAAACCGATTTAGGAACATAAGCAATGAGAGGTATCTAGCAACACATCATTGCTACCCAAGTTACAAGAATGTTGAGCTCCAACATCACCTTTGTGACTACTAATTGTGACTCTCACAATATGTGACAATGTCCCTCTATCCTTGACATCTAGATTGACCAATCGAGACATAGACCGTGTCATCCTCGGTACAATCTAAATCTTGAACTCCAAGTAGACTCACTCTAATCAAATGAGCTCAATATCTCATATTGACTCATTTGGACATGGTCATGCACTTTTTGGTCTCACTCTATCAAGAATATCGATGTCACTCCCGTCATATAGGAGGGATAGATCACATCTACATCACTCACATCCCTCCGCATAATTTGTTACATACACAGTAATCGCCTTTATAGTCCACCCATTTACGGGTGACGTTTGACGAAGCCAAAGTATGCAACTCCTTATGTAGGGAACCATGGTGACTTCAGGTCTAAGGACTAATAGTCATACTAATAGCCACATGAGAAAGTATATGACATTCATATAACGATCCATGATACTTTCTTATGGCGGGCCATTCAATATACATTCTCCAATGCATACCCATGTGTCAACTTGATATCTCATATCCATGACTTGTGAGATCAAGTCATCATGTTGACCTACATGCTAGTCTCTACACATTAACATTGTCCCTGAATGTTAATACTCGACTAGGAATGATTAAGAGTAGTGTTCTCTATATCATCTCATTATCGATTCAACCAATCGATTGATATATATAAGAACCTACTACTCAAGGACATTATTATATTTAGTTATTTGGCACCAATACAAGTAAATATAATAACCATGCCTTTATAAATAGGAATATGATACAATAAAATACATACAACAATCATTACATGATTGACTCTAGGACTTTCACTAACAATCTCTCACTAGCACTAGTGTCAATCACCGTAGTATCGAATACCCAATGACCTAGTGTGACCATCATGCTTTTTCTGTGTCAAAGCCTTGGTCAAGGGATCTGCAATGTTAGCCTATGTGGATACTCTGCAAATCTTCACATCTCTTCTATCGATAATCTCTCGAATGAGATGGAAGCACCGATATATATTCGGCCTCTATTGTAGAATCAACAACTGTGTCCTGATTGGAACTCTTCCAGCTCACAACGCCACCATTCAAGCAAAACACGAACCCTGACTGCGATCTATAATCTTCTTGGTCAGTTTGGAAGTTGGCATCGCTGTAACCCTTTACAGCTAGCTCCTCATTGCCTCTAAATATCAAGAAATATTCTTTAGTCCTTCTCAAGTACTTAAGAATATTCTTGACTGCTATCCAGTGATGCTCACCTGGATCTGACTGGTACCTACTCGTTATGCTCAAAGCATACGAGACATCAGGATAAGTACACAGCATGGCGTACATGATAGATCCTATAGCAGATGCGTAAGGGATCTTATCCATGCGGTCTCTCTCCTCTCTAGAAGAGGGACTTTGAGTCTTCGAAAGACTCACACCATGTGACATCGGCAAAAGTCCCTTCTTGGAATTCTGCATGGCAAACCGTAGTAATACCGTGTCAATGTATGTACTCTGACTTAGGCCAAGCAATCTCTTAGATCTATCTCTATAGATCTTGATGCCTAGAATACAGGCTGCTTCACCTAAGTCCTTCATTGAGAAGCACGTCCCCAGCCAAGTCTCCACAGACTGTAGCGAAGGGATGTCATTCCCAATGAGTAGTATGTCATCCACATACAATACAAGGAAGACAACTGTATTCCCATTAACCGTTTTGTAGACACAGGGTTTATCTTCATTCTTGATGAAACCAAACTGTTTGATCGCATCATCGAATCGAAGATTCCAGCTCCGAGAGGCTTGCTTTAGCCCATAAATGGACCTTTGCAGCTTGCATACTTTCCCAGTATGCTGTGGATCTTCAAAACCCTCAGGTTGTGTCATGTACACATCCTCGAGTAAGTTTCCATTCAGAAACGTGGTTTTGACATTCATCTGCCAGATCTCATAATCGTGGCATGCTGCAATAGCAAGCAAGATCCAAATGGACTTAAACATGGCCACTAAAGAAAAGGTTTCATCATAGTCAATACCATGAATTTGCTTGAAACCTTTAGCCACCAATCGGCCCTTATAGGTATGCGTAAGTCCATCCATGTCAGTCTTTCTCTTAAAGACCCACTTACACCCAATGGGTTTGACCCCTTCAGGTGGATCAACCAAAGCCCATACTTGGTTGGTGTACATGGATTCCATCTCGGATCTCATGGCCTCTACCCATTTCTCAGAATCTGGGCTCATCACAGCTTTCTGATAGGAGGTAGGCTCATTCTCAATGAGCATAACGTCATCATGGTCAGACAAGAGAAATGAGTATCTCTCAAGCTGACGACGTACCCTATCAGACCTGCGAAGAGGTAGGTCTACATGAATAGGTGGTTGTTCCACAACTCTTTGTGCAACAATCTCATCACCCACAACACTTTGTGGTTCCTGTTCAACCTCCATCAAGGCCTCAGTGCTATGGTCCTTATCTTGAATTTCTTCAAGATCGAATGTACTCCCACTAGTTTTTCTAGAAACAAAATCTCTTTCTAGAAAAACCCTAGTCTTTGCCACAAACACTTTGTGCTGACTGGGAATGTAGAAGTAATATCCCTTTGTATCCTTGAGATATCCAACAAAATAACACCTATCGATTTGGGTCCCAGTTTATCTGAGACTTGACGTCAAACGTAAGCCTCACAACCCTAAATCCTTATGAAATACATCTTGGGATTTCTCCCTGTCCATATCGTATATGATGTCTTTATCACAGCCTTTGATGGTATACGGTTAAGCATAAAGGCTGCTGTGTCTATAGCATATCCCCAAAAGGATATAGGAAGATCTGTGTGACTCATCATAGATCGTACCATATCTAATAGGGTACGATTCCTCCTTTCGGATACACCATTCCACTGTGGTGTTCCAGGAGGAGTGAGTTGGGATAGAATCCCACACTCATCTAGATAGTCACGAAACTCATGGCTAAAGTATTCACCACCTCGATCTGATTGAAGTATCTTAATACTCTTGCCAAGCTGGTTTTGTACTTCATTCTTGAATTCTTTGAACTTTTCAAAGGATTCTGATTTATGTGTCATAAGATACACATAACCATATCTACTGAAGTCATCAGTAAATGTAATGAAGTACCTGTAACCACCTCTAGCAGCAACATTGAAAGGGCCACATACATCACTATGTATAAGTCCTAACAAGTCCGTTGCTCTTTCGCTGTGTCCACTAAAGGGAGTCTTGGTCATCTTGCCTAAAAGGCAAGACTCGCATGTCTCATATGATTCAAAATCAAATGAGTCTAGCAGCCCATCCTTATGAAGCTGAGATAAGCGACTCTCATTTATGTGACCTAAGCGACAATGCCAGAAATAGGTTTGGTTCAACTCATTTGACTTGAACCATTTGGTACTTATGTTATAGATAGGGCTCTCTAAGTCTAGAAAGTAGAGTCCGTTCATTAGAGGTGCACTACAATAGAACATATCATTTAAATAAACTGAACAACATTTGTTCTTTATTATAAATGAAAATCCTTTCTTGTCCAAACAAGAAACTGAAATGATGTTCTTAGTTAAGGCAGGTATATAACAACATTCATCTAATTCTAGTACAAGCCCTGAGGGCAAAGATAGATCATAAGTTCCTACAGCAACAACAGAAACTCTTGCTCCATTGCCTACTCGTAGGTCCACCTCGCCCTTTGTCAATGCCCTGTTATTTCTCAGCGCCTGCACTGTTGGTGCAGTGGGCACCAAAGTCGAACCGGTATTTTGATTATGGCAAAAGGCTCAATAGTTAAGGGTATATTTGTTATCTTACGAGCTCAATTAAGTGTGCAGAAATGCTAAAGTTGAGCGGAAGGTCTGCGACACCCGGTGGGAACCGAGGTGGTCGGGCAACGCCAGAGGGATTTCGGAGGAAGCCGAGGTACTCGGGTGAAGACCGGAAGCGAGGCTACAAGGTAAGCTCGTGTGAAAGCGAAGCAAGGACGTTAAGCGTAGATCCGACCCAATACCTCCAATGGAAGGTCTAGGTCGAGATCAGTTGGTTAGAACCATCGTACTTTATATTTTAAGCTAACTTGTACTGCAGTCCAAAACCCTTTGACCAGTCGTCTACTACAGTCAACTGCTGGTCTAGTTCCAGCCTCGAGAAGAGCTCGAATTTCAAGGGGGTGAATTTGGACTTGACTCGTGTTTTGGTACAAAGGGTGATGTGGCATCAAGGTGGACATCCAAACCATCACCAAGCTTGGAACCCCAAAATTAGGTGATGTGGCATCAAGGTGAACATCCAAAACCATCATCAAGTTGGACGCCCAAAATGAGGTGAGTTGGCACAAGATGGTTGGCAAACCACCATCAAGCTTGGACGCCCAAAATGAGGAGAGTTGGCACAAGATGGTTGGCTCCCATGATGTGGCACAAGTTGGATGGCTCCAACAAGTTGGCGTGAAGGCCTCCTTGAGGTGGCACAAGGTGGTTGGATGAGCACCTCATCCTTGAGTTGTGGCACAAGGTGGTTGGATGAAGCACCTCATCCTTGAGTTGGCAAAGGATGTGGATGAAGACTTGGGGGATAAGAACCTCACCTTGGACACTACCTATGTCTAAATTCATAGATCAATATCCATAAATAGACATGTTCACGCCAAGCAAAAAAGACAAGAAATCAAGAGCTCTCAACACGCCGTCGTAACGCCGCTACTACTACTCACATTTGCTACGACGAAGTGCCGCCGACAACGAAAGCTACATCTTCTACTTATAAGAGTTGTCGGTATATTTATTTAAGTTCTACTTCTTTAAATTGTCTTTGTGCTTTAATCGTAACAAGGAAAGGGGGAGTGTCCCTTTGCCTTGATTTCTTTTTGTAATCGTTGCTCCTACTTCCAACGAAGAGGAGTGGTTTTAGTGAATTGCCCTCCGTACGTGATCAAGGATCACTAGGGCCGTGGATTAGCAATCGAAAGATTGTGAACCACGTAAAAATATCTTGTCTACTTTATATTTCCGCTGTGCACTCTCTACTTGCTTTTTACTTATTGCAAAAGTTTTTTAACGACACCGTATCGCTATTCACCCCCCCCCTCTAGCGACACTTTCGATCCAACAATTGGTATCAGAGCCGGGGGCGCTAAGATTCGGTGAAACCACCAATCTAGCTTTGTTTTTCTTGTTTCACAGATTTTTTATTTATTTATTTCTGTTTTCGTATAATTATTTCACTTGCTTATCTTCTCCTACATATAGAATTGCATTAGAGGCTTTAGGATCGGATAAGGTTGTCCTTGGGTTAGATCGAGTAAGGTTGTCCTCGAACTTCAGCGACATTCGCATTTGATTGTTTATTTCTTTTTGCAAGTTACATTTTATATATATTTTTTTCTTTACTTCTCTACTAATCCAAGGCGAAAGTCTTGGAATATTCTTTCGTGTGTGTTTTGCAAGATTCTTTTAAATCGTTCTTCTTCTTGTTTTTAAATGGCCCATCTCGAAGGGTTTAGCATTGCCGACCCCGTTTTACAACGGTAATGACTTTCGTTATTGGAAGGGTCGGATGGAATGCTTTCTTAAAACCCAAATCGAGATGTGGATCGTAATCAAACCGGTTTCACACTTCCTATTAATGAAGATGGTGAATCTTTGGGTTACGATCAATGGTCAAATTCCATGAAAAACAAGTAGAAGCCGATGCCAAGGCAACTCAAATCTTGCAATGTGGGTTGTCAAGGAAGAGCTCAACCGTCGGCCCTTCATTAGTGCAAAGGACTTATGGACCAAGCTAGTGGAACTACACGAAGGCACCGAGCGACACGAAGGTATGTAAAGAGATTTACTTTTAAATAAATTGTATAACTTGAAAATGCAGGAAAGCGAGACCGCAACTCAACTACATGCTCGTATCCAAGACATCGTCAACCAACTCCATGCCATCGGACAAAGGTCGAGAATCGCGACCTTATCGTATTCTCTTAACTCGTTTCCTAGGACCACCTTGTGGGCATCCATGGTCGATGCCTACAAGGTCTCAGACCTTTCTAAAATTAGGTTAGGCGAATTGTTTTGAACTTGAATTACATGAGCAAACTAACGTGGTCGGTAGGAAGAGTATTGCGTTAGTTGCGAGTTTCAAGAAGAAGAAGCCGCAAGCAAGCCACCCCGAAGGAAGAAGGCGAGTCCGAATCGGAAGTAGACTCGAATAGAATCCGAACTAGTCAATCTAGTTGGAAGATGATCAAGAGACGAAAACGACCAACAACTCAAGGTAAGCCTAAACCTAATTCAAATACTTCTAATTTTAGATGTTATGAGTACGAGTTCGGTCACATCAAGTCCGAGTGCCCAAAGCTAAAGAATAACGCATCAAAGACCAAGAAAGCGCTAACGCTACTTGGGAGGAGTTGTCGGAGGAAGAAGGCGATATCCAAGCTCTAATGGCCAAGCCGACCGAGCACGACTCGAAACCAAGAAGAGTCCGAGTCCGAATCCGATGATGAGCTTCCATTCAAGACAAGCCACGGATCCGTATCCGGTTCAAAAGAATCATTAAGGGTAAGTCGGTCGTTACTTAATACTTTGTATGGCGCAATTAAATTTTTAAATAAGAAACTAGCTAAGTCCGAGTCCAAGGTCGAGACCCTAATTGAGGAGGTTAACCTTCTCAAACATGAGGTCTCCCTAACCTCTTCGACTACTCGTATTCAAGAGGAGGACTCAACTCAAGTTGAAAAGCTTGAAGTTGAGAACTCGCTTTTGAAAACACAAGTCGAAGACCTTAGGAACACGTTGGAAAGGTTCACTTTGGGATCCAAGGGACTTGACCTCTTACTTGGATCACAAAGGGCCGTGTACAACAAGGCCGGACTCAGGTTTAACTCAAATACAACCAATAAGTCATATATGTCTATAGTAAACCAACATAAGAAAAATGTCCAAGCATGGGTCCCTAAGATCACTTTGATTTCAACTTTAGGATCTAACATGTATTGGGTTCCCAAGGACCAAATTCACTATGTGAATAGACCCACTCGATTCAATGGTCCAGGGGGAGCCAATACAAAATGTATTTTTGTTAAGTCTTAGAAATTGCATGCTTAGTTTTTCCTTTATTTTTAGAATGGTTAGATAGGACTCATAATCAACTAAAATCCTGCGAAAGATTGAGCCTCGAGCCTCTTTTCAAAAATAACTAGTTAGACCAAGATGTAGTCTCAAGTAAGTCGAGTTATCAATTTCTTGAAATTAGCTTTGTCTAAGGAAGTGGTCGTTGTTCCGATCAAAGAAGGCCTCTGTGCCTCGCCCGGCTAATCTCTTGAAAAGATTACTTGATGAGCTTAGACTAAATCGAATCTAACCTAATGTTGGTTAATTTAAATTCATTAAAATTAATCAAGTAAAATTGAAAGTCATCTCACAATAACACATAGGAATAACATGTTTTGATCATGTAGATATTGGTGAGATGATTTAGGTTAAAACTTACAAACAACCCTTTAGTAATTCCAATATCCGATCCAACTACCTTATATGTAGGATCAATGGATGTTGGGCGGTGGTTGCTCGACACATGGCCGGGGATCAACTCGGTTTTGAGATTACGATTCAAGCGACAAGGATCGGTAGCCTTGAAATAGCGGCAAGCTCAAAATCATCGGATCGGGTGATGAGCTCAACTCTAACTTTACAATTCAAAATGTCTTATTAGTAGAAAACTTTCAATATAATTTACTTAGTGTAAGCCAATTGTGTGATAACAATTATAAGGTCATATTTCTAGAAAATGAATCGTAATCAAGATAAATGCAACATCTAAAATAATACTTAAAGGAACTAGGAATAGCAACATCTACACAATAAATTTACCCAACTCCTCAACCAAGTGTCTTATGACACAAAGAGGAATCTTGGTTATGGCAGACTAGGACACTGCTTTTAAGACTCGTCCACAAGATGAGTCAGTGAAAGCTGGTTATAGGTTTGCCTAAACTAAACAACTTGGATAATAAAATATGTAATGCTTGTCAACAAGGTAAACAATCTAGGACACAACATCAATTAACTAATCAGAGCAGACCAAAAGTGTTCTTGAGCTCCTACATGGATCTATTTGATTCACATGGAGCTAAGTCACTCAATGGTAGTCAATTTTGCTTAGTCATAATTGGCGACTATTCTAGATTTACTTAGGTTAGGTTTATCAAACATAAAAATGATACCCTAGACCAACTAATCAATCTTTGTAGGTTAATCGAAAATCAAAAGAACCTTAAGATTAAAAAGACTTAGAAGCGATCATGGTGGTGAATTAGAAACCACGGGTTTCTGATTTACCGTAACCTAAGCGGATACCACCATGAGTTTTCATGTCCTAGAACCCCACAACAAAATGGGTTAGTCGAGCGGAAAAATAGAACCCTACAAGAAGCGCTAGGACAATGTTAAACGAGTATAACCTACCCGATAGATTTTGGCAGGCCGTTGTCCAAAATAGGATCCTTATGGTAAAGAGGCACCAAAAGTCCTCGTCGAGATTTATCACGATAAAATACCGAACATCAAATACTTTAGGGTATTTGGATGCAAGGTACATATCTTAAACACTAAGGATTACCTAGGAAATTCAAATCCAAAACCTCTCTGGAACCTTTCTAGGATACTCAACCACCAAGAGAGCTTATAGGTATACAATCACGACACTCTTAGAGTCGAAGAAACCATTAATATAGTTTTCGACGAAGGACATGAACCCGTTCAATCCTTAACAAAACCAACTAGCAAATCAACTTATAGCAAACCCGACTGACTTGAACTTGAAATCTCGTCTAACCCAAGTCATCCTATCGACCAAGTGATAGATGACCCTAACCCAAGTCATCCTATCAATCAAGTTATAGGTGATCCAAATTTAGGGGTTCGAACTAGAGCTTCATACCGAAACATTAGTCAAATCTCGTTAATTTCCAAAATAGAACCCAAAACTATTGAACAAGCACTTCTTGATCCCGACTGGATTATTGCTATGCAAGAAGAGCTAGCTCAATTCACTAGAAATGAAGTCTGGGAATTAGTACCACCACCTAAAGAAAAATCAATTATTGGAACAAGGTGGGTATTTCGAAATAAACTTGATGATAAAGGTGAAGTAGTTAGAAATAAAGCTAGGTTAGTCGCAAAAGGGTTTAGTCAAGTCGAAGGTTTAGATTACGATGAGACCTACGCCCACGTAGCCAGACTAGAGTCCATTCGAATGTTGTTAGCATATCTTTCATCGAGGTTTTAAATTGTTTCAAATGGATGTCAAGTCAGCATTTTTGAATGGATACATTAAGGAAGAAGTTTACGTCGATCAACCTCCCGGATTGAAAATTTAGATAAACGACCATGTCCTTAGACTTAAGAAAGCCCTATATGGACTCAAACAAGCCCCAAGAGCTTGATGCGAAGGCTTCGATCTATCTTAAGTCCATAGGATTGTACCATGGTTTAGTCTACCCTAGCTTTTTCGTTATAACCGTAGGAAAAGAAATCTTTATAGCCCAAATCTATGTTGATGATATAATTTTTGGAACTACCAACTCGATCCTGCTAAACGAATTCATCTCACTTATGGAAAGTGAATTTGAAATGAATTTAGTAGGAGAGTTAAGTTTCTTCTTAGATTTACAAATTAAACAAACTAAAGATGGAATATATTTACATCAACAAAAATATACTAAGGACTTAATAAATCGATTTGGAATGCAAGATGCTAAAATAATTAATACACCTATAGCAACTAATGTTAATATAAAGCGAAGATGTAGAAGGAAAACCCGTTGACCTAAAATACTATAGGGCTATGATAGGAAGTCTCCTATACTTAAGCGAGCCGACATTTTATTCGCGGTAAGTATGTGAGGTTACAAACTTTGTGCGAGGAGTCTCACCTAACCCTAGTCAAGCGTATCCTTAGATATCTAAAGGGCACGCTAAACGTAGGTATTTGGTACCCTAGATCTACCGAGTTTAATCTAATCGGCTACTCCGACTCCGACTATGCCGGTAGTAAACTCGATAGAAAGAGCACGAGTGGTTGTTGTCAAATCCTCGGCTCGAGTCTAGTGAGTTGGTGCAGTAGGAAGCAGCATTGCGTTGCCTTATCTACCACCGGAATACGTTGCGATGGGTGAGTGTGTCTCTCACTCACTGTGGATGAAGCACACTCTCCAAGACTTTAGCTTAATCTTTAACAACATTAAAACCTACATAGATAACATCATCAATTAACTTAACTAAAAATCCAATATGTCATTCTAGGACAAAACATATAGAAGTTAAACACCACTTCATTAGGGAACATGTAACTAATGGAACTATACAACTAGAGTATGTTGAGTCCAAATCAAACCTAGCGGACATCTTCACCAAACCACGACCCGAAGCCGAATTTAGTTTATTAAGACGAAAGTTAGGTATGTGCGTAATAGAGTAGGATTTAAATTTCTCTATATATGTACTCTATTTTTGCTTCTTTTTATGAAATTAGCCTAAGTCTTACCTTAGAAATCATATACCTATAGATTTAAGGAGCCAACACATCTCACAACACATAGGACTAATGTGTTTGTGTACTTAGCCACGTAGACGGGCGTGAGATGTTAGGACCTTACTCACAGTTCCAGATGTAGATTCGCATCGATATGAACCATGGAGTATAATTATTTAAAATTAATCAACTCCTTCAAGACTTATTGATCATTCTATATCAATCAAGTCCAACCGAAGTTGTACATTTTAGATGAACATATTTTCAAGCTTATTATTATTTTTTTAAAAAAAAATATATATATATATATATATATATATATATATATATATATATATATATATATATATATATATATATATATTGGGAACTTGCTTGGACTTACAAACCCTAAAATATATTTACAAACTTTTTGAGTTAAGGCAAAAGGGGGAGAAAGTCACAAAAGTAACCAAAATTAACCAAAATTAAAGGGAAGAAAGTAAACAAAATTATTACCTTTTATATTAAGTAATTCCGATTACTTAAGCAACTATTAAGGGAGTAAAAATTATTTTTCAAGAACTCACCTTCGGTCAAGGAGGTTACCTCAAAGGGAGAACTTGAAACAATAATATTTCTCATTCATATTTAATCATTATGCTAGCTCATTCATATTTAATCTTTATGCTAGCTCATTCATATTTAATCTTTATGCTAGCTTAATTTTTCCTTAACTTTGTGTCGGTTTGCCATGAATCAAAAAAGGGGAGATTGTTGGTGCAGTGGGCACCAAAGTCGAACCGGTATTTTGATTATGGCAAAAGGCTCAATAGTTAAGGGTATATTTGTTATCTTACGAGCTCAATTAAGTGTGCAGAAATGCTAAAGTTGAGCGGAAGGTCTGCGACACCCGGTGGGAACCGAGGTGGTCGGGCAATGCCGAGGATTTGGAGGAAGCCGAGGTACTCGGGTGAAGGACCTAAGCGAGGCTACAAGGTAAGCTCGTGTGAAAGCGAAGCAAGGGTAGATCCGACCCAATACCTCCAATGGAAGGTCTAGGTCGAGATCAGTTGGTTAGAACCATCGTACGTTATATTTTAAGCTAACTTGCGTCGAAAACCCTTTGACCTGCTCTACTACGATACCAATCACCGTCTAGTTCCGAAGAGCTCGAATTTCAAGGGGGTGAATTTGGACTTGACTCGTGTTTTGGTACAAAGGGTGATGTGGCATCAAGGTGGACATCCAAACCATCACCAAGCTTGGACCCCCAAAATTAGGTGATGTGGCATCAAGGTGAACATCCAAAACCATCATCAAGTTGGACGCCCAAAATGAGGTGAGTTGGCACAAGATGGTTGGCAAACCACCATCAAGCTTGGACGCCCAAAATGAGGAGAGTTGGCACAAGATGGTTGGCTCCCATGATGTGGCACAAGTTGGATGGCTCCAACAAGTTGGCGTGAAGGCCTCCTTGAGGTGGCACAAGGTGGTTGGATGAGCACCTCATCCTTGAGTTGTGGCACAAGGTGGTTGGATGAAGCACCCCATCCTTGAGTTGGCGCAAAGGATGTGGATGAGCAAGACTTGGGGGATAAGAACCTCACCTTGGACACTACCTATGTCTAAATTCATAGATCAATATCCATAAATAGACATGTTCACGCCAAGCAAAAAGACAAGAAATCAAGAGCTCTCAACACTCCGTCGTAACGCCGCTACTACTACTCACATTTGCTATGA
Organism: Wurfbainia villosa; assembly: GCA_025175895.1. NCBI lineage: Eukaryota > Viridiplantae > Streptophyta > Magnoliopsida > Zingiberales > Zingiberaceae > Wurfbainia > Wurfbainia villosa. The sequence continues at coordinate 10,575,516 of CM045998.1, read as the reverse complement.
CGAAGTGCCGCCGACAACGAAAGCTACATCTTCTACTTATAAGAGTTGTCGGTATATTTATTTAAGTTCTACTTCTTTAAATTGTCTTTGTGCTTTAATCGTAACAAGGAAAGGGGGAGTGTCCCTTTGCCTTGATTTCTTTTTGTGATCGTTGCTCCTACTTCCAACGAGGAGGAGTGGTTTTAGTGAATTGCCCTCCGTACGTGATCAAGGATCACTAGGGCCGTGGATTAGCAATCGAAAGATTGTGAACCACGTAAAAATATCTTGTCTACTTTATATTTCCGCTGTGCACTCTCTACTTGCTTTTACTTATTGCAAAGTTTTTAACGACATCGTATCGCTATTCACCCCCTCTAGCGACACTTTCGATCCAACAATTGGTATCGAGTCGGCGCTAAGATTCGTGAAACCACCAATCTAGCTTTGTTTTTTTTTTTTCACATATTTTTTATTTATTTATTTCTGTTTTAGTATAATTATTTCACTTGCTTATCTTCTCCTACATATAGAATTGCATTAGAGGCTTTAGGATCCGGATAAGGTTGTCCTTCGGGTTAGATCCCGAGTAAGGTTGTCCTCGGAACTCAGCGACATTCGCATTTGATTGTTTATTTCTTTTTGCAAGTTACATTTTATATATATTTTTTTCTTTACTTCTGCACTACTAATCCAAGGCGAAAGTCTTGGAATATTCTTTCGTGTGTGTTTTGCAAGATTCTTTTTCGTTCTTCTTCTTGTTTTTAAATGGCCCATCTCGAAGGGTTTAGCACGCCCGACCCGTTTTACAAGCGGTAATGACTTTCGTTATTGGAAGGTCGGATGGAATGCTTTCTTAAAACCCAAATCGAGATGTGGATCGTAATCAAACCGGTTTCACACTTCCTATTAATGAAGATGGTGAATCTTTGGGTTACGATCAATGGTCAAATTCCATGAAAAACAAGTAGAAGCCGATGCCAAGGCAACTCAAATCTTGCAATGTGGGTTGTCAAGGAAGAGCTCAAGCGTCGGCCCCTTCATTAGTGCAAAGGACTTATGGACCAAGCTAGTGGAACTACACGAAGGCACCGACGACACGAAGGTATGTAAAAGAGATTTACTTTTAAATAAATTGTATAACTTGAAAATGCAGGAAAAGCGAGACCGCAACTCAACTACATGCTCGTATCCAAGACATCAACCAACTCCATGCCATCGGACAAAAGGTCGAGAATCGCGACCTTATCGTATTCTCTTAACTCGTTTCCTAGGACCACCTTGTGGGCATCCATGGTCGATGCCTACAAGGTCTCCAAGGACCTTTCTAAAATTAGGTTAGGCAATTGTTTTGAACTTGAATTACATGAGCAAACTAACGTGGTCCAGTAGAAGAGTATTGCGTTAGTTGCAGTTTCAAGAAGAAGAAGCCCGCAAGCAAGCCACCCCGAAGGAAGAAGGCGAGTCCGAATCGGAGTAGACTCGAAATAGAATCCGAACTAGTCAATCTAGTTCGGAAGATGATCAAGAGGCGAAACGACCAACAACTCAAGGTAAGCCTAAACCTAATTCAAATACTTCTAATTTTAGATGTTATGAGTGCAGCGAGTTCGGTCACATCAAGTCCAAGTGCCCAAAGCTAAAGAATAACATCAAAGACCAAGAAAGCGCTAAGCGCTACTTGGGAGGAGTTGTCGGAGGAAGAAGGCGATATCCAAGCTCTAATGGCCAAGCCGAGAGCACGACTCGAAAGAAGAAGAGTCGAGTCGAATCCGATGATGAGCTTCCATTCAAGACAAGCCACGGATCCGTATCCGTTCAAAAGAATCATTAAGGGTAAGTCGTTACTTAATACTTTGTATGGTGCAATTAAATTTTTAAATAAGAAACTAGCTAAGTCCGAGTCCAAGGTCGAGACCCTAATTGAGGAGGTTAACCTCCTCAAACATGAGGTCTCCCTAACCTCTTCGACTACTCGTATTCAAGAGGAGGACTCAACCTGCAAGTTGAAAAGCTTGAAGTTGAGAACTCGCTTTTGAAAACACAAGTCGAAGACCTTAGGAACACGTTGGAAAGGTTCACTTTGGGATCCAAGGGACTTGACCTCTTACTTGGATCACAAAGGGCCGTGTACAACAAGGCGGACTAGTTTAACTCAAATACAACCAATAAGTCATATATGTCTATAGTAAACCAACATAAGAAAAATGTCCAAGCATGGGTCCCTAAGATCACTTTGATTTCAACTTTAGGATCTAACATGTATTGGGTTCCCAGGACCAAATTCACTATGTGAATAGACCCACTCGATTCAATGGTCCAGTGGAGCCAATACAAAATGTATTTTGTTAAGTCTTAGAAATTGCATGCTTAGTTTTTCCTTTATTTTTAGAATGGTTAGATAGGACTCATAATCAACTAAAATCCTACGAAAGATTGAGCCTCGGGAGCCTCTTTTCAAAAATAACTAGTTAGACCAAGATGTAGTCTCAAGTAAGTCGAGTTATCAATTTCTTGAAATTAGCTTTGTCTAAGGAAGTGGTCGTTGTTCCGATCAAAGAAGGCCTCTGCCTCGCCACGACACAGAAGCTAATCTCTTGAAAAGATTACTTGATGAGCTTAGACTAAATCGAATCTAACCTAATGTTGGTTAATTTAAATTCATTAAAATTAATCAAGTAAAATTGAAAGTCATCTCACAATAACACATAGGAATAACATGTTTTGATCATGTAGATATTGGTGAGATGATTTAGGTTTAAAACTTACAAACAACCCTTTAGTAATTCCAATATCCGATCCAACTACCTTATATGTAGGATCAATGGATGTTGATGCTGGTTGCTCCCGACACATGGCCAGGATCAACTCGATTTTCGGTTACGATTCAAAGCGACAAGGATCGGTAGCCTTCGAATAGCACGGCAAGCTCAAAATCATCGGATCGGTGATATTGAGCTCAACTCTAACTTTACAATTCAAAATGTCTTATTAGTAGAAAACTTTCAATATAATTTACTTAGTGTAAGCCAATTGTGTGATAACAATTATAAGGTCATATTTCTAGAAAATGAATGCGTAATCAAGATAAATGCAACATCTAAAATAATACTTAAAGGAACTAGGAATAGCAACATCTACACAATAAATTTACCCAACTCCTCAACCAAGTGTCTTATGACACGTGAGAGGAATCTTGGTTATGGCACCAAGACTCGGACACTCGCACCCAAGACTCGTCCACAAGATGAGTCAGTGGCTTGTTATAGGTTTGCCTAAACTAAACAACTTGGATAATAAAATATGTAATGCTTGTCAACAAGGTAAACAATCTAGGACACAACATCAATTAACTAATCAAGAACAGACCAAAAGTGTTCTTGAGCTCCTACACATGGATCTATTTGATTCACATGGAGCTAAGTCACTCAATGGTAGTCAATTTTGCTTAGTCATAATTGGACTATTCTAGATTTACTTAGGTTAGGTTTATCAAACATAAAAATGATACCTAGACCAACTAATCAATCTTTGTAGGTTAATCGAAAATCAAAAGAACCTTAAGATTAAAAGACTTAGAAGCGATCATGGTGGTGAATTCGAAAACCACGAGGTTTACAGATTTACGTAACCTAAGCGGATACCACCATGAGTTTTCATGTCCTAGAACCCCACAACAAAATGGGTTAGTCGAGCGGAAAAATAGAACCCTACAAGAAGCGCTAGGACAATGTTAAAGCAGTATAACCTACCCGAGTAGATTTTGGGCAGGCCGTTAGTACGGCTTGCTATGTCCAAAATAGGATCCTTATGGTAAAGAGGCACCAAAAGTCCTCGTACGAGATTTATCACGATAAAATACCGAACATCAAATACTTTAGGGTATTTGGATGCAAGGTACATATCTTAAACACTAAGGATTACCTAGGGAAATTCAAATCCAAAACCTCTACTGGAACCTTTCTAGGATACTCAACCACCAGTAGAGCTTATAGGGTATACAATCACGACACTCTTAGAGTCGAAGAAACCATTAATATAGTTTTCGACGAAGGACATGAACCCGTTCAATCCTTAACAAAACCAACTAGCAAATCAACTTATAGCAAACCCGACTCTGATCTTGAACTTGAATCTCGTCCTAACCCAAGTCATCCTATCGACCAAGTGATAGATGACCCTAACCCAAGTCATCCTATCAATCAAGTTATAGGTGATCCAAATTTAGGGGTTCGAACTAGAGCTTCATATCGAAACCTTAGTCAAATCTCGTTAATTTCCAAAATAGAACCCAAAACTATTGAACAAGCACTTCTTGATCCCGACTGGATTATTGCTATGCAAGAAGAGCTAGCTCAATTCACTAGAAATGAAGTCTGGGAATTAGTACCACCACCTAAAGAAAAATCAATTATTGGAACAAGGTGGGTATTTCGAAATAAACTTGATGATAAAGGTGAAGTAGTTAGAAATAAAGCTAGGTTAGTCGCAAAAGGGTTTAGTCAAGTCGAAGGTTTAGATTACGATGAGACCTACGCCCCCGTAGCAAGACTAGAGTCCATTCGAATGTTGTTAGCATATGCTGCACATCGAGGTTTTAAATTGTTTCAAATGGATGTCAAGTCAGCATTTTTGAATGGATACATTAAGGAAGAAGTTTCGTCGATCAACCTCCGGATTGAAAATTTAGATAAACTGACCATGTCCTTAGACTTAAGAAAGCCCTATATGGACTCAAACAAGCCCCAAGAGCTTGATGTACGAAGGCTTCGATCTATCTTAAGTCCAAAGGATTCAACCAAGGTTTAGTCGACCCAACCTTATTCGTAAAACCGTAGGAAAAGAAATCTTTATAGCCCAAATCTATGTAGATGATATAATTTTGGAACTACCAACTCGATCCTGCTAAACGAATTCATCTCACTTATGGAAAGTGAATTTGAAATGAATTTAGTAGGAGAGTTAAGTTTCTTCTTAGATTTACAAATTAAACAAACTAAAGATGGAATATATTTACATCAACAAAAATATACTAAGGACTTAATAAATCGATTTGGAATGCAAGATGCTAAAATAATTAATACACCTATAGCAACTAATGTTAATATAAAGCGAAGATGTAGAAGGAAAACCCGTTGACCTAAAATACTATAGAGCGCAATAGAAGTCTCCTATACTTAACCGTGAGCCGACCCGACATTTTATTCGCGGTAAGTATGTGCGCAAGGTTACAAACCTGTGCCAAGGAGTCTCACCTAACCCTAGTCAAGCGTATCCTTAGATATCTAAAGGGCACGCTAACGTAGGTATTTGGTACCCTAGATCTACCGAGTTTAATCTAATCGGCTACTCGACTCGACTATGCGGTAGTAAACTCGATAGAAAGAGCACGAGTGGTTGTTGTCAAATCCTCGGCTCGAGTCTAGTGAGTTGGTGCAGTAGGAAGCAGCATTGCGTTGCCTTATCTACCACCGAAGCCGAATACGTTGCGATGGGTGAGTGTGTCTCTCAGCTCCTGTGGATGAAGCACACTCTCCAAGACTTTAGCTTAATCTTTAACAACATTAAAACCTACATAGATAACATCAGTTCAATTAACTTAACTAAAAATCCAATATGTCATTCTAGGACAAAACATATAGAAGTTAAACACCACTTCATTAGGGAACATGTAACTAATGGAACTATACAACTAGAGTATGTTGAGTCCAAATCAAACCTAGCGGACATCTTCACCAAACCACTACCCGAAGCCGAATTTAGTTTATTAAGACGAAAGTTAGGTATGTGCGTAATAGAGTAGGATTTAAAATTTTCTATATATGTACTCTACTTTTGCTTCTTTTTATGAAATTAGCCTAAGTCTTACCTTAGAAATCATATACCTATAGATTTAAGGAGCCAACACATCTCACAACACATAGGACTAATGTGTTTGTGTACTTAGCCACGTAGACGGGCGTGAGATGTTAGGACCTTACTCCTGGTTACAGATGTAGATTCAGTGCATCGATATGAACCATGGAGTATAATTATTTAAAATTAATCAACTCCTTCAAGACTTATTGATCATTCTATATCAATCAAGTCCAACCGAAGTTGTACATTTTAGATGAACATATTTTCAAGCTTATTATTATTTTTTTAAAAAAAAATATATATATATATATATATATATATATATATATATATATATATATATATATATATATATATATATTGGGAACTTGCTTGGACTTACAAACCCTAAAATATATTTACAAACTTTTTGAGTTAAGGCAAAAGGGGGAGAAAGTCACAAAAGTAAGGAAGAAAGTAAACAAAATTATTACCTTTTATATTAAGTAATTCCGATTACTTAAGCAACTATTAAGGGGGAGTAAAAATTATTTTTCAAGAACTCACCTTCGGTCAAGGGGGAGGTTACCTCAAAGGGGAGAACTTGAAACAATAATATTTCTCATTCATATTTAATCATTATGCTAGCTCATTCATATTTAATCTTTATGCTAGCTCATTCATGCTTAATCATTATGCTAGCTTAATTTTTCCTTAACTTTTGTGTCGGTTTGCCATGAATCAAAAAGGGGGAGATTGTTGGTGCAGTGGGCACCAAAGTCGAACCGATATTTTGATTATGGCAAAAGGCTCAATAGTTAAGGGTATATTTGTTATCTTACGAGCTCAATTAAGTGTGCAGAAATGCTAAAGTTGAGCGGAAGGTCTGCGACACCCGGTGGGAACCGAGGTGGTCGGGCAACGCCAGAGGGATTTCGGAGGAAGCCGAGGTACTCGGGTGAAGACCGGAAGCGAGGCTACAAGGTAAGCTCGTGTGAAAGCGAAGCAAGGACGTTAAGCGTAGATCCGACCCAATACCTCCAATGGAAGGTCTAGGTCGAGATCAGTTGGTTAGAACCATCGTACTTTATATTTTAAGCTAACTTGTACTGCAGTCCAAAACCCTTTGACCAGTCGTCTACTACAGTCAACTGCTGGTCTAGTTCCAGCCTCGAGAAGAGCTCGAATTTCAAGGGGGTGAATTTGGACTTGACTCGTGTTTTGGTACAAAGGGTGATGTGGCATCAAGGTGGACATCCAAACCATCACCAAGCTTAACATCCAAAACCATCATCAAGTTGGACGCCCAAAATGAGGTGAGTTGGCACAAGATGGTTGGCAAACCACCATCAAGCTTGGACGCCCAAAATGAGGAGAGTTGGCACAAGATGGTTGGCTCCCATGATGTGGCACAAGTTGGATGGCTCCAACAAGTTGGCGTGAAGGCCTCCTTGAGGTGGCACAAGGTGGTTGGATGAAGCACCCCATCCTTGAGTTGGCGCAAAGGATGTGGATGAGCAAGACTTGGGGGATAAGAACCTCACCTTGGACACTACCTATGTCTAAATTCATAGATCAATATCCATAAATAGACATGTTCACGCCAAGCAAAAGACAAGAAATCAAGAGCTCTCAACACGCCGTCGTAACGCCGCTACTACTACTCACATTTGCTACGACGAAGTGCCGCCGACAACGAAAGCTACATCTTCTACTTATAAGAGTTGTCGGTATATTTATTTAAGTTCTACTTCTTTAAATTGTCTTTGTGCTTTAATCGTAACAAGGAAAGGGGGAGTGTCCCTTTGCCTTGATTTCTTTTTGTGATCGTTGCTCCTACTTCCAACGAGGAGGAGTGGTTTTAGTGAATTGCCCTCCGTACGTGATCAAGGATCACTAGGGCCGTGGATTAGCAATCGAAAGATTGTGAACCACGTAAAAATATCTTGTCTACTTTATATTTCCGCTGTGCACTCTCTACTTGCTTTTTACTTATTGCAAAAGTTTTTTTAACGACACCGTATCGCTATTCACCCCCCCCTCTAGCGACACTTTCGATCCAACATGCACATTGGTACAAATGTGAGATGCACATTCGGTATCTAATACCCATGATGAAGAAATAGATAGATTGACTTCTATAACATTTATACCTGAAGTAGAAGTCCCACTTCTCTTCTTCTTAAGATCTTCCAGGTATGCCTTGCAGTTACGCTTCCAGTGTCCTGCTTCCTTGCAGTAGAAGCAAGCCCCTTCCTTGGCTACCCCTCCTTTGGGTTTAAGTTCTTTGCCTTTGCCCTTGGTTTGAGACTTTCCCTTACCTTTAGGCTTGCCCTTGTCTTTCTTCTTCTGCACCATCAAAATGGTGTAAGATTTTCCTTTCTTAAGGTTAAGCTCAGCAGTTCTCAACATGCTGAGCATTTCAGGCAATGACTTATCAATTTCATTCATGTTATAATTCATGATAAATTGATTGAAGGCTTGTGGTAAAGATTGCAAGATCAGGTCAGTGGTCAGCTCTTGGTCAAGTGGGAATCCCAACCTTTGTAGGTTTTCTACGTACCCAATCATCTTGAGTACATATTGATCTACCGGAGTCCCTTCTTGCATTTTAGACCCAAACAATGCCTTAGAGACTTCATATCTCTCATGTCTTACTTGTCCTTGATATAGTTGACGAAGATGTCCAACCATATCATAAGCATTCATAAACTCGTGTTGCTTCTGAAGCTCAGAGTTCATGGTCGCGAGCATTAGACATGACACATCTAATGCATCATCTTGATGCTTCTTGTAAGCATCTTTGTCAGCTCGCGAGACAGTGGCAGGAGGTGCCTTCGGAATGGGCTGCTCCAGAACGTACATCTTCCTTTCTTGGGTGAGAACAATTCTCAGGTTCCTGTACCAGTCCAGGAAATTTGCTCCATTGAGCTTGTCCTTCTCAAGGACAGAACACAAAGAGAGAGTGTTTGTGTTTGTCGACATAGTTATCTACAACATACAATGCAGAGAATTAATATCATATTCCTTTTATCATTTAATTAGGTCTTTAATCAAATGATGCTCCCACTGAATTATAGAAATTTTGTTGAATCGAGTTATGGATGTGGTCAAACCATATTACTAGATTCATACAAACTAGCTATAATTCTTGCGGGACAAAATCCACATCATACTAAGCCTTGAGTTAGCTTTGGCTAAATCGCCCAAGACTTAGTACGATCGGTGAGTAACACATTACCGATTACATCTCTATGCAACTCTTGTTTATAGGATCAAGACCCACATTTACAAAAGACCTTGAGTTAGCTTTGGCTAAATCGCCAAAGATTTAGTGTAAATGCGATCTTAACCTATCTTTCCAACGATTGGAATATGCCTATAGTTCTACTCGATCCAATTGAGTTAACTAGTTTTGTTCAATTTAATTGAGCTTACTTTAACCCAAGCGTGATAGGCGGGACCAAGATTGTCCCTTCACACCCTACCAAGATAATATGCGTTGTTCTGCTTTGGCAGATTCAACAACAACAAATGATCGAGGTAGTGATGGGTATCAAGGCTCGGTAGGCATTTTCGAGTTGATTCGATTATGATCTAATCTAATCGTAATGTGTATCTTATACGCATTTAGGCCTTTATTATACTATATTAGCATGCATCACATACATACAATCATTATTCTAGCATGCATCATATACATATAAGAAAATTATCCTAGTATGCATCATATACATACAAGCATTATTCTACTAGCATGCATCACATACATACAAGAAAAATCAAATAAATATATATATAAATATATCAACATATATATATATAATTAAATGTGATGTAGTCATGGCCCTACTACGGTCTTCTCAAGCCAATGAGAAGATCGGACGGTCAACCTAAGGCTAGCGGCTTCTCCAAGCGCTTCATTTGACCGCCATGTGTCGTCGTCACCCTTCTCGTAATCTCGTCTTTAAGTGGACTTTCCACCGCTCCATTTTGTACATTACAAATATAAAACTCGAGTTACATTCGAGTCTAAAACTATTTACAACTAGAATATCAAAAGAAGAGGTCACGTGTGGTCATGCATACACTATACAACACGCCTGACCATGAAAGCGCACATCACATCCAATCATATTGGGGTTATTGGGCCATGACAATCACAGAATTATACATAATTCTAAATTATATATTTTTACAGAAAATTTCTATAATATTTTCTATTTTTTTCAATTTTATGAGTCACCTCCCTGTAACGGTCCCACTAAGCGGTTTCCGAGCGCGATCGCGGGACAAGGCCCCTTTCGGGGATAGGGGCAGCGCCCCTACTCGCAAAATAAACTTTGCAAGTGTCCCTACTACGATCTTAAGCGACTTAAGTCGCTGTCCCAAAAACCTAAAGCGAATAACTCGTCGTTTTGGAGAGTTTTTCTCGGTGGTTGAAGCCTACAAGTGTCCCAACACTCGTTGCTTCGATTCTTCGAGAAAAAATACTCAAAAATTCTATAAAAATAGGAAATTTGCATAAACATATAAATCTGTAATTTTTTATATCTAATACAAAAATTACAAAAATGAAATACATACATGCTTCGCACGTGGCTCTGATACCACTGTTGGATTTTCTGAGCCGCAAAAATCGCTTTTTGCATTGCAGAAACCCCGGAAGTCTGACCACGGATTCGTGCGAAGATGTATTAAAACTAAAACATGTATGTGTTTGTATAAAACCCTAGATCTACCTTAGATCTACATGATAAGGACGTTACCCTCGATGCGACGCCCTTCGCAAATCCCGCTCGTCCAAAAGGTTCGCCGGAACTCGAGAGTGTCAAGTGTACACTCCTCTACAAGTATCCACACGGACAAATGGTGGAGAAAAACACCTTAGAGTGTGCTAGCACCCCTTGGACGTTCATGGCTAGATGAGGAAGAGAGAGCTTGAGGGAAGAGAAGAGGAAGAAGATGAAGTTACACAACTTAACTTCACATCATCCATAACCCACTATAAGGGGGTTACATGCATGCATGTAACTCCAAGAGCCAATGACTCTTGGTCTCCCTCATGAGGTGGCACCCCATGATGTGTCCATGATGATGTGGAACATCATCATTGGCCGGCCATGCCAAGTCATTATCATGACATGGCATTTGGTCAAGTCAAACTTGACCTTTCATCTTCTTTCTCAAGTCAAGTCAAACTTGACATCTTATCTCCCATGGTTTATCAAATCCAACCATTTGATTCAAGTCAATTTAATTTAATGAATCTCTATTCATTTAATTTAAATTGATTTGATAAATCAAATCTAAATTAGACTCATTCAACACTTGAATCAACTTGAGTCTAACTCAATTAGTCTAATTTGGATTACTCTTAATCCAATTTGGTTCATCCCATGAACCTAATCCTCATGGTTCATCATATGAACCTAATCTTCATCTAATTGCCCTTATGTGTGTGACCCTATAGGTTCTTGTAACGTTGGCAATGTTCCTAAACCGATTTAGGAACATAAGCAATGAGAGGTATCTAGAAACACATCATTGCTACCCAAGTTACAAGAATGTTGAGCTCCAACATCACCTTTGTGACTACTAATTGTGACTCTCACAATATGTGACAATGTCCCTCTATTCTTGATATCTAGATTGACCAATCGAGGCATAGACCGTATCATCCTCGGTACAATCTAAATCTTGAACTCCAAGTAGACTCACTCTAATCAAATGAGCTCAATATTTCATATTGACTCATTTGGGCATGACCATACACTTCGTGGTCTAACTCTATCAAGAATATCGATATCACTCCCGTCATATAGGAGGGATAGATCACATCTACATCACTCACATCCCTCCGCATAATTTGTTATATACACAGTAATCGCCTTTATAGTCCACCCATTTACGGGTGACGTTTGACGAAGCCAAAGTATGCAACTCCTTATGTAGGGAACCATGGTGACTTCAGGTCTAAGGACTAATAGTCATACTAATAGTCACATGAGAAAGTATATGACATTCATATAACGATCCATGATACTTTCTTATGGCGGGCCATTCAATATACATTCTCCAATGCATACCCATGTGTCAACTTGATATCTCATATCCATGACTTGTGAGATCAAGTCATCATGTTGACCTACATGCTAGTCTCTACACATTAACATTGTCCCTGAATGTTAATACTCGACTAGGAATGATTAAGAGTAGTGTTCTCTATATCATCTCATTATCGATTCAACTAATCGATTGATATAGATAAGAACCTACTACTCAAGGACATTATTATATTTAGTTATTTGACATTAATATAAGTAAATATAATAACCATGCCTTTATAAATAGGAATATGATACAATAAAGTCCATACAATAATCATCACATGATTGACTCTAGAATTTTCACTAACATCTACCTCATCATAATAGTTTGTGTAATTTCTTCTTCGTTAGGATCCAGCGTTTAATTAGCAAGTTAACGTTCTATCATATTTTTGGCTTATACCAATTTATGTCTTTATTTAAGACTGAAGAATTAGGTGGATGATTATATTATTATATAGGACACGAGGTTGGAATGTAATAACTTCTGGAGTTCTCGCATAGATTGTGGGTTTGTTTGTCCTTTTCGTTTCACAAGCATCATATATACCATGTCGTCACGTTGGCTTCTCCTTCACTGTTATAGCAAATCGTTAAGCTGCGAGTCTCATTTTATTCATAGATGATTGTGCAACCAGTGCTGGATTACTTTTTCTTTTAAATAAAAAGTCAATTTTAAATAAAAGTGCGGAAAAGGGAGAAGAAGGTGATGCAGAGCATCTAATATTAAATGCAATTTAGATGTATTAAAATAGAATTTTAATTTTTTTCTATTAAAATTTATTCATTTTTCGATCTAAATAGGATTTTGATTTTTTCTATCAAATTTTATTATTATTATTATAAGATTTAGATAAGATTTTAATTTTTTTTAAAGAAACTTTCTCTTTTTCTAAGCTTATTTAAATGTGGATTTAGACTATTATAAAACATTTAATTTTTTATTAATATTTTTTTTCGTTAAACTAAGAGGTCCCTCTTTGTTAGTAAAACTCCTCCTCCTATGACTCTTTCGCTCTTCCTCTTTTCTAACTACGCACAATTAATGCACATTTCTCTATCCGTTTGCGTCAGTTGATATCAGAGCCTTAGATCCATGAAAGGTCAACGAGGATGTGATCGCGGTCGACAAGTTCCGATTGAGGAAGTCGCACCTCATGATCAAAATTCCATAGAGACCATCGAAGATCTACGGAGGCAAGTCATAGAGTTAACCCAATAGCTGGCTGCACGAGATTTAAATGATCGTGAGGTACAAGATTGACACTCTACCGCAAGACTTGACAATCCATATCATCGAGGTCACCATGGGTGCGTCAAACGATATAGAGACCTTGGTTTTCGCATCGATCTCCCCGAGTTTTTTGGCACTTTACATGCGGGAAATTTTATTGATTTACTTGATAAAATTGAACAAATTTTTGAATACAAAAAAGTCCCTGATTGTATTAAAGTAAAACTTGTCTATCTCAAACTCAAGGGTCGAGCCTCAGCTTGGTGAGAACAACTCAAGTGTTCATGTGAGAGGCAAGGCAAGACCAAGATTACCACTTGGGAGAAGATGAAGAAGCAATTGCGAGGTCACTAATTCCTTCCTTTTGGCTATACCCAATCATTATTTTCGCGTCTTCATAATTTGAGACAGGTTGCTCGGAATGATCTATATGAGACGAATGATCAACTAATTGCACGATATTTAGGAGGCTTGCGATAGCACTTTCAGGATAGCCTCAGCTTGCACTCTTTTTTGGCGATTTCCGAAGCTCATCAGCGAGCCTTAGTACTTGAAAAGCAACAAATTCGAAAGCCCCCGATTCGAAGCAACTAAGCAGTCCACCCCTAGAAATCTCAGCATACACCACAAATTCTCCCTGAAACTACTATCAAATATTTTTATTGTGGTGAACCAAGGCATAAGGCTCCCGAATGCAAGAAATTTGCTAAAGGAAAAAAACATGCTAATTGAAGAAAAAGACGACGAGGTAACCAACGATCCGACATATGGTGAAGATAACAATGACGAGATCCTCTATGGAGATGGTCAAGAAATGCTAGTTGTTCATAAAACACTTCTCACTCCCAAGGAAGAGGCTAAGGACGATTAGTTGAGAACAAATATTTTTCACACTACATGCATCATTGCAGATAAAGTATGCAAATGATCATCGACAATGGTAGTTATGAGAATGTGGTATCTAGAGGAGTTGTGCAAAAGTTACAATTGAAGACAAATCATCATCCTAAACCGTACAAACTATCTTGGCTCAATAAGGAGAACGAGATACTAGTTGATCAGTGATGCCTTGTTTCTTTTTCCATTGGTAGTAAATACTTCGATGAAGCATGGTGTGACGTCATGTCACATACTATTGGGATGACCTTGGTAGTACAATCGTAGTGCTATCCATGATGGACAAAGAACACTTACACCTTTCACCTCCAAGGGAAGAAGATCATGTTAGCCCCATAACGAACGGATTCTCCACTAGTACTGGTATCCCCTAACACTTCTCTCCTCTTTATATCAAAAATTCTAAATAAAGTAGCTCAAGAAAAAGTTGTCTATACCTTACTACCTCTCCCAAAAGACACAACGGACTTCGAATCAAATTTACCAGTGGAGGTACAACATATACTTGAGGAATTTTCGGATCTAATGCCTATGGACCTTCCCTCCAAACTACCACCCATAAGGGACCTTCAACACTGGATTGATCTTATCCCAGGATCGAGCTTACCTAATCGGCCAACTTATTGCCTCAGTCCTAAGGAAGTCGAAGAGTTACAACAACAAGTGGTGGAGCTCTTAGAATGAGGATACCTCCAAAAAAACATGAGCCCTTATGTCGTCCCTGCCCTACTTGTTCCAAAGAATGATGGATCATGGCGTATGTGTGTGGACAGTCGGATCACCAACAAAATTACCTCGAAATATCGATTTTCGATTCCACGATTGGATGATATGTTGGATCGGCTAGCAGGTGCAAAAGTCTTCTCCAAATTAGATCTCAAGAGCGGTTATCATCAGATTCGGATCAAGTTGGGTGATGAATGGAAGACTGCGTTCAAAATGCAACATGGCTTATATGAGTGGATGGGCATGCCTTTTGGATTATACGATGCACCGAGCACTTCCATGAGATTAATGCATCAAGTACTATGATCTTTTATGGGTAAATTTATTGTGGTTTTTTTTACGATATTCTTATTTATAGCCCAACCTGGTCATTACATTTTGAGCACCTACGAGCGGTTTTTGAGAAACTAAGGTCAAAGCAATTATTTCTTAGTCGAAAGAAGTGTTCTTTCTTCTCCACATCAGTAACTTTTCTTGGATTCATTGTCTCTACGAAGGGTATTCATGTGGATCCCTCAAAGATTGATGTCATCCTAAAATGGCTAACACCACAAACCTTGCACGATATTCGGAGTTTTCATGGATTAATTTCTTTCTATCGCCAGTTTATCCGAAACTTTAGCACTTTAGCAACCCCTATTACCGAATGTCTAAAAGGGAAAATTTTCAAATGGTCTGAGGAGGCCGAGAATAACTTTCAGTTGATTAAGCAAAGGATGACAGAAGCTCTCGTCTTAGCACTTCCAGATTTTGAAAAAGTATTTGAGGTACATTGTGATGCTTCTAGCACTGATATTGGTGGAGTTCTTAGTCAAAGTAGACGACCCGTGTCCTTCTTCAGTGAAAAATTGACAAGTTCTAAACTAAACTACTCTACTTACGATGTTAAATTCTACGTCATCATCCAATCCTTGAAATATTGGTGACACTATAACGAGAATTCATCCTCTTCACAAATCATGAAGCTTTAAAATACATCAATGGAAAGCATAAGTTAAGCAGACGACACGCTAAGTGAGTGGCATATTTATAGGAATTCACTTTCACTATCTGACACCAAGCGAGGATCCTGAATCGTGTAGTGGATGCCTTGAGCCGATAATCTTCCTTACTTACCACCATGTGAGCTAAAGTTACCGGGTTTAAATCTTTTACGAAACTTTATGTATCCGACCCATCTTTTAGTAAAATCTTTCAAGAAGTAATGGAAGGACTTCGTCATGACTACAAAATACTCGACATCTTACTATTTCAAGGACTACAACTATGCATTCCGGATTGTTCACTAAGACAGAAAATTTTGGAAGAATTACATTCGTGATAAGACATTAGCCCTCATATTATCGGAATTTTATTGGCCAAAATTGAGAAGTGACATAACACATTTTGTGGCATGATGTTATATATGCAACGAGCTAAGGGAACTCCCACTAATATTGGTTTATATATTCCCCTAACTATTCCCGAAGCTTCATGGATGGACGTCAGCATGAATTTTATACTTGGACTTCCCTGCACTCAGAGGGCGTCAAATTCTATTTTGGTAGTGGTTGACAAGTTCTCCAAGATGGCTCACTTTTTGGCATACAAAAAAACTATAGATGCAACATGAATTGCTCACCTATATTTCAGAGATGTGATTTGACTACACGATATTCCTCATTCTATTACCTCAGATCAAGACACCAAGTTCATCAGTCAATTTTGGAAATACTTATGGAATGAAATGGGGACTAAGCTTAATTTCAAAAGCGCCTATCACCCACAGACAGATGGACAGATAGAGATCGTCAATCGAAGTCTAGGCAACCTATTGAGATGCCTAGTGGGATCTAAGCCAAAAACAGTGGGATGTGATGCTACCTCAAGCAGAGTTTGCCTATAATTGATCAAAAAACAGAACTATCGGATTTACCCCTTTCAAGATAGTTTATGGGCGGAATCCATTTGGCATATTAGACTTAGCTCTCATCCCTCACATCAAATAACATAACCATAAAGCAGAAGAGATAACTAAGCACCTAAAAAAATATCCAAGAACAAGTAAAGCAGACCCTTAATAAAAGTATCGCTAAATACAAGGAGTGAGTGAATCATCATCGTCGTCTGGTACTTTTCGATGTTGGAGATTTGGTTTGGGTTGTATTAACCCATGATCACTTCCCTATTGGAGAATACAACAAGATAAAAGAGCGAAAGGTGGGTCCTTGTGAAATCCTGCAAAAAATCAATGACAATACTTATCGGTTATGCCTCCCTAGCCACATGAAGATATCAGATATATTCAACATTAAATATTTAAGCCCTTATGCAAAAGAAGGAGAAAAGCCCACTTTGGACTCGAGGTCAAGTTCTTCTCAACTCGGGATGCCTAATGCAGGGGCATCTAACAGTAAACGCGATCTAGATGCACTAAAATAAGATTTTGACTTTTTCTATTAAAGTTTGTTTATTTTTCGATCTAGATAGGGTTTTGACTTTTTTATATTAAAGTTTATTTATTTTTCGATCTAGATAGGGATTTGACTTTTTCTATTAAAGTTTGTTTATTTTTCGATCTAGATAGGGTTTTGAATTTTTCTATTAAAGTTTGTTTATTTTTTTATTATTCGATCTAGATAGGATTTTGACTTTTTCTTTTTAAGAAATTTTCTCTTTCTCTAAGCCTATTTAAACCTAGGTTTAAGCTCTCGTAAGACATTCAATTTTTTATTAATAATATTTCTTTTCGTTTAAACTAAGAGATGTCCCTCTTTGTTAGCGAAACCACTACAAAAATGTAATTTTTGGCGACAATTTTTGCAACGAAATTTTAATAAAAATTCATTGTAAAATTTTTTTGCAATGAATTTTTTTTCGTTGGAATTAATTCGCCGCTAAATTTGGCAACGAAAACAAAAAATTCGTCGCAAAAATTGCAACGAATAAAATTTTCGTTGCAAAATTCGTCGTCAAATTTGGCGAAGAAAATAATTATTCATCGTCAAATTTAGCGACGAAACATAGTTCGTCGCCAAATCTTCGACGAAAAAAATAGTTCATCACAAAAATTTGGCGACGAAAATAACTATTCGTCGCCAATTTTAGCGACAAAAATAACTATTCGTCGCCAATTTTAGCAACAAAAATAACTATTCGTCGCTAAATTTAGTGACGAAACATAGCTCGTCGCCAAATCTGCAATGAAAAAATAGTTTGTCGCCAAATCTACGAAGAAAAAAAAGTTCGTCGCAAAAATTTGGTGACGAAAATAGCTATTTGGCACCAAATTTAGTGACGAATATTTATATTTGTCGCCAAATCTGCGACGAAAATATAGTTCATCGCAAAAGTCTAATAAATATATTTTCATGAATAAAAATAAATTTGACGACGAATATTTTTTCGTCGCCAAATCTGTGACGGAAAAAAATTTCGTTGCAAAGTATTCATTGTCAGTCGACTGAAGAATATCATTAGCCGATTGATGTGTGACCAATTCGACTAGTCAGTCGGTTACCAAAGGTTCTGTAAGGTGTTACAGTAAATCAGTTGACTGGTACTCATTATTAGTCAACTGATAATATTCCATCAGTCGACTGGTGGATGTTTCCAGTCGACTGGTGTCGCGGATTTTACAACAAAATTATATTTTCATTGCCAAATTAGCGATGATTTTTTTTTATGGCTAAATTTGCGATAAACCTTATTTTCGTCGCAAATTTAAAGCATTATGAAAAAAAACACTATTATATAATTTACTATTTTTACCTATTTTTATAATTTTTACTCCAAACACATCTAACAATATATAAAAATTCACAAATCAAACTTGATAAACACATTTAATCATTCAAAATAATTCATCAATACAAATAATAAACTATTCATCGTATTAAATTTATAATACAAAAATATCAAATGTAATCAGTCAAGAAACATTTAGGTATAAAATTGAAACATAACTATCATCCTCAACTCTCGCGTATATTCTCTCTCAACAATTGATCTTTACTTGAGAAGGAGATCCTACAACTGGAGAAGGAGATCTTGCAGCTGAAGAAGGGGCCGAAGACACATGTCATGCCGATACAAGGGTTAAAGCAAAGGAAGAGAGTATTCTTCCATCATTATTCCATCTATAATTGCCACGTCGAAACTATCAATCATAATTATTAGAATAATAAAGTAAAAAAGAATCGCATCTTCATCGAATATATAATGAATAATATGAAAAAACTTACCATATTTTATCTGCGGTACTAGACGCTGAAATAATCTACCAATATATCAAAAAAAATCTCTAATGTCTTATAACTTACAATGTTTTTCTTCGCTCGATTTGCATCCCTATCTATATGTGGTATCTTAACTTCTCCAGTTGAATTCTCGATCTCGATTTTCCTTTAGCTTAGACTCGGAATCATGTCTAGTAACGTGACACGAAAAGAATCTCTCAAAATTGTTCTAACTTCTTGTGTCGTCTTGAAATGACTCTTGTGTCCTAGACGACATAAGAAGTTAGAACAATTTTGACAGATCATCTTCATGTCATGTTACTAGATATGATTCCGAGTCTAAGCCAAAGAAAAGTTGAAGGCGAGAATTTGACCGAAGAAGTTAAGATACTACATATAGATAGTGATACAAATTAAGCGAAGAAAAAAATTATAAGTTATAAGAAACTACTGGTCATCTTCTCAAAGACTGGTGACATCTTGTAAATATATGGATCAACATAGGTACTTATTGTATTATAAAATTTGAAACCTATAAAAAGTAATGTAAAGAAAAAAATAACAATAAATTCTTCGGAGAAGAAATACATAGAATCAAACATTAATTATATATATTACAAAATGATAATGCTATAAATTTTAGAATATACAATATATCTGCCCTGTGGAAGCAACGGATGAGCTCACAGCAGAAGACTTTACAAATACGCAGATCACCTGAAAAGACGAAGTACGATAAACCTATAAAAAATAAACATTAATTTTTTATTTATATTACACATTACATAATTTAACTTGAATAACATGTTGACGTTTTATGCGCGATCCAAAGTCGACACAATAGTTGTGTCGATCCAGGGGCGACGATGAACTATACCCACGCACCTGGAACAACGTCCTAGCTAGGTGAACGACCCAGTCAGGCCATCAGCACGATAAACCCGTCGATCCTAACCGCGCGAACGACGCAGAAGGATTGGCATGACAGAGTCGTTGGCCGCACGAATGACACGGTAGGGGGCAATGACGCAGCAAGAGCATCGCCCCTACTGTGCAAAGGATGAGGCAGGGGCGACTGCTGTGAGCACGCGCCTGTCGTGCGCGAGCTCGCGGTAGCATGCGTTGGCCTACCATGAGCACGACGTGTGCTCGCGGGGATGCCGCCAACTCGCGGCAGGCCAGCGAGCTCATGGCGGCCGCACCTCGTGCTCGTATTGCCGCGAGCACGACGCGCAGCCGCGAGGCCGCAGCCGAGCCACGATAAGCCGCTGAGCTCGCGGCGGCCGATCGCGAGCACGATGCGTGCGAGCGCAAGCCGCCAGCACGACTGCGCCGCGGCACGCGTGCCTACGATCGCGAGCTCGTGGCAGTAAGCAGCGAACAACATCGAGCCCGATCGCATGGCGCATAAGCTCAGAGCCGGGCATAAAGACTGGCCGATCATCCACGAACGTCGGATCTACTTCGGCCAGAAGAGCGGGAAAGAGGGGAGGGAGAGATGCGTATCGAAGGGGAGGATCGATCGGATTGGAGCGTGAGAAAGGGAAAGTGGGGAGATGAATGATAATTAGGAATTTGACGACGAATCAAATATTCATCGCCAATTTAACGACTAATTTAATATTTGTCGCAAAAATTTACAACGAATTATTAAATCGTTGCAAATTCAACGACGAATTCAATCTTAATATTCTGTGATGAATTTTATTTTTTGTCGCAAAATTAGCGACGAAAATAAAATTTGTTGTCAAATTAGCGATGAATATTAAATTCGTCGCAAAATTATCCCGCCGTTGTTTTTTTCTAAATAATTGAAAATGTCCGATGAAAATATTTCGTTGCCAAATTTATCGGAAAATTTATAACGAATTATATATTCGTTGCAAATTTTTGCAACGAATCCCGAATTCTTTGCAAATTTTTGCGACGAATTTGATTCTTCAATTAGTATATCTTCCAATTTAAAAACTGAACTTGTGTTTAAATAAGATGGAAAGTTAAATAAACAAGTTTTGTAATCAATCTTTCTTACACTATAACCAAATAAAAAAGATATATATCTTATGAATGCATTAAACGTAGATGCAAAGAGAAAATCGAATTTAGCAAATTCAATATGAAAATTTATTATATCATTAAATATTTTGTAAAAATTATTACTTTATATAATTTTCATCATCTTATAAGTAAATATATTTCTAATGTACAAAATAGAGGTCTTGGCAAATATATTTAATTAGTTGACAAACATCAAAGTATAAATAAATATGACAGGATACATGCTAGTTGAATTTGCTTATTTTTAAACTATCATTTTGTACTACTAAATTAGGATGTTTATTGTATTTAGTTTCTTTTGGGTTTTCTAGTTACATGAATGTAATTATATTATGTGATTTAAAATTAAATCGTGGTGAATATTGGGCATTTTAAAAAAGTTAAGTTAATAAAATATTCTTTTAATAAATATTATTGGAGAGCTTTTCTAAAATATTTTTTTTTAAAAAATCTAAATTATGTTGAGTTATGAAAAAGTTTATTTGAACACATTTTTTAATTTTAGCGACCTGCTCATGAATTAAAAGAACTAACATCTTATCGAGGACAGTGCTTTAGTAAAATAGAGTGATATCTCATAAATTAACATAGTTCGATGTTTTTTTGGATAAATTCGATTTTGAATTTTAAAAAAATTTAGATAAATGATCCTGAGTCGGATGCTAGTCGGAGGTTTATTTTCTCAGACAAAATACATTTTTGGTAACGAATCTATCTATAGAGATGGCGCAACTGCGCCGTCAGACTAAATTGTTGAGTCGTGAATGTTTCTTTAATTTATTTTAATAATCGGTAGAGTATATCTCGCCTAAAAATTATTTAACACTCTGTCAAAGATATATGAGATTAAGTTGGTCATCCTCAAAAATTAATCAAACTAAAAATTTAAATATCTGATGCTAATAAAAAAAACTAACATCTTCTAACAATACTTTCAAAAATTGACTTCGTATTGTTACATATTTATTGGATAATTATTTATTAAAATTTGATGAAACATATTTTTTTAATAATTATCTTTTTATTTCATACTAATTTGTAATGATTTTTTTTTGTCTTAGTTTATAATATTTTAAATATATCTCCAATAAATTTAGTCGGTCTGCTGAGTATGTCCTAATATCATAAAAATAATGATATTTTTTTCGACATAAGACGATGTGACTATATATATATATATATATAAAAGATACATTATATATCTTATTTTGTGTGTCCGTGCGCTTCATGTGATACCGACGTGCACTGTCGTCGTCGTCATCGCCGTCGCCGTCGCACCGTCCGACCCTCGTTGGTCGCTAGACCGAACAATTAATGCCCGACTCACCTACGGTTCAGCGGGACTCGGATTTTGACTGATTAGCGTTCGAAATTTAGTACAAATCCACCGGAAACGATCGAATTGTGCGGTCGGCAATGACGCGGCCACTGTCGATCACGATCGGGTCGGATTCCGATCGAATTATGATCGGAATTCAACGTCGGACGGGCCGATGTCGACCACCGATCTATCCGTTACAATCGGGTGCAACATATCGTGGCCCAATATATCAATTATATATATATATATATATATTTATATTTATATATATATATATATATATATGAAAAATAATCATGTTCATCATTCACACAGGGCATATTTCAAAAATCTAATTCTCGCATCAATGTTATATGCGGAATTATAATTTTTTTTTCTTATCAAATTAATTCAAATATTCATAAGTAATGATTACTATAAAATAAAATAATATGATAAATTAAATGAGTCGTTGAAATTATGATATGTTCAAATAAAGTAACTAAATTAATCATGATGAATGATCACTAAATAAATAGGAAATATTTTAATTGATGAATGATGATTAATATTTTATTTGATGGATAATAATTAAACTAAATAAAAAAATATTTTTTGATCGATGATGATTAAATTAAAAAGAAAATAATGTTTATGGATGATGATTAAATGTAAAAAATTAAAATTATTAACTAAATAAATAAAATTCAATTTTAGAAAGAAGAAATGTATTTATACTCAAATTATGCAAGATCCGTTCATGTTAAAATTGCTAAAGTCTTAAATTGGATCAAGGATCTATGAAGATGCTTGATCTGTTCTTTGTTGAATATAGAAAAGACAATTCTTTTCTTGCAAACTAAAATATGAAAGCTCGATTAAATCTTTTAGAAATTTTATTGATTTTTTATTATGTCGGTGTATTGTTTGCAATTGAGTATACCTATTTGTTAGTGCAAATATTTAGACAATTGCTTCATCTAATCTTAAAGGAAATTTGGTCATGAGTAGTTGCACAAAATAGACATCAAATAAAATCTTAAGGACATTGTTTGTAATATGATTTAAAGTCCTCATTCTAATATAATCTTTCCTTTTCTAAAGTTTCCATTTGTTTTGGTTGTTTGTGTAGACTTGGACTAACAATCTTAAGGCTTTAACCCCACTAACCAAATGACTAGTACAGTAAAAGACCTCACCTCTAGTATAGTTAAATTTGACAAATTTGATGGCGGTAACTTCACCTGCTGGAAGAAAAGAGTTTACTTCCTCTTTGTGGCTCTCAAGGTGGTGTACGTGCTCAACACACCTAAGCCGATGCATTAAGGGGAGGAGGAGACGTTAGATGAACACCGGATCAAGCAAAAGTAGGAGATAGATGACGAGATATATCGAGGACACATCTTAAATGCGATATATGACAATCTTTTCGACATCTATCACACGGTACCAACCACCAAAGAGTTATGAGAGAAATTAGAGGCAAAGTATATGAGGGAAGATTCTACAAGTAAGAAACTCCTAGTTTCTACTTTCCTTAACTGCAAAATAATGGGCAATAGGCCTATTATGCAATAATTTTCTGAACTAAAAAGGATGTTTAATCACTTTTTTGAACATAGCATGTTTATGGATGAAACTATAATTGTTAGTGCTTCATTGATAAACTCTCTCCATCTTGGAATGACTTCAAGAGAGATCTCAAACATAAAAAGGAAGAGATCTCACTTGAAAGTCTAGCTAACTCTCTACATATTGAAGAAGAGTTAAGAATGTAGGAAAGCAACCCTCAATCAAAAAGAGGATGAAAAAGACAAAGAACCAAACACCAAAGTGAATGTCATTGAGACAGACCAAGGAAACAAGTCCAAGAAAAGGACTTTTCATCGCAAGGACAATGACAAGAACAAAAAAAAAAAGAAAAACAAGTGCTATCATTACAAGAAGGAGAGACACTACAAGTATGAGTGTCGACTTCTTATGAAAAATAGAAATGCTCCAAACAACAAAGGCAATGATAAGAAGTCGCTTGTGATCATGTTTTTTAAAATTAACATGGTAGATGAAGAATTCACCTAGTGGGTTGACTTGGGAGCCACCTGACACATATGTAAGAATAAGGGTTTCTTGTCACTAGGGGCATGGCGCAACGGTTAATCACGAGGTTCCCCTCTGCACTTCCAGGGGTTAATTCCATCCATCAGCAGTGTGCACTATGCGGGTGGTGGTGCTCGATGCTCCCCTGTCTCAGCGTGGTCGACCTCCTAGTGTAGCACGGGTCCCCAACATGCGTTGACCTGTGCTACCCTGATTCATCTCGTCAGCCAATGGCACTCACCGTGGGATCGGGATGGCTGGACATCAGGACTAGTAGGGAGAGAAATCGTACCTGATACCTGATGTAAATAAAAAAAAAAGCTTTTTCAAGTCCTTAAGGGAAATTGAAGATCCACACTCTATTGTCTACATGGGAAACTCATCAACGGTTCCTATCAAAGACATAGGAGAGATAGATATAAAATTCACTTATGGAAAGATTGTAACTTTAATCAATATGTTATTTGTTCCCGAAGTTAGAAAGAATCATATGTCAGATAGTCTTTTGACAAGTTTGGATTTAAACTAGTTTTGAGGCTGATAAGTTTGTGCTTGTTTGTTGGGAAGGGATATCTTTGTAATGATATGTTTAAGCTCAATGTTATGCTTATTAATAAAAATGCATCTTTTGTTTACTTGATTGAGTCTTCAACTATTTTATGACATTCTAGACTAGGTCATGTACATTATAAAAGAATTTATCACATGATTTTGCCAAAATGTGCACAAAATGATGATGAAAAATGCAACACTTGCATGTTAAATAAAATAACAAGAATATATTTTTTACGAATTGAAAGAAAAACCAATAAGTTAGAATTAGTGCATAGTGACTTATATGATTTGCATGTAACTCTAACTTTGGGAGAAAACAAATATTTCATGACTTTTATAGATGATTGCACAAGATTTTATAAAGTGTTTTTGTTGCATTTTAAGGATCAACCCTTACAAATGTTCAAGTCTTATAAACAAGAAGTTGAACTTGCAAATGACATCTCTATAAAATGTCTAAGGACTGATAGAGGTGGAGAATATTATGATAAAAAGTTCTTCTAGTCAATTGGTATCAAATACGAGTTGGCTGCACCTTATACACCACAACAAAATAGTGTGGTTGAAAGGAAAAATAGGATTAATTCCATGATGACTAATGCAAATCTTAGTCAAGGATTATAGGGAGAAACTGTACTTTCAGCTTGTTATATACTCAATAGAGTACCAAATAAAAGAAGTTCAATAACCTCTTATGAACTTTGGCATAAAAGGAAGTCAAGTCTCAAACACTTAAGAGTGTGGGGATGTAGAGCCATTGTAAGACTTCTTGAATCCAAAAAGAAAAAAAATGGAAGAAAGAGACATTAAATGCATCTTTATAGTCTATGCACAAAATAACAAAGCTTATAGATTCATGATAATTAGACACAATGATTCTATAGGAATTAACACGATTATAAAATCAAGAGATGCAATTTTTGATGAACAAAGATTTAGTTCCATTTCCAAAGCATAAATAATGACTTGAGAAATGATGATGTTGCTAACTCAAATAACAAAAATAAGGTCATTGAGGTAAGAAGAAGCAAAAGAGCAAGAAATGTCAAATCGTTTGGTCTAGATTTTGTTACTTATTTTATTGAAGGAGCAATAAGTGTATTAAGTAACAAAATATATTTTGTTTTAATACAGAAGATGATCCTAAAACATATGATGAAGCTATGAAATCACAAGATACCTCATTTTGGAAAGAGACAATTAACGACGAAATAGATTTAATATTGTCAAACAATACTCAGGTTATAGTGGATTTACCTTCTGGTTCAAAGGCAGTGGCTTGTAAATGGATTTCCAAAAAGAAATTGAAAGTCAATGGAACCGTAGACAAATATAAGGTCAGATTACTAGTCAAAGGCTATAACCAAAAATAGGGTCTTGATTATTTTGATACATACTCACTGGTTGCAAGGATAGCCACCATAAGGGTACTACTTGCAATTGCCTCAATCCAAAAGTGGATGAGTCGCCAAACAGATGTTAAAATTGCATTCTTAAATGGTGAGTCAGATGAAGAAGTATACATGAAACAACCCGAAAGGTTTGTAGCACCTGGACAAGAGCACAGTGTGCAAACTTATGAAGTCTTCATATGGACTTAAACAAACTCCAAACCAATGACATCAAAAATTTGATCAAGTAATACTTGCTAGTGGATTCAAGATCAATGAATCAGATAAATACATATATAGCAAATATTTAAATGGCAAACATGTCATAATATATTTATATATGGATGATATGTTGATCTTTGATTTAGACTTAGAACAAGTCTTAGACATCAAAAAGTTGCTACCAAGCAAGTTTGATATGAAAGATATGGGAAAGGTTGATGTTATCCTAAGCATAAAAATTAAAAAAGAATCAGGATTAATCACACTCTCACAATCTCATTACATTGAGAAGGTTCTCAAAATGTTCAATCATTATGATTGTAAGTCGGCCCCAACTCCCTTAGACCCTAAATTTTTTCATGTCAAAAATGAGAGTTTGGCAGCTCACAATTGGAATATTTATAAGTGATAGTTAGTTTGATATATGTCATGATTTGTATACACCCGGATATTGCTTATGCAGTAGGAGTGTTGAGTAGGTATACAAGTAATTCTAGTAAACGACATTGGCTAAGTGTTACAAGAATTTTGAGATATCTCATAAGCACTATAAATTATAGTATAAACTATAAGGGAGATCCTTCGGTGCTTGAAGGTTACTCGAATGCAAGTTGAATAATAAATAAAGATGATCACTCTTCAACAAATGGTTGGATCTTTATTTTAGATGGTGAAATTGTTTCTTAGGCATCCAAGAAACAAACTTGTATAATGGACTCCACTATCGTAGCTGAGCTTGTAGCTTTAGCTGCATCTAGCAAGGAAGCCAAATGGCTAAGAAACTTATTGTATGAGGTACCTCTATGAACAAAGCCTATCTCTCCTATCTCTATCCATTATGATAGTACAAGTATGATTATCAAAGCTTATAGTGAAGTTTATAATGACAAATCAAGACATATTGGAGTGAGACATAGTATGATTAAAAACTTAATAAAAAATGGAGTCATAACCATAGATTATGTTAAGTCCAAAGATAATTTAGTTGATCCTTTAACAAAAGGATTAACTAAAGATACAATTGAAAAAAATCCCCATTGAGATGGGATTGGAGTCCATAAAATAGACCTTCAATAATGAAAATCTCAATCCAACGCTACTATATTGCGTAGTCTTGGATTCAATGCAGTGAAAAGTGCATTGTTTAAAGATTGGAACATTATATAAATGATGAGTGTTCATTTTTTCGCTAGTAAAATGAGGATGAACTTAATGTTCTTAAATAGTCACAGAAAGTGCCACAAATGACGGAGGCATTTGAGAGCTTGTCTATATGAATGTAGGATTTAATTATACATAAAATTTTGGACTTAAACTTTAATATATTCATGAAAGGACTGTGGTATAACACAAAGTGTATGTTGGTTATAAAAAATGGAAAAAAAAATAAATTTGCGTGTGATAATTCATGTGACTTGTTACATAAACTTTTGGTTCAAAGCTTAGCTACTAAAATAGTTTTACAAGTTATAAGAAAGTATTTCTAAGATGATGGTTCAATCGAAAGATATCATTGTTAATGCATAAATTATCAAGATGTGTTTTGTAATCCATGAACAAAGTATTTTCAATTACTGAAAATGACGGAGGATTATATATTGGATATTTTAAATAATGAAAATATTTGAAGAAATGGAAAAGTCGTAACTTTTGATCAAGAAAAAATCACAACTTTTAATCCAAGAGACATAACTTCCAATAAGGATAAATAGACCAAGTTGGATGCAAATACAAGAACAATCTTAATTGCTTTCCTGTCTTTGTTTTTGAAAATATTTAGATAATTGCTTCATCTAATCCTAAGAGAAATTGATCATGAGTAGTTGGACAAAATAGAGATCAAATAAAATTTTAAGGAGAGTATTTGTAATACGATTTACAGTCCTCATTCTAACATAATAATTTCTTTCCTAAAATTTTCATTTGGTTTGGTTGTTTATGTGTAGACTCGAACCAACAAGAAGTTGATGTGGAATGGTTATTGCTACTATAATGAATTAGCAACGATAATGATAACTTGGAGGAACTGTGCAACTGAAATCAAGGCAAAGGCGACAAAATCTTTATATTGTTGTCATAAGTATTCATTGTGGTAATACAATGAAAATAATTATAATATTTTTTTTCTCAACAATATTTTTCTTTTTGTATTTTTTTCCTATGCTCTTTCTCTCTTTTTCTTACTTTTTCCACCTCTTTTTCTTTCCTTAAATTTTTTTATTTTTTCTTTCCCTTTTCTTCTCTCTCTTTCTTTCTCTTCTTATTCTTACATTTCTTTTCTTTTCTTTTTTTTTTGTTTGATTTTTTTTAATTATTAGTGCAAAAGTACGTAACTTTGTTTAAGAGGGGAGGGATGAGGCCAAGGAGAAAACATAAAAATTCAATTCGAACCTAATTAAAAGAGAACAATTGAGAAGGAATTATAGAGGAAAATGTTACCAAAACTTAGGGATGATAGAAAATTAAAGGATAACTAGTATCAAAATTGAACCAAGGTTAGACTTTAATAATAATTGATGCAACACTAAATTTGAAGATGATTAAAATGCAAGATTGTGGACTTTTTATAGACTCAACTCAATAATAAATATAAAAATAAATGTTAAAAAAAAAAGAAATAAACTAATCTAGCAGGAATTATAATTAGTCCTTATTTATTGCCTAAATAAAAAATACTAACAAGATCATTAATCTTAAATATTTTTTAATTTATTTTCATCTATTGCAAATGTGTTGATCTTGAGTATTTTTTTTTAAATTTATTTCTATTAATGCAGATGTACTAATGTTGAATATTTTCTAATTTGTTTTCTTTTATCATGGAGAATCAATTTGAAATTTATTTTCAATTTAAAAAAAAATATTTTATTTTTTTTCATGGTTTAATTCTTTGTCTGCATTAGCTATCCACCTTGATGTTGCACCATATAACTCAAGTCCTATTATTTTTGTCCAAAACCTTAGTCGTGCATTGCTATGTTTTCTTAAATCCTATGTTCTTCCTAGAGCTTTCTCTTTCATGTGTGATCTTTCTTTGGCAATGCTTGTTGCATCTAGGTTGTGGTTCTTATCTCCAAGACTCTTCCTCTTTTGTTGCTCGTGGCCTCCTCTCCTCGATTGATTTCCGAGAGCTTACTGAAACCTTTATTATAACATGTTGATGATGTCCTCTCCCCTTTCTTTCTTGTGGGTGAATTTTCCCTCAGTGGCAATGAATGAATTTTTTTTGTTTGTCGATCGTTTTTTTGTGGGCAACCTCTTCTTTAGATTTCTATTGATAGAAGGATCATAGTTACAACATCCCTCCACCTTCTTTCCATTTGATTGCATGTAGAAACCCTCATTAAGCTATTGTTGATCGAGTTTCTCTCCCTCATACATTTTTTGGACTATAAATTCACATTAGTAACTCTATTCTTTGATCTAGATAGCTAGCAAACATTGTCAATCTCTCTCATTCCTGGACTATTGCAACATAGATCCAAGAGACATCCAAGGTAAAAAAAAAATATTGACATCCTTGCTAGATGTTTTCAATCTCTCTAGCTATTGATGGACTTTTGCAACATAGATTGGAAATTAGACTCCAAGGTAAAAGATTGACATCCTCACTTAATACCCTTATTCTTGTTGGTTAAGGTGGTGTCTTGTGCATATTATATTATTTTAACTTTGGGGAGTACTAGTGTTTTGCTCTTAGTGTTACATTATGAATGCATATTACTCTCTATTTGTAGTAATAGTTGTGCTCCCAAGGGCAACATGTGTTTTATTCTTATTGTAACCTAATACATGGTATAGCCGATGTGGTTAGAAAGAGGGGTGATTAATAGATACAACTCTTTGATTAAAAACTCTTTTTGATGCTCTTGCAAATGCAAGGCTTAGATAATCGATTAATAGTCGAAATCAAATATATACGACAAAAATAAAATAAACACAATCAAAGTAAACAAATCTTACATTATATTATTTTTTTTAACTGCTTCAGATTCTAGATTTTACTTTATTTATTCTTTATTAGATAGATTGCATGTGACTATCTATCTAAAAAAAATTGAGTACATAAGGAGAAATTATTGCTAATTATTTGATTCTACAAAGTCAATTAGAAAATTCATTTAACATGTTGAATATTTTCTTTTTATGTATAAGATAGTATATCAGACATCCTGTTTTTTTTTTACTTAACAAAATACTCATGCTCAAGCCCTTCTTCCTTTGACCTTCAAATATGCCTTAGTGACTATTGTGAGGATGAGTTTGCCATTTTATTTTTTTATTATATAACGCTTTCTTTGGATTGCAATTCTTATTTACCAGAATGAGTCCAATTTCTATAGTCACATACTTTAGATGTATATTTTAACATTTACTATTATGTAGTTATGATATAATAATATTATAAATATTGTTACCTGTTAAAAATATATTATTCATATACGAGCAAAACTTTCCAGACCATAACAAAGATACATCATCACTAACTATTCATGTTTCTCTTAGTTGTTCTCCTCTTATTATTATTATTCTTTCTTTTCTTTGTCTTTTTGCCCATATCCTAATCTTATGTAGTCAAGCTAGGTTTCCATGTCGGTGATGGAGGTTGTTGGTAACTCTCATTTCTTGCGGTGTGTGCAACTTTTTTCTTTCTTTTTTTCTTTTTATATTTTTTTACATCGTGTATAATCATTCTCTATGTCGTGATCGATCGATCGATTCTAAAAAATTTTCTTATGCGCAATCATTTTTCTTATAAAGATAACAGTATATAATGAATCAATGCACGTGAAAGGACTTCCACTCAACAGCATGGAACTGCATGCTAGAAAGTTAGCTTATGCTTGTAAACCTCGATGCCATTTTCACAGAGCGCCTTGTCTAGTTCTGTTGAGCCTCATCGTCATCAGCGCCCATGGCGATTTTTGAATGGCGAAGAAAGAGAGAGAAGAACAGGACAGGCACAACGGTGTCTTCGATTGACGGTGATTTTTGTTTAGGAGACTTTTTCCGAATGGGATCGGCAGACGGCTGCCAACGTGGGCTTCACCAAAATCGATCGCCATGAAAGCTCCTCCTTCGTTCATGGCAGCGCTGATTGTCTTCGGTGAGGGGAAGGGAGAGGGAGAGAGGTGAGAAAAAATTTACAGGAGTCACAAGCTCGCAGAAGCAAAAGAAAAGGCGAAGACACGTGTATTTGACGTACGGTATGAAAAGATAACCCTCCCCTTACCAACACCATGTCACAGCACGCTCACACACTCTCTCAATAAGAGATACGGAAGCCCTGTCTCGGCTCCCAATGTACGCGGTTGGGACACCGTGAAAAGAAAGAGAAGATACGGCCTCGTCGCCCCCAGCAGAGCAGCGCCCAAACTCAAACCAGTCGAGCCAGGCAAAGCAAAGCAAAGGAAAACATGGCACGGCATGGCATGCCACGACACGGCACCGCACGCAAGATTGTTACTGTAGTAGAAAATCCACACTGACTTGTCAAATGTCACTTCTCCACACCTCAAATCATAAGACTGTCAGCGATGCGTCAATCACTTCCCTCTTCCTCTTCCTCTTGCATTCTCCTCTCCTCTCGCCCGCTCCCTTGCCCTTCTTCTGCCCCCCTGCTCTGCGCAACACGAGCCACGTTGGTCGAGGCAGCGTGCATGGCTCCTCCCAGCTGCCTGCCTCACTGCTAATGCTGCCACTGCCCTTGCACCAGTCCCCATAACTCCAGTCCCAATTAAAACCCCTGCCCCTGACGCAAAGCACGAGACCGGCTCCCACCCAGTCGCTTTTTTACCCTATAACTCACTCCTACAGTGCACGCATAGGTAAGGCGAAGGCAGGCAGAGCGGAGGACTGCAGTTCTTTAATCAATTATTAATTTAATTTATTGCTTTTATACGTACGCACGTACTAACTGTGATTATTTAATAAAAGTTAAATCGAGTCCGACATGGTCCATTAGATATATATTGCAATCAGTGGGGGGGCCAGCGCGGAGAAGGGGATGAATGGATCCATCACAGAGTGGGGCATCCGCAGCTGAGAATATCTACGAACTGTTAGGATCGTGGGGCACCCGTGATGTGGACCTCTCAATGGACTGGTTCCCCAATCAACATCTGACCAGGGATGATCATTTTTTTTTTTTTATCAGCTCCTCTTTTGTTGTTTTCTAGCTACTCCTACTCCTCTCCTCTCCTCTCCTCTCCTCTCCCCCCAATCTCAAATCGCAAGAGTAAAGTTAGCATCAGTCGCAGCAGCCATGATCGGACTAGTAGGGTATTTATTAATTTTATGCCTGTGGGATACAGCTGAAGGGATTGATTACTGAGCAGTAAGCTTGCAACGACTCGAATATGTACAAGGAAAAATAAAGAGAGAGAGAGAGAGAAGGAGAAGAAGCTTGTTCTTGTTCTCGTTCTGATACGTACATGAACGTAAAAAAATTAAATTAAAAGAAAAAAGACGGCAGGAGTAGTAGATTAGTAAAAAGGGTGTGCAATTACTTTAGCAGAAGGAGCTGTCACAGAAAGTTGGTGCATTTTTAAATGTACACCGCCCCAAGTTATTGCGTTTGTTTTCCCTTCTCAGAGCAAACATCTCCATCCAATTTCCTCATTTTACCACCTCAATTATTTTTATATACCTCAGCCGCCGAGCACATCCATCCAAATTGCTCTCCCTTTCTTGCAAGTTGGCGTTGCCAACATACCCACACCGCAGATAATTTCTTCTCTTCTTTCTTCTTCCTCCTTCTACTTCTTCTTCTCTCTCTGTGTCTCCAGCGAAAAGAGAGAAAAGAAGGAGAGAGAGGAAAGGAAATCGTAAGGTTCGCAAATATGCAGATGGGAAAGAACAGCGGCGTGAAGTAGCTAGGAGGAGCAGGAGAGGGGGAAGGAAGCATGCACTAGGCCTGTGGTCTCACCGCCCCCGTCTCTCTTAATTTCTTCTGATCGCCAGAAGCTATATCTACTAGCTGAGGTCTTCCTCTCTGCCTGACAACAATTTCCTCTTCCAGAAGCAAACCAGTTGCCTCTGAACCTTAAGCTAGTGAAAGGGAGAGATCAGGAGGAACAGTACGAGATTCAGAAGGCGTGAATTAATTAAAGAAGGTAGAGTTCATGGAGGAGACCCTCAAGTCCCTCTCGTTGGACTACCTCAACTTGCTCATCAACGGGCAGGCCTTCAGCGACGTCACCTTCAGCGTCGAGGGCCGCCTCGTCCACGCGCACCGCTGTATCCTCGCCGCCCGTAGCCTCTTCTTCCGCCGGTTCTTTTGCGGCACCGACCCGCCCTCCCCGGGCCTGCTCTCGTCGCCGCGCCGCTCCGGCGCCGTGCCTACCGCCGTCATCCCGGTCAACTCCGTCAGCTACGAGGTCTTCCTCCTCGTCCTCCAGTTCCTCTACAGCGGCCAGGCCTCGGTGGTGCCGCAGAAGCACGAGCCCCGCCCCAGCTGCGGCGAACGCGGTTGCTGGCACACCCACTGCACAGCCGCCGTCGATCTCGCCCTCGACACCCTCGCCGCAGCCCGGTCCTTCGGCGTCAAGCAACTCGAGCAGATCACGGAGGTCCTAATTCTCTCAAACCTCACGCTTGGTTCCGTAAACCATTTTTCTATCAATCTATCTATATATAAATCGATCCATCTCCCCTTTCCCAATTCCTTGGGGCTGAAACAGTTCTATTGCCTTGGTTACAGTTCATTTGTCCTTCTCAATGAAGTGGCTGGCTTCCCTTTTCATTTTTTTTTTCCTCCACCCTTTTTTGGGAACATTGAACTCCAATAATTTGTTTCCTCTTTTTTGGATATGTCCATCTACTGTTCCTCTTCTTCTTCTTCTTCCACCTTTTGCTTCTGCTCACAGCATGAAACACATCGTGCCCTATTCCCACAGCAAATCGATGAGCAGATGTCGATCACCTTTCACCCATTACGGACATGCATTTCTAAATCAGGTTCTTTGCATCTCTCAATTAAATCTTCCACTCCCTTTCCCGTCGCAATTTTCTTGAATTCGGAGCGCCTATTGCTCTCTCACAACTCACAGCCTCTTCCCCTTATATTTTATGGAAGAAATCAAGCAAGAATTTTTTACGTTGTTAGTTTTGTTGCAGAAGCAATTGGCGAGCATGGTGGAGAAGGCGTCGATCGAGGACGTGATGAAGGTGCTGCTGGCGTCGCGGCAGCAGGAGGCGCAGCAGCTGTGGACCACCTGCTCTCACCTCGTCGCCAAGTCCGGCCTCCCGGCCGAGGTGCTCGCCAAACACCTCCCCATCGACGTGGTGGCCCAGATCGAGCAGCTCCGCCTCAAGTCCCTACCCCGCCGCCCTTCCTTCATCCCCCACCACCAGCTCGACCTCGGCGGGCCCTCCGTCGACGTCGAGGATCACCACCACAAGATCCGCCGCATGCGGCGCGCGCTAGATTCTTCCGACGTCGAGCTCGTCAAGCTGATGGTGATGGGCGAGGGGCTCAACCTCGACGAGGCGCTTGCGCTCCACTACGCCGTCGAGAACTGCAGTCGCGAGGTCGTCAAGGCGCTCCTCGAGCTCGGCGCGGCCGACGTCAACTGCCCCGCCGGCCCCGCCGGCAAGACGCCCCTTCACATCGCGGCCGAGATGGTGTGCCCCGACATGGTGGCCGTGCTCCTCGACCACCACGCTGACCCCAACGTGCGCACCGTAGACGGCGTTACTCCGCTCGACATCCTCCGCACCCTTACCTCCGACTTCCTCTTCAAGGGCGCCGTGCCGGGTCTGACTCACATCGAGCCCAACAAGCTCCGCCTCTGCCTCGAGCTCGTCCAGTCGGCGGCCATGGTGATGTCGCGCGAGGAGGCTAACAATTGCGCGGCCGCCGGCAACAACCAGGTCTTCCCGCGGCTGAACCAACAGGAAACCGGCCCTTGCAACGCGAGCTGCTCCAGCCCGAGCATGGTCAACCTCAGCCTCGATTCAAGGATGGTGTATCTGAATCTTGGGATGGCAGAGCAATTTGGGTGCAAGATGAACGATGCTGGCGGTGGAGGCGATCAGAGCAGCAGCAATCGATCACAAGGCATTGGTCCTTCATCCCTGTATCATTCCCAT
Source organism: Wurfbainia villosa (assembly GCA_025175895.1). NCBI lineage: Eukaryota > Viridiplantae > Streptophyta > Magnoliopsida > Zingiberales > Zingiberaceae > Wurfbainia > Wurfbainia villosa. The sequence goes on along the minus strand of CM045998.1, from coordinate 10,539,799 downwards.
GGCTTCCCCTAACTTATGGCATATTAGTCCACATCATTCTATAATGCCCAATGCATGGTCAGGGGTGATGACACCTTTGTTACTTTTTGGAAGAATTGGGTAAGCAAGAAAACTAAAACAATTAGGGCATGTGGAGCTGTATGAAGTCAGAGACCTGAGAGAGATGAAAAATTTTAATATCATTTGAGTTTAAATTAATTTGTCTGGATTGATGTTACACTCCTTTTGGTGTTTATTGAGTGTTGGGGATGCACCAGCATGTGAGAGATTTCAAGGGGGAGACAACAAGAATCTAAGGAAGCTGTGCATGGTGGAGAAGAAGTATATTTATATTCAGGTCAATCTATGCTCTCTTGGCCTCCCATGCATGATATTTTGTTTCCACTTGCTCAATATATTATATATTTATATCATCCCTTGTTGATTGTATACATTTCTTTATTCCATGAAGTTGTTATAGTTTGTCCCCTTTATATATACTTCTATATCTATATCTAGACTAGTTGTAACTTCTATTGTATTTATATATATATTACAGAGCAACGTAACTACTCGAAACTCTTATCTTTAGCTTTGTATATATAGCAGGATCATGATCAGCCAACAACTCATAATTAGAGAGTGGGGCACCATTTTCTTTCTTTTCTTTTCTCTAGCTAAATTAAATTATATATATATATATATATTGCATCTACATATGCATGCTTAATTTGTAGTTTACTAGCTAGTATTCAATCTTTTTTTCCTTTTGCATCTTAATTCAATTTAATATAGATCAATAAACATATATATTAAAAGAATAAATGAGGAATGCAATTAATACTAATGAACCGCCGAGAACACATATATGTATGTATATTGTACCTCCTCCTTAAGTGATGTACTCTACCTTCCTGCTGAGGCTTAAAGGCACACAATAGCTCACACGGTGGTTGAACATTTTTCCATTTCTTGTTTTTGCATATAAATAGGTCGTCTCTCTCTGTGTATATGTATTGTGTTCATAGGAGATATTACTTCCAACTGTTGAGATACAAGGCCATGGCTTTGGATGAGTGTAGCATAGAGTTTAACTGAAAAACACTGGTACTGCATCAACCAATACATGTACTTTCCAAACAACTTAATTAGCTTGTTTAGTTTAACTGTAAATTATTATTTTTTACGAAAAACAAACTGTAGTTTTTAATTATAATTCTTTAGTATACTTTAAAGCTCGACGCAGGAAATTAATTTGGAGGATTTTGATAGTTCATTGCACTAGTTCCTTATTGCCTTTGAGCTCTATATATTGTATTTTTCATATATATACATGTATCCGTGTAGATTGTGACTTGAGTTCTTGTGTATTGTGATGGAGTTCTTGATCACCAACAAAAAATGCTCTAATTATGATGTTTTATTTGTCTGAGTTAGATCATCCTTGGGATTACTTTGGTAGACATATCCATAGAGTGTGTTGCATTTAGACTTCTCTCTTTTTTTTTAAGTAGATCCCAAAAAATGGCGACAACTCGTGTCATTTTTTTGTTATTCTTTTGGAAACCCTTCTCGAATAAGATTTATATAAATATGCTTAATTAACTGTTCTTTGAAGTGTGCGTCTTCTCCTTTGGAGTAGTTAATTTTTGTATGTATGTACATGTATTCATAAACTATGAAACGAAAGCAATATCACTACATCGCTAGGTTTAGGAACATACTTATTTGCTCTAAAACTCATGAATTTTCCTCTAAAGCATAAAGGGAAAATTGGAAGAACAAAAGAAGAAGAAGAAGAAAAATTGCCTCTGAATTAAAGGTAGTATCCTTGAAAGCACAATGTCATGAACTAAGGCTCTCGAGCCCAATGGATAGGACGAACCCCATTTGCCTCGAGAATAATTGATTGCAACATAACTATGTATGTGTCCGGCCGTCTATATAGTAAATATTATAGGATGAAATAAAAGACTTAAATAACTTAACGCCTTTACGTACATATCGGGCAATTTAAACCGAAAAGAAAACAATCGACTAACTAATAGTTGAAATAGTTAAATAATTAAAAAAAAAAATCTTCAAAGTGCAATGAATAAATGTCTAAAGGATCGATGTCCTTGAGCAACCTAGAATATACTGAGCCAACTTCAAATTAACAAAATAGTTGATATATATGTGGTAGGATGTCATGCATATAATAACATAGCTACGAACAATAAAAATAACAGTCTTATCCACGGGATGAAATTGACTATATAGATTCTTCTATTTCATTCTATTATATCATCATCTATATTTAAATAAATATTATCTTATTTTATTATTATTAGTCATATTTTTATCTTTTTCTTTCTCATTTGATGTATATATTTATTATAATTTACCTTCACCTAACTATAATATTTATTGATCATCTAAATATATGCTCATATTATCTTAGATGTATTTTCTAAAAAAATTTCTCAATAGATATTACCTCGACTTTCTCTGTAATATTATCATTTCTTATCATATTCATTCTCTTATATATGTTTGCACATCCATTTTAATATTCTTAATTCTGTGACTCTAATCTTTGGTTCATTTGCTTAAATCATAACTAATTAACGTTCAACTTCATATAATATAGCATATCTAATTGTCGTTTGTAAAATTTTTCTTTAAATTTTAGAGGTATTTTACAATTACAAGGAATAATTAGTACTCTCCTCCATTTCAATTATGTTGCTTATATTATATGTAAGATATTTCTTTAAATTCATCCATTCTTTTGCAACAATAATCCTAAACACTTAAAGCTCTCAGTTACAAGTAACTAGTTATCACATATCTTAACAATTATCACATTACATCTAATATTACTAAATTTAAATTTCATATATTTTATTTTTATTTTATTAAGCCTAAAATCTTTCTATTCAAATATTTGTCATGCGCTAAGATTTGATTTTAACATTTACTCTTTCATATGTCTCATCTACCAAAATAATATCGTATGCAAATAATTTATACTGTGATAATATATTTTGAATGTGTCCAATGAGTTCATCTATTATTAGGTGTCGTTTGATTTAGGGGTTTGAAAATGAGGAAATGGAATAATAGAAATATAAAGTATTTGGTTATTGGGTTTGGAAATAATAAATTTGGAATCATTCCTAATTATTTAGGAAGGCACAAAACTCAAAGAAAGAAGTGGGTTTAGAATTCCCATCGACGTTGAAATCTCTCGATCCCTCTCATTGCCGTCGTCGTCGTCGTTATTCGTCTGCCGCTTGCGTTGTAAATCATTGCCGCTGCCGCCACCATCCCCCCCCCCCCAAAACCAACAGTATTAGCAATTATACCTAATCTCAACTTACACTATAAAAAAAGGGAAATTAGCGACGAAACTTTTCCGTCGCTAATAGAAAAACTTCGCTGCTAAATAACATTTACGACGAAAAACTTTCGTCGTTAGACTCGTCGTAATAAGACTGTCGCTAAGACACATTAGCGACGATTTAGAATATATTTGTCGTTAATATTACCGACAGAAATAAAAACGTCGCTAAAAAAAATTATTTCGTCGCAAAACCTCGACACCGGAAAATAGGAAAATCATATATATTAGCGACGAAATATATAAAAATCGTCGCTAACTGCTTATTTTTGCCTAGGCGACTAGCGCCTCGATTGGAGACACATTTGCGATGATATTAAAATTTTCGTCGCTAATGTCTAATCTTGGGTCAGCCATAGAAGCAGGAGCTCCTCGACTGGCACATCGACTAGATGTACTTCTGCGACGAAAATATATAATTTTCGTCGCTAACAGCCTATAGCAGTCGAACGCCTTGACTGGCTAGTCGACCGATACTCCAAATATCGACAGTTAGCGATGAATTTGTCAAGTTTCGTCGCTAAACATCAAAATTCTGAAGCCGTATATCGACAGTTAGCGACGAATTTTTATAATTTCGTCGCTAACCATAAAAAAAATCCAGAATCCTTTTTATTTGTATTCGAAATCCTATAATACAATATCAACCACACAATATAACTTACCAACATACAACTAAAATAATAAAACCTACATATACATTTAAAGGCAACTAACATAACATCAAATTTAAAGTCTATAACACAAAATTTAATAAATTCATAGTATTAATTTGCAAACACACACTCAAATTCACAAGTTCACTAACTCTAAGATGGAGGAGGAGATGGAGCTGAAGATGACTCATGCATCAATGAATATAATGCTCCAGGTGCAAGCCGATTCAGAATTGCTTCGAATATATCTTGTCTCAATCTCATTGATGTCAACTCTTCTTCGTTGCTAGCTAATCGAGCTTTAGTATTTGCTAGCTCCTCTTTGGTGGACTAAAGTTCTTCACGCAGTGCTGCGTTAGTTGTTCTGGATGAGGAGCTAGCATCTGAAGAAGTGGATCTAATTGGTTTTGACCCACTTCCAAGTCCTCTAATATATCCAGAGCGAACGCCTAAGACTTGATCATACACCTGATCTGCAATCTGAACTGCAACGATGTCATCTTCGGTTTATTGAGACTGGATGTGTTCATCTCGTAGTCTCATCATATAACCCTAAGAATAATAAACACATTATCAATAATTTTACCAAGAATTACTAATATTTAAAAAAACTTTACTAAATTTTATGGAGTATATCTTACGTATGCAGGATCGACTCTCTCCCCACTTCATCCTTTTGACGAGGTACAGTGGGTTGTATTAAAGACGGTAATTCGATCTTTTCTCTAAGACTGATCGGGTTGAAAAATAATATAATGTGTTAATATTAAAAATACCAACCAATATATTGTAACTATAAAATTTATACTTACACCGTCGTAACTGTACTGGATGAATGATTTTGAGCCACCTCGATGGGTAAAGGGTAGTTGTGCTCGATTTTGGGCATTTATTGTCGATCGTGTCTATAATATCAAAATTTGTTAAGATAAAACTTAAAACATGAGTTGAACATATTTTAATTTATATATAACTCAGATAATTGGTATAGATTAATTACCTGAAATTTTTCTGATTCAAACATATCGCACATATAGTCCCAATCTTCCTGCGTCTCACAAAACTCCCTCGGCATATGATGTCGCCACTCGGTGGGGGGAAAATGCAGTAGACTCTTATATTGAGTGTGCATCTTATTTTGATTATCTCTGTACCGTGCACTCATTAATCTGTCGATTTCCTTCCTCACCGACATTGCCTCCTTGGCAAAACTGATATCAAAAGTAGTCTGAAAAAAATTCCAATATTGAAATTTAATAATGAATGATGGTTGATTCTTTAAATAGCAAAATACTCGTACTTACTGATAATCGATCATACATCATCTGTTTATTATCCCCAGGGATATGCTTCCAGCTCTTAGCTTGCAGGGGGGCGAACTTCTTAATTGATGCATCTAACTCACGTAAAAGCATTGTATTCGTCCCTATAGGGTGATCATCGCTCTTACGGAAGGTAATGGTTAATCTACCCCGTTCCTCTATTTGTCGTCGGAGCCGATCCGAGTATGTGCCCCATGTCTCTCTACATGTCGGATGACCTGTAAATAAAAGAATGTTAACAATTACCAAGTTAAATATATAGGAAACAAAATATATATACATACTTAAAAGCACATAACTAACCCGTAGGAGTAGGAGCACTATCATCGTCTGGCGTAGGCACAACTGGAGGGGGCTCAATTCTTTTAGGCAGCATAGTTGTGACAAAAGCATTATATACAGATTGACGTATAAAAGAAAGATTATATTAAATACATGAAATATAAATGAAGAACAATATAAATACCATATAAATACATCTAATCACTATCATCTAAAAAGGATAAATAATCATCTGTCTCACTGTCACTTTCACTATCTTCACCATCAGCAATACGATTACTTTGAGCGCCTATATCCAGATCCACTTGTGCATTTGCCATATTAATTTGGTGATGCTCAACATCTAATCGACAAAGATGAGTTATTGCTAAGTCTTCACCGACTACTGAAGTTGAATCATTGGATGAAATTTCTTAGTTTGGCTCCATGATCAAGATATTACCACCCTCAAAATCTTTAGATACCTCCTCAACTTCAGTTATTTCGTATATATCGCGGTGGTGAACCCTTTGCACAACCTTCCAATGACCTCCACGTTTGATATCATTCAAATAATACATTTGATTTGCTTGGTTAGTCAAAATGAATGGATCATCATCATACCATTTTTTAGAAGTGTCAATACACAAGAGATCATACTCTTTCACCATCGATTTTGTTTTTTTGATTATATTGGAACCATTCACACCAAAATAATTGAACTTTATACCTGAAAGAGTAAAATATTTAGACCACATTCTTCAACACACCAAAAAAATCTAAATTGTCCCCATCATCAGAGGATGGTACACTGACCCCACTATTCTGAGTAGTTTTGCATGAATCACGGGACATCGTATGATATCGAATCCTATTTACTATGCATGCATCATACAGTTGAACTTCAGCATCGGGTCCCATTGATAAATAATACAACTCATTGTTAAATTACTAATTCGTCGCTAATAATTCGTCGCTATTATCCATTTTTCTTGTAGTGTTATATATAAACTAAATAACAATATTGGAATAGCAAAACTCATTCTCATTAAGTCTACTATCAAATCTATTCCTATTCTTATTCCTACACTCGAACCAAACGTCACATTAGTGTAAAAAGATAAAGACTTAGAGCTAATCCTTGGTGTAATCTTATCGTTATAGTAAATACTTCAATTAATCCACCTGAGTCTTCACTTTTGTCATTACATCCTTAATTATTTCAATATACATTATATTAATACTTTTCCTTTTTAGAATTTCTCATATAATTTTCTGTGAGACTCTATCATATACTTTTTCTAGATCGATAAATACCATGTATAAATCTTGTTTTTGTTCTTGATATTTTTCAATTAGTTGTTTGAGAAGATGTGTAAATTTTATTGTTAACCTTCCAAGTATAAATGTCACGCCTCGAGAGGGGTACTTGCCCGACGAAAATCGGACAACACCTCCCCTGTACTGCGGACAATTGAAACCTGTATACAAGACCCACACGGCCCACTATACATCGGCCAACATGGTCGAAATATAACTCCACAATACATATAATATATGGGCCTCAGGCCAACAACCAAAGTAAATATGAGGTGTGAAACCTCTAGACATACCTCTTCTGTCATCTGAGCAGGAATACACAACCACACACATAACCAAAACCAATCGAACAAAAAATATTACAAGTTTAAAACATAGAGTACTAATGATAAAAATGCGGAAAACTGAAAATTGAAATCATGGAGTCATCAGATCAGGGGACTGGCAACTGGACCCTCCGGAAGGCTTCATCCTGAAATAAAAGAGATATTAATGGAGTGAGTAAAACTCAGCGGATATCTAATAGTCATGCATAGTAAACTATAAGTAGCAATAATAATCATGCTGGTACAATTTCTCAATAAAAATATATACCTGAAACTGTACATACCAGAATCACCTAAGCTGACATAAAATACATCCATGCAAGCAAATATAGAATCACCAAAACAAACTACATAATACCTCCTGTATGTGCATGGCAATCATATGCAACAACCAAAAGTGCAACAAGCAATGCATATAGTAAAAGCGTATGCACATTATGTAATGACCTGTGTCACCCTTGACGTCAGTCAAGACACCGACATGTCATGTGTGTCGGCCGAGTGGGTAGGGCTGTGACAGCTGTGCACTCTGTCGTGACTACATCTATATGACCGAGTGGACAGGATGCTGGCGGAGTATCACCCTCCTACCCCATGTATATATATGGGGGGCATCACCTCGTCTCACAACGAAAGAGGGATCCCTATCTGCTACCACGCCACAATAACAATAACCTGAGCGACCACCGTGGAGCCTTGACAGAGCAACTACACACACCCTCCTGAAATATCACTAACTCATGAGTGGTTGTGTGTGTAAATAATGTAACTGACAATGGACTCAACTACTAAGTAGTATCACCTCCTACTGAGGAGCCGATGATCGTCCGTCATACAATAATGCAAGATGGTGCATGTCACTAATGCACGATACACCTGTCAATCCATGGCTACCTATGGTATGAGCCAATAAGAGCCCATATCAACTAACCTAAGTACATAAGTCTATGCACACATGCAAGGTATATCCATTATTCATTAAATGTCTAATATGTAAGGTATGTCACTACTCTAGTGTCAAATAAACAAATGACAAGTATCAAAGTGATAGAACATCAATATAATAAGCATATGAAAGGGCTACAACACGTACTAGGTAGTGACATATCAGGGCAGTTAAAAGTATAGAATACTAGCTATAGTAAATGATGCACAACAATATGACAATATCTAAAAGAAGATAAGTCAAAGATACCCATCTACTATGAAAAATATCAACTGTCTTTATGCCTGTGAACCGGCCTCGTATCCACATCATGCAAATATCATCAACTACGATTAATTCAAGCACACGACAACATACTAACTTTCTACTATATAGTTCCTATATTCACATCCTTTTATTGAATATGAATTAGAAAACCCCACTTGTATATTTAACACCATAATTAAACCCAAACAGCTATTTAACTATTTACATCACCCCAACATCAAGGCACGAAACAAATATCCCCATACCTCCATTGTATCAACCTCTGATTGCCAATTTCCCGGGGTTGATCTCTCAAACCCACCGTTACAAGTAACAAATACGCTAACCTACATATTCAACTAGATACACCAAATTCACCATCCACAGGACAGATCCAAAACTCAAATAGCTACCTCACACATCAAAACATATTCTAAACCATTCACAGCTCTCTTTACCGAAACTAAGCTTCCCCAGCTCGTTCCCAGCCCACACACAGAACACGCACAGCTCTCACAACCCACACAGTCATTCACAGTCGGCAATTCCATTGACAAAACCCTCCATTCACAACCCCTCTAATTCACACTGCCACCACAGCCATTTACAGCCCATACAAGTTTCCTCCTCTCACTCACAGCCGTGCAAAACCCATAACAAACCTCACAGCTAAACCCCACAGCCAACTCACCTAGAGGAAATTCATCCCACAACCCAAAACTCATTGGCAGACCACAGAAATCAACCAACAACTAATGAAGAGAAAGTGATAAATCAAGATCTACCTGTACTTAGGGTCCACCATCGATCTTCCTTCCCTAATCCACCCTATTCCTCTTGCTCCGGCAGACAATCGCAGCCTCCGATCAAGACACAGTGTCGACGCCACCGACCCAACCTTCCAGCCACACCTACCCTCCTAGTTCTAGCCCGTCTACGGAGGCTGTCGAGGACACCGACCGCCGCTTGCAGAGGAGAGGGAGAAGATCGGTGAGTGACAGAAGAGGGTAGCGGTAGAGGAGGCCGACGATGAGCTGGCTCAGTGGCCACCAAGGTCGTCCCCTTGCGCCAAAGCTAACTCGACGGCTGGAGGAGCTCATTGTCGTCGAGATCGGGAGGAAGAGGTGACGGCGCTGGAGCAAAGGGGAGAAAGAAATCGCGATGGAGAAGGGAAAGTTGATCGGGTGAAGCAATAAGAGGCGGTGAGAAAGTCGCAAGGAGAGAAATCGCGAGAGGGAGAGGTCGGCTGCGACGAGAACAGGGGTGCGAGAGGAGATGAGTCGCGAGGAAGAAAATCGTGAGGGGAAGAGGGTGTCGCGAGGAATTGGTTCGCGGTGGGGAAGAGTTGGTCCGGAAAAACTAAACCAGATTAACCCCTTATATAAGAATTAAACCTAGGTTAGGTTTTTATTAATCCCTCATTAATCTAATTATCCCAATAATTTAAGTATCCCCGTAAACAAATCTAAAATTCTCTAAAAATCTCGAAAATAATTCCTAGGATTATTTTCTTAAATTTTAGCCATTTAATTTAGTATTTTAAATTTTCGTATTTAATATTCTCCCCCACTAATAAAAATTTGGTCCCCAAATTTCTCACTCAAATGTATAATGAGTAAGAGATAGCACACTCAAGTAGCACAAGTACTGAAAGTATATTTCACGTACCTTAAGTAAACAGGTGGGGGTATTGAGCTCTGATCTTTTTCTCAAGCTCCCAAGTAGCCTCCTCATCGGTGTGGTGACTCCACCCGACTTTAACAAGTCGCACAATCTTGTTCCGCAACTGTCATTCCTTGTGATCCAGAATTCGTACCGGAACCTCTTCGTAAGTAGCATCAGGTTGAATGGAACCTGACACATCTGACAAAATATGTGTAGGGTCTGGCACATACTTCCTCAGCATGGACACATGAAACACATCATGAATACCAGCCAAGGATGGTGGTAGCGCTAGGTAGTAAGCGACTACTCTGATTCTCTCCAAAATCTCGAAAGGACCAATGTACCATGGAGCTAGCTTGCCACGAAGGCCAAATCTCTTCACCCCTTTCGTGGGTGAGACTCACAAGAATACATGGTTACCAATAGAGAATTCCAGAGGTCTCTGTCTCCGATCGGCATAACTCTTTTGACGATCCTGCGTCTTTGTCATCCTTCGTCTGATAGTACGAACAAACTCTACCTCATGTTGAGCTCTCTGGGGTCCTAGTAACTGGGCCTCCCCAACCTCCTCCCAGAGGGTGGGTGTCCGACACTGTCTACCGTACAATGCTTCAAAATGTGTCATTTGGATAGCTGAATGATAGCTGTTGTTGTAGGCGAATTCCACTAATGGCAAGTGGTCCTCCCAGTTGCCCCTGAAATCCATAACGCAGGACCTCAGCAAATCCTCTAGAGTCTGAATGGTCCGCTCAAACTGTCCATCTGTCTGCGGATAGAATGTTGTACTAAAATGTAGTTGTGTGCTTAAGGTCTGCTGTAGACTCTACCAGAATCGGGACGTGAACCGGAGATCTCTATCTGATATAATGCTCAAAGGGACACCATGCAATCTGATGATCTCCCGACAATATAACTCTGCCATATAATCCAAAGAGTCGATCTTCCGAATCACTAAGAAGTGTGTGGATTTGGTTAATCGGTCAACGACTACCCAAATCGCGTCATGGCCTTGTCGTGTCCTAGGTAGACCCACCACAAAATCCATGGTAATGTGATCCCACTTCCACTCGGGAATAGGAATCCTCTGAAATAGTCTGGCTGGTCTCTGGTGCTCAACCTTCACATGTTGACAAACTAGACATCTAGCTATAAAATCTGCGATGTCTTTCTTCCTATCGTTCCACCAATACAAACGTCTTAAATCTCGATACATGCGGGTTTCGCCTAAGTGGATCGCAAATCGAGAGCGATGATCCTCCTGGAGTAACTCCTCCATGACTGGGTGAGACTGAGGTACGCATAGTCTGCCCCGGAAATAAATAATACCCTCGTCATCTCGGGTGAACTCAGTCTGCTGTCCAGAGGTTATCTGGCTGCCAATGAACTGTAAGTGATGATCACCGGCCTGAGCCTCTCGGACTCTCGTCCTGATAGATGACTGAGCAACCATGGTAACAAGAATGTCCTGCTCTGTCGGTCCCTGCTCCTCAAGGCCCAACTCGGAGAAACCCTGAATCAAATCCGTGACTAAAACTCAGTAGCAAGCTAAAGTCCCTCAAGACTTCCGGCTAAGTGCATCGGCAACCACATTAGCTTTCCCCAGGTGGTTAAGCCTAGGGTTCCAACCCTTCTAACATGAACGCTTATCAAGGCCGATAAAGATCATAAGTCTACAAATGAATACATCGAGATGATTAATCATAAGTTTCCAACCCAACTAACAGAAAACACCTATCAAGGCCGATAAGATCATAAATCTACTCATAAACACGTCGAGACAGTTAAGTCTAAATTATATCATTTCTTCCAATTCAATCGTGCATGCTACAACATCCTACCACGAGCAGATCTCATGGGCAATCAGAGTGTATAACTATCTAGTTATCGACTGCATGCAACAACATGCTACCACGAATAGGTTTCGTGGGCAGTCGATTATCCAAGGGTGTTAAGCCTAGGGTTATCCAATACATCTAGCATAGAACGTCTATCAAAGTCGATCAAGATCATCAATCTACAAATAAGTACGTCGAGGTTATTACGCCTAGGATTTCGCTAATGTTGTTTCATTCCTGAGATCCGCTCCTACGGCATGACCTCATCTAAATTATACTATCTACTAGTCTCAATCGTGCTATCAACCGCGACAATACATAACCAAATAAACATTTAACCATAATATCCAATAATAACAGCAAAGATATACTAATAGAAATCAATGACTGAAATTAATTAAGGTATAACTAAAGGGGTCATGCCAGTACGAAGTCAAGACGATACTAAATAGAGTATCAAGTGTAAATACACTATAAACCACGTAAGCAACGTAATCATATCACCATGCACTAAAATCTAAAGAGTCAAAGAACCAATATATACCTTCTAAGCATTTATCTCCATAATCTAGGTTCCCTTCGGTGGTAGCTAATGGTACAGTCATAATCCTTCAGGAACTCTATCCATCTCCTCTGTCGGAGATTGAGTTCCTTCTGCGTAAATAGATATTTGAGACTTTTATGATCAATGAGAATCTCAAATGTAATACCATATAAATGATGCCTCTAAATCTTCAAGGCAAAGATAATAGCAGTTAACTCTAGATCATGTACTGGGTAGTTTTTCTCATGCTCCTTCAACTGGCGAGAAGCATGAGAAACCACCCCCCTCCCGTGCTGCATCAGTACTGCGTCTAAACCCTAGAGAGACGCATCGATATAAAGGACAAAATCATCGTCCCCTGATGACAATACCAGAATCAGTGCTGACACCAGTCTCTTCTTCAACTCCTGAAAGCTAGTCTCATAGGCCTCTGATCACATGAACTTCGCTCCTTTCCTGGTAAGGCGTGTCAACGACATAGCAATGTTTGAGAAACCCTCAATGAACTGTCTGTAATATCCGACTAAGCCTAAAAAACTGCGAACCTTCTGAACCGATTTCAGCTGCTCCCAACTAATGACAGTCTCGATCTTTGGGGGTCGACTGAAATTCCTTTGCTAAAAATCACATGCCCCAGAAAACCGACTGAGGGTAACCAGAATGCGTATTTACTAAACTTCACATATAGTTGCTTCTATCGAAGCCTATCCAGGACAATGTGAAGATGCTGCGCGTGTTCCTCTTCGGAACGAGAATAGACCAGAATGTCATCAATAAAGTGTAACAGCTCAAATTTTTTGTTCTTATATTTTTATTTTATTTATAATTTTAGTTCCTATACTTTCTAAAAATAGAAATAAGAAAAAAAAATCGAATAAATGGTTCATTAGCCGAGGCTCGAACCATGAACCATTGGTCTGGGGGAATAGGTTTCCTACCACTAAGTCATAAGATTATCAATGAGTAGAATATAACAGAATATATCTATAGGCAAGAAAAAAAGAAAAGTTGATTAATTTGGCTAATCATTTAAAAGATTAATTAGGTTAAGAAAAATCCTAATTTATATATTCTTTTTTTTCTTTTTCCCTAAACTCCACGCCGAAGCCCTCATCTCCTCTCTCCTCCTCTTCTCTCCCAATGTCGACCAACACCCACCTCTCTCTCTCTCCCTCTTCTCTCCAAATGTCGCCCATCTCATTCCTCTCTCTCTCTCTCTCTCTCTCTCTCTCTCTCTCTCTCTACATTTTCTTCCAGCCGTCGAACTCCATCTCTCTCTCTCCCATTCTTCCTCCGCAGAATAAAAAAAAAAAAGAGCCTTTATAATTTTTCCACCGTGTGAGATAATTCAAGAGGGATCTCCTTAAAGACTTGGTAGAGGATCACGCTAAAGCAAAGGAACACGTAGGAGGTCTTCTCTTTACGAAATCTAATGGTATAAATTGATGATAAAGCATAGGAAGTAAGTATTGCTGACCTGCAGTATAAGTAGTTATCGTATGTCATTGATATGTTTTTATGTGCATGTTATTTCCAATTATACATGGTGTTTCAGTTACGTGATTTTACCATTATGTTATGGGTAATTCAGCATCATATTTAGATCCATGATAAAAATGTGATTTATGATCATGCATGTTGTAGATGAGTTATAGCTTACAATTATATGCATGATGTAGAGTAAGATGTAAAAATATTTCCTTTATAAAGAAAATTTAAAGATGTTCCCCATTCGAATTGGGGATTAAGAGCACAATGATCTTCAGTATGTTCCCCATTTCAGTTTTGGGGGTCAAGAGCATAATGATCTTTATGGTGCTCCCCATTCGTGATTTAGGAGATTAAGAGCATTCTGTCAGTATGTATAAGAATATAAGTATAAAGGAAGTATTTTACTTTTGAAAGGGCATGTACCTGGCATTAGTTCGCCCACGGGCCAAGGCCCTCAATCTCAGTTACCCTAGTAGGTTTAGTGGTTGGCCACCTCGGCCTATTAGGAAAGCGCGCATTGATACTATGTCGGGCCCATATCTAGGATGATTATTATTTTGAAGTATCAGTATAAGTATAAGTAAAAGTTTTCAAAGTTAATTATTTTAGTTCAGATACAATGTTTACAAGTTTTAAAATACTTAAGAGCATAGTTTATACAAGAGACATGTATTCAGAGTTATGATTTCTAGTTATGCTTGCATGTGTATCAATGTATCAAGGGTAAGAGAACTAGTTGCATGATTTCATACGTTGCATGTTTTTGTGAGCATAGAAAGTACTTACTAAACATTATTACTTATAGTTTGCATTTCCTTATACTGCAGATAAAGGTAAAGAAAAGCTTCAGTAAAGTGGCATAGCGGATGAAGTGCTTGGAGTGTGTGGCGACGGAACGGTGGAAATAAAAGATCCTAAGTGCAGATGTCTAAACTAGATTTTAAATTTCTAATTATTTTCTTTTGATATTGTTGAAGTTCAACTGGATTACTTATGGTTGAGCCCAAAGAATACTAGAGTCATATTGGGTTAGTCTTAATACTTGCATGTTAGGTGAAGATCTTGAAATGATTATTGTTTAAGTGATGTCAAGGTCCTTATGATTATTTTAGTTGTTAGCATATTGCGTTAGTATATTGCATGAATTAAAGATAGAGACAGTAAAGTAGTGACATCTCCCCTAGCAGAGAGTAGAAAGACTAGGGGGGTGTTACAAGATGGTATCAGAGCGGGTTCCGCCCTTCCGTCACACACACATCGAGCATCATTCTTGCCGCCTCCAAGTAAGTCAGTATTTATCTGCTTTATTTACTTTATGAGTAGTAAGGAATGCTTCTTTTAAGTTAAACATGCTCACCTAGAATGTTATCTTTGAGTTAAACATGCTTGCATATATATATATATGAAGATGATAGACAGTAAGTAATAGAGCATACCTAGATATGTATGTGAAGATGAAAAAAATAGTGATAATAGCCCGATAGTGGAATTGCTGGACTGGCCTGAGAATGAAAAAGTCAAGTGCGCCTCGTTCTGTCTGACCGGAGATGCCAGAATGTGGTGGGAGCGAGTAAAGGCCAAGAGGGTGGTGAACCAAATGTCATGGACGAACTTTGAGACGGAATTCTTCGAGGAGTTCTTCCATATGTGAGTCACCAACAAGCATTATGATGAGTTCACGGAGTTCCGACAAGGGGATTTATCAGTAGATGAAGCGGTAAAGAAGTTCAATAGGTTGACTCGCCTATGTCCGAAACTAGTCAGTACTGAGAAGGAAAGAGTTAGGTTGATGCTAAAGATGTTGAGACCGGAGATAGCTTTGAATGTAGATGGTGGAATTAATAGACCACAGACCACTGAAGAGCTAGTCAGTAGTGCTCTAATCACGGAGCATTACATGAATAGTATCAAGCACCAGAATCTAGCCCCGATAGAAAGCAAAAGCCAGGGAAGTTCAGGAGGTCAGAAACCTCAGAGCAGTAATTCAAACTGGAAGGAAAACAACAATGGAATAATGCAAAGGAAGGTTCAGCCAGTAAGTAACCTACGTATCCTACATGTTCTAAGTGTGGGAGGAAGCATCCAGGAGTTTGTCGTCAGGGCATGAGCGAGTGTTATATATGTGGTGTCGAGGGACACTTCGCCAAACAGTGCCCCACCAAGACCAACCTACCTCCGCCACAGTCTACTCAGTATGGAGGTAGACCAGCTCAGCTACATCAGATACAGGGAGCATTGGAGGGTCCTTACATCAACAAAGGAAGATTGGAGACCCAATCAGTTACACCTAATGCCCACATCTTCTTCCTCACCAAGGAAGAGGTAGCAAATGCTTCTATGGTAGTCACAGGTCAAATATCTATCCTTAGTCAGCATGCTACTGTACTGTTTGATATTGGGGCAACACATTCTTTCATGTCTATGGTATTTGCTAAGAAGATAGATATAACTCCGGATGTCTTAGATATTCAATTTTTAACGACCCTACCTTCGGGTGAAATAATGACATATACACACTGGTTGTGTGTCGTGCCGATCAGAATTTCAGACAGAAAGCTTTATAGTGATCTGATCTTGCCGGACATGCATGACTATGATGTCATCTTTGGAATGGACTTTCTTAGCAAGTATGGTGCTTCCATTGAGTGCCGAAAGTGACGAGTAATATTTCAACCCGAGACCGAGGCCAAATTTGAGTTTATTGGAGAACCAAGGAAGAAGACTAAGAAGTTCTTATCTGCCATGGAAGCTCAGAAGATGTTAGCTAGTGGATGCACTGGGTATTTAGCACATATAGTTGATACTAAGCATGAAAGAAGCCAAAAGCTGAAAGAAGTCCCAATTGTATGTGACTACCCGGAAGTATTTCCTGACGAGCTACCAGGACTAGCACCTAGAAGGGAAGTTGAGTTTGAGATTGAGCTTATTTTTGGTACCAACCCAATCTCAAAAGTACCCTACCGTATGGCTCCAGCTGAATTGAAAGAGCTTCAGGAACAATTACGGGAGTTACTAGACAAGGGATTCATCTGCCCTAGTCATTCCCCGTAGGGAGCTCCAGTATTGTTCGTGAAAAAGAAAGATGGGTCTATAAGGATGTGCATAGACTACCGAGCCTTGAATCAAGTGACGATCAAGAATAGATATCCTCTGCCAAGGATAGAGGATTTATTTGATCAATTGAGGGGAGCCACAGTCTTCTCCAAGATTGACTTGCGGTCCGGTTATCATCAAGTGAGAGTTAAAGAGGATGATATACCGAAAACAGCCTTCTGAACGAGGTATGGATACTATGAGTTCGTGGTCATGCCCTTCGGAGTGACAAATGCACCTGCTATGTTTATGGACTTGATGAATCGGGTATTTAATGAGTTCCTTGATAAGTTTGTGATCGTCTTCATTGACGACATCCTTATCTACTCGAGAACCCAGGAAGAACATGTTGAACACTTGAAGACAGTCTTGCAGACCCTTCAGCAAAGACAGTTATATCCAAAGTTCTCCAAGTGCGAGTTTTGGCTTGATCGAATATCGTTTCTGGGTCATGTTATTTCAAAAGATGGAGTTATGGTAGACCCGACAAAGATAGAAACGGTTAATAATTGGGGTCGACCAAAGAATGTCAGTGAAGTCAAAAGTTTCCTCGGATTAGTCGGGTACTACCGAAAGTTTGTGGAAAACTTCTCGAGGATAGCTTCACCGTTGACGATTCTTACCAGAAAGAACAAGAAGTTCGAATGGACCGAAGATTGTGAAAAGAGCTTCCTTGAATTAAAGAGGAGACTCACAAGTGCTTCAGTGCTTACCCTTCCAGAAAGTAATGAAGGATTTGACCTGTATAGTGATGCATCCAAGATGGGACTCGGAGCAGTACTTATGCAAAAGGGTAAAGTCATTGCTTATGCATCTAGACAACTCAAGGACTACGAAAAAAATTACCCCACTCATGACCTTGAGTTGGCAGCAGTGGTCTTTGCTCTGAAAGTTTGGATACATTACTTATATGGAGTCCAATGCAAGATTTACACAGATCACCAGAGTCTGAAGTATTTCTTCACTCAGAAAGATCTGAATATGCGACAGCGCAAATGGCTTGAGCTAGTAAAAGACTATAACTGCGAAATCCACTACCATCCTGGAAAGGCAAACAAAATAGCAGACGCACTGAGTAGAAAATCATGCGCCACTTTGATGTCCCTAGCAACACTATCCCAGCCACTGGAGAAAGAGATAATAAATTTTGGGGTTGAGATCATTTCTGGACAACTCTCCGCCTTAACCATAGTACTTACACTGTTCGAGGATATATTAGCGAGACAGGATAAAGATCCTAGCATCCAAAGGATCAAGCAAGATATCCGAGAAGGAAAGGATGAAGGATTCCGTGTCTCTGACAATGGGGTATTATATCTAGGTGAATGCTTATGTGTCCCCAAGGACCCAGACTTAAGAAAGAAGATCCTAGAAGAAGCTCATGGGACCCCATATTCGATGCATCCTGGATCTACCAAGATATATCAAGATATGAAAGGGAAATTCTGGTGGCTTGGTATGAAGAGGGACGTGGCTAAGTATGTTAGCACTTGTCTGACATGTCAGAGAGTGAAAGTCGAACACCAGAGACCAGGAAGAGTTCTACAGCCTATCCAGATTCCAGAATGGAAGTGGGAGGAACTAGCCATGGATTTCATAGTAGGACTGCCCAAAACAACCAATGGCTACGATTCTATTTGGGTAGTTGTCAATAGATTGACAAAGTCTGCTCACTCCATGCCTATTAGAATATCATACTCCATGGAGCAGTTAACCCAGTTATACGTCAAGGAAGTGATTAGACTGTATGGAGTACCAAAGACCATTATCTCTGCTAGAGACAGTCGCTTCACTTCACACTTCTGGGAGTGTGTTCAGATAGCCCTCGGCACTAAGCTATGATTCAGCACAGAATTTCATCCTCAGACGGATGGGCAAACAGAAAGAGTGAATCAGATTCTGGAGGATATGCTAAGAGCTTGTGCCTTAGATTTTAAAGGAAACTGGTACAAATATTTGTGTTTGGCAGAGTTTGCCTATAATAATAGTTATCAAACTACAATTGAAATGACACCTTATGAAGCCTTATATGGAAGGAGATGTAGATCACCTATCTATTGGTATGAGGGTGGCGAGAAGAAAGAAATGAGACTCAAGACTGATTTTATAGATGACACCACCAAAGCTATAAAGAACATATGCCAAAGGATAGAGATTGCCTAGAGTCGGCAGAAGAGTTACGCCGATGTCTGACGCAGATCCCTAGAGTTCCAAGTCGGAGATTCAGTGTTCATTAAGGTAGCTCCTATGAAAGGGGTAATGAGGTTTGGGAAGAAAGGCAAGTTAAGTCTCAGATATGTAGGCCCTTACCTGATCACCAAGAGAGTTGGTAAAGTAGCTTATGAGCTAGAGCTACCACAGGAGATGTCAGCTATCCACAATGTATTTCATATTTCAATGCTTAAGAAGCACGTCCCAGATACCAACCAAGTGATTGAGCCACAGATGGTACAGATGTAGACAGATCTAAGTTATGAAAGTCGACCTATTCAGATAATAGATCGAGTAGTCAAGAAACTAACAAATAAAGAAGTACCATTAGTAAAAGTCTTATGGCAAAGTCAAAGGTTTGAAAAAACAACCTAAAAACATGAGAATGACATGAAGCAAAAGTACCTCGAGTTGTTCTAAGTTTCGAGGACGAAACTTTTATAAGGTATAAAGGATTGTAACAGCTCAAATTTTTTGTTCTCATATTTTTGTTTTATTTATAATTTTAGTTCCTATACTTTCTAAAAATAGAAATAAGAAAAAAAAATCGAATAAATGGTTCGTTAGCCGAGGCTCGAACCATGAACCGTTGGTCTGGGGGAATAGACTTCCTACTACTAAGTCATAAGATTACCAATGAGTAGAATATAACAGAATATATCTATAGGCAGGAAAAAAGGAGACGTTGATTAATTTGACTAATCATTTAAAAGAGTAATTAGGTTAAGAAAAATCCTAATTTATATATTCTTTTTTTTCTTTTTCCCTAAACTCCGAGCCGAAGCCCTCATCTCCTCTCTCCTCCTCTTCTCTCCCAATGTCGACCAACACCCACCTCTCTCTCTCTCCCTCTTCTCTCCAAATGCCGCCCATCTCATTCCTCTCTCTCTCTCTCTCGATCTACGTTTTCTAGCCGCCGAACTCCATCTCTCTCTCTCTCCCATTCTTCCTCCGCAGAATAAAAAAAAAAAGAAAAAGAGTCTCTATAATTTTTCCACCGTGTGAGATAATTCAAGAGAGAATTTTTAAGAGGGATCTCCTTAAAGACTTGGTAGAGGATCACGCTAAAGCAAAGGAACACGTAGGAGGTCTTCTCTTTACGAAATCTAACGGTATAAATTGATGATAAAGCGTAGGAAGTAAGTATTGCTCACCTGCAGTATAAGTAGTTATCGTATGTCATTGATATATTTTTATGTGCATGTTATTTTCAGTTATGCATGGTGTTTCAGTTACATGATTTTACCGTTATGTTATGGGTAATTCAGCATCATGTTTAGATCCATGATAAGAATGTGATTTATGATCATGCATGTTGTAGATGAGTTGTAGCTTACAATTATATGCATGATGTAGAGTAAGATGTAAAAATATTTCCTTTATAAAGAAAATTTAAAGATGCTCCCCATTCGAATTGGGGATTAAGAGCACAACGATCTTCAGTATGCTCCCCATTTCAGTTTTGGGGGTCAAAAGCATAATGATTTTTATGGTGCTCCCCATTCGTGATTTAGGGGATTAAAAGTATTCTGTCAGTATGTATAAGAATATAAGTATAAAGGAAGTATTTTACTTTTGAAAGGGCATGTACCGGGTATCAGTTCGCCCACGGGTCAAGGCCCTCAGTCTCAGTTACCCTAGTAGGTTTGGTGGTTGGTCACCCGTCCTATTAAGAAAGCGTGCATTGATACTATGTCGGGCCTATATCCATGATGATTATTATTTTAAAGTATAAGTATAAGTAAAAGTTTTCAAAGTTAATTATTTCAGTTCAGATACAATGTTTATAAGTTTTAAAATACTTAAGAGCATAGTTTATACAAGAGACATGTATTCAGAGTTATGATTTCTAGTTATGCTTGCATGTGTATCAATGTATCAAGGGTAAGAGAACTAGTTGCATGATTTCATACGTTGCATATTTTTGTGAGCATAGAAAGTACTTACTAAGCATTATTGCTTATAGTTTGCATTTCCTTATACTGCAGATAAAGGTAAAGAAAAGCTTCAGTAAGGTGGCATAGCGGATGAAGTGCTTGGAGTGTGTGGTGACAGAACAGTGGAAATAAAAGATCCTAAGTGCAGATGTCTAAACTAGATTTTAAGTTTCTAATTATTTTCTTTTGATATTGTTGAAGTTCAACTGGATTACTTATGGTTGAGCCCAAAGAATGCTAGAGTCATATTGGGTTAGTCTTAATACTTGCATGTTAGGTGAAGATCTTGAAATGATTATTGTTTAAGTGATGTCAAGGTCCTTATGATTATTTTAGTTGTTAGCATATTGCGTTAGTATATTGCATGAATTAAAGATAGAGACAGTAAAGTAGTGACATCTCCCCTAACAGAGAGTAGAAAGACTATGGGGGGTGTTACATAAAGACAATGACGAACCAATCTAAGAAATCCATAAATTCACGGTTCATTAATTCCATGAATACTATCGGAGCATTGGTAAGCCCAAATGGCATTACCAAAAACTCATAGTGCCCATATCTGGTATGGAACGTTGTCTTCTGTACGTCTGAATCTCTGAACCTTAGCTGATGATATCTTGACCGCAGATCAATCTTAGAATACACTGACATACTGTTGAGGATTCGGTGACCGCTAGAGGAGGGGTGAATAGCTCGTTTCGATGGCGTCGATGGAATTCGTTGCGTGCTTCCTACAAAATGTGTTATACACAGCGGAAATAGAAATAATAAAATAAATACAACACAAATACAAGCACTACACAAGATATAATGTGGTTAGGAACCGAATGGTTCTTACTCCACGGATCGGGCTCTAAAAGCCCTAGCAATGCAAACATGCACTACTAATCCAATAAACTCCTTCTCGACAATAAGTCGGAGGTGGAGAAACCTCGTACAATGAATTACAACAAGTAATATAAAGTAAACAAGCAAATACAAGATGAAAATACAAAACAATGTAAAGAAAACTTTACAACTATTGCTTTGGAATGCTTGCTTGTTGATTGCCTTGGACTAGCCTTGAAGACCCTGATTTGCAACAATAAATCGCTCCAAATCGCCCAAGAAAATCGCTGCCAAAATTTCTCTTCCGAGCTATTTTTATAACCTGCAATCGAACTGGATTTTCATCTATCAGTCGACTGTACAGGACCATCAGTCGATTAATGTCACTGTTGTCATGAGACAACGGCTCAATCCATGCTGGAAAAATTCCAATAGATCTCTTGACAGTCTACTGATGACTTTATCAGTCAACTGCTAGTGCCCGTAGCTGACTGCCTAGTCGGCTAAGAAGCGTTCTGTGCTCGTGATCGAAAAACCATGTCCAGCAGTTGATTGCTATCCATGACAGTCGACTGCCAAAGCATTTTCAGCCCTTAATTGGCAGTCGAGCTCTAGTCGACTCATGGCAGTCGAACCGGCCATAATGTCAATCAATTGCCAATCTCAAACATGAGGTTTTAACCCAAGTATGGTGCCCCCATACTTGCTAGACCACCCTTAGCCCAGACCTAAGCCTTCTAGCCACCTCCATCAGTCTCGCGCCTATCAGATCCCTCCAAGTCATCCATGACTTGTTTATCTATATGCTAGCCTTCAGGTGCTTCCATCAGCTATTGTCATGCTAACGGTGTCTACACTGCTAAGACATATTGGACTTACGCTGTCAAGACTCCGCTTGGACTTTACGCCACCAACCATTGGACTTATGCTACAAAGACCCCACCCTTGAACTTTACGCCGCCAATATTCCCCTTGGACTTCTCAATTTCCAAGACTAAAGCTTGGACTTTTCCTTGCCAACCCATATTGGACTTTCCATGCCAAGACCCATGCTTGGACTTTCCTTGCCAACCCATGTTGGACTTTCCATGCCAAGACTCAAGCTTAGACTTTTCATGTCAAGTACACAAAACTTGGACTTCTTCCATGACAAAGGTTAAACCATCGTCAAATATCAAATATGACTTGGGTCGATTGCACTAGTAATCTCCCCAACACATGTCAGACATCAATGTCAAATATCAAAACACTACTCGAGTCTGATCAATCATGACCT
This sequence comes from Wurfbainia villosa, assembly GCA_025175895.1. Lineage (NCBI taxonomy): Eukaryota > Viridiplantae > Streptophyta > Magnoliopsida > Zingiberales > Zingiberaceae > Wurfbainia > Wurfbainia villosa. Next base: position 10,516,478 of record CM045998.1, on the reverse strand, counting down.
GAGCCGATTGCACCAACAATGTTCAGTCGACTCATTTGAGCCATCAATTGACTAAGAAATAATCTAAGCTCCTGTCCACTTGATCCAGTCGCCTGCTCTATAATAGTAATCGACTAATTTAATCCATCTGTCCACTAAGAAATAATCTGTGCTCCTGTCCATTGTATCCAGTCGATTGCTCTATAACAGCAGACGACTAATTCGTCGGAGCACTATTTCTACTTCCTACCGACTGCCATCAGTCGACTGATTGTAAAAAATCAGTTTTTAACCGAAAAAAATTGATTTTTTTTCCTGATTGGTTCGGTTTGGTGAAAAATATCGGTCGGTTCAGTTAAGTTAAAAAAAATTCAATTTATTCGATTTCGATTTTAATCGATTCGATCGATTCGGTTTTAACCGATTGCACAGTCCTGGAAATATAATTCCCATCACCATCTTTATTTCAGCCTAATTTATGATTTATATCAGCCTGATTTCTAAAATATGCTTGTGGATACCTAATAAAACCTTGAATATCAGAAATTTTGGACAAATACAAAGAGGGGCACTTCCCAAACTCAATGGACTTGGATTGGACTAAAGAAGAGGTGAATAAGGTCATCAATGGGTTTTGATCGAAACCCATTGATGGACCTAGAGGAGTCCAAATTTCGAAATCTTGACATGGATTGAAAGATCTTACAGTATGAACTGTTGATGTTTCGAGGAAATTTGATTTTGATCCTTCTGCCTCCCAGTTTTGGTTGTGTGTCACGTATAAATTCAAGTTGGGCGAAAAAAATATAGTATTGGGAATTATATTACCAGGAACATAGTGATGTTGGGATTTAAATTTCCAGCATCATATACAATATTAAGTTGATAATATAATTCTCAGCACCATCTTTTTTTTCGACCGGCTTGATATTGTACGTGGTGCTGAGAATTTAAATTTCAGCACCACTATATTCTTAATAATATAATTTCCAGCACCACCTTTTATCTCGATCAGCTTGAAATTGTATGTGATGCTAGAAATTTAAATCCCAGAACCACTGTGTTCCTGAAAATATAATTCTCATCACCACCTTTTTTTCTCGGCTAGCTTGATATCATATAGTGCTGGAATTTTAAATCTCAGGATTATTGTATTCTTGGGAATATAATTCTCGGCACCATCTTTTTTCTTGGTGAGTTCGAAATTAGACGTGTTGCTGAAAATTTAAATCTTAGGATCACTGTGTTCCTGGGATTTAAATCCCAAGACTATTGTGTTCCTAGGAATATAATTCCCGACACCACTTTTTTTCTCGCCCAGCTTAAATTTATATGTGGAACGCGGCCAAAACTAGGAGGTAGGAGGATCAAAACCAAGTTTTCTTGACACATCAACAATTCATGTTGTAAGATATTTCAGTTCATGTCAAGATTTCAGAATTTGGACTCCTCTAGGTTCATCAATGGATTTCGATCAAAACCCATTAATGACCCTATTCACCTCTTCTTCGATCCAATCCAAGTCCATTAGATTTGGGAAGTGCCCCTCTGTGTATCCATGCCCAAAATTTCTGATATTCAAAGTTTTATTAGGTATTCACAGTCATATTTCAGAAATCAGACTAATATAAATCAGAAATCAAGTAGAAAAAAGATGGTGCTGAAAATTATATTCTCAGGAACACAGTAGTCTTGGGATTTGAATTCCCAACGCCATGTTTGGATGATTCAGAATCTCTAATTGTGGCTCGGATGCATGCAATATCTGAGCATTAAATTCACATTTGGCGAGAGGGGTAAAAAGAGAATGAGGTGCGCCCTTTAGTAAATATAAAACCATGGGAATGTGTTTAGGTAATTCCAAACTTAAGGTGTGCCCTTTGATAAATTGTCGCATATTTAATAGCATTCTAAACTCTCATCATAGATAGATTTATATCTTTTAAACCATCAACATCAATCAAATTGATTATATAAACTAAACATCTCATATGAATGAATTCTCTTTTTAAAATAGTAGAATCCCAGTTAACCATCTTTTTCCTTGAAACTATTGACAGTGACATCATTTGAACTTGCATTATCAACAGTAATAGTGAAAATTCTATTAATTTATCAACCTCTCAAGCAATTATCAACATTGATTGTCTTGCCTTTATGACTTGTAATTGGACAAAAATTCAAAAAAAAATTATGTAGCTTCCAATCTTTATCGATAAAATGAGTTATCAAACATATATAGTTAATTTTTTAAATCGATGTTCTATATCAATAGTCAAACAAACTCTTTGTGTTGAATCATACAATAGACTTTTCAATTTTTCCCTTTCAATTTTATATAATTCAACACAATCACGTACAACTGTCCATCTCGAAAGAATTCTAAACTTTGGACATATCATAGTCATTAATGCTTTAAACCCTTCTCCTTCTACAAATTTAAAAGGCAATTCATCCATGATAATCATTTTAGCTAATGTTTTTCTAGATGCATCCTGATCAAATTTCCAAGAAATGAGAGATCCCTCACCCTATTTTCCACCTACTTGAAAACTCAATTGTGTTTGATTTGTTTCAATAGCATGAGGTCATATAAAATTTAAAACTTGTTATTCCATTCTTGTATGGATCATAAAAAAACTCCTTATTACAATAATTGCATTTGGCTTTAATCTCATTAGCGACATTAGTAAACTTCGTAAAATATTCTCATATCTCACTTCTTGATTTTATTGTTTTCTGTTTGTTTACTTTTCCTACCACAGATGGTCTTGTACCTACTGAAGATTCAGATTGTAGCATTAACAACTATTATCAATATCCATATTTGAAAAAGTTCCTTGCATTGACATCTAAAAAAATATATAATTCATTAAAAAAAATTATATATAACTATTTTACTAGATTAAAAATTTAGAATTATAATCAAATTAGGCCCTTAAATCAAAAAGTTTTAATATTCATGATCATCAATCATCATTAATTCATGAAATTCTAAAAGTGTCAGACGATAAAACAACTAAATAAGTCTTGGCAGCATAAGTCCAATGGTTGGCGGCGTAAAGTCCAAGCGGAGTCTTGGCAGCGTAAGCCCAGTGTGCTTTGGCGGTGGAGACCACATTAACATGACAATAGCTGATGGAAGCACCTAAAGGCTACCGTATGGATGAACATGTCATAGATGACTTGGAGGGATCCGATAGGCGTGAGGCTGATGAAGGTAGCTAGAAGGTTTAGGTCTAGACTAAGAGTGGTCTAGCAAGTATGGGGGCACCATACTTGGGTTAAAACCTCATGTTTGAGGTGTATCAGTCGACTGGGACTACGGTTAGTCGACTGATGGGAGTCGACTAGAGTTCGACTGTTAGAATTGGCCTAGCAGTCGACTGTCAGCATTAGACAATCAACTGATGGCCTGAACAGTCGACTGATTTGGGATTTAAATCTCAGGACTACTGTGTTCCTGGGAATATAATTCCCAGCACTACTTTTTTTCTCACCCAGCTTGAATTTATACATGGAACGCGATCAAAACTGGGAGGTAGGAGGATCAAAACTAAGTTTTCTTGACACATCAACAATTCATGTTGTAAGATCTTTCAGTTCATGTCAAGATTTCAGAATTTGGACTCCTCTAGGTTCATCAATGGATTTCGATCAAAACCCATTAATGACCCTATTCACCTCTTCTTCGATCCAATCCAAGTCCATTAGATTTGGAAAGTGCCCCTCTGTGTATTCATGCCCAAAATTTCTGATATTCAAAGTTTTATTAGGTATCCACAGTCATATTTCAGAAATCAGACTAATATAAATTAGAAATCAAGTAGAAAAAAGATGGTGCTGGGAATTATATTCCCAGGAACACAGTAGTCCTGTGATTTGAATTTCCACCACCATGTTTGGATGGTTCAGAATCTCCAATTGTGGCTCGGATGCGTGCAATATTTGAGCATTAAATTCACATTTGGCGAGAGAGGTAAAAAGGAAATGAAGCGTGCCCTTTGGTAAATATGAAACCATGGGAATGTGTTTGGATAATTCCAAACTTAAGGTATGCACTTTGATAAATTGTCGCATATTTAATAGCATTCTTAACTCTCATCACAGATAAATTTATATCTTTTAAACCATCAACATCAATCAAATTGATTATATGAACTACAGATCTCATATGAATGAATTCGCCTTTTAAAATAGTTGAATCCCAGTTAACCATCTTTTTCCTTGAAACTATTGACAGTGACATCATTTGAACTTGTATTATCAACAGTAATAGTGAAAATTCTATTAATTTACCAACCTCTCAAGCAATTTTCAATAGCTAAACTGATTGTCTTGTCTTTATGACTTGTAATTGGACAAAAATTCAAAAAAAATTTATGTAGCTTCCAATCTTTATCGATAAAATGAGTTGTCAAACATATATAATTAATTTTTTGAATCGATGTTCTGTATCAGTAGTCAAACAAACTCTTTATGTTGAATCATACACTAGACTTTTCAATTTTTTCCTTTCAATTTTATATAATTCAACACAATCATGTACAACTGTCCATCTCGAAAAAATTCTAAACTTTGAACATATCATAGCCATAAATGCTTTAAACCCTTCTCCTTCTACAAATTTAAAAGGCAATTCATCCATGATAATCATTTTAGCTAATGTTTTTCTAGATGCATCCTGATCAAATTTCCAAGAAATGAGAGATCCCTCACCCTATTTTGTACCTACTTGAAAACTCAATTGTGTTTGATTTGTTTCAATAGCATGAGAATCTTTCTTGCATGAGCTCATATAAAATTTCAAACTTGTTGTTCCATTCTTGTATGGATCATAAAAAAACTCTTTATCACAATAATTGCATTTGTCTTTAACATTAGCGACATTAGTAAACTTTGTAAAATGTTCTCGTAAGTCACTTCTTGATTTTATTATTTTCTGTTTGCTTACTTTTCCTACCACAGATGGTCTTGTACCTACTAAAGATTCAGATTGTAGCATTAACAACTATTATCAATATCCATATTTGAAAGAGTTCCTTGCATTGACATCTAAAAAAACATATAATTCATTAAAAAAAATTATATATAACTATTTTACTAGATTAACAATTTAGAATTATAATCAAATTAGGCCCTTAAATCAAAAAGTTTTAATATTCATGATCATCAATCATCATTAATTCATGAAATTCTAAAAGTGACGGATGATAAAACAACTAAATAAGTATAATAAATTAATCGTCGGTCATTGGAAATCGAAAGTCAGAACCCAGGGGTGAGGGGAGAATTGCACAGTGGAGCCTACAACTTAGAGACGGAGAGTTGAGATTTAAGGTTTAGGGTGAGACAGAGACGGAGACGGAAGGTGGATTGACGGAGGCGAAGGCTAGAGAAAGGGATTCAGAGAGTTCGTCAAGAGGCTAAAAGTGAGAAGGATTCGGAGTTTAGGGTTTCAGACTTCGAAAGTTCGGAGAAAATTATGAGTTCGTGATTTTACGAATCACGATTTTAGACCAAATCAGGGCAAGCAATCGACTATTTATTTACATCAATGGATTGTTTCAGTTTAATTCAGTTTGTTGGTTAAACCGAATTTTTTCAATACAAATCCGAAACTGAATCGAAAAATCTAAATAACTCGATATTTTTTAGTAAAAAAATTGAATTTCCGATTGGACCGAATCGAACTTTCAAATTTAATATATTCGATCGATTTTTTCGATTTAACCAACTGATTGCACAACCCTAGTCATAATCTCAGAAGCTCCATTTTAACTCCTAATGAGTTTTGAAAATAATTAACAAATATAACAATGAAGAAAATTCTTCTCATTATATATGTCTAAAAGTGCATGTAAATGAAGATAATTACAATCATCTCTACTAAAAGCAAATATTCAATAGTAAATACATTTCTATAAAAAGGATAATGGAAAGAATGGAACAAGAAGGATGCACATATGGACCCTAGAGCACAACTAGTAGCGAACAAAAATACTTATCTAAGTGTCATTCAATGTAAACGGTACAAAATTTAGGTAAAGCTTAAACAATTTTAGGTAGACATTAAATTTCGAATTGAGTGTTCCATTAGTGCATGAACAAAGAAAAATAATGGCGCTAACTCTTTCCCCTTGCTACAACAAATTAACATATAATAGATCGCACGATCGAAATCAAACAGAGCTTAATGTTTTAATCCTGAAACCAACAAAAGTTCATACATAAAACTAAGAAAGCAATGCAAGCCACATAATCTAACATGTTGGAGTTGTTTTTTCCATAACAACTCCAACATGTTTACGACAAATTAATGTCATAACCTCCGTCGTCATTTCACTCGATCGTGGAAATCATTTCATACGTTCGATCAACCACCGGAGATAAGAGTAGAAGGTGCACGTGAATTATTCTTCTAATTTCACATCGACTGGAATATATGCCAGATTAAGATGGTCCTTAGGAAAGAAGCTTATGATTTTTTTTCTTTTTTTTTGCTTTTGCACCCAAAAAGAGTGAACTTATTCGTATTTGATCACTAGAGGCAATTAGCAAGACAAACTGTAGTGGGGGTACGTGAGTGACTTCTGTAAAAGGATATGGAGATGGAGATGTCCCTCCTTTTGGGATTTCTTACTTGCCTTCATTTGATTTGGAGATTATGAGTGAGGCATATTTGACAAGAACAACGACCATTCGCATTCAATTCTCCACCCACCACCAGAATCCAATTCAAGGAGGTCAACTCATTTCACATCTTGCTTTAAAGACCATGGCGTGCCTTTAACTGGCCCCTCAGGCCAATTCCAAGATCCATTCCGCCCTCTGCTCGATGCTCATGGAGAAAGGAAAGGAAGGAAGGAAGGAAGGATGGCCCCGTCAATTCCATTTGCACCTAACGATGGATTCTGTAGAGCCCATGCATTTTGTTTGGATTGGAATTTTTACAAATTTTTCGATATATTAAAATCCCATTGAACAACTTTTTAGCTTTATATGTAATAGTTTTTATGCAGTAGGATTTGAAATTTAAATATGAATAAACATAGTTAATATACGTTTAAACGGTTTTGCTATTCTGGGCATCCATTTTCTGCAAGATGGAAATGCATAATAACTGAAAACTACTTCTTCTTCGTGCGCTCCATTAGGCATCTTGGCATCACCGACAATCAGTCGAATTTTAATCACGATCTTATCAAAATCTGATTGTTATCTAATCAGAATTCGATCGAATTACAATCAAAATCTAATCTAATCGCGGTCACCAATAACCATGATATTAAGGGCCACGATCGGACCGAATTTATACCGTGATTCAATTGAATTCCGATAGAATCGCTATTGAAATCCAATCCGATGATCGGATCAGAACAATCCGACAAGAAAGACAACAATGATAATTCTAATAGATTCATGAAACTGATTATAATGTTCATCGAAACAATCATCGGTGCAAAAGTACTACACATTTTTATTTATTGTATAATTTCATATATCAAATAACGAAGAAACAATCACATACAACAAGAAATAAGACACTGAGAAGATCAATTCTCTACATTTAAATTAAATAGAAGTGAATAATATTTAAAAAAATGAAAATGTTTGAAAATTTTCTCATCCATCTAGAAAAGCTTTTATTTTTATTTTTTATATATAATGAACAATTTAGTTTGAAAATAATGGCCATCATAGTAAATCTATTATAAATTTCTAAAACATATCATGAATTGGCTAAATTTGAAACTTCGCAATGATTCAAACGAAGAAAAAAAAATGAAGTGACACATAGGGAGATTAATTAAACGGGTAGCAGGACACAAAAAGTTGCTATTTACAGAACAGTATTCGTTTTCCCAACAAATTCTCAAGCAATTTTAAGCGAGTAGGACACTAAATTACTTAAGCAAAGAGAGTTTTGCTTCGAATGCTACATTACCGATCTGAAAAAAAAATTGTAACTAAAACAAGCCTCTGGCAGCTCTCGAGAATACGAGAGATTTGGATAGAGAACAAGAGCATTACTGTTCCTTCCAAATTCTTCCGGTTACCCTCAGTTTCAGCTCCTTCCGATCCCCTCCTGAGAAGAACAGGGCCATATTACGCTGGATGATTAGCCCATCGTAACTGTCTCTCACCTTTCGATGGCTATCGCGTATGCTCCGAGGAACCCCTTGCCAGGTTATCTTCCTCCCATAGCCTCCAACCTCAAGGCTATAGCTGTAGTTTTTAGCTTCGCTGTCATCGCCCATAAATCTCAGAAATGCAATGTATACAGGTGATGTGCCCAGCTGAAATGCCTCGAAGTGTAGGCAGAAGTACTGTCCAAAGCAACTGAAAACCTAAATAAAACACAGCATTTTTGTTTGAGCTCGCAGAAATGAACTACATATATATATTTTTATATATAAAAGAAATTTGAGGCAAGCTCTAATAATATCATCTGAGAGCACCGGATAATTAGAAAAGAGCCGAAGCTCATGACAATGATTTGCTTGCATAAAAGGTACAAAGTTTCAGGTAGGGAGCCGCCTTGCTAGGATAGTTAATTCTGCAGAAATCAAGTTTAGAAAGAAAGTATTGATCTGGGTAAAAGACATTTCAATCCTATTCAACCTAAAAATACAGCCCCGATTAGTCTCCACAATATCATGCTCAGCTGAAGATACACAGATTAACCTAAACAATGGAGTGAAGTAAATCCATGTTCCCACGAGGACACATGGCTAACTAGATTACATAGTTAACAAATCAATAAAGTTTTAGAAGCAAAAGTCAGACAAAAATAACAGATCAAGAGATATTACCGTCAACATCCAGGTAGCATTCTCTACCTCATGCGGATTTGACTTTACATATCTATGGTTGAAGGTGCTTCCACTGTGCATGTCAACCTTGTGATCATCCTTCAAGTGAGTTACCAAATAAGAAATGTCACCAACAACTGTGCATTCGGATCCAGCATAGGGACAATTGTAGGGTCTAAACGTGCATTGTGACTCATGTTTCAGCTTACAGTAGTATGGAAAGATACCCAAACAACCAAAGCTTTGATATTTGCAGGGTAATTCAAGAGAAGCCGCAACCTTTTCTAATGCAAGGCATCTTATGTTGCCTAGCTCATGCCTGCAAGTGGGGCATCGATTATGAACTCTGGGTTTGCATCCAGAGCATAGTGTATGGCCATTTGAGCACTACATACAAAAGAAAAGGAAACATCAAAAAAAGAAAAAAAAATCATATTCCACATAACTTTTAGGATAAATACCTTGAATGATATATTTAACTATGCCCAATGCTGTAATTGCATGATCAAATATTTTATTCATAAGGGCTTATTTTTTAGCACAATCATCATTATACTGCTGTTGGAAGCTAGAACTCTCCATGTAATTTTCTAACTCACCTTTTCTTTTTACACGAATTTCAATCTCTCCTCTTAGCAAATGAAAAAACATGTCCTCACAACATAAAATCATCATCAAATATATTTGTCTCAGCAATTTGAATTTTGTCCCTACAATGAACTTACTACCAGGCTATCCTCACAACATATTCATTGATACATCCCAAAGCTAGAATATTAACAAAATAGAAAAGACCTATAAATTGCAACAATTAGATAGATAAACAATTTGGGATAGACGCACACAAACAAGTTCCCCAATAAACAATAAGAGGCTTTATCCTAGTATTAGAAGACATGTAAAGTTTTATATTACTGTAAGTCACAAGAATGGGCTAGGACTAGGAAGCATAAAGTGGAGGCTTACTTCAAGCTTAGTCCTCTTTGGTCATGCATGAAGCATAAAGTGGATTTGTGCATCAATCTTAAAGCAATATTTGTTTTTCACGACCCGAGATGTTTCTAGATTGTCTTTTAGGTGCTACCGAATTATATTGTAGATGTTACTGAACTGTATCCTATATGCTACAAAGTTATAATGTGCCACCAAATTGTATTCCATTTGTTATAAAATTGCATCATAAGTGCTACCAATTTGTATTATGGATCTATCAAATTGTATCCTAGGAGCTAATATATTGGTTCTATAAAAATTTAAGACAAGGGCTATTAAATTATATTGTAGGTACTAGCTACCAAATTATATTGTAGATACTATCAAATTGTATATTAGGAGAAAAAAATAGTGTCTTAAATTCATGCACAAATCCACTTTAGAATTCGTACAGGAATGAGCCTTGGTACCAATTTAATCATGATGGTCAATTTAAAATTTAGGTTTAATTATATCCACTATATTAATTTTAAGAACTTGATCGTTCATATTTAGTCGAGATTAGGACTTCATCACGTCCTAAAAAGATATGACCACATATACAAAGTCAAAGTTAAGTCAAGATTGATTTTGATTGGACTTTATTAGGTCAACTTGGTGTTGAAGGGACTTAGGATTTGATTAAGTCAAAATCGTGACTTGGGCTTTATGTGAATCAAATTTGAAGAGCCTTTCAATTTGACCTACTTATGTTCCTTAGATCCACCTAACATGTATAGTCGAGCTTGATTGACACTTGACCACTCAACAGATTGGTGATGAATGGAACCAATGAACTCATGCCCTTTCAAACTTCTTTAGAATTCTTCTTAAGTTTCTTTTCAATTTCCTTTATTCATTCTGGTTTCTAATTCAACCCAGTTAATTTAATTAATAGAAATGATGATATGATGTAAATCAGCTTCTTTTTTCAATAGAAGACAACCAAAGCTTTGGACAATCAAACAAACTCATTATTGACACCGAGGATTTTTTTTCATCATGATAGCCCACTAATTCATGTGAAGGGGAACCTTGGCACACCAATAAAATTATTGTCGTATAACCTGAGTCATAAAAACAATTGTTTGCAAAACAACTTTTGCGAAACCCGCATTGGGGGAATATTTGTGCAAACCCTCATGCAATTTTACTTTCCCTCTTACTTTATCCCATTTATGGGTCAGACCATTACCTCATGATAATATTCACCCCATCTTAGGTCTTAACTTTTTTACTTCCCTCTGATCAAGCTGTTTTGTTTATCAAAGACTATACAGTTTTCCCATCCACACTTGTTTTTAGTCCTATTCTTTCTGAATATCCTTCTGTTGCCTGCGCTGAGAAGCATGGTGGGACCTTCCTTTTTTCCTCCAAATGCATCTATAAGGACAAGGACAAGGCAAAATGCATTTGTAATAATATTTTACAAGAAAATTACTAGCACTTGCCTGTTCTACCTCCCCTGAGTTACTAGAAGACTTGAACCTTATAAATATACAAGACTATTGTAATCCTACTTATTTACTTACCCTAATTAAAACTCAGAAAACTTTAGAGGAGGTTATTTTTAAATTAGAACAATTAGAAATTATAGGAGAAAATCCTAAAAAATATTGGAAAAAAGATAAAGTATATTGTAAACTTATACAGATTGAGAAAGAGATGGATGTGCCATGCATATTAATCAATTAATAGCTCTAGAAGCTATCCAAAGATTTATTTCTAGACATAGAAGTCTTGTCTTTATTGTCTTTATTTCTAGACAATCAAGAATGATGTTACTAAATAAAATTCAAAATACAAAATGGTATTCAAAATTTGATATGAAGTCAGGTTTTTGGCAAGCAAGAAATCACCATGATTCAATAGAAAAATAGATTAAAAGTAGCCATTTAAATATTTCAAAAAAAAAATATTATATTTTTAGAAGTGTTTCTCATTTTACTTGTGTATATATTGATGATGTTTTAGTTTTCTCCAAAACAAAAATAGAACACTATGCTCACTTACCTGATATTTACTTTATTTGAAAAACATGGTTTAACAGTAGTTAATCATATTGAGCATCTTATAACAGAAATAAGAAATAGAAAAATAACCCTTCAAGCCTATATTTCATCAAAAATACTTAATTTTCCAAATAAAATAGAAGATATCAAAATCTTAAGATCTTTTCATGGACTTCTAAATTATGCCCAATCATACTTAAAGCATAGACGTGGTAAAACAAATTAAAACTTCAGTACAAAATCTTCCAACACTAAATCCACTATTTGATTCGGATTATCTTGTAATAGAAATCGATGGATGTGAATTAGGTTGGGGAGATTTCTTTTTAAAAAATTTTCTAAATATGATCCTAAAACTTCAGAATCTTCATCATGAAAATATAAAGAAAAATGACATTTAACATCTTTAGACTACGAATTACTTGCTTATTTTTATCTGTAGTAAATCTAAAATTACTATAAGAACAAATTGTGAAGCAATTATCAAATATAATTAATGAACAAAAGGAACTAGAAAATATTTAAGTGCAAAACGATAGTTTAAGTTTTCGAATGTTATTCTAAATAAGGGATTAAAAATAACTTGGGAACATATTAAATGTGTCAATAATTCATTAGTTGATACCTTATCTAAACTTTTATACTAATCTTTTTTTTATAGCATAATGCAAAGAAAAATAAGAACTCCTAGACTCAAAACTATGAGATTTGGAAACCAAGAACTTCAACACTTAACTCAAAAAGAAAATCAGTTTTACTATCATTATAAACCCCAACTTGATAATATCCAATTATGTCTAATTGACAATATTTGAAACAACTCTGCAACACCATGCTAGCAAATCATAAAATTGTCATTATCAATGTTTTGTCTAATTACTTTTTGACAATAATCCATAAACCAACATATAAGAAATTTTCTCACTATGCAACATATTCAAAAAATTCATCTGGTATATATACTACTTGGTGAGAAGTAAAAATGGTCATTACTGGATGTGATAAACCTTCCTACAAAGAATTTTATTCTTTAGAGGAAGCACTTGAAGCAATGAGGACAACAATTGGTCCTAATTACTTTATAAGTATATCAATAACTTCTACGAAATCTTCAATTCCTAACTACGTTGATAAAGCAAAAGGCTCAGGTATGACCTATAAAGGTCTCACTACTCATTATAAATCTCCTTGTGGGATATTACTTGCAAATTTAGATGATTTCAACTTATAAGCTGAATCTTCTACCACTAATACTTAGAAAAATTCTTAAGAAATGCTAGAATGGTTTCACATAAATTGAAAAATACCTAGAAAAATTCTGAAGATATCTCTACTTATATTAGAAATACGACAGAAAATGGTTCTTTACTTTTGTGAAGCACTAGAATGGTTTCACAAAAATCCTAATGAAGGGATTACCATTATCTATAAATAGAATTTTCTCGCAATAAAAAGTGTACAAAAGCTTTTCCACAATGTTCAGACATTAAAAAAACTTGGTAAGGCTGGCAAGTTGTTGCTATCAACTTATTTATTGTGTCAAAAAGGCTAACATATACTTTGAAAAAATTTCGGTACAAACTTTCAAAGGGAGATTAATCACTCCTTTTACATTTATGAATTTCGGCTTACTTTATTAACTTTGGATTTATGATCTAGAATCAACCCAACAGTTTCCTCATAAATTGAGTATGATACTTAGAAGAGCACTTGAATAAGAAACTTTTGTCATATGTTACTTTGAAAGTTCATCACCAGAATGGCCTAAAAATAGAATCATCAAGACATCTTATTCGTGTGGATAGCTAGTACCCCTCTTGCTAAATAAATCGAACACTTTGAAAATAAATATTATGATCCAGATGTTGAATGGATAGCTAGTACCCCTCTTGCTAAATAAATAAAGCATATAGATAAATCGAACAGTTTGAAAATAAATATTATGATCCAGATGTTTAATGGATAGCTAGTATCCCTCTTGCTAAATAAATAAAGCATATAGAGCCTCTATGCAAGGAAGCCAATGGCTTTGGGATTCTGAAGAATTGTCTTGCCAGTGAAACACATACAGAAAAAGTATATTAGTCTAAAGAATTAAAAACACTTTTCTTTCCATTCCAGACAACGACACAACAAACAACATTATCAAAAAAAGTATGAAAAATGGAATTGCCGGTATGAACCCAAGAGACCACCACTTTAGTCAATTTAGGCACCAACACTGAAGAAAATAATGCAACAATTTAATGGACATCTAGCATGAAAGAATGAATCTTATTTTTGTCAGTCCATCTTTCTTTTGATAAAGTGTGTCCTGTAAAGTAATTTTCTTAGTTGGATGAGATGTCGTATCTACACTCTCTTCTTCTATCTCCTTGCCTATACAAGGATTGTAATGTTTCCCTAATAGAAATAGAAGAAATCTTATTGTAATTATAAGTGTGTTCTCTTATGGTAAGTATTAGTTTGAGTTTGTACAATATTACTCTTTTGCAATAGTAAGCTTTCTTTATGAGTACTTAAGCTCTTGGCAAAGGAAGGTTCACTCAACCCAAAGCTTTAACTCTATGTCTTGCCTCAGTCTTTATCCAAGTAACTTATAAGGTAAATGGTAACTATAAGGAAGAACATAGATAATCAAGTCTTATAAGTCCTAATACTGGTAAGTAAGGCAAACAAAGGCACAAAAGTCTGTATAAGTCCATTCCATGTCATATTGTGATTGAAGATCCTTCCATAGCCAATATACATATATTGTCTTATCTGATAACTAGTTTATTTTATCTTTCACTACTACTCTTTGAAGAAACCTTCATTAGGAAAGATTATAGAAACTTGGGATAAGCTTTCAGGCTTATTTCTTGCGCCTCTCTATAATATATGTAAAATAAAAATAAAAAATAAAAAAACTCCTAATTTATTTGGTCATTTAATACTAATAAGTTATAAGTTCTCTAAGTTACAAGTTCGCTAGATTGTCAATTTTGCTAAAATAATAGATTTTCGCTAAATAGATTTTTTTCTAAAATTTTAGTATCAGAGTCTATATTTTAGATGAGGGTTTTTAGAATCTATGCTAGATCCAAGTAATCAAGTTTAATTGAAGTCATTCATTCTTGGTCCAAGATTTACTCTAATACCAAAATTTTAAAAAAATATTTTGTGAAAATCTATTATTTTAGAGAAATTCACAACTTAATGAACTTATAACTTACTAATATTAAACAACCAAACTTGGGATACGCTTTCAGGCTTATTCTTGTGCCTCTCTACAATATATGTAAAATAAAAAACTCCTAATTTATTTGGTCGTTTAATATTAATAAATTATAAGTTGTCTAAGTTATAGATCTTCGCTAAATAGTTTTTTTTTCTAAAATTTTAGTATCATAATATATATTTTAGATGAGCTTTTTTAGATTGCAAACTATGCTAGATCTAGTTAATCAAGTTTAATTGAAGTCATTCATTCTTAGTCCAAGATTTACTCTAATACCAAAATTTTAAAAAATATATTTAGCGAAAATCTATTATTTTAGCGAAATTCACAATCTAACGAACTTAAAACTCAGAGAACTTATAACTTACTAATATTAAACAACTAAATGTTAGTGCTAGGTAAAAAGAAACAGCTAAATTTTTATTTTTATATATATTGTAGAGAGGCCCAAGAAATAAGCCTGAAAGCTTATACCAAGTTTCTAAGGTTTCTTCAACAAGTAGCATTAAAAGATAAAATAAACTAGTATCAAAAAGACATGGAAAAATCTTCAACCATAATATGACATGGAATGCTAATCAGTGAGCTTCACCTATAAAGGAGACTTACACGCACCTGATTATTTATGTTCTTCCTTATAGTTACCGTTCACCTATAGGTTACTTGGATAAAGACAGAGGTAAGGTATAGAGTTAAAGCTTCGAGTTGAGAGAACCTTCCTTTGCCAAGAGCTTAAGTACTCATAAAGAAAGCTTACTATTGCAAAAGAGTAATATTGTACAGACTCAAACTAATACTTACACTAAAAGACCACACTTCTAATTACTTCAGAATTTGCTTATGTTTACTGGCTATCTAGCTTCCTTACATATCTATTAGGGAATCATTACAATCCTTATATAGACAAGGAGATAGAAGAAGAGAGCAGATAAGAACAAATCTAGCTAAGAAAACTAATTTAGAGGATACGTTTTATCAAAAGAAAGATGCACTAACAAAAGCAAGATTTGCTCTTCCATGCTAGATGTCTATCAAATTGTCTGCATTATTTTTCTCAGTATTGGTGCCTAAATTTACTAAAGTAGGTGGTCCCCTGGGTTCATACCCACGATTTCATTCTTCATGCTTTTTCTGATAATGTTGTTTGTTGTGTCATCGTTTGGAATGAAAAGAAAGGTGTTTTTAAGTCTTTAGACCAATATATTTTCTGTATATATTTCATCGACAAGATAAAATTCTTCGGCATCATATTCTAAATCCTAAAGCCACTGGCTTCCTTGCATAGAGGCTTTATAATGCTTTATTTGTTACTAGCTATCCATTCAACAACTGGACCAGAGCAATTATCTTCAAAGTGTTCAATTTGGAGAGGCATAGCATAAACATCCAAACAAATAAGATGTCTTTGTTGGTTCTATTTTTAGGCCAATCCATTCTGGTGGTGAACTGTTATAAAGAAGCATCTCCTGTCATGCTTCTATAATACAAGTAGAGATAACTTAAGACAAATTAACCATTTGATGAAGTGTTTCTTTAGAAATTTTCCAAGTATAGCTGTAGAAGATTCAGCTTGAAAGTTGAAATCATCTAAATTTGCAAATAATATCCCATAAGGTGATTTATAATGAGAGTATAGGTCATACCTAAGCCTTCTAGTAGTTAGGAATTGAAGATTCCGTAGAAGTTATTAATGGACTTAAAAAGTAATTAGGACCAATTGTTATCCTCATTGTTTCAAGTGTTTCCTCTAAAGAATAAAATCTTTTGTAGGAAAGTTTATCGAAGCCAGTAATGATTATTTTTTACTTCTAAACAAGTAGTATAGATACCAGGTGGATTTCTTGAATACACTGCATAGTGAGATGAGAAAATTTCTTACCTGTTAGTTTATAAATTGTTGTCTGAAAATAATTAGACAAAACATTGATAATGGCAATTTTGTGATTTGCTATGTCTGATGTTGTAAGGATGTTCAAATATCGTCAATTAGACATAATTGGATATTATCAAGCTGGGATCTATAAGGATAGTAAAATTGATCTTCTTTTCGAATAAAGTGTTGAAGTTCCTAGTTCCCAAATCTCATAGCTTTAAGTCCAAGAGATGTTCGTACTTTTCTCTGCATTATATTGTAAAGAAAAGATTAGTAGTTTAGATAAGGTATGCTAATGAATTATTGACACCTTTAATATGCTCCCAAGTTATTTTTAATCTCTTATTTAAAATAACATCCGAAAAATTAAACTATCGTTTTGCACTTAAACCCTTTCTAGTTCCTTTCGTTTGTTGATATTATTTGATAATTGATTCACAATCTGTTCTTATAGTAATTTCAAATTTACTATAAATAAAAAGAAAAAAATGCCTCTAACCAATAAATTATAGCAAGTAATTCATAGTTCAAAGATGTTAAATGTCCTTTTTTTTATATTTTTCTTATGCATGTCGACATAAAGATTTTGAAGTTTTAGAATCGTATTTAGAAAGTTTTCTAAAAAGAGCACCTCCCCAATCTAATTCACATCCATAGGCTGTGTTGGAAGGTTTACTGAAATTTTAATTTGTTTTACCAATTCTATATTTTTTTTATTAAAATATCTTTATCCTGTAGTGGAAGTTTTATTATATAAAGGACTATTAATTTTTCCTATATCCTTTGAGTATAGTCGTGCATAATTCAGAAGTCCAAGATCTTAAGGTTTTGATACCTTCTATTTTATATGAAAAATTAAGTATTTTTTATGAAATATGGGCATGAAGGTTATTTTTTCATTTCCTATTTATGTTCCAAGATACTCAATACGATTAACTGCTAATTTCATTTTTTTTCTAGAAACTATTAAACCATATTTTTCAAATAAAAAAAATATCATATGTAAATGAGCATAGTGTTCTGTTTTTTGTTATGGAAAAAACTAAAACATCACCAATATATACACAAGTAAAGTGAGAAACACTTCAAAAAATATCATCAATTTTTCTTTGAAGTATTTGAGAGACTACTTTTAATCCGGAAAGCATTAATAACCGCTCAAAATATCCTTCTGGACAAGAAAAGGTTGTCCATTCTATTGAATTAGGGTGCATTCTTACTTGCCAAAAATTTGACTTCATATCAAATTTTGAATATCATTTTGTATTTTGAATTTTATTTAGTAACTGATCTTTATCTGGGATTTTATATCCATCTTCATAACAATTATCATTTAAACATTTGTATTCAATATCATTCCTAATTTTTCTCTCTTTTGTTCTACTCTTTTATTTACAATAAAGATAGGGCTTCTATGTTTAGAAGTAGATCTCTGGATAGCTCCTAGAGCTATTAATTGATTAATATACATGATACATTCATGTCTTTCCCAGTTTGTATATTTAAATTCTTGGGTTTTAATTGTTAAATCAAGATTAATAATATTGAGTTTACAATATACTTTATCTTTTTCTCAATATTTTATAAGATTTCTCCTATAATTTCTAATTGTTCTAATTTAGAAATAAACCTCTAAAGTTTCCTGAGTTTTAATTAGGTTAAGTAAATAAGTAGGATTACAAGTCTTGTATATCTATAGGATTGTCATAATCTTATATATTTATAGGGTATAAGTCTTCTAATAACTCAGGGGGGCTAGAACAGCCAAGTGCTAGTAGTTTTCCTATAAAGTATTATTACAAGTGCATTTTGTCTTGTCCTTGCCCTTACAGATGAAGGGAAGGTCCCACCACTCTTCTCAACGCAGACAACAGAAGGATATTCAAAAATAATAGGACTAATAATAAGTGTGGATATGAAAATTGCATAGTCTTTGGGAAACAAAATAGCTCGATCAAAGGAAAATAAAAAAGCTAATGCCTAAGGAAAAGATGAATATTATCATGAGGTAATGATCTAACCCATAGATGGGATAAAGTAAGAGGAGAACTAAAATTGCCACAAGTAGTATAGAGTCATAATTGGGCATTTTTAACAAATTGATGACAACTTAGTTTTTGGTCATCAAATTGAGTGTTAATTAAAGGAGTATTTGTTTGTTTGATATGAGAGGTTGGTAGTACCGCAAGTAAAGTTTGGTCATCAATAGTAGAATTGGTGGTTCCACCATCAAAAAGGGCATATAGTGTGAGTTCATGTCCTTGAATATTGGATACATTGAACTCGAATATCTACTGCTTGACCAGAATTGCAAATACTTGGGGTCTTAATGAATATCATATTAGTCTCTTCTGTTTCTTCAAGTATGGGTTGTTTTTCTTTAATCTCTAGTTCTTGTCTAGCATAATTTTTAGAGTTTATGCACTTGGCATTTAACCTACTTTACCGGTGATTCAATTAACCAAGCTAATAGAAGCTTGAGTACTTCTATTGTCGCACACTTAGTTACCTTGGTCATGTCCTCCCATCACCAGAATTGTGTTCACTTCAATTGAACTGCACCAGATTTTTTCCTAGACCTTGACCTCAGTAGAACTATCTAATTCAATGAGTTGTTCTTTCTCTATCTTGATAGAACAATGACGATTCTTTCTTGGCTCAAGCTAAATTGATAAGGCATGAATGGTTAATCATTCGCTCAAAACCTTCCACAATCACTAAATCCAAACTTAAGAGGATTAGAAGGAAATACAAGAAATGGAACTACTCCTTTTTTGCATGCTCCTTCGTCAATAAGTGAATTTATAACCCTCTGCCCGATTTTCAATTTACCCTTTGATAATACAAAATTGGTACTTGGTATTGACTCTTAGCCACATTTCCCCAAATTTCCACTTTGCCCCTCCATAATATAATTGGTACTTGGCATCTGACTCTTAGCCACATTTCCCCAAATTCTTAGCATGACCTACTAGTCCTGATAGAAGGTTGTTCATTAGACATCATAGTTACAAATAAGCTTTTGACTTAGAGACACTAAGTCTGCTTCGCCCAAGATGTTACAATATTTCTTCTCCCACTAGATGGATTTTAATCTTAATTAAAAGGTAAGTGAAGGCATTCTTCTTTGTTTTGAGATATCCTGGTCAATCCCTAATGAATAGTCTTCTCATACCATCATTAACATTTATCCTAGTCTAACTAGAGAAGAACTACGAAGCACTAAGAGACTTAGTGAAACCAACACCACCTTTACATTCCTTGAGGACCTAAATGAAGAATGACTCGTATTTACATAACTAAGAGGCTCTACAAATTTGAGTCTTATTTTGAATTACCTTTCCCATCTCTCTAGCTTACTAATGTAAATATCATTTTCATAATTGTGCAAACATGGACATAGACTTTATTGGATACTTTGAAGAAAGTTCCTATGAGCTAATCCTTAAGCACTCAACAAGGTGTACATTGCTGAATCAAGCATGCATAGAGACATTGTTACTACTAGTCTAAAGACCATGGTTTCAAATACTCCTAAATTCGATCCAACTCCAACTGAAACGTCTTCTAGTCAAACTCCTTGTGTAAAGAAACCTTCCAGCCTATCAACACCTCTAAAAGTCATACAAATGAAGTCCAAGCCACCCTAAAGAGATCCAAACCTTTAGAGGGTGCAAAAGTATGCTGCCTCGAACCCTAAACAGAACAAAAATTTACATCAACATCAAAGTGAACCCTAAAAAACAAAACATTGCAAGCCTCAAAAATGAAGTCACTCAGGTTTGCTATTGCCTTGAGGTTAAGATGTCGAACTCATTCTTGCCAGTTCAAAGTAAAATTAGCTACACTTGTTGACCTAGCATGACTTTTGTTTGGCGCCCTCCTCTTAGTAGTGGGAAACTTGTGAGGCCCCTTTGCCAATCTTAATGTTTAGACTCCTCTATGCTGACTGAGAGTTAAAAGACTCGTGTGACTCGGGTAAGCTATGAAAAAGTTCCCAACTAATTTGAAGCTACTTATGCGGTGTCATACCCTTAAGAATATCCACGAAGGTGCACAAAACCTTAGCAACCTAGATCTTAGATCTCGCATCACCAAACACAACATTTGCTTCTTCCATAGCCTTGTATTTTAGAAAGAGAAGTTGAAGTACACATCAACCTGGTCCATGACAAAGTGAGCAAACTTAAGGCAAAGATCATGACCCTCCAATCAAAATGGATTGAGGTGATTAAGGCAAACCTACTTGAAGGGCAAGTGAAAAATTTTAGGTAGCGTTTGGTAGAGAGAAAATTTTCCATTTTCTGTTTTCTGTTTTCCTTTTCCAGAAAATAGAAAACGATTTTTTAGTGTTTTCTAATTTTCTAGAAAATACTTTTTTATTTTTTGAAAAACGAAAATGAAAATAGAAAACGATTTTCTAGAGTTTTCCAATTTTCTAGAAAATGCTCCTTTATTTTCTAGAAAACGGAAATGGAAAACGTCAACCAAACGCGTTTTCTCAGAAAATGAAAACAAAAAATGGAAAAATAAAATAAAATTTTAAACGCCCCCTTACTATTCCACTTGCACAAGCTAAGGGCAAAGAGAAAGAAATATTCCTAAACTAAGAGCAATTCACTGCCGAACAAACTGAATCATCTACAACTAACCAAATCCATTTCTCCTTCCACATTATCACAATGCCTCTTATAGTTCATAGTGCTCAATGCCTTATATTTATCATAGTTCTTTGAGTTGACTACTTAAGTCTTATTCTTCTATTATGCCCATGCATACTATGCTTATAATATTTAGTTGATTAAAGAATTTTGTCCTATATTAACTAGGTTTCTTCTTTTTCATCCATTTCTCCTTCCACCTTCCATATCAAAAAGACACAACTCTTCTAGCTACAAAATTAATCAATCGCCTTTGAAAATCTATAATATTCTCAATCCATCTACTCTCATCATATATATTGGATTACATCTAATTCAGCTACTTTTTCTTCTGTTAATGATAGCTTCATCAATAATTTTTAGATTCAAGACTGCTACAATTTTTAGTCGAAGGAAGTTCATATTCATTTATCTTATTTATTCTCTTTATCTTTTTCTTGTTAGTAAAAGTATTTTAATACGAACGTAACAATACAAAACTAGATATTCTGCAAAATATCAATGGCAAGTACATGCTAAAAGACATAAGGCAAAACAATAGAACAGCAAACATGGATTAACACTAGGTTTCTATGGGGAAAATAACAAGAGAAAAAGAGGAAAATAACAAGAGAAAAAGAGAGTATTTGTAAAACCTGATGGATTGGAGGGTACATCGCATTTAGGCACACAGGACATTCCAAAAGCTCACGCACGCTGCTTGCATCAGCAAGATTTGGCTTTGGAGAAAGCTGAGCATGATCATTTATTTGCTCGCTTACTTCCACCGTATCTTCATTTTTAGGAGGATCAATAACCTCAGGGCTGGCTCTCACCTCATCATAGTAAGTAGCATCAGGTGCCATGAGATATTATTATTTTCTACATGCAAAGTTAACCAAGTCGATCAAATTAATTTTCTCAAAATCAAATCACACGTAAAAGAATAATAAGCTTATTTGGTATACTGTCTCTTGATCGGGTATAGAGAAAAGCAGCGGTGAAACAATCTTCAAAAAATACATGACAAGGATCTACTAAATGGAAGTTGTATATGAGTAGAACCAGAGACCAAATTTTCAATTTATACCAGTTAATACATTCATCACAAAATTTGCAAACAAGGCTTAGGAGTTCTATGGTTCAAACAAGAAGATATATGGTCGTTACTAAATGGAAGTAATTGAGGGCCCTAAGGGTATGTTTGGGAGGAGGTGAGGGGAGTGTAAATAAAGGAAGGGGAATGAAGGGGAGGGTAAAGGAGATTTACACTCCAAATTGGAGCGTAAGAAATGTCCAATTTTTGTGAGGGAGAGGGGTATAAATTCACCCTCATTCTCCTCCCTTTCCCTTCCCTTTCCCCTTCCCTCACTTCTTCCCAAACAAAGGTAGTCTTTTTTTCTTCCTTATTTACCTTTACCCTTCCATTACTTACACCTCCTTCACCTCCTCTCAAACAAGCCCTAAGGAGGAGGCCAAGGGACGTAAGAAGAAAAGGCAAAGTTCAACATGTGGCCCTGGCTTCTTGTCATCTTACAATGTAAACACGGCTTAGCATGTCATGCTGCAGTCAGCTTGACACAAGTTACGAGTTTGGTGTTCGACCTACTTCGATCATCATAAAATGTAAACACGCCCCGCTGCTTTCTTACCTATTCACAACCTTCCTAACCCTTACAGCCATATCTGGGAGTTTTTAAGACAGTCAAGCTGAGTACCAAACCAGACTCCTATTTTCAGAAAATTCCAGGGAAACCAGACAATGATTGGAAGGCAAATTGAGTACCCGAGATGTTAACTGTTAACTACATGGTATCTCTCGCATAAATCCAACCCTTAAATCCCTAAAAATCACAAAGGCAGCAAAACCTCTTTGGAGAAAATAAAAACAGATTAATACCAATCGTAATTACTACGCATATCGACTCGAAAATTTCAAAAGTATCACTCAAAAGGTTCATAGTGCATTCCCATTTATCCAATCAAGCGTACCGAAAAAAAAAAGGGAAAATAAAGCAAGAGAAGAGCATAAAGGAGTAAAAATCTAAAATTTCCCTCCGTGTGCATCTAGCCCTCAAAGAGACCAACAAAAGTACGATCATTAGACACAAACGATGGATCAAACCCCTCCAAATTACAACTCCAAAGAGAAAAAACCGGACCGCAAATCAAGAACAAGATGCAAAAGATATTCAAGCTAAAACTGAAAAAAAAAATGAAGAAGAAGAAGAAATGAACGAACTCTCTATTTCTGTTCCAAATATCAACGAAATCAGAAGCTCGACGGCACTACACGGTCCGAAATAAAGTCTTGGAAGCGACTCACACCATACCTCACGAGGAAAAGGAGAGACCCCCAGCAGCAGCGAGAGGGAGGTCGGATTTCCCTTGGGCGTGGTGGCTCAAAGGGGGAGGGCGATTCACCGCAGAACACATCGCCAGATGAGAATTCGAATTAAAGCCCTCGTCTCTCTCCCTCCCCCTCGGGAACAATTAAAAAAATAATAATAATAGTTTTGAGGGAGAAAAGGGGTGTGCGGTCTGCTGTTCCCGGGCACGGCGCCTTTAAGCAGTGCCTGCTCCCCTATCGAGTGGAAGGCCGAGGCCTGCCCGCTTTTAAAAAGCGTGCCGTTGAAGCGATTTGAAACGGTAGGCGGCAAAGTCAAGGAGTTGCGGGCCCCGCTGCACATAAGAAGCTAATAGCCACCGTCCGATCTCAATCTTACCGTCCACCTGGCTAGCTGATTCGGCTTCATCGAACAGGCTCCTCGTATTATTGATCAGTTGCCATTTGAAATTTGAAATCGCTGGCGTACCGAACTCGAATAAAAAAATGATGCGCTGGCGTTTGGCGGAGTACTTCTCTACGATGTCTTATCGGCTAATAAATATTTACTCTTTTTTTGTTGTCAATAACTTTATTGTTCCGACTTTAATATCAAATAAATTTAAATTTAAATATTGGCCTACATTTCATCTGGAATTCAAACTTTAATCGGCTTAAACTCCACTCGAATATATCAACATATTATTTTTTGTTATTTTTCTCATGGATCTGAGATCACTTGACGGATCGAGCTTTTTGCTTGAATGAGGAGATGTATTGATTGCTTTCCTTAACAAGTCACTTCTCGAGTTGGCGATGTTACGAGTCGGTGGATGCTTTGGATTGACAGTGTTATAGGTCGATGAGAACATCCACAATGCACCAATTAATGGGATATTATAATATCCCTCGATGTTAATACTCTGTTATAACACTCCTTCATTCCTGATTGTCTCACTCCATGTGTATATATTTTTTTAATTATATTTTATTAAAAAATTATAAATTTTAAAATTAAATAAAATAGTTAATTTTTTAATGGCTAATTTAAAATGTATTTATTTAATTTAAAATAATCGAGTAGACTGTGAAATTTATAAATAATGAATATTAATATTAAAAGGAATATGAATAAAAAATATATATTGTTATAAAAAAAATATGACAATGGATTTCATCATTTTTAATGAGATGGAGAGTGTAAACTATTTTTCATATTTGGATTCTTTGTTGATCGACAAATAAATATGAATTCAATCACGTATTTATCTGCAAAAAGGTTGGAACTCCCAATCTAGGAGCCTCCGGTCCCCCGTCCCAAGGGGAATGCGCGAAGGGGTTAATCACGGGATGGCCTAACCGGGGACGTTATTCCGCATGGGCTGAGCCTATGGTCTTTGACGGGGTTGGTACCAGCAGAGGAGGGGGCTCTGTTATGACTGGGAGGAGGATTTTAATCCTGCCACATTCAGGGATCGAACTCTGCCCTCATATGCAAGCGTCCTCTGTCTTAACCAACCCGTCATCCCCGTGGAGACTCAATCACGTATTTATGTGTCTATAGATAATAGAGAGTTAGGAGAAAATTGAATGGTAACATTTGGGGATAATTCTAGCTCAAGTCAAACCTTAAAATAAAATAAAATAAAATAAAAAAACACACGCGCGCGCAAAAAAAAAAGCAAGATAGTAATGAGAAAAAAATTATCTTTTTATTATCTCAAACACTTTTTATACTTATCTGAAGGCAAATAAAATAATTATCATATCTCTTTGATCGAGTGCAATCATTTCAATCATTAATTATTTTTAATTATATAGACATTATAACTGCACTGTAACCGATCGTTTAGAGGAGATATTACAGTTGATGAATCAAGATTATTGAGTCCAGATCAAATGATCTTGGATTAAGTCTAAATTGACTTTTGATTTAAAAAAATATGAACCCTAAATCTCTATATCAAATCCAATTTAATGATAAAATTTACATCTTTATCTTTGATTAAGATATTATAGGATCATGTTTTCATGAGAAAATCAAGTGATTAATATAAATGATAAAATTGTTTCAAAAAATAAGGATCAATTCCTACGGTATTTATCTTTTTGCTGTATTAATTTTTGGTTAAACAAAATATTATTTGTGATTTCTTACCATGATATTGGGATCAATTGATAAGAGCTGTTAGGACTATGAATTTTACTTTTTATCCAAAGCAAATTATATGATCATAGTCCAACCTACTACTGAATTCTAACCTGGTTTAAAAATTTTATTCGAGGCGTTGGACTGTCGTCTATAGTCGCGCGTCAAATTTTACATGCATTCTAAAAATATTTCTATTCTACACGCAGCTCTTTCAAATATTAATACCAACCTAAAGTATTGTTCTAGCGACTACAAAAATCAAAGCTACTAAAAAAAACCTCAACCTCTGATGCATCAAGTGAGAAAGAGTAGTGACAATTCTGTTGCCATGGAAGAGACTGATTGTTATTATGAAGATAGAAATCAAATTCTGTCGGACGAAACCAATGAATTCTGTTTCGACTGAGACATAGATACGAGAGTTTCCACCAGCGAGAATGGCTCGGCACTTGGTAAATCAGATGATTTGTTGATTCGGCTAGATAGATTGCTGACTCGGATGGAGTAATAGCTTGTCTCGGGCAGAGCCAATTAATGTATGTCAAATGGGTGCGAGGGAAATATGCAAAAGAAACACCGTAAAAGGCACCGAGAGAGATCTCGGTTATGCCCCTCCGACGTTCAAATCAGTGATCGATGAGAAAAAGAGCGCAATGCAAGGAGAAGTAGATTAGAGAATTCGAATCTCCTTTGATCTCTTTAAGTTATCTTTTATATAAATTAATCCTTACAGAATTGTACGGAAGGTACGAGGGCATGAGCTCTTTATGGTGGCGAACTGTCATATTTAGGAATGATAGAGGACATTATCTTCATAAATACAGCAGGCTCATGGGGCGTAGTTAATGCTACTTGTATAGTTGATGGGAGACAGAGCTCTATTAATGCGACAAACGTGTCCCTGGCATGGAGGGATGTCTGCTTGTCGCCTGATGCCCCCCACCCCCATCAAGTGATGTCTTGTTGGCCATCTTGACTTTAACGACTGTCACGTCAATTGACACCATCTTGTCAATCGAGATTAGGCATGCTTATCAGTTTCTCGGCTCCGATTCCGATTCGATTCGATTCTAATCGGTTCCGGATCCATCGACGTTGGAACCGACTAGAACCTATTCCAAACTAGTTTCGAACCAGATCCGATTCTAAAGTTTTAACTTTGAAACCAATTCAATCTGGACCGGCTCCGAATTAGTTCCTAACCGATTTCGAAACAGTTCTGGACCGATTCCGAAATGGTTCCGGACCAATTACGAGATGGTTCTGGAGCATCTTCCTCGAACTTGAACTTCCAAATTCATCTATCGCGCGGGTGATCCTATTCTTTTTTCTGTCGCAAAATAATCTTGTAGACATATTAGCATGCTAAAAGTTTCCACCTTTAAATTAGCAACCGGAATCAGATCCAAATCGGAACAAAAACTAGTTCCGAAACGGTTCTAAATCAGTTCTAAAATGGTTCTGAAATCGATTGGAACCAAATCAAAACTGGAACGATTCTGGTTCAGTTCCAGAACTGGTTCATTTGAATTGGTTCCAGTTTCGAATTTAACGAATTGGTTCCGACTCGATTCCGGATCGAACCGGTCCGTTAAGCATGCCTAGACGAGATATAAGTCTGCCGAGATATAAATCTATCGAGATATAAGTCTGCCGAGATATAAGTCTGTCGACTATGAATTAGTATCGACTGGTATCTTAGACATCCTCTCCAAATCTAGTCGAAGAACATGCGTAGCATGACTAACTGAATTGGCCTTAACGAAGTTTTGAATCTAGCGCTTGTGCATTTAGACCAGGTTACTTATGAATGAGGAGGTGTGCTTAAGGTCTGCCCTAAGAAATACGCAAGATCTTCTCTTAATGACGAATCATAAATACTCAAATCTGGAATGATTTCCTCATTTCTCGAGTCCCTACCAAACCCTTCAAATTCTCGTACTAATATCACGCGTCTTTCGAGGCCCTGGATCGAACGGTTGATAAGCGCCACCTGTCTCACTCGATTTTTCTTTATCAGTGACTTTTTAAACCTAAAGCTCAACATGTTTATTGCGGCGTCCTCCTAGCGCAGTCGTCTCCTCCCGCAATTTCACATCCTTTTTTCGTCTTCTCCGGCATGTCTGCATCCTTCCCTCTCTATAAGTCTCTCACCTCCCTCTTCCAATGGCAGAGAGTTCCAATTTATGGTTCCTTAGAACTCATAGTGTCCTAACCCAAGAATACCGTAGCGAACTTAGGTTCGCCTTCCACATCCCTCACTCCTACAGACTTAGGGTGCCCAAACACGAGCCACCCGAAGGCTTTACGACCTTCTTTCATGACCAACTGGCGGGCGATCTACATTTCCCCCTCCACCCCTTCTATGTCGAGTTATCCGCCTACTTCCACATCCTATTACAATAGATGACTCCCAACTCTTTCAGTCTTATCTGCGAGTTCATTGTCATCTTCCTTTTTTACCACTTGCCCTTGAGTGTCGAGTCATTTCACTATTTATTTGTCCCCAAGCAAAAAGAGATAGGAGTATTTTTCTTTACCGCTTGCCGAGAGACTAGGTTCCTAGCTAACCGCATCACCTTGCACAAGTATTGGAAGACTCGATACTTGTTCGTGAAGGGAACTCCTCCGTTCTCTTAGCCGAACGACTGGTAGTTGGAACTGCTACCTACTCCCTCCTTGCGTCACTTCAAGAAGTCGGCAGCCTATCGAGAGATAACTGAGGTACTCTTCGGGTTAAACTTTGACGTCAACATCTTATTAGAGGAGGGAGTACTATACTACTTCGGCCTAAGTCTAAAAGAGACCGAACTGAGTGGGTCCTTAGGTAAAAAATCTTACACTTGCCTCATGTCTCATTATTTACATCTAACTTGGCCTTATGTTTTTCGCAGCCGAATTCATGTTGAGGGCCTCCATTAACAAATGGATGAAATGGAAATGGGCTCAAATAATTGCCCCACTAGAAGCTCCCACCGAGACACCAAAAGAAGTAGGATCGGATCAACCCCCACCACCTCGGGCTTCTATGGTGGTCGAAATGATTAGTTCCAAATAGTCAGAAGAATGGCCTCGCCATCAAAAGAGGGGTCGAGTAATCGAATCTTCCCTCGAGGGGATCCCCTCTCATAGGTCCCCCAGTCTGACACCCAACAACTCTGCTGGGCTAAGTCACACGGGACGATCTGGAAGTCTAGCGCCCAACACTTCACTTGCCACCAGCAGCCCCACTCCGATCCCGATTGAACCATATCCCGAGGTCCCGGCTCCTCCTTCTGATGTTCTAGCATCATCCCTCCGGAATAGCCTTAGCCCTTCTCTTCCCGAGATGATCTCGAGACACGACTTGCCGAGGAGGAAACACCCTCCTCCCAAAGGGTTTCTTAAAGGAATCCATGATGCGCCCAGGACATCTGCTAAAGATAAATCTATGTCGATGCTCTGCGACATTATGAATGGGCACCTAACATAGGTATGGGTCTCTCGGTTCGGCTCTACCTTAGTTTATATTGTGCCTTAACCACCTCTCTGCAGTTCTGGGCTCACCATCTGGATTTGATGATGCGACTCCCCCTAATGACCGGAGCGCTCCAAGGCATCCGCACCCACGAGGAGAAAGAGCTCGAGATCACCTAGGGTGAATCTGTCGTGCTTCGAGCTAAGGTCCTTCGATATGAGGGCAAGATGTCTGATCTGCGAGCTCAAGTACTGAAGATCGAAGAGCTGCGAAGCTAAGTTGCCGAAGTGGAAGAGCTTCAGGCCCAAATGGCTGAAGTAGAGGAGCTCCAGACGAAATTCCTTGAGTCCAAATAGGCTCTACTGCCCCAGGTGACAACGAAAGCGGCTCGCCGAGAGAAGTTAGCGGCTCGAGCGGAGACAGTCAAAGCCGATCTAGCTTTATATCAGGCTAGGGAAGAAGGCCGGTGGGAAAGTTGCAAAAAGGTTTTCTTGACTTTTGAAGAATTTATCGACATTCTGGGGGAGCACACAGTCGATCTCTTGGACGTCAGCTACCAGGGCGTCATTCAGCACTTCAAGGAGGCTGGCTACCCACTTGAAAGAGCTCCCGTCGATTTTTTAGATCTTCAACGCCTGATATAGGAGACCCCAGACGCAGAGCTTGGCAAGTTTAAATGATAGCTTGTAGCTAGCTTTAATAGTTTTTTTTAAGACTTGTATTGAATATCAGCTTTAATATAACCTATATTTTGTCGACTTCAATATGAATACTTCACTTGCATACCTATCTGTTTGGATAAATGTGGTTGGACACTTCGACAGCTTCTTCTGAAGAACCCCTTGATCCGGGGCATAAGGGAATAAGAGAATATAATGCACCGTGATAAGCGACCTTGCTGAAGGACACCTTAGTCCGAGACACGAGGGAATATAATGCGTTATGATAGACGACTTTACTGAATGACGCCTCGATCCTAGACACGAGAGAATAGACGATGCCATGATAGGTGACTTTGCGGAAGGATGCCTCAGTCCGAGACACGAGGGAATATAATGCACCGTGATAGGCGACTTTGTTGAAGGATGCCTCGATCCGAGACACGAAGGAATATAATGCACCGTGATAGGCGACTTTGCTGAAGGATGCCTCGATCCGAGACACGAGGGAATAAACAACACCGTGATAGGTGACTTTGCTGAAGGACGCCTCAATTCGAGACATGAAAAAATATAATGCGTCGTGATAGGTACTTTGCTGAAGGATGCTTCGATCCGAGACACGAGGGAATAGACGACGTCATGATAGATGACTTGCTGAAGGATGTCTCGGTCCGAGACACAAGGAAATAGATAGCGCCATGATAGGCGACTTTGTTGAAAGATGCCTCAATCCGAGACACGAGGAATATATGACATCATGATAGGCGACTTTGATGAAAGATGCCTCGGTCTGAAACATGAAAGAATATAATGCGTTGTGATAAGTGACTTTCCAGAAGGACGCCTCAGTCCGAGACACGAGGGAGCAGATGGCGCCATGATAGATGACTTTGCTGCAACTAGAAGAGCAACCTTTTACTAATACATACCCTTTGCCCACCACAAAACTATACATGATAAGGCCGCAGGTGAAAGGCATTCCACGGCCGAGCGAGCTCTGTTCCTTCGTCATTCTGCAGATAATAAGCTCTCGAGTTGAGTTTCCTGATAATCTTGTAAGAGCCCTCCCATCAAGGCGATAGCTTGCAAACCTCCCTAGCTGGTTGGATCTTTTTTCACACAAAGTCTCCAAGTTGAAAGGAGCGAAGTACAACCTTCTTGTTGTAAACTTGAGCTATTTTCCTAATTCGGAAATGTCTCCATCTGAAGGGTAGAGTTTTCTTGGGTCTCACTCACCAAATCCAGTTTCGTCAACCGTTTTTTCGCATTATTGCGGTCGTCTGGAGTGTAAGTGAAAATCCGAGGTGATCCCATACCCACTTCCATAGGGACAAAAGCCTCATAATCATAGACTAAATGAAAAAGGGTGAGACCCGTACTGTCTTTGGGGGTCGTTCGATATGCCCATAGAATATTTGGTAGTTACGTTCCTCAACCCGCCTTCCCTCGGTATGGTCGAGCTTGATCTTGAGCCCTCGAATTAGCTCCCTGTTGGTGACTTCAGTCTGCCCATTGCTTTGGGGGTAGACAACTGAAGTGAAGACCTGCTGCATCTATAGTCGTTGGCACCATTCTTTAATTTTTCTGCCTTGGAACTGACAGTCATTGTCTGAGACTAACCTCCGGGGGGTGCCAAATCTGCAGATGATATTTCTCCAGAGGAACTTTAGTACGACATCCTCTGTTATCTTAGCCAATGGTTTTGCCTCTACCCACTTAGAAAAGTAATCCACAGTGACGAGTAGGAACTTCTTCTGATTTAGCCCGATTGGTAATAGACCCACGATGTCTATTCCCCAGTGATCAAAGGGGCATGACACCATCGACGTCCTTAATTACTCAGCAGGTTGTTGGGAGAAATTCTGATATTTCTAGCAGTTGAGGCATACACTGACACAGTGGGTAGCATCTTTCTGCAAAGTTGGCCAGAAATATCCAACAAATAAGATCTTATGAGCTAGAGCCTTCCCTCCTAAGTGATTTCCACAACAACCTTCGTGTATCTCTCTCATGACATATTCAGCTTCTTCCGGGTCGAGACACTTGAGCAAAGGACGAGCAAAGGCGCACTTGTATAAAGTATCTCCAATTAAAACAAATCGAGCCCCAATTAAAGTAAACCATGAAATTAGATCTAACCTAACTAACTATGACCTAATTACTTAAGAAGCATTTAACCAAACACTACATGTGCACGAAACAAATTAACCTAGATACGTGCAATTCTAAATGTGGAAGCAAATTTGATTACAATCATTTAATTAACAAACTAAACCAAGAAACAATAATGCTGGAAATTGCAGGAAAAAGGCTGGAATAGATGCTGTCGGCGATGTGGAGGTGGCTGGAAATGAGCTGCCGGAGCTGGACCAATCGGAGCTGCTGGAATGGTGGAGCTGGTCGAATGAAGAGTGGACTGCCGGTAATGGATTCCACCTCCGATCGGAGGTGGCACAGATGGTCGCGGCTTCCTCCTCGCCTAACGGCTCCTCTCGAAGGGTATAGACTTCTATGGACTCCATCCTCCGGCTTTTCCTGGGCCCGTCCAGACTTCCTCCACATAGCACTTCCTAGCTACCTTTTGATCTCCCGTGGCCTCTCCCACTTGATTATTCATCGGGAACTTAATATTTTTTATGGTAGTTTGATACCACAGCTTTAAAGGAGTGCAATTCTGATCTTTCCAAAATGACATTATAGGCTGAGGCAGCATCCACCACTGTAAAAGTGGTGATTCTGGTTCGGTAGAAAGGCTCCTCTCTGAGGCATAAGGGCATGTCAATTCGACCGAGAGGCAACACTTCATGCCCCGAGAAGTCGAACAGAGTAGTGTTCATTAGCTGAAGTTGAGTTGGGTCGAGCTACGTGCAAATAAAAGTTTCTTTAAATAAAATAATCACTGGGCTACCTGTATCCACAAATATTCAAGTCACATCATAGTTAGCTATAGTGACCCGAATCACCAGGGCATCATCATGAGGAACAGAGATCCCTCATAGGTCCTCGGGGCTGAAGCTTATTGAGGGTCCTTCAGCATGTCTTCTGCTGGCCTGTACCCACCTCCATATTCTCTAATCTTCTTCCGTGGGCTTTCCGGGCTTGATTGGAATCTCCATTCGTTGTCCCTCTTGCAATCATATTAATAGTACCTCGATGCAGAGCATTAGACATGTCTCTTGGGGAGTTCCGGTGAATAACTTGTGGCCTTGGGGATAACTCCAAGGCCCTTCTCAGCGTTTTGGGCCATCTATCGGACTCATCAAGCGGGGGTCGCTAGGCCTACCTCGAGGGGACGTGTCGAGTGCTGATTCTTGGCTCTGACCTTACTTCTAACTATGGCAATCCAGGTTGAGTTCCTAAGCTTCGCTGGTGCTCCCATACTACTTGTCTGATCTCCTCATCCAAATTATGACACTCTTTAGTAGAATGGTCGTATACTTGATGGAAATCACAGAATTAGCTGGATTGATCCGGCACCACCGGTGGCTAAGCGATCTCTTGCACAGTTTGGATCACCTTATCTCTAACTGGGTGAGGCGCATAAGTATGGGGAGCTCAAGAGGGACGCACAAGTGCAAAAGAGCCTTCTTATTCGGTCGCAATGGATGAGGTTTACTTGAATCTCCTGCATCTTTGTGCTCATCAGCAACTTTCTCAGCCTCCTCTAGGTTGATATATACTTCGGCTCGCCCCAGCAAGACTTCGAAGTTGGCAGGAGGTCTCTTCATCAGGGACTTGGAGAAATCTCCCCGCACTAAACCTTGAGAGAAGGTTTTGACCATCGTCTCGGGCGAGACGCAAGAAACATCCATAACCACCCGATTGAAGCGATATATATACTCCCTCAGGGACTCCCGACTTCTCTATTTTATAGACAAAAGGTACTGGGCAATTTTATGATATCTTTTGTTGTTGACGAAATGTTGTAAGAAGAGAGTGCAAAGTTTTGTGAAAGAACAGATGGATCCTTGGGGAAGTCGGTCAAACCACTTTTGCGTAGATCCTATCAGAGTGATGGAAATGACTTTGCACTTCACCCCGTCGGAATAATTATACAGTAGGGTAGCTTTTTCGGACCGACCCAAATGTTCCTCTAGGTCGGTGGAGCCATTATATTCTCTTATTGACAGTAGCTTGAAATGCTTGGGCAACTTCTGAGCTATAATGTCAGGGGAGAGTGGGGAACCTCTACTGGTCATTAGAGTTTTTCCTTTCTTGGGATCGCGATCGAGCAATTTGTGGGAGAGCACGCCTTTGGATGACCCTCGTAGGGATGCCATTGAAGAAGACTCGACCAGTAGCGATATTATCGGGATTGTTCTTGGGGGAGCAAGTGTCGGAGGAGTAGGTGCGGGTGTAAGAGCCTGAGTTGGACCAGGAGATGCAGACATCGGAGCAGGGCCCTTAGAAAAATGCTCTTGCAGAACTCCCTCCACGATCATTTTGACTAATGTGACGATGCTTTCCCTCATCATAGTTTCCTCAGTGGAGCTTCGATTTTCGGAAATCGCTCTATGGTCCCCATCTGTGTCTCAGTTAAATCAAGGTTCTCACAGACGACGACAATTATATTTTGGTTGAGATGCAGATATGGGGGTTTCCACCAGGGAGGATGGCTCGACACTTGGTAAATCGAATGATTTGTTGATTCAGTTGGATGAATTGCTGACTCAGATGGAGCAACAGCTTGTCCCGAGTGGGGTCGATTGATGTATCTTGGACGGGTGCGAGGGAAATCTACAAAAGAAACACCATAAAGGGCACTGAGGGAGATCTTGCCTACGCTCTTCTGATGCTTAAGTCACGGATCGACGAGAAAAAGAACCAGAGAAGCAATGCAAGGAGAAGTAGATTAGAGAGTTCAGATCTCCTTTGATCTCTTTAAGTTACCTTTATATAGACGAACCAATCCCTACAGAATTATACAGAAGGTACGTGGGCATGAGTTCTTTAAGGGTGACGGTCTGCTATATTTAGGAATGATAGAGGGCATTACCTCCATAAATGCAGCAGGAGCATGGGACGTAGTTAATGTAACTCACGTAGTTGATGAGAGACAGGGCTCTATTTATGCGACAAACGTGTCCCCTTGACGTGGGCATGAAGGGATATTTGCTTTGTCACCTGACACCCCCCCATCAAGTGATGTCTTGTTGGCCATCTTGACTTTAACAATTATCACGTCAATTGACACCAGTTTGTCGACCGAGATATAAGTCTGTCAAGATATAAATATGCAGACTATGAATTAGTACCAACCAGTATCAAATCCTTTATGTTTCTCCTCTATTAGTTTCAATAATACTATGATTAATCAGATTGAGAATATCATCGTTTACTACCATCCGAACAGAGTAGAAACAATCGGTTGCATTAAATTTTCAAATTTACTTGGGATGCACGCAGCACAATGGGTTGGCTAATCATGTGCCATATGCATGCGTGTGGCCTAACGCAAGGGGCCCGGGTATAATGAGAATTATGTATATATACGTTGATAAATATTAATTACATTGTAGTATGCATTTTAAGTAGTAATTAGAAAAAGTTAAATTAAAATTAATCAGATTAGTACACATAGATTATTAAAAGAAATGTCTTCTTATATTTTATAATGACTATCTATCACCGAAGATGAATTATATGTAGATGTAGAGGTAGATTGTAGAAGAGAAAAGAAATAATTCCTCCTCGCTAGACTCACGACTAATGTTTGACTTCAACTGGCGATCAGCTTGTGGGCAGAGCCGAACTCACAGATAGCCGATCGATCGATGAGCTTGCAGCTGAGGATCGGCCAATGAATTCGCAAGATGCAAGCCACCAGCTCAGGCTGCTAGACGGTCGACTGACGACTCATGTGCAAGCTGTAAGCTCATAGCCAAGAGCCGCGACCTACTCACAGGTTAGCCGCCGAGCTCATGGTTAGTGCCCGACCGTTTGGCTGGTGAGCAGCTAGCCAACGAGATAGAGCACCATGCTCAGGAGAAGGGTGGAGAGTACGTATATAGTGGAGACAGCGAGCAAAATTTAAGAAATTTGGAGGGGGGAAAAATATATATCTTTGGACGACGGTGAGTGATCATACTCCATTCTCCGTTTGGAATTATGGAAGAGGAGATCATGGCGTCGAGCCAACAAGGTGCAGGATGGAGGCCAAACGGCAGACCAAGCCCAACAAGGAGGTTGAAGATTCGAAGGGCGTCGAGCTAATCATCAAGCTAAGCTAGCCGCAGATCGATCGAGTAGAAGTCAAGCAAGAGACCGCGCGCACCGATCGACGAGTTGGTGTGGTGCTCGAAGATCAATGAGATGAGATGTGTGGTGGAGGTTGTTAGGACCGGGTGAGCAAAAATTGATCGAATCTATCAAACCGATTTTTTCGATTCGATTTATTTAGAAATTTATTTTTTTTAAAAAAAATTATTTGGTTCGATTTCGATTTCCAAATGAAAATAATCAGTTAAATCGATTAAATTAAATTGAAGTTCATCAATCGATTAATTTATCATATCAGTCGACTGATTAATATATATAAATCAGTTAACTAGTTGTCTCGAGCCCTACGGTCTTCAGTCTCCACCATCATTAGACATCAGTCGACTGATTATCAGTCGATTGATGATAAAAAATTCGATTTGTTCGATTTTCAACCTAATTAATTAATTTTTTATCGGTTCGATATAATTGAAAAGTTCTGTTGATTTAATTTGTAAAAAAAAAATCAATTTATTCAATTTTAATTTAATCAATTCGATTTATTCGATTATTACTTGATGATCAAGTCCACGAGTCATTGAGCCAACCACAGGGTGCCAGGAGACCAAGGAAAAAGATCTCCACCTTTCTCTTTAGTCAATATTAAAAAATATCAACAACATTAATTAATTGTTCGGTAACTTCTTATACATGTATGTATATATACACACACAAAGTGTGCCATCACTGCTTTGATTGGATCTCCAATCCATCCTAATTAAACATGGTTAATTAATTTAGCCAGATCACTGACCACCCACCACAATAAATAAAATAAATTTAATTTG
This sequence comes from Wurfbainia villosa, assembly GCA_025175895.1. NCBI lineage: Eukaryota > Viridiplantae > Streptophyta > Magnoliopsida > Zingiberales > Zingiberaceae > Wurfbainia > Wurfbainia villosa. Next base: position 10,479,323 of record CM045998.1, on the reverse strand, counting down.
TATCACTTTCAAATTTAATTAGCATTGTCATCAGCTCTTAGTCTCTTACCAAAAGGAGCTAAATTTTAATGTCGACGTAAACATCAGTGTGGATGATTTGTAAATTAAAAAAAAAAAAAGAATATGAATTAACAATGAAAATTTTTAATTGTCGAACAAGTTCTATATGCGTCAATTACGCTTGTTGTTGTTTTTTTTTTATTCACACACTTAAACGACGTCATGCGATGAGAGGGAGTTGAGGTGTGTCCGTTGTTTAATGGCGCACGACGTTGCCCGCATGGCCACGTGCCCATGAACGATCAGCACGCGAAGCAACGAGGTTTGCATGCGCTGCGACGTTGCTCGGCTCCTCTCTGCTGCGCACTTATCAATTCATACTTTGATCGCTCTGTCCACGTCGACACCATAAAGACAACCAAGTTTCTTGGCAATGCTAATTAAACTAAAAAAAAATCATATTAATTATATAGAACATTTAAAAAATAATAATAATAATTTAGAAATGCAACTTATGGCGCCACGTCCTTTTAATATTTACATATTTAAAAATAAATTTTAATTAGCAAGGTAGTTGACCACTACTACTGTTTGAAGCGACCAAAATAATAATATTGTCAAATCAGACCAAACTAATTTTTTAATTGTTTTTGTTAATTTTATCTAGTTTAGACTAACTTACTATTTTTTTTTTGTTTTCATTTTTTATAATTGATTATAATTCCTTGTAAATTAAGGTAAGACGACATTTGATTAATTTTTTACTTGTGACTTGAGTAGGAAGGAATTTTGAATATTTATATTCATTATTAATAAAAAAAATTAATTGTGAGTATCATTTTTATGGTGTTTTGTGGTGTCTATATATAAGATGTCTAGTTAAAAATATTATACTAGCAAGTTTAATTAGTTTAAACAACTAACTTGATAATTTTAATTTGATAATTGGTTTATCCTAATTTAATTTAGTTTGACTAGGTTTGAATTGAATGGACAACCTTGATTGCGTTGCTACCCCAATCTAAACTTGTTTATCTCGAAGGAATTAAGGTGCTATAGGCTAGCTAGATTCAAGCTAGCTTGGGATTATTTTTACATGAACCTCTCTTATGGTGATAGCTATTTTTGAGATGTTTGCATATTTTCACTATTTGATGGTACATAAAAGTGGGACTAATTGCAATCCCATAGGCTTGTGTGCACAGACCTTAATGATAGTCATGGAGAAGATAATACGTACATGATGTACATGGAGGCGAAACAAAGTAGGATAGATTGTCCATTAATTGCAAAGATGTGCATTAGAAGGCGTCAAAAGATTTTTACAACTAAAGATCAGCTCAAGGTGGGTAGCAAAACACATAAAAGTGAATGAAAGGGTCAAATTAAAGGCGTTGACAACCAAAGAAGAGCTAGAGTTGGGTAGCAAATTAAAATTGAGAAGAACTCGAGACAAGGAACAAATCACATTGAAATACAATGTGCAATGATAGGGCTTTAATTTGTCACTATAATTGTTCACCTCTAAATTATGATGAATGGTGCAACTTTTCTTTATTTACCTCAAATTGAAGTAGAGGGCGAAGTGTTAAATGGAAGGTTTAAAGCATTTTTTCCTTTAATAGTCTAAGTGCTTTAATTAGAGGTAGATATGATCTTCTCTTCTAATTCACCGATCTAATAAATTTAGAGTACTACAACTTATTCACATTTAAAAACCGACCTCTAAAATATTCGCTGCATTTGGAATTCAAATTCTAATTCTCTCATTTATTTTTCTGATTGTTTTATCACTGGGGATAAATTTAGAACACTTGCTGAATGACTAAGACAGTGACAAGGTAGTAGGAGAGACACTAATAAGTCAAACACCCACAAATGGTTTCAATTTCATTCGATCAAAAAAGCTTCTTTATTAATAGTAAAAAAAAAAGATATTTTTTAGCAAAACATTTGCCAATAAATTAACAAAATAGACTATAAATCAAAGCCCATCTCATTCGAGCCCTTATGGACATGGCCTTAAGATTTAATCATAATTTAAACAAATTATTAGTTTGCACGACTCTTTAATTTATTGATATTCTGTAACTTTTCATGACTATCTATCAAACCTTTCCTTCAACCTATCAAATGATATATATTAATCTATATTAAAATGCATTATTTTATATCACTTTATTCTGTCTAGATAGATATGATCTCAAGGACAAAGGATAAAGTACAAACTGATAGTTTATCTTGAATTAGTTTAACTCAGACTTTTGCTCGCGATTAAATAATAGTCATTTGATTTATATATTATCTAGAAGAGAAAAAAAAATACAGAAACACATCGATCCATACATTTTGGATAAATACTATTCATATAATGATGTATATACATAGATATTTAATTCAAGGAACCAAAAAAAAAACAACAAAAACTATGACATCTCAGCAGCTTATAATGCATGCATTTACATAAGCTTAATTGTAAACTGGAAGAACCCTGGAATGTTCCGCTCTTGCTTCCCGTTTTATTTGTTTTATGAGATGTTCACAGAAGATGTCAGTTTTGAAAGCTTCCCTTGCCTGCCCCAATGCACAGCATGTCAATGCGAAATAAAACAACAACAACAACTCATCTGATGAAGTGATCGACATGCATGATCAAGGAGGAGGAAAATCAATCACCTGCAGGTGGAGGATGCTAAAACACCTGCCATCCTGTGCGGTGTGAGTCGAAGCATTCACGAGATGGAGCCCCTCGCCATCTAGAACACTTAGAATTCCGGACAAACAAACCATGGCGTCTTGGTTCAGTAAGCACAGTTGCACCATGACTTCCCTGTTGCTGATGCAGGTCGCTGACACAAGCGGATAATCTACGCTCTGAACAGTACAATGGCTCGCTTCTTCGCGATTCCGCACCACCACCAGCATCTCTTCTTTTCTCCGCGACAGCTGCTCCACCTCCGCGCGCAGCTCGGGGATGTACTTCAGCACCCGCGAAATGGTCGTCGGGATGCTCGACCGCTTTTCCTTCTTCACGATCGGAAGAAAAAAAAAAAGAATCATGAATCTCTGAAACAGCTAGGAAAGATGATCGGTCCATGTGTTGGCATTCCTTTTTGACTGATTATACGGAGAAATGGAAAGAAATCAATGCATACGTACGTGATGTTTGGATTCGGGAAGTAGACATCGGAGCGAAGAGTACAAGTCGTTAATCTTCTTCCTGCGGTCGCGTTCGTAAGCGTTGTGACCCAGCTTCTTGGTGGAGCTCGGCGAGTTCAATTTGCCGCCGGCCGTGGAGTAGCAGTGTTGGGGGAAGCACTCATCGTCCAGCTCAAGCTGCTCCGATGCTCGATCTGCCTGGGGCTCAGGTTGGGAAAGAAAGAAATTAGAAAACCCTTCTGAGACGGCCATGCCGTTTCTGAAAGTGTAGAAGGATTGGAGATCGAATCTATTGCATTCCGAAACTGTTACTTCTTCTCCTTCCTGCCACACCATCTCGTTGATAGATAGAAAACAGAGGAGAAACTAATGGCGATAATAATCAGAATATGGTGCCATTTATAATTATACGATAGAAATCTGGTAATTGAGCTTGATCGGTAAACAATATTAATTGCTGTGATAAATGAAAACTATAAATTAAACCAATTCGTAACCAGCAGAATGTCAAATGGAAATTTCCAGATCATATCTCGGAGAGGATAACTTGTAGTCGAATTAATTAGTGATTTTTAATTGATATTAATTAGGTCATAGAATATAAAATTCCCCAGTGGATGCACACCTCCACCAGAAAGCACCTGCTCTTCAAGACCACGACGTAATTCAATAATGAGTGCATCAAATCGATTGCCAAAGTTCACCTGATTTTTAGTTTTTTGAAATGTGATTTTAATAAATAATTCTGTCTTAATTTATTTTTACCCTGATGCATTTCTCCTGCAGCTAAAAGTCAACATCTTCTTCAATGAACATAAACATGTTTCTGATCGATCGCATGCACGTAGACTGACAAATATTATTAGTCTCAGAGGAATCTTTGGAAGCGTTTAAGTGATTATCTATGCAGCCAATTTTCTATTTCAAAAATCTAAGAATAAGGGCGAGAAACTACATTACTGCACAAGTGGTACCCCAATGCTTAACGGATCGGTTCGATTCGAAACTGAATCAAAACTAATCCGTTAAATTCGGAATCGAAATCGATTCGGATGAATCGGTTCTAGAATCGAATCGGAACCATTCCGATTCCGATTCGATTTGATTTTAATTGATTTCGGAATCGATTCTGGTTCTGATATGGATCTGGTTCCGATTGCTAATTTAAAGATAGAAATTATTAGCATGCTAATATATCTATAAGATTATTTTGCAATAGAAAAAAAGAATAAATCATCAGTACGTTAGATGAATTTGGAAGCTCAAGTTCGAGGAAGGTGATTCGGAACCATTTCGAAATCAGTCCGGAACCGTTTCGGAATTAATTTTGAACCGATTTCAACATCGATGGATCCAAAACTGATTAGAATTGAATCGAAATCGGAATCAAAAAACTGTTAAGCATGCCTACTCTGGGGCAACCCTTCGAGTCATGAGTTAAACAAACAGGGCTCATTACCCTCAGTGACTTTATAAAGTGGTACCTTAATTTGGGGACGACCATTCGAGTGACACTGCAATCTCTATGTATTTCTTACATGAAAAGGAAGTACATTAGCTTATAGAATCATTTGACTTTTAGTGGTAAAATGACAACAGCAAAGCTCGATGTCAGTACCTGTCCTATATCGAGTGCATTTTGATTCTCAGTGTGATCCACGGAATGTCCAATCCAAACAAAGACCTCAGCATGGGTGTCCAATTTCAACATGTCTTCGGTTAATAGATCATCTTGTGAATAATTGAAAACTTCAGTAACCTGTAGGAAATAAGGGAAGCAAGCACAGGTAAGAAAATGGACAAACCCAAAAAGTTTTAGCTACCAAATGTTAATAGTTGGAAGCAAGTTAATCACTCACCTCTAACTTTCCTGGAGAATCATTGTTGTTGTTCACAATGAACACAGTCATTAATTAGAACACTGAATGTAGGAAGCACAGAGCGTAAAACAAAGAAATGGAAATTGAAATAAAGATATTTCCTAAAAACCTTTCTTAAATGAAAAGACATACAAGTTAGGATCTCTAACGACATCTTGGGTGGTCTTTTTGCTGGAAAAATTTTGCTTTCCACCAAGAGAAAATCAGAAAGCAGAGCTTTCTGTTCCCTCTTTGCAATGCTTAAATGCAACACCTGGCTGCGGGTGAAAGATTAATCACGTTAAACCATGATGTTGGATAAAGAATCACTCTTTGGTTTTAGTAAACAGATGCGGGAGTACATCAGAGATCTCTGAAAACTTATGGCAACAAGGCCATTGGAACCCAACATATTGATGAAACCTTTTAAAATATTTACCTTGCAAATCTTTACCCGAGATATTGACAATGGCCCATGATAATTTATATCCAGAGTACCCAATAAGAAATAATTGTATTTGACAGATAACAAAGAGAACTTAGTGTAATTGTTTTTCTAGATCTGCCAAATGAAAATGCACAATAGCAAGAAGGTACCTTCAGAACAACCATGGGATGGAAAAGTGCTATAAATTGTGGCGATTCTTTCCCTTCAAATATGCTTCCCTGCAAAACACATGAACTTCATGAAGTAGTTCATTTTTTCAAGTTTATGGATAGAGATTAATAAGTTAAAACTTCAAAGAACCTACCTGCAACGGTCTTCCTTTCAAGGAGTTCCATATGTTATTAGCCAGCCATCTCTAGAGCCATGAGTTGTTCATCCTGAAAAAAGGGAATTCACAGTATGCTGGTAAAACCTAATTTGCTCATTGAATTGTATGCAAATCTTCAACATAGGTGTGAGTGTAACTACTGCTCTTTTGGTTCCTGGGAGGACACTTGGTTATTGAAAGTTACCTGGGTGCTATCCTTTCCCATCCAACAAGTCAAGAAGTAGTCCTCTTTCTTTTCTCCAGAATGATACGCATAGAACACAATGTAACAATCTCCAGCATACAATTTACCAATCTCTTCTTTTGGAACTGGTTCCTTGGCATCACCATTTATGAGCCAAACCTGCAAGTACTTTCGATAAGGTAGTTAGGACTCCACAAAAACAAACAATAACTAACCTCATTTGCAGGTATCTTTGGACTAAACAAAACGAAACCTCAAGTTTTCCACTGTCTTCGAGCAAAGGAGGAATTTCTTCATTTACTGGAGAGCTCTTTGATGCTCCCTTGAAATCCACACCTTGTTGCTTTATCAAAGCCACACAAATAGCATGATGAATTGTTAGCAAAAAATAATAAAAAAGTATGTAACAAGTAACTTTGCAGAAAGTAAAAATAATAATAATAATAATAATACTAGTACCTGCGACTTTTCCTCTTCCATCCTCACTACTAGAAGTTCCTGTCCCAGCAGGCCACGATTCAAAGTTGGATTTGAACGAATGTGTTTCATACCCTTGAACAACTTGAGTAATTTTTGCTGTCTTTGGCCTATATATTTTCACTGACAATGAAATCCTAAAAATTTAAAGTCAGGTCTATTGAAAGCTCATGCAATTGCAACTCAAGTAAAAACATATTTATTGAGAGAAACCTCAGCAGCTTTGCTGGCAGTTTTTCTCTCTTCTACTTGTGTCATCCAGCCGACCCAAGTGAATATCTCAGCCCCACAATCCAGCAGATAGCATTTATTGTTTTCCAAGATTGATTTAGAAAGCACACACTCCTCCAGATTAAACTCGCCATCATTGATACTACAAAAATTGTTTTACTATTATACATTCCTGTAAAACCTACAGATTCAAACTTATAATAACATACATACCTATAAAGCCTTCCAGGAGTAATTTCTTAAAAAACATCATCCTCATGGACTACTTTTTTGCCAATTGGAGCAAAGCCACCAAAAAGGACCCAAGTCTAACTCAGTTTGGAGATTTCCATCATCTTGCACAATTCATAACATATAAATGAAATGGAAGAAGATGAAGAATTAATATAATTATATCCATTGCAACATCACATTTTCCTTCATGGTACTTGTCCTTCAAATACTGTACTACTTCTAGAGCTTTAGCTCTTTCTTGAATATTAGAGTTGGCACCATTGAATTGGTATATCTTATTTTCAGTATCCAATATGAACACATCATCATGATTCAATGATGATCGAGCAAATGGAACCTTCCAAAAAATAAAGAATTTGGAAGTCAACAAAAAAATAAATTTTGCTAATGAACCATATAAAAAAAGTTGGTCAAAAGAATATATTAGCACCAGCTTCATTCTGACAACTCGTTTTCCTCTGAAAATATAGTCTTTCTTCCAACTTTTCCTCTTCCGGTGTTTTGAATCCAGAAGCAAATCCTCCTTCCAAAGGAATGATGCAAGGTTTAAAGTATGACAAGAAATTATGGAGATATCAAGATATATACTTGGCTAGACTCCTTGCCAATCCAAAAATGGATGTCATAAAGGTAGCCACCACCTTTATTTAAAGTTGTCTGCATTAAATCACCATAAACTTAAAACATTTAGCAAAAGCAGAAAAAAATATCAGACAAGAAGGGATAAACAGAAAAAGAGGAAAAATGTACCTGCAAAATTATGTATGAATCTCCACTGAAGAATTTACCATAATCAGACTTTGGTAAAGCCACTGGTTGGAAGTTCTCGATCATCTATGCATTGTTAAGAAAATAATGTCGATAACTTATAAACACTTCAATGGCAAAACAGGAGAAACTTTTGTGATGTTAATATCGTAACCAAACATTATTGCATATTGTGTTATACAAGGATACAATTTTTGTCTGGCTCCTTGGAATGCTGGATCAACATTCTTTGTAGAATTAGTCATTTCATTTGGAAAACCTTTTGTATTGATCACTGAAATATGATGTCTTCACAATACCAGCACACCCTTGGAACATTCAATTACCCATGAAAGTTGTGCTCTGTAAATGAAGTATCAAATGACATGTATCTCTATGTATTTATCAATATGAACTACAATTTATGTAAAAATCAAGAGGTAATCATATAGGACAATGAACAACAGAATAAATAGCAAAGATAAATTATCAAAAACAAAAGGAAACTGATGCTATAGCCCTACATTGCTCAATTATTTTATTTACGACTCATAGCATTCTATAATTATGCTCAATTTGATCTCACAAGCTTGTGAAAATATCATTAGCGCACATAAATTATACAATCTACTGTCATCAAATATCTTGACCAACATACAGGAGTAACTAAGAGAGAGGCTCCTATGATAAGATATAACTTATATTGTGTTTGATATAGGTTTTTACCATTGAAATTTGAAGTAAATCAAAGATGAAGATAAAGAATACCTAACTAAAAAACAAGCAGAGCCAAATCATTCTAACCAACGGGTTGTCATGGTTGACATTGAAATGACAATGATCTGTCCATTATTGAAAAATTTAAGCTAATGATAACTATGATAATCTTTAAGAAGTATTATCTACACAGGTTCGGATATCAAATAATGTAATCTTGTGCAACAATACAATCTTGCACTTTAACAATTGCCACGTAAGTGAATCAAACAAAAGCATCAAAACAATATGTCAAATAAAAGGAAGTGTTACTGTCCATTCAAGATAAATTGTAGAGTTATCTTTTGTCATTTTCCACTCATGAAATAATAGAATGAATATTTTCCAACAAGTACTAACAAAAAGACTTTAACCAATTACAGCGAGCATTGGAGATTGAAGTGAACTATAATCGTTCCAAATAATCAATGAAGTTTCATTGTCTTTGGAATACATGAGTAAACTATATTAATGTAGGAAGAATCTATTGCATCATTATTTAGAACAAGACCAACTGCATTGGCTTCCTTGAGTTCCTAGCTTGAATTAAACAAAGCATGAAAACCATAATAAGAAAAAGAAATGATTGTAATTATGATCGATAGGAAATACTCAGCAATCGGTCAGTGGAAATCAAGAATCCGTTGATTTGATCGCGCGATTGTTAACCATTTAAGAGCAAAACCATTATCATGAACTCCATCGCTGAGGGGGTCTGTAGATTTGAAAACGATAAACAAATAGATAATCTGAACTGCGAACAAGGATACTCCGTCCTAAAATATTAAAAATCATCAGCAATGATCATAAGCATAAGAAATTTCGATTGGCAAAGAGAAATCTAATGAGAAAATCATGAGTTATCACTGAGTATACATGCACGTCGAAAAAAGGGGAAATTTTAAGGATTCAACTCCAGTTAGGTGCTCACTGGGGAACATGAATGTAAGCTTGGCGCGCAAGAAGAGACGATTCGGAGATCCACGAGGAAAGAGGCCGATGACATAACGATAAAAAGGAAAGAGAGGGGAGAAATGAAGGAACTACGCAGCTAATAAGATCCGCGAGAGAACAGAGAAGAAGCGGGCGAAAGACGACGAGAGGAGGTTGCAAAAACGCGGATGATTTGGTTTGGCTCCCTTCTCCCTTTCTCCTCCTGCATTTTAGGAGAAATTTCATTTTGCCCCCCGAACGTTTGAAAATGAATTGTATAATTTTTGAAGAACACTAGTACAATAAAGTGGCTGTAGTTTAGTGGTTAGAATTCCACGTTGTGGCCGTGGAGACCTGGGCTCGAATCCCAGCAGCCACAGCTTCTTTTACCATCTTTTATGTAGATGATATCATAAAGAACCACAGGCGAATGTTTTTTTTTTTTCTGATTCGGTGGACGTTGAAAATTACAAAATAGCTTTCCTATATTATTCCAAATTACATGGTGAACATTTACATAAAACAAACAAAAAATATTTTTGTAATATATAAATCAATAAGTGCACAATTTATCAACAGTTCCTTGAGAATTTAATCCGATATCAATAGTCGTTTTAAGTGAATTGAATTCGACGATGACCTTGGAGGCTACCTTGAGAGCCCTCACCATGCCTTTCTTCTATGGGGTAGTTTTCCTCGCCAACTCTTTCTTACCAAGAGCACAAAGGTCAGCATGCGTTAGAGAACATCCCTTCGCCGAGTGACAACTTTTTTCATCATCAACCAGCCTCTAAGGAATCATCAAATTCTTTCTCAGTGATCAAGAATGTTTCTCATCAAGCTCACATGTAACCAACAATTTCATGGTGCACTTCCATCCTAAACTATGTTATAATGCTTGAAATCACACGAAGAACGTCCAAACTGTTCTTCGCACCAACATCACTCTGAAAAATAATCAACTTCCTAGCTATCATCATCTCTTTTCTAGTGCACACAGATAAATGGCCGCTGAGGTATTTACAATTGTATTTTCCATGTCAGAGAGTTTCCTTGTCGATTCCACACCTTTACCAGTAATCCCTGCAAGAACATACACCATCGGCGAACTCGTGGAATCGATTTATATCTCTCAGGATGATCTTTCGTCTGAAAATCTCTGAAACCAGCTTCATTACTGTGTGGCAATCCCCACAGGTCCTCAGATTCTTCTTAATTCGAATGGGGGCGTTCAGGGGTAAGCAAATTAGGCCAAATGAAAGTGCCAGCCTCTCACTATGATACCACAGATTCTGCTCTTTGTTCTGCTCCCCCACATCATTAACAGCAAACTGGGTATCAGGCACATAACCTTTTGCCTTCACCAGCTCCTTCATCCTCCTTAACATCTCATATATCTGCTCCGTCGCCTGGTGCGACTGGTCGTGCGCTGTGAAAACAAACGTCTTGGTTGATACGTCAATCCAGCTGCATCCAGTCTCCTTCCTCACCCCGTTGGATTGCATCAGTCTCCTAATCTCTTTAGCTTCTTCCAACATTCCATGGGATGCATACATGTTCGAAAGCAATACATAGTTGCCAGAGTTATGAGGTTCGATCTTAAAGAGCTTTTGTGCCACTTCTCTGCCGATTTCCAAGTTCCTAAACATCCTACAAGCCGCAAGCAAAGCACCCCACACAGACGAATCAGGCTGCATTGGCATTGCATCGATGAATTGCGTTGCTTCGTCCAAGCGGCCAGCTCGTCCGAGCAAGTCTACCATGCAAGCATAGTGCTCGCTTCCGGGTGCCATTTTATGGACCTGAGACATGGAGTAGAAGTACTTGAATCCCTGGTCAACAAGCCCATTGTGGCTGCAAGCTGAAAGAACACTAACGAATGTGATGTAGTCTGGCTCGATCTCCAAATCCACCATTTCATCAAACAGTTTGATCGCTTTGTATCCGTGCCCGTGTTGTTGGAAAGCTGTTATCATGGATGTCCAAGCGACCACATTTAACTGGTCCTTTGCCTCATCGAAGGTCCGATATGCATCTTCCAAGCTACCACATTTTGCATACATGGTGATCAAGGAGCTCCCAACACATTGGTTTTGGCCGTACCCGGTTTTCACTATCAAGGAATGGACTGCAGCACCCTGAGCCCATGAAGCTAGCATGGCTGAAGCTTGGAGTAAGGTAGAAAAGGAGGTTTCATCTGGGGAAACTCCCTCTCGCACCATACGTAGGAAACAACCACATGCATCCTCGGGGCAATCACTTTCGATCCGACCCATCATCATAACATTCCAAGTCACAACATCTCTGTCGGAGCATCTGTCGAACACCTTCGCAGCTTCTTCCAAGCGCCCACATTTGCAGTACATGTCAATGAGCGAGTTCCTCACATAGGCCAACGACGACTCCACCGCAAGCCTAACCGCCAGGGCGTGCACCGCTCTCCCGAAGCCGATGCTGCACGCATTTGAGCACGCGCTCAGTACGCTGGACAAGCTCACCTGATTAGGGGTCAAGGACGCATCATCGTACAACAACGAGCGAAAAGCCTCCATCGCATCGCAGTACAGCTTGTTCCGGACGAGCCCCACAATCAACGCGTTCCAAGAGACGAGGTTCCTCACAGCCATTTCGTCGAACACCTTTCGGAAATCCTCGACGCGGCCGCACTTCGCGTACATGTCGGTCAATGCGCTGACTACGTACACAGCGGCCACGGCGCCGTGCCGGAGCGCGAGGGCGTGGACCTGGCGGCCGAAGCCGTCTGCGCCTGCGGCGGCGCAGGCGGGAAGGACGGCGGAGAAGGTGTGGGAGTTGGGGGCGGGTGCGGCGGAGGCGTGGAGCTGGGCGAAGAGGGAGAGGGCATCGAGGGGCCGGCGGGAGCGGGAGATGTGAGCGATGAGGGAAGTCCAGGCGACGACGCTGGAGTGGCGGCGGACGGCAGCGAAGACGAGGAGGGCGCGGTGGAGCTGTCCGGAGTTGGCGTAGAGGTCGATGAGCTGGGCGTGGAGGAGTGGGGAGGGGAGGAGGTTGGACGTGACGAGGAGGGAGTGGATCTGGTGGGCATGGTTTGGGTTCGAGGGTCGGGTGAGGTTGCAAGCGGCGAGGAGGTTAGTGAGATGGCCGAGGGTGAGAAAGGAGTCATACGATCGGCCGCCGGAGCGTTGAATGGACGTCGAGTACACTCTCATAATGCTTCGACTCCCACTGGCCGTCCAACGACGAGACGGACACCTTTTAACTCAAACAAAAAGTACTCCTTTAGTTTAAGAAAAAAAATACGTTTTAATGATCTTTACTAAAGATAATTATTAAAGAAATAAATTATAAAAATTCTTTAGATATTGACCAAAGATAATAAAAAAAAAATTTAAATCTTCATTTCAAAATCGATCATATCAATTTTATAAATATCATATTATCCTAATTAACATATCATCTCATAAATATCATACTATCCTAATCAACGTATCATGTCATGGGAACAACAGACTCCTATTATATGAGCATCTCTTCGTGGATTTGAAGTCAATAAAACTACTTTTGAAAAAAAAAAATGAAAGACAAAAAAAATAAATATTATTTTTCTATAAAAAATTAAAATTCATAAATCTAACTGTCTTATCAATTTGTCTTACGATCATTATAAAATAAATAAATTATAAAAAAAATTTATAAATTTTGACGTGAGAGTTTAGAATCTGAATTCAAAAAATAACTTTAGATTTTTTTCGAAATCGATTCTTATTTTATCCGTAAACTCGTATCTTAATCACCACTTCATTCCACGAGATAAAAGTTAGGACAAAATAAAGTTAGCTAAATGCTTCTCCGGGAAACAAAAATCACAAATCAAAGCACAAATCGAGCTACAATTACAAGCATTCTAGCAGAACCTCGAATCAGCTTCCTGCAGACTTGAGCTCCGCCAATGTCGACTTTATGTGATCCTTCACGAGCTCTAACCGCTTCAGGTAAACCTCAAGTTCCAGAATCTGCTGTGTTCTCCATTTTTCATCGACAGGCATTCCTGGGGCCGCCGGAGAACCACGCCCAAGGCTCAGGCGGAGAAAGTTCAGTAGTGTTCCCGTACCAAGTCCTGAACCAAATGGCTCCTCGATAGCAGAATCGATGAGCTCCTTGAACAGTGGCGAGAAGCAATTTTTTACCGTCTTCTCGATGATGTCTGGTATCGCAGCTGAAGAAGCTAAAGGCGTTTGCATTGGTGGGTTGGAAATATCTACGTCGACTCCCACAGCTGAAGAAGCTAAAGGTGCAGAATCAGGTACACCAGCGGCAGCCTCTTCCACCATTCGCCTTTTCATGCCCTGTCTCGATCTAGAGTTCCTCCTCTCAGAATTCACAGAAGCATTGTCGATCGGAATGGTAACGATCTCGTTGCAGATCACATTTGGGGTGTTAAGATCCTCGTCCTCGCTATCGTGAGCCCTCTTGGTGCTTACGCTCCAGATCTTGCGAGCGATGTCGTATATAGCCTGCTCATGTGCGCTCTTAAAAGAGAAGCCTTTTCCTGCGGCCTGCATCCGGCTGTCACAGTTCCGATACTTCTTCTTCAGGCGGCGGAGCTTCTCGATCAGTTGGCTCTTAGTGAACTCAAAATGGAACTCCTTCTTGATCTCCTCGTAGAAAGGGCCGGTGTCGTACTGGTGGGAGGCGAAGGTGGTGCCGCGCCGCGAGGTAAACTCCAAGAAACCTTGCAGGATTTTAATTTCCTCTTCGTCCGTCCAAAGCCTCTGAAAGAGCCGGCGAGAATCATCCAACGCAACTACCGCGAGGGACCTCCGCTCGTCAGAGACCGAGGCGGCGGCGAGGGGTATATGGGCGGGGGTGAAGAAAGAGGCATTAGAAGGAGAAGCAGCAGGAATGATTTGGACAGGGATCGCGCCGTTCTGGGAATGCCCAGCGACGGCATCTGACCGGATAGGGTTGAGTTTGGGGACGAAGTTAGGGTTAGGGATTGCGGCATCAATGGAGGGGGCAGAAGCGTTCAGATCGGCAGAGGCCAGCGAAGGTAGTTCCGGCTGTGGATGTGTCGGAATCGCCGTCTGGCCGTCGTCATCGTCTTCGCCGTCGTCGCTCGTGTCGGAATCGTCCTCAAAGCCAGCGGCCTCCTGCTCCGCTTCTTCGGCCGGCGACATCTCACCTACCCAAGTCGCTTTCCTCCCTCTTCCTCTTCCCTCGGACGGGATGGATTGGGAACGAGGGTTCGAGCCTGGAGCGGATAGATACGGCAACTACGGCTTAAGCATTCCCGGACGGATAGACGATCGCTACCGCACGATTATGGGCAGACGGCCCACACGACGTTTGACGGAATCGATAATTTGAAAGCGACACAGCAGCGGATCCCCCAAAGGGACGTGGCACTTAAATAGACCACCGTGCCGTGAATCATGACTAAAGGCAGTGGGAGCACCAAATTTGAAAATTATTTGTACAATAATACTAAATTTGGACGACAAAAAAAACGTAAACGTAAAAGAATTAAATAGATTAATTAATATATTAATCCAAACTCAAAATACCAAAACCATAACAGAATTGTCTATGCCGTGGAGGATGTTTTTTACTTGCATTTGCAGCAACGTCAACGGTTTCATAAACCGCCCATTATAATAATAAAAGTCATTTGTAGGTAGATGATCTAAGATGTGACTGTGATTGATGGATGAGTTATGGCAAACTCCATTATAATAATAAAAGTTTATTAGGTATGCACCGATCTCTTTTTAATGTGCTGCGTTACTTGGAAATCACCATTCGTTGCCTGCATCGTCATCGTCGTCGTCTTGGTCGAATCGATCTCGCATGTCGTATCTCGACGGTCTGATGCGCTGGAGTACTTTTGAGGGCGGTGTGCGTTGGAGAGATTCGTACCGCTTCGTGATATATTTAAACGAGCAAAAGTCCACGCCGGGGCACCGTCGGAAATGGACGGGCAACCCGATGTCGACGACCACCGCGACCGCGTCGACGCCGACGGCTGCGGCCAGAAAGAGAGAGAGGGCCCGCTTCCGAAACGGCCGAGGCCTCTCCTTGCGCCCCTTTCCGCTTCCGAGATCGCGGAGGAGTTCTCCCACCACGACCCCCAGGTGGCTCGCGTCAACAACGGCAGCTTCGGCTGCTGCCCTGCCTCTGTTGTGGCCGCCCAGCTCCGGTGGCAGCGGCTCTTCCTGCGTCAGCCCGACGAGTTCTACTTCTGCCACCTGCATCCCTCCATCGACCGGTCCCGCGCCCTCGTCCGACAGCTCATCAACGCGGCTCACCTTGATGAGGTTTCCCTCGTCGACAACGCCACCACTGCTGCCGCCATCGTCTTCCAGAACGTGGCTTGGTCCTTCGTGGAGGACGTATTCGGCCGCGGGGACGCCGTGGTCATGCTCCACTACGCCTACGGCGCCGTCAAGCGGTCCATCCACGCCTACGTGGCCCGCGCTGGCGGCCACGTGGTGGAGGTCGCCCTCCCCTTCCCTCTCTCCTCTCCCGACGAAGTCGTTGCCGAATTCCGCCACGCCCTCGACCTCTGCCGAGCCGGCGGACGGAGGGTTCGGCTGGCAGTGATCGACCACGTGACCTCCATGCCGAGCGTGGTGATCCCGGTGAAGGAGCTGACGTGGATCTGCCGCGAGGAGGGCGTCGACCAGGTGTTCGTCGACGGGGCGCACTCGATCGGGAACGTGGAGGTCGACATGCAGGATATCGGGGCGGATTTCTACGCCAGCAACCTCCACAAGTGGCTCTTCTGCCCGCCCTCGGTGGCCTTCCTCCACACGAGGCGTTCGTCGGCGGCCGGGCGGCGGCTTCACCACCCCGTGGTCTCCCACGAGTACGGCAACGGGCTCCCACTTGAGAGTGGGTGGATCGGGAACAGGGACTACACGCCGCAGTTGGTGGTGCCGGCCGCGCTGGAGTTCGTGGAGCGGTTCGAAGGCGGCTTGGAGGGGATCCGGCGGCGGAACCACGAGAGGGTGGTGGAGATGGGGAGGATGCTGGCGGCGGCGTGGGGGACACAACTGGGATGCCCGCCGGAGATGAGCTGTAGCATGATTATGGTGGGTTTGCCGTCGCGGTTAGGGATCGCGAGCGAGAAGGACGCCATGGGGCTGAGGGCGCTGCTGAGGGAGGAGTTCAAGGTCGAGGTGCCCATTTACTACAACAAGCAGCCGCCGGAGGAAGACGGCAAGGACGACAAGAGCGGCGCCGCCGCGGTCACCGGCTACGCCAGGATCTCACATCAGGTGTACAACGTGGCGGAGGATTACTACAGGCTCCGAGACGCCATTAACAAGCTCGTGCGCGATGGATTCAATTGCACCTTGCTTCCATCCAAAGAACAGAGGTACCTTCGCTTCTACATTTCTAAATCTACTCTGCCATCATCCACTCCCACCTGAAAAATCTTCCAGAAACTAAGTTGAAACGTAAGAAATTGACATCGATAAACTGGAAATCTGGGAAGTTAAAACAGGTCTAACATTAATTGAATCTGAAAGTCTTAAAATTGACAGAATCAATTTTCAGGAGAGGCATTATTGTTGTTTGAACGATCAAAGCCAGCGTTTGTTTGAGTTGCTTCAATTACTGGTGTTTATCAATCTGCTTCAAAGTTTTTGATATATTTCATCCTTGTTTCGTTGCAGCTAGGAAAAATTGAAGTCAGTTTAGGGACTTGAGGCTGTCTGTTTCATTTCAATGAATGTCGATGCAAGAGGTGCCTTAGTTTGGTTCGATTGCGCATTAATCCAGTTCTGTTAATTGGGGAATGTAACTAATCGTAGCGTTCTAAGAATAAAATTTTAACGACCATCACCATCCACCCGAGGCATTTTACTGAACCATCCACTTAAATTTTAACGACCATTCTATTTTTATATTTATTAAATTATACATTTCTTTCCTAAAATATTATTCTCTCTGTTTACAGATTTATTCAACGCTTCTGAACAAGTAAATTATATTTGGAATCTTTAAAAATAGATCACATTTCAGTTGATTTTAAAAGTATTATTTTTCTCTTTACAAAATTAATTTTTCTTAAACCTCATAATGGACTAGAAAGAGAGAGATTGGCCGACGCAATAGATTAATAATTAAATCGGTCAAATCGATTAAATTTAAATTGAATAAATAATTATTTTTTTAACAAAGCGAATCGATTGAATTTTTCAATAAAATTGAACAAATCGAATCAATAAAAAATTAATTAATTAAATTGAAAAAAAAAAAAAATTATCATTAATCGACTTATATGATTAATGTAAAATATCAATCAACTGTATCAGTATGAATTAGTTGATGATGATGAAAATCGTGAGACTCGAGATAATCAATCGATTGATTTATATTAATCAGTTGATTAAAATTCATTAATTGATTGATATGATAAATCAATCGACTAATAAATTTAATCGATTTAATTGATTATTATCATTTCGAAATTGGAATCTGAATAAACCAATTAAATCGATATTTAAAAAAAATGAATTTTCTAATAAACCAAATCAAAAAGTTTAATTCCATCGATTTAACGAATTTATTCCATTTAATCGATAATCGATTTTTTCTCACCCCTAACCGGCGCTATAATCATCGTTGCAAACGAAGGTATTGTCGATGCCTCTGCTGCCCACTGATATATTTGATGGTCGATATCAGGCATACATGCTAACCATTCCCCTTTTAATACTCTTCCTGTGTATTTAATCTACAAATCAAAAGCTTATTTTAATGCATAAATTGACCTTCGCATTCTTCTTTGCTTTTGTAAGAATCACCAAATCAACTGTCAACTAAAATAATTTTATTTTCTCTGTTAAAATCGATCTATTATAAAAAAAATAAATCATAAAAAAAATAAATCACAAATCCTTATGAATCTTAACTTGATAATCAAAACACATAAAAATTATTTGAATAAAAAAAAAAAACTTTAAATCTTCTTTGAAATTGATCCATATCACTTTTACAAATACTATCTTAATCAGACAAACATCCAACTACCTCGCTCTCATACAGAATTTGCCATGCAAAATTATAAACTCAGAACAGTTTCACTTTCACCTGCAATGTTTCTTGAACTGCTCACCCATTGGCAGAGAAACATGTGCCAATTGAATTCGCAAGAATGTTTCTTCAAGCTAAGCAATCTAACCAGTAGTTCACCAAAATAAACAAAAAAAAAAGTGTGCATTTTGCTTGTGTATCCAAACTATGTAAAAGCATAAAAAACAGCCTCTGAACAATGTATATAGTATACTCATCTTCCTCCTACCAGAATGTTATTTACGCTGCTGCCCTATTCGGCTTCCTGCCGTGAAACAATGAGAACCTGAACAAAACTTTTCTAGCTGCTCTTTTTCCCCTACCTAAATTCATATGACCAAAGTTTTATTGCTAATTCTCATCATCATTATTTACACCAAGCAGCGTGTAGCAACTCGATCTCAGTTTAGTTGTTACCACTGTTATTCATCGAGTTCCTAAGTTTAATAAGGGCATCATCGGACAAGATTTTGCAACACTTCAACGTCTGCCGCCATCGTGATCCTTTGGGGGGTGAGGCAGGCAAGTACTTGTTGCAGAAGCAAATCACGATTGCTGTGAGGTTGTCAAATGGGTCGACTCTCAATGCCTCCATGACAAGTTCCCTTGCACACCGGCCAGGGTCATTGTGTCGTCTAAGGCCCCTGCGCACGATACGCACTGCAAGCTGGCTTGACATGGCGTCCCAGATCCCATCGCACCCAATGATAAGGAACTCGTCGTCCTCAGTCAGGATGGCCTGCCTGAATTCTGGTTCTGCAATGAGTGGAGAGGGGGAACCTCGGGGCATTTTCAAGTACCAATCACCGAGGGCTCGGGTGACAGAGAGGGCGCCATTGAGGTACCCATCTTCGATAAAACCACCTGATTGCTCAACCCTTTTACGCTCAGCATCATGGTTGGGTCTATGATCTTGGGACATGTCAATTGCTTCTCCTTTCCTGCACAATACTGCCCGGCAATCACCGGCATTGGCTACCAGAAGATACCTGTAGTAAAATAAACAAGAATCAGTAATGGAATGATAATTTGTGCTGGTTTAGGATACATATATATATAACAAAACATACCTTCCAAACACCAAAGCTGCTAGAGCTGTAGTCCCAGATGAGCTGCTAATTGTGCTGTCATCAGCCAATGCAAGGTCTGCGTGAAGAAATGATTCTCTAACAGAGTTCTCCACGGATTCCACAAATATCTCATCAGCTTCTGTTGCCTGCGGAAAGTTAGCATCTTCGAACAAAAATCTAATTGCATGCTGCTTAATGTAGGCAGCAGCGTCAAGACCTCCATGGCCATCAAACACCTGCAGAGAGGCAGGAATTTGCATCACTTGGAATGAACTTGCGTGACCATTCAATCAAATAGGTACCAAATACTTACCCCATAGAAGGCACTAGGGGTGGGATACCTAAACGAAGAGCCTAAGTGTGTTGAAAGATCATCGATGCAAATATGTTCATCTTCCATGGACTTTCGGGGCCCAATATCAGCAAAGCTTCCAGACCGAATGTTAGGCATAAACCGAAGTGGTTCTACAGTTGAAATGTCATGAGATGCTCCCGAATTCTGCATAAGTAGAGAATGTGGAAAAATAATATGAGTATATACATATGAACACGGAGAAGAAAGCAAGGGTCACTGTACAGAAATCACATGAATATAGAGAAAAGCATACTATGGATCAGTTGTCAAACAATTAAATTAGGAAAGGTGATGAACCAAGC
Source organism: Wurfbainia villosa (assembly GCA_025175895.1). Lineage (NCBI taxonomy): Eukaryota > Viridiplantae > Streptophyta > Magnoliopsida > Zingiberales > Zingiberaceae > Wurfbainia > Wurfbainia villosa. The sequence goes on along the minus strand of CM045998.1, from coordinate 10,459,180 downwards.
AACATAGACTACCAAGGAGATTTGCCAATGCAGCATGAAGCCATTTAATTTGTCAAATACTTCATTTGGCACTAACTAAATAGTTAAGATTTGCAGATGACTTTGGACAGAGCTAGACATTAACTCATCTTGTTTCTGTAGCATTAACTTAACAAATTGAACATCGAGTCCTAGGCGATATATCTTTACATAGCATATATCACTGTCCATTTAAACAAGGCGTAAAAGTTGCCCAAAGAGATACGTTACCAGCTATTCGTGCCAAGGAAGTAAGAATAATTTAGCAAGTTACTTTTTCTACTATGAACCTGAGCAAGAACAACTAATTGAAAGAAAATAATATAAATAGAGCCTGGATACCATCTACATCAAACGACCAAGAACAAGAACTAATTAAACGGAAACATCTACATCAAACAATCCAGAACAAGAACTGATTGAAAGAAAACAATATAAAAAGAAACTGAATGCCATCTACTTCAAACGATAAAGAACAAGAACGAATTAATAGGAAACAACATAAATAGATCTTGAATAACATATACATCAAACGATCAAGAACAAGAACTAATTAAAAGAAAACAACATAAATAGAGCCCGGATAACATCTACATCAAACGATCAAGAACTAATCAAAGAAAACAATAAAAATAGAGTCTGTATACCATCTGCTTCAAGCGATAAAAAAACAAGAACTAACTAAAAGGAAACAACATAAATAGAGCCTGGATGATATATACATAAAACGATCAAGAACAAGAATTAATTAAAGGAAACAACATAAATAGAGCCTGGATAACATCTATATCAAACAACGAAAGAGAAAAACAATCATAAATCATCATTCATGATGCCACACCTAGGTCTTGATAGCGAATTATTTTAAGAATAATAAATCGCAATCAAAAAAGATTTTAGCCATAACAACACAAAAAAATAAAGAGAGGACTCATTAACAAAATCCAAAAAAAAAAAAATAATTTCACGACAGACTAGGGCAATCTGTTCGAGAGAACGACATCAATGAAAACGCCAAAAAAAAAGCTATATTTAGAAAGAACAAAAACATACACCGACCATGTCAGAAACGGCGATGTCAACAGCGGCCGAAACAGCCTCCATCTCAGAAACGGTGATGTCAATAGCTACCGCAACAATCTCCGATCCCCGCTCCACCTGACGAAGCACCGGTGACGAAGGCGCCGCAGCAACCACCGCGGAAGCCGGCGCCGCCGTCATATCGACGATCTCCTCGATCTCCTTAGCGATGCGCCGGTACGGCACGTCGATAACGGGGATGCCCTGATGTAAACAATCCGCTGCTCCAGCCACCATCTCGAACCCAGAAGAAACTCCCTCTCTCTAATTAACCAGCACCCACTTAATCCGCTCGTCAAGAATCCACGAAATCACTCCTCAAAATCTGATCTTGCACAGATCTCGCTCAAGAACTCTTCCCCCCTAGGGTTTCCGGCTTCCTTGTCAAATTGGGCGTCTGGCTCATCGCGCAATTAATGAAGGACAGCCGCCATCCCCGAGCCATTTTAGGAGGTCGAAGCCTACCGGAGAAAACCGGTGGGCGCTGGAACAGTCCCGGTCACATGCGTGTTTTGGGACCGTCCCCCTTCTACCGTAACGGACACGTAGCTATGAGCCAGCCGGTGGATTGCGCGTCGGGCGATAAGTTTTCGGTGGCGACGACGATGCCAAGTCCCCAATCGGTCAACGACCCCGAGGAGAAGGGCCGTCCGTTGGATCGCTGACGAAACCAGCGAAGAATCCTCGCCGTCGGGTTGGGAAAGTGCGTCGAACTATTACGGGGATGGGGAGCATCTAGATGGAATATGCGCGTCCACACCCGTAAATGATTTTCGATTATTTTTTTCTCCCCTTTTTTCTTTCACAAATTTCTTCTTATTTAAGGATTTAATTTGAAGGGCTGCAAATAATTATTACCATTTTTTTTAATTAAAAAGAAAAAAAAACAAAAGAAAAAAGAGTCGTGGTTGCCTCGTCACAGTACAATATGATAAAGTAGGTCCTAAAAATTACTATACGAACAAATCAAATTCTACATCGATTTAATTTTAAAAAACAATTCATATAATTTACTTTCTTAGAGATTTAATTGATTTAATAATTTACAAATTATTTTTTTTTAAAAAAAAAATTGCAATCCCTACCTACCGGTCCCATTTCGAAACCACTGCTTTATGGAGGAAAAATTAGGCGACGGTGCCGCTGGAGCGCAGAGCAGCGCTGGTTTGTTGTGTAGCGGCGCTGGAATGCACCATCACTGGCAGTATCCAAGCGGGCATTTTTAATAATAAGAAAGGGAAGGGAAGACTGTGGAGTCTGAACACTGATTTCTGTCATGCGATTACAAAATCTGAATTGGATTATCTAACTGTGAATATTTTCTTAATTTAATTTGGTGGTGATTTGCTAAGACTTTGATTTTTAGAATCACATCTTCAAGGATGTGTCGAGTTTTCAACTCAGATATTCTGATACTAACAAAAAAACAAACAAACCGAGAAGTGGATCTACGTGCTACGCGCGAGAGCTTCATCAGCACACAAGAATTTGACAGAGATGCAGAGATGGATGGATACCTTTTTAACTCGTACGAAATGTGATATTTAAATCTCGAAGAGTGTCAGTTTGCTCACCGACGTGTGCTGCAGTGATTGATGCATCTCCGAGATGGCCAAGTTCGATGAGAGTTCGCTTAATTATGTACATTCGATATTAAAAGAACAAAGCGCCAAATTTGAAACGGGACGAAGGACGACAATTGTCAGGCGCTTTCGTCGTCAGCTTCTGAGACGGTAAAGGGCGACGACTTCAGCACCGCCGAGGGAGAGGCACTCTCACTGATTCAATTCCATCTGGCCATTGAGCCTTTGAAGGCCGACAGTCTGAAGACGTACTGTATTTAAGCCTTTCATACAGCTCTAGTTCAAAAACATCTTCTTCGCCAATGTTTTACATTGGTAAGAATTTTCACTTTGTTGTTCTTTGCAAACCATTCTTTGTGAATCGATCATTGTCTTTTGGCTGCGTTTCATACACTATAATCTGTTTTGTAATATAATCTAGAGACTAGAGTATTGATTGCTTTATTTATTATCATTTTAAAATTTTAATATAATATAATCTAAATTATAAAAGACATTAAAATTTTATAATTTTAATTACGAAGTAAAATCTACGTAATTCTATTACATTCCAAATCGTAATTTGAAGAGTGTCGGATTCGGATACTCAACAATCGAAGTTGATCGTCGTTGTCCGTTATCGCCATCGATCGTCGATCGATCGCCGCTGGCCAACCAGCTGCCACCGTCGTCGCTCGTTGCCTACCGATTGTCATCGTCGTCGCCACTCGTCAATCGTCATCGCCATCGTCGTCGGTCGATCGCTGATCGACCATTGTTATCGCCCATCGGTCGTCGTCGCTGATCGATCAACCGACTCTTTCCCCTACCGCTAGTCAACCGATCGTTCGTCATCGTCTAATTTCTATTTAATATTATATATAATTTTTATTCAAATATAATAATATAATCAAGATTATACTGTTTCCAGATATTTCACGACTTTCTTGCCGGATGAAGTGAGCACCTTGGAGAGTCATGGAGGTTAATGGAAGGTCTTGAATTTTCATTTCTTTGGGAGATTAAGTTGAAAAGTACTGACAATTCCCAAAGTCTGGTTCAGCATCCACCACGCAGAAATCCCAAAGGCGCACTAACAAACCGACAAGGGTCATAAAATTTTAATTAATAAAATAAATTTATTTTTAAAAAAATAAAAATTCATAAAATCGTCCTTCCAATCTTTTTCAGCCGATATCCTCTTGTCTCTTATCATATTTTTCCTTTCTTTCCCTTTGGATTTTGGCATTTGAAGATATATATTATATTTATTAGTTGTTTTTATGTATTAATTATTAGTTCTATGCTTTTGAATTTTCATCTATTTAAGTTTAAATTTTTTCTATTGTTTTGGAGGATTGATTGTCGAATATTTATTAGTTTTATCCTTTAAAATTGATTCTAAGTATTCTTATTTCTCGATATATATCATGATTTTTTTTTAGAACGATGTTAAGATAGTTTTCAAAAAAATCAAATATTTAAGAATTATCATCTTCCGAAAAAAAAATATGAAACTTGTGTTGGAAAAAAGTCTAAGAGTCTTCGAATAAATTTAATATTGGTTCAGATATAATTGATCTTCCATCGAGTCTAGAATTAAGACTTAGGATTATAGATTATGAACTCATTATTCATAAAAGTATTTGAAGAGAGTAATATATAAAAGGTTCATGTCAATCACATAAACATAAATTCAAAATTAGATATTTCAATAACAAGTCAAAAAGATTTAATCCATCATGATTTCATGAATTTGATTGGTTGGAGTACACTATAAAAAATTGAGCATTTGATGACGAATTTTGCAACAAAATATTTTTCGTTATAAATAATTTACCGCAAAATTTTACAATGAAAAAAAATTCATCGCAAAAATTTGAAATGAATAAAATTTTTGTTGCAAAATTAACTGCTATTTTGCGATAAAAATAGCAATAAAAATAACTCATCGCCAAAATTTGCAATGAATAATTCTTTTCATCACCATATTTGGCGACGAATAATTCTTTTAGTTGCCAAATTTGACGACGAAACATAGTTCATCGCCAAATATGCGACAAAAAAAAAGTTCATCGCAAAAAACTAATAAATTTATTTAGATATTAATTTGCATCGGAAATAAATTTGACGACGAAAATAACTATTCGTCGCCAAGTCTGCGACGAAAACACAGTTCATCGCAAAAGACTAATAAATATATTTTCATGAATGAAAATAAATTTGGCGACGAATAATTATTTTCGTCGCCAAATATGCGACGAAAATAAATTTTATTGCAAAATATTCAAGGTCAGTCGATTGACATCTGACTAGTTCGACTGGTCAGTCGACAATTAAAGTTTTTGTAATGTGCTACAGTAATAGCAGTCGACTAATCGTTTTGATCAATCGACTAAGCAAATGATCGGGTAGTCGAAAATAAGGTAGAAGGTGATACAAGAATCACGACGGTCGACTGATAATGGATAATTTGCGACAAAATATTTTTTCGACGCAATTTCTGCGACGAAAAAAGTTTTCCGTTGCAATCAAGCATTTATCAGTCGACTGATGGTTGGCGCCAATTGACTAGTGGTGGAGAAGCAGGCCACAAAATATTTTTTAGTCAATTGCCCAATCGATTGATAGTATATCAGTCGATTGTTGCTTTTTTTTTGCAACAAAATTTTTTTTCATTGGCAATTATGTGATGAAAATTGATTTTTCGTCGCAAATCTACGATGAAATTTATTTTCGTAGCTAATCTGAGAAAATAAAAAAAATATCATGATAAATTTTACTATTTTCCCTGTTTTACAACAAACACATATAACATAACTAATTCACATATCAAACTTTAATATCAAATCAATATATACATAACAAACATAAACATAACTTACAATACATAGATATCGAATGTGATAAGTCAAGTAACATACAACAAATTCAAACGTAACCACCATCGTCACCAACATCATCAAAAAATACATTATCATTGTCATTTTTATAAGGATCAGGAGAATGACCAAATTGAGAAGGAGGAAGTCGACTTGAACTAGACGTCAATTGAAGATGTTGCATAATTAACATCTGTTGCCTCCGAAATTTATTCATCTGTTCATTTACTTAATGCTTTCTTTGTCTCGATTCATTTTCCTTTTGCGCTAGTAACTCCCTCAAATGAGTAACTTCTTCGGTCAATTGATTTATTTATGCTCTTACTACCGGTGAGGATGAAGAAGAAGCACCAGAGACTTTATAAGTTTAGCTAAAAAAATCGAGCTCAATTATACTTTCACTTTTCACCCCTCCAGTTGCTTCGAGTCATAAATTGATATTGCTAACAGAAAGCTCATATTCGACTACATCATCACTTGCACTCGAATTTCTCTGTGCAAGTTCATCGTATTTCTCCTATTTTGAAAGAAAAAAGTTAAATACTAACATAAGAATTTAAAATTTTTTAATTACAAACTTTCATTGTTCTCTAACTCTCTCCCCACTCCAAATTTTATCTTTCTTTTGGAATGTATGGGTGAAAATGTTTATAAATGATGACTCGGTCCCCGTCTCCTGGGCCTAAACAAACATCATTATAATTTATAAATTAGTATATATGATTACAAAATTAAAATTTGAAAAAACTCATCAATCGATATTTATGTTCATCGATATTTATTGAGCCTCCCGCATACGTGGCAGACATAGTGTCGGCATTACAATGTTGATTTTTCTTATTCTACTCACTCCCTCGTTTGCTATCCTCAGATTCCCAATATGCAACAATCTTATTCCAATTCTCCTCAGTTATACAGTGTGAATTTTACTTCTGGTTTTTGCATGACTGAGTATGTTTCTGATATGGTCGCCACACTTTTTTTTTTTGAAAATTCTCCTTATCTTTAGTGTTTCACTCTCCTCCCATATAAATATCCGCTGCAGTAGAGAAAATAATGAATTGATTATATTAATTATAATTTTATATACAAAATGATTTAAATAACTTATCTTAAACTCATTCCACCCCAAACTTTTTATTTCTTTCGACGTGCTCGTATAACTCATAGAAGCTCCACCCCGATGGTTATTCACTATTTTATTCACCTCGTGAATAATACATACATAATTTATAAATCTATCATAAAGTAAAAACAAACCATGCTAGATATTTAAAAATACATATATCTTATTAAAAACATAAATAATTTAAAACTTGAATACTTACGAATCTCCGCACAGAGATATCACCTCTCGCGTACACTACAAGAATAATGGTCTTTGAAGACACTCATAAATGTCCTTATAGTATGTTTATAATGACACTAACGTTTTAATGATATCACTGAAAAATGTCCTATAAAATGAGGTCGTCTTAGACTCTACTCGTTTTCCTGATATTATGTAATGTCATTATACACTATAAATACTAACAATAAAAGTGTCTTATTTTAAATATGTAGCGCCACTCTAAAATGTCAGGAAAAATCATATTTTAAGAAAATCTATGTATGTCTTAATAATATCTTAATAAGGATAAAATTAAATGTCACTCAAACTTATTTATTTTGATATTTACAAATGATTATATTTGTTTATAAAGACAATAAAAACTTTCAGTAAAGATAATTTATAAGATCATTTTAACTGATTTATAATGACATTTATTAATGTCACTAGAAAAATTTATAAAGACATTAAAATGGTCAATACTATTTATTTAGAATACATAATATGAATTTAATATTTACACATCATCACAATTCATCCACTGTTTAGAATAGGAAAAATTATAAAATAAAATTTAAAGTGCTAATAGAAAATATAAAATCATCTAACAATCATTTGAGTTAAAGTTACAAATATTTTGATGAGTTTTTTACATCCAAAACTAACTACACACTATACTCAAAATATTAAATTTTAGAACTAACAAAGTCTTATAAGTAAAAACACAACTAGGCAAATCATCTTCAACCATAATGTTGATTCATAAAAATTCAGGTACCTGTCACCTACAAATACAATGGATATATTTATATTAGTACTGAAATAAAACAATAAACACCCAAATTCGATAGAAATAATGATAAAAATTGGATATCATACCAAATAAGAAAATGTAAAATATCATTCTATATGCACCTAATAATGATCTTCGATTAGAACATATAAAATTTCACACAAGCAAAAGCTACAACATCAAGCACAAATAAAATTTCACACACCAAAAGCTACAACCAACTGCAAACTTGGAGTCAAATATTTTAGGTAACCAAATTAGTCACCAAAAATTCTGACACTAACACTTTGAGTTGACATTTGACCCTCATATTGGTCACATATAAAACTTTAACTAGATTTGGATCAGATACTTAGATCAACACCTGTGTCAGATACTCTTGATCGGTTTGAATGACATAGAGAAAAGCAATCCAAGTAATATTTTCCATTGCGGTGGATATTGCACAATCATCTGATGCACATGCTTTAAATAAACAAATGGTGCATCAAAACAGACTATTGATGGGAAATGGTGTTCAGTTGGTCCATAGTGACTAAACAAAATCCTAATTCAAAAAGAGAAAGGAAAATCAGTATTCTTCATGTTAAGCAGTAAGTAATAGGAAAATAAGTGCATCAATGAAAACAATATATGTTGTGACATTAGGCTAGATGCCCTTCCCTTTAATCTCCTCATAGAGTATCCAAGCATCAGATTCAAGGTTTCCATCTCAATTTTTTTGTTTGTTTTTGCTTAATGTCCAGAAAAACAAAATCAAGCTTACATCAATTTTTGGTTGCCATCCGATTGCTTGGAAAACGTTGTAGCACAAATCCTAGAAAAGAAAAGGATATGATCAACATGCAAAGCCAAATAAACAACCATCGGACATTCACCACTCAGCAAAACCTAGCAAAAAAAAATGCAACTCCACACATTATTGAGACATTGATGATTTAAATTTTAACATCCAAAATTCTTTAAGCAACAACCAAATATAGAAAGAAAGAAGATAGCATATCTGTTTATGACTGCTAATTACTGCAAACTTGGACTCCACATCCAATTCACCCATTCCAGTGTCTTCCTCATCTTCACTGCCTTCATCACCATCAACCCCATTCCAGCTTCCAGCCATAGATTTCAATAACATCCTTCAAACATAATGCATCAGCAAGTATCATTTCTTTGAAAACAAGTAATGCTTCTTCAAGTTTTCCACACTTACAAAGACCCCTTATAATAGTACTTCCACTGACTTCACTAGGAACTTAGATTAAATTAAGATTCATAGAGTTAGCTAGTTTACATTATCAGACAGGGTCAAGGTTTGCTTCCAAGTTTATAGTAAAGATCATAGCTAAAACATTAATGATACAAAGGTTGGAATCCGACAAACTATCGGTCAGTCCCACCCCCGGACCATGGAAGGTAAATCACGGTAGGTCTTTGACCCTTGAGACTAGTAACTAGTGCATGGAGGGATGACACCCTCGCATTTGCGAGGGATTGACCCGTTGTCCTATGATACAACATCACATGTGCTAGCCACTAGGCTCTTCCTGCGGGAGCTATAGCTAAAACATTAATGATATATCTATAACTTGTATTAAACTTTCTAAATGCGAGGGACAAACTAAGATTATAACCATAGATATCAGCTGCATCTAAAGCCATGGCTATCAATTATTAAAATCAGACAGATTGTAGTTATTGCAAGGAATAACTAAAACTAAAATAAAGTACTTGCATACATATTGCTTTAGAATGCCAAGAAGCAATATGAACTCAATAGAAAGATCAAAGAACAAATATGCACGATCCCAGTAATGTCAGGATATGCAACTCTAAATTTGCTCTAAGTTAAATGAAATCTTTTATGATTAAAACTCAGTAATCCGTCCTTTGATGCTCAGGTGGCTAATTGATTAGGCCTAGCATAACATGGGATATAACACAATTCAATGAAGGAAAAATAGAGCTGAGAAAAAATAAGAAGTAAATTATGCAGAGACAATCTAGATACAAGAAGCTTAAGTAAGCATGGACTACTGCAAACTGTTGAAAATATATAGTTCCAAATAATTCCAAATGTACTGCCTTAGGAATCTTAGGAAGTCTTCTGACTTCATTGCTCTCAACTATTTCCTTAACCTTTGATAGTAGAATATCTAGTTTAGTGTCCATGGGATCGAAATATTTTGACAGATCAGAGGCCCACTCAACCAACATTGAAACATTTTCAGTAGAAAGCTTGCACTAAGAAGCTGCATTATGGAAGAAGTCCCTTTGCCTAATATTTTCTTTTTTCTCTTGTCAATCTTCTTCTCTCCTTTTGCAATATCTCCATCCGGTTTGTTGTCCTTCAAAGAATCCACTTGAGCTCTCTCAATCAAGCCATCTATTTCTAGGGAAAATAAAGCCAAAACAGATTGAAGAACATGCACATAATTTGATCCAGAGGCAACCTTTTCTGTAACCGAGTGAAATTGATCTCTCAGACCATCCAAGCTTGGGGACGCTTTCTCAAAAACCTCAGCGACCCTAGATCGCAAGTTACTATCACTGATCATATTAATAGAAGATTTAGCTCAGCTCGAGCTACTCTCACTCAAGGACTGAATTGACATTGCCAATGGCAAGATTGATCCAATAAAAGCTTTCTCTTTTCCTTGATTTGCAATAACCTTTGACTTCTTGACCTTGGTACTGGAGTTCAAGTCAACTCGTGTTCGGACATGGAGTAACCTGACAGCCTCCTTGAAGCTACCATTGACGGTAGTAATCTCACTGTGTCACGCTCCGATGGAGTCCCCGTCGGACGAAAATCCGACAGCATCTCCCCTGTACGGGTGACAATGTCAATTTATATACAAGGTCTACACGGCCACTATACATCGGTCAACACGATCGGAATCCAAACAACCCACGCAGATAATAAATTAGGCCTCTAGCCAACTATCAAAGAAAAAGGGTAAACAGTCTACATAACTAGACTTACCCCTTCTGCCATCTGGGCAGGAATATCCAACCAAAACCAATCGAAATAAATCCGATCAAAGGTCCCTAAGGACATACCAAAACATCCACAAGTACAAATATCCAACTCCAGTCCTAAACATATATTCTAATCAAAATATCCAAAACCGTAAACACAAATAACAAATAGAACTTTCGCGACGAGTGGGGTTTGGCAGCTGGACTCTCTTGACAACTTCATCCTGAAATAGATATAAATCAACGGGGTAAGTTCAAAGAACTCAGCGGGTATAATCGATATGCGAAGTAAGATATAGCTAACAATAAAAATTATGCCAGTACAGTCTCACATATAGGGTAAGCAAGAAATAAATGCAAAAGGACTGTACTCACCTGAATCTCCTATCCTGATATAGGAGCATGTGCCCTACTAGAAGTAATAAAGTCCTCACCATATATATAAATATGTATCCTGTATGCATGACAATCATATGCACATCCAAGGCATCAATAAAAATGCAACAAACACAATACAAATGCGATCCGTGCAAAGTGCATGCCGTGCCAATGACATGGTCACCCCTGACATCAGTCAACCGCCTCACACGCGATGGTGAAACCAAGTGGGTAGGGCTATGACAACTGTGCACTCTGCTATCACTGCTCCTGAGTGACCGAGTGGACAGGATGTTGTCGGAGTACACCTATCCTCCTGCCCCAAACAGAATGGGGGAGCTAAGCTCTCATCTCCCGGTGTCATAGACCAGAGGAGGGATCCCTGCCCGCTACCACGCTGCCTCATCGCTACCCATGAGCGGACCAACGGAGCCTGACAGAGAAACTGCACACACCCTCCTGATGTACTACTAACCCATGAGTGGCAGTGTGTGCAGGCCATATAACTGGCTGCGGGTTCAACAATAATGGAACCCCGTCCAGCCAGCATGCAATCATGCAAGATGGTGCATGATACTAAAGCATGTAAATCCAACTAAATATACCTATCCGAATAATATGCACAATCAATATATACATATCCATAATCCAAGTAACTATGATCCAAATAAAACAGGGAAGATATAATCATATCCTATCAAATGCATGTATCAAGTAGGCACATATCATACTAGGCATATAAACATGAAAATTATTGTAAGCTATCCTAACTAGCATATCAACTTGACTATATCTAAAAGATAAGTCAAAATACCCGCCTGATAATATATCCGAAAAAGAACTAGATCGTCACGACCGAGGACCTGCCTCGTGACCAAAATCTGCATAATGCATAACTATTGTTAAGCACAAAATATCATTCACCGACAAATCGAATACTTAATCGATTCCTTCCATAACCAAATAATCCAAAGTAAATCCATCAAATCCAAGCACACGACAACGTGCTAAATTACTACTATGTATCCTCAAGTAGACCCTCAACCCCTAGGTCACAAATTGTGATTAACTCCTCAATCCAAGAACATATCCTTGCAATTAATCAAATCGAATCCTACATCGACCTCGTATCCGATCCACTAGACTGATTTAATTATCCTCTTCAACCTAATCCATCCTCCATACATAATTACAGAACCGATCAGAAGTATAAATCCAACCTAACCCTAGGTGACATACACACGACTCAACCAACCCTTCTTCTCTCATTCACAGCTACGCAAACCTCCAATTCACAGTCGACATCAACACACCTGATCCCCTAACACCAATCTCATCACAAATATCCACACACAGCAGCAAATAAATTCAACAGTACTCAAAATAAAGCTGTAAATACCTCTTACCTTCCTTAGAAGTTCCTCGGCAGCCCTTCCTCCTCCTGTCCCCTGTTCACCGGAACAACTCCCCCCTACCCGTTGCCTGTCATGAGAACCCACTGTCGATGCCTGGCTCCCTAGGTCATCTGCCCAAACACAGATCTAATCCAACCAAAGAAAAAAAAATCAACGCTTACCTATTCCCGACGACCATCGGCAAAGCACTCCCTTGTCCCCTATTCGTCGGCGAAATCTCAACACCAAATCCCCTGCTCCGACAGAGAAATTGTGGTCGCGGCAGAACAAGATGCAGACGTCACCGATGCAAGCTTCCAACCACCGATCACTCACCGTCGACGAAACTTCCAGCCGCGCACACTCGCCGCCCAACTCCACGCTTCCAGCCGCTCCTACCCTCCCGGTTCCACCCCGTCCGCTGCGACTATCAAGAACGCCGGACGACCATCGCTTGCAGAAGAGAGAGAGAAAGATCGCGAGAGGGAAGGGGGAAGGCGCTTGGCAGCCTGCGCTCGCGAGGTAGGATGCGAGGAAGAGGCGCTGCGGCGTCGGTGGCAGAGAGGGCTCCGGCGACAAGTAATGGCCTGACCGCCGGAGGAGAAGAGGCGGGTCGCGCGAGAGAAGGGGAACGTCTCGGGAAGAAAAAGGCACTGCGGCGGAAGGAGTTATTCGCGAGAAATAAACTGGCAGGGCGGCGTGCGAAAGAGAGAAATCCAAAAATTAGAAAATAGAAAACCTAGACTAAATAGGCCCTTTAAAAGCCTGTTTTCCCTATCCCCGTAATTATCTCGTACAAACTCCGTATTTTTCCATAAAATTTCTGGAAAATTTCCTAAAATTCCCTAAAAATCCCGAAAAATTTCCAAGATTATTTTCCTTAATTCTTTGGCCATTTAATTCAGTATTTTAAATTTCAGTATTTAACATTCTCCCCCACTAATAAAAATTTGGTCCCCAAATTTCTTACTCGTATTAGTACGAGATGTCACAACAACCATCTCCAGCATCTGGAGACAAGTCACACCTCGAGTGACCAAGTGGGGTTACTGATATCCCCTAAAATCTATCACACCTGCTTCTAGCAGCCCTTCCCAAGTATGAATAGTATCTTCATATCGACCACCTATCAAAAAGTACATAACTGTACCGGAGTGGAGCTCTAGATCCGTAACCTGTTAAAGACTATGTCATAATCCTAAAGTAAATCCTGAATCGCTATCGCATACAATACTCAAAGATACTCCATGAACTGTATATCTCCTCAATATAAAATTATCCAGCAACCCAACAAGCTCATCTTATGGATCAATAGAAAATGAGCGGGCTCAGCTAATCGATCACTGATTACCCGAAATTGCATCAAGTCCTTTTCGAATTCTTAATAATCTCCCAACATTGTCCATCATACTAGGCTCCCACTTCCCTCTTGGAATAGAACCTTGCTGATTATTAGCATTCCACCTTTACTAGTTGACACACTGAACACCAGACTTCCAAATCAACTAAGTTCCACATGACGTTCCACTACGGAGAGTGTTTCAATACTTACTATTTTTCGGATACAATCTTATACATCTGCAACATATAGAACCTATTGCAATCTTCGGCAATACTTATCAAAATATCATGATAAAGCCTCGTGGCTCTCGAGGTAATACAAAAGACACTATCTGTAGGCAACGACATGCTACCACGATCGGGACTCGTAGCCAGTCAAGATGTCAGGTAGCTATCTAGCCACATACGACATACAAATTCCACTATCACTAATTCCGAACCGGTAGAGTTAAAGTACAACTCTATGGTAGATGCTCTCTATCATCCCAACAGGAATCTATCTGTTGTTCCTGAATCAATAGTAACTCTTCCTAAATTCGAATGCAACTATATAACCCACCATTCTTCTCGGAGACGGAGAAATATTTCCTCACAAGAGAAACCTACTTTCAAAAATCCACTCTATCGCACAAAAACGGGAGGTGACTAGGAGACTATTATGACCGATCTCCCTAGTTGCAACTATTCGTGTTCTAACAACTCTGTGCAGCTACCCAGTAGCTAGACAAAACCCCATGAGCATTCCGGCTCCTCACCTATACAAAACAACATGACACTGATACATCCACGTCATATATATGACAACCCATCTCGTAGTTCCTCATTTGACTTAAACATAGGATACGTCTTGATCATCTACATCAGAAACGCTCCATTCTCTGAAACATTGCATCCGGATACAACACCCTTCCTTCCACCCGAGAATGATCAAACAACACTGGTGTAAAAGTCAACCATCGTCTGAGCTGTGAACTAGTTTCACAAGCTTTAGACCAAGTAAATTCCATCACCAATCAGCAGTGTAGTACCACTAGAGCATCCTATCCATATCTATGGTAATAATCAAATCAATACCAGAAAACCATCATCTACGGTGGCCGAGTGCTCAACTCCAACTACCACCATCACAAATGATCCAATCGTGTCCAGAATACACGATTTCCCAAATCCCTGGACGACTAAGTCGTCATAAGTCTAACAAGATAATCAAACCTCATACAATTCATACCAAGTAGGAAATTGTCACCACTATACACCTGCATCCTCTTTACTCTAGGCTGATGATATATCAATCATCCCTACGACTTTGATAATTGTATGACATCCTGTCACTACAATTTCAACACACCAATCATAAATCAATCCTAGAGTATACACAGGTGTCCTATAGCTGATCTAAATAGATCCTCAATCCACCATGAAGGATAATCATTTCCATCTACCACTACCACATTCCATCATCGATAATCGATGTATAACCTCAAAGGTCCATCTCTCTTTGAACAACGAGTTCCAGAGCTTCTCAAGAAATAAAAATACTGGGACAAATAAATATCCCATCCAACACCTCCTATAATTGGATCTTAGATTCTTCCAATTCCCATAGTGTTAAGCAACACTGATACCAACTGAATTTTTCCCCTAGAACAATCGTCATTTTAACAAATACCTCTAGGCATCATCAACCTTGCCAACTATGAAAGACCGATCGATGACGGTATCTAAGCCATTCGATTTGGTGCTCCACCAATTGGATGACATTGCCTTGAGTATATCACGAGCTTCAACAACCTTGTGCGCTTTACACTAGCTCTCAGGTAACTCACCATAAGTACAAACATTTAGCTCATAAAATATTATTACCTCAGTACCAAATAAATTATCACCCAGTAGGGGATCTTCGATATCGAAAACTATTTCCGAAATCATTCCGATCGCCTACTCTACTTGCCTATACAGTCGAATTTACAGGCATCCGAGAGACATCCTTATACCATCATGTCACAATCATAACCTCCAAGTTAATATCCAGATATCGACATCATATCAACCAAGTCAACTATAACACAACCAAGTTAACTATAGCTCAACTAAGTCAACTCTCTCACCATAATATAACATTTCCAACAATCAACCTCTAAACATCAAAAATCATTTTCATACCCCTCTAATAATCATCTCAACATCTCACCTGTCGGTGGAAACACTATTAATCCACATGATCCAAATATAGAAATATTTTTAATCCTATCTGTATATGTTTTAACCACAAATATCTGTAAATACCGGTATCTCTCAATATATCATCAAGTAAGGTAACTATAGTAATACCTCAATAATCAATCCTTCAACCATCTACAATTCCTTTCGAGTAAAGATGTAAACTCATCCAACTTCTGCTCTTAACGGATTCCCTATTTCACAGTGACCTAGAATAAGAATTCGGTAACTGTATGCATCTAGATGGTAACTGTATGCATCTAGGTGTACACCTCTTCCTATCATTTTCTTAAAGAACCACACAACCAGCCTCATATCTCCACAAGTGCACAAACCACTTCTGATAGTCACATAAATCTGAGGAGAAAGCTTAAATCCATATTCCTGTTTTCCGCTGGGAAATGAAGTGTTTCATCAATCTTTCATTCCCGGGACAGAGCCTTGACCACCACCAAAATAAACTAAAATTCCAACTAATCCCTCAATCACTCAAGAGGTTGTAAACTTTCATCATCAACATCAAGTTACCATCTCTAACAACAGACATAATCAATATCGAGCATCAACATGGGAGCGAAATAATGCCAAGTGAATTTAGCTAGAAGAGCACGTTCACGACTTCTACGATTGCCTTATCAGAAGTGTAGGTTATTATCACTAGATCGACTACACCATTATCTTGAGACACTTGCTGCAGTGTCATTTTCATAAATATGACTCACCCTAATGCCTCCCGATAGGAACTAATGAAAGATCCAACTATCCTAATCCAAATGTAAACCAATAAATCGTGGGTGATCGAAAACAACTCAATCACTGTCTTGAGCCATTAAGTGGAGGTAAATTCTGCAAGTCTAATAAACTCTATAGTGAAACTCCATTAACTATTGATCACTCAACTTAAGGCTCACGAATTCTCCAACAATGAGTCATACAAAATAACATGGGGAAATACTGTCTCTCGAAAACATCCTGAACCCGTGATCCCGTAATGGGTTATTTCCCCAAATAAATTTCTTCTACATATTCCACCAAGTAACAACTTGATCATTACCATAGTAAGAAACTAACTCCACTCTCCGTATATAAATACATGTTAGATATTTAACAGTACCTTCAATGTTATCAATCTAGGCTCAAGTAGTTCAAGGATCAAAATCCCTATGGAACTTTGTAACTTAAACCTCCATTGTCTGTATCAACAATAGTATACATTCCTTGTCCATTACCCCACAGAGTAATAATCTGACTAACATAATTAGTGAAAATCCCTAACACCGTAGTCCTTGATTTCCACAACAAATGTGACGACTTGACCCCTACTTTCTGACTCGATATCAGTCAGCCCTCAATGAAAATTCACCTTTTCGACACAGGTTCAAGACTCACAAACTGAACAGATTGTTCACGTGGTCAACTCCATCCACGATTACCAATAGTGACCAATACACTAAATGTTATTTCCTGTTATCCACTAAACACATAGCCAATCTAACCAGAAGTATAAACACTACGGCAACTCCGGTTGGTCACCTTGGTGGGCGACCCTTACTACGAGTCTGAACATGAGTCAAAACTTTATAGACCCTTCTGGCAACTCCTTAGCCAGAGATCTCACTGTCCTCTTGCGTGGTTACCCTGCACCACGTCTCGGTGCAAGAGCACGTCCACCTCGTCTCATATCTGTTAAATTATTACATATGTTACTAGAACAGATATTACTAGAAGTAATAACATATAAAATTAATCATCATACCTATTTTGCCACAGGAGAGGTCCGGTCGCCGCCAAATTCCCATATTAACCTCGTCATAAATCCTCGAATTTCCGAAACATAAAAATCGTCGAAAATCCATACCAATCCAAAATTTCCAGATTGCCTCGCAAAAACCTGCCAAAACATGGCGAACTCCGAAAAATCCAAAAACCCCTAGGAACTCGAAAACCTAGGCGCTCTGATACCAAATAAATTGTCACGCCCCGATGGAGTCCCCGCCAGACGAAAATCTGACAGCATCTCCCCTGTACGGGTGACAATGTCAATTTACATACAAGGCCTACACGACCACTATACATCGGTCAACACGATCGGAATCCAAACAACCCACGCAGATAATAAATTAGGCCTCTGGCCAACTATCAAAGAAAAAGGGTAAACAGTCTACATAACTAGATTTACCCCTTCTGCCATCTGGACAGGAATACCCAACCAAAACCAATCGAAATAAATCCGATCAAAGGTCCCTAAGGACATACCAAAACATCCACAGGTACAAATATTCAACTCCAGTCCTAAACATATATTCTAATCAAAATATTCAAAATCATAAACACAAATAACAAATAGAACTTTCACGACGAGTGGGGTTTGACAGCTACACTCTCCTGACAGCTTCATCATGAAATAGATATAAATCAACGAGGTAAATTCAAAGAACTCAGCGGGTATAGTCGATATGCGAAGTAAGATATAGCTAACAATAAAAATCATGTCAGTACAGTCTCACATATAGGGTAAGCAAGAAATAAATACAAAAGGACTATACTCACCTGAATCTTCTACCCTGATATAGGAGCATGTGCCCTACTAGAAGTAATAAAGTCCTCACCATATATATAAATATGTATCCTGTATGCATGACAATCATATGCACATCCAAGGCATAAATAAAAATGCAACAAACACAATACAAATGCAATCCGTGCAAAGTGCATGTCATCCCAATGACATGGTCACCCCTGACGCCAGTCAGCTGCCTCACACGCGATGGTGAAGCCGAGTGGGTAAGGCTATGACAACTGTGCACTCTGTCATCACTGTTCCGGAGTGACCGAGTGGACAGGATGTTGTCGGAGTACACCTATCCTCCTGCCCCAAACAGAATGGGGGAGCTAAGCTCTCATCTCCCGGTGTCATAGACCAAAGGAGGGATCCCTGCCCGCTACCACGCTGCCTCATCGCTACCCATGAGCGGACTGAACTGATGAGCAACGACACACTCTTACGATGTACCACTAACCATGAGTGGCGGGTGCGCGAGCCTATAGCTGGCGCTACGGGCTCAACAATAATGGAACCCTGTCCAGCCAGCATGCAATCATGTAAGATGATGCATGATATTAAAGCATGTAAATCCAACTAAATATACCTATCCGAATAATATGCACAATCAATATGTACATATCCATAATCCAAGTAACTATGATCCAAATAAAATAGGGAAGATATAATCATATCCTATCAAATGCATTATCAAGTAGGCACATATCATACTAGGCATATAAACATGAAAATTATTGTAAGCTATCCTAACTAGCATATCAACTTGACTATATCTAAAAGATAAGTCAAAATACCCACCTGATAATATATCCGTAAAAGAACCAGATCGTCACGATCGGGGACCTGCCTCATGACCAAAACCTGCATAATGCATAACTATTGTTAAGCACAAAATATCATTCACCGACAAATCGAATACTTAATTGATTCCTTCCATAACCAAATAATTCAAAGTAAATCCATCAAATCCAAGCACACGACAACGTGCTAAATTACTACTATGTATCCTCAAGTAGACCCTCAACCCCTAGGTCACAAATTGTGATTAACTCCTCAATCCAAGAACATATCCTTGCAATTAATCAAATCGAATCCTACATCGACCTCATATCTGATCCACTAGACTGATTTAATTATCCTCTTCAACTTAATCCATCCTCCATACATAATTACAGAACCGATCAGAAGTATAAATCCAACCTAACCCT
Organism: Wurfbainia villosa; assembly: GCA_025175895.1. NCBI lineage: Eukaryota > Viridiplantae > Streptophyta > Magnoliopsida > Zingiberales > Zingiberaceae > Wurfbainia > Wurfbainia villosa. The sequence continues at coordinate 10,439,432 of CM045998.1, read as the reverse complement.
AGGTGACATACACACGACTCAACCAACCCTTCTTCTCTCATTCACAGCTACGCAAACCTCCAATTCACAGTTGACATCAACACACCTGACCCCCTAACACCAATCTCATCACAAATATCCACACACAGCAGCAAATAAATTCAACAGAACTCAAAATAAAGCTGTAAATATCTCTTACCTTCCTTAGAAGTTCCTCGGCAGCCCTTCCTCCTCCTGTCCCCTGTTCACCGGAACAACTCCCCCCTACCCGTTGTCTGTCATGAGAACCCACTGTCGATGCCTGGCTCCCTAGGTCATCTGCCCAAACACAGATCTAATCCAACCAAAGAAAAAAAAAATCAACGCTTACCTATTCCCGACGACCATCGGCAGAGCACTCCCTTGTCCCCTATTCGTCGGCGAAATCTCAACACCAAATCCCCTGCTCCGACAGAGAAATTGTGGCCTCGGCAGAACAAGATGCAGACGTCACCGATGCAAGCTTCCAACCGCCGATCACTCACCGTCGACGAAACTTCCAGCCGCGCACACTCACCGCCCAACTCCACGCTTCCAGCCGCTCCTACCCTCCCAGTTCCACCCCGTCCGCTGCGACTATCAAGAACGCCGGACGACCATCGCTTGCGGAAGAGAGAGAGAAAGATCGCGAGAGGGAAGGGGGAAGGCGCTTGGCAGCCTGCGCCCACGAGGTAGGATGCGAGGAAGAGGCGCTGCGGCGTCGGTGGCAGAGAGGGCTCTGGCGACAAGTAATGGCCTGGCCGCCGGAGGAGAAGAGGCGGGTCGCGCGAGAGAAGGGGAACGTCTCAGGAAGAAAAAGGCACTGCGGCGGAAGGAGTTATTCGCGAGAAATAAACTGGCAGGGCGGCGTGCGAAAGAGAGAAATCCAAAAATTAGAAAATAGAAAACCTAGACTAAATAGGCCCTTTAAAAGCCTGTTTTCCCTATCCCTGTAATTATCTCGTACAAACTCCGTATTTTTCCATAAAATTTCTGGAAAATTTCCTAAAAATCCCAAAAAATTTCCAAGATTATTTTCCTTAATTCTTTGGCCATTTAATTCAGTATTTTAAATTTCAGTATTTAACATTCTCCCCTGTTCACCGGAACAACTCCTCCCTACCCGCTGCTTGTCATGAGAACCCACTGTCGATGCCTGGCTCCCTAGGTCATCTGCCCAAACACAGATCTAATCCAACCAAAGAAAAAAAAATCAACGCTTACCTATTCCCGACGACCATCGGCAGAGCACTCCCTTGTCCCCTATTCGTCGGCGAAATCTCAACACCAAATCCCCTGCTCCGGCAGAGAAATTGTGGCCTCGGCAGAACAAGATGCACACGTCACCGATGCAAGCTTCCAGCCGCCGATCACTCGCCGTCGACGAAACTTCCAGCCGCGCACACTCGCCGCCCAACTCCACGCTTTCAGCCGCTCCTACCCTCCCGGTTCCACCCCGTCCGCTGCGACTATCAAGAACATCGGACGACCATCGCTTGCAGAAGAGAGAGAGAGAGATCGTGAGAGGGAAGGGGGAAGGCGCTTGGCAGCCTGCGCTCGCGAGGTAGGATGCGAGGAAGAGGCGTTGCAGCGTCGGTGGCAGAGAGGGCTCCGGCGACAGGTAATGGCCTGGCCATCGGCGGAGAAGAGGTGGGTCGCGCGAGAGAAGGGGAACGTCTCGGGAAGAAAAAGGCGCTGCGGCGGAAGGAGTTATTCGCGAGAAATAAACTGTCGGGGCGGCGTGCGAAAGAGAGAAATCCGGAAATTAGAAAATAGAAAACCTAGACTAAACAGACCTTTAAAAGTCTGTTTTCTCTATCCCCATAATTATCTCGTACAAGCTCCGTATTTTTCCAGAAAAATTCTGAAAAATTTTCTAAAATTCCCTAAAAATCTCAAAAAATTTCCAAGGATTATTTTTCTTAATTCTTTGATCATTTAATTTAGTATTTTAAATTTCAGTATTTAACACACTAAAGGGTGACGTATCATTCTGTCCCACAAGTTTCGACACAAACAACAATGCCTTCATGTCACTTGCGACATCGGTCTCACCCTTTATGAAGAATCCATCTCCGGAGCTAAACAAATCTAACATAGAGACATCAGGGCGAGCAGCTTCGCAAGACAAAGCTGCCACGACATCAACGACCTTCACCAGAGCAGATGAGCAACAATCCAAAATCGCGCAGATCGCAACCGATGCAACACACAAAGTCTCGAAAACACCAATCTCTTATCGGCCGACTAGAATCTCGTTAGCATCCCTCGTATTCATCAAGGCGATCAAGTTCACAAACCCTAATGCCGAACAAAAATCGAGTCTTTCGTGGTCTGACGCAAGATTTAGCGTGTCCGCGATGAGAGACGGAAGGTCGGGGCGAATAGCGGCATCGCAGAGGACGAGCTTATTGAGAAGAACGATGAGGGCAATGCGAGACTCCTCTGCGGTCAATGACAGGGGGGCCAAAGGATAATTCTGAGTTTGTTCCGTCGGAGAAGACTGCTTGGATTGGGAGAGCTTCTCGAGGGCAGCGGGGTCGATATTGACGGAGGATAGGCTATGAGAGACAGCATATACAGTCGAAGGCGAGACGGATGAACCCTTTCCACCGATAATGATGGTGGAGTTCGCTAACATAGAAGCCATGAGGGAAGAGCCACGGTGAGCACGCGACGGAGTTGAAGTTGAGCAACCGTGAACAAGGCGACAACAGCAACGAAAGGAGAAAAATAAAACCTAAACAACGTTAGGTACCTATTAAAGATAGGTTAATATTTTTATTAAATATAATGCCATTTATTAAATATGTCATTATAAGTGATCTAATTTAACATTATTTTTACAATAATAATTATTTTTAATAAATATCGTGATAAAATATTTATAATGACATTGTAAAATAAGTATCGTAATGAAAATGTCATAATAGACTATTATTCTTGTAGTGGTATTTTCCCTCTCAACTAGTGATTGTTGTACTGAAGAAGATACATTAGCAGGGATCTATTGAGAACCAGAAGATCTTGCAACCGGAGAAGATCTCGATTTTGGCATTTGAAAATATATATTATATTTATGGGTTGTTTTTATGTATTAATTATTAGTTCGATGCTTTTGAATTTTCATCTATTTAAGTTTAAATTTTTTCTATTGTTTTGGAGGATTGATTGTAGAATATTTATTAGTTTTATCATTTAAGATTGATTCTAAGTATTCTTATTTCTTGATATATACCTTGATTTTTATTTTTGTAAAAACATGTTAAGATATTTTTCAAGAAAATCAAATGTACAAGAATTATCATCTTCTGAAAAAAAGAGTTCGCTGGAAAAAAAATATGCAACTTGTATTGGAAAAAATCTCAAGAGTCTTCGAATAAATTTCATATTGATTCAGATGTAATTGATCTTCTGTTGAGTCTAAGATTAAGACTTAGGATTATAAATTATGAACTCAATATCCGTAAAAGTGTTCGAAGAGGGTATTATATAAAAGGTTCATGCCAATCCCATAAGCATAAATTCAAAATTAGATATTTCAATAATAAATCAAAAAGATTTAATCTGTCATGATTTCATGAATTTAATTAATTGGAGTATAACATTACTAAGGATGCTATGTTTTATCTATATTGCTATCTTTTTAAGAAGTGTGGGGATTAAGGGGTGGTGATAAATTTGTTAGGGAAGGTTTTACAAATAAAAAAAAGAAAAGAAAAGTTACAAGAGCATATGGGAGATCCTAATAGTGTTCATAACTTTGCTTTCAATAAATGTCGAGACTTGCTAAATCAAGAACAACATACCGAGGATAATTTTGTTAAAATAACGGAGGAAACAAAAATTGATTATAAGATTCGACTGAAGACATCAATTAAGAGCAATAGATTTCTTATAAATCATGGTCTTCCATTTGGTGGTCATAATAAATCTAAAGATTCAAGTAATTGGAGACTTTTTATTGAGTTATTACAATTTCTCGCTGACAATAATGAAGAAGTTAGGAGAGTTATACTTCAAAATACCCCTGGGAATATGAAGTTGATTTCACCTAAAATTTAAAAATATATTGTGAGGGTTGCAACATTTGAAACATCTAAACCTATAATTACAGAGCTTAGTGAAGGATTATTTTAAGTTCTTATTGATGAATCTCATGATGTGTCTATAAAAGAACAAATGATTGTTGTTTTACGATTTGTGAATGGAAGTGGATGTGTGGTTGAGCGATTTTTGGATCTTAAACATGTTAGAAGTTCTATTGCAAAATTACTAAAAGATGCACTTGATGATCTATTTTTCGACATATGGTTTGAACATGTCGATATTGTGAGGTCAAGGTTATGATGGGGTTAGTAATATGCAAGGTGAGTATAATGGACTTAAGGCTCTCATCTTGAAAGAAAACGAGTATGCAGATTACATTTATTATTTTGTTCATCAACTTTAATTAGCTATGATGATAGAAGCGAAGAAACATATACTTATTGTTGGACTTTTTAATTTAATTTATGATATTATTAATGTGGTTGGAGTCTCTAAGTGGCAAGGTATTTTGCAAGAGCCACAAATTGCTAGAATAATTACTAGTTTAAAAAATGAAGAAATAATTAGTGGACGAGAATTGAATCAATAGACATCTCTCGCTCATCTTGGTGATATACATTGAGGATTACATTATAGAATTCTAAATAATTTCATTACATGATTTGCATATGTGGTTGACGTACTTGATGTAACTGTGGAAAGAGCTTATTTTCGAATAAAGAGTTTGAGGCATCTTGACTGCTAAAGACAATACAATTTTTTGAGTTTGTTATTACTCTTTATTTGATGCAATCATTATTGAAAATAACAAATGAGTTATCACAAACTTTGCAAAGGAAAGATCAAGATATTGAGAATGCTTTGAGATTGATTGATATTTCTAAACAATGTCTAGGGATGATGGGTAGAATTGTTTGTTGGATATGACTTTCATTTTTTTTTTTGGAAAACATTTTATTCATGTTCCCAATATGGATGATACATTTGTAGCTCGAAGAATATCACGACATAAAACTGAAGAGATAATAAATTTCTATAAATATCATGTTGAATTATTCAACACCGTCATTGAAATGCAATTATAAAAGCTAATTAGTCGATTTAATGAGACCAATAATGAATTATTACTTTGTGTTGCATACTTAAATTCATCTAATTATTTTTCTTCTTTTGACAATCAAAAGTTGATTCGATTAGTCAAATTCTATCCAAGAGATTTTTCTAATAGACCTTTTGGAACTCTCAAATCAACTTCACTTTTATCATAGATATTAGCATATTATGTTTTCAAATTTGAAAGAATTGAGTAATATTACTCGACTAATTATGGAAAATAGAAGAAATATAGTATATCCATTGGTTTACAAACTTTTAAAATTGACTTTGATTTTGTCAATTAGAACTTCCATAGTAGAGAGAGCATTTTCAACTACGCCAAGATGGAGAAGAATCGACTTCACGCCAAAATGGATGATCAATGGTTAAATATCTCTTTAATGACATATATTGAAAAAGATATATTTAGTAACTTATTAAATGATTGTATCATGAATTATTATTAAAAAATGTAAGATTGTAAAGGTCAATTGTAAGCCATATTGAATTGATGATACTGTTTTAACTTCTTTATTCGTCTTTTAGTTGATATAAGTTATACTTTTATGATGTCATATGAATTGTACCATCCCAAATAAAATTTTTGGGTTCGCCCTTGCTCTTCTCCATGTTTCTTGTGATATATTTATTGGAAATTTAAGTAGAAAGATGAAGGAAGGATGGAGATTGAAGACGTTTTGTCATCCTTCCGAATTCGATGAATGAAAAGATGATGAAAGAATGGGAAAGACGTTCAATCATTTTTCTCATCTAGATGTGTAACATTCGCAATTAATAGTAGAAAAGTGAAATGACAACATCATGGCTGACATTTCAAACAATAAAAGCGAGACGGCAACATTTTGGCTAATGTTTCGAATCAAATAAATTAAGGGCAATAAATGTTTTTACTCTGTCATTAGGAAGTCTCCTTTATAAAAGGAGGTTGCGAACGTTAGAACTAGAGGAGAAGAGAAGGTTTTTTCTCGCTCTTCGTTTCCTCACGGAGATAGCTTGTATGTTCAATTCGCTATGAACAATCCGTACTTAGTTGTGTCTGTGGTTTGCCGTTGCATCCTGAGAAATAGACGTCCTATGAAACCTCGTAAGCACTCTGCCAGAGAAGGACGAATCTGTTTTAAGGAGACTGTACGTACACAAGCCTCAACGTGTTTCTCACTTGGCTCGAAAGTTGCCCGAGCACCTTCCCAACTCGGTGACTCACAACCTCTCCAACACCCAAGTATAACTCGGCCCTGTTACCTCCCGAGCAATCTTTCCAACTCGGGTCTCGGCTCGACAACAACTCTCAAAGTACTCAGCCACTCCGCTCCTATCTCAGCTCGGCAGTATCTACCGAGTGCTCACAGGACTCGACTATCGAGCAACCTTCACGACTTGATGACCTTCCCGACTCGGGGTCTCAGCTCGGCAACAACTCTCGAAGCACTAGCCCGCTCCGCTTTCATCTCGGCTCGGCAACATCTACCGAGCGCTCACAGAACTCGGCCGCTCTGATTCTCAATCCCGCTCCACTTCTGTCTCAGCCCGACCAACCTCCAAAAGTCCGACTCAGCTAAGACAATTATTATCGTCTCTACAAATAAGTCCGAAATAGTTGTAAATTTGGACTCTTTCCTTGTATATCCAGTAGATACACTAGTATCTAACAATATCCACAATATTTCCATAGAAAAAAAAAAGTGATTTGGAGTCAGTTCCACGAGTATTTCCATTGGGATCAAGCATATCCTTCTTTCAGGCACCACTCACCATGACTGAAAAATATTTCATCATTCATAATTGTGCCTTCTCTTCTTCATAGTCATAAGGGTCATTATTGGAACTTGATGGATTGGCTTCCCGAGTCCTAGATTCAGAGCACCAACCTTTGATTTCTTCCCGTCCAAAATCTTCCGAGTAATATGATTCAGCTTCTATGTTATTTTCACCACCTCGATCCAATAAAAATCAAATAACATATTGATAATTGCATTTAGACTTGGACCTGAAGTTTTCATATGGAATTGGAATTATATGTTTGAAAGTTATTTAATTCAGTTTTCATATTATCAAATGCAAAGGATTCGAGTGACTGAAAGGAGAGACAAGTTACAATTGAAGTTAAACGATAGAGCTACTTGCTATAACTCAAGAAAGCCAAAACGTAAATAGTTATTTTCATACCGCTCATGGAGTTCTCTGATTAAAAAACAGCAAACAAAACAGAGAACTGGGAGCAGTTCAAATATCTAACAATAAGAAACTAGATATAATAATTTTTTGAAAAAAAAAAAAAAGAAGTCACAAATTATGTAGTTGAGTGACTTGTCAATTTAAATAGAGAAGAGTTGCGCCACTGCTTTTAACTTGTGCCGTCTTGCAAAAATTGAATCTGCAAACTCCGGAATAGAAATTACTGAACATGAAATTTTGCCGGTCTTAGTTTGGAAGCTATTTTGAGGCCTTAATTCTCCACCTTTCAGGAAAATCACAGCAAGATTTATGAAGTTCATGACTTCGAGTAGAAAAATCCTTAAAGTACAGGTACAAGCTGATGCCAAATAGTGATTTTATTTTATAAACTTTGATTTGTAAGAACTTATTTTGCTTAACAGAGAATAACACTATTAAGGGACTGCATTAACACAGTGGCTGTTTTAATTTAGGGTGTTTAGTGGACAGAATTTTGTCTGTAACACAGCTCTCCAGAGGAAAAGGAGAAAAGAATATATGCCTCAAACACCTTGTTATTTGGATATGAAACATCTGTGATATTGTATCTAACTATTACTCACTGATTTTCTCGATCATTACAGAAAAAAAAAATGGCTGCATAGAGACATTAAAGGCAGCAATTGAGGCTCCTTGAGCATTCCTAGCAGGGTTTCACTTAATCACACAAGAGGCTGGAGCAGCCGTTAAAATTCCACACTCTCAACAATGGAACAAAAAGCGGCAAAAAGGCAATGCCACATGACTGATAAACTGAACTGAACAGTTTGCTGGGCATCCTTGTTTGTGAGCTCATTTACATGGCAGCTTTAAGTATTCCATTGATCTTAGAGTCTTAGAGTTTACTTGCTTCAAAGAACTCAGAGAGGTCGATCACGATCTAAAAGTAATAGACACATTCGTTTTGCAGCTCTAAACGTAACCTACACTTGCAGTTTCCTTAAAAGAATAGCAATCGAGTAAAATCAAGAGATTCAATCTGCAGAGGAGTTCCTCCCATATGAAATAAATAACATTCGTAGTGTAGTGTGAATAAAGTATTAAACATGCCGTAAATATCAACGGCTGTCGATACTTCTTCTTCAGTGAAACCCTTGTGAAGCAAGTGAAGTGTCTCATGCAGTGTCCATTGATACTTGCACCTGCCATGCCACAGTCGTTAATGTCTACTCTTAGACTGTATTTGATACACTATAATCTGTCATGTAATATAATTCAGATTATATTATAAAATTGATTATTTTGTTTATTACTATTTTAAAATTGTAATGTAATATAATCTGAATTACAAAAGATATTAAAATTTTATAATCTGGATTACAAAACAAAATCTATGTAATCCGATTACATTCCAAATCATAATTTGAAAAGTGTTGGATGCTTAACAATCGAAGTCGATCGTCGTCTGTGTCGCCACTCGACCGACGCATGCTGCTACCACCGCTATCAGACGCTACGCCATACCGTCATTGCCGATCGACGCTGTTGCCGAACCGATCACCACCGCGGTCGCCGATCGGTCCCTATCGTCCTTGGAATGCATATCAAACAAAAAAAATGTAATTATCTATGTAATCCAAAATTACATACAATTTTTATCCAAATATAATAATATAATCAAGATTAAATTATTTTACATTACGAATTTAATTACATTACAAGCGTAATTGCATTACGTCCTACCAAACGTAGCCTTATTATGTTTGTTCGTGTTTGCTGCTCTCACGCACCTCGTCTTCCTCGTATGGGCAAGTGATGGAATCCACGAATCTAAATATATATGTAAAAATCAAATAGAAGACAATATGATTCGTGAAGTAAATCTACTTTTATCAAATTTCTATGGCAATAAATATAAGAATAAAAATAATAGCATAAACCATAAAGGAATTTGAGTGCTAGTGGAGTGACCATCATTCTTCGTAAGTGAGATTTGATCCAGAGGCCCTACGAAGAAGCAAAAGGTAGATTTTCCATCGAATTTTAGGATGACGGCGCCGTAAATTTCTCGCCGATAGAATGTGAGGAGTTTGTCAAAGTATCTAGCCTCTGCGGGGATCATGTCATATACATAGATATTATATTGGATCCGTTATCGGCCCATCATCAATAACAAAACCGTGATCTAATGGATTCTACACATTAAACCCCTATATTCGATAACTGAAACTCATAAATCAATTAGTCGATGAGATCTTATTCAGAGACCCTACGAAGAAGCGAAGGGTAGATCTTCCACCGAATTCTAGAGTGATAGCATCGTAAATTTCTCGCCGATAGGATGTGAAGAGTTTGTCAGAGTATCTAGCTTTTGCGGGGACCATGCCCTATACATAAATATCGGATTGGATCCGTTATCGATCAATCATCAATAATAGATCCATAATCTAATGAGTTCTACACATTAAACCTCTATATCCAATAACTGAAACTCATAAATCAATAAGTATATCATTTAATCGAGTTCAACGAATACGACACAATTGAACGATTATAATAATCACATATAAATCCACGTCCAACACCAAACTCTTATGGTGCGTTTGGTTTAAGTAATCATACATAACCTTGGTTATGTGATTACCAGGGAATAAAACATAATCTTGAAATAAACTATAACCTTAGATAAAAATCTTGTTTGGTTGGAGGTTTAAATATATAACTTAGTTTAATATTTTACTAAACGATGGTGGTCGATCGACGCATAATAACGACGGCCGACCGACGGCGATAACGATGGCGACCGATCAATACGATAATGACGACGGCGATCGTCGGGCGACGATCATTGGCGGCCACCGATCGACGGCATGGTGGAGCTGGGCGACGATATAGCGGGCGGCACGAATTGGCCGACGACGACGCAAGGCGACGACAAGGCGACGGCGGCGGCGACGACGACGGTAAGGCGACGGCGACGGCGGTGGACGGGTAACGGCAGAATCGGCGGCGATGCGGCGGCACGGCATGGCGATTGCGATATACCGATGCGGCGACGACCGGCGACGTAGCGATGGCGAATGGCCGGCGAGGCGGTAATGGCGGCGGCTACAAGCCGGCGACGGCGGCGAAGGCGGCGGATGATGGCGGGCGGTGATGGCGGCTGGCGATCATGGCGGCAGCGGCTAGCGACGGCAACGTGGCTGCGGCGACGGCGACGACGATCGACGGACGACAAATCGATTGAGTTTTGACAAATTGACATTTAATATATTGCTAGGGGTAATATTGGAAAAAAAATTCCTTAACTCCGGGAATCAACAAAAACCTTGGTTCTCCAAGGTTTTCCGATTCCCCCTAAAAAGGTTTTTGTTCATAACCAGGTAATGAACAATTACCAGGTAATTGTTTATAACCTAAACCAAACAATGTTTTTATTGATAACCTAACAAAATTATCAACAAAAACCCTCAACCAAACGCACCTTAGACCTATTTCTCATGTCGACCCTAAAGCCGTTCCATATTGACCCGGTCCAGCCCAACCCCAATTATCTTTATCATATCACAGACCACGTGGACACAGTTCCTCTACCCCTATCATATCTTACAGTAAAAAAAAGATAGATCCGCCGAAAGAGAAGATCTCTCAAATAATATTTTTATCCAGCTCAGGAGAAATCATAAAGTTAATCGACAATAAAAATAATACTTATTATAAAACTTTTGAAATATGTTTTTCTTCTACGTATTCACACATTTGTTGTTTGGATGGTAGATGATTGTCTACATAGATATTGTCTGCTCAATGCGATTAGATTATTTTGAGATGAATATCTACATAGAATTTTCCTATATATGAACAATATTAATTAGCAATTTTTGTTGCGTGATTACCAACTCGAATAGCCCCGTGATTACATGGCCCGTGGAGACAATCTCGTTATGCTCGATAGATCAAGACGAGGAGAATAAAAGTATATATATTTAATTGTTTAACAATTTTCAAGTATTCTGTTCTAGATTAGGTGGAGATTTTTCATCTACAGTGGTATGACTTGTTATTGCAGGAGAACTTCGGTGGATCCTGTGCAGTTCCTGTTGCTGTTGGGCGACCACTGCGATATAAAATCCTCTGTGGAGGTTCCAGACATGATAGGCCACTGTGAAAGTAAAGTACACATATTATGCACTGTGATTGATAGATATCTGACAATTGAAGTAAACCTGTATGTTTGAATTTCTTCTCTGTTACTTTCGGAGATCGAGTAATTTAATTATTTATCTTCCCTTTTAATATTTACCTTCTGACACTCATCGTATACCAGCTAATTAATTCCATTCAACACTGAAACCAGTTCATATCTATAGAATCAGAAACAGATGATGAAGTCACACTACTATTTTGTCACCTCCTTCTTTTTCTGTTTTTCTCTGAATGACTACGATCTTACAGCAGGAACCCCAAATTCCTGCGATCATGGTGGCATTTTTGCCATCTCTGTCATTCCTCAAAATGGCCATGAAGGCTGGGCATTGATGATGATATCATTCATTTAAGAGTCTCATGTGGCGAGAAAGCAAGCATTGAAAGGTAAGTGATCCTAACAATTTAACCCCCTTAATTACACAAACAAAGCAGGATGTGTGTTTGGGCATGCAGGACAAGCAGGAGGTGGGCACCTCATAAATGCAATTCAAAGGCATTATGATTGCAAATCTGTGTTGAGCAGGTGGTGTGGTAGACAAGTCTTAGTGGTTAGCACAAACAGATGAGGCCTAAAGTGTAGGAAGCTGTCCACATTTCCAATCACCCTCTGTGGCCTTTAAGCTTCATGCTTGCTTGCTCCCCTCCTGGCCCATATGCCCACCATCATCTCTCTCATTAATGATCGCTGTTAATTAATTAATTACTACTTCTAATCCTGTCTTACTGAAAATTATAGCTGTAGTTTCAGTTGTATAAACCATTTCCCTGATAAGAAGAGAGGTTACATCAGAACCTTGCTTCTTGTGTGTATCTATCTATGGTAATGTTAGTCATAGCACATTTCCAATTATATAATTAATTGTTGTTTTTTTTTTTTGTTTCCTTTTCTGTTTTTTGCTTTTTGTTATGGGAGTATAAGGCCAAAAGAGTTTTACCAAATGTAATTTTCATCATGGAAAATGATTATTTGGAAGCCACTGACATGCAGACAAAAGGACTGAAAAGATTCATAAGCTTTTATACATCTCACCGGGTCACAACTCACAAGAAGAATAATACTTTGCACACTCAGACATACGTAACAAGTCGAACAAAACAAACCGATCGATGCTTGCGATTACAAGACACATTTCTGCTGATTACAATAGCACACACATAACTAACATTGAAGCTGTTGCAGAAATAGAACCATCAAAGTAAGTAATTAACAACATGCTCAGTACTCAGTAACTAGAGTTGGAGATCGATCGACTTTATTCTCATGAAGAACAAATGGAGAATACACATGCAAGCGCAGCTCAGGAGGGAAAGAGAGGAGAGGTGGGCAGGAGAAGGGCGAGAAGGGAGGAATATAGTTCGCATTGACTCACTGATGATGAAGAGTGAGGCAAGAGAAATAAATGGAGAATCGGGCCTTACAAGGTCAAGAAAAGGTCTTACAAGGTCAAGAACAATTAAATCCAAAAAAAAAAAAAGAAGCAAAAGTTAAAGAAGGATATAAGAGAAGCTCAGCTAAGATAACGCCAACACAAAACTAGCAAGAAGCACTTGCTAGAACAAACAAAGGCAAAGAGAAGAGGAGGGCATTAGGATGAAAGACAACTATCCCTTCACCTGCGCTCCAGCTTCTTGCCATGTTGGTGATAGCAAACAAAAGCATGGGCACTGCATGCACCTTTACAGGTGCGGAAGGTGGTATCTGCAGAAAGAACACGAGTGTTAACGATAAGAAGGGCAAAAATAAGCTCCCTTTCTACTCTTGATCAGTTAAACTCTTACTGATGGATAGCTAAAGAACAGATTGGAAGCTGCAATAATTCCTTCGTCCATGCTTCAACTCGGAGGCCTGAATTAAAGAAGAATCAAAAGGCAGAAATCCTGAACAAATTAAAGCCAAAAATCACAGTCATAGAGAAAGAGAGAGAGAGAGAGAGAGAGAGAGAGAGGTAAGTGGGAGGCAGTAGCTACAAACCTCAGAATGCTTGAGAAAGAGCGTAATTGATGTCACAAAAGTGAGGGGGAGATGCAAAGGGACACAACTACTCAAATAGGAAGGTAGGCTTATGGTATTAAAAAGGATAGGGAGATAAGGCAGCAACGAAAGAGCAGAGAAGAGTCCTCTGGCTTTTCAGCAATGACTTAGATGGAGGAGTTTGGCATGAATGTTAGGGCTAGGGTTAGGCATGGATTTGTAGCTTGCTCGGGGTTCAATATGAAGCATGGTAAGGCGTTACTGCATGGCATACTGCTGTATTTTATTTGCACTTATAAAGTAACTGATCGATTCAAAAGAAGATTGATTCCGTTTGCTTCTTTTTACTGCCCAATCATATATAAGAAGTCTTGTGAGATTTTATTGAATTATGTGACAAAAAAAAATCAATTTCAGATAAAGAAATAAGAACTTTAATTCAAAACATATGTAATATATATGTTTGTACTTTAATAGAGAAAACACCAATAAAATTGAAAACTATATATGTCACGTCGTTATTTAAGTCTAAAACTACAACAATTAACGTCGTCGTGATAATTAATATGAATTTGAGAATAATAATTTATTTATCAGTGAAACTAAAATTAAACAAAAAAAAAGTACTTTCATTAAAAATTAAACTTCGAGCACGAGGATAAAAAGATTGTATCAAAAAAAAAATTATTAGATAAATATTTAGCTTTGTTAATTATTTATAGTCAAATTAAGATTGTATTAGAAAGTATTCAGACTTTAATTTACATTATGAATATCCTTTTAAAAAAATTATATCCATTTTATATGAAATAATAGAATGAATAGCTATTAAATGCCTTTTTTTTTTTTTTTGTGGAAACATGTAGGTCCTAATGCATGATTATGTATGCTTAAAGTGACTGCTCTTCTTTGACCAAATTATGTGTCGGATTACATGCAATGACCACAAGAATATTTTGGTATGTAATATTGTATATATTTATATGTAGGAACCAAGCACGAGGCATATATATATATATATATATATATAGGCCATCGATCGTCATCAGACATCTACGCATCGACGCGTGAACTCGCCGCGAAATCCGATCAGACGCGATCGATCGCGCAGAACTCTTTAGCGATCCGACGGATCAAGCCGGGCTTCCTACCGGCTGGTTAGTGCTCGGAATCCGACGCAAAACCATCGAAAAATACCAGATCATGCTGCCGGCAGTGGCGCACACCACTGTCGACCGCGATCGGGCCGAATTCCGATCGCAATTCAATCGGAATCCGACCCGATCGCGGCCGAAATCGGACGCCCGATCTGACGGTCGATTTCGACCATCATTCGGTCGGCAGAGTATAGCAGATGGACCTGCGTCGACTGTTGGTCCGTTCGACGTCGAATTCCAATCGTGATTCGGTCAGAATCTGATCCGATCGCAGTCAGCCAATGGCGGCCACATGATTTGGTCATTTCCGATCGATGACGCCGATTCCGGCGCTTAATCTACGGAATCCAAGCTCACCGGTGAGTTACACGTCGATCGGTCCTATCCGGGGTTGGTTGACGCGTGGCGACAACGGCGACATCGCGCATGGGTCTTGCATGGAGCGCACGGGCGCGCAGGAGATCGTCGCGCAAGAGATCATATATATATATATATATATTTCATCTGTAAACATCTTCATTATTTATCGTTCGATTCCTTAGAATTCAAAGATTGAAATATAATGTTCATCCGATCGGACAGTAGATGATTAAGATATTCATAAGTGCTAAGAATGAATTGGGCAAGATAACATTAATGATCCCTACACAGCTTTTGAGAAGAGATTACTAACTTTTTTTTTTTATTATTATTAACAAGTGGTATTCAAGTTTCGCCCGACTAATCCACTTGATGAACCGCCTCTGTTTCACGGCCTCCGAAGAATCTCCACTGGCCAACAAGGGTAAATCAGAATGACGCACCGTCATGTCGCCGTGAGGGGTATGTACGTCAATTGGATCCGCATCCCACACCGATCCAGTTGAAAAATGGGGACCCGCCTCCGTAACCCACGAGCGAGTGGAAAACGGCGAAATCCCCTCCGCGAACTGTGATTGGCAGAGATTGAACCATGGCTGTCGCAGTGACTGCCCAAGCTCTTACCGACGCGTCGTTGCCCTGAGACGAGATTACTCACTTTCCAACTCATGCAAAAGGTGTTTCGTTCGTCTTTAGTATTTTTGTCAATCGGTCTCACAATCAATACAAATGAGATAAATCATGGAGATAATATGGTGGCTAAAGCACAGTGGAACTTACGGATAAGACAATGATCTAAAGTTCTTTTCTAGATTCAGATGACTCCAACGTATTTTGATCACCACGTACGTCAAGGCTCATAGTATCCTCTGTGATTTATCTCTCTCATAATGACCATGGAACAAACAGATGAAAACCATTAAATTAACAAATTTCAATCTTTTACCGAATTAAGCTATGTTCTATTGACCCCAAGCACGAGCGGAGCCAAGTAGTGGAAGTTTATTCGAGCGTCGTGTTTGTATATATAGTTATATGACTTAGTCCGGGATAAAAAAAAATTAATGGATAATTAGCTCGGAGATTAATTAATCCCCGGCTGGCTCCGCCCTTGACCCCAAGCATTTACTAATTCACACTTAAAAACCGGCACCCAAGAAGGCCACCAACAAGCTAAGTGAGCTTTCGTCGTCCATTAAAGCTTGCACCGCGAAGGGCAAGCAATGAAGCAAACAGCGAGAGAAAGGACCGGCGTGTGTGCAGCTAGCGGCGATGCGTCCAGTTTCGATTTACATGAGAAAGCAATGCAAGAAAGTTTTAAGACATCGACCGAGCATGCAGCTTGCTAGCTCCATTGCATGCAAGTTGATGAAGCCCCTCAGCAGGCCTCAGCTGATACTGATTACTGACTGATTCTTGAGCCATCGCATCTCGTGCATGGCATGGTTTCAGACAAGTTTAATTGGGTGGTCCATGCATGCACTATATCCAAGCATATTTTGGTTTAGTTTTCTCTCCTCCCGAAGATTCTACGAAGGCTTTTGTATGTTTCTATTCTAAAGAAATGGCGTTTTGCTGTAATCACGTGAAGTTTGATATCCTCATGCAGGGGGCTGAAGGGGACCTTTCATGAGAATTAGGACCAAACTCCTTCAATGTCACCTGCCGCTGCTCCTGTACTCTTAGCATCCATAATTCACACATGACACCCCCTCCGATTCACTGTAACTTTAGGGCCTCAACTCAACGGTAGATTCGCTGGACTTAATGGTGAGCTTTCAATGGTTACTCTGCTGCCTGATCTCTGTTTAGTTTTACTCCTCCTCCTCCTCCTCCTCCTCTAGTATCTGCTGCTGCAGCTCCTAATCAATATATATATAGACTAGAACAACAACATTGGTTTTGGTTATGAGGGTTCAAAATGATTCAATGGAGCTTGTTCGTTGTTACGTTCATTGTCTGAGAAAACGTTGGGCATGCAGGGAGAGAGGAAGAACAGATGTTGGAAGGGGCAATGATCTGAGAATGCCCTTTAACTGTATCAGTCTGCAAGCGATTTTGTTTCGGAAGATTGTAGGGAAGCATCAGAGTCCTTCATTTTGTATCGATTTTAAATTTTATTGGGCAGATTTTTTCTAACAGCGTTCCGGCGGCTCTGTTTTTTTATAGAATAGAAGAAAATATTAAGACGAGGGAATAAAAAATTTATTGTTTGGAAATAAAAATATGTATAAATATATTTTATTTATTTGTTTGTTTTTTTATTATTGTTTGATGTTTTTTAGTTTGGATTTGAAAGTGAGTTTTCAGTTTAAATTGCTCACGAATAAAATGAAAGAGTAAAAAATATTTGTTCTCCTTCACTGTAATTTTTTTTTTCTCTTCAAAGTAAAAGGAGAAAATATACTTGTAGAAAAATCTTTCTATCATTTTTTAAAAAAATCAGCATAAAAAATATATGTTCTTAATCACAAATAATTAGCATTTTTAGCAATATGGGCTTTTATATGGACCAACTTCACTTGTTGGAGACCCAACCCAACAAATTGCTGTTAGTAAAAAAATATGAATAGAAAAATAGATAAGACTGAATTGATTTATAATTTCTAATTTGAACCAACAAATCGCAACATTTATTTTAAATATCAAAATATTTTATATAAAATTTGATTTATATGTCTCTGTGTGTAATAAACAACGACGACTTAATACAGTATTAAATTAGAAAATTTAAAATTTTGTGCTACGTTTATGTCGAATTTACTAAAATAAAAAAAATAAACGCGATATTAATATTAAAATTCATAGTGTATATTAATACTAAAATATACAATTAAGTAATAAAAATTATAAGGAATATAAATTTTATATTATTTAATGACTTCGAATTAATATGGTTTAATATTTATATAAAATTTGAATTATATAAATTTATCTCTGTGTAAAAATAATCAAGTAAAATATAATTATGCTAGAATGATGTATAACTTGATAAAATAATTACGGACACTCATACTAAAATATACAAATTTTATTGAATATTTAAAATAAATTATCAATTTATACTCGTTTACATAAAACCACCTAGTATATATAAAAAAAATTTAAATGTTACGATACTAAAAAAAAATAAAATTACTCAACTACCATTTTCCATCAAACAATTTAGTTATATTAAATATAAGCTGAAAATACAAACACACACTCAAAATTAGTTATATTGAATATAGACTTTTTTTTCTTAATTGGATTAATCGAAAAATATTTTTAAAGCAAAACTGATCTCAAAAATGATACAGAAACATTTTTTTTATACATTAAAAATGTTAAAATTATATATATTGAAAATATTGATCTTTAAATAAAAAAAAGTACAATTGGCAGTATTTATGACCCAACTGCTAAAAATAGGTTTTCTATTTTAAACCTCAAAATTTTATGGGCTTTCGCCCATTTCCCATTTAAATTCGGTCCGCGCCTCGTCTCCCTCGCCCTGTTCCTCCGCCACCACAACAATCTCCGCCACCACCTAAACGATGAGGCCCAACCAACTCCTTCCCCTCCTCCTCCTCATCATCCTCGCGTTCTCCTACGGCGCCGGCGCCCTGCGTCCCCACCTCGGCGTGGTCGCCCTCTGCGCCCACACAGACTACCCGGCCGTCTGCCTGGACGCCGCAAAGGAGTTCGGGAGCAACTATCCGGCGTCGCCCGACGCCGAGGAGCTGCTGTCGATGCACCTCGACATGGCGGGGAAGCACACGAGGGAGGCGAAGGCGACGGTGGAGGAGCAGCTGAGGCGGGCGGCGGACGCGCGCGAGCAGGGGGCGCTCAAGGTGTGCGCGTCGCAGTTCGGGGACGGGCTCGACGACATGCGCAAGGCGCGGAACGCCATCCTGGTGAAGGACGTCGGCACCACCAACAGCATGCTCAGCGCCGTCATCACGTACTACAGCACCTGCGACGACGCCTTCACCGAGATAACGAGGGCGAACCCGGTGGCGAAGGAGGACGACGCGCTCGCCAAGATGATCAGCAACGCCCTCGCCCTCGGCCAGCTCGCGCTCTAGCTCCTGAAATAATCAGTGGCGAAGCAAATCCATTCTCCGATCGATCGGAAGAAGACGATGGGTGATCGATGGATGAATTTAATTTCGATGCGATTTGTTATGTTTTCTACTGTACATCGAGAGTATATTATCGATTAAACATTAACGGAGTTGGTTTAATTTATTGAATGATTCATGAGCCTCTAATCATTTTTACTAACTTAACTATTATATTTGATAATTTTTTTTTTTATGAATCCAAATTATTTGTACCGTTGTATGATCCACTTGGTCCGTCTAAGAGCATCCACAACCCTCATCTATTATAACACCCTCCACCTCATAAAAAAATTATGGGATTCACTGTTACATACTCATTATAACAATATATCTCTTTCATCTACATCCCTTTTAACATTAACACTTATTATTTACGGGTCTCACACTCCACTCAATATCTTAAAATTATATCATATTAAATAAATAAATTTTAAAAATATTTTAAAATATTAAAATTATTTTTATTTTTATTTTTAATAATAATCTCAATTTTTAAAACTAATTTTGCTATTTTTAAAAATTTATTCAATTTTTTAAATTTTATAATTTTATAATATTTATAATTAAAAAATAAAAAAATTACACGTGGACTAGGTCACCCAATGCTCATTTGGGGTGTTATAACACCCCTTCGTAATGGTGTTCAACACCATGGGGTGTCATAACACCCCATTAATGAGATTCATTGCGGATGCTCTAACTATCTGAATTTATATTGGTGATGAATATAAAAAAATTATGGAATCGAATTGTCTATTCAAAAATAATCACATCACAATTTTGAATAATTAGATTATAAAATAAAATAAAATTCACACGCATTCATTTTTTTGTTCATTAATACCCGGAAAAATTAACTTATAACTAGACATAAAATAGCCAATACTACACCACATCTTATTACAGACGTCCCGCATCTCAGCTCGGTCATATCTTATTCCAGATGCCCCGCATCTCAGCTCGCCCACATCTTATTCCAGACGCCCCGCGTCTCGGCTCGACCACATCTTATTCTAGACGCTCCGCGTCTCGGCTCAGCCACATCTTATTCCAGACGCTCCGCGTCTCGGTCATCATCTCATATCTGGGCAGAGGTACATTATCTCAGATGTATGACTTCTCAACACATGATTTATCTTATTTAGTCGGAGGACGTGACGGATATTTCTTGTTCAAAGGGTCCACAAGACAATCCATGTTAGTATTTCTCTCCGACCAGGGAACAGATGTTCATACTGGTTTTCAGAGGAATGTCTACTTTATTAATGAGGAGATGTCTCTCATCAACCACACGATGAGTATTAATGATAACCCACGCACCGACAGCATATATGAGGATAATGACCTCTATTACTTCTCAAAGTAAGCGTAAGATCAGGAAGTCATACCTCTCATACCGACTGTACTGCTTGGTAGGAGATTTCTTTCCTATATATATCCCTCCTGGAGAAGGAGGTCGGAGGTTCACGTATTATCAACTGCTCTCCCCCCTTTCATTATTTTCATCACTTTCCTTCTGATATCTGTCTTAAGCGTCAGAGGGGCCTTGTCGAGATCTCTCTCGACACCCTTAACCACTTCTGTCTTGCAGGATGCATCATCAGGCTGTTGTACGTCATTCGGCTCGGTTCACGCCCGAGACGCCAAATCGATCACTTCCACTTTCCTTCTGTGTCGCCTTCTTTATCACCCGAGTCGTCGT
The DNA here is from genome assembly GCA_025175895.1 of Wurfbainia villosa. NCBI lineage: Eukaryota > Viridiplantae > Streptophyta > Magnoliopsida > Zingiberales > Zingiberaceae > Wurfbainia > Wurfbainia villosa. The sequence continues at coordinate 10,418,609 of CM045998.1, read as the reverse complement.
TAGTCTTCGTCGCTTTCGCCACCGGCCACCTCGCCCTCTCTGTCTCGACAGACAACATAATTGGCGTCGTCTGTGGGAAACACATTCCTATCAATACGCCTGAGACAAGGATGACAGGTCAAGGAGCGAACTCCGGCGACCACAACTCTATTGAAGGGAACATGACCAGGGAAAGCATCATTGCTCTTGTCAAGACCACCATGGAAGATGTCCTACGCGACCTTCTTCCCCGAGGGCCCACCCCTGCACAAGCATCTCCTAACCCGGTTCAAGGTCCAACACCGACATCCATCCCTTCTACTCCGGCTCCACTAGGAACAACTCTCATAGCCTCAATGTCAGCCGAGTCGTCATCAACCGCATCGTTACAAGGGTCCTCTGAGGAAGCACCCTCCTACACCCCTCTGGAGAGAGATCCCAGGAAGGGCAAATCCTCGTTAATTAGCGCAGAATCTCTCCTGTTTCCCAATATTATAGCCGATAAGATGCCCAAGTCTTTCAAGCAAATCTCTATAGGAGAATACAGTGGCTTGGCTGACCCGGAAGAATACCTCGGGAGATTTAAGAAAGTCGCCTTGATACATGACTACTCGGACGGAGTCAAATGCAAGGTTTTCTCTCTCAATCTAATAGGCTCCGCCCAAAGGTGGTTCGATCGACTCCCAGCCGGATCCATTAACTCATTCCCGTCAACATCAAAAGATACGTCAGGCACCGTTATCTTATAGTGAAAGCGGAAAGAATACTGAATCCCTGAGGGACTACATACATCGGTTTAATCGAGTGGTCGTCGACGTCTCGGATGCTTCGCCCAAGACGATGGTCAATGCCTTCTTTCAGGGCTTAATAAGGGGGAATTTCTTAAAATCACTGATGAAAAGACCCCCACCTCACTTTGAAACCCTATTAGTCAGAGCCGAAGCATACATCAACTTGGAGGAGGCCGAGAAGACGGCAGATGAGCAACAAGGAAGGACTGATCGGCCTAAGTCTCAAAAACCGAGCCAGAAGACCCCTCTCCCAGCCACCTTCCCCCTCTATTCGAAGCTTCAAAAAATCTCCCACTTACCGAGAGATTTTCGGAGTCCTCACCGGCTTAAGCTTTGACGTCAATGTCTTGCTGGAGGAGGGACTTCTATATCACTTTGGTACAAGTCCAATAGAGGCCGAGCTGAGTGACTCGTTAGGTAAAAAAGTCTTACCTTGCTTCCTCTTTTTATTTTATTTCTTTTTAATAACTTCTTTCCTTGTCTATGCCAGTTGAAGTCATGTTTCGCGCTTCAATTAACAAGAAATTGAAGTGAAAAAGGATGCAAATGATCCCTTCGGCAGATGCTCCTGCTGAGACACCTGAAGGAGCCGGATCAGACGAACCTCCACCACCTCGACCTTCTATGGTGGCTGAGGTGATAAGTTTTGGGGATTCGGATGAGCAACGACGACAATGCAAGAGGAGTCGTGCGGTGCTTTCCTCCGCAAAGAGGAGCCCCTCTCAGCAATCTTCTCCCCACACAAGCCCTCGGCATTCGGTCGGGCCGAGTGGTGAGGGACCGAGTGGCACGAGGCCGGATATCCCGGAGCCCCCTTTGGAGGAGTATTCGAGGGCTCCTCCTCCTCCTGATGAGTCATCATCCTCCCATCAGCGCAGTCCAAGTCCCCTCCCGGAAGTTTCTGGTCGTCCCCGACCGGGACAAGAGCAACCTGCTAGGGGATTTCTCCAAGAAATCTGAGACGCGATAGGGGAGTTTGCCAAGGAGAAATCCATTCCGGCGCTAAGCGACGAGATAAACACCCACTTGGCCAAAGTAAGTGTCTGTTTTGCTTTTGTTTTGCTTGCTAAGTTTTACTACTTCGGCTAATTTAACTAACTCTACTCATTCTTTTGTAGTTCTGGAGCTACCACTTAGAGCTGATGTCCCGCCTGCCTCCCCTGACGGCGACTTTCCAGGGGTTGCATGCTCAGGTGGCGGTCCTCTCAACTCAGCTCTAAGACAAGGAAACAGAGCTTGGACTGGCCCAGTCCGAGGCGGCCGTGTTCCAATCCAAAGCCCCTCCACTATGAGGATGACCTTATGCACCAGGCGCAGGAGCTGGAGCGCCTAAGAGTCCAGGCCGCCGAAGTGGAGGAGTTACGGGCCAAAGCTGTAGAGGTGGACGATCTCAAAGCCCGCGCCGAAGAAGCTGAGGCCAGACTAGGGGTGTAAACGAATCGAGTCGGTTCGCGAGCTTTTCGAGCCAGTTCGAATAATATTCGATTCAAATTCGAAATTATCGAATTCGAGCCGAACTCGAATATGTACAAATATTTTTCGAATCAAACTCGAGCCGAAATAATACCGTTCGAACTGTTCGCGAACTTTTTTTTTTAAAAAAAAATTCGAATATTAAATCGAGTATTAATTTTCGAATATCAAACCGAGCCTCATTCGAATATTAAATCGAGCCTCAATTTCGAATAGTAATCGAACCGTTCGAATTAATATTCGAAAATTTCGAATCGAATCCGAACTCGAGCTTTGATTCGAATCGAATTCGAGCCCAAAATTATTAAATTTTCGAATTTCGAATCGAATTCGAATATCTCAATTCGAACTTCGAATCGAACTTGAATTAAGTCGAGCCGAAGTGGAGGATTCTGAGCCAAAGTTGTAGAGGTGGGCGACCTCAAAGCCAGCAGAAGAAGTGAGGCAGACTCACTGGCCAGAGCAAGTTAGAAGCGGTCGAGGTGGAGTTTGAGGCTAAATGGCGGGACGAGCTAGCAGACCGAGCCGAGAAGGCTAAGGTTGAACTAGTCTCATACCGTTCGGGCGAGAAGGGTCGCTGGGAGAAGCGTAAAAGGGTCTTCCTCGCCTCGGAAGAGTTTTCTGATATCCTAGGAGGTCGCACAGTCGACCTCCTAGAGATAGGCTACGAAGGGGCTATTCGGCACGTCAAGGAGGCCGGGTACATATCCGAAGGGACTTCTACTGAGTTCCTAGATCTGTAGCATCTCATCGATGGGACCCCAGATTCGGTGCTCGGTGGTCTTCCCAAATAAATTTTTAATTTCTAGTCTAGCAGTAGAATTTTGTAGCCGTATGCGGCATTTCTAAACTTGTAATGTCCTTGAACTTAATACAAGTCATTTGGAACTAAGTGTTATCATTCGACCACTCAAGAATACAATGTAATTGATTAATTACTGTCATAATTAACAATAATCAGCAACTCTAAAGTACCTTTATTATACCTGATGATAGGATACTCGACCGAGATGTAATAAGTGATATCCCGAAGAGCTGATATATATATATATATATATATATAAATACTTGGAACCAACCGTGATAGGTGATATCCAAGGAAGAAAATCGAATAGTCGATACTTGGAACCAGCTACGATAAGTGATATCCAAGTAAAGAGCCGAATAGGCAATATTTGAAACCAGCTATGATAAACGATATCCAAGGAAAGAGCTGAATGGGGATACTTGAAACCAACCGTGATAGACGATATTCAAGGAAGAAAATCGAATAGGCGATACTTAGAACCAACCATGATAGGCAATATCATAGAAGAAAACTGAATAGGCGATACTTGGAACCAGCTATGATAAGCGATATCCAAGGAAGAGTCGAATGAGAAATACTTGGAACCAACTATGATAAGCGATATCCAAGGAAGAAAACTGAATAAGCGATACTTGAAACCAACCGTGATAGGTGATATCCAAGGAAGAGCCGAATGAGAAATACTTGGAACCGACTATGATTAGCGATATCCAAGGAAAGAGTCGAATAAGAAATACTTGGAACCAGCTATGATGAGCGATATCCAAGGAAAGAGCCGAATAGGCGATATCTGGAACCAGCTATGATAAGCGATATCCAAGGAAAGAGCCGAATGGGCGATACTTGGAACCAGCCGTGATAGGCGATATCCAAGGAAGAAAATCGAATATGCGATACTTGGAACCAGCCGTGATAGGCGATATGCAAGGAAGAAATCCGAATAAGCGATACTTGGAACCAATTACGATAAGCGATATCCAAGGAAGAGTCGAATGAGAAATACTTTGAACCAGCTATGATAAGCGATATCCAAGGAATAAAACCGAATAGACGATACTTGGAACTAGCCGTGATAGGCGATATCCAAGGAAGCGCCGAATAAGAAATACTTGGAACCAGCTATAATAAGCGATATCCAAGGAAAGAGCCGAATGAAAAATACTTGGAACCGGCTATGATAAGCGATATCCAAGGAAAGAGCCGAATAAGCGATACCTGGAACCAGCTATGATAAGCGATTTCCAAGGAAAGAGTCGAATGGACGATACTTGAAACCAGTCGTGATAAGCGATATCTAAGGAAAGAGTCGAATGAGAAATACTTAGAACTCGCTATGATAAGCGATATCCAAGGAAAGAGCTAAATAAGCTATACTTAGAACCAGCTATGATAAGCGATATCCAAGGAAAGAGACGAATAGGCGATACCTGGAACCAACTATGATAAGCGATATCCAAGGAAAGAGCCGAATGGGCGATACATGGCACCAGCCGTGATAGGCGATATCCAAGGAAGAAAATCGAATAGGGCAGTATTCATCCACTGGAGTCGCGCCGGGTCGAGCTGCATACTATCGAAGACATCTTTAAATAAAATATTGACCGAACTATCTGTGTTCACAAAGATTCTGACTACATCATAGTTGACGATGGTGGCTCTGATCACCAAGGCATCATCATGCGGGATAGAAACTCCTCGCAGGTCCTCGGAGCCGAAATTCATTGCAGGTCCGTCAGCAGACTTTCGACTGATGTTCACTTCCATGTTCTCCAGCCGTCTTCCATGAGTCTTTCGGGCTCGGTTTAAATCCCCATCTGTGGCTCCACCGGTGATTTTGACCTCTGCCTTGAGTGTTGGAGGGGCCTTGTCGAGCTCTCTCTCGGCGCCCTTAACCACTTCGCATCATCCGCCTGTTGCACATCATTCGACTCGGTTAACGATCGAGATGCCGAACTGGTCACTTCCACTTTCCCTCTGCGTCGCCTTCTTTCTCACTCGAGTCGTTGGTCTTCGTCACTTTTGCCACTGGCCATCTCGCTCTCTTTGTCTCGACAAACAACATTCATCATCATAAAATATTTATTTTTTAACTGCAGATTAAATTATAGTATTCAGATCCATAATAATTTATTTATACGGGTTCAATATATAAAAATTAATTAAATGAATAAATTTAAATAGTTCATTAAACTTATAAATAACTATCATTTAGTGTGATAAATAAATAAATAAACACACTCAAAATAACAAGCAAATTTATAATATCAAGTTGATTAAGCAACTAAATAAATTTAATGTTACAAATAGTATTTCTCGGATATACAAAGAATCTGAATTTAAAATATAAATTAAATTAAATTAAATTGAGACTTATCGATCGAGATGATTTTTTTATTGTATAACCTCTGAGTCTATATTTGAAACGAACAGGTATGTCTTTAAATTATCGACAAATTGCTAAATTTATCTTTATATTGTTACGATTCAATATAAATAATCGACCAAGTTAATTATTCCTCGTGCGAAATTAAGGAGGTGTTTGATAGACATTTTCTTCTCGTTTTTTTATTTTCATTTTATGCGAAAAAGAGAAAACGTATTTGGTTTGTATTTTTCATCTTCATTTTCCAAAAAATAAAAGAGTGTTTTCTGGAAAACGAAAAATAATCGTTTTCCCATTTTTATTTTCCAAAAAATAAAAAAATATTTTTTGGAAAACTGAAAAATAAAAAAAAATTATTTTCTATTTTCTAGAAAAAAAAAAGAATGAAAACAGAAAACAAAAAATCTTATACGAACCAAACGCCCCTAAACTTCTCTATCCCTACATCATCTTTTTCCATTCCAATTTTCAACACTTAAAAATATAAAACTTTAGAATTAAATAAAATTAATTCCAAATTCGATAACATCTAAATAAATTAAACTCTAGACAAAGTTAATCAAGTTCAAGTTTATAACAAATCAAGTTCATCTGAGATGATTTTTTAGGCTCAAGTTTATAAATCTAACTCGATTATTTTATCAAACATCAAACAAACTCGAATTGTTTTACGGTCCTATACCTTGCCAATTGTCTCTGTTAATTTAATACTGAATCAAAATACATAACCAGCTCCTGTTTTGATCCACAGAGAAGGCCAATCCAAACTTGTGTTCCGGTTTTTGGTTGCAGAAATGCATGCTTCAGCTTGCAGCTGCGTGAAGACAAAGCAGGCTTTAAAATGACAAAAGAACTGGATTAAAAAAAAGAATTAAAATCCAATCTTCACGATTTGTTTATTCATTTATTAGTTAATTAATTGAAGTCATTTTTATTTGTTTTCTCTGTGTTTGCAGCTGCGTAACGCGGAAGCAGGAGCAGGTGAAAAAGGATTAAAAAAAAAAAAAAGCTTCAAATAGGATTAGAGCAGTAAACAAATCAAACGTCGATCAATAAATTTAATTATTTACGTTCGTTCAATATGTATCAAAGTCAATTAATAAAAAAGTTTGAACAGCTTGATAAATTAAATAAATAAATTTGAACACATATGTGTTCGGCTTGTTAATATTTATGAATAGTGTTCATGAATAATATTCGTGAACAGTATTCATGAATAATATTCATGAACAGTGTTCGTGAATAATGTTCGTAAACCATATTCTTAAACATTAACAAATCAATTTATAATTAGACGCTTTTAAAAATTATTTTTTAACTTATTTATATTTATTTATAAATCAGGATTAAATTAGTAAAATTTTACATAAACAAACAAGTTTGACTTAAGAGCTTGATAACGTTTAAATAAGTTAAATTTAAACAAACTTTATTATAAGCTCGATACCCATTAAACAAGTCAAGTTCAAGTTCAAAAAAAAAAATACCAAATCAAACTTGAACAGATTTTTTAATAACTTGATTAATTTTAAATTTGACTCGGCTCGACTTGATTATCTTATCAAACAAATTTAAACACTATAAAATTTAGCTCGGTTCGGATTAGATTTCTGTTTTTTTTTCTTCTTCCTCTTTTTCTTTTATAAAAATGGTTAGAATTATAAAAACAGATGTGGTTCGGATTAGATTTCTGTTTTTTTTTTCTTCTTCTTCTTTTTCTTTTATAAAAATGGTTGGAATTATAAAAACAGATGTGGTTAATTCAGTGCGTTTTATTTTATTGTTTAAAAAGCCATTTGATGAATTGTTTTCTGTACAGTCGTTGTTACTTCTTAATTTCGTCGGTGTTGCGTGGTCCTAAAGTAGGGTTCTAGATTGCATTAAGATATGTTTTTGCAAATTAATATAGTCGAGTAATTTATTTTCCAATTAAACTAATTTTATAGGAGTACTCTTAAAACAAAGAGGTGCATTTTTATGGTTTCTTTAAAAAAAAAATCTAGAAATTATGTTGTTTGATTGGGGTTAAAGAAACAAGTATCACTGTAATTATTTTTTTTTTAAAAAAAAAATTCAAGTCGAATTATTCATTCAAAAGAAATACGTAAAGGCATTAAGATTCTATTTAAGATGTTTAGAAGTGTATCCTAACGAGTTATAAATGAGAGGATATATTAAATTTGAAGTGCAAGTTAAGATTAAGCTGCTTTTAATGACTAAAAGCTGCTTTTTATTCAGGGTGAAAGATAGATTGATCTCTATTTATTTGATACTTTTTCTTTTTCTCTCTCTCCTTTTAAAATAAATAAATAAAACAAAATCCAGTGTTCATCAGATAAATCATACGTATGATAGAGAGCAAACACCTACCTCTCACAGAGGAAAGGGATGTTCTAACATTCAACTTCCTAAAATCTACGATGTTTGTATTTATCACGATCGATGAATTCTTCAAATTCTTTAAATTTCATCGCCATTAAACTCGTTCTCCAGATGAATTCCAAGCCCGAGTTTTGCGGACAAAACAGGATAAAAATCTTAGAGAAATTGTCGGATACGCAATTTTCCATTTCTTTATCGAGAATCTAAAACAAAAACAAAAAATGAGTGGCACGTGAGGCTGCATGGGGTGTAGGCATGCGATTGGTTCGATCCGGATTCGAGTCGCAATCAGTCCGTTAAATTCGGAATCGAAATTGATTCAAATGAACTGATTCTGAAATCGAATCGAAACCGTTTCGGATCCGATTCGATTCTTTCGATTTTGAATCGGTACGATTTGGATCGTTTGATTCTTAATTTAAAGGTGAAAATTTTAATACGTATACATAAGATTATTTTGTGATAGAAAAAAAAAAGAATAGGATCGTCAACATGTTAGATGAATTTGAATCTTCAAGTTCGAGGAAGATAATTCCAAATAGTTCGGAATCAATTTTGAATTGATTCAGACTGATTCAAAATTAGAATCGGAATCGGAATCGATCGGACTAATTCTAACGTCGATAAATTCAAAATCGATCCGAATTAAATCGGAACATAGGAACAGATAAACATACCTAATTGGGTGGGCAGATTTGCCATGGCGCCTTCACACGCATTGGATTTGCTATCTAACCGCTTTGTCGCCCTTTCCCCTCTTTCCTTTTCTTTTTCTTTATTTTTTTTTATTTTTTATTTTTCCTTTTCCCCTCGGCCTGCTATATTACGTTGATTGCCCCTTGCTTCTGCTTCACCCACCTCTCACCTCCTCATCCTCTTCCGTTTCCTTCTCTTCTCTTTTTCCAAGGTGCTCTCACTCCGCTCTCTTCCCTCCCTCGTTCGATGCGAGTCTAGGGTTGAGATTTTCAGGAATCTGATTTGTGGAATCCGCGACCGGAGGTAGGAAGGAGATGGCAGGCTGCAATCAAGGGGATATAGCTCCTCAAAGTGAAGAGGTAATGCTTGTTCTTGGTTCTTGGCCATGTAATGGTTTTGATTCTTCTCCCTTTTGATAAAGTTTGGGAGTGACAAAATCCTGCCTCGTATTATTGAATTTCAAACTGAAAAAAAGAAGAAGAAGAAGAAGAGATTCTTTTAGATGAAGAACCTTGGTGCTTCTTCTATGTGGACATTTTGCATTGAACCTTCAATCTCCAATCTTATACTGCATATTGTTTGGTATTTTGGCTTAGGTGTTATTGGAGAAAAGATATGGAGGTATTGTAGCCAAAAAGCCATTGATCTCGAAGGCAAGTTTTTAATATTTTAAATGTGGTGCTTCTATTTTTTTATTTTTTTTATTTTTTTCATCACAGTGTAAGATGCCTCTAACTTCATCTTTAAGCAAGCTCATTTAATAATCTTCATTGTCCTTGATTTGGTTGACTATAACTAAATCAAATTTACCATGGAAGCGATTACTGTGACAAAAATTGTCAATTACTGCTTGAAATATAAGATCAAACTTGTCCACGCTGACTGCACAAAATGCAAGTTTTTTGTTTTTCAAGAAAAAAAAAATTTGACTAAGTGGAGAGTTGGAGACCTAACGGCGGCTAAAACATGTGTAAGTAGTTTTAATTTGATTTCTCTTTTCTTTCGTTTTTGTTTGGATGCAGGACCATGAAAGAGCTTACTTTGATTCTGCTGACTGGGTCCTTGGCAAGGTATTGACTTCTCGATTAGGCTTTTGACTATGAATTGTGTTCTTGGACAAAATAATATCGAAGGCACTACTAAACCATGAATTGTCAATTAAATTGAATTCACATGCTATGAAAGAAGATGCTATTTAGCTAAATCTACAGAAAATTGTTTTTTTGGACATTTTAATTGTCTTGCAGAAAAGAATGAAACATGTGTGGTCATATATAGTGATTGTTGCTATTATTTTTATCTGTCTTTTCTCAATGAACAAGAAGAAAACATTTCGTAATTCATTTCAGGATGATTGAGTTAGTTACATAGATTTAAAAAAAAAAAAAGAGAGAAAGAGGCAATTAGCTAACAAGTCAACTTTGACTACTCTACATTACAAGGCCGACATCAAAGCGTTTACATTTCCAATGGTCAACTTTGTTAATCTTTTATTGGAAATGTCAACTTTATTAAGAAAGCTTGTCGGTCGATTTAATAAGACTAAATTGGCCAACTTTCCACATGTTTAAGATGAAATCTCTCCCTTTGTGCAGCAAGGAACAAGTCCAAAGTCAAAAACAGCTGTTGAATCTCTTAAGCCCAAGTTGAAGGTATATGTTTATGGCATATGCATATTTTGTCTCAAAGTACAGCCAGTATCAACATGAAGATGTCGAGTTTCCGATGTATTATCTGTCGGTTTGATTTCTGTGTTGTCGTCGTTGCTGCAGCGCACTCCTCATCATCAGCTTCCACCGCGAAGGCCTGCATGCACAACCGGCGTCGAGGATGCAGTAAGTTTAGCTCCTGTTTGTAATGCCATGAACTCGACTCGAATAGCTGAAGATTCATTACTTGCTTCTGATTCACTTGCAGGAGTAACTTGCTGAGGGATTGATGTCCATGATTGTTCCTTGGCATGGAGAAACAACTATCTTTGTTTTCCCAAAGAAAAAAAAAAGATTTGAGTCATTTTTATGAGAAGTCTTGGAGTTGTCAGACAGTCAGAGATGTTCTGTACATAATTAATCATCTTTTGATCAAGAACTTTGATAAATGATTGATCCCTTTGTTGTTTTTAAATTTTGTTACTGTTCAAAGTGGTAGGATCTTTCAACTTTCCTCCCCACCGTATTGAGGTGAGGGTAAACAAAAGCCGAAGTCTTCCAACCTAACCTGAGTAGCAGGAATTTAATTTGAAAGACAAATTAACAAACTGCCAATTCGGATTTTGCTCAGAAACATTTTGATCTGATAAAACATAATTCATTACATGGTCCAGAGACTAGAGAGGCTCACTATAATTCTCTGTAGCTAAATGGAAGAATAAATGCATCATGTGAAACAGCAGGTCGATCATCGTTCTCTGCAAATTATCGGAGATCGTGAGGAGGTTACAGACTCGAACCATTTCCTTGATTCAATCACTTGTAAATTGGAGCATCATTCTTCCCAAGTGAATGAATGTGGCCTATCATGTACTGGTGATTGATAATGTGGTAATTTATTTGATATGGATATCGACAAGAACTTCATCAATCAATGAGCTCAGTATCTGTCTCTGAATTTGCTTGCCAGTTTCAAATGCTTCAATCTCAAACTCCAACCAGCTTCCCAAGTGAGTGCTCATGTCATTTGCCACAAGTTCATCGACCATCCGGTTACTCATGGATTTCCATCCTGAAATTTCATCATAAACGGCTTGTGCCATATCCTTCCTAGTCAACATTGTTCCCTTGTTCCATGCTTGATATCCTCCCTTAAAATGATGATCATGTTTCAACTCCAAGCATTCTTGGACACAATCATATAGCAACTTGCTCCTTCCCTTATCACCTACTTCCTTTTCTTGTAGGTATCCATTATTATTACCTTCAAAATCTGGAACACCATGTAAGTAGTATGAGGCTAAATCCTCGGACGTCAAACCTTTGCGGCACAAAATTTTCCTCACATACTGCAGTTCCTGCTCGTTTGGTTTCATATGGGCTGTTGTACCCTCCTGATGATCTTTAGCTATAGAAGAAGCTGAATCAGACAACTCAGTTTCTGCTTCAACTGATTTACTTGAATGCAGTCGAGCAATGTTCTGAGCATTCACAGATGACGTACAAAGATCGCTTCCTGGAGAAATTAGTAGCACAAGTCAAATATAGGAAGAACTAAATATACATATATCGAGTAACGCAATGCTTTACCATATGTACTTCCTGGGCTCTCCGTTAACTGCCAGCTTTCACTTGAAAAGGAGACATCGAATACGGAAAGTGGACTTTGATGGTTGTAATTTGGTCCCATGCAGGTATTACTGCTGCTGCTTTGATCGTTTTCAACTTCTACTGCCTGAAATTGGATTAGGCGTCAAAATAAAACCTTCTAACTCGCCCCAAGAATGAAGCCCTACAATTGATAGTATGTATCTCGAGAAGATGAAACACAAGTGATGAAGCAGTTCGACTCTTGGGCATCAGCCAAATGTCGCAGAGGTTGAAGCATATTTTTCTCATAATGGATAGCGACCAATGGAAAAACTTCAAACTGAGCATCCTTCTTAGAGTAATTTGCTTGTATTGCTCAGAAGCACAAAGAAAACCACTTATCAATTAACCCACTAAAGAAAGCAATTACTGTATCAGAGTTAAGAATTCCTTGATTCACAGTGAGAAAGTAATTGATCTTAAGTTCATGTATAATCGAACAAATAAAACATATATTTAAAATTTATTGTTATTGCTTCATAAGGATATTGGACATCAGAATAAAGACCACACAAAGGATTTGGACATTTAAAATTGCAGGGAGAATTACGGATATGCATGTAATGCATAGTTTTGACTTTTGAGAAGGCACAACACTTTGTCCAGCAAAGTTATTGCGTCAAGACTCGCTCAGTTACTTGATGTTTTCTCAGTAAACCAAAAAATATTTAACATTGATGATCACCTAGAGAAATCAGTTTGTCATTAAAGTATGACCAAGCATTATTTTCTTTACAATAGAAAGTCAGGCATGCCTACATGTGTTCGATCTAAGTTTCAATTATATCAGCATTTACAAATCTGCTACCCTATAATGCCAGACTTAACAAGTGTGCCTAAGGGGAAGGAATTCCAAAAGCCTACCCAGGATCCATGTGAAGTAACAAGTACCATTTGTGAACTTATATATATATGACCACTATTAGCTATGCAATAAGAATGATTCCCAACTGTTATTTGTGGAACTATCTTGCCTTATAAGTCATATCCCAGTGTATATCAAACTAACAAGAATTGACTAGCAATTTTGATATGATAAAGATTTGTGAAAGATAACTTACCAATTGCTTATTATTTATTGCAATCACCTCGGAATCTGTTGAAGAAACACCAGAGTTAACTGCAATTCCGTGTCTATCTTTATATGGTTTAGATTGGAACTCCTCGTTCTGTGCTGTCGATGTGTTCAAACCATTACAAGAAGATTTTATACCTTGTGGAGTTGGAGCAGAAGACGTGAACCTTGTTGTTCTGGTGAAGTCGCAGGATAGCTCAGTAGGAGAAGTCAATTCTCTTAGCTTCTGTTCTAAGAGATGACTCAATGCATCACCACCTAAAACATTCAATCCTGGTGATAATAGACTCTTGTTTACATCTGGAAAATTATTTTCTAAACAACTACTCTTTGCTTTGTCCCATTTATCAACCACCAAACCGCCTGATTGAGATGGTCCAAATGTTTTTATCAACGGGGATGTGAATGTAAAAGATATGATGTCAGTGGCATTTCTGTTATCCTCAGGTCGTTTTGTGTGCTCATCTATTATCATATCAGATTCAACTTGAGTTTCATGTCCTTTCATAAGCCCTCTGTAAGTAGGCAAACTCTTCTCACTGCTGAAGCCTCCTTCTATTAACCTTTTCTTTTGTGGGAAATCCTTGTTACTGGACGATAAACCTTCCATATCAAGGCCCGTGATTTTCCTGCAATTATTTCTTGAAGTTCCTGAAAGCTTGTTTGCATTCTTGTTTTTTCCAAACGAAGGATCTGCAGATGGAATCTTCCTTCCTTGCTGTTGATTCGATTGCTGCCTTATGCTCAATTTGCTTTTGTTTGATTGACAGTTCTGCTTCTGATTGTTTTGTCTGAGGACACCAGAAACATTGGCTGCTGAAGGCTTTTTTGGTTGTTTATTCTTCTGGTTGTTTGCTTGTGTCCTGAATGGTTGATTTACGTTGTATTCTCCATGTTCCTTCTGAACTAATGTACTCCTTTTTGATGAGCCTGAGCTTTCCCTTTTCTGAACATTAACTTTAGCTTGTATGGCTAAGGAGATGGATTTACCCTTACTTCTTGCTCCAGCTCCATTGATTTCATAAGGATCTGGAGAGGACCTAACAATAACAATATCTTCAGTCCTATTCCATCTCCTGTTTAGGGATTGTCCTCTCGAGAATTGAGGATCATCCAACTCGACAGGTGATCGGGATAGTTGCAACAGTCGCGACACCCTTTCTGTAGCAGATATGTTGTCCTTGGGCTCGCGGACTCTTATAGGAATTGAAGGTGAACTTATCTTCCCTTTTGTACTAGGATGTATTTGCAGCCCTGGTTCAATAATCTTTGCAGCTGCCTCCATGATTTCTGCTGCATTCTTTGCTGATGTGAAACCAATGTTCTTGATTGGCGATAACAACTTGTGGTGGCTTAGTGGAAGGGACTTTCCCAACCTTGAAGGTAATATCTCCCTTTGGAACCTCTCTATGGGGCTGCTGGGCATCTTCTGAGACCTGGTCTCCATGGTCTTCCTGAAGTAACCCTCAGCTTTGTGGGGAACATAGTTGGATTTTTCATTTGTGTAAAAGTTAGGACTTTTCTGGCTCTGGTTGTAGTGAAAAAATCGCGCATCAAAGAAAGGAGTGGAGTATGGCTCTGGAGCTCCTGATGTCGGCATGGAATCAAGACCCATAAGCCTTGCCACAACACCTGGCGCCCTTGTTCCATTGCCATCTTCATCAGTCACTGATGAAGCGCAACTATAGTCACTACTTCCTTTGATACTGGGAACGGTAAATAATTCGTCATCATCAATCTGAAATAACACGATTTGGCCATTGATAATGCAATCCAAATTAAGCTATAAAACAAGCGGCAAATAATCCAACTCACGAGATGGAGCTGCGTTGCTGGCAAATTATCAGTGCTTCTCCTCCCTTGCTTTGTGCCCTCTAAATGAGAAACATGAGGAAATATTCAAATTTTGAATCAAAAAAGAAAAAAAAAAGATTTTTTTTTAAAGCTTAAGAATTGATGAACACAAGTAGACTCACCAGGCGAATTGGAGAACAATTTCTTCCTAGACTTCCGGTTCCAATCAAAGAGGTGAAAGAATCCAGTACTTTTGGAACCACCTTTCTCTCCGCCCATCGTCACTTTTTTATTTCTTTACAAAGCTTTAAAAATACCGAGTGAAGCACTTCAATGAACCAAGAATGATTTGTAAACACAGAACAGAAAAGTGATCTCTTTTTTAGGAGAAAAAAAAAATACAATATAATAACGAGATAAACCTAATATTGGCAATTTAATAGAACAGACGAGATCCAATCGGTGTCGGCTTTAGAAACCTCATCGCCAATTAAACAAGAACCTTAGACGGGGATAGCACCAACATACCTATCGAAAAATCACAGATCACTGCCCTCCGCAAAATCTCGCAGAATTTGGATCTCGACCGCAACCCATGGCCGACGGACCGAGCAAAACCTACCTGAACAGCGAGAAATCCCGATAGCGGAGTAGCTAAACCCTATTCATAGATCTGATTTAGGTTTCCGAGAGAAGAAGTCGTCGGGCTTTGAAGTTTAAACTGGTAGATGTGTCAATAAAATATAGGAAGGAAGTAGAGTTAAAAAGGGGAAACGACGAATGTAACGGCTCGCTTTGGGGAGAGGGAGAGCCATTTCAAATTCCAAACGGTCGCATATTCCTCTACGACGACTCCCACACATCGTTCTATGCGGTCATCCAAGCCGTCCGTTGATCGCTTCTAACTTCTAAGCGCCCGACCGTCTCTACGTGAAGACCCACGAGCGGAGGAGGTCAGAGTTCCATCTATGAGGTGGCGGAATTAATCCTTCCTTCAGTCGTAATAGAACCTCTCTTGGTTGATCCACAAAGGCCATGATCCTGTGATTTATTCCTTCACATGATTTCCTCTTAGACGGGGGAGGTCGTTAGATTAATGATTTAATTTTTTGCAGGTGAAGACCCACGAGTGAGATCTGCTGCTTTGCCTCCTCGGCACGTTGACTTGTGTTGATGATGTGGATGTATCGGGGGAATCAGAGGAAAGGGGGCAAATGGACGGGTGCGATGCATTGGCGTGGAGTGTTGTCTGATCCCCCACAGCAGTTGATCCCAAAGCCCAAAGGGCTTTGAACGCACCATCTGATCTTTGGATTTCTTTTTCTTTTTCTTCTATTTTTAGGAAAATTGTATTTGAGCCCGGTATGTTATCTATTTTTCACATCTCGTATTTTACAATATTTACATTTCGCCCTTCGTGATTTGGAAAATCAGACTAAACGGCTCGCTCAACTTCATCTTGTCTTCTCTCAAACTCTTTTTTTCGTCCTTGCATAAGTTGCACATACTACTGTAAAAAATTAAAACCGTCAATCTAGTGATTTTCATCGGTCTGTCCCATAGTCATTGTGAATGAAGTAAATCACGGAGGACTCTATGAGTCTTGATGTAATGGTCAAGACACGTGAATATTATTTGAATCTAAAAAAGGATTTTAGATCTTCTTCAGAATCGACCATTGTCACTTCTACAAGCATCGTCGTGTCTTAGCCAGTATTTCATCCCCTATGAGGACATAAGTTGCACATACCCGCAATCCACAAAATATTGGAATCTGCCAACTTAGCAGTTTCCACTGACCTATTCCATAATCATTGTGAGAGAAGTAAATTACGGAGGCCTAAGACACGTGGGGTCATCTAAATCTAAGAAAAAATTTTAGACCTTCTCCGAAATCAATCTTTACCTTATCCGTAAACTCCGTCATATCTTAACAACCATACATCCTCACGAGGATAAAGCATGGTGACCAAAATACACTACGACATAAAATTGCACATACGATTTCATACGTATTAGACCAATAGATTATACCTTTTTTTTATCATGCTTTAAAGGCTAGAGATTAAAGTCTCTTTATTTTTCAATGGTTTAATATATAAGAGATCATATTCAAATTCTCTACATGAATATTAATTAATTTGTTTAGTGTTATTTTTATATGTTTTGAAGAAAAAAAAAGCATAATAAAGAGTGTCTTTTCAATTGTTATTCAAATATATTTTTCGCATTTAATATAATAGTTTAATATTTTCATAGATAGAAAACAAAATTAAAGGTATGTTATATTTAAAATAAAAAAATGTTGTGCGTATTATTCATTATTAAATCTGAAAAGTTTTAAATATATTAAATTTAATAATGATATTAAAAAAATACTAAATTAATCTATTGCTTCAAATATCATCCGTTTTTCCAAAAAAAAATTTTTTTTAAGAAAGAAACAAGCGAAGGAGCATTCTAATACCTCTAAGAAACTGCATCAAATAAATGATGATTAAATATGATTATTTCATGCGTCATGTTTAGGCTTCATTAAGTTGGCAGGAAGAAGACGTCAAAGATATCATTTTTTTTTTTGTATAACAAAATATAAATATTAATTACTAAAATGGAAGATATTGAAGATATCAGTATTTAATTTCACTTGTCACGATTTTATTTTCGTCACTGCCTCCGTCATCGGTATTTGCTAGTGAATACAAAACATGAGCACTAATTTATTGTCGCATAGTAAGGAGAATAGATTTTCGAGAGTAGCTCATCCTCGCCGCCATAGCTGCATCCTTTGCAAAAAAAAAATTAGAATCATAAATTTAATAGTTATCTAATTTCGATTTCATAAATATGAGAGAGAGAGTAAATATTGATGATCATTGATCTTGGTACATTGATAAATACGGTGAAAAATGTAATCCAACGTAGATATTATTGCGACTGAGACCGGGATACTGAAGTGTCTAATAGCGAAAATGACGAAGAACCAATGACTCAAACGGAGGAATGGATGATGCGGCGAGAGCGCCGAAGCAAAGAATTGGCGGTCTCGAACTTTTGTCGAATGACACTTCACGGTCGAGGTGAGATGAGTCGTGCAAAGGGAAAAAAAACGGTTAAGGAGCGTCGAGAGAGATGTCGGCCAGACTCCTCCGACGCTCAAGGTAGAAATTAATATGCAAAGAAGAAATAGTGGAAGCAAGAGAACAGTGTCGAAGATGTTATGAACCTCTCTTCCTCCTCTAACTGTCTTTATATAAGCGGAGATATCCATACGAAACAGTACGGAGGGCGTAGATGGTATGGTACGGTGAAGGGATGACCTATCGTCTTTAGAGATAATAGAGAACATCACCTTCATAAATATTGTCGCGTATGGAAGGCAATTAATGACTCTGCGTGATTGATGGGAGACAGAGCTCAATTAATATAGCGGACATGCTTTCCTGAGATAGACATGGGCATGTCTTCTTGTCGAGTGGGTATGTTAACAGAGGATGTTCCGTTGGACATCTTGACTTGGATGAACGTCATGCCCTATAATTTGTTGAAATACAACATATTTGGAATATCATACAGATAAGATGAAATATAATGGCCAAGATGCAAGTGCACCTGACCCATCATGTAGCCGTGACAGAATATAATAATTGCGATGCGACGCTTTTTCACTCCGCTCAGCTATGTTGAGATATATATAGTCTTCTTCATACGACTTGATTGTACCCGATATATAATGTCATCATCATTGAGCTATATGCTGAGATGTTATCATCATTCGACTATATGCCGAAATATTGTCTTCTTCATGTCTCATTCGGCCGTGAATGTCTTGGAATGTTGGCTAGACCAAAGAGATGAATAGGCATATAGATATAATGTTTTTTACTCATAAGTTAGTTTCATTCGATATCAGATATTAAATAGTCTATTGACGCGGATAATCGAATCTTATTTATTGTACAAATTTTATATCACATTTACTAATACACCATCCTCATGGGAACACCATAGCTACATCCGATCCACGATTGAGTCGATTTATACATGAGTCCACGAGCTAATTAACTATTGATTTGATTTCAACCTCAAAAATTACTATGAAACCATTGCTTCAATATTTTTTTGTTTTTTACTATTTGTCGAAATCCTTGGATTTTTTATTTTATTTTTTTAACTATTGAAATTATTTATTTATTTTATCCATAGCTAATATTTAATGATAGTTATTCTCTAAATTTTAAATATATGATATTTATTTTATCAATTCCACGTCGTCTTCTTTTTTTTTAAAGTTCATTTCGATTTCAACAAAATAAAAAAAATCACAATTTTAAATGTAAATCTCAGTGACGTTAAATTTATTTACAATGAATGAAATCAATTTCTGACTTCCGAAACACAAAGAGTACGGGAACTTTTAATAAATCTTCTATTTTACTAAAAAATAATAAATAATATAAGGAAAATATAAGAAAAACAATTTTCAAATGGTTGAACTGACCGTTCTAATATTATGAAAGCACAAGTATTGATTTATAATTGAATAAAAAATTAAAAAAATATAAGGAAAATAATTTTCAAATGACTAAGTAAAAAAAAAATTGATATCGAAAAAATTAATATTATGAAAATAAAAATAAAAATGATCATTTTCTAATATAACAAGAATAAATATAAGAAAATTATGTGAATTTTGATTTTATAGATAAACAATTTAAATAATTGTAAAAACGTATATATATATATACACGTTTTTTTCGTGGAAAATTATGTTTTTTCCGCATGATTTTCACCGTTGTCGTCGTCGATTCACCGTCGATCGACCAGATTCTGATCGGAAATCGGCCGGGATCCGATCGACACCGGAGTCCGATCGAAAATCGATCGGGATTTGGCTGGCACCGGAGTTCGACCGAATCCCGATCGGTTTCCAACAATCGTGCCCATTTTCGGTCGCAATCGCGCCTTTTTCGGGTCACAATCCGGACTCGATCAGTCGGTTTGGCTTGATCGCGGGTCGACGAATCAAGATCGGAATCCTACCTTCCGTCGACGATCGAGGGCGTCAGACGCGCGGTTACTATGCATCGCGCACAGTCAGACAACGAAACGATACTCAACGGATCTCTCTATATTAAAAATAAAAATAATGTTGAACGTACGAAATCATAAATATAATTATAATTCATGCATAGTAACCAAGAATACTAAAATTAACTATCAATATTTTTAAAATGGTTGAATTGACCGTTCTAAATTGACTTTAATTATAGGACACGTATTGCGTGAAAAAAAAAAATGATGCACTCACCTTATATATATTTGTATAAAAAAAAATAAATCATTGTAAATTTTGATAAGGATATACACCTCGTGAACAAAGATTGACCCTTGATAATACACTTATTCCCCAGATACAAGGTGATGAATAATGTAATTTAATCGCCCAAAATTAATGAATAACAATCCATTAATAATTCAAAATTTATTAATTTTTTTTATTTATTGTTCATGATTTTTGATTTAACCAAATATATCACGATAATTAAGTGGAGCTATTTAATGTCATGTTGTGGTGGCTCATGCATTCGGTTGGTTTTTTAATTGCAGGATCAGTCGAATAAATTTAACACAAAAACCGAAGGATCTTTTATTTAAACACACCGATCGGAAACCTTTGGCTTTATCCAACGAAGTCACAATCGTATCGCATCACAAGCTGTTCA
This sequence comes from Wurfbainia villosa, assembly GCA_025175895.1. Taxonomy (NCBI): domain Eukaryota; kingdom Viridiplantae; phylum Streptophyta; class Magnoliopsida; order Zingiberales; family Zingiberaceae; genus Wurfbainia; species Wurfbainia villosa. Next base: position 10,398,203 of record CM045998.1, on the reverse strand, counting down.
AAATAAACTCCGGGCGCCGCCGTCGCCGGAGGGCGCGTGCGCCTATCGCCGCACCGCGACTGTGCCTCCGGCGGTGGCGGCGGTGGGCACTGAGGCTGCGACGAGCGACTTGTATATCTCGATGAGCACCTTCTCATCGTATTCCTTCGCGTTCGTCGCCGCGAACCTCATTTCGTGATCTTCCCCACCGAATCCGTACCCTCCGAAACCGTACCCGATGCCGACGGGGACCGCGTCGGAGAGCCCGAGCATGAACCGCACGTAGCCGTCGCGGATCCGCTTGAGGAACCTCCGGGGCGAAAGCGCCTTCCGGAGGCGCAGGAAGACGAGGCGCGATGGGATCTTGATTCTCCAGAACCGGCGGCGCGGCCGGGCCCTCCCTCCGCCTCCGAGCTCCGCCTGGATGAAGCGCCGGCCGGGGTCTCGTTCGCGGCCAACGCGGTGGTAGCCGCGCCGCTTACAGTATCCCTCGAGCCCGCCTCTGTAGCAATCCATCGCCTCCGCCTCCGCCTCCGCCTTCGGAGTGGATCTGGCTTTACTCTGAAGGCGAGGAAGGAGGAGGAGCATTTAAAAGATGCTCAGCTAATCGGTGACCTTACCTCCCCCGTAGGAATCCATCGCAGCAGGTAGAATAGTTTAAGCTGGCGCCGGTTATTTAATTTGGCTGCGGTGGGAGCACCCCCCAATCACAGCCGTCGAATCTTATCAAATTTGAAATATATATAGAATAATCTATTCTAGTGGGCCACCACTGCGGTCTTTCCGTAGGAACCGAGCGTTGATAAAATATGGCCGTGGAGCAAGCCGTCCAGATTCGAGCACGTGGCAGCGGAATCTAATGGAAACAGAGGTTTACTTCGCGTGATGGAAACAAAAGCAGAGAAGAGACGACTGACGGGACGAGAGGAATGAAAGCGGTCGAGTAGATTTTTTTTTTTGCATGAGGTTATCTAAGTCTTCGTCTTTTATTGATATGAGCTTAAGGCGAGTGTTTGGTGATTCACATGCTGTTGTCTATCTGTAGCGTGTTATGGTATCTGATTCATTGATTAAGCTTTGGAGGCATCGAAATTTTGGAAGGAAGTTCGAGCGGTCGTCAGGATTCGACGCCCGAATGGCGACGGAGAGCAGGCAATCAAGGCCCTACGTACCCGGTTTTGTCATTGTATTTAATGAAATTTTTTCTCTTTTTCTTTTAATCATAGTTTGACCGCTCTTCCTCTCACACTTAACTTTATTTAGGAAGAGATGAGAGAAATATAAAGGGGCGTTTGGTATCCATTTTCTTCTCCGTTTTTTATTTTCATTTTCCGTGAAAATGAAAAAACGTGTTTGGTTCACGTTTTCTATCTATATTTTCCAGAAAATAAAGAAGCGTTTTCTGAAAAACTAGAAAACGAGAAATAATCGTTTTCTATTTCCATTTTTGTTTTCCAAAAAATAAAACAGTATTTTCTGGAAAACTAAAAAATAAAAAAAACTCGTTTTGAAAAAGAAAGAATGAAAATAGAAAACAGAAAATTCTCTACGAACCAAACGACCCCTAAGTAACGAAGGGGAAAGAAAACAAAAAGGAAGGAAAAGGAAGTTTACATATCAAATTGGGATGTAATAAAATTTTAGGCTGGGTTTGGCGTGTGAAAAATGTGATAATTTTTATTTTCATTTTCTGATAAAATGAGAAAATGAAAAAAAAAATGTTATTTGGTTTGTATTTTTCATTCTCATTTTCTAAAAATTAAGAGGTTTTTTTTAGAAAAAAAGAAAATATGGAAAAATTATTTTCTAGAAAATAAGGATGGAAATTAGCAAACGTGGAAATCAAACACAGTCTAAGACCATCTCCAATCGATATCCCTTTACATCATTTTGGTGTAAAGGGAATATTATTTGTTTTCTAACGGAGACACTAAAAATTGCATCAAAATGATCCATGATGCTGCACTGTTCACTTGTACCAAAATGGTGCAAGTACGGTTTATTTTAAATAATTATATTATAATATTAAATTTATATTTAAAATATTCTTAAATATTATAAATTAATATTATTTAATTTAATTGAATTTATTATGTAAATTTTATATATTATAAATTTAGATTAGTTATTAACTTAAATAAGTAATATTTAAAATATTTGTTATATTACTAAGATTATAAATATTTTAAAATTTATAATATTGATATTTTTGTAACAAACACACAATTACATATTTAAAATTTCAAAATCCATAAATATAAAATATATAACATATAGCCCAACAAACAATTTAAATATGTGACAAACAAGTAAATATATATTTAAAATAACCATAATAACATTGCAATATTAAACAAATCAATGTTTAGTATTCTAGAAAATCACTTCCTAATAAATCACCGAAATAATCATGAAATTTACCGGAGCCATTTAAAAGATCTTGAGATTCTTGTTCTTCTTCTTGAGACGAATTGAATTTAGATCCTTCTCCTTGATGTGAAATTGATTGAGATTTTTGGTTTTTAGTCCTCTTTTGCATAATTTTGACTTTTTCACTTTGAATGAATTCATGTATTATCGAATCGGTGATGATATTCAAATCTTTGAATAAAATTTTATTCTCTTCCTTGAATATAGCAGCATTGGTACTTCGATCCAATGCTGCAATAAGTTCGTCATTCTGTAAAATCATTTTTGTGAGTTGTTGTTCATTCTTTCTCTTCAGTTTGACTTTCTTCATCCCAATAGGTCGTTTAGTTGAAGTATCACCACTGTCCGAATCAGTGATGTTAAGATTAAACGAAGAGACACGTAGAGATGAAGATGAATAAACATCTTTCTCGAAATTATAAGATTGAGAATAATCAGCTTAAGCAGTTTGTCGTTGCACTCTCGTAAATACAGTTTTGACGTTATCATTGTTGAATTTCTCAATACCTTGAAGAATGCTCCACATATGCCCAAATTTAAAACCCTTTGAGTAATTAGGATCTTGCACTAATAACATTTGAGCACGATCCATCTGTAAAAAAAATAATACAGTTATGAAACAAAATTAATAACTAAATTAGATATTGATTATAAAATTCATATAGTCTACAAAAAAAAATTATGATAACAACTTACAATATCTTCCTCTGATGCTCCACTTGGATTCAATTCTTCAATTTGCCGTATGCAACTCTTCAATTTAGAAATAGCAACAATGATGATATTCATTCTCTTTTGCAATGATCTTCTAGGTCGCTCTGAATTTTTAAAATTTGGATCTAGATTATACTCCATCTCAACTCTTGTCCAAAATTGATCATTCGTTGGGTTGATTCTTATGATTGGATTTTGAGAAATATGAAGATAAATATGACATAAATGTTTATCTTCTTCAACTGAGTAGGATGATGAATGAGACGAACTCATTTTTTTCAAGAGTAAAAGGTGCATTGTGATGATCATGTCTAGCATGCTATTATATAGGAAAAACTTACGTGCATTGTATAAGATTCGTGGGTGCATTGTGATGTCTCGTCGCCTACAAAAATAATAATATTGTGTGTGCATTATGATGTTCCGTCACATACAAAAATAATAATATTGTGTGTGCATTGTGGTGTCTCATCGCCTGCAAAAATAATAATATTGTGTGTGCATTGTGATGTCCCGTCGTCTGCAAAAATAATAATGTTATGTGTGCATTGTGATATCTCATCTCCTAAAATAATGATAATGGTGTGTGCATTGTGATGTCTCGTCGTTTGTAAAAATATTAATGTCGTGTGTGCATTGTGATGTTTCATCACCTGTAAAAATATTAATGTTGTGTGTACATTGTGATGTCTCGTCGTCTGAAATAATGATAATGATGTGTGCATTATGATCTCCTATCACCTGTAAAAATAATAATATTGTGTGTGCATTGTGATGTCCCATCTCCTAAAATAATGATAATGGTGTGTGCATTGTGATATCTCATCACCTATAAAAATATTAATGTTGTATGTGCACTGTGATGTCTCATCTTCTGAAATAATGATAATAGTGTGTGCATTGTAATGTCTCATCGTCTGCAAAAATAATAATGCTGTGTGTGCATTGTGATGTTTCATCTCCTAAAATAATGATAATAGTGTGTGCATTGTGATGTCTCGTCGCCTGTAAAAATATTAATGTTATGTGTACATTGTGATCTCTCGTCTTCTGAAATAATAATAATGATGTGTGCATTTTGATGTTCGTCGTCTGCAAAAATAATAATGTTGTATGTGCATTGTGATGTCCCATCTTTTAAAATAATGATAATAGTGTATGCATTGTGATGTCTCGTCGCCTGCAAAAATAATAATGTTGTGTGCATTATGCATTATAAATACATACCATAACTAAAAATAATTCAATCACATTCTTCATCTCAAAAAATGAATGCTAGATCTGAAGGTATATCAAATTTATCATCCTCAAGCTCTGAAGATGATGAAATATTTGAAGCACATAGAAGACTTATCACTTAAGCGATTTGCCGCAACAATCAAGTCATTTTGAATTATCTGAGTGAAGAAAGCAACAAAGACAAATATCGAGGATCTATTCTTGGTCACATAGTGATCAATCACAATAGAGAAGTTGCTGATCGTAATCTATTCAATGATTACTTTGTCGAAAATCCTACATATAATACTGCAATGTTTCGAAGAAGATTCCGAATGTGAAGAAATTTGTTTATGCGTATTTTTAATGTGGTTAGTAATCATGATAATTATTTTGTGTAGAAAAGAGACGGAGTTGGAAAACATGATGTCAGGTTTACAAAAAATGACAGATGCATTTCGAATATTGACATATAGTATACCAGTAGAGGCTACTGATGAATTCATCAAAATAGGAGAATCAACTGCCATGGAAAGTGTGAAAAAATTGTGTCGTACTTTTGTTGAAGTATTTGGAGGACAGTACTTGCGATCACCCAATGTTAATGATATTGCTAGACTTCTTCATATTGGTGAGCAATGTGGTTTTCTTGGTATGTTGGATAGTCTAGATTGCATGCATTGGAGGTGGAAAAATTACCCAATAGCATGGGTTGGGCAATATTTTGGTCGCAGTGGAAAACCAACAATTATTCTAGAAATTATAGTTGATTATAATCTTTGGATATGACATGCATATTTCGATTTATCTAGATCTAACAATGACATTAATATATTGGAGTCTTCTATTTTTTTTTCTAATCTTGCTTAAGGTATTGCTCTCCCTGCTCGCTATGTCATTCAAGGAAAAGAGTACAACATGAGTTACTATTTAGCCGATGGTATATATCCAAAATGATCTACACTTGTTCAAACAATTCATGATTCATGCGGTACAAAGAATAAGTTGTTTGCAATGAAACAAGAGGCATGTAGAAAAGATATTGAGCGAGCATTTGTAGTGCTCCAATCACGCTTTGCAATTGTTGTAGGACCTTCACATTTTTTACAGAAAAATATTTTACATGATATAATGACTTCATGTATTATTATGCGTAATATGATAATTGAAGATGAGCGCGATATGAATGCATCAATTGTTAATCAAGGTGAAGTCCCGTCGACTGTAGATGTTGATACATCAATAGATGACAATATCCAATTTCAAGAGTTTCTTACTAGATATGAAGGAATCAAAGATAAAATTGTTCACTTTGTCCTTAGAAATGCATTAATTGAGCATTTGTGGAACAATATGGTAATTCTGATAATTAAGATTGATAATGATATATTTTTAATGAAATATTATTTGTTTTGTGAAAATATTTAAAATATTTTATCTTAATTGTTTATGATTGTGTATTGTCTTTAAATAATAATATGTCTACTGAATTATTTCCATCAAAATTAAGAAGGGAATGTACTAATATTTATTTTCTTGTAATTAAAAATATAATATCATAAAAATTAGTTATTATGTACTATAAAAATATTAATTTTAATAATAATTATGATCACAATAAAAATATTTAACAAATTAATATGTACGTTGAATAATAATTATAAGATGTAAAAAAAGAACATTCTAAGAATGTTCCTTTTAATGTAGGAAATGGTGTGTATTAGTTGGAGTTGAAAAAAAAATTGGTATTGCAATGACACTAAATTGGTGTTGCAACGACACAGAAATAAATTTTGTGATTGGAGATGATTTAATACTTGTTGTGAGTAAAGAAGGATAAAAGTTAGACTGGATTTGGTGTGTGAAAATTGTGACATTTTTTATTTTTATTTTCTGATAAAATAAGAAAATGAAAAAAATATTGTTTGATTTGTATTTTTCATTCTTGTTTTCTAAAAAATAAAAGGACATTTTTTAGAAAAATAGAAAATATAGAAAAATCATTTGCTAGAAAATGAGAACGTGAAAATCAAATGCAGCCTAATACTTATTGTGAGCAAAGAAGGATAAAAATTACCCTATCTTCTTTTTCCTTTTCCTTCCGCCTCAAACATTAAGATTTAATATTTTTTCTCTCTTATTTATCTTTCTTTTCTCTTTCCTCACCTCCTCTCAAATCCAACATAAGGGTGACTAAAAAAAAATAATCACAATCGATCTTCGATGTATCGATATTTAGATACAGTAAAAGTTAAACATCTCGATTGATATTTTCATCTAATATTAAATATTGATTCTTGTTCATTTTTATAATTTTATATTATACTAATCATTCGATTTTATTCGCGAGGACACAGTCTTCCTCCCAATTCACCTGTGAGTAAATTACTTTTCAAATAGACAATATTTATACTAGTTCATGAGAAATAAATTTTCAAAAAAAGTACTATAAATTGTCGATTCATAGAAAAAATGGATCATTGATAATTCTAATATTTATTAAATTTCTTTCCCTATACAAGAGAATTCTGTTGGATTAAAAGGCAATTCGCATAACATTCATATAACAGAAGAAGAATTTCTCATTCCTTAATCATAAAGATACGTATTTCACGGTGTTGCTAATTGTATTTGTCATTCAAAAAAGAATTTCTAACATATTTATTCCTATCGAGATTTATATATATTTTTTATTTTTTTAGTTGTTCCTCTGAGTGATTTATGGCTGGTGTGCATCTATAACTTTTACCTTTCTTTACTCACAACAAATATGAGACCATCTTCAATCATAAAATTTATTTTTTGTCACTGTAATATCAATTTAGATGTTCCCACGGGGATGTCACGATGATAAGATAGGGTGTTTGTTACAGAATAGGCTGGATTTGATGATGAATGAGGAGTCTAAAATCTCCCTGATTTCAGATGGACCCCTCATTGCTTTGTCATCGTGTTAAGGGACTTTATCCTTCTGCGATTTACCTCTCTCTCGTCAGTGTCTTGGAACGAGTGATAAGGGACTGTTAATTGGATAGATTCTCAATTTTTACATAGAGTTATTATGAAGGTCTCAACGAAAAGAAAGAGTGAATTTATTTTTCCAAAAAATATATATATAAAGGAGTCTCATTTATTTTGTTACCTTTCTTTTATACCCCTCCTAATTAGTAACGAATGTTTTTAAAAAATCCTAATTATAATTAAATAGTATTTTTAAAATCATTTTATACTTTGAAAATTATAAATTTTTTGTAACAAACTTTTAACTTTTATACATAGGTTTGTATGTATCCGAGTTCTGATTCTCTAAAAAATTAGTTTTTACAAGAAAATATTATATTTAAAATTAAAATTCAAATGGACTAAATTGTATTCTTATGATAATTTTTTATAATTAACTTTTATAATATGTTTTTAAATTTTTTAATCAATTTCATTCCATCTCTTATCATCTATATGATTCATCCCACCTTCTAAACACATCAATTTTATATACTTTTACAAAATTTAAATGTATAAAAGTATCGTGAAAATAGAATATAAACTTAATAAAATTCATGATTTATATAATTAAAATTCAAATTTAAAACACATTCTAAAATTATGATATGGATTTAGATAGGGGTGATCACGGTTCCAAAACTATCGATTTCAATTTTAGAATCGTCGGTTTTGATTTATCATTCAATGAAATTGGTATCGAACCGCTCATCAACGGTTTCGATTCCGATTTCGAAATCATCGATTCCGATTCCTTACGGTTTGATTTTGATTTTGAAATCGTTGATTTCGGTTCATCATCCATTGGAATCAGAATCGAACCGTTAACTGACGGTTTCAGCTCTTTACGATTCGATTTTGGTTAAAATCATTTAGAATCGAAATTTAAATTATTTAATTTAAGTCTCTTATTTGTTTAATAGACGATATAAGTATATTATTTTTCAATTTATTAATTTGATCGATTTATTTTAATTTAAATTATATTTAAATTTAAATTTTATATTCTAATATTTATTTATTTATATAACTCTTTGAATCAAATATTTTAATTTTATTCCGTTCCGGTTTCGATTCAATTTGGTTTTTATGTCGATCCTAAAAATTTAAAAATCGTAATCGAATCATGTACCTTCGATTTCGATTCCGATTCCCATTTTCAAAACCGAAATAAAAAAAAAAATTAAAATTCGATTTTTAATCATCGAATCCGATTCGATTGACTGTTCGAATGGAACCGTGGGTCACCCCTAAATTTAGAAGTGGTTGGTCGCTCACATTCCATATTCTACAGTTTATCCACTAATGTATCGATCCCTAACAATTCCACTATCTCAAGTTTTCTAAATGTACTTTCTAAACCTTATCCCGATTAATCAAAGTTATCCTTTTATCGGAAGAATTCATCAAAATAGCCCTTAGTTTCAATTACCCGCCTATGATATTGGCAGTTGTTGTTTGGGTCCATGAGTCCTGAAGTACCAGCGTGACGGTATGTTGATGGGTTGCTGAAAGCCTTTTATAAATTAAGCAGGCGTTAAGTGGGCTCCATAGCCCACGGCAATTGTGCGACGTGTCGGTGGCTCGGCGGGCAGGGTCCCCTACAGCGAATCTGAATTGACTTAAAAGCCCTCCTCGTATCCCTGAATAATAGGTCGAGTGGATGGGTGATATAGGGATTTGGAAAGTTCTGTGTAAGTGTGTTTTATTTATTTAATTTTCATTTTTATTTTTTGTAATCTCCATGGCTTTCTTCTAATTTATACAGGCAAGTTACGAGTTAAGCGAGTTTCTGAGAAACCTCGAATGTTCCGTAATGGCGAATTGGGGATCGGCTGGATCTACGGCGATTGGGAATTTTTAGGGTTTCGTTTGGAGGATAATTGACAATGGCGACCACGACGGTGGCGACGGCGGCGGGGATGGCGGTGGTGTTATATTTCCTCTTCAGCCGGCGCTTGGCTTCGGCGAGAGCAGACAGGGAGGAGGAATGTGGCGGAGGGGGAAGATTGTCCAAGGTGGGAGGGAGGACGGCGGCGGCGGGGAGGAGGAGGATCTCGCGGAGGCCGGCGCAGCCGCCGGCTACGTGGCGGGAGGCGGTGGCGACGTTGGCCGACACTCTTCGGTTTACGTACTCGGAGACGCTGGGGAAGTGGCCGATCGGGGACTTGACCTTCGGGATTAAATATCTGATGAGGCGGCAGGTTAGTGCGCTTGGATCTCTGTGGATCTTTTCGGTATCTGTCAACAAACTGTTCTTATGGTTGCGTTTAGTCCTTTTGGATCTTGGAGTTTTGGATTTCTTCAATTGTATGATTTCAGTTTGGTCGTGTTGTTATTTCTTTTTTTATTTTTTTAAAAAATTTCTTACAGAAATTGTCTGCTTGATAGGCTAAAAGTACGGTTCTTACTCCCCTCTTATTGAATAGTTACTAGCTGGGAGAAGGCTGGTAATATTTCTGGAATCTGCCTGTATTTAAATACAAAGAGGAGACGATGTTTGATTCGGTAACAATTTACTTTTTTAAAATTTAACCAATAATTCTCTTTGCTCTACCATATGATTCAGAGAAATGTGAATAACATGCAAAATAATAATAAAAAAACTTGGTAGTAATAAATTAGCGTCTGAATGAAGCTCGGAGGATGAAATCATCACACTACCTGCCGACGTCATTGATAAATAGTGTGGTCATGTACTCATGTTGATCATTGTAACAGTTCTATTTGGATTTACGCCCGTGTTATCTTGTTGTTTCTCATAATAGGTCAGTCAAATTCTACACTCTCTAATATGTTTCATATCTTTCCAGGGTAACCTTCATGTTGCAAGTGTGTATGCTGGTAGTGATTGTCTAGAGCTCAAAGGTCCTGAGATAATGGCTGAGTTGATTTGTTCATTAAGGCTGGTGAACCTCTGCTATCTTTTCTCAAAAAGACCATTCCTGAATTTTCTTGAATCTGGTGGTTTTTCCAATGAAGATGTACTTCTCCAAGAACCCAAGGCAGGGGTGAGTAAGCATTACAATATATTGGATAAGTGCATATTAGTTCTTCTCTTTGTCTTATTGTTTAATGAAAATGTTCAGAAAAGATAGATTATTATGGTATTTGTGTGTTTCTTTAGAGTTTCTGTGAAATTGCCTTTTGGCTTTATATCTTATTTTGGTGCTTATTATTTACTCTCTTTATGCAGCTTTTGAAACCAGCTTTTACGATATTAGTTGATAGGGAAACTAAATGTTTTCTTCTACTGATACGTGGAACTCATAGTATTAAAGATACATTGACAGCAGCAACTGGTGCTGTAGTCCCTTTCCATCATTCAGTTTTAGATGAAGGTGGTGTGAAGAAATTAGTCTTAGGATACGCTCATTGTGGAATGGTAGCTGCAGCACGGTGGATTGCAAAATGTACTACACCCTTCCTTCTAAAGGCAGTTAGTCAGCATCCCAATTACAAGATCAAAGTACCCTTCTCCCTTTTTTCTTACTTTCAATCATTCACAGTACTTCATATTTTAACTTTCTTATTGTGTCTCTTAATTCTTGTCTGGCAAGTGTCTTTTAGTTCATTGGTTTTTGTTAGACCATCTAGCATCTGTACAAATTGACAGCCTCATTTGTTCTCACTCTTAGATAGTATAATTTCATCGTTTCTTGGACAAGTTGACCTCCTATTTTTAGGTTAAAACCTGTTTGACGTTGTCAATTTTCCTGCTGATTTCATATGTAGACTCAATGATATTGCAATTTATCAATTGCATTGTAAAAAGGCTTAGAAGAGGATATGGGATGGATTGGTGACTACCTTATGCATACACATTAGCATGGAAAACCTTATATGGTTCAACTGAATCGCATCACTATTCTCTGCTGATTGTACATGTGTACAATTGTACAATTTGACTATCTATCTGTATTAGGTCTTTACCTTGAACACAGTTATCTATTTATTTATTTATTGTGGTTATCTATTGTGTATCCCATTTATGTGATAGATTATCACATTGCTTTATGGTAGTATCTTGCTGCTAGGTTCTTTTAAATATTTGGCACATAGAATAATACTTTCTTGTGATTTTAAGATTGTTGGTCACTCATTGGGAGGTGGAACTGCTGCACTTTTAGCATATATTCTTCGAGAACGGAAAGAATTCTTTTCAAGTACCTGTACAGCATTTGCTCCAGGTGGGTGTATTCTAGATTTTGTTTCTCTCATTGTCTTCAATTATAGATCTTAGACAAAGAGCCAATACAATCATGCCTCACTTATTACTTGCTATAATATTTCTTTTGAATTCCAAAATGTGTTGTCACAGTTAACCATAACTACTGACTTTTGAGGATTTCATTATGAAGTAGTTCAAGTGAGAGGAGGAAAGAAAAGGAGTTAATTATATTATCTTATATTCACTCTGTCTCAATCTTCTTGTTTACTTGAACTGAATAGAAAAATAAATAAATAGTATCACTTATTTGTGTTTCTTCGATGCTTCAACTTCATTTCCCTCCATTTCCTTCTATCTAGGAAAAAGTAAAATTAGAGGAACTGGATGCAATTAAATTCCTTCACATTTCTTTTCTTTTTTTCCCTTCTACTTCTGTCCAAGTACACACAACAGAGGTGTGTCACTTCCCTTGACTCATCCAGATTCTTGCCATGTAATTCACTACCCTAACTTGGCAAGATATTTTTTTTACGATATTATATGTTCAGATACTATGCATTTAACTGTTTCTGAAAATTACAGTCCTACATAAGAGACATGAAGTTGTGATGTGCTTTTGTTTGCATTATACTTTTTTATTTTTTGTAGTTTTTTCCTTAGATGGTGTGGTAAGTAATATAGTCAGTTATAAACAAATATGTTTGGAGAATTAAAGTAATATGGTGTCTTAAGGTTTCACATCATATGTGATGGGCCCACATTTTTGGTACCTCAATCAAATAGTGTAATAAATATTCAAATCAAGAAACCTAAACATGCATTCTTTCCTTAGAACCATAGAAATCACTAGTTAGTCAGTATGTAGCTAATCTGGACGCATATATCATCTATTTCCTTGATCTTGGTAACACTGTTGTTGCAACTTTACACTCCCAAAGTCTACTGCCCTGTAAGCAGTGAGGTACTCTTCTTAAAAACACAATAATAATACGTCTTAGAGTTCATAATCCACCTCATATTGAATTCTTAGATATGTGCATAACCCCTGTAGCATAAATTAGTGACACCTCATTTTTTTCCAATACAATCATTGTCGTGATTAATGGACTCAAATGGGCTAGGACACCGTGGGCCAACCTAACCTGGCATAAAATGGGTCGTGCTTGCATTACCTAATCTATGCAATTTGATGAGCAATTCGCAGGCCTGTTTAAGCACAACACAATTCCAGGCTGTGCTTGCTTAGCCCAATACAACACTGAGCACCATGAGGCAAATTTTAATAGGGTTGGGCATGGTGATTTTTAATGTTATATGGAAATGTACCATAGAAAAGAGGAAATTTTGAAAATATTAACAATGATTTGGTTCCTAAGCAAAATCAATGAATATATCTTCTTGCCATGTGAATATTACTTGTAGTAAGGATCCTAATTTGTAAATGGAAAATTATTATTTTCTTAGGAATAATAGAAAAATAAAGGTTTCGAGACAAGGGCTTAACATTCATATACATCTTGCTACTTTTCCTTAAGCAACTTTTATAAAATTCTTAGATAAATGGAGTAATATTAGTTTTTCATAAATAATAAGGAATTAAAATTTGATATAAAATTCTTAGATGAATGGAGAAATATTATTTGTTTACTAAATAGTAGGGAATTAAAGGTTATAAACAGCCAGCATTTATATTTTATAAATTACTCATTTTCTTTTGCTGTGATCTATTATTATCCATAATCCTTATCAAGAACACATTTGCAAGCTGCTAGATCATACATTAAACAAAATATCCCTTTATATTTATTTTTATTAATTACAATTGTTCCATGTTAAAAAAATAAGTGTTCTATTTTGTTGAATGGATTTACAACTTTCTTGCTGTGAAATTTCCCTAAATCATAATTTATACGGGTGTAAGCAAGCTGACCCAAGCCAAGCTTGACTGTGTTATCGAGCTTGTTCTTTCTTTTTATTAAAAATTATAAATAGGCTTTGTCAAACCTTTCTAACACTACTAATCTTCAATTGAAATAAATGGTAGAATCTAGGTTCAACATGCTAACTCCTGCATCTTGTTGATATTGATCAGCCATCTGTGTAGATATAATTGAATGAACTTTATTCAAGTTGCCTTTGATACCACTTGTTAGGCTTGAATCTCTGTAACCTCAATCAATCAAAGTAGCAAAATGCAATGAATTAGTAGAACTAGCACATAAATTTGGATGAACGAAGGATTTCGGATTTCAAACATGCATTAATGGTGAAAATGACACACACCAAGAACACTCAATATTTCTGTGGAAAAACTTCTTTTGCAAAGGGAAAGAGGAAAAAATCAAAGGAAGAGTAAATCCACTAATTACCAAGAATGAGTACACACTGTTTACTAGAAAGTGCTACATAATTACAACTTCTGCTCTCATTTACATTCTTGCTGTCCAATTGAACCTGGCCCAACGTTCTCACCAGGGCTGGAAGGCACCCCACAATCTTGTGGTTCAACTAAATGTTGCTTTTGGATTGGCATGATGTTCTGGCCTTAGCGCCCCAAGGCTTTTAATAAAAATGTGGAACCGTCACATTAGCAGCCCCCCACCGCTGCCCCTACATGTGAGGGGGGTAAATCAAGAGGCCAGGTGGCTAGTGCAGAAATGCGGAGTCATCGGTAGTCTGGCTGTCAATCCCAGGAATCGATCCCTTGCCCTTTCGAACCTTAATACGGCTGCGCTAGCCATTTGGAATAGCCCTGGCCCCTGGGGGCTGCCCCAAGGCTTTTAATGATCCAACTTGTAGTAGGCAGATTTGGCAAGTTTTGCCCTACTCCATTTACTTTGTTACTATAATTACACCCAAAGATGTAAAAAAAAAAACCCATTACTTTCTTAATTTTGAATTTCGAGTTGTCTGTGGTTTGGTTATTATAACTTATGACATGCATCTTGTAGATAAATTCATTGACATCACTCAACCCTTTTCGCTCCAATTAACACATAGAACCTTCCTGGTGCATCAGATCTTTTTACTAGCAAATAGAACATAGTTTTTCTTCCTATTTTGTCATGCATTATGTTTTAAATGCAACTGAGCATTGATAATCAATATCTCAATGTTCATTCTGGCATACAATCTGTTATCTAGAGCTAGCTTTAAAACTGGACTATGCATATAGTAAGTAGGTTTGGTATTTTGGCGACGACATAGGAATGGCAGCAGATTATCTGACATTGTAAATATGCCTTCAGTACATTTGAAAGATAACTGCAGAGATTAATTGACCTTAGGCAATCAACTGGTTGACTAATAAAGGCCCTAGTTTAATAGTAATTCATGGTTGATATAGTTGGTGCAAATAAGATTCATATATTTCCATAATGGTATGAAATTATCCACTTTGGACCTAAGTCGTCATGATTTTATTTTTGGACGATACCCAAAAAGGCTTCGTACCACTAGAGATATTTTTTTCATCTTATAAGCATATGATCTTTTGTCATATCTTATCAATGTAAGACTTTGATTATATTCCAATAATTCCCCCTCAAACGAAGGACTACATTGACCCCCCCTCTCAAGTTTATCCGTCTTCAAAGGACTTCTTCTGCTTGATGTCCGATCCTCAACTTACCAGGTCTTTCTATTAACTGTTTTGGTCCTTCTGACTCAGTTGGACTTTTTGCTAGTTGTTCAGCCTTTCTGACTCAATTAGACTTCCTGCCTGGTGTTTGGTTCTCTTGATCCAGACATGGGAGTCCCACTTCCTTAATTCGAAGTGTATGACTTGATATGAACCATGATTCTGATATTAATTGTTGGTGCAAATAAGATTCACATATCTCCACAATGGTATGATATTGTCTATTTTTGACCTAAGCCGTCATGGTTTATTTTTGGGTTATACCCAAAAGGCTTCATATCAATGGAGATATTTTTTCATCTTATAAGCATATGATCTTTTCTACGTCTTATCAATATGGGACTTTGATTATATTCCCAATACTCCCAACAGATATATCAACGGAGTAGAGTATAAACATGCATGTTTATTTTTTGTTTGCTACAAAATATGTATACATACATTTTAAATATAAAATTTTATATTTCCTTTCTTTTTATCCTTTTTATGCTTAACAGTTGTTGGGACTCAGGTTTTTTTTTTTTTTTTTAATGTTGTTTCCATCATCATTCTGTCATGCTCAGCAGATTTTTTTCAAAGTAGTTGTGGAATGTTGTACATAAGAAATAAGTACTGTTACTCAAGCAACAAGGCCTTATATATTGCATTCTATGTTTGGCTCGTGGAAAATTATTGGTAATGGAAAAGGAGTAAATTATCTACTTGCATTTTTGTCTGTTCAACTTCTTTTTTCCATGTCACAGCTGCTTGTATGACATGGGAGTTGGCGGAGTCTGGCAAGGACTTCATTACTACAATTATTAATGGCTCTGATCTGGTTCCAACATTTTCAACTGCTTCTATAGATGATCTGCGGTCAGAGGTATACAAGTCATCTTTTTAGTTAACCCTAGCTTAATTTATGGTAGTGTGGGCCCTTAAAACTTGCTAGGATATTTTATCTATTAGCATTGGGCTCGATAAGATACAATGCGGATTAGAATTTAATTTCTTTTTTCTAAAGATGCAACTGGTTCATAAGGAATAAATATTCCTTTTCCCAGTTCATCTTTTGCTTTTTTTTCTCTCTATTTTTTCCCCTTGATAAGATGCAATGCAGATTAGAATTTAATTTCATTTTTCTAAAGTTGCAACTGGTTCATGGGGAATAAATATTCTTTTTCCCAGTTCATCTTTTGATTTTTTTTCCCCCTTGATTTATCCTGGAGAAATATCACATCGCAACTTACTACCAAATAAAAATATGCAAGGGCAAACAAAAGACCTAAAAATATGACAAGCAGATAGTTGTGCTTCGTAGCATTTCACCTTAGCATCTTTATTTTGCTCTTGTAAAATTGTCTCAACTACTAAACTACTCAAGGGAACCATGGTATAGCACCTGGACGCTCCTTTTAAAATCGTTGGACAGTTGTGCTTTGCTTTCAACAAGATCATAGCCAAGCATAGTATTCCATGGTCATTTATCTGCACTTCTGCAATTATCATTTGCTATTCGCTTTAGGTTAATCTTTGCACAGTTTAGCTGGTATGTAGATGTCAAATTCATGATGGGTTCAGTCACATAATCACGGTGTTAAATTTTTACCACAGAGAATACTGCAAGCACCCAATGGATTTTGCATGCTGTGCCTATGAATAATTTCCAGCGCCCCTGAAGTTGTTTTTCTGATTTTCTAGTTAATAATTTTGTGCTTTTTTCCTGCAAGGTAGGTTACAGCATCGTCATGGTTAAATGACCTGAGAGATCAAATACAACATACTCGATTCTTAAATGTTATTTATCGCTCTGCATCTGCTTTGGGATCTCGCCTGCCATCTATATCTAGTGCAAGAGCCCGGGTTGCAGGTGCCAGCGCACTACTTCATCCTGTTTCCAGCAAAACTCAGGTCACATTCTACATGAATACTATGCTTTATCGCTTTTCATAACTAAATTAATGCAAATAGTTATAAAAATTAATAAGAACAAAATCCTTAATCTTATTATTCAAAGGGGAAAGGAATAGACTTGTGACTGCGAATCCTTTTTTGGTGAAAGTTGCCATGTGGATGTGAATGTCTTTCAGTGACCTTATATGCTGAACTGGTGATATAGATGTATACACCATAGTTTTTTGTCACACATTTTGATGGTAAGACAAGGCTGTTAGTATTGAATGTGTTGAAATATTAATTCTAAAAGAAAGCTGAGGGAAATTCCTATTATAAAATGTTTCCTTAAAACTAACTTATGGGACGGTCTAGTAGTTGATTACCAAATCGCCAAAATGCAGCGAGAAGGATAGTTACTGTCAAGGCAGCAGGAAAAAAAATGCCGAATAATTAGATTATACCATACCAAAAGGAAGCATGCTTAAAAGAATCTTACTACTGATGGCATTGCTCGGAGGCTTGTTGGCTCACATGTCTCCGGATTAAAATTTTCACTAATGAAAACTAATCCGGATGGGATGAGTTTCCTAAGCTCAACCAATTCGTCGTCGTGCTAACGACTTGAGCGATCGCTTGAACAAACTAGTTGTTCAAGCATCCAAGCTCTTCTAGTCGGTTAGCCGCGGAAGAGACGACGGACGGATCACCGGTTTTTGTGTTTATCTTCGGGGTCCATGATTATACAAATACATATGGATGTAGACATGTATAATCAACACATACAATCATATTAATAAGAACATGCAAAGATCAATAATAAAACTTGTAAAACTTTTATACCTCTCGATCTTCTATCGTATGTCCTAACCTCCTTGTAGACTTCGTGTGGGCGAAGATCCTCCACAACTTGAAGCTTCCTAGATCTTCTTCAATCAAAAGAAAGAAGAATTCTCCTTCCCTTCTTGCTTGAGCCAACCACCAAGCCACAAAAGCTTGATGCCGCCGGCCCCAAGAATAGAGAGAACAAGATGGCCAACCAAGGAACCGAACAAGGGAACAATCCCTAGCTCCTTTGTGCCGCCGGCCAAGAGGAAAAGAAGAGGAGAAGAGGAATAGGTTGAGCGCCGACCAAGGTAGAGGGAAAAGAGGTAGGTGTCGGTAACACCCTAGGAAGAAGAAGAGAACCTCTCCTATAGTTGCCGCCCACTCCACCTTGCAAACCCTAGCCGCCCAACCAAACCCTAATCTCCCTAGGGTTTCTTGCCGCCCAAGCCAATGAAAGGTAAAACCCTAATCTCCAAAAACATCCAACCTCCTCTTGCCGCCCACCTTAAGCCCCCTTTTATAGAGTTGGGCTTAAGCCTTGTTTTAATCTCCACCGTTGGTTCTAGGGATTTAATCTCAACCGTCGGATCTAGAGATTTAATCTCAATCGTCGGATCTAGAGATTTAATCTCCACCGTCGGATTTAGGGATTTAATCTCAACCGTCGGATCTAGAGATTTAATCTCAACCGTCGGATCTAGAGATTTAATCTCCACCGTCGGTTCTAGGGATTTAATCTCAACCGTCGGATCTAGAGATTTAATCTCAACCGTCGGATCTAGAGATTTAATCTCCACCGTCGGATCTAGAATTCCATCATTGGATCTAGGCTTCATGAGGTTTATATTAGGCTATGATATGGACCATGAGGAGAAGTTGGATCTTGGCCACCCGATGGATCGGAACCACACAAACTTGATCCATCAATGATATTCCATTCCACTAGAGGATCATTATTGAATTACCTCATCAATCCCCATAAATTAATATGGGCTCCATACATTATTTGTACATCCATCTCCCCATGTTTAAGATATCGAATGTCCGTCAATTAATTGATTTACTGACCATCAATCAATTAACATCTAACTCCTCGAATAGTACCACTCAACCTTATCATCATTGACTAAGTCAACCTGCAGGGTTTACATGATGAACCTTATGAGCTCCTCAAGGGGACATCATCAACCTAATATATAGGACACGGTTTCCTTCTATAATTAACGGCACACCATGTAAATAATATCATTTCCCAACTTACCGGACATATTGATTTAATCCATATAAATCTCACTCTTTGGTAAATCAAAGAAATAAATACTAAATACATGTGCCCGTTATTATATCGGTATTAAGAGCATGTACAACATAATATCCGAGGTCCGATTCAATTATGTAGTCAGCAATAAATTGAATCACCTCTATGTCGGTCCTGCTCAATACACCTAAGTGTACTAGTGTAACTCTATGTTCAAGACAAAACAATACCAAGTTACACTACAACCATGTCAATGGTTTGTCCAAAACCATCTTGGTTGTGAGCCTCTACTTATATTCTATAAGGGACTGATAACATTATCTTCTGTGCCACACCAAGCACCATATTATCTACAATGTAAAGTATTAGACAATATGCACATATATAATAAATATAAAGTGCAAACAATGATCATGTGATTCTTATTTCAAAATAAAAATGTTCATATAAAAAAGCTAGGCTTTGTATACATTCCAACAACTACAATATACTGCCTTCCTCCAGTACGCTGAGGTTTGTCAGATTAGCAGCTACAAAAGGCAATTGAATAAATATTGTTTAACAGAGCGCTCACCCAATAGACAACAAAAGAGATGCTGTAATGAAGATATTGAAACATGTTCTGGAACTAGCTATATAATCATGTACCTAGGATTGCTGGATATATAACTAGTTTGTGATCCTGCAGTCATGTTCTCTCAACTCTGGCCTCTTCTAGACAAGGAGAAAAATTCATTTGACCACTATATCCTTGCAAATGTTGCTTATATCTTTCTTCCTGCATTAATGGGTAAATTTTTTTATTCAGGTGCAAATAGTTTTTATTTTACGACTGATGTTTCCTTTTGCCTCTCTCTGATTGTACAAGCACTTGAACTCTTTGCTGAATTTAGCATTTTGTGCTTTTCCATTACACAGGTTGTGGTAAAACACGCTCAATACGTTGCTCAAGCAGTTGCAAGGACCCAATACTCACTGTCATCTTGGACATGTATGGGGGCACGCCGTCGTCCTGTTGGCACAACAGCTAAAGAGAAGGCATCTGACCTGGATTCCCCATCTGAAACAAATCTAGGGACAACTATTGTTGACTGTAGCAATCACTTGGACGATCCACATTCTGATAGTTCACAAGACTCGGACAACGAGGAAACAGAGGAAGATGAGCTAATACAGCGAGATAAAGTAGTCAATGTCTCTGCGGTGGAGGAATTGACAGGCGATTTGTGGTTTGATCTAGAAAAAGAACTCAACCAGGCTGAGTCCACCACTGCTGAAGCGCAGCAGGAAGTGGAGGCTGCTGTGAAAGAAATAATAGACGAGGAAAATGCAGTGTTTCAAGCAGAGAAGCAACATAGCACAATCGTTGCTACGGAGACCCTCCAGTTTTACCCTCCTGGGAAAATCATGCACATGGTTTTGTTACCAACGTCAGATCCTGAGGCAGATCAAACCGAGCATATCTTACCTGATGAACACAACGTCGGCATCTACGAAGCCCCCAGATACCTCTATAGTAAGATTAGACTTTCAAGAACTATGATCAATGATCATTACATGCCCATGTACAAAAAAATTATGGAGCTGTTGATCGATAAGCTTGCTAAGGACCAGGAGGAGGATCACAGAGACACACTTCTTTCATAATGTTAATTAATACATCTGAATATGTCGTTGCCACAGCTTTGCTGGTGTTCATATTTCGTAGATATCAAGATATCTGCCCACTCCAGGTCTGAGCCAAAGGTTCCAGTCTTCCAGTGGAACGATTTATTCATCGATCAAAAGTACGTAATTCTCACTCACTCACTCTGGTGCGTAAATAAATGATTGGACATGTCTTATATATAAATTATTGATAACTCTAAGAGTGCGTTTGATTGGGATTTTTATTGATAACCTTGTTAGGTTATCAACAAAAATCTTATTTGATTTAGATTATGAACAATTACTTGGTAATTATTATTACCTGGTTATGAACAAAAACTTTTTTAAGGGGAATCGGAAAATCTTGGAGAACCAAGGTTTTTGTTGATTCTCGGGGTTAAGGAATTTTTTTCCAATATTACCCCTAGTAATATATTAAATGTCAATTTGTCAAAACTCAATCGATTTGTCATCCGTCGTCGGTCGTCGTCCATCGTCAGTCGCCATCGTCGCCCGTCGCAGTCGCCGTCGTCGTCGTCGTCGCCAGCCGTTGCTGCACATTGCCAGTCGTCGTCGCCATCACCCGTCGCCATTGCCCTCCGCCACCATCGTCGCTCGTCGTCAATCGGTTGTCGTTGCTGTCGCCCGTCGTCGACCAATGGTCGTCGCCAACCATCGCCTGGCTAGTCGTCGCCGTCGTCGGTCGATCGATCGTCGTTGTCGCCGTCGATCGATCGACTATCGTCGTCGCCAACCAGTCGATCGTTGTCATCGTCGGTCGGTCATTGTCGTCGTCGTCGGCTGTTGGTCAATCACTGTCGTCGTCGGTCAGTCGGGCACTGCAGTCGACTGATCACTGTCATCATCATTAATATTTCTGTTGTCGTCATCGAATTGATTGGGCAAAAACAAAGGATAATTTAGTAAAATATTAAACTAAGTTATATATTAAAACTTCCAATCAAATAAGATTTTTATCAAAGATTATACTTTATTCTAAGATTATATTTTATTTTCTGATAATCAGATAATCAAGATTATGTATGATTACTTTAAAAGAGCGTGGCAATTTGGATTCTTGGCTCACTTGTTCAATCTCAATCTGAATTTACCAAATTTAATCCGTTGAATAAATAAACCAAATTTAAAACCCGCACATTTTTACGAACTGTTTAATTAAATAAATTATATGAGTTGTGATATTTCGATACACACTATAAAATTGGGAATAATAAATTAGTAGTCTCATCGTCGTCCCAGGCTCGTGAAAGGGAGGATAAATCATGGAGGGAACATGATCCTCGATAAGTCGGGAGAGATTTTAGTCTTCAAATCGCTGCTCATTCTGCAAGTAACTCTCTGTCTTACCATCGTGTTATCTCTGTGGGGACAATATTTCGATACACACACATTATATATAAGTATTTTAGGCACTTAATTTGGATATTAAGTCAGTTTTTATACTTTCCATAAATATTATAATTTTCTTTTATCACTCGAATAAATTGAAATTAAATTTACAATATTTTTTTTAGATAGCCTATTAATATTCTTATACTTAGCTACAAAATCTAATTTCCAATAAAGCACGCATTCTATACACATTACATTTTCATGGCTGAATTTTTTTTTTCTAGTAGTTTTGTTTCTTTACTAATTCGCTTATAACTGTGTTTTCATTGTTATAAACTTATAATATAATTATTTAAAATGCATAGAAAATTAAGAGGGACGATAAATTTTAAATATCTAAATTTATATCTCCAAGTTAAATCATATGAATATTCACACTAATAAAACAAATTGATTAAAATTCATATATTATTAATAAATTTCATTCTTTTAATTATAAAGACATGGTAATTAAGAGGAATGATATTTATATAATTCATTCGTGAGCATATCCAGATGATGAATAATAAAGGTATTCATTCATGACCAAATACTTAAATTTGAGTATACTCTAGTATAATAGTTTAATCTCCAATCTAAAATCCAAATTTATTAAATAAAATTTGTTTTATTTAATAGATGAGTATGCACTTGCATAAAGAGAAAGTCTGGGATTATGAATAATGAACAAATATTACAAGTTTAATTAAAGATCGAGTTTATTTAATATCCATAATTAGGTTTACAAACTGAATTATGAACGTACGTTGGACAATCATTTCGGCAGAATCCACATGAACCTTGTTTAATATCCATTAATTTAGTGTACAAATTAATATGATCCTCAATATATTATAACAACTATTTAAGTCGAATTAGAGATCAACCTTAATTATCTAATATCCATTAGGTTTAGTACATATAAATTTAATTATAGATATTGAACAATCGGATCAATTGAATCCGATAACAATAGTGTCATTTAATTATGGATTGTGGTTGGAATTCAATCGGATGATGCGGTACCGAGCTGCAGTCAAGCAATGGCGAGTTACTGTGCATTTGTCATCGCGCACGAGTCATGTGTCGCTCAGGATATTAGTTTCGTGTATATATGTATATATACATGTTGTGTAACTTATCAGTGTGCATCTGTGCACGATGCGTCTTCAGTCGTATGATCCACACGATGCACAGTAATGAAAAATGCAAAGTATTTTCGTCGAGCATACTATAGTCAATTGGTGAATCCGTTGGAGTTGTCGACGTTATTTCACCGTCAATAACAAACCCACGACAACGCTCGAACGGGTTAGAATTCGGCTCGATCGTGGTCGCGACATCGTGACAGATTGTGCTCGATCACGGCTAATGCGACAACGATCGAGCCAAATTTCGATCATGATTTGATCGGATTGAAATCGAAATCCAGTCAAATGACGATGGCAGTGATGAGCTCGTGCGAAGAAGAAATATTATACATATCTCATTACTATACGTTGGACACCGTATATATAAATATTTACGATGATACTTCCCTTTTTATTTTTCCCTCCCTTCGCCTTTCGGCTCTCCTTTCGTTCCCATTCCGTCTGCGCGCCGAGGAGTTCTATGGAATCGGTGAGATCCAAGAGGTCTCCCTCTTCATCATATTACGACGCCGCCCTTCGAACTCGAAGTCTCTCTCTTTACCAACCGCCGCCGGACTACGGAAGCGCCGCCGTCCAGGTTTTGCTTTTCCCCTTACTGAGTCATTCTATTCAAATGAAATGGTCCATCATACGATCCACATATATGAAGCCCTCACCGGGGTGTCAGGGAGCTCCCTAGAACTCAGGCGGTGCTCGATCTGCACTCTTTTGGCCAATGCCAACCGATCAGGTCTCCGAATCCCATTTTTCGTTTAGCCGATATTCACTTCGGACTCTGCTTTCTGTTTGCTAGGGTTCGTTCGTTGGATCTGTTTCCGAAGAGTTGTTTTTGAATCTCCCATGAAAAAGTTATTTTTGGTTTCTTCTTTACTTTCGCGGAGCTCGAGCAAGAAGGTAATTGCTGTCTGGACCTGGTGTTTAACTACACTTCCACTTGCATATCCTACTGTAGTTCAGTAAGACCAGTGGTTACAGCTCCATATTTTGTGCTCTAATCCTTTACGGTGATTTTGCCTAATTGGGACGAAGAACAATTTCAATTCCATAGGTGGAACAGTCTTCAATCCTCTGCGAGGATTTTAATGGACACCATAATGGAGATTTGTGTGGGTTTTCAGTAACAACCCTGAATATCTGAATTGCTGCCCAATTAACTGCAGCTGCTTCAGGCATCTCCTATTGTTTACATCGTGTAAAAATGAGAAGATACATTTCTCTAACGGTGGTTGTGGTTTCATGAGAAACAATGGATTAAGATTCGATGAGAGAAAATTTTTTGGTACAAGTTAAGATTTAGGAAAGGTTACCTTTGGCCCATTTCAGATTTGAACTTGTTGTGGTTATCAATGTATATATTACCGGAGGGAGTTAAACAACCATTTAGCATTGTAGCAGTTCGTGGGAGTTGATACTCTGGAGTCTATCTGCATTTGTATTCTTGAGAATAATGTTATGAAGTCACTTTTTAGCTCCTTTCATCAATTCTCCGGGAGAGAGCGGATTCTTATATCCATAACAGTAATTTTGTCAAAGTTAGCACAAGTCAGACGGTCACTAATGTTTCGGTTAGAACCCTTCGATGTTCAAGTCGGACAAGAAGATGAAGAAGAAAAATAAATGAACAGTATTCCATTGTCAAAAGTGTTGATAGAGAGTTTCTTTATTTTGACCTTATCTTTTTATAGCGATTTCGACATACCTTTAGGGGACAATCTCTATCAAGAATCTTCACGTGATGTGCCACGTATGTTGAAATTATTATTAAGAGAGTTTGTTAGGGAGCTAGGTGCAACGACCACACCCTAGGAATTCCCAGGTGGTCCTTCAACCCTTCGAGTCCTCTTCCCTTGTGACTCGTTCTCTTTTCAACATTTCCATCTTTCGACTTCATGAGTCATTCTTCCCCTAATTCATTCCGCTTCCATCTCCTCGAGTCACTTCGCCATTGACTCGCTCCGCTTCTATTGACCCGACTCACTTCGCCATTGATTCGCTCCGTTTCTATCTACTCTAGTCACTTCACTATTGACTCGCTCTACTTCTATCTACTCGAGTCACTTCGCCATTGACTTGTTCCGTTTCTATCTATCTAGGTCACCCCGCTCTTGACCCGCTATGCTTTTATATATCTGAGTTACTTCACCCTTGAGTTGTATTAACAATGGCTCACTAGATTGTTCTGTACTAGTATTTTGATTGTGGGACTCGACACTCCCTTCTATCGTGCCCCTTTCTTACAGGCCCTCGTAGGCGGGGAGTTGACCTTTCATAGTGGTATCATTCAAGAAAACTAGTTTATACCATACTGTTGCCAAATGCTTCGTAGAGGATTGCTGTCTAGAGTACAGATGTGAGTGAAATTGTAGCAAAAATGATTGTTCAAGTCATGGCCTACACTTCAAGTTTGACGATTATTTGTCAACAAACTAGAAAGAGTGCACGGAGCATACTAAGAGAGGGCAGTTGCCTCTGTTCATGAGAGTAGATGCTCAAAAATTAGCTTTTTAACTCTGTACTAATATTTTTGAGATTAATGCTTAAGAGAACTAAATTGTACACCATAATGTTGTCCAAAGTGCTTCACAAGGTATTGCCACAAAAAGTGCAAATTTCCATACACTGAGTTTGAGCATTGTTTGTGAATGAAACTAGAAAAGCACGAAGAATACTAAGAGGAGAGGGTATTTGCCCCTAGTTAATGTCTATTACTGTACGGTGACGAGATAATTAATAGGATGATTCACATCGATAAGGCTTTTTTACTTTCCCTCTAGCAAAGCAATGCAGTGAGTGATTGCTGATTCATACTCTATATTCGATATGTGCTTATTAAGCATGAAAAGCACATATCGAATATCAAGTTTGATATTCTAGTTTTGGGCAGAATTCAGAAATGATACTTGGGGTTGATGTTGGAATTATTCTTGTGGCTAGTGTTATCCATTTGAGTTTAGTAGAATATCAAGTTTGACCATAATGATATTTTGGTTTTGAGGGTTTTGAGGAATGCGTGCAAATGCTTATGAGACTATTACATTTGCAAGTTAACAATTCAATAATTTTCTTAATTAAGTCAAATTTTCAAGAGGGTGCATGTGGTTATTCAATGTGTTTAGTTTAATTTGCAAGTTAACAATTCAATAATTTTCTTAATTAAGTCAAATTATGGGTGCATGTGATTATTCTCGTATGGCATCTAATAAGTTTAGGAGGTATTTGATAGGCGAAATTTTTTTCATTTTTAATTTTTATTTTTTGAAAAAATAAAAAAAAATATTTGGTTAGTATTTTTCATCTTTATTTTTTTTAAAATGAACGTTTTCTAAAAAATTAGAAAATATAATTTTTTTTTGTTTTCATTTTCGTTTTCTAAAAAATAAAAGAGTATTTTTTAGAAAATTGAAAAAAAAAATTTCTATTTTCTAAAAGAAAAATCTTCATGGATCAAACGCTTTCTTAGTTTCTTTGACTTTTTAAAAAAGGTTAAAATATATTGAAATAATTATATATATATGCAATGATAAAAATAAAAAATTCTAAGAGAATAATATTTTCTATAAAAATAAAGTTACATATTAATCTTCTCTATCTTTTTATATTAAATATGGATGAATTCATTAGATATATTAACACATATTTATTATTTATAGATGATATTATTTTGATAGATGTGAAGACGTAAATATTAAATTTGAATTTGAGAGGAAAATATTAAAAATGAAAAGATAGAATATATAAAATTTAATTTAGAAATGTTAAGTTAGGATATAATATTTTAAGTATTTGAATTTTTTATTTCTGAATTAAAAAAAAATTGTAACCTAAAACCAATATTATTTAATATCTATTAGATTTAGTTTCCAAATAAATTGAACATTTTGAACAGCTATTTCAATCGACCAATTTTATTTAATTAACATCCACAGATTTAATGTACAAATACGATCGCCAAGGAAACACTAAGTAAACTTCAAAGGATAAACAGACGTCTTGTTAGGAAAAAATAGGCCAAAGAACTTCTCCGACTCGGCAGGACCCTTTTGATTCTCATTGAACATCGCAAACAAGTAGGTCTCGATCGCAACCTCAGGCTTTCTCGGTGTCCCTTTTGCGATGACATGGTCGATCAAATTCTGATTGTAAATGCCCGCATTGTCGACGGCCGCTCCAAAGTCACCGGCGGACGGCCAACCGCTCTCGGAGACCACCACGCCCACACTTGCCCCTCCTCCTCTAACCTTCTCCAATGCCGCATTGATCGAATCCAACATCGCGTCAAATAGATTTTGGTACACAAAATTTCCATCTTGGACTATCACTCCGGTCTCATTGAACAAGGCATAGTTCAATGAAATATCTTTCGAGTTATCCTTATAGGCAAAGTAAGGGTAGATGTTGACGAGGAGCGGAGCTTCATGCGCCGCGAGGAATTGCACGATGGGGCCGATGAACACTTTCGCCGCTGCCGAGAAATCCCCGGCCGAAGGTGGAAAGGAAGACCCGAGCACGGTCATGGCCACCGAAGTGGTAACTTTGATGGTGGTTATGTTGTGTGCAACGAGCGCACTTTGGACATTGAACATGGCGGGGAGGATGAATTGAGCCAAATCACCGGGAATGATCTCATTGCCGACATTGATGTAACGAAAATCGACCTTATCGATGTGGGGGAGTATGTTGGTTTGGACCCAAGTTCGAGCCGCCGAAACATCAAGGGCCAACGGTTGCACGTCTTGATTGAGAGTCCCGACGACGAGACTTATGTTGGATCCAGCCAAGGCCACAAGGACATCAGGGTATGGCTCATAGATTCTCATGCTATCGATTCGGTTCGACTCGAACATAGCCACAACTTCCCGAGCCGACGGCAAGTCATCTCCTAATCTTCCATAGCAAACACCTATACCACTCACTCCTGTACAAAATTAATATCAGTAAATTGAGAAAAAAAATATTATTATTTTACTTATATATATATATATATATATATATATATATATATATATATATATATATATATATATATATATATATATATATATATATATATAATCACATACAAAATTAATTACATTAGCTTTTTTTTTAAAAAATATCAGAGAGAGATTACTCGTTGGAAGCATATAGACGACCGAGAAGATTAGCATTAAAATGCCAATGGAAGAATGAACATTTCTTAAAGCCATGGTTGTTGTTGTTGTTGTCTGAAAAGACGATGTAAAACTCCACTTATATAATTTTAAAATTATTTGGAAGTGTAATAAAAATATTGATAATGATTCAGTATCTCTCTTGTAATTAAGTTCCCAAAGTTCCTAATTAATCAAAATATTAATTTCGTATGAATAATAGAGAAATAAAATGTATAAGAGGCAAGCGCAGCCAGCAAACATTTTCATAATTTACTATTTTTCTCGCTCGTACATATCCTGTAATTATTACATTTCCATATAAATGGAAAATATAAGGACGATAAATTATTTCTTACTCGTTTGATTTATTTTTAACCATAATCCTTATGAATGTTATGAAAATAACACGACGAACGCTAGATTGTAAGTACACATTTCGATGTGATTAAATATTTAATGAAAATATTCCATTATACTTATTTTCGAGTAAATTATAAATATTTCAACTTAAAATATAAGTGTTTTTTTATTTATGAATAAGCATATATACACACATCATATTAATATATATAAGTGTTTTAACAAATATTGTTACAAACCTACGCTCCCTAAAATAACATATTACGTGTCACTATTATATTAATTAGTTATATTCGTTCTGTGTCATTTAATTCAAATATCATAATATAATATAAATAGTATTTTACAGAGGAATGATCTCTTACCTAACTTATTTATTTACTGTTCAATCGAATGAAACTATAATTCAGATATTTATAGATGTTGACGAATGAATTGTATATGATAATTTTATATATTTAATTTTTATAGTATCTTATATACTTATGTTAAAATATAAATATTTGTTATATTAACTTTTTATTTTAGAATTTTGTAAATCATAATTTATGAGGCTTAATGAAATTTGTTGTCTTGTCTATCAAACTTAATTATGCAAACTCAAGGTTTATCGATCTTAACTAAGGCATTATTATCTTTATAATTTAATTGAAATCATTAATAAAGTAAATTATGTTATCTTTTCAATTTTAACATAGCGTAAAAAAATTTAAAAAAAAATAAAAATAAGATCATAATTATGTTTTAGGTAAATTTAATATATTTATAAACAGGCCTAGAGTTGTGTTTATAAACATCGACGCGCACCCTCCGTGACAGGGTGAGTGCCTGTGTGGGCACAGTATGTGCACAGTACAATGCACTGTACACGCTAATGAAGCGTGCACCAGAGTAACAATTCGGTATATATATACAAAAATTGTACGCTCTTATATTGCATAACTCGTGAGTACGTCGAGCAAGAACAATAATAAAGAAGGTATAATATTTTTTCTTTCATTGTTGCTCGTCACTATTGTCTCGTTCAATTGGATTTCAATTGTGCCTACTGGACTGTAGCTAGATTTTAGTTGGATCGCAGTTGAATTCTGATCGGATCGCAGTTGGATTCTGATTGGATCATGATCGGAATCGCCTGCAATGCGAGCGGTTGCAATTTGGTCGAATTCGGATTGCAATCCGATCGCGATTCGATTGATACCAGAGTCCAATCGGATTCTGATCAGATTACGATCGCCAGCGGCTGTGACGACCCCGACGAATTCAGGGGTTAACTATAACGCTTATTGGAGAAGAAGAGTCGCGGGATGACACACATCGCGTCGTGTTATATATATATATAGAGAGAAATATTATCACATATATATATATTTCTTATGTCGGGCGAGAATTGTTGCGCGTCGAATGTGCGACGATTTTTTCATCGTCCGATCAAATGGAATTGTACAGTAATGGAGAATGTATAATACTTTCATCGTCCGTCTTCTTTTTCGATGAGTACTATAGCTCAATCTCTAAACACATCGGTCGCTGACGGTTGCAATCCGATTGCAATTCGGTCGCTATCCGACTGAACTCGAAGTCGGGTCGAATTGCGATCGGAATCCAATTGATTTGCGCCCGACAACCACGATCGATTCCGATCGCAATTCTGTTGGAATTTAATTGCGATTCAATAGAATTCGATTGCTTGGTGACGATGCCGAACTGACAAGGCGCCGAGAAAGTCTGACGGAAGAAACACGGTACATTCCTTGTTATACTGTATTTGCTCTAGCGACAATGAAATTACTATACATTCCGTGTTATCACGCACCATTAAATACACAATATAATATATATAGAGAGAGTTATGTTCTCCTGCACGCCAACAGATCAATGTCGCCATGCGCGCATGAGATGTTATGCACAGTGATTTCACAGTCCAAAGCACAATGAAATCACTGTGCAAGAGAAGAGGCGCGCACAGGCGCGGAGAATTAAAACCTATATATACATATATAGAGGCGTGATCACCTGCGCGGCGATCAACTGTGTGATTGTACGCGCGCAGTGGGGATCGGATGAACAGTGAAATCACCGTTCGCATGAACAATGATTTAACTGTTCATATGAGAAAGCGCGTAAAGTCGCGTAAAAAATCGGCGCACAGGAAATAAAAATTATATATATATATATATATTTGTTTCTTTGAATAATTGATAGGTGCAGCAGGCCGATGAAGCATCGAGTCCAAAGTTTAATCTGTCGAAAGGCAACACCTCCACCAACACCCTTTCTTTGTCTCCTCTCATTCTGGAGACATGAGAGAGCCACCTGCAACCTCGAAAGCCATCATCAGCCAACAGACATGCATCGATCTTCACTGCTCCATATTGAACCCTGCTACAGCTCATGAGCTAGCTAGATAGCACCTGCAGTAATACCTGTGCCATCAGCTGGTACATCTCTTAATTCCCTTCTTTTCTTATTGCAATCTCTGGCAGAAGGAGTCAGCATGCATGCAGTTAGCTACAGAAACATGTCACACTGCATGCTGAAGTTCAACCTCCAGGTCCTCCATATTCTTCCCTTCTTAATTTTCTTATTGCAATCATGGCAGGAGTTGGTGCCTAGAGGAAGATGTCACAGTACTGCTGAACTTCAACTTCCCCATTGTTGGGCCATTCCACCACCTCTGACCTCCCCACCAATCTGTCAAACATTAGTTCTACCAGCCAAAAAAAAAAAAAAAGTTTAAATTGTTTACGAGAGGCCTCTGATGCCATTGCTGTGGGGTCCGAAGAAGAGGAAGGAAGGCAAGCCGTTGCGGTTGCTTCGGATCACTTTCGGATGCGTTCGGCTTTTCTAAAGCACTGTTAATAAAATAAAAAACTAAAATTGTCATATTAACTATTTCTTTTAATTGTCTTTGTCGATGGAGAAGTTAAATCAAAATCTTAATTATTGAGTACAAAAGAAGAAAATAAATTCTTTGAGAATTGACTCCTACTCGCTACGGATAAATCACATTGCAGATATAGCACAATTAATGTTAGGTAACCGGTTTGACTCGATCAACAAATTTATATACAAACTTAATCAAAATTATTTTAAAATAATTATCATTAAATTATTCTATCATTCTAATTAAACTTTTAAAGTGATTTTAATCCGAATTAAGTAATATTAACCAAATCGGTAAAAAAAAAAGTTTATATAAAAATATTTTATATAGAGTATTTTTGACCCAATTAAATTAAAAAGTCGATTAGTAGCTATCCCACCACACCTACTATAATAAAAATAAAATAAAAGGCATTAATTTTCCGTATGAAAAATAAATATAAAGAGAGCATAAATAGGGATGCTTTTGATTTGTATTTCGTATTTTTTAATATATATATATATATATATAATGATTTTTATGATTTGAACTCGCGTAATAATTTTAACATGGTAACGAGATTTTCCTTCTTTTATATTTTAAATATCTTATATAAAATTTTAAAGAATAAAAAGGTAATTAATGTAGATTCATGCGCAAATTAATAATAGAAAAATAGACAATTGTTTGCTTGAAATGAAATATTGTAGAGGAAAGCGATGGAAGGGCTTCTGCCTTCTCTACCAAACCTTTAAATGATTAGTAGCAATTTTAGCTATCGCTGTCAGCTGACAGCTTCATGTCGCCCGGCCAACTGCAGTGCTAAAGCTAAATACTGCCTTCCCTAGCTACGAGCAAGCCCTCCAGTCGACTAATGCATATTCATTTCACCTAATCCATTTGTCGTTTTCTCAGGAAAACAAATAAAAAATAAAAAAATTAGTGATCAAGGATTGTTTCCGATATTATTCATGATATTATCTCATCCGTAATTTGCGGAAGAATTTTATGACTAACACGGTAATAAAATTATATCAATGAGTAAAGATTAATCTTTGATGATTATAAGTTTTTCGGAATGTCTATCCTTTTACTACGTGCTAATTCTGAATTGAACAATATACTCTCCGTAATTTTATCTCATTCGTGTTAACTGTGAGACCGATTGATAGGAACACTGGGGACGAACGAATTGCTTTTTGCACCAATAATATTATCGCAACGGAGAAATTGAATGACTAACGAGTGCAATAAAATTGTCATAATGATCAGCAAGGATCAGATCTATTTCCTTTGGGGATGTTTGTCCTTTCGTTATTGCTGGCGTTCGATCGGATAAATGCCTTCCGTGATTTATCTTTTTTACGATATTTGTGAGGTTGATTGGTAGGGGTCGTCAGGGTGATGATTTCACCTTTTGCCACAATGATGTCAAAATTTGAAGATTTCAACGAGATGATCGGATAATTAATGTGGCGACGGATTTATTATAATAAGTAAGTTGTGTTGATTTTTGAGAATTGTAAAATTTTTAGTAGACACTTGTCCTCTTACTCTATTAGTGTTTGATTAGACATAAAATTATTTTTCACGATTTATTTCTCTTATGAGATGACTATGAAATCGACCGATGAAAATTATTAAAACGAAATTACACTTTTTTACTAGATCTGCATCACAAATCATATTATATATATTTTTTATTTTGAAATGTTTCATGATTTCTTTTCTTTTAATTCATCTATCAAGTAAATTTGGAATTCAATTTATTATATATATATATATGGAAATTTGTTATCACAAGAAACCTGATTAATAAATGCAATATTGCAATGCAAAGAGGTGGCTGGCAATTAAGATACACGGGGATCATGCTCGGTATTACTGTGGAGGTCCATAATTTCCTAATTTTACGGCACTTCATTCGACAGGCACGTGAACGCTTTTATTTTTTTATTTATTTTTATCAATCATCAGAATAAATTAATTAAGAAGTAAATTTTTTTTTATAAATTTATTACAATTAAAATTGAATCATAGATACTTAAAAGTTAAATAGGACATCTCTTCTTTTTTATATGATAAAAGGAAGCGATAGTTAAAATAATTTAATTATCTAGCATCGCCTTCAATATATATATTATAAATACTTGATTTACTTTAATCGAGTTACTTATTAATATTTTCTATCGAAGATATACTTGTTTATTGATTCTTTGCGTATTAAAATTAATTCGCAAATTTATGAATTATTAATGACGCGGATGTATAACAATTAGAGTGTTAAACATATATATAATGAACATAGGCTTTGTTACTATTTTATAGTTTAAACGGCGATTTATCAAACAATACAGTTGAAATTTAAAATTATCTAAAAAACATCTTACACTTTTATATTTATCAAATAGCGCATTTAATTCTCATTTTACCTCTTCACAAATGATATACGTATCACCGCAATTTAAATTTTGAAATATTATCGATCCTACAATAAATCCAAAGACGGTGGTATTGAGTTGCAATCAAAGACCACTACGGTTGAATTTGAATTACAAAGACTACTGGCGCGATTACAATATCATGTATTAGGAT
The DNA here is from genome assembly GCA_025175895.1 of Wurfbainia villosa. Taxonomy (NCBI): domain Eukaryota; kingdom Viridiplantae; phylum Streptophyta; class Magnoliopsida; order Zingiberales; family Zingiberaceae; genus Wurfbainia; species Wurfbainia villosa. The sequence continues at coordinate 10,363,950 of CM045998.1, read as the reverse complement.
TTGAATTTTCAATACCACGCTCAAAATTTCACCGGATAAAATAATTTAAAATAAATAAATGAGAATTGGAGTTACTATTTTACGTGTATTTGATTTTCAACTCCTCCATTTTTTTTTTTTATAATCCATGTGTTCATTCAGTCCTATTAATTTTGAAGATATATTAATATTGTCTCACAAATACTGTACATAAAAATAAATCAAAGGAATGTGATGGATCAGAGTGGATGATTCATAGTTCGACTCTCATACTCTACCATTGGAGATTCACATTTGAAATTTTAAAAAGCAAAGATTCAATTTAAAATTTTAAAAAGTAATACTTAGAAATTATCGTCCTACCAGTCTAATCATTGCACTGAACCTGTGAGAGCTTCAACTCCTCCATTTGAGCTACCTCGTCGGAGCCTCGAGTTTTCTAAATTATTTCTTTAACTTGAACTATCTACTTCGAGTGACCATCTAAATGTACCTCTAAACTCCTCTTAATTATTTAAAATCCAAGCCTCTTCTCAAATTGAGTTAATTGCCCTTAAATCTAATCCATCTAACCAATAATTAACATGACTAAACCTAGATATTTGATGCACCTTATATTATATTTACATTTAACTTGAGTTATATTGTCAAATCGCTAAAATAATATAGCCAAATTCAATCGTAGTTTAATTGATATATCTTTATTTAATTTTTAATTAAATTGAATAGTCAAATGCTAAATTACATAGATTGTCAAATTAAACCTTGCGGAGCCATGGCCAAAAGAATATATTGATTTATGAAAAACTATAATATCTTCCTACACGCCAATTCCATTAATTATACTCATTTAAATATTTAAATTGTCATGCTACTTTAAATTTTAATAAATTGTATCTAATACCATTAGCTAGAGTCGATCCTCAATCTTCGAGATCCTGAGCAAAATAATTAAATTTAATTTTTTTTATAAAGAAAAAATAATTAATTTTGAATAAAAATTGAGTTATTCTCCATGTAAATTTTTAAATCCTGGACCAGAACTCCAACTCCATTTATCGTGGTCCAAGGCGACTATGTTATTCTATAAAGTTGAGAATCTGTCCATTAGCGATCTCACATCCGTCCCGATCGCGGTAGAGAGAAATCGCAGCGGAGGACGGCGCCCTGTTAGAGAAGTCATGCGTCGAGGATTTTAAACCCTTATCCTAATCGACCTACATCGATTATCATGTCTCAAGTCTTACTATCGCACCATCCTCATAGAGACTATGTTATTAACTCTAAATACAGAAGAGGTTAACAAAGATTTTTTTTTTTATTAACTCTAAATACAGAAGAGGTTAACAAAGATTTTTTTTTTTTTTTGTTAAATTAGAATTATTAGAAGATTTTGTAAATATTTATAGTTTATGTTAAAAGAATACAAGCATATTTTTTTTTAAAAAAAATATATATATGTTTATAAAAAAATAAATATTTTATGAGGTAAATTTTGACTCCCTCAGTCGCCATCGTCATTTAGATGTGACGCAGACGCTATCACATGTCGCCCACGTTTCAATTTATTTTTAAAATTGATTTTAAAAAAAATAAAATAAAAAAAAACATTTTCAAGGAGCGGAACAGACAGGAGCCATGTATTCGATGTCGAAGACTCCAAGGATAAGTTGGAATTACCTTTTTGACCCTCCCCCTTTCTTCATAAACTCGTCCCTTCCTTGATTCTTCTCCCGTATTTGCCTCCGTCTCTCCCTTTGCCATCGTCGGTGCCTGCGCCCCGGATCGCGTTTCCATGGCTTTGGAGCTCACCTACCGCGGCCACGATGCGCAACCGCTGGCCGATGCCGGGAAGTACATCCCCAAGCCGGAGAAGCGCCTCGTCTGTCTCTCCCGCTCGCTTCGTTACTTCCTCCGCGAGCAGCGCCCCCTTTTCGTTTTGTTGGGTATGGCCCTCGCCGCTCTCTTATTCTCATTCTCCCCCCGCGCCTCCCCCGTCCCCGGCGGCGCCTACCACATGGAAATTGTGGATCCGAAAGGCTGGAGATCGACGGAGCCCCGCCATTTGACTTCTTCCGGAAGGCACAACTACCACCGGTTCGCGATCGATACTGTGGGGAGGGGATTCGTCGGGGGGAAAGTTCCGCTGGGGCTGAAGCGGAAAGGGTTGCGGATCGTGGTGACTGGCGGGGCCGGATTCGTTGGGAGCCACCTTGTGGACCGCCTGATCTCGCGGGGGGACAACGTGATCGTGGTGGACAACTTCTTCACAGGGCGGAAGGAGAATGTTATGCACCATTTTGGGAACCCCAACTTCGAGCTCATTCGTCATGACGTCGTCGAGCCGATCCTGCTCGAGGTGGACCAGATCTACCACCTCGCCTGCCCTGCATCGCCCGTTCATTACAAGTTCAATCCCGTCAAGACGATCATATCCTTTTTTTTTTCCTTGCATTTGATCATTTTGTCAAATTAGTCAACTGGTTAGGCTATATCTTTTAAAACCTACGATTTTGATCTTTTAAAAAAAAATTGAATCTTAAATCTCGCTCCTGATTGTTTTTTTTTTTTGTTTATTTACAGAAAAACATTCCCTTAACCGAATTGCGTACATCCAAAATTTCTTGCTTCCCAACACTAGTTTTTGTCATCGTCAGTTCTGGCAACTGACTTTTACTAATTTTTTCCCTGCATTTCCTCGTGGATGCATCATTGTTTCTAGGCTTTCACAAACAAAGTATATCCTTCTCGAGCTTTATTTATTTCCAGGTTGCTTGGATGATACTTCTTCGGCATATATTAAATGTTGTTTCTTTTTCCGAGTCCTTGATATGTTTGTCATATATCAATCTCCCTCTTCAGAAGTTACAACGGGTTAGAGAAATTAGGGGGGCGCCAGTTTTTTAGCTGTCAAATGCGTTCCTTAACCTTTTCTTCACAAGACCAACGTGGTAGGAACCTTGAACATGCTTGGCCTGGCCAAGAGAGTAGGTGCTAGATTCCTCCTCACCAGCACCAGCGAGGTCTATGGCGACCCCCTGCAACACCCTCAAGTGGAGACCTACTGGGGCAATGTGAACCCCATTGGTATTGTCCCGTCTCTTTTAACATATCAAACCTACTCAACATTTTGGATATATTTTTTTTCTATACAAATCGTAGAAAAGATCACATTTTGATGGCTGAATTTGAAATTAAAACTGAGGAATCAGTTGATCTCGGTGAGCGACAAAGAAACAACGACTAATGTGTCTTCCGCAGGTGTTAGAAGCTGTTACGACGAGGGCAAACGAACCGCTGAGACATTGACCATGGACTACCACCGCGGTGCTCAAGTCGAGGTCTTCAATCTCCACTTGATCAATTCAAACTCCAGTGATGCATAATTACTCACGATTCAACTATTGGGGGGTGATTTGTTAACGCTGTCTCTTCTACAGGTGAGAATTGCTCGGATCTTTAACACTTACGGACCTAGGATGTGCATAGACGATGGCCGAGTCGTCAGCAACTTCGTGGCTCAGGTTTGCTGGATTAATTTTGTCGAGATATTGGTTTACTGAACGATATGGAGTTGTTGATGGAAGCTTGATGCGTTAACTCAGGCTCTGAGGAAGGAGCCATTGACAGTTTATGGGGACGGGAAGCAAACCAGGAGCTTCCAATATGTATCTGATCTGGTAGGCTTTCTTCTTCCTTCTTAAATCTATCCAACTTCACCCTGTCTCTTTTTTGTTGTCTTCAGCTTCGTCAATTTGCTATACGTCTCTTGCATGGCCAGCTCATATCTAGTTGGTACTTTGTATGCTTACTGAATTTTGTTTATGGGTTGTGTGGTGCAATAACTCTGAATTTATTAATATTATCACTGAGTTTAGCTGGTCCAAAAATAATCTCTTGCCCACTTTACTCCGGAGGATAGATAATTGAGTGATGGACCATACATAGGGAAAAAGAGAGAGGAAAAGAGTAAGAATTCATCTAGTTTACTAGAAACAAAGATCCGAAAGAAAGGTTTGGTTTGTGGAATGGTCTCCAACTGGGGTGGTGAACTCACGGGCGACTGATGGACTTGCGAGCAGGTTGTGAGATTGCAGCTAGTGGTCGGTGGGCTCACAATTAGTCTGTGAGCTGCAGCCGTCTGTTAGGCTTGTGGGCGGTACTTGGGAGGTCCTTTGGAGGAGAATGCTGGAGAGGAAGAAAATAGTCCTTCTCGATCACTCCACAAATGGATTGACAACCCATCCTTCAAGTAATTCTGCATCTAATAATGAAAACATCTCTGGTTTTGGGAAATTCGCTCCTTTAATTAATATACTCGGGAGTAAAGTGAGCCTAAAAGACATGCCACCAACCTTTAAATCAGAATTTATCTACTGATTAGAATCACCAAATTAGCGTGAAAACCAGGTCCAGGGCTCAACCACTCCAATATGTTCAATTGAAAATTTATGGAAACTTGAAAACCAAGACTACCTGGTTTGAACAATTCTTTTGTCTGTTCAACTTTATCAAATTATTATTATTATTATTTAATACCAGATATAGACAATCTTCTCCTTAGTTCATCTACTGAGTAAATCCGGAATACAGTTTATACATACTCAGAGATCGACCTCCAAAAATACCAAAATAAATTTTTATCAAAATTATGACTCTGGTCCCATCTTCTAGGACATCGCTATCAACCGTCGGATAGAATTTCACCAGGAAAAAAATGCGTACTTTGTTCTATTAAAATTATTTTTTGAGATTGATATTCTTATATTTCCACATTGATCATAATTTCCTTACATATTTATTCGAAAACGTGCAACATGATTAGTTGATGCCTTGCTTCAACCAATAATTTACTGACCCTGCTATTTTTGCTGCTGGACTCATTGTTGTCTTGCTTGATTTTGATAACTATGTTCATAAATTTCTAGTATATCAGCTAAGCTACTGAGCTCAATAATTATGCCGGGAAGTTGTATTTGATCAACTTTAGGGTTCATCTTTCACAATTATGCTCATAAGTTGCATTCGATTCATCATTGTCTACAATTTTGCATAAAGGTGCCTTGAAACTTCACTAAACAAGGTTAAACTGTAACATCAAACAGGTGGAGGGCCTGATGAGGCTTATGGAAGGAGAGCACATTGGTCCCTTCAACTTGGGCAACCCTGGCGAGTTCACAATGCTTGAGCTGGCAAATGTGGTGCAGGAAACAATCGATCCCAATGCAAAGATCGAGTTCCGTCCTAACACAGAGGACGACCCCCACAAGCGCAAGCCCGACATAACCCGTGCCAAGGAATTGCTCGGCTGGGAGCCCATGATCTCCCTCCGGCAGGGTCTCCCACTCATGGTGTCTGACTTTCAAAAACGCATCTTTGGCGACCAATCAGATGCCACTGCCGCATCTGGCACTAGCAATGGCTCAGCTTAAGGTTGTGTTGGTCGTGTTAGGTATTCATCATTGATATTTGATCGATCTGTTTCATCCGACACATCTCTATTGGTATTGGAAATGATCATAATGACAGTGAGATCACCTTCATGATAAAGTTTTTGTTTTGTTTTTTTTTTTAATTTGTAGATTTGTTAACTACTCTTGTTGCTGCAGATGTGGAACAACACAGTGTAATTTTGTTATCTTATTATATTTTTGTTGTTGTTTTTATTTTTATTTTTTGGATCTTAAAGTTTAGAACATGTTTGCACTTCTATTGCTGATTTGATACTTAACATTATACATTATTTCTATCAGTGTACAGTTTGTAAACTTCCTGATCGACTATTCCTGGGAGCAAAAGGCCATTATATTCGGTTCCTCCCGATGAAGGAAGATAAATTACGAGGAAGATGTTATGTCTCTTGATCAATTGGCCAAAATAATAAAGGATTATTTTAAGCTCAGAGAAAATTTTAGATCTCCGTCATATTTAGAGCCCAAGTATGCGAGTCGATCACAAGAACTAGAACGTGTCCTGACTATAACCCCTCACCTAACCGATGACTGCTGCGATCGAGACTGAGTTGGTGGTGGTGCCTTTCATTGGACTTGTTCTGGTTCTACAACCACAATTGAATTGTTATAATCTCGTGCCTCTGAGCCAAAGAATGGCATCTTCATCACACTCGCTCAAATAATTATTTGAAGAGTCGTTTTCTAAATTGGTACAAGGACCTTGTTCTGAACAAAGAGAATAAGATCCAACGATTGATCTACTGTATTAGATTTTTTTGTGATAATTTAAATATCCCGATCCTTATATATTTAATTAATTCGGACGATATTTCTCTTCATTTGCTCACCAAACAAATTCGAAAACTATCCGTCTATAAAAAAAATTGAAATCGTTAATTTAACGACTTTTATCGGTCTATTCCACGGTTATTATGAAGGAGATAAATTACGAAAAAATCCTATGAGTCTTGACGTGATGATCAAGACACGCGAAAGTTATTTGAATCTAAAAAAAAATTTTAAACCTCTTTTGAAATCGATCCATGTCATTTTTGTCATCACCGTCGTATCTTAATCATCAAGTTATCCCAACAGAGACTTCGAAAAATATTCATAGTTGTGTACTACGTAGTTGATCTCTCACTATGAGTGGTCTCCAACTCAAATTTGAATTATAATATTTTGAATATCTATTTAGTACCTTTTTATTATATCGTGTTTGGAGGCATACTTTTTTTTTAAAAAAAAAAAATAGCAACAGAATATGTCTAAACTTTTGATTAATCCTGTATTTTTATTGGAATAAATTTAAAAAATATTCATGGTAGGTGAGCTAGCATAGAAAATTCTTGCTAAATTGAAATCATTGATCCTCTTTCTATATGCATATACCACGGAGATGATTGATTGATTAGTAATCAGGTTAGGTTGGACTTGTTTGGAAAGTTCTCGAAATGGTCAATCAATTTTTTCCAAATAGGGTTATTTTGTATCCCTCGATTTGTCTTCCTCTTTTGATTAAGTATGGGATCGTGACTGTTCTATATTTTTTGAAATGGTCAATCAAATTCAAACTCGACGAGTTCATAATCAAGTATCGGGCAAGGTCTTCCAAGTGGCGTCTCTCTACCTTCGCCTGGGTGATTCTGTTTATTTTTCTGGTCGACCAAACAAATGGATAACAATATTCGAGAAATTGGAATTCATGTCTCGAATAAAACGGCGAAATTTAGAAGATTATGATAATTCTGTCAAGCGTACACATTTAACTCGTTCATAATGATCGTCCTGTCCTGATCTCTCTCTCTATCTCTTTTTTTGTCCTTTGTTTCATTACTGCCGTTGTATCTGGTCACCGGCGCGCCGTTGAAGATCCGATTACCTCCTCCGCTTGCTGGTGCTTCGTCTGGGTTCGGTCGCGCATCAACGCGTCGGTCGTCGGTGGAGGACTACGATGTGAAACCTAAATCAAACAAGTGGACGTGGCGAGGTCGAATGGCATCTGGATCGCACGCCTCTTGCGAGGAAAGCGACGAAGCCCGGTGATCATTCGCCCCCACCGAGGCAATCCTCCCTCTCGATCCGTTTCTCCCATCTTCCTTTTTATGTCTCGATCCCCGTACTTGTTTGTCACTCGCATCCCTCAGTTCCTCGTATAGAGGGAAATTTAATGGTTGTAATGAGGCTTGGCGGAACCGCAGACTACAAGCAATGGAGATCTTTCGAGTCGATTGGAGGTCGTTGCATGTATTTTTTGTGATTGTTTGTTTTGGGTGGATAAATTTTGATTCTGGATTGATCTTTGTGATAAAGAAGATTTGCTTGCAGAAGAATTGCGATGGGGCGATGGGAGGGAGGATCGAAGATTTTTCCCGCTCACGAGCTTGCAGATCGGGTAAGCTCGAACCGGTTCTGTTTGCTATTTTCGTTCATTCTCTTTTTTCTATCCTGATGTTCTCTTTTCAGTGTGATCGAGAGTGGATTTTGTAGCGATCTCTTCCCCAGTTCAATTCGCTTGATTCGATGATCATATTTTGGAACCTTATGTCAAACCTAACGCCTAATATCTCTGCACTGTGAGATTTAAGTTCTGCTATACAATTGTGAGAAAAGACATCAATAGTTCTTTCGTGTGGGATAAGCAGCTTCTTTTTGAATTTGAGTTCATCTTGGAAGCTTTTTGCTGATGTCTAGTAGAAGATATAATGCGAATGACATTACTACAAATATGAGGCATGTTTTAGGTTTATTGCGCTACACAACTGGCTGTAATATTAGACTTTAGTTGGTCGGATCCTTTGCTAAATCTTTCTCTAGCGCCACAGTTTGGGCAATTCTCTTTTGCTTAAAAAAGGATCAGCATTTTGCGAGGTATAAATATTAGATGGTTGTTTTAAGACAGGAAAATAAGAAATGAAGGTATCCTAGATTAGAGGCAAATCTCTTAATTATGGAAGAATGACAAATAACTTCTACACTAACATATAACGTTTAAAAACAACATCAAATACAATCCCCTTAATTATGAATCTTTTGCTGATCCTCCAAGGTTTTTTCTGTTGATCTTCCAAAGCTTCCCTCAAGTTAATGAATATATATCTAGTATCGTGTAAGAGATAAAACCATTTCCAAAATCTGTGTTCAAAGGGTCAGAGTGATCAAAGGGAAGAAAGAGCAGGCTTCATCAGAATTAGAGAGAAGATCAAGGCTAAGAGTAGAGTCTGAATTTGAGAGGAAATGTTTTTCTTAAGAAGGATGCATCTCTGGACTCTTTTATTTTGAGATGCTAGAGGATTCAGGATTTATGACAAGAAGCCTAAAGCTTTTTGCTATCTAAGAAATGTTATGAAAATATATCATTGCAAGAAAATCAGGCAATGCTAACTATTGTACTTTTAATGATGAACTTTTAGTTTTGTGTATCTGTCTATTGATTTTCCATTTACTATTGAAGCTATCATTATGACAGTTTTGCCACATATTACTGGATAATCTGCAGCTAACTTCTACTGTTATTAAAGCTGTCTTATTAAACAAACTCTAAGTTTGGGTTTCCTTTGCAGGGATCTTCAGTCCTATCTGTCACATTTGACTCTTTTTTTGGCTATAAAAAGCAAGAAATTATATATCCTAGTTGATAATCGTCCATGGTTGATCCACCAGGACTCACGAGCAACTCACTTGTGGCAGTTAATGGTTACCAAGGTAAAGGTGAAAAGGTTCGAATTCATGCTAAAAGGATTGGCAATTGTATTTTCTAGTTACATTTTACACTGTTCAGTCTAGGCTATCTCCTTTTGCAAACACAAGATCCCCTAGAGTTACGGGAAGAGATTTGGGGAAGATTCTAGAATTTACAAAAAGCTCTAGGTCTGTTTCCTTCAAAAGAAACAAATTACGTAATTGGTTTTCCTTGATTGATGCTGCTCTCAATTATAAGAAAAATTTGCACCATGTCAAGAAATTGAAAGACTCCTTCCTTTTGAGTAATGATTTGCATTGCCCATTAAATGGATGCATTGTTTTTGAAATAGAATGGAAGCATGTGCGAGGTATCAACTACATCAATGAACTGCAGGTATCGTCTTTTGTCTTGGTTTGATTTATAAGATTGTATATCCTTAAATGCTTATCCTTACTTCTCTATTTTAATTTAAAATTTCCTCATTTGTCTGACTGTCTATGTAGACTGATACATCATTAGCACTGGAAGTTAAATTGATGAAAAGGTGGGAATTTGATAGTATTGAACAGGCTTCTAGCTGCATCTACTTATGGTATAAAGGTACCAGCAGCGAGTGCTCTCTCCTGCAAGATTATCTAGAAGGCATTTCCTGCAAAGGTAAAGTATCTTAAGCTTTTACGTGCATCTGAGAAATTCCTTTCACTGGATATCACATTATCATCTTTTGCAGATGTGTTTTATGATGCCCAGGAAGATATTTCATCTTCTAGCGAGGCTGGTGAAGAGCTGTCCACTGCTGTTGAGTCTCACGAGGAAAAACAATTTTATATGTATTCCAATTGTTCATGTTCTTCTGGAAGAATAGAAGATTTAGATTCACCTTTCACGCCGCCTGCTTCTGGGCCTTACAAGCGAAGAAAGATAATAAAACCAAGCATGTTCAATGATGTGGATGGACTTTCTGAGGAAGCATATAGCGAAATTGTGAGATCTCCATCAACTTCTGTATCCTCAACTTTGAGTGGTAGTGAAAGTGATGATGGGTGTTTGGTTTTTGAGGCTAACACATACAGGGATGTACTCATCTTATTCAGATTTGATGATCATGATCTCCCATTTAAGCTCAAGGAAATAATTATGTCTGACCTGAGGCTACTTACACTACTGGAGTATGGACTGCCTTCTTGGGTCATTTTTCTTCAATCCTACCCAGTCTTTTGTCAAATATATCGTCCATGGATGTGTCCTTTAGCCAGGGCATTTTACGTCTTAATGTCTATAATCACTGTCGTCATAGGATTCTACGACCTTTATAAGAATGTTCCTATACTGAAGGCAACTGCTGCGAGATTATTTGGGCCCTTCTTTAACTGGATAGAATCATGGGAAATGGTTTCAAGGATCAGATACCTGGGAACTATGCTTTTTCTTCATAACTTTGAGAAAGCTTTGATGTGGTTCCTAATGATTGCACGTGCTACAAAGTCATTGTTTTCAGTATTGACAAAGCCAATTGCTGGCCCTATCATGGAACTTTTTGAACTGATATTTCCCATGTGGAATGCATGCTTTGCTACTTTAGGGAGCCTCAATTGGGTTATTTGGAATGTGTTATCATCTTCGTGCAATGCGATTTCAAGTATATTGGACATTATCATTTGGCCTTTCTGGTTTGCCTTTTCAACTTTATGGACTGTAGGTGGGATATCAACTAGTTGTAGCTCTTTGTCTATACTTGCCTGTTGGTGCTCTCAACTTTGTCTTTGATGTCTCACCTTTTTGCTTCTACTATCCTTTTCTAATTACAGTGGCACATGTAATATACCCCGTAGTCTGGCTTGTTTTGGAGATTGTCAGTGCTTCTGTTCGCTTGATTGTTACATTAACTAGTTTCCTTGGGATGCTTTTGTCCAATGTCTGCTACCTACTACAAGGAACTTGGTCAGCTATTGGGGCTTTGTTTCAGATTGCATCTCCATCTGAAGCAACAGTGGTGGCCTATGAAGTGTCAATTTGGCGGTCACTTTGGAATGACCTATTTTCCAAGGTAATGTTGTTCAATGATAGACAAGTGAACATCCTTTTGATTTTTAAGTTTTTGTTATTGTTTTTCTCCAGGTATTCCGTGCAATTCGAAGCATTTTTTATGGTTTTGTTACTTTTTTCACAGCTTGCAATAGGCATAGGTTAAGGTATGTTATCTGTGACACTATTTTTCTTTATCTGATAAATCATAGTGCTTGCTGGTTAAGAAAAGAACTCAAATGGTTCAGCTCTATTGTTCTTTTTCTAGTCATTCAGGACCATTTCTCCAAGTTGTTTGAATCTGTATAGTTATAAACTGCTTAAATGTGGTTTCTATGGATTATCTTTATATTATCTCTCCAATTAAATGATTCTCTTATTTCAAGTTGTGTAGAATAACAAACCCTAAGCCAGAATTTGGGTTTTACATGTGTCATATGCCTCCATTGAACCTTATGAATGGCAAGTAATTCACAGGTTTTTTAAAATTTTACTTGGTTTTCATTTATCCCTTTGCACCTGTTTTAACTCTGATTGACTCAACTTGTTCAATTTTTTGAATTTACTGGACATTTTTGAACATAACAAATCTGGTTAAGATCCATTTTCATGAGATTGTTGGCAGATTTTTGTCAGGGACTGATGTAGCCGAACCTCCACCTTTGTGATGGACCATCAAATCAAGATTGGTAGTTTTATTCAAGTTTGTATACAGTTGCCTATTAAAATTCTCTCATTAGCTTGTCGAATGTTTTTGAGTATCTTGGAAGGCTTAACAAGATCTTGGTAGTAGAATGAAATGAATCATAACAACAGCTTTTTGTATGGCTGCTTAGGATTTCTGTAGATAACAAACAAACTTTTGGGTTGTTAGCTTATGAATCAATTGAAACTAGCATTGACTGGTGAAGTGTCTCAGTTAAGCAGTAATTCTTTGCACCAATGATGAATGGGGACTGTAAGAAACAACCTTCTAGTTTTGAGTCCAGCCACAGAAATTTAATAAGATGTCTTATATTCTTATATAATTAATGCCTTTGAGTTAATTAAAGTTTGTCCTCAAATAATTGAGAGAATAGGAACAAGACTTGAGTGAAGGTGCCAACTAATTGTTATAAGGGCCTTCGTGATGGAGCATAAGATTTGGGATGAAAGCCTACCATCATGATCTACCATTAAAGCATTGTGGTCCATTTGCTTTCAATCTGTATGAACACATGTAGCCAAGCATCATTCTAAGCTTGACTGTTTAGTTTGATCGGGCTCATCAAGTATATATCAATTTTATCCTAAATCGTCAATTTTGTGAGATAAGGCTTGGTTGTTGTTATTGTATCCTAAATCACTAATTTTTTGTTTATCTACAGAATTTATGCTCAAACTTCACTGAGACCTGGCTACTTTATACAGCAAGGCAATTTAAAGCACAAATTGAATTTACAGCTAATAAATATTTAGTGTACTAAAAATCACTACTAAATTCTAATATATAAGTTTATTATCTTGTTAAGCTCTCAAGTTTATTGCAATCTGGAAATGAGAATTTCCTACAACTATTTAAGAGCTAAATTTCCAGACTTTTTGGCAAATTAAGTCAGTGTACAAGTTGTAGTCATGCCTGTTGACATCAGCAAGCTTTCATGAGTTTTGTTCATGAACAAAACATGAGGTTGTTTGTAAGCTATCTTTGTTTGAAAATTCTGGGGGTTTTGGATTGAGCGCAATTCAAAGGTCATGTTTGGCTTGCAAACATATTTTGTCGAGCTTGAATGAACTTAACCAAGCAATTCAAAAGAAGCTTGCAAGCTTAACTTTTATAGTATATCCATCCGAAGTTCTCATCATTCTCCATGGTCGTCTCCCATATTGGTTTCACAGACTGCAGATGCAGTGGTGAACATATAATTCACAAACAGACAGTGCAGTAACGTGAGTCACCATGAAACTGATGGCCGTCCGAAGTCCTTTGAGCTTCAAGAATGAAGACATCTTAATGACCAAGGACATGCATATGAAATGTATAGGTGATACCTTGCAGGTTCTGTAGGAAGTTTTAACCAAGCAATTCAAAAGAAGCTTGCAAGCTTAACTTTTATAGTATATCCAGGATCGCATATCCCATGTCTTGTTTGTTATTGGATATGAGTTTCGAGTTCTTGGTTATTGCTGTAGGATCCTTCTTGGAAGTTGGAAAAAACTTTTTTCATTTGTTATTTTTAAGCAAACTGAATTACATTGCTCGGAAATATTTGTATGTTTTTTTCTTATTTGTATGGCTCAACTTTCCATACTATGGATTGGGGATATTGATCCTTTTTTTAGTAAGAGTTTTAGGTACCATGGAATACTGATGAAAACATAATTAGCACAAAGAATAGATGGTCGAAATGTAAAGAAGCTTCTAAATTGTTGTGTAATTACTGTGTCCTCCTTAAGCTAAAAGAAATTTTCATAATACTATGGTGTGACCCTGCACACCTTTTGGATTAGTGTTGGATTGTTGAAAAATGGTATGCACAAAAAGTCAACGTTGTAGACATAAAAATGTTAAGATGGATATGTGGAGTTACTAAGGACAAGATAAAAATACTAATTTTCGAGAACAATTAGACATAACTCCAATAGATGATATAAGAGCAACTCGGTGCACGAAACTCTTGCCAATGTGAGATCTTGAAGAAGGGTCAGACCACTTCGGTCTATTGTATACAACTTTATCTTGGATTGCAAGAGGTTATTTATGCGACTCAAATCCGTGACTATAAAGTCACATGACAACAATTTTACCATTGCACCAAGTCTCCCCTTCCTCCAATAAATGATATACGAGAGGAACAAGTTTAGATTATATTATATGGATATATTTAAAGAATGTGTCTAGTAGAGTTAAAAGAGTTTGAATCTATAAGTGTCAAAGTATTTTGTGTAGAGGGGTAACCAAAGAAAATATTAATCAATGTAATAAAAATAATTTGATTACTTTGGATATTACTATTGATGTTGCCCCCATATGAAGCTCAATGCACAAATAAAATTCATGTCATTGACCCTAAATAATTGGGACAAACACGACTTGATGATGATAATTATAATGCACTACTATAGCAAATATTAGTTAACTACCCTTTATATTTTCATATTCGACATAATGGATGCATCACTGTTAACTTGGTGACCAATATTTTTTCTCATGCTACAAATATAGAGATTTGTATATCTGGGAAAGAGAATTATAAAAAATAAAAAAAAAAAGAGTTGTTGCTGGTGCTACCTATGGATCTATATGCTTATTTTGGTAACTCGTGGTTGTACTTCTGCCTACCTTTTAATTTTTTTTCAGAATGTTTTCATATAACATGTTCAATGTTATTGTTTTGCTCTTGTAGATTGTAATATTATTAATATCATTTTTTTCCTTTCTATGTCATAGCATCTACAATCACATCCTAGTGCTTCTTCATCGTTTTTCTTATGCCGCCCACTCTTGGAGACTTTCCAGGTTTGACAGTAGGAAGAAGAAAGAAATAAATCAAAGCCATGTAAGCTTATTTAAATATCATTCTTATTAATTGGTAGCATTCTTGACATTTTTTAGCCTGATTAACTTATTTCTAGTATTCCTTGTTATTGTAAATATTAAAATACCAGGAAATAGGTGCACTATTGTTCTATTTAGTTTGAAATACTAAATAGTGGAAATGCAATCATCTTCAGTGCCCTATGTGATGTCTATTGATATCAACAATTAAATGGTAATAGCTTATGGAGATTCCTAAATATGCTTGGCCTAGCTGCCATATACATCATCTTATTGTGGTTGCTAAATTTATAACAGTTTCTTTTCTCTTTTCCTTGAAGAGCGAACTATACCCTCACCAAAACAATGTAGTTTTCTATTCCAAGGGGAACCTGTATACTGATGATAGCTTAGACACAATTCTGGAAATTATATTTTGGCTGTGTAGTAGTAGAAAATTTCAACCTATGAAATGCATAAGCTTGAATTATTCTCTTAATGGCATTTACTCATAATCTGCATTGAGTAGACTGTTTGAACTTCTCTTTGCTAAATTCAGTTAACAAAAATCGCTATTCCTACCCACTCCTATTGCAAACTCAACTGCGAAACTGTTATCTTCTATGGCTCTTACAAAAAATTACATAGATACATCAAGGACCCAAATCTACCTTGGATGGCTTGGGAACCTGACGGAAGAGATAGTTCTCCTCTTAACTTCGCATGTTCCTACGTGAAGTCTTTCCACGTCTGTCTTGATTGGCTCCTCTGAAACTGCTAAACTGATGTCCTTCCTTTCACCTAAGAAAACAAAGCATCTGATAAAGTGGTAGAAAATAAGACCCATGA
Source organism: Wurfbainia villosa (assembly GCA_025175895.1). Taxonomy (NCBI): domain Eukaryota; kingdom Viridiplantae; phylum Streptophyta; class Magnoliopsida; order Zingiberales; family Zingiberaceae; genus Wurfbainia; species Wurfbainia villosa. Next base: position 10,348,442 of record CM045998.1, on the reverse strand, counting down.
GCACTAATGCCCACTCTTTTACAACACACGGTAACTTATAGTTCTCCTTGGAAATTTGCTTTTCTCTCGCTAAGATTAACATATACCACTTTTGCTTTGGTTGCAATTTGTTTGCTTCCCAAGTATTTGTCATGCATCAGATTTTAGGTTCAATATGCCCTATAGCATGGAAATCTGCTCTGGCAACCTAACCATAGCTTCTCATTTTTAGTCACTGTATAGCTGATTGTTTTATCAATCAAATTTGGTTGATGTTCAAATTATTTCTGATGTCCTTCCAGTACTGCCTGTAGGAGTTAAAAGTTGTTCATTTCAATAATATGATTTCTATGCAGTGTCGTGGTAATCTTAATTGATTCTAGTTAGATAACTTAACTGCTACTTATTGAACCACAAACTGATAAAGGCATATAATGATGACATATTTGTATAGTATGTTTTACTCAGTTTGTGTCCCTTTAGCAAAATGCAAAGGGTTTTTTCCCCTAATATGTTGCTTGATCTGTGCAGCTACGAGAAAGTGATAGATCAAAACCTAAGTGAGTAAGCTAATTGCTTCTTTAGCACATGTCAATAATATTAAACAAATTGATTAAAAATGTCATATTTTAATGTCAGATCTGACTTGCAAACACCAGAGAGGCTACGAAGAAGGCACACAAGGCGACTAACTTCTGAAAGATAGCACATTGGATAGCGCAAGTTGGGGTGGAGAGGGAAGTTGTAGATTAACTAACTGGGTGGGAAATCCAACTATAGGCTTTGTGTTAGAAGCGTCCTGTCTAATATGCTCATACTGGTGCTAAGCAAAGAATTGACTTTATTACTGACTGTTAGCTAAGAAATTATTAGGACTCTTGCACTGCTCATACTATTTGCTTAATCTTCCATTTTTCTTATTCCATTCCAGTTAGTTGCGACAATACTTTTTAGGTACTTGGATGTCTTTCAACAGTTAGTAATAGTATTCAACACGAGCACACATACTTTATCAAAGTTTATTCTTGGGTACCAGCGCAACAAGATTGAAAAAAAAGGCAATCCTTCGGTATCAAAGATTTGACCGGTGCGCAGACCACACTTATTGACACCTATGGCTTTGTGGTGCGGATGCAGTGCATTTGAATGGGTATCCATCGGTGCAAAAGGGATTCGCTAGCAAAAGAGGCAATCCTTCAATATCAAAGATTCGATTTGCTCGTCATCAATCAATTCAAGGCTAGCATAACAGGACAGACATCTCGAAAGACTTATTGTCTCCGGATTAAATGGATATCCATGCTTAAAGATTTAGTTTGTATCAACAATATAATATTGTCAGTATTTACTAGAATGTTAAGAGATTTTGATGTCAGCACTGTTCTAAAAAAATGTGGAATCTATTAATACGGTGACTATTTCTTTCAAATCTGTAATATTTTGAATGGAAAACAAAAATGTCTGAGTGTAATTTTTTTTTATGATATGAATTTTGGAATGATCGATCATTGATTTTGAGAATGGTGGTAGAAACAAATGAATATCCTTAATTATTCTTTTTTTTTTTAACTATTAAAATGCCATTCTACTTGAAATATTTTTGAGTGTTTCATATAGAGCAATTTTTACTAAAGTTATATTATCTCAAAGCAATTTAAAATTGCACCATCTTAGAATACTTTAGCTTTTAGTTAGAATTACTCTAAAGTTAAAATTGCTTTAAGATGATGCAACTTTAATTAAAAGTTGCTCATTCCTTTGGAACAACTTTAATAAGCAGTCTTGATTAGCTTTGGTTAAAATTGCTCCAGACGGAACAGAAAGAGCATAAAGGAGTATTTTTTTTTACATTAAATTATAAATAAAACATCGCTTTAATAATAACTTTTAATAGAGGAATAATCAGAGGTCTGTTTTTTTTATTTTTGGTCAAGAATTTTCTTCTCTTAAATTCTACCATAAATTTGTACCTTTGGACTTATATATATATACTTGGAATTTAAATTCTACTCTATAATTTGGGGCCTCACTTATCCTTCGAAATAGAAATTTCTAGTCTATAGTTTAGGGTTTACGCATCCTTTGAAATAGTGAATTGGCCTGATTTCATAAAAATGTAAGAAGAGAAATAGGAGGACGCCCTTAATTTTCATCGTGTATATTTACTTCATTTGTTCCACAAGCTCCCTCATTGAATTGCCTGTGGAAGCTAAGAACTAACCCTCTTCCTCCAAAGAATTCAAATCAATCAAAACCCAATCACCCGCCCCTCTAATCAACCCTCTCCCTATAAATTGCTCTTCTCGACACCACTTGTTGTATCATCGGCATTTCATGGGACAACGACGATGATGACATGATCGACAATTGGTGCAACTTGGCAAACAAGCCCACCATCGGTGCAGTATTATATGTGCACGCCTCAGTCTGCATATAGTTTCCTCGGTCGTCCCTGAATTGATCTCGGCCATCTGGTCCCCCGACTATTGCACCAACTATCATATTTGGATTCGCTCCCCGCCTTCCATACCAATCATAGTAACCCTGTATTTGCATCATAAATAAAAATTTAAAACTGATGGATAAAAAATTTATTTTTTTTTTAAAAAAATATTAATTTAACGAATAGAATTTGAATTGTCGGCCCCCCGCCACCACCTGCATGCACCCGATGAAGCCTTTGCTCCTCTTGTACGTCACTATGGAAGCCCCACGGTGGTGGACCCGCACTGGGGACTTGGGCCCGAAGCCCACCAAGTAGCTGGTCCGCTTGGGGTTCGAGCCCAAAATATAGTCGGCCTGCGACTTCGCTAGGCCCATCAGATCCTCCGGCCACGCGTCGCCGCCCGCGCAGCGGAGCCGCCCACCCGCCGCCTCCAGCTGGGCGGCGTAGACGGCGAGGAGGAAGGCGGCGCCCGTGACGTACTGCATGTTGTTCCACTGGCGGACGTAGAGCATGCCGCCGGGGGAGCGGTGCACGTTGCTGTTGCTGTCGTCGTCGCCGGCGTTCTTCTGGAGGCAAGCGCACGCGTAGTGCTCCGCCTTCGCTCTGTACCGCTCCAGCTCCAGTGCTTGGGCCTCCGTCAGATTTCTCTCGTCTTGCAGTAGCTGGAGAATCAAAAGAACAATTTATTATGATTATTAATATATTTTTTTCCCTTCCAAAATTAAATTTATTAACGATATATGAAACAGCCAAAAAAAAGGTGAAAATTGGTCGTGGTCTTTCGTGCAAATTAAATAGTGTAAATAGAAGATATTTTTAATTATTTGAGGACGTGTACAGGTGACGATTCATGTGCCACATGTGGTAGAGCGTTGAGCTGTCAAAAACTCATTATGTCCGTCAAATGCTAATTAAATATGACCTCGTTTCAAGATTATTATTTTACTTTAAAAAAAATCTAAAATTAAGGAGATAGGACCATTTTTATTTTTCAGAAAGCAATTAAAGTATTAATTAGAGAGAAAGTAAAAAAAAAAAAAAAAACTCCTTGCGAGTATTAGTAATTGTTAATAATTACGCTTAAATTACTAATGAAATTGAATAACGGGACCTTGGACGCCATCATTTGAACGCCGGCGAACTTGACGTCCCAGCTGAACTCCGTCACCGCCCAGCCCGTGCCGCCGAACGCGCCGCCGTTCTCCACCACGTACTCCATGTACTCCTTCCGCCCTGTCGCCCTGTGCAGCCACAGCGCCGCCCACAGCAGCTCGTCCTCGTAGCCGCTCCACGACGGGTAGTAGCTCTTCGCCTCCCGGATGCTGCTGTCGTACTTGCCCCGGTACTTGTCCCCGAACTCAAACAGCTGCGCGAACACTCCGAAATTTTAGATCGATTCCTGAAATAATCATTAAACAAAAAAAAATATATAGAGCAAAGAGGGAGAACAAAAAAATAATCGATTCGGATCACCTGTCGAGCGTGATGCAGGAGGAGGCGGGCGTACTTGGGGTTGGACTTCCGGAACACGATGTAGGCGGCCGCCATGGCAGCCGCCGTCTCGCCGGCGACGTCCGACCCGGGATTCTCTTTGTCGATCTTGTACGCTTGCCGCGACGTCGTCATGTCCTCCGGCCGCTGCCAGCAGTAGTGATCAGTGTCGCCGTCGCCGACCTGAAAAATATATATATATATAATAAAGATTAATCCATCGATCGAGCACTGATTGAATAATCTTCCATCAAATCGATCGAAGATTGCGGGAGCAAGAGGACGTGCCTCGGCCCAGAGGACGAAGGGGTGGGTGTGAGCCTTGATGAAGTAATCGGTGCCCCACTTGATGGCCTCCAGCGCGTGCCGGTACTCGCCGGCGGCGGCAATCTCCTCGCCGAACTCGATCACGCTCCACGACAGCAGTGTGATGGTGAAGGCCATCGGCAGGCCGAACTTGACGTGGTCGCCGGCGTCGTAGTATCCCCCGACCAAGTCCACCTGCATCATCGCCATATTCGTACAAAACCACTCGATCAATCAAAACGCCAAATCAAAACGGATCGAAATGCCCGCTCTAGAAATCCGGAAACGCACGCACTCCCTGTTGCAGCCCGTCGGTCAGGCCGGAGTGACCGCGCCAGGCGACGCGCTGGGTGTAGGGCAGCCTGCCGGAGCGCTGCGCCTCGAAGTAAAGCAGAGACTTGGACAGAGCATCCTTGTAATCCCAATCCCTCGAAGCAGCCGCAACAGCCAAGAAAACGACGACCAGAACGACGGTCACAAAGCTCTCGGCCCCCATGATCAGCGACGAGAAGAATGCATGAAACTCGATCGGAAGTTACGACGACCCGATCGACCGCCTCCTCCTCCTCCTTCTCGATCTTCTTCTACTTCCCTCTTTCCAATCTGTGGAAATTATAGTTTATATGCAGGGGCATCGGCAAGCGAAGTCAAGGAGATTAGGAGGGAAATGTATCGAGAAGGTCAATGTTTAGCTGCTCCATCGCAGCCATGGTCCTACCTAAACCGAGTCTCCTACGCCTGTGTCCCGGGCGGACATCGACGCACTCGATCGGCAGCCTCAGAGCAGGTCCTGCTCTAGAAATGGAGGACGAGTCAAAGGAGTTGTTGAGATCATGGCGTCACCGTGATCGATGCATTCGGTCAGCCGAGCTCCATTCTACATGATCGTCGAATCAGGAGACGTGGATTCGGAGGATGAGGAGGAGGCGGCGGCGGCGGTGGCGTCATCCATCGAAGATCTGCATGCATGCCCACTCCATCCGTGTGGAAACGAGGGCTTCGGGTCCGACGACTTTAACAAACTTGTCGGCGCACCGTCACCAGATTCGGCCAATCTGTCGGGCGCAACGCGGTCAACGGAGAAAGAAAATGCTAGCTATCTCGCGATCGATCGATAGCTGAACACTTTTGGCTAAAAATCATTCGATCTCTTCTTTTCCGAAGAAAAAAACACGCACAGATCCTTGTAAAGTTAGTTCGATTCCAGCGAAGTCATTCTCGGGAAACGCTGAAGGCTCATTCTACGTCAAACCGCGTAGTGGCCAGTCCTTAATTATATATCTAAATCGTAAAAAAAAAAAAAAAATCACTTGTTCCCATAATTTATGAGAAATTTGAGTTAAAGTCCACCGTCTCAGATCGAGTATATATATTTGAGTGTCATCCGGTGTCATGATTTTTGCATAGTTCTGTTGATCACGATTGTATAATAAATAAAAGTATATATAATATTTTTTTCACCGCGATTTCACTCGATCATAGCTCAAATTCGTCGACAACCGATCGGATCACAATCAGATTCCGACCGGACTGCCCCTGATTTCGATCGGATCACGGCCACTCGTCGACAAGTTCGAGTGGACATCGGACATGATTACTACACTTCCCATTTGTCGTGCACAATGCACAATAATAGACGTTCAGGATATCAAAACTTTTATATATATATATATATATATATATATATATATACTAGCCCTGGTTTCTTGACCCTTCTTGGTCTTACGGTCTTATGAGTAGATTAAGAGAGTTATCTTTGACACAGAGACTAAGGACTATGAAGCATAACCTGAATATGTCTAGAAAACTTTTAAGGAAATTGCATTGAAAGGAAAATTACGGAAAGAAATTACAGAGAAATTGATACATGCGATAAAGAAAAATACAGGAAGGAAAACACACAAACTCACAACAAACTTACAGGGTTACTTGATAAGAACTGCAACACACTAGCACCCTGAACTAGCACACTGATATACCAAGTAATGAGGAAAGAAAGAGTAGGCAGGAAGAGGATGGTCTTCAGAAGTCGAGAGGCTTCTCTTCTTATAGCCCTTGTTGCTTCGGGGCTAAGTTTTCTTTTAGTGCTTGCAATGCTGTAAAGTTGACTGTTTGCTTTCTTTTGGCAGGTGGCTTTGTACGAATGATTCCTTTTGAGCTGTAAAGTTTCTGCCTTTTGTACGAAGGGATCAATTCTCCATCATGTTGTCGATATTTCTTTCTTGTGAGGAGGTAGAACCGGGACCGATTGTCTCTGGTGCTGGTGGGGTCCTTATTCTTCTCTGTTGTTCTGTCATTTGTTGTTCTGCCATTTGTTCTCTATATTGTTTGGTTGTAAGTTGGGTGGATTTTTTGAGCATCCATTTGAGTTGTCGTTGTCTGTAATGTTCAACCAATTCAGGATGTTGTGTTGAGTATTTGAACGGAAGGAAATGAGTTCCAAGTTGTGACGGCCAGTATATTTTTTCAGTGAAAGTTTCGGCTACTAACACAAAGTCATAACTGTCTCTAGCATCATCCCAAAGCCAGTTGGTTCCTTGGAGCGAAGCTCTCCAGTGTTTGGCTTGTTCGAGGAGGGGAACAGAAGCTCCCCAATGTTCGTCTGGATCACTTGGAAAGATGGTTTCAATGGGATCGGACTTGTAGATGATTTCTCTGGATCGAAGTTTTATGACATGTCGGACTGGTTCTATTCTATGGTTTAACCATTTCGGTGGAGAACTCTCAATAGAACAAGAGACATAGCTCTCAAAAGTTTCTAATTCGATGAGAGTTTGAATGACATTTCCTAATTTGTAGGGAAAGGCTTCTGTAATGTTGTCAGCTTGTACCCAGAGATCATTGAGAATTCCATGGTCTAGTAGTATGAAGGGATTTATTTCTATCCCTCTGGATCTTTGAATGTGGTAGACACTAAGGTCTATGCTGGCTTTCCTAATAGCGTATTGTAATTGGCATTGGCAGCCGTGTTTTTCTGTTATACAATCTTTGAATTTATTTTGGCATCGTATTTTAAAATTGTACTCTGCTTCGTAAAGGATGGTAATGCCTGGTTGGGGATCAACCTGTGCCCATTGTAGTGCTTCTTGTAGTAGGGCAAAGGTTCGCCACTCTGCTTCTTCAGCTGTTTGTCTCATGTATGTAGCTAGGTCTGTGGGAAGACTGTTGAACCTGCACATGTCTATCTGGTTGGGCTGCTTCTTGGGACCAGCGATGGGTCCTGTGACTGGTCTTATTGATTTGCCTTTGTCGGAGACTGTTTCTGCATAGGTTTGTTGGGGAGTTGCCTTCATGAGGTGTTTATTTTTTATTGAGGAGCTCAAGAAATAAGTTGGCCCTACTGCCTTTCTGATTTCTTGTAGAGCAACTTCTAAGGAGTCAAATCCTCCTAGTTCTTCTCCCTGAGCGTCCCCTAGTAGGAGTGCTTCAGCTTCTTCCCATGTGTATAGCCCGGCATGAGGACCTGTCATAATACCATAATAGATATATTTTCCTGTATGTCTTGCCGTGCTGTGCATGTCTTTAGTATGTTGGAAGTAATAAATGAGTGCATTTATTACTCCGATTTTGTACGAGGCTATTCCAGGAACTGTGGGTATGTTCCATATGTTGTCTATTATTGTCTTTTGCATTGGCTCCATGTATGGTCTGTGTTCTGTTCTGAATTGTTCCTCCACCCGAGAGTATACTCTTAATTCTTGAGGTCCAATTTTTGTTGTTGTCCTGTTTTGTCCCCATGTCTTGGGTGTGACCATTGTTCTGGGATTTTATCTTTCCATCTGCAATATCATCATGTTAGTAACCTGGATAATGTATCTGCAAGGGAGTTATTAGTTCCCTTAATATGTTCCCATTGAATTTTTATGCCTTTGTTGATAATTGTGTCGGCAAATTTTATCCATCTTTTTGCGGAGAGGGTTCGCTTCTTTGTCTTACTATGTTCGTGATATTTTACTATAGCTTCACAATCTGTTCTTATAGTTATTTCTTTTTTGTCACATATGAATAGATAAAAGGCTTCGAGACAATAAATAACAGCCAATATTTCATAGTCCAGTGATGTAAGATGTCCTTTCTCATGGAATTTGCCTGATGCATACCTGCACAAACTCTCTTGGGTTTTGTTTTCATATTTGTTTGGTTTTCTGAGTAACACACCTCCCATCCTGGCCTCACAAATTATCTATTTCTACAATTAGATAATCTGTATCTAAGGGTAAGGAAAGTGTGGGCAAGTTTTTAACTTTTTCCTTTATGATTCTGATAAGCTCGACGTCTTGTTGGTTAAAATGCATTTGTCCTTTAGGACTTGTTTTGTTATAGAGCGGCCCGCTGATTTTTCCAATATCCTTGATGTATTATCTTGCATAGTTTAATAGTCCTAAGAAAGCTCTGAGGTCTTTGGTATTTTCTATTTTATCTGGGAAGTTTAATATTTTTGTTAATATGTGTGGTTGGAGTGATATCGTTCCTCTTCCTATCTCTGCTCCTAGGAATTCTATATGTCTAGTTGCAAGTTGTAGTTTCTTTTTGGATATGATTAAACCGTTGGTTTCTATAAGGGTAAATACCATGTGAAGGTGAGCCATATGTTCTTGTTTGCTCTTCGAGAAAACTAGTACGTCGTCTATATAGACACACGTAAAGTCTTTTGTATCCTTAAATATTTCGTCCATTTTACGTTGCAATATTTGGGGTGCAACTTTTATGCCAAATGACATGACCATCCATTCAAAATGCCCTTCTGGGCAAGAGAATGCTGTCCACTCTATCGATTCCGGATGCATTTTAACTTGCCAGAATCCTGATTTCATGTCAAATTTCGAATACCATTCTGAATTTTGTATTTTGTTTATAAGGACTTCTTTGTCTGGTATCTTATATCCATCGTCATGGAAATTATCATTTAGTCTTTTGTAATTAAAAACCATCCTGAATTGTCCCCTTTCTGTTCTGAACTTTTGTTCACTGTGAAGGCAGGGCTTCTATGTCTAGATGTGGATCTCCTTATGATATTCATTTTAAGCATTTGCTTTATATGTAGCTTACATTCTTCTGTTTTCCAATTTGTATACTTGAGTTCTTGTGCTTTGATTGTTACATCAGGGTTAATTATGTTTAACTTGCATAATGTTTTGTTCTTTTCCCAATATTTTGTAGGGTTTTCTCCTATTATTTCTATTTTTTCTAATTTGGATACTATTGTTTCTAGGTCATCAGAAGTATTGATTTGTTTCAGTATGTATGTTGTATCGATTAACTGAGGTTCTTCTATGTCTGAGTCCAGCTCTAGTTCTAAGTCACTATCTGATTCAGATTCGTTATAATCTTCTAGGCTTATGTTTTGGGTTTTTGTTTTACAGCTACATCCTAGTTTGCTGTTTCCGGCGCATTTGCACTCTCTTTCTGGAGCTCTATAAGAGGAGGGATATTCAGATAGGACTGGAGATATTATGGGATTTGATAATAAGAATACGTAATCCGTGAAAACAGAGCCCTATCTTTTGCTAGGAGGAACTGGAGTCCTAAGATAAGTTGGAGATCTGGGTGATTTAAGGGTCTTACCCAGATATGTGGTATGAGTATAACACTGCTATATTGACCACAGTTGTTGTAAACTTTGATGTGTGCATTTTTTATAAATGTGTGGTAGGCTAGGTGTTGTCCATCAAATTGGGTGCTGACCATTGGTTCAGATGTGTATTTAATCACTTCCTTAGGGATTATATTTTGTATTGCTTTCAGATCTAGTGTTGAACTTGTAGCTCCTGTGTCTAACAAGGCTTGAATCTTTATTTCATGTCCTTGTATGTTTAGGACACACTGTATTCTTAAGTCAACAGATTTTTCGATTATTACACATGCTTGGTGTTTTTACAAATACCATATTTGTTTAGTGGTGGTGGTTGGGTTACTATATTTGTTTGTTCGTCTTCAAATCCTTCAAAATCTCTCTGTTGTAAAGTCTGTCTAAGTAATTCTATTTCATTTTCTAGGATGTTTATCCTGGTTTCTAATACTGATATTCTGGTTTCTAACAGCGTTGTTTTCATTGTACTCTTTCTAGTTGATGGTTCGGGTATGCTTATATGGTGTTGTTCAAATAAACAGTAGTTGCATAGTTGTTGTCTACAGACTCTACAAGTTCCTCTCTTGTCTAAAGAGGGAAAATATCCACAGACCGAGCATGGTATGTGATCTGCCCCTGATTTTAAGTCCCAAATGTGGGTACATGTTGAGTGGATTGGGGTCTGTCTGAACATGTAATTGTTCTCAAATTTGTGTAACTGATCCCATTCTATCTCATCTATTTCAAAATTTGCTTGATGCCTATTCTGGTCTGTTTCTAAGAATGAATTTACTAATGAATAGTCTGTTGTTTGTGGGATTTCTTCTAGGTCGGCTACTGTGACTACTGAATATATTGAGGATGTATCAGATACATCTGTCTGTACCTCTACTAGATCTTCGTTAGTACAGGCTACTAATGTGGCTTCCCTTGTGAACAAATTTTTTCTGTTAGGACATGCTGATGATAGATGTCCTTGTTGATTGCATGCATAACATGTTATTAGATTCGAGTATGTTTTCTTGGGATTAAATTTTCTGACGTGTTTTTCTTTGTTTAGATATGACTTTCTGGCTTTACTTCTTCTTAGGTAATAAGTTTGTTTGGGTTTTTTCTTTGGTTTTGGGTTTATTCGTTCTCTCTGTGGGTTATTTCCGTATTGTTGTGGGGTATAAATTTGTTTACAGAACCCATATTGTTGATTTTTTAATTGTTTTTGTATTTGGATGTAGGTACATTTCTCCTTGAGTTTGTTTATTATGTGTTGTATTCTAACTCCTATATTGTTGTACTCTTCTGACACTTGCATTTCCGTCCATGACTTGTGTATTTCTTTACCTAGTTCTCCTGGTAACTTGCTAAAAAGTCTCTCTCCTACGTCTATATTGTAATAGTTTCCTGATATAGAGGCTAGGTGTAAGAAGTCATTGCAGAATTTTTTTATCATTGACCAATCGAAGAGTTGTATTTGTTCTAAATCTCTCATTGCTTCTTTTTGTCTAATATCTAGGCCTGTATTAGCATCTCTTGCTGTAAGAATTCTGTGGATTGCGTAGCAGAAATTTATTATGTTATTTCCTCTGCTTGCTAATTTTACTACTTCTTCTGGGAATTTCTTTTTATAAGCTTCCCAAGATGATCTGACTGTTTCTCCTAGGTAATTTTCTCCTATTCTTAACATGGCTTCTCCTGATTCTACATCAATTTCATGTTTTGCCAAGTAGTCTCTTTGTACAGACACCATCCATTGTTCTAGATAAGTGTCGTATAACTGTGGGTCACATTCAGTTATATTTAGTAATACTGATCCTGTTCCGAAAAAGGTTTGTTCTGTTGGCCTTCTTTTTCCTAATGTTCTTAGTAGTGGGTTATTATTGGTATATGGAGGGGCTGCTCTTCTAGGGAGATGTCCTTGTCCGTAATCTAGAGTACCCATCGTGCTTTCTGGATATATAGGGATTCTAGATGTGGCCGTTGATTCGGTGTTCATAAAGTTCATTTGTTCATGTACCGATTTTTCTAGGACTAAAATATTTCCTTCTTCATCTATTGTCAATATTTCATTTGCTTTTAGTATGCCTTTATTTTTTTCTTGTATTTCTAACTGCTTTACTTCTCTTAATGTCATATTGTTCTTGTCACTAGGCTGATATACATATCCTCCTAAGTCATCAAATATGCCTCTTGTTTTCCTATTCATTAGGTTAGTTTCTTGTCTTTTCTTTACCCTATCAAGGTGTTTTTTCCCTAGCATTTTAAGCATTTCAGGATAACTTACTTCTCTGTTCATCAAGTTTGTTTCAAGTTCATGTTCATCTTCTCTCTCTTCTGTGTTTGCTAAGTATCCTGCGAATCTGATACTTAGTTCTCCTCATCTGTTTTTATACATTATAGATTGTGTAGGTTTCGTAATTGGGTTTTCCTCTTCTAGTTTTAGGTTCCATTCCAGGCTAGCTAGATCTTCAGAACTGTATTCTCTGGGTTTTAGGAAGTTTGTTCCTTTAGAACTAAGAGCTTCCAGTATTCCATTTATTTGGATTTTGAAATGATTATTCATGTAGTTCATGATTTTTCCTAAAAATACTATGTCTAGTTGTATGTTTTTACCTTGGAAGTTTCCATATCCTTTTCCTTGTGCTATTATCTTAATGTGTTTGACAAAGTCTTTTATTGTCATATTGAAATTTGGGCATATATATGTGATTCCACTATTATTATTCATGTCTACTTCTATTAATCCTATAATGGATTTTTCTTTGTCATCAGAGAATCTGGAATCATATAGGACCAATAGTACTTTTGCTCCTATTTTCATTCTGGTTAGTCCTCTAATCCCGAACACTATTAGTCCTAAGTGTATATAATTATATCGGTTGTGAAGCAGCTGTCTTCCTGCTTCTTCTGTCATGAGTGTAAGCCTCTCTTCACCTCCAGACGCGATCGACTCCGGACACAATTATATATATATAATTGATCTCCTGCGCGATCAATTTCTCCGTGCTTGTGCGCTCCTCGCTGACCCCGCGTCACTGTCGCCACGTCGTCCGGCCACTGTCCGTCGTCGAACCGGACGCGATCGACGCGCCACTCACCGGCGGTCTGCAGGGGGGAGTTTCCCCGCTAGTTAGCGGTCGGAATCCGGCACTAATCGGTCAGAAATCACCAAAGATCACGGCTGGCAGTGACGCGGCCACTGTCGGCCCCGATCGGGCCGGATTCCGGCCGAATTACAGTCGGAATCCGGCGCCGGACGGACCAACAGTCGACGTCGGTCCGTTCGGTATAATCGGTCGGTCGTCGGCGGACCGAATCGCGACCGAAATCAGCCGCTAGAAACGAGGCGGCCGATTTCGACCACGATCGGGCCGGATTCCGGCCGAATTGCGGCCGGAATACGGCGACGGAAGGACCGACAACCAATGTCGATCCTTCCTTCGTCGGATTCCAATCGAATGGCGACCGGCCGATTAGACCGGACGGACCGACGTTGGATTCCGGTCCGTCCGGCCGCAATTCGGCCGGAATCCGACCGCGATCTTTAGTGATTTCCTACCGGTTAGCATCATATTTCAGTCGCTAACCGGTCGGTAAACTCCCCCCACCGGACCGCCTGTGAGTGGCGCGTCGATCGTGTCCGGTCCATGTTGGCGATGGTGGCCGGCGCAGACGGCAGGAAGATCGCACGCCTCTCTCTCTCTTTATATATATATATATATATATATATATATATATATATATATATATATATATATACGCGCAAGGAATGAGAAATGTACAGTAACTATGCCCGACGCCCACTCGAACTCGTCGACGGGAGGTCGAATTTCAATCATGATCCAATCGAAAATTGGTTGGAATCTGACGATGATCCGATCGACATCGGAGTCCAACTGGATTGAGATCGGATTCCTATCCGTTGCTGGCGAATCCGAGCTGGGGACGGGTGAAATCGCGGTGGAGGAAACACTGTACATTCGCGATCGATCGGATGGTAGAGAAATCGTTGTGCACGAGTTGCGCAGCAGATGACACTCAGGATATCAAATTCATATATATAGTGAATATGAAAATGCATAATATTTCCTCCGTTATAATTTCATCCACCCGCAACTCGGATTCGTCGACGGTCAGTCAAAATATGACTAGCACCGGAGTCCCGTCGGATCGTGATCGGATTCCGACTAGATCGTGATTGTTACCGACTGTAATCCGACCTCAATCCGGTCAGACTCCAGTGCCGATCAGATCGCGATCAGATTCCGACTAGAAACGACCGCGATCGCTAGTGGCGCGCGCCATTGGCGGCCACAATTGCAGCCATAATCAGGCTAGAGTCCGATTGCGATCGGACCGGTACCGGAGTCTGGTCTGATCACGGTCGAATTCCGATCTAATCGTGATCGGAATCGCTCGCAATTGCGGTCGCCAGTGCTGCGGCCGCCATCAGCTGCGATTCGATCGAAAATCCGACCTCAGTCAGACTTCGATGTCGATCGGATTCTAATTAAACTATCGTTGGATTTCGATCGAATCGTGATCGAAATCTAGACTCTTATCGGCAAGTTTGAGTGGGCATCATGACATAATTAATGTATATTTTTTATTCGTCATGCACGGATAAACGCTCAGGATATCAAATCAAACGCTCATTTTGATATATATATATATTTCACTCTTTCAATTCATCATCGAACCATATCGTAGAGCGTTGAATGCTCATTCTGCGTCAAAACCGCGCAGTGGACAGTCCTTAATTATATATCTAAATCGTTAAAAAAAAAATCGCTTCTTCCCATAATTGATTAGAAATTTAAGTCCTTAATTAAGTCCACGGTCTCCGATCGAGCATGTGTATATATATAAATGGCCAGTGGATCATATATATGCCGGGAAAGGTGAAGCTTAATCCTATATTAAGCAGGTTAGTTGCTGTCCAGATATACTGTGTCAGTCATTCTGCTCGCTCGTCATGTTCGAGTTTTATTAAATTATAAATTCTCATAACCAAACCATAAATACATTATTATTCAATGAATTATTTACCTACCATATATAAACATTTACAATCTCTGAAACATGAGTTATAACAAATTTGTTAGTATTTAATATTTAATTATTTATAATCGTCGTCCAGGCTTAGTTGAATAATATTAGTGTACAGGTGCGACTTCGCGACCATCCAGTTTTCAACTCAATTTTCACTTTAAAAAATAAATAAATTAATATGTATATTTTAATTATTATTTATTTAATTTTTTTTTTTCATATCGATCGTTTTGAATGAGATCAATGTTGTTAGCTAATTGAGTGACGATTTAAATATAATCGGGGAGATTAGTAGTTAGCGTTTCTTAATCTTTGGAGACAGCCAGTTAAACATAGGCATATCAAAGATTAATTAACGAGCGTGATGGTGAGCTAGCAAGCTAGATCACGCCTAGACTCGGGTAATTATTATTAATTATATTCCGGTAGATTGATTTGCTAAAAATAATTTCTTAAAGCTTTGTTAATTAATAATTAGAGGAAGGTACGTACTAAAGGCGTGAGCGATTGTGATAATTAATAATCGCCACCATTTATTGCAGTATTTTTTGTGACGTGGAGGGAATGGATTCATATATATATATAAATTTTTTTGGATCTTTCGTAAAAAACGAAATATTAATAATAATAATAATAAGTGTTTGACTTGAATTACCTAACACGCGTCAAAAACTTTAGAAAATTGCAATGATTTTGATTGCTTTATTCCGCTTTACCTCACGCAGTGCTAAAATATTTAGGACGAGATGAAGGTAATTATTAATTAAGATAATTAATGAAAATAATAATAATTGAGGGATTAAGATGTGCATCGCTAACCACCAAAAGAAAATCATCGAATTCTTTTTGAATTTAACCTCTAATTTTTTTTTATATAATTAAAAAAATTGACGTGTGCATATATATGACTCCACGAGATAGTTAATTAATTGATGATAGGGAGGAGAGGTATGCAGGTAGACAATTATCTTTTTTCTTTTTTTTTTAAATAAAAAATTAATTAATTAATATTTTTGTTACATCAATAATTAAATTTTGACGAGTTAAGATCATGATACTTAAGTTAGAACTGCTGTGAGAGGCACGTCTCTCTTATACACTCTACCTAATCTCCATTATGATGACTGATCACTGTGCGACCGAAAGAAGCTTCTCGAGGGGAAAAAAAGGAACTTCTTTCGAGAAATTCAAAAAAAAAAAAAAGAAAAAAAGAAAAACGTTTAAGTCAATTGTGATTAGGCTCGTTGAGGTGTAATTATCTCGATGAGAGACGTGGTGTTAGACATCTAGTTTAATCGAACTAACTAATTTATATGTCAATTCTATTGTACCATCAATCGTATCTGTTAGCTAGAGCAACGTAAATATTACTACAAATGGACTGAGAGATAAGAATATAATTTTATTTTATTTTTCTTCATCGTCACTTTGAATTAATAAATCCATATAATTTATCCAACTATATTAATCTATTTAATTCGATAGAAATAAATTTTATCATATTATATTATTATCTTTATTTTATCCTTATTGACCAACTCTTTTTGATTTTATTTGATATATTTTTACGTCGTCTAATTAAAATATTTTATTAATTATCAAGTACAAGTAGAAGCATATTCAGAATTCAAAATTATTCGAAGTTGACTATCAACACACTATTTAGAACTGCTCGTGAAGTGACAATACGCAAAATGATTACTTATCGCTTAACGAAATAACATCAGTCTCACGAGTTATTGATGCTCTTTGTCGTGTCGACTACCTCTCTAACGATCGATACTCATTAATTATTTCTTTATCGATGATAATTTTTTTTATTAAATAAAAAATAAAAAATTTAAATTATCTTCAAACCATGAATTTTTTTTTTACTCATGGATAAAAAAAAAGACTATGTATATTTATTCATTTGATATTTATAAAATTAATTATTCTAATTTGATATTTTACTTGAAAAATAATTATTTTTAATGTAATATTTTAAAACTTAAGTTCATCCTAATTCAAAAATAATTGCGCGCCCTAGTAAGTCTGTTTCGTAGTATTTTAAAAAAAATCAAGAGGTATAATTTTATTTTATTTTTATATTCATATTTTTTTTATCAATCCTTTATATATATATATATATATATATATATATATATCTTCATGTGTTAATTACTAGTCTCAAGGGTCAAAGATTTACCGTGATTTATCTCTCTTATGATGGTCCAAGAACAAACTAGTAGAGACTGCTAAGTTGACAGATTTCGACCTTTACATTATATATAGATGTATTTTAATATATATATTTTTATCTCTTGATATTTATTAATCTTGCACGTTGCATATTATAAAATGCACATTCATATTTGAAATCATAAATAATAATAATATTTTTTCATTAGATAAAAATGAATTTCGATATAAAATTTAAAATTTTCGTTCGAAATCAAGACATAATTTTTCATGATTTATTTTGAGAAATTTTTTATTATAATAAATAATAATAGTAATATTCAACATTTAAGCCTACCAAACATTGAAAAAATACGGCGTATATACATTTTTGCACGTGGCTACCAAACCAAACAAACTGCAGGCGGCCGAGAGAGAAGCGAGCGAAGCTTCCTGGGGCAGTGGGGCCTTTGTCGTATTTGCCCGTGGGCAGTCTTCTTCCCCAATCGAACTCCCAACGACAAATCACGAACTCAGACCAGTTGCCTGCCTGCCTCCCTATATTTTCACGTGTTTTGTTTTGTAAACCACCCGACTGTCGATCGAGCCCAGGCACGCACGCAAGCAAGCACATCGATCAGAGTCGAAACGAAGGGAAGAGGCGAGCGACGATATGCATGATTGAGTGTCGAAGTCAAGAGCACACATGGAAGGCTCCCATTGCTCCCATTTCTTTTTCGGAAGCAGGTAGAGAAAATTAAGGCTGCTATCAGGCATCACAGAGCATGGATGAGAAGCTGTTTAATTGTCTAGAAATGGGAGAAGTGGACAAGCATGCATGCTAGCAAAATTACAGGAAACTGACTCAATCAAGAGAGGCGTACGTCTACCAGCAACTCGATCATCGACTTCTCACTTTCAATCCATTCATTAATGCAGTTTAATTCAGAGTCCATGCGCCATGTGTGAGACCACCAGACAGATAGAGCCCTATCGCCTTGTGGAATGGGCTGAATTTAAGAGATCACAAGAAATAGCTAGTGATTTTGCTTTCCTGTTATCGAAGAAATTAAAGCTGTAAGAAGAATAATAAGATGCTTTACTGAAATGATTGATAGCATATAAGCGGCTGTTCTTGCGTATATATGGTAGGTTAATGGTCTCTTTAGCTTTGTGGGAAAGCGAACTATAGTACAAAGGTTGTAGTCTTTGTCAGTCTGATTATTTTTCTCTTTTTTCTTTCTTTCTTTCTTTCTTTCCCACGTAACAATCATTTTTGTTGGAAGTTGGAACTTGGAAAAGTTGAAGAAGAATTGGAGCTCAATGATTCTCAGGTATTTGCACCCCAAATTTAAAAAAAAAACAATACTCAGCTGTAAACAACAACTCTCTCAAACCACAAAATAAAAAGAAGACAGATAAAGAGAATTGCAGTGACAATTTATCTTTTCTTTCTGAACAAATAATTATAGGTGTTAGATAGCTAGAATGAACTCGTTTTTTATTTCATTATATTCTGTGTCAAATCATGAATTCGTAAAATAATTCTCTAAAGGTCCAAATAAATATTAAAATCATATACCAAAAGTTTTTTTGTTCTTTTTGCCCTTTTTATTTGTTTTTGCGAGATCATGTGAAACTTCCTGAAAATAAAGGCCCTTGTTGGGTCTCAGCCCAGACATGTACTCTGATGCCCATAAACTTCTATTATTATTATTATTATTATTATTATTATTATTATTGTCTATTTCAATCCCAGTTTTTTATTATAAAAAATATAAATAATAAAGAGATTTAGCATGATGACATCCTTGTCGTGTCTAAAGTATTTTTAAAATTTACATTTATGAAATATTTTAACATTATTAAAATGCTAGTCGGTGTTTTAAAAATATATTACATATTAAAAGACACTTTAATTTGAGTAAGTTGTTTTTTAATCTCGAAGTATAAATCCCTAATTAATCATTTATATATTTAGATATCAAAGAGATTTTCTAATAATGATGAATATCCTCCGCATCCGCATGTAATAGTAATAAGATTGTTGTCCCTGTGAGGATAGTGTGTTGGTTGAGACATAATGGTATTTGTAAAATGAGTATGAGTCAATTCCAAAGGAGGGTCTAAAATCTCTCCCCTGACATCTCCTCATTCCTGGCTAATTGCGTTAAGGTCAAAGGCCCCCGCGATTTACCTCTCTCACAATGATCGTAAGACAAGTCGATGGAGGTCGCTAGATTGACGGTTTCAACCTTTTACAAAATAAGATTGTTCCTCCATGTCATTAAGTGTCGTGATTATTTATTTTTTTTACAATGTGAGTTTGACATCGAAAATATTTGAAATGAACATTATCATCTTTTATTAGATTCACCATGTATCTCATTGTCACTTTATAACCTCCTTTTTTTTTTATTGACATTAAGGTATTCGAACATTCAGTCTGACTAACCCTTGAGAATGATTGGGCATGTTCCACAGACTTTCGAGACACCTCGCTAACAGTTGAGTCGAGTAAACGGAGCTCAAATAGCCTCCACCGCCACCAAAGGTAAATCAGAAAAACACTCATAACTTTTTTACGGTTCAATCTTGTAGAATTGAGAAGATGCTAGAGATGAGTGAATAGCGTATTTTAAAACTTTTATTTTCTTTTAAAAATCTTCACAGCGGAAAACGAAAACAAAATAAAGACCACATAAGGACACACTTTATTTTATTTGGTTCACAATCAAATGGTTGCTAGTCCAAGACCCACGATCCTTAATCGCTTTCGATGGGTAATCAACTAATTGATCTCTTCCTCATTGGAGGTAAGAGACACGAACTTACAAAAGATAAAGGAAGCGGTAAAAATTTTATCGCTCCTTACAGCAATTAGAAAGAGAACAACAATAAGATATACCGACAAAAATAGATTTAAGTGAGGAAGCTTGATCGAAGTTGCGGCGTTGTAGTATGTAAAGTCATCGTCCACAAGATTTAGAGAGCAATAGCACTTCAAGCAAAATTTCTTATTGTAGGGTTTGTGAACCCTTCTTTTATAGGCTTGATATAGTTTAGATCTAGATTTAGATCCTATTTATTTGGATCTTATCTTGAGGCGACACTTTCTTCTTGACAAAATCCAAAGACACTTGGTGTTTTGGCTAATCCGTCTGCATCAGTCGACTACTGCTTTTGCCAATCGACTGGACCAGTTGACTATTGATCCATCCCAATCAACTGTTATACTTTGAGTTTCAATTCAATCACTTGCATCACAAGATTAGCACAAGATACACCTGCAGCACAAGGTTAACACAAGATATATAATAATAGTGATTGTGATAGTTTTTGGTTGTCCGATCTCGACTTCGGTATTCCTTCGGAATCCTTAGTTGGATTGACGTCTAAGGTTGTCTCCATACAGAGGACGCGACTTTATCACCGCTCCTCACTCGAACCTTACCTTTGTCAATCCCTTAGTCCTTTGACTTGTTGAACTTCTTAGCTTATGATCCTGCAAACTTACTAAAACATGCAAATTTGACACATAATATAAGATATAATATGACTTAACTTTGAACATTTGCAATTATCAAAATTCAGGTTTGATTATCTAGTGCTCCTGCACCAACAATCTCTCCCTTTTTGATTTATGACAACATGATTCAAAGTTAAAAAAATAAATGCATTAATAAAATGAAAGACAATGCATAAATCATGAAAAACTCCCCCTGAGTAATATCTCATCTCAATATTTGGTCTCCACGGGATGACGTGGTGGTTAAGGCATGGTGGAGTTTGCGAATAAGGCAAGAGTCAATTCCGGAGGAGATCTACAGCTCTTTCCTGGATTCAGATAACCCCCCATGTGTCTTGGCCACCACGTCAAGACCCATAGGATCCTCCGTGATTTATCTCCCTCGCAATGGTCGTGGGACAGACCAGTGAGACCTGCTAGGTTGGCAGATTTCAACCTTTTGCGAATCTTAATATTTAGTGAATTTATTAACTTAACATTTCTCCCACTTTGACATATAACAAAAATAATTTTATGGTTGAGTCCGGATTCTATAGTCGCATCATCCCTGAACGACAATCCAACACCGAGGTCGTACTTTATCCACCGGGCAAATTCCTAAGCCCCAGGGATCAGGGCGCTGGAATGAATTTTTTCTATGGCAATTTACCAAACAGCGCATGTGAAGTTTAGAATTGCTCAAACAGCGCCCCATACTTTTATATTTACCAAATAACGCACTTAATTCCCTTTTTACCCCTCCCGCCAAAATGTATATGCAAAGATGAAACCGAATGTAGGTCTTTGAGAATTCAAATCTCAACACCACGGTTGTATTGCATAATCCAGATTACCAATTTGTGGTGATGGAATTGAAATTCCAAAGACCACGGTGGTGGCCGAATCAACTCTAGCACCAGTGGTGGTCTTTGAAATCTTCAAAGATTTGTGGTCGGGAATTAAATCCCAAAGACCACGATTAGTGCAGATCTTTTTGACGGAAGGGGTAAAAAGAGAATTAAGTACGCTATTTGGTAAATATGAAAGTATGGAACGCTGTTTGAGCATTTCTAAACTTCACGTGCGCTGTTTGGTAAATCGCTATTTTTTCTAAATTCATCACCGTGGATCAAACTGTGCTAGAGTTGGCCTCCTCCTCAGAATCACTAGATTCATTCTTTGTTAGACCACATGACACCATTCTACAAAAGGTTAGAATCCGTCAACCTAGCAGCTCCCATTGGGATGTCCTACGGTCATTGTGAGAGAAGTAAATTACGGAGGATCTTATGAGTCTTGACGTGCTGACCAAAACACGTAGAGGTTATCTGAATCCAAAAAAAGACTTTAAACCTCAGAAATTAATTATTACCTTATTCGTAAATTTTATCATATCTTAATCACTATGCCATCCTAATGGGAAAACCACACGACACCATTGAATTAGCCTCCTCGTGCACGCCCACTTCAATTGCTTGTCTTATAGTCGATTTTTAGCTATGATATTTCCTTGGGGTTATTTAATCAACCTATACGATAAAATAAATCAATTGGAAACCATACGGATCATTCAATATGGCCTGGAATTGTATTGTAAACTCCTTAGACATAAAATCCTGAAAATATCTCAAAGGAGTTTTTTTTTTTTTTTTTTTTTTTTTAACGAAACCAGTTTATTCTCAAAGGAGATATTTACAGAAGACTGGAGTGAGGGAAAATAATTAATTTCCTTTTTTTTTTTGCCTTTTCAAATGTATTTTTTTAATTTATTTAAACCCATCGGTTTCGGTTCGGCTCGAGAACTTCTGGCTCCCCCACCTTCGGCTTCGATCTCCCCATGGCGACGGCGAAGTCCCTCCTGGCCAACGGCGACACCGTAAAGGTCCCGTCGCCTGGCCGCCTTGCGTCCGTTTACAGCGAGGTGCAGACCAGCCGCCTCAATCATTCCCTCCCTCTCCCTTCCATCCTCAAGGCCCCTTTCGAGCTCCTCGACGGCCCTCGTAGCTCCGCCGCTGGCAACCCAGGTCACTCTCTGTGATTTCCCTTATCTACTTGAGTATTGCGCGACACCTTCATTGATCTGGTAGATAGATGCGTGTGCACTTGGATTTTTTTTTTGTTTGATCAATTATGCCTTTTTTATTTATCTCACTCCCGCCTGTGACGTTGATGTTGGTGTATGATAGACGAGATTGCGAAGCTATTTCCCAATTTGTTCGGTCAGCCGTCGGCAAAGCTGGTGCCGGCTGGCTCGAGTCGTTCAGATTTGCCCGCGAGCCTGAAAATTGGGGTTGTTTTGTCTGGTGGCCAGGCTCCCGGTGGACACAATGTCATATCTGGGATTTTCGGTGAGATACTATTCCATTGGCCTATCCAACTGTTTGATCTAGATTGTTCTTGATCTGTAATTCGTTTTTCTGTTTTCCACCCCGTATCGTAGTGATCTGTTACTATCTTTTCCCCCCTTCTGTTAGATTACTTACAGGAAAAGGCGAAGGGCAGCATACTGTATGGATTTAAAGGAGGTCCAGCAGGTATTATGAAGTGCAAGTATGTGGAGCTGACTCATAATTTTGTCTATCCTTACAGAAATCAGGTATCTATTGCTCCATCACTAAGGAAAAATCTCTGAAAAGTTATTCTGGATTCTTGTCATTATTATACTATTCTTTCCATGACATAGGCAGTTAAATTTGGTGGATTAATCTCTAAAAATAGTTCCCAAACCAGAACACTTATGATTAGTTTCACAACAATATCTAACTGATGTGATTTTTGGTCTGCTTATCGAAATACTACTGTTGTTGAGCTTGGAATACATGCCTCCTTACCCTTCTGCTCATTGAAGATATCGATTGTCTTTTCCTAGTAGGAAAAAAATGTGGTTATATCTTATATTTTCTTCTGAATAGGGTGGATTTGACATGATCTGTAGTGGAAGGGACAAGATTGAAACTCCAGAACAGGCATTTCTCTCATCCTTTTATAGCTTGTCAAAAATGAGTGTTCTTTTCTTATAAACTATATCTACTGACTATAAAAAAGTTGTATTGCCTTTTATTCTGACTTGCATTCATATACTTGCCCATCAGTTTAAGCAAGCTGAAGATACTGTCACAAAGCTTGATTTGGATGGACTTCTTGTTATTGGTGGAGATGACTCCAATACTAATGCATGCCTGCTCGCTGAAAATTTTAGGTTGAACTATGAGATAGAATTCACTAAACCAATAATGCACTTGTTTTGATGTTGCTGTTGATTATCACTAACCAAGTATTATTCTTGAACTTCGCATTTGATTAGGCAAAAGAAAATGAAAACTCGGGTTATTGGATGCCCCAAAACAATTGATGGAGATCTTAAATGCAAGGAAGTTCCTGCAAGCTTTGGATTTGATACCGCATGCAAGGTTTCTTCTTCACTACTGAGTTATGCTTGTTGGTACAGTCTGCATCTAAGGATCATAAAGGCTGTGTGATACAACATGTAAAATTGTTTAGAATCGATTTAGTATGCAGCTTTAAATATTTGTATCATATAGAATATTTAACATGCACAAAAATCATATGCAGAGACTTTGACAAATTCATGACTACAACCCTTCATAGTTCATATCATTGCACGACGATAGGAAATCTTATGTAGTGTTTATCTGTTTCTCATTGTGTCTCCTTTTACAACATTTGTTACTTAGTTGTGATCACATAATTTGTGCCTTCTTGCAAGTGTATAAGACAATAAAAATTATTTTCACATGAAAATTTTCACCACTTAATCTATTTCTTGGGTCTCTCTCTCTCTCTCTAATTGATAAGTGTCTGATATGGCCTGATTTTCTTGGAACTCGTTCTCTGAGATTATTTCTTGCTTTGCAGATCTACTCTGAAATGATTGGAAATGTAATGATAGATGCACGTTCTACTGGCAAATATTACCATTGTAAGCTCACAAACTGCTAGATTCCACAGCTTGATCTGAAATTGTTGCTTCAGTATTTGGCTGAAAACTCTTGGTGGATATCGAAGGAACTTGCTCAATTTCTCAATTGTAGAATAGATTGGTTAGTTTCTAAAAATAGTTTTGCAGAACAACCTAAACCAACAAAAAAGACGAGGTTAAATTTCCTTCTTGTACAAACTCAGGCCATTCTTGCATCATAAAACTGTTAAAAATTATTACCAAATCTTTTATTAATGGTATATATCGTATGATCTGGTTTTGTTTGAAATGACCACTTGGAACCATCAATTTATAGTTCTTAAATGTTCATATTTTTTTCTTTGGCTATTTTTATCATATGATATTGTTCTAGTCATGTTATATCCTACAATGTCTCTCAATATTATTAACCAAGAATGTATAAATCTATCCTAAATCTCAGTCGATTTAAATAATTATTACAAATAATCTTTTTTTCTTTACTTGTTCATTTATATATATACTTTACACTTATAATGACTCCTGCTTTTATAGTTGTGCGGTTGATGGGTCGCGCTGCTTCTCATATAACATTGGAATGTGCTTTGCAAACACATCCTAACATTGCCATCATTGGGGAAGAGGTGATTCTCTTATTTAATTTTAAATATTTTGTTGAAGTACCTATTTGTAATGCAAAATGTATCTTTTCTGTGGTAGTCATTACCTTGCTACAAGCTACCATGTGGTTCATTAACTTGTAAGTTATTTAATGATGTTCTCCATGATCAAAGATGAATAAAGGCTGTTTGCATTTCTTTTGGGTTGCGGAAAGTGATCTCTGTTGTGTTTCCTTAGGATTTAAGTTGAAAGTAACCCATAGGGTGTTTTTGTGGGAGTTTTTTTTATCCCGAGGACAATTATTGCTGTTGAATTAAATTAGAAACTTGCCTAAATCTTTATGTTCCATTGATGAGCGTGGGAATGCATGTCTGTATGACGTTCATTGCTTATGCTTTCATCGAGTATCCATTTGAAATACCCATGGGTTGGGAAACGTGAGCAAAATGTAGGTTTGATTAGCCAAAAAAGGCATACAGTGAGAGAAACAGAATAGAATGAGTAATTTGTAATTGCTAGCTCAATACTTTTGATGAACAATGTATTCTTCTTCATCACTGTGTCAATTATTCATTATTTCCCCTGGCTTCACAGTCTTTATTTTACAGGTGGCTGCTAAGAAACAAACACTCAAGAATGTTACTGACTACATTACTGATATTATCTGCAAGCGGGCAGAACTTGGCTACAATTATGGTGTCATACTTATTCCTGAAGGATTGATTGATTTTATTCCTGAGGCATGAATTATTCCCTATTTTTCCTCTTTTTGCATGTTTGGTATAAATCAGTAAACAAGGAATCTGTTGGTATTCATTTGTGGTCCAGATATAAAATGTCGAATTGATATTTCTGTTCTTTCCTTTTAGGTTCAACAACTTATTGCTGAACTAAATGAGATCCTAGCTCATGATGTAGTTGATGCTGAGGGGTTGTGGAAAAATAAACTTCAACAACAATCCAAAGTTCTCTTTGAATTTCTGCCCCAGCAAATCCAAGAGCAACTACTGCTGGAAAGAGATCCGCATGGCAATGTACAGGTGATGCTAATTATTTAAGGATCATGCCATGTAGGTTCCTGTGTTATTGGTATTCTTGACATGGGTCTTATTTATGTTCTTGCACAGGTTGCCAAAATTGAAACTGAGAAAATGCTCATCTCCATGGTTGAAACTGAGTTGCAGAAAAGAAAATTGGAGGGTAAATATGCTCGAAATTTTAAAGGACAGTCCCACTTTTTTGGGTAAGTTTAGCCATGTTACTTCAATTGGTCTGCACTGGCTTTCCAGTGTCTCTTTGTATTTTTTTTCCCCCTGTTGATTGACTACTTCAGGTAAGGCTTGATTTCATGCTAAGGTTTTTTTAGGCATCATTGTAGAATCATTGACGATATTTACATCAAGGAATACATTAGATTCCCTTTAGAGTTTAAGGTTTTTGATTTTGATGTCATTATGGAGTACTCTCTAGCATTGCCTTCCTTTTGGTTTTTTAACCCCTCATTCACACATTTTAAAGTTCTAAATTTTATTTTATGCCAACTTTACTAGGGTGTTTTGGTTTTCCTTTATATTCTATTGTTTCAGTTAGGAGTTCTACATTTGCAGATACGAAGGAAGATGTGGCTTGCCGACAAATTTTGATGCCAACTATTGCTATGCATTGGGTTATGCTGCAGGAGTCCTGTTACATTCTGGAAAGACAGGGCTCATTTCCTCAGTTTGTTATCTTCATCATTTACTGTTATGAAAAATTGATATTGTACTGCTAGTAATTGCTACATTTTATGCATCAAATTTGTTTATGTAATTATCTCTGCGTTTGCTTGTGCATTCACATCCATTTCTGTGTCATATGTATTAGTCATGCATCCATGATTCTTGGACCACTGTTTGATTTGGCAAACACTCTACCAGAAATCATTGGTAGGAGACATTTTTGTAATTCTAGTTCAATAACAAAAAATGGTGAATCAATGGTTTCTTACTTTTTTTTTTTCTTTCTTCTATTGGCTTCATTTGATATGTTGCATTATTTCATGATTTGTGATTATTAGGGCCAAAGATAGTTTGCTTGTCACAGTTGTCCTACCTGATTGAGTGATGTTATGGCACAAGACAACTATGCAAAAGTCCTCCTTGAATAATTAGCCCAATCTATCTTGTTAAACAATGTTTTCATTAAAGTTTACCAATAAATAGTATAAAATGTTTTTCTAGGTTTTAGTTACTAAGTCTCTCTCTCTTTTTCTTTCCTTTGGCTTGACAATTCCAGGTTGGTAACTTGAGTGCTTCTATTGATGAATGGACTGTTGGTGGAACTGCATTGACTTCATTGATGGATGTAGAGAGAAGACATGGTATGCCATCTTTGCTTATTTTTCTTGCCATTCAAAATATTCGCATGATTTTCCTCCTCTACTTCAATTTGCTAAGCCGTATGAGTTTTTTGGTTTGCTAGGCAGTTTTTTTTTTTTTTTTGGTATTTTTTCCCCATAAATGAACAGCTTGAGATCAGGAGCAAAACATCTCCACAGAACTGTTGCACGATTCATTTCTTTTCATTGCTCTGGTTTTGTTCTTGTTTTTGTTACTTGCTATCGAAACCTAAACTTTGCTGGGAGAAACTTCAGACTCGATATTTGTCTGAACTGTATGATCATTCCTGTTTATATGGTTGAAAATGCTGTATTCAGTTTTTCATCCCATCATAATTTTGGGCATCTTCAATATACACGTTCCAACGATTCCATCTATTTTGCTTGGAGAATCCACATCAACCAGTCCTTGGGCAGTCAACAATTTACAGGTTATGGCAACAGAATTCTTGCAAGTGTTGGATTATTGGAAGTGTTCTTCCCTTTCTGGATAAATAAGAAGAGCAAGGCATCCATGTGATAGTTTTCACTGCATTCTATATGTTTGTATGTTTTCCTTTTGGTTGGAAAAGTCAAAGAGTCCTTGACATGCCAGCAAATTTTCAGTGATGGACATACAGTTTAAATCACTAATAAATTGGCAGTTGCTATTTGGCAATCAGCTTGGTTTGAATGTCCATTTACTTGAATATAGTGACCCTGATCCATAGAACAGGTGCTGTAGCTAGATTAATATGCAGTATCTTTCAATATAGAATAACTATCGATTCAAGTTATAAAGCTCCAGTTTCCCGTCTATAACTTCAAACATGTACAAACCTGTATGGTTGCCGAGCTTAATTTGACTTGTCAAGTGAAACTGAAAGCTTCCTAATGGCTTTATTTCGATGCTACTTCTTTCTTTATAAGATATGAATTGCCTGCAGGTAAGTTCAAGCCAGTGATCAAGAAGGCCATGGTCGAACTCGACGGTAAATCTCTTTATTCTTTTGTAACATTTAAAACTAGTATTACTGTTACCAGTGTAGTTTAGTTTCTGATCCTAATAATTATTATTCAGGTGCCCCTTTTGGCAAGTTTGCATCTCTGCGAGATGAGTGGGCTAACAAGAACAGATACATCAGCCCTGGTTTGATCCCTCAAATTTATTCCTAGAAGTTTGTTGGTTCCATTATTTTTCCTGCAGCTAAATATCGTTTATGTTAATTCAACTTTGCAGGCCCCATTCAATTTATTGGTCCCGGATCAAACGATGTCAACCACACCCTGCTTTTGGAACTTGGAGGCCAGGCTTAGACGTGTCTCAAACTGACTTTAAGATCAACTGTTAAGCATAAGAGAGGGGGGGGCACAGACTTGGTATTTTCTCTTGCATTTCCCCTTGTCCAAGGCGAATAAAAAGTTTGTGTTTGAAATATCCTCAGTCAGCAAATGCGATGTCTCAGCATTAAATTTGATACTTTGACATCTTTGTGAAACGTCCATGACAGACTCTGAGCTTGAGTGAAATTGCTCGTAGAAGTCTTTATATTTTATAATCTGCTAAGACTCTTATTTAAAAAAAATGGCTATTTGAGATCCTAATTCTTCAAAATGTACGTAATTAACAGGAACAGGAATCCCTAGTTGGTGAAATCCATTGAAGAGTTTCTCTGGAAATTTCATTGTATCACGTCAAGAGAAAAAAATCTCATTTATTTTTTCATTATAAAAAAATCTTCTAATAACTTTTTTTATGGGTCTCATTATTTATCTATATTTTACATTATATATATTTATTATAAATACTATTTTATAATGGTTATTTTTATATCGATTAATTATTAATAATTATTTATTAATTCCATAAAACTATTAACCATTAAAATTTTAAAAATATTTTTTTTCATTAATCAAATTTTTTTTAACTAAAAAATAAAAAAATATAAAATAAAATAAAATAAAAGAAGGAGCGGCTCTTGTCTCATTCCCAATTGGGAACCGCTCCCTTCTACAATGGGAGAGAGTGATCCCTTCTATTCTAACTCATTCAGTGGAAGTTTAAAGGAGTTTCCATTGGGATGCTCTCAGTGCCTCGTTATAATTAACCAAATAATATCCTAATTGCTTGGTAAAAATTGAATTATTAATAAGTTAATATATATTAATCTACCATTTTGAATGTTTAAAATTAACTTATATGTACGTGTGAAAAAATATTATCCTATATAATTCATTACATAATTCATCTATAAACATTCGTATACATTTTAATTATTCATCGTCGGATTGTTTAGACATTATAATTTAATTCTTGAATTTTAAGAGATTAAAATAAGATAATATTTTCGTGTATGTGTATATTTTTTTGAACTAAAATATTAATTAATGTCCACTCTTATTTTCAAACCTTACTTAATCTCAATAATGTTCAATACTTAATTATTTTATGTGATATTATTTTTGTGTAATTATTCAATAATATTTTATCTGCAATAAGTTCTCTAATTGAACCTTTTTATGCATAATTATGATTTTTCATAGCTATATGCATTTTGACACTTATTAAATTTTGTTATTGAATAAATAATATATCTCATGCCCATTCACATTTTAAATTTTGCAAATGCTGAAAAATAAATTTAAGGGAAAATTTTCAAGTGTTTTTCGCTAATGAAAAATTAAAAAAAAACTGCAAATATTTCCAATAAAATGCTTTTGTTTTACAAGGTCTATTTACCTCACAAGCCCAAATTCTCAGATGAACCATGAATGGGTTCCATTAGGTCATGATCATTCTATATATTATATTATTAAAAGCAATAATCAATTATATAAAGGTGTTAGCATGCTAAATAAATAATTAATTATCATTAATCAATAGGTAATTGTTATGAAATGAAATCAACAAAAAAAAATATACACTTGTTTTCTTGTGTACATTTTTCTGACTGAATGAATTACAGTAGAATTTACTGAAAATATGTATTTTTTTTTGTTAGTTTATTTTAAAAAAAGCTATTAGTAAATTATTTTGTAGATAACTCGAACCTTTTTTTATTGTATTTTATAGCTGTAAAGGCTCATTCTATTTTTATTTTTATTTTTATGATTGACACCACGATATCCGAGTTTTCGCCCCGACTAATCTTTAAGATGATCAATTCGATCCCATGTCCTACAGAAATATCTCGAGAGTTGAGTCGAAAGAGGTTGAAATCCTTGCGAATCTCTGTCAACCATTTGGATACATTAGAAAAGTATTCGCAGTTTGACGGTCTAGTCCGGACTCCATAGTCGTATCATCTTTGAACGATTGTCCAATGTCGAAGTCTTACTCTATCTGTCGAGCAAACTCCTGCACAGAGGGTCACCCCTATAAGTTTTTTCGAAATTCATTGTCGAACATTAATATCTTTTCACTTTTACTACTATATTGTTCGGGTTGGAGGCAAAAGCCAGGCTCATTTTATTCTTTTTTTTGTCAATATGCAGAGTGAAAAATGATTGTCATCTAAAATTATATTTTTCTCTTTTAATTTTCTAAAAATAAAAATAAAAACAAAAACAAAAAATCAACTTGCACTAATATTAACCAATAAGAATTATTAACTTATGGATCATTTTTGTTGGGACCATTTGGTATGCTAGAGAGAGTGAATAATATTTCATTGATTTTCTTTTGATCTCAATCATGTCATACTTGTCTATAATCGTTAATATGCAACGAAAATAAAGTAAAGCATACACAAAATACAAACATAACACAAACACTACACGAGAAATTTTACATGGTTCAGAACTCTAGTTTTTACTCCACAGTCGAGCTCTAGTGATGCACACTACCACTAACTCTGCTTCTTCTTAGAAACAATTCGGAGATAGAGAAACCTCTTATAATAAGTTTATAAGAATAATACAACCAAAAATGAAATACAAAAGAAAATACAAATAAAAAATATTTTACACAATAAATCTTGCTTGAGCACTCTTTTAGTTGCTTTGGATGATTTTTGAAGACCCGAAATGCAGCAATACTTCACCGTAAATCGGCTAAGAACCGCTGCCAAAATCTCCTTCGGTGTTCTCTTTTTAAAGCCTCCGCTTGGGCTGATTTTTCACCTAGTAGTCGACTGTCCACTTATTCGTTGTCTCACTTCAGAAAATGCCCAATCAGTCGACTGTCCTAACTTAACAGTCGACTATCATAGCCACCAGTTGACTACTATAAGCCACCAGTTGATTATGAGACATTCTGTATATTGTCCACTTAAAGCCAATCGACTTCCATCCCTAGTAGTCGACTGTAAGTGGGCAGTCGACCAGTGCAAGCCACCAGTTGATTGCCAAAGCCTCAGTTGATTACTCGACTAATCGACTAGGTCAAAATCCCAGTCGATTGTTCGAATTAACTAGGTCTTTCGAGTGTCGTGCACTCTATCAGTCGACGGATAAACCTTAAAACTGAGGTTTAACTCATACTTGATACTTATCATTGGCCTAGACTTAAATCTTCAAGTCATCTCCATCAATTTCACACCCTCAAGGCCCTTTCGAGTCTTCCACAACTCCCTCACCCTTTGTGTTAGCCTTAATGTGCTTCCATTGGCTTCGTCATGCCATCAGATACCCTTAGCCTAGATCTAAGTTTTCAAGCCACTTCAATCAGCCTCAAACCCTTGACTCGAATCCACGACTCCTCACCCTTGGCCCTAGCCTTCATGTGTTTTTGTCGACTTTGCCATGTTAAGGGGTCTCCTTTGCTAAGATGCCGCACCTCCGGACTTCCATTGCAAAGAATTCATACTTGAACTTTTACCGTCAAGACTATATCCTTAGACTTACACGATCAAGATTACACCCTTAGACTTTTCTTTTGTCAAATATCCATATTTTAATTTTCCATTGTCAAGACTCCACCCTTGAACTTTTTCTTTGTCAAGTATTTATACTTGGACTTTTCCTTATCAAGTCTCCAAATTTAGACTTCCACTCGAGTCTTACTCGAGCTTGGTCAATCTTGAACTGAGATCGATTGCTCTAATAATCTCCTTTATAACATATGACCTTGGATATTCCAATCATTTATTAGTCATATGATCAATATATAGTCAAACTATATTATCAAATTTATTGTCAAATATCAAAATCCTACTTGAATCTTACTCGAGTTTGATTAATTATGATCTGAATCGATTTCACCGATAATTTTAACATGCAATGAACTCCAAAACTTAAAAAAGTTAATTTTAAATTAAATATATTACAATGTAAATCATTCTTATTATTTAAATGGCTAACTTACTTTAACATACCCTTTTACTTTTATTTTTATTATTATTATTTAACAAACTAGGATTCATTGATTGGTTTTTCTTTTCATTTTACCCCTAAATATCTAAAAAATATCTATTCTTGCTAAATTCTACGAGATTGGAAACTCACCTTGCCTTTCATGTTAACCTTTTACGTCTAGTTTTGAATAGTTGAATCTACTTTTTAAATAAAGCTATTTAGATAAAATTTAAAAGGATTAGAAGTGCATTTACCTTTATTATCTATTTTTTCTCAACTTATCTAAATATTATAGTAATTTTAGTTCAAATTATTATATTGATTTATTTTAATAGGGCTAAAATAAATTGGATCTAAGTTTAAATTCAAAAATAATTTTTAGATCTTCAATGTTAGATTAATGATTTAATTCAATATGCATTTGAGATTTTCAAATAGGCCCAAATCAAATAAGACTCGCGATTTTAATACTCACGACAAATTTAAAAAGATCTTATTAGATAAGACTGAGCGATTGAGAAATTTTAAAATATGATCTTATCAGATAATATTTGTGTCGACTCTAAAAGTTAGAGCTCGATCTAAAAGTTAAATAGTAGCTAACACTATAATGTGGATGGTGTGATTATCCAATTGTGCTCGTGAGACGGACGATAATCGCTATGCCTATATAAATATCAAAGAGGTGTGAACGTATTGATTGTGTTCAGATAAACTTAACTTTCTAGATTCGTAAAGGTTATGTACATCAAGAAGTAAATTATAAATAAATAATCAATTCAAATTCATATGAATCTCTGATGGATTCTCTTTTTTACTATGTTGTGTTTAATTTCATTGAGGAACTCTATAATATATATATATATATATATCGCGTGCAAGTTTTAGACAATTATACGATGCAATCCACTTACCATGCTAAATTCGATTGCTTTGTTACTCGCAATCATTATAATGGGTAGCCTTGATCATCCTTTGCCCAAGGAAGGTTTTATTTGTCAGAGCATTAAAAATTATAAAAACATGTGTATATATATATTTTTTTTCAAAATTGATGGACAGTTTATCAGTTTAAAAGTGTTTTTATATTTTTTATAACACTTTTACTTATCGCTAAGATTATGATTTCTTGTATTTCAAATTCTGAATATATATATATATATATATATATTATGTTATACAATTCATTCGTGAATATTCATAAATATTTCTATTATTCACCATCGTTCTTTTAGGATTTAAAAATTAAATTATAGAGCTCACCCGATTAGACGGTGAATAATAAAGATATTTACGAATACTACGAATGAATTATATATATACTAGCCAAATTTATATTTGACTGACCGTTTTTAATTTTTTACTGGTCAAATATATATTTGTTCGGTAATTTTAAAAATTTTATTTTGTATGACCAAAGCTAGATATTTTAATTTTTTTAACGATTTAAATTAGATTTGATTGATAATTTTTTATAACTAAAGTTAGATTTATTCAGTAATTTTTAAATTTTTTTTTGTATCGATAAAAGTTTGGTTTATGGGCTAAAATTAGATTTGGGGAAAATTCGAAAGGCGCCGGCTTACCTGGGATCGGCTTTCCAAGTCCAGCGGTAAGGGCTTCAGCTGTTTCTCTTTCCTTGGCTTTTCTGGCGGTTTGCTTCGACTCCACGGAGATCGGGTTCATGCCGCTCGAGTCCAAATCGGAGAGGTGGAGGTGGGAGAACGCGGTCGCCGGCGCCGCTGCCGGTTTCGCGACCGTTGCTGCGCTCCATCCTCTCGACGTAGTCCGCACTCGCTTCCAGGGTGGTTCTCCCTCACTAGTTGTCCTACTCCGGCGATATTGGAGTTTTCTCTCGTTTTAGCTGACCATTTCCTTTCTCTTTATTAGTGACCGACGGACGGACACCGCATCTTCCGCTCTACAATAACACTGCGCAAGCTTTATCCATTATTGCTCGAACGGAGGTTGACTATTTTTGTTCTCCTTTCTTAAATCTTTTGCCTTCGTAGGAATGTGTTCATGGTTATAAACTAGCCAAAATTGGGTGGTATGTTCTGGATTGATAGATTTTATATAGAAACTTTGGTCATCGCTAACTGCTAAGATTTAGATAAATAGTTTAGGGTTGGACTGAATGGTTCAACAAAAGTTAATTTATTTTTCGTATCCAGAGCTCCCTTCAAGGAGTTAAGAGTTGGAGTCAAGCATATGTAGGAAGCATTTTACATGTAGGGGACTTAGTCGTATACTATTTCTTGAATATATATATCTAAAATTCAATGCATCGATTACTTCAAAGTTGAAGGAATCTACTGTGCAGGAAAAAATGTGTATATTTGAGTGAAAAGATTGTTCATTCCAACATTTTTTTGCTAGTGAATATTATGACATCAAAGAACTGAACTCATTGGCATTGCCATATTTCAGAGGCTATCTGCAATCACTTCATTCCTGTCATGCAATCCACTTACAATGCTAAATATTAAATATACAATTGATTGCTTTGTGCCTCACAATTATTACAATGACTAGCCTTGATCATCCTTTGCCTAGGGGAAGCTTCATTTGCTAGAGCAGTTAAAAATTATAGAAGCATGTATATATTTTTTCAAAACTATGAAGATAGACAATTCTATAAAATTTGGTACAGATATTGTAAAAGAAGAACTATCGGTGAACAATTTCTTCTTTACAAATGTTTTTATATTTTTATAACGTTTTTACTCATCACTTGAAATTAAGATATCTCATATGCCAAATTCTGAATATATTTATTCAATATCTAGTTTGAACGCATAATTTGAAGCGATTACTTGAGAGAGCATTACACATATGTTGATATGATAATAACTGTTATGGATAAAAATGAACAGCCACTGAAATTTTTAATTGTGAACTGTTGGCATTAATTTTTTTCGGTAGATTAACTGTGCTTAATTTAACTTGCATACAACGAAGTAATTACATACTATAAAGAAATTATCTTATGGCTAATCAGATTTTTTATTTTTGTAGGGAGTCAGAGGTCTATATGCAGGATTTTTTCCAGCTGTTTCTGGGTCAACTGTTTCATGGGGGCTTTACTTCTTTTTGTAAGTGTGGCTATATATTTATGTCTATGATATCATGTTTTACTATATATGTTACAATGCACTATGGTTGATGAATTGAGAATCAGTGACTCATGTGAGTTTCGTCAATGTAGACAATTCATATACGTGTGTGATAGATCTCAAATGAGATGAGATTGAAAGATTATGAATTGATGCAAATTCAAAATCTGAATATATTTGAAATAATTCCTATACTTGAGGTACCTTTAATACTAACCTTTTTTAAACATTTGTGTGCTATAGTTGGTATCTGACACATTATCTTTTTAGAATTTGCAAGGCTTCATATTATTTTGTAAATCTCATCAAATTTAAAGCGCAAGAACTATATGTTCTTTTGATCACTATTAGATACGTTGCGTATACATTAGAAATTTGTTAATTTGATAATGATTATACTACAATGGAAGTATTAAAATCAAATAAACATCAAACTAGCAGTCAGTTTCATGAATCTCGATTTAGACCTTTCAAGTGTGACTTGATCCGTTAAATTAGAAGCAGGTTTTTTGACTTCCATGGTTATTGGTCTGGGCGCATTTTTTAGGATATTGTTAAGCTTCATACTTAAAAGTTGATCAAGACATACTGTTGGAACCGTATTAGTTTTAGGTTGTCTATAGTGTAGACCTGTCCCTTACCATGCACAAAATAAATTGTGCTGTTTAGATTTGACTTCCCAGTATAATGCTAAAAAAAGACCTAAAATAACAATCTTGGTGTCCTTCCGATAGTTGTTCCTTCAATGTTTCTAATTCTCTAGACCCAAAATTCCAAACCTGCCTAATTAGCTGAACCAAACTGCCTTCCCCCTATTCTATGCCTGTTGCATTGACTAAGCTCTCATTAATTAAGGATTGCTGAACCAAATGGGGTGGGTGTTGATTTTTTGAAAGTGAACTTCACATTAATGGTTGAATCAGATGTAAACTAATAAGCATTCTCACATTCCAACTGATTGGTAGGCAATGATTATAGGATTAGAGTAGCAGCTTGAAATATCTAAACATTTTACTTGGTTGATGTGATGATAAATATGGACACTGCAGTGGAAAAAGGTCAGGCTACCTTGATAATGGATGACTCATCAGTCAAAACCAAAGATATGAACGGAACTAGGCAGTTGCAACAATACTGACTCACAATGCTGGGAAGGAAAGTAGGCAGTTGCAACAATACTGACTCACAATGCTGGGAAGCGCTGACTATGCATTTGAAGCTCTTTTAAAATAACTGACCATATTCTTCTTTTATGCCCAATTTTCATGCCAACTAAATAACATTTGAACCTTGCCGCTCGATTCAATTATAATCAAGATCTTGTAAAATAATTATATGCAATACTATTTTTATAATTATGTGCTAATATGTCTTATGTAATTAGGGAATTTTTGTATTTTATTTATATGGCATGTTCATGTTGTTCTATTTGTTTTTTCACACAATCAAAAGAGAAATTATTTGTTCTTTTTTTTTCCTATTTGAATACATTAAAATTAGGAATATAATTGAGTTAGAATAACTATTTTTAAATAAATTATAAAATTTTGATAAGTTATTCAAAATTACTATGAAAAAAAATTTAATAGATAAATATGAAATATAACTCATGTGTAATTATAAAAAAACATCACTTTAAAACTTTTTACGAAGATATTATTGTTTTTTGCCACCATATAATGAATATATATGTATATATATTAAAGTTGAATCTTTCAACTTTAATTAATACACTCCATTAGCAACAGTATTAGTGATGGAATAAAACATATTTATGTTTTTTTAATTTACTGTTTGCGTGATGAGCCCATGATAAGTTAACCTTGTTGTGGCCGGTCCCAAGCCCGGATAAAGGAGGAGGGTTGCGTTAGGTTGCCAGCCAGCGTTAAACTAAGGCAAATGTTCAATGAATGGATCAATCAAACTATTATGCTAATGCTAGGTTGTTCCCCGGAAGGAACGCATTACAGGGTCCGACTGTAATGTCTCGGCAAGGACCGCTACATTTTCAGAACTCGAGTGTAGTGAAAAATATGCTAGAGTTCACGTTGCAGGGTCCGACTGCAACGTATCGGCAAGGACCGCTACATCTCCATGAGAACTTGGGTGTAGTGTTAAATAAGCAAGAGTTCTCACACCATAGGTTGGGTAAGAACAAATATTATAGAAAAACTAGTAGTCTAAGATTTGATACTGGAACATGGAACCCTCATTTGGTAAAACAATGGAGATAGTAGATACGATGATTAGAAGAAAAATTAATATTGTATGTGTACAAGAGAATAAAAATGGGTTGGTGAGAAGGCGAAGATGATAGAGAACTCGGGTTTTAAGTTATGGTATACAGGAAGAGTAAAACAAGAAATGGAGTGGGTATTATTGTTGATAGTTAGTTAAAGGATGAAGTTATAGGAGTAATTAGAAGGGGATAGAATTATAGCTCTCAAAATAGTAGTGGAGAAAGAAACTATAAACGTAATTAGTGTATATGCACCTCAAATAGAATTAGATGAAAATACCAAATTAAGGTTTTGGGAGGACTTGGATGAAGTATTACAAAATATTCCATCGAATGAGATGATTTTAATAGGAGGTGATTTAAATGGGCGTATCGGAGTGAAAAATGATGAATATGAGAGGGTCGTGGGGGTTATGGGTTTGGAAGCAAGAAATGAAGAAGGTAAAACTATATTGGATTTTGCGATAGCATATGATCTTATACTAGCTAATACATTTTTAAGAAAGAGAAGAACACTTAGTCACGCGTTGAAAGTGGAAATAATAAATCACAAATTGACTTTCTTATGGTTAGGAAGAGAGATAGAAAGATTTGTAAAGATTGTAAGGTTATTCTGGAGAAAGTTTAACTACTCAACATAGGTTAGTAGTATTGGATATACGCCTCAAATATAGTATTAATAGAAGGAAAATATACACGACCTAGAATTAAGTGGTGGAAGTTAAAGGATGAGAAACTAAATATATTGAAAGAGAAGGTAGAATCTGAGTATTAGATGACATATCGGTGACCTAATCTGATGTGGGATAAAATGGTATCAAAATTGAAAATAGTAGCTAAGAGTGTACTCGGTGAGTCGAAGGACATATGCACCACCAAGTAAAGAATCTTGGTGGTGGAATGAAAAGTGCAAGAAAGTCGAGGAAAAGCGAATAGCGTATAAGAAATTAAATATTTGTAAAAATGAGGAAAATTTGAAAAAATATACAATAGCCAAGAAAGAAGCTAAGAAAGCGTTAAATGAATGCTAAGTAAACTTTTGAACGGTTATATCGAAATTAGATACAAAAGAAGGGGAAAGAGACATTTATAGAATAGCTAAAGTGAGAGAGAGGAAGACAAAAGATCTTTCAAATAAGATGTATTAAAGATGAATCTGATAGGGTACTAGTAAATGATGAAGAAATAAAAAGCGGTGGAAGAGATATTTTTATCAACTTTTTAATGAAGGTTTAGGAGACCAACTTAATTTAGGTAATTTAAGTAGGTCGAATGAGTATAGAAATTTAAATTTTTATCGTAGAATTCAAATTTAGTAGAACAACTTTAAATGGAATCTGAAAATGGAAAAGCGTTGGACGGATGATATTCCGATAGAGTTATGGAAGTGTCTAGGGAAACAAGGTATTGAATGACTTACAAAATTATTTAACATGATATTGAAAACAAAAAGGATGCATGATCAATGGAGGGTAAGT
Source organism: Wurfbainia villosa (assembly GCA_025175895.1). NCBI lineage: Eukaryota > Viridiplantae > Streptophyta > Magnoliopsida > Zingiberales > Zingiberaceae > Wurfbainia > Wurfbainia villosa. Next base: position 10,308,913 of record CM045998.1, on the reverse strand, counting down.
ATCCTAATTCCCTTATATAAGAATAAGGAGGACATACTGAACTTGTGAAAACTATAGGGTATTAAACTAATGAGTCATACCGAAACTTTGGGAAAAAATAATAGAAAAGATTAAGGAAGGAGACCATGGTTCTCGAAAATCAATTTGGATTCATGCCGGGAAGGTCGACAATGATAAGCTATACATCTTCTCGCATAACTAATTGAAAGTATAGAGAGCAGCGGATCTACACATGGTATTCATTGATTTAGAAAAACATGATAGAGTTCAGAGAGAAATAATATGGAGAATTTTAGAAAAAAGAGGTGTTAGTGTAAATATATTGAACTAATTAAGGATATGTATAAAAGAAGTAGAGTGAAGACTTCAGGTGGATTAACTGAAGCATTTCCAATAAAAATAGGGTTACATCAAGGATCAGCTTTAAGTCCCTATCTTTTTACACTAATCATGGGCCGAACTCATGGACACATTGAGAGACATTCGTAGTGCGTTGTTGTTTGCAGATGATATTGTTTTAGTAGATGAGACACGTGAAGGAGTAAATGTTAAACTAGAATCTTGGCGGGAAACACTAGAAGTGAAAGGTTTTAAGCTTAGTAGAGGAAAGACAAAATATATGGAATTTAAATTTAGCAATATTAGACGTAATGAATGAGACAAGTGTTAAGATAGGAGATGATGAGTTATCCGGAATTGAGAGCTTTAAATATTTAGGATCATTTTTGCAAGATGATGGAGGGATTGAGAGAGATGTCTTACATAGAATACAAGCAGGATGGTTGAAATGGAGGAAAGCATCGGGTATTTTATGTGATCGTAAAGTGCCTCTAAAACTTAAAGGGAAGTTCTACAAAGCGGCGATTAGACTGCTGCTATGTTATATATGAGTTGAATGTTGGGCTACGACTCGAGCATATGAGCAAAAGATGAGAGTTGCAGAGATGAGGATGTTAAGGTGGATGTGCGGACATACGAGGATGGATAGAATAAGAAATGAGAGCATTAGAGAAAAAGTTGGTGTTGCATCTATTGAAGGAAAGCTCCGAGAGACACGTTTAAGGTGGTACGGACATGTACTTAGACGGCCAATAAATGCTCCAGTTAGGCGATGTGAAACGATACCAAATATATACATCAAACGAGGAAGAGGAAGACCAAAAAAGACTTGGTTAGCAACAATAAAACAAGATAAAATTTATTTAAATATAGATGATGATATAGTAGGGGATAGAGTCCAATGGCGTAGAAGGATCCATATAGCCGACCCCACCTAGTGGGATAAGGCTTTGTTGTTGTTGTTGTTGTTGTTGTACTGTTTGCGTGATGAGCAAGGGCATTGTCTAGTGAAAGCATGCACTGACAAAATTATAGCATTGGGGAAAAAAATAGAAACCTAAATATTTCAAATTATGACAAAAAAAAATCATAATTATTGCTTACTTTAAAACATATGATGATTAAAGGGTAGTTTGCCCGCCAAGTAGGGTCCTAGAAAAGAGTTTATTGAACACAACTTTACCTTTCTTTGCAAGAAGCTATTTCCATGACTCGAACTCGTGACCTCTAGATCACATGGCAATAACTTAACATATGATGATTGCTTGGTGATAATTGCTGAAGAGCTTTTCATATCAACCATTTAAGAAGTAAAACATGCAGTTCTCATGTATACTTCTAATGTCATGATTCATGAAACTTGCCTTTTATGTTGTCATCAAGTGTATATGAGAATTATGATAGACCAATATTCAGTTCTTACTTGGATTTGTTCAATATATTGTTTTTTGCCTTTCTTAATGACATCTTGTTTCTTCCTTTTTCAGTTATAGCAGGGCAAAGAGTAGGTACCTAAGAGGGAATGATGAGCATCTCACCCCCCATTATCATCTTATTTCTGCTGCTGAAGCTGGTGCTTTGGTAAGTGCTGAATTGTTATCTCGACATCAATCTGATCAGTGATATTCTGCAACAATACTATCTATTATCTCAGCATTTTAGGTCAACATGTAGCCACCTTATCATGTACGATAAAGATTTTTTGTTCTTTTTGTAAGATAAGATTAGCTTACCAAATAACATTGTTGTCGTTCTCAGACTTACTGATTGTATGCATGTCATGCAGGATGATCCTTTGTTTGAAGACCAGTAGGAAATGTTTTTTTTCTATTGAAAAAAGAGAAATCCTTTTTTGTTGATTCAGTAATCAATAAAGGATTTTGCTGGCCTCACCATGATCTTTGCTGTTGCAAACAGCTGAAGATTGGATTATTTGTGATGGCTCAGAATTAATGAAAGTGATTTCATTTGTTGTGAGCAATAGAATGTATGTGGATGTAACTTGAGAATAATATTATAGCTAGTAGACTTATGCTCCATCCACTTAGAAGGAAGGAAAGGGTAAGGGATGGGAGGAAAGGAGTGGAAGGTGGAGGTAAAAGGAGAAGAAAGAAGGGATACTAAAATATGTCTATTTGGAAAGAAGAAATAAAAAGAAAAAGTCCATTTTACCCATAAAGAAATCTCATTCTCCTTCATGTTTATTGTGTAAAAAATAGTAATATCGATGAGGCAAAAAAGAGAGGAGCTAAGCAAAAAGGAGAAATCGTGCTAAACAAAAAATGGTTCATGATAATGTTCCGTCTTCCTAAAAAGGAGAAATTGTGCCAAAAAGAAAAAGTTGTGCCAAACAGAAGGGTAATTTTGATAACTTAGTAAAAAATAGTAATTTTGCCAAACAAAAATTGTTCCTTCATCCTCTTCCACTCAATTTTGACAGGAGAAATTGTAGCAAAATCAGTTCTGCATGAATTCCTTGCTCGACCAGTTTGAAACTGTTCCATACCAAGTAGACTGTGGAAGTGAGACAAGATTCATGTGCTTCCGTTAAGAATTTCTCCCTTTCAGCCCCCTTTTTCCTGCAATTATCAGTCAGGAAATGATAATTGCTCAGGTAAAGAGCTTTTATCCACTTGAGTGGTGCTTTCTTCTTGGTGCCTAAGGTTGGATTGCTTGCTGGAATGTATCATTGACTTAATATCCCTTTTGCAGCTCTTCATCCAAATCATTGTGTTACATTCTCTATTTCGTACATGTCTCAATTTCTAAGAAAAAAAAAAAGAACTGAGTTCCTGTGTGGGAGGAAAGTGTTTGATGGAAATTATGTGATCTGTGGTTGTTGATCACATAATTTATCCAATGTGTATGACGTTTTATGAAATTGATGAATGTTATTCATTTGGCTGCCAGCAGATTACCTTCTGCTACAGTTTGAGAACAAACTAAATTGCATCACTCTGTGTATTCAAAAGAGGATCTGATCTAAGTTGACATAAGATTCCCTTGACAAATCAGTATTGTTTGTTAAAACCAAACACTGAGTGGGCTTTCCTTGCCCATCCCTCCACTCAATGGTTTATGTTCCTTTGGTTCCTATGTTGAAAGTGGTAACTTCAGAGTCCCTTTATTATTTTAGGATGGTAGATGTCTTGTTCATTATATTTGATGTACACTTCTGTGATTCTATTGTGCCCATCCATGATTGACATAATATAGTTAATAATTCAAATATCTAAATTAGATTTTTACTGCAGTTATAGATTGGGAGACTTTTATTAGATGACTAACACTCTTCTGACACTACAGGTTTCTTTGTTTACCAATCCTATTTGGCTTGTAAAAACACGACTGCAGCTCCAAACCCCTTACAATGGTTATCGGACCTATTCGGGATTTTCCGGTATGTTCTCTTCCTTGAGAATTGAGTGATATTGGACTTGCTATGATATTAAAATTTTCCTTTTCAAATATTGCATACTTGCAATATATAGTTTTTTTTTGTTTAACATTTTTATATTCGGCTATTATCTATGCTGAATATAAGACTTTGGATAAGCAATTCACTTGGTCTTTAGGCAAATGTACTTGTGTAATTTCATGAAATGCTATTACTGCGTTAGGGTTGGTTTGCGAGTTTGCATTTCTAGCATTTTGCAACCCCTACTTGGGTGCAAAAAAGTTGCTTAAATTAGGAAAATCCTTCCTAAGGCTATGTTAACCAACTTGAAAAAAAAAAGGAAGGCTTTTTTTAAGCAATAAACTGTCTGTTTATATTATTTCTTAGATTGCTTAATGTCTTGGTTCTGTGGTTATGTATTCTACTTTAGTTACCATTTTGCAGTCATTCTAAGGTATATAAAAGTTGCTTACACATACACATACTTGTTATCTAAGGTCAGATGCTTTGAGAACCATTTTAAAAGAGGAAGGATGGCAAGCACTTTATAAAGGGATTGGACCAAGTCTTTTGCTCGTATGGACTTCTGTGCTTGCAGTTTCTGGTTTAAAATTTTCCTTATTTTGTATTCTACCTGATTTAGTTTGGCATATCATGTTTGTTTCTACGAAATTCTTTTCTGTACCTACTGAGCATGATATATGGTGTCTTTGCACATTATAATGGATTTGGCTCCATGATTATAAATATATTAAATGGAAATTAATAAATTTTAGTTTCATAATTTTTTTTTGTTATATAAAAATGTTTACTTCATGATTGACTAGCCTGAACATTTTGTTGGAGATATAAATGACTTAAGCAAACATTTTTTTTTCTTCTTAAGTATAATTCATTCGTTTGATAGAATACCAAGTCAAAGAAATTGGTTCCTTGCTGAACTTTCTCCGTCTTCTGGATCAGTAGAAAGTAAATATAATTCTTTTCTATCCATAGGTAGAAAATATGGGATTGTCTGTTAGCCAATGACTATTCATGATTACATATTAAATCAAAATATGAGTCTATATAGCAATTCCAATGTCGGAACCACTCAACCATCTCCTACATAATCTTGTTATCCAGTCCAGAAACTGTGTGAATAATGAGTTGCGAGTCATTTCTATTATTGCAGTGCAAGTACAATTGATGAATGGTTTTGTAGGAATAATTCCTTTCAAATAAATTCAGAATTTTATGCATCCAACTGGACAAGGGATCAATAAAGAAAATTGAGATTCGATTATTATATTATTTATATAAAAATGTGTGAAAGAGACTAAAGAAGACTCTATTTAAGATATTAAGACTTAGGAGTGAGATAACCTTGCATAAGATCCATGGTTGGAATAGGTGGGAGTTGGGACTCACACTACTTTTTCTTTGTCGTTCTTTCCGTTGTGTTGTCTTAAAATTGTTTTTCAGGTGGTTACATATGCAGTCTTTCCTGTTTTACACACAAACGCATGAATGATTTCAGTTAACTTACCTATATTAAGCTAGTTCATTAGTTCAATTTGATTTACCATCTTGTGGAATAGATCAGTCAAGATGATTGATCTTAGTTTAAACTTCATCTATTGAGTAACTAATCAATACAAGTGAATAGAAAAGTTAACCAAAATACTTGGAAAAATATCTTTCCCAACTTTTAGCTAATGAGGTTCTCTATCGATGAGATATATGCCCTTCTCACAAGGTGAGATGCTTGCAAATAAATAGGATTCACAAAATTATAGGACCACCTAATTGTGTCCTACGAATTGTTAGTTGAAAGTAACATGGCCATTTTGATATCCTTGACCTCTAAAAACTCAAGAAATTCTTGGCACCCAATAAGTCTGAGATAGCTCATATTTACTTTATTTATTTTTGGTCACTGGAAAAACTTCAAAGCTAATTACAATATTACATTTTTAAAAAATGTCATCTATGGTTGCTGTGTGTTGTATTGTTTTGATATAAGGCTACTATGATGAAGTTCTACATTGTCATTGCACAAACAAAACTTAGTTACTTCTTTATAGAGGTGTAGCTCCTATAGTCTCACATGGCCAAGTAGGGGATTTTTTATGGAGTGTACATCTCCATCCAAGTGGGTTATTATTTTTGGTAGTGGGTTCTTCCTCTAAATCACAGTCTCAAAGTCAACCCATTGGTTCATGGGTCTGAATCCTTAGTGGGCCGTGGGTTAGGCCTAGCTTGAGATGGCATTAGGTAAGCAGAATGATCCCTGGGGCTATGGATCAACATCATCATCATGCAATTTGCTGAGTGAAACACAAGTTCTACTTGTCAGGCACCCTAGTCTAGGAACCCAATATGCACTGAATGAGGCAGGTGTTACGACTGGAGTTGCGCTAGAGGAAGAGGGGAGAGGGGGGTGAATAGCGACTCGATCTCCAATTGCGTTTGCTCGATTGCGTATTGCTTGTCTACAAAGATTATTCGTGCAACGAAAACAAAATATAAGCGAAATAACAAAACAAAACACCTAGTTTTACGTGGTTTGGAATTCTCGATTCCTACTCCACGACCTAGCTCCTACGGATCACTACTATACTTCCTCCTTCTCAGAAACTTCCGGAGGCAGAGAAACCTCTTGCAACCTAGAATTTTTATAATACAACCAAACAAACACAAGTTCATGATGCCTGGGGCTATGGATCAACATCATCATGCAATTTGCTGAGTGAAACACAAGTTCTACTTGTCAGGCACCCTAGTCTAGGAACCCAATATGCACTGAATGAGGCACGAGAGGGGGGAGGGTGGGGGGTGGTGAATAGCGACTCGATCTCCGATTGCGTTTGCTCGATTGCGTCTTGCTTGTATACAAAAATTATTTGTGCAACGGAAACAAAATATAAACAAAACAACAAAACAAGACACCTGGTTTTATGCGGTTCAGAATTTCCGATTCCTACTCCACGACTTAGTTCCTATGGATCACTACTATACTTCCTCCTTCTTGGAAACTTTCGGACGCGGAGAAACCACTTGCAACCTAAAACTTTTACAATACAACCAAACAAACACAAGTGTAAAGAAATAAAACAAATTACAATAAAAAAACAATTTACACACGAATACTTTTGATCGATGTTTAATTTGGTTGCTTTGGAACGGCTTGGAAGGTTTGGAAAGCAACAACTCTTCTCCTTCTAAGTCACTAAGAAATCGGCATTTGAAAATCTTTGCCAAGTCCTCCTTTTATAAGCTTGTCCGTCAACTGATTTCCGCCTACCAATCGATTTATCTTACCCCCAGTCGACTGGTCACTCGACCGTTTGCTCACAACTGCTTGATCCACGTCGGATTTCAGTGGAACAAGCGACTGCTTTCGTCAATCAGTTGACTGATTAGCCTCCAGTCGAACTGGCCAATCGATTCGAAGACTTTCTGTGCGCTTTTCATAAGAGCCAATTTACTTCTTCACAAGAGTAGTTGATTGCTAGATCAGAACTTGTTTCTCATTTTCTCGAGCACTATATCCCGAGCACCAGCTGCCTTGAGCACCTCCCACAGTTTTCTCATCGCCTGAGCTCCGCTTGTCCCGAGCACCGTGCTCCTCATCGCGAGCACAGGACGTTGTTGCTCCGAGCACCGAGTCCCCGACCCGAGTGCCCGAGCGTGCCCGTCCCGAGCACTGAGTCCCCGACCCGAGTGCCTGAGCGTGCCCGTCCCGAGCATCGACTGCGATTGCTGCTTCCTCAGTGCGTACGCCCGAACATCGAGTTCCTCATCGCTCGAGGACTGTTGCCCGGGCTCGGGTTTTCTCAATTGCCCGAGCACCCGACTTCTTCACGTGCTCGCGCTCGAGCACCTTGCCTTCCTCACCGTCGAGTCCTTCGTTCCTCAGCGCCCGAGCACTCAACTCCCATCGCCCGAGCACCTCGAGCACCCCGAGCACCCCAAGCACTGTAGCTTTCTCATTGCCCGAGCACCCTAACAGTCGACTGTTCAAGAACCCCAGTCGACTGCCCAAGCACTGTCCGAGCTCCTCGAGTGGCTTATGATGTATTAGTCAACTGATGCCTTAGTCAACCTCATTTCAAGTCAACTCCCACTTCACCTGGTATCCGCTTGACCTCAACCTATCAAAACTTTTTTCCTCAAGCATCCGATCACTCTAAATCAGTCGGAACCAATCTTGCCCAGTGCTCAGTCAATCATAACCTATCAGGACTTTCCTTGCCAAGCGTAATCAACCTTGATCTGTTGGAACTTCACCTGCCAAGTACGGTCACTCTAACCTATCGGAACTTCACCTGTCAAGTACGGTCACTCTGACCTGTCGGGACTTCACTTGCCAGAACGGTCACCCTTGACTTGTTGGGACTTCACCTGCCTAGTCATTTTATCTCCTTGACCTGCTAGGACTTCACTTGTCAAGCATGGTCACCCTTGACTTGTCGGGACTTCACTTGTCTAGTCATCCGATCTTCTTGACCTGTCAGGACTTCACTTGCCAAGCACGCTCACCCTTGACCTGTCGGAACTTCACCTGCCTAGTCATCTGATCCTCTTGATCTGTCAAGACTTTACATTCCTAAACATCCAATTCTTCTTGATTTGTTTGAACTTTCCTTGCCTTGCCTTCGGTCTCTAGACCTGCAAGGGCTTTTCCGACACTAAGCATCTGATCCTCCTTAACCTGCTTAGACTTTTCCTCTTCGTGTCGGTCAACTTTGATCCACCTGGACTTCACACTTGCCAACTTTCTCATTGGACTTTCTATCACCAAGTGTTCGGTCCTCCATGACCCACTTGGATTTTTACCTTGCCAACTCTTGTTGGACTTTCAGCCACCAAGTGTCCGGCCAATCATGACCCATTTGGATTTTCCACTTGCCAACTCCCATAGACTTCCCGACTATCAAGTGTCCGGTCTTCCATGACCCACTTGCATTTTTCACTCGTCATGTATCTGGTCAACCTTGACCTGTTTGACTTCACGCTAAACTCCATATGACTACGGATGTCTCATTCAATCCCATAGTCATATTGTCATCCATATATCAAAACTCAACTCGAGCCTTTCTCGAGCTTGATCTACCTTGTCCTGAGGTTGATTGCACCAACAATCTCCCTTATACCATCCTTTATCCTTAGTCATATTGTCAAACATCGAAATTCAATTCGAGCTCAATTCGAGCTTGGTCAACCTTGACTTGAGGTCGATTGCACCAACAATCTCTCCCTTTTGATGTTTGACAATATCTCAACTTGCCTCTTCCTATGCCAAAGCATAATGAAGGTTTTCTAATTTAAACCCTTCATTCTTTTCCTTTGGCACATATGAAAAAGTCTTTTATGACTTTACTCATTCTCCCTCTTTTTTCATCTTTAAACTCTTTTCAAAATTCTCCTTAATGATAAAATCCTTATCACTAATCAACCATCACGCCTTGATGAACAATCTCTCCCTAAAAGCTTGCTCCCCCTTAACCATTGCACCAACAATATCTTTGGAGAGATCCTAAGCCTATAAAAAATCTAAACTTTCAAACATAAGGACAAAAGGTCAATCTTGAACTTTAACATCCCTTAAAACTTGATTCTTACCTTAATTAACTCTTCTAATCATTTTCACTGAAAATTTCACCCTTTCAATGCTTGTCTAAGCATATTAGAGAGATAAGAAAAGTTAGGTTACTTAGGATTGCTGATAAAGAGCTTGAATGGATTTGTTCAACTAAATTCAATCTAATCAGTCGACTGGTTTCAGCAACCAGTCGATGGATACCTTCACCAGTTGACTGGTTTTGAATTTTCAGAAATTACAGATTTTCAATCAAGTTTTGGAAATGCATAAGTAATTTTATGATTTTCGAAAAAATCTTGAAACTTCATACACGCATTACATATGCCAAATACTATGGGCGAAAAATAGTTTTCTATGAAAATATTCATTAGTTTCAAAGAATGATATAAAGTTGAAATCTATTGAAATCTTCAATGTTTTTGCCTAACTTGTATCAATATCCTCAATGGTGATTCCTATTAAAAGATAGACTTTACTAAGATTTTCCAAAATGATTTTAAAAGTGTTTTCAAAACCTATTTTCAATTATGATCTAGGGGCTAAGTGTATATGACTTGTACATTAGTTCTCCTCATGATTCATTTCTATCATTTAAAGAGTTTAAGTTCATATTGATGCAACATCTAAACACCTTGAAATTAACTCATTATCTTAACATCTCACATGTGTCTAGAGTATTTCAATGCACACACATATCATCTTATAATCTTTGTGAGATGTAGACTGGTTTTTTTCTAAGCTAAGGGATCATGCATTTCTATCTAGGCATATCCCATTTGATCATCCTACCTAGGATGCCAAATAATGTCAATTTTTTTTTAATTTCAAGTAATTAAATGCATGAATTATGCTCATGACATATATTGATTGAATAATTTTCAAAAGAAAATCTATCAAGCTTAAATGATGCATGATGTCATGACAAGATGAAAATCAATCTAAATATCAAAATGACATATTTCATATAATCAAGTGAGACATGATGTCATGACATAGATTATGACAAACAAAACATGATGAATGTGTAAAATACAAAGGTATAAGAATACCTAAATCGTGAATCTAATTGTCAGTATCTAAGATTATGTCACGTACCAAATTTGACATAATAACATATTAACTCCCTCAAGTGTGTCAAAATCCCTAACTTGACATACTATTGATTTTAGCCTAATTGTGTCAATCTTGATCAACTTTCAACTATTTATTTCCATTGACACATCCTAAAAACTTGTAGGATCTAATTCTACTTTCATTTTCAAAGTATCACTATATCTTGAAAATGCTCTGAAGTGTCAATTCCATTATAGTTAGGTTAATACCTTTTCATTTTAGGTTGATATGCCCTATACTCATCTAGTGTGAAAAGATCACATTTTTAGTAACTCAATACCTATTGGAGCTCTTTGGATATTCTAGGTATTCACTAGGGATAACCTCCATTGATATCTTCTTAATGACTCTTTTAGGCTTCGTGGAAGCTTTAGTCATTTGACTCTCATCAAGGTCAACTCTAGGGATGATTCCCTTTGTAACCTTAACACTCTTGGACCTAGGCTTAGTTCCATAACTATATGAAACCCAATGGTAAGATGACAAGTCTTCCTTAGACTTAAATTTGTATCCCAAACCCTTTTTGGCCCGTAGGTAGCTCTTGCCTACCACATCCTAAATTTTGCCCATAAAATCCTTTAACTGTATTTTTCATCTTTCCAAAGGTATTTTCCAATTTATCAAGTCTTGATTTTCTTTAAATTTCTCAATTTTTGATTTTTTGTTATTTCTTTAGGCATTCTTCTTCCTAAGCATATGTCTATTCTTCTTAGAGTTATTGCTTAGGTTGTTATCATCCTTCCTATCCTCAAGTAAAATAGGTCTACCTCTAAAGGTTTTAATGTTTTCCTTAGGTAGGTTAGTTCTTGATTGCATTATAATTTGATGATACCCCAGGGTTTGTCTTAGGAGCTTCCCTTATGCTTGAGCTCTTTTCTTTTTCCTTGATTAGGCATCTTCCCCTCGGACACTGATTCCGGTAGTGCCCCTTTTGATTGCGTAGGAAGCATATTATGTGCTCCTTGCCTTTTTGTATTAAGGTTCCAGCCTCCTTAGGTTTTTCCTTAGCCTTTGGTGTCACTCGAACTTTTTTTTTGGATTAATCTTAGACACTTCTATAGTGTCCCTTCTCCCTACATTCAGAAATATATGATATGATTTTTATTTTTATGAATTAAATTTGAATTACCCATCTTGGTAGTAGGAGAATCATAAACTTGTTTTTCATCATTCCCGGATGTAGAGGGCTCCTCTTGCTCTAGTGTTGATGATCTAATCTCTCCCTCAATCATAGAGGTGGAGGCTTCTACGATCTCTTCGACTTTGGATGTTGAGCACTTCTCAACCTCCGAATCGTCAAGAACTTGGGATGATGTGTATTCTTCCTCGGAGTCATTATCATCTTAGGTCGCGGAAGGTTCATCGTGGTTTGAGAAGTTTGTTCCATAACTCCTTAGCATCCTTGAACTTTCCTAATTTGCACAAGATATTGTTAGGTACCAAATTAACCAAAATTTTAGTTCCCTTGTCATTTGCCTCGGATTTCTTGACTCTCTCGTCGGTTCATTTGCTCCTTTTCAGAGGTTTCCCTTTCTTGTCCTTTAGGGTCTCAAAATCCTTATTAAGGCGAACCACTCTTCGATGCTCATTTGAAAGAACATCTCCGTTCTCGCCCTCCATTGATCGAACCCTCCTAGTCCGTAAGGAGGTGGAAATCTGGTGTCGAGTCCAAAGCCATCTTGAAATTCCATATCCGCTAGCTTCTGTGCTCCCTCGGCTGTTAATCCGTAGAAGAGCTGTTTTGCTTTGATACCACTTGTTAGGACCGGAGTTGTGCTAAAAGGAGGGGGGGGGATTGAATAGCGACTCGATATCCGATTGCGTCTTGCTTATTTACAAAGATTGTTTGTGCAGCAAAAATAAAATATAAATGAAAAAAAACACATACACAATACCTAATTTTATGTGGCTCGGAATCCTCGATTTCTACTTCACGGTCTAGCTCCTATGGATCACTACTATACTTCCTCCTTCTCGGAAACTTCCGAAGGCAGAGAAACCTCTTACAACCTAGAGTTTTTACAATACAACCAAACAAACACAAGTGTAAAGAAATAAAACAAATTACAATACAAAAAAAAATACTTTACACACGAACGCTTTTGATTGCTATTTGATTTGGTTGCTTTGGAATGACTTGGAAGGTCTGAAAAACAACAACTCTTTCCCTTTTAAGTCACCAAGAAATCGACATTTGAAAATATTCGCCAAGTCCTTTTTTTAAGCTTGTTCGTCGGTTGATTTTCGCCTACCAATCGATTGGTCTTACCCCTAGTCAACTAGTCACTCGATCGTTTGCTTACAACGGCTCGATCCACATCAAATTTCAGTCGAATAGTCGATTGCTCTCATCCATTAGTTGATTGATTAGCCCCCAATCGAATTGGCTAGTCGATTTGAAGACTTTCTGTGCACTTTTCACAAGAGCTAATCAATTGCTTCACCATATCAGTTGACTATTGGATCAAAACTTGGTTTTTTATTTTCTCTAGCACCATAGTCCTAAACACCAGCTACCCCGAGCACCTCCTGCAATTTTCTCATCGCCTGAGCTCCGCTCGTCTCGAGCACCCGCGCTCCTCATTGCGAGCACAGGACGTGGCTGCCTCGAGCACTAAGTCCTCGACCCGAGTGCCCAAGCGCACACATCCCGAGCATCGATTGAGACTGTCGCTTCCTCAACGTGTGTGCTTGTGCACTGAGTTCCTCATCGCTCGAGGAATGTCACCCATGCTCGGGATTTTTCAATCGCCCGAGCACCCGACTTCTTCATGCGCCCGAGCACCTTGCCTTCTCTAGTGTCGAGTCCTCCGTTCCTCAACGCCTGTGCCTAAGCACTCAACTCCCAGTGCCCTAGCACCTCGAGCACTGTAGCTTTCTCATCGCCCGAGCACCCTAAAAGTTGACTGTTCAAAAACCCCAGTCGACTGCCCAAGCACTGTCTGAGCTCCCTGAGCGGCTTTTGATGTATCGATCGACTGATAACCATCTCCAGTCGATTGATGTCTTAGTCAGCCTCATTTCAAGCCAACTCCCACTTCACCTGGTATTCGGTTGACCTCAACCTACCAGGGCTTTTCTCATCCAACATTCAATCACTCTAGATCAGTCGGAACTTATCTTGCCTAACGTCCGGTCAACCGTGACCTAATACGACTTCCCTTGCCAAGCACAACTAACCTTGACCTGTCGGGATTTCACCTACTAAGCACTGTCACCCTGACCTGTCGAGACTTCACTTACCAAACACGGTCACCTTTGACTTGCCGGGACTTCACCTACCTAGTCATCCAGTTTCCTTGACCTGTCAGGACTTCACTTGCGAAGAACGGTCACCCTTGATATGTCGGGACTTCACCTGCCTAGTCAATCAATCTCCTTGACCTTTCAGGACTTCACTTGCCAAGTACGGTCACCTTTAACCTTTCGAGATTTCACCTGCCTAGTCATTCGGTACCCTTGACCTGTCAGGATTTCATATCACCAGACATCCGATCCTTTTTGACATGTTTGGACTTTCTTTGTCTTGCCTCCGGTCTCTAGATTTGCAAGGACTTTTTCAACACTAAGCATCCGGTCCTCCTTGACATGCTTGAACTTTTTCTCTTTGTGCCAAGTGGTCGATCAATGTTGACCCCCTGGACTTCACACTTGCCAACTCCCCCGTTGGACTTTCCATCATCAAGTGTCCAGTTCTCCATGACCCACTTAAATTTCTACCTTGTCGACTCCTATTAGACTTCCAGCCACCAAGTGTCTGGTCAATCCTGATCCATTTGGATTTTCCACTTGCCAACTCTTGTTGGACTTTCGACCACTAAGTGTTCAGTCTTCCCTGACCCATTTGAATTTACTCACTTGCCAAGTCCCTATTTGACTTCGATCACCAAGTGGATAGTCTTCCTTGATCCATTTGGATTTTTCACTCGTCAAGTATCTAGTCAACCTTGACCTACTTGACTTCACGCTAAACTTCATACGACTACGGATGTCTCATACCATCCCATTGTCGTATTGTCATTCATATATCGAAACTCAACTCGAGTCTCATTTGAGTTTGGTCAGTTTGAGGTTAATTGCACCAACAATCTCTTTCTTACAATTTTTTATCTTTAGTCATATTGTCAAACATCGAAACTCAACCCGAGTCCAACACGAGCTTGTTCAATCTTAACCTGAGGCCGATTGCACCAACAACTAGACTCAAATTCATAGTTGTCAGAGGTCTAGCTATTGATAAACAGGGGTAGCTCCTTTAGTCCCACACAGACAAGTTGGAGAGGCTTGTATATAATGGTAATCTCTACTCGAATGGTTAGTCATTTTGGGTGGTGGGTTCTACCTCTATGTCATGTTTTTTTTTTTTTTTTTTGATGAACTATTTTTTCATGTATTTATTTTACTGCTAGCAATATACTTTGGATTTGAAATTCATTCAGAATATCAAGTCATCTCAAAGTATTGCTATCAAGCTCAATAATTCAATTTTCCAAGTGCTTGTGTTTTAGAGTTGCACCAGTATCACAATTCTTAAATTTTTTTGTTCAAATGGAAGGAATAAAACAGAGTGGCGCTTGTTTGACAATAATAAAAGATGCAATTGAGATCTTATCTGAAGGTTCTAATTTCTGTAAGTTTGAGTGGTTGAGCGATTATGCAAAAAGCTTATGATATGTGGCAGGGCTCAAATCATATTTCTTAACACTTCCCTTGTGTATACATGTCTAGACAAGAATAGCTAGTTGAAGCCCACTCGTGCAAAAACTTAAACACAGGAACTCTTATGCCTATACCTCTTGAGTTTGATTTTGTTTTCCACTTCTCTCATTTAACATGTGAAACTTACATTAGTCATTTGGCACAATTTTCTTTACCACAGACTTTCTTTACTTCTCTATATATCATTAGTAATGGTAAATTTGATGTTTGTTAATATTTGGTTAGGTTACTCATGGTGCAATTCAGTTTTCAGTTTATGAAGAACTCCGTAGGCTTGTTTCTTACACCAAGGGAAAAGGAGCAAAGACAAATGGCATGGGTAGAGATGAATCATTGGTAATATTCTGCCAGATCGACTCTTGTTTCCAAAGTTTGAAAATCCTCTTTTTTTTTATAAAAAAAAAATCTAGCATTTTAGGTGGAGGATCATGAATCCTAGTGGTTCATGATAATATGGAAAATCTTGGACTATTTAGTTATACTATCTATTAGAACTAAATTTGAATATGTAAAATAGTTTGGGGAACAAGAAAAGAATCAATGTTATGGCTGAATAAGTTAGCATGCAATTCTTATGATAGTTTTAGATATTTTCTAAAATTTGTATTGATGAAGATGCCATTATTAGGATAAAGAACAAGTAGTCAGAATGTAGAAGAGCTTTTGGAGTCCCATGTGATCATCATATCCCCCTTGAGTTAAGGAAAATTTATACAATTGTGATATCATTTGTCATACTTTATGAAATGGATTGGAGCATTGAGCTGTGAGGAAGTAACATAAAACTAAATCAATATAGCAATTTGAGATTGCTAAATGTGTTGAATTATTAGATGACATAAAATAAAAAAAAATGCTACTATTTTGAGGAGATTAATTAAACATTGCTCCAATACATAACAAAATGAGAGTAGATAACATTGCATGAACATTTTTAATGGTGACCAATTGATGATACTAAGAAGAGTTAAATCTATGAATGAAAGGTATGAACGCACATTGCTCCAATACATAACAAAATGAGAGTAGATAACATTGCATGAACATTTTTAATGGTGACCAATTGATGATACTAAGAAGAGTTAAATCTATGAATGAAAGGTATGAACGCTAGAATGAGGAGTTGAGGACAAAGAAAAAAAAATAGTCATATTAAGGTGATATAATTAATTTGAATATTACTGATGTTATAATAGAGCTAGCGGTCCCATATAGGTAGGACAAAGATGGCTTGATGATGAATTTCTTTATTTATCTCAAGCTTTTCTATGTTTGCAAACTAATTTGAGAAATGACTTTATAAATCCAAATAAACATATTCTTTCTAACTAGGTAAGCACAGTCTTAGTGGTTGATCGTCTTTTTTACTATAGCAATCTAGATTCTCTGTTATACTGTAATTGTAATATCTTTTGGCAGTTATAATTAATACAGTCGTCACATTATGGATGAGATAAAATTTACTCAAAAAATGCTAAAAAATTTATTATGAAACCAAGATAACTATTCTTACAAAGCTGAGACTAAGATAAAATTTAATATAAGTTTTTTACTTATGTCTTTGATATGGATGTACGATTGCACTTGTGAAGTTACAAATTCACTTTGCTAACACATTTTAGTGTTGCACTGTCCAATTCTCTGCTTACTAGAGCTCATTTGACTATGCTGCTCTTGGGGCTTCCTCAAAAATGGTTGCAATTCTATTCACATATCCATATCAGGCAAGCTATTCAAGATTTTGCTATCTTCTTTCTAGATTTTGTATTTTGTTTGCAATTTCATTTTGCTGTCGTGTTAACCTGAACTCGATGCCTTTACTCGCAAGCTAGCTTCCTAGCTGATTGTGTTCGTCTCTTTGTAGGTTATTCGCTCTCGGCTACAGGTACTTGATGTTTTCTTTCATAATTGTCAGATTGTTTCTTTTTCCTATGCCCGCCTAATTTTGAATGTTGCAAAGTTCTATATTCTATCCATTTTAATGCATGAGCATACAATTAGCTTGCTCTCGTATCCCAATTAAATTCATTTTTTTGTATACTGCAGCAAAGACCTAACATCGATGGAACCCCAAAGTATTCAGATAGTTGGCATGTTATAAAGGAAACTGCAAGGTAAACAATGATGTCTGACCGTGCGACATTCTAGATTTTTTGTAGAAAAGAAAATCGATATCTTGACTTTGTTATTTAACTAAATTGGCATTCTATAGATTTATGCTTGTTGATTCATTACTTGTTCAATTTTCATAATTGTTAAATGAGAGATGCATGATTGCTAATTCATCGCCGCAGGTTTGAAGGCCTTCGTGGATTTTACAGGGGCTTGACGGCCAACTTGTTGAAGAACATCCCAGCGTCATCGATAACCTTCGTAGTGTATGAAAATGTTCTTCGCATACTCAGATTGAGAAGCGGGGAAAGTTGACCCATCTATTTGTATACTGATTTTTTTTAATTCTTTTTTTTTTAAAAAATAAAATAAATCGCGATTGAAAGGGCGGGCTTCTATTTCATCATTATCAAAGTTGTCATCCGACTCTAATGTATCATTATTTCATCTTTTTGAATCGTCGATTAATTATTTCAATTCAAATGAAAAATATGAGTTTCAAGTAGCTTTTGCCGTTTCTCATTCAGTAGACCAGGCTAATTTGATGCTTCTCATGCCAAATCTCATCAAGTAGCCATTGCCTTTTCTCCTTTATTATTATTATTATTATTTTTTGATTTGCATTAGGTTTTCGAATCTTCGGCTCGATTAGTTTTATAGATGTTTAGTTCGGTCCTATGAAAATTTTTCATCGATTATTAAGATAAATTTAGATAGTGCTTATGGTCTAATGGTGAAGTTTGATTTTTACAGTTATATCATTCGTGTAAGATCGTCATGTTGAAATCGTATTTTGTTTGTGGTATTTTGTTTGTGAAGATAAGCTTTTGGTCTAGTCCATTAGGTCTAGTGTCATCAAATAGAAGTTTTTTTATATTCGCCGTCATTGATAATTTGATGCTTCTCACAACGGCCAAATCTCATCGAGTAATTGTTGCCTTTTCTCTTTTATTTTTTTTTATTCGTGTGGTGTTTTCGAACTTTCAATTTGATTAATCCTTAGGTGATTGATCTAGTCATATAGAAATGTTTTATTAATTATCGGGATAAATTTAGATAGTGTTAATGTTTTATTAATTATCAGGATAAATTTAGATAGTGTTTATGATTTAATGATAAAATTTAATTTTTGTGATTACATCTTCTTTGTAAAATTATTCAATGTCAAAATTGTATTTTATTTGTGAATAGTTTCACTTAATCCATGATCATTAAGTATAATTTTTTTTATAGATACGTTTCAATAGAAAATAAAATTATGAGATATCTTTTTATCTTATCACTGCACCGTGCTCCAAGCAGAAAACATGTGTAAACCAAACATGAGGTTTGCAATATCCTTTTTCTATCTCTATTTTCGATATGATTTTTTTATTTGATGTAATATCATATTAAGATAAAGTGATATCAAGGTATATATAGTTTAATTCAATTTTTTTTATCTTCACGATATGCACTGCGAATCTACGATGGTTATGAAATGATAGATTTGTATTAAAAGAATAAAAATAAATTTCCGATAAATGTATGTTCACGGAGACAACTCTTTCAATCCGAATGATTAAGTGATGATCGACTATAAGTGAACCATGATTTATCTGGAGTGAGTATCACTTTTTGCATCCTAGTATAAAATTCTCAGTCATAAATTTTTACATTTAATAAAACATTTTCAAATTATTAATATATATTTACTGATGTATAGCGGCTGTCTTAATATTTTTCTATTTGATTATCGTGTAAAAGTTTTAAATTATTACTTGTAATATAATCAATAGTTGAATTAAATAAAACTTTTCTAATTAGATCAAACAGAATATATAATTATTATTTTAAACATCAATAATTTTAAAAAAAATGTATGAGGACGGGCAGCTTCGACAATAATCCCGAACCAAGTGCATACCGAGGGGTCACATTCGAAATTTCAAGGAGCGAAAAAAAACGCCATTTTCATTTTAGGCCAAGAAGTTCTCGATTTCGCATGAGCCCAAACTGTATGAGCACAGTCAGCTTCTTGTCGCCCGCTCTGCGCCCGTTGACACCGTCTTTCAAACCGCGTCAGACATTTTCCCATTTAAGTACCTCGCTTTCTGGTCCTCCCTCTGGTCCTTCTCTCTCTCTCTTTTTCCATGGCTGCGAAACTCATCCCTTCCCTCCTCTTCTCCTTCCTCCTCTTCCTCATCTCCACAGCGATCTCCGCCGCCCAGTCGCAGAGGAACATCCAAGTCCAGTTCCCCTCCCTCCCCGCCCCCTCCTTCCAAATCTCGCCTCCTCTCCCTCCTCCTTCGCCAGAGCCGGTGCTGGCCCCGGCTTCGAATTCTGTACTTCGCCGATCCTGCGGATCCAAAGTCAGGGTCGCTGTCGCCGTCACCGCCGCTGGAAGCATCGCCCTTTACGGTCTTCTCTTTTTGGCCTTTTTATTCCTCGTCAGGTGTTTCCGGGTCAGAGTCGCCGATGTCGCTCTCCCCGAACGCGCTAATTCGAGGCCCAAGCTTCAGCCCGCGTCGAGCCTCAATGTCGACGAGAATGGGCTGGACGCCATCCACTGGAGCGAGTTCAGGGTGGAGAGGTGTCCCTTCTGCCATAACCGGTTGGATGCCTCCGGCTCGGTTGGAGAAGGCGATGGTGGTGGTGCTGCTGAAAGATCGCCATCGCCTCCGGAAAACCGGCGGAGGGTACAGGAAAGGCCGTTGCTTCCCGCTGGCAGCATAAGTTCGTCGCAGTCCATTTCCTCGGAGCTGAGCGCGCTGTCTCAGTTCTCGTATTCTGCCGCCGCCGCCGCAACACCATCCGCTCGGAGCGCGAAACATGTGGCTGTTTCCCACCAGGAATCAGTACCTCGAACGCCGAGAAGATTGAATTCGGGGTCCTCAGTATTATCGCCCGCGCCGCCTCCGTCTCTTCCTCCACAGCCACCGACGACGACGAAATCGAACGCGATCCCTGCACCACCTCCTCCCCCACCGGTAGCGAAATCAATTCCGGCGGGACCTCCTCCACCTCCTCCTCGGGGGAAAACCCCTCCCTCAGCTCCATCACGACCTCCTTTGTCTCCGCCGGCTCCACCAACTGGCGGGGGACGTACCGCCAGCGGCTCATCCGCGAGGCCACCGCCCGTCCCGACGGTGTTATCGGCCGGTGCTGTCCCAGAGGATGCCTCGACGAAGAAGCTGAAGCCGCTTCACTGGGACAAGGTGAACCCGGAGAACGCCCAACACTCGATGGTTTGGGACAAGATCACGGATGGTTCATTCAGGTAAACCCTAAACACCACGCTGATGAATGATGAACCTCACCTGTTTGCTGAAATCGCCATTCCCCCACGAGAACTCGGTAGATGAACCAACAAAACCTTCAACGTTGACTTTAGGTACAACGATCCACCTAATTCCGATTGATCGTGGAACCGATTACCAATTCCACGGCTTCTTCCGATGGCTATATATCACTTTAACGTACCTTATTTTCAGTAGACAAATCCCTGGATCATCCAACAAACTATAAACTGCTTGCATGGAGAGAATGCACAGTGGAAACCGATTGAACAAATCCATGTTTGCTTGTCCCTAGCCTGTGTATTCTTTATCATTTTGATGTTTTCAATTTGCTTAACTTGCTCGACTGTTGCTATACTCCCTCAATTTCGTGCATGGACTGTAGAACTAGTTCCTTATCCTCCTACGACCCGGTGCGCATGCTAGTCAAACACGTAGGCGGTAGGTGTACGACTTGAAGTCAAGTCGATACGCTCGACTAAGTCAATATGTTTTTCGAAGTCAACGATAAAATTTCAAAGCGTTCTGATTTCTTGGTCTTACCAGCGACTGCATTGCCCTGGTTTTTAGAGCTGATTAGCTACTGTTATATTGGTGTGGGAGTTGTAAATATGGAATTAACTGATTTTTTTTTTTCTTTTTCACTCTGTTTCAGATTCGACGAGGACATATTGGAAGTCCTATTTGGCACGATGGCCACTAACAGGAAATCCACCGCCGCCGGCGGTGGAGCTGGAGCTGCTTCCGGCTTTTCCGGCCCCAGTAGCACCCCGACCGCCACGATCTCCCTGCTCAACCAACGTAGGTCGCAGAACATCGCCATCGTCCTCCGCTCTCTGTCGTTGAGCCGCAGCGAAATCCTCGACGCCCTCGTCGAGGGCCGCGGCCTACCCGCCGATGTCCTCGAGCGCCTTACTAAGGTCGCCCCCAGCAAGGAGGAGGAAGCCTTGATCCGAAGCTACGACGGAAACCCCGACAAGCTAGCAGAGGCGGAGTCCTTCCTATTCCACATCTTTCGAGCCGTGCCCTCCCCCTTCGCCCGCTTTGATGCCATGCTCTTCCAGGCCAGCTACGAACACGAGGTGGCGCAACTCCGGCAGTCTCTCCAGACGATGAAGGCAGCGTGCAAGGAGCTCAAGGCGCGCGGCCTTTTGCTCAAGCTACTCGAAGCCGTCCTCAAGGCCGGAAACCACATGAACGCCGGCACGGCCCGCGGCAATGCCCAGGCCTTCAACCTCTCCGCTCTCTGCAAGCTCTCCGACGTGAAGAGCACCGACGGGAGCACGACGCTGTTGCACTTCGTAGTGGAGGAGGTCGTCCGGTCGGAGGGCAAGCGCCTAGTGGTCAGCCGCAACCATAGCCACGGTCCGACCACCCTGGACCGCACGACCAGCCGGGAAGGCTCCGGCACGAGG
This sequence comes from Wurfbainia villosa, assembly GCA_025175895.1. Taxonomy (NCBI): domain Eukaryota; kingdom Viridiplantae; phylum Streptophyta; class Magnoliopsida; order Zingiberales; family Zingiberaceae; genus Wurfbainia; species Wurfbainia villosa. Next base: position 10,286,953 of record CM045998.1, on the reverse strand, counting down.
GAGGAGAGGGAGAAAGACTACATCAAGTTGGGCCTTCCCGTCATCGGGGGGATGAGCGACGAGTTCGCAAGCGTCAAGAAGGCCGCCGGCGTCGACCCCGGCTCCCTCGCAGGGACCTGCGCCTCTCTAGGCGCCCGTTTGGCCGAGATCAAGCAGTTCCTGGACTCATGCGGCGGCGACGACGTGTTCACGAAGGAAATGCGGGCGTTCGTTGTGACGGCGGAGAAGGAGCTTCGAGCGACGAGAGAAGAGCAGGGGCGGGTGATGGAGCTGGTGAGGAGCGTCACGGAATACTACCACCCTGGAACCTCCATGACGAAGGAAGCCAACCCGTTGCGCCTGTTCGTCACCGTGAGGGACTTCCTGAACATGGTGGATAAGGCCTGCGTCGACATCGCGCAGAACCTGCAGAAGAAGAACAAGCCGCCCGCAGAAGCGTCGGCAGGCAGGTCGTCGGCAGGAGACAGGAAATCAATGGCGCGGTTTCCCTACTTGCCCCCGAACTTCTTGTCGCGAAATGTCAAGTCGTATTCGAGCAGCGACGACGAGAACGTTCAGTAAGAGGGGAGAAGAGGAACAAAAACGCGGGCTAAGCATTTAATTTATTAGCACCGTTGACTTCTCTCTCTCTCTCTCTCTCTCTCTCTCGCTCTCGCTCTCGCTCTGTATCTACTACAAACACTTCGCCTCGTAAATTTTTGCAGCTTTTCAATTGATTTTTTATTCATTTTCTCATAATTATTCAGAGAGCTACAAAATTCATTATCAAACGCTACAGCCGCTGAGCCGCCTCGTCAATTCATTTCTCGATCGAATGGTCTTCAATTTTTGTCGCGATCGAAGCATCGAAAATTTCTGCGGCCGTACCGAAGAGGGTCACCACAACGGAGGAGGAGGAGGAGGGGGAGGAGACGAAGAAGATTCCGAAGTGGAAACGGAACCCTTCCGTGCCATGGTGGCGGTCGCCTCTTCTCTTCCGTCGCCGCTTTGGCCGCTCCTATGGCTAGGGTTAGCGTTAGTTTTCGGGTCGGGCGGCTCGCCTGCGGCCGCCTTCAAGGTTCCTTTCCGCGTCAACGACGTGCTCCCAATCCTCCCCCGCCAGATCTCGTGGCCGGTCATGAATAACCTGCACAGCGCCGTCGACCTCCTACCTTCCTATGTCGGGTCCGTCGTCCCCGATGCCGCCGCCGTCGGCTGGAAGGGCGCCTGCTTCTTCGAGAACGAGGCACGACTTGAATTCGTCGAGCGTGGTGAAGATGGTGAGCGCAAACGGTTGCGCGATCCTACGTATCAAGGCAAATTCCTTAATTTTTTTTTTTTACTTAGATAACTTGAATTACTTCTCAGGTTAGTTTCACTTTATGTTTTCGCGTGAGAGACTATTGCGTTGATATATTCTCCTGCTTGCCTTGACTATGAGTTGATTTTCTAAGCATTATCAGTTACCTAAAGCTTTTTGTCCCGCTTCCTTTGTGTGCTAATGGTACAAACTATTGATTGTATTCAAATTGAATGAAGTTGCACTGCAATCATATATATTAATCCTCTAACAACTTTGCAATGTAGCACACCTCGGTTATTTTGCTTTTTTGTCTTGTCTACTTCAGGTTACTTTGATGATTATCATTTGGAGTAATGGTTCAAGTTGATGTTAATTCTTCTTTTCTCTTGCAGACTGATGCGGCACATAGCTGGACATGTATGGATCTCTACGTATTTGCAACACCATACAGGATAACGTGGGATTATTATTTCTCAGCTCGAGAACACACGCTAGCGATAAAGTCATGGGAAGAGCCAGCGGAAATGGAATATGTAAATTTTGATGTCTTTTCTTCTTTCCTGAGAGTAGTTATAATCAATATCTTATAATGTTCTTCAGGTTAAACAACATGGCATATCTGTATTTCTTATGCCTTCGGGAATGCTTGGGACTTTGCTATCTTTGGTTGATGTTTTACCTCTCTTTTCCAACTCTGGCTGGGGTCAGAATGCTAATTTAGCATTCTTGGAGAAGCATATGGATGCCACCTTTGAGAAACGTTCTCAACCTCATCAGGCTACAGTTAGAGTAGAGGATATTCATTCGGGTGATTTCCTAGCAGTATCAAAGATACGTGGTCGCTGGGGTGGTTTTGAGACGTTAGAAAAATGGGTGACGGGTGCATTTGCTGGGCATACAGCAGTTTGCTTAAAGGATGACATGGGCAATCTATGGGTTGGAGAATCTGGACACGAGAATGAGAAGGTACTTGAGAGATTATAAAAATCCAACTTTAAGTTTTTACTTTTGTGCTTTACTGTTATTTGAAAGTCCATTTAATCTCTTGAACTTCTATTATATGCTACTTTAATGTTTGTCTGATTTCTATCTAATTAATACAACCTTTTCTCTGGAAAATGATGACATTTAAACTGCTCATTAAATGCTCATTCTCTTGAGGTTTCTAACTGACTAGGGTGTCCTGACAGGGAGAGGAGATTATTGTGGTGATTCCATGGGATGAGTGGTGGGAGTTGGCACTGAAGGATGATTCTAACCCTCAAATAGCACTGCTTCCTTTGCATCCAGACTTGCGTGCAAAATTCAATGAAACAGCAGCATGGATTTATGCTCGTAGCATGTCTGGAAAACCCTATGGGTATCACAACATGATATTTAGCTGGATTGATACAATTTCTGATAATTATCCGCCTCCCATTGATGCTAATTTGGTATGAGTGTAATAAAGATTCATCAAATTACAAACTTGGATACTTTTTTGTATTGCTAATGTTATCTATTAATTCTTCACAATTCTTTCATTCTTTTTGTATATTAGGTTGTGGATACATGTTAAATTTGGTCCTCTTTTTCTTTACAGTTTAGCATATATATGTTAGCTTCTATATTTTCCCATACTGTAACACAATCTTTTCTGTTAAATATTCATATACTAAAGAAATAGCAAACTTTACAGTGAACTTTTCGTTAAGTGTAGTTCTTTTGGAATGTACCTATAGGTTTACCAAATACAAAAAGTTAATTGACTCGGATTCACTTTTCTTTATTGTTGTAGCTTTGTATGATCATATCCCCTTCCTCATTACCTCTGCATCTTGCACAGATGTTTGATGCTAGGATCAAATGCTCTTGTGGTTTTTCTACTGCAACATAAATCATATATGACAAATTTCTAAATAACGTTTGAGAGCTATTCTCACATTTGATGCATAGGACTTGTGCTGGAAATTTAGTGAAGGGATGTAGAGCCCTTGATAATTTAGAATGGTCTTGGTATCATGAAACAAAATCAGATGTGATTTAAGGTGTTAAGGATTTTGTAAAGCTTCGATGGTTTCCACTCACGCTTGTTGCAAACATAATTGCTGATTGGTTACTGGAAAGCTGCTGATGGACCGATTGACTTAACAACAGTTGAATGTGTTGGTTTCTGTTAGGAGAGAAAAAAAAGAGGTTATTTGCAAAGGAGGGCCGAAGAGCTGGAGAGGTAACACACACACACACAAACACACACAGGAGTGGAAAAGACAAAAAAAGAGGGAAACTAAAACAATGTTGACACACACACACAGGAGTGGAAAAGACAAAAAAAGAGGGAAACTAAAACAATGTTGTCTATTGAGTTGGACAGGTATAACTTGGTCTGAGTACCAGTAATCACCAGGGCTGTTATGTGCCATGCGTACCACCCTGTACAGACTATATCTTGCTATTTAGCTTATTCATTTTTTTTTTTCAAATATGTATTATTTAGGGTCTTCCTTAGTTATCTAAATATTTTCTGTAATGGTTTGTTTTTCAGGTAATGTCTGTTATGTCCATGTGGGCTAGGTTGCAACCTGCCTATGCTGCTAATATGTGGAATGAAGCCCTCAACAAACGACTTGGAACTGAGGTACTTGAAGCAGATCAGTAAAATATTTCTAGTTTTAAGTTTAGATCTTTCTTTTCTGAGGAATGCCAGCTAGGTGTTAACTGTCTTGATAAGAAGTCAAAATGAAAATATTTACCTTTCTTGCCTATGCAGATATGCACGTATATATAATAAAATATTTTTGCCTGTTTGCTCTTATTATTTTTTATGCAATTTGGTTCAATTAAGGAGTAATGTACACAATCTCAGATATTATTCAAAGTACGATTCCCTCCGGCTTCGGCTGCTTCTTGGATAGTCATTTGCCTTCGGAACTGTTAATGATAAAAGTATATAACCTAACATGATATTCAAGCTGGAATTCGTGTTTGACTTTTGCAGGTAAAAAACTTATACTCCTATAAAGAACCTATTGCAATACAGGGTAAGACTACATATAATATACTCTCCTTAGGACTACATTGACGGGAGCTTCGTGCACTAGTTTGCCCTTTTATTTTCCTAGCTAAGTCAATCTACTTTTGGGCTTCCAACAATCTAGTCTACTTTACACACTCCACAAGTGTATGAATGAAAACATAAAAATCCCTTATAAATTAATGAACCATGCAAGGTTTCTAGGGGGGCTGACATGCTTGATAGCTGCTGTGGATTCACCTCAGGATCTGAATAATATACCTGCATGGACTTGATTGAGGAATGAAAATTTGAGGGTATCTCAGCGTGGTGGAGAAGTTTCTGGAACTAAATTTTTTGTTTGTACAATTTTATGTTTAGTTATATAAAACCAAGAGTATTTGTTTTGCTATCATACATGGAGTTTCCAAGCCTAGTAGAAGATGAGTTAGCACAATATTGTTTTTGTTTTCCAAATCTCTTGACAATTATGTAGCCCATTGAGTTCATTAAGTTTACTTAAGATAAATCTTTTTAAAATACAACATTGTGAATGGAAATCCTTTGCTCTTGACCGCAATTAACTTCCGAAGGGAAGAAAATTTAAATGGTTGGGAAGGAATATATTTGGGTGGGTTAATAGTCCTTTGCTTCTCCAAATAAAAGAAATGCTCACTAGGGTTGCACTCCAAGTGCAAGGAATATGTTTGGGTGGGTAAATAGTTCGAACAACTATCTTTTGCTTTTTTAAAGTAAAAAATGCTCACTGGGTTGCACACCAACTGTTCTTCCCTGGGTCGATCTTGGCCGAACTGGTAGTGGTATGATAAGGTTTTCGCTTATATTAGTGATTCTCATGGGGTTCATTGATTTAATAAGTGAAAAATTATGCTAATTTGCTGGGTTTCTTTTTTTTTTTCAGATGATGACCATAAAACAAACATTCGTACAAGCACAAAATCAACAAGTATCTCCATTATAGTCTAGCTTCAGTTTTAATCGTAATCACTGTGGTCAGTTGCTTATTTTTAAGATGACTTGGTACCTCTCCACCACTCAGAAGACTTTGTTGTGAAGTTTTGGTAATCTTACAATAGTTTGGGAACTTATTACAAAAAATTGGCTGAAATTGATATGTTATATCTGCCGTAGTTTCTGTCTCTGAGAATGCCATAACCCCTTGCTTCTTCGAGCAGCTAACCTGGTTTTGCATATCAGGGGTTGGACTTACATGAGATCATCATCGAGACTGAAAGGCGTGGAATGACCTTTGATCAGTTGCTTACCATGCCAGAACAAGACGACTGGGTTTATAGCGATGGAAAATCTACGACTTGTGTTGCTTTTGTTCTGGAAATGTACAAGGAAGCTGGAATATTTGGCCCACTTGCCAACTCCTTACAAGTTACTGAATTCACTGTGAGTACAAAGTTCATCCATGACAATCAGATTCTTGGCTCCGGGTGAGCAAAAATTCAGTTAAATTGAATAAACCGACCGAACCGACTGTCGGTTCGATTTATTCGGAAGTTTCGATTTTGAAATTAAAATAATCAGTTAAATCGATTAAATTGAATTATACTCCATCAGTCGATTGATTTGTCATATCAATCGACTAATTAATGCAAATCAGTTGACTGATTGTCTCGAGTTTTACGATCTCTATCATCATTAGTCAATTGATATATAAAAAATTTGATTTGTTCGATTTTCAACTTAATTAATTGATTTTTTATTAGTTCGGTTTGTTTTGTTTTATTAAAAAGTTCGATCGATTCGATTTGTTAAAAAAAAATTTGATTTATTCGATTTTGATTTAATCGGTTCGGTCGATTCAATTATTAACTGATTGCTCATCCCTAATTAGATTTGACTCGATCTCTATCGAGCTTTTAATTAACGAATTGGCTTAGCTCTTTCTTCTCTATGTCTTTACTGTATATTGCTCTCCGTTTCGGCAGATTCGTGATGCTTACATGCTTAACATATTTGAGAACAACCAGACACGATTACCAATCTGGTGCAATTCACAGGAGGAAAAGCTTCCTTTCTGCCAGATACTAGGGGAGTACAGAATAGAGCTGCCTGAATACAACACCCTCAACCCTTATGCAAATATGAATGAACACTGCCCCTCTCTGCCTCCGACTTATGTTAGACCCTCAAATTGTTGATGAAAACAAAAAGTGTTATAGATGCTCAATTAATGATTTATTTGTCTCTGGCTGTTATATAACAACAACAACAACAACATGGTCGTATCCAGACTTTGAAGTGAATAGTCAATTTCACTTCGACTTTCAACTACAAATTCTCACCTTTCCCGCCGTTTTGTAGGATACCTCTTGAAAACTATTATTAAAATCTAAAAAAAAGGTAAATATTAAAAAAATTACTAATAGAATATTATTACAGTAGATTTCACATCGTAACAAATAGCCTTTACGCGTCATAGCTACGTATAGCAGTGTAGCTGCTAAAAAATATTGGAATACGAAGTATTTTTAATATAAAATATTTTATAGGGTGTGCTTTTGATTTTTTTTTAAAAAAAATAAAATTCTCCCCCGAATAAAATGCCGTGAACTTAAAGATGAAACGGAAAATTTGTGGTAGCGAGTGTGGATGATGCCGCCAAATAACCACGTTAGTAATTAGCAATAACTTCTCCCCAACGAGGCATTTCTTTGCCACCTCTCGGAACCCCACCGAATGCTCATCCCCTCTCTCTCTCTCTAGGGTTTCCATTTGACCTCCATTCCACGTCCTTCCACCTTCCTCTTTGATCCGCACTCTCGCCGCCATCGCCGGCGCAAGCGATTAACTCCAACCTGAGAAGAGAGAAGAGACTCATTGGATAGTCTCCCTCGTTCGGTTCCGCTCCCCTTTCAGCTGATGGCCAAGACCAAGCCCGGCAAGAAGGACCTCGATTCTTACACCATCAGGGGCACCAACAAGGTCGTCAAAGGTACAGCCTTGTTTTTCGTGCTAGCGGTGTGCCTTTTGATCTGTTACTCTTTTTTTTTTTTTTTCTCTTTTTTGTTTTTTAGCTGCTAATTTGTTCTGGACGCGTGGGGGTTGTACCGTAGTCGGCGACTGCGTGTTGATGCGGCCGTCGGAGTCGGACAAGCCGCCGTACGTGGCGCGGGTGGAGAAGATCGAGGCCGACCACCGCAATAACGTAAGGGTGAAGGTTCGGTGGTACTACCGACCTGAGGAGTCCATGGGTGGCCGCCGGCAGTTCCATGGCGCTAAGGAGCTGTTCCTTTCCGACCACTATGACGTGCAGAGTGCGCACACCATTGAGGGCAAGTGTGTGGTCCACTCATTCAAAAACTACACCAAGTTGGAGAATGTGGGTGCTGAGGATTACTTCTGCCGCTTCGAGTATAAGGCGGCCACTGGGGCCTTCACGCCTGATCGCGTTGCCGTGTAAGCTTTGCCTTATTTGGGTGGCTTTCTTGTGTATGTACTTTTATTTGTCGAGTTTGTATTGTTCATGTCAGGTACTGCAAGTGTGAGATGCCTTACAACCCGGATGATTTGATGGTCCAGTGTGACGGATGCAAGGATTGGTAAGTGATTTCAGCTACTCTTTTTCTCTGTCTGACTTGGATGTTTGCTAATCGGTACTGAAAGCTCAGATTTGGAAGTGGAGCAATCACTTGAAAGAAGCTCCTATATTTTGTTGGATTGAGACTAGGTTTGGCTGTGCAAGCATTCTTCAAAAGAAGCTATAGTTTGATGGGATAACAATCAGGCAATTGTTCCAGCATAGCCCCTCCTAACTCTGCCAATTTCTCACAAATGACTGCTGTTTGCAAAATAATAAAAATGAAAAAAAAAACATGAAGACCAAAACCTTAAGAAAACATTAAAAAAGGCAGTAAAAGAAGCACAGTTAATTAACCAAAACATGAATTTCCATTTTACCCCAAGCATGACTGGTTGAAAGTTTGAGAACGAAATGAAAAGTTATGAAATATTCAGATGCAAAAACATTTGAGAGCTGGTTTAAGTTTCTGTTTTTGCTGCACCTTATCACTCATTTGATGCCAACCCTAGTAAAAACATCACTTTAAGCTTCCTTTCTAGTTAGACATTGCAATATTTCTTCTTTATTGGTGTTTAGTTGGAGGTTAGTTTGCAAGGGAAAAAGAAGAAGAAGCTCAGGTAGACGCGTGTGCAGGATAGGCAAAAACAAAAGTATGACTGATTAACAAGTAGTTGGTACTCGTGGTTGTTGTCCTTGAATATGGGGATATGATTGGTCTGCATTTCTTGCCAACTGTACTGTTGACTAATTGTTTGATTTGTAGGCAAACGTTGATCTGATAGCAAGCCAAACTTTGATTTCTTCCCATTCTGCTAAATCTGAACAGAAGCAAACGAAAGTGTGGATCATCAATTCCTTGCTTGTTTTCCCTTCCTTATTTCATCCAAGACATTGGACAAATGAAGTTCTGTCAATGTCTTCCTTTTTCACTTTATCTTTATTCATACCGGATAAGCACACTATAATGTGAAAAAAATGTTGGAGAAAAAGGTGAATTGACCACCTTGCTCAATGTTGTTTAAAAAATAATTATCTCCACGGGAGAAGTGCAGTGGTAAAATATTCAGGAAACAAGTAAGAGATTAGAGTTTAAATCCTAGAATATTTTGAAGGTTGGCCTCTCTGAGTGCGCATAAACTATGCTTTGGATTTTTTTTTAGATGAAAGAGGAGGGAAGGTCGTCTAACTCCAAGATTAGTCTGACAAAGTCGAGACACTTGAATTATATTAAAAAAATATTGAATTATTTAGGTATTTTTTATAATAGGGCCTTGTCAGGGCAATTGCTCAAAAATTTTGTAGTAGAGTAGATAGCGGAGCTTTGCTACCACTAAAAGTCTAGAATGATGTCAGTTGGTAGAGCATATCAATCAGCAAGAATAAAGTCTAGAATGATGTCAGATGGTAATGATCAGTCAACATGTTGGAGAAATAAGATGCTTCACCTCCATTCTTTTGGTATGTTTTATTTTAGCCCAATTACTGCTCACTGTGCCTCCTTTAATGTCTCACTGTACTGCCCTTTTCCAATATCTGTTCATGGAGTTGTTTTATTGAAAAAAATGATGATAATCCCTTGCAGAAAGGTACTTCTCAAAGCATGGGTATTAATTTCCTCGTAGACTATATGAAACTTAAATCCTGTGTCTCAAAGGTTCTAAACAAGAATATAGAAACTTGAGTATAATACTAAAAATGGTTGGTTGAGAGCTTGAATGTGTTATTGTTGGCTATAGATATGGAAATTATATAGTATTTTGGTATGATCATTATATTATATGTCACGTGAATACCCACCTATCCATTGATCTTTGTCTTTTAGCCATTGACTCATCCAAGATTATTCTAAATATCCCTCGAGAGCCTGAGTTTCCCCACAGCATATGTTAAAATCTAATTGCTTTGTTGTTAACTTCAGTTACTGTATGATTTACTTGCCAAGGTTCAAATCCTTGGACACTGTCAATGCAGGAATATTGCTGGAGCCTTTATCATTTCACGGGCCTTTGTTATATAGGCTCTTTCTTTCATTTTATGCAAAATATTTTCTTTGTATCAGTTATTCATACTTCTCAAATACATTCTGTTAATTTGTCCTGTTTGGGCAAACATTTAAAAGTTAATTAATGCAGAGTCAGTTTGGCCATCAACCTCCTATCACCGCAAGAGTTCATCTATGCATGTGATATTCATATCTGAAAATCGATAATTATAAGTTTGTGTTTGGAAGTGAAGGAGTATACAAAGCTTTTGGTTGGTTTATTTATAAATCTGTGGCCAAAAGTGGATGATCGTTTTTGTTCGTACATGAGCAGCAGTTCAGCAAAGCTGACTGATTTGAAAGGGAGATTGGTGTCTAAATGAATTTTATACCTTCAGGAGATTCAAGTTTACCTCATTCTATGATGTGATTCCACTTAATGTGATCTGGAGTAATGGTTTCATCCTTTGCTGTGTTTTTGCACGTGATGAAGTCCTATTAGTTATTGTATCTATTTCACCATCGGTTCTTGTGATTAACTACTTGTATTAGTGAGCAGGGGTTATTCTCTACCAAGTTCTCTGTCTTTCTGCACTATTCACTGGGGTAAATAAATAATTTATTCAAATAGGTTCCATCCGTCCTGCATGGGCATGGCAATTGAACAGGCAAAAAAGTTGGAACACTTTCTATGCGCTGACTGTGACTCTGAAAATGATGCAAAAAGATCTGCAAATGGATTCCCAGCTTCACCAGTCTCTGAACCCAAGGTGATGTTGGTTGTGTTTATTTGGTGCCCCTTTTAAAAAAGTATTTATTTACTCTTAGTTCGTAAATCAATTAATTCATGTTTTTTTACCTAGACGTTTTTCATTTATCATCGTATGCCGATTACCATGCAGAAACTAATATTTTGAAGGAGTTAAGAACTCTAACATTAGTCTTAGTGCTTACGGAACTAATTGTTATAGTGTCCTGAGTCTTGATCATCCATGATTACCCATCTCGTATTTTATGTTGAAATAGACTTTTTTCTATGCTTTATTCGGTTGATATTATCTCGCAGAGCATTGCTCTAGATTTTGATGCAGATTGTCTTATTTTTAATTTCACAGCAGTTGCTATATAACTTAGTCAGTCACAAAGCAATTTCAATCAAACGAAACTGATAATATTGAGCAGAAAAAGCAACATTGTCTTACCACAAGTTCTTTAGATTCGATTGAATAGGTCTTTGTCGGCAGTTGATATCTTCTATATATCTATATATATATATATATTGTTAAATTTGCTGCAGGCTGAACCTAAAAGGAGGAAGAGGTAATTGCAATCGCTGTTGATTCACAGCTTTTGAGGGGGGCAGCTCACCTGCATTTTATGAAAAATCCACTCTATCTCGTTGGTAGCTTGAGGTTGTACAGTGCAGAGAATAGACTGCTTGAAAGGAAAACCATTACAATATTATGAACTGTGAATGTGTCAGCTGGTAAGATATGCAATGAAAAAAAAAAAATCAGATGTGGGCGTTATCGCCCTCTTCCTGTTCGACAATGCTTTATTCAATCGAATCATGCGAAGCACAACCATACGTAATTCCATGGTTACATCAGGTGATTTGTTCGTAACCTGAGCCTCGGATCGTCGAACAGTCTCACACAGGTACTCTTTAATGCTCACTCATGTTGAATTTCAAGAATGACTTCCAAACAGTTACACGCGATCGAAAACATATATATCAAAAATTCCTTTTCATCTGTAATCTGTACAGATTTTGAACGGCCGTCATCCGATCGATCAAATCAAGCTCCGCGTTCCTGGTTTTGCCTCGACGACCTACACATACGAGAGAAGCGGTACAAAGTATTGCCGTCTCTATGCATCAAGATACGGGAATGAATCATCGATTTCGGAAACTGTTTCTTGTGTCTTCGATCGCGGTCACAAATTTGTTTCCTGCGTTCATTTGCTAACTCCATCTCCTCTCTTTCCTTATCGTCCATCTCTTTTTCTGTCTCGTCGTCTATCGGCGCCACGTAGACAAAGGGACCCACGATCAAATCGTTGAGAGTCATGATCGGCTCCAACGTCTCCACCACGGCCCTCATGTTGGGCCTCAATTTGGGCTTACTGTCGAGGCACTTATAAGCTATTGCCGCGGCCTTCTGGGCCCCTTTCGTGGAGTAGACTCCGTCGAGGCTCGGATCCATAACTCGGCCTAGCTTGTCGGGCCTGGTGAGAAACGGTTTGGCCCAATCCACCAGATTCACCTGTCGATTCGGCCGGTTCGTATCCACGCAGCGTCTCCCCGCTAGCAACTCGAGCAGCACGACGCCAAAGCTATACACGTCGCTCTTAGCAGTGAGGTGGCCTGAACCGGAGCGATTTAACAATTTTTATTTTATTTTTTTGTTAAAAAAAAAAAAAAAGAGACACAATTAAAATATTAACGGCCCAAAATCTTACCGGTCAACACGTACTCGGGTGCGGCGTAGCCGTGCGTGCCCATAACGCGCGTGCTCACGTGAGACTCATCTCCTTGCGGACCATCCTTCGCTAACCCGAAATCCGACAGCTTCGCTGTGTAATCCTGCAGTAAATCTCACATTTTTTTTTATTTATTTTGAAAAATCTGGATAAACAGATAAAAATAAATTAATAAAAATAAGTATATAGATACCGAGTCGATTAAAATGTTCGACGCTTTGATATCTCTGTAGATGACTGGCTTCTCGGCATCGTGAAGGAAGGCAAGGCCTTTGGCGGCCCCCACTGCTATCTTCAACCTGCTTTCCCATGTCAACGAAGCGAGCAGGCCTGCCAATGTAATTAACAACAGAGATGGTTAATTAATCGATAAAAAAAAGGAGTCGTAATTGATAATTAAGTAGAAAATACGTACCTTTAAAAAGATGGTTTTCTAAGCTTCCACGTGGCATGTACTCGTAGACCAGCATCCTGTGCGCATCTTCGCAGCAATAGCCGATGAGTTTAACAAGATGCGGATGCCTGAACTGCCCCAGAATCATCACCTCGGCCTGCAACTTGTTTACGATAATTCGGTTTTGTTTTTGATTTTTTTTTTTTTTTGTTTTTGGAAGAGAAAAGGAGAGAAAAAATTAGCTGACCAGCCACTCCCGGTGGCCCTGCAGGCCGTCCAAGTCGAGCGACTTGACGGCGACCTCCTGCGGCCGCATCCCCCGCCGGATGTTGCCGTCCACGAACCCCCTGTAGACCGGTCCGAACCCGCCGGAGCCGAGGAAGTTCGAGGCGGAGAAGTTCCTCGTCGCCGCCCTCAGATCCGCGATGCTGAACGCGTGCAGGTTCGAGCCGGCGAGGGTCAACGACAGGTCCTCCGCCGAGAAGCCGCCGGCGCCGCCGCCGCCGCTAGTGCTGCTGCTCTCCTCCCACGAATCCGTCCCGCACCGGAGCTTCCTCGGACCCGCCGAGGCGGCGCCGCAGCAACTCGTCAGCAGAGACTTCCACCAATCGTTGGACATGATGATCGTGAACGGAGGAACACTGCGAGTTCGATCGGATATATCTCGACGTTCGTCGTGACCTTTCCGTTTGGTTTATACGAAACTCGCAAGAGTACAAATTGACATAAACGACCTTAGAGTTGACTTCCGACTCTTAACCATTATCTAAAAAATTTTAAGCCCCAAAATGAATTTTTTCCACGTAAAAAAATAAAAACCACCGTTTAAAATATGAAATTTATGGCCCGCGTGGACACGCTAAAAAAAGTGAAAAGATATTTCAAAGAAAAATATAATTTGATACTTTGCTCGTATAATATTTAATGATGGATTTAAAAAGAAATTATGAAGATAATTATCTGTATAAAAGTTTATCTTACAAATAAAAATAAATTTTAATATTGAACAATCTCTCACGAATGATACACGGTAAAATTTATACTTCTAAATTTTAAGTGTTTCTATAATGTATTCGAATGGTTGATGGATATATATAGAGATTTTGATATTTTTAAATTCAATTGTCTTTGTAGAATTGTGTATTTCATAGATTAATCGGATCGAAAGTCGGAGATCCCATTGCTAATAAAAAAAAAAAGATTTATGCCGTCAGATCTTGCAGATCTGCCAACTCGAAACCTTCCCTGCTGGTTTTATTTTTTGTTTTGATTAAAAGGTCACATGTTTAGGTGGCTTAATCTCGAAGAAACAACAATTATTTAATCATCTTGTCCACTGCGTCCGGTGGCACTAACCGTCGTCTGGCTTTGGTTGGTAATTAGATGGAACTAATTAATTTAATTTAAATAAATAAATATTCATGACATTTCGAACACAAATTCAACTTTAAAAAAAAAATGCTGCATTTCTATAACATTTCCACGGAGTTGGTGAGAAATGGAGTGGATATAGTGAATTTTGTGAAATTTGAAGGGTTTGGTTAGTTATCGTATCGACTCGAGCTTGGCACTCCGTGCGTCACTTGGACGTCAAAGAGGTGGGAGGGTGTGAGAATGCAGTGTATCTTACCCATCCCTGTGTCTGGCTCGGAATTCGTCTTCGTACAAATAATTGTTATAGATGAAAAAAAAATTAATTTTTTAAATTAATTTAAAATTTTCATTCTAATTCAAAAAACCTTTGCTTTGCTGATCTAATTAATGGATCAAAAAGATATAATTTTCATAATTTTTTTTTTCTGAAAAAAAATCGATTACGAAGAATACTAAAAATGAACATAATTATGTTTTTACTATAAGTGGCTGACTTGGAACTTCCATTAAACTCGTTGTATCTTTCATCGACTGTAAAATCCGTATTAGTTTTGTTTTGGTTGGATCGTCGTCGTCGCCGGCCACGTTTTTATTGAGTGCCTTTTAGCTACTAGATATTTTGGTGTCGACTAATTCATTCATATTTTAAGTGTTTGTTAAAAAATTAAGTTTGTTAATTTATTAAAGAGCGCACTTCAAGTTTGAAATTATTCAAATATAATTTTATAGTTTTATATTTATCAAACGGTGCACCTCATTTCTTTTTTATCTCTCCCGCTAAACATGAATATCAAGTTGATCGAAAAAAATATGGTGCTGAGAATTATATTTCCAAGAACACAGTGGTCGTGAGATTTGAATTCTCAGCACCACGTACAATATCAATCTCGTCTAGAAAAAAAGATAGTGTTGGGAATTATATTCCTAGGAATACAGTGATTCTGAGATTTAAATTTCCAGAAATACAGTGGTCCAGAGATTTAAATTCCCAGCATCACATACAATATCAAGCTGTCTTAGAAAAAAAATAGTGCTGGAAAACTAATGGATCTAGAGAAGGTTTTTGAGAAAGAAGAAAGGAGGGTTGCTAGTTACCTACTTGAGGAGAAGAAGAAGAGATTGTCCGAGAAGGAGAAATGAGGGCAGAACATGCAAAGGAAGCAAGTGAGGAGACATTTTAAAGAGTTTTCGGTGGAGACGAGTAATGATGGTCATGGAGCCCAAGGCATTGTTGAGTGGTGATGAAGAGGTGCTTGGGTGTCATTGGTGAATAGAGGTGTGGGGATGTGTAGACGCAAAACCCTAGGTAGCATGGATTAGCATTAATGAGAATAAATCATTTAGGGACCAAACCCTAGGATGATGGCGGCATGAAATTAATGAGAATGAATTTGTTTGACGACAGACACATTTGATTGTCTGGCTGTTGGCGGTGACTAGTGATATCGATAAGGCAGATCTCGAGCTAGTGATACTAATAAGGTAGGTTTTAAGCCTAACACTTGGAGAGTCGAGGGCTTGAAGAATCGAGATTAGCGAGAGGAGAAGTAGGGCCCATGGGAGCCAGAGGAAGTCGAGATCTTGAGGAGACGAGAGCTCAAAGAGTCAGATACTCAAGGAATTGGGAGCTTGAGAAGTTGAGAGTTAGAGTCGTCAAGTTGGGTTAGGCCCGTTGGGTTGGCCCATTCCACCAAGTAATTTAAGCGGGTTTGGTTGAAATTTTATCAATCATTATTTGATGCGCCTAAACGAATCAATCCGCGCAAGTTACGTGGCCTAGATTGAGAAATATCAAAAGAAGATAAAACTTATGAAAGAAAAATTATTTAAGCTTTTTTACCAATATTCTAATACTAATAAGCTCATAATCACAATTTTCTTTTATCACACATACAACTAGGCACAAAGTACAGGAGAAGTTAGAGAAAATAATAAAAAAATATTTGATTTAAGTATTCTAATAAATTTTTTTGATATACTCTAATTAGTTTATAATTATTTTATCGTTACTATTTCAATTAATATAGTAAATGATGACATATCAAAGTCAATTAATTACAAGTGTTAAAAAATCTCAATTAGATCTCTATTTGGAAGAGCCATAACTTAAATTTACATATTATCAAGATTTAAATATTTTAGAGTGTTGGAAGAATAAAAAATATTGGTACCTAACATTGTCGATCTATAATTGGATCTCAATTATAAGATTTTAGTTGCTTCAAATACATATTTTCTTATCATAGTATTCTATTCTCCTTGTTGGTTATCACCTCGAGCCCTCAATGCCTCAATAATTTTGGATTTTTTTATTTTTCTGACCCGTGGTTGACCCTGCCTAATCTGCAATCCGCCTTGGATTGGATTGTATTGGAGATTTCTCAACCTACTAGGACGGCAGGTCGGTCCACCCCTCCTCGCTAAATGTTGGATTTACAATGGGTTAACCCGCCCCGCCATGAGTCAACTCATTTGACAACTTTATTGAGAGTACAAGAGAGGTGGGATCATGAAGAGTTAGAAGTTGAAGTTGATATAACTCCACCCTGAATATTCCGTGAAGAAGACATGTCCAAGGGGAAAGATTACAATAAAGGAGTATGACAACTAGCGGACATGGTTACGTGTTGAAGTGGTGGGTGTGGAGGTGGCTACCTGCTAAAATGGTATGTGCAAAAGTAGTTACGTCATAAAGTAGGATGTGGATTTAAGGCAACCTAAGAGGCACACAATAATGGTGGGGAGTCGAAGAGTCTATAAAATAGGAAGGTAGGTAAATAACAAAAGATAGTTGAAAAATTATTAAACTCAACTTACATTTTTCTTCTTCTATCCTTTTCTCTTTTATGATTTAAGTATTACAGAGACATTGTCAGAGCACCGACACACTTTGATCAGTGTTATTGTAGAGAGAATTTTGTTGTGGCCAGATGGATTAATTCTCCTTAGAGGACTCATTGAAAGAGGGTTAACAGTTAACCCCATCATTCTAGAAATTGCTTCTCGAAATTTTTCGAATTTGAGTTCTCAAAAAATCCGAACTACTAGCACCATTAGGTCATCCATCGATCGCGTCTAAAAGACAAGACAAATAGATGAAAGAATTCCACCCTTTATTGAATTATAAAATTGTATATATAAAGAGTACAATGTTAAATATAGAAACTAAATTATTCTAGGAAATATACAATCAAATTATAGCAGAATATAAAATGATCATAATTACAAGATTTACATGATCTTTGTCATCACACCAAAATATTTGAATCATAATCAGATCTTTGAATCTGATTCTCCAACATATTTGAATCATAATCAGATCTTTGAATTTGATTCTCCGACACGCCCTCGCAAGATGGGGCTTCATGATCAGAGACCAATCTTGGTCATCAATTGTTAGAAGCGTAGGCAGGGTAATGGTTTGATAAACACATCTGCTAGTTGATCCACAGAAGATACATGTGTAACTCGAAGATTACCATTTTGAACTTGTTCACGAATGAAGTGATAGTCAAGAGCCGCATGCTTCATTCGAGAGTGAAAACCCGGATTAGAATAGAGATGGGTGGCACCCACATTGTCGCAGTAGATGACTGATTTTTGGGATGAAGAGAAGTCAAGCTCGTCAAGGAGAGAAGACAACCAACGTAGTTCCGCAACTGTGGCCACAACAGAATGATATTCTGCTTCAGTGGAGGATCGAGCAACAGTGTGTTGTTTCTTTGAGCTCTAGGAAATAGGATTTTGTCCAAGATAAACAATATAAGTGCTAGTGGATGTAAAATTATCTTTGTTTCCAGCCCAGTCCGCATTAGAGAATGCATGTAGAGCAAGAGACAATCGACGATGAAGTAGAATGTCATGATCAATAGTGCCACATAAATATCTTAAAACACGTTTGATAACCTTCCAATGCTCATCAGTAGGACGATGCATAAACTGAGATAGTTTATTAACCACATAAGCAATGTCAAGACGAGCGAGAGATAAGTATTGAAGATGACCTACTACAGTACAATACTCAGACGGATCAGAAAGGGGTGTGTCGTCGCGAAGTGTAAGGGTAGGTGTGGTAGGTAGAGGCATGGAAATCGGTCGAGCATCTGTCATCTTGGTATGAGCAAGAAGGTCAACAATGTAACGATGCTGAGAAAGTAACAAACCTTGAGAATGAGGGAGTACTTCGACGTCAAGAAAATAAGTCAAAGGGACAAGATCCTTAAGAGAAAACCGCTTTGCAAGCAAATCAATGAAATATTGAACAACTTTTGTGTCATTTCCAGTGATGATAATATCGTCAGCATATACAAGTAGATATAATGTGAAACATGTATAGTTGAGGATAAAGAGAGAGGTATCTACAATGGAATTACTAAAGCCGGAAGTGATGAGAAACCGGTGCAATTCGTTGTGCCAATCACGAGGAGCTTGTTTGAGACCATAGATAGCCCTTCTCAATTTGCAAACATGTTGAGGATGATCTGGATCAATAAAACTTGGTGGTTGCGCCATATAAATATTCTTTGTCAGGGTGCCTTGAAGGAATGCATTATTAACATCAAGTTGGCGGATGGACCAACCATGGTTGACAGCAAGTGAGAGAACAAGATGAACTGTAGTGGGTTTGACAATAGGGTTGAATGTATCATAATAGTCAATACCAGGTCGCTGATGAAAACCCTTGGCAACCAACCGAGCTTTATACCTGTCAATAGAGTCATCGACTAAGCGTTTAATATGAAAAATCCATTTGCACCCAACTATATCTGAGTTGATGACTTAGGGACCAGTACCCACGTGTCATTGCTAACAAGAGCATCAAACTCAACAGACATGGCCTGACGCCATTTGTGATCCTCGAGAGCCTGGGTCACAGAGGTTGGTTCAATCTCATGGGCTATTTGGGCAGACAAGTTAAACTTATTGATGGGTTTGTGGATGTTGTTACAAGAGCGGATGATGATGTGTGATGGTCGAGTTGAAGGCACTAGTGGGGAAGAAGAGGCATCGGTAAGTGATTAGGGTGGGGCTGAGAGTGAGCTTGACTGAGGCTTCTGAATAGGTCCTGTAATATTAGAGGAGGCAGCTAGGGTTGTTGTGCCTGAGTGATCCACAGATGGTGTTGATGAGGATAGAAGTAGAACGACAACTGAAAGCCAAGTGGAACTAGTTGACTCATCAGGACGGGGAAGGTTAGTTTGAAGACCAGACATTGGAAAAATGGACTCGACAAAGCGAACATGACGAGGGATATAAACTTTCAAAGTGATGGTATCATAACACAGATAGGTACTTTACGTGAGAGAATAACTAAGAAAGACACAATAAGCAGAGCGAGGGTCAAGTTTGTGAGAAGAGTAGGGACGAAGCCAAGGGTAGCAAAGACACCCAAAGGCACGAAGTTTAGAGTAATTGGGAGGAGAGCCAAACAATTTTTGATAAGGTGACACCATGTGAAGAGTTACAGTAGGCACTCGATTGATGAGATATGTCGTCATGGAGAAGGCATATGACCAGAAGGTAAGAGGCAAAGAGGCACGAGACATAAGACTAAGACTAGTTTCTACAATATGACAATGACGATGCTCAGAGAAGTCATTGTGTTCCGGAGTATGAGATGGTGATGTGAGATATGAAATGCCATGATGACTTAGGAATGATGATAAGGATGTGTATTCCCCCTCCCCCATTGTCAGAATAAAATGTGACAATTTTCCATTTAAAATAATTTTCAATAAGAGCTTTGAAGCGTGGAAAAATGAAAGAGACATTAGATTTGCATTGAAGGGGATAGAGCCAAATGTAATGAGTGAAATGATCGAAAAAAATAATGTAATATTTGTACTTGTCAACTGAATAAATAGGGGAGGTCCATACATCAGAGAAAATAATTTGCAGAAAAGCAATAGAGACAATAGAAGATTGAGAAAATGGTAATTTGTGACTTTTATTGCAAAGACAATCCTTACAATGAAACGAATGTGATAAGTTGGATGATAAATCTAAGTTGAAGTTAGAAGCTAAGTGTTGAAAAATATGCTTAGATGGATGTCCTAAACAATGATGCCACTCAGAAAGGAGAAGCTTTAACACTGGAAAAAGCAATGAGGGAAGAGGATGAAGTTGGTGAAGACGGCCACTCATAAACACCATCTCTAGATCGCCCGTGCAGTAGTGGTGCCCCTGTCTATAGATCCTTCACATAAAAAGAAGTGGGGAAAAAATTTAATAGAAGTTTTATTGGATGTGCAAAATTTAGAAATAGAGATAAGATTTCTCTTCATAGTGGGAACACATAAAATATTCTGTAAATTAATATTATAAGAGGCAGGTTTTAGGATAGTAGAACCTGTGTGAGTGATATGTAACCTAGTACCATCACCAATCATCATGTCATCAGGACCATCATATGGAAAATGTAGCGATAGGTTGTTGAGGTCGAAGGTAACATGATGAGATGCACCACTATCAAAAAGTCAGGAAGGAGTGGTGGAGGTTGAAGCAGTGGCCACGTTGACCTTTGGTTGTCATTGTCGTTGTGGCGACCAAGATTGATGGTGAGCAGCAATCTGTGATGCAGAGGGAATAGGTACAATTTTAAAAAATGGACATTAAGAAACTGTGTGTCCCTGAGTACGACACCCTTGACACTTTCCAAGAAACGGATGCGGCGGTCGTTGTTGAGTGTTGTCAGAAGAGACCAATTTGGATAAGGTAGAGTGTTGTTGTGATGATTGCCAATTTTGTCGAGGAGAAAAATTTCGAACACTTGATCTAGGTCGGCCAGTCGCAACATTGGTCGTGGAAGGAAGAGGAGAGATCAAGGACTGTGAATGACACAAGGACAACTCCCAATTAATCAACTTTTCATGTAATTCATCAAAGGAAATAGGTGTGTCCCGACCTTCGATAATGTCAACAATAGTTTTGTAATCATCATCTAAGCCCGCAAGAATTATTTCAATGAGGTCCTCATATCCATTGGCTTTCCAAGTACAGCAAGTTCATCAGAACAACATTTAATAAACTGCATATATTCTGAAATCGATTAAGAACCTTTAATTGCCCGTTTGAGTTGATCCTTGATTTGCTTAATGTGGCCACGAGACGGGCGAGCATAAGTATTAGCAAGAATAATCCAAGCTTCGCGAGTGGTGGTCGCTTATTGAATAAGAGGAATTAGAGGAGATGAGATGAAGCCAATGAGAGCACCAAAAAAAAGTTTGTCTTGTCAGATCCAAGGAAGATGAACCGGATTTGGCCTGTCAACATTGTTTATACAAACTGTGGGCGATGGACACGGGTGAGAGCCATCAAGAAAATTAAAGAGATCGTATCCAATTAGAATAGCCTCAATCTATAGTTTCCAGGAAATATAGTTGGTGGAGACAAGTTTGATAATATTTTGATGAGAAATATTGATGAGAATGAGAGGGGAGGTCGGGTTGGCAGGATTGGAGACAACAATCTGAGTTTGGTCAGTGGCCATGGGAAAGAGGGAGAATAATGACTCTGATACCATGAAAGACAAGACAAGACAAATAGATGAAAGAATTTAACCCTTTATTGAATTATAAAATTGTATATATAAAGAGTACAATGTTAAATCTAAAAACTAAATTATTCTAAGAAATAAAATTATTCTAGAAAATATACAATCAAATTATAACAGAATATAAAATGATTATAATTACAAGATTTACATGATCTTTATCATTACACCAAAATATTTAAATCATAATCAAATCTTTAAATTCGATTCTCTAATATATTTGAATCATAATCTTTAAATCTGACCTCATCTATGCTATTGAAATTTATCTTGAAAAATTTACATGGAATATTTCAGAAATAATGAGATCAAATGTAGGGACACCTCGCGTCGTAAAAATAAATATCATTATTAAAAAGAAATGTGACCAGATTATTCCATGAATTATAAATATATTTTTTTGGGTGCTTCATCCATATTTCATAATTCATAATGAATTATAAATAGTAAAATATGGTGGGTCCAACGCACCAGATGATTCTTCTCACTTCTCCCGGCGGAATAATCGGACCGACGGACTTCGGAATTCCTGTCGCTTTCCTCTTCTCGATTCGGAAAAGGATTGATCTTCGTTCACCATGTCCGTCCCGGCGATCGCCCTCACCGTCTGCTCCACCGCTCACAACTCCTGCCAGATCGCCGCCTCCGCTGACTTCGATCTCAACCCCCGCGCCGGTTCAGTCACTACCTCCTCCTCCGCCGCCGCCGCAGTTGCGGGCTCCCAGAAACCGATCGTCGGTGGCCTGTCCCGCATCTTTTCGGTCTCCTCCGGCTCGCACGCTGCCGATCTCGGTTCCTTTCGTCATGATAGGTCCGACGAGCCCGGAAGCTCGTATCCCTACTCGCCGTCGCCACTCAAGTGCCGAGAGCCTAGCCCCGTGACTGTGTTCCGAGGCCCGGCGTCGTGCAGCGGGAGTGGATCGTCCAGGAGCCCACCTTTCGCGAGGACGCCTCGGGAGTGGATGGGAGGCGATCGGAGGAGCGGGAAAGATAGGCATTCTAAGAGGTTCGTTCGGAACGCGATCAGTCCCTGCCTGGATTATCCTTCTCCCGGCTCCATATCCGCCGGTGGAAACACAGTCGATGTCGAAGAGTTGCCGTTCGGTCTGGAGGACAGCGTGATCGATTCGCCGAACTACGCCCCATACACCATGGAATTGCTTGTCGGTGCTCAGTCAAGGCACAAAATTTTCTGCGAGGAGATCATCATCAAGGCCTTTTATGAAGCCGAGAGAGCTCACAGGAGTCAGGTGAATGTAAATTTTGTAACTTTGATTAGCGTATTAGTTGAAGTTTTTATTGGTTGTGTAGTTGCCATCAATTGACCAGTCTATGCCCTTTATGATAGCTGAGAGCAAGTGAAGATCCTTACCTGCAGCACTGTGTTGAGACAGCAGTTTTATTGGCGAAGATTGGAGCTAATACTACAGTAGTTGCTGCAGGGCTTTTACATGATACCCTGGATGATTCCTTTATGGACTATGATCATATTTTTCTTACTTTTGGAGCTGGGATAGCAGATCTGGTTGAAGGGGTATGCTATATTTTTATATGCCTGTCAGTAGTAGAGACGCTGAAGTTTATCAATTTGATTTTGCTGCTGCTGCTTATTTTGTCTAACTGTTCTTCTCTGAGTAGAAATTGTGCTTATATTGTAGGAAATATTTCTCTGTACAGCTTGCGTTCTATATCTTCATGATGCCATGGTTGGTGTTTGGTTTTAGGTAGAATATTCATAGTATTTTTGTTGCTAATGTTGCTTTTTTGTCACACATAAGGTTCAGCTTAACATTGCAACCTATTTAGATTCTTATCTATGTCAAAAATTACACATGGATATTAATACTGAAGTGCATCTTTTTTTTTACTAAAGCTTATTACCATTTAGTGTATCATATAAATGTGGTAGGACAAGTGTAAATCTGAGACATTTATGTATGCAGTTGGGTACGATTTATCATTCCCATAATTCTATTTTCTTTCTTACATTCCTTGCCCATGGTAGTGTTGGTCAAATAACTACAATGATAAATGCAAGTTCTGGAAGAAATAATTTCTTCCATTTTGCAGGTTTCTAGGCTGAGCCACCTGAGCAAGCTTGCTCGCGATAGCAATACTGCTAGCAGAGCTATCGAAGCCGATCGTTTGCACACGATGTTTCTAGCAATCGCAGATGCTGGGGCAGTTCTTATAAAGCTAGCAGATAGGCTTCATGACATGATCACATTGGACGCATTACCCATCGTTAAACGACAGAGATTCGCAAAGGAGACTTTGGAGATCTTTGCTCCCTTGGCCAGTAGGTTGGGAATCTCAACTTGGAAAGAACATTTAGAGAATTTGAGTTTCAGACACCTTCATCCGGAGAAGCACAAAGATTTGTCTTTGCAGCTTATGAGATACTCTGATGAAGCATTGGTTGCATCTGCATCTCCGAAATTAGGGAAAGCTCTAACAGATGAAGATGTTGCTTACCATGTTCTGTGCGGAAGGCATAAGAGCTTGTATAGCGTTTACTCCAAGATGGTCAAGTAAGAACTCGCTTATCGCTCTACAGTTCGATGCTAGCACCTTAGAAAAATGTTATTAATGTAACTGCAGTTTTGATGGGAAAATCTAACTATAGCAAAAGCTAATTTGTAGGAAAAAACTAAGCATGGATCAGATCCATGACATCAATGGCTTGCGTCTGATTGTCGAGAACAAGGAAGATTGTTATAAGGCTCTAAGCATTGTTCATAGACTATGGCATGAAGTTTCTGGGAGATTCAAGGACTACATTACCTGTCCTAAATTTAATGGGTGAGCCATTGATGAATATCATCTACTCAATAAGATTGTTATTGTGATCATAGATCATTACCTGCAGATATCGATCCTTGCACACGGTCGTAATGGCTGAAGGGATGCTTCCTCTGGAAGTTCAGATCCGAACGAAGGAAATGCACTTGCAGGCAGAATATGGGATTGCAGCCCATTGGCGATACAAGGAGGGTAATTGCAGCCACCCCTCATTTGTACTTCAAATGGTAGCATGGGCGAGATGGGTTCTTAGTTGGCAGTGCGAAACGCTAGAGGAAAAGTGTGGATCACTTGGAGACACAAATTTAAGCAAGCCAACATGCCAATTCCCTTCTCATTCCGGCGACTGCCCTTGCGACTATTCGCAGCAATGTGGCCACAATGGACCTGTTTATGTCATAATAATGGAAAATGAAAAGGTGTGCTTCCTGATAGTTAAGATATCAGATGCTTGCTGATAGTTAAGATATCAGATGCTTAAACGTCCATTCTTGCAGATGTCTGTTCAAGAGTTTCCAGCAGATACTACTGTATCGAACTTGATGGATCGAGGCGGTGAAGGTAGTCCCAGAGGATCCCCCTGCAGCTTTCCTGTGAATTTAGAATTAAGACCGAGACTGAACCACGAGCCAGTGACTGACCCACGCCGGAAGCTAAAGATGGGGGATGTCATCGAGTTGACCCCACAACTCTCCGACGAGTCGTTGACTGAATATAGGGATGAAATCCAACGCATGTATGAACGAGGACTTATGCTCTCTAGCACACATGGTTAAGGAACCAAGTGATTGTCCAAGTCTAGGATTTATTGCAACTTCAACTTGCCATGCGAGTTCTTAACTTATCCCTGTAAATACAGACCTGTCCAAGTCTGCCATTCGTTCTCGTCTGTAAGAATGCAAATTGTTTGTTCTTGATGTGCTTTGTGACGTTTTGCTTCTGATGAAGGCCTTTGTCATTAGCCACCTGATGTTCGAATCTGTAATATGATTACGAGCACCTGCAATATTCAACTGCAGAAGTTATAATTAAGAAAAAGCGAAGTTGCTATCAAAATCCAGGCAAACTCAGGCGTTACAAACCAAAGTTGAGATCCAAAGGCACTTACAATGCATTCATGAAGTGCAGTTCCAGACATTTAGTTCCCCTGAAACCCAACATTTGAACAACAATCAATCAATCGCCTGGTTAATAATTATGGCAAAGGAGACTCGTCTCTAAACCACGAGATCAGGAGAAACTAGAAAGGAAAAACATCTCCAAAGCTAGATTAAGCACTTCCCTGCTCATGATCCTCGTCTGCTGATCAACATTGGTCTCTAGAGAGTGGCCACCTTCTTCCATAATAAGACCCACAATTTCTGAAACTAAGGTAAACAGTCGAGCAAGACTTTGCAAGTTCATTATCAACAGTGGCAGCTGTGTTTGACCCAACTATTTAGGGTTAGTTATATGAATCTTATTCCTTTATCCAACAACAACAACAACTAGGCCTTTTGCAAGTTATCACCAAATAATTCTTTCAAAGGTAGACATCAATGAGTATAGCACTCAAGATAAAAATCGACCTCCTCCGAGTGTGCATAAATTATGCTATGAATTTATTATAAACGAATCAAGAAAAGACCGTCTAGCTCCAGGATTAATCAAGCAAAACTCAGAAACCTAGATTTAAAAAAAAAAATAGACATCAGGGAACATCTTAATCCCAGCCGACAAAAGACTCGTTAGTCATTAATAATGAGAAAAAGCCCATGATATTAGATAAAAAGTACAGTACCTTCTCTCCGATCCCTAAGGATTCATACACCTATTTGTATAGTCTTATCTGATCTCAACAAAAAATAGGAATTAGCAGCCTTGGGATACCAAAAAAATAGGGAGAGCAAATGGAAACAAACAGCTTAATTGAAGTAGAATAGATTTAAGCTATTGAGGTTTTAAATGTCTAAGTTAAAACAATGAACTTTGTTGTGATTCAAATAATATAATTCAGTTTTCCAAACGAGAATTCCTCTAATCTACTCCATGAAAGTAAATTTTGGTTACAAGTTTTTTGGTAAAGTGTGGCTTGATAGAGAATCAAGCGTTTCCCTAAAACTGAGATTCTTCGTAGAAAAGAAGTTGGGAGGTGTGGCTTGTTCAATGGTCAGTACTGTGCAATAAAAATATATATAAACTACATGGCAATAAAATAAAATATACAGATGAAAACTTTACAAAAAAATTATAAATTTCTCTTACGGATGTAACAATAAGGGAAATGTTTCTGAACTGAGAAGAATACTGCTGAAGTAGCCAACATAATTTATTTTAGAACTAGATGTTCGGTGAAGTCAATACTGCATCTATTATCATGTGAATTAAGTGTTTTTTATCTAGATTATAGCAGAACATTTGTATCTTAGCTATACTGAGCAGGATATCACACATACTTTGCATTGTGCACATAAAATTGTACTGCATATTTAAGTGCATATAAACTGCTATCTACAGAAACTGCATCAAAAAACTTAACAGCTCAGTCCAATTGATGCACCTTAACATGTTACCTGATAGTGCAAATTAGTAAAATCCAATTCAATCAAAAAGGATAGATGACCAGCTCCATTCATAATATTCCTAGCAAATGACAATTATGATTCTTCAAATACCAAGAGCAAATACTCCTTTGCATAATATCACATGGGGACACCCTCAAACACAGATAGGATAGAAGATGCAGCGTCATAAAGATTTTTAAAAGAAGAAAAGTGCATATGTTCTTTGCCCTGAAAATGGCAGCAGCAAATTTCTAAACATAGGCAGCATAAGTAGCAAAACTTCACCTAAACACTTATTTTAAACAATTATAAGTAGCATAGGAAGAAACAATGAGTCCTTATGAATGTTGAATAGATTTTGTTTAGTATTCTCTGATCTTGTCAGTATCTTCACTGCGTTTCAAATCAACCATTTGATATAAACTCAATCGTATTCACAGATCACAGCAATAACATCAACATGGAATTATGTGCCAGTATAATGCTTCTAAAGAAGCACAAAAAGTGGCAGACAGTGACACCATGCTGCCTGCAACTCTATCAAAAAATTTCATTTCTTTGAGAAAGCAGTGGCAAAGATTTTTGGTCATAGGGATACTACAATGAATGGTTTAACTTTTGATTCAATAGGTTGGATTTCTATATTGTGGCCTTTAAAGGGCTCTGCTCTGTGATGATCATCCTCACATTTCAATATCTCAGTGTTGAAGATACCCTTATCACTAAGATGGCTACTGAAATATCCAAGCATTTACCAAAGCAAGTGGAGTCATAACTTGCAAGTGAAGATTCTTGCGTGCCATTGCCTCTCGATCAACTCACTACCCCTCAATGAGCTTCTACCAGAATCCTTTGGACCAAAAAAAGATGTAAATTATTCGACGTCTGCGTTGTTCATCTTTCGAAACTCAAGGTACGAGCGAAATGATGGGACTGCGCTTCCTTGTATTGATTGGTCTGGTGGAAGAGACACCGCTTGCCTGAGTGTTCTGAAGATCTGGTATCTCAAAATTTGAACTCCTTCCAGAGACAAAAAGACTTTATCTTGTTGATTTCATGGGGAATCCCAGCCTTCAAAAGACATGATACAAAAGAATCAACTGTTATTCTATCAGGAGTACATCCTGGATTGACCATTTTCCGGAATATTCCTATGGCTTCAAACATTCTCCCCTTCATGCAGTGTCCAATGATCAATATAGTATAAGTATATTTGTCTGGAGTGCACCTCCATTTCTAGTAGAACTGAATTGGCCTCATCCACGTTGCCAGACTTACAAAGCCCATCAATGACATGATTGTAAATGAAGGCTTGTGGCACAACATCTCTCCTCCCGTTCAATACCTTCAGAAGATTCCTCGCATCACCAACTTTGTTCTTCTGGCAGACACAATGTATAACAACAGCAAAGGTACATCCGTTAGGCTTTAGTTCCATTTGATTCATCACATGATCACATCCCAGATCTTCATTGCATCATCGAGCTGTCCACTTCTGTAATACCCATCGATCAATGAAGTAAAAGTAACAACATCAGGAGGACAACCGTAAATTAACATTCTCTCATACAAAGAAATAGCCAATGGCATGTTCCCCATCTTACCATACCCATTGATAAGGACACTGAATGTAACCCTGCTGGGTTTTAACTCCGGCACCAATCATATCATCAAAAACCTCATATGCCTCTTTCATCTTGCCGATTTTGCAATAACCAGAAATGATAGAATGATAGATGTGTATGTGACCATGTTCGGCACCCATGCACTATCCAATTGAATTTTGTGATCAGCTTTACAGAGTCCATCAACAAGAATGTTATAAGTAACTATATTTGGCACGCAGCAAAAGCTCTGCATCTGATTGAAAAACTCAAATGCAGTATCCAAGTCGCCAATTCTACAAAGGCCCTTTATGATTATATTGAAGCTGCATGTATCGATAGCTAGAAACTGAGAACCTAAATGCTGTATTAGAAAAAGAACGGCAACACCAACCCGGTCTCTCCGAACTAGAGAAGTTAAGGGCTTGTTAAAAGTGTGGGATTGGAAACGACATCCGTTCTTGGAAATCTCAGCAAGGAAGCCAGTGGCAAGGTCCGATTTACCAGCTTCAAAACAGGAATTAGCCAGAAACGCCAAGAAGGAATCATCCACCGTGTGACCGTTTCTCGCCATTTCCTCGAACAACTTCACAGCGTCCTCATGGAGGCCGGACCGGCAGAGGCAGGAGATCAGGAACGTAAAAGTTTGGGGGGAGGCGGACGACGCCGAGGTCGGAGCGGCTAAGGTAGAAGAAGCCAGGGCAGAGCTGGAATCGGGGAGGCGACGAAGGGACGTGAAGACGATGGAGGGGAACAGGACAGGCCGAAAGGGGGAGGGACGGGCGGCAGCAGCGGCGTGAGTGGGGGCGCGGAAGAAGATGATAGAGACTACCTTCGCGATCCAGAGATCAGCCAGGTCGGATCCGGAGGCGGCGGCGGCATCAGCTCACGAAATGGTGGAGCGGAGCGTGGGAGAGCATCTAAAGCGGGCGAGGCTCACCATGGCCGTGGAGGGCACGCCGGCAGCATATCCGAAAGAACTCGGGTGGATTTGGGCTCGAGACGGTGGCGGCGTCAGTTCTTAACGATATTTGCAGTACGGCTATTGGACGGTGTGGGCCGTGGAAAGGAAGAGGAGGGGGTAAACGGAAAATACGAAACTTG
Organism: Wurfbainia villosa; assembly: GCA_025175895.1. Lineage (NCBI taxonomy): Eukaryota > Viridiplantae > Streptophyta > Magnoliopsida > Zingiberales > Zingiberaceae > Wurfbainia > Wurfbainia villosa. Next base: position 10,257,285 of record CM045998.1, on the reverse strand, counting down.
GGTGGGTCAACGGTAACATCGGTGAAGGTTCGATATTGATGTCCGTCGATTTCATCGTCAATATAAATCATAAAAAAAATATTATATAATTAAAAAATTAACGTGATACGAAAATAGACATCTCAACAAAAACTTACAGTCTTCGAATATTAATCCTTGCTCATTAATATATTTTTATTATCGTGCTAACTACGAAATTCTCCCGTGGAGACCGGGTCAATAGTAACATCTGTAAAAAATTAAAACCATCAACCTAATAACCCTCATCGGTTGTCCTACAACCATTATGAGGGAGATAAATCACGGAAGGTCATATGAATCTTAATGTGTAGTGATCAAGACATGTGGGGGTGATCTGAATCTAGAAAAGAACTTTAGATCTCCTTCGAAATTGATCCATATCATTTTTGTAAGTATCATCATGTTTTAATCACCATATCATTTCTGTGGAGATATTAACATCAACACGAGGGAGATAAGAGGTAAATGAAATAATATCGATGCGCAAAGTGCACCTTGGGAGTAGACTAGTTGGAATCCAAATGGACTGATAATATACCTTGATTTTTAAAAAAAAATTATATGTTTAAATTTTATCTGATTAATTCTGAAAGTAAATGATTTATATATATCAGTTTTTGAGCATATATAAATTGAGTTTTGAATTTAGCCAAGAATATCAAACACTTGAATTATATACGATGTGGCTGGAATACGCACATGGGCCAAACCTACAGGGCAAGGGTCCACTAGGGCCTGAGAGAAATGAAGAGATAGAAGAAGAGCCCACCTATAGGATCCAGAATTTCAGTGGAGGATGGTGACTTAGAGCATCAAGAGAGAAGCAAATCGGAGCGAAATAATTAACTAAGCAAGTTAGGGTGAAGCGATTCGGATCGCTAAATGCACGAGTTAGGATAAAACAACTCGGATCGCCAAATGAGTGAGTTGGGACGAAACGACTCAAATCGCTAAATGAGCGAGTCACGACGAAGTGATTCGGATCATTAAATAAGCAAATTGAGATAAAACTATTCAGATGATAATAAGACAAGAGTTACAAGCCCGATTCTTCCCTGTTTAGTCTATTACAATTACTCTCCTAAACCACTCCTCATGATGGCCCACAGATTCTTCGAAATGTCAAGTGAAAATTCCATACAAAAATTATCCCCTAACTATTTATCCCCCGGAGGTTAAAAATCCATATGGCATCCCACATAGGAGGATAAGGTAGCACTATAAAAAAAATAAGTATTAGCGACGAATTTTAAAAAAAAAATCGTTACAAAATAAACTAGCGATGAATTTAGCGATAAAAATTTTTTTGTTGCGGATTAAGCGTCGCAAATATTAGCAACAAAAATAGCGACGAATTTTTGCGACGAAAATTAGGGACGAATTTAAATTTTCATCGCTAATTTTGTTACAGAAGTTACGAAGAATTCAAAAATTTGTCGCAATTTTCGTTGCAAAAATTTGCGATGAATTAAAAATTCGTCGCATATTTGCGACGAATTTTTAATTCGTCGCAAAAAATGGCGACGAATTAATTTTTTCGTTGCTAATTTTCGCGACGAAATAAGAAATTCGTCGCAAAATTTTACGACAAAAAATAAAATCATCGCAGAAAATTCACAACGAAATAATGATTTCGTTGGTAAATTTGCAACTGATACAAATTCGTCGCAAATTTCGTCGCAAAAAACCATATTTTGCGATGAATTATTTTTTCGTTGCAAAATTCTGCGACGAATTAAATTTTTGTTGCAAATTTCATTTGTATTTTCGCGATGAATTCTTTTTTTCATCGCGAATTTAAATTCGTGATATTAGTTTGCGAATTTATCGCAGTTGGTTTAGTTGCTAAATTAAATGCTAATTTGCAAAATTAAATTCGTAAAAAATCGTGCAGATTTCTAATTTAGCATTTGTATTTTTTGTCGCTAAATAATTTTTTTTCTATCGTATATACAAATTTTCACACACATAAAACAAAACACAATAAGTTTTAACATCCAAATAAATACATTCAATACAAACAAAGCACACACACATTCAATACAACAAAATAATATTCAATAATATCCAAAAATATTTCATATCCAAATAAATACAAAGCAACACAATAAGTTAAGAACAATACAACATTCCAAATAAAAAGTTGTATCTTACAACATTTCAAACATCAACATAGTTCTGATATCCAAATAACAATGTCCACAAAAGATCTCAAAACATGGGAAAGAAAAGAAAAGAGAATCTGGTAAGCAATCGCCGACATTCTTCTACCTGCATTAGAAAAGAAACAAACAAAAAGTATCATAAATTAAAAAAAAACTATATACTAACACGAAAATAAATATGCAAAGACTTACAATGATGTGCATTTTCAACCGCCATAAGGATTTACTTCATCGATCATTCCTGTTTAAAGCAAAATAAAAAGTACTAATCAAAAATTAAAAAAATGAAGGATTAACAAACTCAATAAACTAAAAAATTTTAAAAGTACTAATTACAAACATGCATACAATATCATCATCGTCGCCACCATCATCGTCATTACTCGGAGGAATATGACTTGGACCGTAACTAAATTCTGTGAAACTATCGCGATAAGAAAGGCTTGTCATTGCCGTATCATTTCTTGATCCCTTTGTGAGTTTTGTTGTTGTATTTCAAGAATTTGCTGATCTCTTTCATGTATTATGCCTTTCAAATTGCTAACCTCCTCAGTTAAGTTATGTATTTGTGCCGCTACTGCTAGTGGAGTAGAAGAAATAGATTTACGAGGAGCATTATGCATTCTGCTCAGAGAACTCATACCTAATATCCTTCCCCCTTTTGATCCTCCACTCGCCTCAAGCCATAAATCCAAATTATTACTAACAGATGGCTCAGATCCCTCAGTATCATCGTCATCTCCTGAAATTCTCTGAGATGAGGATAACTGATCATATCTCTCCTACACAAAATTAAAATTTTAATCAGAGAATTTACATAACTAACAGAATTAAAGTTATAAACTAAGTTTAAAGATTAATTCAAACCTTAATGGCTCTAGCTCTATCTCCACTCCAAGTCTTATCTTTTTTTTTGAAAGTGCGAACGAAAGTATCTATAAATTCCGACTCATTTCCCAATTCCTTAGATTAAATATAAGAATGTTAGAAATAAAAAAATAATCTGAAATAAATTTTAGAACTAATTGTAGAATTAAAAAATTACCAATCTACGTGAATGCTCCTCGATATTTATAGATCCTCCCGCATATGTTGCAGATAAGTCTCCAGAATTACATGCTTGATTTAATTTATTCTGTTGACTCCTTTTTTTGCTCTCATCAGATTGCCAATAATTGAAGATTTTACTCCAATTTTCCAACGTGACACAGGCTGGTTTTTTTCCAGTACTTTTGGCATGACTCAATACATGCCGGATATGATCGCCACATTTTTTTTTAAAAACTCTTTTAACTTCCAAGTCCTGAGTAGAGTCCCAAATAAATGTCCGCTGAGATGGGAAAAAAACAATTGATTATATAATCACTTATTTAATATATAAAATGAATCAATTATACCTTAAACTCGCACCACCATAGTTCTTTTGTAGGTCCTGGCATACTTGAGTATGACAAAGAGTCTCCTCTCCAATAGTTATTCACGATTTTATTGATCTCGCGAATAACAGTTACAGAATTTTCAAACCTACGATAAAGTGAAAAACAATTGAATAAATAATTAAGATTGTTTAAAATTTATAATATTTGTATTACTTACGAATCTCCAATCGGAAAAATATACGATCGACTTTCGATGTTCTCAGTAGAGGAGTGTCTCAAGTGCAGTGAATCGAATGAGAAGGTCGTCTTGGCGAGATGAGATAATCTGATCAATGTGAAGGTCCAGCCTGATCAGGGGGGCATGTAGGTATAGTGTTGGCTGGCGGTGAATCAGTCTGGCCAGTACTAGTACTCTGTCGTCTCTGGCCACCACGTCGAAACTATCAACAAAAATCAAAATTAGAATAAAGCAAATAAAACTTTTATGCTTAATGAAGAACATGAAAAACTTACAATATTCATAATGAAGATATGAGAGACTGCGATAAGCTACGATGATGTCACCTCTGATAACCTATAAGAACAAATTATACACAACATACAGAGACAAAAGATATAAATTTAACAATGAGACATTATATAAACAAATAATTGAGCTAAGAAATTTGATAAAATTATAGTTTAAAACTAAAATTATATATAAAAAAACTTACCCTAGACGTCAAAATTCAAAGTCCTCATTATCATCTTCCTCATCCTCATCAGTCTCCTCATCATTGGTCTCCTCCTCCTCTTCCTCCTCGTCCCCCTCCTCCTCCTCCCCCTCCTCCTCATCATTATCATCAATTTCAGTTGCATCCACGTTAATCACTACTCCGCTGGGATCTCGTAACGTTGGAATAATATATTCCTCGGTATGAAACATATTTGTAACTTTGTCTTGTTGATATGCAATGTCTTGCCAGTGCTCTTCAATTTTTTTCCGTGCTTTTGTTTTACAAACAACCCACCATTCATTTTTGTCACGCCTCAAACTAGGATACGGAGCATAGAAAACTTGAATCGCTTGTTGTGCCAAAATAAATAGTTCATATCTCTTATACAATCTTTTATGATTTATTTCAACCAAATTATACTGTAGATGCACCTTCATCCCTCTGACGGGGTCAAACCAGCGACACATAAATAAGATAACTCGCATTTCTGGACCAGGATATTCAATCTCTATTATTTCATTCAGAAAACCATAAAATTCATTGCTTGCACCTCCATCATTGGAAGACTTAACACATACTCCACTATTCATTGTACTCTTTCCATTTCCATATTCTTGAGTATGGAAATTATAGCCGTTTATGAAATATGCTGGCCAAGTGCGTACCATTGCTTTTAGACCCCATGATAGATGGATTAGCAATTCTTGCTGAACGTGAGTTTGATTAGCATAAACCTATACTCAAATGAAAATGATATTTATTTAAAAGCTAAGATATGTGTAAACAAAAATGAGGTAATTAAAACTGCTTACATATGATTTGAACCATGGTACAAATTCTTGATCGCAGAAGTGATCAAATTCACGTGTCGGGATTTCAGAATATAAGTTTTGGAAAATCCTATAATAAAAAATTGAATTATACCATAAAAAAATTAACACTTAACGAAGAAATAGAAAATATATACTAACTCGAAATATGACGATATACGGACAATTAAGTAAAACATATGTATATGCAGCCGCCGCCGTTCTTGATCGATTAAGTATCGTTGCTTACACAGTCCACTTGGTCGACAAGATAATTAAAATTGAGAATGAATTCAAATTGGGATCAGCGGGACCTTCATCATTCCTTCCGGATTTCGTCTTTTAGTGCGAGCGTGAGGTTCAAAATAATATGATGCAAAAGTTGTTACTTCCTCCACAATATATGCATTCACAATAGAGGCTTCAACATGTGCCTTATTTTTCACTTTTTTTCTTCAAATGATATAAGAATCTGATTGTAATATAAAAAATTGTATTAGAAATTAATATATAAAAAAATTATACATTTTTATGCAATATTAACGAAGTATAGAATATGCGAATTATACCTTTCAAAAGGATACATCCATCGATAATGAATTGGTCCTCCAACTTTGGCCTCATATGGCAAGTGAACCAAAAGATGTTCCATTGAATCAAAAAATCTTTGTGAAAAATCCTTTCTAAATTGTACAAAATGATTGGAATGTCTCTCTCTAACTTCTCCATGTGTGAATATCCCAAAACTGTTGAGCATATATCATGAAGAAAAATACTTAACTCTGTAATGGCACCCCATACAAAATTCGGTAAGAGTTCTTTAAAGGCAATAGGAATTAGTCTTTCCATGAATATATGACAATCATGGCTTTTCAAACCCATCAATTTGCATTCCTTCATATCGACACATCTCCCAAGATTAGAAACATACCCATCAGGAAATCTCAATGACTTCAACCATTCACAAACAACACGTCTCTGTTCCTTATTCAATGTATAAACTGCCTTTGGTTTTGGTCCTCTACTATTTCCATCAACATCAAGGGTGGGTCATTTACAAATGAGTCGCATATCTTTTCTTGCATTCATATTATCTTTTATTTTTCCGGTGATATCCATCACTGTATTTATCAGATTATCAAAAATATTCTTCTCAATATGCATAACATCGAGATTATGATGAATCAAATTACTAAACCAATACGGTAACTCCCAAAATATACTTCGTTTGGTCCATTTATGGTTGCTTCCATATTCATAAGTTGTACCATGTGGCTCTTGATATGAGATGGAAAGTGATGAACTCTGTACCAAATATCTTGACCTATCAATCTCAATGGCGGAGGTGTTCTTTCAATTCGATTCCTAGTGAATTCATCTTTATTCCTTCTGAAATTATGATTTAGTGGTAGAAATTGTCTATGACAATCAAAATAACTTGGCTTCTTACCATGCTTCAATCTAATCGACTTTGATCTCTCCATACATATTGGGCATCCTAAGATCCCTGCGATCTAACCCGATAGCATACCATAAGCGGAAAGTCATTTATGGTCCAAAGAAGAGCAGCCTTCATTACAAACATCTGATTAGTATGAACGTCGTATGTAGGAAAACCTTCATCACATAGTTGTTTTAGCTCTGCAATCAATGGTTGCATATAAACATCTATTAACTTCTTTGGATTTTTTGGCTGTGCACAACCAATGTTAAAACATATACGGTGTTTTCATGCACATCCCAAACGGAAGATTATACTGGAGTTAATATAATCGCCAACAAGAATAGTGTCTTCCTGATTTACCAAATGGAGCAAATTTTTCAGCACAGAGACCTAACATAATATTTCGAGTCTCCTTCGCAAAATCAGGATATGTTCTATCAAAATTTTTCCACACCTCTGCATCTGATGGATGACACATTAGTCCCTCTTCTGTTCGATGATTTGCATGCCAAGTCATGTGTTCAGCAGTTGTCTTTGATGCATAAAGCCTTTGTAACCTAGGAGTTAAAGGCAAATAAAACAACTGACTATATGATTTACGTCGTTGCTGCCTCCTACTAGTGCTCTTGTACCTATCTTGATTACAGAATTTACAAACATCCACATCTGCATCATCTCCCCAATATAACATACAACCATCTCTGCACACATCAATTCTTTCCACTGGGAGACCTAATTCTTTCATCAGTTTTTTCATACTGTACAAATCATTGGGCAGTATATGATCACACGGCAATGCCTCTTCAAAAGCTTGAACAAAATTATTAAAACACTCTTCAGACACATTATGCTCTGCCTTGACATTCAACATTCTTGCGGTGAACGATAGTTTAGTGAGTCTCACAACCGACCATAAAGGTGCATCTGAACACTCAACATCTCGAAATTTGAGAGATATGCTTCATTATTCATATTCTCGACCGATATCTACATTGCACCTCTTCCAAGGGTGATGCATTAGTAAAAATTTGCTCAACTCATTGTTGGACAACTCAAGTTGCACCTTGTGATTGGGGAATCAAATTCGGGCCCGCTACATCATATATCATCCTCTGATATGGATTTAATTGATTATAATCACTTTGATCCCTAGAGACTTGTGTGTTGTGTCTATCATAAACTTCATCAGATATAAATGGTTCACCATGACATGTCCAGTTATAGTAATTTGCAACGAATTTAAATCTACAAAGATGCTCTGAAACTTTGCTAGACGGTAAAAATCTACCATTGTGACACTTTCTGCACGGACACCTTATCTGATTACCATCCATAAACTCAACATTACTAGCTGCGAAATTTAAAAACTCTTGCAACCCACTCATAAATTCATCAGTTAAACCCCGACATTCAGGTAAATTCCTATTGTACATCCAACTCCTTTCACGCTGCATTATGTCTGTTTTCAATCAATTATATTAATATAAACTCCTAGAAATTACAATAATACTAATATACAGTTAGTTCACATATGAATTCACTATGTTTAACTATCTTTAAACATAACCGAAGAAAGACAACAGTTGTAATGGGTTGCAGATTCTGATGGTGTATGTGAATGTTTATGAAATGGTAATGTGGCATATCCTTGAATTTTATCATACTTGAAAACTTATATTATATATGTTACATGAGTTGAATGTTTGCAAAATCAGGATATAATAACATATAATATGTTTCCATGTATTACTGCATTTAGTATACATTATCCTTTGTTATAAAAAGACATCTCACTATCTTATGCTAACCACCATGGCATTAAAGTGTCAATGAATTGGGCCCAGGCATAAAAATCTGCAAGATTATGGTAATATCATGGAGTCCCAGTATGATTTTGAATGGAATGCATCGGGCGCAATTAACCTATACCATACCACTCTAATACCACACTAGATCAACACAGAAAATTAATAATAATATAAATTTCAATATAAAAAATAACAATGATTTAAAAAAGAAAAAAAATTATACCACTGGTGGTTGCGGGCGTCTCCGAGCCGGCGATTGGTGGTCACGCCTCAAGGCGATCGGGCGACCTCTGACAGAGACTTAATCGAAGTTTCACCGGCCGGTGGTGGACTCATGGCGGCTAGATTCGCCAAGGTCCGGTCAAACCCGGACCAGCATCTTGAACCGACCGTGGTCAATCGTCCGGCTAACCGTCAATGTGTCGACCGGACGGACCGACCGCTTATTAGGCGGTCCGGCCCCGATTTTTTAAAAACCGAACCGAAAACAAAAACCGCATTTAAAAAAATTTGGTCGAAAGACGGGCGTGTCGCATACCGACACGCGCGTCAGTCGCTTTTACTACACGACGGAGGCGTGTCGTTCGTCTTCGGCTGTCGTCGCACAGCGGTGCTCGTCTGGCCACGACACGGGCAAAGATTAACGCTGACACACGTACCGACTGGACTTCGACTCGGACCGATCAGAACGGCCACGAAGCGGGCCGGCATGGCTCAGATTTTGTCAACCCGGACCGACGGTTTCGACCGACCCGACCGAACCCGACCGCGGCCGTTCAGCGGCACGGCAGCCGGACAATTGGCCGGGGTCACGGCTGGTCGCGGCGATCGGCCGGAATCGCGGACACCGGCGGCACCGCTCGGCCGCCGGGCAGGAGGCGGCGATCACGGCAAGTGTCTGACAATGGCGGCGACTCACGGTGGCCGGCAGGTAGGAGGCGGCGCCATGGCCGGCAGGAGGCGGCCGGAGCGAGCTCATGGCGGCTGGGGCACGCGACCGACGAGGGCGGCGACAGCTTAGCGGCGCCGCTCATACGCCGGCGGGCTTGGGCCGGGCGAAGGCGGCCGGGTCGCCATGGCGGCATTGGGGGGCACGCGATCGACGAGGCGCCGGCCACGGCGGCGGCGGACGGTGCAGAACTACGCCGACGACGGCCACGGGCCGGCCGGCAGCGTGGCGGCGGGCTCGGGCTGGCGGGGTGCACCGGCCGGGGCGGTCGTGGTCGGAACGCTGCGGTACAAGGAGGCGGGAAGACCGCATGGCGGAGGGGAAGGAAAAGATTTTAGGGCTCGGGCGCGACGCGAGGGGAAGGAAAAAAATTAGGGCATCGGGGTAAACTTAAATAAATTTTGCAACGAATCTTTGGATTCGTTGCAAATTTTTAAAAAAAAAAATTAAACTTTTTAAAATGTTAAATTTATTTGCAACGAATCTTGGATTCGTTGCAATTTTTTTTAAAAAAAAAATTTAAACTTTTTAAAACGTTAATTTATTTTTTTAATATTAATATTAATTTTGCAACGAATCCTGGATTCGTTGCAATTTTTTTTAAAAAATTTTTTTTTAAGATTTTACAACGTAAACTTAATTTTTAATATTATTTTGCAATGAATCCACGGATTCGTCAAAAATGTTTTAATCCGCGAATTTTCAAATATCAGTGTGTCTAAGAAATATAATTCACGTTAAAAAAAACCATATATCGCAATATTTTCGGTAAATATTATTTTTAAAAATATATATATAATCAAGGGAACTAGACGAACACATAGAACTTGTTTCATCTAATTTCGAACTCTCTAAGTCACTTAATCGGGTTCGACGAATTTTTTATTTTTTTTTCTAAAAATAAGAGTTTGCAACGAATCCTCAGCTTCGTTGCAAAATCAGCAACGAATTCTCAGATTCCTTGTTATTTTGCAACGAATCCACGAATTCGTTGCAAAATATTTAAAAATAAACTCGTTCAGCAGAACTTGTTTTCTATTTTTTTTTAATAAATTAAATATCTGCGACGAATTTTGAATTCGTCGCTAAATTATGCGACGAATTTATTTTTCGTCGCAAATTGACGATGAAAATTTATTTCGTTACAAATTTGCAACGAAACCTAAAATTCGTCACTATATTTGTTACAGATTTGCAACGAAAATAATTCGTTGCCAAAGTTCGTCGCCAAAAACCAATTTTTTTGTAGTGTAGAGCTTGTCCCCTACCGCTTACCAAAAAGCATCCTCATAGTGATAAGGGAAAGGAAGGAGAGATGGACGGTTATCGTGGAACCCTTATAAAAGGGGAAAAAAAAAGAGGAAAAGAAAAAAAATGGCTCTCTCTTGGGAGGACTAATCTTACATAGTGTATTTTTTTCACTCATTCTTCCTCTCCATTTTTCATGTCTAATTTAAATATCGATAGATAATCATCGGAAAATATCGACGGTCACTTGACACGTATTAATTTTGACAGAAAAGTTACTATTACAACCGCGAGGAACCCATCCTGCACCGATTCTCTTGCAAAAGGGATCAAAAAGAAGGGAGCCGCATCAATATATACATATAAAGGAATTAAAACCATAACTACACATGTACAATGGTTGATGGCGAACAACCTAAAAAGAATCCCAGCGATCAAATTCACCAATTGTCAAGGTTGCAAAATCATCCAAAAAGAATCTTATTTGCAATTATACAACTCCATAAACGTATAAAATTCATATAATCATCGAGATAAGACTTGATAACGAGGACAATGTCTATCTTGTTAGTTGATAAATCGCTCCTAATTTTGCAAAATGGCTAAAGGATCCAGTTCTAGGCAAATGGTTACGAGCCGTAATCCCATAAAATCTTCAAACATGGAACAAGAAATATTCCTTTTACGAGAGTAAAGAAGATTAAAAGTTATCCTTTTCCTTTCTTTTCCTCAGCAAAAAAATTAAAATAGTCAATTTAACAGTCTCCATCGATCTGTCCCATCGTCATTATGAAAGAGATAAATCACAGAAGACTCTATGAGCCATGACGTAGTAGCCAAAACACGCGGAGATCATCTGAATTCAAGAAAAAAATTTAAACCTTATCCTGAATCGACCCATATCATTTCTGTAAATACCGTCGTACCTTAATCACCATGTCATCCCCATGAAAACTTTTCCTTTCTTTTCCTCACTCCTTTCTAAAGGAGATCAAAAGTTCCATTCCTTTTATTTATCCTTCCCTCAACAGAACGTAAAATCTCGCATCCATGACAGTCCAAGAGTATTCATCGATACGAATGAAACTCTCAGTATAGCCATTGTGTCTTCATTTTTATCTACAAGCACTCGACTAAGATCTACTATGGGCGTAAACATTCGGCCACTTCATTGCTAGCAATGAGCTCTGTTTGAGAACTCATTGGTTTTGATTGGCACATGTACATCTCCAGAAGTGCCTTCCATATGCATGCACAATGTAGGTCGAAGGAGTTTTGAGTCACACCAGAGTAGGTGCCTATTTAGGGGCCGATTTAACTTTGATGCTTGTCAGTCCACTGACTGGTTGGTTTGCTTCTCAGCTTTGTGATACTCTTTTGCAGTTCCACATTGGATGAGTGCTCAGCTTCGAGTGCTCTCTCGAGCTGTGCCAGAAACATTACTTGAAGTTTCTACAAAAATGGAATCAATGCAAAGTAGACACTGTGGTTTTAGTAAAGGCAACCTTAGCTGCTCGAGTACTCCATTCTCCTAGAATAGCTCTTAGTCTCTCGTTCTCTTCGCTATACTGCAAGTGAAGCTTGTTGTGAGTAAAAAAATTGTTTTTTTTTTTGAATAATCATTTATCTTTTTCTAATATTTTGGGATTTGAAAAGATGCATGTTTAGCTTGTGAACCTGGTCGTTTGTTACTCGCATGTGCTGGATTTCTGCATCTCTCTCAGCAATTAAATTACGAGCAAGGCGAAGTTCAGAATGCACTTGATTCATCTGCATGGTTATACAAGATAATTTAATCATACAACAGTATGCCTCCATCTAAGAATGCTTTATCGTTTAAGAAGTAAACTACTGGTTTACTTTTAGATATCTCTAACTGAGTTAGCAAAGCATGCTTATTGGTGAGGGAAACTGGAAAGAGTTTCATAAATAGGATTATGACATTCTTAATGATCAATGTATAGCTAAGTAGCAAATAAACAAGCATCTCACAGTGCCATCACAAAAAGGAAGTTTCACATATTTCACCTGCATGCCTAACTAAAAATTTGGATTAAAAAACACAGATGTTCTAATATGAGCAGAGAGAACAGCTTGTCGTACCTCGGCAGTAAGTGCTCGAAGTTCTTGATTCCGAGATGCCAATAAATGAGCAAGATCGACCTGAGCAGATAGAGAGACAAAGCAAGCTAAGAAGGCAATTATATGTCGGAGGCAGAAATATTTATCACTATGTATATTTACAAGCGCTAAATGTAGAGAAAAGCAAAAAAAAATTGGTAAAAAAAAATACTGTTAGCATTATCTGGTCTGTCATGATTCAGAAGAGAATTGATCTAACCTACAAGTTGAACCTAGGAATTTGACTTGCAAGGAACAAGAGTATGACATACACAAAAGGATTATCACCATTTATGTATTCCAACCTAAAGCTTGTCACAAAGGGATAATCTAAATGGAAATCAAGCAGATATTTAGCTAACCTGTGGTGTATTTCCATCATCAGATCCTTGATATTTGCTTAAGCATTCTTGCAAACGGAGAACCTGTAAGAAACAAATTTGAACCTTGAAAATATGTACAAAGTCAATCAACATGATACGGAGTTGGATGCATTAGCCCACCCGTCTCCAACTCCTGTGCACTATTTTCATGCATCTTAAAATGGACAAATAGATGACGAATTGATCTTGGCTGACAAAAATGTGTTTAGGTAATTTCTCGATAAAATAAACATGCAGTTTCAACGCTAGTACGTCTAGTAAATCAATAAATTATCTACAAGTTACTTCTACCTTGTGTTACAATGATGACCAGCAAAATGAAAGAGCAATTAAGCATGTATAAAATGAAAGTAGATAGCAATATAAAGTTTGGAGTTTTGTTCCATGCAGAGTGAGGCAGATGAAACTTATTGTTTGTCCTGCCCAACAACCCAGAATGAATCAAAACAACAGAGTCACACATATTCTTCTTGAAGGGGGTTCCACTAAGCAAACAACTGGAGGAGGTCTCACTGAACAATAGCTGCAGAAGATGCGAACAGCATTGCCAAGTTCTAGTGAAGAGCAGCCGTCAACTCACAATCCATTGATCTCCATCAGGTTGCAATCCACCAATGGAAGCTCCTCCAGGATCCAGGAACACACACACACAACAAATAAAAATAAAAAGCTCAGTTCTCAATCACTTCTCATTCTTCCTCCATTTCTTCTTCTTCCCTCCTTTTCCTCCTACTGACCAATAACAATTGGCACCACTTCTGTACACCATTGGCACCATCAGCAAATCTTGTTCTAGTTTGGGATTAAAATCCCAGATATAAACCTTTAAAAAGATGCATATGCAAATGAACTATAATCAAAAGTCTAAAAACTCATTGACTGGAATCACAATTTCCAAAAAACTGGCTAGAAATATGATGAAAGTTCTCTCAACTCATAAAATTACAAATATTAATGTGTACCTGGCAGTCTATACAAATTAGAAAGCCAATCACAGGACGAATTTAAACTACATATAATCAAATTATAGTTCATTTGCTAACTTGATAGATACCTCTTCGTTCAAATAATGAAGATTTTCACGTTGGTACTGCAGTAAAGCCATTTGTTGGTCTGAAAGACGGCCACCATCATAATATCTATTAAGACCAAAAACGCATTGATACTGAGACAGACATGCTTGGAACTAGCACTAGTGGATACAACATTATAGCTAAAGCAAAGTTATGTGACTAGAAGAAAAATTATTGAATTGAGTGATAGTGCAAGAAGAAATATATTCAGGAGCAAATATTCAATATACTAAAGTTTTGTTAATCTTGCTCTGCTAGAAAACTGCACAGGTTCTTTTGTTAAAAATGAATGCTTTAAGCAAATAAAAGTCCAAAAATATTAAAAAAATTAAACAAGAAACTAAGACAATGCATATCATCTTTATTTCCTAATCTTAAAGTAAGATGTGAAATAGAAGGAGAGTCTTGGCGCAACGGTAAAATTGTTGTCATGTGACCTAGAGATCACGAATTCGAGTCATGGAAACAGTCTCTTGTAAAACAAAATAAGACTGCATACAAAAGACCCTTTCTCAGGACTCCACATTGATGGGAGCTTCGTCCACCGGACTGTCCTTTTAAGTAAGATGTGAAACAGAATATCAAATATGCACTCATTAAATAATTCAATTATAATCCAATATTTTTCCTTGTGCTTTTGTCCACCTTCATAATCTGAATAATGTTCGTAGCACAAAATAATATCCTTCAAAGATCTAAACAGCTTAGATCAACAAGGAAGATAAATTCAACCTCACATCCTCGGATGAACTTGATGGTTGTAATGCAGAGTAAAGAGATCTCAATATATCAGGTTGGCTATCCAAAGAATTGTATTGATGGATATAGCCTGCAAAAACCAAGATATTTTGTGTAAAGCATACCAGCATTAATAATTTTATTATTGAGTGATACTCTCGGTCCTCTGGCATATAAACCAAAAAAAGCTGAATGAAATCCTAACAGCAAAAATTTGTTGCCATGACTAAAGGTAAGCATAGGTTACAAGTAAATCTAGAATAGGATGGAAAAGATCTGGATGGGTAGGTTCTAAATAATTCTAGAAAATGACTAGCTAGGTACTGCATCCCGAGCTATAGAAGTGGTGATTTGCGATTTTTCTTTGGGTTCCTCAATGGAAACACCTAGAACCAGAATGAACAAGAATCGGAATCCTGTAAATGTTAGTTGTGTAGTTTGTTAAACTTCCGTATTGGTGCATAATCTATGTATAGAAACTCATTTTTACTATTTCCATATACTACGACACAATAGCCGTTGT
Source organism: Wurfbainia villosa (assembly GCA_025175895.1). NCBI lineage: Eukaryota > Viridiplantae > Streptophyta > Magnoliopsida > Zingiberales > Zingiberaceae > Wurfbainia > Wurfbainia villosa. The sequence goes on along the minus strand of CM045998.1, from coordinate 10,241,908 downwards.
GGTTAAAACTTAATAATACTGAAGAACATGCACCAAAAGAGTATTTGAAACCATCTGGTTCATCAGGTCAAGGCAATTCCAGTTTATTGCTGAGCATAGTAAGTTCCTTTTCAAAACTCAGGAACTTATAGCTATAGGTTAGGTTTGCATTACTGTGTAGCTTAGGCCCTTTTGCTCAAAAAGATTCCTCCTGTGTAGGAAGCAGGACCATCGAGTATAATGATCAACCTTAACCATGACTAGCAAAATTGTATATCTAAGAGCATGAGTTGACCAAAAAAGGAAGAATTCCAATGAGTTGTACGCTGGTGGGTAGTCACTGCTATACAACTTGATCACATACTTCAAATATGTAAATAAAACATGTGCCAAACCATCCAAAAATTAAAATACATCAACATCTGTAAGATAAAAACAGATTATAATAAATTCACTCACCAACATATACACTCATAAAGCATCCAGCACAGATGACTTCCACAAGCATGACTATCCTGCAAATATCACAGAGATGTCTATAATTGTACTACATAAAGACCTACTAGAAACCTGACCGTGAACACATAATGTAACTAAACAAATTGGATACAAATTGCAGAAGGCATCAAGTGACATACCTCAACAATGTTGTAACAGATAATATCTTGATATATGATTGCCAAACTAAGACAAGTAGCATCAGTGCGCTTCCTACACCACCAAAAGCAAGAGATTAGTTACCAAGTGGCTTGCCAAACTCCACAAGGAAAAACAGCATGCTCGCTTACATTGTTTCCCTGCTTTAACTACTAAGTCATTGAGTAGAAAAAGTATATAAACCAGATAGATAATTCTAACTTTGGGTGGGAACAAGGGAAATACTTTTGTATATAAGGTCAAGGGAAGTTAAAAAAGGAATTCCCAATCTAGAATTCAGAATTTTGTAACTTATGTAACCACATTTTCTCCCAATGACTACATGGCAAGAAACATCTCTTCCAGAGATCACAGCAACGTTCTGAAGATATTCAGTTATTTAGGTCACTATTGCATCCTCTCTTAGAGGAAACTATATTGGCATACATTACTCAAAAAAGGATGGTGAATTAATGGTATGACATACCATAGGTAATGGTAGCAAAAGGAAGTCGAGCAATATGCTTCAATCTTTGACTGAAAGAATAATAACCCTGAATACATGCATAAACCACTATTAGATGCTTCTTACACAGTGACTTGATAGGGCACAAGAATAAAAAATATAGCTTAATAGAAGCTCTTTTATGAATTACCTTCATTCAGATCACTACAGCAGGGATTTACACATATTTAACAAGTAGAAAAGAGGAATTTTTTGCTTCACACACGTGGCATTTCAACAGATTAAACTTCCATATTCTTTATATAGCCCCAACTAGGGTCACAAATGACCTTCATTTATTTATTTATTTATTTATTTTTTGGCATAAGCAATTATTTTGACAACCTTATCTTTGTACCCATATAGGGTTTTTTATATTAGGTTCCAATAAAACAAATTGAAATGTCCACTTGCAACCTAGGTAGAAACCTGAAATAACTAATTCAAGGCTGCCACTGTACAAACATTTTTATTTTACAGCTTCAGAATAATATTGTGTCGTTAGGGAAATTATAAATGTCTTGCATATCATAATTGTGTTTGTCTCTTCTAGAAATTTCTCACCAATTGTTTGTCATTTCATAATGTGTTCATGCATGCCAAACAGTTATCCAAGGATCCCTCGGAAAGAATTTTGCCAAGAAAAAGGTCCTTGGATGTACAATATGGTATTCTAAAATACTCTGTACACAAATAACTTGTTTATCTAATATGATGATCGTGGAACTCTTAACATGATACTTCAAATTATTTAAGAGAGAAGGGAAAATTCAGATTGAGAGTACATCTGGAAGCAGTATAAAATACCTGAAGGCGCACTTTTCTAACCTGGTAAATCCAATATTGCTGAAACATACCTGTAGCATGTCAAAATCACATGGTTAAGATGGGTGTTAAAAAAAAACTATCAGAAAGAAAATTTAAACCATGAAGACCTTAAAAGACAACCACAAAAAATAAATTTCAAGGTCAAAAAATCTGGAAAAAGGAATTAAACAGAAGATCAAATCCAACAAACTAAAAATTGTAGAGTAATGCAAAAGTTGTCAACACATTACCACAGAGATGAATAACAGTCCTTATGTCTATGATGCATGAAGGATAGTGAAATTGAGATTGTGCACCACGTGCTTGTAGAAACTAGAAAGGTAACGATGAGAGGACCATGTGGAACTAGCGAAAGGTTGACTCTAACAACGTGTAAAAAGAGGAGAGGGGGGTGGGGGGGGGGGGGGGGGGGGGGGGATGAAACTTAACAGGGAATATTTGAGCAACCAGAATGGAAATAAAAAAGATAAGAGGATCAAAGAAATTAAATACTAAACCTGTAAGGATCAGAAGTAGAACATTGCAACTACAAAGCAGTGTTGGAATCGATTTTCGCACTACAAGAAATATCCATGGAGTTGCTGCAGCTACAACAGCAAACCCTGCCTAGAACAATGAGATGAACGCTGAATATCTAATTGATATGAAAGAAAATAAGATACAAATGATACAAGGGTACAAAATAGTGCAAAAGTAAACAAGATACACTGAAGCACTATAGTTTATTGTAAAGGAGATAACAGATTATGAAGCTCCTCATTGGAACATTGTTTCAAAATAAGCTCATTAAATAGAATAATTGAGTAAAAAGGAGAAAGTATACTTGCCAACAAGAGACAATATAAACCACTACCAAAGATGCTTCGAGGCTCTCGACGACCAGATAAGGGAGCTTCATGTAGGATATCAAGAAACCTATAACAAATTTAAAATAAAAAATTAAAAAAACTTTGACAGATACAAGATTAAAGGTAGAGTCCAAAATCAAAATCGAAACAATGCTCAGAAATGACCCACTACTTACAAGCACTAAAAATCTAAGAGACCTACAAGGATCAAGTGATGCAATGCCATTCATGAAGAAATATTGGCTCCCTACTGATGAATTTAATTCATATTAGCATCGCAAAGCACCAAGAATGGAGGCATTGGGCCAAGTACCTCTACCATCCAGATCAATTAGAATCACCATGGATAAGGTGCCTTGTTGTTTTTGGTTTGTTGTTGCTCCAAAAAACTTATTGTTGAGAAAAAAGAAAACCAAGAAAGAACAATGGGGTAAATTATGTATCCTCCAAGTTGTTTCATTTGTTTTTAAAATGTGCATTTGATTCTCAAATCTCACCTGTTTCCAAATATAAACAAATTAGACCGTTGAAACATGCTACCTTATTTGTATTTCTACACATGACTTGTATTAAAATTTGTTGTATCTACAACAAGACATCTGCAATTTATTATATAAAAAAAAGACTTCTTTTACAGTATAAAGCTTCTTTTATTTGTGACAAAAGGACACTTTTTAAAAAAAGAAAATAATAAATAGTCATAATTTCTTATCTTTCTCTAAAAACAGCAATGGAAATTATAAAATGGTAAGACATCATTTTCTTAGAAGTTACTAGAATGTATCGCTTTTTCCTTAATCTTTAGTTAGGAAGATTTATTAACTTTTAAATTTAAAAATAGAGATCCTTTGGTAAAATGAAGATGTATCCTTTTGTAGGGAATTTTTTTTTTCTGTATATTCACATCGCCCTCATGATAGGATTACACAGCTACGCCCCTAGCCTGCATGAAACAGAAGATTGTTATTATTCGTCTTAACTACATGAACAACTTAAACATCTATATCTCAAAGAAATTGTTCAGCAAAAACACTCTTCCCCAACACACTAGCTCTTCACGAGAAATCGCTACGCAACTATCAACCAAATTTTGCTATTTCAGCACCCATATAGCTTTCTCGTAACAAATTTTACAAGCAAAGAAGGAAGTCAGACAAGAAATTTTATACAAACAGCAAACATTGTTAGGGGAAATGAAATCCTCTCTCCCCGATGCCCAACAACACGACCCTAAATGGATCCAGGGGCAAAGGGAGACAACTCTATAAAACCGTGCACTAAAATTCAATGACATATTCGGGACGGAATTGTGAATCGCGAGGACTTACAGGTTGTTTTCATCAGCAGAGAGGGCCGCGGCCGGGGAGACGGAGGGTCTCTCGTTAGCCATCGCCGCTGCACCCAGAAAGCAGAAACTCGAAATCCAATCGACTCCTCTTCAGTCTTCGCCCACTCCCTTCTCCAAACGCTGCGTTCGGCGCTTGGAATCCGCAGCTCTCGTTCCTCCGCGGAGCAGAGATGGAGAAGCGAGAACGGTCGTGTCGTTGCTACCAATTGGATGATTAGGGGGTCGACCGGGTTTATTTACCCAATTGAAGAATGTGCGGTCTACCGCGCTAATACTCACGGCCCACGACGCCACGTCGCGGTCGGACAGCAAAGGTAACTAATTTAGGCGTGTGTGAGTCTTCGAGAGGAGAATTTATTTATTAAAAAATGTTCATCCGGAAATGGAAACGAAAAAAAAAAAACTACTTCAAAAAAAAAAACGATAAATTTAAATTGTGAAGTTACAAGACGTATTATTTGATCATAAAAGAATAATAATAATTTTCTTACGTTATTATTTTTTTTTATCTCATATAATTATTCCATTTTTTTCAAGACAAGTATTTCATTCATTTTCAGCGTTCAGGCAGTTTTCCAAATCGAAAAGGAATCAGACACTCTGTTTACTTGGAAAGGAAAGAAGGAAATAGAAATTAGAGAAAAATTTCTGCTGTGAAATTTATATTTTTTTCGGTTACATTGAAAAAAATATATTTTTTTATGGGTAGACAGATTTAAAATTTTATTCATTGACGGATTTTTTTTAATTATATTTTTTCGTTCAAATTGATGGTCTCATCGACGGATTATTTTTTTTTGTTTAATTATATTTTTTTCGTTCAAATTGATCGTCACATGCCATCACGGACGATGACGACTATCCTGATTGTACGGCCACAAATAAATAATTTTTTTTTTATTCTTTTTTTATTTTCGTTCTTCTGTTTCTTTATTCAGTAGATAATTTTTTTTTCTTCTCTATGTTTATTCCGAAACATGGATTTGAAAAAGAAAGAAATTTAAAATGGAAAAAAAATTAAGTAAGAGAAAAAACTTTTACAACAAAAAATCTCGAGGAAATAAAGAAGAGAAAGAAAATAAAAATACAAAAAATGATTTGTCCATCGCTTCACTCATAACAATTAATTGTTATTGAATTTTAGAACATTTCTAAAACTCAATAAGAAAGTTCATTCATAAATTCTTTTATGAACATTCAATATTTATGACTTATTAGATCACTTGTCTTAACTATAGATCATCACATAAACATAATAGGGTTAGATTATAAAATAAGAAGAAGAAATCGTATCTCATACCTTCGTGATCATCTGGGATATATAGAAACCACAAACAAGATTAAGAAATCTTTCCTCTATCGATATCCACGTCGGATCTTTGCAAGATAGCCTTTCTCAAAGGTCAATAAGTTATATTCTCCGAAAGGTGCTAACCTTACTTGGATAAGATTGGAGAAAAAGGTGGCACGAGAACTAAAGATGAAAGGATGAATAGCTTAGGCAATGTTTGGTTTCCGCCTTTTCTCATTTTCCTTTTCCATTTTCTGCACTTTTCCACATTTTTCAGTTTTCCATAAAATACTCTTCATTTTTTGGAAAACGAAAATGGAAAATATGAACCAAATGTATTTTTTCATTTTTCCATAAAATGAAAATGAAAAATGGAGCATTTTTCGATAACCAAATGCTCTCTTAGTGTTTTTCAAAAAGCAAGAAGTAAGAGGTTTGAAGCTTAAAGCTTAAAAAGATTAGAGCTTGCTTAGAAGCTTGGATGTAGAACACTTTTCTTCTCTAGCTTATATAGAAACCCACTAAATTAACTCCCTCTCCACTAAAGTAACTCCCTCCCTACCCTCTTAATGTTGCTGACCATTATTATGGTAATGGAGAAGGAGAAGAAGTGACTAAATGAGGGGGTTATATGAATCTCTTCATATACATTCATTTGACCCATTATGAAGAGTCATGAAGAATAACCTTCATTTTTCTTCTTTTCCTATAAGTCCCTCTTGTTCATTGATTCATAATCATGAACTTGCTAATGACTTGTAGGTAATGGGTCAATACCTCTCTTCCATCTTGGGCTATTGGGTTTTAGAAGATTTCTAGAACCCAATAAGGAAGTCAATTCATACATCCTTTTATGAATATTCAATACTTGTGTCTTACTAGTCTAGTTCAATTAGACATAACCTCTATCTCTTTGAGAATCATATTCTCTTACTTATTTTACATCTCTTGAGGAAATCGTTATGCGTGTGATCTAATAGGTTCCCGACTATGTTTACAATTCATAACTAATCATTAGTTATGAATAGATCATGAGTGACACCTAGTAGTACATCATAATCGAAAAGTCAAAATAGACTTAAAAATAATTCTGAACTCTTCAGAAGTTACAAAAGTTCGTGTCATGTTCCTTTCACTCATTCTATACTCACTTAGTTCAGGACATAATTTATAGTGTTCGTCCCCATTAGGCTGACTATGTGACACCTAACCCAAGTTAATTTTTTTTCCTGTGGATTCAAGTTACTCCCTACATGTGTCTAAGAAGACTATCTTCTTAATATGCTTGCTCTAGCCAAGGACTTCTAAGTAACAATCTTGACAAGAGACCTAAGATATATAACTCTTGATGACAAGAGTGGTAAATTCTCTATGGGCTATCCAAATATCTTCAATCACTTTGACTTATATCCAATTAATCCGAAGTGACACCTCCTATGGGGTTGTGAAGAAGTTAAAGTATAAGGTATCGTGATCAAGATGACTCGAATACCTCAAATATAAAGAAATTTACACTCGAGTTGCAATGAGACCTTCAATGACATAGCAACCATATGAAGTCCCATAGCAAGTCACTCCAATGAACTAGTTACCCTTAACTAATATCCACATGTTCACTCTCAACATCCTCATATTTTCATTCAGTGAGTACCGAATGCTTGGATAACCAAAGGAGCATAACATGTGCTAGTCTCACGGAATTGATGATGTTCAATCTCATCAATTCATCGACTATAGATAGTTTCAATACTTACATAATTACACATGATGAAATATTCACTAATTATAATTCAATCATAATTTCTCTTATGTTATGTATCGTATTGTGGACTTCAGTAAATGGTTTAAGATCTAATCAAATATATATACTGTTAGTGCCTATAAGATTCACATATCTCCACAATGATATGATATTGTCCACTTTGGACCTAAGTCCTCATGATTTTATTTTTGGACTTTATCCAAAAGGTCTCATACCAATGGAGATATCTTTTCATCTTATATGTACATGATCTTTTCTATGTCTTACCAATGTAGGACTTTGATTGTATTCTCAATACTTCAACAATCCCCCCCCCCTCAAACGAAGAACCACATTGACCCTCCATCAAGTCTATCCGTCCTCAAAGGACTTCCTCTACTTAATGTCCGATCCTTAACCCACCAAGACTTTCTGTCAAGTGTCTGGTCCTTCTGACCCAGCTGGACTTCCTGCCAGTTGTCCAGCCCTTCTGGCCCAACTAGACTTCCTACCGGTTGTTCGGTCCTCCCGACCCAACTGGACTTCCTGCCTGGTGTCTGGTTCTCTTAATCCGGACATGGGAGCTCAACTTCCTTCATTAGAGGTTCATGGCTTGATATGGACCCTGACTCTGATACCAATTGTTAGTGTCTATAAGATCTACATATCTCCACAATGATATGATATTATCCACTTTGGGCCTAAGCCCTCATGATTTTATTTTTGGGTTTTACTCAAAAGACCTCATACCAATGGAGATATCTTTTCATCTTATAAGCACATGATATTTTTCATATCTTACCAATGTGGGACTTTGATTGTATTCTCAATACTCCAACATATACAATATACACTCAAATAGTGAATTTTAATAATCATCTAAGACGATTGTCTTAGGGCATCTCTCTATTACACCATCTCTCACTTGGCCTATAGTCAATCTCCTTGGTATCTAATACTATAGGCTTCTGCATGCCTCTCGAATTTTTCTTGAGGTAGAGACTTAGTCAAGGGATCTGTTGGATTCCTTTCAGTGAGAATTTTCTCTATTTGTACATTTCTCCTACCAATATTCTCCCTGATCAAATGATATCAGCACTGCATGTTTAGATCACAGATGAGACCAGGGTTCCTTCGCTTATGCAATGACGTCATTGTTGTCGCAGTAAATTGGTAATGCTTCAGCAACGCTCAGAACAACTTCAAGTTCAGAAGTGAACTTCTTTATCTAAACCGCTTCCTTGGTTGCCTTAGAAACTACAATGTATTCTTCCTCGAAGGATCCAATCATGTATTCTATGTTATGTAAAAGGCTCAATGTATCATACGCTCTAAGTGTCACAAGCCGATATCAGTCGGATCCATATATGAATCATTAGGTGATTGTCAAGGCAATCCTTGGGTACTTATAGAGAAAGTGATATGGTTATATATGGGTATACTGATGTCAACTTCCAGACATACAAGGATGACTTTAAGTCTCGGTCTGGATATATATTCACATTGATATGATCAAGGTGATATGGTCAAGGATTTATTCTTGGTACATAGAGGAAGTGATATAATAGTATCAGTCTGGATATCTAGCTTCCAGATAGATAAGGATGATTTCAAATCTCAGTTTGGATTCATATTCACCTTGAATGGAGGTGCAGTCAATTGAAAAAGTTTCAAACAGGAGACCGTTGCTAACTCTACCATGAAGGCAGAATATATTACAACTTCTGAGACAGCTAGGGAAGCAGTTTGGGTCAAGAAGTTCATTTCTGAACTTGGAGTTGTTCTGAGCATTCTTGAAGCATTATTAGTTTACTGCGACAACAATTGCGTTATTGCACAAGCGAAGGAACTTCGATTTCATCAGCGATCCAAACATGTATTGCGCCGATATCATTTGATCAGGGAGATCATTAGTAAAAGAGATGTATAAATAGAGAAAATTTCCACTAAAAATAGTCAAGCGGATCTCTGACTAAGCCCCTACTCCAAGAAAAGTTTAAGAGACATATAAAAGCCTATGATATTAGATACCAAGGCGATTGGTTATATGCCAAGTGAGAATATGTTGTAATAGAGAGATGTCCTAAGACAATCACCTTAGATGATTAATAAAATTGAACATTTTATATGTATTTGATTGGATCTTAAACTCATTTACTAAAGTCTACAATACAATACATATCATGAGAGAAATTATGATTGGATCATAATTAGTGAATACCTCATCATGTATAATTAAGTAAGTATTAAAACCATCTCTATTCGATGAATTGATGAAATTGGGCATCATCAATTCCGTGAGACCAGCACATGTTATGCCTCTTGGGTTATCCAAGCATTCGATACTCACTGAATGGAAATATAGGGATGTTGAGAGTGAATATGTGGATGTTAGTTAAGGGTAACTAGTTCATTGGAGTGATCTGCTATGAGATTTCATATTGTTGCTATGTTGTTGAAGATCTCATTACAGCTCGAGTGCAAGTTTCCTTAGACTTGAGGTATTTAAGTTATCTTGATCACGACACATTATACTTTGATTTCTTCACAGTCATCTCCATAGGAGGCATCGCTCCAGGTTAATTGAGTATAAATCAAAGTGATCGAAGATGTTTGGATAACCGATAGAGGATTCACCACTCCTGTTATCAGGAGATGTATACCCTAGGCCTCTTGTCAAGATTGTTACTCATAAGTCTCTGACTCTCTAACCAGAACAAACATATTAAGAAGATAGTTTTCTTGGACACGTGTAGAGAGTAACTTGAATCCACAAGACAAGGAATTAACTTGGGATAGATGTGACATTGTCAGCCTAGTGGGGGTGAACACTATAGATCATGTCGTGAACCAAGTGAGTATATGATGAGTAAAAGGAACATGACACGAACTACTATAGCTGCTAAAGGGTTTAGAATTGTTCTAAAATCTATTTTGACTTTCCGATCAATTGGGGATCATGATATACTACTAGGTGTCACTCATGATCTATTCATAATTAACGATTAGTTATGAATTGACAACATAGTCAGGAACCTATTAGGTCACACACACAACAATTTCCTCAAGAGATGTAAAATAAGTAAGAGAATATGATTCTAGAAGAGATAGAAGTTATGTCTAGTTGGACCAAACTAGTAATGCACAAGTATTGAATATTCATAAAAGGGCTTATGAATGAACTTCCTTATTGGGTTTTAGAAATGTTCTAAAACCCAATAGCCCAAGATGGAACAGAGGTGTTGGCCCATTACCCATAAGTCATTAGCAAGTTCATGATTGTGAATCAATGAACAAGAGGGCTTGTAGGAAAAGAAGAAATGAAGGTTATTCTTCATGACTCTTCATAATGGTAGCCAACCAAATGAATGTGCATGAAGAGATTCATGTAACCCCCTTATTTAGTCATCTCTTCTCCTTCTATACTACCATAATGATCGTTGACCACATTAAGAGGGTAGGGAGGGAGTTATTTGAGTGGGGAGGGAGTTACTTTAGTGGATTTCTATATAAGCAAGAAAAGAAAGGGGTCTACATAAAAGCTTCCAACAAGTGGTTTCAGAGCCACGTTTGTTTATTGGCATAAATCATTTAGTTTAGGATTAGATAATATGTATATTGTGATATGCATGTGTATACTTAGATTGGATCTGGGTTTATGATCATTAGAGTGCATGTATAATTATGTATGAGATATATAGATTATACATGTAGAGTAATCATGTGAATACCTAGATTGGATCTAGATTTATGATTATTAGAGTGCATGTTAGATTATATATAAGATACATAGATTGTACATGTAGAATAATCATATACTATTTTGGCATATATTGTTTTGAAAAATGATGAGACCTATGATACATAAAAAATCTCTAGTGCAGATATTAGGACTAACATCTTCCATTAATATGATTTATCTAGAGTTCTTTTTCGTGTTTTGCGCTATTGGACCATCGCCAACCCTGGGCATGACATTGAATATGTTCAAGCCATTGAGAATCAATGTTCCATTAAATGGCAAGGACCAAAGGTCAAGGTTCAAGTTTGGGTTGTTGACTCTCCAAGCCTAGCTTGAAAATTGAATGTGTTTGACCATTTAATTTCGATCTCGAGATTAATGGATTGGTCCTAACTGAAATTATTGATTTGTTGTGTCATTGCCAAGGTCAATGTGGGCAGAGGTGTAATTGGGTATTATGCATATGATGTATACTTGTTAATGAGTTAACAACCTAATATAGATGTGAACATTCAATTAGTTAATAACATCAAGTGATAGTTGTATAATTGTTATACAATTGGTACTGTTGATACTTACTGCTAGAGCTAAGAATGATTTGTTGGACCATCGCCAAGGTTGTTCTTAGTCATAATGGATATCATCTCACTAGGAGAAAACCTACTATCTCTCGAATTCAAAGTTAGGTGTCACGTCCCGAGGGCATATTCGTCATTCAAATGACGGAGGAGCCCCTTAGTGACAATATTCAGAAATACAATGCTTGAACCAGGTATAGTAAAAATCTCGAAATGATGATAGAAATATAAATATTTTATTAACCGCATGCATGCACGACTAAAATATAAATCAATTAAAAGTAAATTAGTTTTATGACACCAAATCAAACTGCGACCAAAATCTAAAGTGCATAAACAAAATGCAATAACAAAAAGTAAATAAAACGACATCTCGACAATGCAGTGGGACCAGCACGGCAAGGAACTCTCTGAGCGACGCGAAGGTAAGCCAACTGGACACGTCATCTATTAGCTAACCTGGAGGATAAAAGAAGAGGGGGTGAGTACAACCACTCAGTGAGTGGATAGAAAATAGTGCATAATCATAATGGATATAATGGACATAATGGAAGTCAAAGGAAACAAACTAGAGTAATCCAAATCTTAGAGTACCAATATCAGTCTGCAACTAACCTAATCAACAGTATAACAAATACACCTATAACATATACAACCAACTGCAATCTACAAGCAATACATATCAAGATACCGCGATCTCGAGGTAATACAAAGACTCTATCTGCGCGCAACCACATGTTACCACAAACGGGACTCGTGGGCAGATAGGAATAAAAGACTCCATGTCTGCGGGCAACGATATGCTACCACGACTTGGTCTCGTGGGCAAATAGAGTATATAGCTATCTAGCTATGGACTGCACGCAACAACATGCTACCACGACCGGGTCTCGTGGGCAGTCAAGATATAAGGTAGCTATCTAGCTACAGACAATACACGAATCCAACTATTACTAACTCCGAACGAGTAGTCCTAGAGTATAACTCCGCAGTAGATCCTCTCAATCATGAATGAGAGACATAATCGACCACAGGTATACAAAGCAACCATAGTTCAAAAGTAGAGAACCTCTACTGCAGACCCTCTCAACCATGAATGGGAGACACAGCTGGCAGCCAAGATAGAAGAAAAGTTATAAATCCTCTACTGCAGACCCTCTCAACCACGAATGGGAGACATAGCTGGCAGTCGAGACAGGAGAAAAGTTATATATCATTTACTGCAGACCCTCTCAACCACGAATGGGAGACATAGTTGGCAGCCGAGATAGGAGGAAAGTTATATATTCTCTAACAATTAATCTTATCTTAATTATACTATTTCACTAGTCCATTCATAATACCAATCCAACAAATAATAGGTAAGCATCTACCATCACTATCTACCTATTTATATCTCAGCACTAAATAATAGACACTTATAATAATAATATCAATCAATAACTACATGTTAATGATGAGCAAGCAACCTAGAATCCAAGGGTTTAGCGAATATAGTATCAAAGCAACTCTAGCAATAACATAAGTAAACCATATAACCAATAAAATTATGCACTAAATTCTAAAGATGTTAAAGATCCACCCACCTCTGATGGCAGAGCGTCTTAATTATCTCTAAATCCGAGAATGTGCTTCCGCTTCCAACTCTGTTATAATTAATCCATTATTAACTCAACGATCAGTAAATTTCTAAATCTATTAGCTAATCGATTATGAATCTTTCCATTACTTTATTTAACCCTTAATCAAATTCTTTTAATGGATCATCTAATTTAATTAGCTCCTAACCTAATTACTTAACTTAATTATTGGTTAAGCCATTGACATAATTATGTTAACCTAATCAATTTACCGTTTAATCAAATCAAACACAATTAACTTATTCAAATCAAATGATCCTAGATTGGATTTATCACAACCTAATTAATCTGGATTAATTAAATAATGAATAACATAGTAATTCAATTATAATCCAGATCAACCCGATAAAAATACAAATCCATTAATCGTTAATTATCCTAGAGTTAATTAATTAACCTAAATAAGTCAATTAAACCGTTTAATTAATCGAAACTAATTATAAACTAAACCTGAATTAATTGATTAAATCAACTCCTAATTATTCCTTATTGCAGATTAATCGTTTCTCACCGACGCGACCGCGAACAAGGGACAGCTGCTGGCCGATTTTTCATCGGTGGCGAGGATGGAGCTAGGGTGGCGACAGTGGCCGATGCTGGCAGCGACGACCGGTGCGTGCGCATCTGGTGTCGTGTGTGCGCGACGGGTTCGGTGGTGGCCGGAGAAGAGGTCGGCAACAAAGTCGGCGCTGCGGGGCGAGATGCACGGCGGTGGACGACGGCGCGTCGTCGGCTGGATCGCGGTGGCATGGCATGGCGCTAGAAGGCGATCGCGGCGCAAGGAAGAAGGTTGCGACAGCGATGGGAAGAAGGCGACGGCTGGCGATGGAAGGCAGGGCGGAGGTGCGGGGTGGAAGTCGGCGCCGAAGAAAAGGGGAGGTTAATGAAAACAATCAATGCCCTAAATCCCTAGGTTTATTTATAACCTAGGTTTTATTGAATTAATCAGTTGGATTAATTCTTTTAATTCAAGTCCTAGAAATTTTGATCTACTAATAACTAAGCTTTGAATTAATCCACTTGATTAATTCTTTTTAACCGATCCTAACAATTTTATCCAAAAAAAAAATTCATATCTTTCAGATAAGATAAATAGACTATTTCGAAGTCTAATAAAATTATTTGGAACTTTTTTAATTAAATATTAATAATTAAATCTCTGCTTTTCAAACAATCAATTTTATTATTGGATAAAGTCAATTAGACTTAGTCCAATCTGATAAAAGTTTATTCCGAAATTATCAACAAAAATACAAATAAATAATTAATTTCAATTTAATAAAATAGATAAATAAATTTACTTTATTTATCTCATAATTAAATTATATTATTATTATATTATATTATTTTAATTTTTATTTAATTTGTTAAATAAATTATCAACAAATACAAATATATATATATATATATATATATATATATATATATATATATATATATATATATATATATATATATATATATATATTCCAATATATTACATTAGGGCTCTTGAATTCGGATAAAACAGTGGGAGCTTAATTTAATGTAAATTGGTTACATTATCAATTCATCTCTCTAATACACTCTATATGTATGTTTAGGTTTTAAGGTAGAGAACGAATGTCAACCTCTATTAACTTAACGTCAAATTTAGATAACAATAAATTAACTAAGCCGAAGTTCTTGGACTGGCTTCATAACTCGAGAATAGTTTTCAAGGATGAGAAGTTGGTTGTCCTTGAAGAGGGTTTTCCCGAACATCTTGCAGGCAATGCTTCTGATGATCAAAAGTTGACTTACCAAAAATATGTTATTAATTTTGAGATTGCGAGCTGCATTATGCTAGCGTCGATGTCTCCAGAGTTGCAAAAATAACATAAGCATATGGATGCTTATGCAATTGTTTTTCATCTTCGTGAACGATTTGATGAGCAAGATAGATCTGAAAGGTTCGAGATCACTAAGCTGCTCTTTCGCTCAAAGATGCAGGAGGGTTCATTGGCAGTGCAATATGCACTAAAGATGAAACATTAGAAAGGAAATTGTAAGCTTCATCTAGAGTCCTTGAAGGATAAGAAGGGATGCCCAATCTGCTTCGGATATTTTCATGATTGAATGTCATATTGTAGCTTCCAACACTTGGGTATTGGATACCCGGTGTACCTCCCACATATGTAATGACATACATGGGTTGAAGAATAGTAGACGACTAGCTAAAGGAGAAGTAGATTTAAGAGTTGGTAACGGAACAAAAGTTGTTGTTGTAGCCATAGGAACCTATGTATTGCATCTTCCTAATGGATTAGTCATGGAGTTGGATAATTATTATGTTATTCCTATATTGATAAAGAATATTATTTCTATTTCCTATTTAAATAGAAACGGTTTCCATTTAACTTTCAATAATGATAGTTGTTATATAACGTTAAATGGTGTTCTTTATGCAATTGGAACTTTAAACAATGGAATCTATTTGTCCAATGAAATATTCAACATTGAAAATAATAGCAAAGGGCTAGATTAGACAATCGATTAACTTCCCGATTGTGACATCGTCGTCTTGGTAATATAAGCAAGGATTACATGCCTAAAATGCACAAGTTGGGTATTTTGGAATCTTTTGAATCAGATTCATTAGATATATGCAAGTCATGCTTAAAAAAATGGCAAAGTTATCTTTTATTGAGAAAGGTGATCGAGCAGTTGAAGTATTGTGTCTAATACATACCAATGTATATGGTCCAATGCCAATTCATGCTCGAAGAGGTTATAGCTACTTCCTTACATTTATTAATGATCACTCACGATATGGGTATGTGTATCTATTGAGATACAAATCTGAAGTATTTGAAAGGTTCAAAGAATTTAGAAATAAAGTAGAGAAACAACTTGAGAAAAGTATTAAAATACTTCAATCGGATCGAGATGGTGATTACTTAAGCCAAGAGTTTCAAGATTAGCTAAGAGACAATGACATTTTTTCTCAAAGGACTCCACCTTATATGCTACAATATAATGCTATAGCAGAAAGGTAAAATTGAACCTTGTTAGACATGGTGAGGTCGATGATGCAACATCCAAATCTTCCAAAGACCTTTTTGAGTTACACACACGAGACAGTTGTTTACTTATTAAACAGAGTCTCTACTAAGACAATCTCTACTACTTCATATGAGATATGGAATGGTAAGAAAGCTCATTATCTTACTTGAAGATATGAAGTTGTTCTGCTTATGTGAAGAGAACAATGTCAGATAAGCTAGAGGCTAAGTCTGACAAGTATTTATTTATTAGTTACCCTAAGAAAATAAAGGGTTACCAATTCTATCATCCCTTGGAATAAAATGTGTTTATTTCACGGCATGTTATTTTCTTAGAGAAATAGTTTCTCTTATAGGAAAATAGTGGGAGTGAGGTTAAACTAAGTGTAGTTCAAAAGACTCCAATAGATAAAAAAAGAGATGTTTAGCGAAGGACCACAGTTGATTATCATACATTGAGATACACAACCTCTTCGAAGATCTAATAAGACTCGTAAGATTTCTGAGAGATATGGATTTCTCGTAAGTGAATCCAATGTCGTATTTCTCATTGAAGATGAGGAGCCTATTAGTTACGAAGAAATTCTGAATAGTTCAGACAAGAAAAATGATTTATATCCATGAAGTCGGAAATAGATTTCATGTATGAAAATCAAATTTGGAACTTGATGGACCCACCTGAAGGTATCACACCAATAGGGTGCAAATGGGTTTTCAAGAAGAAAATCAACATGGATGGTAATGTAATTACCTATAATGCTAGATTAGTGGCGAAAGGGTATCATCAAAGACAAGGTGTTGACTATGACAAAACTTTTTCACAAATAGTTATACTTAAATTTATTCGGATGCTCTTAGCCATAGTAGCTCATTATGATTATGAGATATGACAGATGGATATGAAAACAGTTTTCCTTAATGGAAATCTGAGATTCATTTATGGATTAAAGCAAGCATCTAGGAGCTAGAATATCCGTTTTGATGAGACAATCAAATAGTTTGATTTCTCACAAAATCCGAACGAACCCTATGTGTACAAAAAGGCTAGTGGGAGTGCGATCGTGTTCCTAGTGTTATATGTGGATGACATATTGCTCATATGAAACGATATTCTTGTCCTTCAAACAGTCAAGGTTTGGTTATCTAAAATGTTCTCCATGAAAGACATGGGAGAAGCAACCTACACCTTAGGAATTAAGATCTATAAAGATAGATCGAATTGGTTGTTTGGTCTTTCGCAGTCTACATACATAGATAGAGTGTTAAAATGATTTAGAATGTTGAAATCCAAGAAATGTTTCATTCCCATGAGACATAGGATTCGCCTTTCGAAGTTTATGTATCCTAACATATAAGACGAGAGGATTCGCATGAGACAGATCTCATATGCGTCAGTTATAGGATCGTGTTGGTGATCGATTGGAAGCTAGAGGGGGGTGAATAGCTTGTTGTTCGTTTCTACAAAAAGATTAGCGGAAGCACAACAAAAATAATAATAACACAAATGAAAACAATGCTAACACAATTCTTTTACGTGGTTCGGAGATAGCACTCCTACTCCACGGTGATCCTTGAGGTGGATCAACCCTAATCAATATCACTATGAAGCTTTCCTTTACAACAATCCTCCTCTTCTTACAAAGGATGAAGATGGAGCTTAGAGAGGAGGAGGGGATTTAAAATCACTAGAAAGCTTGGAAAAATCGTGGAGGCTTGAGAGTATTATCAGAGAATAAGTATTATCCCTCAAAATCACCATAAGTCCTCTTTTTATAGAGAGAGAACTGATTTTCCCATTGGAGCACCATCAGTCGACTGATGTACAGCATCAGTCGACTGCCGGCGTGGTTAACGGCTTCTGAATAGCCGGATTCGCGGGATTCAGAGTCGTTACCTCCAACGGTACTTTCATCAGTCGACTGATCCATCCATCAGTCGACTGATGGAGTGATCAGTCGAGTGATCACAGGTCGTAGTCGAGTGAGACTCCATTCACCGGCCACCGCTTGATACGGCCGATCGATCGCAACATCAGTCGACTGACACGACCAAAGCAGTCGACTGATCGTCAGGGTTTTATCATGACTCAGTCGAGCACCTGACCAGTCGACTGATACTCATCAAGTATGAATAATTCATACTTGATTTCACCCCCTAGACCTAGACTCAACCTTCTAGCTCTTCCTTAAGCCTTGCGCCTCCAGGATCCCTCCGAGTTCGCGACTTGTTCATCCTTTGCGCTTTGCTTCCAAGAGCTTCCTTCGGTTTTGTCATGTCTTGGGTTTCCCTTTGCCAAAGCGTGCTTGGACTTTACGCCACCAAGTCTACATGCTTGGACTTACGCTGTCAAGACTTGCATTTGAACTTCCTTTGCCAAAGTCCATTTGGACTTAATGCCGTCAAGACAACATGCTTGGTCTTATGCCGCCAAACATTTACCTTGGACTTCTCTTGCCAAGATCATACTTGGACTTTGCCTTTACCAAGTCTTCATACTTGGATTTCCCTGTCACTTGAACATGTTCACAATTAGATCATAAAATGTTACCTAACTTAGATGATTATCCAAACATCAAAACATATAAATGCTTGGGGCATTGTTGCACCAATAATCTCCCCCTTTTTGATATTTGGCAATCATTTAAGTTAGGTCTTTTAAAATACACAATAATCATATTTCCAAATCACATAATCATATATCCAATTCTAATTTAAACATTTCTTCTCCCCCTTTGACATACATCAAAAAGAGAAGAAGTCATATATTTCATAAAAGAATTGAATGTGTTGTAATCTTGAACTAAGGTATAGAATTGAAATTTAGCTCCCCCTTAATCCAAGATATAGTTCATGATGAGTAAAAGACATGTGGAGCAAAAGCCTAACAAACAATTTGAAGGTTAAATCCTAACTTTGCGCCAACAATGTAAGTTTGGGGATGAAAAAGATATATTTTATGAAACTCCCCCTAAAACACCGCATTAAACAGTCCTAAAAATTTATTTATACTCAATATTATCATGCTATAGTTTTAGGACATCAAAGATACACTAAATATCAGAAAATAGAGCTATTTTTCGATTGGTTTCGACTCGATCACTACTAAATACCAAATCCAATTTCACTTTTCAAATTCAACTTCGTAAATGCGTTAGAAATTCTAGAAATCTCGAAAAATCACGAAATTTTGTGTACATATTTCCGAAATAATACTTTATCAAGGAAAAATAATTTGAAAAATATATGTTTTCCAGATTTCAAGATTGATACAAACTTGGAAGCTAACAAAAGTTCTAATATTTTTGCAAACTTTGTATTACTTTTGTGTTCCACTTGAAAACTGTTTTTCAAAATATGATAAACATAGTTTAAAATATGTTTTATTTGACATTTTCAATCATATTCTTGGAGCTATATGCACATCAATTGTGTATAAGTCTTCCCAATGATTGATCCAATGAAAGATTAATGTCTCTAGATGACACTTTGGTCCATAATAATGCATCATAACAAACATGATGAACCAAGTGCATCTTTCTAACATCTCACATGTTGTCTAAGTGGGTCAATACAAAAATCATAGTTTCTTAGGTATTTTGTGAGATGTTTAAAGGTATAAATCCTAGGATTTCTATAGGATCATGCAAACCTACACCTTTATTCAACCAAGCACATCCCAAGTTCTCTCCTAAGTGATGAAAATTCTACCTCGGGGAGAGCCTTGGTAAATATGTCGACTAGGTTGGACTTGAATTCAATGTAATTAAGCTCAATGTCCCCCTTAGTCACATGATCTCTAATAAAGTGATGTTTCACTTCAATGTGCTTGGTCTTAAAGTGATGCACCAGATTTTTGGTTAAATTTATGGTGCTCATATTATCATAAAATATTTTTATGTTGGAGTAAGATGGCTCATAATCCTCTAAGATATGTTTCATCCATAGTAGTTGAGCTACACAACCACCCATAGCCACATACTCGGCCTCGGTGGTGGATAGGGCAACACAAGGTTGCTTCCTACTACTCCAACTAACTAGGGAGGACCCAAGGAATTGGCATCCACCACTAGTACTCTTCCGATCCAATTTGCAACCGACATAATCGGAATCGGTGTTCCCGACCAAATCAAAAGACCTAGTCCTAGGGTACCATAGTCCTACATTTAGTGTGCCTTTAATATATCTTAAGATTCTCTTAACGACGACTAAATGAGATTCTTTTGCACATAATTGATACCTAGCACACATACCAACCGCAAATAATATGTCGGGTCTACTAGCGGTTAGGTACAAAAGGCTACCAATCATGCTCCTATAGAGTGTAAGATCAATTTATTTTCCTTCATTATCACTATCTATTTTTGTATTGGTTGCCATTGGAGTTGAAACTACCTTAGCATTTTCCAAACCAAATTTCTTAATCATTTCCTTAGCATATTTGATTTGATAAATATAAATTCCTTCACTTGTTTGTTTGACTTGTAATCCTATGAAGAAATTTAATTCCCCAACTAGACTCATTTCAAACTCTTTTTCCATATTTTTAATAAAGTCTTGAAGAAGTTCATCATTTGTTGACCCAAAGATAATGTCATCAACATATACTTGGGTTACAAAGATGTCCTTTGATGTTGACTTTATAAATAGAGTTTGATCTACACTACCCCTTTTAAAGTCCTTAGAAATTAAGAAAGATGATAATCTTTCATACCAAGCCCGGGGAGCTTGTTTCAAACCATACAAAGCTTTCCTAAGCTTGTATACATGGTTTGGATAGTCCATATTCTCAAACCCGGAAGGTTGTTCTACATATACCTCTTCCTTAATAAACTCATTTAGGAATGTCAATTTAACATTCATTTGATGGAGTTTGAAACTCATATAAAAGGCATACCCTAATAGTATCCTAATAGACTCTAATCTAGCAACCGGGGCATATGTTTCATCATAGCCAAGTCCTTCAACTTGATTAAAATTCCTTGCAATTAATCTTGCTTTATTTCTAGTAATATTCCCTTGGTCATCTAGTTTGTTCCTAAAGAGCCATCTTGTAGTAATAATGGTGTTTTCATTTGGTCTAGGAACTAACTCTCATACTTGACTCCTTTCAAATTGAGCCAATTCAACTTGCATTGCTAAGATCTAATCCGGATCAAGTAATGCATCTTTGATTGTTTTGGGCTCAATTTGAGAAATTAGAGTTATATGACTAGTGGGATCCCTATGAAATGATCTAGTCCTAACACCTTGAGATAATTCACCCACAATTTAATCTAAGGGGTGATTTTGATGAACTCTTATGATTCTAGGAGGTGTATTAATTTGAGTTTGATCATAATTAACCTCAATCCTATGCTCATCATCGGAGTCACCTCTTACTCCCCTTTGATTCAAACCTCCCCCTTGATCATTACCCCCTAAGGTTAGATCTTGAAATTGTTGGGTAATTTCTTGATTTTCATTATTTATCATCATCAATAGGGGATTTCCTAGGGTATGTATTGGAAGTTTCATCAAATTAGACATTTAAAGATTCCTCAATCTTTTGAGTCCTTTTATTATAAACTTTATATCCTACACTAGTGGATGAGTATCCAACTAGGATTCCCTCATCCGTTTTGGACTCAAATTTACTTAGGTTGTCTTTGGTATTTAAGATATAAACTTTGCATCCAAAAATTTAAAATAATGAATTGTTGGAATTGTACCATTCCACAATTCAAATGGAGTTTTTTCTAAAAACCTATGAATTAACACCCTATTTTGGATATAGCAAGCGGTATTAACCACTTCCGTCCACAAGTAGCTAGGTAAAGAATATGCATTTAACATAGTCTTAGCCGCTTCTTGTAGGGCACAATTTTTCCTTTCCACAACCCCATTTTGTTGGGGTGTTCTAGAACAAGAAAACTCACGCTTGTACCCTTGTTCTAAGCAAAAAGTTGAGAAATTTGAATTCTCAAATTCTCCACCATGATCACTACGGATCCGATTGATTTTGAGTTTTCTTTCACTCTCTACTCTCTTGCTAAATCCTATGATTATTCCTAGGGGTTCATCTTTATTTTTCATGAAAAATACCTAAGTAAACCTAGAGAAATCATCTACTATTACTAAGCAATATCTACTACCAATCATAGAAGGGGTACTATGACAATCAAATAAGTCTATATGTAAAAGTTCTAAAGGTAAAATGGTACTAAGTAAAGTTTTACCTTTGTGTGATATTTTTGATTGTTTCCCTTCTTGGCATGCATCACACATTTTGTCCTTGAGAAATTTGACTTTAGGCAACCCTTTGACTAACTTCATTTTTGCTATTTTGGCTATGTTCTTTATGTTTATGTGTCCTAGCCTCCTATGCCAAAGCTAACTCTCCTCTTCTTTTGCAATAAGACACTTAGTAGAGGCATTAGTAGCATAGGATAAATCAACATAGTATATATTTGATTTCCTAAAACCTACTAGCATGCAATCATTTAAGGTTTTGTGTTTTATAAAATATTTTGAAGAGTCAAATTTAACATCAAAATTTGCATCACATAGTTGGCTTACACTAAGTAAATTAAATTTCATATCCTTAACTAATAACACTTTATGAATGGCAAGGTTGGAGGATACCTCAATTGTGCTCTTTCCTAGAATCTTAAGTTTGTCACTATTACCAAATGATACCTTTCCCTTGCTAGTGTGGTTAATAGTGGAGAATTTTCTCTCATCACCGGTCATGTATTTTGAACACCCACTATCAACAATCCACAAGCTTGGTTCTTCTACCTATATCACATGAAAAACACAATCCTTAGGTACCCAAATTTTAGGACCATTAGCATCAATTAGAAATTTCTTAGGGACCCAAGTCTTTCTACCCTTGCTTCTAATTATGAATTTTCTACTAACAAGATATGTAAATGCTACCTCTTTTTCCTTAGGCCTATATCCTAGTCCGGTCTTGTTGTAAATAGCCCTTTGATCCTTAATTATCATGTCTAGGTATTTAGAGTCATTAGTAAATTTTTCTAAGCATGCTCTTAAGTTACCTATTTCTTTTCTCAATTCATCATTTTCATCTCTAAGGGTACATGCATCATCATCACAAGATAATTTATCACAAGATGGTTCTACACTCTTAAGTGATTTAATCTCTACGTTTAAGTCCTTAATCCTAGTTTTCGATCTATTCAATGCATTTTGAAGGCATGTAATTGTCTTGTAAAGTAAATCTACCATAGCGGAGTTGTTTACCTCATCATCATCACTTGATTATGATTCGTCGCTTGAAGAAGAAGATGAGGACTCCTCACTTGAGCTCCCGACTTCTTCCTCCAAGGCCATGAGGGCTAGATTCCGGGTGACATGACATACTTCTTCATCATCGGAAGAGTACTCCATGCTTAGGGTGTCCCATGTTTGTGTCACCATTACCTCCTTCTTCTTCTTCTCCTTCTTTTCCTTTTCCTTCTCCTCCTTCTTCTTTAGTTCTGGACAATTTGGCTTGATATGCCCTTTCTTGTTGCAACCATAGCAAGTTACATTAGGTGTAGAATTTGAACTATTTGAAGACTTACCTCTTGAGGATTGGAACATCCTCCTCACATCTTTCTTGGTGAGTTTCCTTGACTTCCCACCAAACTTCTTGACATAATGAGCCACCTCGCTTGTCGATAGCTCATCTTTACTACTAGATGAGTCTTCCTCGGATTCGGATGAGGAGGACACTTCTTTCTTCTCCTTCTTCTTTTTGTCCTTCTTTCCTACAAAAAGAGTTATACCCTTCTCTTTGGATGAAGTGTTAGCTTGTTCATGTAATTCAAATTCACAAAATAACTCATCTAACTTAATCAAAGAGAGATCCCTAGAGACCTTATAGGCATCTACCATTGAAGCCCATAAGGTTGTTCTAGGGAAGGCTTGGAGCACATACCTTACAAGGTCTCGGTTGTCGACCTTCTCACCTATTACATGTAGTCCGTTGACTACTTCTTTGAAGCGACCGTGCATTTGGCTCACGGTCTCATTGGTCTTCATGGAGAAACTTTGAAATTGGCCAATTAGGAGATCTCTCTTGGCTCTTCTTGTTTCCTTAGATCCCTCGTTGAGCTTTATCAACTTCTTCCAAAGCTCCTTCGCCGATTCAAATGGCTCCACCTTGCTTAGTTGCTCTTTTGACAACCCACATTGAAGTGTAGTTGTTGCCTTGGCGTTGGCTTAAGCCTTCTTGGTCATGTCTCTCGTCCAATCCTTGGTCGGTATAGGCGCTCCGTGTTCATCGATCAGCTTCTCGAAACCATCTACAACGCTAAACCAATTTTCAATATCATTCATTAAATAATACTCCATTCTACCTTTCTAGTATCCGAAGTCGTTGTCGTCGAAGAACGGACGCCTCGCCGTGCTATACCCCTCTTGGAAAGCCATTTTGCTCCGGTTGATTGTTAGATCTTCCGATGCGATCCGGATTCTGATACCACTTGTTGGTGATCGATTGGAAGCTAGAGGGGGGGTGAATAGCTTGTTGTTCGTTTCTACAAAAAGATTAGCAGAAGTACAATAAAAATAATAATAACACAAATGAAAACAATGCTAACACAATTCTTTTACGTGGTTCGGAGATAGCGCTCCTACTCCACCGTGATCCTTGAGATGGATCAACCCTAATCAATATCACTATGAAGCTTTCCTTTACAACAATCCTCCTCTTCTTACAAAGGATGAAGATGGAGCTTAGAGAGGAGGAGGGAATTTAAAATCACTAGAAAGCTTGGAAAAATCGTGGAGGCTTGAGAGTATTATCAGATAATAAGCATTAGCCCTCAAAATCACCACAAGCCCTCTTTTTATAGAGAGAGGGCTGATTTTCCCGTTGGAGCACCATCAGTCGACTGATACACACGTGGTTAACGACTTCTGAATAGCCGGATTCGCGGGATTCAGAGTCGTTACCTCCAACGGTACTTTCATCAGTCGACTGATGGAGTGATCAGTCGAGTGATCACAGGCCGCAGTCGAGTAAGACTCCATTCTATACCGCTTGACAAATGACTAATCGCAACATCACCGACCGACACGAAAAGTAGTCGATCGATCGCCGTGGTTTCATCCTCGACTGGCCGAAAGACTCGACCACCGACCGATCATCGATCGATACTCATCAAGTATGAATAATTCATACTTGATTTCACCCCCTAGACCTAGACTCAACCTTCTAGCTCTTCCTTAAGCCTTGCGCCTCCAGGATCCCTTCGAGTCCGTGACTTGTTCATCCTTTGCGCTTTGCTTCCAAGAGCTTCCTTCGGTTTTGTCATATCTTGGGTTTCCCTTTGCCAAAGCGTGCTTGGACTTTACGCCTCCAAGTCTACATGCTTGGACTTACGCTGCCAAGACTTGCTTTTGGACTTCCTTTGCCAAAGTCTGTTTGGACTTAATGCCGCCAACACAACATGTTTGGTCTTATACCGCCAAACCTTTACCTTGGACTTCTCTTGCCAAGATCATACTTGGACTTTGCCTTTACCAAGTCTTCATACTTGGATTTCCCTGTCACTTGAACATGTTCACAATTAGATCACAAAATATTGCCTAACTTAGATGATTATCCAAACATCAAAACATATAAATGCTTGGGGCATTGTTGCACCAACAGATCGTTCATGTATTCTATGTTATGTACAATGTTCAATATATCGTACGCTCTAAATGTCACGAGTCGATACCAGTCGGATTCAGGTATGGATCATTGGGTGACTGTCAAGGTAATCCTTAAGTACTTACGAAGAACTAAGAATTTGTTCTTGGTACATAGAGAAGGTGATATGGTCATACACGAGTATACTGATGTCAACTTCCAGACAGATAAGGATAACTCCAAGTCTCAGTCTGGATACATATTCACATTGATATGGTCAAGGTGATATGGCCAAGGATTTGTTCTTGCTACATGAAGGAGGTGATATAATAGTACGCGAGTATACAGATGTAAACTTCCAGACAGATAAGGATGATTTCAAATCCCAGTCTGGATACATATTCACCTTGAATGGAGGTGCGATCAATTGGAAAAATTCCAAACATGAGACCATTACTGACTCTACCACGGAGACAGAATACATTACAGCTTCTGAGACATCCAAGGAAGCGGTTTGAATCAAGAAGTTCATTTCTGAACTTAGAGTTGTTTCGAGCGTTGTTGAAGCATTACCAATTTACTGCGACAACAATAGTGTCATTGCACAAGCGAAGGAATCTCGGTCTCATCAACAATCCAAACATGTATTGCATCAATATCATTTGATCAAGGAGATCATTGGTAGGAGAAAGGTACAAATAGAGAAAATTTCCACCGAAAGGAATCTAGCAGATCCCTTGACTAAGCCTCTACCCCAAGAAAAGTTCGAGAGGCGTGTAGAAGCCTATAGTATTAGAGCATCTCCAATGGTGAAAACCATTAGAGAGTTCCTTTATAGACCCCATCATGTCACATCAATGCTACGTCAAAAGAAAAAAAAACCTCATTCATCTCTCCACTATAAAAAAATCTTCCAACAACTCCTTTATAGGTCCCACCATTTATCTATATTTTATATTATATATACTTATTAAAAACACTATTTATAATGGTTATTTTTATACCGACTAATTATTAATAATTATTTATTAATTCTGTAAAATTACTAACCATTAAAAATTTAAAAATAAATTACATAAATATTGCATAATAATTTAAAAGTAAATTATATAAATATTGCGATACATAAAATAAAAAATTAAAAATTACAACAATATATAAATTACATGAGATTATGCCTCTGTTTAATTTTTTCAACTATTTTCTCATATATACGAAGTTATTTCGGAGTTATCTTACTAGTATCCTTCATAAGAATTTCATAATCCTTGTGAAGGATCTCAGCTTCTTGAAAAGTCATTTTTTTCATTTGATAATCTTTGATTTCTTATCAATCTGTATCGATGTTTTACTCTGTTTTATCACTTTCTTTAACTTTGGATTTACCCTTCCTCCTCGACGCCTTTTGCCCTATTGGACGAATGTGGACTTCATAGTTGTCCACATCAATATTCAAATTTGGATTTGAGCTAGAAGTGTGCCCTCCTGATTCAAATGTTCTTGCCTTCTTGCTGGAGTGATGACTAACTGATTGTGAAGCATATTTTTCATAATCTTTGAAAACTCTCCATACATGCATATATTTGAAGTCTTTGTTATTGTTGTTGGCTTTCCACATATTGAGTGTGTTTTCCAACACATTTTCATCACTCCAATCGCTTTGACGATGAGAATAAAAATTATTATAATATATAAAAAAATTCATTTACCATTGGTGCGAACTTGTAGTAGTGTGATTTTAATCGCTTCCAAATTCTTGACACAATTCCAGTGGGTCGATAATTATTGTAATAATCAGCGATATATTTCCAAAAAGCTTGATCCTTCTGGTCATTACCGATGATTGCATCGGTGCTGATAGTGGCCCATGACTTCACAAGAACCACGTCTTTGTCAGGAGACCAAATTACTCACTTTGAATCATCTATCTTCGGCTTGTATTTAGGCTCTGTCTGTGATGAATGTGATGGTCACTTAGTTGCTGGAACTGATGATGACATTATAGGCTCTTTGTCGCTGACAATTGTATCAACACTAGCCCTTCTTGATTCATTCGAATGTATCGCTGGTGGTTGAAGAGGAGAAAATATATGCGGTGGAGTTGGCATCCCAAATCGACTACCCATTGTCAACCAATCTTGAGGTGGATACATATAAAACGGAAATGGGGCAATGTTACTCGGATTCATCGAAAAAATTTGAAAACTTTGAAAATTTGGAGGATATTGTGGAACATTTGGAGGATATTGAGTGTGAGACAAAAATTGAGAATATTATATATTTGAAGGAATACAAGTACTTTGAGAAGAAATTTCTTCCACATTTGAAGAATTCAAAAGATTTGTAAAAAAAAATTGAAATTTGCATCCATCTTAAGAAAGAAGGAGAAAATGACAAGATCACAGGAATGAAGAAGAAAAGATATGTAGGAAAGTTGTAAAATGAATAAGTGAATGAAGGTGTATTTATTTGGAAAATTTATTTTTAAAAACTAAAAAATAATCGTTGAACAACGGCTAAAAAATCAATCGTTGTTCACCGAATACCTGCAATATCCCTTCCGTTGATTGAATATATTTTTTTCATTAATAAACTTTTTTTTTACAAACAAACAAAAAAAATTATTAAAAAAAATAGAAGAAGCGGCTCCCAATTGCTCCTAGTTGGGGATCGCTCCCTCCCACAATGGGAGGAAGTGGTCCCCAACTACCAAAAGGAGCTCCCACTGGGGATGCCCTTAGGTACCAAGGCGATTGACTATAGGCCAAGTAGTAATATGTTGTGATAGAGAGATTTCATAAGGCAATCGCCTTAGATGATTAATAAAATTTACTATTTGAGTGTATATTTTATATGTATTTTTATTGGATCTTAAACTTATTTATTGAAGTCCACAATATAATACATAGGATGAGAGAAATTATAATTGGATCATAATTAGTGAGTATCTTATCATGTATAATTATGTAAGTATTGAAACTATCTCTAATTGATGAATTGATAAGATTGTATATCATCAATTCCGTGAGACTAGCACATGTTATGCCCCTTGGGTTATCCAAGCATTCGACACTCACTGAATGGAAATATGAGAATGTTGAGAGTGAATATGTAGATGCTAATTAAGAGTAACTAGTTTATTGGAGTGACCTGTTATGAGACTTTATATGATTGCTATGTCATTGAAGATCTCATTACAGTTCGAGTCTAAGTTTCCTTAGACTTGAGGTATTCAAGTCATCTTGATCACGACACCTTATACTTTGACTTCTTCGCAATCATCTCCATAGGAGGTGTCACTCCGGATTAATTAGGTATAAGTTAAAGTGATCGAAGATGGTTGGATAGCCCACAGAAGATTCACCACTCCTGTTATCAAGTGATGTATACCTAGACCTCTTGTCAGGGTTGTTACTCGGAAGTCTCTGGTCAGAGTAAGCATGTTAAGAAGATA
The DNA here is from genome assembly GCA_025175895.1 of Wurfbainia villosa. Lineage (NCBI taxonomy): Eukaryota > Viridiplantae > Streptophyta > Magnoliopsida > Zingiberales > Zingiberaceae > Wurfbainia > Wurfbainia villosa. Next base: position 10,212,670 of record CM045998.1, on the reverse strand, counting down.
GTCTTTTTATACACATATAAGGAGTAACTTGAATCCACAGGACAAGAAATTAACTTGGGTTAGGTGTGATATAGTCAGCCTAGTGGGAACGAACACTATAAATTATGTTTTGAACTGAGTGAATATAGGATGAGTGAAAGGAACATAACACGAACTAATGTAGTTGCTGAATGGTTCAAAATTGTTCTAAAGTCTATTTTAACTTTCCGGTCAATTGGGGGTCATGATATACTGCTAGGTGTCACTCATGATCTATTCATAACTAACGGTTAGTCATGAATTGCCGACGTAGCTGAGAACCTATTAGGTCACACGTACAATGGTTTCCTCAAGAGATGTAAAACAAGTAAGAGAATATGATTCTCGAAGCGGCAATTTACCAAACACAGTTGCTAAAGTTTCGAAATGCCCAAAACGCGTAGCATGGTTTCAGATTTATCAAATCGCGCATCTAATTCCACTTTTACCCCTCCCGTCAAACAGATCTGCAATTTAATGATCCGAGCCACTACTGGAAATTCCGAACCATCTAAACATGGTGCTGGGAATTCAAATCCCAGCACCACCTTTTTTTTATCTGATTTCTAATTTATATCGGTCTGATTTCTGAAATATTACTGTGAATACCTAATAAAACCTCGAATATCAGAAATTTTGGCCACGGATACACAGAGGGACACTACTCAAACTTAATGGACTTGGATTGAATCGAAAAAGAAGTGAATAAGACCATCAATGGGTTTTGACCGAAACCCATTGATGGACTTAGAGAAGTCCAAATTTCGAAATCTTGACATAGACTGAAAGATCTTACAACATGAATTTTTGATATGTCGAGAAAACTTAATTTTAATCCTCCTATCTCCCAATTTTAAAAAAAAAAATTAAGAAATCGATGGAAGATAGTGATAAATTCCAAGATCAGAATTAGAATTTCAAGACCAGCTGGGATTGAATTAAAGACCACAATGGTGTCAGGATTCCAACAATTATCATGGTGTTGAAATTCCAATCCCAAGATTACAGCTGGTGCCGAAATTCCAATTCCAAGATTAATGTAGCCGGAATTGTAAATTTCAGCACCACGATAAAAAATTCACTGCATGCGATGGACGCAGGGTTTCACATAACAACAAGAATCTGTTTTAAATATAATCAGTACACTCAAACAATAGATGAAAACCACTTCATAAAGATAAATTTTGCAAGTACGAGGTGCTGGAATTGGAATTTCCAGAAAAACACAATCCAGAGTGCAAGCATGAAATCATTCAAAGAATAGGATAGCAGGAACATAATGCACAGCTGATCATTTAAACAATGTCAATAAATTAAGTCTTTGAGGAAAGTTACTTCCTCTTTCTTGTCACTATATTTTCTCCCTCTTTTTTTTGCTTTTGTTTAGCCACATTTAGTCCTTGCGTACTCACAAGCTAAAGAAAAATGAACAATCTGGAGTATCAAACATCACTTCATCTAGTTGCTCAAGATCGGGTTCATGTTTTTGCCATTCAACATCCGGGTCGTGCTTATTTCAATCATAAGGGATGAGTATACGCCTAGTTTTGTTCTACGCCCCTTTGTCGATTCCTTTCTCGAGACTTTAGACAAAATCGCGGCCGTCAAATTTCGATCATAAAGGATGAGTAGTGGATTTTCTATCGCTGGTGTTGAATTTACAATTCCAACACCATGTCGAATTGAAATTTCCAAAGACCACCGTGGCCGAATAATTTCCAAAGACCATCGTCGGGATTGGAATTCCCAAAGATCATAATGGTGTTGAATCCTCGCATACATTATCAAGGTGTCGGGAATTTAATCCTGAAGATTACGCTGCCGAAATTTAATTCCAAAGATTACCGTGATGCCGAATCAAATTCCAAAGACCACTATCACTATCTTCCATCAATTTCTTAATTTTCAGTACCATTTTTTTCGACACAAGTTAAAATTGAGAGATAGGAGGATTAAAATTAAGTTTTCTCGACATATCAAAAATTCATGTTGTAAGATCTTTCAGTCTATGTCAAGATTTCGAAATTTGGACTTCTCTAAGTCCATCAATGGGTTTCGGTCAAAACCCATTGATGGTCTTATTCACTTCTTTTTCGATCCAATCCAAGTCCATTAAGTTTGAGTAGTGTCCCTCTGTGTATCCGTGGCCAAAATTTCTGATATTCGAGGTTTTATTAGGTATTCACAGTAATATTTCAGAAATCATGTTAAATACCGAAATTTAAAATACGAAATTAAATGACCAAAATTTCGGGGAAATAATCCTAGGGATTATTTTCGAGATTTTTAGGAATTTTTAGGAATTTTTCTGGATTTAAACGGAGGTCGTACGAAATAATTACGGAGATAGGGAAAACAGGCTTTATTTAAGGGGTATTAACCTAAACCGGAAACCCTAAGTTTTTCTTTTTCTATTTTCTATTTTTTTTCCCCCGCCGCGACCTTTTCCACGCCGCGCTCGACGGTTCCCTCTTCGTGAAACGCTCCACCGCAATCGGCGCCTGCCCTCTTCCTCTCGGTTTGCTCCTCGCGGCGGACGGCGGCGACGGAAGCCCCTCTCCTCTCGCTGCTGCTCGAGCCGCAGCGCTGCCGACGACCAGCGGCATCGTCGCACGCGAAGGCCGAGCGCTCGCGAAGCGTGAGCGACGGCCGCCGCCGCAGTCTCTTCGCCGTCGCTTATCCCTCGGCCACCGGCCGTCGCGGGCCGCCTCCTCCTCGCCACCGACGGCGCGCTACCTCCTTCGCTAAAGAGCGCCGTCGCCGCTCCTCTTCCTTTCTCCGCCCGCGCGCTGGCCGCCTATAGTCGCTATGTGCCGATTTGGGGGCGGAGGTCGCGATCCCTATCTGGTCGCCGAGCAAGGTAGAGTCGATTCCTTGTTCCTTGGGCGGATTGAAAGTCCTAGCCGTGGATTTCCTATTTGAGCTTGATCAGTGATTTTGGACAGTGATAGTGAGCGTCGGTTCTTCGATGAACAGGATAAAGGAGGTGACGACATAGATCCTATTGTTGGTATATGTCTTGACTTCATTGTTTTCTTTCGGTCCATTTTGATTATGTGAATTACAGGGGTTGTGGCAGTGTGGAGAATTGAAGCTATGAGGTTTCGTTTAGGGAGGTATGGTTATAACGAGTGTTGTTGGCTATAAATGGATTGTGAGGTTTTATTGGGTGTCGATGTGGCTGTAAATACAGTTAGTGTGGCTGTGAGTTTGATTGGTCGATTTGGGTTGATTCCGGAGTTATTCGGTTGATCGGTATGATTCGGAGGATATGAGATTTGGGTTAATTGGGATATAAAGGAAATCGATTAATTATTCGATTTGTCATTGAATTGTATATTTTGTGCTTGACTATAATTATGCTATATGGTGTTTGGTCACGAGCGAGTCCCCTCGTGACGATTTATCTTCTTCTTCATGGATATATATTCAAAGTGGTATTTTGACTTAACTTTTAGATTAAGTCAAATTGATATGCTAGTAGGATAGCTTACAATAACTTTTTCATGTTTATATGCCTGGTATACTTTTGGTGCCTACTAGATACATGCATGTGATAGGATATGATTATATTTTCCTGTTTGATTTGGATCATAGTATGTGGATTAGGGATATGTACATATTGGTTGTACATATCATTCGGACAGGTATTCGAGTAGGATTTACATGCTTTAGTATACCATTTTCGCATGATCGCATGCTACCGGACGGTTCCATTATTGTTGAGCCCGCAGTAGTTACATGGCTCGCACACACCGCCACTCATGGGTTAGTGGTACATCGTGAGGGTGTGTGCAGCTGTCTCGTCAGCTCGGTCCGCCATGGGTAGCGATGAGGCGGCGTGGTAGCGGCAGGATCCCTCCTCCGGTCCATGACAGGAGATGAGAGCTTAGCTCCCACTATGTTTGGGGCAGGAGGATAGGTGTACTCGACAAGATCCTCGTCCCACCCTGGCCACCAGAGCGTGATGGCAGAGTGCACATTGTCATAGCCCTACCCACTCCTGGCTCACCATTGTGAGGCTACCGATCAAGCGCCAGGTGACCATGTCATTGGTACATGCATTTTGCACGGATTTCATTTTGTATTGGGTTGCGTGCATTATTGTATTGATGCCTTGGATGTGCATATGATCACATGCATACTGGATACATGTTTATATATGGTCGACTCTATTACTTAGTCGTGCACATGCTCCTATATCGGTAGAGAGATTCGTAAGTACACCATTTTGTATTTCTTGCTTGCATACCCTATTTATGTGAGACTATACTGGCATGATATTTTTATTGTTAGCTATACCTTATTTTGCATATCTACTATACCCGCAGAGTTCTTTGAACTCACCCCGTTGATTTATATCTATTTCAGGATGAAGCTGTCAGGAGAGTGCAGCTGCCGGACCCCCCACTCGTCGTAAATATTTTATTTTGGATATTTGTTTTATGGTTTGGATATTTTGGTTAGAGGACATGCATAGGTTTGGAGATTGATTTTGTATTTGGATTTTTGGTGTCCGTATGGACCTTATTCGGATTTTGGTTTGATGGGATTTTGGTGAGTATTCCTGTCCAGATGGCAGAAGGGGTAAGTTGATTTATGGTAGACTGTTTATCAGTTATTTTGGTTGATGGCCTGAGGCCAAATTATATAACTGCGTGTGAGTTTGGATTCCGGTCGTGTTGACCGATGTATAGTGGCCGTGTAGGCCTTGTATGTAAATTGAGATTGTCACCCGTACAGGGGAGATGCTGTCGGATTTTCGTCTGGCGGGGTCTCCTTCGGGGCGTGACAAATCAGACCGATATAAATTAGAAATCAGATAAAAAAAAAAGGTAGTGCTGGGATTTGAATTCCCAGCACCATGTTTAGATGGTTCGAAATTTTCAGTAGTGGCTCGGATACATGAAAATTCTCTCTCATCATTAAATTGCAGATCTGTTTGACGGGAGGGGTAAAAGTGGAATTAGGTGCGCGATTTGGTAAATCTGAAACCATGCTACGCGTTTTGGGCATTTCGAAACTTTAGCAACTGTGTTTGGTAAATTGTCGTTCTCGAAGAGATAGAGATTATATCTAGTTGGACCAAACTAGTAAGTCACAAGTATTGGATATTCATAAAAGAATTTATGAATGAACTTTCTTATTGGGTTCTAGAAATGTTCTAAAACCTAATAGCCTAAGATGGAAGAGAGGTGTTAGCTCATTACCCACAAGTCCATTAGCAAGTACATAATTGTGAATCAATGAACAAGAGGGCTTGTAGGAAAAGAAGAAAAATGAAAATTTTCTTTGAAGGTTATTTTTCATGACTCTTCGTAATGGTGACCGGCCAAATGAATATGCATGAAGAGATTCATGTAACCTTATCATTTAGCCACCTCTTCTCTTTCTCCACTACCATAATGATGGTCAGTCACGTTAAGAGGGTAGGGAGGCAGTTGCTTTAGTGGATTTCTATGTAAGCAAGACAAGAAAGGGGTTCTACATACAAGCTTCCAAGAAAGCTCTAAGCTTTCCAAACTTTAAGCTTCAAACTTCTTGTTTCTTGCTTTGTGAAATGCACTACGTTATTCATCTTTTCTTCCTTAGTTCTTGTGTCACCTACTCACCTTCTTCTCAAATTTTCTCCAAGCACCTTTCGAAGAAGATAGCTTGTTGACCTTTGAGAAAGATTATCTTGTGAAGATTCGATATGGATATCGATAGAGGTAAGATTTCTTAATCTTGCTTATAGTTTCTACATATCCAAGAAGATCACGAAGGTATAAGATACGATCTTTTCTTCTTATTCTATACTCTAATCCTATTATGCTTATATGATTATCTATGGTCGAAGCAAGTGATCTTAGCAAGAGATCTATGGGACACAAATTAATTTTGTTTTCCGTTGCATATGCATCTCGTAGGATTTCGATCCGCAGTGAAGGATTCATCGTGATCGTCAGATATCGTAGAGCACGCTGGATGCACTCGATGGACCCACTTGTCCAATAGATTCTAACTACCGTTGTCACAGGCGAAAGTTTTTCGTTCGATTTGAATAGAAAAAAATATATTATTAAATGAAAAATATTTAATCCGTTAAAGTCCATTAAGTAAACAAATAAAAAAATTGTTTTCCTTTTTTCGAAAGTAAACCGAGGAAAAAATTTTACTGCAGTAAGTTTTATATGAATAGAAAAAAAATATATTATTAAAGGAAAAAATATTTAATCCGTCAAAGCCCATTAAGTAAACAAATACAAAAAAAAAATTGTTTTCTTTTTTCGAAAGTAAACAGAGGAAAAAAATGTTACTGCAGCAAGTTTAATATGATTTTCTATTTCCTTCCTCTAGATAAACTGAGCATAGGGATTTTTATTTTTATTTTTTCGATTTCGAATTCCTCCCCTTCCTTCGTTGATCCATCTTTAGAGTAAACAGTGGCTAAAACAAGTTGGCCAAAGGGCACTTGTCTCCATGATGAAGAAAGTGTTCGGAAAGGCCACTTCGTTGATCCTCTCTGGCATTAATGTTGCTATACAAAAAAAAATCACTTACATCAAGATTATCAAGAAATAATGAGAAGTTTTCTGCGTGTGCCTTGGGTGGGTTCCTTAGTATGCCTGGAGGATCGAATCGACTAGATCGCGCAGCGGCGCAAGCTCTCGCTCCTCGATAAGATGGAATTCCTGCGAACAAACAAACAATGCGAAAAGAGATTTCATTATCAAGTCAGTCTTGCTTCATCCAGCCAGTGCAACTGTAGCATTGCTTCGCTTACACTGGTGAACAGTGTGAAATGCTTGAAGCAAGTGTTCAGATGAGCCTCCTCCTTGAGACTGACAATCTTTTGAAAATGCGAGTGATATATGTGTGCATAAATCCGAAAGAGGCGCTTGAAGATCGTCTCGACGACTCGCCGGAAGTCCGGAGGGAACGGTGCGCCTGAGGAAGCCCAGAACGGACTAGAATTCAGAATCAGCGAACACAAAGGGAAAACTGACTTCTTCTGAGGAGAATTAGAGTACCAAGTTTCTGGGGGAATATGTCTTCGTTATTCAAATGAGCTTCGACCCAATCCATCAAATAATCCACATATTTTGGTGCTGAAACCACAATTGGCCTTTTGATCTGAACTCCATCAGCCCATCTGTACTCGTAGCTATGGAGGAGGAGGAATGTTCAGAATAACAGTTTTTACATATTACAAAAGAAGAAGAAGAAGAAGAAGAAACACTGAAAATTATAATGTAAAGATTACTTTGGTCCAGCAGACATTACTGGGCAGCTAGTCGGAGTGCAGAACTCATCTAGAGTGCCGTATAATACATTCACTTGGTTGAAGAAATCATCGACTGAAAGAAGAATGAGTTACTGAAGTTTTTCTGACGGAATTAAGAACATATAAATAATCTAAGATTCAGAACTCACTATTGACGGCGAGCCATTCATTCAAATCCACTCCAGGTGGCAATCTCACTGCCTCTCTCAAGTTGCCACTGCCCAGAGTAGCATCGATGTGCCTTTTAAGTTGAGCACCCTGTCGAAACAACCGCAAAACCTTATCCAATTTGCAGAAAACCAAGAACTTGAATGGGAAGAAGAAGAAGCAGAGGATCGCGAAGAGTTTCTGACCTTGTTGCTTGAGGTGCCATGCTTTTTGGGGCGAAACGTCTTCTGGTTTCTACTCTCACCCAGACAAAACAATCAAAATACGATCGAAATTGATTCACAAAACAGAAACTTAAATTTATTTATTTTTTTGAAAAAAAGAAAAAGAAGAAAAGATGGATGAATTGGTGAGGAGGAGAAGAACCTGTGGCCGATGCCGAAAGGAACCATTTTGTGCATAATTCAACAGATTTCGTAAGCCAGTTCGAGGAAGAAGAGAGAATGCTCTGTTGCAGCGAGAGCCGAGAGGAATCCGTTAGGGTTTTTGTTTTTTGTGGAGGGGTGAACCTTTAAATTAATTTCTCTTTTTTTTAGGGGTTTGACTAATAAATAGGCAGGTGACAGGCTGGCGACAAGCCGACACCTGGCAAACTTGGTCAATACTCTCCTGAAGCCAGCGAGGACGCCTTTCGGCTCGGCAAACCCGATTATTGACTGAATTATTAAATATTACTTTTTTTACTATTTATTTTGGCTCCCTCGATTAAGAAACACAGTGAATGAATCCCCAAAATAATTTTTTTTAATAAATATATACGAAATATTTCACAAGATATAGAAGATAAATTAAGACTTTATAATCATCGAGAGTGTAATTAAGGAAAACATAAACAAGAAATTAAACGGCAGTTGCCTAGTAATTAATCAGTAGAGATGTAATTTTTTTTTTAAAACAAAAAAACTTTTGGCGTAATTTATTTGTAAATCTCAGGAGTTTAAATTGCCGCCGTATCTTTGTGAGCTGACCTGGACTCTTCCGGTTGGCTGGGAGACATCCGCAAGCTGGAGTTGGATTTTGGCGACTGGCATCGCTGTACGCTGAGCTGGCATTCTCTGGCGAATTCGGATAAAATATATCGTACTCAAATGGATCTTTGATGTACCCAAATAGGACCGGGCCCACACCGGTCCAGAATCCTCTGTAAAGCTGGCCTTTTTTTTTTGTGGGTGCTAGCTGGAATAGGTCCGGTTCTGTTCTGGAAGAGTTTTAAAAAGACTCCATAGCCCTCCGGAGCAAGACGGAAAGATATTTCACATAAAATCATAATTTAATTTTCTATTGAAATATATTCGATATTGAATATCAAAAAATTTATATAGACAGTCTTTATCGCAAAAGTTTATTTTTATAAATAGAGTACGATTTTTAATATTAGACAGTTTTACAGGGATGATATATGACTGTAAAAATCGGATTAAACCACTGAACTATGAACATTTTTAGATTTATTCTTATGGTCGATAATTATTTATATAATAGATGATTCGTTCTCTTTCAGAGTCTCCAATCAATCGATCTCATAGTCAAAGAATATATTGTTCAATTTGAAATTAACATGATAAAAGAACAGACATCTTGAATAATTGATGATCGAAGATTGATCATTCTTATGATTAAATACTCGATATTCGATGCTATTAAAAAAAAAAAAAAAAAGGGGCATTTGCAGTTGCTATCCTTCTAGTGGGTTCCGACCAGTAAAATCAGCATCCTTTCGCTCTTGGCTAGCTACCTCGGAGTCTGCGCGTCACATTGTTCAGACTTTATATCATTAGATGGTGCCGGCGATGACCGACGTGACTTCTCCGATGCAACTCGATCCGTTTAAAATATATATACATATATATAAAAAAATAGAGACAAATGTACATAGCATCTCTTTTATATAAATATATATATTTGTATGTTCCGGTTACAATGGAAGAAAATATATAATAATATGTATTCCACGTCGCTCGATCTTGTTGGTGAGAGATTAATTTTTAATTACTATTCGATCAGAATTTGATTGGAATCTGATGTCAATGGATCGCAGTTGAATTCCGATCGAAATCCGATCAATCATTGTAAATTCGGGCCGTTGGCGGATGATATATATATATATATATATATATATATATATATATATATATATATATATATATATATATATATATATATATACGTCGATCCGCCACACGCCAGGCGCTGCGAGATCCGCGTTCGAGTGAGGTGTTGCCGTGGCACTTGATTGCCACGTCAACCTCATACTCAGGCGCGGATCTGCCGCGCACACAGTAGGCACGCGGCAGATCACGCCTATATATATATAGAGAGAGAGAGCGTTCGCGAATGCACGATGCATACGTGACGCTTCTCACCGTCGATTACGATGAATGAACGAATACACAAGAACCTTCTCTCGCCGCGAACCGACCGCCACGAATCCGGCCACCGGAATATGATTGAATTTCGATCGCGACCACTGACGGCCGCAATCGCGGTCATTTCCGATCGTAATCCAGTCGCGATCCGATCGGGCTCTGGTGTCGATCAGATCGCGATCGAATTCCGACCATATTGCCGTCGGATTTCGACCTGATCACCGCCGGAATCTGACGGGAGGGGCGGCGAGTGTGAGCAATGTCAGATACAATTATTATGTATTTTTCACCATCACACACGAGTCGCACATTTTGTACCGTTCGGAATATCAAAACTCTATATCTATATATTAGCTTTTATTTAATTGCGTCGGCCTGTATTGTTGAATTTGTTGCCTGGCAAAGGCACCAACGTCTAATCCGTACATTTGATGATCGACAGTCATCACTTTTGTCGACTGTATCGTCAAAGTGTGTGTTAGAGAGGTTGGAGAGAGTTGTTCCGTATGGGAGAGGTTGAGCATGATCAAAATTTAACACTGCATCTGCATGGGACTGGCCGCCGGCCTTCTAGATGTATGAAAATAGAAAGAATACGTGAAAGACTGAAAAAAAAAATTAAAATAAATTATTAATTTTATTTTTATATGAGATTCGAGTTCACCCTAGTCCAAGGGTGACTCCGCTCCTGAGATATTTTCAATCGGAATGTATATCGTGTTTTCAGAGGTATTCCTATATATATTGTACGTATGCATTGGCATTGTAAAAAATTTTCTTATCGAGAATCCTTTCTGATCGAGATATTCTCGTGTTTGATATGCAGAGATATTATCACGGTCATGTGGTCATTAGAGTTAATAATGTTAGATATATGATCTAATCTAACTAGATGAGAAACACAATTAACAAAGATGAAACACACACAGCAAAAAAGTCAAAAAAAAAAAAAAAATCTATCTCTGCATGAATAGGTACATGGATCGATTTAAATTAATAGCTTTTGTATTATTGAATGTGTTTGTTTAAGTAAATTCAAAACATAAGTTAATAATGTTACATATGCTCTAATCTAACTTAGATGAGAAACAGAATTAACAAAGATGAAACACACACACAACCAAAAAACACTAAAAAATAAAATAAAATAAAAAACTATCTCTGCATGAATATATATAGATAAATGGATCGATTTAAATTAATAGCTTTTTGTATTATTGAATTTGTTAGAAATAATGTATTAGTCGATGGGACAGTTTGTTTTATTAAATTCAAAACAAAATTTATATTAGTTTTTATTTATTTATTTATTTTTGAGTACTTATAATCATTGTATCACATATTCACATCTAGAAGGATGAAGGATGACCGTAAATGCAATATTAATTCATAATCCTAATTAAATTCATAAAGCAAACACAGACGACACATCGAATCAATCTTTTAAAAATAAAAATAAAAAAATTGGCCATCAACATTGATTTAATTAGTATGATGTATGACAAATCTCCATGGTTAAAGTCCCCATGCACCCACCTTAAGTTGGACTAACTTGATTTTCAGGACGAAAGGTCCTCTCCAGTGCAAATTAATGAAATGCCCTTGTCATGATTGGCATGTAACGTATGGGCCCCACCCACTCGCTAGGTAGGCCCATTCTCTAAAAAAATCTTTCCTTTTTTTTATTGGTCCAATATTTGATTCGATTAATTTTTAAAAATGATTGATTCTGTTCTATAGATTTTTAAAATATTTTGTCAATAATTGAATCGATCATCAAAGATAAATTAAAAAAATGCTCGTAGCTTTTTCACGATTCAGCTCGAACTCCACAATCACGTCATCTCTGAATGACGATTTAATGTCGAAATCATACTCCATCCACCAAATAAACTCCTGGACCCAAGATCGTCCGAATAGATTTTTTTTCTAAATTCCCTGTCGAATAACATCGCAACAGAAGATCAAATTATATTTTTTTAGAAAATACTTCTTCATTTTTATGGCTGTATCGTACTCTCAGGTAGAGTTGTCAAACGGACCGACCCATGGCGGGGCGGATTAACCCATCGTAAACCCAATATTTAGCGGAGAGGAGCGAGCCAACCCGTCATCTTAGCGGGTCGAGGAATTTCCAACCCAACTTAACCCAAGGCGGGTTGCAGGTTAGGCGGGCCAATCCGCGGGCTACACAAATTTAAAAAATATATCTAAAATTATCGAGGTGTTGAGGACTTGAGATAATGATCTGTAAGACAGATAGAGTACTATGATTAAAAAAAAATAAGTATGTGAAGTAACTAAAATTTTATAATTGAGATTCAATTATCGGCTTACAAAATTGAGTACTAATATTTTTTATTTCTTTCCAATATTCCAAAATATTCAAATCTTGATAATATGTAAATGTAAATTTTTTCTCCTTCAAATAGAGATTCAATTGAAGTTTTTTAGTTTTGATAATTATTTGATTTTGATATGTCATTATTTCCTATATCGATTAGAATAGTAATGACAAGATAATAAGAAATAATTAGAGTATAAAAAATATTCTTTTGTTCTTTACTTTTAACTTCTTTTATACTTTGTTGAAGTGTATATGTGATAGAAGAAGATTGTAATGGTGAAAAATTTATCTTTTGACATTTTTCAATCCGCGGGCCAACCCGTGCCACAACGGGTCAATCCGTCTAGACCCGCAATCCGCGCAGGTCGATCCGTTTAGGCCCGTCAATATGACGGATTGATAAAAATTCAATCCAACTCGCTTTAAATTATTTGACAGGACGAGTCAATCTGACTGATCTCACCCAACTTGACAGCTCTACCCTTAGCGGAAAAAAATCTTCCCTTAGATTTTATTCTAAGTGGGGGCACACAAGTGCAACTCAATAAGTTAGATATATATAGATAGTTCAAATGTCCAAGTCGATTATAATAGTACTTTCACTCTAGATAAAAAATATATATATAGTAGTATATAAAATTGGGGAAAAAAAATCAATCTCCTTCTAAGTGGGGCACACATAGTGCAACTCAATCAGTTAGATATAGATAATACAATTTGACTTAATTGCTTTAAATTCACTTTAAGCAAATACATAGTAGTGTATAGACATTGATGAATTGATAAAATCGAAGATAAAAAAAATCAAGCGAATAGGAATCATTTGATCGAATCAGTAGTCCTCTCGGAATGATTCGTTAGCTAGAGTAATATAGGTGTTGCTATATAGATGAACAAAAATTAATTCTCGAAGTAGAATTTAAAATTCTCATCCAGATTCAAAGTTCGTTGTCATTTTAATCAACGGATCAAGAGATATAACTTTCATGATTTATCTTCCTTCATCATCGGACCGACAGTAAAGAGCGTTGGAACGAATATAATCATTTTTTGCTCCAGATTTAATCGAATCAGTATACTAATTTTTTTTAATATTTAATTTCTCAATTAATATGAAGTGTAAGCTAATTATACACAAATATAATTATCAGCTTGTTGTATGGGAGAATAAAATAGTTTTGCATCTAATTATCAACAAACAATCAAATTGGATTATAATTAATTACAATCTAAACGATACAAAAGTATAGCATTTATAACAATTATAGCTGAACACATTTGCCACGACTCTATTTACAATTGATAACCAATTAACTTAATAGTTCAAAATGAATTAATAAAAACTATGAGAACTGTATTTATAAATCAACACTAAAAATACTATCTTGTATAAATAATCTATATCTGTCAAAAATGTTATTGTAATTCATGACAAATTGTTTTAAGTTTTGTATTTTTTTTGTTGTGCTCTAATAGACTTTTATATATATATATATATATATATATATATATATATAGTTGTTACGATTTGATCAAATCTCAGAGATAGATGATCCGACTCCACACGGAGTTTTCACCATAACAAAAGTAAATCTAGAAAGCATATATGGAAAGTTCGAGCACTGTATATATGTTTATAATTTGTACTGTATAAATTTCGAATCCTAATTATTTAGAAATCATTCCATTTTTTACCATTGCATTGTGCCTCTCGAGGGAGAGGGTGCTCTAACAAACTTTTATTTCATATATTAGAATGTTAGAAATACAATCAAAGTTTCACGTTATAAAGACATAAAAAAAATCTATTGGTATGTTATTACCACAAATCCCATTGGAGAAGTTTTGTATTTTTTTTTGTTGTCCCTTTGAAGATATGCTCTAATAGATTATCTTTTCTTTATATATATATATATATAATTTAGATATTTAGGTGTTACAATTCAACTAAATTCTAGAGGTGAATAATTCGACTCCATCGAAAATTTTCATCAATCGTCGGAATAAATCTAAAAAATATAGATGGGAAGTTCAAGTACTGTAGATGTCTAATTTATGTTGTATGTGTTCAATCTTTTTACTATCACACTGTGCTCTCGGGTCCTCTAATGAATTCTTCTGTAAATGTTAGAATCATCAACCTAGCAGCCTTCATCGACTTATCGTACGGTCATTGTGAATGAGGTAAATCACGGAAGGTCCTATGAATTTTGATGTGGTGGTCAAGACATGTGGAGGTCATCTGAATCCGAAAAAAAATTTTAGACTTTCTCTAGAATTGATTCATTCGACTTCTACAAATATCATCGTACCTTAGCTACTACGTCATCTCCGACATGGAAACTGCTCTAGTGCTTTTATATATATATATATATATATATATATATATATATATATATATATATATATATATATATATATATATATATATATAGTTTTATTCTCCTGCGCGACGTTTCCGTGTGCGCCTGTGTGCTCAACACGTGAGCTACGCTCGTTGCCGCCGCGCCGTCCGACCATCGTCGATCTTCGGATCGGGCACGATCAACGCGCAACTCGTCGGCAGTCCGACGAGGCTCGGATTCCGACCGATTAGCACCCGGAATCCGACGCAAATCGATCGGAAACAATTGAAACACGCGCAAGAAGGCGCGCTCGCCGATCGCGATCAGCGCGATGCATACCAAAGAATGACGGCGTCGATCCATCCAGTATACTTGGTCGATCGTGATTCGACCACTAGCCGACAGAATCGTGGCTAAAATTGGCCACCAGAATCGGGCGACCGATTTCGGTCGCAATCGGGTCAGATTTTGGCAGTAATTCGATTGGAATCTGGCTCGATCGCAGTCGGCAGTGACCACACCACTGTCGGCCGCGTGCTTCAGTCGTTTACGACCGGTTTGTGTCGGATTCTGGGCGCAAACCGATCAGAATCCGAGCCCCGTCGGACCGTCAGCGAGTTGCACGTCGATCACGCCCGGTTCGACGGTCGACAGTGGCCGGATGGCGCGGCGGCAACGAGCGTTGGTCAACGTGGAGCGGACGGGCACGAATAAATTCGTCGCGCACGAGAAGATATATATATATATATATATATAATCATGAGGTATCAATATATATATCTAGCGCTAAGTGAAGTATGATTAAATTTCTTATAACACTTGTTCTTCTCATCCCCAAAATACTTGTGTGCTAGTTAATTCTCGCATTAAATTCATTAAGGCAAAAGATTTATTAGCAACCTCTTGTGATCGAAAGAGAGTTAGGCAACAAAGTAGCTACCAAAGTTAGATAAGATGACAATCTACACGAAGTGTATGAACTGATTCGATCATATCGTACAATCGGTTCGACCATCACGCCTCCCTTGTTCCTTCGAATCGAACACGAATTGAAGTCTCACTTTTGCCTCGTCTACATACACGAACAAGCTACCTAATCATTGATTTATAGTAATTAAAGAAGTTTAATTAAGCTAAAACCTCGAGTTCATATCTCGCTATCAAACTCTCAAAAGCACCAACATTATTTTTTGTATGATCATCGATGACCTAATGAATTAGGTAGAGTGAAGTTTCACAACTCTCTCCAAAACTTCCACTTTCTTTCGAAGCATATTTTTCTTCTTTTTTTTTTTCAAAAAGTACACGAGAAGACTAATTAATATATCGTTATCATCTTTTTTTTAATTGATATTGAATATTCAAAATTTTCATCCGATTAAATTCTTGTGAACGATTGATTCAGTCTTACAATGTTTTTTTACCGACTATCACGATAATTAAACCAAAAAGTATTCGTAACATACGATTCAAGTTAACGTTCTAAAATTTATTATCATTCTATTAGAAAAAAAATCTTTACATACATTACAACTAAGGATTAAATTATAAATATTTTAAAAATTATATGAAATAGCTATGAGAATACTGATTTTTACAGTAAGAGACTATATGATTATGCTCGCCTTCAATGTTTTTCATTGTTTGTTCTTTGATGATGGTAAAGAAAATTAAATTACAGAGGACTATATCTTTTGACTCATTGGTTAGAACAATAGAGAATTTTTGAACTCGGATAAGAATTTTAGATCTTAAGTCGAGAATCGATAGAGTCGGTCTTGAAATATAGTGAAAATTTTAATGGACCCTGAGCGAAATAATAAAAAAGGAGTCTTTTTTATTATGAAAATTTATATTTTTATAAAATTTAAGTTCTTTTTATAAAAGATCAAATTTTGAATCCGAAATCCAAATTAAATTTTGTTATCTATTTATAATAATATCTATGGTGCTCTGGGTAATAAACCGTTAGAAGGGGACTATGAGAGAGAGAAAGAGGTCGGTAAAATTCCATGTTATTGAAAAATCATTCTGCCGCATGCGTTGCATGAAAGATTTTGGTCAACGTGTGATCCAAGTGAGAACACCTCGCAACCCTCAAAAGTCGTTGTCCGGTTCTAGTTTAGTTACAAATTCAATGTCGACTTACATCTCTCGACGCCTGTCGCTTTGTCAACCGGCCAAGGTAGGTGACTTTTCTTTGACAAAGGCCGTCGGTTTTTTTTTCATTGTCATGTCCTGCGTAGATTAAAATCGTCTAATGACTCATATTAATTTATCCTATAATTATTATGAAAAAAATAAATTATAAAAGATTTTATGAATTTTGACGTGATGATCAAGATACGTTAATTAGAGTCATTTAAATCTAGAAAAAAAAATTAAATCTCCTCCAAAATTGATCCATGCTATTTTTGTAAATACTATCGTATTTTAATCATCACGCTATGCCCCACGAGGACCATGCTTTGAATTATCGATATGCTGCTGCAGCAGCAGCAGCACCCTGTTTTGCAAATTCAAACGCATTTAACCTTCATTTTTGACTTTCTATTAAACGAAGTGCACATTTCCAAGCCTATTAATTAATTCCATTTAATTTAATTAATCCTTTAAGCCCTTTTATATATATATATATATATATATAAGGGTGTGTTTTAACAGCTTACCAACTACTCAACCTCCTCAGACCTGATATCAAATACCCATGAAACACATCGTAAATCAGTTTTTTTTTTCCCTTCTCTTTTTGTAAAAATTCTCTGAAACATTTCTTGAAAATAAATGAAAACAAAAAAAAAAAAAAAGAAGAAAAAAGATAATATGAATTGTCGTGCAGTGGACAGTGATCCATTCTTTTACTGAGACTGACAGATCATCTGAGTTACATGTTTCTCCTTCACTTCAGTATCCATCACTTTTATTATTATTATTTATTTATTTATTTTCCTCATGTTTTGCAATCTATTCAGCTCGATTTCTAACGATATAAATGCAGATCAGATCTAACTCGCACACACTACTGTAGATTTTCATTGTGATCGGACTTGGAATTACTCCACGAGTTCCACTTGTTCTTTGTCATCATGCATATATAATTGCACTTTGTGTAGCTCTCAGCAATTCGTCAAATGAAGTGGTCAGTATGCATGCCTGCCTTTTTAATTAGTTCACATTATAAAATTCAATATATTGCAAATATATAATATTGATCGCCGAGTGAATATTTTAGTTTTTTTTTTTTTTTTTTGAAATTTCTCCTCTTCTCTTCTCTTCTCTTCTCTCCTTGTGGTTTTCATTTATGGAACGTGTTTACTTTCTCCAACATGAACGCGAGGCATCGATGAGTGAATGCGTCGCCGTAATTATCGCAAGCTCATAATTCGCAAAGGAGGCCAAGTCGACTTCAATCCGTAGGCTTATGATATTCTTGTCTCCCCAACAGTAATTAACTAACCGATCGCGATCCATTAAATGTTTCAATTGCAATATATATATATATATATATATATATATATAGGTCGATTCCGCCCGTCCGGCCAACCGATCGCACCGTCCGGCCCGGCCAAGTCGCCTGACCGGCGGCCGATTTTGGCGATTCCGTCAGGCCGAATGAATGAGGCCGCCCGATTCACGGTCGCGCGGATTTGCCGTCGGCCGACGGTCGAATTCGGCGCCAGACGGTCGGATTCCGGGTCGGGATTCCCCGTCGGTCGGCCGGATTACCGCCGCCGCCGCCTGATGGGTCAGCGGCCGGTTTGCGCCGGATTTCGGGCGCTAACCGGTCGGAAATCGGTCACCATCGGACCGCCGACAAGTCGGGCATCGATCGCGCCCGGTCCGACTGTGGCCGGACGGTGCGGCAACGACATTGGCGGTGTCTCGGCGCGTCGCGGATGGAGCACGGACGGTTCGATCGCACAGGAGAAGATTTCTCTATATATAAAAAAAATGTATATGAGTTATTATTATTATTATTATTAATTAATTAATTAATTTTGTAGGCTACTTGGTAGAGGATCTAGCTAGTTGCCCGTTGACATGGAAAATGTCAACCGGCGGCATATATTGGTGAATAGATTTGGTTGTTTTGATTTCAATGCCTCCAGCTCTTGCGTTTGACTTTTAATTTATCTGGTTTGCCTCGACAAGGGCAAGGTCAACCCGCGATCCATTAATTGTGATCTTCTCTTCGTCGCGATGATGATATATAGTTTAATTAATTCTTTTGGAGAGATCGAGTATTAATCATTGATATCTAGGTGATTCTCAAGAAAATTTGTCAACTATATAATGCAAATTCAAATCTTAGGTAGGGTCGTACATACTCGATACAAAACTAAAAAAAGAAATTTGTAAGAAATCTAACAATTAATTCATTAATATATATATATATATATATATATTAAAATAACTCAATTCAGACCATCAAAAATTTTAGATCTCTTAATTATTCCTCTCTGATCGAATTGACCAAGTTCGATCGTAAAAACCAAAGTCGTACGATGAATAGGACGGTTGGTAGGGTGACGAAGGGAACACCTCGTTGGTTCATTGTGCTCCATCGATTCCCTTTCGAAGTCAACTACAAGGTCCCTTTCCCCCTCCCCCAATTGATTAACACAAAAAAGCACACACAAACCTAGTTCCATAAATTGGGGAGGTGTCCCATTGATCGACCTTCAACTAAATGTTTAATTATCTTGTGCCCTAGCAAGGAATTAATATAGTTCGTTGTCGACGACTCACTTCCGAGCATTAAAACTTCAAAACCTCAAACATTAATTGTCACACTTTGCGTTGTGTGTTAAATTTGTGCTCCACGTTTCCTCACCCTTCGATTGCGTTTTTATGTTCCTTCGAGATCGTCCGTTAGTTAAAACGGTATAGATAATATTAGAATGAACAGGAATCGATTATGGAACGAATGCAATCGTATTTTACTAGAACGAGTAATATTTTTATGCCCATTGACGCATTTAAAAAAAAAAAGGAATAAAAGTATTAAAAAAAAAAAAGAAGAAGAGAATTTGTAGTGTTCGATATTCTCGAATTGTTAGGTGGGTACGGTTTGAAGTAGGGCGAGGACGGTGGGAGGAAAAGAGTAAAGGAGGACGGTGGTGGCATTTTTATTTATTTATTTAATTTATTTTAATTTTGAAAAATGAATGGTAATATATTTTTCTCAAATTTGGATTTTATCTGAATAAGAAGAATTGGATTTATTTATTTATTTATTTCTTTTGTCTCCATTAATTATGATATTTTGCAAATCGCACCGTATCCATTTTTCTTTTAATCGGGACAGCTCGATCGATAAATTTTTTGAGCCTTTTTCAAGCATCTTATCGTAATCGGCCACAACTCTCGAACAAATATATAATAATAATATTGGAGAAACTTTTTTATTTTTTATTTTTAAAATATATATATATATATATATATTCGTGCGAGGTTTTCTCCTAAAGACAAATAAAATAAATTCACACTAATTCAGAAAAAGCAGTTAAAGTTGGGCGTTAAGATGCAAATTTTTGCATATTCAATTCCACCAAATACTAAAAATAAAAAATAAATTATACTTTGGAATTTAATAAATATTTTTTTTGGCGATGAGTATTTGATTAATTTTAAAGAATAACATTTTTTTTTTGTAATAATTGAGGTGTTTGAATTTCATCAAATTAATCTTGAAAATATATCAAATAAATTTGTAAATTTGTAGTATAATTTATGCACATCCATGGGGTCAAATAATAAGTTTTTTTTTTAAATGGAATTCGTGTGGACAATCTTAGTTTTTTAGTTTATCATTCAATTTAAAGAAAAATTTTATAAATTGATCGTAATTGAAAATCGAATTGTGAATTGGACGCTGTATCGTACTTCCGGAGCAATAATAAGCTTCCAGGCGTTCGGTAAAGTTGGGTGTGATAAAACGCTCAAGTTTAGCTTTATAAATGCTTTTACCAAATTCGCTTTAACTAAAAATTGACCAATCGGGGGTTGAATTTGCAAATATATATATATATATATATATATATATATATATATATATATATATATATATATATATATATATATATATATATTCTTTATTTCAATGCTATATATATATATTCTTTATTTCAATGCCACTCCACGAGTGAGGCGGTCAACGCGGATCTCCGTCCAAATTAACGAATAGGAAGCTTTTTGGCATGGTCCACGTCATCCACGTGGAGTCGTCGAAATCTTTCCAAAATTCGATTCTTAGATTTTTTTTTTTCACCGATCTTGCGAATTTAGATCGGCGATCGACGCTAAATCGATGGATTTGATCTAAAAATTTTTAAAAATGTAATGACACGGGCGAACCATTTTAATTTAGAAGAATGGACCGGACAGCACGCTGACGCTGAACCGGGGGGGGGCATCATATGCTATGTCCCCCTCCCCTAATTGTTTGCATATTGATCTCTTGCATAGGCGCCTTTCGATCGCAATATGAATGTTTCGCTATTTTGTCGGTTCAATCAATTGATTGGTCGGGAAGAATCCGATGGACCGACGACGAACATTTGGCGATATAAATTTTGATTTTCGATCTTCGTTTGGTTTTTTCTCGTTGCCGATCGAATCGGAGTGAGCCGGAAAACAGCGCCGGTTCATTGCGATTTGAATGCCTATCGTAGTATCGTTTGGTTTTTTTCGATAAAGTCCTTGTATAATGAGTTATTATAGAGTAAATGGGATTCAGATCAGGGCCAAAGAGAGTGAAGTTCGCTTTAAGTAATTTCTTTTTTGGGCGCGCAGAAAGCGTGCGAAGGGCGCGAAATTTCTCGTCGGCCGTAATGACGATCTCGCCCCCACGCTTCCCTATAAGTTGATCGGCCGCTTCGTAAAGAACCAAATCCTTAGCTCTTTCAAATTCCTCGTCCAATTACTGTGTTCCTCTTGGAAAGTTGAGATTTCGAAGAGGATAAAGCTTTGAAAATGGCGCTTTCCATGAAGAATTTGGGGGCTTCTTTGTCCCAGAGAACTCCCCTTCTGTCTCCGAACTCATCCCTGTTGTGGGCCGCCGGCGAACAGAGCAGGCTCCTGTTTTCCCAGGTCGAGAGGCGGAGGATTTGCCGGGCTGGAGGAGAGGTGAGGTCTCCAGTGGTGGCGGCGATGGTTCTGCGAGAGAGGACTGTGAGTGCGGAGGCGGAGGAGAAACCGGTGAAGTTTAAGGTCCGCGCAGCGGTGACGGTGAGGAGGAAGAAGAAGGAGGATATTAAGGAGAAGATCGCGAACCAGTTTGATGCTTTCTTGGATAAGATGGGTAAAAATGTCGTCTTGGAGCTCATCAGCACGAAGATTGATCTCAGTGAGTTCACTGCGATTCGTTTGGTCTAATTTTTCTGCGAATTAGCTCTGAAAATCATTTGTTTTTTTTCTCTTTTTATTGTTACGCTAGAAACGGGGAAGCCGAAGGCGAGCAGCCGGGCGGAGCTGCGGGGCTGGTTCGAGAAGAAGGCGGAGAGGGCTGTCTACACGGCGGAGTTCGCCGTCGACTCCGACTTCGGCGTGGCCGGCGCGATCACGGTGCTCAACCGGCACCACGGCGAGTTCTTCCTGGAGAGTATCGTCGTCGAGGGCTTCGCCTGCGGCCCCGTCCACTTCCCCTGCAAGTCCTGGGTTCAACCCACACGGATCCACCCCACCAAGCGCGTCTTCTTCAGCAACCAGGTCTTGAATCCCAACCAAACCTTTATAAAGTTTCAATCTTTGCGCAAATTAATCACCGATGCTGACATCTTACTCGATCTCGCAGCCGTATTTGCCGTCGGAGACGCCTGTCGGGTTGCGCGAGCTGCGGCAGCAAGAGCTCAAGGAGCTGCGCGGAGACGGGAAAGGGGAGAGGAAGCTGACCGACCGAGTGTTCGACTATGACACCTACAACGACTTGGGCAACCCCGACAAGGGAATCGAGTTCGCGAGGCCCACGCTCGGAGGCGAGAAGCGGCCGTACCCGAGACGATTGAGGACTGGGAGACCTCCGACAATCTCAGGTCATCAACGTCAATATCGACGCGATGCGCCAAAAGTTGTTAGTAGTTGAATTCTAAGTCGCCCGAAAGCGATTACATTAATTGACAAAAGCTCAATTTGGTTGACAGATCCGGAAGCAGAAAGCAGGGTGGAGGATCCGCTGCCGACGTACGTGCCTCGCGACGAGCGGTTCGAGGAGGGCAAGGAGGAGATGTTGGCGGCGGGAGCACGGAAGGCGGTGCTCCACAATCTGGTCCCGCTCCTCGTCGCCGGATTCTGCCCGGAGATCAACGAATTCAAGGCGTTCCATGAAGTGGACAACCTCTTCAAGGAGGGGCTTCGTCTGAAGCAGAGCCTGCAGGACCAGCTGTTCCACAAGTTCCCTCTGGTGAGCAAGATCGAGGAGTCCAGCGGCGGTCTTCTCCGATACGACACCCCCAACATCATCACCAGTAAGCCATATTCTTCGATTTCCAGTTAACGAAAACGGCAATTTCTCCACCGTTGTTTGACCTCGGAGTTAATGCTTTCCCTTTGACACGTATCCATCAGAGGACAAGTTCGCGTGGCTGCGGGACGATGAGTTCGCTCGTCAAACACTTGCAGGGATTAACCCAGTCAACATACAAAAGCTTCGGGTGCAGTGCCCTTCCATTACCATTGACGAAGGGGGGGGGGACGTTCTGTGGTTTTTCTCAAACTTAAAGAATTCTTTCATTCTCGTAGGTGTTTCCTCCCGTGAGCGAACTAGATCCTGCCGTCTACGGGCCCAAAGAATCCGCCATTGAAGAAGAACACATCGTCAGCCACCTCGAAGGCATGTCCGTTCAACAGGTAAAAGTTTGGAGTTTGGGAATGGAAAACGTCTATTTAAGTTGCGAAATTATGATCCATGACAATTTGCAATCGACAGGCAATGGAGGAGGAGAAGCTATTTCTGTTGGATTTTCACGACGCGTACCTCCCTTTCCTTGACCGGATCAATGCGCAAGACGGGCGGAAAGCTTACGGCACGCGCACCCTCTTCTTCCTCACCAAAATGGGGACGCTCAAGCCCATCGCCATCGAGCTCAGCCTGCCGCCGGCTCGGCCCGGTGATCCCCGGACCAACCGCGTCCTCACGCAGCCCACCGACGCCACCAGCAACTGGCTCTGGCAGCTGGCCAAGGCCCACGTCTGCTCCAACGACGCCGGCGTCCACCAACTCGTCAACCATTGGTAATCATACAAATTCGAATGAGAAGAAAGATGATAAAAATATTAAAGAATTGGGCGGGATTAATTTATTGAGAGTGGCGGTGCAGGTTGAAGACGCACTCGTGCATGGAGCCGTTCATCGTGGCGGCGCACCGGCAACTGAGCGCGATGCACCCGGTGTTCAAGTTGCTGAAGCCCCACATGAGGTACACGTTGCACGTCAACTCCCTCGCTCGTCAAATCCTCGTAAACGGCGGCGGCGTCATTGAATCGGGCTTCACCCCCGGCCCTGTGTGCATGGAGATTAGCGCCGCTGCCTACCGCGACCACTGGCGCATCGACCACGAAGGCCTCCCCGCCGATCTCCTTCGACGGTGAGGATCAATTATTCAATTAATCGAAGGTTTCGAATGAGAGCAAAAATTATCGTGGCAGAACTTTTCGTGAAACAGGGGCATGGCGGTGGAGGACGATACGCGGCCGCACGGGCTGAGGCTGGTGATCGAGGACTACCCGTACGCCGCTGACGGGCTTCTCCTATGGTCGGCGATCGAGAGGTGGGTGGAGAAGTACGTGGCGGCGTACTACCCGGACAAGGAGTCGGTAAGATCCGACTGGGAGCTGCAGAGCTGGTACGCGGAGGCCGTCGGCGTCGGGCATGCCGACAAGCGCGACGCTCCCTGGTGGCCGCGGTTGGAGAGTTCCGGAGAGCTGAGCTCCTTCCTCACCACCCTTATCTGGCTCTGCTCCGCTCACCACGCCGCCCTCAACTTCGGGCAGTACCCACTGGGCGGGTACATCCCCAATCGGCCTCCCTTGATGCGCCGCCTGCTGCCGGCGGAGGGGGACCCGGAGTACGAGTACTTCCGGCTCGACCCCGCTCGTTACTTCCTCTCGTCGCTCCCGACGCTGACGCAGACGACGACGTTCATGACGGTGATCGACACACTGTCGACGCACTCGGTGGACGAGGAGTACCTCGGGGAGCGCCCCGACCCGTACACATGGACGGCGGACGGTGACATGGTCGAGGCGTTCCACGATTTCGCGACAGAGGTGAGGCGGGCGGAGGCGGAGATTGCGCGGCGGAATGCCGACCCGGCGAGGCGAAATCGGTGCGGCGCCGGCGTGCTGCCGTACGAGTTAATGGCGCCGAGTTCGGGACCCGGGATCACGTGCCGAGGCGTGCCCAACAGCGTCGCCATCTGAATTCGTCTCCACTTATAATAATTTTTATCACGAGTAAAAATTGTATAAAAATATTTTTCTTTCCTTTTAATAAAATAAATGATACAGTCAAACTTTTAATCTTTTCTTTGAATCCTGGAAAGAGAATTTATTCGTGACTCGTCTACTCAGTAGTCACGATGATATTTTATTTAAAGTAATACACATTAAAAGACGTTGAGTTAGTTAAGCAAGGAAGAAAATGAATGTTAATAAGAATTTAAAAAAAAAAAAAATCAAAAATCACCCAGTAATTATTTATACATCTTTTATCGTTATTAACTTGGTCCATATAGTTTTCAAGTCGCATACTTCTATTTTCTCTATTATTTTTTTTGAATAAAGATATTATGAATTTATCGTTATTAACTTGATCTTATGAATATTTTGCTACAAAAATAAAGATATTTCGTTCTTCTCCACTTCATCACTCAGGAATATAAAGCACTTTGATTAGATCGTGAATTTATGAATTGCATCGGTTGAGCTAAGTGAACACACTTCACTCTCCCTCTCTTAATTACTCGCCAATACTCGGAGGTATAAATTACTCCAATCGGATCAAAGACTCAAGTGAAGACACTTCACTTTTCTTCGGTTCATCACTCAGAGGTACAAAACATTTTGATCGGATCAAGAATTTACGAACTTGCTTAGTTGATCCAAATGAAAGCACTTCGCTCCTTCTCGTATCATCACTTGGAGGTATAAAGCATTCTGACCGAATCGAGAGCTTACAAACTAGGTCGAGTAGGCCAAATGAAATCACTTTGTTCTTCTCCGTTTCACCATTTAAGTGTATAAAGCACTCTGATAGGATCGAAGTTTTATGAACTATCACGACTGAGTTAAGTACTACCTTACCTCTTTTAAATAATAATTCATGTACCTTAAAATATAATTATTCATAATAAAATGAGATAATAAAATGATCTACGTACTCATTAGCATCTACTTCCTCTCCTCTTGGAGAGCCCGGTCACCGTCCGCTACTAAAGAATTATATTAAATATACAATATTCCATGACCTCGATAGAGATTTACCCTCTGCATCTTGCAGATAGTATGTTGCCCCGATTACTTATCGAGTGACCTTATATGATCCTTTCTATTTAGGGGATTTTTTTTTTGACTTTCTCAGCTGGATTTACTTTGCATAACACCATATTTGACTTGAAAAGACCAAGATATTACCCTTCTATTGAAAGTTTGCTATACTCTTTGTTGATATGTCTCCATGCGAACCCAAACACATTTTCGCTTCTCCCCTATCAAATTTAATTCTATTCTTTTTTTACTTCATTGTTAACTGAGTCATAGACTTAAACTTGGGCATTCTCAATCAATATTTTTGCTGGGATAACGATCTCTGTTCTATAGGATATATTGAATGGGATTTTTCCCATTGGATTTCTTATGGTAGTTCATTAAGCTTACAAGATTCTCAAGAGCTCTTCCACTCAATTCCCTTGTGTGATTTCCAATTTTATCTTCAATCCCTGTATAATAATCCAATTAGTTATCTCTACTTGTCCATTAGACTGATGGTGTTCCACATGGGTAAAAGTCTGGCCAATCCTGAGATTTTGACACCACTCCTAGATCCAACAACCCTAAAATTAATGTCCATTATCACTTATCAATCATCGCAGTACCCCATATTAGCATAGTATATTATGTCATAAGAACTGTATTACCACCATCTATGTGATAGTCATTAGGAGTTTTGTCTCAACTCATTTGAAGAAGTAATCCGACCCTACTATTAGAAATTTCTTTTGCCTGAGAGATAGTGACATTGGCTCGACTATGTCAATCCCTTATCGGTCGAAAGGACAAGATGTTAGCACTGCATTCATCAACTCCATTGGTTGTTTTGACCTATTACTATGTAGTTGGTAGCTTTGACATACCTTAATCAGGAAGGTGACATCCCGACTCATGGTGGGCCAAAAGTAGTCGATGAATGTCACTTTCCTAACAAGTGTCCAACCTCCCAAATGATTTCCAAAACACTCATCATGAATTTCTCTGATAATCTCCTCTACTCCTCCCAACCCCCCCTCCCCAACCCAACCCGATCCCACACATTATAACAATGGCATTCCAAAAGATCTTTTAAAGAGAACTTTATCCAACATCATAAAGTACCTCTCCCTTTTTAATCAGAGGAAAGTTGTAGGATCAACCACGATGCTACCATCCTTCAGATGAGCTTCTAGCTCAGCTCTCCAATCAGATGTCACCCTTCCGCCTTTAAAATATGATTGATGTAATATATGAGTTGTTGCTGGGAGTCTTCTTGCCAAAGTAATACCGAGCTAATTTCCCCCTCAAATACAGCTAAGTATATCCAGAGTCTTTCCCATAATGGGTCTATCCAAAGTGAGAAGACATACTAAATATTGCATTAGCTCTTGGAAGGCTTGCTCAAACTGGTCATTCTATTGAAATTGAGTCACTTTCTTGAGCACCCGAAAGAATAGTAGCCCTTGATAAGTTGATTTAGAAATAAATCGAGATATGACCACAATCCTTTCGACTAATATCTATGCTTCTTACAGAGTACTTGGCGATTGCATGTTTTGAAGGGCATGTACCTTCTCGAGATTAGCTTCGATTTCTCTTCGGTCACAAAGTACCTGAGGACCTTCTCGCTACGGACTCCAAAAATATACTTTTTCAGATTTAGATTCATGTTGTACTGTCTCAAGGTAGCAAATGTCTCTTCTAAATCAGGAATTAAGTTGGTGACAATGTAAGATTTTATCAAAATATCATCCACTTTTCTTTCTTTCTGGTAAGCAAAGATTTGGTCCATAAAATTTTGGTAGGTAGTTCTAACATTCTTCAATCCAAAAGACATTACCATGTAGACATATAGACCAATGGAAGTGATAAAGCTACCTTTATTCTAGTCATCTTGAGCTAGAGAGATCTGATGGTACCTTTGGTAAGCATACATGAGAGAAATCACCTCATGTCCCACCGTGGAGTTTACTAATTGATCTATCCAAGCCAAGAGATAGTAATCTTTGGGATCTTTATTTAAATTTCAAAATTTTACACATATACGCCATTGATCCAATGACTTAAAGACGAAGACTACATTTGACACCCACTTAAAAAATTGAACTTCTTTTATATGTCCTTCAAATAGTAGCTTCTCCACCTCTTCAGTGATGACTTTGTCTTTCTCGGGCTCAAAATGTCCCTTCCTTTGCTTGATGAGATGAACTCCCCTCGCAATGTTCATGAGGTGCTTTGACATTCCCAAGTCGATCCCTATCAAGTCATGGACATCCCTCACAAAGACATTTGCATTCCTCTTGAGGCATGCAATGAGGTCATCCTTCAATTCAGGCTCCAACTATCTCACCAACCAGGTTGTCTTCTCTTCTGCAATCTCCATGAGCTCTCCCCCCTCTAGAGTGCTTCTTGTCGAAACTTCTTTCAAGACTTGCACTTCAGAAATAGAAAAGACATCAACCTCTTTACCCTAGTATGAGTCCTCTTCTAGTCTTATTTGATCATCTCGACGTAACATCCTCGGACCATCTTTTGATCCCCCCCCCCCCCCCCCCAACAATCACCCTACTGAGAATTTTATTTTATTTTGGTGGTAGAGAGAGTCCATGGCCATAAATTCTATGAGAAAAGGTCATCCCAAAATAACATTGTACACCGAGGAAGCATCCACCACTAGAAAAAGAGACATGTTGGTTCTCCATCTCGACACTTCTTCCAACGTCAATGGGAGGGTGATTTGCCCAACTAGATAGACGACATGTCCTACGAAGCCAAACAATGTGGTCGCTATGGCTTCCACTTGTATCTCCTCAAGTTGCATACGGTTAAAGGCTTCTTGGAATAGTACATTAATTGAACTCCCCAAATCCATTAGCACCCGAGCTACTTTGTAATTTGCAATGGTGGCTTGAATCACCAAAGTATTACTGTGTAGGAGAGCAACTCCTATCAGACCTTTTGGTCCAAAGTTGAGCAGCGGGTCCTCCCGAGCGCCTCGACTCTCTCCATTAATCTTGCATGTGACATCCAAACCATGTTGGAATTACCATCTGTTTGCCCTCCAACAATGAGATAACTCAAGAATGAATATTCTCGGGAGTTGAGAGCATCCTACTACTCTATCTTTTTCCACAGGGTCCCCTATCCTCCTATCATCCCTCTGGGACATGTAAGGTCTCAGTCGGGTGGAGGGTCCCGGATGGGCACTTCGTTGAGGCCCAATTATCCTCGGACTAGCTCCATGTACTGTCACAAATGAGGGTATTTCTGATTGATTCTCTCTATTTCCCACTTTAAGTCCTAATAATTGTCACTTGAATATCCATACTCTATATAATAAATGCAAAACTATTGAGACAGAAGGTTACAGGATGCCCCCTGCCCCCACGTAGTCCACTAGATGTTGGAGGACTTGATGCCTCTCACAAATCCCCATAGCACTCTCTTGGGCAGTTTGGGGTTAAAGAAGATGTTCAATCATCATTACTCCCATGGGTCTTCCTTAGGGAGTCTCTGTTGGAAAAGACTTGAAATTAGCTGGTGTTGGTGGTGCCACTTGGGATGTGCTGTTTTTCGATTGAGTTTGCACTTGAGGCTAATCCTTTATGAGGTTGATGAACCTTCTGAGTCTTCTCCACATTGATGTAAATTTCTACTTGACCAAGTAGCTTGTCATATCCACTTGGGGGCTTCTTTATTAATGAACGAAAGAAAGTCTCGTCCGTTAATCCTTGAGAGATTACTACCCTAAGGGTGTGTTTGGTTCGAGGTTATTATTGATAACCTTGGTTATCCATCCAAGGTTATCAATAAAAATCTTATTTGATTTAGGATTTGAACTATTACCAAGTCATGATGGATGCCCGATACGTCATGCCACGTCAGCAAAAGGGTTATGCATGAGAGAATTGAAAAATCTTTGAGAAGCTTAGGTAGCATTTGGTTGGTAGAAAATTTTTCATTTTCTATTTTTATTTTCCGAGAAAATGAGAAAAAAAATATTTGGTTGATGTTTTTCATCTTCATTTTCTGAGAGAGAATTTTTTGAAAAATTGAAAAATAAAAAGAAATATGTTTCCTTTTCTAGAAAAGGGAAAACGCGGGCGTTACCAAACAGGATTTTTCTTGATTCCCTTGGTTATGGATTTTTTTTTCAATAATACCCTCTGATTTTTACCATTTAGGATAAAACTATCCTTATCAATTTATCAAATAACGATCGTCGGCCGTCGATGGCCGATCACTATCGTTGCGATCGCAGATCAATCATTGCCATCGGTCGATCAATCACCACCACGATTGCTCCGTCGGCCATCGCCGTCGATCGCGGACCACCGATCGTCGTCGATCGTCAGCTATCGGTCGATCGCCGCCGTCGGTCAGTGTCATGGTCGATCGACCGCCGCCAATCGATCATTTTGTCGTCGATCGGGCCGTCGTCACTGAGCATCGGTCGGTCGTCTCCGTCGATCGTTAATCGATCGTCGCCGTCGACCGTCGATCGGTCGGCGACCGACAATGACCAACGGAGGCCGCTAAAATATTAAATTAGGTGATACTTTAAAACTTTCAAACCAACAAGTTTTGATTGCATTACTTTGGATTGAACCAAATAATATTTGGTAATGTTTCATTCCTCATAACTTTGGTAATGTTATATATTATAACTTGAACCAAATACATCCTAAGGACTTTGGAAGTAGATGTTGGGATTTCCAAAGCAACCAAAGTGAACCGCTGAATATACTCTCTCAGTGGCTCTATTAGCTTTTGCTTCAAATTGAATCGATTAAAATTAATTTGTTGATATTTCTTACAAATGGTAAAATGTTGTAGGAACGCCCCACACAAATCTTCAAAAAAAGTCAAAGATCTAAGCCGCAAGGAACTGTTGGAATGTATGCTGAAAGCCTAGCTTTTTTTGTATGAACATTTTATTTTGAAATAAGAATCACATGATCATTATTTGCATTTTATATATTCATTGTATATGTGTGCATATTGTCTAATATTTTACATTGTAGATAACATGGTGCTTGGTGTGGCACAGAAGATCATGTTATCAGTTCCTTGTAAAATATAAGTAGAGGCTCACAACTAAGATGGTTTTGGACAAACCATTGGCATGGTTGTAGTGTAGCTTGGTATTGTTTTGTCTTGAACATAGAGTTACACTGGTACACTTAGGTGTATTGAGCAGGACCGACATAGAGGTGATTCAATTTAGTACTGACTACATGATTGAATCGGACCTCGGATATTATGTTGTACATGCTCTTAATCCCGATATAATAACGGGCACATGTACTTAGTATTTATTTCTTTGATTTACCAGTGGGTGAGATTTAGATGGATTAAATCAATATGCCCGGTAAGTTGGGAAATAATATTATTTACATGGTGTGCCGTTGATTATAGGAGGAAACCGTGTCCTATATATTAGGTTGATGATGTCCCCTTGAGGAGCTCATAAGGTTCATCATGTAAACCCAGCTGGTTGACTTAGTCAACATGATGATAAGGTTGAGTAGTACTACTCGAGGAATTAGATGTTAATTAATTGATGGTCAGTAAATCAATTAATTGACGGACATTCGATATCTTAAACACGGGGAGATTAATGTATAAATAATATATGGAGCCCATATTTATTTATGGGGGTTGGTGAGGTAGTTCAATGATGATCCTCTAGTGGAATGGAACATCATTGATGGATCAAGTTTGTGTGGTTCCGATCCATCGGGTGGCCAAGACCCAACTCCTCCTTATGGTCCCTATCGTAGCCTAATATAATCCTTGTGAAGTCTAGATCCAAGAATGTAAAACAAAACCTAGAACCAACGGTTGGGATTAAATCCCTAGATCCGATGGTTAGGATGAAACACTAAGAACCAACGGTTGGGATTAAATCCCTAGATCCGATGGTTAGGATGAAACCCTAGAATCGACGGTTGAGATTAAATCCCTAGATCCGACGGTTGGGATGAAATCCTAGATCCGACGGTTGGGATGAAATCCTAGATCCGACGGTTGGGATTAAACCCTAGATCCGACGGTTGGGATAAAACCCTAGATCCGACGGTGGAGATTAAATCCCTAGATCCGACGATGGAGATTAAAGGAGGCTTAAGCCTAATCCTATAAATAGAGGCTTAAGTTGGGCGGCAAGATAAGTTTTGGAGAATTAGGGTTTGGCTCATCCACAAGTGGGCGGCTAGGGTTCATTGGGCGGCTAGGGTTTTGGAGCAAAGAGGTGGGCGGCAACTTCTCTACCTTCTAGATTATTGTCGGCGCCCATCCTCCTCCATCAAGACTTGGCCGGCGCCCATCCTAAAGGACTCTCCCTTCTTCCTTAGCCGGCGGTTCTCCTTCCATTGGTGGCCGGTGGTGTTCCTCCTTCCTTTCTCTTTGGTGGCTGGCGGCAACTCCTCTTCAAGTTGGCCGGCGATTCATCCAATTGCTCCTTGGCCGACGGTTGCACCAAATTCCCTAATTTGGTGGCCGGTTCTAGATAGGAAGGTATTTGTGGTTTCTTCTCTTTGTTCGCAGCGGACAAGGTAGAGAAGAAAGTGATCTAGAAGGCTTCTACTCGTGGAGGATCTTCGTCCACACGTCGTCCATGAGAAGGATAGGACATACGGTAGAAGATCGTGAGGTATAAAGTTATTTTAACTTTATGTACAGATCTGAGCATGTTCTTATTTGTTTTGATTATGCATGTGTGTGTATGAATATATATTGTATAATCATGGACCCCGAAGACAAACACAAAAACCGGCGATCCATCCGTCGTCTCTTCCGCGGCTAACCAACTAGAAGAGTTGTGTTGCTTGAACAACTAGTTTGTTTAAGCGACCACTCAAGTTGTTAGCACGACGACGAATAGATTGTGCTAAGGAAGCTCATCCCATCCGGATTAATTCTTTCATTAGTGAAAATTTTAATCCGGGGACATGGGAGCCAATGAGCCTTCTAAGCGGCCTCCCAACAGGAACTACTTCCGTACTGATCTTTCCAAGGTTGTGATAAATACTTACACTTAATACCATTTGGTGTAGAAGAGACACATTCTCGAATTTGCATAGATGTTCTTCAGATCCATGGAGCCATCATATTCTCCCATGTGGGGAGAACGAAAATCAGAGGATAGTTCTTCAAGTATAATCTCTTCAATGAAGGGAGTAGGTCTCTGTCGTACCTTATACGCCACCGACTGACTTTGTTTCTTGCTCCTCACTAATGAATCTTGGAATGGTTTAGGCCAACACTCGACTCCTTGCATATCTGTCTTCCCCTTGATCCACTTTTCCTTATTATTAGAAGGAAAACCATGCTCCCTCAAGCACGGATGGACCTTTTTGAACTATCGCATCCAATTGATCGCGAGTTAATATTATGAGGGTCTCCTCTGAAGCATAGGCCGAAGAAGGAGCTTCTCGTGATTGCATCGTCTACATCTTGCTCAAAGTTCTCATAGACGATGTCAATGATGCGGTCAACTGTTAGCCCTATTTTATCGAACCTTTTGGCGAGAACTTGTTCACCTAGCCACAACAAGATCTGTCCAAAGGAATACTGGTTAGAGGGCGTCGGTGTTTCAACAGTATTCCTCCCATGCTTAAGTCAAACAGGAGAAGAAAATAGAAAAATAATATAGGTTGATTTTTTTTTTAGCAATTTTGCAATGTCATTTACCTGTCTTCCCTGTTTTATATACTCTCCGACTCTCTATCATTATTGTGGACCTCTTAGGTTGCTCCTCTCCCACGCATCACTACGACACATAACTACATCCACACACGCCCTTTCAGCACATGACTACTTCTACATGCACAACTCTAACACGTAACTACGTCCACCAATTGTTACACTCCTTTATTGTCATCGTCCCTCTTGGACATATCTTCTTCGGAGAATATTTAAGGCAAAGTTATGTCAACTCGGACTTCTAACTCTTCATAACCCCACATTTTCTATGCTTATGACTTTTCAAGCTCTCAACTTCTTAGGTTCCCGACTCTAACTCTTCATGACTCCATCTCTCCTGTACTCTTAACTTTTTGTATTTTCGACTCCTCTTAGATCTCCTGGCCCCTCATCTCCGAACTCTATAATACACGATCCTCGAGCACTTGATCCTCGAGTGCTTGGTTTGAGACTTGTTCTCTTGGTATCACTATCCTTCTTACATCACCAAAGAATGATACATCTAAATGCAATGCATGGAAGATAGGGAAGTAACTTGAATATTTGATATTTTATTAAAGGAGACTCTTAAGATTTACTAAAAAATATTTATTTTTTGAAGTACTTCGGCCACCTATAGAGCCGTCAAGTTGGGTTAGGTCCGTCGGATTGTCCCGCCCCGTCAAGTAATTTAAGCGGATTAGGTTGAAATTTTATCAACCCGTCATTTTGGTGGGCATAAACGAATCAACCCGCCCGGGTTGCGGGTTAGACGGGTTGGCCTGCGGGTTGAGAAATATCAAAAGAAGATAAAATTTGTGAAAAAAATTTATTTAAGCTTTTTTTTATCAATATTCTAATACTAACAAGTTCATAATCACATTCTTTTTCTATCACACATATAACTCGGCACTGGGAGAAGTTAAAGAAAATAATAAAAATATATTTGATTTAGGTACTCTAATAATTTTTTTTTATAAACTCTAATTAGTTTATAATTATTTTGTCACTACTATTTCAATTTCAATTAATATAGAAAATGATGATATATCAGAGTCAACTAATTATAAAGGTCAAAAAATCTCAATTAAATCTTAGAGGAGCTAAAACTTGAATTTGTATACTATCAAGATTTGAATATTTTGGAGTGTTTAAAGAATAAAAAATATTGATACCTAACATTGTCGATTGATAATTGAGTCTCAATTACAAGATTTTAGTTGTTTCAAATGCATATTTTTTTTACCATGGTATTCTATCCTCCTTATCAGTTATCACCTCAAGCCTTCACTATCTTAATAATTTTGGATTTTTTTTAATTTTTTTGGCTCGCGGGTTGGCTCGCCTAATCCGCAACCCGCCTTGGGTTGGGTTCGAGATTTCTCAATCCGCTAAGATGGCAGGTCGGCCCGCCCCTCTCCGCTAAATGTTGGATTTGTGATGAGTTAACCCACCCCACCATGGATCGGTCCGTTTGACAGCTCTAATCACTACTATTCCAATCGATGTAGGAAATGATGACATATCAAAGTTAAATAATTACAAGAGCTAAAAAATCTCAATTGGATCTCTATTTGGATGAGTAAAAATTTAAATTTATATATTATTAAGTTTTGAATATTTTCGATTGAAAGAATAAAAAATATCGGTACTCAATTTTGTCGGTCAATCTCAATTATAAGATTTTAGTTACTTCAAATGCTTATTTTTTAAATCATGGTACCCCATCTACCCTATCGATCATCGCCTCAAACTCTCAATGCCTTAGTAATTTTAAATATAATTTTTTAATTTTTTTGGCCCGCGGATTGGTCCGCTTAACCTGCAACCCGTCTTGGGTTGGGTTGAATTGGAGATTTCTCAATCCGCCGAGATGGCGGGTTGGTCCGCCCCTTTCCGTTAAATATTGAGTTAATGATGGGTTAACCCGTCTCACCATGGGTCGACTCGTTTAACAGCTCTAGCCACCTATTGTCTCCTAAATTGACCATATGAGAATTTGCTTCGGAATTGAATCCTAAAGTCAATAGAAATGTCTAAATATGAACTTGAGTTCGGGAGATGTCAAAGCATTCAATAATCTCTATTTTTTCTCAATAAATTAAATTTTATTCTTTGTAATAAATTTTATTTTCATTTTTTTTTTCAAAAAATTCTTATCCTTTTACAACAACTTCTATCTTTTTTTTTCCAATAAATCTTATCCTTTGTAATAATCTCTATTTTCTCAACAAATCTTATCCCGTTGCTTAATTAGAATTTAGTTTACTTTTTTTTTTATTTGTTTCAAATTTTTTTATCGGTTTTGAAATTTTTTCTTTCATAATCTATTTAAATATGGGCTAAAGTCTCCGTAAACAACTTATTTAATTTTTAATAAAATTTACTTTTACTTAAATTTAAATACGCCTTATTTTTTTGTTTGTGATTTCCTTCTTCAATTTTTTTTTTATATTCTCTACTTTAATTCTCATTCTGCTATTCCAACTTGGGAGTAATGATGACTCGCTAAGAAAGATTGACCTGATAAAGATGTCAACGAGTATTAATCCAACTTGGGAGTAGGCATTAGATCTTGATTCGATTTCAGTTTTAATTTTGAACAAATTGATCGAATTAACTACAATTGATTACGAGCAGGATTCAAAATGCTCGATGATTTTGAAATGATTAGATTCCTGACTACTTCTCGACCGAGCCCAAATTCACATCTAACGTCTACCATCTTATTTTTCATCGCAAAAATAATCTTATAGATATATTTAGACGTCTTTAGAATTTTCACATTTAAATTAGCAATCAAAACCAGATCTAAATCGAAATCAAAATCGATTCTGAATCGATTCCGAAACGATTTCGAACCAGTTCCGAAATCGATCGGAATCGAATCGAATTGGAATCGGAATGGTTCTGATTCGATTCCAAAACCAATTCATTTGAATCGATTCGATTCCAAATTAAACGAATTAATTCTGATTCAATTTCGGATCAAATTAATCCATGCCTGCTTGGGAGGTTGCACGTCCCATTAACTCAGAGCTTTGAAAGACACAGGTGCGGTTTGTTGATGTGGAGTGGACCATGTGAGCATGGCCAACTAATTTAGGATATTTGTCACAATCCAAAGACTTTATTAAAATAGTTAAATATTTTTTCCACTTTTGCCAAAATTTATTCGACTACTTTAGAATTTATTCGAGAAGAAAAAAAAAATATGAATAGATTCAAGAGAATCTTCCAATTTAGCATAAATATAAGTCATATAAGGTTATTAAATACTTTTGGAAAAAAAAAATGCTAGATGAGTAACTCAAAATTTGGAAGGGAAAAAAAAAAATAGACGCACTTAAGGAAATCACAAGTGTGAAATGATGATTATTTGATACGAATTTAAGACCAAAAATAGACGAATTCATGATCAAATTTATTCATGTACTCGGTTAAATTATTTATACTAATCAATCAAATAAATATTAAAATATTAAAACTTCAAACAAATAAATAAATTTTACTTAAGAGCTTAATAATATTTAAATAAGTCAAGCTTAAACAAATTTTAATCAAATTTGATTTTTACCGGAAGAGAATTTGATTTAAAAGTTTAATATTAATTAAATAAGTCAAGTTCAATTCAAGTTCGAACTAAACTCAAGCTAAAGAAAAAAAGTCAAATCAAATTTAAATAATTGTTTCAATAGTTTGGTTACTTTTTGATTTGGCTTAACTCAACTTGGTTATCTTAATAAATAAGTCTAAATACTATAAAGCTTAGCTTGACTTGACTTGATTCGTTTATAATCCTACAAGGGAATGGATAGTCGAGCATAGAAGTAAAAGTCTTTTCGGCCTTTATTGGAAGAAGACATTCCCTTTAAATTAACATGTCTCATGAAGTAAAAGACTCTTGGCTCCCTCATCTTCAACTGAAAGAGGATGAAATAAAATGGATAAAAGGGGAAGTTGTAAGTAACAAAAAAATCATAATCGCTCAAGTCAGGATGCCGAAAGCATTTAAGATAAGTTGATTTATAGGTATTTGATAGAAGGATAGAATGCGGAGATAAATATAGGGGATGGATAGAGAAAGACCACCTTCGAACGGACCCAAGAAGAAACAAATGCTATCGGGAGGACTATAGAGCCGATCCTCGATCCTTAGATAAAAATTTAGGTTTTGGGCGAAACTATAAAATTTGGGTCCTTTTATATATAAAATTTTTATTTTTTATTAAAAATTAGGTCATTTTATATAGATTATTTTGATAATTAATTTTTGAGCACTAAACGAGGGTCTCAATTGTCCTCCCCTAGGGTCGACTCTGGAGAGGAGGACGGTGAGAGCGGCCAATGAACTTGGAAAAAAGAGAGGAATGGTTTCCAGTATGTATTTATCGCTGTGTTGGTGGAAGGGGTTAGTCATGAGAAAAAAGTTTCAAACCATAGGAGCTTAGTCGGTCCAAAGGACAATCTAGAGGAAGAAGCCACAAGAGAAGAAGGGAGACTAGTTTGTTACTTACTTGGTAAGGAGAAGGAGAAGATTGCTGGAGGAGGCCAAAGAAGTGCAACATGGGTAGAAGAGATAAGCGAGGAGCTATGTGAAGGGATTTCTATGGTAACCATTGTGATTTCCGAGTCGAGTAATGATGGTTGCAGGTGTTGAGGCATCAACGATGGGAGTTTAAGAGATATTTAGGTGCAAAATCTTGGGATGGTGATGGGGATGGATCCACTAATATCAAACACATCCGATTGTATGATTATTTGAGGGGTGATTAGTGATATCGATAGAAAAGGTCTCGAGTTAGACATTGGAATGATTGAACTTGTAGGAAGTCAACTTCATTGATCGGGTCGTAAAGTCAGGATCATGGAGAAATTAAGAGTTCATAGAGCTGGGATTATGGAGGAGTCAAGATCAAGAAGTTAGGATCGTAGGACAGACGATTACGAGCTAGAAGGGCGTGTTGGCTAGAGGCATCCGTTACCTCAAGAAGATCACAATAACAATTGGAGGTCTATAAACGATTTTCTAAAGGAGCAATATGCATCCTTTTTCTTCCATTTCTCTTTTTCGATTTAATTTAGGCATCAAACGAGCTTTACTAAAGTACCGATGGCTTCTAATTTGTGTTATATTGAATATGATCGCAGTGTAGTCAGATAAATAGGCTCTCTTGAGAGGATTCGTGACGATTTACCAAACATCGCACGTGAAGTTTAGAAATGCTCAAACAACATCTCATACTTTTGTATTTATTAAATAGCGTACTTAATTTCCTTTTTATCCCTCCTGCCAAAAAGATCTATACCACTATGGTGTTGAAATTTGAATTCTCAAAATCACAGTGGTGGTACAATTCTAGTACCACCACTGTGGTGCTAGGATTCGAATTTCCTTTTTACCCCATTGTGGTACTGAGATTGTAAATTTCAGCACCATAGTGATGGTGCTGGGATTGCAATACAACTGTGGTGTTGAGATTTGAATTTTCAGTACCACGTTCGGAATTTTCACTGTGTTATATATCTGCTTGGCGAGAGGAGTAAAAAGGAAATTAAATACGTTATTTGGTAAATATGAAAGTATGAAAGTTATTTGGACCATTCTAAATTTCAAATACACTGTTTTATAAATTGCCAGAGGAATCGAGATTTGAAAAAAAAGCTAAAAGTCTAACCACGCATCGTAATAAATTCAAAATTAATAAAATTAAATATGAATAAAGTACCTAGAGGGCAATAATACTTATTTCACATGAATCCGAGCCCTCTATATTTGTTAAAATACTTTTTGACAAAAATGTTTCATGACTTTATAAAATTTAATTTAAAAATAATAATAATATGAAGAAACTCAAGGGAACTTAATGGCATAAATTAAGGGATACTTTTACAATATGAAAATATCCCTTTGATATTTTCACAATATTAAGGGCTACTTTTAATATTGTCCCAGATCTTCTTTCTTTTTTTTTTTTTTTTTTTTTTTTTTTGCGTTTTGTTTTCTTCCGCGCACAAAAACACAAAATAACCTTATCCAATTACAATATTTGAAGTGAGAGAAAAAGAAGCGATCCAACGGCTGATGGGTTTCCATCGACAGCCGTGATGCGCTCACTCGTCCCCGCTGCCACTCCCACCGCAGTCTGCTACCACTGCTCTCCCGCGCCGCTCTTGCCCTCCTTCTAACCCTAATTCTGCTAGCTCCGATCCGGACGAGCTTTGGATCAGGCTCCGTTCCTTTTTCGTCTCTGATCGCCGACATGGAGGAAAGGCCGTGGCTATAGGTTCGGGGCCCGAGCTGGAGCCGGCACCGCCCGGCGAGGAGGATATGAGGGCGGCGGAGAATGAGGTTGTTGAAAAGGAAGAGGCCGAGCTGGCGGAGCTCCACCTTCCGGCCGAGATTGATTGGGATATGCTGGACAAATCGCGCTTCTTCGTCCTCGGCGCCGCGCTCTTCTCCGTCGTCTCTGCCGCGCTCTACCCGGCGGTCGTCCTCAAGACCCGTCTCCAGGTCTGCCACCCTGCGCCGCCCTCCGCCTGCTCTGCCGCTGTCGACATCCTCCGCCGCGAAGGGCCCTCCAGCTTCTACCGCGGCTTTTTTACCTCCCTCGCTGGAACCGTTCCCGCCCGCACCCTTTACATGGGCGCGCTCGAGATCACCAAGAGCGCCGTCGGCACTGTCACGGTCCGCCTCGGCGTCTCCGAGCCTACTGCTTCTGCCGTGGCCAGCGCGGCGGCCGGCTTGAGTGCTGCCGTTGCGGCGCAGGTGGTCTGGACCCCGATTGACGTCGTCAGCCAGCGGCTGATGGTGCAAGGCCGCCATATGTCTACGTCCAAGTACCTCGGCGGGATTGACGCCTTCCGGAAGATTGTAGCTTTCGAGGGGATTCGGGGACTTTACAGGGGTTTCGGCATGTCCATATTAACGTATGCACCTTCCAATGCTGTTTGGTGGGCGTCCTACTCTGTGTCCCAGAAGCTAATCTGGAGTGGAATTGGTTACTACCTGTGCCGTCTACGGTTAGGTGTTGAGGAACAAGAGTTTGGAAGTAGCAGTAGCGGTGCCTTCAAGCCTGAATCCAGGACGGTGGTGGTGGTGCAGGGATTAAGCGCTGCACTGGCAGGTGGGGCAGCTGCTCTGGTGACAATGCCTCTGGATACGATTAAGACAAGGCTACAGGTAATGGAAGCTGGTGAAGGACCGATCACCATAGGGCAAACAGTAAGGAACCTGAGAAAAGAGGGAGGGTGGAGCGCATGCTATCGAGGATTAGGGCCAAGATGGGCTTCCATGTCGATGTCTGCGACCACCATGATCACTACGTATGAGTTCCTGAAGCGGCTATCTGCAAAGAAGCAGGAGGATTAACCACATGATGATAGGTATATACAAATAATTGTTTCTTTTTCTTTTTTTAGTTTTAGTTGTTTTCTTTTGTATCTTCAGTTTTCTTTGATGCTGAAAGGAGAAAAAAAACAAAAAAAAAAGGGCAAGATAAAGATACGCACAATTTGTGCAGAGAGCTTGCTTGGAATCATCTAGTAGTGTTTTGCTCCAATGGATTAAGATCCATGGGTTCTCTCTTCTAGTTATCACGATGAAATTTGGGTGCATGAATATTTGTAGGATTGAATAAATCGTGCTTTGTGATTGAGATGTGTTGAACTGAACTCTAATAGCGTTTCTTCTTTCAGGTTGATTATGCATCTCTACTACTTGCAAAATATTGTACAGTCTTAGTTACCTGTATTTAACCATAGAAAACCTCTGCCTTTTGTTGTTTAGTTATCTGCTGTAAATTATTATACCTAATGCAATTTGATCATTTTTTAATGTCTAAGACGGTAACGAAATCTCTCTTTAAATGAAACCAAAGCTTGAAAGCTGTAGGTCACTAAGCATTCAGTTTGTAATGCTGTTAAGGGGTTTACTAATGTTTATTTAAGCTGTTCCAGAATTATTTTCTGCACTGAAGGATAGTGCTGGCGTTAATCTCACTAAACATCCAGTTTCATTTCTTATGTTTCTTTCAACATATCAGTTTGCTCATAAATACAAGCAATCTGGATTTTCATTGTGTATCAACATTTCATAGAGGTTAAAGAATGCTATCATGTAAATCTGTAGCAGTGCTTTTGATTTATATTATCATATACTTACAAGCAGATCATTATATCAATTATGTTGAAGTTGATACATAGGGAGCATTATCAGTATAATAAATGTGGAACTCCCACATTAGTGGCCCCCTCCGACTACTCCTACCGGTGGAGGAGATAAATCAGAACCCAGTTGGCAAGTGCAAAGGAGGGGTCCGTCGATAGCCCAGAGTCATGACCTCTCCGGGAATTGCCCCATGCCCATTTAAGAGTTGTCCCTTTGCATTTACCAACTAGGCTAGTCCTGGGGGCTGCATTATCAGTATAATAAAAAATTATAGAACCGCCACATTAGCGGTCCCCTCTGATTGCTCCTACCGATGAAGGAGGTAGATCAGGACTCAGGTGGTAAGTGCAAAGGAGGGAGTCGGTCGATAGCCCAGAGTCATGACCTCTTCGGGAATTGACTCTTGTACACTTAAGAGTTACCCCTTTGTACTTACCAATTAGGCTAGCCCTAGGAGCTAACATTATCAGTATAATAAAGCTTCAGCTTTGGATGGAGCTTCCCATCAATGGTCTATGGTCTTCTCCTACCATTTCGTATACCTTTTTTTGGTCGTTTCACTTATAATTGAGCATTGCATTCTCATAGACCTTAAGAAACTTAAATACTCATTAGACATTAGGTGCTTAATTGTTCACTTGTACCTAGCGAGTTTTTGTCAGGTTTAGCTATTCACAATCAGATTGCAAAAGGTTTAAAAGAGATATGAAGCTTGATGAATGACAACTTGATGGAAAATTAACCCAGCCCAAAACAATCAAAACCAAAATAATAATCAACCTTCTCTTTTGATCAGTCAGATTATAATACTTGGTATTAGAATTAACCTACAACTACACATGGAGTGATTCAACAGGGAATGACTGCTATCGAGCGGTCTTTTGTCTGATGTGCCACATACTGGCGATGCTTTTGGCTCGAAGTAGACATGTGGTGTTCATGAGGATGTCAGTTTCATCCTGCACTGATCTGGTGGCCTAGTGGGGTTGCCATCTTAATAAGTTTATTAACATTAGCTTCAGCTGGAGTAGTTTTTGCTGGGTGGTTTAAGCTGTGTCTTGACTGCCACTCGATAGAAACAATCAACATCAAACTGAACAGAAAACAAAAATCAGGCAAATATCAGATATTTGTAGTAGTGTTCACTATTTGTAATGGAAATGAAAATCACTAGCACCAAACCAATGATAAACTTAGCCTAGCTTCTTTCATCAATAGATGGTTGGGTTAGCATTAGTCTATCAGCATGAAAAATGTAATGCTTCTCTTATCTTCTCTCTGCATTATCCCAACTCCTCAGCCCTGTCTTATGTTGTTCCTTGTTTCAGATTCCCACAAGTCATTCCTTGTGGAGAAGCAACTGAACGTTTTACACTGCAATTCAAAAGGCTGCAACAGGAGAGGAAGGGGGGAGAGGAAGTGGAGAGAGAGGGAAATAGATTTGTTTACTTGGTAGCTCTACCATAATTCAGCTTACTCACTTTGGCTTCGAGCTTCAAACAGTTTGGTCGAACTAAACCAAGAGTAAAACCTGATTCATCCAAGCCCTTCCCTACTCAACTCCTTCACCCATCATTTTCGATCGAGTTCCGAGCTAGAATAAAATAAAAAAAACTAACAGACTTTTAATCTGATTTCATAAGCAGACACTCACCTGCCTGTCTTGAACTGTTATACCATCTTTCAACCAAGCACGTTTCTTGTTTGATTCCAATGCTGACTCCTTGTCTTGTATGGATTTGTAATATAACTTCATGGAAGATTTATTTAGGAGCCTCAGCTTTTTCCAAGATGATTCAACTCTGATTTAAAGATGTCAGTTTAATTCTTTTGAAGATATGCCTTGCTATGGTTTCCTTCAGGTTAAACCCTGATAAGATAGTAAGACGTCTGAAGTCTTCCAAGGCGTATGAAATATAAAGTTGAAGATGGGAACCTAGATTATGTCAAATGTGAAACATGGAAGGG
Organism: Wurfbainia villosa; assembly: GCA_025175895.1. NCBI lineage: Eukaryota > Viridiplantae > Streptophyta > Magnoliopsida > Zingiberales > Zingiberaceae > Wurfbainia > Wurfbainia villosa. Next base: position 10,168,869 of record CM045998.1, on the reverse strand, counting down.
CATGTCTTTTAAGAAAAGTTGTGTAGCAGGAAAGTGGTCCAATGCCCTTGATGTATTCTTCTCATGGCCGTGTGCAAGTGTAAACGTCGGAGAGTCTGGTCACCATCCATATGTAGTCGTCGTGGTTGCAGGTGTTGCGCAGGCAAATGGGTTTGTATTAGGTGCAAATAACTTTCACCATCCTCATATATATATATATATATATATATATATATATATGTAAATAGCTAGTAGCTAGTATATGAATAGCAAGCACTAGTCTAGCCATCGGGTTTTGCGCATTAGTCGAGTCGAGCGAACTGAGCATTCTTCGGACTCCAATTCCATCAGAGGTCAACCAAATCAGAGAGCAAAAGGAGCCACACCTGGTACTTGAACCCTAATTCCCTTAGTCCCATTGCTTTTGGAGCTGCAGTTCTCTCCCATCAGTGTGGTCATCCATCCACGGCCCCACGCAGAAAGAGTGGAAAACTAAGTTTGAGGAACACAATGCACGAAAGAGCCAAACATAGGGCTTTGCTCCTGCTCAGGACCACCCTTTTTTAATAATGGCGAAGGGTAAATTTTGAGCAGCCAATTGGCTTTGTGGCCTACCATGGCCATGGATTTTTTCCCTTTCTCCTAGCCACCACTCAGTGCAAGATAAGGATGCCTCTCCTAAGATCTTGCACAGTGGCTCTGGCCCAGGCTTGTTGGAGAATGTATTATTGGAAGTACTCGAAAGGGCTGGCTGAGTGTTCTCTTTCACTCCAAGTTCTTCATCCCAATACAGCAATGGAGCTTCATTTTTTTTTTTTGTTTTTGTTTTTTTGATGTGCAGTGTGGCCTCTCTAGTGAAAACAAAGGGGACCATATTTCTGTGGGGGGATTCAATTAAGGCGAGTAGTTATGGTTCATGTGAACATCCCTAACCTTCACCTACCCAAATGGCAGCAGTGTTAATGAGGACTGCTTATTCATCTCTCGTCTCTCTGCTGAACCATCCAAATTCTGTCTTTTTTCCTTTTCCTTTCGCCACTCCAAATCGCGAATTAAAGACTTGTATTTTGTAACTCGAAACTACGAGATCGAGAAATGAAAGTTAGATAGCCATTATTTTTTTTTTTTTCCATTGTTCTTCTGAAAATTTTTGCCATGAATAATTTGGAGGCATTGAGTTGGGTGGTGGTGGTGTTGGTGGTGGTGGTGGTGACGGTCGGTCGTGGTGGTCCTCGGCTTGGCTCGTCGTCGAAGTTTGCTTTCCTTGTAAATGCCATGGCCAAAAATATGGGCCCTCGAGCAAGAGAATATGTCCTGCAAGGACAAAGAGCCCTTTCCTCCTTTCCATTTCATGAGGTGTAAACACATGCTTTTTCCCCATTGTCATGGCGCTGATCAAGTGCAACTTGTGGCTCTTTGCCTCTGTAGCATCGGTCCAAATCATGGGATCAGATTGCGATGTATCGACTCTGAGGTATTAGTCTTCAATGCTTCTGCGGTTTCAGTGGTTTTGCAGCATCACAATCCACTACTAATCTTTAGTAGTTCTTTTCTACTTCCTGCTCCTCCTACTACTGTTCCTTAATTCGTTTCCAGGGAGTTTCAGAGTCACTTTTGCCTGAAAGAAATATCAAGAATGTGACCTCCAACCGATCCATCCATACATCCTCGACCCGAATTCAGAGAAGAAACAGCAATGAGAGTCTTAACTGTATAATCAATTGACTCCAGATCCTTCAGACAAATCCTTTTCGGTTTGCTAAAAGAACATATAAATTATACACAAAACAGTCCTGTTGCTCTCTGTGTCACTCTAAATTAGACAATCGCAAATAGAATCGAAGACCTGCATCATAATTACGCGATGACAATTTGGATAGAGCACGTGTTCCACTGTGCTGTACAGTCAGAGAATACAAAAACATTCATTTATCATCGACCTAACCCTTCACCTGCATGCATATGACTCTCTCTTTCTCTCCCTCTCTCCCACCCCCCTGGAGGGATCTTCCAACACCAAAATTTAAATCTCGTCGAAGAATATTTTGAAGGTCGACTTTTTAGATTTATCTGATGAGCCAATGCCGCCGTATGTCTAGATTATAAAAAAGAAAAAAAAAGAAAGAAGAACCCTAGGCAATGATAGATCTCCCTTCCTTGGGAACTGAGCAAACTCACAAAGCATGCATATGGGTGGCAGAGAAATCCTATTCCTCATTCATTCCATTTCACGGTAAAAACTAGGAAAAGCTCCATTTTAACTCGCTGGCTCCGGACGCACCGTTGCGATCAATCATGGAGCAAAGCAAATTGCAGAGGACCACTTACAGCACTGGCCCAAAGAAAGTAAGCTAACAGCCATAAAGAGTCCAGAACCACCAGCCAATACCCTCTCCTGCCTCCTCCTCCTGCTCCTCTTCGAAGATTAAAAAGAAAAATTAAAATTAAAAAAGGAAAAAAGAAAAGCTAACAGCGACAAAAGGAGGAGGAGGAGGAGGAGGAAAAAAACTCGAATTGAAAATGTCGTTGCTATCCACAATGAAAATCATAATTTAAACTGTTTTTAGGGAACACTGCAATGCAACAGTGAGAAGCAGCGAGTAATGAGGTGGTACTTGCAAGGTGTTTGAGTTAGAGTTAGAGTAGTCATGAGTTTGCCAAAAGCCTCTTTAGTCATTAGTTGAGCAGCATCGGCTGTCAGCCGTAGCTCGGTCGAGCCCCACCAGAAGCACACTTTTGCTCGATCGATGGGTTTGATCGAGGAGAGAAATAAAGAGCATGATGGTCAGTGCTCTCGTCGCTCTCTCTCTCTTTCTGGCTCTTCTACCATCTTCATGGGTGAACAAGAGAGCGCACAGACGACGACGACGACGCTCAACTTCATGAAGGCGGGCGCCACCGTCGACGCCTTCTCCGAGCTTCCGTTTCTCCGCGCGGCGGCGGGTGCCCCGGCGGCGCATGACGGTTCGTCGTCGAGCCCGGGCGGGGCCGGGGTGCGGCTGTTCGGAATAGACTTCCCGGCCGGGGACGAGGCGGCTTCGTCGTTGCAGGAGGAGGACAGCGCGGACCAGCTGGTCGCGCCGCCCTCGTCTGCCGCGGACGGAGGAGGAGGAGGAGGAGGAGGAGGCGCGGAGAGCGCGCGTAGGTTCGAGTGCCACTACTGCTGCCGCAAGTTCCCGACGTCGCAGGCGCTCGGCGGTCACCAGAACGCGCACAAGCGCGAGCGCCAGCACGCGAAGCGCGCGCACCTCCACTCCGCCGCCATGGCGGCGGCCGCCGCGCACCATTTCCGGCACCACACCGCCGCAACCGCCTTCTTCCCCAACGCCTACGGCTCCCTGGCGTACCTCAACTTCCCGGCCGGCCGCGGCAACCTCGGCTCGATCCCCTGCGCCGCCCGCTTCCACCACCCCCCTTCGCCACCTCCGCCGCCGCCCACCACGCACTACCCGTCTCCTTCGTGGACAGATAGCGCTCGCCTCCTCTACGGCACGGCGACGACGACGGCGCCACTTCCGGGACGTTGGAGAGTCCCGTTGAATGACCACCCCCAGCCGCCCCTGCAGCCTCTCTTCGCGGCCGCCGCAGAAGTCGGCGGACACCCCGGCGCAGGCCGTGCCGTCGCCGCCGCTTTCGGTCCTTCGTCCTCCTCGTCTTCTTCCTTAGCTTCTCCGAGTGACTTCGATTTGAGTAATTCCAAGAACAGCTTGAGTTTGGATTTGCATTTGTAAGTCATTTCATTAATTAATTAACATGAATTGGATCATAACATAGATTTCCCTTTTATTCACATATATTAATTAGTTAACAAATTATTCTCATAGTATAATTAAGAAAAATTTCACGTTACAATCTTCAACAATCTAAAAAAAAAATGAGTGATTTTTAAAGATCAAAATAATCTATCGCTTTAATTAATAGGTGCAGAAGTTCAGATACAGTGGTCCCATATGTTTTCATTCCACACAATCTAATCGAACACTAAATCTAATTCATCCATTAATATGTGTATTTATCTGCAAATTTGATATTAATTATTATCTAATCCAAAAGAACACCAATTCAACAGAAAGTTGAGTCGTCTAAACTAATCTTTGGTGAAAGTCCCTAAACTATATTAGTTATTAGTTTTTGCTATTGTAAACCTCGTCTTCATTCTACTTTGATAATTAATCATCTGAATATTATAATATAGCACTTAATTAACACAAATCTTTAATCAATGTTTTTTTTTTCACTGCAATATAATATTTTTAAAAGATACCTCATTCTGATTATTATAAACAAAATAAGTTGTTTATCTGGTTAAATAACATGAGAATAGATGAACTTCTAAAATAAAAAAAAATTAATATTAATGTGTTGCATATATAGTGTACATGTAGTATGAGGATTACTCATGAACTAAACTGCTAGATGAACATGTGATGATGAGATAAATGATTTATTAGGTCTGGTGTATATTTAATTAAAAAATCACTGTAGATCTTAAAGATATACTTTTATTCCTAGAAAGTATTTTTAGGGTTCTATATATATATATATATATATAAACATCAACATGTTGTTGAATTTTGTAAATAAACTTTGCAAAAAGCTTGTTTGAGTTCATAGAGAGTTTATTTAATTATTGGAGATGAAAAAAAAAACTCATGGACAAGCTAAGAGAAAGACGATAATAATACAATAAGTTGTCACACATATATACGCTTACAATTGAGAAATACATTTTAATTAGCGGTAGTGATCACTCTAGCGTGACAAAGGCTTCTTCAAAATCTACTCTATATTTTTAGTTGTATCCTTTTGGCATGATATAAGATTGATGATCGATGGATCCTTCGACTTCGTTTTGATTATTTTGAGTATTGATTTATAGCCATTAATTACCAACCTTTTTTAGAGTTAGCTCAACTAACATTTTTTTTGTTTGTCTTTCAAAGCATTTAATTCATTAGTAATTACTTTTTATCTAATAATTAAGGTTACTAAAACATTGGAAAATGATATTTTGTGCCCTTATAATTGCACAATATACACGAGTTTGGCTTCAAATGGGATATAGCAAGATGTAGAGGATGGTGGTGGTCCAAGAACACCATTCGTAAGAGAATTTTAGAGATTGTTGTCCATGTCGGAAACTAGATTTTCTTATTCTCAAAAAATGTGGAACCGCCACATTAGCGGTCATCCACCGCTGTCCCTATGTGTGGAGGGGATAAATCAGGTGTCAGATGTTGGTGGTGTAGTTTGAAATTTTGATAAATAAAGTTTGTTTTCAAAAAAAAAAAATCACACGACTTGAGACAGCATAAAGGTGTTTAGTTACAATATTTTAGCAACGATAATCTTTTATTATTTGCTATCTACTTTTATGTAAACATTAAGGTAATAACATTCATCCGAAGTGTCTTTCAATATCGATTCGATAATAATATAAAGGAGATAAATCATAAAATTAATTTATAGCCGACTACTACATGACTATTTGAATAGGAAGAATTGTCCCAGTAGGCATGCACCCATCGAAAATTGATCCCTACTCTTTTGATCTAAATCTACCACCCGTGTGCTGTGCCTAAAATTACGAAGGTATGAGTCAAGTTTAAAATTATAAAGAATTAATTTTGAGACCCCTCGTTCTAATTTTGAATCTTTTTATAAAGTGATTTGGATCTCTTTAAAAAAAGGATATAACCATTGCGGTACACTGGTAGAAGTTATGTCATATACTTTCTACGATGACGATGGAAGTAAAAGAGAACCAAATTAATGTGTCAAGATGCCAATATATTGGAGTCTTGTTATATAATTTAAGAACTGAAATTTCAATAAAATCCATGAAAAATTGTAATATATTAGTTAAATAGACAACCATTATAACTTTTCCAATTTTTGATGCCAGAAGAAAATTCAATGAGACCTCAATTTTTAAAAAGGTAATTTAGTTTAAAATAATGATCTGTTTGGTTATATTATTTTAGACGAGTAAAAAAATTTTTGATTCTCACACAACAAAAATTATATATATAAATTTGAACCAAACACACGTTAAAAATTAAACTTAAAAAGAAAAATCATCGACTAACAATAAAAAATAAATCCTGAGCATCATATTTTACTGACATATATAAAATGTATTAATTTTTCATTTAAAATATAGTTTTTTTTTTTTCCTTTCTTTTTTTGCTTTTATGTTCAGAGAAAGGAAACCGTGTAGGAAGTCTCCCAGTTATACAAACTTGCAGTCTACAATCCAACTCTTTTTGGTTCCTTCACAAGCTAACGCCTGAGTTTGCCAAGGAATGCGAAGCCACTCAAAGTAAAACCAAACGGGAACTCATCGACGACGTTGTTAACCCTCGGCAACATCCATCTCTTTCAAGATTTGCTATATATATTGTCATCGAATCGTCCACCTCAATGGAAGAAGCCATGGATGCCTCCTCTGAGCCAAGTTATGATGACGCCGTAGCCAGGGCAGCAGTGTTCGTGCTGGTCCAGCTCCTGGTATATCTCATCCTCGTAAAATCATCCAGCATTTTTTCCTCCTCGCCGGCCAGATCCCTTAGCTTTAGGCGAATCCGATCGGCCAGCATTCGCAGGCTTTTCGCATCGTTCTCAGACTTGCCATCCGGGGAAGAGGAATGAGCAACAGCTACTGATGCACATATCATGAAACAAAATGTGCATCATTTTGCACAGAGTGAGCGTTTCCACTGGTTTAATCTAGATGCAAACGGTACGACAAATAAACTGCTTGTTTGAGCTATTACTTGTAAATGAGAAATTATGGTATTGAGTTGGAAGAACTTATCGATCAGTGTGTTTGTTCAGAGTTTAAATAAAAGTACTAAATTATGAACATTAGAAGCTTACAGGAGAGTTTTCAGTAATAGATATGAAGACACATTTCAGACTATACAAAAAGAATGAATGAATGAATGAATGAGGCACATATATATTAGACGAAACAACTCAAATGAGCTAAGAATGAATGAGAGATGTGCACATTCACATGAAAGCAATGCAGACACATAGAAAGTCAGTCTTTTTTTTTTTTTCTTTTTTCTTTTTTCAACTAGCACTGACTGACTTTGTTCCTCATTCTCGCTATAGACTCGATATGATTGAGGAACTTTGTTAACATCCACAATTAAGTAGAACTTAACTTTGCAGATGTCAGAATTCAAGTTGGAATTGACCATCTTCTTTTATTCGATACATAATGTTGAGTGGATCATGCAAAGGATTCCTCAATCCTCTCGGTGTAGGCCAAATTTTTAAAAGTTGCCAAAAAAAAAAAGAAAAAAAGGTGAAGTTTTAATGATCAATTGATGCGTGAGTTTCAACTCGACTTTTCTAGAGTTCATCTTAGCTGATGGAATCGCAGTGCTGCAGCTAGAAATTGAAATTGGCAACGAGAAAGTACTGCAATTTTTCAATCCAGAAACCATATATATCTGTTGCATATAGAATATAAAAGAGGGCATTTTAAGTACCTCGGATGGTATATTCAGCGGCATGTTTTTCGTGCTTTGGGTTCAGATAACTGCATTAGCGACGCCAAGTAGCCATCCTGCTGCAGAACATCGATTAGAGAAGAGAAAAACACGAATTATTCGATCCGACAGCAAAATCACCCAAAAAAAAAAAAGGGGATAATTTTGCATCAAGAACAGAGGAACTAGGTTATTCAGAATGAGATACCTACTAAACCGATCGATGACGACGATCTGAGACAGCGCCTGCGAAGTCGCAAGAATCCGGTCGAGATTCTCCATCGTCGCGACGGCTTCCATCTCGATCGACGTCGGCCGCGACGCGCTCTGCCAAAAAGTTCCCGCCTTTACCCCGCCTCTCGACCACGCCCGTCTCCCGCGCTCCGGACGCGAGGGATCGACGCCGCCGCAGATGGCCACCGAGGAGAACGCTCCGCCGCTGCTGAAAGGGAGGGTTCCCAGTTCCTGGTGGCACAGCTCTCGGTAGATGAGGCAAGAAATCGGGGCCAAAGCCACCATCTTTAGGGCAAAAGGGAACGGATCGATGAGGGGGACTGGAGAAGAGATCGAGCGGAAGAATATGCGGAGATTGGAATGCGAGTTGGTGCTCGTTCGTTTGACGACGACGTCGGTGCAAGAGAGGAGGAAAAGAAGACGGAGAAGTGGGACCCAAAGAGAAGATTATGACTTTCAATATCTGTATATATGTGGATAATTGTCTTTAAAAAAATTTGTCTACTCGTATAAATCATTTCTAAAAAAAAAATAAACAATAACAAAATTTTATTTCTAAAAAAATAAAATACATTTATTTTATCGTTATTATTATTATTATTATTTTGGAGTTATCTACTCAATTAACGTGTTCTTGTATACTTGTACGTCCAATTTGATATCTTGGTTTCTATGATTATTATTATTATTTTTAATTAACACTCGAGTATTTAAATTTTTGGTCCGATTAATCTTTGAAAGTAATCGATCTTGTCTCACGAACCTTTAAAATGTCTCACCAATAATTGAGTCGGATAAAATCGGAGTTCAAGTGATTTTCACCGATCACCGAAGGTAAATCAAAGAAAGCGCTCGCAGCTTTTTCACGATTCAATTCGACTCTGTAGTTGCATCAACTCTGAACGATGGTCTAACACTAAAGTCGTATTCTGTCCATCGGATAAACTTCTGAGTTTCAGAGTCACCCGAATGAATTTTTCTTAAATTCATCGTCAAACGATGTCGCAGTAGATGATCAAACTGTATTCTTCTATGATATGTCTCCCCGCTTTTACCGCTTGTTATATAATGAAACTATTTCAATTATTCTATTTATGTTGTATAAAAAATATATCTAATAATCTTTTTATTCTTGGAAAAAAAATAATCTAAATATTTAAAAATCTAAAGATTAAAAATGAATATAAAATGCCAAAATATATTGTTTTTTTTTTACTTTTCACACACAACCAATTTTTATAATTTCCTCTCTTTTTTTTTTTTATAGGGGATTAAAGGGATGAGAGTATTTTAGGAGAAAATGACATAAACAAGGTCGCGTTGTTAAAAAAAATAGAAACTTTGGAAGGAAATAATTAACTTAAAAGCGATTTTTAGATAATTATCCTAATTAGTACTGCCATCTTTTTTAATAAATCAATTAAATATATACAATGAGATGCTCACCTCTGTATTATAGAGCTTATCCCCATGAATTTTTATCAAATTTATAAATAAATATGTAAATAAATAAATTCAAAACAAACAAATACATTTATAAAAAAATATTTTGAACGGCTATTTAAACGGTTAGTTTGAAATAAATTAATTAATTTTTTAACGGTTATTTTGTAACGGCTAGTTCGAAATTTCATCTATATATATCCATCAAAATGCACACGTATTTTCATTCCAACTCACTATATTCTTCAATTTTACTCTCTAAATATCCTTCCCATTTATTTTGTTAGGTTCCTGCAATCTTATTTTCTATCCGAAATAGATGAAAATAATAGAGCATTTTTTACCAATTTCTTGAATTATAACAGCAAACCACAAGAATATTAATCTTCTCAAAATTCACAAATTACACCAAATTATAAATAAACACATCCATTTCAAAATATACCGCTTTCCTCCATTAAAATCTTCAAAATTTCCAAAGTTTTGGAAATTCTATGAATCATCCAATTATGCTCCTCGAGGTCCATATCAACCGCTTCGGTAGAATATTGGCAAAATATGAGTCATCCGTATTTTACGTCGTCGGTTGTTCATGGATATGGTACCCCGTACACAACTGGTATGTCTTTCACTTCTCCAATGTCGAATGAACCTGTAACTCCGACTTTTGTCCCAGAGACTCAACTTTCCGACTGTGAATCTCCAATTGAGGTGGTCAATTTTGAAAAAACGATTTCAAATGCTGAGGGTACAAGAAAGCGTTCAAGTTGGACAAAGGTTGAAGACGAGGTCTTAGCGAGAAGTTTTGTCACTATCAGCGATGATCCAATAATCGGCAATGATCAAAAGGCAGATGCTTTTTGGGGACGTGTTGCAAGTTACTCTGATGAGAATCGTCCCTCGATTCAAACACAGTAAGAAATGTTATACGGTCACATTGGCACAATACAATCCAAAAGAAGATACATCGATTCAACGCAAATTACAATAGTGTTTACAGTTCATATCGAAGCGGTCATAGTGACGAAGATATATTGAGGTTTGCGTACGAAAAATATCAATCTGAAAACAATGGCATTGCATTCAATCTTGAGCATGTATGGAGAATTGTCAAAAGCCTATGTTTACTCCACAGTCCACTGATCATTTTGTGACCACAAAAAAGATGAGGACCTCAGAGTCGGGAGCAAGCAACATCTCCTCCAACCAAGATGTGAGTATAAACCTAGATAATGAAGATATTCGTCCAATGAGACAGAAGGCAGCAAAAAGAAAGGGAAAAGGCAAAGTAAAATCGACCATGGAAGATCTGTCAATAAACTACAATAATATTTTCGCAAAGTTCACTGAGTATACAAGCGTGAAGAAGTCCGAAGTCGATCAGAAGCAAAAACAACTCGAAGTAGAGGAGATTAAAGCAAAAGCTACCTTGTCCAAATCTGAAGCTAATAATCGTCACTTGAAGTTAAAGGAGTATAAAATATTGAACAAAGACACCTCGCAGATGACAGAGGAGCAACTTATCATACATGAATGTCTATGCCAGAATATTAGGTCGAGATGGAATATCTAAATGGTTTACTCAACGTTCATTTTCTAGTATTATTATATTTTCGAGTGATTGTAATTTTTAATTATTGTATGTCTCATTTCGATTAATGTAATTTTCAATTATTATAATTTTGTAAAATAGTCGTTGGAAACTAACTAATGCAATTAGCCGTCGAAAATTAACTATTGCAAATATTTTAATATTTTAAAATATTTTTAAAATATATTTATTTAATATGATATAATTTTAAGATAATTGAGTGGACGGTGGGACCCATAAATAATGAGTGTTAATGTTAAAAGGATTGTGGGTGAAAAAGGTATGTTGTTATAATGAATATGTGACAGTGGACTCCATACTTTTTAATGAGGTGGAGGGTGTTATAATAGAAAAGGATTGTGATGCTCTAATAAGTACTGCCATCTTTTTTAATAAATCAATTAAATATATACAATGAGATGCTCACCTCTGTATTATAGAGCTTATCCCCATGAATTTTTATCAAATTTATAAATAAATATGTAAATAAATAAATTCAAAACAAACAAATACATTTATAATATTAAATTCACTAATCAAATAAATAAATTTTAAAAAATAAAAAAGTTTGGAACAATTAAAACAAGCACAAACAGAGCCCGTTAACTTGGAATTAACTCCAGCCAAATATTAGTATTAATCAACAATTCAAATAATTTAAATTGTGAGTTTTCAGTTTAACTGTTAAAATAAATTAATTTGCGCTCTGAATTATAATCATTAAATACAAGAAAGTCATAAACTCTTTCAGATTAGGAAGTTGGACAAACAAATAGAAAAACATTCTTTGGAACAAGACTGTGTCGTATCTTCACAAACAGATCAGAGAATCTTTATTTTTCAAAAGATGCTTCGTCCAAAAAGTAATTAAATAGACAAGTGCAAAAAAGGACAGTAATTATGTTGCTTAAACAAACTCTTAAACCGTAAAATCTACTAGGAGAGGCAATTATTCAAAATGCAGATCCAAAACGTGCCTCAGTTAACAAACTCCACTGGTTTTCTTGTTACGCAGCACCAATGCCTTCCAATACGAGGTTATCTCTCTGATGCTCTTGTTCAAGAGCTCCGGCTGCTCAGGTTTCTCCTTGACCTCGACGTGGGCGATCGCTGACGTTCGAGTCCACCGGTGGTCCAAGTCCAATAAGACCTTATGGATGTCGATCACCAGGCGCTCAGCAAGGCTCCGGCTGAAGTCCTCCCTGATCACAACACGAAGGACCGCAACATGCTCAGCGTCGGCAGGCATGGTGTAGGCAGGAACAATCCACCCGAACCTCCTCAAGCTCTCTGAGACGTCGAAAACTGTGAACTTGCTTGAATCCTTGAGCGAGAAGGCAACGAGGGGCACGCCGACATCCTTGGAGACGATCTCGAACCTTTCAGTTGCCTCGATGCCGGCCTTCAGGACCTTCATATTCTCTGTGCAGTTTTCCATGATGTTCCTGTAACCCTGCCAATTGAGGTTTGAGCCCCTGAACAACGGATGGAAACATAACTGATTGAAGTAAATATGCAAGTATATTAGATACCTCAAAGCCCAAACGGATTAACTGGTAGTATTGGGCAATTATTTGACTGGATCCTGCAAGAACAAGAAGGCAAAGTTTTATCGATTATATCATCTCTATCTCAGTTGTCAAATAGGCTTAAATTTTGCATTTGTGTTCAAGAAGTGAGGATTGCCTTTAGAGAAGTTGAGAGTGAAAGTAGGTTGGTCAGCCCCAAGATAATTTATATGGAAGATAAGCTCTTCAGGCAAATCCTCCTTGTTCCTCCACACAACCCATCCTACTCCCGCATAAACCAAACCATATTTGTGGCCACTGACATTTATGCTCTTAACCAGAGGTAGCCTGAAATCCCATTCCAACTCAGGGTAGAGGAAAGGCGCTATGAATCCACCACTAGCAGCATCCACATGTATGGGTACATCCCATCTGAGGAGGATGGATAAATTAGTCCTCAACAAATAATCAAGTTCCACAGATAGGTGGTAATATGATTCCACATGAATTCCAAACAGATACCTAACATATTTTGGGCAAAGCAACCGACTATATGTATATATGCAACAATTAGGGGGGGAAAAAATACAATAATCCATATACCAAAAATCCTCTGATCGTGAACTAATTTCATGTAAGTTCAAATTAATAATTATCACAGTATAATATATACAAGAATAAAAAGCCAAGTCTAGCGTACCAAATGTAATCGCCTGAATATCAAATGAGAGAGAGTTTTCTTGGGATCCTATATCAACTATTGAAATTGAATTTGCTTACCCAGTTTCTTGGTTTTTGTCTGTTAGGAGATCGTTAAGAGTCTTAACATCTTCAAACTCTCCAGTGAGAGTTGAACCCAAGATGGCAGCAACACAAATAGTATTCTCATCAACCATCTCCACTGCCTTAGCAGGGTCCATCACATAATAACCCTCTCTCAGTTTCACTTCCTTTAGCTCTACTTCAAAGTACCTAGCAAACTTCTCCCAACAAACCTGGATATCGCATATAAATCAATTAAATCATCAATAGAGGTTTGAAGAAGGTTTATGGATACTCAGAATGAGCTAATCAATTTACCTGAACATTTGCTCCAGTAACAATGTTGGGTTTGTCTGTAGGCTTCCCCTCAGCCTTCCTTTTGTTCTGCCATTTCCTCTTGAATGCAAGTCCTGCAAGCATGATAGCTTCTGAGGAACCCACCGTCCCAACTCCAATAGCTGTTTCATCATCCCCAATGGGGGCATTAAAAAGATGGGCTATCATGTTGACACAGCGGTTCTGAAGGAGATTTAGATACCCATTAATTGCAGACTCAGAGATAAACAGATCACTGATACACACCACATACAAGCACTAATAACACTCTTAAAGACATAAAAACCCACTTAATTGTACTACTGACAGAAACATATCCTTAGTACTGGATAGTAAGCTATTGTTGAGCTAGTCATATGACTGATTGAAATATAGATCCATAGAGAAAAAAGATCTAATAGTGACCTTTTATTACTTAAATTTGTGGCACATAAAGAATCCAACTAGGAAGAAAGATGATCAACCCATTTATTTTGGTTCACAGAATGCCCAAATGACATTGAACCACAACAGCATTTGGTTTTACAAGCTTGCCATAAGAACTTCTGATCAAAATAAGTCTCTCTCTCTCTCTCTCTCTCTCTCGGGGCCAGAGAACAAAATATGTTTTTGGATACAATAATCAGATGAAAGATACCATTCATTAAGATAGCTCATCAACTCCATAGCAACATATCATACAAAAAGATACCTCAATTCTCAACTAAAAGTATTTTGCCAGCTGTTATCTTTGCAAAAAGTGTAAAAGAAAACATCCTAAATTTTGTGAGGCATGTCGTCACAACTTCACTAATAACGAGTCTTGGAAGAAGGTCAAAACCAGGTTGTAACAAGAAAAGGCAAAGTAATAGTATACGGGTAGTAATGGTTAGGTAGACCCCAAACATTGGTAACAAAACTGATGACTTTGCACAATAATACAACCGGAGAACCATAGATGTATTCTAAGTTCCTGTTTAAATCCCTTTAAAAAAAAAAGAGTTTGCACTTCAGTGATGATAGGAAAATTAAAATAATTTTTTATTCTAAGCTGATGATCCAAGAACTTACTAGGAGGTATACTAAAAAATAAATAAAATTTACAAAGAATATTGTTGAATAACAATATTGTTTTTCTGCAAGAAACTGTAGTTTCGTATTTTATAAAATAGGCCTAGTAGATCTAGAACTCACAAATTCATTAATTGTTATAGTATTTCTTATATTAAGTTTCTAACAGAATCAATTTTAGAATTTGTGAGTACAGTTTCGCTTTTCTTTCTGAGAAACAAAAAAGAGCCTTTTTAAGAGGGAGGAAAACAGCCAATTAATTCATATCTGCTGAACAAAGCAATTATAGTGATATCTAGAGCATTTAAAACTAAGCCATCAAAGGAAGAGAACCAAGGATTCAACTTGCCAAACAAGTCTGACAAGCCAACAAAAATAGCAGAATACGACACAGATAACACACCTGGAGCTCAGTGGTGACTGGGTACTCATCCATGTCGACATAGTTCTTATTGATGGCGTCCATGATCAGCTTGTCGCACTCCGGCTCCATCCACGTCGTCACAAACGACGCCAGGTTCAGCCTCGGGTTCCCGTCCAGCATCAACTCATCGTTGATGATCTGATAAGCCGCTTCCTTCGGGATCGACTGCGCCGGCATCCTAAACCTGCGCCCCAAGCAACACAAACCATCAAAAACAAAAAAGAAAGAAAGAAACACAACAAAACTTCAGTCCGCGATCCCCGCGCCACCAAACCCAACCGATAAACATCTTGACGAACGTATCGCGTCGCGAACGTGCACTGAACCAACTCATCCAGTCTAGCCGCCTCAACTGGCGAGATCGCCATGGCCTCCGATTGGCTACCAGCTCAGATCGAGGATTCGACTCGATCGCGTTGAAGGAGTGGAATCGATCGAATAAATCGCTGGAAAAGGCGGAGATTCCAAGGAGAAAAGAAGCAGCAAGCGTACCTGGGAAGCGAAGCGCGGACGTAACGCGAGGCGAAGGTCGAGTGAAGCGACTCGTCGGTCTGAAACTTGGCTGTGCTCACCGCCATCTTGCTCTCACCGGCGTCAACAACTGCGTCGTGGTCCTGTGAGGGCCCGCCGGGTTCGTTCATCCATTCGCTGCCATTTTAAAGGGACGCGCGTATTGGAGGTGGATGTCAGGGAGGTAATAGCACCGCGATGGAGGTGGCGCGCCCGACGCGTCGCAGAATCCCGTCGGAGCGATTTGCCATTTTACGCTTTTATTTATTTATTTATTATTATTATTATCTAACCAGAGATTTACTTAATTCAAATTTCCCATCCACAGCAAACACGTGGCACACACAACGCCTGTCCATACTCTTTGCCGGGTCGAATTCCTCTTTAGTATATGAACATTTAATTATTTTTTAAATTAGGAAAATAAAAACTTTAAAAATTATATAAATACTATTAAAATATTAGGCACATTCTTACCGAGCCCACTTAAGCTGAAAAATCTTCTTCGATTTATAAAAGAACTTCATATAATTACTGACAGTATATTCTTCAACAACTTCCAGACTTCTCTTCTTTTCCTAATAGATCAAAAACAACACACAGACTTCACAATTCTATACCTGCAGCGAATCTCAGACCTATAGATAAAGAACTTACATGCAATTAAACTCCAAAAAAAAGAAACAAAGATCGAGGATCGGAGGATAGATCTTGATAGAATCTAATCTCAGATCATAGTCCTGTAATAACCTAATTAATCACATGACTACACAGGCATTGGGGTCCTCCTCAGCACTCTGCGCATAGTAGTGAGGGGTCAGATAATAAGGGTTGTAATAAGCCTGGTAATGAGCCTTTATCAGCTCGGCAATCTGGTCCTTTTCCTTGTCTTTCCCTTTCTCCTTCTCCTTGTCGCCTTCCTTCTTGGGTTCCTCCTTCTTCTTCTCCTCTTTCGCCGGCCCGACCGAGAGTACCTGGGCGTACCTGGACCTCCTCAGCTTGGCCACCACCGTGATCGGGTCGACTGCGCCCGTGACAGTCAACTTCTGGTCTTTCATGTCTATCGATATCGAATCGATCCCTGCAATTGAAAATTTTAGGCTCTGTTTCCTAGATCACTGCTTGCTGAATCACCAACAAAGTAATTATTGATTACCGCGAAGGCTGGAAACTGCTCTCATGGCCTTCTTCTTATCCTTCTCATCGTGGAGCTCCAACTTCAGCACCAGTTTCTGCATGATATATATCGAGAGAAAATTTAAGGCAAACGCACAAGAAGAGGAAGAAGAGAAAAAATTAAAAAAAAGATTAGGAGATCACAGGATGTGTTAGAATTAGTTAATTACCTTCGAATCTGCCATGTTGAACTTGGATGAGAATGGGATGATGAGCTAATTAGATATCTGATGCATAGATTTTATAATCGAAGTCTTGGAGCTGCAAGTAAGTCAAAGTCTTCGTCCATGTGAAATAGTGGCGGCGGCTTTGCTTGACTGCTTAGGAGCGAGGA
Source organism: Wurfbainia villosa (assembly GCA_025175895.1). Taxonomy (NCBI): domain Eukaryota; kingdom Viridiplantae; phylum Streptophyta; class Magnoliopsida; order Zingiberales; family Zingiberaceae; genus Wurfbainia; species Wurfbainia villosa. Next base: position 10,152,020 of record CM045998.1, on the reverse strand, counting down.
AGGTGGGTGACGGCTGAGGTAAGCGTGGGAAGAATCCAGTGGCGAAGACTAAATCTAGCCGTCCACCGATTGGCTTCTTCCGCGGGCGATGATCACTCTGGCCGTCGATTCATCCGCGCTCCAGTGAACACCGTTGGCATACCACGCCTAAAAATATCATGAAATCTAAATCTAGTCTATTAACAACAATTACCACTGCTCATCTTTATCCTACTAAATAGAATCAGTTATATAAATTCTGCACTTTTCCCTCTACTATATCATCATATATATTTAAATAAATTTTATTTTATTTTATTATTATTAATCAAGTCTTTTTTAATCTTTCTCTTCGATGTATATATATTCCTCATCATTTCATATCGTCTAACTAAAATATTTATTAGTCATCTAAGTATATATCTGTATCGCCTTAAACTTGTCTCTCAAAATTGTCTTTTAATATATGTAATTCCGACTTTCTCTCTGATGCTCTCATTTTTTATTATGTCCATCTTTATATGTCCAAGCATCCACCTTAATATCTTCATCTTTACAATTCTTATCTTTTGCTCATGTACTTAGCTCAACATTCATCCTCGTGCAACATAGCAAGTATATATATATATTATCCTGCATAACTCATCCCGTAAGCACTAGTATGCACCTTTATTATCCACCGTCTGATCGCTTACATACTATAGTCCAATCCTTGAATCTTAGGGGATCAAACGATTGATAATTGAGGTGTGCACAGGTGCTCACGATGTGAGTACCTATGCGCACCTCCATTATACTTGAGCGTGGTGATGCGCAGTGAAGGAGAAATGCACAGTATTTTTTCTCGTACGATGGAGCTACTGTCGCCCATTGTTCCGTCGGATTTCACAATGCTGGCAGTCGCAATCCGATCGAAATAATTCGTGATTCGATCAGACTCCTATATCAATCAAATCACGGTCAGATTCTAATCAAATTGCGATCGGAATCAGCTGTGATTGCATCGCAAGCGACCCATTGACGGTCACAATTCCACTGGATTTCGATCATAATCTGACCAAGATCCAATGGTTAGAACGACATCGACGACGACCCCCCGACGAGTTCAAGGGTTGGCTATAGTGCTCATCAGATAAGGAAGTCACGTACGAAAGTATTGTGTATTTCTTATTCACTATGTAATCGTAATGGATTAGACGGTAGAGAACGCATTGTGCACTGATTTGATCGGCGTCAAGAATATATATATTTCGATTTCAATTCGATCAAATTCCGCTCAAAATCTAATTGAATTTCGATCATAATAAATTTGGACTCGATTTAATCGGAACTGAACTCTCAGTAATAAACAACAAAAGTGATCAGACCCTAATGTGACGAATTCTCCATTTTTATTATTACTGTACACGTCACGCACACATGCACAGAATTTATTGTGGGAGTAGGGCCAGAGATTTACATTATAATTTACTCGCACTACACGCAATGACAGTTTCTGTCGTCATGCATATTTATACTTAATAATTACACGATATAAATAATAATAATAATGATGATGATAATGAGAGGAAATTCTGATGTGATGTTTGTTGTTTTATAAATGCGGGGCCCTGATGGATTCCGCTGGAGCCCAATCAGAAGCGTTCGCTGCAGCAAAAAGGCCAACGTTCACAGAGAGAAATAAATTACGATGCCGGTGCCCAATTAGAAACGTCCACGTCATCTGTCGAGGTGGGGAGGCTACAACTGGGGTAGTTGTTTTTTTTTGTTCTGCAGTAGATTATTCAACTATGCACACCCAATTGCGATAAAACGCTTTTATATATATAGAGAAATTTTTTATCTCACGATCCAACCGTCCGTGACGCGATGATCCATCGACGCGATAGGCCGGATTCGGCGATCGCGGTCGGGTCCGACCGCGGGAAGGACCGCCGACGCAAGGCGCGTCCTTCGCTCGGATTCGATCCGCGATTCGGCCGAATCCGACAAGGACCGGTCGTATTGGATTCGATCAAATCGCGGATCGGAATCCGACGGCAAGACACCGACCCGCCGGACCGTCCGACGATCCGGGCATCGATCGCATCAGTCCGACGGCCGAGGTGATCGGACGCCTTGGCGGCGGCGGATGATGAGCTCGGTGTGAGCGCGGATGGCGCGATGGTTGGTCTGCGGAAGATTTCTATATATATATATATATATTTAAAATAAATTTTGAGCCAAAAACAAAAACAAAATCAATGTTCTCCTGCCGATCTGTGGGTCTTCAATAAATCTTTCCTTAATTCTCTCTTTGAAATTTTAGGAGCTTGATCTTAACTTGACCTAAAAGTGTTAGTTTCACTTGGGATGAACTATAATTAAATTCCAATTTCCAGTTAAATCTTTCATAGGCCAGAAGAAATTTCTCCATCCTTGTCTAGCTTAGCTCAATTTTCTTTTCTCTTCTTCTTCTTCTTCTTCTTCTTCTTCTTCTTCTTACAAAGTGAAAAATATTATTTAATTAAGACGAACAAACAATTAGCTAACCCTTATGCTTGCTTCTTCCTGTTCCACTGCTTCACAACTACCAACATTTTCACAAAGAACTAAAGAGAATAATGGTTCACTGTTGTTCTCCGTCGCAACACATGAAAGAGCATATTTATAATAGATCGACAAAAGCACGTTTTTCTTGTTATTTCTTGTATGATCTTTCTTAATTATATGGCAAGTTAACTAGAATCAAACAGGTGTTTGCAGTTTGTATGAGTACGAGGGAGCACGTTTTTGCTGCTACTTGCTCATTTACCTTTCCCCACTCCAAAAAGAAAAAAAGTAAAGAGCAAATTTCTTCGAAATGCTCATGAAATTGGTTCAGAAACACATTTTGGTAGTATAATTAGCAGATGACGCTCAGCCTTCTCTATCCCATTGATTCGATACAGCACCTGCGTGTGTTCTGCCATGGCCAGCGGTGATGGAGCGATCGCGTCTTCTCCTTCCCGCCGCAACGGTCCGAGGAGATCGAGGGTCCTAATCGGCGTCATCAAGGCCGCCGGCTTCGTCTGCTTCGTGCCCAAGACTAAAGTACGTGATTCTATTGACTGCAGATTACAGTACTGTTGTTGAAGTCCATATGTTAATTCTAGACGTCTTGCTCGTTACCTATATCTTGAGTCTTTACGCACAAGGCCATGTTGGATTCGTTTTAATTGTGGGTTCAATTCGATCAGTGATGAGTCGTTTTTGTGCGTGCGTTACTGTACTTTTTGCTTGCTGTAAGAAAGTAATTAATTAACAGTATATCTCTTTCACCCTCCGCGTCATCTTCCTCCAAGTAATTAAGAAATGCACAGACTAAACTTGATCGATTCAATCCTTTTTTTAATAGCTAAATTTCCCCCAAATTTCTCACGATGCCTATTGATTTTATTTACTTAAAGTCGTATCTGCATATTCTCTATGGACGAACTGTCTCAGAAGCTTCCTCTCCCCTCAGTTATATTTTTTTAATTCCCTTATATATATTTTGAGAATCAGCAGTCTCCGGGATCGATATAGTAGCAGCTACAATACAATGGTGGCCGGTCGTGGTAAAGGCAAGCTCCCACGTCGTTATATCCCCGAGAGAGGCCAGGTACTGAAGAAGATCCTCAAGTCCATCCTGCGCAACTTCTCCGGCGGGCAGCAGCCGCGTCGCCGGCCACCGGCCCCGATGGTCCATCACCAGCAGCTGGGGGAAGCCAAGGGCGAAGGAGAGGATTTCAATTCCGGCTGCAACTCAGTCACAGAGAACATCGATCAAGAAGTAATTAATTTCTAGGCATCTGCCACAAGCTGAATACCTAGATTAATTAGGGTAAATGATTAGAAATTAAGGTAGGAGAGTTAACCTGCAAGTGATTGTATGGGCTCTATCAGTTGGCAATTCATTTTCATTATCTCGATTAAATTCTTGTGCACCATGAAAATCGTCGATATGTATAAATCTACCTAATACTTTTTAGTGGATTAATTAATCAGTAGGATCCACACGCAGTGGACTAGGTATATTTATATATATATATCACTATATGTATATATTCTATTCTCATCACTTAGCTTCAGAGAATAGACGCAGCAAATATGAAAGCTGATAAGTTAAATATAATATATATATGAATAAGAACAGGTTATTGCACAAGGACCACAGATTTAACGTAGAATTAACATGATTGGGTTTATTTGATCAATTAAATTAGACATCATCAGCTTTGACCGGGGATAATGATATCTATTACAGAAGTTCATTGTTTTCAGTGGAGTAAATGACAGCATCAAATCAAAGTTTTCACGTTTCAGTCGTCTGTTCAAAGTTTTCCGTGTGACTGGAGAAAACTGCGATTAAATTAACTGAAAATTAATAGAAGTGACATATTGGATGACGAGCAGCTGCTAACGTAGCCGTCAGTGAAGGTCGATGTCAGCTATATCTTATCTGTGCAGTGATAAATTTGAGGCAATTAAAACAATAAAAATAATAAATATTCTAGATTTTTAATCGATGAATATATAGCTCAAAAAAGTTAAGGCTTTTTTTTTTCAGAGAAAGAGAAGATCTTAACATATACTTTCGATTTCTTTTTAGAAAAAGATCTTTAAAAGTTGCGATTAATTGATCATAGTAATTTGATGAAGATGTCTACTTTTCTGAAAAACAAATGGACCCACGCGTCGTTTTTGCTGACTGTGGAGTTTATCTAGAAACTTATTAAATTCGAAATTATTTTTGTTTTGCTCTAGAAAAAAAAATAGCATCATTAATTCTCCACTTCTTAGCCTCAAATAATAATAATAATAAGTCATTCAAAATTGAAACATCTAAAAAAAATCCTTTTGTTTCTGTTTCTCTTTTGACCTTAATTAAAGCTGATCTTCTTTTAAAGTTTAACACTATACCTGTACCTGCGACTTCACGTCACAGCCATGCACAAAAAAGCTTCAAGCAAACCACTTAAGATCAATAGAACTTGACATAATTGTACAGATTTAATTTACTGTAAACGATAGCTAACCATATCCAACAAAGAATCAAAGAAGACAGTGAGCGTGGTAGCTAGCTAGTCATTTAATTTTCAGCTTCAATGAATCTCCACTTGATTTTTTTGATCATCGATCGATCGATCACTACTGGCCTCTGGGTGTTTCTTCAGAGACTGATATGCTACTGCTGCTGCTGCTGCTGCTGCTGCTGCCGTACCTACAGAGGTTTTTGACAAATTGCAGCAGCAGGATGAGGAAGGAGATGGCGTCTCTGAACACTCTCTTCTTGATCTGGCCACGCCTTTGAACCTTGTTGCTCATGTCTTTTCTCTGATCTTCTGCCTCTGCGCAGATTTTGGATTGCGTTGCTTGGTTTTGATCGAGGTTAAAGGGAAATTTAAAGTGGCAGCGATGCTCCTGAAGCAGGTAAAATAACGCGTTTGTGGATATTACTCGGAAGCAATACGCGTTCTTCCATAGCTTGGATTATTAGTGGCTTTGATCGTCTAATAGAATTTTTTTTTCCCAATTCTTTTTTAATGTTTGATAATTAAGGAGATTGGAGGATGGAGACGATTGGATACTGAAAATCAAGAATTAATTAACGTGCCCTGTTCTATTTGTGGGAATTAAATATGTTGGTTTTTTATTTTATAAGTAGCTAGCTAGGCCATTCTTTAATGAAGTTTTAATGATGATTAATTAATTAATCATTTGCTTGGTGGATCTCAGATGAGTATTTTTGCTTTTTTTTTAAAAAAAAAATAGAAAATACAAATATTCATTAATCAATACCTGTATTACAAACTCTTCCTCATTATTTTTTCTTCCATAAGAATTATATATTTTTGTCAATGTGTATGTATTAATATTCTCTCTTTGCTTTCTTAATCATCCATTTTTTGTATAAATTATTTATTTGACTTGTGCATCGACATTCAAGAAATTAATGATCTATCAATATCTATCTTTCTTCGGTCTTAATCACATTTTGAAAAAAAAAAAAGAGAAAGAATTATTTAAAGTAGTATATAGCGACTTTAAATCGACTCCATATATACTAGTATGTATTTTTCAATTGATCCCTTTTTGTTTTTTTGTGTTGACTTGAAGTATTCTCACATCGTATTTATAAACTATTTTTGTAAAAAAATATGAAGTATGTGGATTAGAAAATGCATTTTCCATGGCTTGACTTTTCATATAATTGGAGTAACATAAAATATACATAACCAAATCAACAATGGGCCCACGTATATATCTTGTTTGGATATTCTTTTATTAAATATGAATATATGATCAATAATTTTTTAGAATATATATTAGAATTACATGCATATATAATTAGATTTTCTATTTTGTTGCCCGAGTGTATTGTTATTTTAATTTTCATCCAATTAGTTTTTTTTAATCATGTATTGACATGATTATGACCTATTAAATAGGTAAATTTCATAGAAATTTTCTAATAATTTTAATATTCGCATTTATTCATTTAACTCTCCCTTTATTTAATTTGTTTAATGCATATATATATAGTTATCAATGTAGACACGTTAATTTGTCCGTATATATATATTTCTCTCTTTTATTATAATAAAAATTCTCTTATTTATATTCATTGTGATTAAATTGATCAATTTATTTGGTCACTTTGCACGTAAAATTAATATTCCGCAGAATTAATAATTCCTAACATTATTATGAGGGCAAACAATTTTATGTGGTAGGGAGAAAATAAAATAAAATGAACTTTATAAATTTGATTGACTAGTATTATAATTAAAGTTTTAAAATTTTGCAATATAAATAGTAAAATCTACGAACAGAACATTTTTTATAATATTAAAATTATTTTTAAAATTACTTTTCGCATTATATATATATATATATATATAATATGAAACCCATAGGTCATTATATTAATTGTCTTGTTTATATAAAATGAATGTTCATCTAATCTTGTCTTTAATTCTAAGACAAACAATAATACATTTAAAATGACATTATTTATTCTTGGGCATACAATATTAAGATATACATTAACGATAATTACAGAGATAGTTAATTAAATTAAACCAAATTAACTATGACCTTCACTTGCATCACAATGATCAGCCCTCAGTCATCAGGGAAGCCATATGACTGAATTAACGATTTCAAGATGCTCTTCAAGACCTTTCCTCTGTCATAGTGCTCCGGGGGCTCGTTGTGGCCGATCGGATCGAATAATAGTATAAGATATAAGAGATTACTTATAACAAAAGACGATTATATTACATGCGCTCTCAGCATTCCTTATTAACGTCGACCCATTTTTCCTATTTAAATTAGACCGGAGAAGAAACTACGAAAATTTTTAAGGTATTTTAAAAACTATTTTTTTTTATTAATTTGGCCAAAAAAAAAAAAAAGGATGATTCCTTGAAGTTCGACTAGTGAAAAAAATTCCCTCCCCATTATTTTTCTTCGGTTTTAAAATTATTAAATAAGTCCGCATGCAAGTGCGTTCACACCTTGGAAAATTTGTTTGAGCGGCCTGTTGACTTTGTCAAATTCACTGTTGACTTTGTCGAACGCACTGTTGACTTTTAATTTTGGGAGGATCATGAGCTAATGTCTGGACTAAAAAATAACTCCGGATTAATAACGAAGGTATAAACAAAGGCAAAATTTTTATATGATCAAATTTGACAAAAAAAAAAAATCGGGTAAAAATATGCATGGCTCCGCCCTTGATCAATGTGATCCCATAAATTCTTTTTTTATCGATCATTAGAATACAATGAAAAATATTTACATAAATAATTAACTTTAATATCGTTAATTTAGCATTCAATTTAATTTTTTTATAAATATATCATAATTAAAATTCAAACTATAAATATTTAAATTTAAACGGAACATTCTGACTACGCAAGCTGTATCATCCAACCAAAGAGTCCATCGCAACGATTTGAATCTAGAAATTGTGAATGGGAGTTGTACTATAAACTATAAATTTAATATTACTTCAAAAATATTTTTTTTTCAAGATGAAAGATCGCATTAAATTCAATGAAAAATAATTGATGTTTGGTGGATGTAATGATAATTAAAGCCCAACGTGTAGATTTGATTTTTTGTTTCCCCTTAAATCCTAAACTTAAAAATAAAATAATTTTATGATACACGTCTAAAGTCATGCCCACGAGATGTTATTATAAATGAATAGAAGTTGATTTTTAATTTAGATTTTAAAATTTTCATTCGAATTTAAAATTTTTTCCCCTCTTGATCAACTGATTGATTTACATTTTTTTTTTGTTAATAGAGATCGACATGAAAAATATTAAAGTGAAGGCAATCGCTTTTGCTTTAGTCTATGACCTCTTAAAAAAAGAATAATACAACCCTAAAACCACAAGGAAATCATGCAGATCGTCCTAATTTTATTTGTGGCTTTTACTAAAGGAGTAAAGGACACTTAAATTTAGAAATTATCAAAGATATAATCCTTTTCTAAAATACTTTTTTTTTTTCAAATTATATATATATATATATATATATATATATATATATATATATATATGCACGGCAGCCGTGTGGACACATATTGATCGTGCAGATGAATATTTGTAATTATATGATTGACTTGGTTGACGGTGTCCGGTCAAATAGTATAATATATATATATATATATATATAAAGATACACTACGAGATTTTTGCCTTACGCTGTACGCCTGCGCACTCCACGTGAGACACGCACTGAATCTAGTGTCGCCGCGTCCGACCACCTTTAGTCACGGACCGGGTGGCACCGACGCAAGAATCGCCAACCTCCAACAGGCGAAGTTTCCTACGGTTAGCACTCAGAATCCGACGCTAAACGATCGGAAATTAGCAAAGATCGCAACCGATAGTGGCGCGCCCACTGCCGCCCGCGATCGGATCGGATTTCGACTGAATTGCGGTCGAAATCCAATGTCGGACGGGCCGTTGTCCATTGTCGATCCATCCGCCGTCAGATTCCAACCGCGATTTGACCGGAATCCTGCCCGATCGCTGTCGAAATCGAACGCTCAATTCTGGCGGGCGATTTCGACTGTGATTTAGTCGGCCGACGGCCGAATCGTGGGCGATCGAGTATAGTGGACGGATCGGTGTCAGCTGCCGGTCCATCCGCTGTTGAATTTCGACCGCGATTCGATCGGAATCCGACCCGATCACGGCTGACAATGGGCGCACCACTGTCGGCCGCGATCTTTGCTAATTTCCGACCATTTAGCGTAGGATTCCGGGCGCTAATCGGCCGAAAAACTCATCCTGCCGAACCGCTGGTCGGTTGCGCGTTGATCGCGCTCGGTCCAGCGGCTAGAGGTGCCCGGACGGTGCGACGACGATGCTAGATTTCGACGTGGATCTCGCGCAGAGCGCACAAGCGCACAACACAATTAAGGTACTTATATATATATATATATATATAACATTAATGTCTAGAATATAATATACTTTTTGATAATTTTTCGAAACTTAGATACTTAATTGTATTTTTATTTCCTTTCCTTCTCGAACTGATTATCTTAATTTATTGGGTAAAAATTTTAAATAACGAACCTTGCAGGAAATTATCCAGATTAATTAATTTTGCACCTGAGAAACGGGAAAAAAAAAACAACACTGACACGTGGCGGCACTATTCCGTCCATCGAATCCTGCCTGGTCAGTTTTGTGGCCCGTCTCGCCCTCGCATAGCTTGGCTCGTTGCCTCGTCGCTGAGCGGCGGGCCTTCACTCCGCGAAGCAAAAAGGGCCGAAGCCGGCGGAGACCCATGGCGGCCGTCGCCGGTCAACTCCTCTGCTCCTCCTCTTTCACTGCATCATCCAGGATGGTCTCGATTCACAGAGGAGATCTTTCTTCTCTCTGGGTTCGTTTTTTCATCTCCTCTTTCATATCTTTACCCCGCTCTTGGTCTTATAGGAATGAAATCATTACCACCAGCTCGGAAGTAGCAGGAAAATTGGTCTCTTTCCGCTCCCTCGTGATCGAAGTGGCCGCCTCCTTCCGCCTCCTCCCAACGCCTTGGCCCCCGCCCGAGGAGCTGGTAGGTTTTGTCTTTTCCTAAATATTTTGTGGTTTTATCTTCTCCGGCGTGCAATTGATCTTGCGTGAACCTACACTTTTGCATTTTGGGTTTGGCAGAGACGTTTGACCCGGAACTGAGATTGGTGTTTGAACTCGCTACAGATGCTGAACTAGTTGAGCTGGAACATATTCTATTTGGTCCGAGGTTAGGTTCTTGCTACTTCTTTCTCCCGATAGTTTTTAAATGTAAATTAGGTTTTATTCATAATGCTTGAAATTTGTCATCTAACTTCCTATTGCACTAAATTTTATCTGTGAAAATTTACAAATTTGTCTGAAGTCCTAACCATATGTTTAATGTTTAGCTTGACAGGAAAGAATTAGGATATATTTGATCTAACGTACTGTTTCAGTTTGTTAAGTTTAATGCAAACGTCTAAAGGAAACTATAAGGCTTCTAAAGTTAGTGATTTATTTTCTTGGTTTGCTGTCTGAAAGTGAGATGGTTCATTGAGTTGTCCTAAATACATCCTTCCCACTCTCTTGTTTCTTTTGCCAAACTAGTAATCAGTAATATAATGTTAGCACATACTTATGAAGATTTGAGAAACAGGACATTTATTATACTATTTATAGTTAAATTCCATAAGCCCTAGATCTTTTATATTGAACTTTGGTATTCTTAGATATATGCTTAGAGAATGACTAACTATCATGTGAGACCCTTTTATACAGATTTTACCGGATCGCTGAATGCCTCTACTAGTCTTGTTGGAACTAGTGATGCTCTGTGCAGTTAGTGTCACATGTATCACAGCACTAAAATAGAAATACAAGTATAAATGCTCAAAAAAAATTGTTTGGAAAAATCCCTTGAAGAAGACAGAAAATCACAGAACGAAAAAATCCACTAAAAATAGGAAAAACGCTCAAATAAATTTTCTTCATAAGATGTAAAATACGACCTAGGCTATAAAATTGGAATCAAACAAGAATGCATCAATCTAAAGCCCCACTATTTTCTTCAATTTTGGAAATGAAACCAAATCTTAGAACCACTCTCCCTAATCTCTGACAACTGTACATGCTCTCAGTGATCTCCAAACAGACCACTCAATCACTGAGAACTCTGGTATCTTCTTTGGAGAAAACAATGTCAAAAACCCTGAAAAATCCTTTAAATTATTGTTCATCTTGCTAATTTTTCCAGTAAAAAATACTCTACAAAAAACCCTAGTATTTTCTTTGTCTTCTACCTCTAATAACAACCCCAATATGCAATTTTGTACTGCTCGCAAAAGTGCGAATAACTATATATGGACTTCGCATGATTGAGCATCAATCTCCCCCAAGACATGGGGGCTTGGCCTGTTACAAATCTCGCTGTCCAGCTAAGGAAGACGGGGTCGTCATACCATCAGCATCTCCTTGCAATCTTGATGGGGTCCCATATCTCTTTGAGTGGCGTCATCAGCATATCGACACTGCTCTCATCAACTTTTGCTCTCTAATCACTTATCTGGTCTAGTAGTTCCTCATATCAATATGCACTGTCCTCAAATGATATATGGAATTTCAACTGAAATCAATAGCACTTTTACTATCCTAGGTGGACAAACCAAATAGTAGGTGGTCAAATTCCATGAGGGAGAGAAAACAGGACTTAAGTGAGCTAGAAATTGGCGAGACTTTCACTCTTCATCCTTACTAGATTGTGACTGAAGTAGGAGAATGAGTATTTGTTTCATTTGATCCTCAAATGGTTGAAGACAGAGAATATGACAAGGAAGATGCTCAAATAAGTAACCTTTACAGACTCAACCATGGCAAAAGGTATCGTCTCATCAACAGATACCATTCACAAGCTACCCATTAATCCAGCCCACTAGTTGACTAGTCCCAGAAACACACATAAAGCACACATAAAACAATCAACAACCCACGATATCAAGAATGAAGCCTAAGGGCCAACAGAGGTTAGTTTAACCAGCAGCTAATTGAGGGTGATTGGCTGAAAAATCCCCTGGTTCGGTGCTCCATCAAGCTTGGGAATCAAGGAAATAAAGGAGAGGAGTAATATTGATTGTCTCTCTCTCTCTCTCTCTTATCTTATGTTGCCCATTGTATCATGTTTGATGTATTGGAGTTACATTTAATTTGTTACCAAATATTAGATAACAGTATTTACTTTTACTTTTTCTCTAAATTCTATTCTTCTAGTAATCCCACACATCCATCTTAGGCTCTTAGCATTCTATGAAGGGTTACAATGTGTACTATACTCATCTTCGCTTCAGATGTTTTAGTTACAGTTTTTTTAATCTATCTCTGATTAAGTATTACACTTTGACTGAGAAACATGATTTATTTGTTGCAGCTTCTTTAGTCCCCTATTAAAATCCATAACAAGAAAACAAGAATTTAGTTTTACTATGGATGATGAATATATTGAAGAACGTGAAGATTTTATAGAGCACCTAGAGTCACGGTTCTTGTACCTTGCAGCAGATGCACGCTCAACTTTAAGGTTAGAAATGTGTAGGAATCTATGTCATACTCCTATTATTTTTTATGTTGAAACAGTTTATGGTAACGGGTATATTTTCTATGATGAATTTGATGTAGTCTAATTAGTAGAAGCCTAGATTTGTTTCTGTCTGCAACATAGAATTTTGTTCATTCATTATTGTTTGTGTTGCTACCTTGCAAGAGGTTGGAGACCTTCCTACAGGAATATCTTGCTTAATGTGACAAGAAAACTTGGAGTTCGTTGCTCAAGTAAATTGTCAACAGAAGACCTTGAAGTAGAAATTTTTCTCCATTTACTAAGTGAATACTCAAGGTACTTCTTATAATACCTTCTTGGAGTTCTCATAATAACTTAAATTTGCATGGTTATTTTTGTAAAATGAACTGCTCCTATGAAACCATTTACGTAAAATCTAGGTTAGTATGCTACGAGCCTTATTTGGCTCAAAAGTGCCATGGGCTTGTTACAGATAAATGTCTCCAAGCTTTGACTCTCGATTGGAATGCTTGAGGTATAAAAGCTGTGTTAGGTGATTCTGTGGTTATTGATTCAAGCAGTTGACCCTCATGTCAATTATGCCTATGGTGGATTAAAGTAAAACCAATTGAACTAGTTTATAAAGCTGTTTGACCAAAAGTTTTCACCATCTTTCCTTTTCCCATTTTAAATGCTTTTTACTTTTGTGACTAGAGATTTATGTTGTCAACTTAAACTTTATCATTCAACATATTTTAATTCTCTCCTATTCTTATATTAAATGTTAAGACTTGACTCACATATCAGGATATGCTTCAATTAGTTTTGTCTATCATATCCTATTTGGAATTAAATTCCTTGTGAATTGTGATGTGGAAATATCTATTTTACAGTGCCTTTCTTACTGTTCTGCATGTTGTTTATATGCAAGAGCTAGTTATAACATGGACCTTTTGTTGGTATTCATGCCAATTTCAGTGAAGCGATCGATCCTGATTCATTTCCATCACTTGACGGAAAACTCCCAAGTAATCAGGGAAGTCTTGAAGTTGGACTAAGTAAATGGAAGGTTCTTGCTCTTGGAGCATTAAAAGGCGGAGCAAAGGAGCTTCAGAATGTTTTTGTGAAGGTTGATTTTTGTCAAAAATTTTCTTTTTTATTACACGATTTATGTCGCTATGTTCTGACATGGTTGGATCTCTCATATTCTGTTAGGGATGTGGAATGTTAACTATGGCAAGGATATTTCAGTTGGTATGCTTTCATTCTATATGATAGTTTCCATTTCTCTCTAAATTTGTGAGTCTCTTTTTTCGATTTTGGCATAGTTGGCTAGGAAATTTTCTGGTAAGCTGCTATTGGAAGCTGCGAACTATGAGATAAAGCATGAAATAATTAAGAAGGTGCACACTTTTTCAGGAGCTTGTAGTTGTCTTTTCATTCTTTAGTCATTACATCATACTGAATATTTGATGATTGATAAATTTTCTTTATGCTTGCATTTCTTCTTAAGGGGAGCCTTGGCGCAACTGTAAAGTTGTTGTCTTATGACCTAAAGGTTATAGGTTCGAGTTTTCGAAACAACCTCATACAAAGTAAGATAAGACTGCGTACGATAGACCTTTCCCTGGGACTCTATAAGACTGCATACGATAGACCTTTCCCTGGGACTCTGCATGGTGGGAGCTTTGTGCACCGGGCTGTCCTCTTTGCATTTCTTCTATTGGATTACCGCATGGAAGGTGGTACTGTTGGTCTGTGTGGTATATCAGTGGCAGATTCCATTTTTTTCGAGTGCAAATGCAGATCACATCATTAGATAATTCAGATTCTGCATGAGCCTCACCGGTGCAGATTGAATTCATTTTCTCTTGTCCAAGTGCATATGAATCCTGAACTATTCAAACTCAAGTTTTATTCAAGTGCGGGGAGAAAATTCATTTTATGCATGAATGCAAAGAAGGGAGATTCTCACAGTGACACCTGTACCTTTGTGTTCTACATGAATGGAGAAAAGAACTTTTGGTATATGAGATGGCACCTATAAAAAGGAGAGTGCATAGAAATAATAACCTTGCTGATGACCTGTGAGAGAAGAAATGTTTTCATTCATGGGCGAGCTGGAAGACACTTGAAAAAAATGCATTGTTAGCACCCAAGGTCTCTGTGAAAGGTATAGGTGGTAGGAGAGTGTTGTAGAAGAATTTTAAAGCATTCACACATGTATATTTATTTGTCAGAATATTAAATGTTGAGTTAAGAAAGAGCTTGGCCATGCCACTCTGCTAGACAAGCTAATGTTAAAGATGGCGAAACAATATAGAAATCTATCAACGACATTAAAGCTGTTGTTATCAAGGAATGAAGGAAAACAAAGGCACATTTAACAGTATGCAGTTGAGCATTCCAGATGAAGCACGGAATCTCAAATGCATAATCGTCAAAAAATCGGTTGACAGTTTGTGCATGTATCTTTTAGCATATGTATGACAAGAGGGTCTTGAACTATTATTTCTTTTTACCGAAAACATAAATTGGAGATGAGTTTCAGCATTTATTACAACTAATATATACTTTTTTAGTTGCATTTTTGTCTAATTTTTCTACCATCCAAAACATATTTTCTCTTTATCAGGGTGGACAATTGGCAGCTATCAAGCTGGAGGCAAAAGCGGCTGAGCTCATTGCAAGACAGGTCAAACTCAGTTTCTAGATAGGCTACTTGAAAGATAGAATATATTGATCCTTTAGTTAATTAGAAGCCATAAAAATATGGGTTGCTCTACCCCTATTTGGCAGGGTTTGGCTCGTGCTGCAATTAGATATGCTGGACTTAGAAGTGCAATGATGCTACTAGGACCAATGTAAGTTTTTTTTTTAGTTTCTATTTTTTGCAATTCAAACTCAAAGATCAATGCTTTTTCTTTGCAGAGACATCCTAATTTTGCAGTCATCATGTTTATTAGGTGTCAAATTCCATTCAACTTTGGGAACGTTAAATACACTAACTCATTCTCAATGTAACAATTTTAATAAAAACTTTCTTAATGTGTCATGCTCAGTAGGTTTATGTTTGCCAAACAGATGAGGCATTGGATTTGAGGACTAGGTGACTCACTACTCTCAGTGGGTTTATATCATAAAAGCAATTTCTTCAGTGGTGTGTGGTCCATATGGTTAAGGGTATAAACTCCTGCCTAGGTAGTTGAGATGTATGACTAATTGTTATTGTACGCTTCTTCATTCAGTTTTCTAACAAAATGCCTATTGTGTGTCTAGATCGCAGCAAAGTTCTAAGTTAGCTCGATAGTGTTATTGTAAAAAAAAATGTGTGTTTCTGGTTGCAACCTCAAATACTAGACAATACAGCTTAAAGAATTAAACTAAGCTTGTGAATATGTTTTTTTTTTCTCTATGAACCACTGTTTTCCTAATTTTACATTAGGTTGGAGCTGATAGCCGAGGCTGTTATTTAAGGATGAAATGACATTTTGACTTGCAACCAATTTGACATGGCCTCTATGCACTTCATAACTATCTGAGTGGCTAAAGATATGACCTAACTCAAAGCTTAATGCCTTTAGAATGATCTTCTCTTGCTTGCCATTCTGTATCCAAGTAATTTTGGAGAAGTTGCTACTTGTATATAACTTTGTCTGGAGGTTGATGCTATAGCCAGTGCTATAACTTCTGTACAACCAGAATATAATAAGTTACGTCAACTTGAATTCAAGGCTTTCAAGCTCTTTTGGTGCATGAGATACCATAGCATAGAGAAACAGTCTATGACAATTATCCAGACAGTTATGTGGTGAAAAGTGTTTGATATTGAACCCTTACCCATCTTGAGCAGGAGAGGAAATTAATCAGACAAAAGAATGACTAAAAGAGAGAGATATGATTGGATTCCTAGATATTAGTGAACGCACCTCTCTCATAGTTTTTTGGTGCCTGCTAAAGGTCTGATTTCATTGCACCAAACAGCATATCAGAATTAAGTTCCATCTTTATATGCATTTGTGTTAGTTAACTATTACCCAAATTTATCTTGATTTATGTTTTTCATACATTATTGAAAACATGAAAACTAAAGTAGCCACCAGCTATTAACTCATTGGCATCAACTGTCTGTACCATTCTATAGCTGGCAACATAAATATGAAGAGATTCAGGGCCAGATGGTGGATACTTTTGATCTAACAGTGGTCAGATGTGGACAAAAAGAAGACTATTTTTCTCCATTCTAGAGAGATGAGGATAAGGGACACTGCGATATGGAAGGATGAAACAGGGTGAGTGGAGCAATTGAGAGAATAGTGAAAGCTTGTGGTGAGGCGAGAGGTAAGTGGCAGAACCTGGATTGTGCTGGGTGGTGTAATCATTGGTTGCGAACTAGGCAAATGCAAACACTTTGCAAAGGTTCCTGCCTCTGACTTATCTAGCAACATTTGTGCTCATGAGCAACCAAATCTCCTTCACAATCCTACTTGCCTCCTTTTTTGCAGATTGATTTTCTAATTGCTTTATTTTTAGTTCTCGTCAATTTTTTTCCTAGCTGAGAACTATTGATAAAAGATGCTACCACTTCCATCATTTTCGAGTATTTATTTCAGTACTAACTTTTACTAGCACATTTGCTGTTGGTGCAGATATCCACCCATTCTTAACTGGACATGAACTCTTTTTCTCTTCCTTCCTTTTTATTTATTTATTTATTGTCCTGGCCGCATAATTGAAAAATACTATACTCCTTTTACAGAATGTGGGGGACATTTCTGGCTGACGTTGCCATCCAAATGCTGGGCACTGATTATGCTCGAATTCTTCGAGCAATCTATGCATTTGCGCAGGTGATAAAAAGTCATTCTTGAGTTGTGCATGAAAATGCCTTTCCAACAGTGCAATTATCTTTTCTTTGTTATCCGAGCAGATCCGGCTCACTCGAACAAATGGTTGGAGCTCTAACGAGTGATTGTAAACTCGTTGCAGACAATTATTCATGGATTTGTTAGACAACAAAATCAGCAGTGGATGGATTCATTGTGTTAGGGAATTCTGTTCGTATCTATTACAAATTCCCATTAGCTGCTTTCTTGTTATTAGCTGCAGTCTAGGAATATATTTTGCTGTTGTTCTCTCAGACAAAAGTCTATAGTTGGTCACTCTTGTATATTACTGTATTTTGTCAACTTCAAGCCTTCAATTGGACGGCTACGAGTTCTCCTGTGGATAGCTGATTCAATTATCAAATATATATATATATATATATATATATTAGTAGCAGGTGTCCGAGTCTTTGATTCGACTAATTTATAGAAGTGGTCAGTTCAGTCTTACGGTTTTACAGGGACATCTCTTTGATAGTTGAATCGGAAGAGTTTGTGTAGATCTCTATCAACTATCCGAATATATTATGAAAGTATTCACAGTTTGTTATTTTTTGAAAGATTGTTTAATATTGGAATTTTATTTTATTCGTTGGATAAATTCTTGTAGAGGATGGTTTCTATAGATTTTTTTTAAATTTGTTGTCTAATGTTATCAATTATATTTTTTTCATTTCTGTCACTGTATCTTGCCCTGCGAAATTATATTTTTTCATGCTACGGGGAAACGCACAGGAGAACTCTTTCAGCGTGCAGAGTTCTCGCCTGCACGGAATAAAAAGAATCATATTTTTTACACAGTCGAATAGAAATTCGATGAAAAATTTAAACTGTTTATTCGTTTCTAATTATTCAAAATTTATGAAGATTCTGTTAAAAAATAATTATTATTTAGGTGACATTTGATTTAAAAGTAAGAATACATATGAGAATGAGTTTAATAGTAAATTAAAATAAAAATAAATTTATCATTTGATTTATAAATTAGAATTAAATATGATTGTCGGTGATGAATAGTGACAATGGGTGGTCAATGGCGACGACGAGCAATGTCGGCGTGCAACGATATCAATATCGACAATCGACGAGGGTAATATCGACAGTTGATGAACAACAACGAATGATGTCGATGAGCAACGATAATGATAATACAACAACGAAGACAATGATTGTCGATGAAAATAAATTTTAAATTTATCATTCTTTACAATTTATCTATTTTTAGATAATTAAGAATGATTTTATTCTCTTAAATTTTAAATTTATTAATTAAATATTTTATATTTCTATCGTTCCATTATTTCATTTTTAAATTCCTAAATCAAACGTCTCCTTGGATTACCACTGCCGTTGCATTATAATTTAATATCGTCTTATCACCTACTAATCCACGTGCTAATAAAAAATAGCAGGCGATCTTATCCACCAAGACGTGGGGCCACCCCGAAGTCAGCTTCTGTCTTCACGGGACGAAGCGATTGGCCGCCGAACCCAAATAAAATAAGTATTTTTTTTTCGATTTTAATAATGTTTAAATTCGAAAAAAACTAAATAAATATAATTATCAACAAGTCTAGTGCGGTCTCAAGGATGTTGAAAACCCTTCTTCTCGTCCTTTTGCTTCCGCCCACTCTCTGCCCGCCACGCAGGATACTGTTTGCGGGGGCCACATTCGACTCCGTGGGGCGATGTGGCTGCGGCGAGCGGCCGTTGTCGGTCCGCACGGCATCCACCCGCTATCAGTCGGACACCGGAGCGACACGTGTCTTTGGGCGTGGCTCGTCACTCGGGGCGTGCGGCTCTCTTTTGACCTTATCCTCTCTCGCCCCCGCCGGTCCTTCGATGGTCGTCGTATAGTTCCATGCGGGTCGTGCATAATAATCTCTATGCATCGACGCAGCATTAGGCCCGTCCGGACCGGTCTGCTCCGGCTCAGCTCAATATGGCGGGCCAATTTCTCGCAGGGAGAACGCGGTGCGGAGACTGCACAGACCCGCACACAAATAAATAATATATATAAATCAACAGGTTGAGTTCTTTCCCATCCGTTCCCCCCTCTCCGCCGTCTCAATCTTACAATCTATCTACTCTTTTTGGAGATCTAGCTTGTGCTGTTGAAGATTTCGATCCCGGTGAGACTGCTCCCCTTCGCCGTTTTTCTCGTGAGCTGACGATTCGATTGACTGTTCTTCGCTTTATTTATTTATTTATTATTTTGGCAGCTTGTTTCGAAGCCGTGGGACGATGGGAGTTTGATTTCTTCGATTTCATTGGTTTCCTAAAAGTAAAATGCGAGACAAAGTTTCTTTCTTCCTTTCTCCATCCGCAGTCATCTGATTCGATTCGTTGCTGAAATTCGCAGATGTTATCCTTTGGCGAACCTTTTTTTTTTTATGCTTTGTTTTGATTCTTTACCTTCTTATTGTGGGTTTTGGAGCCGTCTTCCAGTTTGATTTCTGTTCCTTGTTTGGGTTGTGTGTTAGCGAGGAGCTGTAAAGGTTGTGAAGGAATCGACATGGACATTATAATAATAAGCCTTCCTCGATTTCTGTTAGTCTTGCTTCAGTATTAAGTGAAAACAAAAAAAAAAATCCATTCTTGGAGCTCCTTTTTTGCCATAATGGCGTCGAAATCTTACTCTAATCTGCTGGAGTTAGCCTCCGGCGAGTCCCCTTCCCTTGGCCGGATGAGCCGCGGCATCCCCCGGGTGGTGACGGCGGCGGGAATAGTTCCAGACCTTGATGATTCTGACGACGACGACGCCTCCAATGCGTCTTCGGAGCGATCGTCCCTCTCGCCGCGTGACCGCACCATCATCGTCGCCAACCAGCTTCCTATCCGCGCCCAACGTCACCCGGAGAACCACAGCTGGAACTTCACCTTGGACCAAGACTCCCTCCTCCTCCAGCTGAACGATAGCATACGCGAGCATGCCGATATGGAGTTTGTATACGTGGGCTGCCTTCGCGAGGAAATTCCAGTTCACGAGCAAGACGAAGTTTCCCAGACACTGCTAGAATCCTTCAGATGTGTGCCTGTGTTCCTCCCGGGGGATCTACGCTCTCGGTTCTACCATGGCTTCTGCAAGCAGCAACTATGGCCTCTCTTTCACTACATGCTCCCGCTGTCGCCCGACCTCGGCGGCCGATTCGACCGCAACTTATGGCAGGCCTACGTATCAGTCAACAAGATCTTCGCCGACATGATCCTCGAGGTGATCAATCCGGACGACGACTTCGTCTGGGTTCACGACTACCATCTCATGGTCCTTCCAACTTTCCTAAGGAAGCGGTTCAACCGGGTGAAGCTTGGATTCTTCTTGCACAGCCCTTTCCCTTCCTCTGAGATCTACAGAACGTTGCCGGTGAGGGAGGAGATTCTACGGGCGCTGCTGAATTCTGACCTAATTGGATTCCAAACGTTTGACTACGCACGCCATTTCTTATCCTGTTGCAGTCGAATGCTCGGGCTCAGTTACGAATCCAAGCGAGGGTACATTGGATTGGAGTATTACGGCCGCACAATTAGCATTAAGATACTGCCTGTTGGGATCCATATGGGTCAGCTTGTCTCTGTGTTAGGCCGTCCAGAGACAGAGGCCAAGGTTGCAGAGCTCAATAAGCAGTTCTGTCGCAGAGGCCGAGTAATGCTGCTCGGAGTCGACGACATGGATATATTCAAGGGAATCAGCTTAAAACTGTTGGCCTTTGAGCAGCTCCTCATGCAACACCGAGAGTGGCAGGGAAGAGTCGTTCTAGTTCAGATTGCAAATCCAGCGAGGGGGAGAGGGAAGGATGTGCGAGAGGTACAGGCCGAGAGCTATGCAATGGTGAAACGAATCAACGAAGCTTTTGGATTGCCTGGATACAAGCCTGTAATACTGATTGACAGGCCACTCCAGTTCTACGAGAGGATGGCTTACTATGTGGCTGCTGAGTGCTGCTTGGTGACGGCAGTTCGGGACGGAATGAATCTCATTCCTTATGAGTACATTATAGCCCGGCACGGGAACGACAGCTTGGATAAGGTTTTAGGCTCGAGCCATGCCATCCCGAAGAAGAGCATGCTCGTCGTATCAGAATTCATCGGCTGTTCTCCTTCGCTGAGCGGGGCAATTCGGGTGAATCCTTGGAACATTGATGCAGTGGCTGATGCAATGGACTCTGCCTTAGAAATGGGGGAAGCCGAGAAACAGTTGCGGCACGAGAAACACTACCGATATGTGAGCTCGCACGACGTCGGGTATTGGGCAAAGAGTTTTTTGCAAGATCTGGAGAGAACTTGCAAGGAGCATAGCAGAAGAAGATCTTGGGGAATTGGGTTTGGTTTGAAGTTCAGAGTTGTGGCACTTGACCTCAACTTCCGAAAGCTTTCTATGGAACATATTGTCTCTGCATACAGGAGAACCAGTAATCGAGCCATCCTTTTCGATTACGATGGTACTCTGATGCCACAAACATCCATCGATAAGTGCCCGAGCGCCGAGTCAATCGAAATTTTGAACACCTTGTGTCGCGACCGGAACAATCTCGTCTTTCTAGTGAGTTCACAGAGCCGAAGCATCTTGAGCAGCTGGTTTTATCCTTGTGAGAATCTTGGAATTGCCGCAGAGAATGGTTATTTCTTTAGGTGAGTCATCAAGCTTCTACTTTCATTGTCATTCCGATAATCCTAGAAAGAATCTGATCATCCATCTATTTTCAGGCTAAGGAGAAATGCAGAATGGGAAGCATGTTTTCCAATTACAGATCATGGCTGGAAGCAAATTGCTGAACCTGTGATGAAGTTGTACACGGAAACGACCGACGGATCGACCATCGACAACAAGGAAACTGCACTGGTTTGGAGCTATGAGGATGCAGATCCCGATTTCGGGTCTTGCCAAGCTAAGGAGCTCCTGGATCATCTCGAGAGTGTGCTTGTCAACGAACCTGTGTCTGTGAAAAGTGGCACAAACAGTGTTGAAGTTAAACCACAGGTGGGCAATATGTCGAGTTTAGTCGTAACTCGAACCATCGATACTCACTGTTGTTCTCTGTTCCGGCAGGGTGTGAATAAGGGTTTAGTGGCTCGACAACTACTCTCGGCGATGAAAGAGAGGGACCTGTCACCGGACTTCATTCTCTGCATAGGCGATGATCGGTCGGACGAGGACATGTTTGAAGTGATTACCAGTGCTGTGCCTAGGGCCTCATTGTCGCCGGCAGCAGAAGTGTTTGCTTGCACGGTTGGTCGGAAACCAAGCAAGGCCAAGTACTACCTCGATGACACAGCAGAGATTGTCAGGCTGATGCAGGGTCTGGCTTCTGTTTCGGATCGAACTACAGGGAGCCAAATTCCACTGGGATACTGATCTTTTTACTTGCTTTTCAGCTCGATTCATCGCAACTGTCGACGAGGTTGTACATACGAAGTTCTCTCGATGAGTGTCTGTCCGATTCCGATCGCATTAACATGTACATGAACTTTGCTATTGCCGAGATCTTTCAATTCGTGTACTCTCTAATTTGTGATCACTTTGTTGTTCTTGGTGCTGCTTTATCCAATTCTGAGAGACTGTTCTTTGTTGAATGAGTTGCACCAAATTTGAATGAACACTCATCGAGAAAGGCCGGGAAACGAATAGATTTTAAAAATTTTAAATTTTGGGGGTGTTCTTACAATTCTTAAATTTGTTGGGGGCATTTCAGAAAAATTGGAAACCTGATCTGATCAAGCGCTAGCCTCGAGCTTGCTCCTTTCTGAGAATCGAAATGGCGACCTTGGCGGCTGCCAAGGTGCTGACCACGGTCATCGATCTTGCCGTCTCTTCGTCCGCCGCTTCTGTCGCTCAGCGCCGACGATTGATGTGCCGGGCCGCCGCTTCACGCATCGTGGCCCACCCGCCTGATATCGTCCGTTGGGTCCGGCGCGAGGGCGGCTTCGTCCATCCGAACATCACAGTTGCCGATCGTGGGCCATACGGTTTAGGAGTCGTAGCAACTGGAGATATCCAGCCTGGGTCGGAACTCATCGCCCTACCCAGTCATCTTCCCCTTTTCTTCGAGCGGTGCCCGCGGAACGATGATGGTGGCGCTCATTCCACTCTGATGCAACTGGCTCTCCGAATTCCAGGTACTGAGGTTTCTTCTCTGACTGTTGTATTAAGGGTCTTCTGGTACGAGCACTTTTACCTACTGTTCTTTCCCAACACTGTTCTAGACGAGTTATTGATTTTTAGCTTAGTTCTACTAGCACGTTGCAGGTTAATGCCTAGAGATGTATGTCAAGTGCGATATGATCCATTACTATCAATGTTTCTTCCATATGCAGCGTGCAATTTGTGAAATTCGCTTTCATGTATCCAGTGAATTGCACAATCCATTGATCTGATTTCTCCAGTAAAGTTGCCGAACGAACAAATTTTTATTCCCCTCCGATGCCAGAAATTCAAATTGGCCTAGCATTGATAAAAAAAATCCAATTTTTTTGGTTAATCTATCACTAATACTAATCAAAATATGTGCCTCCATTTAAATTTCCTTCGGAAAGCGAGCTTATACTACTTCTCTAAACAAAAAAATTGTATTTGTAAGAGAAAAAATGACTGGACACGAAACTGACATTTAGAATTGTACGCCATGTCAAAAAACTTCCTATAGGCTTAGAAGTTTTGCATACTTGTGGACCGTCTTTTAAAATTCGAAGAAACGTATTTAGTGTTAAAGGGATAATTTTATTCAGGTACTGAACTTTTACTGACTCATGCATTGTTTGAGTTTCAAATAAACCAAAGGATCACTTTTCTGCCTTCGGGGATACAGTAGGCATTTCCCTCCCTCTACTCATATTAATCTGCACTAGAAGTGATCTATGCATAAGCTTTGCTCCAGATTTACCGTGTAGGCAAACCAGGGAAAAAGCCATTTACCTTTAAGATTAGTTGTGCGAAGCTCATACACCTAGACTATCAAAAATAAAAAATAAAAAAAGAAGAAAACTAGAAGTGATCTGTGCAACTGGTCTAGGAGTTGACTTTCAATGTGTTGCACTTTGGATATGCTTTGATACGCACAGTTTGCACATAAATGGAGATCAAGAAGCATCTTAACAAGTTGATCCAAAGTCTACAACATTTATACAACTTGATAGGACAGAGTCACAAACTTTGTGATTTAGACCTAGTTTCCTATAAGGGAAGGAAATAACTAGGAAAAGGACAGTAAAAAGGAAATTCACAGAAAGTGGATACAGCAATATTTTCCTTAGTTGGTATTTCCTTACACAGAGAAGGAAAGATGTAGAGTTTCACTTTTTACCATTTCGTTTGAAGGAAGGAAAGATAGAGGGAAACTTAAAATTTTAAAATTTATTTGCTAAAAACATAAAAGAATAATAAAAATAAAAAATAGAATTGAGAAAAATAATTTTGATTTTTTGGGTCAGATTTCACTGACAAAGCACATGAATAATGCTTCCTTCCAAATCAGGCACAGACAGTTTTGGTCTTTTTGGATTGAAATGGGGAAAAGTTCCCTTGTGTCTTTTTTTCCCCTAGGCGCTGGAAATCTTTTTGCCACCTTGTTTCCCTCGGTGTTTCTTTCCCTCATAGGAAACATATCCTATAAAAAGTGCCCCAAAATTATCTTTTTTATATTTTTGACGGTTCTTAAACTTTCATTTTTTAATATATGAGGTGCTCGGTATTTTTAAAATTAGGCAATACTGATATTTATTGAGGAGTAAATAGGACCATGTGGGAGTATGTAACAGACGAACTATGGTCAATGAAGTTGGGCTTGAGGCTTCTCCAGGAAAGGGCGTGTGTTGATCCCTTCTGGTGGCCATATATCAGCAACTTGCCAGAAACTTATAGCGTACCTATTTTCTTCAGTGGGGATGACGTAAAAAATCTACAGTATGCTCCACTAACTCATCAGGTCTGGCATCCTTTTACTTATTAGATAGTTGTTTTCTGTTCATTCAGATTTCATACATATCCCAATGTATATTGTGAACATACTGACATTATTTCAGGTAAATAAGAGATGCCGTTTTCTTTTGGAATTTGAGAGAGAGATAAAACTTATGCTTGACAATGTTTCTCCAAGAGATCACCCCTTTGCAGGTCAAGATGTAAATTCATCATCTCTTGGCTGGGCAATGTCAGCAGTATCTTCTCGAGCCTTCAGGTTGCATGGTGAAGTTCTTAGCAATGACAAAAAGAAAGGCATCCCAATGCTGCTTCCACTCATTGATATGTGCAACCACAGTTTTACACCTAATGCTCGAATTTTTCAGGAACAAAACACAGACCCTCAAAATATGTCAATAAAGGCAAGTGCATTTCGTACCCTCAACATCAGTGGGGTTCTTTTGTTGGTTGTTCATCCTTCTACAAGTGAATTGGTTTAACTAGATTTTTTTCCCTATGCATAGTAAGCAATTTATATGGTGTGTGACTGGTCTTTTACATGTTTTAAAAAGTCTTTGCTCTGATAATTACATTTCTTTTCCTTTTCGTACAGATACTTGAATATTATGTTTTTCTCTGTTTATTCTCTTACCTCCCCTTAAGTGTGTGTAAAATGAATGTCCTTGTATGTATTAAGAATCTTGAGCATTTTCTTCATAGAATATTTTATTTAGTTTGGAATGGTTTAACAGACATTTACTTTGATTAGCTGTAGGTTTTTATATATTAGAAGTTTAGAATGTTTCTACTATATATGTATGTACGTCCATATGGATTTTTTTTCCTACTCAATCATAAGGCCATCTCACTTGACTTGAGAAGAACTAGATAATATGAGTAAAAGTTGAACTGTCCTGACAACTGTGGAATGCCATCTGATGTTTAGGTCAATGGGGAGATGTTCCTTACCTTGAACTGTCCTGACAACTGTGTAATGCCATCTGATGTTTTAGGCCAATGGGGAGATGTTCCTTATCCTTGTTCCATCTAGTGATTCCAGCTACTAATTTCCTCTTGTTCTTGTTTCTTACTATTACCTGTAGGATGCAAGAACAGCTGTCCTTTTATACATATGTATGTATGTATATTGATTTTTCTAGAATGGCTTTACACAGATTGTTCAAAAAATGACAGAGAACTAGCAACATGATTATATAGATGGCATGTGTTCTGCTTGCCAGCTTGGTTGTATTTTGATGGTATATTAATTAACAAATTGTTGCTTTTCTAGATTATCAAATTTTAACTAGTGAGGCTGTTGTTGGTTGTTTGTCTAAATTCAGGTTGTAGCTGACATGCAAATAAAGCAGGATATGCCAGTATTGCTCAACTATGGATGTTTAAGCAATGATATTTTCCTTCTGGATTATGGTTTTGTGATACCCTCAAACCCACATGATCATGTAGAACTGAAATATGATGAGAGTCTTCTTGATGCTACTAGTTTAGCAGCTGGAATTACCTGTTCAAGCTTTGTATCTCCAGTTGATTGGCAGCAGGAGATGTTATCCCGTTTAAATTTATGGGGAGATCAAGCTTTCCGCAAGGTATTACTCTCAACTCATTGTATGTGTACCTCAGTTTAAGAGCCAAAGTTCAAACATCTTTCTTGTGATTTAATCATCTCACTATCTCCAAGTATTACTTAATAACATTTGGATACTAAGAAGATTGTGAAAGAGAAGAAGAGAAACTTAGTAGAAATGCTCTCTGTTGCAGAAAATTACAAGTAATGACTGTAATATTAGTTATATTCGAGCCTGGAGGACTATCAAGTTTTTAAAGAGTGAGCTATGTGAAATTCACCATTTTCCTGCTATGCCACGTGTTTTGAATATTCTTCAATTATATGGGTACATCTTCAGGTTGCTTCCTCTTGTAGTGAAACCCTTTCAAGTATGAACAGTTGGTTTGATTCTCTTATGGTGCATTAGAAAAGTCATTGATGCATTGTTTGAGTTGTCTAGCTGGTTATGGCATAATAGAATGCCTACGTTGGGTGATTTTTGAATCAAGGATACATCCTGCATAAAAATGTGCTTTCTTTAGCTTTGCACTCATCATCTTATTCAGCGCTAAATACTTAATTGCCCATGAAAACCATGCCAATCCTATGAATAACAAGTGATAAAAAAATCATTCTCAGCGCTTGAGACACTCACCCTACAAGGTGGGTAAGACAAGTTTAAATCATGTGGAGCTATCACTTCTCACCCTTGATTGTGGTGACAACACACAAACACAAAGTTCCCTATCTAATAAAGCAGGGAGGTACAACTATTGAACATCCCATGCCTTTTTTTTATGAATTCACATTAGTTATTTATGGAAACAACTATTGCTTGTTGCAAATTATTATTGTATTCTAATGAAAACTTATTTTGATATATTAATGACAATTTTTTGAATTTATAAATATAATTTCATATATTAGAATTAGTTAATTAAAATCTAGCCATCTACTTAAGAATGCCTAAGCTTTTTTAGACATTTCTAGTCTCTAGTTAAATTTGTTTATTCATAATGGATATCTTAATCTTTTGCCAAATAAAAGATTCACAGTGAGGTTATACTGTAGCATACAAATGTATTTTTTTCTCTCTGTGAAATTAGTCTGGTGAACATTAAGAATAATTTTCCCAATAATGTGAAATATGGGAGCAAAGAATATTGCTGAAAACAACTGATAGATCAAGTTGTACAAGAAAGATTTAAGGACTGAACAACTTTTCACTATTCATTGGAAGAGGTTTAAGAATAATTTTCCCAATAATGTGAAATATGGGAGCAAAGAATATTGCTGAAAACAACTGAGATCAAGTTGTACAAGAAAGATTTAAGGACTGAACAACTTTTCACTATTCATTGGAAGAGGTTTAAGAATAATTTTCCCAATAATGTGAAATATGGGAGCAAAGAATATTGCTGAAAACAACTGACAGATCAAATTGTACAAGAAAGATTTAAGGACTGAACAACTTTTCACTATTCATTGGAAGAGGTTTGATGAAAGTTTGGGAGATTGCACGAGGTAACCTTTTGTTGTTTTCTCTTCTTAGTGTGATATAATTGTGGACATTCGATGGAAGTTCTAATAACTGTAGTTAATTTAGTTGAATATTTATGGTGCCAGCCTGACAAGTATTCAAATTTAAAATCATTTTTAAGGCAGAGTGGGGAGTATCCAATAGCTCAGGTGCTTGGTAAGGGTAGTGTATGCTTAGTGATGCTGTGCAGGGCAGGGTTTCTATATATATGAAGGCTGATTTAAGCATTACTTCTTATTAACTATATATCTCAAAATACTGAAACTTGATCTAATAATTTAGTAAACAGGATGTGCTAGATTTGACCTTGCAAATGAAATCCTTGTTATCTCCCTGGATCACTATTCTCCTGTCACTCTTTATGAACTTCCTGAATATCATTTTTTTCTTCTCTGAAATGTGTTTCCTTTTGATTTTCTCTGAAATGTCAATGTTTTTTTCATATATATATATAATTTCACTCCAGGTGAATTTGGGCGGGCCTGGACTGGTTGATGGCCGTTTGTTAGCTGCCCTAAGAACACTCCTCTCCGATGACAAAGAAACTGCTGAAAAACACAAGTTGGAAACTCTCATGACACTCTCAGATGGTTTTCCTTTGGGAGTCTCGACTGAGGTCTCAGCTCTTCGAACTGTAATGGCTCTCTGTGTCGTTGCACTGGAATCTTTCCCCACGAAGATAATGGAGGACGAAGCCATCCTGAAAAAGGAAATATCCAATTCAACCGAGTTGGCCGTCCAGTTTAGGATGCAAAAGAAGTTGATGATCATAGATGTCATGCGCAAGCTCACTCAGAAGCTCAAGGTGTTGGCCAAGCTAGGATCAAGTGCTCAAGGGTAGGCCTTTATGGCATTCGATTCTCAGAGATTCAGAACTCATGCCATGGTTTTTTTTTTTCCTTTTTTCAAGAGGCAAATTACCTTCATTATGGCCTTGCTTTTGCACATGTCGTTTATTCAAGCTAGGACTGGTTGTGGCGGTTTCTTCTTCGTTGTAACCATGCAAGTTTTTTATTGAGGTCAGTGAAATCTATCCTCGACTTTTATGTTCGTCGTCTTTTTAAGATGACCTTGGCTAGCCAGGGCAGGCACGATAGTTCGGATCAGGACATGATTCAGCTTGAGCTAGGTCTGCTCGAGTCAGATGCATCTCTAGTCGGAATGAATGTTTACGGTTGTTCCTCGGAAAAGCCTCTAAAAAAAAATAAAAAAATAGAACCGTCACATTAGTGATTTTCTCTGGCTATTCCTATCGATGGAGAAGATAAATCAGGATTCATATGACAAGTATAAAAGAGAAAGTTTATCGATAATCCAGAGTTATGATCTCTTCGAAAATTGATTCTGAACTTTGAAAAAACATCTCAAACTGTTATTATAGACTAACAATTTAGTATTTTAAAATTTATCATAATGCATCGTATTGGAAGATCAAATCAGAGATGGGGGCAACTATTTCTCCATTTTAAAACTTGTCCCACAACAATTATTATTGTCGTCGTCGTGTAGTATATTTTAAACACGAAAAACATTACAACAGATATATATAAAGAGACGTTAAATCAAGCAAACACATGAACTAGATTCCGTAGTTCTCGTGGGGGAATTGGAAGCGCGGCCGATCGAGGCATGCAGCTCCTCATGCTCCACCACAACGCACGCACATCTTTCTTAATATAATTAATCTCTCTTCATTTTACAAATACCCTAACCACCTAATTCATTCTCCGCTAATTGAAAGTTTAATAATCTACAGAGCAATTAATTAATTAATTTATCATGCGATTATCTCATCCGGCAACGCCACGAACCTCGTCCTCTTCTGCAAAACACATTCAAACAAAAATCTAATCAATAATCAGAGATCGAGTCTTTTTTTTTTTTTTTTTTTGCAATTTAATTGACCAAAAAATATGATGCGATCGAAATATGAATAACACGCAATATGAATAACATGCGCCGAATTGGTATCGTTTTTGACTTTCCGAGGAAGATATAAATCGAGTTTGACTTTCGCTCTAATCGCGGCCGCGGCGGAGGAAGATTCTAATTCTAGATCCTAATTGGAAATTCACAACGAAAAACACCTTTTTTTTTTTTTTTTTTTTCCTTACGTATGGTAAGTGTTCTTGTGCTGTTCGGTCAAAAATTTTATTTTATTTTTCCATTTAAATGAATATTTAAAGAATTAATATCGATAAAAAAAAAATATATTGGAATTACCTCCGTGCGCGGGGTGCGCGGGGTGCTCGGAGTGCGCAGCGTCGGCGTCGCCGGCTCCGGCGAGGACATGACCGACGAGGGCGTCGCCGCGGCGCTTTCCCTGGCGGCGCAGAGCTCCATGATCCTCCGGGCGGCATCCGCGGAGTCTTTGCTCTCCAGCATCAGCCTCTCCACCTGCGCCTTCGGCAGCCTCATCTTCAGCCGGAGCCCGCCGTCCTTGGTCTCCTCCGCCGCGGAGATCGGCGACTGGCCCACGGATCCGGCGGCGGGAGCGGAGAGGTCCGACATGGAGCGGCGGGTGAGGCGGAGCCTCTCGAGCCGCTCCTTGGCCCCGACCTGGAGCGCGCCCGACCAGGCCCGACGCGGCGAGCGCTGGCTCGGCGCCCGGGGGAGCTCCACCAGGAAGTAGAGGCTCCCGGGCAGGAGCGGCGCCGCAGGTTCAAGCGGTGGCGCGCGGACGCCGAGGCGCTTGACCTCCTCGGCGTCGAGCAGGGTGTAGCCCGGGTGGTCGCGCAGCACGGACGCTGCCTGCGCCGGCGGCTTCAGCCGCAGGGTGGTGCCGTCCACCTTCATCACCTTGGCTATCTTCTTCTTCTTCCCGCCCAAACTGTTGCCCATCCGATCGATTTATCGCTAGCTTTTGGAAGAACAAAAGCAACTCGTTAAGTTTGAGTGGAGGAGGAATTAAGGAGGGAGGCGAGAGGGGGAAGGGCTATAAGAGACGATTGGGAGAGGAAGGTCAAAGAAGGAGAGCAAATTTGGATTTTCATTTGTCATTTATTTAGTTTTGATAGCGATTGTGAGAGGTGTGTTGGCCGTGTTCTTATCTTCGTCTCATTTACTTTTTATCATTCACACACAAATATTATTATTATTTATAATATTTGTATATTCGCAAAAGATTAATCTAACCGTCTATGTCTCAGGATTATTATGAAGAAAATAAATCACGAGAATCCTTTGAATCTTAATGTAATTGGCAAAGTTGTGGAGGGATATTTTGAGTCCGGAGAAGGATTTTAGGTTTCTCTTCAAAATTTAATTTATATTTTATCTGTAAATTATCATACGATCTTACTACCATCCTTAGTGGGACTTGTAATATTTGTGTGTGAACGTTTGATTTAGGATAATTATTGATAACTTTATTTTTCTTGGAAATTATGTATAATAATAATTATACAACCAAAATTATTCATTCTATTTTAAAATGATTTATTTGTTTTTTTTTCATGTGAACATGTAAATTCCAAATTAAAAATATTTTGAAAATATAGAATTGTAAATGAATTACATGTTTAAAATAAGTTTTTAAGAACTTATTCTCGTGTTACAATATCAAAGTGTTCAAATTCAATAGAAATTAAAAATTGTTTGTAACAATAGACATAGAAATACTAATAAATAAATAAATAATATGACTGACTAATTATAGATTCTCTTAATTTCAATATAACTTTGGATGAAATGATCTCGATCCGATTCTACGTATTCTTATACTAAATAATTTATCAGAGTAGCACTTCGATTTTTTTAAAAAAATGTAAAATTTTCTCTATAATTAATAAAAAAATCTTTTTTGATATATTGTCGTGACTCGTGACATAAGAATGATGGACCTGAGTCATCACGGGCGAAAATAACGGCCGCTCGTCGTAACGGAGGAGACGAGCGTTATCTAATTAATGACTTTAATTTTCACTCGCTGAAAATAACATATTTTTCAACTGGCCATTTAATGCTTTAATGCTTCGGAAAAAAAAAACTGCTACTGCCCCGTTAAATTCTAATTTTTTATCCCAAAAAAAATTTAATAAACACACACGAAAGACAAACGGAACCGGATGGTATTCAATGCAAATAACGGCATTCGTTTGGTTTATAACGGCCTTATATATATATAAAATTTAGTTTAGTGGTCTACTTTAGTTAGTGAGTAAAATAAAGTAATTAGTGAAGGGTAAATTGATACATGCGCTCTTCAATTTAGCCATCGAGGCGCTAAACAATGGCCTCTTGTAGTGCTTCTCACGTAGTCACGCTCTGTGTACGTATATAGTTTTGTTATCTCGAGTGTCCATATTTGTGCGCTCTGTGTACAATGAATAAAAATATATAGTAATTATGCTCGATATCTACTCGATTTCATCGGTGGGAAATCAGATTCTAGTCACGATCCGATCGGAATTCGACAACGATTCAATCAGAATTCGACCGCGATCTAATCGACATCGGAATCTGACCGGATCGTATCGGATTTCGACCGAATCGCGGCCTAAAATAATCGCGATTGTAGTCACTAGTGGTTGTGACGCTAGCGGCCGCAATCACGGTCATTTCCGACCGCGATAAGGTTAGATTCTGACTGTGATCCGGTCGGCCGCCAATGAATTGCAGCTATTGGCCGACAAAATGCACAGCGAGGAAACACTGTGCATTTCCCATCGCGATCACGATCGGACGATGGAGAACTCGTCGCGCAGCGAATGACGCTCAAGATATCAAACTCATGTATATATATACATAAGGAAAATTTCCCCCACACGACTGATGTGCACATCTTCGGTGCACGTGAGTGCAATGCACATGGATTAAATCACTGTGCATTGCTACAGTCACTGGCGGAGCCAGCCCGGGGCTAATCCCCGAGCTAATCATCCGACGAGAAAAGGACCCTGGGTTGAACTCAGAATAAATAAATAAAAAATTGTTTTGCAGCTACGCTGTGTTAAAAAATTTTCCCGTCAAGCTCGGTAATCTTATATGTGGCTCGCCCTTGGCTCTGCTCGTACATGCCACAAGATAGCATGCACTGCACATTGCGCAGGAGAAAACGGTCCTCTGTATATATATATATAATTCACCGTTCAATTCCTTAGGATTTAAAAATTATGTTATAGTGTTCACTCAATCGGACGGTAAATAATGAAGGTGTTTACGATCGGATACTTACGAATGAGTTATGTAGGAGATCATCCCACTCTATATATATGAATGATCCCCTATACAATTCATATGTGAGTATCCGTGAGCACCTCCATTATTTATTGTCCGATCGAGTGAGCACTATAGTTCAATTCTTGAATCCTAACAAATCGAATGGTGGATATATATGTTGTGCTACATAATTCATCCGCGAACATTTTTATTATCTATCATTCGATCTCTTATGGTTCAAGAATTATGCTATAATATTCACCCGATCGGACGGTGGATAATGGAGGTGCTTAAGAGTACTCACAAATGAATTGTATAGGGGAGCATTCCTCTATATATATGTAGAGAGGAATGATCGTTTACACAATTTATTCGTGAACACTTTTATTATCCATCGTCTGATTGAGTGATCATTATAGTTCAATCCTTGAATCCTAATAGATCGGACGATAGATAATTAATGGAGGTGCTCACGGATGCTCATGGATGAATTATATAGTATAATATTTCTCTCTCTATATATATTGACCTCGATAAATAAATAAATAAAAAAATAGTTAAATAGCTAGAATAGACCGATATCAATATGAATTAAGGGAGGAATGTGAATTATACACTCGATCTTGCCGGCCATTTGATTAATTAAATATGTTGGAAAAAGAAGCTAATTAAATTCGATTGGAATGGCATGTTTGTGGCAGTGAAAGCACGGTGGAGAGTTCATGTTATGCACTAATGCCTTTAATAAATCAATTATAAGAAAATATAAAAATAAAATAAAATAAATTTACAAAAATATTTTAAAGGACGACTAATATTTGAGTTCTATAGTAATTATAAGGCTATAAGGTGATTTGTGTCTGGACACGTTTATTGATTTCTCAGTTTTGGTTGCGATTCTATTCTAATCAGTTTCGGATTCATTGACGTTGGAATAAGTTCAAAATTGATTCCGAATCTATTCTGATTCTAAATTTTTAACTTTGAAACCAATTCAATTTGGACCGATTCCGAATCGGTTCTGTACCGATTTCGAAATGGTTCCGGACCGATTCCGAAATGATTATGGATTATCTTCTTCGAACTTGAACTTTCAAATTTATCTATCATGTTGATAATCCTATTCTTTTTTTGTCACAAAATAATCTTATAGACATCCTAGCATGCTAAGAGTTTTCACCTTTAAATTAACAATCGGAATCCGATTCAAATCAAAACAAGAATCGATTCCAAACCGATTCCGAAACGGTTTCGAAATCGATTGGAATCGAATCGAACTGAAACTGGAATAGTTCCGATTTGATT
Organism: Wurfbainia villosa; assembly: GCA_025175895.1. Lineage (NCBI taxonomy): Eukaryota > Viridiplantae > Streptophyta > Magnoliopsida > Zingiberales > Zingiberaceae > Wurfbainia > Wurfbainia villosa. Next base: position 10,117,110 of record CM045998.1, on the reverse strand, counting down.
TCAGAATCAGTTCATCTGAATTGATTCCGATTTCAAGTTCAACAGATTAATTCCGATTCAATTTCGAATCGAATCGGCCCGTTAAACATGTCTACTTATGTCTACCTTTCATGCATGCAGTGTCCGATCTAACTTCAATTCTAACATTGCTATGAAGCATTTACATCATTATTATTTTTTTCTAATTAGGATGATAATAAAAAATATTTTTTTTTTTTGAATAAATAGTATTGTACGAGTCAAATTTATTTACTCGAGTAAAATAACATTGCTACACATAAAAGAAATAGGATATATTTTTATTAAGTAGTCTATTTGACCAAACAATCTAGACTTTATAATTTCTATGGAAATTAGTTCCATTTTGACAAAGTAGTATTTTTAAGCAAAAGGAAATTGACAATAACTTCGAACCTAATTAGCCTACTTAATTGGCTAGTTTACACATTTCAAAGAAAGAATCTTTAGATAATTGCTCGAACTAACACTGCGTAGTTAGACGTTCAAATATAATTTCCACGTTGAAAGCTAGATTAACAAATCATATTACCAATTGTCGACGTACATCTATCGAAATAATTAAGCTAGACACGAGTGTTTCACAAAAGCAATTAATGACTAATAAAGCTTTTGAGGCTCATATGAAACAATGTGAATATGCAAGTGTAATTAGATCACTTAATCTCAATTCCGATCGTTGACTTCACTTTTTAAGTACTACATTCCTTAATTATAATTATAAGAGATACTCTTTGTCATAATATCGTAGGACAATCACAATGACATAAGTTATTCTTATTCTCTCTCTATCCTCTTTAATTTTTTCCCTTAATTAATATGATTCGCTCCTTCAACTTCTCGAATAATCAAAGCATTTTCATATTATAAATTTATAAAATAAAAAAAATATCTCCATTGATATAAAATCTTTTAGATATAATCCAAAAATTTTATGTCCAAAGTGAATAATATTATATCATTGTAGAAATATGTAAATTTTATTTGCATCAAAAATTAATATCATAGTCAATGGTCGATGTCGAGCTATGATCCTCGAACGAAAACAACAAAGACTTTCATGGATCATAATCAAGAGAATTAGACACCAATTATAGAAAGTCCAGTTGAGTCAGGATGATCGGACAACTGATAAGAAGTTTCGCTAGATTAAGAGTACTAAATCGTTGACAGCAAGATTTGGTGAGTTAAGAAGAGAAAATCTTTTTAGGACAGATGAATTTGAGGGGAAGACTCAACATAGTCTTTCGTTTGAGGGGGAATTGTTAGAAGAACTTTTAGAATTTCACTTTGAAAAGATATGAGAAAAATCATGAATTTATAAGATGAAAATATATCTCTATTGATATGAAATCTTTTAGATATAATCTAAAAATAAAATGTACAATATCACATAATTATCATTGATATTAGATAGTTGACATGTAACTAACTATATACTGAAAAGGACAACAAAGGAACGAGGAAGACATCGATGAGCTTTTAAAAGGAAGAATCCAACGGTAACTACTAACAAGCTTGCACTAAATTATATATATATATATATATATATATATATATATATATATATGACCGGCGACGGATTCGAAGAGCGCGCCGAGATCCTTCCCGCCCGAACCCTACGCCGCCGGCCGTCGGACCGCCGGCGAGGTGCGCTGGCCGATCGCGCCGGTCCAATGTCGAGCCACGGCGACGACAACAAATAATGCGGTCGCGCATCGCGATTTCGACAAGAATTATATATATATATATATATATATATATATATATATATATATATATATATATATATATATATATATATATATATATATATATATATATATATATATATATATATATATACTATCACTGTGCTTGTCATAATTAATAAGTTTGAATTTTTCTTTTGATAATTCAAGTGTTTAAATTTCGTCTGATTAGGACTAATCTTGGAAATAGACAACCTTTTTCTCTGTAGTCCAAATTTCGTCTAATTAATTTTGTAAATAGATAGTCTTCCTAAAGGTCCACCTTTTGAATGTTCATTTTGCATTTGCATATATATATATATATAGCATTAAAAAATTAATGTCACTAGAAGTTTAATTACAAATAGTTAAGACATAAAATTATATTAAAGTATTAGACTTTCGATGAAAATAATAATAAAGATTATCTTTTTAATTTAAACCCATTCTTAAGAGTGATACATACGTACGTACCTTTAAAGACCCTTATGACTTAAGATTCATCATTCGTCATTTTCATCCACTCTGACTCTGAGATAATGAATAAGACATTGTTTTTATCTAATATGAATGTGATGGCAAATTAAAGGCTAGCCAACGTGGCATGTCCTAGTGCTTAGTTAGCAACTTGTCATCCATGTTAATTAATTTAAATGGATGGTTTAGAAATGGACAAATTAAGAGTGTGAGTTTATCCAATTCTAACAACAAAAGTGCATATTAATAATATTATTAATAATAATAATAATAGATAAACACAAAAAAAACAAGTGTGTGGGTTCAATGGAGCCACCCTAATTGAAAGGAACCACCGAACCAAATCATGGTTAGATATAAGAAGACTAACATGTAACCTAACTTTGGACACATTTGCCTCCTAGGAGGGGGGATTCACATTTTCGCGAGTGACAAAATATTCTCCATCTTTCTTTCGACTACATCGACATATATTTGCACTTTGACGCCCCCAAAAGAGATGTGTTTACATTTCATAATGACAAATAAATTGGTGAAAATGAACATGCATGACTACTAAGTATATAGATGTCTCCCTCTCAATCTTCTCTAATTGAAAACTCTCGAAGACTACACATTTACCTTGCCTCAAGCGTCGAAAGCACGGGAAATGAAGCGCGAGATTAATTAATTAACCGGGTAGATGACTAAGTAAATAGTTAACTAGCTAGGTTTTGGTCGGTGGATATATTAAATCCAGAATTAGTCTAACCTTTTCTCCAAAATTTTGAACTGATTTTGATTTGTATATATATATATATATATATATATATATATATTTCATTTCCACTAACCCATTCAATCATGTGATGAAGAGTGTGAGTTAAGAAATATATATGTGGGGAGCAAATCTTCACTAGTAAACAAAGGCACAGGAGTGATTTTACTGCTGCTGGTGGTAGATTAATTCATTTTGCTCTTTTGCTTAATTACTTGCTGTTTGTCTCGATCGGAGTTTCTTCATCTTCATTTTTGTAGATTTTGGGCCTTCGAAATGCATCGTCAACACTAAATGCTTTTGAATTATTTGTGCCAAATGAACAATTTTGAGTTTGCTATGATTATCAAATACTTTTGACAAGAAGTTCTTGACAGTTTTAGTTGATCAATTAAATGTGATTCCAATATATCAATTGTTAAATTGATATCATTGCTCTCGATAGCCATCAAATATTTTTTTGTCTCGAGTGTTTAATACATATATATCCTTGGAGGAGGCTTTAAGTAGGTTCATACCAAAAAATAGCATATGCCATTTGATAAAATGCATTGATGAATTTCTTCTTGCACGCCTTTTTGTTTAAATTTTTATTGAAATTAGTTAATTAGACCTTGTCCATTAATTTAGGAGAACCCCATGAATTTCTCCCTGTGCAATAGAATTAAGATGCAACCGTTTGTTAATTTGTTTGTTTTTTTTTTCCTTCTCAATTAGTTTTCTTTCCTTCTGGAATTGGTACACATCTGCCAAGCCCCATCGCTTCCAATCTTTTTCCTGGCCTAACTTTGAAACCATCATCGATCATCTTCTTAATTCTTCGATTTATACTGGAATTTGATTGACCCTTTTCCTCAACTAAACTCATCAGAGTTCATAATTAATAAGAGAATGGTAGTTAGGTCAAAAGGAGAATTTTATACTCCTACGCTTCAGTCACTTCATCGAGAAAAAAAAAAAGAAAAAGAAAAGAAAAGAAAACTTTGGACAGCAGTAAAGTAAGTTCTCTAATAATCACCTAGCTAGCTAGCTACTTGTAGTATATATCCTCTTTTGCTAGGCTGATTAATTGTATTGTAAATGCGTTGAAAGTCTTAAAATCCCTTGATAATTAAGATTGCTTTAGTATTATTATTTGTAAAATAGATTTAGGGCACCACTTATTTGTATTATCATAGAAATTAAGGACGTTCTATTTAAAAAAAAAATATATCAAAAGGATCAGCACGCGCGTCTGTCAGTATTTAAGCTTTCGTTCTTTCCTCAGTGAATCTCCTAGGCTAGGCTGTTTTTTTTTTTTTTTTAATGAATCTCTTAGGTTAGGTAGTTCTTAGAGCCTTTTTCATATTAAAAAAATATAGTACTGTTGTATTAATGATTTTCTAGGATTGTTTCGTATTTTTAGGAGAGAGATAAATTAAGAATCTACGAGAAATGTATAGATAAAGAGTGCCATCGTTGGAGATCGAACTTTAGATCTTTACGATTCACTCTCATACCTTTTCATATTAAAATGACTACCGAGAGAAGAGAGATAAATTCAAAGTGGAAGGCTACTGTTTTGGCACAAACCCTAATTTGACGAGTGAGTGAATAAGGAGCAACGTAACTATGAACACAATTAATTACTAGAACAACTTATTATATATACAAACAGTATTGAAACGATTTTGATCGAATTAATTGGAGCAATTCTATTAATTCTACGTTATAGTTGCTATACTGCCGTAGACATAAGGATGGACAATCTTTTTAATTTTTGCCCAACCATATAAGAAAGGGAAAAAAAAACACAAGGAAAAACCAAACAATCAATGCCCTAAACCCTAAACGCCCTCTCAATCTGTACCCTCCTTTTCCAACACCAATGGAGAAAATAATATGAAAACTTCTACCACTTTCTCGACAGTAGCATAAACGATCTCCCAGAGAAAAGATTAAACCTCCGTAAACTATAAACCTTAATTTCCACCAAGCGAAGATGGCTGTGTGCAATATTGAAGAACCACCATATACACACTTTAATTTATCTGAATTTTCATATAGGAACGGATAGTCCATGGATGTTTAAGATCTTTCATGAAGGTAAGTTTGCCTAGCTGATGATCAAAGGTTTCAAAGAACTTTTCAACCCTTAAAATACAACCAACCAAACAGTCTGAATTTCTCAAGCCTGAACTGAACACCTAAAACACGCAATCACCTTAATTTGCAATACAACTGCTAGCTCTTGGCGATAACAAATTAACACAGTTTGTAGCGACGTTGCTGCTCGCTTTAGAACTCAGGATTTTCTAGCCTTGGGACTTGACTACAGCATTAGCCACTCTTGGTTTCTGTCCACCTTTCAGTGCAGCTGATGCCTGCTGAAAATTCAGATAAGATCAAAAGTTCAGCTAATTCACATCTTTTAGTTTCCAAAAGAAAAGAAAAGAAAAGGGGTGGGAAAAAATACCCTGAGTTGGGGCATTCAGTTTGTGGTTGGCTTAGTTGAAGGTGAATGGGCATGTATGTTTCATCGGTGATACTAAAACTGTGTCGAACACTCGAGGCTTTATCGGTGTCATCCTCCCCCCTTGTTTCGTAAATCTGACATTGACGGTGCAAAATTGTTAAGTTCATAGTGTGGAAATGAACACGAGTGAATAGGATCGGATGAGATACTACCTTCTTGTGTAGTTGCTCATTTTCTTGCCTCATCAAGTTTACCTTCTTGCATAGTTCCACATTTTCTTGACGAATTAGCCTTCCCTGGGGGTGAAAATGGTTTGGGTTAGGCCATCAACAATATGTGGCATTTTAACTGGCTAAAACAATGCAGTATAACCTTTCGATCGAGTTCATGAATCCCTTCGAATAAAAGTTGTTCCTGCAAGAACAAATGGGATTAATTAGCACACGGCGCATACTGAAGTGCGCCTGAAAGATCAATGTGTTCAACAATGTGTTGCAAAAGAGCAGCTAAAAACCTTCCTCATTCTGACACCTCGTAGACTCAGTTCCAGTTGGTTCTGTAGATTCTGCAGATCGTTGTTACTTAAACCAGAAAGCTCCTCCCCCATCAGCTTCCTGAAGTTGTTGACAATTTTATAACTTGCATCGCATTTGATCATTAATTTTCATTCAATAGTTGGTGTTTTAGATGTGAATGATGTCTTTAATTTCTAGAAATCATCGATACTTTTGTGCTTGGTTCTGATATCTGGTTAAGACTTTTGTTCATGTTGTTTGTGTGAATTTGAAGGGTTAGATATATATATAATTGCATACCTGTGATTTTCTTGCAGATTGTGAAATTGTTGCCACAAGCTCGTTGTCTCCTTTTGCCAAAACTAGCAATAAGACAGACACGAGGATAAATAATTCTCAGTTTCAAGTGAAATACTGGAGAAATTAACAACTTATTCATCTTTATATTTCTTTATCATGTTGTTTAAGGAGTCTTTAGTCTTGATGCAGTTTCATGGACAACAAAATGCTTCTTTTATATTCCTCAAACAAGAAACATATATATATTTATTACTTGCGCATGATCTTTTTCAATACATAACTCTGAATTAAATAGAACTAGAGATATTAAAAAAACACATGAATTAGTTCAAAAAAACCCTCTTGTTGATTATGATAAAAAATACATATAACTTTCAAACCTAGATTTCATCACCTGTAGTGTATAAATGCTATTTTTCAGTGTGTGTGCAAACAATTTAAACAAGAAAAAGTAAACTGAAAATGAAATATATATATAAAAATAAAATTTGATTAAGCAATGGAAATTTTAGTTTGCAATTGATGAACCATCAGAAGCTTCAAGTGTACCTTAGCCTCTGAAGCTGCAAACACGATCAAATGGTTCTCTTCTTTTGCCTTGCTGTATTTCTCTATCACAGACTTCAAGCTACCATTTCAAGGAAACATACTCCAGCTTTAATTAACCATAATTAAAGATAAAAATTCTTTAATGCTCCAACGTATACTTAACCTTGTTAAGTGTGAAGTTATATGCTCTTACCTATTAGTTAATTAAACACTTCACATTTGCAATTACTTAGAAATTAAAATGAGTTGTATCTAGAAAAGTGCAAACATAGTTATCTTGGTAAAAGTTAAGAAAGGATTATCAATTAATATGGGTAAGCAATTGTTAGTTTTCATATTAAGGAGTTTTGGAAAACTAATTATGTCAAAATAATTAAGCTCTCTCTCTTTCTCTATATATGCACTCCATCAACAATCCTTAATTAAGCTATAAATAATTATGTTTTCTTAAATTATGACCCTATTTTCACATTATTTGTCAAAATAATCTCAAGCTGATCAGAAACTAAGAATATATTTATCTACAAACTAACTAATTAAATTGTTTAGTTTTGAGATATCATCTCCTTCAAAATCCATAGATGTTATTTTTAGTGTGTTATTAAATTATGCCATAAAAATCTAAAAGAGAAACCACAATTAATTAGATCTAGATACGAAGATTCACTAAATCGATATATTTGAAATATAAGATCTTAACTTTTACAAATCTTACGAGTTTAAGAAGAGACTCCCAAGAATACAAAAAAAAAAAAAAAGAAATATATATAATTTTTACTTGGAGTTAGAAAACTCATAGAGACGACCGGTGTCGGAGAAGATGATGAGGCCGATCTCGGCATCGCACAAGATGGCGAGTTCCTTGGCCTTCTTGAACAATCCGTTCCTTCGCTTTGAAAAAGTCACCTGTCGACTGGTCACGTTGTCGATCCTCTTGATCACAATCTTTCCTCGCCCCATCTTTGGAATCACTATTTTCTTTGTCTCTCTATCTCTCTCTCTCTCTCTCTCTCCCTCCCTCTACAAGAAGAACAGTGAGTCAATAGCAGACTTACAAGCCATGATTTTCAACCATTAAACTGGAGGAAATGTGATCTTAAATCTGTTTCCATGCCTGAGAAGAAGCCAAATAATTGGCTAGAAGGTGGAATGAGGCACTCTTTCTCTTTCTAGCTTTCTTTGCTTAGCTTCTATGTGGTGCCGGTGTTATTTATTTTACAATGTGACCATCTCTTCCCTCTCTCATCTATTAAATATTAATTTCGTAATAGATTATTAAAAGGGCAGGGAAATTCGATAAATTAAGAACCCAATATTGTTTGGCCAATTTGTTTAGCTATAGATGTCTATATTATTGGTGGAATTATTATGATTTTGAGAGAGGGGAAAGTAGATGGGTTCAATAGGAACATAGTTTACTTTGAGGTAACAAGGTGGTGTCGCCTTCTATATGGATTGTTGGCGCTTAGTGGGGATGAATGTGTTGTGTACTAGTTTAGATCGGAGGTGTCAAGATGGATCAATCGAATAGTATATCATTAGGTTCGATCAATCAATTTTGTGGTCGACTTGTTATGAGCCAATTGTCACCTCTATTTTAAATTTACATGGTAAAATTAACCATAATAATGATTATTCTATTTAGTATTATGCAAATTAAATTTAAATGATTTTTTAAATAATATTTTTAGATAGAGATTCATATTAAAATTTGGTTGGTATCTTTTATAAAATATATATATATTCATATTTTAAATTTGTTATTTCTTTAAGCCTTCAAAGAAATTAGACTTTTAAATTAATACAAATTTTGAAGGAGGATCATATATATATATATATATATATATATATATATATATGAAAAATTATAAGGGGAGATAAAGTAAAATAGCTTGTGGATATAAATTAATTTTAATTACTATTACATAGCATTGTTCTAAAATAATTTGTAGATGTAAATTAATTTTATAATCACTATTAAATATATAGTATTATCTTTTTTTTTTTTTTGTTAAAAATCTAGTGGTTACAGCTGCACATGTGCTTTGGTATTTTCCAAATTAAATCACAATAAACAATTTTAGGTTCAAATAGATGAAGGCATAGAGTTCCATGGAACCTCACCAATATTTGGCTTTAATAGTGATTAATTAACACTACTTTTGTTTACCTTGGATTAATTAATGGAAGGATTAATCACTAAATCAACAAGATATTGAGGAAACACAAAATGGACAAAACTTAATTAATCTCCAATCTCATCACCTAGAACTCAAAGTTTAGTTGTTCTTAATCCAACAATTTCTTTAATATAACAATATCTTTAGTCCTCAAAATGGTTGCAAGGAATCAATCTGCATGAGTGGGAGACAAGAAGCACAACAATCGACGAAAATTGGGATTAAATAAGTCGATTAAGATTCCCAAGAGTTCATCTTTGGATTCTCATGTAAACACAAGCAAGTTTAGGAGAGAAAAGGGGGGAAATAAATTAAATTTTTGATTCATCAAGGGACATATATAATATAGGACTTGCCACATAAGGAAAGAACATATCTCTAAGAAATCTTAATGATATAATAAATAAATCCAACTTGATTAAACTATGAATTATCAAGTCATGTAATGAGTCTCTCTCTCGCTCTCTCTTGTTGATCTAACTTCTTTTGTTTTTAATTTCTTTTCTCACTAATTTCTCACAAACCAAGACATGGATATGTATCATCATTTGCCAACAACATCAAATTTCAAAGTTCAGTGGCACCAATTTGAGAATATTCAAACAAATCGCTATGCATCCACACCATTTAGTGCTTCGGACCTGTTTACTGTAATAATTGTACAGGATTAATTAATTAATTAACATAAAGATAAGGGTTGCTTGGTTAAGTTCCAAACTAAGCTCCGGCCAGCATAAAATATCATGAAGCATTAGCCTCTCAGCATCATCCAGTCACATCCATGGCTTTTAGGGTTTTTTTAAACCAAGAGATTGATTAAAGTAATCACAGAGTTAATGGCTCCAAATGAGTGCAAAACCAAGTGTCAAAATGGCCATCGATCGGGCTTGCTCAGTTGCTTACAACTTGGAAAAGCAAAAGAGGTTGGAATGCTGGACGTGTTTAAAGTCGAAGAGATGCTCGGAAATTAGGGCAGCTTTTGGTTTGCGCCCTCCCCCACATGACTTTGAGGGCGAAGGATTTAAAAACCAGATCAAATCGAACCAGATCAGGAGTCGTCTATATGGCGATACGGTATGTAAGATTCAGTCGATCGGCAAACCTGCATCCAACAACTAAAGATTGATCAAACAGTTACTTATATTGGGATCATTGTAGTAGAATTAATCTATATAGACTCTAAACCATGAGCTATTCAGTCAAACTCAAAAGGAAATCAATTAACATGGCGCATCAATGCATACATTCACTTCCGCAGCCACCCTTAATTTGGAGGCAAAATTGAATTGGTCTGACCATTTGCCCCTGAGCAGCAGCCAGTGTTCCTCGGTGAGAGCTTCAAAATAGTATTATCGACAATCATTATATATATATATATATATATATATAATTCAGTTAATAAGCCGAAAGAGATTTAGCAAGATAGATCAACAATTGGTAATGAGTTTACCGGTATGTAATTGACATGTCAAATTTTGATTAACTTGATACCACATAACATTGTTCTCTTTAGAACGAAAGGTGATGAAAAATGGTAAATCTAGGGACATTTACGTCAAAATTAGTGTGCAAGCAGCAGCCATTAACCATTTAATCACAAACTTGGATAAACAACTAGATAATGTTAATGGCTAATTCCTTACACCTTGGTTCAAGCAAAGTCAAGAGCATTAACATAATGCAGAGTAACTACGTTATCAGAGAAAAAAAACACACTCTTCCTATATTGGTACGAATTCAACTTCTTGATTCACTCAGTAGACAGTATTAACAAAATTTGGAATTTAATTTTTCTAACAACTTTGACCAATACAAATAACAAATAAGAAATTGAACTTTCTCTTGGAAAATGTTGACAAACCAACACCGAGTAATGATGTTAGATATATGTCAAAAAAAAATGTAAGAAAAAAAATCATTTCTAATTTTAGAATTAAAAATAGATGGTGAAATTTTTAGGTCAAGAATGTAAGAGTTACAAAGATAGAATATTGCAAAAGTTTGGAATTTGAATTTTAATAGCATTGATATTACATAGACTATGATGACAAATAAAATTCAAAATGTAACAACATTGATTCTTGAGTCTAAAGGTAGAGGTAAAACATAGTGAAGAACAAAAGGCCATTAATTTAAATAAATCATGTTTCTAGTGGTAAAAATTGTAGACAATCAAACCATCTTATCTAGTGATGGTGGAATTCCCTCATTCGGAAAGTTTACATGATTTCAAAAGAATTTCCCTAATTCATATAAAAACCAAAACAAGTCTAAGGTGGAGATAGTTTCTACCTAAGGTGCCTCATCATCCAATGGCACAATTAGATCGAATCATACCATGATCCCCAAAGTCATGTCATGGTCCTCCATCATAAAAGGAGTTTGTAGATAGTTTTATCACCCATTCTAATCCTTCATATACAAGTATGTGGATAGGAATTTGAAAAAAGAATACTCACTTTGAGTGGCTTCCCAACCAAACATGATTTGTCAGAATAACACTAGTGATTCTTTTCTTAAAGGACTCGCCTTGGCATATAAGGGGATGTTAAGATATACAAGCCACACTCCATGACATGTTCTACCCCATCATCTCTCGCAAGAAGAGAAGATAGTGTTCAATCATCTGCAAAACAGTAGCACAAGATATGATGCCCATAAGAGAAATACAAAAAGGAATTGAAGAATGAGTATCCTAGATCCCTATTGTCTACCAAGTCTGCATAAAAGATTAAATCAAGAGCAAACAGAACGATTCAATTTAGGATTTCCAAGCTGAATCATAGAAAGTCCATTAGTTTTGAACGCAATACAGATTCCTAGGGCACCCGTAACATCATGATTGCTTGTTCCCAGTAAACAAATAACACTAGAAAAAACGCCACCCATGTCTGGCAACCGGAGAAGTAAAGAATAGGAGCAGAGAGAGAGAGAGTCGAGAATAACCTAGTCTAGGATTCGCCGATCTCGGACAGCCCGCCGCCCCCTAATTGGTCTCATCTCTATCTCTATCTCTTCCTCTTCCTCTTCCTCTTCCTCGGGCACAAGGAGAGCTTTGCAGAAAATGGAAGAGCCTCCGGTGCTTGTGTGCGGCCGAACAAATTCTGGGCCGAGCTAAGGCCCAATAATAGATTTGTCCCATCCATCTCAATGAAATAAGGCTGGCCCGCTAAGAACCCTTCAACCGGCCCACTACACGTTTTATACCTTATCAAGAGCAAACGCACCACTGAACGGGGTGAAGCTTCGAAGGCTCTTATCTCCTGTCCTTCGTCCACAGCTCGAACAGATAGCGGAGCAGCGAGGGATTGGTGAGGAAGATGCGGTTGGCGAGTCCTGCTACCGCCCAACCCGGCCTGCCCACTCTACACCATGCCCGAATTCCATCTCCCAAATCTCTCTTTGCTGCTTCTCTAGCCTCCAGAACCGCTGTCACTTCAAAATCCAAGGGCAGGCATTTCCGGCGGCTTTCACTATCGGCTACTGCAGCCGCATCAACTGAGGCCCTAGAATCCTCGTCCGATGTCGACCAACTTGAAGACGGCGTGCAAGCCGTGGAGAAACAGGTAGTAGAGCAGTTAAACCTCGTCTTCCTGCCGCTGTCTTTTGTAAAGCTCGTCCCTTTTTGACGGGATTTAGTTTTGTACTATGGATGGTAGAAGTTGGGCGTGTTGGTGATGCCGATAGAGAAGCCGCGGCTGGTTCTACGGTTCATATGGATGGAGAAGAACATAGGACTGGCGCTTGACCAGGTGATCCCCGGACACGGCACCATCCCGCTGACCCCTTACTACTTTTGGCCGCGCAAGGATGCGTGGGAGGAGCTCAAGACAAAGATCGAGGAGAAGCCTTGGATCTCGCAGAAGCGCATGATCATCCTCCTCAACCAGGCCACGGATATCATCAACCTCTGGCAGCAGAGCGGTGGCAACCTGTAGCACCCTTCCTCCACTTCCTTGCACTTATTTTCTTATTCTCTATGATATAGGTTAGTTTCATGTTTTGCCAATTATGCATTCACTTCCAAGGATATTTATTAAACTAATCTAACCCTTAATCTTCCATAATTCAAAGTTCTTGTGTTCAAAAGCATGTTGATACTGTGTTATCGAATTTTGCCAATTATGCATTCACTTCCAAGGATATTTGTCAAACTAATCTAACCTTTAATCTTCCATAATTCAAAGCTCTTGTGTTCAAAAGTACTGTTTGATTATGCAATATGGATATGTTTATATGCTGCATTCAAACATTATCTTAACTTTTCAGTAGATAGTATGCTGATGTTTAAGCAATTGAAAACTCTCATAATTGGGCACTTCAAGTGACCTAAAGTTCTGATTCGTGCTTCAGCATTCATTGCGAAAGTTGCATATCTTTTGTTGATCATAGATGGCTGAACAATTGTTACAAGTTGTTCTCGTTTCTAGGTTGGCATCACTGAGATAGTAATTGTCATTTTTCTGAGATTTCAGAACTGAAGTACATTAACTGCACTGGTTTTGTTCTTGAGATCACAAGTCATTGTGGCAGTTAGATTTTCAGTAGATAGATACTACTGTATTTCTCAAGTTTAGTTCCATTATTCTTTAGTCATTGCTTTGGAAGTGTCTATTATTATCGCTATCTTTTACACAAAATATTGTTTGTTCTCATGGCATTGCATGGCGTACCAAAACAGCTGGAATACTGATTCTTGTTATTGTTACTACAATTGCCCTTTTACTTCTAAAGAAACTAACTAGAATGTCTTCAGATTCCAAACTCTTTCTTTATGCAGAGAATTTGGTGTATTGTATTAGCTACATCTTTTGTTATTTGTTAAATTTTCTTTAAGATTTGAAGAATTTGCAACTTTTTTAATAGTGTATTTAGGAAGTTCATAGGTGCTAGAGAACAGTCAATCTCAATTCACAAGGATCCTGGCAACTCTGGTCGATAACAATTGAGTTTCTAACCTAATGTACTGTTGCATAATCCTAACAGTGATAATTGTTAATGAATAACACAATGATGATTCATACTAATAAGAAATGGTTAGATCATGGCTTATAAAGAAGGAAAGCAATCCTACTAGAAATGGTTAGATCTAATGAATCATGCTTACCTCGAAATCATATGACTACATGTTATTGTGGCTTTGCCTTCTAAGTCTGTTGCCACTACTCCATGTTAGTTATATGGAACTTAATGAATCATTCTACGTTCATGCAATTGAATAGACAAGAACAATTCTACATAGGATCATCGAAAATAATGACAAAACTAAATTCAAACCTGAATCCAAAGACATTGCCATCGTCTTGATGTCGCCTGATAAAGATCCTGAGAAAATGTAGCAGAATTGATTTTCTATAGGGATTAGAGTGACAACTCCATATTCTTTTTCTTCAATAGATCACAAAAGAGTTCTGAATGCTTTAACACTACAGAGACCACACCACTTATATACTTTCAACCCGAATAAGTTATTAGCCCATCAATGATAATGGTTAATGGATTAATGAATTCTACACATAATTTACATTTAACAATACAAATTCACAATTTAACACAGTAATTACAACACGTTAATTTGTGCATTATAAATTAACATGTAAGTCCATCAAATAGAGAGAGGAAATTCAACATGACTATCTTACACCTTATGGTTATACACTCAAAAGAGATCCTAAATGCTTCCAAGCTTATATATTTTTTAGAGAACAAGCTACTGATAGCATGATTGATTATGAATCGCAGGATGTTAGATTCTTTAGAGAAAAGACTATAGAAATGGGGGTGATACGGCTAGAATTTACCCAAGCTGAATGAGGATGTCCAGAATTCCTAAGAACTACCATCTGTAGGATATTTGATGCCGCTAGGGGGGGGTGAATAGCGGGTGACGGTTCGTAGATGGAATTCGATCGCGTGTTCGTCTCTACAATTTCGTTAGTGCGCAGCGGAAATAGTACAATAACAAAATACGCAAACACAACAAGAACACAAGTATGTAACGTGGTTCGGAACCGCACGGTTCCTACTCCACGGATCGAGCTCTACGAGCTCTAGTGATGCACACGCAACCACTAATAAACACTCATTCTCGGAATAATCCGGAGGCGGAGAAACCTTGTACAATAATGATTACAACAATAATCAAATAGATACAAGCAAATACGATAATGAAATACAAATGCAAGTAAAGGAAAACACTTTACAAAAGCTTTCTTTCCCTTCAATTCGCCCAAGAAAATCGCTATCTTTTCTTCCATCACGAGCTCCTTTATAGCTTCAACCGCGCCGAAAGTCGATCACCGACGCCGACTATCACGATCGATCACATCGCTGTCGCGAGACAATGTAATCCACGCTGAAAAAATCCAACGGCTAGGACATCAGTCGACTGATCATGAGCATTAGTCGACAGATTAGTCATCACTGACCGTTTCGTCCCCGAGTGAGACTCTATTACGTAGCCGAAAATCCGAGCACCGCCGATCGATCACACGATTAGTCGATCGCTTATCACCGATCGCCACCTCCGCAATCGCTAGACCACTTCCCGCAGCTTAAACCCTAGTCGACTCGGTCCACCGATCGCCACATGACACTGCCGATCGGTTACTCAAACATGAGTTTAGCCCAAGTACGTTCTCATACGCAGACCACTCCACTTGCCTTAAGCCTTAGCCACCTCCATGCCTCACGCCGGATCCTCCAGTCATCCACGACTGTTCATCCATCGCGCCAGCAGTGCCAGTCCATCCCGTCATGCTAACGCTTTACACCGCCAAGCGCACATCGACTTACGCCGCCAAGACTCGCTGACTTTACGCCGCCAACCATATCTTATGTCGCCAAGACTTCGCTGACTTTACGCCGCCAACCATCGATTTACGCCGCCAAGACTTCGCTGACTTTACGCCGCCAATATCAAACCCTTCGACTTCAAATGCCAAGACTGCCGACTTTCTCGCCAAGATTTACGCCGACTTTCCATTTGCCAAGACCCATGTTCGACTTTTCTCAAATGCCAGTGTCCCACTGACTTCCCATGCCAAGTACTCATGATTGACTTTTCCACGATATATTACATGTTTTTGTCGAACATCAAAACCGAAGTCAAACCGAGTCTCGGTCGATCGCTCGATCGCACCAACAATCTCCCTCTGCTCGACAAAACCAAACCATTCGAGTAACGCTAACTCAAGTCTCTTACCAATTATTCCAAATCGGTAATCCCAAATATTTTCCCAAACATATTTCTTTTTGACATACATCGGTTATTCTCTAAGAGGTCAATGACGCTCAACGAGATCTAATCTTCTTCGTCAAAATACCTAGATGCCTAATATCTTCCTATTGATAAGTCATATCAGAAGCATCTTATATGCTTTTCAATCAGTCTTCAAAATCTCACTTTCTTCCTAATGAGAAAAATAGATTCATCATCCCACGATGAATTTCTCCTTGCTTGCTTCGACATCGCAACAATGCCTGGAAAGTCCCTGTTAATGGGAACTTCTAAACTATCAAAGATGCTGTAAGTTCAACATCAACTTTCAACACACTAAATTTGATACAAACCCTAAACACCTCCAAATCCATATCCAATGGATTTTCACCCTTTATAATGCTTCCCAAAGCATATCCTAGTTAAGCGATTAGGGACCTAATCAGAAAGCCAAACAAACATAGTTTTCTCAAATCGATTATCGCCGACTGTACCAATGATCGACGCCATCGATCGACGAAGGCAACAATGAGTGATACAAGATCGAGCCGACAACGCATCTATCACGACGCATCGCAGGCAAATCGATAGATCGAAAACGATTTTCGAAATCGACTCAACTTTTGAAATTATAGTAATTCTACGAATCAAAATCATTTAAACTTGTCGATATTACTTATCATACAATCAGAAAATTTTGAAAAATATTTTTACCATTGAAATAGAGATCGGGCATAAGTTATTAAAACTATTTTTTAAAGTTTTGATCCACTTTCTGTATCAACTCTATACGATGATGACGCTATCAAAAGATAGATTTCACTAAGGTTTTATAAAATGATTTTAAAATGTTTTTGAAAACCTATTTCAAAACCACGGTTTATATACATATGTATATTTTTCCTCATGATTCTTAGTGATTATTAAAATAAGTTAAGTTCAAGTACGGATGCATTTACGAACTCAATCTTATTATCCTAACATCTCACATGTTATCTAAGGATACACACACATACATGATTTTAAGTGTAGAGATGTGGGATTAGGATTATTATCATCGTTTTCTGGCACTTGATTCTTATATGAATGACTCGTCATGCCATTTTTCCTTAAATCAATTCTAATCAAAATAAATGCATGAATGATCATGGCATAAATTATAATAATAACGCATTTATCAATAATGATGTCGCGTGACATGTGATATAATCAAAAGAGTAAACATGATATATAAAATAAGCATAACTAATGGCATGCCATGTTATATGATAAGATGTAATTTCACGCCACGATATAGCAGCCATAAACCAATAATAATAAATACTCACTCAAATACGATGATTTTCAAACAAATTTCATTTAATTCAAAAGATTTCGTTTTACATCAAAATGGAGATTTGATATACTCACTGGCAAAACAAAGACAAAAAATCTAACATCCTCTAAATCTAGTCGTCACAGAGGTGGCTGCGAGGAGTCGCCGCTTAAAGTAAGCTCGCATCATCTCATCTGCCGACGCCGATGACGGGACTGCACCGCATGTATCTCTCTCCATCCGGCCATGCGCATTGGATGCTTGCCCTACTAAGAGCTGGCGCCTAGAGTCGATCGTCGCCGATAGTCCGGAATCGACTCGGCCGCCAAGACGACCGATGACCGGCCGAGCGAGCCGCCGGCTGATCCTCCTCACGCCGCCGATCTCCGCATCCTCTGCCGCCGCACTGCAGGAGGCCGCGTGCGGCGGTCGAGGCGCCACTCCATCCTCATCTCATTCGCAGCTGCTAACGAAGTTGCGAATCGATATGTAGTCGCACCGTAGAGCGCCGCATGATCCTCGTGAATGTCGATGCTCATCGACTTTACCACGCGCTTTGTGATAACGCCTGGGGCATACATTTTCCTGGAAATGAAATGCAATGTAGTGAAACATGTTTAATGCAATGTTTATGTCTATTACACGGCGATAGGCGTATAGTAGAGAGAGAGGCTTGCCGGACTGAGCGATCGGAAGAAAACACCCACAATGACGACCTAGAGTTTTGCGCAGATAACTTCGAATAGAAATGGGTCGGTGACAGGATGACCAAAAATATCACGCACGAGTCCAAAGAAATACGGTCAATGACGAGTAAAGGAGCATCAAAGGGTGGGGTAAAAATGAAGGTGTCATCCGAGGGCTTACACCGAGAAACTCCCGCAGATATCGCAGAGTGAACTCTAAATCGCGTTTCTAACGCAGTAGCGGGTAGGTAGGTCATCGCCACCTTCTTTAGGTTGATAAAACTCCTGCGAGGTCATCGTTAATGGCATGTGTGCATAAGACAATTTTCACGAGATGATAATGCGAATACAAGACATCACTACAACGTTGGAAAAAGTCCCTATCGATGTACCAACCAACAGGTCGCGATAAGTGTGATTCACCCTGGGTGGATCATTTACTGAGCTCTCTTAGATGAATGTAATGTAATGATACGATGCGAGACAGAATACATTAGATTAAAAATTAACGGAAAGGAAAATTAGGGTTTTGGGTAAGAAAATTTTACTTGGCAACATTGAGGTGACTAGGAATGCTCGGATACGCCGGAGTCGCCGAAAGTTCGCCGAGGACTGTCTTTGAACCCTAATCGAAGCAAGAAACAAACGTTGGAAACGAGTGAAGTGAGATGAGTGAAAGCGAGAAGAAAGACTTAGCTATCAAACCTAAGGCTTGGGCCGGCACGGCCGAAAGATCGTCGGAGAAAGGTCGATCGGAGAGAGAAAGAAAAACGCAGAGGAGGAAGACGCCAGCGGTTCGGCGTTATAAAATCGCGACGCTAGTCGATCACGACGATCGCCGATCGATCGCGCTTGCAATCGTAGCCGACGCCCGCCAAAGAATCAACCGCCGAGCCTTCGCGACGCGGTTACGAATATCGATCGATGTGGCTCATCAATCGACGTGTTGTCACCACTGATCGATGAGCGAGCACTCGATCGACCCTCGCCTCGGAATAAGATATCGATCGCGATGTATCCCATTAGATCGATCGATAGTCGACCCGATTTCAGATCGACGCCGACGATCGCATCGCGCTACGCATTTATCACGATCGATAATCGATCAGATCGATATTCGATTTCGAAATTTAATTCGTTCTTCGATTTCTTCATCTAATTTATTCCATTTTATCATGTTTAATTCAGATATCGAATATTGATGTTATACTTATATTCATGTATGCTAATGTTTAATGTTTTATTTCGCAAACATTAACATCCATGATTTCAAATCTAATCTTCACTGTGTTAATATATCACAATGTAAAAGGCTTGTTGTGAGATGCAATCATCCTAGACATTCCTTCCATGCAAACACATGGTGAAACATATGAAGCATGGTAAGTACAAGACATCAAGTTGTGTGACACTTGAGTATCACTCAAGATGTTACTTTTACATCTTAAACACACTTCTCTTGATACATGAACTTCTAAAGTGTGCCAACAATCAAAGTTACACACTTTAGAAGTTCATGTATACCCGATTAGAGGTCATAGTATGTAATTTTGATTGTTGGCACACTTTAGAAGTTCATGTATCAAGAGAAGTGTGTTTAAGATGTAAAAGTAACATCTAGAGTGATACTCAAGTGCCACACAACTTGATGTCTTGTACTTACCATGCTTCATATGTTTCACCATGTGTTCGTACGGAAGGAATGTCTAGGATGGATCGTCATGTCACAAAACAAGCCTTTTACCTTGATTGGTATTTCAACACTTGTAAAGGGTAGATGTTAGGATTGGAAATCATCGGATGTTAATGTTTGCCAAAAATGAAATAAAACATTAAAATACATTAACGAATACGAATATAAGTATAACATCAATATGTTCGATATACAAGATTAAACATGATAAATGGAATAAATTAGATGAAGAAATCGAGATTTTCAATTTCGTAACAGAAATCGATATCACCGATCGATCATATCAGAATACGATGATATATTCAAAGAATGAGGTCGGGTCCAGACTCGATCGGCTGAACAACATCACCGACTAACGGGATACATCACCGATCGATGGTACGCTCACCGAGGTCGAGGGTCATCACCGAGTGACATAACACCGCCGATCAATGAGCCACATCCACGCTGTTATCAGAGACGCCAGAAGGCTCAGATATCACGAGCCGAGCAATGGATCGTCGGCCGAGGTACGATCACGACCGATGTCAGACATCACCGATCGGCGTCGATTTTATAACGCCGAACCGCTTAGGTTCTGCGTCTTCACGCCAAGCCCTCTCGCTTTTTCTTTCTCCTCTCCGACGCTAACCTTTCTCCGACCTTTCCACACCAAGCCTTAGGTTTGAGTAGCTAAGTCTTTCTTCTCGCTTTTCACTCATCTCATTCTAGTTCACTGCTTTCCAACGCTTGTTTCCTGCTTCCGATTAGGGTTCCGATCTAAGTCCTCCCGGCGAACTTTCCTAGACTCTCAAGAATATCCGAGCATTCCTCGTCACACCTCCAAATGACACCAAGTAAAATTTTCTTACCCAAAACCCTAATTTTCCTTTCCATTGTAATTTTTTAATCTAATCGTATCGTGTCCTCGCATGTCATATCATTACATTACATTCATCTAGAGAGAGCTCAGAGAAACGATCCACCCGAGGGTGAATCACGATCGTACTCAACCTACGCGTTAGGTATCGACAGGACTTTTTCCAACGTTATCAGATGGATGTCGACATATTCGCTATTATCATCTCATGAAAATCATTGTCTTACGACACATGCCATTAACGATGACCTCCTTAAGGAGTTTTATCGTAACCTAAAGAAGGTAGACGATGGCCCTCATACACTACTCACTGAAAAACGCGATTTAGAGTTCACTCGTGATAATCGCAGAGTTTCGAGTGTAAGCCCTGACGACACCTTCATTTTTTACCCCACCTGATGCTCCTTTACCCGAGCCATTCGACCATATTTCTTCGACTCCACGCATGAGCATATTTCGTCATCCTCGCCCACCACCTGTAATTTATTTCCTATTATCGAGTTCCGACTGACAACGTGACTCTACAAGGTCATTGTGCGTTTTCTTCCGATCACTGGTCCGCCAAGATTCACCTCTCCATCTCTTTCTACTATACGCCACGCGTAATAGGTTGACATAAACATCAGATTAAACATGTTTCACGTGATGCATTTCATTTCGCAGGGAAAGTGCATACGCCCTTTCGGGGCACATTATCACAGATGGTTAGAGAGAGAGCATCAACATTCACAGGGATCAGCGCGAGCCTCGAGGTGTACGACATCGATTCGCAACTTCTCGCGCGGCTTACGGGAGTGGATGATGGAGTCGGGCGCCACCACCGCCTGTGGCACGCAGAGAGCCTCCTCCGTACCCAGAGGCGGCAGAGGACTACGAGGACGCAGACGCCACGATGAGGAGGATCACCGCCAGATGACGATCGGCCGGCGGTCCATCGATCGCTCGCCACCGGAGTCCGATTCCAGACTATCGCCAGACGGCCGACTCTAGACCGCCAAAGCTCTTAAGAGGGCAAGCATCCACGGGCATGTCTCGCCTGACGGAGGAGAGATACAATCGCAGAGTCCCAGAGTCAGATCGAGCAATACCGATATGATGAGATACGCGGCTCGACTTTAAGCCAAGAACCTCTCCACCGCCACCTCCCGCACGACTAGATTTAGAGGATGTTAGATTTTTTTGTCTTCGCCAGAGTGAGATTGAGTATATCAAATCTCCATTTCGATGTAAAAATCAAATCTTCAATTAAATGAAATTTCGTCAGGAAAATCATGCGTGTTTGAGTGAGTATTTCAGATTATTGTATTTAAAGCACGCTATATCACGAAAATCGATCTTATCATATAACATGTCATGCCATCGTTATGCTTATTTTATACGTCATGTTTACTTCGATTATATCACATGTCACGACATCACGATTATCGTCACGCTATTATTATTATAATTTATGCCATGATCATTCATGCATTTATTTTGATTAGAATCGATTTAAGGAAAAATGGCATGACTTGAGTCACATTCACAAGGGAATCAAGTAGGCCGCTTGAAAACGCATGAGACCATAATAATCCTAATCCCACATCTCACACTTAAAATCGATATGTACGTGTGTATACACCTTAGATAATATGATGTGGATAAATAAGTTGTTCAAGTATAGATATGATCTAGATGAACTTAACTTATTTCAATAATCACTAAGAATCACGAGAGGAAAGCCAATATACAAGTTATGTATATTTAGCCAATAAACCATGGTTCAAATAGGTTTTCAAAAAATATTTTAAAATCATTTTATAAAACCTGTGAAATCTATCTTTCGATAGCCATTATCATCAAGTAAAGTCGATACAAGTGGATCAAAAACTTTAAAGTTTTAATAGTTTTTAACTTTGTACTAATCTCCTATTTCAATGGTAAAAATATTTTTCCAAAATTTTTCATCGAATGTGTGATAAGTAATATACGATCAAGTTTCGTGATTTTTGATTTACATTAGAATTACTTATGAATTTCCAAAAATCGAGTCTGATTTCTGAAAATCAGGTTTTTAGTTATCGATCACGCTTCTACAGGCAAATGATCGATGGGTAGCTTGACTCGATCGTACAGAAAGATCACCGATCGTTGCTGCGCTGGGCCGATCGATGGGCACATCACGATCGAGATGTAGTCGATCGATAATGCCGATTTCGGAAAACTAGGTTTGCTTTAGCCCGGTTTCAACTACTGTTAAGGTCCCTAATCGCTTAACTCTAGGATATGCTTTGGGAAGCATTATAAAGGGTGAAAGTCTATCGGATATGGATTCGAGAGGTGTTTAGGGCTCAGATCAAATTTAGGATGTTGGAAAGTTCAATGTCAACTTCTAACCGTATCTTTGATAGTTTAGAGTTCCTATTGGCTTGGGACTTCAAAGACATCATTGGTGCAACGGTCAAGAGGAGCAAGCCTTTGGGGGAGAAATTCATCATGGGGACGATGAATGCTATTTTTTTCTCATTAGAGGAAAGTGAGATTTTGAGAGACTCAATTTGGAAATTGAGAGAGCATATAGGATTGCCTCTCTTGAGTGATATGGGACTTATCAATAGGAAGATGGTAGGCATCCTAGGTATTTTTGGACAAAGGGGGAGATTGTAAGATCTCATTGGGCCATGAGACATTGACCACCTTGGAGAGATAACCTTTTGATGTATGTCAAAAAGGGGGGAGAATATATTTGGGATTACCAATTTGGAATAATTGGTAAGAGACTTGAGTTAGCGGTATAACTCAAATGGTTTGGTTTTTGTCAAACATCAAAAAGGGGGAGATTGTTGGTGCAATCAGCCCAGGTCACGATTGACCAGGACTCGAGTTTGACTCGAGTGATGTTTTGATGTTTCGACAAAAACATATGACAATGTAATTGTCATGGGAAAAGTCCAAGTCATGGGTATTTGACATTTGAGAAAAGTCCAAGCATGGGTCTTGGCAAATGGAAAGTCTAACATGGGTTGACAAGGGAAAGTCCAAGCTTGAGTCTTGACATTTGAAGTTCAAGGGGTTTGATATTGGCGGCGTAAAGTCCAAGCGGGAGTCTTGGCAGCATAAGTCCAATGGTTGGCTGCGTAAAGTCCAAGCAGAGTCTTGGCGGCGTAAGTCCAATGTGCCTTGATGGTGAAGACACCGTTAGCATGACAGCCGATGGAAGCACCTGAAGGCTAGCGCGATGGATGAACAAGTCATGGATGACTTGGAGGGATCCGAGAAGCGTGAGGCTGATGGAGGTGGCTAGAAGGCTTAGGTCTAGGCTAAGGGTGGTCTAGCAAGTATGGGGGAACCATACTTGGGCTAAAACCTCATGTTTGAGGTTGGCTAGTCGACTGGACCGAGTCAACTAGGGTTTGACTGCGGGAAGTGGTCTAGCAGTCGACTGCCAGAGGTGGGCAGTCGACTGATGTGATCAGTCGACTGGTGCTCGGATTTTCGGCCACAGAATGGAGTCTCACTTGACCGACGAGGTTGCATCATCACCGACCACGCTCATGATCACCGATCGATGTCCTAGCTTGGATTTTTCCATGTGGATTACTCCGCTTTCTCACAAAGAATAGCAGGATCAATGATCGATGGTCCCGAGCAATGATCGATCGACTTTTCCAAAGACAGGTTGAGACTATAAAAGGAGCTCGTGATGGAGAAAAAGATAGCGATTTTCTTGGACGAAATTGAAGGGGAAAGTTGGTGCTTTTCAGTCCTTCAAAGCTAGTTCAAGGCAATCAAAGATCAAGCAATCAAAAGCTTTTGTAAAGTGTTTTCCTTTACTTGATTTTGTATTTCATTATCGTATTTGCTTGTATCTATTTGATTATTGTTGTAATCATTATTGTACGAGGTTTCTCCGCCTCTGGATTGTTCCGAGAAGGAGTGTTTATTAGTGGTTGCGTGTACATCACTAGAGCTCGTAGAGCTCGATCCGTGGAGTAGGAACCGTGCGGTTCCGAACCACGTTACATACTTGTGTTCTTGTTGTGTTTGCGTATTTTGTTATCAGATTTCACGCGCACTAACGAAATTATAGAGACGAACACGCGATCGAATTCCATCTACGAACCGTCACGCGCTATTCACCCCCCTCTAGCGGCGTCAAATATCCTACAATTGGTATCAGAGTCCGGGGCTCTTCTACGGATTAACAACCCGGAGTCAAGACGCTAGAGGAACAAGATGGAGTTCGAGGAAAGATTGAGTGACGACATCAACGTTCCGCCTTCCTTCGACCGCGAACATTTCGCATATTGGAAAGGTAGGATGAAATATTTTCTAATGACGAACATAGAAAATTGGTTTGTCGTGATTATAGATTTTGATGCTCCGAGAGGAGAGAACGGCGAAATCCTCAAAATGAAGCGATGGACCAAGGAGCAACGGCAAAAATTCAAGACAACCGTTAAGGTAACAAAAATGTTAATTAATTTGATACCTAACGACATTTTGTCTAGATTAGGAAGCTATAGGGATGCCAAGGAGTTGTGGAACAAGTTGGTCAAGTTCCACGACAATCCCGAATTGGTCCAAGAAGACTTTGAAGAGGAGGAGACCGAAGAGGAAGCTTCATCATCCTCACAAGAAAGTGAGGAGTTAACCTCCAGATCGGAGAAAGAAGAGGTGGAAGAAGTATCCACTTCTAGGATTGAGGAGATTAGAGCATCCTCAACACCGGAGCAACAAGAAGTACCATCTACATCCGATCAAGAGGAAGAACAAGCTCAAGAGACCCTCACCACCGAACTAGGTAACTCAAACGCTCCAATTTCAAATAAAAGCCATATATTGTGTTTTGAGTGTAGGGAGTATGGGCACTACAAGAGCAAGTGTCCAAAGAAGGTTAAGAAGACTCCTTCGGCGTCTAAAAGTCAGCAAAAGTCAAAGGATGCCGGTTCCCCATCATCTAAAGACAAGGAGCATATCATTTGCTTCAAATGTCGGCAACCGGGACATTACCGAAATCAATGTTCTAGG
The DNA here is from genome assembly GCA_025175895.1 of Wurfbainia villosa. Classification (NCBI taxonomy): domain Eukaryota; kingdom Viridiplantae; phylum Streptophyta; class Magnoliopsida; order Zingiberales; family Zingiberaceae; genus Wurfbainia; species Wurfbainia villosa. Next base: position 10,091,347 of record CM045998.1, on the reverse strand, counting down.
GGGAGCAAGAAGACCCAAGAAGGAGTATCACAAGTAGGGGGAGCTACTAAGGCAAACCCTAAGGTATATTTTCATAATGCTCATTCCTTAAATTCTAAGCAAAAGCATGCTAGAATTAATTCAAATAACTTTGCTATTACTCATGAATCGAAGCATGCTAGGAATGATAACTCTAGATATATTTCAAAGAAGGAG